>CM060903.1:852871937-857871937 GCA_030737815.1 Allium fistulosum
GTATATGAATTAATTCAAGGATTCTAGTGATATTGAATGAGAATGAATGCTTTTTATTTGCAGAGAATAATAGAGAATAGATTTCAGAATTAAAACATGAATTGGTTATTGTAGAAGTGAATTGAACATGTTTATATAGTTGTAGAATAGTTACAATCTTTCATGAAGAGTTTTAATCAAGAGTTGTGTCCATATCTGTTGGATTAAAGAACATTCCTCTTCATGAACAATTGCACCTCTTCAGAAAAACTAGCCATTGTGTTCTGGTCGGTTGACCGAGAAAACTGGCCGGTCAGCTGAGTTTCAAAACCGTACACAAAACAATGTATATCTGTGCACTTGACACAGAGTTGGTCGACCGAGGTTTCTGGTCGGTCAGCCGACCTGTTGTCATTTGCACAGTGCACACTTATTTATGTATAAATCAATATAAATCAATTTGTGTGTATGTGTAACTACTTGAGGAATGATTTTAACAAATTTCTAAGACTCAATAAAATAAAATATTCATACTAATATCTGGATTGTAGTCTTGTCTCCTTTGTAGTGTTCAATATACGGTTATTCTCCTTTTTGTCGCTTTCGTATAGTATTCTCTTTGTAATTCGTCGTATGATCTCTGAAGCTTGTGTCATGAATCAAAACTCATGAATCAACATTCTCCCCCTTTTTGATTGATGACAATACTTATGTGACGAAGTAGAATTTATCTATATTATAATTCTCCCCCTGAATATATGGCGACTTTTCTGCAAAAAATATGTTAGCTTTCATATATTTCTCCCCCTTTGTCATCGACAAAAAGGAATACTTACTAGATGTAATATGTAAAAGAAATAGAATACTTGAAATTATGAAATAGCAAGTTGTAAAACAATATGATGCATGTATAGATATTCAAAATATAGCAATAAAAGAAACAAGCATTCATACATTGCATCATCACAAATAAGAGTTTTAAGGTAATACTTACTTTTCTCCCCCTTAATCTGTGCTTGCATTGTTTATTTCTGAAAATTGTGTTAGAGCAATATCTTTCTCCCCTTTGTCATTGACGAAAAGGAGAGTTTATATGATAACGAATATTATATTTGTTATAAGTGTTAACAATATAGAACAAAATAATTACTACTTGTAAGGTATCAGAAAACAATGAACATTTAAAGCATGCGATACCCAAGGTTCTTATAATTTCCTAATTTTTAGGGAACCACACCCATTTGGGTGTGGTTGTACCTTTATGAATATAATTTTCATTATTAACTACCATATCAAAATAATTATTAATGCATTTTTCTCTATTTTTCCAATTAACAGGAACCCAAATACTTAGATAATTTTTATTCATATTTACCGTTAATAATTTTGTACTTCTAGAGAAATTATAAACATTTTTGGTCATAGCAGTTTTTGAATTTCGATGAAAATTTGATTTCGACTTTACTCGAAATTTAGTAGTAGCACTAACATTTTTATTATATATAAAAGCGTATCTAGTGCTATTTCTATGATTATACCCTAAACTATTTTCATTATGTAAAGGTCTAGAACTAGATAAAATCATGTTTAAATCATTTTGACCTTTATTAAATTTTGTGACTTCAGTGTTAAGTTTATCAAATTTAGCTTTAAAGTCACACTTATTATTTTCAAAAGAAATATTACTATTATTTAAAATATCAATTTTCTCATTTAATTCAGAATTCTCATTTTTTAACGTACCGTTCTCATTTTTGAGAAGGAAATTTTGAGATTCAAAATTATCTAAAGAGGATTGTAATAAATCATTTTGTCTTTTCAAATCAAAATTTTCTTTTGAAAATTTTTCTCTCTCGTTTTCAAATATGGTGTTTTGTTTTTCTAGAAAATCTGTAAGAGCCTCAAAATTACTCTTTAAAACACCAAGTTGATTTTCTAAATCTATCTTCTCATTTTTTAATTTCTCATTTTCAAGTTCAACAGATTTCATCTTTTCTAAAATAATAAAATTATGCTTGGAGATTTTATCGCATAAACTAATTAATTCATTATTACTACTTACTGAAATTTGTAAATCAGAATGTACCTTTTTACAGTCCTCATTGGTTGTTGCTCTGATAGTTTCAGGCTTTTTGCTTGCTGTACTTCGACCGGATCTTTTTCTAGCCATTATTCTATGATGTTGTGACGATCGATAGAATACCAGGCTCTGATACCAAATGAAAGTGTACGTGCAGTACTAAGGATCGTGTAATATGGTATATAAATGCGGAAATTGATAATAGCAGTAAAATAAAAATTAAAGTAAGCACACCAGGAATTTTTATACTGGTTCGAACTTCCCGTTCTACGTCCAGTCCCAGAATACCCTCTGGATTTAAACTAAACCCCTCACTTAACCCGGAGGAATATGTATACGACACCTAAGCAGCCGAACAGGAATTTTTCCGCCTCAACAGCCGAAGAGGACTTCAACTTAATACAAATAGTTTGTTGACGAATGTGTTCTGAATAACACTGATTGTCTTTTGATAGTACAACTTTCCTATAATCAAATCCTCAAGAGTATGTATGTGTGTGAAGATTTAGAAGGAAGATAATCACGTAGAATCGAAGTATATGAATTAATTCAAGGATTCTAGTGATATTGAATGAGAATGAATGCTTTTTATTTGCAGAGAATAATAGAGAATAGATTTCAGAATTAAAACATGAATTGGTTATTGTAGAAGTGAATTGAACATGTTTATATAGTTGTAGAATAGTTACAATCTTTCATGAAGAGTTTTAATCAAGAGTTGTGTCCATATCTGTTGGATTAAAGAACATTCCTCTTCATGAACAATTGCACCTCTTCAGAAAAACTAGCCGTTGTGTTCTGGTCGGTTGACCGAGAAAACTGGCCGGTCAGCTGAGTTTCAAAACCGTACACAAAACAATGTATATCTGTGCACTTGACACAGAGTCGGTCGACCGAGGTTTCTGGTCGGTCAGCCGACCTGTTGTCATTTGCACAGTGCACACTTATTTATGTATAAATCAATATAAATCAATTTGTGTGTATGTGTAACTACTTGAGGAATGATTTTAACAAATTTCTAAGACTCAATAAAATAAAATATTCATACTAATATCTGGATTGTAGTCTTGTCTCCTTTGTAGTGTTCAATATACGGTTATTCTCCTTTTTGTCGCTTTCGTATAGTATTCTCTTTGTAATTCGTCGTATGATCTCTGAAGCTTGTGTCATGAATCAAAACTCATGAATCAACACCAGAGACGAAGAAGGGCGTAGAAAACGACGAAATGCTTCGGGGAGTTGAAAATAAGCATAGATCCGGAGATTCCCGAATAGGTCAACCTTTCAAACTGCTGTTGAATCCATAGGTAGGCAAGAGACGACCTGGCGAATTGAAACATCTTAGTAGCCAAAGGAAAAGAAAGCAAAAGTGATTACCGTAGTAGCGACGAGCGAAATGGGAGCAGTCTAAACTGTGAAAACGGGGTTGTAGGAGAGCAATACAAGCGTCATGCTGCTAGGCGAAGCAATGGAGTGCTGCACCCTAGATGGCAAGAGTCCAGTAGCCGAAAGCATCACTAGCTTATGCTCTAACCCGAGCCATCAGTGAGACACCACTCTGGAAGAGCTAGAATTCTAACCTTGTGTCAGGACCTACGGGCCAAGGGACAATCTTAGGTAGACAGTTTCTATGGGGAGTAGGCCTCCCAAAAGGTAACGGAGGTGTGCAACGGTTTCCTCGGGCCGGACGGAGATTGGCCCTCGAGTGCAAAGGCATAAGGGAGATTGACTGCAAGACCCACCCGTAAAGCAAGGACGAAAGTCGGCCTTAGTGATCTGACGGTGTCGAGTGGAAGGGCCGTCGCTCAATGGATAAAAGCTACTCTAGGGATAACGAGTTGATCTTCCCCAAGAGTTCACATCGATGGGAAGGTTTGGCACCTCGATGTCGGCTCTTCGCCACCTGGGGCTGTAGTATGTTCCAAGGGTTGGGCTGTTCACCCATTAAAGCGGTATGTGAGCTGGGTCAGAATGTCGTGAGACAGTTCGGTTCATTTCCGATGTGGGCGTTAGAGCATTGAGAGGACCTTTCCCTAGTACGAGAGGACCGTGAAGGACGCACCTCTGATGTACCAGTTATCGTGCCCACGATAAACGCTGGGTAGCCAAGTGCGGAGTGGATAACTGCTGAAAGCATCTAAGTAGTAAGCCCACCCCAAGATGAGTGCTCTCCTATTCCGACTTCCCCAGAGCCTCCGGTTTCACAGCCGAGACAGCGATGGGTTCTCTACCCCTGCGGGGATGGAGCGACAAAAGTATTGAGAATCCAAGATAAGGTCACGGCAAGACGAGCCGTTTATCATTACGATAGGTGTCAAGTGGAAGTGCAGTGTGCAGCTGAGGCATCCTAACAGACCGAGAGATTTGAACCTTGTTCGGTTGTTCCTACACGACCTGATCAATTCAATCAGGCACTCGCCATCTATTTTCATTGTTCAACTATTTGACAATATGAAAAAACCAAAAGCTCTACTCTTCCCTCCCATGGATAGATAGGGAAGGGTGGAGGCCTTTGATGTTCCTTCCAGTCAAGAATTGGGGCCTCACAATCACTAGCCAATATTTCTCTCATTCTCATGCCTTTCTTTGTTCATGATTCGATATTCTGGTGTCCTAGGCATAGAGGAACCACATCAATCCATCCCGAACTTGGTTAAACTCTACTGCGGTGACGATACTGTAGGGGTGGTCTGTGGAAAAATAGCTCGACGCCAGAATGATAAAAAGCTCAACACCTCTTATTTTACTAAAAAAATGCAAAGGTCCTCTTATTTAAAACCTCAATTATGATATCTCTTCTCTCCCTCTTTACACCTCGGAACACACCGTTCTTATAGAGAGAAACGCACTTTCACATCTTCTTAACCCGAAACGAAATGGCCGAGGAGAGGTTCCTTTTTGAGGGTATTCCCGGGAACAGATGTAGTAAAGACGGGGTGGGACCTGTAGCTCAGAGGATTAGAGCACGTGGCTACGAACCACGGTGTTAGGGGTTCGAATCCCTCCTCACCCACAACCCCACACAAGGAGTCCAAAAAAGCTTTGGATGTTGCCCTCCTAAAATCCTCCCAATAGCCTTGAAATTGAACCATTATCGGTAATGAACTACAAAAATAAGTATACATAAATATCATATGTATGAGTGAATGTAAGAATCGAATAATAAATTAGAACATAAAGGAAATAAGTTAATTTTAAGGTTTGTGTTTAAACTAAAAAATGTCATAAATTCCTTATTAATTGTAAAATGATGTAATAATAATAAAATAATAATTATAGATGTAATTTGGGAAGTGCATATATGTAAATTATGACAATATCATAAATGCTTATTGTACATTTTAAAGTGAACATTCAAAATAATACAATGCCATGTTTGAGCACTTATTGAATTTTATCCTATAAACTTTAAGTTCATAAATTTTAACTAAAGATATAATGCATGAAATGTTTGTTGTAATAAAAATTTAGTTTCCTTGTTGTGAATAATTTTAATCATCGAGACCCTTTTATAGCAATGCAACTAGATATTGCACTATTTTGGCAATGCAACAGAATATTGCACTATTTTGTTTCAAAGCAAAATTGACTACAAATTTCTTTATTAAGAACCATGAAAAGGCAAGCACTTATAACAGACATCACCCGCATTCTAGATTTATTAAGAATTTCATGCATAAGCTCCAGCTCTACCTTTTCTTTCCTTTGTACGAAATTTCCATTCAACCCCAACAATAACATAGCCTACGAGGCCTTCCAATATAACAAACATTAATGTAATATTTTTAAGTTTCTAACATGCAATAAAATAACCTAATCTTTCAAATATCTATAAGGTTGGAGATCATTAATTGGTAAAAGGTAACAAGTTAATCATGTATGCATAATCATGCTATAGTGAACATCAATATGAATCTACTATATTCTCTTTTCTTTCAACAATGTAAAAATTTATATGGTAGCAATGGTATTCATATCTAAATGAAACTCATCAATATCTAAATGTATAATTATATGTTTATGAAATAAAAGATTTTTCAATGAACATTTGGAACTGGTGAACTAAGGGGACTTATTAAGGAAAATAATCCAAGAACTCAAGACTTTAATTTGTATATAGCAATACCTGAACTATGTTATCAACTCCTACATCAAAAATCACATCATTTATGAGTTTTACGATGAGTTTAGCATCTTTGACATGATTGGAAGCATCAATGGATTTTAGGAAGACAATTCCTTTCGGGCAGTTAACTAATTTTTTTGTCAAAGATCGCCCTTTACCATTAGTCCAAAAGTCGGATATAATTGAGCATCCATAAAGCTCCCAATGCTCTCTGAAAGATGCAACAAAATATTTTTCCTAAAATAAGAAACATTATCGGTTATCGGTATTCAATACATAAAGTTAGCATAAAGCAATAAAATATACAAAATGAATAGTCCATTCAAACTTTGTCGATAGAATAAAAAGATCAAGGTATAAACATTATGGATACCTCTTCCATACTCTCCAACATCGTATACCATTTTTTGAAAACTTGGATAACGAACTGCATTGAAAGCAATGTTTGCTTCAATTGCCCATTCAGATATTGAGTTCCAAGCCTTCAACTTCAACTCTTCTTTGATTGGATTGTTTTTATCTAATGATACTTGCTTAATCTTTTTGAGATCAATCTTTAGTAATGTACCAAGCGGACCTTTAACATCACTACAACGCCTTTTGAAATTTTTTCTCAAGTGGCTTTCACCGTCTATACTAGCCCCACTTGCTGTCTCTATATCATCTTCCTCGTTTTCATTTTCATTAAGCAAGTCCCTCTCATTATTAATCATGATTTCAATTCTTTGTTTTGCACCTTTTTTGTTGCCTTTTTAATATTAGTTCTTCAAATTTTTTTCTTTATCTCATTGCCAACCTTAGGACAAGATGATACATTACCCTTTGTATGAGTAAGATGCACTTTTAATCGTGTAACTCCTCCAGACATTGATTTTCCACATAATTTACAAACTACATTATTTGAAGATGAAGTACATATGCGCTCTCCCCATTCCCATGTTGGATCAGTCAATTTTTTTTGAATGGCCAAATTGCCTTCATTATTTGAAGCACCTGAAGAGTTCATTTTAGTGGTAGACTAGAACAATAAACCGAGATGCATAGAGAAATTAAGCAAAGAATGAGATTTTATGAGTTAATAGACATCTTAGTAATTTATCAGATTTCAAACTAGTGATTTACTAATTACTAGTACACTTTATAGAAATAATATCTAAGAATGCCAATAGTTTAAACTTTTATTACAGTAGAAGTAGGATGGAATAATATAAAATGCAATGAACATCAATAATTAACAAAATTTGAAATAAACATATGCTCTCTACTAGACAAGGATCCAAATTCAAGAATGAAATATGGCATATTATTTTGAAACAAGTATATATGGACCATATGCAGCAATGGAAAACATGAAATTATTTGAATAGCATCCATGAAAAATAATAAGAATAAGATGAAATTAATATTATGAAGAGGTAATTTTAGTGTTCAACTTACTTATTTAGATGATAACCAGCTGCTCTACGTTGCAAATATTCTTTTTTTTTATAGAAATCAATACATGAAAGTATAGAAAGCTTAAGTTTTTATGTAGAAAAAGTTATTAGGTGATTTAGATGAAGAAGAAAAAATGACAACACAAGTTGAAAGAATATTAAAATCTAAACTAGGTGTAATGATGTGTGTGGGTCTATTGCATTGGCTAACTCCCTTTTATTTATTATTTAATATCTTTTAATCATAATAAAGACAACGGATTGGAATAAGAAGGGTCTTTGTTCTCCTATTTTCATGCACATAATAAATGACCGTTATTTTGGAAATTTATTACATATATCATGTTAAATATAGGGCTGATATATTGAAAAATATCGCCCGATATATGGTGCCCATATTTTAATTGATTATTTTAATAAAAAATTGGTCACAGACCGATATGCGATATATCGTTGATATATCCCAATATTGACTACATAGGGGGTAAATAAACCTCTCATTTGAAGATAAAGAGCTACCACGCTCAAGGAGCCATTACACCCTAAGTGTATACCCCACTATACGAGTACTTTGGAAACATTCTAGTATAAACAATTCCTTTGCACACATCATCCATAGCAGAGCTCATCTTGTAACTGTCCTTACAACTCCCATCTAAAGTCTTCACAGTTGGAAACTATTCTAGACAACCATCATTAGTCGTAGAAATCATTGTTTGTTCCGTAATCTTCCTTTGACAGTTCCTTCAATCCAACTCAGCGTCACTTACTCTTCGTCTCGAAGTACAACTATCCATCGTCGAAGCCATCACTTCCCATCACAGAATCATCATCGTCGAAAACTATCACTAAACACCTGGTTCGGTACCGACCCAAGCCTTAGCTCGAAAAATCTAAAGGAGTGGCTCAAAGCAAGTACAAACATGAAGACCTGAAGCAATTGTCTCCATTGACTTAAAGAAAGCGCCTTAGTAAGTTGAAGCTGCTCCATAGTTCCCACCACTGAACCATGCAATCCCAAACCATAGAGCCCGAACCTTCACAACCGATTCAAGTTACCATTTGAACCATCCCATCATCGATCCAACACTTCAAAACAACCAAGCCATGCTCCATTCTCGAATCATCCTTCACTTAAACCAAGTCGCCCCTATGGATCAGTACCGATCCATGGGCACTACCAATCCAACCCTTGGCATAATTCCATTCCACTTCGTGGAACTCCAAGTAAGCTCATACACATAGCTCAAAGAAAGTCTCGAAGCAATCCACCTCCTAGCCAAGAGCATAGCTCATGACCGATCCCTCACTTGGAATTTTCTCGCCTCCATCACGCAACCCATACACCTTCACTCTCGACCAGAAGCAAAATCCCCTAGAACTCGAAGCAACCCCTCCTAAAACACGAGCATGAATCAAAGCACTCTTCTACTGATCCATAATCTCCAAATCACTACTGAACTATCTTCAATCGAGAGCTAGCGAACTCCAAGTGTCATGAAATTTGAAACGTACCTATAGGGTGTCCTCCTTGAGCTACCCTATGGATCGCAAGTCATTTGGACAACTTAACCTTTATGGAACATCATCGATCCAAGACTTGTTCTTAGAACTAAATCATCATTCGATCGTCGTTTTCAACCATTCAAACATCATACATTCAAGCATACATTACATTCAATATAGCCTAATAAACATACATTAACATACATCCATTTTATAGCCTAAACCTGAAGAAGAAATCCATAAGAACAAGGAGATCTATAAGAACATGATTTAATAAACGTTTTCCAAATCATTTCAAATTTATGTATGTGATTAAAGAGGGTTTAAAACATATTTTAGAGTTTAAAAATCATTTTAAAACATCATTTTAAGGTGTGACTTATTAGTAAGTGAGAGATCCTAACCACTCATTTTAGCCTAAAGCAATTCAAAGTAAGTTCAAAGGTGCATAAATCTTGAGATGAACAATAGTTCCAAGTGATCTCTAATAGCAAATCTTCAAATCAAAGTGCTAATTACACTAATCTCCTTCTGATGATAAGATTTAGCTGATTAAACTAAGGTTTAGGGTAACTTTTGGGCTTATAAGTGGTTAATGGAGGGTTTTCTCTCTATTTTGAAAAGCGTGTAATGATGGAGAGAAGTCCCATCAACCCCCTTATGATGTTAATCCCAAAACAGGCTTTGGGCCTAGTTATTAACTCACTAATTACCCATTAAGCTATTCAAAATCAAGTGAAATTTCAAACAACCATAATTACCTAATGACAAGTACATTTTCCTATTATGACCACTCTACGGAAAGAGAAACATCATCTCAATCTAATAGATGTAGTTTCAGACCCTACTTCGGCTCCTATCAAAAGTTGTACACCATACAAAATTTTCAAGGTCAAAATCATCCAATAAAAATTCCGAGGATGGAAAATGTCTCTAATGGTCATTTCCCAAAGTTATTGAATCATACGACCCAAAATAAAAATTATATTAATATTTTATGGTCCTTTGATATGTAAAATACGAGTCATTACAGAGGTAATGTTAATCTGCTTTTTAGCAAAGAAGATTTCAATTGGATTCAAAAGACTCAAACGAGGAAAAAACGACTCGAATTTTGGAAGGCCTACTCAAATGAACTACGAGATAGCTTGAGAAAATTCCAACCAAAAATATGCTAAGTCCATAAATTGGTACCGAGTTATCACCATAGGTTGGTACCGAGTTACCACAATAGCGGCTTTAACTAGACTCAGAAGATTGAAACATAATTGAATTAATTGAAACTTGACATATGCACTTGGGAAGGGCAGAGGAAGAGGTTGGAAAAGGTTTTAAGTTAATTGGAGCATCCACCTAACTCAGGTTCGAGTTATCTTGATAAGTCGGGTCCGACTTATCAATTTCTACCCTCTCAATTTCAAAACTCCACACATGGCTCATACTACTCCATTGACTCGTCGCTGAGCGATTGTGCAGGGATTTGACGATCTATTTTAAGGATTGTCTGGAATGAAGCAAAGGAAAGTGGATATCTAAAAGATCGCAAGACTTAACTCGAAGATGATGGAAAAGAGGATTAAACAACTCAACTGGAAGAAGGGAAAAGCATGTTAGTGGAGTAGTGCTAATTGCACCAAGTATTATAACTCGGCACCGAGTTATCATTGATAACTCGGGTTGGCTTGAGATTTTTGGGGCCACTCTAAGCTATCTCCTGGACTTTATTGATATTAAACCTCTAACTCTATGCTGGTCGATTCCTCTATAGATGCCAACCTAGCTGCAACTAGAAAGAGATTTGGATTCTCTAACCGTAGAGACTCTTCGACTTCTTCACCTCTAACCTCTCCTCCATTAGAGTCACTAGGAAACAACTATTTGGTATTCTAGGACTTAGATCAGTAGATCCTTAGTATTAGTGACTCTCAAACACTCTAGAAACATCATTGTAAATTTGAGATCCACTAGGTCGTGGTCAGATTAGAGATATTTAGTTGTAATCTAGAGAGAGAAAAACTAATAAAATAGATTAAAGTGGACGTAGGTCAGAGATTACGTCGAACCACTATAAAAAATTCTGCGTGTTCTTGTCCAGTTTCCGCTTTTTCTTTTACTTTTATCCGAACTGGTGCTTTCATCTTGATTCTGGATGTTGATCCATTTTCTGGGTTAACATTTTAGTGCTTTCGCTAAGAACAAAGCTAGACCTAAAAATTTGAAGCTTGAACTGATATTTGGTGAAGATGAAGAGGCCTAATTCTAGATTTAAAACTGGAGCAAGTCAACCAGAGCCCAGGGGCAGCCAGGAGGTGTCCTCAAATTCTCATCAATTTATCTACATGACCGAAGAAGAGATGGAGAGAATAATGAAGGAGATGCAGGATGGAGTGGTAACTAGACAACAAGAAATGCTTAAAGGATTCTTCTAAAGGATGGGACAATAAGGAATAGCTAGAGTTACTGAAATTCAGAACCAAGGACAAGGAGTTATTGTAGAAACATCTAGAGTTAAAGCAAAACAAACTGGAACGATGTTCCCACCAACTGAACAGCTCAGTACCGACCTAAATCAACTTGGTATCGAGAGAACCATACTCGGGGGCAACCCTGGTGTGAGCTTAGGGCATGCTGGAATGCCAGTAATAAATGATGCTGGAGTTAGAAACGTGAATCATAACACAAATGCACAACAATCGGAGGAATATTGCCAGAGCTACCCCGTAGGAGCGGAGGACATAATGAAATTGAAGGAGCAGGATAGAATGCTAATGTGTAGCCAGTGGAATATGTGCTAGAGTATGTACCAATATTCGCATATAGGAGTAGGAGGTAGGATATCGCTTTTGGAAAAAAGGCCTTCATTGGATGGTGAAAACCGAATTAATAAGAACAATTGTTAGAGGAGGACCCTTAGATCAGGCTCTGGAGGATGTAAACAGAAATCCATTCACTTTTAGCATTCGAAATGTAAGGAATCCTTCTGATTTCAAGCTTCCAACGCCGGAAATGTATGACGGAAGGGCAGACCCAACAATTCATCTAATGAGATATATCTAGCATATGGAGGTGTTGGGTGCTTCTAAGGAGGTAATGGGGGCAGTGTTTCCGATTATACTTAATGGACTTGGCGACGATGTGGTTCAGACAGCTGGAGAATGGATCCATATGAACATAAACCAACCTAAAGAGAAAATTCTTGAGACAGTTCAAAGTTCCCATCTCGCAACCAAAGAATGTACTGACGTCGTAAGCATGAAACAAAGGCCCAGAGATACCTTGAGAAGCTATTTGACAAGATTCAATGCAGCAACAACTACGGTGGATAAGCTGGATCCATCATTAATCCTTATGGCGGCGGTATCTGGAGTCACGAGTATGACCGACTTCAAAGGTGCACAGGAAAGGGATCCACCTATGGATCTTGCGGAATTCTAATATGGAGCTGAAAGACATTTGTGTCAAGAAGACGCTGAAGCCGAGGATGCTGAAATTAATGATATGGATGACAAGGGACTGTTCGGAGCAGGAATTGGAAAAGACAAAAGGAAATTAAGAGTTGATAGTGGCATCAGAGAACCAAAACAACTAAGAAGGGAGTTGAAATTCTCTTCCCATACTAATCTAACTAAGACCCTGAGGATATATCTAAACACTAGGGGAAAATCACCTATCGAAAGCCTACAAGAAGAGAACTCACTACTCAAAAGAAAAAATCTAGAAAGTTCTGCATCTTCCATGAGCTGGAGGACATGAAATGAATGAGTGCCAATACCTTCGTCTTAAGATAAAAGAACTAGTTCAAAGCAACCGGCTGCAATAGTACATGAGCAACCGAACTGCAATGGTGCGGTCGGAGCAACCACCCTCTGTAGCAAATGCATCACGGAACAACCAAGGATCTGGTTCGAGGCTCGAAATCCCATGATCAGGATGAACGGGGGTTGAACCTGATTCACATGCTCTGCTTTTTTGTTTCTTTTCTTGCACTTTACTTTCGTATTTATCAATAAAGGCAATAATAACCCAAGGCCACTCACACGTGTATGGCATCCTGAACAATCTCTAGGCACGCTCTGAGTCGAATGCTTAAGATGACTATTTAGGATGATAATAACCTTAGACCATTTACATGTGTATGATACATAGATTGGTCTCCAAGCACACTCTGAGTCGGATGTCCGGGATGAACACTTAGGATTTTTGCTTGTTTGCATTGATTTGATTTGAATATTTGAATTTTGAAAAATCCACATTGAATGTGATGACTGATATTGATCGCTTTATTTCCCGTCTAGAGAGACGAGACCAGAGTGCAAGGTGCAAGCTACCTTGTTGTAGAGCGAGTGGATGGGCTTGTAGGAAAAGTAAGTTTCCTCACTGGATAGTGAGTAGATGGGCTTGCTTGGTCGTTGGGTTCCTTTGTCGGTGAGCAAGTGGACTCAGCAAGGATTCGAAGAGATTGAAACCTTAAACTGGGCGATAAACGATCCGAAGAGATCGTCCCCCTTGAATTAAACATTAAAATATCCAGAGAGATCGTCCCCTTTCAATTAAACATTAAACATTCTGGAGAGATCATCCTCTTAACTTAAACATTAAACGGTCTGGAGAGATTGAAACCATAGACTAAATATAAAATGATCCGGAGAGATCGAATCTTAGAATAGATACAAATTTAATAAAATGATTTGAAGGCCTTGTAATTAGAGTAGAACTGCTAAATCCTGAATGAACATAGGATGATTTGGATATATGATGTAATAACTCCGAATGAAATTAGAATGATCATGATGTATGAGATACACTTAAGCAAAGATTAGAGTCTCAGTTGTAACAGGTTTGGAACGACCTTTGATTTACAAGAGAATCCGAAGGAACTAGATGATTCACCAAGATTGAAGCAGCTAGAAAACTCAATTATCGAAGATTGATGTGTGTATCTTGTTCTTGAGCAAAGCACATTTTACATTTGAAAGGTGTACTTTAGAGGGCAAGTGTTAACCCGCTTTTTAGCATACAAATTTCAATTGGACTCGGAAGCCTCAAACAAGGACGAAACAACTCGAAATTTGGAAGGCGCACTCAAATGAACTAAGAAAATAGCTCGAGGAAATTTTAGCTAAAAATATGCTAAGTCCATAACTCGGTACCGAGTTATCACTATAAGTTGGTACCAAGTTATCACCAAAGCGGCTTTAACCGGACTTAGAAGATTGAAACGTAATCGGAATGACTTGAAACTTGACATGTGCACTTGGGAAGGGCAAAGGAAGAGATTGGAAAAGGTTTTAAGAAGATTGGAGCATCTACCTAAACTCGGGTCCGAGTTATCTTGATAATGAAAGTGACTGTAGGATCGTGTAATATGAATATTATTTAAGCTACTAGTGTGGAATATAAAGTAAGTAAATATAGCAGTAAAATAAAATGACACCAGAGATTTTTATACTGGTTCGAACTCCCATTCTACGTCCAGTCCCAGACTCCTTCTGGATTTAAACTAGCAACCCTCATTTAAGCCGAAGAAATAGGTTTACACCGCCTGAGCAACCGAACAGGACTTTGACCACCTGAGCAACCGAACAGGATTTTCCCGCCTTAGCAACCGAACATGACTTTGATACAAATGAAATGTTTTCTTGATTTTGCATGCTCTTGTTACAACACAAATTTGTCAAATGAAGTACACCCTTCATATAATCTTTTCCTCAAGTAAGATATATATATATATATATTTGTATGCTCGTTAAGATAAAGGAGGTAGAGATTGCTTTAGAAATGAAGAAATTTAAACTTGATTTCGTAAATTCAACAATTGGGTATTCAAGATAGCAGAGAGTAGAAAAGTTAAGTTGATCTTGAATGAAATGCATATATATAATGATTGAAGAGTTACAACTATTTGTCAAGAGTTCCGTTGAATTGGAAATGATCACAACTCCTCCTGGAAGAGATTCCTCTTTCGGAAGAAGATATATCTTTTCGTAAATTCGAAAATATGACAGTTTGAACATGTTTAGTCGACCGAATATAATCATTTAGTCAACTAAGTTAAAATAGAAAATTACTAGTTTGAAAATGCAGTATTTAGTCGACTGAATATTTCATTTAGTCGACTAAGTCTTGCAATTTTAAAAAAAAAATTATAACATAGGTTTAGTCGACTGAATGTAAGGATTTAGTTGACTAAATCTATATGTTTTCCAAAATATGCAGGTTTGAACTTGAGGAAAGATTTTAACAGTGAATAAAAAAACTATACCAACTTTAAACACATTTTTGTCGAATGTTTTGATAAGTCTTGAGCTCCTTGTCATGAATCAAAATCTTGTAGTCTAATGTTCTCCCCTATTTTGATTGATGACAACTTCATATGAGATAAATTTCGACAAAATTCTGTAGACTATAACTCCCCCTGAATTCGTGCTCGTATCGTGTAATTATACAAAATTTGTTAGTGCATTTCAATACTTCTTCTCCCCCTTTGTCATTGACAAAAAGGAGAAAGATATTATGGGAATACACACACGATCATATGATAAACTTATAACATTAACGAAGACAACACATAAACATTTACAAACACAGAATGCAAAGCAACATCAGCATATAATAAACAACAATAATTAACAACACAGTGAAGTATTTAACAATACAGCAAAGTAGTACGGACAACAAAATAGCATAATCAACTAAAGAAATAGAACATACTTTTAAACAAAGACCCTATTAAAATATAGAGAATAGCTTATTCTTCCTCATTACCACTTGATTTTTCTTCTTCTTCCTCCTCATCATCGCCTCCCGATTCTTCTTCTTCATCGCCTTCTTCTTCTTCTTCTTCGTCGGAGGACAACCATGTGAAATGTGGTTGCGGTCGTTGCCCCGGATGGGTAGGAACATGGACTGATGTCGAAGAGGATGGGCCACAAGTTATGACATCCCATATGTTGTTCAAGAAACCTTTAATACGATCGAGCTTCGAATCCAATTTAGTGATGGTATTTTCAACCCGAGATAGTAGCCTATCTAGAATCTTTTGGTTTCTTGAGATAATTGTATACGCTTGGCGTGATTGAGTATCCGACCCAATTTCTTCAATCTCAGTTACTTGTTGTGGAAGTTAAGAAGAAGAACTAGTTCCGGTAGTAATACGTTGATGTGAAAAAGGTTGAGATTGTCCCGACATTTCAATCTCTTTCCAATTTTCAAAAGTGATGATGGTATGGCTTTGGAAGTTCTTGGGAAGACCCATAAGGCTTAAGGTCCTAGTGTTGATGGAGCCAACCATGGTAAAGTCCAAGTTAGGGAGAGGTATTTAAAAATGACAAATAAGTCTCATTATATAAGCTCCATAGTGAATGGTGTGACAACCCACATTTCAGAAGGTTTAAATCGACAATAATCCACACATGTCCAACATAACAATCCGGAACGTAGATAATCAATGGGGTTAATAAGAAGAATAAGAAAAAGAAAAGGAAAACAAACACAGAATCTCATAGTGGAAACGATAAAATATAATAATCAAATAACAGTTCATGAAGCTATTCATATCGTACATTTGATTACGATCTATACAACATTTATCAGAGTTATATATACATCAGGGATAAATAAAAATATTGTAGTAGACAATGTGATGCAGAGAATAATAATAGTAATAATATACCAAATCTTCGCCTTTTTCCTCCAGAAAAAAAAAATCTTCAATATACTGGAAAAACTCAGGACTGACATGAGCGTAATAAAAAGAAAAAACACTTGAGTCAGGACTAAAATACTCTAATGTAAGTCAAATCAATATCACGAAATATGAGTACAATAACATAATAGATGTTACGGGATTTTGCATCTCCTAAGGTTCCGTCAAACTATCTATATATAATAGAGTACGCTATAATATATAATGTCTATCAGAAAAATAAATATCAAAATAGCATTAAGGCTTTACATTGATCCACCTTAACACATTTATACAGTTCTAAACCAGAGTCGTAATGGGCTTGTATAGGGATAAATATGATAAGGTACGTGAGGCAATGCCCAAGGTAGGATTCTACAAGTTTACCCTTTCTGGCTGGTCGTAACCCATCCATGGCCGTCCGCGACTATCAATCCAAATAAAAGGTGTACCCATCGAGTCAAAAATCACAATACTAATACGAGTGATCAACGTCGCTAGAGGTAGCTAACCTCATTAGCTAGACATAGGCTCCTTTTTTAGTCAATTTAATTATGACACAAGTGTCAAGACTATCCATCATCGTTCTCTTACTTCATTCCAGTAACATTTGCCAATTCAACCACTACATTCTGGATATCATCCACCGCGTACACAGTTGTCAAAGTGGTTCCAATATTGACAAAGAGTATGCCAATAAGAGGCCCCGGTCTCTTTAACAACCAAACGTCATTTCACACACCGATTGATTCTTTTACAATTCGAAAATAGTTCACACTTGATATCAAAATATCATATTCTCTTCAAAATCAAATCTATTTCGAAATTACCATATTCGCTTCGAAAAATCATATTTTACTTCAAAATGTCAATTCAGTTCGATATATCGATTTTACTTCGAAATTTGATTCGAATTACAATTTAGGTTATAACTTCGCTTTAACCCAATTCGCATTTAGATCCAAGATTTAAATATAAACATTCCACCCCTTTAACCGGTTTGAATTTTAGAAAATAGGTTTAAATAGTTTTTAAAATAGTTAAAACGGTTTAATAGAAAATAATTTGAGTATTAAAAATGCTTTATATAGTAAAATAGTTTGGAAAAAATCAAAATAGTTTGAATATTTAAAGAAAATAGATTTGAAATAGTTTATACTAAAATAATTTATTTAAAAATAGTTTCAAAGTCAAACCGATTCAATTCAAAATTAATTTCAAAAATCCAAACCTTCAAATGGAATTAAATTCCGAGCTTAATTTCGAAATATCGTTTTATATCACTTTCCTTAACAACATTCAAAGTTCGAATAAAAGTCTAATCTTTCAAAACAAATAAATTTCCAAAAATTCAAATCATATTTCGATTATAACTTAAAATCTCAACTTCGATTAATTAAACAATTTTGTTTCAAATTTAAATTTCAACATTCCGAATTCCAATTCGAAAATAATTTGATTTCCATAAATTTGATTTTTATTTCTTAAAACCAAATCATTTAAATAATTTCAAATCAAAATTTTAAAGTCATTTAATTTAACCAATCTGGTGTCCGTATATAATTCTCTATCCTACGACCAAGTGAATCAATTATTTCAATTTAATTCAGGGATGGATATATATCATTTCAATCCAAAATACATGCCATAGGTATATATCATTTCAACTTATTCCTTAATTTATTTGAAATAATTCAATTTACAATTTTTTACACTGTAATAATATACAGGATGATAACATGATAAATCAAAATAAATAAACATCCAAATATCAACCAATAGCATCCATCACAACCAATCATCCAAATAGTCAATAAAATTTACAACAATTTCATAATTATCAATATAGAGTATTTTACGGGCAATTAAATTCTAATTCAATTTAACTGTCAATTTAAATTCTACAAATTTATTCAGATGTCAATTTAACTGTCAATTAAACTTATCAACCAACAATCAATAAATTTCAATCACTTCACTGTATTAATTTAACTAACATAAAATTTATTTCAGTCAATTGTGAGCATATAAACACTCACCTTTGATTTATCGACGATTTCAAATCCAATTAAAGGCCCAAATTTGAACAGTCTCAGAATGCGACCAAACAAGTTTTCATGTTGTTCGGAATTTTGATACGATCACAACGGAGAAAACCGCGCGTGAATCCGAGCTCGTATGCAAAAGTTACACGAGTTAGAAGATTTGAATTTTAATATAAAATAATTAATTATTAAATAAAAAAAACGTACCATCTTCTTCTCCTAGCCATTCAACACGCACGTATATAGAAACAAACACATGCAACCTTCCCTCCGTGCACACTCCACTATGGACGACCGGACGTCGACCGGAGGGCGTCATCACGTGCGCCCCACCTCCTCCACTAACGCATGAGATGCGGCCCCCCACCATCCCTCGAATCGTGTGCAATAACCCAAAGCGCGCGCGACCTTCCAGGCCAGATCTTGGCGAATCCGTGAAGCTTCGGCGCGAATCAACCGTTGGATGTATAGAGCTCGTCGAGCTCTATAACTTTTCTTTTGGAAGTTTTCGATTTCATTGAACGGATTGAGAGATATCGAGAGGTGAAGATGGTGAATTTTCAGCCATTAAAAGAAAGTGACGACTAGGGTTTCAGAAATATTAAAATAATATTTTTCTCGATATGCGTGTCGTATTTATACAGTTAGGTCCAAAATCGTCTGATTTCCAATCAAGGCATGCCGCCTGGCGTTTATAATGTTTTACCCCCATTCCGAACGCAATGGAACTAGTTTTGAGGCCTAATTCGATCGTATGTGGAAGATAGCTTTTCAAAGTTAATTTATTTTAACGAATTCCTTAAATTGCTTTCTATGCGTTTCAAGCTCGCACGGCCAAACGACAAGTCCGATCGCTACGAAACTTGAAATCCTACAATAACTCATTATTACGGATCTGATGAAACTAGTTTCGTCAAAATCCGAGACCGTTGCCAAAATGACTATTTTTACTCGTTAATTAAAATATAAAATTTCCAATTTTTAATTGTTCACATGTAAATCCAATTTTAAATGTTAACCGTCTTTATTCATATTTAAATAAAATTTATATCAATTCTCGTGCCATTTTCACTGTCATTAAATCCAGAATTCCATTATTTACATAATTTCCACATAATGTTAAACAATGTAATTACCCGTTAAATCAATATTAATAAATCCTTAAATTTCAAATAAATTTTAGTCATCAACATTATTTTTTTTCTATCTAAATAATTCACATTTATTATCCAACTTCAGTTATTGATTATAAACATAATTAATACATAGAATTTATTTCAATACTTGTCATCGCCAAATCTTCGAAATTGGTTATTTCAAAATTTGTATTCAAGTTCATATTGAAATAAATTACACTAATAAATTATTAAATTTTATTTCCAACCATTTTTATCCAAAAACCAAATTAATTCAATAATTTAAAATAGTTAAAAATACAGGTCGTTACATACTCCCCCAGTCAAAACTTTTCGTCCTCGAAAAGGCATTAAGTAAAGAATTTAACCTACAATATATTTTATTCAAACTATCAACTTATAAAACATAAACATCTTATTTGCTAAACTATTACTACGCTTCTACTACGCAACTCCGATATTGGTTTTACAGAAAATATAACTTATAAATAAAAACCAACTATAATTTTTTTTAAAACTTCCAAAATTTTCTAACTCCCGGATTTATGGAAAATTTCGACAGAGTCTCCTTTGCGTGGCTCGATCAGAAAAATTTACAATATCAATATATAACACAAATATACCCAATATATACCAAATATACATCCCATCTCAATGATGAGGCATCCCGAAGGGAAAAAATATAAAATCGCGGTATGTAATCCGAGATACGTACCTTATTATTATTATTAATACGAGCGAGTTCGCTCGTATTAAGTAAGCAAAAGCAACCTAATGCGCAATCGAGCTCCAAAAGCGAGCATACGCCCTTCCGTAACTACTAACACTCAATAACCAAATGAGAACATATATATAAAGAGTAAAATCGATATATAACATAGATTATGCAATAACCATAAACGAATATAGCAAACGCAACAAACAAACAACAAACTATATCCTTCCAATCTTATTCACAACAATACCAATTCACACTTCCAAATGTCAATATTCAGTTTATTTACCTTCATTTCCTATCAATATTAAATTGATTTACTTTTAATTCATTGACATTTATTCCATCTATATACAATTTGTTTGCTTTCAATTTATTTGCATGGATTTCTTTCGAATTTACTTGGTTCACCTTAAATTTATCCACGTTCAATTGGTTAACATTCATTTCCTTAATCATTCAATGGATTTATATTCAATTCATTCGCTTTTAATTTTCCATTCAACTAATTTGGTTTCAATCCATTTTTATTAAATCAACCAATATTCATTTCATTCACATTTGATTGATTACAATTTAATGTTTTTACATCCAATTGATTTACTTTCAATTATTTACCCTTGTTTTATCCACATTAAATTGGTCTACATTCAATTGATTCCTTTCAATTTATTAACATTCGTTACAAATTTATTATATTCAATTTTATTTAATTCAATTTGTGAAATTCCAATTGTTTCCCTTTTTGTTTAACCTATTTCATATAAATTCATTTGTGAACCATTTATAAAATTATTCCACTTAACCTTGCTTAAGTTAAATTTGTTTTATTTCCACTTAGTATATTCTCCTTTTTATTATACTAACATCATTTATAAACCATCTAAGTTTATTATAAATATGTTATACAACACAACTCACGTCTATTATTATTACATCATATCTTAAGTTATTATTAATTCATCGATTCACTTCATTTATTCAAATTCATATTATTAATTTACTAAAGTAAACTCTATTTTATACTCAATTCATATTAATGATTTTTTTTTCACAATCACTTCATTCAACTTCTCTTAAGTTAATTTCATCTTATAATTCATTGTGTTAACTTATTCCATATTAAATTAGTTAACATTCCATTTCTTTCACAACTCAAATTACATTTCATTTTAAAAATTCAAGCTCATATTCATTTATAGCTTAAATGAGATTAATTCACTTTACTAATTTATCTAGTTTCATTTAATATCCAATTCAATTTATTTAATACTAAGTTAAACTTCATTTCATTTTAATCCATTACTCATTTTATTTAATCTTATTCAAGTTAAATTTTCTTATCATTCACATTCAACAAATTTAAATTTGTTTTTAGCTTGCTAATTCTCAAATCTATAAGTTATACAATTTTTTCATTTAAAATTTCATTCTATTATTTTATCTAATTCATTTCAAATGCAATTCATTTTTATTTAATCTTTCTAGACTCTATTTCATTTTATTTCTCATTTAACTAACTAAATTTTATTTAACATTCCTAAGTCAATTATTTTATTTCGTATCTCAAATTCAAATTTCTCCTTTGTTTGCATACGAAAATTTAACCATTTTAAAATCGGTTTTATTTTCCTGTTCAAATTTATAAGTTACAAACTTATTTCTTATAAACTATTTTCAATAATATGTTCAAAACTATTTTCATAAATTTATTAAGTCATACTTAGAACATTTTTCACAATCAAAACTTGTTTTAATCGAAAATAAATTTCTTTTTATTTATAGAAATTTTCACTCAGAAACTCGAAAATGAATCCTAGCAATGCTGTAGTCATCCCTAGAATTATTTCCCAGCGACCAAGCGAGTTTAATGCTTTTATTTTCTTCAAAAACATTTTCAAAATATTTTTCTAGGCAAAACTCTTTCAAATAATATTAATATTAATTTTACAGTATTTGAAAACAATTTTGAAAACAAAAGGATTTTAAATTCTAAAATTCTCATTTTTTTAAAATCACTTCTATTTATATGCTATATTTAAATATACTCATACAATTTCATTACTTCATTATGAAAATATTTCATTAATTTAAAATTTTGTTATTCCAAACATTTATTATTTTAATTAGATTTCAATTTAATTTAATTATCAAATGCTTCATAAAATAAAATTCACAAGGTATTCGTTTTATTTTAATTCAACCAATACTCGATGATAACTAAATATTATCATCTCCAAACAACTTCATAAAAAAAATCATTATATGTATAAAATATAATTTAGGTAAAATTATTTCATTTATCCAATTTTAAAACAATATTATGTCGACTTGCCTCGTTTAAGTGTTTAGAAACCCCTATCAATAACACAATGTCCCGCGTATCGACCAAAATTCATAAATAACTCAACGGATAAGTAGACACAATATAAAACATTTTATAACACTAACAAGTACGCTCTCTCATATATATACACTTAACAGACTCATTCTAGGGTATTTCTAACCTATCTCTAATGAGTCAAACTTCACAAAGCCAAGGTTATCGCTAAACCTTCGCTTTGATACCAACTATGATGACCCACATTTTAGAAGGTTTAAATCGACAATAATCCACACATGTCCAACTTAAACAATCCAGAACGTAGATAATCAATGGGGTTAATAAGAAGAATAAGAAAAAGAAAAAGAAAACAAACACAGAATCTCACAGCGGAAACGATAAAATATAATAATCAAATAACAGTTCATGAAGCTGTTCATATCGTATATTTGATTATGATCTATACATCATTTATCAAAGTTATATATACATCAGGGATAAATAAAAATATTGCAACAGACAATGTGATGCAGAGAATAATAACAGTAATAATATACCAAATCTTCATCTTCGTCCTCCAGAAAAAAATCTTCAATATACTGGAAAAGCTCAGGACTGACCCGAGCGTAATGAAAAGACAAAACACTCGAGTCAGGACTAAAATACTCTTATGTAAGTTAAATTAATATCACGAAATATGAGTACAATAACTTCAGAGATGTTACGGGATTTTCCATCTCCTAAGGATCCGTCAAACTATCTATATATAATAGAGTACACTATAATAGATAATGTCTATCAGAAAAATAAATATCAAAATAGCGTTAAGGCTTTACATTGATCCACCTTAACACATTTATACAGTTCTAAACCAAAGTCATAATGGTCTCGTATAAGGATAAATATGACAAGGCACGTGAGGCAATGCCCAAGGTAGGATTCTACTAGTTTACCCTTTCTGGCTGGTCGTAACCCATCCGTGGCCGACTATCAATCCAAACAAAAGGTGCACCCACCGAGTCAAACATCACAATAGTAATACGAGTGATCAACGTTGCTAGAGGTAGCTAACCTCATCGGCTAGATATAGACTCCTGTTTTAGTCATTTTAATTATGACACAAGTGTCAAGGCTATCCATCATCGTTCTCTTACTTCATTCCAGTAACGTTTGCCAATTCAACCACTACATTCTGGATGTCATCCACCGTGTACACAGTTGTCAAAGTGGTTCCAATATTGACAGAGAGTATGCCAATAAGAAGCCCCGATCTCTTTAACAACCAAACATCGTTTTACACACCAGTTGATTCTTTTACATTTCGAAAATAGTTCGCACTTGATATCAAAATATCATATTCGCTTCAAAATCAAATACATTTTAAAATTACCATATCCACTTCAAAAAATCATATTTTACTTCAAAATGTCAATTCAGTTTGATATATCGATTTTACTTCGAAATTTGATTCGAATTACAATTTAGGTTATAACCGCTCTTTAACCCAATTCGCATTTAAATCCAAGATTTAAATATAAACATTCCACCCCTTTAACCGGTTTGAATTTTAGAAAATAGTTTTTAATAGTTTTTAAAATAGTTAAATAGTTAAAACAGTTTAATAGAAAATAATTTGAGTATTAAAAATGGTGTATATAGTAAAATAGTTTGGAAAAAATCAAAATAGTTTGAATATTTAAAGAAAGTAGATTTGAAATAATTTTTACTAAAATAATTTATTTAAAAATAGTTTCAAAGTCAAACCGATTCAATTCCAAATTAATTTCAAAAATCCAAACCTTCAAATGGAATTAAATTCCAAGCTCAATTTCGAAATATTGTTTTATATCACTCTCCTTAACAACATTCAAAGTTTGAATAATAGTCTAATCTTTCAAAACAAATCAATTTCCAAAAATTCAAATCATATTCCGATTATAACTTAAAATCTCAACTTCGATTAATTAAGCAATTTCGTTTCAAATTTAAATTTCAACATTCCAAGTTCCAATTCGAAAATAATTTGATTTTCGTAAATTTGATTTTTATTTCTTAAAACCAAATCATTTAAATAATTTCAAATCCTCCACTGATTTTAGCTCTCCATCATCAAATACTTCAAATCTTTCAATTCTGACTCCGGTATATGAAGCTGTTCCCATCGTACCACCCTCTAATTATCATATCGGAAGCTAAGTGTAACAACCTGAAGTTTTCAACCATTCGCATCCATACATGTCGGATTTGAATTGCTCAAAATATCAGATTGTTAATTTAAATTTGGCAAAACTCAGCATATATAGTAAATAAAATAATCACAGATCACTGACATAGAGTAATATAACAATAATGTAGCGGAAACAAAAGAATAGTAGTTCAGGAAGCTACTATATATATATACAACAGAGTTAAACAAGATACAACAGAAGTCATGAGTACATAGATGTCTCAATAAAATAATCAAATACAAGATCTGAATGCATCACTAGAATCGACTGAACAACCGAAAGCAGGATAGATAACTAGATCTCCAAGAGAAGCTCCAATTCCAAAGGTGAGTCTCGAATACTGTATCACTCAGTCTGACCCGAGCGTAAAGCAAAACACAAAACACTCGAGTCAAGATTAACATTCTTATATCAATAAATCTAACTCAAGTGAAATGTCAACTGAAATACAAGTAACTCAAAGGATGTTTGGGATAACCATACTCTAAGGATCCGTTAAACTATCTACTATGTAGTAATATACGCTATTATAATAATGTCTATAATAAAATAAACTTACTTTTAAATAGTGTTAAGGGGTTACCAATATAGCCCTTAACACATAATAGTCCCAGTAGTCTATCCAGTATCAGCATAACCCAGATCGGGAGCTACCCTCAATGTAACGACCCGTATTTTTACGGATCGAAACATCGTAAAACTGTTGTCATTAGGTCGTAATGTTGTTAAGTCGTCTAGGGTTTAAGTCGTTCGAAGCTTAAGTCGAGTCAAAATTAGATCGTGAGCGACTTAAGAGAATTGACCGACTTAAGAAGGATAGGCGACCTAAGGAAGTTGAGGTTGGCGACCTAAGGATTAAGATAGGTCGTATGCTAGATAAGTCGTATGTTGAGTCTTAGGTCGTAGACGACTTAAGGAAAGTTGGCGACTTAAGAGATTTGGCGAGTTAACGACCTAAGGGGTAGGTCGGTGACGACCTAAGGAAGCTGGGATAGCAGTGAGCGACCTAGAGAGGTTAAGTCGTATACGACTTGGGAGTAGGTCGTATGATAAGATAGGTCGTATAGGAGTTGGGTCGTGTGATAGCTTAGGTCGTAGAATAAGTTAGGTCGTAGACGACCTAAGAGATAGGAGCGACCTATAGAATTAGACGACCTAAGGATTTCCGACCTAAGAGTTAGCGACCTAAGAGGGTTAGCGAGTTAGCGACCTAAGAGGGTAAGCGAGTTAGCGACCTAAGGAAGTTAAGTCGTGAGCGACTTAGGAGCGTGTCAGGGATAGGTCGTAAGATCTATTAAGCCTTAAGTCGGAGACAGTTGAGTCGTTGAGTCGCTGTAGCATGAGTAGTAGGTCGTAGACGACCTATGATAGTACTGGGTATAGTTAGGTCGTGGATGCGCATTGTTTTAGGTCGCGTAAAGGTTTAAGGGGTTAGGTCGCTGAGTCGCGAGCGACCTAGGAGTTAAGCTGTTAAGTCATTAGGTCGTATAAGCGCACAGGTGTTAGGTCGTTGGATCTGTTAGGTCGTGCGCAGTGATAGGTCGTAGAAGCACTTAGGTGTTAAGTCGTTAGGTCGCTAAGTGCTTAAGTGTTAGGTCGTAGGCTGGTATTGTTGAGTCGTGGGCTTTTTAGGTCGTGGGGGTTTTAGGTCGTAAGTCGTGGACGACCTAACTCCGAGCGACCTAAGGGGAAATCAGCCTATAAATAAGAGGGTTTCTCTTCATTTTTGGGATCCGGATTTTGAAGCGACGAAGTGCTGCCATTTTGAGAGCTCGACTTCTACACTTCTTCACTTCTTTTCTCCACTCTAATCTAGTGATTCCATCCATCCAAGTTTAAGATCAAATTGAAGATTCAAGAGCTTAGATTGAAGATCTACATCATTGAAGTGAGATTTTTTCGTTTGAAGCGGATTGGTGATAGATCAAGTTAGATCCTTCGCTGTCCAGATCTGAAGTGGGTTTCTTTTGAGGTGTTTAGGTGATTTGGTGAGTGGTGATTATCTCTCACACGGATCCAAAGGAGTATATCGGATCGTTGGCTTGATTTGGAGTTAAAGTAGTGATTTTCATGCATCTTTGTAAACTTAAGTATAGATCTATATAGATCCATTGTTTATGATGATTTGACAACCATTTTACTAAGTGTTAACCTATGCAAGTTCATTCATCAAGATTATAGAGACATTGCTCATGTTTTCATGCTTGTTAGACTTTGGACTTTTTATTTACGAAATTGCCATTATTGTTATAATTGTCTATTTAGATCATATTTGAATGCTTGATTACTTGGATTAATGTTTGTCTTGATTGATTGCTATGAATTTGATGATTGATGATTTGATTTAGACAAGTTGGTCGAAGATGATTCAAAAGCTAAGGGAAAGGCTCTTGAATTTGAAAAGCTGCTCGTGGTATATGTAGCGGATGATGAAGCTCATATGGATAGATTTGATGATGATGTTGAGATGAAACTTTGCTATGATGATGATGAGGCGAAGCATGATATGAGATAGTCTTGGTCTAATCCAGACGGGATCATTCCAAGCATGTTGATAACTCGGTGAAATGGTTCGAGTTAGAGGATAATGGTTTGCTCGAGAGGCGCTTGAGCTAGTATGGAAATAGTCGTCGAGGAGGATGACTAGAAGGCTGAGATCTCATTGTTGTTGAAGGTTCTAGCATGCTCAAAGCAAGAGTACGTTGGGCAGATTCGATAGTCCCTGAAGGCTAATGATTGATAGTCAAGTACTCTGGGAAGATTCGATAGTCCTAGGCACGGGTCACGATGACGTGCAGAGTTATGTCTAGAACCGGGGTTTCCATTAGCCCTTGACGGATAGCTGAAAGAATGTGCCGGTCATTCAATTAACGGTGATATCGAAGCAATGATAATAGTGATAGCCAGAGTCATGGATGTTTGGTTGTATCGTCATTCGGTCTCAAGAGCGGTATTTTCTGGGTGCTTATCTGATCTTGGTTTAGGCCTTGGGGGTTTGTACTTGGAAAACATCGCCCTTGACTCGAGTGATAATTGCTTTACCTTAAATTGTGTGCTTTGCTATGTTTGCTTCTACTTAGTGTGTGTCTGGGGGCTATCACTGTAGAAAGAGGTGGAGTGGGAGGGTTGTATTCCTATTCCTTTTCCTTTATGCTCTTTTGGTATGTTGTTAGTTAATTTACTGCTCACTAAGACTATTGTCTGACTCAAGGCTTTATGTTTTAACTCTTATTGCCTTGGGCTGTTCGTCCATTTTGGGACGGGCAGACTAGGTAGCAGGTGACAGGTGCTGTTTTTGCTTTCCACGGTGTTGATATCGAAGACGAGCTGGAGGGTTGCATATTATCTTCTTATTATATGTACTGGGTGTTCCGCTGTTTGTATTTTCTCTGAGTGTTATGTAGTGAGGCTTGTTGTATTGACTATTCAGATGTTTGTATTCAACTATTATGAAGTTTTATTGATGAGATTCTATTCTGTGAAGCTTCACTATATGTATGTTCTATTGTATTTTGTCCATGCGCTGTGAGTAATACGATAGATTCTATTGTTTTAATTTACCCTGGCAATCGTCCATGGCTGCCTGGCACACTTTACATCGCACTTTCTCTAGGTTCAGTGTAGGGGTTATAGGCGGTCGTCACATTTGGTATCAGAGCTTTGGTTAATCGATTTTACCCAACGCTCGCTGACGTAACTACGTATGAGAGACGTAATTGTATTTTGATGGATGATTACTATATATAATATAGTAGCTTAGTAGAGTTTGAGTCCTTTATGCAGTTGTTTCTCTAGGTGTGCTAATCATTCCTTTTTATAGATATTAAGGATGAGTCGAAGAGGGAGACCAGCTGCTAGGGAAGGCCGTGCTACTGAAGGGGCTGCTGATTATGCTGCTATGTTCGAAGCTATGATGACTTCGATCATGAGAAGGATGCCAGCTCCGGGGCCATCGGTGGATGTTGGAGTTCAAGTTCAAACTCCAAAGCCGGTGGATTTTGCTAAGTTATGTAAGGACTTTACTGCTCTTGGAGGAAAGGTTTTCTTTGGAACAGAATCAACCATTGAAGTCCAGAGGTGGATAGATGCTTGTAGAAGGATCTTTGGTGATTTGGGAATTGAGGATGCGACTAAGAGGAAGTTAGCATCAAGACAGCTTCAAGGGAGAGCTTCTGATTGGTGGAACTCTATCACTATTGATACTCCGGAGGAAGAGATTACTTGGGAGCAATTCCAAGTCAGATTTGAAGCTAAGTTCATTTCTACAGCTCAGAAGTTTGTTCTGTTCAAGAAGTTTGTGGAGCTCAAGCAAGGTGGAAGACCAGTTCTTGAGTATGTTTCTGAGTTTGAAGCTTTGTCCAAGTATGCCCGGTCGTATATTGAATCTGCATATCAGAAGAATGAGAAGTTTGTGACAGGCTTGGACAGTTATCTTGGGAGACAGTTGGTGGATCATTTGGACGATTCATTTGAGAAGCTTGTGGAGAAGGCTCTCAGGCATGAGAGTCTGTTTCCCAAAGAAGGATCTGTTGTTGCTGTGACCAGGGGAGAGCCTAAACCACAGCAGGGTGGAAACAAGAAGAGGAAGCAGCAGCAGGAAAAGGGTAAGGATGGCCAGAAGAAGCCGAAAGGCGAGGTGATTTGCTACAATTGTCAGCAGAAGGGCCATTTCTCCAGAGATTGTAAGAATCAGAAGGTACCGATGAAGTGTCACAACTGTGACAAGCCGGGGCATATCAGGAAGAATTGTCCAGAACCACGGAAGGACAAGCAGATTGTGCAAGCTTATGCCTTAGGAGCTGTTCCATCGTCTTCGAAAGCTCCTACCGCTGAAGAGAAAGGAAAGAGTGTGGTGGTTCAAGGTACTCTTTTCCTATGTGGTGTTCCAGTTAGAGTTCTGTTTGATACTGGGGCGTCGCATTCGTTTGTTTGTAGCGAACTTGTAGGCCGGTTGGGTTTAGAACCGGATATTGTTGATAGGCCATTGGTTGTGACTAATCCAGTTGGGGGTTCGTCTTGTTTGTGTATGTTATGCCGTGGTCTGATTGTATCGAGTCATGATTGCTCTTTTGTTTGTGATTGCTTTGTTCTGAACTTTGCGGGGTTCGGAATTATTTTGGGTGTGGACTGGCTTAGGAAGTATGCGGCAAAGGTTGACTGTGAGAGGTTGGAGGTGACAGTCGAGAATGTGGAGGGGCGAAAGATTGTGATACGAGGTAAGCACGAAGAAGGCGTCTTCATGAGCTTCATGTATTCGCTGGTTGTTCCACGGGATGGACTGTCATCTGTGCCAATCGCTAATGGATTTGAGGATGTCTTTGACGAGGTCAAAGGGTTACCGCCGCATAGAGAGATCGAGTTTCGTATAGATCTAGTTGAAGGAGCCAGACCTGTTGTGATGCCTCTTAGGCGGATGGGGCCTAGGGAACAGCAAGAGTTGAAGGTGCAGGTTGATGATCTTTTGCAGAAAGGATTCATTCAGTGTAGTGTGTCCGAATGGGGTGCACCAGTTGTGTTTGTAACCAAAGCAGATGGATCGCTGAGGTTGTGTGTGGATTATCGTGAGCTGAATAAGGTGACTAAGAAGAACAAGTATCCATTGCCGAGAATAGATGACTTGTTTGATCAGCTTCACGAAGCTAAGGTGTTTTCTCAGATGGATTTGGCAACGGGATTTCACCAGTTGAGAGTGGCTAAGGATAGTGTGCCAAAGACTGCTTTTAGGACACCATCCGGTTTCTTTGAGTGGCTAGTAATGCCGTTTGGATTGACTAACGCGCCAGCATATTTTGTGGATCTTATGAATAGAGTGTTCAGAGATCAGTTGAACAAGTTCGTGCTTGTGTTCGTGGATGATATTCTGATTTATTCCAGAACTGAAGAAGAGCACAAGACACACTTGCGTATTGTTTTGGAAATCTTACGGAAACATCAGCTGAAGGCTAAGTTTTCGAAGTGTCACTTCTGGAAGAGTGAAGTGAGGTTCTTAGGCCATGTTATCTCTGGAAATGGAATAGCGGTTGATCCCGCTAAGGTGGTAGCAATCCAGGATTGGGTTAGACCTAAGAATGCATCTGATGTGAGAAGTTTTCTTGGATTAGCAGGATATTATCGACGGTTTATCAAAGACTTCTCCAAGGTGGCTGCACCATTAACAGGATTGACAAAGAAGAACCAAGTGTTCAGATGGGAAGATAAGTGTGAGCAAGCTTTCAGAATCCTGAAAGAGAGATTGACAAGTGCTCCTGTTCTGACTATTCCAAGTGGGAATGATGAGATGGTGGTTTACACCGACGCATGTGGTACTGGACTTGGAGCAGTGCTGATGCAGAGGGATAAGGTTGTTGCGTATGCAAGTCGACAACTGAAGCCGCATGAAAGGAATTATCCGACTCATGATTTGGAGTTAGCGGCGATTGTTTTTGTTCTGAAGATGTGGAGACATTATCTATTGAGAGTTCGATTCGAGTTGTTTACAGATCATAAGTCGTTGAAGTATCTTTTCTCCCAAAAGGATTTGAATCTTCGGCAGCAACGTTGGCTAGAGTTTTTAGCATCTTATGATTTTGGTATAGCTTATACTCCGGGAAAAGGTAACGCAGTGGCAGATGCGTTAAGTCGAAGACATGTAGGATTGGGAGCCATGTTTTCAGAATGGAAGAATCTCGAGTATTTAGCTGGATTTGACTTCAGGCCTAGATGTGGATTGGAACCTGAGATGTTGGCAAACTTATCAATAAGACCGACTCTTGTGGAAAGAATCGGCGAGAGTCAAAAGCGAGATGATAAGATTATCAAGATTATCCGTGATTTGGAATCTGGATTGGAACCAGAAAAGGATAAAGGATTCGAGGTCGATCGAGAGGGTTGGCTTCGAAAGCAAGGACGACTAGTTGTTCCCGATATAGATGAATTGAGGAGTGAAGTTCTGAAGGAAAGTCATCACTCGAAGCTGACAATTCATCCAGGTGGAAATAAGATGTATCGGGATATGAAGAGAACCTACTACTGGGAAGGTATGAAGAAGGATGTTGGAAATTTTATTTCCAAGTGCATGAACTGCCAGTTGGTGAAAGCTGAGCAGAAGAAGCCCAGTGGATTGCTTCAGCCATTAGAGGTTCCTACATGGAAGTGGGAACAAGTGTCGATGGATTTTATTGATGGACTACCTAGAACCAGAACGGGAAATGAAGGAATTTGGGTCTTCATAGTTCGTCTGACTAAAAGTGCAAGATTCATTCCTGTTCGATCGACTAGGACAGCATCAAAGTTGGCTGAGTTGTATGTTAAGTGGATAGTTCGATTCCATGGTATTCCAAAGAGTATAGTGAGCGATCGAGACCCATTGTTCACTAGTGGATTTTGGAAGAGCTTTCAGGAAGTTTTGGGAACCGAGTTGTGTTTGAGTACAGCTTATCATCCTCAAACAGATGGTCAGACCGAGAGAGTCAACCGAGTTTTGGAAGATCTTCTTAGAGCTTGTGTTTTGGATTTCGGAGGATCATGGGAAGATCATCTTCATTTGGTGGAATTTTCGTATAACAACAGTTACCAGTCAAGCATTGGTATGGCACCGTATGAGGCATTGTATGGAAGACCGTGTAACTCTCCGACATGTTGGTTAGAGATCGGAGAAAAGTTGATGCTTGGGCCAGAGATGATTCGACAAACTTCGGATTTCATAGAGATCATTCGGCAATGAATGAAGGCAGCCCAAGACCGTCAGAAAAGTTATGCCGATAAGCATCGTAAGGATTTGGAATTCGACGTAGGTGATATGGTTTTTGTGAAGATTTCTCCACTGAAGAATGCTATTCGATTCGGGAAGAAAGGAAAATTGACTCCGAGATTTGTTGGACCATTCCCGATCATCGAGCGAATTGGAAAGCTCGCTTACAGATTAGAGTTACCAGAGAAGATGTTGGGTGTGCACAATGTTTTTCATATATCGTATCTACGGAAGTATGTGCACGACTCGAATACAGTAGTTTCTTCTGATAGCTGTGAAGATTTCGAGATTGATCCAGGCAATAAGAGACCTCGTAAGCCGCTTCGTGTTGTGGAAACCGACACGAAACAGCTTAGGAGGAAGGTAGTTAAGTTGCTCAAGATACAATGGAGTGATGATGATAACGACTGTACGTGGGAGGTGGAAGAGAGGATGAAGGCAGCTCATCCTGAACTCTTCAAGGTATGGCCCTAAGGTGTCGTGTCATCTCACGATATTGTAACTTGTTCTAGTTTTAGAATTCTGCATGCTAAGCTAGAATTGGATGCATGGTTTGTTGATTGTTATGGATAGTAGGCATGAAGAATAGTCTTTGATTGCTTCTGTTTGTTTGGAATTTCGGGGGCGAAATTCCTAAGGGGGAGAGAATGTAACGACCCGTATTTTTACGGATCGAAACATCGTAAAACTGTTGTCATTAGGTCGTAATGTTGTTAAGTCGTCTAGGGTTTAAGTCGTTCGAAGCTTAAGTCGAGTCGAAATTAGATCATGAGCGACTTATGAGAATTGACCGACTTAAGAAGGTAGGCGACCTAAGGAAGTTGAGGTTGGCGACCTAAGGATTAAGATAGGTCGTATGCTAGATAAGTCGTATGTTGAGGCTTAGGTCGTAGACGACTTAAGGAAAGTTGGCGACTTAAGAGATTTGGCGAGTTAACGACCTAAGGGGTAGGTCGGTGACGACCTAAGGAAGCTGGGATAGCAGTGAGCGACCTAGAGAGGTTAAGTCATAGACGACTTGGGAGTAGGTCGTATGATAAGATAGGTCGTATAGGAGTTGGGTCGTGTGATAGCTTAGGTCGTAGAATAAGTTAGGTCGTAGATGACCTAAGAGATAAGAGCGACCTATAGAATTAGACGACCTAAGGATTTCCGCCCTAAGAGTTAGCAACCTAAGAGGGTTAGCGAGTTAGCGACCTAAGAGGGTTAGCAAGTTAGCGACCTAAGAGGGTAAGCGAGTTAGCGACCTAAGGAAGTTAAGTCATGAGCGACTTAGGAGCGTGTCAGGGATAGGTCGTAAGATCTATTAAGCCTTAAGTCGGAGACAGTTGAGTCGTTGAGTCGCTGTAGCATGAGTAGTAGGTTGTAGACGACCTATGATAGTACTGGGTATAGTTAGGTCGTGGATGCGCATTGTTTTAGGTCGCGTAAAGGTTTAAGGGGTTAGGTCGCTGAGTCGCGAGCGACCTAGGAGTTAAGCTGTTAAGTCATTAGGTCGTATAAGCGCACAGGTGTTAGGTCATTGGATCTGTTAGGTCGTGCGCAGTGATAGGTCGTAGGTCGTAGAAGCGCTTAGGTGTTAAGTCGTTAGGTCGCTAAGTGCTTAAGTGTTAGGTCGTAGGCTGGTATTGTTGAGTCGTGGGCTTTTTAGGTCGTGGGGGTTTTAGGTCGTAAGTCGTGGACGACCTAACTCCGAGCGACCTAAGGGGAAATCAGCCTATAAATAAGAGGGTTTCTCTTTATTTTTGGGATCCGGATTTCGAAGCGACGAAGTGCTGCCATTTTGAGAGCTCGACTTCTACACTTCTTCACTTCTTTTCTCCACTCTAATCTAGTGATTCCATCCATCCAAGTTTAAGATCAAATTGAAGATTCAAGAGCTTAGATTGAAGATCTACATCATTGAAGTGAGATTTTTTCGTTTGAAGCGGATTGGTGATAGATCAAGTTAGATCCTTCGCTGTCCAGATCTGAAGTGGGTTTCTTTGGAGGTGTTTAGGTGATTTGGTGAGTGGTGATTATCTCTCACACGGATCCAAAGGAGTATATCGAATCGTTGGCTTGATTTGGAGTTAAAGTAGTGATTTTCATGCATCTTTGTAAACTTAAGTATAGATCCATATAGATCCATTGTTTATGATGACTTGACAACCATTTTACTAAGTGTTAACCTATGCAAGTTCATTCATCAAGATTATAGAGACATTGCTCATGTTTTCATGCTTGTTAGACTTTGGACTTTTTATTTACGAAATTGCCATTATTGTTATAATTGTCTATTTAGATCATATTTGAATGCTTGATTACTTGGATTAATGTTTGTCTTGATTGATTGCTATGAATTTAACGATTGATGATTTGATTTAGACAAGTTGGTCGAAGATGATTCAAAAGCTAAGGGAAAGGCTCTTGAATTTGAAAAGTTGCTCGTGGCATATGTAGCGGATGATGAAGCTCATATGGATAGATTTGATGATGATGTTGAGATGAAACTTTGCTATGATAATGATGAGGCGAAGCATGATATGAGATAGTCTTGGTCTAATCCTGACGGGATCATTCCAAGCATGTTGATAACTCGGTGAAATGGTTCGAGTTAGAGGATAATGGTTTGCTCGAGAGGCGCTTGAGCTAGTATGGAAATAGTCGTCGAGGAGGATGACTAGAAGGCTGAGATCTCATCGTTGTTGAAGGTTCTAGCATGCTCAAAGCAAGAGTACGTTGGGCAGATTCGATAGTCCCTGAAGGCTAATGATTGATAGTCAAGTACTCTGGGCAGATTCGATAGTCCTAGGCACGGGTCACGATGACGTGTAGAGTTATGTCTAGAACCGGGGTTTCCATTAGCCCTTGACGGACGGCTGAAAGAATGTGCCGGTCATTCAATTAACGGTGATATCGAAGCAATGATAACAGTGGTAGCCAGAGTCATGGATGTTTGGTTGTATCGTCATTCGGTCTCAAGAGCAGTATTTTCTGGGTGCTTATCTGATCTTGGTTTAGGCCTTGGGGGTTTGTACTTGGAAAACATCGCCTTTGACTCGAGTGATAATTGCTTTACCTTAAATTGTGTGCTTTGCTATGTTTGCTTCTACTTAGTGTGTGTTTGGGGGCTATCACTGTAGAAAGAGGTGGAGTGGGAGGGTTGTATTCCTATTCCTTTTCCTTTATGCTCTTTTGGTATGTTGTTAGTTAATTTACTGCTCACTAAGACTGTTGTCTGACTCAAGGCTTTATGTTTTAACTCTTATTGCCTTGGGCTGTTCGTCCATTTTGGGACGGGCAGACTAGGTAGCAGGTGACAGGTGCTGTTCTTGCTTTCCACGGTGTTGATATCGAAGACGAGCTGGAGGGTTGCATATTATCTTATTATTATATGTACTGGGTGTTCCGCTGTTTGTATTTTCTCTTAGTGTTATGTAGTGAGGCTTGTTGTATTGACTATTCAGATGTTTGTATTCAACTATTATGAAGTTTTATTGATGAGATTATATTCTGTGAAGCTTCACTATATGTATGTTCTATTGTATTTTGTCCATGCGCTGTGAGTAATACGATAGATTCTGTTGTTTTAATTTACCTTGGCAATCGTCCATGGCTGCCTGGCACACTTTACAGCGCACTTTCTCTAGGTTCAGTGCAGGGGTTATGGGTGGTCGTCACACTCAATACTCCACAGGCTACGACACAAATCCAAACTCGTAGTAAAGCTCGATATGGTAGGTTACACGGCACAACAAGGCAATGCCAGGGTAGATATACCAATTACGCATCCGGGCTGGTGGAAACGCATAGCAGCCACTACCGCCCACCTCGGAACACACTCCCAAATCAAAAATCGAAGGGTGGCCACCAAATCAAATCACAAAGTAATGGAATAGTATCGAAGAAATGTGTCCGATCAGAGATGCTACCTCATTGGCCCGAGAATCGCTCCAGTTTTAGCCACCTTATGCCAACTCACGGGAGTCGGGTCCACGTTCATACCTCAATAGGATCGTCGCCACCATCCTACATCATTCTGGAATCTCCACCGCGTACACAGTTGTTAAAGTGGTTTTCGGTATCGACAGAGAGTATTCCCATATCCGATCCCGGTCTCTTTAACAACCAAACATTATTATAACACCGCCGTCATTTCAAAATAGTTTATACATCAAAACCAAAATATCATTTTCATTTCAAAAACCAAATTAATACGATATCATTTCCATTTCAAATATATCCACTTCCAAAAAATCACATCACTTTCAAAAGTTATAACATTTTCGAAATCATAGTCTTTCAAATCAAAACACTTTGGAAATCACAGCTTTGAAATCATAGCATTTTGGAAATCATAACACTTTGAAATTATAGCATTTTGGAAATCATAACACTTTGAAATTATAGCATTTTGGAAATCATAACACTTTTAAATTATAGCATTTTGGGAATCATAACACTTTGAAATTATAGCATTTCCCTTAAACCATTTAGATATCAATAATAGTATGTATAATAAAATAGTTTATAAAATAAAATAATTTATATAAAATAGTTGTAGGTTAAAACAATATATATATTAAAATAATTAAAATAGTTTATATTAAAATAGTTTATAAAATAATATAAAATAGTTTTAAATATAATTTAAAATACTTTATATAATAAAATAGTTTCCTCAAATTTCACAAATCGATTCAACTCTACTCGAATTCCAAAATTCAAATTTAATCAAATCTCAATTCATCAATTTCAACTCGATTCTATTTCTCAATAAATCATTTCAAATTATCGATTTTCAAATACATATTTGAACCATAAAATAATCCATTCAAATTTCAATATATATCAAAGTCAATATATTCAACATTTCAAAATTAAATTCGATAATTTTATATATATATCAAATTCACTTTACTATTATTAGTTTGAAATATTTACTCAATCATTTCAATAATATCTAAATACAGCTTCAATTTACAAATTTAAATAAACAAAATATCCCATTTAAATTTATATAATATTTGAAATATTCATTTAAGTCACTTTTAAAAAAAATTCAAGTTATAAATCATAGCTTTAAAATTTCAAATTTAATAAATTTCAAATCAAACTTATTTAAGTAAAATTCTTAAATAAAATATAATCTCAAATCAATTTCAAATCATTATAAACCTCTATATCTGAAAATATAAATATTAAATAAATACTTATATATCAACTTTATTAAATCAACTTTAATAAATCTTTAAAATCAATGTTTATTAAAACCATATATTTCCTTTCAAAATCATAGAATTTTTTTTCAAATACTTATATATAGACCAACGGTGTCTGTATATAATTTTCTATCCTATGGTCAAGTGATACGGATATTTATCATTTCAATCCGCGATTTAAATATATATATACGGGTATATATCTTTTAACCCGCAATCCCAAATTCAATTCAATGAAAATCGCTTGGGTTTATCATTTCAACCCATAACGATTTTCTTCTATTCTACAGATCGTTCGGGTATGTATCATTTCAACCCATAGTGAATTCTATACTAAAGGGGAACTTGTAGAGTGATAACAAATATGATAATAATACAACAATCAGTAACAGGCATATATCATCAGTATAAGATAACAGATAATGGTGTCAGATGTCACAGGTGAACAGATACAGATAATGGCATATATAACAATGTACATAACTAATAACAGCATATTTCAATTGTCGTTTCAATCGAAATCAAATTTAATGAATATAAGAACGTTTATCGTGAGTGATTGCTCACCTTTCGAGGCTAGAGAAAACAGGAGATAACACGGATATGCACACAGATACAGACACTAAAATTGAGTTACGAATCCAAGCACGAATACGATGATCAAAGCCGATAATAAGGAATAGATGAAATCAAATCAGAATTGGTTCGATGAAGATAAATGGTATAAGCAAACTTATATAACCATATATAACTATATATATATAAAATCATATTCAAACATATATTAAATTAAATATATATATATATATATATATATATATATATGTGTATGCATTTCAAAATCCATTGTTAAAATTTAAAACACACATAAAAATCAAACATAAATATACATTATATTTTTGAAATAAATACATATAATTGCAAAATACTTACATTTTAAAACAGCAGACATATTTTAAAATAACGTACATATATACAATACTTATATTTAAAATCGAACAACATGCAAACCCTTCAACAATATATATACAACCTTATTTATAAACAGCAGACCCATTATCTAAGAAACAAGTACCTACCAGCTACATCAAATAAAATATATACCACTTTACAGAACCAATATAATACCAATATATAACTTATATATACCATACGAACTACAGCTTATATATATAACCTATAAATATATATATAGTTAGACCGATTGTATTTATTATATAAACATATAATTATATAACTTATATAATTTGTGTTTAAAAATCAAAAGATAATACCATACATAACATACGTTGGAAAACTTATATTTTTGATTTTCACATTACTATATAAATATATATATATATAACTATAGCCCAAAACAACCATTATATCTCTACAAATATTTAAACTGCATAACTTTTATAACTATACATATCCAACTATATATACTTTACAAAAAAAACAGAACCAATATATATAACTGGTATATATATATACACCTATATGCCAAGCCATGTACGTTCTCATATATAAAACTGTAAGATATGAACAAAGAAACAAGCAGCCTGTATAGAATTATATATAAACCTATATCCAAAAGAAAAGCAAACATATAATACTGTACTTTATATGGAAGATATTTTAACAATACTTATAAAGTATATACAATGCAACATAAGGTACAATATGTTTAGACAACAAGTAATACAATCATCATAGAAAAGAAACTTTTATATACATAACTACATATGCTAAAATAATGGAACGGTTATATATATATGTGCTAACAACTTATGCAGACCATAAATATTACAATATATATATATATATATAAACAGTATATATATAATTACCCGATGAAACTGCACACGCTTCGGTGGAAGGTGGCAAGGGAGGCTAAGGACGAGCATCGACTAAGGTGGGTTGCTACTGATGGGTGACGGCGCTTGGTTGAAGCGGCCGATGTGTGGTGGGTGGTCAAGGTGGTGGGAAATGAGGTCGATCTTGCTTGCGACTGTGGGTCACCGTAGTTGTTTGCGTGTCAGGTCAAGCGGCGGAGGATGGAGGCCGTACGCGGTTGATGAGGTGACGAGGCCTAGACTTGTGTGGTATGCTAGAATTAAAGAGACGAGGTGAAGAGGAGTAGCAGGCTAATTGAATGGAAGAAGAAACGAAGAAAGAAAAATGATATAAAACTTTGTTAAAATCTCTCCAAAAGATGAATAGGCAAAGAGAATGCACCAGGAAAGAAGAGGAACCGAACCAATAAAAATTTAAAACAGTGAATGGCAAAGAAATTTGGAATAGCAAAAGGTAGAAGTTGCACCAGAATTAATAACAAACGGCTATTGGGTATGTACGGTAGGAAATGAAAGGGTACAAGAAACCAATAGAAACCAACGGGTTACCGATACGGTTGTCGTTTACACGGATTTCGCTGTGTACCGGACTTCGAAACACAGGGTTGAATATGCCGCAGAGACCAGCACGACAAGACGATCAAAACGGTATACAGATATCGGTAGTACGACCATCCGATCAAAAGTCGATATCGGTATGAAAATGCTGCTATTTCGTCGAAAATAATCGACGAAGCAATAGAAGTCCAAATTTGAAGAAACGTAATATGACGTCTCAATAAGAAGATAATTTACAAATTTATTATATAAAGATATTCGGGTTTGAAAAACATTTTATTATCATCACTTATTACTGATTTAAATTGAAATAGAATTACACAAGAAAAATAAACTTCAATATTATCAGATGAAAATTTACCAGTTGCTATGTTAAAATAGACGTATTCCAAATATTAAGTTTTCAATTCAAAATTTTATTATTTAAAATTTCACAAAATTTCAATAAAATATATTAATAAAACCACCAAAATTTACGGGTCGTTACACTCTCCCCCACTCAAAACTTTTCGTCCCCGAAAAGGAAGGAGGTAGGAGAATAGAAACAACCAGAAAGAAAAATAGCTTTGAAAACAAAATAAACAACTAATTTTAAAACCATATAAATTTCAAATTAAACTAATTAATATTCAACATTTTGGTTAAATCCATTTGAGTTCACTTAAGTTAAATCAATCTATCTATTTCTAAATTCATTATCTTATTATCTAGTCATCCTCAATTAACAATTTCTAGATCATCAATTTGTATAATCATTTATTATACTCATATTTTATTCAACAAATTTAATTCTTTTATTCCAAATTATTATTAAGTTTATTCCACTTAATATATCTTATTACATATATTGGAACCATATAAATTAATTTAAACCATATAAATTAATTTAAACCATATAAATTTCAATTTAAATTAATTTATATTCAATAATTGATTTTAAATTCAAGGTATTTCCATAAGTTGATCTTAATTTCAATTTATAAATTTCTTCAAAACAAAATCTTATTATATTTATCTCATTAATTATTCAATTAACCTTTTTTTCAAACTTTAAGTGTATAACATTTATTATAAACACTCAAATTTTATTTATAAAACATTTTATATTGTGTATTATCCAATTACATTTTTAACTTTTGAAAAATTTAGGTAAGTTATATTGAAATGAAATTGAGAATTATACAAGTACAATTTTCTCATTCAACTTATTTCAAGTTTAAATATTTATTTAAAATTTTGACTTCAGTTATAATTGAAATCATCTTTAAATCATAAATTTAAGAATTTAAATCTTCGATTTACTTCAAACAATTTAGATATATATATATATATACTATATATCAAATCAAATCTATAATATATACCTATATATAAATCAAGTCATACCTAAGAAATTCAAATCAAATTAATTTCTAAAACAAAAGTGTAGCGAAGCTACTGAATGGTCTTTCCACTCTGAAACTCGAAAATGAATGTCGATGATGCGGCCGCCATCACCAAAATTATTTTCCAACGACAAAAGAGGAGAGCAATGATTTCTACACTTTAAAATTCTTTGAAACGATTTCTATTTGAAAATATTTTAAATAATATACACTTTAAAGCTTTAAAACCAAAGTTTGAAATCACCAGAAATTAAATTCTCAAATTCCTGATTTAAATTCATTTCAATTCTAAACCAATTCATAAACCATGTTTATAAATTCATTTATAGAACAATAAATGATAATCAAATATTATCATTTCAAACAACCAATATCTTTAACTTATTAAATTCTAGGAAATTTTACTTATATATATTTATAATATAATCATACAAATTTATTTCATTTACCAAATTTGAAAATAATATTGTGTCAGTTTGCTCTGTTCAAGTGTTTTAGAAATCCTATCGATATCGCTGATCAGACGAATCGATCGAAAACCCAAATCAACATCAACAACTCAAATAACACACTATAAAACATTTTAATATTAATTACAAATACACTCCCTCACTCGATGATACAGAATAGATTTCAAAACATGGATAGAAATTCAAATTTTGAGGGACCATAATCAAAAGAATTCAAACTAGGAGCTAGGCTCGAACGAAGATAAGATTATTAAATAGCAAAAGAAAAGAGGTGGATAGACTAATACAAATTGTGGGCAACCTTAATCGGGTCAACCGTGACTTAAAGAAATAAATCGATGTAGAATTCTGAAGCAAATCGACATTCGATTGCTAGAGAAAGAATTCGGGTCGTAAACCAACGATACAAAATCTCCGGTGAATCAATGCCTATTGTAAAGGAGTTTCACCCTTTACCAATCCTTCAAAGTTTGGCAAGACCGCCGATTTATCATAGAGATCATTCGAAGTGAAGTTATGGAATACTCCAAAATCAAGAAGACACGAATATGGGAGACAAGAATGGACTTTGGAACCAAAGGGAACGTTCCGAAATTCAAAGAAAACCCGAGTCAAAGAAGAAGAAATTCAAGCTCGAACAAAAGTGATTCTGTAATCAAATTTACTACATATACTGAGTTTTGCCTAAAACCAGAGCTCTAATACCAACTGTAACGACCTGAAGTTTTCAACCATTCGCATCCATACATGTCGGATTTGAATTGCTCAAAATATCAGATTGTTAATTTAAATTTGGCAAAACTCAGCATATACAGTAAATAAAATAATCACAGATCACAGACACAGAGTAATATAACAATAATGCAGTGGAAACAAAAGAATAGTAGTTCAGAAAGCTACTATATATATATATATAACAGAGTTAAACAAGATATAACAGAAGTCACGAGTACATAGATGTCTCAATACAATAATCACATACAAGATCTGAATGCATCACTGGAATCGATGGAACAACTGAAAGCAGGATAAATAACTGGATCTCCAAGAGACGCTCCAACTCCAAAGGTGAGTCTCGAATACTGTATCACTCAGTCTGACCCGAGCGTAAAGCAAAACACAAAACACTCGAGTCAGGATTAACATTCTTATATCAATAAATCTAACTCAAGTGAAATATCAACTGAAATACAAGTAACTCAAAGGATGTTTGGGATAACCATCCTCTAAGGATCCATTAAACTATCTACTATGTAGTAATACATGCTATTATAATAATGTCTATAATAAAATAAACTTACTTTTAAATAGCGTTAAGGGGTTACCCATATAGCCCTTAACACATAATATTCCCAGTAGTCTATCCTGTATCAGCATACCCCCAGATCGGGAGCTACCCTCAATACTCCACAGGCTATGGCACACATCCAAACTCGTAATAAAGCTCGATATGGTAGGTGACACGGTACAACAAGGCAATGCCAGGGTAGATAAACCAATTACGCATCCGGGCTGGTGGAAACGCATAGCAGCCACTACCGCCCACCTCGGAACACACTCCCAAATCAAAAATCGAAGGGTGGCCACCAAATCGAATCACAAAGTAATGGAATAGTATCGAAGAAATGTGTCCGATCAGAGGTGCTACCTCATTGGCCCGAGAATCGCTCCTGTTTTAGCCACCTTATGCCAGCTCATGGGAGTCGGGTCCACGTTCATACCTCAATAGGATTGTCGCCACCATCCTACTTCATTATGGAATCTCCACTGCGTACACAGTTGTTAAAGTGGTTTTTGGTATCGACAGAGAGTACGCCCATATCCGATCCCGGTCTCTTTAACAACCAAACATTATTATAACACCGCGATCATTTCAAAATAGTTTATACATCAAAACCAAAATATCATTTTCATTTCAAAAACCAAATTAACACGATATCATTTCCATTTCAAATATATCCACTTCCAAAAAATCACATCACTTCCCAAAGTTATAACGTTTTCGAAATCATAGTCTTTCAAATCAAAACACTTTGGAAATCACAGCTTTGAAATCATAACACTTTGAAATTATAGCATTTTGGAAATCATAACACTTTAAAATTATAGCATTTTGGAAATCATAACACTTTGATTATAGCATTTTGGAAATCATAACACTTTTAAATTATAGCATTTCCCTTAAACTGTTTAGATATCAATAATAGTATGTATAATAAAATAGTTTATAAAATAAAATAATTTATATAAAATAGTTGTAGGTTAAAACAATATATATTAAAATAATTAAAATAGTTTATATTAAAATAGTTTATAAAATAATATAAAATAGTTTTAAATATAATTTAAAATACTTTATATAATAAAATAGTTTCCTCAAATTTCACAAATCGATTCAACTCTACTCGAATTCCAAAATTCAAATTTAATCAAATCTCAAATCATCAATCTCAACTCGATTCTGTTTCTCAATAAATCATTTCAAATTATCGATTTTCAAATACATATTTGAACCATAAAATAATCCATTCAAATTTCAATATATATCAAAGTCAATATATTCAACATTTCAAAACTAAATTCTATATGTTTATATATATATCAAATTCACTTTACTATTATTAGTTTGAAATATTTACTCAATCATTTCAATAATATCTAAATACAGCTTCAATTTATAAATTTAAATAAACAAAGTATCCCATTTAAATTTATATAAATTGGAAATATTCATTTAAGTCACTTTTAATAAAATTCAAGTTATAAATCATAGCTTTAAAATTTCAAATTTAATAAATTTAAAATCAAACTTATTTAAGTAAAATTCTTAGATAAAATTTAATTTCAAATCAATTTCAAATCATTATAAACTCTATATCTGAAAATATAAATATTAAATAAATACTTATATATCAACTTTATTAAATCAACTTTAATAAATCTTTAAAACAATGTTTATTAAAACCATATATTTCCTTTCAAAATCATAGAAAAAAATTTCAAATTTTATATATAGACCAACGGTGTCTGTATATAATTTTCTATCTTATGGTCAAGTGATACGGATATTTATCATTTCAATCCGCAATTTAAATATATATACGGGTATATATCTTTCAACCCGCAATCCCAAATTCAATTCAATGAAAATCGCTTGGGTTTATCATTTCAACCCATAACGATTTTCTCCTATTCTACAGATCATTCGGGTATGTATCATTTCAACCCATAGTGAATTCTATACTAATGGGGAACTTGCAGAGTGATAACAGATATGATAATAATACAACAATCAGTAACAGGCACATATCATCAGTATAAAATAACAGATAATGGTGTCAGATGTCACAGGTGAACAGATACAGATAATGGCATATATAACAATGTACATAACTAACAGCAGCATATTTCAATTGTCGTTTCAATTGAAATCAAATTTAATAAATATAAGAATGAATATCGTGAGTGATTGCTCACCTTTCGAGGCTAGAGAAAACAGGAGATAACACAGATACGCACAAAGATACAGACATTGAAATTGAGTTACGAATCCAAGCATGAATACGATGATCAAAGCTGATAACAAGGAATAGATGAAATCAAATCAGAATTGGGTCGATGAAGATAAATGGTATAAGCAAACTTATATAACCATATATAACTATATATATATATATATACATATAAAATCACTTTCAAACATATATTAAATTAAATATATTTATATGTATGCATTTCAAAATCCATTGTTAAAATTTAAAACACACATAAAAATCAAACATAAATATACATTATTTTTTTGAAATAAATACATATAATTGCAAAATACTTACATTTTAAAATAGCATACATATTTTTAAATAACGTACATATATACAATACTTATATTTAAAATCGAACAACATGCAAACCCTTCAACAATATATATACAACCTTATTTATAAACAACAGACCCATTATCTAAGAAACAAGTACCTACCAGCTACATCAAATAAAATATATACCACTTTACAGAACCAATATAATACCAATATATAACTTATATGCCATACGAACTACAGCTTATATATATAACCTATAAATATATATAAAGTCAGACCGATTGTATTTATTATATAAACATATAATTATATAACTTATATAATTTGTGTTTAAAAATCAAAAGATAATAATATACATAACACACGTTGGAAAACTTATATTCTTGATTTACACATTACTATATATATATAACTATAGCCCAAAACAACCATTATATCTCTACAAATATTTAAACTCTTTTTGTTCAAATAACAATTAAGGTGAAGCAGGGTCAGGAATAACGAATCTCTTTATGTTAAACAGATCCATTTTGCAAGTTCGTTATTACGGGTAGTTCCTACAAAGGATCGGACTAATGACGTATACAATACTTGAATTATCCATGTAGATGCTACATAGTTGGTTCTCATCCTTCAAAGACTATGAGTGTAATAAGGGCATCCGTTGACAAAAGGGCTGCCTAACTTTTATAACTATACATATCCAACTATATATACTTTACAAAAAAAACAGAACCAATATATATAACTGGTATATATATATACACCTATATGCCAAGCCATGTACGTTCTCATATATAAAACTGTAAGATATGAACAAAGAAACAAGCAGCCTGTATAGAATTATATATAAACCTATATCCAAAAGAAAAGCAAACATATAATACTGTACTTTATATGGAATATATTTTAACAATACTTATAAAGTATATACAATGCAACATAAGGTACAATATGTATAGACAACAAGTAATACAATCATCACAGAAAAGAAACTTTTATATATATAACTACATATACTAAAATAAATGGAACGGTTATATATATGTGCTAACAACTTATGCAGACCATACATATTACAATATATATATATATAAACAGTATATATATAATTACCCGATGAAACTGCACATGCTTCGGTAGAAGGTGGCAAGGGAGGCTAAGGATGAGCATCGACTAAGGTGGGTTGCTACTGATGGGTGACGACGCTCGGTTGAAGCGGCCGATGTGTGGTGGTTGGTCAAGGCGGTGGGAAATGAGGTCGATCTTGCTTGCGGCTGTGGGTCAACGGAGTTGTTTGCGTGTCGGGTCAAGCGGCGGAGGAGGGAGGCCGTACGCGGTTGATGAGGTGACGAGGCTTAGGCTTGTATGGTATGCTAGAATTAAAGAGACGAGGTGAAGAGGAGTAGCAGGCTAATTGAATGGAAGAAGAAACGAAGAAAGAAAAATGATATAAAACTTTGTTAAAATCTCTCCAAAAGATGAACATGCAAAGAGAATGCACCAGGAAAGAAGAGGAACCGAACCAAATTATAAATGTAAAACAGTGAATGGAAAATAAATTTGGAATAACAAAAGGTAGAAGTTGCACCAGAATTAATAACAAACGGCTATTGGGTATGTACGGTAGGAAATGAAAGGGTACAAGAAACCAATAGACACCAACGGGTTACCGATACGGTTGTCGTTTACGCGGATTCCGCTGTGTACCGGACTTCGAAACACAGGCTTGAATATGCCGCAGAGACCAGCATGACAAGACGATCAAAATGGTATACATATATCAGTGGTACGACCATCCGATCAAAAGTCGATATCGGTATGAAAATGCTGCTATTTCGTCGAAAATAAGATCGACGGAGCAATAGAAGTCCAAATTTGAATAAACGAAATATGACGTCTCACTCAGAAGATAATTTACAAATTTATTGTATAAAAATATTCGGGTTTGAAAAACATTTTATTATCATCACATATTACTGATTTAAATTGAAATAGAATCACACAAGAAAAATAAACTTCAATATTATCAGATGAAAATTTACCAATTGCTATGTTAAAATAGACGTATTCCAAATATTAAGTTTTCAATTCAAAATTTTATTATTTAAAATTTCACAAAATTTCAATAAAATATATTAATAAAACCACCAAAATTTACGGGTCGTTACACTAAGCGAGGATGGATATTGCATTTTAATTCACCTTCCATCAATGACAAAATTGATGCTATCCACCATTATCAAAGGGAAACGCTCAGCCTGCAACGAGAGATGTACTACGAACAGAAGTTTCATGCTCGGAGACTCAGCTTTCTCGAAAAATGTGCATTAAAATTCTATGGTGCTTCACAATCGAACACTACTGTTCATGCCCCATCACCTAAGAGGCTTCCATTCTCTCCAAATTCTTGGGATCTCTCAACCATTCAACCAGCTCGAGAACATATTAAGATTGAGCCGGAAGAATGTGAGACTCCAAAGAAATCTTCTTCCTCCTCTTTGATTTTTTATTTGTTTGTTTTTATCTATGATTCAATATATATATATATATATATATATATAATATTTACATGAATGTACAATTATTTTGGTCAACAAATTCATCATTTTTTTTATTTTAGTCGACTAACCTAGAAAATTTAGTCAAGTTCATACCTTTTTTTTTTAAAAATTATTCAATTTAGTCGACTTACAACCAGTTTTAGTCGATTGAATCAATACCAAAATAAACTAAAAACTTTCCGGACATAACCAGTCGACTAAATATATATATTTAGTCGACTAAATATATATATATTTAGTCGACTAAATCAATCACCTGAATTTTTTTTCCAACACTCAACATTTAGTTGACTGACCTAGTGAAAACATTTAACTAAATACATTTTATTTAGTTAATTTTTTTTCAACTCAGTCGACTAACTATACCCCTCAGTCGACTAAATAGCATTTAAATTGAACTAAAAATATTTTGGAAGTAACCATCGACTAAATCAAAATGGTTAGTCGACTAAACCTAAGTTCTGAGAAATTTTTTTCCCCGATCCATCATTTAATCGACTGACCACTCACCTTTAGTCAACTAAATCTAAACAACCTGGATTTTAAAAATAAAAAGACAGCTTCTTTCCAATCTACCTATGCATTTTTACATCCCAACTTTTCACTAAACCTCCATTACCATTTTCTCCTTCAAAATTGTTCTACAATTTAATCCAAAGCTCCTCCATTTTTTATAGCTCTTGCTTCCCAAAACCCTAAGCTACATGCCACCCAAAAGATCTAGACCATCCTCCTCTTCAGCCGGTCCATCTGAATCTCAAATTCGAAGTTGGTTGTACAACGATAGGGCTATTCAAAGGTTTCATAAGATGAAGAACTCAAGAATCTTTGAAGGTTCATTTGTTAAATTTCCAGATTTTGCTTCTTATGGGTTTCAAGATATAGCAAGACGGAGTGGTTTGGAGTCTTTGCTAGATTTTAATGTCAATAACCTGAAGATAAATCATCCCTTTATCAAGCTATTCTATGCCAATCTCAACTTAAATCATCACACAATTCATAATCCCGATGATTGTGTATGGACGCTTGTTTGTGGTGTCAAAATGTTCTTGCCCATCTCTCGAATAGGTTTAATTCTACAATGTCCTTCGAAAGGCGAAAATTTGGACGAGATTGAAGTTGACATGGATCATCGTGATAGAGTAAGTCATCTCTTCCTTTCCGATGATTTAAAGGAACTCAAGGCAATAGGGCTCCACCCTAACACACTCCATTAATCCTCGTACATGACGTTACGGGAAAATCTATAAGCGATATTTCCAATCTCTATATGCTATATAGGGTCAACGCTCCATGAATTGGGCCAAGGTCGCATGAAGACCATTTGTAACAACCCGTATTTTTAACTATTCTAAATTATTGAATTAATGTGGTTATTGGATAAAAATGGTTAGAAATAAAATTTAATAATTTATTAGTGTAATTTATTTTAATATGAACTTGAATACAAATTTTGAAATAACCAATTTCGAAGATTTGGCGATGATAAGTATTGAAATAAATTCTATGTATTGACTGTGTTTATAATCAATAACTAAAGTTGGATAATAAATGTGAATTGTTTAGATAGAAAAAAATGTTAATGACTAAAATTTATTTGAAATTTAAGGATTTATTAATATTGATTTATCGGGTAATTACATTGTTTAAATTTATGTTGAAATTATGTAAATAATGGAATTGTGGATTTAATGAGATTGAAAATGGCATCGAGAATTGATTTAAATTTTATTTAAATATGAATAAAGATGGTTAACATTTAAAATTGGATTTACATGTGAACAACTAAAAATTGGAAATTTTATATTTTAATTATCGAGTAAAAATAGTCATTTTGGCAAATGTCTTGGATTTCGATAAAACCAGTTTCATCAGATCCATAATAGTGAGTTATTGTAGGATTTCAAGTTTCGTAGCGATCAGACTTGTTGTTTGGCCGTGCGAGCTTGAAACGTGTAGAAAGCAATTTAAGGAATTCAATAAAATAAATTGACTTTGAAAAGCTATCTTCCACATACGATCGAATTAGGCCTCGAAACTAGTTCCATTGCATTCGGAATGGGGGTAAAACATTATAAACGCCAGGCGGCACGCCTCGATTTGAGTCCGGACGATTTTGGACCTAACTGTATAAATACGGCATGCATATCGAGAAAATTATTATTTTAATATTTCTGAAACCCTAGCCGTCACTTTCTTTTAATGGCTAAAAATTTATCATCTTCTCCTCTCGGTATCTCTCAATCCGTTCAACGAAATCGAAAACTTCCAAAAGCAAAGTTGTAGAGCTCGACGAGCTCTACACAACCAACGGTTGATTCGCGTCGAAGCATCATGGATTCGTCGAGATCTGGCCTGGATGGTCGCGCGCATTTTGGGTTATTGCTAGCGATTTGAGGGATGGTGGAGGGCCACACCTCAGGCGTTAGTGGAGGAGGATGGGGCGCGCGCGATGACGCTCTCTGATCGACGTCCGATCGTCCATAGTCGAGTGCGTACAGAGGGAGGGTTGCGTGCGCTTGTTTCTGTGTACATGCATGTTGAACGGCTAGTAGAAGAAGATGGTACGTTTTTTTATTTAATAATTAATTATTTTATATTAAAATTCAAATCTTCTAACTCGCGTAACTTTTGCATACGAGCTCGGATTCATGCGTTTTTTTCTCCGTTGTGATCGTATCGAAATTCCAGACAACATGGAACTGATTTGGCCACATTCTGAGACTGTTCAAATTTGGGCCTTTAATTGGATTTTAAATCGTCGATAAATCAAAGGTGAGTGTTTATACGCTCACAATTGACTGAATTTTTTTTTATGTTAGTTAAATTAATATCGTGAAGTGATTGGAATTTATTAATTGTTGGTTAATAAGTTTAGTTGACATTTAAATTGATATCTGAATAAATTGGTAGAATTTAAATTGACAGTTAAATTTAATTAGAATTTAATTTCCCATAAAATACCCGATATTGATAATTATGAAATTGTTGTAAATTTTATTGACTGTTTGGATGATTGGTTGTGATGGATGCTATTGGTTGATATTTGGATGTTTATTTATTTTGATTTATCATGTTATCATCTTGTATATTATTATAGTGTATAAAAATGTAAATTGAATTATTTCGAATAAATTAAGGAATAGGTTGAAATGATATATACCCATGGTATGTATTTTGGATTGAAATGATAAATATCCATCCGTGAATTAAATTGAAATAATTGATTCACTTGGCCATAGGATAGAGAATTATATACGGACACCAGATTGGTTAAATTAAATGATTTAAAAATTTTAATACTGGGAGCTTTCTTGAGTAGACATGATTATATGGTAGTTGAAAGAATAAACCAATTTGAAAGTTGATATAAAAGAATGAAAAAGACCAAGGTTTTATAGTTGAAATGATGGTCAAAAATAGATGAGAGGTATAATGGAGAGGAAGTTTAAACCGGGAAAAGCTAATGGAACCAATCAATTTGCTAAAAAGACCGTGTGGATAAAAAGAGACAGTTAAAAATATAAATATAAGATAAATTTTAGCCTATTAGAACTAATAAATAAAAAATTGAAAAGCATTAACTTCCTAGTCATGAGACAAGAGATCAAGTCCTAGTAGCCTAAAACAATTTCATTCAAAATATATTTTAAAAATTTATAAGTATTTCAAAGATAAAATTCATAATTCTCTTCGTAATTTTATAAAACTATTTTCAATTAACGGTTTTGTGAAAATATCAGCCAGTTGATATTGAGAAGATACAAATTCTAATCTGACTATCCCCTTTTCAATATTATCACGAAGAAAATGATGACTAATGTCAATATGTTTTGTTCATGAATGATTGACAGAGTTTTTAGATAAGTTTATAGCACTTGTGTTATCACATAAAATAGTTGAATTTGACAAATTAATTCCAAAATCTTGAAGTGTTTGTTGCATGTAAATGACTTGAGCACATGCTAAAGCAGCTGAAATATATTCCGCTTCACAAGTCGAGAGTGAGACACAATTTTGTTTCTTGCTAAACTAAGATACTAGGGATTGTCCAATAAAGTGAAAAGTCCCACTCGTACTTTTTCTATCTGTTTGACATCCTCCAAAGTCAGCATCACTGTATGATACTAACTCGAAAGGACATTCCTTTGGATAAAAAAGTCCAAAATCTTTGGTTTTGCTTAGATAACGTAATATGCGTTTCATAGCTCGCATATGTGATTCTTTAGGATTTGCTTGAAATCGAGCACATAAACAAATACTCATCATTATGTCAGGTCTACTAGCTGTTAGATAAAGTAACTATCCAATTATACTTCGATATAATTTTTGGTCAACACTTTTGCTATCTTCATCTCGATCGAGATGGATTGTTGTACTCATTGGAGTTGGTTTAGCAGAAGTATTTTCCATACCAGAGCGTTTAATAAGATTGTTACAGTATTTTTCTTGATTAATAAAAATTCCATTATCTAATTGTTTAATCTGTAATCCAAGAAAATATGATAATTCTCCCATATGCGACATTTCAAATTCTTTGGTCATTATGTTAGAAAATTCCTGACAAAACTTATCATTTGTGGAACCAAAAATAATATCATAAACATAAATTTACAATTAAAATATCCTTTTTAGTACATTTAATAAAAAGAGTTTGATCAACTTTCCCAATTTCAAAACCCGAGTCTATAAGCTAGCTTTTAAGACGTTCATACCAAGCATGAGGTGCTTGTTTTAGACTGTATAAAGCTTTCTTGAGTTTATAGACATGGTCTAGAAATTTTTCATGTAAAAATAGAGGAGGTTGTTCAACATAAACATTTTCTTTTATATATCCATTTAAAAAAGCACTTTTGACATCCATTTGTAAAGTTTAAATTTATGAAAACATGCAAAGGCCAGTAAGATATGTATTGCTACTAGCCGTGCGACTGGAGCAAACGTTTCTTCATAGTCAATTCCTTCTTCTTGATTATATCCTTCTACAACTAGTCTAGCTTTATTCCTAATAATATTTCCTTGTTCGCCAGCTTTATTTTTGAAAACCCACTTAGTACCAATGATTGTTTGATCATTTGGTCTAGGAACTAAGTCCCAAACTTCGTTTCGTTCAAATTGGTTTAGCTCTTCTTGCATGGCTATAATCCAATAGTCATGAGTAGAGGCTTCTTTAGCATTTTTAGGTTCAATGTTAGAAAGAAATGCTACATGGCCCATTTGATTAAGTTGATTTCTAGTTCTGACATGTGAATTAATTTCTCCAATGACATTTTCTACTGGGTGATCTCGTAAAATCCTAGAAGGAGATCTTAATCCATTTTCATTATGAACAATGTTTTCATCTTCTTCAAAATTATGAACAATGTTTTCATCTTCTTTAAAATTATTTTGTGCAACCGTATTTGTGATTGTCTTAGTCATTATCTCATTATCCTCAAGACTCCTATTAAAGTTAAAATTCTCATCGAAGGAGACATGAAGTGTTTCTTCGATTGTTTTAGTTCTTTTATTGAAAATTCGTTAAGCCTTACTTCGTTCCGAATATCCTATGAAAATTCCTTCATCGGATTTTGGATTGAATTTTCCAAGCTGATCTTTTATGTTTAAAATAAAACATTTTGAACCAAAAACTTTAAAATATGAAATATTTGGTTTTCTTTCATGAAAATGTTCATGTGGAGTGTGTTTCATTAGTGGTCGGATGGAAACACGATTCAGAACATAACAAGAAGTTGCTACAGCTTCTGCCCAAAAAAGTTTTGGTAGAGTTCTTCCATTTAATAAAGTTCTTGCATATTCTTGTAAAGTTATATTTTTCCTTTCTAAAACTTTATTTTGTTGTGGTGTTCTAGGAAAAGAAAAATTATGGTAAATTCCCTTTTTATTACAAAAATGTTTAAAAGCTTTATTTTCGAATTCACCTCCATGATCACTTCTAATATTTTTGATTTTTAAAATTTTAAACTTTTGAATTCTTTTAGAAAAAATTTTGAAATTTTCAAAAGTATCACTGTAACGACCTGAAAATTTAACGGTTTTAAAAACGTAATTAACAAAATTTTCTTGAAATTTAAATAATAAAATTTTGAAATAAAAATTTGATATTTGAAATGCGTCTATTTAAATATAGTAAATGGTAAAATTTTATTGGAAAATTTGAAAGATAGTTTAGTTGTGAAATTTCAAGTTTTGAATTTAAATCAGCTAATTGTTGAAAATTAAATATTTTCAGAAACTGAATATTTTTATATAATAAAACTGTAAATCATTTTTTGAGTGAGACGTCGTAATTCGTTTCGTCAAATTCGGATTGCTATAGCTCCGTTTATCTTATTTTCGCTGTTTTAGTAGAAATCGGCAGCGAAAAGTCGAGTTTTTATAACTTGATCGTATCGCTGATATCTATGTACCATTCTATTCGTCTCGCCGTGCTGATCTCCGCAGTATATTCATTCCTGTAATTCGGTGTCCGGTACGCGACGGAAACGACAAAATAGTTTGTCGTATCGGTACCGTATTTGTGCCTTTCTGTTTCCTTTGCTTTTTCAAATTTCAGCCGTGTAATCCAAGAAACACTGGCTTTAATTATTTTACCTGAATCAACGTATTTCCTTTACTATTTCAATTATTTTTATATTTATTGCTGTGCCTTTTCGCTTTGCCTCATTTGTTCATTCTGGAAAAAATAAATAAAAAGGTGAGTTTTTGATTTCGTTCCTGTAGCATGTCTTCCTCCTTCAAATTTTTTGCCGAGCTCTTTCCCATTTTTCCCGAAGCAAACTCGTTATTTCTCTTCCCTGACCCGTGTCCTCCACGCTTCACACCCGAAGGCAGACCGAGTCCACCATTTCCTTATTCCAGAGCCGAGTTAGCCACCTCCTTGACCCGAGTAGGATCCCAAACCACCATCTCTTCCCTGAACCATCCACCATCGCCTCCCTCCCATTTGCCGATCGCCACCCACTACAAAAAAATGTTCATTTAAAGACTCCAAATCAAAGACTGAAATATTTCAGTTTCTAACTTTAAACTGGTTAATGACTAACAGAATCAGTCTTAAGATTTTAATAATAAAGACTGAAAAGTTGTCTTTAAGTAGTCTGTAAATTTGTAGATGAACTAGATACCGAATTTCAGTCTTTGATCGGTGTTAAAATAACTAAATATTTAATGGTTGAGATTTTTTTCTAATTCTAAGTCTAATGGCTAAATTTGATGATCCGTGCATCTCCATTTGGTGATCTGTGTCTCCATTCAAAGTGCATTAATGGTCCCACGTCTTCCACTAAAAGTGCATGAAACTTCTCCATTTACTCATAATGTTTATTTAATGCATTGAAACCCCATTTCTCCATCCGTACGTGGAGAACTTCTCCATTTACTCCTCTTGAATATCAAAACCACTTTCTTCTTTCATAATCAGATCTACTTTCTTCATAATTTAAAAGCACTTAATAATTTTTTGTTTTTTTATTTACAGTGGATTCCCTCTAAATGTTCTTACCGCAGCTTACAATTCAAAATCGAAAAGGTCGAATCTGGGTATACTCTAAGTTTTAAAAAGTTATTACTCTATTTCATGAATGGGGTCATTTGATAAATCGGTTCAAGCTTTGTTCTGATGAAGGTTTACATTTTTTTTAGAGTACTTCAATTTTGATCCATGATGGGCATAAGGAATACTGGATAATGGGAAGCAATCCATCACCTGAAATTTAAATCAATTTTTCATTCTCTCCAGAATATACCACAGTGCATGGTTATGATTATAAACTTGGCCAAGCTCAAATCAATTCTTTATGCTTCAATATTTATTTTTAGTGATTTAAAGCAAGAAAACAGAGCATGAGAAAGAGTCAATATGTGGAAAATTCTATTGTATAGTCTTAATTTCCAAGTTCTAATGTATCAACTTCTTGAATCAATATGTAAGAATGTGTTGCTGACATTGTACTATTAACTTACTATGTATTTTAATTTGAGGGGCAGTTATACAATTTGTCTATTTTTTGCATTGGTTATTTATGCTTGGTTATATGAGATTGAGATCTGACTCAAAGTTACAGTTTAGAATTCATAATTTTAAATATGATCGTATAATACAAACTATTGATTATTTCTGAAATGGAATAAATGAAGTTGGTTGAATTATAAAAAAATGTTTTTAGGTTATGGAAAACAATGTGTGTGTACAATTTAATTTAAGACTGATTGGAAACTATATTACAGTCCTTAAACTTCAGTCTTTAAAAAAGTTGAGACTGACATTCGGTCTTTACGTATTAAGACTGAAATTATCAGTCTTAAATATTTTTTGGGACTAGCAAATTAGTGACTGATCATCTCAGTATTTAATCAGTTTTAAAATGTCATTTAAAGACTGAAATGTTTGATTAGAGACAGAAACATTCAGTCTTTAACTAAGCTTATTTTGGTAGTGACCTCACCCATTTTCCCCTCCGAACTCCACCATCACATAACCGAGGCCACAAACATAGCAGCCTCCATCAGATCCGCTCTAACCTCCACCAGACCGCCAGCGGACCTCCAGTCGTGGAACCCGGACCCACCCACTGACTTGGCCGCTAGCACCCAAACCACTGCCCCTTCGCTTCCCTCTCCATTTGCTTTAGCCCAATAGCCAAGGCATCAATATCACCTTGCAAACACTCTTGTGTTCTCTGTTGAAAATATATATATTTCGGCTGATGTTGCGTACATAAAAATATATATTATTTCCTTGCTCCTCCGTGTTTTGTGTTTTGATGTCTGTCCTACCCTTCTAGGTTTGAGAAAAAAGAGAAAAAGAAGTGTGTGCCGAGCTGTACTTTGATATATATGTTGCATTGGTATAAAATTTACAACATAGGCTATATGTACAACGCACATATATGTACAGCGCATATATATGTTGCGTAGATACATAATTGTTAGTATTATAAGAATTATATAGGCTTATATAGGCTATATCTGTTAGTATGTAGTATGCAAAAACTTATATATATGCTGTGTATCTATTCGTTGCAGAGATACAAAGCTTATGTATATGGAGCAACTGTTATATATATATATATATATCTGTGTGTGTGTTATATATATATATATATATATATATATATATATATCTTTCCTTTACTTCTCGGTTGTAAAGAAAATTCATATGCAAAGTTTTTATATAAGTACACCTACATATATATTGGTCATGTGAATTATAGCGGCTATCCAGAGTTGTTGCTTGGTTTACATATAAGTGTATATATATGAGTGTACTTATATCCGTTGAGCTGTTGAATCATAGCTAGCTTGTGCTGTTTCTTTATATATATATATATCCACTTCATCGAATTATAATGCTAAATCTATTTTGCTTGTCGCGGCTATTTGACGTATCGTGCCAGTGTCTGTGTCCGTATTAGTTGCTTTTCAATTCCATCGTTCTCTAGCCACGAAAGGTGAGCAATCACTCACGATTAATGTGCTTATGCTTAGTAAATTAATTTCATATGAAATGACAATATAAATATGCTGTTAAATTAGAATTTTTAGTTATTAACTGTTAAATATGATATGTTGATATTTTAAATTGATCACTTATGTAAATTGACACCATTACATGTTAACTGACTATTTTATATTAAATTGTTGTTGATCATATATGCTAGTAATTGTTATGTTATGCTGTGTTATGTTATTTTTCTCACTCTGCCAGTTCCCTTAGTTTTAGGAATCACTATGGGTTGAAATGATGCATACCCGAACAGACTTTAGATTAAGGAAAAATCGTTATGGGTTGAAATGATAAACCCAAGCGGTTTTCATTTGATTATTGAAATTTGTGGGATTGCGGGTTTAAATGATATAAACCCGTAAATTTAAATTATTGCGGATTGAAATGATAAATATGCGTATCACTTGACCATAGGATAGAAAATTATATACAGACACCGTTAGTCTATTTTTGAAAATGATTTCCAAGGTTTTGAAAGGAAATATATAAGTTTTGACTTTGAAATATAATAAATATTTTATTTTAATATTATAAAATTTAGAATTTTAAAATTATATGTTTTGGAAATTTTAAAATTATAAGTTTAGTTTAAATGTAATTTATAACAATTTTACTTCTAATTTTATTATTTTTAAATATATATAATTAGATTTAAAATAGATATAAATAAAAGGTTTAATTTAATTTTATAAAATTTAATTTTAATTAATATATATACTATTTTTAAAAATGTTTATTTAAAATTTATATATATAATAGATTTTTATAACTTTAATAAATTAAGAAGGTTGGAAAGGTAAATTGGAATTTATTTGTAACTTAAATTGGTTAATAATTGAATCTAAATAAGGATTTTTTGGAACTTAATGATTTTAGAAATTTACAGTATGATTTATAGCCTGATTTAATTAAAGATGATTAAATGAATATTTTCGGATTTAAATAAAATAAAAATTGATTATTTAATTTTGATTTAAACTTGTAATCTGAGATTTATCTAAATATTTATAAAGTGATTTATAAAATGACCATGGTGTGAAATAAGCGTTTGGTTGTTAAAGAGACCGGGATGTGATATTGTCATACTCTCTACCAATACCGAAAACCACTTTAACAACTGTATACGTGGTGGAGATTCCAGAACGAAGTAGGATGGTTTGGTGAACGATTATGTATAAGGTATTTACGTAGCCCTGACTCCCGAGAGTCAGCTTGATGTGGGTAAAACAGGAGCCATGACCAGTGGCAGATCCAGAATATTTAAACTGGGGGGTCATAATAGTAGCAAGTTTCAAACTGGGGGGTCATAATAGTAGCAAGTTCATATTTTTAATTGAAAATGAGGTTTGAAGAATAAGAAGCAGTAGTTTGAATTTTAGTTTTAATTGAGAATTGAAGTATATTTGTAATTTTTGGCAAGTTAAGAGGGGTCAATTTACCCTCCTTGCCCCTACATACATCCGCCACTGGCCATGACGGGCTAAGTGAGCTCGCCCCTCCTATCGGTCACATTTCTTCGAAACCATATCTATTGCTTTTGTGATTTGATTTTGGTGTGCACACCTTTGATTGGGAGTGTGTCTCGAGGTGGGCGATAGTAGCTGGTATGCTTACCACCAGTCCGGATCTGCAAAATGGTAGTATCATACCCTGGGCATTGCCTCGCGTGCCTTGTCACATGCCTATCGTGCCTTTTACGAGTTTGGTTTGTACCGTACCTATGGAGTGCCCTCTGATAGCCCTCCAATTTATGGAGGAATTACGGTACTGTATAGACTACGAGAATATATAAAATGTGTTGAGGGGAATATGGGTAATGCCTTAATGCTATTTTGATATTTTACTTTACTATAGACATTATATATGCAGCGTATTGTACTATGTATGTAGATAGTTTATCGGATCCTTAAAGGATGGAATCCCAACATCCTTTGAGTTATATTGCATTACACTTGATATTTCACTTGAGTTTGATTTACTTGCATAAGAATGTTAATCCTGACTCGAGTGTTTTGTGTTTTGCTTTATGCTCGGGTCAGCCTGAGTGCCATAGCTTTTGAAACTCATCTTTTGTAGCTTGGAGTTCGCTTGGAAGACCTATCTTATCTATTTCAGCTTTCAGTTTATTTCTGTTATTTTCAGTTGTATGTTTCAGTCTTATCAATTGCTTTTGTGTTAGAGACTTCTGTGTATCGGGATTTCTGATGTACTCTATTTTGGACTATGTTATTTCTGTAGTAGCTTTATGAACTACTAGTTTTTTTATTCCACTGCTTATTGCTCTAAAACTCTGGGTCTGTGATTCTATGATTGGTTTATTTACTATATATGCTAAGTTTTGCCAATTATAAATTAACAATATGTTATTTGGAGCAATTCAAGTCTGACATGTGTGGATGCTTATGCACTTGGCAGGTGTAGCATGATATGGGGTTCTCACATTTGGTTTGGTAATGAGCAGATGACTCTTACTCCTACATGTCTCGTGGGGTTAGTGCAGTTGAGAGGCTGGTCGTAAAATCAGAACATAGGTACCATTGTATGCTATGGTGGGCGTTACCCCACTGGCTGGTGTCCTGTTACAGTTGGTATCAGAGCTCTGGTTTAGGCAAACTTAGCATATGGAGTAAAAACTCATTAGAGATAGGGTAGCGATACCCTTGAATGAGTTGAATTGATTACTGAGTCATATTCGTTCGTGCTTGAAATTCTGAGCTAGAATTCTCTTTAATAAGGATTTCTTTTGAACTTTTGGAACTTTATTCTTGTTCTAAAATCAATTCTTGTCTTTTCCAGATGAGTAACCGAGGGAATATCCATGGTAGAGGTCGTGACAATGCTCCCGCAGCACCAGTTGCCCCTGTACCACCCGTTGCTCATGTTCCACCTGTCTAGCCTGTTAGGTTCACCCAGCTTTGTAAGGAGTACTCTCAACTTGGAGGTACCAAGTTCACTGAAGCAGAGAGTATTATCGAGGCTCAACAATGGCTGAAGAGTCTTGAGAGGATTTTCACTGGACTTGAGATCACTGATGCTCAGATGCGTCATCTAGCTACTTGGCAGTTACAGGAGTCCGCCCAGGATTGGTGGGAATCTGTTACCGCTCAGACTATCGAGGTTGACATCACTTTGCAGCAGTTCAGGTGAGATTCTTAATTGTTCTTTCTAGCTTATTTCTGTTGAATCTATTTCTTTGAAATTTATCTCTTTGAACTTTATCTCTATCTTATCTTGGATCCATTCTTTTCAGGGATGCTTTTGTGGCCAAATGGATGCCCGAAGCTGGGAAATCCCAGTTATATAGAGCATTCATGGATCTTGAATAGGGAGACATGACTTTTGCTGAGTATGAGAGGAAGTTCAACGAGCTATTTAAGTTTGGTCCCAGCTTGAATGATACCCCGCTCAAGAAGAACGAGAAGTTTATTTATGATGCTCGCCCTGAGTATTATGACCGTTTGGTTAGTCATGTTAATGGCACCTTCACTTCTCTAATGGATATGGCCACCAGATTCGAGAGCCCTAGTTCCAAGGGTAAGCAAGCAGTTTTCGCATCTCAGGGTAGTTCCAGTAGCTCTAAGAAGAGGAAGCCCAACTTCCAGCAGCAGAAGAAGAAGTAGCAGGATACTCATGGTATTGGATATGCTCCTCAGAAGCGATCTCTTGACCTTTCTTCCATCACTTGTTTCAAGTGAGACCAGCAAGGTCACTATGCCAACAACTGTCCATCTTCCGCCGTAGTCGCTATTCCTCCACCTCAGGCAACCAGGAACAACCTTTGCCACATTTGTTTGCAGCCTGGCCATTTCAAGAACGACTGTCCCTTGGGTCAGAGAGGCAAGACATCTGGAGTCTTTGCCATGACTTCTTCCACTCCTCCTCCTCCTCCTGCCAGTGATAACCCAGGTACCCTTCAGAGCTTCTTTTCTTTGCATGACTATCTTGTTCATGTTCTATTTGACACTGGTGCTTCCCATAGCTTTATATCTGTTGATATTTGTAATAAATTCGAGCATATTTTGCAACCTCAATTGGCGACTTCATCATTATGTGTGACTAATCCCATCGGCGGTCCCGCCAATCTTAGTATGATTTGTAAAGGGGTGACACTCCTTTACAGGAAGCGTCGATTCATCGAAGATTTCTATGTTTTGGGTTTCGATGCATTTGATATTTTACTTGGAGGCGATTGGTTAAAGCATTATGATGCTGTCATTTTTTATAGGGCCCGAACTATTTCCTTAGTCAGTGAGAGGGGCGAGCCTTTGGTTATTGAATGTCGAATGACTCAGGATTTTGTAGGCAGCTTTATCTTTTCTCTTGATGCTCAACCTAGTGATTAGGACTCCACCCCGATAGTCAGGGATTATCCTGATGTTTTTGGTGAAGTCGCTTCTCTTCCTCCCAAGCGGGAAATTGAATTCGGCATTTATCTTATTCCTGGAGCTCGACCAGTTGTTCTCCCTCCCAAACGGATGGCACCCAAAGAGAAAGTTGAGTTGAAGAAGCAGATTGAGGATTTGTTCTCTAAAGGTTTGATTAGGCAGAGTTTTTCTAAATGGGAAGCTGCTCTGGTCTTGTCACCAAATCTAATGGTTCTTTAAGGATGTGTGTTGATTATAGAGAACTGAACAAGCTTACCTTGAAGAACTGATATCCTATGCCTCATATCAGTGATATGTTCGATCAGCTCTACGAAGCTAAAGTATTCTCTCAGCTTGATCTTGCTACTGGTTTCCACCAACTTCCTGTTGCTGAGGAGAGCATTCCTAAGACTGATTTCCGAACAGAGAATGGTTTCTATGAATGGTTAGTCATGCCTTTTGGATTAACCAATGCTCCTGCCTTCTTTGTCGATCTTATGAATCACGTTTTCTGCGATGTTCTCAACAAGTTTGTTCTGGTTTTCATTGATGATACTCGTCTTTTCTAAGTCAGAGAAGGAGCATGAATCTCATTTGAGCTATGTTCTCCAAACTCTTGGGAAACATCAGTTGAAAGCCAAATTTTATGTATGCCATTTCTGGAGAGATGAAGTCCGATTTCTTGGGCATACTATTTCAGAAAATGAAGTCTTGGTTGACCCGGTCAAGGCCGTCGCGATTAATGTAAGTCTACCTACGTTTTCTCTTTTGAATTCATTCACTTGATCTATCTTTGAACTTATCCACCTTATCCATTTCCAGGATTGGGAGACACCTAAGACTCCATCCGATATTCGTAGCTTTCTGGTCCTTGCCGGTTATTATCGGAGATTTATTGAGAATTTTGCCCGCATAGCTGCACCTCTAACTGCATTGACTCGTAAGAATGCCAAGTTTGTTTGGAGTGATAAGTGTGAAGCTGCATTTAATGAGTTGAAGCAAAAGCTTACTTCTGCTCCTATTCTCACCGTTCCGAATGGGAGTGAAGAATTATCGGTTTATACCGTTGCTAGTCGAGAAGGTTTGGGTGCTGTGTTGATGTAGAGTGGGAAGGTCATTGCTTACGCTAGTCATCAATTGAAGCCCGATGAAGCTAATTATGCCACCCATGATTTAAAATTGCTTGCTATTGTGTTTGGTTTGAAGTTGTGGAGGCATCACCTTTTGGGAACCAAGTTTGAGCTTTTCACCGATCATCAGTCCCTTAAGTATATCTTCACCCAAAAGGATTTGAACTAGAGGAAGGTTCGATGGCTTGAGTTCTTAGCTATTATGACCTCGATATCAACTATACTCCTGGGAAAGCCAATGTTATGGCCGATGCTTTGAGTCGGAAGAAGGCCTTGTTGTGTCAAATTGTAGCCTCTCCATCTCTTTTGGATCAAATTGCAGCTAAGCAGGATGAGGATGTGATGCTTAGGCTTATGAAGGAGAACATTTGGAGTAGGGAAGGTGATGGTCAGAATGAGTTGGGAGCGCAGATTGATCAGAATGGAGTTTTGGGGATCAATGCCTGGATTTGTGTTTCGAATGTCGATGGTTTGAGGCAAGAGGTTCTTAGGGAGAATCATCAGTCCAGAATCTCCATCCATCCAGGTGTCACGAAGATGTTTCAGGATATGAAGAAGTTGTATTAGTGGAGTGGTATGAAGCGGGATATCTCTATCTATGTCAGTAGATGTGCCACTTGTCAGTAGGTTAAGGCTGATTACCAGAAGACCGAAGGATTGCTGCAACCCCTTGAGATTCCCATTTGGAAGTGGGATCAGGTTTCTATGGATTTTATCGATGGTTTACCAAGGACTAGAAGGGGTAACGAGAGTATTTGGGTAGTTGTCGATCGATTGACCAAGTCCGCCCATTTCATCCCGGTCAAGTCGAATCGAACTGCTTCGAGTTTAGCTTAGATCTATATAAGGGAGATTGTCCATCTCCATGGTGTTCCTTCTAGCATTGTTTGTGATCGTGATTTTATCTTTACTACCAAGTTCTGGAAGGCTTTTCAGGAACCTTTGGGTACTCGTTTGAACCTTAGTACGACTTATCATCCCCAGACTAATGGTCAGACGGAAAGGGTGAATCAGATTCTGGAAGATCTCCTTCATGCTTGTGTTCTTGATTGTGGAGGATATTGGAAAGATCATCTCCATCTCGTTGAATTCACCTATAATAATAGTTATTAAGTATAACTATATCTTTGAATTTGAATCATCTTAAGCTTAATCAATCTATTAATCCCATTCTTTTGAAATCAGGCAAGTATCAAGATGTCTCCATTTGCTGCTCTTTATGGACGATCCTGCAAATCTTCATCTTGCTGGATTGAGTCTGGTGATCGCTTGGTTCTTAGGCCTGATATGATTCTGGAAGCATCTATGAAGGTCGAGGAGATTAGGAGGAAGATGAGGATTTATCAGGATAAGTAGAAGAAGTATTCTGATAGGCGTAGAAGGGATTTGGAATTTTCAGTGGGTGATCAGGTCTTTCTTAAGATCTCGCCGCTGAAGAATGTGGTTCGTTTTGGTCGAAGAGGGAAGCTTGCTCCAAGATTCATTGGTCCTTTCCGCATTATGGAAAGAGTTGTTCCTTTGGTTTACAGAGTTGATTTGCGGGAGAAGCTGGCGGGTGTGCACAACGTGTTTCACGTATCTCACCTTCGCAAGTATCTCCACGATCCATTCTTGATTGTTCAGCCAGCTTTATTAGAGAATTTGGATGTTGAGCCAAATCTCACTATCGAGAGGAAGCCACTTTGTATTGTCGATAGAGGTACGAAGCAGCTTCGGAGGAAATCTGTCAGTCTGGTCAAGGTACAGTGGAGTGCAGATGATTAGGATTGCACCTGGGAAACTGAGGAATCCATGCGTGCTTCGATTCCTGAATTATTTGACCCGGGTACTATTCGTTATCTTTCTGTTTATTTCTGTTCTCCTATCTCGTTCCTTTTCGGGGACGAAAAGTTTTGAGAGAGGGAGAGAGTAATGACCTGAAAATTTAACGGTTTTAATAACCTAATTAACTAAAATTTTCATGAAATTTAAATAATAAAATTTTGAAATAAAAATTTGATATTTGAAATGCGTCTATTTAAATATTGTAAATGGTAAAATTTTATTAGAAAATTTGAAAGATAGTTTAGTTGTGAAATTTCAAGTTTTGAATTTAAACCAGCTAATTGTTGAAAATTAAATATTTTCGGAAACTAAATATTTTTATATAATAAAAATGTAAATCATTTTCTATGTGAGACGTCGTAATTCGTTTCGTCAAATTTGGACTGCTATAGCTCCGTTTATCTTATTTTTGGCTTTTTAGCAGCATTTTCGGCAGCGAAAAGTCAAGTTTTTATGACTTGATCGTATTGCTGATATCTGTGTACCATTGTTCATCTCATCGTGCTGATCTCCGCAGTATATTCATTCCTGTAATTCGGTATCCGGTACGCGATGGAAACGACAAAATAGTTTGTCGTATCGGTACCGTATTTGTGCCTTTCTGTTTCCTTTGCCTTTTCAAATTTTAGCCGTGTAATCCAAGCAACACTGGCTTTAATTATTTTACCTGAATCAACATATGTCCTTTGCTATTTCATTTAGTTTTATATTTATTACTATGCCTTTTCACTTTGCCTCATTTGTTCATTCTGGAAAAAATAAATAAAATGGTGAGTTTTTCATTTCATTCCTCTAGCATGTCTTCCTCCTTCAAATTTTTTGCCGATCTCTTTCCCATTTTTCCTGAAGCAAACACATGATTTCTCTTCCTTGACCCGAGTCCTTCCTAGTTCACACCCGAAGGCAGACCGAGTCCACCATTTCCCGCTGCCAGAGCCGAGTTAGCCACCTCCTTGACCCGAGTAGGATCCCAAACCACCATCTCTTCCCTGAACCATCCACCACCGCCTCCTGCCCATCTGCCAATCGCCGCCTCACCCATTTCCCCCTCCGAACTCCACCATCACATCACCGAGGCCACAACCATAGAAGCCTTCACCAGATCCGCTCTAACCTCCACCAGACCGTCGGTGGACCTCTAGTCCTCGAACCCGGACCCATCACTGACTTGGCCGCTAGCACCCACGCCACTGCCCCTTCACTTCCCTCTCCACTTCGCCTGAGCCCTATAGCCGAGGCATCAATATCACCTTGCAAACACTCTTGTGTTCTCTATTGAAAAAATATATATTTTGGCTAATGTTGTGTAGATATAAATATATATATTATTTCCTTGGTCCCTTGTGTTTTGTGTTTTGATGTCCGTCCTACCCTTCTCGGTTTAAAAAAGGAAAAGATGTGTGTGCCGAGCTGTACTCTGATATATATATATTGCATTGATATAAAATTTACAACATAGGCTATATGTACAATGCATATACATGTACAACGCATATATAAGTTGTGTAAATACATAATTGTTGTATAAAATTGTTAGTATTATAAGAATTATATAGGCTTATATAGGCTATATCTATTAGTATGTAGTATGCAAAATTATATCCTGCGTATCCATTCGTTGTAGAGATACAAAACTTATGTATATGGAGCAGCTGTTATATATATATATATATATGAGTGTGTTGTATATATATATCTTTCCTTTACTTCTCAGTTGTAAAGAAAATTCATATGCAAAGTTTTTATATAAGTACACTTACATATATATTGGTCATGTGAATTACAACGGCTATCCAGAGTTGTTGCTTGGTTTACATATAAGTGTATATATATGAGTGTACTTATATCCGTTGAGCTATTGAATCATAGCTAGCTTGTGTTGTTTCTTTATATATATAGATAGATATATATATATATAAAAGTATAATATATATATATATATATATCTCCATTTCATCGAATTATCGTGCTAAATATGTTTTGCTTATCCAAGCTATTTGACGTATCATGCCAGTGTCCGTGTCTGTATCCGTGTCAGTTGCTTTTCAATTCCATCGTTCTCTAGCCACGAAAGGTGAGAAATCACTCACGATTAATGTTCTAATGCTTAGTAAATTGATTTCATATGAAATGACAATATAAATGTGCTGTTAAATTAGAATTGTTAATTATTAACTGTTAAATATGATATGTTGATATTTTAAATTGATCACTTATGTAAATTGACACCATTACATGTTGACTGACTATTTTATATTAAATTGTTATTGATCATATATGCTAGTAATTGTTATGTTATTGTTCTCACTCTGCAAGTTCCCTTAGTTTTAGGAATCACTATGGGTTGAAATGATACATACCCGAAAGGACTTTAGATTAAGGGAAAATCGTTATGGGTTGAAATGATAAACCCAAGCGGTTTTCATTTGATTATTGAAATTTATGGGATTGCGAGTTTAAATGATATCAACCCGTAAATTTAAATTATTGCAGATTGAAATGATAAATATCCATATCACTTGACCATAGGATAGAAAATTATATACGGACACCATTGGTCTATTTTTTAAAATGATTTCCAAGGTTTTGAAAGGAAATATATGAGTTTTGACTTTGAAATATAATAAATATTTTATTTTAATATTGTATAATCTAGAATATTAAAATTATATGTTTTGGAAATTTTAAAATTATAAGTTTAGTTTAAATGTAATTTATAAAAATATTACTTCTAATTTTATTATTTTTAAATATATATAATAAGATTTAAAATAGATATAAATAAAAGGTTTAATTTAATTTTATAAAATTTAATTTTAATTAATATATATAATATTTTTAAAAATGTTTATTTAAAATTTATATATATTATAGATTTTTATAGCTTTAATAAATTAAGATGGTTGGAAAGGTAAATCAGAATTTATTTGCAACTTAAATTGGTTAATAATTGAATCTAAATAAGGATTATTTGGAACTTAATGATTTTAGAAATTTAAAGTATGATTTATAGCTTGATTTAATTAAAGATGATTAAATGAATATCTTCGGATTTAAATAAAATAAAAATTGAATATTTAATTTTGATTTAAATTTGTAATTTGAAATTTATCTAAATATTTATAAAGTGATTTATAAAATGACCACGGTGTGAAATAAGCGTTTGGTTGTTAAAGAGAGGGATGGGATATTGTCATACTCTCTGCCAATACCGAAAACCACTTTAACAACTATGTACGTGGTGGAGATTCTAGAACGAAGTAGGATGGTTTGGTGAACGATTCTGTATAAGGTATTTACGTAGCCCTAACTCCCGAGAGTCAACTTGATGTGGCTAAAACAGGAGCCACGCTGGGCCAAGTGAGGTCGCACCTCCTATTGGGCTCATTTCTTCGAAACCATATCTATTGTTTTTGTGATTTGATTTTGGTGTGCACACCTTTGATTTGGAGTGTGTCTCGAGGTGGGCAGTAGTAGCTGCTATGCGTTACCACCAGTCCGGATCCGCAAAACGGTAGTATCCTACCCTGGGCATTGCCTCGCATGCCTTGTCACATGCCTGATCGTGCCTTCTACGAGTTTGGTTTGTATCGTACCTATGGAGTGCCCTCTGATAGCCCTCTAGTTTACGGAGAAATTACAGTACTGTGTAGACTACGGGAATATATAAAATGTGTTAAGGGGGATGTAGGTAATGCCTTAATGCTATTTTGATATTTTACTTTACTGTAGACATTATATATGCATCGTATTGTACTATGTATGTAGATAGTTTATCGAATCCTTAAAGGATGGAATCCCAACATCCTTTGAGTTATATTGCATTTCACTTGAGTTTAATTTACTTGCATAAGAATGTTAATCCCGACTCGAGTGTTTTGTGTTTTGCTTTATGCTCGGGTCAGCCTGAGTGTCATAGCTTTTGAAACTCATCTTTTGGAGTTTGGAGTTCGCTTGGAAGACCTATCTTACCTATTTCAGCTTTCAGTTTATTTCTGTTATTTTCTGTATGTTTCAGACTCGTCAATTGCTTTTGTGTTAGAGACTTCTGTGTATTGGGATTTCTGATATACTCTATTTTGGACTATGTTATTTCTGTAGTAGCTTCATGAACTACTAGTTATTTTATTCCGCTGCTTATTGTTCTAAAACTCTGGGTATGTGATTCTATGATTGATTTATTTACTGTATATGCTAAGTTTTGCCAATTATAAATTAACAATCGGTTATTTGGAGCAATTCAAGTCTAACATGTGTGGATTATTGTCGATTTGAATGGTTTGAAATAACAGGTCATTACAATCACTTTTATTTTTCATAAAAATAGTCCAAGTATATCTTGAAAAGTCATCTACTATTACAAACACATATTTGCTATTGTTTATGGATTGAACTTCAGTTGGGCTAAAAAGGTCCAAATGCAATAGTTCAAGTGGGTGTAATGTAGAAATATTTTTCTTTGATTTAAAAGATTATTTTGATAATTTACCTAATTGACAAGTATCAGAAATATTGTTTACTTTAAAATTCATTCTTGGTAAACCTTTTACTAATTCATTTTTAGATAATTTGTTTATAGCTTTGAAATTTATAAGACAAAATCTTCTGTGCCATAACCAAGGATCATTTTCTTTCGCTATTAGACACATATTTGTGTTATGATTTATATTCATATTTAATACATATATATTTTTATCTCTAAAACCTTCAAAAATAAGAATTTTATTTTGATCAAAAATGCTACACTTATCTTCGGAAAAAGATATATTGAATCCTTTGTCACACAGCTGACTAATGCTAAGTAAATTGTGTTTTAAATTTTTAACAAGTAAAACATTTGTAATAAGAGGTAAATTGGTTGTACCGTTATTACACACATCGCCTTTGCCGATGATGTATCCTTTAGAATTGTCTCTAAAAGTGACAAAACCTCCATCTGAGTAGATAATGTTTGTTAACATCCCTTTGTTTCCTATCATGTGTTTTGAGCAACCATTGTCAAATATCCATTTTCCTCACGTTTTTAGTGGTACTTGCAAAAAATATAGAATTAACATTGGTACCCACCTTTTGTCAGGGTCCTAAGAGTTAGGTCTTTGGAAACCAAACCCAAGCGGGTTCAGAATTTCTTTTGGAAATAAAATCTTTATTTTTATGAACAGTTTTTATAAATGATTCTATGTATTTGTTCCTAATCAAAGAATTGTTGGTTTTAGGAACCCAAATCTTAATTGATTTAGAATAATTTGGAACTTTTGAAATTGATTTTGCAATAATATCATTATTCCTTTTAAAATTATTGTATAAAAAGTTCTTTTTCTTAGGAATACTTTTTGATACTTGCTTATATACTAGTCCCTTTTTATTTGAAACTATATGAGAATTTTCTATTAGTTTAGAAAGATTCTCTCTTCCTTTGTTAAAATTAGAGACATTTTTAGTAATATCATCTAATTTTTTTTTACGACTAGAAATATCTAATTCCAATATTTTAGTATTAGCTTTCAAATCATGATTTTCATCTAAAAGAGCATCATTCTTTTCTTTTTGAGTTTCAATTTCTTGCCTTAACATGACAGTTGAGAAGTTGTATTAGAACAAGATTCTTAAGAAGTTTCAAGTTCTTCTTCTAAAATTTCTTTCTCATTTCTTAACATATCTACCTCAATTTCAGTCCTATTCAATTTTTCAAGAGTGTCTTTATATTTTCTTTTGATGGTTCTTAGCTTATCAAGTAATTATGAATTCATATCCACTAAATCATCCAAAGTTAAACCACTCACCTTGTCATTTGTGGCCATAAAACAGACGTTGGCTTATTTAGAATCGCTGTCTGTGTCATTGTCTGATGATGAAGATGATTCTGAATCATCCCATGTAACAGAGAAGGCTTTCTTTTTGAATTTGTCTTTCTTATTCTTAAATTTGCGTCTCTTTCAATCAGGACAGTCTTTCTTGATGTGCCCTTTCTCGTAACATTCATAACATTCAAGAGCAGAAGACGATGGCTTGTTGTTGTTATTATTACTACTGAAGTTATTCTTATTGTTTCTTAATTTGTTGCTCTTTCTAAATTTCAAAAACATTTTGAAATTCTTAGCAATAAATGCCATATCTTCCTCATCTGAATCTGATTCATCCTTTTCTGCTTGGAATGCTATATTCTTCTTATCTTGCGCTTGTACTCGTTTTGCCTGGAGATTAACTTCATAAGACATTAGATTTCCTATAAACTCTTCTGGTTTAATGGTAGAAATTTCTTTAGCTTCTTCGATCGCTAAGACTTTTTGTTCCCACTCATCCGTTAAAGAGTTGAGGATTATTGAAACAATATCAAAGTCTGAATATTTTTCTCCTAATGCTAAGAGAGAATGATATATGTCTTGAAACCTAGAGTACATTTCATTTATTGTTTCTTCTTGCTTCATTTTGAAATTCTAAAACCGATTCTTGATCATCGAAATCTTACTTTGCTTTACTTTGTTAGTACCTTCATGTGTAAGTTTAAGTGTACGCCAAATTTCATAAGCAGTGGTACACATGCTAACTCTGTTAAACTCGTTTTTGTCTAAAGCATAAAATAACATATTCACAGCTTTGGCATTTGCAGTAGCATCTAGTTTTTGTGTGTTAGATCATTGTGAATATTCAGTAGTAGGTATGCCATATTCTGCTTGAGTAATATTCCAGGTTTCATAACCGTTGGCTTGCATATAAATTCTCATTCTAGTAGACCAATAGTTATAGTTTAACCCGTTAAATAATGGTGGTCGTGCATTAGATTGACCTTTAATAAAACTTGTGCTAGTGTTGTTTTCCATATTACTAAAATATCATATAACTACATTACGGTTATAAGTTAACCCTGCTCTGTTACCAAATGAAAGTGACTGTAGGATCGTGTAATATGGATATTATTTAAACTAGAATATAAAGTAAGTAAATATAGCAGTAAAATAAAATGACACCGGAGATTTTTATACTAGTTCGAACTCCCGTTCTACGTCCAGTCCCAAACTCCTTCTGGAATTAAACTAGCAACCCTCACTTAATTCGGAGGAATAGGTTTATACCGCCTGAGCAACCAAATAGGACTTTAACCACCTGAGCAACTGAATAGGATTTTCCCGCCTGAGCAATCGAATAAGACTTTGGTACAAATGAAATGTTTTCTTGAATTTGCGTGCTCTTGTTACAATACAGATTTGTCAAATGAAGTACACCCTTCCTATAATCTTTTCCTCATGTAAGATATATATATATATATATATTTGTATGCTCACGAAGATAAAGGAAGTAAAGATTGCTTTAGAAATGAAGAAATTTAAACTTGATTTCGCAAATTCAACAATTTGATATTCAAGATAGCAGAGAGTAGAAAAGTTAAGTAAGTTGATCTTGAATGAAATGAATATATATAATGATTGAAGATTTACAACTATTTGCAAAGAGTTCTGCTGAATTGTAAATGATCACAACTCCTCCTAGAAGAGATTCCTCTTCAGGAAGAAGAGACATCTTTTCAGAAAATTTGGAAATATGACAGTTTGAACATGTTTAGTCAACTGAATATAAACATTTATTCGACTAAGTTAAAACAGAAAATTACTAGTTCGAAAATGCAGTATTTAGTCATTTAGTCGACTAAGTCTTGTAATTTTAAAAAAAAATTATAACATAGGTTTAGTTGACTGAATGTAAAGATTTAGTTGACTAAATCTATATGTTTTCCAAAATATGCAGGTTTGAACTTGAGGAAAGATTTTGTGATAACCCGGATTTTTGGACATCTGGAATTGATATAATAATTGGGTTAATTAATAGAAACACTGAATTATAGATTGAACAAATGAATCTGATCAAATAAATATTTATATTTGTAATTGTGTTGTGTGTGTATATATATATATATATATTAAATAGAATTATTATATACAAATTAAATTTATGTTTGTTTAAATATATGTATATATCAAATTGATTTTTCAAATTGGATTTGAAATTGAATTTGAATTTGGATATTTAAATTTGAAAATTCAAAAGATAGATATATATATATCTTAAATTATACTTTGGTTTTAAAATGTATTTTTATTTGATTTTATTTAGAACATAAATTGTTTTATATTATTTTATTTTTAAAGAATTTTTTTTATATAAATTAAAATATGTATTTATAAATTAGAAAATTAATTATAAAAGCTTTATAAAACATTTAAAAATCTATTTATGCATGCAAATTTACATGTGTTAAGATTTAAACCTCTCTAATAACATGTGTTAACAAATTAAATAAGGTTAGAGACAAGTGTTAATTCTATTAACAAGTGTCACATTTTTCATTTTATTTTCTTTAATTTTAGTAAATCAAAATTAAATCTATATAAACATACATCTTCTATCTTCATTTCTTTTTCCTATTTTCATCTCAAAAACAAAGAAACTTAAACCCTGTAAAACATTATACAAACTCAAGAAAATCAAAACAACTCAAAGATCATCTCAATAATCAAGCAAGCTAAGATCAGAATCAAATACAAGTTTCAGAAACAAAAGTATTTCCAGATCATCATCAAAACTAAATATCAGATCAAAATCAAGAGAGCATGTTCTCTGCTTTTACAAAACAGGTGAGTAAACATCTGTTTTAAAAATTCAACCTGTTTTATAAGTTGTTTCATGTGATAACTAATTAAAGAAGAGTTGTAGGAATGCTTGCATGTATGAATTTATATGTTGCATGTATAATATGTGAAGTAATGTTCTGTGCATGTCATAGTGAATGAATGTACTTGCCTCTGTCAAAATTTCAACAGTCTAAACTAGTTTCAAAAATCAATTTCTCTTGTTCCAATTCTTTTTAGGGTATGATCATTAAAAGGAAAATGATTGTATGAATGTTATATTATTTTTAAAAATAATTATAAGTGAAATTAGTTAGTGTTTTATTGAAAAATTGGAAATTTACTGTAAAAATGTATAAAGTCAGGAAAATCAAATGATTAAATTTCACGTTTAGATTTTATAACCTGATTAGTATTTGGAAATAATAAATTTAGATAAAGAAATCATGGTTTTTAATGTTGTGGATGTTGAGAATTCTTGAGTTGAACGGGAATTGGTCTTCGCTCAATTTCTGGTGATCGGAGGAAGGATAGGCGTCGAATTTGCTGCTGGAGGAAGCTCATGTGGCGAAGGTCTTGGGAAAATTAGTGGGTGGATTTTTAGTTCGCCGTGGAGGTGGTACGACGATGGGATAGGGTTTGTCGACCAGTTTTGGGCGATGGTGTTTCAGAGAGAAATTCATCACCGTGGGTGAACCGGTCTTGACCGGAGCGAGGGGGATTGTAGCGTAGGATCGTGACGAGGCTCGAGGTCGATCGGCAAGGACTCAGGTGGTTGTAGGTGGCGATACGTGGTGGTTGTCGTTGATCGATGGGTTCCCGTGGGTACTCGTATAGCTCGTTTTCGATTTTGGGATCAATTTGAAGTTCTGGGTGATGGGATGTTTTGGGAAGATCACAGGCGACTGGCGAGTGACCTCGGCGACGATCAGTGGTGATCGGAGTGGCCGTGTATGTGCACGCGTGCACTAGCGTGTCTGGCTTTAGGTAGATAATGATTTCTCGGGACGTTCTCGAGGAACTTGCGTGGGTGACTCGAAGCATGTGAGTTCGCGTGAGTGGCTCGCGAGTGACTCGGGGATTTTGTGTTTTTACTCAGGTTTTAGTTGTGTATGTTACCAGGTTTTAAATTTTAAAGGAATCCTGTCCAGGTTTTAAAATGAAATATGAATTTCAGACTGGAAGCAAAAGTAGATTTTAAACCAAGTTTTTCAAAAGGGAATTTTCAAGTAATATACTGACCAGTTTTAAATGTATATGAAATGTTCGAGTTTAGAGCAAAATGATTAAACAGGTTTAAGTGTAAAAGTATATTAAATAAAACGGTAACCAAGTTTTTCAAAGTTTAAATTTTGTTTTAAAATTGTTTGGTTTATATAATCATACATTAGATTGATTATGTAATTAGTTCCTAAATGTTTTCAAATAAAATTTAATGATGAGATTAAGAAGTGATTAAAGTATATGCGGTATTAACAGTAATTAATAAATGATTATAGTATATAATAATTTCAAGCACTTAATTAAATAAAGATTAAAATAATTTAATTAAGGTCTTGATTAATGAAAGAAATTAAAAGACTAAGTACTGAATGTAATTAATTAAGGGAGATCACTTAATGGAAGTAATAAAATGGAAGAAATTAAAGATTAATTACTTAGTGTAATTAATTAAAGGATTGATTAATTAAGGTAATTAAAGGGTTAGTTAATTAATGAGTGTGATTAATTGAAAGATAATTAATCAATGTAGTGATTATAGAATAATTAATTAGAGTGATTATTTAAGGATCAATGTAATTAATTTTAGTTAATTAATTAATGAGAGTAATTAAAGGATAATTAATGAGAATGGTTAAAGGATAATTAATTTGTGTAATTAATTAAAGTCTAATTACTTAATGTAATTAAATTAATTATAGAGTGATTAACTAAGATGATAATTAAAGGATGATTAATTAATTGGGTTGTAATTAATTAATGTTAAGTAAGTAGGATTAAAAGTGATTGAAGTAATTAATTTAATTAATTAGAGATGGTATGGTTGATTAATCTTGCTATAAATGATTAAATGATATTGTATGCCTTAGATTAGTTGATATCTCTGGTATGTGATGTGGAATGCTATATGATATAATATGTTTGGGTTAAAACAGTGACATCCTGTATTTAAAGTTTGAATTGTATTTCACTTGAATAACTTGGGTTAAGATGACATTGGATTTGAAGAGACCGGAGTCGGGTATTAGTAAATACCCGAAACCACTTCGATTCTTTATAGATTGATATGTGAAATCAATAAGTTGGAATGGAATGATTTAAGTGAATTGGACCATTAAATCTAAGTTTTTGGTACTTAGAAATTGGTGAGTGAAATAAATGATGTCTATAACAATTTGTGAATTTGTAATTGATACAAGTTACCCCGGGTTATATATATATATAAGTTGTATGCTTTTGTAACTCAAGTTAGATGGGTTTACTCACGCTGGTTTCCAGCCTGACCCGGGTGTTACCTTGATGTAATGCTCGGGTCAGACCGAGTATTACAAATTTTCAGGTAAGGACGTTCTGGAGCTCAGGATGCGAGCTGGATGGTAGGAACGTATGGAGTGTATTCCGCTGTGTACTAGAGTGATTATCTGGGACATGTTGATTTTAACTGTCTAGTGTTTGTGTAAATATTATAACTCTGATGCATTGATGTAAATTAACTAATACAGTTTTCCTTTGTATAACTGTTATTTTATTTGATATTATATTTTGATCCGCTGCGAAATGTGAGATTCTGTGTTTCATTTCTGTTTTCTTCTTCTATCTCTTTTCTTCCTTTTCCTAACTATCTGGAATCTTTGGGTTCGAAAATTCCGGGTTGTTACATTTGGTATCAGAGCCAGGTTAAGCGAGAACCTTGGCTCTGGTGGGATTACTCATTAAGGATAGGGTCAATAATTCCCTAAAATGAGTTGAGAGTATTATATATGAGAGCGTACTTGTTATTTTCTTATATAAAGATTTTAAAATGGTTTTAAAATTGAATGGTTTTTATATAAGTTTTTCTTTTGATATATAAAGGAATAATTTTTCTAATTATTAAATATATTAAAGAAATTGGTTGTTAAATCATTGGAATTAAATAAAATAATGAGAATTAAGTGGTAATAGTAATACAACCAAATTGAAATTGAATAAAGATAAGTTTGAAATGGATCCAAACTGAAATAAAATCTTGAATTTGTAGAAGTGTTTTCAGAATAAAGATAATAATGAATTGGTTTCCAGATATGATAATCTTGGTTATTATCATAAATGGTTGTTGTGTTTAATAATGAAATGTTGTAAATGATTAAGCAAAAAGAAATGTTTTAGGGAAGTAAACTTTTAGGTGAGTATGACTTATTAATTAGAATTGAAGATAATTTAAAATTGTGAAATTTTAAATCTAAATCCAGAAAACTTGAAATTGTTTTAGAGAAATTTGTTTTGAATCAAAACCAAAGGTGGTTTAAAAATTTAAGGATCACTTGATATGTAAAGGAAATAAATATGTATAAATGAGGGATATACATAATATCAAAGATGATTTGAAATAAACTCTAAGTGTTGAGTTTTAAATTTTTCCTTCGAATGTGATATGAAAACCCAAAGTGATAAGTTTTTGAACTTATAAGTAGGAAGATTATTAATATAAAGTTTAAAATTTGAAATGGGAATTCAAATTGGGTAAAGTTGACTGGATTAAATTGAATTTAACTTAAGGAAAGTTAAATGAGTTTAGAATGAACAACTTGAATTGGAAATTCAAGATGAAATTGAAATTTAACTTGGGAAGTTAAATGGTTGATTTTAAATGGGAGTTATGAGTAATCTCAAAATGGGTTTAAGATCTGGAAATTGAAAATGGATGGTGTTAATTGGTGTTTGGATAAATTTGGATGTTTAGTTATCCTGATATCATTATATTGTTATAAATAATCTATGAAATTGAGAATTGGTTTTGAAGTTAGAAATGGATAATAAATTAGAATCTGAAGGTTAAATTGTTTTTGAATTCTTATTTGAACTTTGTAATAAGTTAAGTAAAGATAATTTTAAAATGGAATTTTGGAATTTGGATTCAGAATTAAATGGTTTAAAGATTTAAGTTGTTAAATTAAAAATAAAGGTTGATTTGATTTAAAAGTAAGGGTTAATTTGACTTAAGGGATAAATCAACATTTAAAATGTTTAACTCGAATTTATATAATTCGAGATGGTTTTAAGTTGAGATTAGAATAGAATTAGTTCAAATTGAATTTGATTTAAATTAATTAGAATTGTGATTGAAGATGGATAAGCATAAGTTTAAACGGAAAATTTGAATTGAAATAATTTGAAGTGAAATTGAAGTTGAATAAGTTTAAAATTCAAATGGGAGAAGATTTGAATGTGGGATAGAAATTGAGGGTAATTCAACTTGAATTGGGGATAAATCAAGTTCAAGGGAAATTGAAGTTATTTAAATTAGAAGTGAGTCAATTTAAATGGAGGTGGAAATTTAATTTGAATTGATGGGAATTGAATAGTTTGACTCTGGACTATTTTCAAAATAATTTGTTTTAATATAAATCTATTTTTCCAAACTATTTACTATACAACTTTTCTTTTTAAAACCTAAAACTATCTTAAACTTGTTTTACAATTACTTTTGGAACTATTTAACAATTTTACAACTGATTTATAAACTAATTACTGTTTTTCAATTATTTGTAAATAATTACTATTTTTCCTATTTATAATTGTTTAACTATTTTCCAACTATTTTACAATTATTTAACTATTTTACAGATATTTTACAAACTAATAATTATTTTTCAACTACTCATCTATTTTAAACTTTTTAAGCTATTTTCTAAATTTAAGCTGGACAGAGTTCAAACTGTTTATGATTAAATATCCATTTGAGATAAAATTGAGTTGATAATCCAAATAAGGATTTAAGCAATTATGAGTAAGTGAATAAAAATCAAAGTGAAGGTGAATAGAAAGGAGATTGATTTGGCTAATAATCAATAAGGATAAATACGTAGGATGTACGTATTATTCTATTCGCATAGTGATTTGATCCAGATTCGAGCACAGAATTTTGAGATAGTTATATCGATCCGAGTTGGGATTTCTCACTTGATTTTCGACGGCGAACCTGGATATGGATTGTTGATTGGTTCTGGATATTCTCTATCATAGTTATGAATATGCAAGGAGAATGACGGTTTCTGATCAAGAAACCAGATCTGAGTCCGCGCTAGGAAGTCGGGTGGACGATACTAGTTCGGAAGAGAAATTGTGTGATCGAGTGAGCGATCAGATTGATATTGCGTACGGATGATATGTGGACATCGTACGAGTTTGAATGAAATTGGTATTGAAAATTTGTGGATAAAAACTGTAAAATGGTTTTTGAAATGAAAAGTATATTTTGTGAAATATACGATGAAACAAAATGGGAGTTGAATATTTCTGTGATTAGAACTCATTTTATAGAAAAGTGATATGGTTAATAACTGTATAAAAGAGAAATCAAATTTGAATATTTGATTTGGAATAAACAAAGTTATGTATCTTTGTTATATAAGATAAATCTCCCCTTGTTGAATCTATTGCTAGAAGAAAAGAGTTTTGAAAATATTTAAAGTATAAAAGAGGTTTTATACAAGTTTGAAATGATCCGAAGATTTTCAAAGTTATATATATATATAAAGGATCTTATGAGAATGATTTTGGAAAAGGTTTTGGGAACATATGGATTTTGGAAAGGCTTTTGATTTTTGAGAAAAATCAGTTTTGAGAATTTGGAAAGCCAAGTTTGGAACTATCGATTTGGGATATCGATTTTGTGTAAAGAAGATTTTGATATAAATCATAAAGGGCATGATTTTAAAATACTATAAGTGTATAGTATAAAGTGTTTTGAGAATGGCTTTGGGGAAAAAGTCGCTCCCTTGAAATGAACTTCTCAGGAGTGCCACAGGGTGGTACTGCCTTGAACCCTAAGGGGGGTTCTAAAGTTGATCCTGTGAGGAGTCCGGACAAACTAGTTCCTGAGGATTATTTGTGTAGCGAAAGTCGAGGGGCTGGTGCCCACAGAGGCATTTGGGTTATGCTGTGACGACAGTGTAACTCGATGTCACTGCGATCTACTGCAGACCATAGCGAAAGTCATGTGTGCCGCTGAGAGCCAACAGTCTACGTTTGATATATATCGGTAGACTGCGACACTATGGTAACATAGCGAAAGTCATGTGTGCTGCTGAGAGCCAACAGTCTGCGTTTGATTTTATATCGGTAGACTGCGACCTATGTAGGAGTGGAGAAGTTTCATTTTGACAGCAAAAATCGTGTGTGCCGCTGAGAGCCAACAATTACATGGACTTTTGCTGCGATGGCAACGTAACCCGGGATGTAACTGTGACCATGGATGGGGGTGAGGATTTCCAGAGCATTCTCACCAAAGATATTTCCGCTATTTCAGAAATGTTTTCTATATTTTCAAAAAGTTTTCGAAAATGTTTTCCAAGTATTTTCACTGGGTGTTGAAAATGGGTCTGCTAAGTGCTTATAGATTTTCAGTCCTACGCTTAATCAACGTATGACCGAATTTCTGTGAGAACAAGGATGGACTTGTTGAAACATCAAGTTATAAAAAGTATTTTTATAAAAAGTATTTTTGTAATACTATATAGATTTTAAAGTGTTTTAAAAATGATCAAAAGATAATTTATCTGATTTTAATTATTAAGTAAATTCTGGCTTCGTTCCTTTTCGAGGACGAAAAGATTCTAAGGGGGGAGGAATGTGATAACCCGGATTTTTGGACATCTGGAATTGATATAATAATTGGCTTAATTAATAGAAATACTGAATTATAGATTGAACAAATGAATCTGATCAGATAAATATTTATATTTGTAATTATGTTGTATATATATATATATATTAAATAGAATTATTATATACAAATTAAATTTGTGTTTGTTTAAATATATATATATATATATATCAAATTGATTTTTCAAATTGGATTTGAAATTGAATTTGAATTTGGATATTTAAATTTGAAAATTCAAAAGATAGATATATATTTCTTAAATTATACTTTGGTTATAAAATGTATTTTTATTTGATTTTATTTAGAACATAAATTGTTTTATATTATTTTATTTTAAAGAATTTTTTTTATATAAATTAAAATATGTATTTATAAATTAGAAAATTAATTATAAAAGCTTTATAAAACATTTAAAAATCTATTTATGCATGCAAATTTACATGTGTTAAGATTTAAACCTCTCTAATAACATGTGTTAACAAATTAAATAAGGTTAGAGACAAGTGTTAATTCTATTAACAAGTGTCACATTTTTCATTTTATTTTCTTTAATTTTAGTAAATCAAAATTAAATCTATATAAACATACATCTTCTATCTTCATTTCTTTTTCCTATTTTCATCTCAAAAACAAAGAAACTCAAACCCTGTAAAACATTATACAAACTCAAGAAAATCAAAACAACTTAAAGATCATCTCAACAATCAAGCAAGCTAAGATCAGAATCAAATACAAGTTTCAGAAACAAAAGTATTTCCAGATCATCATCAAAACTAAATATCAGATCAAAATCAAGAGAGCCTGTTCTCTGCTTTTACAAAACAGGCGAGTAAACATCCGTTTTAAAAATTCAACCTGTTTTATAAGTTGTTGCATGTGATAACTAATTAAAGAAGAGTTGTAGGAATGCTTGCATGTATGAATTTATATATTGCATGTATAATATGTGAAGTAATGTTCTGTGCATGTCATAGTGAATGAATGTACTTGCCTCTGTCAAAATTTCAACAGTCTAAACTAGTTTCAAAAATCAATTTCTCTTGTTCCAATTCTTTTTAGGGTATGATCATTAAAAGGAAAATGATTGTATGAATGTTATATTATTTTTAAAAATAATTATAAGTGAAATTAGTTAGTGTTTTATTGAAAAATTGGAAATTTACTGTAAAAATGTATAAAGTCAGGAAAATCAAATGATTAAATTTCACGTTTAGATTTTATAACCTGATTAGTATTTGGAAATAATAAATTTAGATAAAGAAATCATGGTTTTTAATGTTGTGGATGTTGAGAATTCTTGAGTTGAACGGGAATTGGTCTTCGCTCAATTTCTGGTGATCGGAGGAAGGATAAGCGTCGAATTTGCTGCTAGAGGAAGCTCGTGTGGCGAAGGTCTTGGGAAAATTAGTGGGTGGAATTTTAGTTTGCCATGGAGGTGGTACGACGATGGGATAGGGTTTGTCGACCAGTTTTGGGCGATGATGTTTCAGAGAGAAATTCGTCACCGTGGGTGAACCGGTCTTGACCGGAGCGAGGGGGATTGTAGCGTAGGATCGTGATGAGGCTCGAGGTCGATCGGCAAGGACTCAGGTGGTTGTAGGTGGCGATACGTGGTGGTTGTCATTGATCGATGGGTTTCAGTGGGTACTCGTATAGCTCGTTTTCGATTTTGGGATCAATTTGAAGTTCTGGGTGATGGGATGTTTTGGGAAGATCACAGGTGACTGGCGAGTGACCTCGGCGACGATCAGTGGTGATCGAAGTGGCCGTGTATGTGCACGCGTGCACTAGCGTGTCTGGCTTTAGGTAGATAATGATTTCTCGGGACGTTGTCGAGGAACTTGCGTGGGTGACTCGAAGCATGTGAGTTCGCTTGAGTGGCTTGCGAGTGACTCGAGGATTTTGTGTTTTTACTCGGGTTTTAGTTGTGTATGTTACCAGGTTTTAAATTTTAAAGGAATCCTGTCCAGGTTTTAAAATGAAATATGAATTTCAGACTGGAAGCAAAAGTAGATTTTAAACCAAGTTTTTCAAAAGGGAATTTTCAAGTAATATACTGACCAGTTTTAAATGTATATGAAATGTTCGAGTTTAGAGCAAAATGATTAAACAGGTTTAAGTGTAAAAGTATATTAAATAAAACGGTAACCAAGTTTTTCAAAGTTTAAATTTTGTTTTAAAATTGTTTGGTTTATATAATCATACATTAGATTAATTATGTAATTAGTTCCTAAATGTTTTCAAATAAAATTTAATGATGAGATTAAGAAGTGATTAAAGTATGTGGTATTAACAGTAATTAATAAATGATTTTAGTATATAATAATTTCAAGCACTTAATTAAATAAAGATTTAAATAATTTAATTAAGGTCTTGATTAATGAAAGAAATTAAAAGACTAAGTACTGAATGTAATTAATTAAGGGAGATTACTTAATGGAAGTAATTAAATGGAAGAAATCAAAGATTAATTACTTAGTGTAATTAATTAAAGGATTGATTAATTAAGGTAATCAAAGGGTTAGTTAATTAATGAGTGCGATTAATTGAAAGATAATTAATCAATGTAGTGATTATAGAATAATTAATTATAGTGATTAATTAAGGATCAATGTAATTAATTTTAGTTAATTAATTAATGAGAGTAATTAAAGGATAATCAATGAGAATGGTTAAAGGATAATTAATTTGTGTAATTAATTAAAGTCTAATTACTTAATGTAATTAAATTAATTATAGAGTGATTAACTAAGATGATAATTAAAAGATGATTAATTAATTGGGTTGTAATTAATTAATGTTAAGTAAGTAGGATTAAAAGTGATTGAAGTAATTAATTTAATTAATTAGAGATGGTATGGTTGATTAATCTTGCTATAAATGATTAAATGATATTGTATGCCTTAGATTAGTTGATATCTCTGGTATGTGATGTGGAATGCTATATGATATAATATGTTTGGGTTAAAACAGTGACATCCTGTATTTAAAGTTTGAATTGTATTTCACTTGAATAACTTGGGTTAAGATGACATTGGATTCGAAGAGACCGGAGTCGGGTATTAGTAAATACCCGAAACCACTTCGATTCTTTATAGATTGATATGTGAAATCAATAAGTTGGAATGGAATGATTTAAGTGAATTGGACCATTAAATCTAAGTTTTTGGTACTTAGAAATTGGTGAGTGAAATAAATGATGTCTATAACAATTTGTGAATTTGTAATTGATACAAGTTACCCCGGGTTATATATATATAAGTTGTATGCTTTTGTAATTCAAGTTAGATGGGTTTACTCACGCTGGTTTCCAGCCTGACCCGGGTGTTACTTTGATGTAATGCTCGGGTCAGACCGAGTATTACAAATTTTCAGGTAAGGACGTTCTGGAGCTCAGGAGGCGAGCTGGATGGTAGGAACGTATAGAGTGTATTCCGCTGTGTACTAGAGTGATTATCTGGGACATGTTGATTTTAACTGTCCAGTGTTTGTGTAAATATTGTAACTCTGATACATTGATGTAAATTAACTGATACAGTTTTCCTTTGTATAACTGTTATTTTATTTGATATTATATTTTGATCCGCTGCGAAATGTGAGATTCTGTGTTTCATTTCTGTTTTCTTCTTCTATCTCTTTTCTTCTTTTTCCTAACTATCTGGAATCTTCGGGTTCGAAAATTCCGGGTTGTTACAGATTTTAACAGTGAATAAAAAAACTATACCAACTTTAAACTTATTTTGTCGAATGTTTTAATAAGTCTTGAGCTCCTTGTCATGAATCAAAATCTTGTAGTCCAATAGATAAGTCAGGTCCGACTTCTCAATTTCGACCCTCTCACATTCACTGCACACATGACTCATACTAGCCTGTTGACTCGTGGCTAAGCGATTGTGTAAGGATTGGTTGGAATAAAGCAAAGGAAAATGGATATCTAAAAGATTGCAAGACTTAACAAGAAGACGATGGAAAAGACGATCAAACAACTCAACTAAAAGAACGAAAAAGCATGTAAATGGAGTGGTGCAAATTGCATCAAGTATTATAACTTGGCACCGAGTTATCATTGATAGCTCGGCATCAAGTTATCATGATAACTTGGGTTGGCTTGAGATTTTTGGGGCAACTCCAAGCTACCTCATGGACTTCATTGCTACTGGGCCTCTGACTCTATACTGCCAAATTCCTCTATAAAAACCAACCTAGCTACAACTAGAAAGGGATTTGGATTCTCTAACTGTGGAGACTTTTCTGCTTCTTTATCTCTAACCTCTCCTCTATTAGAGTCACCTATGAAATAACTATTTGCCGTTCTAGGACTTAGATCCACAAATCCTTAGTACTAGTGACTCTCAAACACTCTAGAAACATCTTTGTAAATCCTAGATCCACTTGACTGTGGTCAGATTAGAGATAGTTAGTTGTAATCCAGAGAGAGAACAACTAATAAAATAGATTGAAGTGGACATAGGCCGGAGATTACGCCGAACCACCATAAAAACTTCTATGTTTTCTTGTCTACTTTCTGCATTTTTTACTTGTACCTGAACTGGCGCTTTCATCTGGATTCTGGGTGTTGATCCATTTTCTGGGTTAACAAATAGTCTCTATTTTTTTGGTATACTATAGCAGTGGTAGTAAGTGGTCCACCCAAGGGGATATTAAGGAGCAGTGTTTGAAGATGATCTGACGGGCCCTTAAGGAGATTAACGTATACGGCGGAGCAAGGAGACTCAAATGTATAGGTGCATTAGGGTATATGATCATGGGTTTATCATCATTAAACTTCGACAATCTCCATAGTTAGATATTCACTTTGACAGTATAAGCCACTACAAGAGGTGATATTGCTCGATAGTATACAGGCCTTGGAATGGAGAGGGAAGTTGTGGAGGTTGAAAGAACTAAAGGTCAACATAGCAGTGTGCGACGGCTCGAAAGAGGATGTTAGGTTGGGTCGCATGTCTGAGTGGGAAGGTGATGAAGTTTTCTCCAAAGGCCTTAGAAACTTTGAGGGTATCATTCAACATGGATAATTATTTTTATATATAGCCCTAAGTTGATATAAATCAATAATTAGCCATTGGTGTTTAAATCTACAATATTTAGCCACAGGGATATCATTAGGAAATTTATAACATTATGAAAGGGCTTGTTGGTATGATAAATTTATGCATTGTCATGTGATAAAATTATATTGATAGAGTTAAGGGCATGCCCTAGGGGCAATAATGTAACTTGATTATATATAACTTAACTCTTATGTCGAGTCTTGTTTGAAATAAAGTAATCCTTTGGTTTTATTTTTTATTATATATATTGTTATATTGGGATATAAATATGGTCTTAAATACATTATGTATATACAACACTAGTACAAAACTGGTCATTTGTGTCGGTTGTGTAACCCCTGTTGTGTCGGTTGTACAACCGACTCAAATGAAGACGACACAAAAGACATTTTTCTGTTGTGTCGGTTGTACAACCGACACAAATATCAATTATTTGCGTCGGTTGGTAATAGAGAACCGACACAAATTAGCTTGTATAGTGAAGCAAACCGCCGTTTATTGTGTCGGTCCTTTAAGAAAAACCGACACAAATGTTGCTTGTTTTGTGTCGGTTCCTTATTGACGACCGACACAAATGATTGATATTTGTGTCGGTTATGTTTGTTTTTTCAACCGACACAATTGATATGCAGTTGTATCGGTTCCATTTGAAGTAACAACCGACACAAGCTATATCTGAAGCAAAAAAAATTTATTATTACCGTTTAAGATTATAAAAACAGTATGAAATTGAATTTTAATTTTTTATAAACGAACGTTACTATGAACTGATTGAACAAAAAATATAATTATATTATCCATCAACATAATTCTTGTTTACAGAACAAAATAGAATATAATCTATCACAAACATAACGTACATAACAAAATACCAACGTACGTTACAAAAGATCAGCGTACACAACAAAAAACAACTACATCCAATTATACATGATATAACTAGCTAAATTCTCTCGAACCTCGTCTATCTCCTGTTGGTTATAAGAACCGTCTCGTACAAAGTCCTGCAATTAAGAGAATTGTTATACAAAAGACAATAATTAAGTCAAGAATGCTCTGCATAAAAGAATCTGAGAGTGTAATTCAAACACAGGTTGAACCACTCTCTTGATTGTGGCTACCCCATAAAGGATCATTAATTAAGTCGTTATTATTTCTAAGTAATCTCCAATTACACCACCTTTTACTGCCTATAACAGCTCATTTACTCCCAGAATCAATGACAACTATTAAATTTACCAAATCAATCGTTCATAAGACTTTCAACCAGAGCACCAAATTGCATTTGATCACGTCTACTTAGTTACACTAGAACTCAGTTCTATAAAAGGTCTTGTCCTACCTAGGGGAAGGGAACTGAACCTTGGAGTTTCAACAATATTGTAACAATTAGTAAAACCTAAATTTTACAGTAAGTAAAGAAAGGATATTTAGTCAAGGGGTTCACTACCTGCAAGAAGTGTGAAAAAATAATAATCAAAATTTATCATCTATAATGAATGAAAATGCAAAGGATAAGTATAGGATGTAGTTATTTACCGTAGTCCAAACAGCAACCTTTGAAGCCATTAAATTTTGTGGCATGTTAAGTGTAAATTGTGAAAGTGTTGCTTCTCTAAACATAGAATATCCCATTGCTGCAACTCCACCATACATCACCGTACAAATAAAAAAACTGTTAAGAAAACAATAGTTTAATTTCAAATAACCACTAATCACTGATAATACTCATAAGATAGGTTGTTTTGGTGGTCAAAATGCATTAAATTCATTTATTCTAGGCATGTATAGTAATTGTAGATAACATGCCTTACAAAGAGAACTGAAGAATATTGATTAGGTTGTTTCAAAGAAGTGTATATATTTGGAAAAACTCCATGTCCAGAGTAGCAATATCCATATAATCCGAGTGCAAGTGGAATTCCACGCAAGTTCAATGCAGGTCCATCATTTTTGATGCCAACTTGATCTACTAAACCAGCCCAGAACAGGCTTAACGATATTAATATAGATGCAATTACTCCTCCAGCTATAAAAATGATAAGGAAATCAAGCCCTAAGTAAATAAACTAGCAATAATGCTGGTAAACTAATGCATTAATTACCAGAAATGTAGCTAAGAATGCTCAGATCACGAACCCACGTTGTCGGTAGAACAATAAGAGTAGTCATTATAGCAAAGAGTACATTCGAGTTTACATGTGTTCCTCCTATATTCAGTTGAGCATGAGGAAACAATGAAGATAAATTATCGCTCTCTAGTATTATAGACTCAACGCAACAAGCCTGCATATAAATTTTGTTTATAATACTCTGCTATCAATTTGAAATAGTAGGTTAACTGAACTGAAAACTTGGTACTCACATATAACTCCAGGTATAGAATAATCTGCATAATAAATAAATTATTAGCTGAAGATAAGTTCTAGATTTTAAAATAAAATATAAATACTTACGGAGACAATAAAGCGGCCAGTGGTGCCAAAAGCAGCCTGACCGATGTCTGGATAAGTTTCAAGGCCTTGCTGACTATCCAGACAGCAGACACCTTGCGATCAGACTGAATTTCACAAGCGTCTAAAATGAGTACTTCATCTTCTAAGAAAGAATCAAGATCCTGAAATAATAAATATTTATACCACTTATTAGTGGAAAATTTGTTGAAAAACGATGTAAATTTATATAGTAAATCAAATTAGTTCTTATAACTCATTTGATCATAATACATATTTTTAGTATACAACATATTTTTAGTTTGGAAGCAATTTATATTTAAGTTTTTAAATTTAAAAAAAGGAAGCAGTTTTTGGGGTATGCACATAAGCAAATTTATTCAAAAAAAAACCGAGGTGACAACATCCTTAAACCTAATTTTTAAAAGTAAAAAATGTAAAAAGGTCTCTTAGAAAATATAAGTAGAATGTAATACATGGATAGTCTTTAAAAAAGCAAATCCATGATCTTGTTATCTAACATGTCACCGATTAGTAATAGACTACGTGGTCACTATATTCGTCAATAGCAGATGTTTACTTGAAACAATTGATGTCTCCAAAAAGGAAAAGCTTCATTCAGAGATTCTAAAATGTGTTTATTGTAGTTAAAAAGGTTAATTTCATTGTTAACAAAATAATTTAAGTTCTAACCAATACACCTAAGGTTGCATTAACAGTCCGGATAACCAATTGTAAACAGAAATAAAGGTAAAATCAAAATACACTGTATGAAAATTAAATTGTATTTTAATAAATTCTAATAAAATAAGTGAAGTTGAATTGCAACGGTAGGCCATAGCAGTAAGTAAAATCTATTTTACGGAAATATAAATCTATAGAAATTGGAAAAGATTTAAATTGCGGGAATTAGTAATTGTAAACTGGGAGGGAAACAACATAAAATCTAAGGCACAAATGCAACGATGCGAAGGGTAAACGCAAGGTGAATGTTAGTTTTGCTGCTAGAGAAATAATCATATTGTTTATTTTTTTATTCAGATTCAAAATAAATTGGCTATTACTGGTTTGCATGACAAAGGTATGCTATAAATTATAGTATCAACTACTATAATTCGAACCACATTTTTTTTAATTTGCTCTTAAAAAAGAAATATAAACCAAACATTGCAACTCGTTTTTGTGCCATGCATTTTCCAGGCAAAGCTACAATTGTTGAACTTGAAACCACTGGTTACAACAAACACGCTGGTGAATTGCTATGCATGAACAGGTCGGGTTCTCATACACATTTAAGCATTGTTTAACAGTAACTGTTAAAAACATCTACATTTGAAACGTTAAGTAATAATATTTAATTAAACAAAATATATTGATTAATTAATTATTATTTCAATACTTACTGTAAATACTTTAGTTTCATTAACATATTACCTGATAAAATATCATAACTATTGTATCATTTTCTAATAATAATAATTATTAATCTCACCACCAATTTCACTTTCAACATTTTTTTTCTAAACGCTTTATTCTCCCATTATTACCGAACTTGTGATCGTGCCATCGCATGTCTACAAATGCATCCTAAGACATTTTATGCGGTGAAACAAACTTCACAGTTAAAAATAAATGGAAGTTCGGATAAGTTTATGGTCATAACACAAAAGGTGAGATAATAGATGCATTATAAGAAGTGACGGTCCAAAAGCTTTACTTTCCTCCAACCGATCATTTAGTTAAAAAGGAAAATAATAGGCCCAAAATCATAAAGCTAAAAGAGAAAAAAAGATGAGCATGACTCAGAAATTGAAATAGATAATGACCTTACAGTATACCATATAAACTACTAAAATTATTTATACATAGTCTGAGTGGATGTTTGTCATGTTACAGGTCGGTTGCTTTAGTCCAAGGTGTCATTAGACTTGCCCTTGGTCCCAGGGATAAGTAATGTTACAATAATACTATAAATTTCACTACATTTATGAAGGATTCTATCAACTATCTACTGCAAAATTAAAATGAAATAACAAAATTTCAAGCACATTCCCTATCCAATAGCTCAGCTAACCGAGCCTAGAGCATCTCCAATCCTTATGTCTTTCTCTAATTTTGCAAATGGAAAAACAAAACACAGCTAGTCCCCCAGTCGTTCTCCATTTTACCAGGATGAAGAGCCAAATGAATAGTGGATTTTTGTTTTGGCAACAGGACCTCTTTAATTTGTTTAGAATGGAAAATGATTGAACGAATCTTTCATTTCGACGAATGAAGAACAACTTGAGAGACATTTAAATATAGCACTTTATTTTTTGGAAATTGAGAGCTATTATATACAATGATGTAGTTGAAAAATATAAAGAATAATCCAACTGCATTTTCTAAACATTCGTGTACTTACCTTCGCATTGATTACTATAGTAACTAAATTAATCTCACAGCAAAATTAAACTGTAAATCACAACACAAATCTACATTTCAAGATCTGTAAAAAAGAATTAACAAAAACATTTATCGATGAGATCGAGGCTGCGACTAGAATGCTTATACTTCAAATTGATCGCTGCATTGTCATTTTTTATAATATACTTGAATTTTGCTGTAATAATTAGGGATTGGTTTTGACGAGTGCAGTTTAGGACTCGGTCATGTCAGTGTAGGTCGGTTGGTTTCTAACAAATTTCACAGACATATAACACAACTGTGCATAAACATTGACATAAACTTTACAATTAAACAATGATACAAATTAGACTTCTAATTGTGCAAATGATAATGAGTGGATTAAAGAAAAAAAGAACAACTTATCATTTTGAAGAACTGATTTAGAAAAACTGGAACTAAAAATAGCCGATTAAATAGACTGGTATTAATTAAATAAACAAAAGACATTATATCTTGTTTTCTTAAACTAGTTTCAGTGAATTGAAACCTAAATACTATAGTTATTTATTTAAAAATCAAATACCATTTCTTCCATACATAAAGTAATGATCAAATAGCAAACACATGAATTCAAATTCATTTCAAAAATCCATATGCCAATAATTAGCATAAAAACAGAAGTACCTAAAATTAACCAGTCGATGGGAGATCAAAGCAAGGCTCGAGAAGATAGATGCAAGCCGAAGGCAGAAAAGCAAGAGAAATACGATTGAAGTGAAAGAGCGTGATTGATCTAGAGGTTATTGGAAAAAATCTCAAGATTGGTGGACCAAATCGTGTTCCTCTCCATCATCGAGCACGTTGGAGCGGATTGATTCAACAAGCCAGGCGTACTTGAAGTCTCAGTACGTGGATTGCTGAATCGCTTCGAGGTTCACTTTGACTTCGAGAGTAACTAAACCACTTCGAAGAAGAAAAGAAGAGACGTGCCAAATTTTCCCTCTAAAATTTAGGGTTCGCGGGGGCGGCTGAAATGGATTTGGGCGAAAGTTGTGTGTCTATGGTGTCGGTTTTTGGACAACCGATGCTATTGTATTTAATTGTGTCGGTTGTTCAAACAACCGACACGAGTAAATCTATTGCTTCCCTTCAATTGTGTCGGTTTCTTAAGAACAACAGATGCAAATTACATTTTTAACATTTTCTTCTTACCCCATAAGTCAATAGTTTCGGTTGTTAATAAACAACCGACACAAATTACACTATTTGTGTCGGTTTTATGGACAACCAACACAAATGAGGCGAAGCAACTGATCTGTTTTGTACTAGTGCAAATAGAAAATCCTTATAAAAAGTATTTCACTGATTGTAGTTACAAATGTATTTGTAACCATGAATATTGAATCTTATAAAATCAACACATGTCACTTAATGTTTCAGGTCAAGATGTATCAAGAATATGATATTAATATATCCATTGAGACTAGTGTATATAATGCTCTCCATACGATGACGGTGAATTACTCATGATCGTTGGGGGCATTAGGGATTGCTATCTGTCTCAACTCAGGTAGACTACCCATCAAACATATTATATGGACTATCTGTCTCGGGTCATGTGGACTATCCATCACACATATCATAGTTTTCCTAGAATTACTATGAATCTATCAAGAATTATATGGACTATCCATCCCATATATCATGTGGACTATCTATCGCACATATCATATTTTTCCTAGGATTACTATGAACCTATTGGTTTTCATAGGTTAACCAATAACCTATCAACTCATACAGTTAGGAGTAAACGAGTATTCTTTTGATCAGTTTGAGGCATCCTAATGCAAATTTTTTCTATCTGATCTCCTGGATGCAACTCTACCCACTTAGGTGTTTAGTCTGACCATACTTACTACCGGGTCAACCAGACTAGTACTTTTGTCCCCAAATCCCAAGATGCAATGTTGGGCCACAATGATGTGAGTATGACAATGATAAATATGCAATTTAACTGATCAATAGATAATAAGAACATATAACATCATTCAACAAAACATGTTCAATCAATAGTCATAGGCAACACAAAATTACTTAATCTTAAGTCATAATTTCTTTTGGGAAATTCATATAAAACTTGGGCTAAAACACCATTTTATTCCTGTGAAAAAAATTATCTTTACAAATGATTAATCCCTTAAATCATTCTATAAACTGGGAAAATATAGCCCTTTCACTTAGTAAAATCTTATGCCAAAATACTATCACCTTTAATTTGCTTATTTTAATCATTTGGTATCAAAATGAGGTTGTCGAGCCTCTAAAACATATGGCTTGCAAGGCCACCAAATAAAACTATTCAATTTATAAATATACGGCATCTATACCACTAGAATAGGACATCGAGTCTCTAAAACAAACATTCTGAATTGTAAAGCATATGGTAATAATGCAGAAATTATATGGTTATCGACTTTCTAAATAAATAGGTTATCGTGCCTTTAAAACATAGCTTTTAGGGTTACATAACATAAGTCTTTTAGGCCTATAAAACTAGGGTATCGAGTTTTTAAACATACGGATACCATGCCACAAACATAAGTATCGAAAATATAGGCGATGAGAGGTTTTGAGTTTAAAACACTTAGGGTTACCGAACCCTTAAAAACTTGGGGTATCATGCCCTAAAATAGTTTAGCATCAAGTCTTTAAAACTTGAGGGTGCCGAAACCATAAACAAAGGAGGTGCCGAACTTTTAAAAGAATGGTACAGAGTCCTAAAACCTAGGTTACCATGCCACTACAACCTTGAGATATCAAACCCCTATAGTAGTTGATGCCGAACTTCTCTATAAACAGATATATCACATATCTACTATGTAAATATCGCATGCATCACTCCATATAGATGTCGAGTCTATAAACTCAATACATAGTATACCTATCGAATAGCTATTTCTTGTATTGACCTCTATAGATGTCAAATAACAAAGAGATGGGGGTGCCGAATATCTATAATGACATTTCTATAATAATCACAAAACTGATTTGTTTCTTTTTAAAGAGAGATCTTTTCACCAACCCTTGCCTTTTGTCAAAAAATTATTGGTTAACAAATACTTCTTATATTCTTTTTAGAAATTTGCTTGAAGATTACGTTTTACCTTCCCAAAATGATTAGCAAACCCTTGTAATTAACATTATTAACTAATATTAATTAATAGCCTTTCTACCATGAATAATTCATATAAAATCATAACTATATAGGAAAAATCCCCAAAAATAAGAATTTTCATCTTCTTTCACATATAAAATTTCAAGGCCAAAACATTTCTTTAATTATTTTTAATAATTAAAACCCAAAACAAACTCCTTTTCCATCTGAGGAAATTTATAAAACATTCATATAAAATTGAAAAATTATGAAATTAAAAACCCATCTTCAAAATAATGTTTTATACATCATATTAGAATTTTAAGTCGAGCGGAGATCAAAAATTAGGTTTTTACCTTTTAAAACCCATAAGAATAATTCCAATAGATCATTATTTAACCAAACAATGATGTAATCAATAATAACATGACATATTATCACAACACAATTTAGGAATCATCCTAGATCTAAAATCAAACATAAATAAATGAGATGGATACTATTATTCATCTTAGATTGGATAAGAGAGATTGAGATTTGTTGTCGGTTAATTTCCCAAAGCTTTTCCCTTGAATCCTTTAGATTTTCCCTTCTTTTTCTTCTAGTAATGGTCGACCTTCCCTTATGTTTTTGTTTTAATTAGAAATGAAAATGGAAAATGAATGAGAGAGGGAGGGTTTAGGGAATGGAATAAGGAGTTATTCTCATTTTGCCCTTCTCATTATTTCATCTATTTTATGTTCAAATGTTTCTCATTAATTGGTTAATTAAGGCCCGACCCAATTAGTTATCAAAGCTCATTCTCTTTATCCTCACACATCACATTATTCTATTTAATTTATTTAATTAAATCTTATGAATAATGTAAAACAATATTAGGGTGTTACAGGATCCCCCCTTAAAAAATTTTGTCCTCGATATTACGATATAGAAAATAACAAGCATATCAATCATGCAACATGCGTAACAATATATAACCACAATACTAGCCCATCCAACTAGTAAAAAGTCTATATGACAAATATAGAACATACCATCAAAACAACTTAGGATAAGTTCTCTAATCCTACCTTCGGCCTTCCAAGTACAGTCTTTCTCATTGTCACCCCACCGGACTTTCACTAACGTGACTGTCTTGTTCCTTAACCTCTTCTCATCTCTTACTACAAAATGAACTGGTTGTCTAGAAAAAGTCATATCTTGTTCTATTACTAATTCTTCCAATGTAGTCAGTGAAATAGTAGTTTCTAGATCATGAACACATTTTCTAAGATGAGAAACATGAAAAACGTTATGGACACTTGCCAAACTACTTGGTAACTCTATTCGATAAGCGGGTTTCTTGATCCTCTCTATAATAGGAAACATACTAACATATCTCGATGCCAGTTTCCCTGACTTTCCAAACCATACCACACCCTTCATCGGTGATACTTTAAAAAAAATATGGTCTCCAACTGAGAACTCTAAATCTTTACGCCTCTTATCTACATAATTGTTCTGCCTAGACTGAGCTTCCCTCTTCCTTACTTGGATTAACCCAATCTTCTCCGTGGCTTCTCTCACCATATATGGATCAAGAATTAGTCTGTCTCCAGTCTCTGGCCAACATACTGGCGATTTGCATGACCTTCCATACAAAGCTTCGAAAGGCGTCATTCCTATACTAGCCTGATAACTATTATTATAGGAAAACCTAACTAAGTGCAAATGGTCTTCCCATGACTCTCCAAAGTTTAGTACACAAGTTCTCAGTATATCTTCAGGTCCTTGTTGACTCCTTCTGTCTACCCATTCGTTTGTGGGTGATCAGCGGTACTCATCTTCAGCTTGGTACTTAACACTTCTTGCAGACTCTTCCAGAATTCACTAGTGAACAATGTATCTCTATCACTGACTATACTACTAGGAATCCCATGCAGTCTTATAATATTCCTCATGAATAATTTCGCTAAGGCAGGTGTCGTCCTTATCGAGTTAACGAGAATAAAGTGTGCACTCTTGGTCAGTCTATCAACCACAACCCAAATACTTTCATTTCCCTTATTTGACCTTGGCAACCCATCAGTAGAATCCAGAGATATAGAATCCCACTTCCAAAGTGGCACATCTAAAGGTTGAAGCAATCTGTTTAGTTTCTGATGCTCGACTTTCACTTGCTGACAATTCAAACATTATCTCACTCATAAGCCTACATCTCTCTTCATCCCTTCCCAGAAGGAACTCCTCTTCATATCCTGATACATTTTAATTCCTCCAAGATGATTAGTAAACTTCGGTCGATGACACTCCCTAAGAACTTCCTTTCTTAGGTCATAAACATCTGGAACACACAACCGTCCCTTCTTCCTCAACCATCCATTCTAGTCATGGCTAAAATCTTTTAAATGATCAATCTTAATTCCCTCTTCAAGTCTTCTAATCCGTCCAGCTAATAATAGATCATCTCTTTTCTTAGAAGCAATTCTTTCGATCATTACTAGTTGAACTTCCAAACATGATAACATTACTGTATTCCAACCAGAACTAGCTGTTGTCCTTAACTGCAAACCACAAGTGGTCAATGCCTCTAAATCTTTCCATTCTGCTAACATATCTAACACCATACTTTGATGTTTTCTGCTAGGTTCATCTGCAACTTTATTTCCTTTCCTTAGCGCATACTCAATATCGAAATCATAAACTGCCAAAAACTCTTGCCACCTTTCCTCTCTCATATTCAACTCCTTATGAGAGAATAAATACTTCAAAGACTTATGATCCATAAATAACTCGAATCATTCTCCCAAAAGAAAGTGTCTCTATACTTTCAGAGCAAAGATCACCGCTGCTAACTTCAAATCATGAGTCAAATACCTAACTTCATGTGGTTGAAGCTATCGAGAAGAGAAGGCAATCACTTTACCTTTTTGCATTAACACAGCTCCTAACCCCGCCTACATGCATCACCATGCACCACCATATCTCGATTTCCATTTGGAACAATTAACACAGATGCATTGGTAAATAAATGTTTTATCTTTAAGAATGCTTCTTAACATTTGTCAGTCCAAACATACTTTATGCCTTTCCTTGTTCGTTTAACCATAGGTCCTCTATACGAGAAAAATCCTTGACGAGTCTCCGATAATAACTAGCTAGTCCAAAAGAACTTCTTATTTCGATCACAGTCTCGGGTCTTTTCCAATTATTAATAGCTTCAATCTTAGTTGGATCTACTGGTAACCCATTGTCTGAAACTACATACCAAGGGACTTCACTTCTTTATTTCAAAAATGACATTTTGAAAACTTTGCCTTTAGTTGATGCTGCCTCAACATTTTTAGCACTATTCTAAGATAAATCTCATGATCTCGTTCGTTCTTAGAATATATCAAAATGTCATGTATAAACATTACCACGAATCTGTCAAATGCTCTCGAAAGATCTGATTCATCAAATCCTCAAAGTAAGCGGGAGTATTGGTCAGTACAAAGGGCATGACTAACCATTCGTACAAATCATATTTTTTTTCAAAATGCCATTAAAGGAATATTGTCCTCTACCACTCTCAATTGATGGAACCCTGTTGCCAAATCCAATTGAAAAAATACTTTGACTCCACTCAACCAATCAAACAAATCATCTATTCTTAGCAAAGAATATCAATTCTTTATCGCCTTCTCATTCAGCTTATGGTAATCAATACACATCCTCAATGATCCATCCAGTTACTTCGCGAATACCGCGGTCGCTCCCCAAGGCGTAATGCTTGGCCTAATAAAATTCTTTCCTTCTTAGTAGGTGTCATTCTGCTGGGTTCAGCTCCAGGTACAAGATCTATTCGAAACTCAATAGCTCCTCTCGGTGGTAGTCCTATAATTTGTTCAAAGACATCTGCATACTCTCTTACAACAAAAACCCAATTCACCTCATCTTCCACTTCCATTGCACCAAATAAAGCACATAAATCAGAACTCGAATTTTCTACCGGGTATATAATTCGATCATGGCTATTAGGCTATCTTAATGATATCTTTCTATCTTGGCAAAATATTCTAGTATTATATCTGCTTAACCAATCCATACCCAGGCTAGTTCCAAAACCCATAAAATCAAACACATATAAATTGCAGGTAAATGCATGACCTGACAGTTCAAATTCTAAATGGTCACATCTCATCTTAAGAGTTGCATAACTTCCTATCAGATTCATAACCCTTAAGGAGGTAATAAGGTATGATGGTTCTAGGTTTAAATTATCTACCAAATAATGTGAAATAAAAGAATATTATGTGCTAGTATCAAACAAAACTTTAACAGGTATGCCATGAATCAAAACGTACCACCCATCACAGACTTTCCTTTCTCCTTTGCGGTCGGTTTAGAACCTGACAGCTCCATAGCAAAAACTTTCCCTTATCAGCCTTGACCGCTTTTGAACATTTATTCTTATAACGCCCCACTTGGTCATAGTTAAAACATTTCACATTCTTGTTTCCCACAACCGTCTTTCCATCAGCAGATCGACACTCATTAGCAAAGTGCCCTTTCTTTTCACACTTATAGCAACAATATCAGCTTCCCCTTTCTTGGCAGTTCCACCTTTCTGAGCTCCCTTCTTTTTGAAGAACTTTCTCTTCTTGCCCTGAAAACCTTTAGTCTTGCCAAGCTTCTCATTTCCAAATGTCGAAAACATTTCCTCATTCCTTAATGCCATCTCCACCACCACATCACATGGATCACTACGCTAAAGCAGTATTGCCTTGGAAATTTCGGGCTACAACCTCGAATGAACTTCTCAATCCTTTTGATCACAGTGTCAATAGTAGCATATTCGTATTTGGACAACTCATCAAACTTAGTTGCATACTCCAGCACATACATCTCTCCCTGCTCCAATTTCATGAACTTCCCGAGCAAAGTTGACTTAGATATCTCGAACAAAAACCTTTCCTCAAATATCCTTCTAAATTCAGCCTAAGTCAAATTCTTCTCTGTTCGACATGCGATGTGATCATGATGGTGCATCAATAGTCAGTATCGAAAGAATGGCTGTGGAACAATATTGAGGGAATGAAGAACATCGTGTCTCATCGATGAAGACTTATATGCAGTGCCACATGTTGTTGCAAGAGCTAAAGATGTTTTTCATCATCAATGCCGCCTGTGACCAATGCCGCATTCTTCAAGGAAGTAATAATATCGAATGTAATCAATATAGTAAGCCATCAATATATGTTGACATAATTAATGTCGCATTTCATTGATGCCTTGTTTTATTAGTGTCCCTTTTACCTACAAAGAATGGATTGGTGCCGTAGTTCATCAATTCCATTCTTTACCTATGTCTCTCATCATGAATGTCACCTATAACTAATGTTGTTATGTGATGATGTCGCATGTCTTTGATGTTGCCTCCACTCCAATGCCGCCATTCTTTAATGTCATCCATTATTGATATCACCAACAGTCAGTATCAGATCTTAATGATGGCACACTTTATCTATCACAGGATGATACTTCATGTCTTTAACCAACAGCGTTGATGCCAAGAGTAATCAGTGCCCACAAAGAGCTATCAAAACCGATGACACTACTTCACTATCAATGCCGTCATTTATCAATACTGTTCATTACCAATGTCGTTACTCTTCAATATCGCTGCCCATCAACACCATCACCTTTTTGATACTACCCTTCATTGATGTTGTACTTTATCGGAAATGCTTGCCATCAACACCACACATTGTTAAAGCCGCTTTTTGTTGACGACAACCATTATCCATATCTCCACTCATCAACGTCGATATTCATCAATGTCTTCATTTACCAATGCCATGTTATGGAGTTGTCAAGGCTGATGTTATACCAGATGATGCTGCAACATAGCAATATAGCTCCATATCAATATCGACTCATACTGAAATAACTTCAAACTGATGCCGCTCCTTATTGATGCCGAAAACCATTGATGCTAACATTAGGCTGCTGTGTTGCATTTCTACTTCTATAAGTATAGATCTAGGTGCATTATGGAGGGGAAATCTTTCTTCACTCTACTCTTGAAATTAAACTCTTATAAACCCTAAATCGAATTAGGGAAAAATACCTATTTGACAGTAATCATGCGAAATTTATATGAACAAGGACCTGGACATGCCTAACCTTTTAGCTATGCATTTTGGACGTTATCGACATGGACATGCACATGCATATAACAAGCTCTTTAGGCCCTAAGCTCGACATGATTTATTTCAAAGAAGCTTTGGTCTAAAAAAGTATTTATATGCATAATTACCATTTTTTCCTATTGCATATGGACTTTGGGCTTTGAATATAAGGACCGAATACCTGGCCTATTAACATGCTTAATGGACTATTGCAAAATTTGCTACTTGCCTTTTTTGTCTCCTTTGGATATATGGAAAGGGCTTTTGAGTATTTAATTCCAAAAGATCATATGATTCTCGAATATGTATATTCCAAGTGATATTAAGGGTGCTCGAATATTCAATTCCAAGTGACCTTAAGAGATCTAGAATACTATATTCCAGAAAAAACAAACAGACTTTCGATTACTTAACCTCAAAAGTCTATTGGCATCATAAATCCATCCTTAATGATATTATTTGGTACCTAGTCTCGGGCAATACATTTGTCCTTGTTGGCACTATTTGGTCAACATTGATTAAGCTATGCTTAATCGTGTCATCATATGTGTTCGAATTAAGGATATATTTACCACGATTAGCATCATAGGTATACCAGTTTTTGGTCTAACATTTTTGGTGCTAGAATGAGGGCTCGAACCTCTTCTTCTATTTAACATCCTTAAATTAACTATTCAAGTTTTCATTTTAAGAAAATAGGGAAATCAAGATGAACTAATGTTTCAAATGAGGAAGTCGCACAAAGAGCAACATTGGAAGAAAATATTGTTTCCATCTTCAACCTTTAACAATATGGAAGTTGGGCAACCATTGGAGCTGGCACAACCACCCAATAGCGAAGCTAAGATTAAAAGTCTAGAACAATAACGATGAAAGAACTTTTAGAGGGAATCCTAGCTTAAAAATCTTCCAAGACCACAGGCTCACTGGGAGTGACGAAGCAGAATCTTCAAGAAGGGGCTTGGATGTCTCTTTGTTTAAAAAAAAGTAGAAGCAAACTCGTTGTAACTCCACAAAAGAGGAAAGATGACCAACAGGCTGAAGCAACCAAGCGCTCTCCCAGGTCATTGGTAGATAATAAAGTCAAAGCAAACTACCAAGGGAGGTTTGGAGGAAAAGTCAAATGATAAATCTGGAAATTCTTTCTCCAAGAGGTAAAAATCCGATAGGAGCAACTACCATAGTGATGAAGCCTACTTAAGGGATATGGCAGAAAAAGTGGCAAAAGATATGCGTAATCTTAAGGGAAAGAGAACTCTTGATGACAGAGTTAACAATAATCATAGAGAAGCTCCCTTCACAGATGAAATCATGTCTACAAAAATTCCTTCCTATATTAAGATTCCATCCATTAGCTATAATGGAATGACCGATCCAGATGATCAATTGATAACTTTCGAAAGTCAGATGGACTTATACAATGCATCTGGAGTGCGTCGTAGGCTTTTCCCTATAACTTTTCAAGGGGCAACAGCTAAATGGTACATGTAGTACCGAGAGAAGACTATTTGTTCTTGAAAACAGTTTTCTTATGAATTCTCGGTGTAGTTCTGTATTTGTAAAGATCCCACTATCGACTATACCATGATGGTTGATATCAAACAGAGGCCAGTGGGTTTTTGGGCGATTATCTCAAGAGGTTCGGTATAAAGGCACTAGGGCGAAGGATACGACTAATAGGGACAAATTAGTGGTAATACGTTCAGGGCTGATTGAGAAAAACCCATTCTAGCGAGAATTCTATATACATGGATGCAAGAATTTGCAGGATTTCCACTTTCAAGCTGATAAATTCATTCATATGGATGAAATATATCATGCCAGGAAGAAAGCTCAAACGAAAAAGGAAGCGGGCAAAACTGGCTATGACAGCAACTGTAGGAAGCAGAAATGGGATGAGACCCTTAGTTCCAATCATGTTGCTTTAAACAAGCCAATATCTTACATTTACGCTATAACGAAAGAGGTAGTTAATTTTCCAGTTTTTTACAAAGCTAAAACCAATGCTGAGCCAAGAAAAGGAGGTGACTAATATGCTCACCATAAAATAAATGGATATAAAACGGACGAATGCCACATGTTAGCAGGTATAATTCAAAGTTTGATTCATGTTGGGTATTGAAGGAATTCATCAAAGATAGGCAGAAAACTACTTATGCTGAGTATGGCCACCAAAGCTCTCGAGTAATACTGCAAACTTAGTAGAAGGTGATGTTCAGCCAGATTTCATTCTACCCCTTAACAGAATTGACTTCATCCATGGATGCCCACATCTATTGGAAGCAGCGAAGGAGTCGCTATGTTAGAGAAGCAAAGGACGGGATTTTCTCTATTCAGGAGGAACCACCGCTAAAAACTTAAAGGTTCCAAATCCAGATGCATAACTTGACCATCATCCCGTAAGAGCTAAGAGGAGAACGTCACCCACATAATCTTTAAACATGCATTTGAACAAATGGGAATTCCGAAGGAAAAAGTGAAGCCTAGCTTTGAGCCTATTTTTGGGTTCAATAATAAAGGGTCAACTCTTGTTGGATAGATAAGACTTCTTGTGCAAATGGGAGTTCCACTGCGCTCTCGAACTTTTGAAACACTCTTTGTCATCATGGATCAACCTTTTTATTATAATGCTTTCATTGGAAGACCGACTTTAGAAAAAGTTGACGCTTTTGTCTCACCGTAGTATTTGATGGTGAAGTTCCTAACTAAAAGCGGGTGGGGAACCAAAAAGGGAGAACAATTTAGTGCTCGTGAGATGTATTTCGCAACAATTGATCAATATAAATGAGACTATCTTTCTTGGTATAATTCGAAGGAAAATGAATTAATCAGAACTGACGCTAAAAAGCCTTTGGATGATGATTCTTTAAATACATCACCCAAAGAAAAAACAAAGCTTATCAAGAAAGCTAAGCATGTATTGAGGAAATTTGATTTCTATAAAAAGAAAAGAAAGTGGAAGGAAGCAAACTTAGCAGAATATGCGATAGAGGGCAAATAAATCATCATTGAATTAGATTGAGGGCAAGCAAGAAAGAATGAGACCTACAGAAAATCTTGAGGAAATATGCTTGGATCTGGTCGACACAACAAAGACAATTAAGATTGGGAAAGAGCTAGATAGCAAACTTAAAGGGGAGTTAATTCAGTTCCTTCAATCCAGTAAAGATGTATTTGCTTGGACCCATTCAAACATGGTCGGAGATACGACTATCATGTGCCATGCTTTGAATATAGACCCAAATGTCACACCAATCCGGAAAAAGAAAAGGCAGTTTAATAAAGTTCGATCTAATTCTTTGAAGGAAGAAGTCAAAAGATTACTTAAAAATGGATTTATCAGAGAAGTGCTTTATCTAAAATTGTCAACCAATCCAGTATTGGTCAAGAAATCTAATGGGAAATGGAGGACGTGTGCCGACTACACTGATTTGACTAAAGCATGACCAAAAGATTGCTACCCCCTCCCGAGGATAGACCAGTTAGTCGATGCAACAAGTGGACACCAATTCTTATCTTTCATGGATCTTATTCTAGATACAATCAAATTCCTATGTTCAAATGAGATAAGGAAAACACCAATTTTATAACAGGTTGGGAAACGTATTGCTACAAAATAATGCCCTTCGGATTGAAGAATGCCGGAGAGACATACCAGAGACCGGTGAATAGAACGTTCGGAGAACAAATTGGCCTAAACATGGAAATATAGGTGGACGATATGTTGGTTAAGTCTCAAGAGAGAATTAGTCATCTAAAAGATCTTGAAGAAATGTTTGATGTACTACAAAGATATCAGATGAAGCTTAACCCACATTTTTTTTTTGGAATTCAGTCCGGCAAATTCCTGGGATATATTGTCACCGCAAGAGGAATCGAAGATATCTCTAACCAAATTCGGGCTATTAAAGATATGGTAGAACTTAAGAAAAGTAAAGATGCAATGGGCCTAAATGGAAGAGTGACAACATTAAATAGATTCATTTCCAAGGCCACCGACAAATGCATCCCGTTCTTCGATGTGATCAAAAAGAAAAAGAACTTCGAGTGGAGTGATGATTGTCAAAAAGCTTTTGAGGAGCCGAAAAATTATTTGGAGAAATCGCCTATTTTTTCTAGCCCTATAGAGGGGGAAAACCTTTACCTCTATATGGCAGTTTCCGAGCACGCAGTCTTAATCGGAGAAGAAAAGGAATCTAGCTTTCGGTATACTATACAAGCAGAAGGCTTAAGGATGCAGAGACCAGATATCCTGTCATCAAAAAAATGGCATACTACTTAGAGTCTATTTTCAAGCGTATCCAATTAAGGTCCTAACCAACTTTCCACTCAAACAAGTCTTCAGTAAGCCTGAAGCATCAGGAAGGCAAGTAAAATGGGGGATAAAGCTTAGCCAATATGATGTCGATTTTTTACCTCGAGTAGCAATCAAAGGACAAGCTTTAGCCGATTTTGTCAATGAATGTAAAGGATTTATTAAATAGAAATCATAAAAGGAAAATGATCTAAAGCCTAAGTGGCAACTATTTGTAGATGGGGGGTAAAATGAGAAAGGGATTGGAGCTGGAAATGTGATTATTACCCTCAATGGGCACCGTTTACATTATGCAATGAAATTGGGATTCCCAGCTACTAATAATGTGATAGAATATGAGTCGATGATAGTAAGACTTAACCTAGCTCTTTAGTTGAAGATTCCTAGAGTTGAGATCTTTAGTGATTCACACTTGATGGTGAATCAAAACCGAAAATATCAAACAAAGAATACTAAGTTGATCCTATATGTCAAAACGATATTGAAATTACTAACCCAATTTGAAGATTTCTCAATACACCAAGTACCAAGAGGAAAGAACTCTCAAAATGACTCTTTGTCTAAGTTAGCCAATTTGCGAGAAGCACCAGAGGCCCGAATTGTACCAGTAGGCTACCAATCAAATCCTAGTATAGAGGAGAAAGGCCCCAATCTAGAAAAGGAGTCCTTGGTGTTGACCAAGTCTCAAGCCTTAATGCACAAGGAGATGGAAGATGAAACCGAGATCTTTCTAGAAAAATCTCCTCATATAGATACCGTAATCGATATGAGAAGAGTTGGATGACACCGTCGAGTATACAACAAAAGAAAAGTTTCCAGTAGAGAAAAAAGAGGCAAGAAGAATAAAGCATCAAGCCCCAACCTTCATTATGGTAAATGGGATAGTTTATAAGAAGGGATATTCACTCCCTTACTTAAGGTGTGTTAATCTGGAAATAGGAGCAAAATTACTAAGGGAAGTGCATGAAGGATTCTGCGAAGATCCTTATAATGGTACCAAATTAGCTAAGAAAGTTACGAGACAAGGCTTCTATTGGCCTCAAATGACTAACTCATGGAAAGTGAAGAGGTTATGTGTGTCCTTCCACCGATGGAAAATCAGAATGGGTGTGTTTTCCACTTGATTCAATCCCAAGTTGTATAGGAGTACTTGCCACCCAAAGAATTGCAAGTTTGTTATAATAGAAATTCTGTACGTGGTATAGGAATAGGCGTAGCATAGAGAATCCAAACCACTATAAAAATTCTTGGTGTCACTCTTTTTACTTCACTGCTTTTTATTCTGTAATTATATGATTAATTTCTTGTAATTGTGATACTGAATTGATAAGTTTGAAAAATATAAGTTAAAGCACAAAGAAGTCTAAACACCCCCTCTAGTGGTATATTATCCTTCAGATCTATACACATAAGTATAGAATCTCACATATCCCACGTTTGGTACCAGAGGACGTAGTTTTTAAAAATTCATCATTTGATTTTGAAAAGTTTAAATGGATAGTGAGTCTAATATTACTCTCTTTAACACATTTGTAGAAGGTTAATCTACTACAAGGCTACCATTTTAATTGGTAATAATTATATTTATTGGTCATGTAGAATGAAAATTTATTTACAATCTAATGGTTCAGATGTATGGAACATCACAAAAATTGAGTACAATGAGCCCCAAACTAATTATGCATACTGGACTAATGAGAGAAAGGCACAAGCACTCAGTAATTCAAAGGTTATGAATATATTATTCCGCGCCTTAGACAAAAATGAATTTAATAGAGTGACTGCTTGTAAAAATATATATGAAATTTAGAGGACATTGCAAATCACACATGAAGATACTGGTAAAGTATAACAAACCAAGATTTCTAAGTTAACTAATCAGTTCCTACTTTTCTAGATGAAATTAAATGAATCTACTTATGACATGTATTCTAGAATTCAGGACATATTACATGCACTAATTATGAAAATATCGAAGTGGACCAAGTCCGTAAGATCTTAAACTCACTTTCTAGCAAATGAGATCAAAAGGCTTTGGAATTGAAGAAGCCAACGATATTATTATAATAAAAGTAGAAGATTAACTGGTAATTTAATGTCATATGTACAATTATAGAGAAGGAAAGAAAATCAAGCAAATGAAAATAAATGTATAGCATTTAATGCTACAACATATAATCAAGGATCAGATGAGGACCTTTGTGTCAGATAACCCATTCCGAATAATGATACGACGATATGGATCATATTGAAGACTGGTGTGAAGACCGGGTATTTGTGAAAATGAAAGGACAACCTGTCGAATGTCTCTGCACCGAGTTGCTCCGGTATAGAGATTTATATCACTATTTTTGTGATGGGAAGTCCGATCGGGATTGTGAATACCCGGATTGCAAGGGCTTCTTTGGAAGTGCCTTCGGTTCTGTTCGAACCCGGAATAGACTTGTATGGTTACGTGTCTGACATTACATTTTGAGATATAAAGTTGATTTCTTTCAAATACATTTCTGTTGGTGGCGGAGAATTTATTCTCTTAGCTTAACACCCTTCTCTGAGACGTACGAGCTCAGAGGTTATGTAGTTAAAGGTTATCAGCGATATATCCCAATTTGGTAATGTGGCATGCTGAGTGTTGCTGTGTATTGATCATTTATTGATCAATTGTGACCAAAGCACGGCTTTGTAAAAAAGCGTAGCTTTGTGGACGAGACTTCGTCAGACCTTACTCCCCGGAAATGGTCGAAACAGGAATATACGGCAAGGTTATGAGGGTCGCGCCCTTTAGGGTATGTCATTTCCTTCTGGAAAAGGGTGGTATCAGGTATGGAGCCCTGGTATTTAACCTATGTGGATACTCCGATCTCATTTATTGTGTGATTGTGTGTTTATCAAGGTGCCTCGGATAAAGGTCCCAAAGGACCGGGGGATGGCATATTCGTGAGTTACCTAGTTACAGGGGTAACCCGGCCTTTTGTTGGCAGAGAGCAGTTGTCTCTCGGGACGTCCAGCCAGAGGCGATCCCATTCGGCAGTAGGAAAGGAAGTTCCTTAGCCTGACCATTTGTGGGAAATCCAATTCCCAATACGAAAATTTTACAGTTTTAGTTGTAGAACCTGCCATTTACTTATGGTGGTGCCCCACTGTTTAGATGGTAGCTATAGTAGGCATAGTGTGAAATGCCTATGCTGGCTAAGATTAATATTATACTTTCGAAATATTTTCCACACTAGACATTAACAATAATAATCCAATGATTGGCGTAGTAAGCATCTTTGACTATCATAAGGAGAAATCTCCTCCGATTCTGCGTTTGCATTGTGTGTGCGTGCGGGAGGCCTTATGGTAGTTTCATTTTCCAAAAGCATTGTGAATAAATTTTATTTCCTTTGTGAAAAATAACTGTTTTACGATCTCACACCAGTCACCATGACTGACTCGGAGTTTATTGTTTCCCTTCTAAACTCTGGGTGCCCATCATTTTCCACACGGGCAGCCTAGAGTTATGTTATCAGGATATTCTGGAGCTGTGTAAGCAAGCTGGATGGCGAGACGTACACCCGTACTTGTTTATTTATTCCGCTGTGTATTATGTATAAGGACAAGTTTATATAACTGTCCATTGTTGTATTGAGTTGTATATTGACTCTGATTGATGTATTGTATAAACTGATATAGTTCTTTGTTTAAAAGACTAGTGATTATCTATTATATATTGTTCCGCTGCGAATGTGAGATTCTGATATTGTTTCTGTTTCTGTGTTTTTCTGTTCTCTTTTTCTTCTATCTTCTTCTACCTCTTCTTTTAACCCTAATGGTTCGGTTTTCCGACATTCGATTGCGCGGCATTTGATACAATGGACGTATTAATGTCGACTTTCGAGCGTCAAAAAATCGTGATCGTTACAGGTATAGAGAGAAAGAATGGTTCAAATGATCGAGATTGGAATGATAAAGAGGGATCTTCTTTTAGCATAAGTATGCTCAGATCTGAGGGAGGAAGACACTCCACCACTAGTAAAGACATGGCACCTAATACAGGTCACAATATCCCTACTTCAAGGGTGCGTTAGTACCCTATTAATCCCCTCTATCAGGGAAATTGTCAAGTGCGTGGGAGTGTTTAGATCATGGTCAGGAAGACAAATAATTAGGAAGACGACAAACAACATATGTTAGAGAAGGAGGGCCAAACAAACGTGGAATGAGGATTATGAACACACATAATACAGATAATTTTGATCTCGGTAGGAAGATGACATGGTGTGATGTGGCAAAGGCCTTAATAATAGAATGAAAATTACTGAACTATGGAATGTTGGAAAATTTCAATATATGGGCCACATATGTAAAATAAATGTGTCGTGCTATTTTGGTGTAAAGCCTAATTAAAGTGATAAAATTTTTAATTAAAGTTAAAAGGCTTATAGGTATAATTGTCATGGTATTAATGTGTAGATACTGGGGCAATTCTATTTTGTTGAAAGGCCAAATTAGAAAATACCAACATTATAAATAAGGGGTTATGGTACCCAAATTACATAAGCTCCAGTTATTCTCCTAATCTCTTCTATGAAAATTATTCAGATCTAGGGTTTATGTCAATTTGGAAGATCATATCCAACTCTCATCTTTTAGATCCATCTCTTTCTCATAATCAGTTTATGAAAGCAGCAACTATGAATTCAGATCTAATATAAGATCTAGGGTTTGTGTCAATATGGAAAACCAAACCAAATTTACTTTTCCAACAGCAACTATGAATTTAGGTATGGCTTCCGCTAACCCGTTTACTTTCCTCTATTTCTTTTCAATTAAATCATTATGGGTCTCCTAATCAGATCTAGGGTTTCATGATTAATCAATCTTAAAGTATATTGAAATCCTAACAAGTGGTATCTGTTAACCCGCCTTTTGGCAAGGCTGTAGGCAGGCGGATTTAACTAAGTCGATTTCTCAGTTATCAAGGATGGAATGTGGTAGGTTTGAGTCGACTGAATGGATAGTTAACGCAACACGTTTGGAAGTCGTTGGGCATGGAAGTCGCTCGGCATGGAAGTCATTCACATGGAAGTCGCTCGGCGTGGAAGTCGTTCGGCGTGGAAGTCGCTACATGAAGTCGCTACAAGAAGTCGGCTTAACAGGAAGTCGCTACAGGAAGTCGGCTTAACAGGAAGTCGGCTTAACAGGAAGTCGGTATAGGAAGTCGCTACAGGAAGTCGCTACAGGAAGTCGTGCCGTTCGGCATGGAAGTCGCTCGGCATGGAAATCGTTCGGCATGGAAGTCACTATAGGAAGTCGCTTAACAAGAAGTCGCTACAGGAAGTCGCTACAGGAAGTCGCTTAACAGGAAGTCGCTACAGAAAGTCGCTTAACAGGAAGTCGTTACAGGAAGTCGTTACAGGAAGTCGCTACAGGAAGTCGCTAGTACCATGATTAAGGATGTTGGCTTGGCTATGGCCCTAATGGGCCCGGACTGCTAAGGAAGCCCAGTAACTCGGGATTTGCCTATAAATATAGCATGAGGGGGTTCAGAAAGGGAGGTTCCTTCGGCTCTCTGGTTTTCTATTTTCTAAGGCTAGGACTACTCTGCAGTGTTGTAACTGTAATTGATTATTACAGCAATAAAAAGAAAACTTCTGGAGTGGACGTAGGTCGGAGTTAGCCGAACCACTATAAAATCTGTTGTTCTTTACTGCTTTCATTTTAATTTTGTCTGTTCTTCATATTATTACTCTCTATATACATTCTATTTGTTATCGGTGACTGTTAGTTGGTGCTTTCATTTACATTTGGGTGTTAGTGACCAATTTTGGCGCTAACAGTAGCAAAGCCACCCATCATTGATTTCATTGGAATTTTTTATATATAATTATGAGTAAGTTTTGAATTGAACTTTTTTTAGAAGTCCTGTTTTAATCTTACTTAAGTTTTAGATTTGCTTGATTTATGCATCAAGAACTTTTTGATGATGGTTTTGTATTTGGTTTAGTATCAATTTTTGTTGTAAATTGAAAGGCTAATTTATGAAATTGTTTTGGTGTAGAAAGATTGATAGATCTAAATGATCTATATGTTATTATGAAACAATTAGAATTTTGAAATCATTAAATTATGAAAAATAATCTAACTTCCTCTAAATTTTGAAAAATAATTTATATTGGTTCAAGCATTCACATGTTTATTATTGTATATTTTATAAATAAGTTGTGAATTTTAAGGGAAGGAATGTTTTGGATCTGATATGTACAGTCATTTTTATTTAATATTTATATAAGGTATTTGGGTTATTTTAGAAATTTTGGTTAATTAGAAATAAAGTATGATCCTTTAATGTGTTTATGTTTATTTTATTATTGAAATAAATTTTAACATGACACTAATTTACATCTTGGACCACATAACGGGTCAATTTCATTTATTTTTATCATAATTGCATTAAATGTGGTTGTTATAGTAATAAATAAATTAATTTATTATCATAAATGCAGTAAATGTGTCGGTTTCAATAAATTTAACGATGCATCATGTTTGTATTTGGAATAAGAAAAGACATATTGTTTATTGTTTGATGTATTTGTATTTGATAGATACAGATATTTTATATGTATGGCCCGTTCATTAAAAATAAGTTTCACTTTCATGATTTGGTTATCATGAAATAAAAGGATCAGTAGTTTTCATATTTTGCCAAAATGCATGGTTATTGACCTTGATTAAGTATTCAAATAATAAACTAAAGATAAAGTGGTACAGTAGCATTCTGTATAACTATATTGTGGTTCAGATATATATTATAGTTACTACATTCATTCATGTTATTTATTACGACATTTACTGTGTCATTTATGTATAATTTTATATGGCATTTATTTCTGGCTTTCATCCGTGACATTTGTTATGTGATTTATTTATGATATTTTGTATCATACTTATTTAGAAAATGTCATCAATGTAACCACATACTTAAAGTAAAAGACTATAACAGCTATGATTAAAACATGTCATACCACAGTTATAATTTTGAGATTTTCAAGTGTCATATAGACTTAAAATGCTTTTGGGATTATTTTATAGCACTTGAAGTATTGTACATACACTAAGATATAAATTCAAATATAGTTTTTTGGTGTCTCTTTGGGAACTAATCGTAAATATCCTACATTCCAAGTGAGCTAATTGAAGTAACATGTCACGAAAGTGACCTCTCTTATTTTAGTTGTTCATAAAAATGTTTGATATTTGTGTGTATTTATTCATGCGGATATTAGCTGGTCCAAAAGGAAGACTAATATTTGGCCGAATAACTTATACATATGTGATGATAAATATGTGACAATTATAAGGTTTCATAAGTCAATAACTAATCTGCCCAAAGGAAGATTGTTATTTAACTTGAATTGATTGTCAGTATTTGATCATTACAATAAGAGTACCACTTGCAGTTAATATTAATGTCGTGTTAGGTATCTTAAGAAGAGACTTACCAATTATTTGAATTTACTATGGCTGATATTGGATATGAGCATATATGGTCAATCCTTAATTTTTGTTCAATTTTCAACCAATTTGACTAAAGTGACTGCTAATTTTAATGTTCTCATTTTATTTGGGACTAACTCTAAGGATTATTAAGAGAACATGTTGTTTGTTCTTAACTTTATGGATTTAGCTCTTACAATTAGGAGGGTCACACCCACTCATATTATGGTTGAATGCTCTTATAATATCATGAAGAACATTCAAAGGTGAGACAATTCAAAAAGAAAGAGTCAAAAGATCATAAAGTAAAATATTTCAGAAGCTTTCAAGGATGTGGTATCCGTAGGGATAACTAATTTTTAGGAGTTCTTTGTTGAGAATGAAAAGCGTTTTGTTAAAATGGTAAGGAGAAACAAGCATGCTTTATATTGCTTGATTTAATAAAGTTAAAATAAAGGAAACATAAATAAGTACTATATGGAAAATATTGCTTCAAAAGTTAAAGGCACTCAAGTTATTGTTATTCTTTCTTGTACTCTCTTTATTCATAGTATAACCATTTTAAGATTATTATTAACTTTCTAAGAATAAAATGACCTTTATTGAGCTCATTTCACATTGTGGTAAGAAGAAGAGAGATTGAAGCATGGTAAGATAGAAAGTACTTATTTATCGTATACTGTACATAAATCTATAAATAAGAATAAAGAAGTCGCTAAGGATCTAGAAGAAAAGAAATAACATATAAATATACTTGTAGTTGTTTCTTTAATAAGATATACAAATATATAAAGTAAAGTTTACTAGATATTTTTTAAGATATTATTGAGATTTTAGTAATATTGTTTGGATCTATTTGATATTTTTGTTATGCTGTCATTTTGATAGATTTCAGTTTTCTATTTCTAATATGAACAAACTGGGTTATTATTGTTCATTTAGAAATAATAAGATTGATTTATGAATAAATTCAACATTGCTGGAATTAAAGCTCTTAATGTTTAAAATATAGCTTATATATATGTATATCTACTTATGCTAAATACCTTTTATAATGATCTCAAATTTTGATTCGGTGATTTTTATGATTATTTGTTTCAGCTTACTAAATAATTGTAGATTGAGACACTAAAGATAGCAAATACTTTATTAGTATTCTAAGCGACTTAAAAGCTACAAGTTTTATAAACCCACACTAAGAAAAATTATAAGATGGGAAATGCTACAATTTTTGAGGATGTTCAGTTTGGGGGGAGAAATAAAGTACGGATCATTGTATTTAAGGAGAATCATTATCTTCAATTCAACTACAGTTACTTCTTCGGATAATGTATATGATTTGTTTCCTTTCATTAACAAGAAGTAAATTAAGAACCATAATAAGACAATGCTAAACGAAATTTTATGGTATGTATCATCGTCTTTAAGTAGAATCATTATCTTTGATTCAACTACAGTTACTTCTTCGGATAATGCATAGGACTTCTTTCCTTTCATTAAAAAGAAGTAAATTAAGAACCATAATAAGACAATGTCAAACAAAATTTTCTTCAAATTAAGGTTATTGTTTTAAGAAAACAGACTCAACAACCTCAAAGTGCAAGGTCACTAAGGAAATCCACTTGAAAAGAAAGAAATGCTATTCTGGATGACTATGTAGTTTTTTTTCATAAAGATAAATATTGGATAGGTGAAGATGATTCTTTGGACTTACATCAATCCATACAAGGTACTAATTTGAAATGTGGATTTAAGGTATGAATATATAATGTAAATTTATATGGACAACAAAGTTTGAGATCTTTCCCATCACCTTATGATAATAAGATCATTAGTTATGAATAACTATTCAAAACAAAAAAGGATCAAGTGGGTAATGTGAAAATGCACAAGGCTTATTATAGAAAAGACTATACTCAAAAGGAAAACAATGTTTTATTTTTAAAGAGACTTTCTCTTTGGTTTTACTGAAAGACTCTTTAGAATTATTTTGAAACTTGTTATAGATTATGATTTTAAGCAATATCAGAAGGATATTAAAGTCGTGTTTCTCAATGGAGATATTGATGAAACAACTTAAGAAAACCACTTATGGATTACCCTTTTGTATTAGGGATTCAAATACACCATTACTATTCATGGGGTGCTATTTGGATTATTCAAAAAGGGCTGGGCGGATAAGGCTTTAAAAAAAGGTTTGGTTTGCAAACTGCAAATCAATTCTCTTTTGCCAAAATAGACAAATGTTGTCTTATATAGTAATATAAGAACATCCTTGAAGCTAAAGAAATGTAAAAGATTCCTCATGCATTTGCGGTGTGGAGTTTAATGCATGCTAAAGCATATACACATATGGATATTGCGTGTATTATTTGGCAGATATCTTACTGACATTAAAAGTGGATCAATTGTTAGTAACCAAAATGGTTACGAGATATCTTTAAGAAACAAAGGATTATATGCTCAAGACCGATTGGTTGGAGATCATAAGGCATTATAGTCCGAATATTTTGGATACCAAGAGTACAAAAGATCCACTTCAGATAATAATAGTATTGTTGTTGTTGTTTTTTTGGATGAAGCTAAATAAGGAAAGCTGTCATTTAGATACTTATAGCCTTCTTTGCTATTTTCCGTTTTGGGGCATCCAATGATGGAAAATAATTGTATAATTTTTTCATAAAGTAATGGACCATTGAATAAAGAAATTGAAAGATCATTAAAGTAATATTATAACAATAAACAACATATTATTTTCCAGTTAGGGGAGAGTGCAAAATAGATTGTAATTCATAGAGCATACTGTGACAAACTCCACTATGGCGGATCCGCTTACAAAAGGATTATCACCCAACGTCTCTCCTGAGCATCTTGCTCAATTGGTGTAACTTTTATGTAAGAATATTTTTTTCGGGGGAGTTTGTATTTGGTAGTGTCATATGACACATTGCTTTATACTTTGGTTACATATACATATCAAGTTTTTTTTCCTGATTAGAAATAAAGTAATAAAGTTTTGTCTGCACACTAGGTTGTTCAAATATTGAACGTTTTTATCTCACTAAAGTAGTACCGGTTGGAAATAGACATGTATAGATCACATCTCATGTAACTTCCATGCTACACATCCATGATTGATCTACGTCGTTTAATTTTGTTGGTATATGTGACCATTGATTGGTTTAGTTACACCGAATGTGACAAAAGCCACTTTGATCCTTTGTCAGCATAGTTAATGGATGAGATTGTTTCAGAAACACCTTATGTTATAAATAGAAAATTTTGGAGCTCATAAAGTTAAATACATTTATAAGGTTATTACATATATGGCCCAAAGGGAGATTGTTGGAAAATTTCAATATGTGGGCCACATATGTAAAATAAATGTGTCGTGCTATTTTGGTGTAAAGCCTAATTAAAGTGATCAAATTATGAATTAAAGTTAAAAGGCTTACAAGTATAATTTCCATGGTATTAATGTGTAGATATTGGGGCAATTCTATTTTGTTGAAGGGCCAAATTAGAAAATGCCAACATTATAAATAAGGGGTTATGGTCCCCAAATTACATAAGCTCCAACTATTCTCCTAATCTCTTCCATGGAAATAATTCAGATCTAGAGCCTATGTCAATTTGGAAGATCAGATCCAACTCTCATCTTTTAGATCCATCTATTTCTCTTAATCAGTTTATGAAAGCAGCAACTATGAATTCAGATCTACATAAGATCAAGGGTTTGTGTCATTATGGGAAACCAAACCAAATTTACTTTTCCAACATCAACTATGAATTCAGGTATGGCTTCCTCTAATATGTTTACTTTCCTCTATTTCTTTTCAATTAAATCAATATGGATCACCTATTCAGATTTAGGGTTTCATGATTAATCAATCTTAAAGTATACTGAAATCCTAACAAGGGAAAACAATGAAAGTAGAAAATTATCCTGTATCAAACCGTCATTCAATAAAGGAAATGTGTGGAAACCTTAAATCCTTAAGAAATTTTTCCAGAGGTCTAAATCCAAATGTAGTAACTCCATAGCTGCATATGCTTTTGAACAATGCCATATTATATTCATTTCAGAACATTTATTGATAGATTATAGAAACCAAAGGGAAAATATGAACTATGTGGTAGAAAAAATGTCCTTTTCCTAATTATATCTGTAGAAACAGATTAGGGTTGTCAATGGATACCCGAAAAATCCAAATTCCGTTCGCATCTGCATCCGAAAAGCGGATAAATATCCAATATCCGAAATAACGGATGCGGATTCGGATACGAAGACATCCGCCTCCGAAAAGTATCCATCCGGTTTTTGTTAAGATTATAGTTCAAATTATATGTATTTTAGTGCAATGAAAGATATTCGTTTATTATTTTATTAAGTTAGTAGTTCATATTATAGACACTTAATGCTTATTAATCGCTCGAAACTATTTATTATCATCATATTTGTTAATTTTAAGCACTTTTACAATCAATGGGATTGAAAAATATTTATGTTAAACTAAAATTTTCTTTTTATAATTCTTGATTTATCGATCATCAGCGGATAGGATAATTATCCGATATTCGTTCGTATCCGTGGATGAGGATATCCGATATTTGAAAATAATTTCGGATGTGGATGCGGATATGACACATCCGCATTCGAAAATGTCCGTTGACGGGCCTAAAAAAGATGGTTGTGACAGAAGGAAGGAGGACCGTATTTATTTGATTCTAGAATTATCATAATGAGGAAATGGACCTCCAGACTCAAATTTGATAGAGATATATTGTCTACAGTTTGGGTGAAATTAATGTATCTAGATCTAGAACCTTGGGATGTGGAATCTTTTAATATAATTACTAGTGTTGTTGGGAAACCATTAGAATTAGATGAAATAACTTCCAAGAATCAAGATTATTCTTTGCAAAAATTCTAGTAGAAATGGAGGCAACAACAGAATTCCCCAAAGAAATAGAGACAATCCTTTATAATGGTAAAGGGATCAAAATCAAAGTTGACTATGAGTACAAGCCAATTAGATGTAAGGTTTGCTAAGTATTTAGGCATTCAAACTTACAATGTAATAGAAAAGAAGTAAATATATGGGTCCCAAAGAGAAATAATACGCTATAAGAGAAGGACAAAGAAGCAACATTAAATCAAGAAATTAATAATAAAGTGAATGAGATCCTATTGGATAGTGTGTGTAGAATAATGGAAGAAGCAGAATGTGTGCAAAATAATAATTACGACAGAGAAATAGGAGAGGAAACATGTAATGTAATAGGGAAAAGTAATAACACACATCAATATTCCAAACTCACTAGACTTTGATTTAGAAACTAAATTTTTTTTCTTTAAAACTTCCACTTAATCTACAACAAAATATACAAATGCAATCACGAAATATAGTTAGAGATATTGCAACATGTCCTACACATCAAGACAAACAATAGAATATATAATATGATAAGCCTACTTGGAATCCATGTCAGAACAACCAACAAAGTGTAGATAAAGCAACGAGGCATGAAGATAAATATGTTTGGTTTGGTTTTGTCTGGCATTGAAGTGTGTTTGAAAGTGGTTGAAGTGAGAATAGTCGTTATAAATGCACTTCAAAATCCCTTGTCTTTAACTTATGTTAGATTGGTTATTTGTGAATATATATTAAAGTATATATTATGGTTGTGTTCTACACTTATAATAGTGTATGGGACAACAAAAAAATGGTTTGAAAAGTTATAGAACTTGTATAACAAAGTGGCGAAAGTTATAGCGAAATAGTCGCTATATTAGCTGTAACAACCCTGTTGTTAATTAACTAAATGAGTAATTTTAATTATGGACAATATATTTATGATTGTGATTTGTGAAATTAAATTTAGCATTGAGAATAATTAATTAGATTTATTTAAGAAATGAGTTTCATTTATTAGATAAGATTTCAATTTACTTTTGAAATATTATTAAACTAATTATTTAAATTTGGTGTTTAGAGTAAAGTGTTAATATTGGGAATTTTTGTTGAAATGTAATTTTTTAAGTTGTTAATTGGTTTGATAAATAGAGAAATTAATTTATGATTTTGTGTAACATTATTAGAGTAGTGGTGTTGTGTTAGTCATAAAACAAAATTAGCAACACTTTCTATGTAAAGAAATTAGCAACACTTGCTATTGGATACTTACCCAAACCCTATTGGGCCCATGTAGGAGAGAAATATGATGTACGTATAAATCTTTCTCCTTCATTCTTCTATTTCAAACATCTGGAAAAAAAAACAAACCTCTTTTGTTCTCTAAACCTAGAATCAAAATCAACCCCAAATCAAGATCAAAACAAAGGGCTTTTGTTCTATAATGAAAAGTAAGTAGTTTAAATCCTTTCTCTATCTTTTAAAAACATAAAAGTGTAATTTTGATCTCATTTTAATAGATTTGTTTGCTGGTTGGTTTTTGTTTTTGGGATTTTAGACAATTTTGGTGAAGTTGAAGGTGTAGCAAAGCCTAGGCAACGATTTGCATGCTATAGGATGCATTAAAGGTGAGTTAATCACTCACATACCTATTTCTAAATCTTTGTTCGCTGTGCATAATTGTTTGAATGATTATTGATTGAATTGTTTTCTATTTGGTTGAAAACTTGTGTGATTATTATGTTATTGTTTGTTGAAAATTTGGTGAAAAAACTCGCTGCAGTAAAACAGCGATAATATGTAGTAGAATAATCCAAATTGACTCAATCTTTTTGTGGTCTAAAGTAATTTCAATTAGCTACAAGTTGTATATTAATCATGTTTCGAAATTTTGCTGTTTAATGGGTTGAAATTGAGTTTGAAACTAATGTTATAGCACAACCATATAAAAATTTTCCGAGTTAATACCTGAGAGTAAAATGAACATAACTTTTGATTGATAAATCCAATTGTGTTCAATCTTTTTGCAGTAGAAAGATAATTTCCTAAGGAAGAATTTTAGGTTTAATTACTTTCTCATATTTTGAAGATTTTTTGCCAAAAATCGGGTTTTTAACAGAGTAATAGTCTCTGCCCTGTCAAATTTATGTGCTAAACATTGTTAGTAATTTAAGCATAAATTTCTCATTTCTTATCGGATTTTGATAATATTTAAAGTAATGGAAATCTTAAACTTTGTGCTACAACTTTTATGTTGTAAGTTTTCTAAAATTATGTGATTTAAAGGGTCGAAATTGCATTTTTAAAAATGAAACTTATGACTGAGTTGTAATTGGTGAAGCGGTTGAAATGACCGGTGCATTCCCGACCCATTGCTTGAACCCATTTGAGTGTTATTGTGTTTGTAATGTTGGGCCCAAATGTTGGAGTGATTATTTTGGTAGTTGGTTATATATAAATATATATTTACAATAACAAATTTATATTATTAGTTTGATTTGGTATATAGTTAAGAGTTAGAACTCTACGGTGTTAGCTTCTGACTAAATCTTGTGATAATCTAATATTTAGTTATAATGAATTCTAATGTGTTTATGGATTTTGAATCATTTGATTCAAAGCTTTGGACTTAAATAATGGATAATTATAACTGCCTATCCCTTACATGGGCTGGTGGATACCCACTACATAATACAAAATACAGCAAAAACTAACAATAGATAACTATGATCATAAGAACCTCCATGCTTTATGTTTCTCCCAAAATGCTCCATGCTTCTCTCAAAATGCTCCATGCTACCTAACTACTTGGCTGTCCAAAAAATAAGGCACCCAGAGTTTAAGGGAATAAGAAAATAACTCTACGTCAGTCATGAGACTGGTGTGAGAAACTCAAAGTACAGAGATTTAAAAACAAGGTATCTCATAAGATCACACCGCATATAAACACGGAACGGGTTTTTACCTTATGATGAACAAAACATTTGCTACACAAAATCAGGGACATTATCTTTAATGAAATTCTTTGAAAATACTTTCAATTAGCATATTGATCATAGTTGGAGTTGTTAAATTTGATAAATTTGACAACATAATAGGTTTACAACTAAAATTGTAAAGGCTTGTATTGGCGAAGGGATTCCATACAATGATAAGGGACTACTTTCCGATAGTAAATCTCTAGAAAAATGCACCGAGGCAGTAACAGATGGTTCTCTACCAACACAGAACCAGCTTACCTTTACCGTAAATAAAATATGACATCACCTCGGTCGTTACTGATCTTTACCGAGATCCCAAAGCATACATAACATATTCGATATATATAGAGTAATCTAGAAAGGTGATGACCATATCCTAATGGGTCCGACCCACATAGCCCTGCCGCATCTACCTTGTTTTTGTCATTCCCGGCTGCAAGGCTTAAGGTCATGTTTTACCTTGCGTAGAATCATCAAATCCTACTTAGAATGCCACATTTCCATTTCCATCACACACTATTGATTTCCACAAATGTACAACCTCTGAGCTCGTACATCTCAGAGAAGAGTGTTAAGTGTAAGAGAGGTTACCTCCTACACCACCAAGTAGATGTATGTTTGTAGAGATCAATGTACGTGTATTTTAGAAATGCAATGTCAGATATTCGTCCATACAAGCTATCCAGGAATAGGACAAACTAAAGGCACTCTCCTACTACATCCTGTTTTGGAAATCACCTCTAGGATTAGTAGCGAGAAATCCTTGCATCGAAGATTTTCAAAATTAAGTACTACTATCACCATATGTATATAATATGGAAATAGAGGGGCTAGTGGTAGCCTTTCATTATGAAGACCGTCTTCAAAATCATTATCGTTATCATGTTTTCACTTTCGAACGTACGTTGGTTCGAAGTGGTTTTCAGATAGAAATCACCCAAATCCAATCCCGGTCTCTTCGAACCAATTATCGATAAAACATTTTTTAAAGATATATCATTTCTTTTCCAGTATATACAAGATTATTAAACCTCTCTTTAACTTTGGAAAACACCAAATCATTTCTCATAAATCGTGTTGGAAAACATTATTGAGTAAAAAGGGTCGATAGAAATTATATTAATTCTACTCAATATCAATTTCTTTATTCCACCTTCACTATCCATTGAATAACGGTGGAATCACCTTTTAAATTTACATGGATAGTATGAGTTCCCTCCTTGGAATTTAATACCGAGTATAAGAAGATTATTTCTACACAATCCAAGTTGTATTAAATTTGTAAATTTGAATCTTTTATACTTGCCTCGTTTTCGACATTTCGACCTTATCTATTCCTCACCCAGGAAAGAGGCCAGGTGAGTCAGGGCACTAGTTTATTTTAAACATCTCCTTAGTTTAAGCACCTCAAATCCTGATTTCATGAATGGAAAAATTCAGTCTACTCATCGGCTTTTAGAGCCAAGATTAAATCATTTATTTGTAACAGGTGTTCATTTAACCATTTATCTAAACTCCTTTAAAAGTAATTTTAAAACTTTCAAATCATCTTTAAAATAATTAATTGTTTATTTTAAAATGTTACTAAAAGATTTAGGAAAGAATAATCAAGTTAAAACCATTGTTTGCAAAAGTTACTAAAAAGTGCTGCAAAAAATGCTGCAAATAATGTTTTTAAGGCTTCTTTGATCAAAACAACTTCTTTATCAATTGGAAGTCCATTTTTGTAACTCAAATATCTTTTAAAACATTTTAATATATTTACATAAATTATTTCATATTTTAAATGATTAAAAATATACGTTTAAAGAATTTATCGCTTTGGTTTCCGAACTACCAAAGCGCGACTATTTTGAAAACTTGTTTTGCTCATATTTAAAAATCTACTAAATGAAATTTTGACCTCTTTCTTTTGTTTGAAAACTAGATTATAAGAGTTTGGAAATTCTTATTCTAAAGAATTCCAACTTCGATTCCATCGCATAAATGGATTTAAACTACTACAGTGCAAAATCGCGAAGTGTCATTACGCGACGTGCCTATTTTTGACTCCAATTTCAGTTCTTTTTAAAACTTCATCAAATTGAGTATTGGTAATTATAAACAATTTATAAACCAATTTAAAGAGGTTTAATCATCTCATAACACTTTTATAGTTCGTTTTGGAAAGTGATTTCTGTTGTGTAATTTCGATGTGTATTAAGCGTGAACCATTTCAACAATCAAACATCCATATTATCATATTCAAACATGATAAACAAACATCATAAACAAGCATATCAAAACGTATTATACCATCCTATATATCATACATATATGTAGAGTATCTCACCATTAGTCAAACCCAACCTTCCTACCAACATTCAAACAAATCAACACTTCACTAAACTATTTCTACTTTACTCAAACATCACCTAAACAACTCTGCCTTCCTTTCTAAGTGCTCGTCCATCCACCTCTTGCTCCAAGAATCACGGCCTAGCTCCACTGTCTTTCCTTTGCTCTCGGCCTAAGCCTCTCCACTTCAAAGTGCTCATGGCCATCCCCTTTTATCACCACTAGCCCACGCCATAGGCCAAAACTCCACCTTCACCATTGCTAGTGTCTAAACCTTCCTCCTCCCTTTCCTACCACGGCCATACCCCCTTTCACATTCCAAAACTCATGGCCATATGGCCATTAAAGAAGAGAAAAGAAGAAGTGAGAAGAAGAGAAGAAGTGTGGAAAATATAGTATAGAAATAAAGTGAGGGTGTGTGTATTTATAGGCTAAGTATATACAAAATATCCCACATCACTTTACCTTTCTTCTCTCACCCATGTGCTCCATCTCCTCCCATCATTTCAGCCACCGACGCCCCATGCCATCATTTCGATCTCCTCCACACGTGTGCATTGACTTTAAGGATGCTTATGTAGTAAGAAAATGAAAATATCTTAGATGTTTTTGTAATATATACATATATAAGTGTATGTGTACATTTGTATGTATATATGTGTTCATTTATATGTTTGGTTGTGTGTGTATATATATTTTATATGTGCATAAGACATATAAACAAGATTGCAACAACTTTGGACAACTTCCGTTCGTTAAACCGTTGAAAATCGAGAAGCGGATTCCCGATCACATTTTCACTTATTACTTAAATTACATATGAATATAAAAAATAATTGAAAACTACCTTTATATTATTATTAATAAATTAAAATGATCACATTTGAAATTATAAAATCATATAAATCAATATTAAACAATTGTTTGCAAAAAGTGCTAATATATCGATAAAGCGATACGAATTTTCTTATATTTTCAAATCAAGTATATATCTTTACAAACTAATATAAATGATCTACTATCACTATATAACTAATTAAAATGAATTATAATCATTTTAAAACATTTATTTGAATAATTATAATAATTAAATCATTAAGTCTTAATTTAAATTCATAAATCAATTACTAAATATGATGCCATTATTGATGATGTCATAAATACATTTTATTTCCCAAAAATTAAATAAATAATTTTATTTTGTAATCTTGTTCATATAAATACATGAGTGTATATATCCAGCTTAGTGCGCGACTTATGATGATTAAAGAGCTGTTTATCGATAAAACGATTTTTGGTCATTTTTATGATCATTATTATTTAATGTTCAAGATAACATAATCTATGTTAAAAAAAGCTTATATTTGAATATTTTAAAAACAAATATAATTTATCAAACTAATAAATTACAGTTTGTTGCAGATAAAATATAGTATTATTTTATAAAAGCTGTTATGAAAATAATAATTTCAATTTCAAGTGATTTTAATTATAAAAGAGGTTTAAATGATTTCGAAAATGTTCAAAAGCCATTGTAAATAAACAACTTTTCATTAAAAATGAAAGATTTAAAAGTGATTTTGGGAAATTATATCTTTGTGTATATAAAAATTAATTTAAAACTCTTTTATTTTATTAATTATGGATTTCTGATTTTATTGAGATTCTGTTCTTTTCTATGAAACAAAGAATTTTAATAAATGATTGAATTGTCGGATTGGTATAGGACATTTCGTACAATACTTTCGCTTATTATTTTAATTTGTTACATAGAGTTTGAGTGGAATTTACTAGCCTTTATTAAATACTAGAATTTGATGTTTTAATATGGGACAGTTAGTTAGATTCTAATGATTACTAAAGTGAAAGTGAGCTATACTTAGAGTTGTATTATCTTAGGGTGTTCGGATTTCAGGCCGTTAGATCCTTGAGTGACGATGACTAATTTTATTCATCAATTTAAGACATGTTAGCAACCTTATCTTTTGACGAAACTGTATGTAAGGTGTTAGTGGCCTGACAAAACTGCGAGTAAGGTTTAAGCGACTTGATAAAATTGCGAGTAAGGTGTTAGCGACTTAGCAAAACCACTTAAGAGGTGTTAGCAACCTTGTCATAGGACGAAACTGCGAGTAAGGTGTTAGCGACCCGGTCGAACTATGAGAGAGGTGTTAGCGACTTGGCAAACTATGAGTGAGGTGTTAACAACCTGGTCAAACTACTAAAAGCTATCATAATCTTTCATTTTGGATCCGAGATTATGATTATTTTTTTAGCGATGATTGTTTCTTTAGAGATTTTTGGATGGATATTTAGTATCTTTTGGCTTTGGAGAATTTTGAATTTTTATCATCATATTTTTAATGATAGTCCATTGAAGACTTGATATGAGTTTATGAAATGGTGATTTTGATTAATATGCCTTATTATTATGATTTTGGTTTTGGCTTATTTTATTTATGGCTTATTATTACTGTTGAGTCACATAATTACGATATCAGTGTCTCATCTCTTTATTAGAAGTCTGACCGGTTTGTTTTAAAAATACTCGGGTCAGGCCGAGACTCTACAAGTACAGGGACTCGTTGACATTTGGATTTTGTTCTAGCACTGGAGTAGACTATTTTGACTGTTTCAGTTTACTTCATTTTTGTATATATTGATATTTAGAAGAATATGTCATGTATATTATTTAGTAGTCACTGTGTACCTAATATAGTATTTTGGATGTGATGTATATATTATATGGGACTAGTACTGATATTTCATAGACTCACATTTTATTATGTATATGATGTATATTATTTTGCTCTAATATGTGACTCTGCTTCTGATTTATCTATATTATATATTGTTTTCTATATTTCAAATCAGTGTGTTTATTAGTTTGTACTGACACTGTACACGTCAAATTTTCAGCTCAGATTCTCATAATGGTAATAAAGACGTGTCAGTGTTACTTCAAAGATATATTCACATTTAATCGCCTTTAACCAGCCGTATTCTTCATGTTATTAGATGACATTACTTGTAATGTTCTTTAATAATATGGGTATAGCAGTGGGGTCGTTTCAAAAATGATATTTACAAAAGAAAACTGTATTGATATAATAATCAGAGCAAACTAACCTATCATCAGCCTGGATAGTTATAACAGCCTGTACATACAATTGCTAATATATATATATATAAACAAAGTAATGCAGTAGAAATAAGAATACTATGGTAGGTAAACATCCAGCTCCTCTCTAAGAGCTCCAACGAACATCAATGAAATCGGGAAATATACACGAGGCTGACCGAAGCATTATAAGATAATAATACCCGGATTAGTCTGGTAAACTAGTGTGAGAAACTCAAGTCATTTGAATTATTTAATGTTATAAAACATTTTAAAATAAAGGTATCTCATAAGACCACGTCGTAACAAAAATGGATCGGTTTTTACCTTACGATAACCAAACCAACTCATAAGAAAATCTAATGATATTATAATAATATCTAGGGTTTAAAATAAATATATAACATAGTTGAAATGCTTGCATCTCACATTACAACATATTAAAGTACATCTAAAACTACTAAGAAACGTTCGCATATGGATTTTCCATGGAGATGCCTTCAGCTTAAAAACCAAAGTAGATCTCCTATGACAAGGATCAGAAGATACCTTCCAAGCATCGTATATCTATAAATAAAATATACCATAAGGAAAACACAACTGACCCAAGTCCAAACATGTAAACATGAACCATTTAGAACCTAAGTATCATCAACTCCCAGCGTGCAACATCTATAGGCATACTCTAGATAATGGAGTTGATGTACCCCTCTGGGTTAGCAAAACTCCTGGATTGTGCAGCCTACTCTGTATTTAGTCATTTTTCCAATGTCGAGGTTACATTCGGCATCTTTCATACGAGTCTTCATCACTTGAATAGATCTTGAATTCCCAAATAGATTCTAGCATCTTGAACAAATCCATTTTCTAGAGATAGAACACATATCTTAGTCTTGAAGTGGTTTCAATAAGTAGAACGCTTACCGATCCCAGTCTCCTCAAAACTGAATCGATGAATTTGATTACATTCAACAATAATGAGGATGATCGCATAAGCGAACTAAGTCATGTATACTTTCCATAAGCAAGTAAACATACAAGCACTATTAGTTCACATAAAGCACGATTAAGTCACCTAAACGACTTTTAATCCCTTTTTATTTAATTTATCTTTTATTAATTAAAATCTCTTTTATTAGTTAAACTCCTTTTATCTAATAAAACTTCTTTCACCAATCAAAACTTCCTTTATGTACTTATATATATTTAATTTCTCTTTATAAAAGGTATATACTTGAATCCCATTACTTCACTATTTATTTATACTCTTTTAAATACATCAAAAGTATTAATATACTAATCTTAATGGTATAAGTATATTCACAAATCACTTAACCATTTTCTTACTTTAAAATATAATTAAAGAGGTTAAAAACAAATGTTACCCAAACATTTTTACTATAAACCCTTCTTTCTTTTATATTTAAACATATACTTTTCTATGTTCATTCAAAAAAGATTCCATACTTGTTATTATCTTTGAAATTCCATTAATAAAGATCTAAATATATTCATAATATTTTTCCACTTTAAAATATAACTCAAGGGTTTAAAAAACTAATGTTACTAAAACATTATTTACTATAAACCCAAAATACTTCACATTTAATCATTATCTTTAAAACTCTCTTTTTAAAGGCTCACTTATATTTAAAAGGGCTTAAGACGGGTGTTACTCAACCATTGTCACAACAAACCTAAATTTGTTTCATATTTTAAAAACATTTCTTTTTAAACTTGCTTTTAAAAGATTTAATTATACCTAAGGGTTTAAGACAATTGTTGTTTAGAACATTGTCACAACAACCCAAAACATTTATTTATACTTAACCTTAAAGTATGCATTATTAAATATTTAATTATATTCCTGTATAATTAATTATAAGGGTTAAAAACAAATGTTACTAAAACTTTGTTTATTACAACCCAAAACTATTTTTATGCTTATCATTTTTAAAACATTCTTTTTAAAGATCTAAGTTAATATTTGGTTAAATTCGATAGTCGACTAATCGACTATCTAGTTAAAACAATTGCTTATACAAATCAATATTCATATACTTAACTCCCATTTCAACTTAACTATTCCTCATCCAAGAGTGAAGCTAGGTAAGTTAGACCTCCGGTTGCATCAAAGCCTTGTCTAGACACTTCATTCTTGAATCTCACAAATAGATAAGTCTACTCATTGGCTTTTAGTGTTAAGAAAAGTTAATTACCTTTTTCAAAACTTTTATAAATACTTTAGAAATACTTTTAAATAGGTTTTAAATAACTATGTAAAATATTACTTGAAAATAACTAATTTATAATCTGATAAAAAACATGTTTTATATTATAAAACCTCTTTACTTTGAACATACATATATAATTATTAAAAATATATTCAAACTTCAAACCAACTTTAAAACACTCTAATATAAGTTAGAAAACAACCCTAAAAATATTAGAGGAAAGTACTTAATTTAAATATCATTTTATATAGTTTATAGTTTCAAACATTAAAGACGGCGTTTTTAGGAATACTGGCTTAAGTTATGTTGCATGTTTTAAAATATTTTGCTACAAATTTGCGCCTACTTTTTGAAGCCTTAATAAATCGATCCATTTATTTTACAATAGTTAGTATACTTTGGATACTCGAAAACCATGAAGAAAAGTCCCAAAGAATATCTTTTAATTATTTTATAGAAATTTCTGAAAACAAGGTATTTTTCCAAAGTGCTCGTATAACTACTGTTTCGCTATAACTTTTACCACTTCGTTTAACTAGCTATCAAATTATTTAAGCTTCAAAAGTTTTACAATAAGAATAAAATATTATTTACTTGTTAAAATGGTAAAGAAACCCCTAATAAAGTTTCTACAAAAATAAACGTTATTTCCCAAAACAAGGAATTTAAAAGTGTCATTATAGTGACTATTTTGCTATTAACTTTTACAACTTCATTCAATTAATTCAACAACTTTCGAAACATATTCTTTGCTTTCCAAAACACTTATAGAAGTGTAGATAATATTCAAAACAATTTATCTCAAGATACATTTACAAATCGCCAAATTACATAAGTTAAAGTTAAGGGGTTCAACGTGCGTTTACAATGACTATCGCTAGACGGACAATTCCATATTCAACATCATTCAACCATATATAATCAAGTTCTTCCAACACATAACCAATACTCAAATAATATGCTATTCAAAGCATACAAATATGGGTTTATAACTTTACTTAGTTCGGGTCTATTATTATTAATAATAGCAAGCAAATTAACAAATTATTGTTTCCATTCAAGATGTAAATAACTCACTTTCATTTAAACCAAACACTACCGTCTTCCTACCAACATTCAAACAAGCATCAAAACCTCCTTACATCAACTCTATTTTCCCCTAGCTCATGGCTAGCTTCCCCTTCCATCCTTTGCTTTCATCCATGACCTCCCCCTTTCCTTTGCTTATGGCCCATAGCCATTCATCCCTCAAAGCTCACGGCCATGACCTTGCTTGGGCTAAGTGATCCATTTCATTATAATACACGCTGCAAACATATGTTTTAATGATGTTTTAAGGCTTTCCTTAGAGTATGGAAAAGCCTAGTTGAGAGTTGCTATAATTGGATAAAGTTTATAAGAGAAGAGATTGAAAGTTTGCAACTTTGGATTGTAAATTTATGAAGAACGAAGAGAGCTTAGGATTTGCTTTTATAGACTTGAGAATGAGTGGCTAATGACCAAGAATATCCTCCTTCCTTCCATGCTTTGTGTTAACCCAAAAAATGGATCAACACCCTGGAGTATGATGTGAAAACACTAGCCCTGTTAGAACAGAGCAAATATAACAGAACTGTTGCAGAAAAGTAAATAGACGTAGAGAATTTTATAGTGGTTCGATTCTTAGTTACGGCTACATCCACTTTATAGCTTTGATTATTGGTTTGATTTGTTTAAATGAGATTATAAGGCGATTGACAAAGAATTAGTCACAAGTATAAGCGTTAGACAGATTCTAAGTCCTAGAATTGCCTAAGGTTGCTGCCTTGGTGACCGTGATTTAGAGAAGAGAGTTGAAGAGTAGATAGAGATCCTACGTAATGATAGCAGAATCCAGTCCCCATATAAGTTGCTCTATGGATTGTATTTATTGTGGTAGAAATCGTATTAGGCCAAACAGAGAGTTGGATCAGAGTCCAAAGGTCTACCTTTGTATGTATGCAAAATTGTGTACCCATCTAGGTTAACAGTGGAAGTCGGTACCGACATCTCAAGTCGGTACTGACATCTGTGGTTCAACCCAATTGGGTTGAATCTTCTTACATCCTCCATGCTACTTGATTTTGAGATGTCCTATGTAATTTGTTTAGATATTTGGTTGATATTGGTGATTGTTCCTTCATCACTTGGTTTATTCTGCCATTTTGACTGCTAACCCCTCAATCTTGGTATTCAGTTGATCAAAATCCTTTGATATTGCTTAGGCACACATTAAATAGGTAAAGAAGTGCCCTTGTAAAGTTTGAGTGAGAAATATGGGAACGTGAGATGTCTCCACCGATCTCTTCATGTCGGCACCGACTTTCCATACTTGCTCCAATCATGTTGAAATTTCTTTGAGTTGTTTTGTTAGTTAATTTAAGTGTGCTTCTAAGATTTCAAGTCACTTCGTCTCGATGTTCTAACTCATATTAATCTCTGCATGGTTAAAACCCAATTAGCATTTGCTCCCCAAATTATGCTTTTGTTAAAAAAAAAGTGAGCTCTGGAGTGAGACAAGTCCCGGATGGCTATCTTGTAAATCATAGTTTAAATATTTAAGTATCATCTTGAAATGCTGCTTTTATTTGGCTTTAGTTGATCGAATTTTGTTCGGTGTTCGCTTCAACTTTGACTAGAACCTTTATTCTTAATATTATCTATGTAATTTGGATATTAGAATTCGCATACATCTCATATTGTCAAATAGGTTTGACGTTGAAAGTTTGAGCAGTGTAGGTCGAGAAATGTAATGTCAGCACCAACTTCTGATGTCAAAACCGACAGTAAAACATGGGAAATTTGTAGCTTTTTCCTATAAGTTAAATATATTAGCCACGTCCTTTCATCCCCTTATCTTAGCTGCCGTATTATCAAACACTACAATCGAGATCTCCCATTGCCACGTTGACCTATTCCAACCTCTCCACGCCACCGTCGACTACCTTAACCATCACCATCGATCGCCACCGCTCGTCTGCGCTACTCGCCTTCAACTAGCACCGCCCTATTCTTTAGTTTCATCTTCAAGGATTCTTGTCTACAAATTCTCCAAAACCTAAGGCTGATTCTCATTTGACTCGATTACAAAGTGTATGGTTGTGTGTCTTGAGGTGGTGATGATAGAGGAGATGGCTAAGGTCTTTGCTGATATCGATTTGGCAGAGAATAATTAAGTCGGTGGGTGTATATTCAAGGATGAACTAGGGATTTACATAGATGGAACACATGTATTTATAAAGAAAACTCAATTCCTCGGCTTAGATTGTCTTGCCTATGAGATTGGTTAAGTCTCATCCATAGAACGAATCACATTGTGATAATTTGTTCTAAGTTTAGACGTGCTAGATTGTTTCTCCACATCATCTTCCTATCACTGCACTCTGGCGATCCTGAAAAGAAAAACTTCCCGTGTCGCTTTCTGTGATGACCGCCCATGACCCCTGCACTGAATCAAGAGAAAATGCGCTGTAAAGTGTGCCAGGCGACCATGGACGATTGTCAGGGTAAATTAAAACAACAAAATCTATCGTATTACTCACAGCGCATGGACAAAATACAATAGAACATATGTATAGTGAAGCTTTACATAATAAAATGCCATCATATAAAACTCCATAATAGTTGAATACAAGCATCCAAATAGTCAATACATCAAGCCTCACTACATATCACTCAGAGAATACAAAGCAGCGGAACATCCAGTACATATAGTAAGAAAGAAACAATATGCAATACTCCAACTCGTCTTCGATACCAGCACCGTGAAAAGCTAGAACAGCACCTGTCACCTGCTATCTAGTCTGCCCGTCCCAAAATGGACGAACATCCCAAGGCAATAAGAATTAAAACATAAAGCATTGAGTCAGACAACAGTCTTAGTGAGCAGTAAATTAACTAACAACATACCAAAAGAGCATAAAGGAAAAGGAATAGGAATACAACCCTCCCACTCCAACCTCTTTCTACAGTGATAGCCCCCAGACACACACTAAGCAGAAGCAAACATAACAGAGCATACAATGTAAAGTAAAGAAATTATCACTCGAGTCAAGGGCGATGTTTTCCAAGCACAAACCCCCAAGGCCTAAACCAAGATCAGATAAGCACCCAGAAAACACTGCTCTTGAGACCGAATGACGATACAACCAAACATCCATGACTCTGGCTATCACTGTTATCATTGCTTCGATATCACCGTTAATTGAATGACCGGCACATTCTTTCAGCCGTCCGTCAAGGGCTAATGGAAACCCCGGTTCTAGACATAACTCCCGCACGTCGTCGCAGCCCGTGCCTAGGACTATCGAATCTGCCCAGAGTACTCGACCATCAACAGTTGGCCGTTGGGACTATCGAATCTGCCCAAACGTACTCTTGCTTAGAGCATGCTAGAACCTTCAACAACGATGCTATCCAAGCCTCCTAGTCATCCTCCTTGACGACTATTTCCATACTAGCTCAAGCGCCTCTCAAGCATCCATTACCCTTAACTCGAATCATATCACCGAGTTACCAACGTGCTTGGAATGATCCCGTCTGGATTAGACCAAGACTATCTCATATCATACTTCGCTTCATCACATCCTCGCAAAGTCTCCTCTCAACATCATCATCATCGAATCTATGCATAAGAGCTTCATCACCCACTACATATGCCACAAGCAGCTTTCCCAATTCAAGAGCCTTTCTCTTAGCTTTTGAATCATCTTCGGTCTAAATCAAATCATCAATCATCTAATTTATAGCAATCAATCAAGTCAAACATTAATCCAAGCAATCAAGCATTCAAATATGATCTATGTAGACAATTATCACTATAATGGCAATTTCGTAATTAAAGAGTCGAAAGTCAAATAAGCATGAAAACATGAGCAATGTCTCTATAATCTTGATGAATGAACTTGCATAGGTTAACATGTAGTAAAATTGTTGTCAAATCATCATGAACAATGGATCTATATGGATCTACACTTAGGATGAAGAAAATGCATGGAAATCACTATTTTAACACCAAATCGAGCCAACAATCCGATATACTCCTTTGGATCCGTGTGAGAGATAATCACCACTCACCAAATCACCTAAACAACCTCAAATCAACACGCTTCAGATCTGGACAACGAAGGATCAAGCTTGATCTATCACGAATCCGTTTCAAACGAAGAAATCTCACTTCAAAGGATGAAGATCTTCAACTTTAGCTCTTGGATCTTCAATCTTGATCTTCGATTTGGATGAAAGGAATCACTAGATTAGAGTGGAGAAAAGAAGTGAAGAAGTGTAGAAGTCGAGCTCTCAAAATGGCAGCACTTCGTCGCTTCGAAATCCGGATCCCAAAGAGTGAGAAAAACCCTTCCTATTTATAGCAGAAATTTCCTTAAGTCGTAACTCGGCTATCTCCATAAGTCGTCTCCGACCTAAGACTCTCCGACTTAACAGATATGCACGCGCGCCCCAACTCCTAGGTCGCTCACGACCTAACGCTCAACAACCCACGACCTAACGGCTTAGCAGTCCTACGACTTACGACTCAACTGGGTCTCCGACTTAACATAGCGCGCGACATAACAGTCTTCGACTTAACGACTTAGCCTATGCGCGACTTAGCGACTTACGACTTAGCGCGCCCCAACGACTCAACAACGCTGGCACGCGACCTAAAACTTACGCGACTTAACAATCTCGCGACCTATCTCCTAGCGACTTATCTTTCTTAACTCGTCCACGACTTAACTGCTATAAGTCGCCTACTCCTATAAGTTGCTAACTCGTATATGACTTAGCAAGCACACGACCTAACACACACAGAACTCACGACCTAACTTCTTAGGTCGTCTACGACCTAACTGCTCAAACACGCAAACTACTAGGTCGCTAAATACTGGGTTGTTAACTCGCTAACTCTTAGGTCGCTAACATCTATAGGTCGCGAACAGCTATAGGTCGCTCCAACCGACCTAGTACTTAACCAATCCACTGCCTTAGGTCATCTAACCCACTTAAGTCGGTCACGACTTAACTCTTAACTCTCCAAATCCCTGGGTCGCTCCTATCCCCTAAGTCGTATACGACTTACGACCTATACTAAGTCGTGAACGACTTAGGACTTAGCCATATTTTGCCTAAAATCTGAAATGGCTCAACAACACTAAAATTACAGATTTTGACAAACTTTTCGATCCGTAAAAATACGAGTCGTTACATTCTCTCCCCCTTAGGAATTTCGCCCCCGAAATTCCAAACAAACAAAGCAATCAAAGACTATTTTGTATGCCTACCAACCATAACAATCAACAAACCATGCATCCAATTCTAGCTTAGCGTACAGAATTCTAACACTAGAACAAGTTACAATATCGTGAGATGACACGACACCTTAGGGCCATACCTTGAAGAGTTCAGGATGAGCTGCCTTCATCCTCTCTTCCACCTCCCACGTACAGTCGTTATCATCATTACTCCATTGTATCTTGAGCAACTTAACTACCTTCCTCCTAAGCTGTTTCGTGTCGGTTTCCACAACACGAAGCGGCTTACGAGGTCTTCTATCGACTGGATCAACTTCGAAGTCTTCACAGCTATCAGCAGAAACCACTGTATTCGAGTCGTGCACATACTTCCGTAGATATGATACATGAAAAACATTGTGCACACTCGACATCTTCTCTGGTAACTCCAATCTGTAGGCGAGCTTTCCAATTCGCTCGATGATCGGGAATGGTCCAACAAATCTCGGAGTCAATTTTCCTTTCTTCCCGAATCGAATAACATTCTTCAGTGGAGAAATCTTCACAAAAACCATATCACCAACGTCGAATTCCAAATCCTTTCGACGCTTATCGGCATAACTTTTCTGACGGTCTTGTGCTGCCTTCATTCGTTGCCGAATGATCTCTATACAATCTGAAGTCTGTCGAATCATCTCTGGCCCAAGCATCATCTTTTCTCCAGTTTCCAACCAACATGTCGGAGAGTTACACGGTCTTCCATACAATGCCTCATACGGTGCCATACCAATGCTTGACTGGTAACTGTTGTTGTACGCAAACTCCACTAAATGAAGGTGATCTTCCCATGATCCTCCGAAATCCAAAACACAAGCTCTGAGGAGATCTTCCAAAACTCGGTTGACTCTCTCGGTCTGACCATCTGTTTGAGGGTGATAAGCTGTACTCAAACACAACTCGGTTCCCAAAACTTCCTGGAAGCTCTTCCAAAATCCACTAGTGAACAATGGGTCTCGATCGCTCACTATACTCTTCGGAATACCATGGAATCGAACTATCCACTTAACATACAACTCAGCCAACTTTGATGCAGTCCTAGTCGATCGAACAGGAATGAATCTCGCACTCTTGGTCAGACGATCCACAATGACCCAAATCCCTTCATTTCTCGTTCTGGTTCTAGGCAATCCATCGATAAAATCCATCGATACATGCTCCCACTTCCATGTAGGAACTTCTAAGGGCTGAAGCAATCCACTAGGCTTCTTCTGTTCGGCTTTTACCAACTGGCAGTTCATACACTTGGAAATAAAATTTCCAACATCCTTCTTCATGCCTTCCCAGTAGTAGGTTCTCTTCATATCCCGATACATCTTATTTCCACCTGGATGAATTGTCAACTTCGAGTGATGACTTTCCTTCAGAACTTCACTCCTCAATTCATCTATATCGGGAACAACTAGTCGTCCTTGCTTTCGAAGCCAACCCTCTCGATCGACCTCGAATCCTTTATCCTTTTCTGGATCCAATCCAGATTCCAAATCACGGATAATCTTGACAAGCTTATCATCTCGCTTTTGGCCCTTGCCAATCCTTTCCACAAGAGTGGGTCTTATCGATAAGTTTGCCAACATCTCAGGCTCCAATTCGCATCTAGGCCTGAAGTCAAATCCAGCTAAATACTCGAGATTCTTCCATTCTGAAAACATGGCTCCCAATCCTGCATGTCTTCGACTTAACGCATCTGCCACTGCGTTACCTTTTCCCGGAGTATAAGCTATACCAAAATCATATGATGCCAAAAACTCTAGCCAACGTTGCTGCCGAAGATTCAAATCCTTTTGGGAGAAAAGATACTTCAACGACTTATGATCCGTAAACAACTCAAATCGAACTCCCAATAGATAATGTCTCCACATCTTCAGAGCAAAAACAATTGCCGCTAACTCCAAATCATGAGTCGGGTAATTCCTTTCATGCGGCTTCAGTTGTCGACTGGCATACGCAACAACTTTATCTCTCTGCATCAGCACTGCTCCAAGTCCAGTACCACATGCGTCGGTGTAAACCACCATCTCATCATTCCCACTAGGAATAGTCAGAACAGGAGCACTCGTCAATCTCTCTTTCAGGATTCCGAAAGCTTGCTCACACTTAGCATCCCAACTGAACACTTGGTTCTTCTTCGTCAATCCTGTTAACGGTGCAGCTATCTTGGAGAAGTCTTTGATAAACTGTCGATAATATCCTGCTAATCCAAGAAAACTTCTCACATCAGATGCATTCTTAGGTCTAACCCAATCCTGGATTGCTTCCACCTTAGCGGGATCAACCGCTATTCCACTTCCAGAAATCACATGGCCTAAGGACCTCACTTCACTCTTCCAGAAGTGACACTTCGAAAACTTAGCCTTCAGCTGATGTTTCCGCAAGATTTCCAAAACAATACGCAAGTGCGTCTTGTGCTCTTCTTCAGTTCTGGAATAAATCAGAATATCATCCACGAACACAAGTACAAACTTGTTCAACTGATCTCTGAACACTCTATTCATAAGATCCACAAAATATGCTGGCGCGTTAGTCAACCCAAACGGCATTACCAGCCACTCAAAGAAACCCGATGGTGTCCGAAAAGCAGTCTTCGGCACACTATCCTTAGCCACTCTCAACTGGTGAAATCCCGTTGCCAAATCCATCTGAGAAAACACCTTAGCTTCGTGAAGCTGATCAAACAAGTCATCTATTCTCGGCAATGGATACTTGTTCTTCTTAGTCACCTTATTCAGCTCACGATAATCGACGCACAATCTCAACGACCCATCTGCCTTGGTTGCAAACACAACTGGTGCACCCCACTCGGACACACTACGCCGAATGAATCCTTTCTGCAAAAGATCATCAACTTGCACCCTCAACTCCTGCTGTTCCCTAGGCGCCATCCGCCTAAGAGGCATCACAACAGGTCTGGCTCCTTCAACTAGATCTATACGAAACTCGATCTCACTATGCGGCGGCAACCCTTTGACTTCGTCAAAGACATCCTCGAATCCATTAGCGATTGGCACCGATGACAGTCCATCCCGTGGAACAACCAGCGAATACATGAAGCTCATGAAGATGCCTTCTTCATGCTTACATCGTATCACAATCTTTCGCCCTTCCACATTCTCGACTGTCACTTCCAGCCTCTCATAATCAACCTTTGCCGCATACCTCCTAAGCCAGTCCATACCCAAAATAATTCCGAACCCCGCAAAGTTCAGAACAAAGCAATCACAAACAAAAGAGCAACCATGACTCGATACAACTAGACCACGGCATAACATACACAAACAAGACGAACCCCCAACTGGATTAGTCACAACCAATGGCCTATCAACAATATCCGGTTCCAAACCCAACCGGCCTACAAGTTCACTACAAACAAACGAATGCGACGCTCCAGTATCAAACAGAACTCTAACTGGAACACCACATAGGAAAAGAGTACCTTGAACCACCACACTCTTTCCCTTCTCTTCAGCGGTAGGAGCCTTCGAAGACGACGGAACAGCTCCCAAAGCATAAGCTTGCACAATCTGCTTGTCCCTCCTCGGTTCTGGACAATTCTTCCTGAAATGCCCCGGCTTGTCACAGTTGTGACACTTCATCGGCACCTTAGGATTCTTACAATCCTTCGAGAAATGGCCCTTCTGTTGACAATTGTAGCAAGTCACCTCGCCTTTCTGCTTCTTCTGGCCATCCTTACCCTTCTGTTGTTGCTGCTTCCTCTTCTTGTTTCCACCCTGCTGGGGTTTAGACTCTTCCCTGGTCACAGCAACAACAGATCCTTCCCTAGGAAACAGACTCTCATGCCTGAGAGCTTTCTCCACAAGCTTCTCAAACGAATCATCCAAATGATCCACCAACTGTCTCCCAAGATAACTGTCCAAGCCTGTCACAAACTTCTCATTCTTCTGGTATGCAGACTCAATATATGACCGGGCATACTTGGACAAAGCTTCAAACTCAGAAACATACTCAAGGACTGATCTTCCACCTTGCTTGAGCTCCACAAACTTCTTGAACAGAATAGACTTCTGAGCTATAGAAATGAACTTAGCTTCAAATCTAGCTTGGAATTGCTCCCAAGTAATCTCTTCCTCCGCAGTATTGATGGTAATAGAGTTCCACCAATCAGAGGCTCTCCCTTGAAGCTGCCTTGATGCCAACTTCCTCTTAGTTGCATCATCAATTCCCAAATCACCAAAGATCCTTCTACAAGCATCTATCCATCTCTGGACTTCGATAGTTGATTCTGTTCCCAAGAAAACCTTTCCTCCAAGAGCAGTATAGTCCTTACACAACTTAGCGAAATCCACTGGTTTTGGAGTTTGGACTTGAACTCCAACATCAACTGCTGCCCCCGAAACTGGTATCCTTCTCATGATCGAAGTCATCATAGCTTCGAACATAGCTGCATAATCAGCAGTCCTCTCAGTAGCACGGCCTTCCCTAGCAGCTGGTCTCCCTCTTCGACTCATTCTCAATATCTATAAAAAGGAATGATCAGAACATCTAGAGAAACAACTGCATAAAGGACTCAAACTCAACTAAACTACTATATTATATATAGTAATCACCCATCAAAATTACAATTACGTCTCTCATACGTAGTTATGTCAGCGAGCGTTGGGTAAAATCGATTAACCAATGCTCTGATACCAAATGTGACGACCGCCCATGACCCATGCACTGAATCAAGAGAAAATGCGCTGTAAAGTGTGCCAGGCGACCATGGACGATTGTCAGGGTAAATTAAAACAACAAAATCTATCGTATTACTCACAACGCATGGACAAAATACAATAGAACATATGTATAGTGAAGCTTTACAGAATAAAATGCCATCATATAAAACTCCATAATAGTTGAATATAAGCATCCAAATAGTCAATACATCAAGCCTCACTATATATCACTCAGAGAATACAAAGCAGCGGAACATCCAGTACATATAGTAAGAAAGAAACAATATGCAATACTCCAACTCGTCTTCGATACCAGCACCGTGAAAAGCTAGAACAGCACCTGTCACCTGCTACCTAGTCTGCCCGTCCCAAAATGGACGAACAGCCCAAGGCAATAAGAATTAAAACATAAAGCCTTGAGTCAGACAACAGTCTTAGTGAGCAGTAAATTAACTAACAACATACCAAAAGAGCATAAAGGAAAAGGAATAGGAATACAACCCTCCCACTCCAACCTCTTTCTATAGTGATAGCCCCCAGACACACACTAAGCAGAAGCAAACATAACAGAGCATACAATGTAAAGTAAAGAAATTATCACATGTAACATCCCGAAAATTTTTGACTTTCGAAAATTCGACATCAATACTCACTTATCGACTGCCGAGCCATCGAATGCCGGAAACCCGAAAAGTTATGGTTCTTAAAAAGAAGAAAAAAGTAGAAGAAGAAGAAAAAAGAAGAAAAAGAAAGAAAGGAGAAAGAGAAGAAAGAACAACACATCAGAACAGAAACAATATCAGAATCTTACACACCGCAGCGGAACAATATATAATAGATAAATGAATAATCTTTAAAACAAAGAACTATATCATTTTATACATACATCAATCATCAGAGTCAATATACAACAATGGACAGTTATATAACTTGTCCTCATACAGAATACACAGCGGAATAAATATATCAGATACAAATACTACGTCTCGTCATCCAGCTTATTTCCAAAGCTCCAGAATATCCTGATAATCTAACTCTAGACTGCCCGTGTGGAAATTGGTGGGCACCCAGAGTTTAGAAGGGAACAATAAACTCCGAGTCAGTCATGGTGACTGGTGTGAGATCGTAAAACAGTTATTTTTCACAAAGAAAATAAAACAAATTCGCAATGCTTTTGGAAAATGAAACTACCATAAGACCTCCCGCCACACACACAATGCAAACGCAGAATTGGAGGAGATTTCTTCTTATGATAGTCAAAGATGCTTACTACGCAAAATCAAATTCTTTTCGATATTATTATTAGTGCATAGTGTAGAAAACAGTTCGAAAGTATAATATTAATCTTAGCCAACATACGGCCAGTATCGTATGCCTACTATAGCTACTATGTTCAATAGCAGGTTACCGCCACATTCCATAGCAGGTAATACAACTAAAACCGTACAAGTCACGTATTGTTTCTTTGGATTTCCAACAAATGGTCAGGCTAAGGAACTTCCTATGCCACGATGGGTACATCCCTGGAATAGACGACCCGAGAACCTAACGTTACGGTTAGATCTCTGCCAACACAAGGCCGGGTTACCTCTGCAAAAATAGGTAACTACTGACACGCGTATGTCATCCCCCGATCGTCACCGATCTTCCCGAGGATCCCCGATTCGCAACAACCACAAAGTAATAAATTTGCAGCAACCATAGAGGTTAAGTATCTGGGCTCCATACCATGATACCACCTTTATCCAGAAGGAATGACATACACTAAGGGGCGCTACTCCCTAGAACCTTGCCGCATCCTTCCTGTTTTGACCATTTCCGGGGTGTGAGGCTCGATGAAGTCTCGTCCACAAAGCTACGCTTTCTACAAAGCCATGCTTCGGGTCAAACAAATGATCAACCTATGATCACAAAGATATAAGATCAAACAAATGATCATATCACAAATGATCAAACATTGATCATTTCACAGCAACACTCAGTATGCCACGTTACCAAATTGGGAGTATATCGCTGATAAATTTCAACTACATAACCTCTGAGCTCGTACGTCTCAAAGAAGGGTGTTAAGCTAAGAGAATAAATTCTCCGCCACCAACAGAAATATATTTGAAAGAAATCAGCTTTATATCTCAAATTGTAACGTCAGACACACAATCCATACAAGTCTGTTCCGGGATCGAACAGAACCGAAGGCACTTCTCACGAAGCCCTTGCACATTCGGATAAATTTCTAATCACGTTCGGACTTCCCGTCACTAAGGGTGATAAAACCTCTAAACTAGAGATCAGCCGATGTAGAGTAACTCGACGGTAATCCTTCCGTTTTCAAAAATATCCGGTCTTCAACACCGGTCTTCGAATGCAATTCATAACGACATATCACATATTCGGAATGGGTTATACGACCCCATGGTCCTTTCCCGGCTAACCCAAATAGTGAGCGCTTATTTAAAAATAAGTGTGGCATTCAAATTCATCCAATTCACAACAAATACCCATTCAAGGTAATTATTGATAGTCGGTTATTTAACTATCAATAAAGATGCGCAACATCATCAGATTCCAAATAATTTTCCAAATTATTTCATCTTCCAAAATATCTTTTACTAGATATAAAATTTCCACACTTAATCATTTGAAAACAATTTCAAATCAATTTCCACATTTCATTTTATCTTTGAAGATAAAATCTCAAAACAGTTCATTTCATATTGGAAAAGCATTTCCATACTTATTAAATAATAAGTATTTCACAATCATATTTATTTTCAACATTTGAAAATATTCGATATACTTAAATCAAAATTAAGTATATATTTCATCCTTTAAGGAAATCATTCTCTTTCACAAATTTTATTTGAGTCAAAACGAATGTTACGTAAAACATCGTTACGACAACTCAAAATCACTAGTATAGGGATTCGAAACTTAGATAAATATATAAATCCCAATACTATATAAAACATTTCCTTTCGGAAATCATTTACTATAACAACAGTGTTATAGTCCACCATTTCCTTATTTCTCGAAAACGTCTATTTCAACAATGAATGTTGAAATCTATGATTTCGATATTTAACACATTTTTAAAACATTGTTAAATCGTTTTCATCTTATTCCAGTAACAATTTCCCAAAACAGATCAATTTTACTTAATAATATATTCACTGTCCAAAATCGTGAATATACTTCACTAACCAAATTTTCAATCTTTTCTACACATTTATATTTCAAGAATCATCCACTATCCAAAATCGTGGATAAAATTCCCTTAATAACTTCTATATTAAATTCATCAAATTTGATTGATTTCGAATTTATAAAACAACGTTTATAAATTCACCTTTATATTTTCTAACAACTTCGATTTATAAAATTCTCCTTTTATTAACTTCTAAAATTACTTATCAAAATAAGTGATTTCGGATTTATAAACAACGTTTATAAATCACATTTATACTTCATAACAATTTCAACTTATAAAATCATTTTATTAGCAAATTCTGTTCAAATCTCATCTAAGTGCAAAAATCTAATTTATAAGCAAATTCCTTATAAATCTTCTATCCTACAACTTCTATACAATTTATACTTCACAATTTATAAATATATAAATCTCGTTCACATATGATTTTTATTATCACTTCATTTTTAACACTTATAAAAAACTCGTTTTATAATTCCAATATTTTAATTTATAAAATGTCAACTTTATAAACCCTTTAAGTAAATCGTTTATAATATTTTAAAAATCTCAATTTAAACCGTTTTATAAATCAATCAACTATTTATTCCAAAAATCACTTTTCGGTTATATTTCACAAAGATCTTAACTTTTATAACTTTAAGATTTGAACGTTTATTTATTTAAAATAAATCACTTCAAGAATTTCTTTTAAAATCAACATCGTTATTTTTAAATTTTTCAAAGATGAATCCAATGATGCAACGCACCAATTAGTCAATCACAACATTCAATATCATATATCAATATGATAACAGAATATACATCAATATCTGTAAATAAATAAATACTGGTGAGGAATCCAGTTGGATCCCTCCAACCTGTTTCCCTGCATCCAAAGACGTTAGCACAATACCAATTCCGCTCCGGTACGGAATTATCGCGGTATATGGGTTTAATAAATATAATCCGCTTACTAACGGCGCAATAGGGTCTCATCCGCTATACGAGGCGGGAAATCAATCAATCCAATATATACATATACCAATATGTATATATTGCTATATATAGATATATCCTATTATATCTAATATCACATCCAATAGCAATCAATCAATCAATAAATAACTGCAATACCAAATATATTTTGAGTGAGAAAAATCTCACCGTGATTTTAATTCCGATTGCAGCGTTTATTTCGAATAAAATTAAACACGCGTTTAATTTTACCCGAAATTCAAACTAGCTCCAAACGACTCCAATCCAGTTGCATCGCGTGGTGCTCGACAAAACGATTGCAACGCATTTTGTTTCATCGAAATCTGATAACGTATGACCAAGATACAACATTTTAAACATTACACGATTTAAATGTTATAATTTACAATTCTATTTAAATTTTCTTTTAACCTACAAAAATCTGCACCGTTCATTTTCCTTGATGAGAATCTGGCCCGCACGCATTGTCTTCCCCTTCCAGTTCCTTTCCGTTCGAACGCAACCCATAGATCGATCATATCCATCGCGTGTCGCACCCACCACAGACGTCGAGAACTCGATCAAGCACCACAGGCGCACGCGCCTACCAGAGCTTCACCTTCGGTCATGTCAATGGCGAACTCGGCCTCCCCTTTAGCACGTAATTTGATGACGAACGGCCTGACTTCATGGCACAATTCCCACCACCAGGTCGCTCCAAATACGATCATACCCGTTGAACTTATAGAACTCGACACCCTCTTCAACTTTATAGTTGATGGTTTTAGAAATTATTGATCGGATTGGAAGAAAAACGTGGAGGAAGATCATTGTTTTATGGCCGTCGAAAATAACATGGCGGCTGCTGATAGAAACCCTAGGGTTTGTGAGTCGTTTGCAAAGTGAAGATAGAGGGGGTCTTTTATAGAAAATTTTCCAATTTACTATTCATCCGGATTTTTCGAACTCGAAATCGAGCGTGCCGGCTGACGTTTCTAAGGTTTACCCCGCGTTCCGAACGCAATGGAACGTGTTTCGGGAGCTAATTCGGACATCTGAGCGAGATACGGAGAAAAACGATCAATTTAAATTAAACCGATTTAAATCGATTTCGAGGCGTTTTGGCCTGCTCGGGACAAACGGTAAATCCAAAAATTACGAAATTTGAAATCTTATAATAATATCACATTACGGATCCGATGAAACTAGTTTCGTCGAAATCCGAGACTGTTCGAAAATTGGCTATTTTTCAGTCGATAATTAAATATTAAAATATTCAATTTTCACAGATTAACTCCAAATTCAATTTTAAGAGTTCTAAAATATTTCTATAACTCCAGTATGATTAAATAAAATTTTACAAATCATTTTCAATCATTTTAAACTCGATTTTCAATTATTTCTGGAATTTCAATCATTAAATTATCGATTTAATTGACCAAATTAAATCCAATATCCTTTAAATAAATTATTCGACTTATTAAATTCATTTATTAATATTTAAAATCAATTAAATATTCGAATTTTAATTATCAAAAATTCTGGGTCGTTACAAACTTCCCCCCTTAAAAGAATTTCGTCCTCGAAATTACCAAGTAAGGAAAAATGGTCCTTAACTCGTCTACTATTTTTCACAATCTAATAGTTTTATCAATTTATCAAAACAAATCTTTCTATTAAAGATTCGTTATCATTCAACTCGTTTTCCAACTTCAATTATAAGTTTCAAACAGCATTGTTTTACTTCTCAATTCAAATTCGAGTTTAAATTCAAATTTTAAACTTTCCAAATTTTCTCAAAAATTTTCTAACGCCCGAAATTTTCGAAAAATTTCGCCATAGCCTCCTTTGCGCGGCTAATACGGTACTACTACAAAACGTCCCTACGGACTCTCAGATTTCAAAAAGAAAAGAAAAATGCCAAGCGGCTAGAGAAGAAATCAGCAAAAACTCATATTATAATTCAAATACTTACCTTTTGTCGAGCAATTCAAATTATCTTTGAAATCAAATCCAATTCCTTTATACCTGTATATCCTACTAGCCATAATATCTAGTTGCATATATTCAAACCATTTTGCAAATTCTATTACAAAATTTTCAATATAAACTGCTTATACATTTTTACTTCACCGTTGAAGTTACATATATTTCCATCCTCATTCAATTTTACATTTCCCATTCATTTGTATTTAGTTTACCATTTCAACTAAATTTGGATTCAATTTACTTTCAATTCTGAAATATTGAATTTTATCAATTATCTGTCATTTACAACTGCACTATCTTAAATTAGTTCCAATTACTAATTCAAATTGATATCAATTCAATTTATTTTAATTCTACTTCGGTTAAATCTACTTATCTTTAAACTGGATTTCCAATTTCCATACGAATTTTAATCCATCTTTCATTTACAATTATTCAATTCAATTCATTTGCTTACAAATTCGAAATGAGTTTCAACATTTAATCTCACTTTCATTTAATTGGTTCACTTGTATTTAATTTAACTTCACCCTTTTAGTTAAATTTATTTTATCAAAATTTGATTTGTATAAGTTATCAATTCAGTAATATTCCATAAATATTCTTATATAGGATTCCAGAGTCTTTTCAATTTTTTTCAAAATCATTTTGAAAACAATTCAAATTTTCTTTGAATTTCAGAAACAAAACCTAAATTTTCTAAACAACTTCCATTTAAAACAATTATGCAGCAATTCCTCTTTTGGAAACCCGAAAATGAACACCGGTGATGTCGCGATCATCATCGAAGTTATTTTCCAGCGACCGAAAAGAGTTTAGAGCTTTTATCCCTCCAAAATACTTTTCAAAACCTTTGAAATTCATTTTCAACTCCAAAAAGAATTTAAACTTTCCAAATCTTCAAAATTTTCAAATTCTTTTCAAAACATTTCCAAATACTTCTCTGGAATTCCGTTTCAATTACAAATCACATTTATAATTTACATCCTTAGATTTCATTTGTATGTGGATTTATCTCTTAACTTTGGAGTTATGATTTCAATTTCTTATTCAATTTCATTGATAATAATTTAATATTATTACTTCCTAACAACCAAACATCCAAATACTATGATAATTCATAGAAAATTATTTCTTTTATATACAAAAATAGTTTTGGGTAAAATTATTTCATTCACCCTATTCAAAACATACTGTGTCGAATTGTTCTATTCAAGTGTTTAGAAACCCCTTCGATACAGTTTTGCAGACTGTGCTGACGAAGGTTCATATGCCACTCAATAAACCAATCATCACAATACAAAACAATTTTATATTCAATAACAAATACGCGCTCATATCTATTATTACACTCAACTCATTCTAGAGTACTACTGACTCTATCTCTAATGAGTAACACCCAACAGAGCAGGGTTGACGCTTAACCATATGCTCTAATACCAAATGTAACATCCCGAAAATTTTCGACTTTCGAAAATTCGACATCGATACTCACTTATCGACTGCCGAGCCATCGAATGCCGGAAACCCGAAAAGTTATGGTTTTTAAAAAGAAGAAAAAAGTAGAAGAAGAAGAAAAAAGAAGAAAAAGAAAGAAAGGAGAAAGAGAAGAAAGAACAACACATCAGAACAGAAACAATATCAGAATCTTACACATCGCAGCGGAACAATATATAATAGATAAATGAATAATCTTTAAAACAAAGAACTATATCATTTTATACATACATCAATCATCAGAGTCAATATACAACAATGGACAGTTATATAACTTGTCCTCATACAGAATACACAGCGGAATAAATATATCAGATACAAATACTACGTCTCGTCATCCAGCTTATCTCCAAAGCTCCAGAATATCCTGATAATCTAACTCTAGACTGCCCGTGTGGAAATTGGTGGGCACCCAGAGTTTAGAAGGGAACAATAAACTCCGAGTCAGTCATGGTGACTGGTGTGAGATCGTAAAACAGTTATTTTTCACAAAGAAAATAAAACAAATTCGCAATGCTTTTGGAAAATGAAACTACCATAAGACCTCCCGCCACACACACAATGCAAACGCAGAATTAGAGGAGATTTCTTCTTATGATAGTCAAAGATGCTTACTACGCAAAATCAAATTCTTTTCGATATTATTATTAGTGCATAGTGTAGAAAACAGTTCGAAAGTATAATATTAATCTTAGCCAACATACGACCAGTATCGTATGCCTACTATAGCTACTATGTTCAATAGCAGGTTACCGCCACATTCCATAGCAGGTAATACAACTAAAACCGTACAAGTCACGTATTGTTTCTTTGGATTTCCAACAAATGGTCAGGCTAAGGAACTTCCTATGCCACGATGGGTACGTCCCTGGAATAGACGACCCGAGAACCTAACGTTACGGTTAGATCTCTGCCAACACAAGGCCGGGTTACTCTGCAAAAATAGGTAACTACTGACACGCGTATGTCATCCCCCGATCGTCACCGATCTTCCCGAGGATCCCCGATTCGCAACAACCACAAAGTAATAAATTTGCAGCAACCACAGAGGTTAAGTATCTGGGCTCCATACCATGATACCACCTTTATCCAGAAGGAATGACATACACTAAGGGGCGCTACTCCCTAGAACCTTGCCGCATCCTTCCTGTTTTGACCATTTCCGGGGTGTGAGGCTCGATGAAGTCTCGTCCACAAAGCTACGCTTTCTACAAAGCCATGCTTCGGGTCAAACAAATGATCAACCTATGATCACAAAGATATAAGATCAAACAAATGATCATATCACAAATGATCAAACACTGATCATTTCACAGCAACACTCAGTATGCCACGTTACCAAATTGGGAGTATATCGCTGATAAATTTCAACTACATAACCTCTGAGCTCGTACGTCTCAGAGAAGGGTGTTAAGCTAAGAGAATAAATTCTCTGCCACCTACAGAAATATATTTGAAAGAAATCAGCTTTATATCTCAAATTGTAACGTCAGACACACAATCCATACAAGTCTGTTCCGGGATCGAACAGAACCGAAGGCACTTCTCACGAAGCCCTTGCACATTCGGATAAATTTCTAATCACGTCCGGACTTCCCGTCACTAAGGGTGATAAAACCTCTAAACCAGAGATCAGCCGATGTAGAGTAACTCGACGGTAATCCTTCCGTTTTCAAAAATATCCGGTCTTCAACACCGGTCTTCGAATGCAATTCATAACGACGTATCACATATTCGGAATGGGTTATACGACCCCATGGTCCTTTCCCGGCTAACCCGAATAGTGAGCGCTTATTTAAAAATAAGTGTGGCATTCAAATTCATCCAATTCACAACAAATACCCATTCAAGGTAATTATTGATAGTCGGTTATTTAACTATCAATAAAGATGCGCAACATCATCAGATTCCAAATAATTTTCCAAATTATTTCATCTTCCAAAATATCTTTTATTAGATATAAAATTTCCACACTTAATCATTTGAAAACAATTTCAAATCAATTTCCACATTTCATTTTATCTTTGAAGATAAAATCTCAAAACAGTTCATTTCATATTGGAAAAGCATTTCCATACTTATTAAATAATAAGTATTTCACAATCATATTTATTTTCAACATTTGAAATATTCGATATACTTAAATCAAAATTAAGTATATATTTCATCCTTTAAGGAAATCATTCTCTTTCACAAATTTTATTTGAGTCAAAATGAATGTTACGTAAAACATCGTTACGACAACTCAAAATCACTAGTATAGGGATTCGAAACTTAGATAAATATATAAATCCCAATACTATATAAAACATTTCCTTTCGGAAATCATTTACTATAACAACAGTATTATAGTCCACCATTTCCTTATTTCTCGAAAACGTCTATTTCAACAATGAATGTTGAAATCTATGATTTCGATATTTAACACATTTTTAAAACATTGTTAAATCGTTTTCATCTTATTCCAGTAACAATTTCCCAAAACAGATCAATTTTACTTAATAATATATTCACTGTCCAAAATCGTGAATATACTTCACTAACCAAATTTTCAATCTTTTCTACACATTTATATTTCAAGAATCATCCACTATCCAAAATCGTGGATAAAATTCCCTTAATAACTTCTATATTAAATTCATCAAATTTGATTGATTTCGAATTTATAAAACAACGTTTATAAATTCACCTTTATATTTTCTAACAACTTCGATTTATAAAATTCTCCTTTTATTAACTTCTAAAATTACTTATCAAAATAAGTGATTTCGGATTTATAAACAACGTTTATAAATTACATTTATACTTCATAACAATTTCACCTTATAAAATCATTTTATTAGCAAATTCTGTTCAAATCTCATCTAAGTGCAAAAATCTAATTTATAAGCAAATTCCTTATAAATCTTCTATCCTACAACTTCTATACAATTTATACTTCACAATTTATAAATCTATAAATCTCGTTCACATATGATTTTTATTATCACTTCATTTTTAACACTTATAAAAAACTCGTTTTATAATTCCAATATTTTAATTTATAAAATGTCAACTTTATAAACCCTTTAAGTAAATCGTTTATAATATTTTAAAAATCTCAATTTAAACCGTTTTATAAATCAATCAACTATTTATTCCAAAAATCACTTTTCGGTTATATTTCACAAAGATCTTAACTTTTATAAATTTAAGATTTGAACGTTTATTTATTTAAAATAAATCACTTCAAAAATTTCTTTTAAAATCAACATCGTTATTTTTAAATTTTTCAAAGATGAATCCAATGATGCAACGCACCAATTAGTCAATCACAACATTCAATATCATATATCAATATGATAACAGAATATACATCAATATCTGTAAATAAATAAATACTGGTGAGGAATCCAGTTGGATCCCTCCAACCTGTTTCCCTGCATCCAAAGACGTTAGCACAATACCAATTCCGCTCCAGTACGGAATTATCGCGGTATATGGGTTTAATAAATATAATCCGCTTACTAACGGCGCAATAGGGTCTCATCCGCTATACGAGGCGGGAAATCAATCAATCCAATATATACATATGCCAATATGTATATATTGCTATATATAGATATATCCTATTATATCTAATATCACATCCAATAGCAATCAATCAATCAATAAATAACTGCAATACCAAATATATTTTGAGTGAGAAAAATCTCACCGTGATTTTAATTCTGATTTCAGCGTTTATTTCGAATAAAATTAAACACGCGTTTAATTTTACCCGAAATTCAAACTAGCTCCAAACGACTCTAATCCAGTTGCATCGCATGGTGCTCGACAAAACGATTGCAACGCATTTTGTTTCATCGAAATCTGATAACGTATGACCAAGATACAACATTTTAAACATTACACGATTTAAATGTTATAATTTACAATTCTATTTAAATTTTCTTTTAACCTACAAAAATCTGCACCGTTCATTTTCCTTGATGAGAATCTGGCCCGCACGCATTGTCTCCCCCTTCCAGTTCCTTTCCGTTCGAACGCAACCCATAGATCGATCATATCCATCGCGTGTCGCACCCACCACAGACGTCGAGAACTCGATCAAGCACCACAGGCGCACGCGCCTACCAGAGCTTCACCTTCGGTCATGTCAACGGCGAACTCGGCCTCCCCTTTAGCACGTAATTTGATGACGAACGGCCTGACTTCATGGCACAATTCCCACCACCAGGTCGCTCCAAATACGATCATACCCGTTGAACTTATAGAACTCGACACCCTCTTCAACTTTATAGTTGATGGTTTTAGAAATTATTGATCGGATTGGAAGAAAAACGTGGAGGAAGATCATTGTTTTCTGGCCGTCGAAAATAACATGGCGGCTGCTGATAGAAACCCTAGGGTTTGTGAGTCGTTTGCAAAGTGAAGATAGAGGGGGTCTTTTATAGAAAATTTTCCAATTTACTATTCATCCGGATTTTTCGAACTCGAAATCGAGCGTGCCGGCTGACGTTTCTAAGGTTTACCCCGCGTTCCGAACGCAATGGAACGTGTTTCGGGAGCTAATTCGGACATCTGAGCGAGATACGGAGAAAAACGATCAATTTAAATTAAACCGATTTAAATCGATTTCGAGGCGTTTTGGCCTGCCCTGGACAAACGGTAAATCCAAAAATTACGAAATTTGAAATCTTATAATAATATCACATTACGGATCCGATGAAACTAGTTTCGTCGAAATCCAAGACTGTTCGAAAATTGGCTATTTTTCAGTCGATAATTAAATATTAAAATATTCAATTTTCACAGATTAACTCCAAATTCAATTTTAAGAGTTCTAAAATATTTCTATAACTCCAGTATGATTAAATAAAATTTTACAAATCATTTTCAATCATTTTAAACTCGATTTTCAATTATTTCTGGAATTTCAATCATTAAATTATCGATTTAATTGACCAAATTAAATCCAATATCCTTTAAATAAATTATTCGACTTATTAAATTCATTTATTAATATTTAAAATCAATTAAATATTCGAATTTTAATTATCAAAAATTCTGGGTCGTTACATCACTCGAGTCAAGGGCGATGTTTTCCAAGCACAAACCCCCAAGGCCTAAACCAAGATCAGATAAGCACCTAGAAAACACTGCTCTTGAGACCGAATGACGATACAACCATACATCCATGACTCTGGCTATCACTGTTATCATTGCTTCGATATCACCGTTAATTGAATGACCGGCACATTCTTTCAGCCGTCCGTCAAGGGCTAATGGAAACCCCGGTTCTAGACATAACTCCCGCACGTCGTCGCAGCCCGTGCCTAGGACTATCGAATCTGCCCAGAGTACTCGACCATCAACAGTTGGCCGTTGGGACTATCGAATCTGCCCAAACGTACTCTTGCTTAGAGCATGCTAGAACCTTCAACAACGATGCTATCCAAGCCTCCTAGTCATCCTCCTTGACGACTATTTCCATACTAGCTCAAGCGCCTCTCAAGCATCCATTACCCTTAACTCGAATCATATCACCGAGTTACCAACGTGCTTGGAATGATCCCGTCTGGATTAGACCAAGACTATCTCATATCATACTTCGCTTCATCACATCCTCGCAAAGTCTCCTCTCAACATCATCATCATCGAATCTATGCATAAGAGCTTCATCACCCGCTACATATGCCACAAGCAGCTTTCCCAATTCAAGAGCCTTTCTCTTAGCTTTTGAATCATCTTCGGTCTAAATCAAATCATCAATCATCTAATTTATAGCAATCAATCAAGTCAAACATTAATCCAAGCAATCAAGCATTCAAATATGATCTATGTAGACAATTATCACTATAATGGCAATTTCGTAATTAAAGAGTCGAAAGTCAAATAAGCATGAAAACATGAGCAATGTCTCTATAATCTTGATGAATGAACTTGCATAGGTTAACATGTAGTAAAATTGTTGTCAAATCATCATGAACAATGGATCTATATGGATCTACACTTAGGATGAAGAAAATGCATGGAAATCACTATTTTAACACCAAATCGAGCCAACAATCCGATATACTCCTTTGGATCCGTGTGAGAGATAATCACCACTCACCAAATCACCTAAACAACCTCAAATCAACACGCTTCAGATCTGGACAACGAAGGATCAAGCTTGATCTATCACGAATCCATTTCAAACGAAGAAATCTCACTTCAAAGGATGAAGATCTTCAACTTTAGCTCTTGGATCTTCAATCTTGATCTTCGATTTGGATGAAAGGAATCACTAGATTAGAGTGGAGAAAAGAAGTGAAGAAGTGTAGAAGTCGAGCTCTCAAAATGGCAGCACTTCGTCGCTTCGAAATCCGGATCCCAAAGAGTGAGAAAAACCCTTCCTATTTATAGCAGAAATTTCCTTAAGTCGTAACTCGGCTATCTCCATAAGTCGTCTCCGACCTAAGCCTCTCCGACTTAACAGATATGCACGCGCGCCCCAACTCCTAGGTCGCTCACGACCTAACGCTCAACAACCCACGACCTAACGGCTTAGCAGTCCTACGACTTACGACTCAACTGGGTCTCCGACTTAACATAGCGCGCGACATAACAGTCTTCGACTTAACGACTTAGCCTATGCGCGACTTAGCGACTTACGACTTAGCGCGCCCCAACGACTCAACAACGCTGGCACGCGACCTAAAACTTACGCGACTTAACAATCTCGCGACCTATCTCCTAGCGACTTATCTTTCTTAACTCGTCCACGACTTAACTGCTATAAGTCGCCTACTCCTATAAGTTGCTAACTCGTATACGACTTAGCAAGCACACGACCTAACACACACAGAACTCACGACCTAACTTCTTAGGTCGTCTACGACCTAACTGCTCAAACACGCAAACTACTAGGTTGCTAAATACTGGGTTGTTAACTCGCTAACTCTTAGGTCGCTAACATCTATAGGTCGCGAACAGCTATAGGTCGCTCCAACCGACCTAGTACTTAACCAATCCACTGCCTTAGGTCATCTAACCCACTTAAGTCGGTCACGACTTAACTCTTAACTCTCCAAATCCCTGGGTCGCTCCTATCCCCTAAGTCGTATACGACTTACGACCTATACTAAGTCGTGAACGACTTAGGACTTAGCCATATTTTGCCTAAAATCTGAAATGGCTCAACAACACTAAAATTCCAGATTTTGACAAACTTTTCGATCCGTAAAAATACGGGTCGTTACACTTTCGATAATGGATCCGTTATCGGTCGTCAATCGATAATAGGTAAGTATAGAAAAGTAATTTCAAAAAGACAAATGTGGATTGTTTTTCAAATGCGAGAAAGCTATCTACACCGGATAGTTTGTTCTTAGTGTTCGGGACACTAGACTCATTTCATGTAGATAACACGTTGCATTTGCCCTAGTTAATGCTTAGAATTTGATTGGTTGACAGATGTCGACTTCCTTCGAAATTCAAGCGTTGGTCACATGAGTACTTCTCATTCTAAGTTGAACTCAGCTGACCGTGTTAAAAGCCAAGCTCTCATGTTTAGAATGATTTGCCAATCGGTTCATCAAAAATCCGGTGAAGGACCATCAACTCCTTCTGAGGGTGCATCCACTACTGCTCCAGTCTCACGACCCGTTCCTACTGGAGCCAACCAACCCACAATCTCTAGGTTAGAGGGCTAGGTGGTGTTGATAGATCCTATTCTACCCTAGTTTCCTCTGGGGTTGATTATAACTTACTTACTAGAGCAGGCGCCCACCACTATGACTGAAATGATGCTTTGTAATGTTTGCTTGTAGCACAGAATTCCTGCCAAAGATGGTCGCTTATCGAAAAGAAACAAACTTGCACCTCGTCCCCCTCCTGATTTCATAACTTGCAACCAGTACACGTGTCTCTTATGGCTCCGTTCTGCCCTTTAACTCTTTCTTGAGAGGTTTCCTAGGATAAATTAGACTTGCACCATTTCATATTCACCCGAACGGTTTTCCATATTGAGCTCACTATACGTTTTGTTCATGCAAAGATTTGAACGCCCTCCACGATTCAAAGAACTCACAAATCTACTTAAGTTCAAAAGGAGAGAGGAGTGCCCATCTTTTGTGATCATCGAGGTTTGTACCAAATGCAAGCTCATTGGGAATCTTTACAATAAGCGTTCCATGTTCAAGAGTGATTACTTCTTCGTGCGCTGCCCAGAAGGATTCAATCGCTTCTGGTTAAAAGAAAGTGAGTTCCTCTCCATCAATTCTTCTCATATTGGAATTTCCACATTCCATACTTAACATGTGTTTCCCACAGGTGTTCCATGGTGGGACAAGAGGTCGGAGCACAAGAAAATGCTTGAGGCATTAAAGGTCGTTAAGCAAGCGATTGTTCCGTCAAGTTCCTTTTGATGAATGAAAACTTGTTAGAGTATGGACTGCTTGCTCCAGGGAAGATAGCCAATACCGAAGCCTCAACATGGAGCAGTTCTAGGTCACATACCGATTCCACTGCACCCACTCGTGGCTCTGACTGGGTCCTCAAGAGGAAGAGGAGGAAAGTGGATCGAGCGATAGACGTGGGTCTGGTGATGATCATGAGGAGGAGGCTGTTGATATGGAGACCGACGAACCTATGGGAGATAATGAAGAAGGAGAGTATGTTAAAGCCGGGGAAGATAGGCCCATGAAAGAGGGTGCCCCCAGTCATGAGGATAATAGTGAGAGAATGCCTACCATCCCGGATAAGGATGAGATAGTTAAAAGAAGAAAGGGAAAACATGCCATGTTTGTGGAGGAAGGAGAGATCTCTAATGATGAAAACAATAGAAACCTTCAGGCCATTGCGAAAGGGGAAAGCGGATCCAGGGACGAATCACCGGGAATGAACCCTGGACTTCCTAACTTTCCTTCTTCGAACCTTTTAGCCGATGAAATAATAAGTCCAGATCTTGATACTTCTCCTCCTCCCAAATGACCAGCTGCCGAGATCCCACTTTCTATGGGAGATTAGGTTGTAGGGACTTCTATTGAGGCTACATCAACTTCTGACATCATGAAAGATGTTGCCATCCATGTGAACGAGCATGGAGACATCTCAATTACTGAAATGATAGAAGAAATCGTCTCATAAATCGACATTCCAAAGCATTTATAAGTAAATGCAGTAGCACTCCGACACTAAAACCATGCCCAACTAGTTTGTAAATTATTAAAGGGGTAATTAGCATTATACACTTCACTCTATGATCATGAACATTCATCTTTGCGTACACTTCGATTTGTTTAATTCTGGTACTTATACATTTTTCTTTGTTTCAGGTTCAATAATCATGACAGATATGGACCACTTCACCGTAGCTCGAGCAACTATAGAAGGAGCACTCCTGACCCTCATCCTCATCACTATGAAACAGATAAAGGAGAAAAGAGCGCGAGCATGATGAAGCTCGTAGACCTGAGAGAGAACGACTCGATGCTGAAGAAGAAAGAGTGAAGAGAAAGAGGGATTTTAGGGGAGATTCGTCCCATGAGACTCATAAATAACCTCAAAGGGATTCCTCCGAGCACATAGAGCCACTATTTCTATTATTCTTCCACATTGCAAATCTCAAACTGCTATTACCCAAGACACTCCTTCATCACAAACCATTACAGCTGTTGTGGTCTCCGCTCCTTCTCAAAGCACCTCAACACTTACGCTTCCGCTTGGTTTATCCCACCTCTAAGCTGCTTATCCATACTTATACTTGCATGAATTGAAATTCTATCACGACATCAAAATCATTACTAAAGAAAGTGCGTCAAAAAACTTAGAGGCAGTGCAAAGCGATGTTGACTCAATTTCTGGATGGCAGCGATTGTGCAAAGCTCTTTCGGAGATCAACAAGATCAACTTCATACAACTTAGTTCAGTTGAGAAAGAGAGTGTAGAGCTTGAAGATGCAATCAAAGAATGGGATGTTGGCTTGATTAAAGTAACCTGGGAAAGAGAACTCGCACTCAAATAGAAGCAAGTGCAGACAGTTTGATGGAAGAGATGTAGCGTGCCCATACCAACGTAGAGATAGTAATGAGGAATAATCTTAGGGTCGCTCATCTTGAATCTAAGAGCTATAAGAATAAGCCAAAGAGAAGGCTGAAATTATAAAGGCGAAAGACCAAGCCCTTCTCGGATAGGCATTCGAACTTGAACTCGTCTACAAAGAAGTGTAAAAATCCATGAGGAAAACCAAGGGCTAGCCGAAAAGTTGGACACTCTATCATCCGATAAGCTTTCAAATGACATCGAGCTTGTTGTCTGCTGGAGCGAGTAGATTGATCTTGAAAAAAGCCCGGGATGTTGAGAACGAGAAGAAGGCTCATGAGAGGGAAGTCCTCAACCAAGCTCTCGAACATTTTTACGCAATTGTGAAATTCACAAGGATCTAAAGAGGTTAGAAGACAATTATCCTTCCACCCTTGCTGACGCGTGGTAAGAAGTGGTACGCTGAGCTGGAGGTGACTGCTCCGAGATCGAGTTACTGGGGCGGTACTTGAGTGTCGAAGAGATAAATGTATTTGCTTTAGGGAAGGCAATTCCCACTAAGGAGGATGCTAAGGCTGTCGCTGACCTGAGCCCTTCAAGTCAGCGTGAAGTGTCCGTTTCATAGTCTAGGGCATTAGTGATGATCATCCCTTCTTCAACCGCACCGCACGAGCCTTGTTTCCCTGTTCCAACGATTGGCAAGTTCCTAGCAATCAAAGAGTATGAGATTGATGTCATACCAAGGAGTCCCACTTTTCTTATTTCTCTTGTTTCTCCCATGATCTAGCACGTCGATCTCACTCCTTAATCTGTTACCGAGCTATACCATTCTCTCTGTGAACTCATAGGTCCACTTTATTTCCCACCTTTTCCTCCTTCTTATCAGAGCGCATGAATTGAAGCGATTTTCACTTTCTCCATTGCTGTTTCCACAAGTTCAACTGCTACACTCTAACCTTCCATCTTTGGACCCGGATTCGGTGCCTAATAGATTGTTACATTGGAAGGGTCGGATGGCATTGTCGTATCATAGGAGAAGGATGTTCAGGAGGTTAGTGCTACTGGTCCGATCGGGGACAAGATGATGGCGGAGCGGATTTAAGAAGAAGAGAGAGAAGGCAAAGCTTAAAGTGGATCCAAATGTTGCAACGTCCAGGATCCTCCCATTCACCATCAAGACTGGCAAACCGAAGTCTGTAGGTGAGTCGGTCGGTGAATCCGAGGATACTGACTCAAGCAAGGTGGTGGTGAAGAAGAAGAAGACCCTAACCCGACCGGGCAAAGGTGGCAGCAGGAAGAAGTGATAGGCTCGAGCATTAGTGGATCCTGGTTTTGGTGGCCCTTTTAGTTTGTGTCTTTTGATCTTTTGTGTCTTTTTGTACAAGTACAGATTCTATACTTAGGATCTTTTCTTTTGATGTTGCATCAGTAGAGTCTATACCTTTGCTTTCTGGTATCCAAAGAAGCCCCTACCATTTGATATTGTACATAAAGTGATATAAGCAATGAAAAGACTAATATTTCTACTATAATCTCTTCTATGTAGTCCTTTGTATTCTATGTACTGTGTCTGTTTATATACAACTATATGTGTGCATATTACAATTGCTCATATCTCAATTTCCATATTATACACTGTTGTACGTTGTGATATAAGATTTGTTTATTTACCACAATTCTTTGCATGTAAATGGTGTAAATAGTGTAATTTGCAGTTATATATCGTACTACTCTACTTAGCCCTGTTGTGGTTGCCAAAATTCTCTGTTCGATGTAATAGAACCATGAAGTGATTTTCATTCCGACCAAGTGTTAGTATGTTGTGTGCCCCTCAGTCCATGGGGTTGGTTACTTCGAAGACATGACATGAAACTGAATGCTCTGGGCAGCTCTCTGGTTGCCACCATTCCATGATCTATTATAGCTCCTATCTCTGGAAACTTGTAATTTGAATGCTTAAATCCGAGCATTTAGTGCTTTGATTGCGGTCGATTCTCTCCAAACTCGTTATTGAGGTTTTATCCACATACTAGTTTCTATCTCTAGAGACCTCCAAGCAGCTCAATCCTTTGAATTTTCTTTCCACATTGCCTATGTCTAAGTGATGTTGAGTTTTGGGAGGTGGGGATTGATTTCTACCAATCCTGCAACTAATGAATTTTTCAATGTTGTCGGAACAATGTCGGTACTTAGGAGATTTTGACAAACTGACGATGTTATTGGGGTAACATTAATGATTCGAAATGCGCTTGAATGCGGTTTCATTGGTTCAAGCAGCAAAGGAATAGGTACTTATTTTGGACACAGTTTCATTGGCCCAAGAAGCGAATGAGTTGGGCATACTTAAATGCAGTTCCATTGGTTCAAGTGACTAAGGAATGAAAGCTTACCTCGATGCGATTCCATCGGGCCAACAAGCGAAAGAGATGGAAAGCACTTGAATATAGTTCCATCGGTTTGAGTGGCTAAGGAATGAAAGCTTACCTGGACGAGGTTCCATCGATCCAAGAAGCAGAAGAAATTGAGCGCACTTGAATGCAGCTCCATCGGTTCGAGTGGCTAAGGAAATGGGTGCCAGCTTGGACGTGGTTCCATCGATACAAGAAGCGAGGCGTAGCATATAGATGCGTGCGAGGATTTGGGCCTTCCCTATATTGCCGGAGCAGCATCGATTCTCAGAAGGCAAGGGTCAATTTTCTCCGTCGATCCGGCGGTTTGAGTCGATTTGCTTCCATCGACTGAGTGGGTTGCTTACTTGAACACAATTCCATTGGTTCAAGAAGCATGTGGGTGGAGCGCACTTTGACCAAGTTTTACCCGTCCAGGTAGCGAGTGAATGGTTTTTGAGTCAATCTGACCCCGTCGACTCAGCAGGTTGTTTACATGAACGCGGTTCCATTGGTTCAAGAAGCGAAATAACTTTAGTGATAAAATAAAGAGAAAGGTAAATCCTACCTATTTATAATGCCCCCGATATCTTTGGGTGGCTTATTTGTGAAAATTGGAAATACATAGATAGAAATTCAAACAAAATAGTATCGCAGCGAATCGTTGTTCTAAGCATGTTGAATCTGGATTCCATCGAACGTTATGAGCTTAAAAGTTCCATCTCCAAGTTTTTGGCCGATAATGTAGGGTCCTTCCCAGTTTGAGCCAAGTGCCCCCGTACCTAGGGTAGATTTATTTCAGGACGAGATCTCCCACTTCAAAGGTATGGTTTTGAACTTTGGCGTTGAAGTGTCGTGCCACTCTCTTTTAATGAGCAGCAGTCCTTAGCTCAGCTTCTTTCTGCTTATCATTGATTTGATTAAGCGATTCGAGCAGGAGCTTCTCATTTTCACTCTAGTTGATGTGTCATCTCCGATGAGAGGGGACTTCCCGTTCCACTGGAATCATTGCTTCCGAACAGTATGCCAAGGCGAAAGGTGAGTGCCTGGTCACCGATTTATGAGTCCTTCTGTAAGCCTATAGTGCAAGCGGAAGTTCATCATCCCAATTTTCTTTAGCTTTTGTTAACCGTTTCTTGATGGTGGATTTGATGATTTTGGTCACTGCCTCCACTTGCTCGTTTGCTAGTGGGTATGCCACTGTGGAGAAGCTTTTCTCGATCCGAAAATGCTCGTAAAAGTTCTTGAATTCGACACTCTCGAATTGAGTTCCATTATCTATGATGATTTTATGTGGTACTCCGAATCTGCATATAATATTTTTAGTAATGAAGTTAAATACTTTCTTAGTATTTATGGTGGCCCATGGTTCCCCTTTGCCCCATTTAGTGAAGTAATCAATTGAGATGATAGCATATTTAGCTCCCCCTTTAGCTATTGGTAATATGCCAATTAGATCGATTCCCTAGATCGCAAACGGCCATGGGCTGACCATTTGCATTAGCTTTGTGGGTGGGGTTCTTGTGATTTTGACAAATCTCTAGCACTTATCGCAACATCTAGTGTAGTATACTACATCTCGGTTAACTGATGGCCAGAAATATCCATAATGAAGGACCTTCTTTGCTAGTGTATGCCCCTCGATGTGGTCTCCGCAGCTTCCTATGTGAACTTCCATGAGGATCCTCTTGGCTTTATTGTCGGTTAACATCTGAGTAAGAGGGTGGAGAATCCCTTCTTGTAGAGCACTCCGTCTTGTAGTACAAATCGTGATGCCTTCCGAAAAAGCTTCTGCTCATTCTGATCCCTATGGAGTGTCCCTTTGAGCAGATATTATTTGAACGGTGTCATCCACGATTCCTCTTCATCTATAGTTTCTAGTATCCAATCAATGTCCATCTGATCAATGCTAGGTGCCATCAGCGTCTCAACCGGAACCAGCCTCATTGACCGTGCTTCTCTAGAACTGGCTAGTTTACTAGGTAATCTGCTTTTATATTCTGCTCTCTCAGATTATGACTTATGGTATATTGTTCAATGTTGTTAGGCAATTCCATAACTTTGACAGATAAGGGGCAAGGTTTGCCCCCTTTGCTTGAAATTCCCATTTCACCTCACAAACAACTAGCTAAGAGTCGCTGTATATGTGCACTTATTCCTAATTCCTTCACAATTTTCTGTCCTGCTATTAATGCATCATACTCTGCCTCATTGTTAGCAGCATGGAACTCCAACCTTAGAGCGTAGCAAACAGACCATCCTTCGAGAGTTTCGAGAATGACTCCACCTCCTAAGAAAAAATCATTTGATGCACAATCGACAAATAGTTTCCACTGTAACACTGCTTTTGGAGTGTTTTCTCCTTTGCCATCTCGTATTGTGAACTCGACGATGAAATATGCCATTGCCTATCCGTTGATTTCACTTCGGGGGTGATAAGTGATGTCGTACTGGCTCAACTCAATGTTTCATTTAAGAAGTTGTCCTGACGTCTCTAGACGGCATATCACCTGCTTCAAAGGATGATTCGTCAACACTTTGATTGGGTGAACCTGGAAGTATGGGCGTAACTCCTTTGATGCAGTCAATAGGAAATAGGTTAATTTTTCCAACTTTGTATAGTTCTTCTTAACTCCTGTGAATTTCTTACTGATGTAGTAAACAGGCCACTCGGTTCAAGCTTCCTCGCATACCATTGCTGCACTCAGAGTGTGAATTGACACTACTGGGTAGATGAATAGGTCTTCCCCATCCATCAGTTTGGATAAAACCGATAGAGCCTCCGTATGTCGCAATAATTCTTCAAAAGTGGTTTGGCAGGACTAATTTCGTTCGAAAATTTCCTTACCCTTCTTCAATGCGTCAAAGAACGGTATACACTTGTCTATCACTTTGAAAATAGATCGGCTCAACGCTACGACCTTTCCATTCATACTTTGCAATTCCTTTTTGGTTGTAGGGGTTGTGACATTTTGTAGAGGGGGTAATTTGCTTGGGATTAGCTTCAATGCGAGTAGCATTCACAATGAAACATAGAAATTTCCCTAAAGCTAGGACGAAAGCATTTCAAGAGGTTAAGCTTCATTCTATACTTCTGAAGAATCTCAAACATTTTCAAGAGGTTATCCAAGTGATTTCCTGACACACATGACTTGTGTGATGCCCCACCTCTATGCTCACAATAACAAAGGTTATTATAAGGAATAACGTCTCCTATTGCGAAGAATAAGGCTTGTGAGAAACGACCATCCGTAAGTTATGCCTTAGACGAGTATTGATTACATCGATAGGAGTTGTATAAATTACTCCCAAATATATATTTTCAATCCAAATCTAAAACGAAACTACAGTGGCTAAAGAAAAATTCAGAACAACTCGTAATAACAACAATACTGATAGTATAATCACATCAGAACAGAAATATCAGATATATAGCATAAGACAAGTCTGGAATACATGCTACAACAATCGGTAGTTCACATGAACCAAATGTACATATACATATACATCAACATACATAAGACGATAGTCAACAATCCAAAAGAACTCCTCGAAGGCTAGACAAAAGATGATGTGAGATCCCAAAAGCTGAAGCTGCAACTGAATCAGAGATAGAGATTACCCTGAAATAACTCGGTCTCACCCGAGTATTATTTAAAAGAAAATAATAAACGGATCAATCTAATTTATTCTTAGATGTAAGTGCATCATAAATAACATCAAAGCAAAATAATAATAATCTCGAATGAGACTATTCAACAAAAGAAATCAACATAATTAAATGAAGAAATCACATCAAACTTGACGCAGCGGATATTAATCAAAACGATCTTCAATCGGTGAAAGTAGCAATCGATGGTTTGATGGATGCTGAAATGCCCGAACTCGTTGATCCGAAGATACCGGGTTCTAGCTATCTCTGTCTCGTTGATCCGAAGATACCGGAAAAGAGATCTACGATTCTTCGACGTTGATCTTGCGCACAAGATACCGTGAATCGGCTTCAACAAACGATGATCGAGCGCACTCGAATGTCGAAAGTGGAGATAGGAGATACACTCGACTACCAATTGAAATTGAAAGCACAAAGCTAACAAAAGAGAATTTTATTCAAATTTCAACAACCTTTTTTACAATGACATTATGTCCCTATTTATAGGGTTTACAACACGACACAAAGACTTAAGAAAAATTACAACACTTTACACCAACACATAGGTCGTACGCGACCTAAAAAAAAATTACAAAACATCACGACTTAAACAAAACTTGCGACTTACGACCTTCAGAGAATTCGCGACCTAAAAATCTTCTTGCGACCTTACTAAACTTCGCGTTTTAAAGTCTTCGTCACCAGAACTTCGGCGACTACTTCTGGCGACCTAATGAAATCTCACGCGACCTAAAACTTGGCGCGATATAAAGTTTGATATCTGGAGGAAGAATTCGCGACCTAAGGCAGGTACTTCGCGACCTAGGCCTTGTGAAGCTTGCGCATAATCTCGTTCGCGACTTAAGGTGGAATTAGGTCGCTCGACTTTGCTGATGGAGTTAGGTCGTTTGCCAGTTGATTTAGGTCGCTCGCGACTTAAGGTGGAGTTAGGTCGCTCGACTTCGCAGATGGAGTTAGGTCGTTTGCCAGTTGATTTAGGTCGCTCGCAACTTAAGGTGGAGTTAGGTCGCTCGACTTCGCAGATGGAGTTAGGTCGCTTGCCAGTTGATTTAGGTCGCTCGCGACTTAAGGTGGAGTTAGGTTTAGGTTGCTCGCGACTAAGGGAAGAGGTGTTAGGTCGGAAAGCGGCAGTTAGGTCGCTGGAGTTAGATCGGGCCGAGATAGGTCGCTCGCGATTTACGATCTTGGTGAGTGCTTCTTCCTTATGCGCTGCATCATCCTTATGCGCTGCATCATCCTCCCCAGGTTGAGAAAAATTCGTCCTCGAATTTAAAACTTCTTCCCCATTGGGTTGTTCATCTCCATAATAAGGTATAAGATGTTTAACATTAAACACGTCAGACGTGTAAATATTCTCTGGCAGCTTCAACTTATAAGCATTTTCATTGATTCGTTTCACAACTTCCACCGGACCAATTTTCCTGGCTTTCAACTTGTTATAAGCGCCCACTGGAAAATGATCTTTTGTTAATACTGCATAAACCAAATCTCCTTCGTTAAACTCAACATTTCATCGTTTCAAATCTGCAGCTCGTTTATATTTCTCATTTGCTTTCTCCAATCATTCCTGAACGACTTTATGACATTCCGTCAACCCTTCAACAAAATCAGCAGCTTTCTTAACTGTCTTCTTTGATTGTGGCACTACCGTCAAATCCAACGGCCCCTTTGGTAAACTCGAATAAACAATCTGAAATGGACTGTAACCAGTGCTTCGGTTAACAGCATGATTATGAGCAAACTCTGCCTGACACAACTTTAAGTCCCAACTCTTCAAATTGTCCTGCACATGACATCGCAACAAATTTCCCAACGATCTATTCACAACTTCAGTTTGTCCATCCGTCTGAGGATGATATGCACTACTAAATTTCAACTTCGTTCCCACCATCTTCCATAGACTCAACCAAAAGTGACTCAGAAATCGAGTATCTCGGTCAGAAACAATAGATTCGGGTAAACCATGTAAACGATATATCTCTTTAAAGAATAACTGTGCCACTCGAACTGCATCCGCTGTCTTCTTACAGGCTATAAAATGTGCCATCTTCGAAAACCTGTCCACCACAACAAATACAGAATCATTTCCCCTCTGAGTTCTCGGCAATCCCAACACGAAATCCATGCTGATATCAACCCATGGTTTGGTAGGCACAGGTAACGGCATATATAACCCCGCATTCGTCGCTGTTCCTTTCGAAACCTGACAAATATGACACCTCTCCACAAATCTTTCTACCTCTTTCCTCATTGACGGCCAAAAATAAGATTGAGAAATTAACTGCAACGTACGATCTCTACCCACATGGCCTTCTTCATGTAGTTCTTTAACAATCTTCATTCTCAAACTACAGTCTGGGATGCACAAACGATTTCCTTTAAACAGAAAACCATCCACCAACACAAATTCATCAGTGCTTCCTTCCTTTACTTTTTCCACACATTTCACAAAGTAAGGATCTTCTTCAATCAATTCTGGTAATAATTCAAAACCTGTCACTTCAACTTTCATTGTTGTCAACAGATGACTCCTCCTGCTCAAGGCATCAGCCACACGATTGGTTACCCCTGACTTGTGCTTAACGACAAAAGTAAACTGCTGCAAATAAGCAATCCACGATGCATGTCTTGCCGAAATCTTGTCTTGTCCTTGTAAATGTTTCAACGCCTCGTGATCAGTGTATAAAACAAATTCTTTCTGGAATAAGTAATGTCGCCAGTACTTCACCGCTTGAACAACAGCATAAAATTCCACATCATAGGTACTGTATCTCATCTTTGCTCCTGACAACTTCTCGCTGAAATATGCAATAGGACGCCCATTCTGACTCAACACCCCTCCAATTCCAACCTTTGACGCATCAGTATGTAGTTCAAACAATAACTGAAAATCTGGTAATACAAGAATTGGTGCAGATGTCAGCAACTTCTTGATCTTCCCAAAAGCAATCCCAGCTTCCTCCGTCCAAGAAAATTGTTTCCCCTTCATGCAATCAGTCACCGGTGCCATCACGCTACTGAAGTGTGGAATGAATCTTCGGTAGAACGATGCTAGCCCATGAAAACTTCTCACTTCTGTAATTGTCCTTGGCTGTGGCCAATTTCTAACTGCTTCAACTTTATTCTGGTCCATCTGTATACCTTCTCCGGACACAACATACCCCAAAAACAAAACACTATGCGTCATGAACACGCATTTCTTTGTCGCAGCATAAAATTGTTCCTGCCTTAGTACCATCAACACTTCCTTCAAATGATGTACGTGTTCCTCCGAACTCCCACTGTATATTAGAATATCATCGAAATACACCACCACAAATTTCCCGATAAAAGGCCTAAAAATTTGATTCATCACTCGCATGAACGTACTTGGTGCATTCGAAAGACCAAACGGCATCACCAGCCATTCATACAACCCTTCTCTTGTCTTGAATGATGTCTTCCATTCGTCCCCTGGTCTGATTCGAATTTGATGATAACCACGTTTCAAATCAATCTTTGAAAATATAGTTGCCCCACTCAACTGATCTAGCAAGTCATCCAACCTTGGCATAGGAAATCTGTATCTCACAGTGATCTTATTCAATGCCCTACTGTCTGTGCACATCCTCCACGTTCCGTCCTTCTTCGGTACCAACAAAGCTGGTACAGCACATGGACTCAAGCTTTCCTGCACACGTCCCTGCTCAAGCAATTCTTCCACCTGCCTCCTCAATTCTTCATGCTCCTTCGGACTCATTCGATAATGCGGTCTATGTGGCAATACTGCTCCCGGAACAAGATCAATTTGATGTTGAATGTCTCTCAGCGGCGGTAACTCTTTAGGCAACTCTTCTGGAAATACATCCTCAAATTCTTTCAATACTGACTTCGCTTCTTCTGGAATTTCAACCTCCTCACAGTTCTCACACCCAATCAACAGGTATACTTCAGGCTCCTTTTCAACCTCCTTAACAAATTCCTTCAGAGATAATAAAGTTTTCAACTCTTCAATCTCCTCCAACTTACTCTCCTTCGGTTGTTGCTTCTTGGGAACCAAAGTGATTTTAGTACCCTCAAACGTGAAACTGTAACTGTTAGCACGACCATCATGTTGTACTGCTCTATCAAACTGCCATGGTCTGCCCAACAACAGATGACACACATCCATGTCTACGACATCACACCAGATTTCATCTTTGTATTTCTTCCCAATTGAAAACTTCACACAAGCTCTACGTCCAACTTTCACTTCACCACCCTTCCTCAACCAAGCTAACTTGTACGGTTTAGGATGTTTCTCGGTTTTCAACTCCAACTTCTTCACTGCTTCTATAGAGATAATATTATCACAACTCCCAGCATCAATAACAAATTTACAAACTCATCCCAGAATAGTGCATGTAGATTGAAAGATATTGTTCCTCAACCAACTACTTTCCTCCTCTTGCTTCGGTGTTAAACAACTTCTTCTCATCATCAATGCGTATCCTTCATCTCCCGACAGTAAGTCTTCCTCCTCAACTGATAAAGAATTAGAACATTCAGCTTCTTCCTCCTCATCCTCAACCTCAGCAATCATTGCTCTCTTCTTTGGCTTTGGACACTCATTGCTTTTATGACCCAACTCCTGACAATTGTAACATTTGAAACCGTTGTTAACCTTTGCCTTCTCAGCCTCCTTCACCACTGGTTTACTGATAGGTTTAGACACATTAGAACTTCCACTAACACCCTTCACTTGATTGTTGGAATTAGTAAACACACCACCTCCTCGTCGTCCCTGCTTCTCCCAAGCCAACGCTTTCTGATGTGCTTCCGCCACAGATCTTGGATCGAACATATTCACCATATCCTGGATCTGCATTCTCAATCCCCCAATGAATCTAGATGTCAGTTGTTCTTCCGTTTCCATAATATCATTCCTTGCAATAAGCTGATAAAACTCATCTGCGTAATCATTAACAGTCTTTGTGCCCTGCCTCAAGTTCTGCAAACGTTGATACATCAGAGATTGATAATTGTAAGGTAAGAACGTTGCTTTCATCAATTTCTTCATCTTCTCCCAAGATTCAACTTTTGACTTCCCCATTCGTTCACGTGTAAGTTTAGTTTGCTGCCACCATGCCAAAGCTCTACCCCTCAACCTTGTAGCAACCAACTTCACTCTACGACGTTCTGGAACTTCTTTGAAATCAAAAATTTCTTCAACATTAGCCACCCAATCCAAAAACTCCTCAGCCTGCATACCACCTTTGAATTCTGGAATTTCTGTCTTCATCCCAGATTCCCACTTGTGATCGTACTCCGACTGATTCCTTCCTCGTCCACGTCCTCGTCCATGAACACTACCACCATCATACTCTTCTTCACCATCCGATGTATATCGATGTCGATCCTGACCACCAACATCTCTACCACCACCATTTCTTCCACCAACATTCCTACGATCTACATTCCTCCGATCTCGATCAGTCACATTTCTATCACGACCTCGATCTTCAACATTTCTATCACAATCTCGATCCACGCTTCTATGATCACTATCAATACTTCTCTCCCGATTAGAATGTGGTGAAACTCTACTTCTTCCATGGCTCGATTCAGGTGAAACCCTTCTCTGATTTTGACTCATTTCAAGCATCATTCTCTCTAATCGACCAATCCCTTCAGTAAGCTTCTCATTGAAATTCTCGTTGATTCGTTGCTCCATTTCATCGGCCTCTTCTCTTCCGTACAAAGCATTAATATTGCGATGACGTTGAACTCGTCTTGGCGGCATGATTGAATACTTCCCAAACACTTCAACAAATTCACACTTCAAGTTTCAAACACCTTTCGAACTTTGATTCAAAATGAAATGGATCGAAAACTCCAACTTTGTTGCAAAATATGATGAACACGATGAACACAACCTCAACACTTCAAATTCTCGGCTCCAAGACTCGATTTAGCTATGATTGGCTAAAACAAGCTCTGATACCAAACTGACGCAGCGGATATTAATCAAAACGATCTTCAATCGGTGAAAGTAGCAATCGATGGTTTGATGGATGCTGAAATGCCCGAACTCGTTGATCCGAAGATACCGGGTTCTAGCTATCTCTGTCTCGTTGATCCGAAGATACCGGAAAAGAGATCTACGATTCTTCGACGTTGATCTTGCGCACAAGATACCGTGAATCGGCTTCAACAAACGATGATCGAGCGCACTCGAATGTCGAAAGTGGAGATAGGAGATACACTCGACTACCAATTGAAATTGAAAGCACAAAGCTAACAAAAGAGAATTTTATTCAAATTTCAACAACCTTTTTTACAATGACATTATGTCCCTATTTATAGGGTTTACAACACGACACAAAGACTTAAGAAAAATTACAACACTTCACACCAACACATAGGTCGTACGCGACCTAAAAAAAAAATTACAAAACATCACGACTTAAACAAAACTTGCGACTTACGACCTTCAGAGAATTCGCGACCTAAAAATCTTCTTGCGACCTTACTAAACTTCGCGTTTTAAAGTCTTCGTCACCAGAACTTCGGCGACTACTTCTGGCGACCTAATGAAATCTCACGCGACCTAAAACTTGGCGCGATATAAAGTTTGCGACTTAAAGACATCCATAGCTCGCGACCTAGGTTGATATCTGGAGGAAGAATTCGCGACCTAAGGCAGGTACTTCGCGACCTAGGCCTTGTGAAGCTTGCGCATAATCTCGTTCGCGACTTAAGGTGGAATTAGGTCGCTCGACTTTGCTGATGGAGTTAGGTCGTTTGCCAGTTGATTTAGCTCGCTCGCGACTTAAGGTGGAGTTAGGTCGCTCGACTTCGCAGATGGAGTTAGGTTGTTTGCCAGTTGATTTAGGTCGCTCGCGACTTAAGGTGGAGTTAGGTCGCTCGACTTCGCAGATGGAGTTAGGTCGCTTGCCAGTTGATTTAGGTCGCTCGCGACTTAAGGTGGAGTTAGGTTTAGGTCGCTCGCGACTAAGGGAAGAGGTGTTAGGTCGGAAAGCGGCAGTTAGGTCGCTGGAGTTAGATCGGGCCGAGATAGGTCGCTCGCGATTTACGATCTTGGTGAGTGCTTCTTCCTTATGCGCTGCATCATCCTTATGCGCTGCATCATCCTTATGCGCTGCATCAAAACTCCACCAAAATCAACTTTCAAATTCACACTTGAATTCAAAACAACAATTCACAAAATCTAGAAATCAAAAATAGATAACTAGAAAATCAACATAAAAGTGGATCGATCCCATCATATGGCGAGTCTAAGCTACGCCACACGTGCATCTCATATGGCCGAAGCCTACCAAGTACTGTCATCATAATTTTTGGTGCCCAACCAATGACCCGAAGGTCCAACATATGACCCGAAGGTCTAGTATTGGTATTTGACCCGAAGGTCCATCATATGACCCGAAGGTCCATCATAGTGGCTCGAAAGCACACAAAATCATCAAAATCATCAAACAACAAATATTTCAATTAACGAGTCCGGAATTAACTGAAATAGTAAAAGTATGGTTCCATACTCCGCACTTTTGCTAAATCATTTAAATCTCTTCATCGTTTCCTTGAAAGTGTAAAATTGTGTATTTTGTATAAATAAAATTTTCGTTTTCAAACGGACAAGTCCGGAATTAACCGAATCAATAAAAATAAGGATTCATAGTCCTCAATTTTGCTGAATCGTTTAAATCGCTTCCTCATTCTTTTGAAAACGCAAACTGTAATTTTTTTTAAAACAATTTTATTTTAAACGATTTTGAAAACACATGAATAAAACAGCAACATCTGTAGCAATTTCGACAAAGAAATTGCGCTTCACAAAACACCGTAAAAACGGATACCAAATCAATGTTGCGGAATAACCGTTTAAAAATTAACTTTAAATTGACGGTTACCGAAATCCAAAAATGACAGAAATTTTTATTCGTCAAAAATCTCATCAAAACAGTACGTTCCAAAAATTTAATACCGGTGTAGAAATCCGTAAAAATAACGGTAACAAAACGCGTTTTAAACGAAATGCCGGTTCAAAATAATTTAATCCGTGAATTGCACTGCTACAAATTCATCAAAACATTAACTCACGCCTGCAACCTGAACCGAGCTTCTAACATGTACAATAACAACACGCATGTAACTCTCTTAAATTATAAAATACACGCATGCAACATGTTTAGTATCTTTTCATGCGTGAGCACAACCTTACAGGGACTACAAGTATTAACACAAATCTAACTTCATGAGTAAACACGTATTCAACTACATGAATTGCCAGAGACCTGGCATTACCACTTAATTATTGAAATTTTTTTTTACAATCAAGCTATAAAATTTGTAGGCATCAGGGACATTATACACGTATGTATTCAAAAGTTGTATACATGCATGCCTCTGGAACAATGCACATGCATATAGTGAAATAATGAACCAGAGTATGAATAACCATCAAAGGCTAAAGTATAAAAAAACAGGGTGACCACTAAACCCACCGATTCAAGTAAAAAGGTAAATTATACACATGAAGTCCAGGTGATCAAGGCAAGCCAACCTGAACTAAAACTGTACGCATACTACTACAGAGGGGACAGAGCTCAAAATTTACTGCCTAAGCATGCTACTGAGATGTACGCATGAACCACAGGCATGCTTTGGAAGAAATGAATCAATCTGGGTAACAAAGTTTTTACACAAAAAATGGGATAGAGAATAAACTAGAAATTGTGAGTATAGAACTCACTTAGTTTGTTTCTAATTCAGTTAGCTTTAAAGATGCAAGCAAGCAAGAGTATGGAATGCTTCCATTAATGTCCTCTTAGAGCACAGCTTGAAGAGTGAAAAAGTTGCAGAGAAATATTATTTTTCATTTCTCTTCAAAATCGTATACAAGTCAATGAAGAAATGCTTTGGCTACCACTTCTTACATATGCATTTAATGCAACATGCACTAGCGAATAAAAAGGACACGCAGAAAACGATGAGGGTAGCTGTGAACAAGTGATGGCAATGAAAAAATATGTTTTTACACTTTGTTCACCTTCGGCTTATAGCTTCGGTTTTTTTTCTTAACTGACAGTAATGCAACGATAAAAGAAAAATGTAAAATATACACTATACTCCTTTTTTCTTTTCAACTTCACTGCATTTCTGTATACTTTGCATTTATAAAAAGAATGTGACCAACAGTGTACTAAGATTGATATGAGAATTGTTATTTTAGGACTAGTTTGAACTAATGTCTGAAACTAAACAACTACTAAGTCAATTCTTTTGTTTATTTCTCACTTGCTCACAATAGTTACCGAAACAAGTGAATTACAGTCATTTCACTCACACCACATACTCCGTTAACTTTATTATGTTCTTTCTTCGTAATAAAGTTTGCTAAAAGACTAAATGTGATATAAAAAGAATGGATTCTTTTTTTTTCAAATTTTAATTTAAAAATTTCTATTTAAAATATTCACTCCGACAGTAATTCAAAAATTACGGTCGTTACAGATTTTAAAAAAAAATTATTACGTCGGTAATAAAATCACGGTCGTTACAACTTGACTAGCATGTCATCCACATAGACTTCCATCATCCGCCCAATCTAATCTTTGAACATTATATTCACCAACCATTAGTAGGTTGCGCCCGCATTCTTTATCCCGAATGGTATCACTCGGTAACAATATAATCCAAGGTCGTTGATGAAGCTGGTGTTCTCTTGATCGGGTTCATGCAGCATAATTTGGTTGTATCCTAAGTAGGCATCCATGAATGAGAGTAGTTCATGGCCTGCAGTTCCGTCTATAAGCTGGTCGATTCTGGGTAACGGGAAGCTATCCTTGGACAGGCTTTGTTTAGGTTCGAGTAATCAATGCAAGTTTGCCACTTTCCATTGTAATTCTTAACTAGAACAGGATTCGAAACCCACTAAGGATAAGTTGCATCGTAGATGAAGCCATTAGCCAGTATTTATCCATTTCTTCCTTTAGTGCAGCGGATCGCTCCAGACATAGCTTGCATCTCTTCTGTCTCACTAGAGTGTACTAGGGATCGATATTGAGTGCGTGACACTCTATCTTCAACAATAACCCACACATATCAGAATGCATCCAAGCGAACATGTCCAGGTTATCGCGAAAAATTTTGATCAATTCTTATTGCATTTTGATCCAAAGTTGTGACCCTATTTTTAAGACTCAAGTTGGGTCATTCATATCGATAGGTATTAACATCGTAATCTTTGCTGGTGCCACCCATTCCTCCCCTGAACTCTTCTTTCTAGGGTATAAAGCCTTGTCGAAATGATTATGGTCCCCGAACTATAGGCGGTACTATAATTGCTATGCTGATGGTTCGTGAATGTGGAAAGACTTCCCCACATTCTTTCCCTTTTCCTTTCGTTTCGATTTGCATAACTCAACGGTGTAACAATCTCTAGGGATGCTTTGATCTCCCTTTATAACTCCATATCCATTCTCCATCGGGAATTTCATGGTAAGGCACCATGGAGTCAAAGAGATCTTAAAATCAACAAGGATCGATCGATCTAAGAAAGTGTTGTAAGCTGACATTTCATCCACGATCACGAAGGTTTGGATAAGGACTACTCTTCATTCTCCTTCCCCAAGCTCGATAGGCAAGTCAATCGTCCCAACTGGCTGTCTTGGTTCTCCCGTAAAGCCCTGGATTTTCATTCGGCAAGCAGAAACATCCTACATGCTAATCTTCATATGATCGAACGTATATCGAAACAAGATGTTGATAGAACTTCCACTATCCACCAGGACTTGGCGTACAACTACCAGCCCGATTTCGATGGTTACTACCATCGGGTCGAGAGTTGGTGCTTCTACTCCTTCAGTGTCTTGGTTTCAAAACACTATATCATCATTGAGTGTCCTTATTTTCTTGGTTTGGGCACCATCCTCAATTGCAAAACAAGTTTCTTTCAGAGCGTGCTTTAGTGAACTCGGGTATCGCTCTATCTCCTCCTAACTTTTCTATGCTGGGTGAGGTCCTCCAGAAATAGTGCCAATAACTAGTCTCTGTTCCGTCCGTTTGTTCTCCGCTGGGTCCAGGTTGGTTCCTTTGAGTACTTAGAACTAGAGGTCAAGCAGGCTAGTTAGAGTTTTGTGATTTCTTCATGTACTATTGGAGCTTGTTGTTCCTAATCAATTCCTTAATCAAATCTTTTATATGTGGGCACTCATTCGAGTTATGCCCGTAAGTCTTATGGAAGCAACATAACTTCCCTGATGGCTTTTGTCATTTAGATTCTTCCTTCCTAGGAGGCTTGTTGTATTACCTAGTTCCTTGAGTTGCGGGTCAGATGTTCTCCAGGCCGTCATTCAACGGCCTATACTCCTTGGGTCTTAGGTTCTTGATCCGCTTTCCATTCCCATCATGTCTACTAGTGTTTTGATTTTTCCTTTTCTGATTTCCATCTTTCCTTGCATTTCCTATCGTGGCTCCAGAATTGTTTCCATCCTGGTTGACCACTACATTGCTCTGGACTATCTCCTTTTGTTGCACACTGACAATCTTGCCCTCCAATGCGTCCTCCTTTTCCAATCTTAGATACTGACTCGCCTTCTGGTTGAACTCCTTCATGGTAGTTAGTTGTTTTAACTTAATCCATCTTCCAAATTCTATGTCCGGATGGATAGCTCGGACTGAAGCCATGAATGCCATGTCTTCGTTGGGACCGCTCACTTCAGTAAATGCAATATTAAACCGGTTCATAAAGGTCTTTAATAACTCATTTGGTCCCTGGAAAAGGCCAGATAGAGACATCACATCTTTTGGCTATGTTGTGTGAAGCCTGAACTATTCCAAGAATTTCCTTGCTAACTCATCAAATGTAGAAATGGATCTTGGTGGGAGTCTGGTAAACCACATAGAAGTAATACCTTCCAGGATGATAGGAAAAAATCTTCACCAAACTGCATCCATTACTCTAGCTCCGTCCATGTGCCAATCGTACTTGTACAAGCGTGGTTTAGGGTCTATCGTCCCATTATAGGCTGGTATAGTAGGCACAACGAACTTCTCGGGATATTCCTCCCATATGATATTTTCAGCAAATGGAGTTTGACTTGGTGCATAACCCCAGTCGTCGTCTTTTCTACCCTTACTTTCTTCCATCAAGTGTTCGACCATGTCCGTTATGTACGCCACACTAGTCCGGTAGTCCGTAGGTCGACTGTCACAGGCTACATCAAGCGTTTAGCTCTACATACGGCCTTGGTTTTCCAATTAAAGCCTAGATTATCTATTCTCCGAGAGAACCACTCCCGTTGACTTCCGTTGGCACACGTTAAACTAGTGGCGGTGGTTTGGACTTTTTTTCCGGCATTCTGGCTGTTTATATCAACATTTAATTCCAGTCCTTTAGAATTGAGTTGCATGTCATCTTCAGAATTGGAGGGAAGCATTGCAATATTCCCTTCTGGAGACTTTGCTCCAAGGTTGGGGTTTGTAGCAGGTTGTTCTCCGGCAGGAGGGGTACTTCCATGAACTTTAATAAAAATTCCAGTCGCTCCACCAGCTATCTCCTTTTGCTTTTTCTTTTCATCTCTCCTGTTCAAACCTAAGACGAAGGAATTTTCCTATTCCATAGCCTTTGCGGTTTCTAGCCTAGTCCTCGAGGCAATGGTGGTTGTAGCACTAGCAAAGCGTCTATCTTGTCCATAAGAGCTTTTTGGCTATCAGCCATCTTTTGGTTAAGCGGATCAACCATCTGGTTAAATTCTCCTCTTGTCACAGCTTCATAATGAGTAGAAGATTTCGATGCTTGATTTCTAGTATTTACTCCTATCGGTAAGTTGGTGGTGTTGTTGAGTTCAACTTGCTAGCGGTTTGGTCCATCACTACCAATTGTTGCACCGGTAGATCTCCCATAAGTTATATTCTTTCTTCCCGCCATCGATCTTCAGTGACAAGTCTTCAAATTCTTTTGAAAGTAGGATTTAATTTGTGGATCTAACTTCTAGACCTATTCGATCCAAAGTGGAGAGCTAGATCTAAGCCTATATTCATTTTTATCAGTGAAAGCACCAAAATCTTAACCTAAAAAATGGACCAACACCTTAGAGTGTGATGTGAAAGCACCAGCCCTGTTAGAACAGAGCAAATATAATAGAAAAGTTGCAGAAAAGTAAATTGACACAGAGAATTTTATAGTGGTTCGGCTGTTAACTAAGCCTACATTCACTTTATAGCTTTGATCTTGTTTGAATGAAATTACATGGTGATTGACAAAGAATTAATCACAAGCACAAGTGTTAGATAGATTCTAAGTCCTAGAATTGCCTAAATTTGTTGCCTTAGTGACCATGATGTAGAGGAGAGAGTTGAAGAATGGAGATCCCGTGTAGTGATAACAGAATCCAGCCCTCATCTAAGTTGCTCTATGGATTGTATTTATAGTGGTAGCTATCGTATTAGGCCACAATTGAGATCAATTCTTGATCTTTGCTATGCTTAACACATGAAAGGAGAAGGTTTAGATCTAATAGTAACTATTTATGGAAGCGTACCTAGTTTCTACTGAAACTAGGTGCACCGCTCAACTATGTAGCATTCAGACCGAATGGCTCTATGAAATTACGTTGATACTTCCACATATTATGGTTAACGTAGGAGACATCTCTATTTTTCCCCGGGGGATCTTTATAATTACCATTTCTTAGCTTAGTTGGAGCAGAGTCCAAAGGTCGGCCTTGTTATGTGTGCCAAATCGTGGACCCATTTAGGTTAACACTAGAATTCGACACCGACTTCTCAAGTCGGTACCAACATATGGGTAGGTGGGTTGAATCTTCTTGCATCCTCCATGCTACTTAATTTTAAGATGTCTTATTTAATTTATTTGGATATTTGGTTGATATTGGTGATGGTTCCTTCATCACTTGGTTTATTCAACCATTCTGACAGCTAACCCTTCAACCTTGGTATTTAGTTGATTAAAATCCTTTGATATTGCTTGGGCACACATGAAATAGGTAATGAAGAGCCTCTGCAAAGTTTGAGTGAGAAATATAGGAACATGAGATGTCTCCACCGAGCTCTTCATGTCAGCACCGACTTCCCATACTTGCTCCAATCATGTTGAAACTTCTCTGAGTTGTTTACTTGGTCAATTAAAGTGTGCTTCTGAGATTTCAAGTCATTTCATCTTCGTCTCGAAGTTCTAACTCCTATTGATTTCTACATGGTAAGTACCTTATGTCTTTGCTAAAAAAGTTTGATTAGCTAAAGAGAGGTTTTAAGTTGTTGTTTATATGTTGTCATATTACTTACTATACAAGTTCCAAATTATTTATACTACTTGTATTGAACAAAAAGTTGTTTTTTAACAAAACATGTTCTGGTCACAATTTCAGTATTTCTACAAAGTATATATTTTTGTAAATAAAATTCAAAAATGAATCTCCTATTGTTAGTTATTAATACCAAAGGGGCTAATAAGGTTATAAAATCATATTTATTCACATTAAGTCCTAGATTCAAATATTTAACTAATTCAGATATTTAAATACGAAGTGTTCGAAATTCCGGGTCGTTACATTCTTTCCCCTGTAGAATATTTCATCCTCGAAATCCCAACGCAAGTTACCATACATTAATACTTAATAGTATTATAATCATTAGCAAACTTAGCTTACCGTTTGCCTAGGTCCAAAACCTTCTCATCGCTAAAGAATGATAAATAAACTACTAAGTGTACCTTTTGCTCAATCGCCTCATGTTATTACTTAGTCAATTATTCATGCTACCTCAAACAATTTAAAGAGTCTTTTCTCAAACCATCCATAAGCCAACAAACATAATTTTCAATTATACCAAATCCCGTACGATGTACATATGTCATCCGTACACAATATCAAATCTGATCACTTGCTCAATCGCATAAATTCCACTTCCGAACTAGTATATATCACTTGACTTCTCTAGTGTGGAATCCAATCCGGTTCCCTAATTAGACACTTCCGTTCTCCTTACATAGCCATATACTATGATAGAAAATTTCATAATCATATCAAAAACCTGTATCAAGTGTTCGCCATCAAGAATCTAGTGAAAAGGATCCTAACTCGGATCGGTGTAAATCACCTTGAAATCATGTACTCGAATCCTAGATCAAGAACTGTTATGCGAATAAAATGATCTACGTACAACATACATACTTTATTCCATAAGTTTCTTATCACTGTTTTAATTCACGCTAATTTACATAAATTATTTCTCAAAAATTAGTTATGCAACATTTTTTAAAAACATTACTTAAGTTTATAAACATTTATAAAGACTTATCTTCACTTATAAAACATTTTATTAAAACAAAATTTTATTCGAAAACATTTCAAGACTTAAGTTCATTACTCATATAATACTCTACTATATCCTACGAGCATATACAAAACATTCTTTTATGTTTTTACTTCCTAAAATTTTGACGAAGGACTAAAATAAATTTGTATCTTATAATCGTCCTTCTAGACTTGTTTATCCATCGGGTTAGATAAGCAGCTTGGTAGAGTAGGATTTTAGTATCCGAACTCAAGAATAGAGTACATTGTCCTTAAAAAACCCTAATGTAAAAACGCTTATTAGTTGGCCCAATAACGTTGAATGTTCTATTTGACGATGATGTTTAACAAGTTTTGTTTTAATTTACTATCCTTTCAAAATATGAGTTATAAAAAATTCAACTTTTATAATTTCACAAAGATATTCAACTTCACTTTTAGTATCAATTCGGAACTTTTTGACCGTCCAAAATCATCGAAAATTTTGTTTTATTTCAATAATTGTAAACTAACTAACACCATATCATAATAAGATGCACAACCAAACTAGTCTAATGCATAGGATACATGCGTCCATAATATAACCTAACAGCAAATTTAAGAATTAAACATCAGGTTTTATTTCAAATCATTTGAAATAATATATATATATATATCCTTTTGGATATCAAATCGTACCTTTTGAGATTAAACCAAAATCATTTTCAAAACAAATTTTCCAAAATATTTTCAATAAAATCCATGGAAAATATTCATATAGATCGAGTAACAACAAAATGATATAAGGAACCGAGTCTTACTAAGAATATATACCCTTTACTAAGAAGGGTAATACTCAAGAGAAGTGCTTACCATTTATACATATCTCTCACCCATTTTTAATCACTTTTGATTCACTCGAACTAGCTAACATAAAAATACTTTATTTCCCAAGTTGATTTGTCGATTCTGAAAGCAACCTCAAACTAGTACAAATCTTAAAACTCTTTTATAAAAAAACATTTAGCCCTTCAAAATAGTTTCAAATAATACCATTATTGTTTACTCCAAACTATTAGAAACCATCTTAAAAAATACTGGATTTAAATTCACAAATTTCCAATTTAAATCCATCTTATTTATAAATCTCATTTATATAAACCATATTTATGTAATATATTTATATAAACCATATTTATGTAAACAATATTTTCTTATATAAAATCATTTCACAATATTTATCTTTTATATATCATACATTTCCTTTAAAACTATAATAAATAACTTTTACTAAAGTTAATTTTTTTACCCAACATTATCATCGAACGCCTTATAGTCAAACTGTGAAAATTAATTCACAAGGTGTTCGTTTCAATGTTCCTATAAATTACTATTTACCCAACTTATGTTGAAGAAGAAAACTTACAATTCAATAAATAATAGTCAATGCCCATAAATTGGCCAAGCATAACTAGTGAAACAATAAATAATAATCAATGCCCTTAAACTGGATGAGCATGATTTAAACAAAGAGTAAACGGTAATAATTGAATATTATCATTTCCAAACATAACATAAATAACTATATCACTTTACTGAATTTTTTTTAAAACATAATCCTAGGTAAAATTATTTTATTTACCAATTTCAAAAACAATAATGTATCGGTTTGCCTTATTTAAGTATTTAGAAATCCATATCGATACCATGACATCCCATGTATCGACCAGAATTTATAAACAACTCAACAGACCAAATAACCCAATGTAAAACATTTTTATTGCACTAGCAAATTGCGCTCATATGTATAATACACCCAACTCATAGTAGGCATTCCATTACCCTATCTCTTAATGAGTTATGCCTCTCCAAAGCCAATGTTCTTGCTTAACCTTCAGCTCTGATACCATATGTAAAGACTTGCCTTTTCTACCCTCGAATGTCGACACTAATACATCCATGGTATTCACATGTTGAACACCCAAGTGCTGGAAAGACAGAACATTGGGGTAAGAGAAAAAGAAGAAAAGAAAAGGAAGAGAAAGAGGAGAAAAAAACATGAACCTCACACGAAATGATAACATATAATATCAAAATGATCATTACAAAAGAAAATTATATGGATACAATAATCAGAGTAAACTAACCTATCATTAGCTAGGACAGTTATAACAACCTGTCCTTACAATTGTCGATATATATAAACAAAGTAATGTAGTGAAAATAAGAATACTATGGTAGGTAAACATCCAGCTCCTCTCCAAGGTCCCCAATGAACTTTAATGAAATTTGGAAATATACACGGGGCTTACCCGAGCATTATAAGACAATAACCCTCGGATCAGTCTGGTAAACCAACATGAGAAACTCAAGTCATCTGAATTATTTAATGTTATAAAACCTTTTAAAGGTATCTCATAAGACTATGCCACAATAAACACGGATGGGTTTTTACCTTACAATAACCAAAAAATTTCAAAAGAAAATCTATTGATATTATAATAATATCTAGGGTTTAAAATAAATATATAACATAGCTGAAATGCTTGCATCTCACATTACAACATATAAGTGTACATCTAAAACTGGTAAGGAATGTTCGTATATGGATTTTCCGTAGAGACGCCTTCGGCTTAAAAATTAAAGCGGATCTCCAATGACAAGGATCGGAAGATACATTCCGAGCATCGTATATTTCTAGATAATATACACCATAAGGAAACACAACTAGCCCACGCTCGAACATGTAAACATGAGCCACATGGAACCTAAGTATCATCAGCTCCCCACCTGCAACATCTATAAGTATATTCTAGATAAAGGAGTTAATGTACCCCTCTGGTTAGCAAAACCCCTGGATTATTTAGCCTACTCCGTGTTAAGTTATTTTTCCGATGTCGAGGTTATGTTCGACATCTTTCACACGAATCTTCATCACTCGAACAGATCAGGAATCCCTAAATGGATTCCAACATCTCAAACAAATCCATTTCCTAGAGATAGAACACGTATCTCAGACTTGAAGTGGTTTTTGATAAGTAGAACACTTACCGATCCCGGTTTCCTCAAGGTTGAGTCAATAAATTTAGTCACATTAAATAATAATGAGGATGATCGCATATGGAAACTAAGTCCTGTATATTTTCCATAAGAAAGTAAACATACAAGCATTATCAATTCATACAAAGTATGATTAAGTCACCTAAATGACTTTTAACCACTTTTTAATTAATTTATCCATTATTAATTAAAATCTCTTTTATTAGTAAAACTCCTTTTATCTAATAAAACGTTTTTCATTAATGAAACTTTCTTTATAAATTAATACTCCTTTATTAATTGAAACTTCCTTTATCTACTCGTATATATTTAATTTCTCTTTATAAAAGGTATATACTTGTATCCTACTACTTGTATTCACAAATCACTTAACCATTTCCTTACTTTAAAAATATAATTAAAGAGGTTAAAAAATGTAACTCAAACATTATTAAAATAAACCCTTCTCTCTTTTATATTTTAAACATATACTTCTCTATCTTTATTCCAAAAAGATGCCATACTTGTTATTGTAACGATCTGCCTTTCTTACACCTAAAGACGACACTTAATACATCCTCGGTATTCATGTGCTGATCATCTATGTATCCAAAAGACAGGTCATTGGGTAAAGAATATAAAAGACAAGGAAACAAACAAAGATTTTTCTAACAAACGTTAGAGTTACATATACATCATCATAGAATAGTACATATGGTTACTCCAAAATGTTACATCAAAGTTACAACAAGTACGATTCCTAACAAGGACAGTTATATTAGCCTGTCTAAACTACTAATACGCAATATACAAGTCACAACAGAAATAAAGACGACCACAAGATGATGATGAAAGCTCCTACTCTATATTACTTCCCAAAATGCTCCAAAGAAACTAGACTACTTGGCTACTCATAAGAATTTAAGTACCTAAGAGTTTAAGGGAAAGAAATAAACTCCTGGTTAGACATAGGCCTGATGTGAGTACAACATAAGTTTAAATTTATAAAAAACCTTCAAATCAAAGGTATCACATAAGACCACGACACACACAAACACATATGGGTTTTACCTTACGATAGCCAAAAAATTTATATATAAAATCCTCCGATATTATCATAATATCTAGGTTTAAAATAAATATGGAATCATGGCCGAAATTGTTACATTATTAAATTCTAGCATAATAGGTGCACAATCAAGTTCGAAGGCTCGTATTGTAAAATGGATTCCAACTATGAAAAGTTAAAGGTCTACCATCCAAATCAGTATACCTCTAGATAAAATGAACATGAGGCTACAACACGTTGCACCTCTACTACTCTGGACCGGCCCTAGCCCTTACTGGGTAGCACCGAATATGATCACCCCTTGTTTACAATCAACAACCATAAAAGTGATCTCGAAGCATACATAAATATAGCTCTAGATTAGGCGATGATGATACCCAAATGGGAGAAACCAACATAGCCCTATGGCATGTCCCTACTTTATTCATTTACCAGTTGTGAGGCTTGAGGTTACACTTTTAACTTTCCTCCTAGCAGACCATCTTGGAATGCTAACATTGCCCTTTGGACACCCAATGCAATGATAGCATTTGTCCATACAAGTTGTTCCAGGATCGAAAAAACATTCAATGATATCTATCTTCCATTTTGAAATCATCCTAAAGAAGAATAGTAACCTCCATAGCATACTTCATAATGATCTATCATGAACGTTATTATTTTGGAGTGGTTCGAATAAATCATACTTATCCAAAAATATTGTCTCCAAACTAAGTGATAATTCCCGGCTAACTCATTTCCAGTTCTTTTGGAATTATGCAACAAGTATTCAAATCCTTATCGAGGAACTCAAATATACCCAACATACTTCCTGAGTTAAAATAGGGTAAGTTATAACTAGTGGACAATCCGCTACTTAGGGTAATTATATAGAGTTAGCATATGGATAACCATAAACTTACTTCAAAGATGACAAATTGATACGAATTAACACTCCAATATCTATCACGTTTCCAATATCTCGACCTTACTTATCCCTCGTCTAGAAATAAATTCTAGATCTCACAGATAAAGGATCGGCATACTCATCGGCTTTTAGTGCTAACTATGGGATGACTTACTTCCCATAAATGTGTCACCACATTAACTTTGATTTCATATTTGTTTGAGAATACATAAGGGTAATCGACAAAGAGATCTCTTGATTTAAAACATCTTTGCAAAAGGAAACCCATATTTCCCACCCTTATAATATGTCCCTTAGTCATACACCATCATTTTATCAAAACAAAAATTTATAACCGTAAGGAAGCAAAGCTGGCTATTACGAAGAAAGAAGAAAAGAGAAAATCAACTTAAAGCTTAGGATTCAAGCTAGAAGAAATCAATCTCAAACAAACTTAAATTTCCTTATCAAATCTAAGGTGAATAATAATTTCTACTTCTCTATTTTAGTTTTATGATCATATAGTTTCGGATTTTAGTGTAAATCTATTTTTAAGATATATTGAATGATGATATGCTTGAATTATGATTTATAAGGATTAAAAAGTTTATTAAAAAGGAGATATACATGGTTTTAGGGTAAACCGAGATGAATGATTTTTAAATGCCACGGGAAAATTATAAGTTGTAGAAAACATGATTTTGGAGATGGGTTTCAATTTCCATAATTTCCTAAATTAATGTGGATTCTATATTAATTTTCTAATGAAGAAAATGATTTATTGGATTATAAATTATTTACGACTAAAATAATTATTATTTGGGATTGACATTTTTATATGTTGGAAAACATATTAAAATAGATTTTCTGGAACTTTCCTAGATTTTTCCTAGGTGATTTGATGAATATATAAAATTATTTAAGGTATGTGACTTAAATGTTTTATATATTTAACTAAGGAGAAGGGGCATTTTATAAATTAAAATTATTTTTTAATTCTGAAATTAGTGGCAGCATTTTCTAAAAAGTATTTGTTAACCAATAGGAATTTAACAAACAAAAGCAGGTTAGTTGAAAAGTTATCTTTTAAAGTTAAAACAAGAAAATCATGCTTTTAGCATGTTTCAGCTATTTTAGGCATTAAACCTTCCGACCCAGACCTTCTAACAAAGTCGAAAGGTTATAACTTTCAACTAGGTCAAAGTGCTTTCAAAAGGTATCAAAGCTTTCGACTTAGATGATTTACCCTTGTTTTATAACTGAAGTATAACCCAAAGCTTTCGAAGGAGTTGTTTTAAAGGCAGAAGCCTATTGTTTTAAATGATATGTTTCAAATCTTTCGAAGCAGAGCTTTCGACAAAGTTGAAAGGTTGATTCCAATGAAGTCGAAAGTTTTTCAAAGAAGGTTCTCCACCTGTTTTAAATTGAACCCAGTGAGTTTTCGAAAGGTTTGTTTTCAAATGCTTTCGAAAGGTTTGAGTTTTAATGGTTTCGAAAGGTTTTCCAATGCTTTTGAAAGGTTTGAATTTTAATGGTTTCGAAAGGTTTTCCAATGCTTTCGAGAGGTTTGAGTTTCGATGGGGTCGAAGGGTTTGGAAATAAGTGTTTTAAAGTATAAAAAGGGGTGGTGCCTATTATTTTAAAAGGATATGATTAAAACCCTTCGAAGGGGTTGAAAATAGCAGCTCTCGACATTGTCGAAAGGTTTTAAAAACCCATACTCTAATTTTTAAAGGAAAACCCATGGCTTATATAATGGAGTTTTGTAATGACTTTAAGTATGGGATTTTGAAGAACTATTGCCTTGATAAAAATATAAGTTAAAGGTGTTAACTATGTTTTATGAAATGTATTTCAAGGACTTTATATCCACAGAAGTGGTATTGTTAAATTGTTGTTTTGCTTCTTCAAATACGAATATATCTACATGATAACCCATAGCTGTATTTTGGGGAAAAGGGGTAGAAGAACCAGCTAGGTTAACTCAACTGTGAATATAAATTGCTTAAACTCCTGAATGAGTAGAATTACATCCAAGGAGTCAGGGTGACCAAAAATATGGGATGCCAAAACTTTATAGTTATTAATGTAAACCAAAAGGTTCATAGTTAAACCATGGAAACTATGATTAAGTAGTTATTGGAATAAACCAAAAAGTCCATAGTTAACCCATGAAAACTATGTATTAAGGATAGTTAGCAGGGTTAATTAGTTTATAGTGAACCCATGAAAACTATATCTGGATTAAGCATTGACATCAGTCAATAGGTTCCTAGTAAACCCATAAAAGAAAGCGGCTAATGGAAGTATCAGTAGGTTTCTAGTCAACTCTTGAAAACTAGGATGTGGAGTAAGTTATTGGATAACTCCATAGGATCCTAGTCAACCCATGAAAACTAGGATAAGGTGATTGTTAGTGAAATGACTAATAGGTTCAGGGGAACCCATGAATTAATTAAGTTTACTGGCATGAGCCTACAGGTTCTTAATGATCTCATGTAAATTATGGATAGGACAGGGTGTCATATTAAACGAGGGTTGGGAAATCCTAATTATTTTCAAGTATGTCTATCATCATAGTATTTTGATAATGTATGTTTTAACCATTGTGGATGCTGGAGTATAGGATATGGTTTTATAAAGGTGTTAGGACACTAGTGAGGGGAATACCCATTCCGCTAAGCGGTATGGTCTCACTAGATATCTAAAAAGGATTGAGATGTTAGATTATTATTCATACCAGGCTTTATGTCCGACTCGAAGTATTTGGTTTCTCCTTAAACTCTCGGGTACTCAATTGATTTTGAGTAGTTTAAGGTTTACCGGTTTTCTTCTTAGATGAATAAAACTTTCGGAGGTGTGCAGGAGGCAAATAGTTATTTTGAGTTTTCTTTTTTCCGCTGTGTATTTGTTTTTAAAGGCAGATTTATTAGCCTTACTATATACTATGATCAACCAATGGGGCATCTTTATATGTCGCTCTTGGCGTAATTGTAATAATTATATTTTGATGAACGTGGTTAATATATTTTGGGATTATGTAATGAACATGAAATGTTTCAATCTGAATGTGGAAATATGTTTTTGAATTGTCAATATTTTTCCATATTCTTGTGATCTGTGTATCAATGCATCTAACACTACCGTATTTGGTCACCGAAGATTAATAACTATGGATGACTGCAGCATCCATAGCCGTTAGTTTTGGGCCTCCAAGTAGGGGGATGTTACAAGTTGGTACCAAAGCATAGGTTTATGAATCTTTAAAAGAAAACTTAAATCTAAAAGCTTTTTGAAACATAATCCAATGAATTTGAAAATAAGATCGGGGTTTGGGTTAACACTATAGTAACGTACTTGTATTTGATATATAGGTATGTATCTAAGTATGTGTTCCCCTCTCTCTTAGACCGTTCTTCTATATCTTAATAAGGCTCGTATGCAGATATACGAGAAAGAGGGTATGGAGGCACGAAACGGAAGAGGAAATCTAGGTGGAGGAAGCACCACAACCAACGGAAATGCTCGACCTAATACCCGGAGGAACCAAGGTCGACAAGCTAATGCTAACCAAAATGCTGAGGCCAATGTAGGTGCTGGAAATCCGCTAGTGGATGCGAGGATGGTGTTTCAGTTGTTGGCTAATCTTTTGCAAGCAGGAGCTGCTGGTAATGTTGGAGGAGCTAATCCTGTAGTTCTAGTTGGATATAACTATGCTAGCTAAGCCGAGACTACATCAGTCTTGGTGGGAAACCGTTTATTGGAACAGAAGATGCAGTTGAAGTTGAGAACTGGCTGTTGAACTATGAAAGGATCTTTACTGATTTAGGCTTGGATGATGTGAGAGAAGAGAAGGCTAGCCTATAAAAAGTTGCAAGGGTTAGCGCTTCATTGGTGGAACAGTGTGACAGTTGGAATTCCGAAAGAAGTGCTTACATGGGCTGATTTCAGGAGAAGGTTTGAGCAGAGGTTCTTGTCTAAGGTTGACAAATCGGTGTTAATGAGGAAGTTTATGGATCTTGTCCAAGGAGATATGTCTATGATCGAGTATGCTGCTAAGTTTGACGAGCTATCTCGATATGGTTATGCTTTGGTTGACATTGATGTTAGAAGAAATGAGAGATTCATCAGAGGTTTGAGGCCAAAACTAGGCAAAATGACTATGACTCATATTAGAGAACCTTATCATGTGACGGTGGAGATGGCCATCCGCCATGATGAGATGCTTGTTGTTTCAGCTAGGGAGAAGCCAATTGAGTCCTAGGGTCCTCATGGAAGGGAAAAGAACTTCTTTAAGAAGAAAGGAGCCTAGAAAGGGGAGGCCACTAAGAACGCAAAGGCTGATTTGGTGTGTTTTAATTGTGATAAGAAGGGCCAATATGCCCACGAGTGTAGAACTGGTAAAGTAAAGAAGCCTGCAGAGAAGAAGAATGTGAAATGCTTCAACTGTGACCAAGTTGGGCATTATAAGAGCCAGTGTCCAGAGCTAGTCAGGGCGAACAGAGGGAAGGTGTTTGCTATTGGCCCACCATCTTCTTCTAGACCGACTACAGCAGAGAAAGGGAAAACTGTGATGGAAGGTACGCTTTTGATTCAGAGTATACCAGTTAGGTTACTTTTTGATATTGGTGCATCATATTCATTTATATCTTAGTATTTGGTTGATAGGTTATGTATAGAACCTACATACCTTGTTACTTCCTTAAGGGTTGCGAATCTAATAGGAGGTTATGTAACTCTTATGATGAGATGTGACCAGTTAGAACTTGATTTGTTAGGTCATAAATTTGCATGCAGTTTGTATGTTTTTGATTTCGTAGATTTTGGGATCATTTTAGGTATGGATTGGTTGGGTAAGTATGAGGCTAGGATATTTTCCAGGATCGGGAAATATCATTGAGGCACCCAGATAGTCATAACAGAATCATCTTCCTAGTGGAGAATTCCAATAAGAGTGCTTTATTAAGTGCCAAGGAGGTTGGGGATGAGCTTAGCCAGGTTCGTGTAGTGAGAGAACTTGCAGATGTATTTGAGCCAGTCACTGGATTACCCTCGAAACGAGCTGTTGAGTTTCGGATAGACCTTGTACCGGGAGCTGAACCTGGGACCACCTAACAAGATGACACCGACAGAGATGAAAGAATTGAAGGTGCAGCTAGTGGATCTAGAGGGAAGGAATTTTATAAGACCAAGCAGTTCGCCTTAGGGAGCAGCCACGGTGTTTGTGAAGAAACCCGATGGTCGTTAAGAATGTGCATCGACTATCGTAAGTTAAACAAAAGGACGATCAAGAATAAGTACCCTCTGCCAAGGATAGATGATCTGTTTGATCAATTGAGTGGAGCTAGAGTAGTTTTCCAATTAGATTTGGCGATGGGGTTCTATCAGTAGAGAGTGGCGGAGGACAACATTCCTTTGATGACATTTCGAACTAGATATGGTTCATATGAGTGGCTGGTGATGCCATTTGGATTGAAAAATGCACTTGCTTTCTTTGTTGATTTGATGAACCGAGTTTTCCAAGAGCACTTGGATAGGTTCGTATTGGTATTTATAGATAACATTTTGGTGTACTCTAAAGATGAAAGAGAGCATGAGGTTCATCTTAGAGTGGTGTTGGAGATGCTAAGGAAGAATCAGCTGAAGGCGAAGTTATCCAAGTGTCACTTTTGGAAGAAAGAGGTTAAGTTTCTTGGTCATGTGGTTTCAGAGGAGGGATGGGCAGTCGATCCAGTTAAGATCGAAGCTGTCAATAATTGGAAAAGGCCAGAGATGGTAACCAAGATCAGGAGTTTTCTTGGATTTGCTGGGTATTATCGGAGATTCATTAAGGATTTCTCGCGGATAGCAGCGCCTTTGACTAAGTTGACCAGGAAGGAAGTGAAGTTTGTTTGGTCCAAAAAATGTGAGGAAGCATTCCTTAATTTAAAGCATTTGTTAACCAATGCACTAGTGTTAGTTGTTCCAGATGGTAACCAAGGGTTGGTAGTATACACTGATGCATGTGAGACTGGATTAGGAGCAGCATTGATGCAGAAGGGCAAAGTTATTGCTTATGCATCTAGGCAGCTTAGACCGCACAAAGTTAGATATCCTACTCATGAATTGGAGTTAGCTGCAGTGATCTTTGCCTTGAAGATTTGGAGGCATTATCTTTTGGAATAGAGGTTTGAGTTATTTACCGATCATAAGTCATTAAATTATTTATTCTCTCAGAAGGAGTTGAATATGAGGCAGTGGAGGTGGCTGGAGTTTTAGGCTGCTTATGATTTCAGAATAGAGTATACTCCTGGAAGGGGAAATAAGGTGGCGGATGCTTTCAGTAGAAAACATCAGAATGTGGTGTTAGCGATGTTCGTAGAATGGAAGGATCTAGAAGCATTAGCCAATTGTGGTGTGCAGTTAAGGTCTACTGCTAGTTCTAGTCAGGGTACTGCCATGTTATCTTGTTTAGAAGTTCACCCAATGTTGATCGAGAGGATAGCTTCTAAGCAAAGAGAAGATCCAGTTTTAGCCGAGAGGATTAGAAGGCTTGAGGAAGGATCAGAGATTGATAACCTAAAGGATTTTAGTCTTGACCAAAGAGGATGGTTAAGAAAGAAGGGACGGCTCCGCGTTCCTAATGTGGAGAACATAAGGAGGGAAGTTCTAGAGGAATGTCATTGATCGAAGTTTACGATTCATCCTGGAGGGACCAAGATGTATCAGGATATGAAGAGGAGCTTCTATTGGGAAGGCATGAAGAGGGATGTTGTCTTGTGGGTTAGGCAGTGTGTTAACTGTCAACAAGTGAAGGCCGAACATCAGAAGCCAAGTGGGATACTTCAGCCTTTAGATATTCCAGTCTGGAAATGGGATTCGATATCGATGGATTTTATAGATGGGTTGCCAAGGTCAAGGATAGGAAATGAAAGCATATGGGTTATTATAGACAGGCTGGCCAAGAGTGCCCATTTCATTCCGGTAAAGTCAACCAGAACGGCACTTGTTTTGGCTAAGTTGTTCATGAAGAACATAGTTAGACTTCATGGGATTCCTAGTAGCATAGTCGACGATAGAGATGTATTATTCACTAGCGAATTTTGGAGGAGTCTACAAGAGGTATTAGGTACCAAGCTCAAGATGAGTACAACATATCACCCACAGATGGATGGCCAGATAGAGAGAGTCAATAAGGTACTCGAAGATTTATTGAGAGCTTGTGGATTGGACTTTTGTGGATCTTGGGTAGATCACCTATATTTGATTGAATTTTCCTATAATAATAATTATCAGACTAGTATAGGAATGATTCCCTTTGATGCTTTGTATGGAAGACCATGCAAATCGCCATTATGTTGGTTGGAGACTGGAGACAGATTGGTCTTAGGTCCAGATTTGGTTAGAGAGGCGTCAGAAAATATTGAGTTAATCCAAGGACGAATGAAGGAAGCTCAATCCAGGTAGAAGAGTTATGCAGATAGGAGGCGTAAAGATCTAGAGTTCTTAGTAGGAGACAGGGTTTTCATTAATGTATCACCGATGAAATGTGTGGTTCCATTTGGAAAGTCGAGAAAGCTGGCCCCAAGATATGTTGGACCATTCTAGATTATAGAAACGATTGGAAAGCTCGCATATAGAGTAGAGTTACCAAGAAGTTTGGCAGGTGTCCATAATGTATTCCATGTGTCTCATCTTCGCAAGTATGTCCATGATCCAGAGGCTACTATTCCTCAAACAGAGTTGGAGGATTTGGTAATGGAGCTTGATTTGACTTTTGTTAGACATCCAGTTCAGATTTTAGCAAGGGATGAGAAGAGATTGAGGACCAAGACAATCAAGTTAGTGAAAGTTCAGTGGAGAGACAACGAGAAAGACTGTACTTGGGAGACAAAAGACAGGATTCGAGAAGCTTATCCTGATTTGCTTTGATGGTATGTCTATATTAGATTTATATAGATTGTTGCTGGACTGGTAGGCTAGTAGGGTTGTTAGGAAAATGTTACAGATGATTGCTATGTTTGCTAGTTAGTCCTTGCTGAATTTCGAGGACGAAATTCTTTAAGGAGGGGAGCCTGTAACACCCCAAATTTTATTAACATTATTCAGGATATCTAATTAGAATAAATTAAATAGAATAATGTAGATAAGGAGATTGAGGTTGATTAATGAATTAAGTGGTCGTGCTTATCTAACCAAATGAACTTATAAATGGTTAAGATACTAAACATAAGGGCATTAGGGTAAATAGCCGTCCATATTTCCCACCCTTATACTATCTCCCTTAGTCATACACGTTCATTTTATCAAAACAAAATTTATAACCGTAAGGAAGCAAGGTCGGCCATTAGAAAGAAAGAAGAAAAGAGAAAATCAACTTAAAGATTAGGATTCAAGCTAGAAGAAATCAATCTTAAACAAACTTCAATTTTCTTATCTAATCTAAGGTGAATAATAATTCCTACATCTCTATATTAGTTTTACGATCATATGGTTTCGTATTTTAGTGTAAATCTGTTTTGACTATATATTGAATGATGATATGCTTGAATTATGATTTACATGGATTAACTAAGTTTACTAAAAAGGATATATACACGGTTTTGGGTAAACCGAGATGAAATGATTTTTAAATGCCACGGGAAAATTATACGTTGTAGAAAACATGATTTTGGAGATGGGTTTCAATTTCCATAATTTTCTGAATTAATGTGGATTTTATATTAATTTCCTAGTGAAGAAAATAATTATTGGGTTATAAATTATTTGCGACTAAAATAATTATTATTTGGGTTTGACATTTTTATATGTTGGAAAATATATTAAAATAGATTTTCTGGAATTTTCATAGGTGATTTGATGAATATATAAAATTATTTAAGGTATGGACTTAAATGTTTTATATATTTAATTAAGGAGAAGAGGCATTTTATAAAATAAAATTATTATTTAATTCTGAAATTAGTGGCAGAATTTTTCTCAAAGTATTTGTTAACCAATAGGAATTTGACAAACAAAGGTAGGTTAGTTGAAAGTTATCTTTTTAAGTTAAAATTAGAAAATCATGCTTTTACCATGTTTCAACGATTTTAGGCATCAAACCTTCCGACCCATACCTTCCGACAAAGTCAAAAGGTTAAAGCTTTCAATGGGTACTTAGTCGAAAGGTTGGTTCTCAAAGAGGTTGGGGTATGTTTGTTTTGCAGACCAAAAGCTTACACCTGCTTGCTTTCAAAAAGGAGCTTTCGACTTGGTTGCTTTCGACCAGGTCAATTATCTAAAATAAAGGTTTTAAACCTTTCGACACAGTCGAAAGGTTACTGCCGCTTTATCATTGTTTTGTTTTGAACATTCCAACACAAGCGAAAGGTTATTGCCACTTTTTCCAACCTTTCAAAGTCGTTGCTTTCGACAAAGTCAAAAGGTTTACTTGTTTTAAAACCAGCCGCTTCTCCAGTGCTTTCGAAAGGTATCAAAGCTTTCGACTTAGATGATTTACCCTTGTTTTATAATTGAAGTATAACCCAAAGCTTTCGAAGGAGTTGTTTTAAATGATATATTTTAAAGCTTTCGAAGCAGAGCTTTCGGCAAAGTCGAAAGGTTGCTTCCAATGAAGTCGAAAGGTTTTCAAAGAAGATTCTCCACATGTTTTAAATTGAACCCAGTGAGTTTTCAAAAGGTTTGTTTTCCAATTCTTTCGAAAGGTTTGACTATTAATGGTTTCAAAAGGTTTTCCAATGCTTTCGAAAGGATTGAGTTTTAATGGTTTCGAAAGATTTTCCAATGCTTTCGAGAGGTTTGAGTTTAAATGGGGTCGAAGGGTTTGGAAAGAAGTGTTTTAAAGTATAAAAAAGGTTGGAGCCTATTACTTTAAAAGGATATGATTAAAAACCTTCGAAGGGGTTGAAAATAGTAGCGCTCGACATTGTTGAAAGGTTCTAAAAACCCATACTTTAATTTTTAAAGGAAAACCCATGGCTTATATTAGGGAGTTTTGTAATGACTTTAAGTATGGGATTGTGAAGAAGTATTGCCTTGATAAAAATATAAGTTAAAGATGTTAACTATGTTTTATGAAATGTATTTCAAGGACTTTATATCCACAGGAGTGGTATTGTTAAATTGTTGTTTTGCTTCTTCAAATATGAATACATCCACATGATAACCCATAACTGTATTTTGGAGAAAAGGGGTAGAAGAACCAGTTAGGTTAACTCAATAGTGAATATAAATTGCTTAAACTCCTGAATGAGTAGAATTGCATCCAAGGAGTCAGGATGACCAAAAATATGGGATGCCAAAACTTTATAGTTATTAGTGTAAACCAAAAGGTTCATAGTTAACCCATGAAAACTGTGGTTAAGTAGTTATTGGAGTAAACCAAAAGGTTCATAGTTAACCCATGAAAACTATGTATTAAGGATAGTTAGCAGGGGCTAATTAGTTTATAGTGAACCCATGAAAACTATATCCAAATTAAAAATTGACATCAATCAATAGGTTCCTAGTAAACCGATGAAAACTAGGATAAGAAAGTGGCTAATGGAAGTATCGGTAGGTTCCTAGTCAACCCATGAGAACTAGAATGTGAAGTGAGTTACTGGATAAATCCATAGGTTCCTAGTCAACCCATGAAAACTAGGATAAGGTGATTGTTAGTGAATTGATGCAGGGGAACCCATGAATTAATTAATTTAACTGGCAGGAGCCTATAGGTTCTTAGTGATCCCATGAAAACTATGGATAGGATAGGGTGTCATATTAAACGAGGGTTGGGAAATCCTAATTATTTTCCAGTATGCCTATCATCATAGTATTTTGAAAATGTATGTTTTAACCATTGTGGATGCAGGAGTACAGGATATGGTTTTATAAAGGATCTAGGATACTAGTGAGGGGAAAACCCGTTCCGCTAAGCAGCGTGGTCTCACTAGATATCTAAAAAGGATTGAGATGTTATATTATTATTCATACCAGGCTTTATGTCTGACTCGAAGTTTTTGTTTTCCCCTTAAACTCTCCGGTACTCAATTGATTTTGAGTAGTTTGAGATTTAAGGTTTACAAGTTTTCTTCTTAGACGAATAAAGCTTCCGGGGGCGTGCGAGAGGCAAATAGTTATTTAGAGTTTTCTTTTTTTTCGCTGTGTATTTGTTTATAAAGGCATATTTATTAGCCTTACTATATAATTGATCAACTAAGGGGGCATCTTCATATGTCGCTCTTGGCGTAATTGTAATAATTATATTTTGTTGAAAGTGGTTAACGTATTTTGGGATTATGTAATGAACATGAAATCTTATAGTCTGAATGTGGAAATGTGTTTTTGAATTGTCAAGATTTTTCCATATTCTTGTGATCTGTGTATCAACGTATCTATCACCATCGTATTTGGTCATCGAAGATTAATAACTATGGATGACTGCAGCATCCATACCCGTTAGTTTTGGGCTCCAAGTAGGGGGATGTTACACTACTAAAGACGATGCTTAATACATCCTCGATATTTGTGTGATGATCATTTAGACGTCCGAGGGACGGGTCATTATGGGTGAAAGAAAGAAAAGATAGAAGAGAAGAATCTAAACAACACAAAATCTCACAATGCAACGGAACAATACATATTACTCAATGAAATATATTACAAAGTCATTTAAAAAATGTTACATTAGAGTCATTCTAATACAAATTCTACCCTAGGATGGTTATAATAGTCTGTCCCTACTTAACAGATACAATATACATATAATATAGCAGAAACAATAAAAATAACTAGCTATCGATGAAGCCACCTGCTCCAAGCTCCTCTAAGGTAAATCTGCAGAAAAACCTGAACTACTTAGTTGCCCATTCAAATTTGAGCACCCAAGAGTTTAGGAAAAGAAAATAAACTTCGGGTCGGACATAGGTCTGGTCTGAGTATAGCGTAATCTTTAATTTTATAAAAACCTTTAAATCAAAGGCATCTCGTAAGACCACGCTGCATATAAACACAGATGAATTTTTACTTACGATAACCAAAACATTTGTATATAAAATCCATTGATATTACAATAATATCTAAGGACTTAAATATATATCAAAATAGCTGAAGTTGTTACCATATTAAATTCTAGCATACTAGGTTCTAAAATAAAAAACCCTAAAGGTACGTATTGGAGATTTGATTCCATACTACGACAAGGTAAAGGACTACCTTCTGATGGTGCATCCCAAGAAAATGCACCGGAGTCTAACAAGAACTTCTTGTACCCTTGCTACACAGAGCCGGCTGGCCCTTTAACAAGGTGAACCAGATTACCCCATCCCTTTTTGACAACGAGGCCTTATACTACAACTGTGTTTGCTTGTAAAACAATTCGAATATGGATAATCTAGAATGGGATGGCGGATCCTAATGGTAGCTGACCACATAGCTCAGCTGCATACCCTGTTTTTGCCAATTCCCAGTTTGTGAGGCTCATGAGGTCATGTCTTTACCTTCTTCCTTATAGCAGACCATCTTGGAATGCTAACGCTGCCCTCCAAGCAGAGATCAATGCCAGCATTCATCCATGCAAGTTGTTCCGGGATCGAACAAACATTCCACATTACTATCTTCCATTTTGGAATCACCCTTAAGAAGAATAGTATAATTCCATAGCATACTTCAATATGATTTAACATCGTTAGTTATTAGTTTGGAGTGGTTTGGAAAAATTCGGGTACCGGTGTCTCCAAAACTAAGCGATAATTTTTCGGCAAACTCAATTCTGGTTCTTTTGGAAGTATGCACAAACAATCGAATTCTCACTAGGGATCTCAATATACCCGACCAACCTCCTGAGTCAAAACAGGTCCATATTTGATATTTGGTTATTTAACTATCAAATAAACAAAAAACAACCAATTCCATTTGAGATTTATTTATCCATAGCCACCACTAAGCCTCAAAACAAATCTTTATTTAATAAATCTCTTTCAAGAATGTTTGTCTAAAACATTCATATACTTATCTCTCTGACATAAGTATATTCACAAAACATTTACGAATAACTTCTTACTTCCAAATCATGTTAAAAAGGATTAAACAAATGTTGTTTAAACTAGGGGTAAGGACGACCTTAAACACTATTTCCACATTGTTAAGTGTGGAATGGATATTCCATACCACCATTTTTAAAAGGTCAGTTTAGAGAAACCCAGTTCTGAAATTGTTTTTTATTTATTTCTTTTGATAAATCCTTTTTAATCAAATCTATTTCATTCATGAAATATCTTTTACTTGAAATCCAAATCCATTTCAAAATGCTTTCCAAACTCCCAAATTCATTTATAAAGCCCTTTTATAAATATTCAAAACCATTAATATAAATTCCTTTATAAATATGCAAATCGTTTTCTAAATCTTCTTTAATAAATATCCCGAAATCATTTATAAACTTCTTTATAAAGCTTTCTTATTTAAACAACCTCTTAAATAACCTTAAATCAATCTAGCTTCCTTTAATAAGCAAATCCATATTATAAATCTCCCTTATTTATGAAATCTTCTTTGCTTAAAAACTCGAATCCATTTACCCAAAACACCCTATAAATTTCCAAATTCATTTATAAAACTCTTTATAAAAACTTCTTTTTATAACATGGAAAACTATTTCCATAAATTAAAACATCTTTAGTAAAACCATTTACCAAATCATTCTATAAATATTTTGTTCAAATGCACTAACTTCGAAACCATTTCAAAAAGAAAGTGAAATATTTACCCTTACAAAATCAGATGAAGGCTTAATGACCATAATGATGCTTTTAATTTGGTTTTACTTATCTAGTTTAGCATGGGATCACATAACAACAAGTACATAAAGGATCAACACATACCATCAATCAACTTAAATAAATGTCCAAGTTAATTATAATAGCAAAATGGTGCTTTGTTCTACTAATAGATGTCATTTAGTTTTCCTAATCATATGGGGTTACTAAAGGGTAAGCGACACAGAAATCCATTGATTTAAAACAAATTCGTAACGAAAAACAGATTAAAACAAAACTAATTACTTAAAATCAAAGCGATTTTAAAATAAATTAAAACCCTTGTAAATGAAAATCAAATCCATGTTAAATAGTAATTAAACTCCAATTAAAGGTAATTAAAGCTTATTAAAATATAATTAACTTTAATCAAAGGTTAATTAAATAAAAACCCTTTTAAAATAATAATTAATTAATAATTTTCTTAAATATAAATAATAATTAATTAATCCTTAATTAATAATTATTTAATAAATAACTTTAATTAAGTAACAATCATTATTAACTTAATTGATTAACATTTAAGTTTAAAAACCATTATTAACAAATGATTAAGTACTAATTACATTTATTAATTAATTAATCAATTATATAATCATTAAATAATTAAATAATTGTTCTATAATTACTGAATTAAAGTTAGAAAATATTAAAAAAAGATTTTAAGTTAAAACAAGTTTAGATTAGAAAAATAGTTAGATTTTCTAAACTGCGCGTATAGCGACTAACGCTATACGGACCTGTAATTTTAAAACTTGGTTTTTAAGTAAATTAACTTCAAAACCCTATTTTTACACTTTAAAACTTATAACTATAATGACCCACCTTTTTGGACGGTTTAAATCGATAATAAACCACACATGTCAACTCAAACCATTTAAAAGGGAGGATTGTCAATAGGGTAAATAAGAGGAAAGAAGGAAAACAAAACACAGAATCTCACAGCGGAAAGACAAAATATAATACTCAAATAAACAGTTCATGAAGCTGTTTATAATATACATTTGATTACACAAATTTTTACAACAATCAGAGTACAAACAATGACATACCAATAATGATGCAGCGGAAAATTACTAATAATATAATATACCAAACTCTGTCTTCGTCCTCCAGAAATAAAGTCTTTGACACTGAAATGCTCAGGCTGACCCAAGCATAATGAAAAGAAAAAACACTCGAATCAAAACTAAAAGATCTTATGTAAGTTAAATCAACAACAAGTAAATATGAGTGTAATGGCTTCATAGATGTTTACGGGATTTTACATCTCTTATCTAGTGTATAACGTGCGTGCAATAACTTAAGAGATGTTTCGGGATTTTCCATCTCCTAAGGATTCGTTAAACTATCTATATGTAATAAAATACGTTATATATAGAGTGTCTATCAGTAAAGTAAAGTATTAAAATAGCATTAAGGCGTTACCCATATTCCCCTTAACACATTTTATATAAGCATCGTAGTCTATACAGTACTGTAACTCCACCGTAAACTAGTGGGCTATCAGGGAGCACTCCATAGGTACGACACAAACCAAAATCGTAGTAGGCTCGATAAGGCATATGACAAGGCACGCAAGGCAATGCCCAGGGTAGGATTCTACCGTTTTGCACTCCCGGACTGGTGGTAACACATAGCAGCTACTACCGCCTACCTCGAGACACACTCCCATAATCAAATCGAGGGTGGCCACCAATCAATCTTAAAGTAACAGATATAGTATCGGAGAAGTGTGTCCGATAGGAGGAGCGACCTCACTTGGCCCGGTATAGCTCCTGTTTTAGTCATATCAAGCTGACCTGAAGGTTAGGGCTGCGTTCTTACCTCATACTAGTAGCGTTCGCCAAACCATCCTACTTCGTTCTGGATTCTCAACCACGTGCGCAGTCGTTAAAGTGGTTTCGGAATTGGCAAAGAGTATTACAATATCCGACCCTGGTCTCTTTAACAACCAAACTCTTGTTTCACACCTTTGTCATTTTATAAAACATTTTTAATAATAAATCCAGAAAATAGTTTATACCTTCATATCAAGATATCCATATACTTATTCCAAAAGTATAAATATATTCATAAATACCGAGGAAGCTTTTCTTTCAATCAATTTCGAAAATAATTTATAAATCTTTCTTAAACTATTTATATGCTTCAGAACCATTTATAAAGCTATTTATAAATTCTAAAGTAGTTTACAACTCTTCTCCTTTTCATAAACTTCTACGCAAATTCCTTTAAAACGTTTCCAATCTCTTTATACAAGTTCCTTTATAAACCCTTTATAAAATCCTTTAAAACCTTTATAACTCCTTTATAAAAGCATTATCAAAACCTTTACAAAAATCTTTTATAAAATCTTTTTATAAAAATCCATTAAAGAATCTCTTACAAAACTTTTATCAATTCCTTACAAAACCTTTTACGGAATTCTAAAATCTTTTACAAAAAACTTTTATCAATTAAAGTTATTATAAACATCTATATTATTTATCTTAAATCAAAACTCTATTTATTATATTAAATTAAATTTATAATATATATATATTAAAACTATATTAAATATTTTATTAAATTAAATTTTAAACTATTGAAAAATATATTTTTAAAACTAAATAAAATTATAAGTTAAAATCTTAAATTTACATTTAAAACCATATATTAACTTATAATTTGAAACTTTTAAAACATATAAAATAAATTATTTTCCAAATATAAATTTTAAATAAAATCATTAAATTAAATTTAAAAATCAAATTTATAAATCAAACATACTTTACCATTTCGAAAATAATATAAAACCGACCAACGGTGTCCATATATAATTTTCTATCCTATGGTCAAGTGATAGGGTATGTATCATTTCAACCCAAAATAGTTAAATTTTCCGAGTATATATCATTTCAACCCGTATCTTGAATCAATAATTTCCAAATCAACAAAATCGCTTGGGTATGTATCATTTCAACCTATAATGATTTTCCCTAATCTATAAGATCATTCGGGTATGTATCATTTCAACCCTTAGTGATTTTTCCTAACAACAAACTAGGGGAACTTGCAGTGTGATAACAACATATATAATAAACATAACATCCAATCATCCAAAATGTCAATAAATAAACATCCATCACAATCAGCATCCAAATCAGTCAATAAATCACAATAATTAACTGGTTATCAATATCAGGTATTTAAGTATCAATTTAATTTCAATATTAATTTAAATGGAAATTTAATTGAACTTAAATTTAAATGAAAATTTAAATTACCAAACAGCAATCAATAAAATTCTTATCAATTCATAAATTTAATTCAACTAACATAAGAAGGTTAAGTATTTCGTGAGTGGGTTAAATCACTCACCTTTGATTTACAGTCGATTTAAAATCCAAATAAAGCCCAAAATTTGAATAGTCTGAGAATTCAACCAAACCAATCCCATGTTGTTTGGAATTTCGATATGAACCCAATGGAATTTCGATATGAACCCAAAAGTTATGAGGATTGGAACATTAAAATTTAAATTTTAAATTAAAAATAATAGAAGGGTAAATTTGTAAATTGAATTACCTTCCCCCAAACCCTACGCGCATACGATCAGACCTAACCCATTCATGCACGTCAGCCGCCGTTCTTCAATCACCTGCCGCCGCCGTTTGGCACGCCTTCGACCACATCAGACTTTGCCATTGAAGAGCTCGCCTAAGGCCGCACCAGAGGTAGTCGTGCGACCCCCTACAGCGCCTCCAAACGCACTCGCTTCCGCCGGCATATTTGCTAATTTCTAGCGAATCGCAATGACTATCTCGACAACCAACCGCATGGATGAAATCGCCTCAACCTCCTCTACGCGCCAGTGCCTCCCGATCGTTGATTGGTTAACGATCCATCATTGATTTGCAAACCCTAGGATGGACGACCGAACCTATTTTGGTGATTTTTGGAAAATCCGAAACTCGATTACAAAAATGAACTGCAGAAGTAGACTGCGTTCGTTGAGAGCTTCGCAACGATATATAATTCGATAGGTTTTGAGGAGTTTGAATTTTCGATTTGATTTGGAATTGGGAAATTAGGGATTTTGGAAAGACAACCATTGAGAAGGAAGAGGGGATAGAAATAAGCAGTACGTACAACGTATATAAATTAGAATAGATTGCTAAGGTATCAGAACATATCTATTTATATAAACAGAGATGGATGAGAACGAATGGACAGAGCGAATTGGGTCGAACGATAACAATGACCCGAAAAGCACGTTTCATTCCCGAAACGAAAGTAAGTCATCCAATATATCAAAACACATGTTTTCGATATTTTTAAACTCAATGGAACTAGTTTCAAACCATAATTTCATTGTATACAGAAGTTAGCTATTAAAATCAAATTATTTTTATTGAATTCATTTAATTGATTTCTACGCGTTTCGAGCTCGTACGATCAAACGATAAGTCTGGCCGCTACGAAACTTGAAATTCTATAATAATTCACTATTACGGATCCGATGAAACTAGTTTCGTCGAAACCTGAGACAGTGGCCAAAATGGCTAATTTTCACGTTAGTTAAATAAATTACTAATTTAAAATCAAATTAATCACCTTTAAATTCTAGATTAAAAGTTAACAAATTTCATCTTTCTTAATTAACCAGGAATTTATAATGTTTTAAAAATACAATTTTCTATATTAAATCCAAGATTTAAATATTACATTAATTTCAACGTTCAATTACAACTGAAATAAAAATCCATTCATTATAATTTAAATTTCAAAAAAAATCTTATATTTGGATTTAAATTCTTATATTAAATCACTATTACTTGATGAATTAATTTAACATAAGCTTCCATCTTACTATTCTCATCACTCAACAACGTCTTTTACCGTATTAATTGCAAAATTTCAATTATATTAATTTTGTTGATTTCCAAATTAAATTCAAACGGATTAAATAATAAAATAATAATTAAAACAATTAGTACACATTAGCAATTCAAACACATTTCTAAGTCTATTATTTACAAACAAAAGCTAATAAATTTATGTACTAATTAACTAATTTCATATTCCATAATGAACCTATTTCAATTAATAACAGATAATTTCAACATTGAATCCAACATTTAATTCATTCCTTATTTACAATTATAACCAAATTAACTTTACAATTATTTCAATTGGTTGAAATTACATTGAAATAACTGGCAATAACATTCAAACAACATTATTAAATCATATTCTAATCATTTTTCTCATTAATAAATCATAAATTTTAATTTCTCACAATATTAAATTTCAAAATCTTATTTAATTTAAAGTTTTAAATTATCAAAAATACGGGTCGTTACACTCTCCCCTACTCAAAACTTTTCATCCTCGAAAAGGAACAAGAAGGAATTTAGAAACTTGATATAATTTTATTTAACTTATTCAATTTATAAACACTTTAAATTTACATCATTAAGTTTTAATATAACTTTGAAAATAACCACGTTTTCATAAAAAAATTCTATGTCCTAAATTTACGAAAAATTTCGGTAGAGTCTCCTTTGCGCGGTTAGGTCCGGAAAATAATAATATCAATAATTACAATATATATATCAAATTTCAATAATAAAACACCCAAACCATGGGCAAAACAATTAAAATATCATTCCAAAAACAGAAATCCGAAAACGTACATATTTGTCTGGCAACAAACTTTATTTATGAAACCAAAAGCATTAGCTATTGCTTCCATAAACCTGTATTTCACTTATTAATCCAAACTAGTGAGAAGTATGTAAAAGATAAATATTTAGTTGTTTCAATTAGTAACAGAAGCAAATCAATTGAAAACATATGCAAAATAAACAACATGACAATCATATGTAACAAAGAAATCAATCCTACATCCATAACAACCAATCTAATGGTTTGTTCAGGTTTAGAATTTTTTCATCATACAAGGATGATAAATAAACTACTAAGTGTACCCTATGCTCAACAACCTTAGATAATTACTTAATAGATTATTCATACAACCTTAAACAATTTGAAGTATCCTTTCCCAAACATCCCATAAGCCAAATAACAATAAACCTTAAATATTATTTAAGTTTATTCTATTGGTTTCTTTCTACATCATTTACTTTTTGTAACAACCCAAAATTTAACCCATAATAATTAATACATTATTTAATGAAATGATAAAATAACTTTATGAAATTTTTAGAATTGAGCCATGGGACTTGCATCATTGTGTCCACGGTAATTTTTTGGTCAATTTCCATATATAGAACGTCAGAATCCGAGTCAATATGAAGAAGTTACGCACGAAACAAGAATCAACGAAAAGAAAATATTACATGGGTCAGGTCGACCAAGTGGTCGACCCAACCACACCCTGGGTAGACCGGCCAGTTGACCTGGGAGGAGGGAAGGTCGACCTGGCGGTCGACCCACCCTACGTGGTGAGCGAACAAACTTTTTGTTCGTTCCAGCAAGTTTTGTACACGATTTTTTCGATCTTTGGCTCCATCTGGTCCTTCCATGCTACCATCCGACGGCTCCCATTCAGCCTATGACGTGGTTGCATCATATTCAATCTCCAAATCCAATGGTCCGAGATCCACTTCTACCCTTATAAATAAGACCCTAAGCCTAACACTTTTTCTCATTCTAGATTTTCTCCGCTTGGGTTCACCTTTTCAGGAAGGACCCTAAAAGGAATAATTTTCCAAGGAGAGAATCTTTTTAATAAAAATATTTTAATACCCTCAAGTGGATCCAAGAAGACCAAAAGGTAAGATCTTAGGACCACATGTGAGTGATTGTAATTATTTATATTTTTAAGTAATTTAAAATAATAGGATTTCCAATAGTTGTAGTTTTACTACGATTTTTGGAATAACCTTTTTAGTACTTTATTTACAGTTTTTCGAATTATTTTCAGTCTGTTTCTTTTCAGTTGATTTTAGTTTATTTCTGTTAATTATAGCTTTTCCATTTAATTACAGTTTATTTACAGTATTTTAATTTATTTACTATTATTTATGCGTTATTTACATCCTTTTCCTATGCTTTGGATTTTCTTCTATTTTCAGTTTTCTTTTATTTCTCCTTCTTCTTCGTGTATGGATTAGAATAGATTAAACGCGAATATGGATTAAAATTATAAGAATACTAAAATAACGGAAAATAAAATGTAAATTGTAAAGACTGTAATAAAAATGGAATTAAGACTGAAATTGAGCTTAATTATGATATTGATGTTAGAATTGGACTAATTAAAGATAATTAGCCTAGTTATAACTTAGAATTATAACTAAAAAAGTATAAGATGAAAGGAGCTTATTTTTTACACTTCGACCTTGGGTTAAGTAATAAGCATGATTATAATGTAGGTTTAATAAGAAATAGAACAGAGTAAGGCTTATTTTAAGACTTAGGATAAATTAATAAGTATAGATAGTAAGAACAAAAGTAAAGGTTTATTTAAATAATTTACCTAAGTTAATAAGCAAAGAATTATAGTAGGACCTGTACCAAATAACGTTCCCCTATTTCTATGGACATGGTGTTCACATAATCCCGAAGTGAGATGAGGGGCACGCTTATGTTAATAACGGTAGTAAATGGTCAATAAGTAGAAGTCCAAATCATGGGGACTTGGGCAAGGGGTACAACTAGATATTGTTTGGATGACGGGCCAGTACCAACAGCATTTCCCCTATTATTTCTATGGACACGTTGTTTCACATAACCTTGAAGTGAAATGAGGTGTCTCACATAACGCTGAAGTGAGACGAGGTGTCTCACATAATCCTGAAGTGAGAAGAGGGGCATGCTTATGCTGGAGCTTTAGGTAATAAGAATACCCAATATGTGGAACAACAGGTAACGCGAGCTTAGTGGTGGTCACGCGTGCAACTTCCAGTGATGGCTCATAAATCGTTATGAGTTCCAAGCGCTTAGTATGTGTGTCTTTCGTAGATACCATTGCCTTCTGTGTAGGGAGCTATATAACGTCTATTCCACAGTAGATATTTGCGTGTCATTTGTAGACACCATTGCCTTCTGTGTAGGGAGCTATATAGCGTCTAGTCCGCAGTAGGTCTATGGAGTAGAAGGCTGATCAAAGGGTAGAATTAGGATTTCAGCCTAATTATAGGATTAGGAATTCAGCCTAATCAAAGCAGCGATCAAAGACAAGTGCAAATAATCAAAGTTAATCAATTATGTTGATCTAGTTAATTCGTATTTATTTCCATCTTATTCCTTTCCTCTATTTCCTTTGTTTCCTTTTATATACTAGAACTGTTGTAAAGTCTATTACTTTTACTTTAGTTAAAGATTCTATTAATTACTATCATTCACCAAACTTTTAGTCTAACCCACTCCTCCATTTTCCCCTTTTCCCCCATTGGCAATCAGGGGCAAGGACGGTTACTGTAGTTGCTTGGAGATTTCTTCGAAAGAGTGTCTATCATGTATTTCTTTTCTTCAGTTTCAGGTTTTTAGTTCTTTTTGTTGAGCTGGCATTTTGTGAGGGATGTATTGTACTCTGACATAATTGATACTATGGATTTTATTTCGCAAGACACGTAAGGTTATTTTGACATTTGATGTATTTGGTATTTGGCGACTTATTTGATTTATAAAGTAATTCTGAGGTTTTGTTCGAAATAAATTATTATTATTATAATTGTTTCCGCTGTTTATATATATTTTTGTCTTGTGAATCTTAGTCTCTACTAGTTTTAGTTATACCAATAACGCTCCATGCCTTTTAGTGTGTCCCTTTGGGTGTACTAAGGGGTGTGGGGCGTTACATATGGAATCAGAGCCTAAGGTTACAGGATTCCTAAAAACTTGTTTTAAAAATAAAGTATTTTTCCAAAAGCAACCTATTTTTAAGTAGCATATCTTCAAAGTAGAAGTATTTTTAAGAAAGAAACTCTTATTATAGAAGTAGTTTTTCAAGTATAAAAGAGTTTTTATAAAAATCCCCTCAAAAGTCCAGTTCAACCTTCTTTCGATTCTTTCGAGCTTAGGTTTCTTTTTCTTTGCATAATATGGCTGACTGGTTCCGTTGGGCTACGGTACCAAAGGTGCAAGGGCAAGCGCCCAATACAACACCGGTAGGTGGAGGTCCCTTTAATCCATCTACAGTAGCTAATTTTTCTAAGATATGCAAGAACTTAGCTAGTCTAGGAGGTAGAACGATTTATGGCACAGATGATTTCGAGGAGGCACGAGCTAGGTTGGAGGTTATGGAGCAAAGGTTTAGGATGTTAGATTTGGAGGACCTCATAAGTGGATCAAGAAAAGCGGGAAATGCAATAACTATGGACGGGTTGGTCGTTACGCAAGGGACTATAAGAATAAAATGATGAAGGGGAGGTGTTTCAACTATGGACAGCCCGATCATCTTAGTAGAGCTTGTCCTTAGAGAATGGGGCAGAGAGCAAGCGCACCTACAACGCAGGTACAAGCCTTGGATGTTGCACTTTCTAGCAGTGATTCGGATAGAGGTAGTAAAATATCTTTAGAAGGATTAATCTCTCTTTCTAATTTTCCCATTCGGACTCTTTTCAATTTTGGAGCATCACACCGTTTCATTACGAGTTCTTTGGTAAATTGTTTGCACTTAGACATCTCTTTAGTAGTAGACCCCATTGTTGTTTCAAACCCCATATGAGGATCGACACACTTGTCTATGGTTTGTAGGGGTTTGAAAAATATTATCCTAGGCGTGGAATTTGACTGTGACGCCTATGTATTGGGATTTTCGAGGTATGAGATGATTTTGGGAATGGATTGGCTATCCACATATGGAGCTATATTAAACTACGAGAGGAGAGTCGTTAGACTAGAGACATGCAGCAGTAGGACTCTCGAAGTTTCTTGCAACCCTCAAGGGTTAGTTATGTCGAGCTTCCTTTATTCCCTCGATTCATCATCAACAGAGTTAGATTCGGTTCCTATCGTCAAAGATTTTCCAAACGTCTTTGAGGAGGTTAGGGGACTACCTCGTAAGAGGGAGATTGACTTCAGAATTTATTTGACTGATAATGCTAAGCTAGTAGCATTACCTATGGCACCTAGGGATAGGAAGGAATTGAGAAAGCAAGATCCATGAGCTTTTGGAGAAAGGTTTCATAAGAAGAAGCATATCGGAGAAGCATATCGGAGTAGGGAGCACCAGTCGTCTTTGCTACTAAGGCGGATGGTTCCCCTTGACTTTGCGTAGACTATAGGGAGTTGAATAAGCTCACGAAGAAGAATCGTTATCCACTTCCTAGGATTGATGATCTTTTTGACCAATTAGTTGGCTCTTTGGTATTCTCCCAGCTTGATTTAGCCATAGGATTTCATCAGTTTAGGGTCGCTGATGACAGCATTAATAAGACCGCATTTAGGACACCCAACGGATTCTTTGAGTGGTTGGTTAGTCCTTTTGGGCTAACCAATGCCCCAGCCTATTTTGTTGATTCGATGAGCCGTATTTTTAGAGGCGTCCTAAATAAGTTGTGGTGGTATTCGTGGACGACATTTTGGTGATTTCCAAGAGATGGAGAAGCATGATGTTCATCTAGAGGAGGATCTTCGTACACCTCGCATTCTTCAGTTAAAAGCAAAGTTCTTGGAGTATCACTTTTGGCATAAGGAAGTGTGTTTCTTGGGGCATAGAGAAGGTCTACACATGGAAAGATTTTGAGAAACGATTTTGCACATTTAGGTTTGGATTGTGAAAATCCAAAGAGAGGTAGGCAAAGATTGGAGATGTACAATAGATTCAGTTGATAAGGAAAGAAGAAAGCCCATGTGTAGATAATTGCAGAAATTATAATTGTTACATATAAGTGGATTTAACGGTAGCACCTTAAATAAATATGAGTATAGGAACAAAATACTTTAAGTAAGGAAATGAGATTTCCAAGGTTTAGAATGGATACTCCTAGGGTAGTAAGTAGGAAAATCCACTTTATGTATAACCTAATAGAATGAAATTATTAGAATTGAAAAGAATAATTGTCAATATTTTTAAAGTAAATATTGGGTTTTTGGAAATATGATAAGAAATTTAAATTGGTTTTTATATGATGTAAATTTTGTTGAAAATGTGAAATTCTTTTTGAAGAATTATAGAGTGTACATAGCTCACTAGTTTCTTTGAAAGTAAACAAAGATTTTAAATATAAAAAACATAAAAAATATTAAGTATCGGAAACGTAGATTACAACATTTATTGTTGTAATAGATGTTTTCGTAAAAATAAAGGGAGCATAGACTATAACGCTACCGTTATAGTAGGTAACTCCCAAAGGAAATGTTTTTACTTAATATGTGAGGTTTATTAGTATTTATTTTTAATTAAATTCATACACTAGTATTTTTTGGGTTGTAGTAACAGTGTTTTACGCAACATCGGTTTTAAACCCAAATAAAAATGAATTTTAAAAGATAATTTCTAAGAGTAGAAATGAAAGCGATTTGTAAAATACACTTATTATTTAAATAAGGATAAGAAAATGTTTTCTGGCTATGGATATATTAAAACGGTTTTAAAAATGAGTTTTTCTAAAAAGAAAAGAGTAAGTTAGATATTAGAAGATGTCTATCATAAGAGAATATAAATTAGACATACTTTAATATATTGGAATGAAAAGATTAATGCTATAATTTTCTACGAAACCAATAAAAATGTTTTGTGCAAGTTACAAGGACTGCATGAAAGAGATATACAAGGTATGGGAGCATCTTATTTTGTATAGCCTATTTCGGAATAAAAAATATATATATAAAATAAGTTCCTTGTAATTTCACATAAACATGAAATCCTCTTTCAAAAGATTCATAGAAGATTTTAGCGTTAATGATTTCTCATAAGAGAAAGCAGTTCCAATACATTAAGGTATGAGACCGTTAGGTGTAATAAGAAGATGTTTTGAAAACACATAAGGATATTTTAAAGATATTTTAAAAGGAAATGGTTTGGTGAAAAAGTAAATAAGTTTTTGAAATGAAAAACTTAATAAAAGTAGAACTTGAATTTTTTTTATAGAAAACTAAAAAGGTCTTTAAAAGAAAACGAGGAATAAGTTTTGGACTTAAAAGTTTTTCCCTCTAGGTTTGGGAAATAATGTAAATTCAAAAAGCTGTGAAGATGCAAGTCTAGAAAGATAAGATTTTAAGTAACCTAGTATTTTTGAATTTAATAGAAACTTAAAGATAACACTTTTAAAGATAAAGGTTTTGGGATTTGATGTTTTTAAATTTAGAAACCTTAATTTTTAAAATGGAACTATAAACACCGAACCAAACTCCTAAATGTGAAGTAGATAGGAATCATTTCCTAGAGTGTATAGGACCCTAATGAGAACCTAGGAATGTTGATTCATGTGAGCAGACTAAAGAAGAACAGTAAAATGGAGTTAGTAAAATTGTAAGACATGCATGGTTGAGAACGGATATTCCTTATTTTGGAAGAACTTGGGAGAAGCATCTTTCTTTAGAGGAATCCGCATAAGATAGTAGTTCTCAAGCTAGCATTGGAATGACACCTTCCGAAGCTCTTTATGGAAGACCGCACAAGTCGCTTTCGTGTTGGATAGAGTCTAAAGAGGTTAAAAAGACTTCAGAGAAGATTAAATTGATTAGGAGAAAATGCGTACATCTTATCCACAACTCTCTTTGGTAGTAAACTTCAAATTTCATATTTCCATCCTTAGTTTTGAAAAGGTTCTTTCCTTTATCATCCTTTGGGAGGGTAGAACTGAGGATTTAACATATGGATGATAGGATTTGATGTAAACATGTTGTTAGAACATGTTATGAATGATGGATGCAAGTGGTTGCAAGTGTTTGCCAGTGGATGCTATGGGCGCATATACTTACACTAGGCACTATTATCTCTTAGGGATCGACCTAACTAGGACACTAGAGTATATGCATATGGATGTGTGCGCATTTGCATTTTTATTTTCATGGTTGCTATAGATGGATGTTTATCACATCGTCGTTGCATTTGGATGATGATTGAAGCACGCAAATAGAACTATCAGTTATCATTAGGAATTTTTGCATTCATTTGGATACATAGCACAGACATGATTGCGTAAAAAGGAGGTCAACTGAATCAGTGGACCGCCTAATCTTTTGCATTAGTTAGGGACATTAACACTACACTAATCGCATAAGTATCATAAATTGCATTAGAAAAAGTTAAGGACAATGGATGAATGGATGATGGTTGAGTAGTTGGTTGTAGAACTTGAATGAAAACATTAGTTCATTCTTTTATCCTTAGAGATTTCGAGGACGAAATCCCTTAAGGAGGGGAGAATGTAACAACCTAAAATTTAACCCATAATAATTAATTCATTAATTAATGAAATGATAAAATAACTTTGTGAAATTATTAGAATTAAGCCAAGGGAGTTGCACCATTGTGTCTGTGGTAATTTTCTGGTCAATTTCCATATATAGAACGTCAAAATTCGAGTCAATATGAAGAAGTCACGCACGAAACAAGAATCAACGAAAAAAATATTACATGGGTCAGGTCGACCAGGAGGTCGACCCAACCACACCCTAGGTCGACCGATCGGTCGACCTAGGGGGAGGGAAGGTCGATCTGGCAGTCGACCCGCTCTACGTGGTGAGCGAACGAACTTTTTGTTAGTTTCAGCAAGTTTTGTACATGATTTTTTCGATCTTTGGCTCCATGTGGTCCTTCCATGTTACCATCCGACGGCTCCCATTCAGCCTATGACGTGGTTGCATCCTATTCAATCTCCAAATCCAACAGTCTGAGATCCACTTCTATCCCTATAAATAAGACCCTAGGCCTAACACTTTTCTCATTCTAGATTTTCTCCTCTTGGGTTCACCTTTTCAGGAAGGACCCTAAAAGGAATAATTTCCCAAGGAGACAATATTTTTAATAAAAATATTTTAATACCCTCAAGTGCATCCGGGAAGACCAAAAGGGAAGAGCTTAGGACCACAAGTAAGTGATTATAATTATTTAGATTTTTAAGTAATTTAAAATAATAGGGTTTCCAATAGTTGTAATTTTACTACGATTTTTGGAATAACCTTTTTAGTAGTTTATTTACAATTTTTCGAATTATTTTCAGTCTGTTTCTTTTAGCTATTCTTTTCAGTTGATTTTAGTTTATTTCTGTTAATTATAGCTTTTCCATTTAATTACAGTTTATTTACAGTATTTTAATTTATTTACTATTATTTATGCGTTATTTACATCCTTTTCCTATGCTTTGGATTTTCTTCTATTTTCAGTTTTCTTTTATTTCTCCTTCTTCTTCGCGTATGGATTAGAATAGATTAAATGCGAATATGGATTAAAATTATAAGAATACTGAAATAACGGAAGATAAGATGTAAATTGTAAAGACTATAATAAAAATGGAATTAAGACTGAAATTGAGCCTAATTATGATATTGATGTTAGAATTGGACTAATTAAAGATAATTGGCCTAGTTATAACTTAGAATTATAACTAAAAAGAGTATAAGATGAAAGGAGCTTATTTTTTACACTTCGACCTTGGGTTAAGTAATAAGCATGATTATAACGTAGGTTATAATAAGAAATAGAACAGAGTAAGGCTTATTTTAAGACTTAGGATAAATTAATAAGCACAGATAGTAAGAACAAAAGTAAAGGCTTATTTAAATAATTTACCTAAGTTAATAAGCAAAGAATTACAGTAGGACCTGTACCAAATAACATTCCCCTATTTCTATGGACATGGTGTTTCACATAATCCTGAAGTGAGATGAGAGGCACGCTTATGTTAATAACGGTAGTAAATGGTCAATAAGTAGAAGTCCAAATAAGGGGATTTAGGCAAGGGGCGCAACTAGATATTGTTTGGATGACGGGCCAGTACCAACAACATTTCCCCTATTATTTCTGTGGACACGGTGTTTCACATAACCGTGAAGTGAAACAAGGTGTCTCACATAACCCTGAAGTGAGACGAGGTGTCTCACATAATCTTGAAGTGAGACGAGGGGCACGCTTATGCTAGAGCTTGAGGTAATAAGAAAACCCAATAGGTGAAACAACAGGTAACGCGAGCTTAGTGGTGGTCATGCGTGCGACTTCCAGTGATGGCTCATAAATCGTTATGAGTTCCAAGCGCTTAGTAAGTGTGTCTTTCGGAGATACCATTGCCTTCTGTGTAGGGAGCTATATAACGTCTAGTCCACAGTAGATACTTTGTGTGTCATTCGTAGACACCATTGCCTTTTGTGTAGGGAGCTATATAGCATCTAGTCCGCAGTAGGTCTATGGAGTAGTAGGTCGATCAAAGGGTAGAATTAGGATTTCAGCCTAAACAAAGCAGCGATCAAAGATAGGTGCAAACAACCAAAGGTAATCAATTATGTTGATCCAGTTAATTCGTATTTATTTTCAGCTTATTCATTTCTCTATTTCCTTTGTTTCCTTTTATATACTAGAACTGTTGTAAAGTCTATTACTTTTACTTTGCTTAAAGATTCTAGTAATTACTATCATTCACCAGACTTTTAGTCTGACCCACTCCTCCTTTTTCCCCTTTTACCCCATAGTCAATCAGGGGCAAGGACGGTAGACTGTAGTTTCTTAGAGATTTCTTCGGAGGAGATTCTATCATGTATTTCTTTTCTTTAGTTTCTGATTTAGTTCTTTTTGTTGAGCTGGAATTTTGTGGGGGATGTATTGTACTCTGATATAATTGATACTATGGATTTTATTTTGCAAGACACGTAAGGTTATTTTGACATTTGATGTATTTGGTATTTGGCGACTTATTTGGTTTATAAAGTAATTATGAGGTTTTATTCTAAATAAACTATTATTATTATAATTGTTTCTGCTGTTTATATATTTTTGTCTTATGAATCTTAGTCTCTGCAAGTTTTAGTTATACCAATAACGCTCCAGGCCTTTTAGTGTGTCTCTTTGTGTGTACTAAGGGATGTGGGGTGTTACACTTTTCATTTGTTCCAATTCATTCATACTATAATTGTCTTTTATTAATTTTCTTTCATTACTTGCACAATTTATTTCCCATTCAAAATTTGAAATCATCAATGACTCCAATATTAAAGTATTACGTACATTTCATTGTAGTTTACTTCATATTTATTATTACTTTTAACCTTGATATCCATTTTAATATTAGTATTCATTAATGTATTATTTCAGTCATTTTCTTAAGTTTATAATCATTTACTTAGTGATATTCACTTTTACTATTCAATTTGATTATTAAGCATTTCATCCATTTACTTAAATCTATATATTTCTTGTATACCTTAATTTTTTTTGATTTATAAACATACGTTCGTATTGAAGCATTTTTGTTATTAAGCTTTTACTTGTACAAGATTCTATTACATATTCATATTTAACATTTAAACCTTTTAATATTTCAGGTAAGTTTTATATATGTTTATAGAATGTAATTGAATATTATACAAATTTATCTTATTCATTTTAGTTAACAAAAATGTTCAATAATTTACATCTTCTTAATTTTCGTTATCTTTTAATTTGTAGGTTACAAATCTCCAATTCCTTTACACTTTCATTAACATTTAGCTCCTAATTTCTTATTTCTCATTTTAGAAGTTTCCAACTATTAAAATTGTCAAAATTTCATTTCATTATAATAATTTAAATTCCTAACTTATAGAAACTTAAGAACTAAATACTGGGTTCATTTCAAATCATTTTAAAATAATATATATACTCATATCTTTTATATATATCAAACCACACTTAAGAAAATAAAATTAAAATCTATTTATCAAGACAAACATGTAGCAAAGCTACTAATGTCCACCTCCACTTTGAGACTCGAAAACAAATGTCGATGATGCGGCCGTCATCAGCAAAATTATTTTCCAACGACAGAAGATGGGAGTACAGAACTTATTCCCTTTTTAAAAATTCTTTAAAACATTTCTATTAGTCCATGAGATGATGGTTTTGATGACAACAACCTTAGAATATATTATAAAATATAAATACTAACATTACAAGTTTAGATATATATGTATATGCAGGATCTAACCATGCAAGTATCAAGAATGAAGACTGTACAGTATAGAGATTCAAGATATAGAGATAGAAGACTCATGAGTATCAAGATTATCAAGAGTTCAAGATTTCAAGGTTAAGTTTGTTTTATTAGGAATATTTGTTAAAACTCGTAGAAAAGCACTGGCATCTTAATATCCAATTTATTCATGGAATGGAATCCACTTCGAGCCCGTTAAAGGGATGGAACCCTAAGTAGGATGGAACCTACGAAAATCTAGTGGGACATTGTTTTGTATCCACTAAGCTTAATTCAAATGATTTTTAAAAATTATCATGTTTTCGAAATGATTTCAAAACTTTCCTTTTAAAAAGATTCAAAGCCCTCGATTCCGTTTTTAAAATAATTTTGGCCTCAAAACATCTTTATTTTCAGAGTCAAAATTTCTCCTGATTTTAAACTATCTTTTCAAATAATATATTTAACTTTTAAATTATTTATACTTTGATTTAAATTATAGTTAAATAATATGTATATATATATTATTCTTTATATTTACTTATGAATTTCAACTATATTCAAGTATATTTATAAAGTTTTAATATAAGATAAATATTATTTTTATAGAAATTCAAAACATCAAATTTGGCTGAGGGATGTCGACATGTCCATAGGCACCATGTCGACATAGTGACAGTTTAATTCAAAATTCAAATTTCAAAAGAAGTGTCTATTCGCCATAACTTTTCATAAATGGTCATGGTTGTTATTCTTCTATAAATAGGGGTCAGTTTCAATGAATTTTACTTACTTTTTCTCTGATTTAACTTCTCTTCTTCTTCTCCACTTTCTTATTTACAAATTACACCATTACTCTGCCGAAATCAATATAGAATCTAACTAGATAATTTCTGGTTTTGATTCTCTCCACTATCTCTACAAGATCCAAGTGCTAATCTGAGTTATAGACTTTTTGTAATCAATTGAGCGAGAGAAAGTGTGATTGTAGCCCTGGAAATCAATTGGGTGAACTTGTTGCCCCGGAAATCAAGTATCTCTACCCAGAGGATTGTGATTCTGGAGGGTGTACCTCGTAGCCTTGAAACCGAGGGTTGTAATTGTTGAATTGCTTTTGAAAGGAAATTCGTACTTAGTTGTGCGGGACTGGATGTAAGGTAACTCCGAACCAGTATAAAATCCGGTGTGTTCTTTCCTTTACTGCTTTTACTTTATATTTGCATTTGTGTTTGATTCTGTGTTCATATCTGTGTCTGATTAGTGTATACATTGTTAACAAAGTAAGATAAACTCAAAAAGATTAACAAATTTCTTAAAACACTATTCACCCCCCTCTAGTGTTAATTCTAGCCTTAAGATCCTTAATCCGCATTTCTCACATTTGGTATCAGAGCCTTGTTTGCAAAAGTTTCATTATCTGAATTTTGAAAAATTTCAAAATGGCTACTAACACTAGTACTGCTATTACCACCAACACTAGTTCATTTGTAGAAGGTCAGTCTACTGCCAGACCACCACTTTTTAATGGCAGTAACTATGCTTATTGGGCATGTATGATGAAAATATATTTACAATCTATAGGATTAGATACTTGGAATATCACACAAACTGAATATTCTGAACCCACAACTAATTTTGCACAGTGGACCACTGAGCAAAAGACTGTTGGACAAAATAATTCTAAAGCAATGAATATTCTGTTTTGTTCACTTGAAAGAAATGAATTTAATAGAGTGTCAGTCTATAAGTCTGCATATGAAATTTGGAAAACTTTGCAAGTAACTCACGAAGGAACAAGCAAAGTTAAACATACCAAAATTTCCATGCTCACAAATCAGTTTCAGTTATTTAAAATGAATACTAATGAGTCTATTTCAGATATGTATAGTCGATTTCAAGATATTATGCATTCTTTAATATCTTTGGGAAAGGAATTTTCGGAAAAAGATCAAGTCAGAAATTTTTTAAATTCTCTCACTCCAGAATGGGATCAAAAGACACTTGCAATTGAAGAGGCAAATGACATCAGTACTTTAAAGATAGAAGAATTGATTGGAAATCTAATGTCGTTTGAAGTTCAAATGATCGGGAGAAGAGAAAGCAAAGCATCTGAAAAGAAATCAATGGCATTCAATGCATTAATCGACGGATCTGACTCAAACAGTGATAATGATGAAGAGATAGCATTTATGACCAGGAATTTTCAAAAATTCCTGAAGTACAAAAAATTGAATAGTTCTAAGAGAAACAACTTTAAGAATTCCGGTAATCAGACTACAGTACCAAACTTTATCAAATGCTTCAATTGTGACAAACCAGGTCATATCAAAAGAGACTGTCCGCATCCAGATAAGCAAAACTCACCTACAAACAATGATTCTGCAAAGAAACGGAAACGTGCATTCACTGCTACTCTAGATGACTCTGACTCATCCTCCAGCGACGATGAACAGAAGAAAGATAATTCAAATCTGTGTTTCACAGCAATTCTCGATTTAGTCGATACCAAAGACACGGACTCTGAAAAAGGTACACGTTTACAATACATTGGCTGAAATTGCATGCTTGAATTGATTGATTGATTGGTTGTTTATGAATTGATTGATTGGTTGATTGATTTTGAATTAATATGTTGTTTGAATTTTAAAATATTTATTTTCTATTTTTTACTATTATTTTATTATTATTTTCATTATTTTTGACACATTCTAAAATATATTATAAGTACAATAATATTTTAGAAATATAGACATTAATAATAATATTTATATATATGTATATTAGATAACTTAGGAAAAATCATGTCATGAAAATTCAAAGCCACATGTCGACATGGCCCCTACCATGATGTCGACATGCCTACCTGAATTTGAATTTCAAATTTTGAATTCAAATGTTTGAATTTCCCTCCACCTTTTCACTTCATTTATTTCTCTGAAAAGATACCTTTTGACCAGAGAATATGTCCTTTGAAAGTCTATTTATTCACTATCTTTTATCATATCTTTTCACTTTCATTTTCAAATTCAAACTCTCTCTTCATATCTTCAAGCTCTCTACTCTCTACTCTAATGGCTTCTTCAAGCAACCCCTCAACCATGAGAATTTCCAGAAAAATCAAAGAGCAATTATTCAATGATCCGGAGGCAATTAAAGCATACATCAATTATGCTAATTATGCCAAAGTCCATTCCGGAAAATTTGCTATTTTTCAAGATTTTTCTTCTTATGAAATTGATTCTCTTTTTGCAAACAATGGTGTTTTAAGTCTTATTGACTCTTCTCAAAATGATTTTGTTGGCTATCCTAATCTTGTCAAAATCTTCTATGCTAATTTAAACCGTGGTTTTTATATTAGAAATGAGAATGAAATTTGGAGTAGTGTCAAAGGCACTCAAATTGTTTTGAATTGTGATCTTTTGGGTACCATTCTCAATTGCAAAAGCACGGAAATGGATCTTTCTAGTTTTCAAATCAATGAACATGATCGTGAGACATTTCATCATATTTTTGAAGGAGATGAAAACTTTGAATTTAAAAACCGAAACTTTCGTCCTAAAGCAAGAATTGTCAATCTTCTCTTACAACATACTTTGACCCCAAGATCGGGAAATTTTAACAATCCTACTTCAAAAGTGTGCAAAGCATTTTTTTCCTATTTTCGGAAATTATGATATCAATTGGGCGCAAGTTATTTTGGATGAACTTCGTCCTAAAAATTTTAAATGAGAGAAAACACTTTATATCATGGAATTTACCTTACTCGGATTTTCAACTATTTTGGAGTAAATTTCAAAGGAGAAGAATTTATTTCAAGAAAAGTTTTTAATATCTCAAACATTTCTCTCATGAAAATCCCATATGTTTTTCAACCTTATGAGACTCTTGCCGAAAAGGAAGAGTGTTTGGCTCATGAAGATATGGAAGAGGAAGAAGAAGAAGAAAGGGATGAAATGGAAATAGAAGAAGAAGAAGGTGAAACATCCCTAGAAAGTATTGAATATCCCTCCAATCCTTCCAACAAAACCCTTCTCAAAAACCAAAAGGTTATTGTTGAGAATCAACGGGTTCTTAAAAGAACCGTTAGTAAGAAATTGGACAAAATGTCATCCAAGATGAACAAGTTTTTCTCTAAAGTTAGCAAGAAACTTGGATTATCTTCATCTTCATCATCCTCTAACTAGTTCTATATCTTTATATCATATCGAATTAGTTTAAGTTTGTTTTATTTTGAGTGTTTTTGGAGTTCTTTATGTTTAATCATTGTATTATCCTATTATGCAATGAAATTGAATTTCCTTTCTGTTATCTAGCTTATCTTATCTCCTGAATAAATGTTAGTATATTATATAAATTTATATATATACACAATTATTCACAAAATCAAAGTTGTCATAAATTTTCACTAACCCATGTCGACATCCCCTAGAAGACCATGTCGACATGTACTGGTCAGAAGTGATTATTGATTTTGAATTTGAAATTTGAATAACTACCAAATGTCTATTCATTTCAAACGAATTTCTACACCTATATATACCTTTTTCTTCCAGAAATCTTCATTGAAATTTATTTCTTATTATCTATATCCTTCATTTCTTTCTCTAATTCAATTATGGCCAATCCTATTCACAATCTATCTGATGTTTGCACAAAAAATGGACAAACACCTCAAAGTTGTATGATTTAGCAGATCTGATGTTATTCTTAGTGATTTGAGCGATTTATGCAAATATATAAAAAACAGGGGCTAAACTATAAAAAGACACGCAGATTTATAGTGGTTCAGCCAGAATGTGCCTACGTCCACTTTATATGTTATTTCTCTTCTCTTATTCTGATTACAAGTACAAAACTTTGATATTAGTAAAAGAAAGTTGTTTGAAAGTTCCTTCCGTGCTTGAGCTCTCAAACTTTTTTTCCATTGTTGTACCCCTGCCCCTCTATTTATAGAGTGAGGGTGGGAGCAGGGGTCTTGGATGTATATAGCTGCTGGTGGGCCTGGGCTGATGTGATCTGGCCTGGCACGTCTCGGTCCGGTGGTAGGAGGTGAGTTGGTTCGGCGAAGCATGGGAGGTGAGTTGGTTCGGCGAAGCATGGGAGGTGAGCTGGTTCGGCGAAGCATGGGAGGTGAGTTGGTTCGGCGAAGCATGGGAGGTGAGTTGGTTCGGCGAAGCATGGGAGGTGAGTTGGTTCGGCGAAGCATGGGAGGTGAGTTGGTTCGGCGAAGCATGGGAGGTGAGTTGGTTCGGCGAAGCATGGGAGGTGAATTGGTTCGGCAAAGCATGGGAGGTGAGCTGGTTCGGTAGATGCTTGGTCCGGTAGATGGTGGGAGGAGCTTGGTATCAAGTTGGTCCGGCATCAAGTTGGTTCGGCAGTGTTGAAGGATGCCGGATGAAGCCTAGCTCTTCTTGGTCTTGAGATCCCCTGGGTGAGAAATTTACCCAACATTTGCCCCCCAAAGTAGGGCATATGCCTGTATATGGCGTGCTTTGTTTTAAGTTACCCAATTTCCCCTTCGACTTCTAGTACTGAACCCGTTGGTCCGGAGGTCCACCTTCACCTATAAGTACGGAGCTAGGGCCCTTGTTATTTCCTACCGAACGAAGGACTTGAGCCAAATCAGTTGCATAGCCGAATCAATCTACCGAGCTGCTTTAGCCTGCCGAATAAGGTACCTAACTTCCCCTTGCCGAATGAAACTCGTGTGTACCGAATGAGTATTCTTATTTGGATCATCGAATGAATTCTACATGGGGAATGCCGAATAAACCTTGGGACTCTGAATACCAAATGAATTTTAACCTTCACCTTACCGAATGAATTTTACACGGGGAATGCCGAATGAACCTTGAGACTCTGAATACCGAATGACAATAGGAATTTGAGCATTTTGAGTGAAATTCTAGACTGCACACACTCGCTTCTTCATATCTCTACATCCTTTTTAAAGATGTATTCTTTTTCGTTGCAGATAATGTCTCACAGAGTTGAAACCCGATCAGAAAAGAAGAAATCCCAAGACAGAGAAGATCCTTCCGAGGTGCCCCCAGCTCAGTTAGAACCGGGACGTCATGGGCCCACCCCGAGGTCACTAGTAGATAGGTACGGCCCTCAGGATTGATGCGGTTACTGCCCAGTTTACCAAGGAGGAGAAGGTGGCAGTGAAGGAGGGCATGCAGTTGCTTTCAGCTGAGGAGGCAGGTGTGCAAGTAGAGGATGATGACCGAGATGATCGAGGAGCAGATGCTGGTAAGTCTTCCTTTCTAGTCTTTCCGTTAACTTGGTTGCTTATCACTAATGAATTCTTTTTCTGACCGGACAGGTGGGCAAAAGGGCAAGGACAAGACTCCGACGCAGCCGGCTCCCTGATTAGGCCTGGAAAACTCTTTTTGTGGACTTGACATGGTTGTATATGTTAGTCTTAAAACAGTAGAGTAACTTTTAGGTTGTAATTCTTGCTACTTGTAATAAATAGCTCTATTCTTGATGTGTAATTCTTTAACTTAAGCTGATTTTGTCATCTTTTGAATGTTTTTGCTATTTTGACATGTTCCATAAGAAATATAGCTATGCATATTCTTGTAATTAGATTGTGTTTGATGTCAGGTTCTTGTTTAGAACATAATTTCATGACTTGTAGGGTTAGCGTGAGGTGTGAACAAATTATAGGTATATATGAAAGAAGGAAATACCGTCCTTTATATTTTGCTTGTAGATGGCAGCTTTGAATATCCTGCGTGACCGAGTAAGGGATGCGGTCTAGTGTCTTGCTGTGAGTATCTGCTTCTATTAGTGAGTGTCTCTTGTTTTGTGTCCTGCACTTCAGGGATTGTTACAGAGGATAGGAGAAAAGTTTCTTAAGTAAAATTGAAATATGTGAAATAGTAAAACTTCCAATCACGGAAGGCCTTCGATGTGCTTAAGTTCGTGGCAAACGGGTTTTGTAGTCACTTTCCCTAGCTGTGGGTCTTGGAGACATTTGTCACCCATCTTACGCCTCCGCGGGGAGTTAATTCTTTTTTACCACAGCCGCATTTAAGACACATCGGAGCCGAGATCGCGCACAGTAACTACCCGGGCCATTATGGCCCGTAATCGTGGGTATTATTCGATCTACTGTGGCCGGCTAGCGTGGGTGCCGATCGTCAACTGTGAACTGCCCCTGGCTGGCCACACCTTATGTTGGGGCTTATAGTCGGTTCACAGTTGCCGGCGAGCCTAACGCCGTAATGAGCTGCCTCGGCTATAGTCGGCCTTCTCGGTGGCTTATAATCGGCTCATTACAGTTGGCTTTAAGGGCCGTCGCGAGCAATGAGTTAACTCGCAGCAGAGGGATGCCGGAGCGAAAGTGTCTCATTGGCGAGGGCATAGATTCGCATAGTACCTGTTAGGTCTTGTCCAGGAGAAGTTGCGTTGTGGAGCGCCTTGAATGAAAATTCTATTTGCACAGGATTTTGTTCAACAGAAAAGGATACAGTTAACAAGCAGCCAAGATATGAAGGAACAAGTTAAAAAGAGACAAGTTTTTTAAAGTGGTTCGGCACGAAAATGCCTACGTCCACTGATTCTCTTTGTTAATTCACTTCATATGGGCAGTATGAGTTAAGAAAAGTATTGACGAAGGTGTTGGATGTTCCATGCCCTCTGGAACACCTCTCCGTCCACTGTTGACAAAATATAGGCTCCGTTGTGGAGATCTTTATGAATTACATATGATCCATCCCAGATTGGGTCTAGTGCTCCGGGACGAGGGAAGATTCGCTTGAGGACAAGATCCCCTTCTTGTAAGGTACGATGCTTGACTTTGGGGTTGTATTGCATTGCCACTTTTTTCTTGTGAGCTGCTGCCCTGGGGGGCTGCATCATTTCTTCTTTCCTCAATTAGATCCAAAGACATGAGGAGGAACTCTTCGTTTTCTTCTGGGTTGTAGTGGATCCTACAGTGGGAAGGCACTATAGTTTCAACTGGAAGCATAGCATCCGATCCGTATGCCAAAGAGAAAAGGAGTATGCCCCGTTGATGTTCTGAAAGACGTGCGATTGGCCCATAGTGCCGTAGGAGGTTCATCCACCCATTCGCCTTTTGTCTTTTCGAGTTTCTTTTTTATTAGAGTTCTGAGAATTTTGTTGACGGCTTTGACTTTTCCGTTTGCCTGGGGATACGCTACGGATGAGAAGCTTTTGTGAATTCCGTGCTCTTGGCACCAGTTGGTGAATTCCTCCTGTCAAATTGAAGTCCATTGTCTGATATGATCTTGAATGGGACTTTGTACCTGAACAGAACATTTTTGATCAAGAATTTAATAAATTTTGCTGAAGATACTTTATTCAGGGGTTCTACTTCCACCCATTTGGTGAAATAGTCGACTGTCACTATAGCATATTTGGCCCCGCCTCTGCCCATCGGTAGTTTGCCGATTAAGTCAATTCCCCATACTGCAAAGGGCCATGGGCTAGTCATTTGAGTAATCTCAGTTGTTGGTAGTCGCAGAATCTTAGCAAACTTCTGGCATCTGTCACATTTTCTGACGAAATCTAAGGCGTCCTTGCTTAAGGTGGTCCAGAAATATCCATATCGGAGTATCTTTTTTGCCAAAGTCTGTCCTCCGATGTGATCTCCGCAGCTCCCTTGATGAATGTTGGATAAGATTTCCTTGGCTTCCCTTCCAGCGACACACCTTAATAGGGGGTTAGAGAATCCGCGCCGATAGAGGGTGTCCTCCTGTATTGTGTAGCGGGAAGCTTTCCTCAAGATTTTCTTGACTTCATTACGCCCGTTGGGTAGTGAATTCTGCAATGAAATCAGCCATGGCTTGTCCCTTGATGGCGGTGTGAGGGTGATAGGTGATATCATACCGACTTAGTTCAATGCACCATTTAAGTAGTCGCCCAGAAGTGTTGGGACGATGGAGTACCTGCCTCAGTGGTTGATCGGTCAGAACTTTGATGGAATGGGACTGGAAGTAGTGACGCAGTTTTCGTGGTGTGATTAGTAAACAGTATGCTAGCTTCTCAAGTTTATGATATTTGACTTTTGCCCCAGTAAACCTCTTGCTGACGAAGTAAACTGGCCGCTGTGTGCGGTTGTCTTCCCTTACCAAGGCAGCGCTTAGGGCGTGAGATGACACAGCAAGGTATAGGTATAATTCTTCGCCTTCGCTTGGAGTCGAGAGTACCGGTGGTTTCTGGAGGTGTTCGATTAAGTTAAGGAAAGCGGTTAAGCATTCGTCAGTCCATTCGAACTTTCCTTTGTCTTTCTTTAGAGCTTCGAAGAAGGGAACGCACTTGTCCGTTGGAAATTTCATCTTTAAGCACTATGGAGCCAAGACAATTTGGAAGTCAGACAGGGCTGGCCTTCCCAAGAAAGCGTTGTAGTTTCTTCCTTCTGATGTGTTCTTCAATCAGGTCCCGGAGATGATGGCATTCATCGGTATCATGCCCATGAGATTCGTGGAAGCGGCAGAACTTTCCAGACTTCTGTGCGTTATCTGATTCCTTCTTGTACGGTGAGCGTTCGTATCTAACTTCGCCTTGGGTGGCAAGGAAGATGTTTTTCGACGGTTTCATTCAAAGGAGTGTAAGTGTCGATTCTCGGTCCTGGCCGATATAGGCGCTTTTTCTCCCTTCTTGCCCCCAGCATTGTCTCTAGAGTCATTTCTTCGAATGTCCTTTGCTACAGCGGGCGTGTTGCTGTGAGTTGCCTTATTTTGTTGCCTTGACTGCCCCTCAGTGGCAGCGTCTTCAAGCCTCATATATTTCCTGGCTTCATGGAAGAAATCGGGTAAAGTAGTTGGTTTTTCTTTTGTTAGTCTTCTAGCGAATTTAGTATCCGGATGCACACCACTACAGAGGGCCATTAAGACAAGCTTCTCATCGGCATCTTGGACTACGGCTGCTGCGGCATTGAATCGGGTTAGGTATTGCTGTAGTTTTTCTCCAGGTTTCTGTTTGACGCTGGATAAGGAATAAGCGTCCTTAGGTTGTTCCACATGGATGCGGAACTGACTGATAAACTTTTCTTTCAACATTTCCCACGAGCTGATGGATCCCTGGGGTAGATAACAGAACCAAGAGGTAGCGAGATCTGCTAAGAAGAGCGGAAAGCATTTGCACAGTACTCCCTCTGTTGCTCCACTCATGAGCATATGTTGCGTGTACTTCTGTAAGTGTACAACGGGGTCGGAGGTTCCTTTGTAGGGTTCCATTGTTGGCATCTTCCATTCTCGGGGGGTGATAGCAATTTCGATATTGTGGGCGAAAGGGCTGGTTACCCTAGCGCCTATCCCTCGATCTCTTTGCTCCCGTTGGACACACTCTCTGAATAAGCGTGCCATCCTTTCACCAGAACTTGGAGCAGATAGAAATGAGTTTGGCTCTGTTCTGTGGGATTGATTCCGTCCAGATGACCTGTAGGGATGGTATCGTCTATCATTCCTCATATTTTCCAGTGGCTGCCTTTGGTCTTCTGGGAGCATGCTCGGGTCAGCTACAGTTGGCCCTTGCCTTGATCTCCCCCCGCTGGGTTCTGATCTAAGCACCTCCTCGGGTCCAACTTCGGGCTGGGCTCTAGCTCGGCCCCGTTCATTGGCGTTTCTGTGGTTAGGCAGCATGACAGGCTCAGCTACAGTTGACCTTCGCCCGGTACCTCCCTCGTTGGGTTCGATACCAAACGTTTCCTCAGGCCTAACTTCGGGCTGTGCTCGGTCTCGACTCCTACCATGGCTACTTCTGCCGTTAGCTCCTTCGAAGAAGGAAGATCTTTGTTGTCTCTGAGATCCTCCAGACTGGGACTCGCCCCATGATTCAGTGTTGTGGTTGGATTCTTCAGTGTCCCTTAAGCGTGACATGAGATGGTCCACAAAAGCTTCTTGCTGGGAGGTGAAGCGGTTAGTTACTTCAACCACAACCCTGTCTAGATCTGCCCTAGTAATGGCTGCAGGCTGTCCTGTAGCAGGAGTGGTTGGGTTAGCCTGTCCTTCATTTGGTTCTACTGCTGGAGGAGGATGATTTCCTTGATTCGTGACAGCTGGATCTGGAAGACTGCTGGATGCGATGTTTTTTCCTTTATTAACATCTTTTCTCTGTTTGGGAGGCATGTTTTCTGAGTGGCGAATGATGCCGTTAGGAAAACTGTTAAGTGGATGAAGCTGAAGCTTCGAGTTTCTATTTCTCAGTGAAAGCACCAAAAATGTTTGCACAAAAAATGGACAAACACCTCAAAGTTGTATGATTTAGCAGATCTGATGTTATTCTTAGTGATTTGAGCGATTTATGCAAATATATAAAAAACAGGGGCTAAACTATAAAAAGACACGCAGATTTATAGTGGTTCAGCCAGAATGTGCCTACGTCCACTTTATATGTTATTTCTCTTCTCTTATTCTGATTACAAGTACAAAACTTTGATATTAGTAAAAGAAAGTTGTTTGAAAGTTCCTTCCGTGCTTGAGCTCTCAAACTTTTTTTCCATTGTTGTACCCCTGCCCCTCTATTTATAGAGTGAGGGTGGGAGCAGGGGTCTTGGATGTATATAGCTGCTGGTGGGCCTGGGCTGATGTGATCTGGCCTGGCACGTCTCGGTCCGGTGGTGGGAGGTGAGTTGGTTCGGCGAAGCATGGGAGGTGAGCTGGTTCGGCGAAGCATGGGAGGTGAGCTGGTTCGGCGAAGCATGGGAGGTGAGTTGGTTCGGCGAAGCATGGGAGGTGAGCTGGTTCGGCGAAGCATGGGAGGTGAGCTGGTTCGGCGAAGCATGGGAGGTGAGTTGGTTCGGCGAAGCATGGGAGGTGAGTTGGTTCGGCGAAGCATGGGAGGTGAGTTGGTTCGGCAAAGCATGGGAGGTGAGCTGGTTCGGTAGATGCTTGGTCCGGTAGATGGTGGGAGGAGCTTGGTATCAAGTTGGTCCGGCATCAAGTTGGTTCGGCAGTGTTGAAGGATGCCGGATGAAGCCTAGCTCTTCTTGGTCTTGAGATCCCCTGGGTGAGAAATTTACCCAACATCTGAAAATCTTGAAGAAACACTCAATTCATTCAAGAATATTCTCTCATTTATTCTACGAAACCAGCGTCACTTAGAATTGAGTCAAATACAGATGATCAAGGAACAAGAGAGACACTTCGATGCAATATGATGGATGAACTCCTCTCTACACAAGGATGATAATGAAGCACATCCTCCTGTCTCTCTCACCAATGACAATGAGAATTGGGATGCAATTAAAGCAGACCCTATATTTGGAGAAGATGGATGGGTAAATGTTCCTCGTAACGTTTAATTTTCTTTCTTTGTTTGATTTGTTTGAATTAAATTGCTTGATTTAATTTGGTTTGAATTGATACTTTGTGTGGATTGATTTTATTTGGTTTGAAGTTTGGCGTGTGAAACATATATATACACTGAAATGAATATAGTCTTTAATTAAGTTATTATGCTCATAAGTATCATTATTTCTTAATCTATATATTATATATTCCATTGTATAGTTTATCAATGCAGGTACTGAAGTCCAAGAATAAGGGGGAGTAAGTTTTTTGTTGATGACAAAGGGGGAGAAATATAAAATAGGGTAGTTAGGCATAGATTAAGGGGGAGTTGTTAGTTTTAGGGGGAGTTGTTAGGATAGAAGGAATATTTTATAAACAAAGGTTGTCATCATCAAAAAAGGGGAGATTGTTAGTCCATGAGATGATGGTTTTGATGACAACAACCTTAGAATAGATTATAAAATATAAATACTAACATTACAAGTTTAGATATATATATATGTATATGCAGGATCTAACCATGCAGGTATCAAGAATGAAGACTGTACAGTATAGAGATTCAAGATATAGAGATAGAAGACTCATGAGTATCAAGATTATCAAGAGTTCAAGATTTCAAGGTTAAGTTTGTTTTATTAGGAATATTTGTTAAAACTCGTAGAAAAGCACTGGCATCTTAATATCCAATTTATTCGTGGAATGGAATCCACTTCGAGCCCGTTAAAGGGATGGAACTCTAAGTAGGATGGAACCTATGAAAATCTAGTGGGACATTATTTTGTATCCACTAAGCTTAATTCAAATGATTTTGTCAAAATTATCTTGTTTTCGAAATGATTTCAAAACTTTCCTTTTAAAAAGATTCAAAACCCTCGATTCCGTTTTTAAAATAATTTTGGCCTCAAAACATCTTTATTTTCAGAGTCAAAATTTCTCTTGATTTTAAACTATCTTTTCAAATAATATATTTAACTTTTAAATTATTTATACTTTGATTTAAATTATAGTTAAAAAATATATATTTATTGTTCTTTATATTTACTTATGAATTTCAACTATATTCAAGTATATTTATAAAGTTTTAATATAAGATAAATATTATTTTTATAGAAATTCAAAACATCAAATTTGGCTGAGGGATGTCGACATGTCCATAGGCACCATATCGACATAGTGACAGTTTAATTCAAAATTCAAAATTCAGAAGAAGTGTCTATTCGCCATAACTTTTCATGAATGGTCATGGCTGTTGTTCTTCTATAAATAGGGGTCAGTTTCAACGAATTTTACTTACTTTTTCTCTGATTTAACTTCTCTTCTTCTTCTCCACTTTCTTATTTACAAATTACACCATTACTCTGCCGAAATCAATATCGAATCTAACTAGATAATTTCTGGTTTTGATTCTCTCCACTATCTCTACAAGATCCAAGTGCTAATCTGAGTTATAGACTTTTTGTAATCAATTGAGCGAGAGAAGGTGTGATTGTAGCCTTGGAAATCAATTGGGTGAGCTTGTTGCCCCGGAAATCAAGTATCTCTACCCAAGGATTGTGATTTTGGAGGGTGTACCTCGTAGCCTTGAAACCGAGGGTTGTAATTGTTGAATTGCTTTTGAAAGGAAATCCGTACTTAGTTGTGCGGGACTGGATGTAGGGTAACTCCGAACCAGTATAAAATCCGGTGTGTTCTTTCCTTTACTGCTTTTACTTTATATTTGCATCTGTGTTTGATTCTGTGTTCATATCTGTGTCTGATTAGTGTATACATTGTTAACAAAGTAAGATAAACTCAAAAAGATTAACAAATTTCTTAAAACACTATTCACCCCCCCTCTAGTGTTAATTCTAGCCTTAAGATCCTTAATCTGCATTTCTCACATTTGGTATCAGAGCCTTGTTTTCAAAAGTTTCATTATCTGAATTTTGAAAAATTTCAAAATGGCTACTAACACTAGTACTGCTATTACCACCAACACTAGTTCATTTGTAGAAGGTCAGTCTACTGCCAGACCACCACTTTTTAATGGCAGTAACTATGCATATTGGGCATGTAGGATGAAAATATATTTACAATCTGTAGGGTTAGATACTTGGAATATCACACAAACTGAATATTCTGAACCCACAACTAATTTTGCACAGTGGACCACTAAGCAAAAGACTGTTGCACAAAATAATTCTAAAGCAATGAATATTCTGTTTTGTTCACTTGAAAGAAATGAATTTAATAGAGTGTCAGTCTATAAGTCTGCATATGAAATCTGGAAAACTTTGCAAGTAACTCACGAAGGAACAAGCAAAGTTAAACAGACCAAAATTTCCATGTTCACAAATCAGTTTCAGTTATTTAAAATGAATACTAATGAGTCTATTTCAGATATGTATAGTCGATTTCAAGATATTGTGCATTCTTTAATATCTTTGGGAAAGGAATTTTTGAAAAAAGATCAAGTCAGAAAATATTTAAATTCTCTCACTCCAGAATGGGATCAAAAGACACTTGCAATTGAAGAGGCAAATGACATCAGTACTTTAAAGATAGAAGAATTGATTGGAAATCTAATGTCGTTTGAAGTTCAAATGATTGGGAGAAGAGAAAGCAAAGCATCTGAAAAGAAATCAATGGCATTTAATGCATTAATCGACGGATCAGACTCAAACAGTGATAATGATGAAGAGATAACATTTATGACTAGGAATTTTCGGAAATTCCTGAAGTACAGAAAATTGAATAGTTCCAAGAGAAACAACTCTCCTACAAACAATGATAAGCAAAACTCTCCTACAAACAATGATTCTGCAAAGAAATGGAAACGTGCATTCACTGCTACTCTAGATGACTCTAACTCATCCTCCAGCGACGATGAACAGAAGAAAGATAATTCAAATCTGTGTTTCACAGCAATTCTCGATTTAGTCGATACCAAAGACACGGACTCTGAAAAAGGTACACGTTTACAATACATTGGCTGAAATTGCATGCTTGAATTGATTGATTGATTGGTTGTTTATGAATTGATTGATTGGTTGATTGATTTTGAATTAATATGTTGTTTGAATTTTAAAATATTTATTTTCTATTTTTTACTATTATTTTATTATTTTCATTATTTTTGACACATTCTAAAATATATTATAAGTACAATAATATTTTAGAAATATAGACATTAATAATAATATTTATATATATGTATATTAGATAACTTAGGAAAAATCATGTCATGAAAATTCAAAGCCACATGTCGACATGGCCCCTACCATGATGTCGACATGCCTACCTGAATTTGAATTTCAAATTTTGAATTCAAATGTTTGAATTTCCCTCCACCTTTCACTTCATTTATTTCTCTGAAAAGATACCTTTTGACCAGAGAATATGTCCTTTGAAAGTATATTTATTCACTATCTTTTATCATATCTTTTCACTTTCATTTTCAAATTCAAACTCTCTCTTCATATCTTCAAGATCTCTACTCTCTACTCTAATGGCTTCTTCAAGCAACCCCTCAACCATGAGAATTTCCAAAAAAATCAAAGAGCAATTATTCAATGATCCAAAGGCAATTAAAGCATACATCAATTATGCTAATTATGCCAAAGTCCATTCCGGAAAATTTGCTATTTTTCAAGATTTTTCTTCTTATGAAATTGATTCTCTTTTTGCAAACAATGGTGTTTTAAGTCTTATTGACTCTTCTCAAAATGATTTTGTTGGCTATCCTAATCTTGTCAAAAGCTTCTATGCTAATTTAAACCGTGGTTTTTATATTTGAAATGAGAATGAAATTTGGAGTAGTGTCAAAGGCACTCAAATTGTTTTGAATTGTGATCTTTTGGGTACCATTCTCAATTTCAAAAGCACGGGAATGGATCTTTCTAGTTTTCAAATTAATGAACATGATCATGAGACATTTCATCATATTTTTTAAGGAGATGAAAAATTTGAATTTAAAAACCGAAACTTTTGTCCTAAAGCAAGAATTGTCAATCTTCTCTTACAACATACTTTGACCCCAAGATCGGAAAATTTTAACAATCCTACTTCAAAAGTGTGCAAAGCATTTTTTCCTATTTTCGGAAACTAACAGAGACTAAGATTCACAAGACAAAAATAGGTGAAAACAGCGGAAACTAAAATAATAACTTATTCAAAACAAAAACTTCATAATTGCTTCATGAACCAAATAAGTCAAATACCAAATACATCATACATGTCTCAAAACCCAATATGTCTCATGAAATAAAAACTCGTAGTCTCAACAAAAATCAGAGTATAAATATCCCTCTCAAGTGATAGTACAACGAAAGAAAACGGAAATAAAAGTAGGGAAATTCATAACATAATCCTCTCCAAGAAACCTCCGAGCAACTGCAATCTACTGCCCTCTCCTTTGATTGCCTATGGGGGAAAAGGGGAAAATAGAGGAGTGGGTGAGACTAAAAGTCTGGTGAATGATAGTAACTACTAGAATCTTTAAGCAAAGTAAAAGTAATAGACTCTTCAATAATTCTAGTATATGTAAAAGGAAACAAAGGAAATAAGAGAGATAAAGCCGGAAATAAATACGAATTAACTAGTACTCAAATAAATAAGATAGGTTAACTTTGATTGTTTGCACTTGTCCTACATAGCTGCTTTGATTAGTTTGAATTTCTAATTCTACCCTCTGATCGGCCTGCTACTCCATAGAATCTATTGTGGACTGGATGTTTCCCTACACGGTAGACTTTGGTGTCTACGAAAGACACACTTACTAAGCGCTTGGAACTCATAGCGATTACTGAGCACCGAAATGGGAGTTGCACGCGTAACTGCCTCCATGCCCATGCTACATGTTGCTCCCTTTTTTGACCTTTTATTTAACCTAGTAAGCATAAGCGTGCCCCTCGCCTCACTTCGGGATTATGTGAAGCACCTCGTCTCACTTCAGGGTTATGTGAAACACCATGTCCATAAAAAAAAGGGTAATGCTACCAGTACTGGCCCCTATCAAACAAAAATCTAGTTGCACCTCTTGTTCAACTCCCCTTGATTTGAACTGCCATAGATTGACCTTTTACTACCACTATAAGCATACGTGTACCCCTCACCTCACTTTAGGATTATGTGAAGCACCGTAACCATAGAATATTAGGGGAATGTTGTTTGGTACAGGTCCTACTCTTATCTATGCTTATTAACTTAGATAAATTATTTAAATAAGCCTTTATTTTTATCAATTACTATTATTGCTTATTAATTTATCCTAAGTTTTAAAATAAGCGCCATAGTTTCCATAGTTTACCATAGTTTCCATAGTTTATCAATTTATAACTTATGTTATAATCATGTTTATTACTTAACCCAAGGTCTAAGTGTGAAAATAAGCTTCTTTCTTCTTTTATTCTTTTTAGTTATAATTCTAAGTTATAACTAGGCCAATCTTCTTGATTTAGTCCAATTAATATCATAATTAGGCATAATTTCAGTCCTATTCCAATTATATTACAGTCTTTGTGATTTGCATCTCATATTCCATTATTTCATATTTCTTATAATTTAATCCAATTTCGCGTTAATTCTATTCTAATCCATACGCAAAGAGGAAGAAGGAGAAATAAAAGAAAATGGAAAATAGAAGGAAATCCAAGGCGTAGTAAATAACGCATAAATAACAGTAAATAAATTAAAATACTTTAAATAAACCGTAATTAAATGGGAAAAGCTATAATTAACAGAAATAAACTAAAATTAACTGAAAATAATATCTAGAAGGAATAGACTAAAAGGTTACTCCAAAAATCGTAGTTAAACTACAACTATTTGAAACCCTATTATTTTAAATTACTTAAAGAAATTTAAAATAATTACAATCACTCACCTCTGGTCCTTAGCACTTACCTTTAGGCCTTCACGGATCCACTTGGGGGTATTAAAATATTTTTATTAAAAAGATTCTCTCCTTGGAAAATTATTTCTTTTAGGGTCCTTCCTGAAAAGGTGAACCCAAGCGGAGAAAATCTATAACGGGAAAAAGTGTTAGGCCTAGGGTTCTATTTATAGCGGCAGAAGTGGATCTCAGACCACTAGATTTTGGGATTGAATAGGATGCAACCACGTCATAGGCTGAATATGGGCCATCGTATGCATGAATGGAAGGACCTAATGAAGCCAAATAATGCCAATTACATGTTCAACTTTCAAACGAATGAACGCTCGTTCGTTCGTTAAAATAGACAGGCGGATCGACCGGGCGGTCGACCGCTCTTTTCCCTAGGTCGACCTTGCCTTTATATATATTTTTTCGTTTCTTTGATTATTTTTTTCCTTGCTCATATTAACTTGGATTCTGACATTCTATATATGGAAATTGACCAGAAAATTACCACGGACACAATGGTGCAACTCCCGTGGCTCACTTATGATAATTTCACAAGGTTATTTTATTATTTAATTAATTAATGAATTAATTATTACGGGTTAAATTTCGGGTTTTTACATTCTCCCCTCCTTAAGGGATTTCGTCTCCGAAATCTCTAAGGATAAAAGAATGTACTAAATGTTTTTATCCAATTCTACAACTAACTACTCAATCATCGACGATTCATCCATTGTCCTTAAGTTTTTCTAATGCAATTTATAATACTTATGCAATTAGTATAATGTAAATGTTCTTATCTAATGCAAAAGATTAGGCGGTCCACTGATTTAGTTGACCTCCTTTTTATGCAATCATGTCCGTGCCATGTATCCAAATGAATGCAAAAATTCCCTAATGACAACTGATAGTTCTATATGCGTGCTACAAACATCATTCAAATGCAACAATCATGTGATAATCATCCATGTATAGCAACCATGAAAAATAGAATAAAAATGCGCACACATCCATATGCATATGCTCTAGTGTCCTAGTTAGACCGATCCCTAAAGAATAATAGTGCCTAGTGTACCTATATGCGTCCATTAGCATCCACTAGCAAACACTTGCAACCACTAACATACATCATTCATAACATGTTCTAATAACATGTTTACATCAAATCCTACCATCCATAGGTTAAATCCTATGTTCTACCCTCCCAAAGGATAATAAAGGAAAGAACCTATTCAAAACTAAAGATGGAAATAGGAAATTCTAAAAACTTATCAAAAAGATGAGGATAGGAAGTACGGATCTTCTCTTCTACTTCCCAAGTGGCGTCTGCAACATCATCTCCCCATTGCACCTTTACTAGAGGAACCTCCTTATTCCTTAGTCGCTTGATGTTTCTTCCAATAATCTTCGTGGGGATACGCCAAACAGATGCTTCCCTTTCTACCTCCACCTCCTTTAACTGACTAGGCTCTACAACCTCTTCCGAGTCATGTAAGCACTTTCACAAGTGCGAAACATGGAAAACGTCGTGTACTCCTGCGAGCCTATCTGGTAACTTCACTTGGTAAGCCATCGTCCCAACTCTCACTATGATAGGAAATGGTCCAACAAATCTGGGGGCTAACTTTCCATTCGATCCGAACCTTACCACCTTCCTAAGCAAGGATACTTTGATAAAAAATAAGTCTCAAACCTCAAACTCAATGTCTCTCCTCTGCTTATCCACATAATACTTCTGCCTATCTTGGGCTGTCTTCATCCTTTGCCGAATTAAATCCACTCTCTCCGATGTCTCCCTCACCATGTCAGGCCCAAGTAGCAACTTCTCTATAGACTCCACCCAACATGAAGGGGACTTGCAAGGTCTCCCATATAAAGCCTCAAATGGTGCCATTCCTATGCTCGCTTGGTAACTGTTATTATATGCAAACTCAACCAATGGAAGATGATCCTTCCAAGTTCCTCCAAAGTCCAAAATGCACATCCGTAGCAAATCCTCAAGTACTCTATTCACTCTCTCCGTTTGGCCATCCATCTGTGGGTGATAGGCCGTACTCAATCTAAGTTGTGTCCCTAACGCCTCTTGTAAGCTTCTCCAAAACTCTCTAGTGAAAATGGGATCTCTATCACCCACCACGTTAGAAGGGACTCTGTGAAGTCGGACTATCTCTCGAATATAAAGGGATGTCAAATATAATGTCGTGCGCTTACTCTTAACTGGGATGAAGTGGGAACTCTTGGTCAACTGATCAAGAATCACCCAAATGCTAGTATTCCCCTTCCTAGAACGGGGTAAACCATCTATAAAATCCATAGAAATACTGTCCCACTTCCATCTTGGCACATCTAAGGGCTAAAGTCATCGCTGGGCTTCTGCTGCTTTACTTTTACCCTTTGGAAAATGAGGCATTTAGCTACGAACTCCGCCACGTCCTTCTTCATGCCATTCCAATAGAACATCCTCTTCATATCCCGATACATTTTGTCACCACCCGGACGAATAGTCATACGGGAATGGTGTGCCTCCTCCAAAACCGCTCTCAACAAATCACCGGCGCGGGGAACACAAAGCCTCCCATCTCTCCTAAGCCACCCTTTGTTATCAATGGAATAACGTTGGAGATGTCTAGAGACCTCTTCTCGGCTAATCGTATCCATCACATCCATAAGCTCTGAATCCTCTCGCTGCCTCGAGCCAATCTGATCCGTAAGGGTAGGCCTCACCTCTAATGCCGCTAACAATCTGGGAGTAATGTCCATAAAGGGCTTAAAATCAAAAGTATAAATGAACTCGAAGCTCCTCCACTCTACGAACAAAGGACTAAGGGTTCCTTTCTTTCTACTCAATGCATCTGCAACCACATTACCCTTGCCAGAGGTATAAGCTATCTCAAAATCGTACGAGGCTATAAACTCCATCCATCTTTGTTGCCTCAAGTTCAAGTCCTTCTATGAGAATAGGTACTTCAGTGACTTGTGGCCGACGAAAAGCTCGAACCTCTCTCCAAGCAAATAATGCCTCCAAGACTTGAGTGCAAAAACTATGGCAGTCAACTCCAAATCGTGGGTAGGGTAGTTCTTCTCATGCGTCCTCAACTGCCTTCTACCATAACATACCACCCTCCCTTCTTGCACTAATCCGCTCCTAGGCCCATCCCACATGCATCAGTGTACATGGTAAAAGGCTTAGCTCAATCGGGTAGTACTAACACTGGTGCACTAGTAAGGGCTCTCTTAAGCTTTATGAAGGAATCCTCATAATCCCTGTCCCACACGAAAGCTTTATTCTTCTTAGTAAGGCCCGTGAGTGGTGCTGAAATCTTGGCAAAGTCTCTAATGAACTTCCTATAATAGCCAGCCAATCCTAGGAAGCTCCTAACCTCGGTGACGTTCTTGGGGACCTTCCAATCTTGTACTGCAATAACCTTGGTAGGGTCAACAGCCAAACCTTCCTTCGAGACCACGTGCCCTAAGAAACGTACCTCCTCTCTCCAAAAGTGACATTTTGAAAACTTAGCTCTCAAATGGTGACTACGAAGTGTGCGAAGAACTTCCTCTAAATGAACAGCATGCTCCTCCATACTCTTGGAAAATACCAAGATGTCATCCACGAATACCACTATGAATTTATTTAGGACTTCTTTAAAGACACGGCTCGTCAAATCAACAAAGTAGGCTGGGGCATTGGTTAGCCCAAAAGGCATAACCAACCACTCATAAAGTCTGTATGGAGTCCTAAACGCACTCCTAAACGCAGTCTTATATATGTTGTCATCGACGACTCTAAGCTGATGGAATCCCATGGCTAAATAAGGCTAGGAGAATACCGAAGAGCCAACTAACTAGTAAAAAAGATCATCAATCCTAGGGAGTGGATATCAGTTCTTCTTTGTGAGCTTATTTAATTCTCTATAATCAATGCAAAGTCGAAGAGAACCATCCGCCTTAGTAGCGAAGACGACTGGTGCTCCCCATTCTGATATGCTCCTTCTTATGAATCTCCAAAAGCTCACGAATTTGCTTGCTCAATTGCTTCCTCTCCCTAGGTGCCATGTGCCTCACTGGTAATGCTACTGGGTTAGCATTCTCGGTTAAATAAATCCTGAAGTCAATCTCTCTCTTAGGGGGTAGTCTCCTAACCTCCTCAAAGACGTCCGAAAAATCTCTGACGATGGGAACCGAATCAAGCTCTGCTAAAGATGAATCGAGGGAATAGAGAAAACTTAACATGACTGACCCTTGTGGGTCGCAGGATACCTCGAGAGTCCTACCACTACATGTCTCTAATCTAACGACTCTCCTCTCGTAGTCTAATATAACTCCATATGTGGATAGCCAATCCATACCCAAAATCATCCCATACCCCGAGAATCCCAAAAAATAGGCGTTGCAGTCAAATTCTACGCCTAGGATATAAATTTTCAAACCCCTACAAACCATAGACAAATGTGTCGATCCACCTATGGGGTTCGAAACAATAATGGGTCCACTACTAAAGAAATGTCTAAGTGCAAACAATCCACAAGAGAACTAGAGATAAAAGAGTGTGATGCTCCATAATCGAATAAAGTTCGAATGGGAAAATCAAATATAGAAATCAAACTTTAAACTGTGACTTTCCTACCTCTATCCGGAATGCTGCCCTAATGCCTGGATCTGCGCGACTGGTGCACTAGTCCCCTGCCCTGCTCTCTGGGGACAATTCCTACTCAAGTGATCGGGCTGTCCACAATTGAAGCACCGTCCCTTCATCTTATCCCTTCTGCAATTCTTGGCGACATGTCCAACAATCCCACAGTTATCGCACTTCAAACCTTTCTTAATCTGCTTCTAAGGCCATCACCTTTCTTCTTCTCCTTATTGTTTTTCCACCACTTCTTCTTTGAACCTTTTGACTTAACCACTTCTTTAGACTCTCTTTCCTTGACTGCATCTGACATAAGCGCCATGTAACATTTCGATCTTTCGGCGCTCGAAAGTCGACATCAATACAACCACTGTATCAACTGCCGAACTGTCAAGTGTCGGAAAACCAAATTTTTAGGGTCAAAAAGAAGAGGTAGAAGAAGACAAAAGAAAAGAAACAGAAATAATATCAGAATCTCACATTCGCAGCGGAACAATATATAATAGATAAATGCATAATCTTTATAACAAAGAACTATATCAGTTTATACAATACATCATCAGAGTTTACAACAGTTGTATAAACTTATCCACATAACAATATACATAGAGGAATGATACTAGTATAAGTGATACGTCTCGCCATCCAGCTCGCCTCCAGATCTCCACAGCAACTCATCCAGATCCAACTGATAACCTGACTCTAGGCTGCCCGTGTGGAAAATTATGGGCACCCAGAGTTTAGAAAGGGAACAATAAACTCCAGGTCAGTCATGGGACTGGTGTGAGATCTTAAAAACAGTTATTTTCACAAAGAAAATAAAAGAATTTCGCAATGCTTTTGGAAAATGAAACTACCATAAGACCTCCCACCACACACACAATGTAATCGCAGACTTGGAGGAGATTTCTTCTTATGATAGTCAAATATGCTTAGTACGAGGAAACTCTTTTGATTTTATTACTAGTGCATAGTGTGAAAATCCTTTCGAAAATATAATATTAATCTTAGCCAGCATAGGTACCATTATATTATGCCTGCTATAACTACCACCTGAGGTGACAGGTTATACAAATTGCAATCGTAAAGGGCTCGTATTGTTTCTTTGGATTTCCAACAAATGGTCAGGCTAAGGAACTTCCCATGCCACATGGAAATGCCTCTGGAGGGACGTCCCGAGAGACAACTGCTCTCTTCCAACACAAGGCCGGGTTACCTCTTACTAGGTAACTACTACACGAGTATGCCACCCCCCGGTCATTTGCGACCTTTATCCGAGGCGCCTCGATCACAAAGCAACAATCACACAGTAAATAAGATTGATGCCACCACATAGGTAAAGCATCTGGGCTCCATACCATGATACCACCTTTTTCCAGAAGGAAATGACATACCCTAAAGGGAGCGACCCTCATAACCTTGCCGCATTTTCCTGATTTGACCATTTCCGAGGTGTGAGGTCCGATGAGGTCTTGTCCACAAAGCTACGCTTTATACGAAAGCCATGCTTTGATCACAAATGATCAACGAATGATCATCAACACACAGCAACACTTAGCATGCCACACTACCAAATTGGGAGTATATCACTGATAACCTTCAATTACATTATCTCTGAGCTCGTACGTCTCAAAGGAGGGTGTTAAGCTAAGAGAATTAATTCTCCGCCACCAAACAGAAATGTATTTGAAAGAAATCAGCTTTATATCTCAAAGTGTAGTGTCAGACATACAACCATACAAGTCTGTTCCGGGTTCGAACAGAACCGAAGATATTTCCAAAGAAGTCTTTGCAATCCATAACGTCGTATCATTATTCAGAATGGGTTATATGACACAAAGTCCTCTCCCGGCTAAACCGAATAATGAACGCTTGTTTTGAAAATAAATTCAAGTGCCATTTCAAAGGCCAATATTGATAGTCGGTGATTTAACTATCAAACAACATTCACAACAATCATCAGATTCAAATAATTTTCCCAAATTATTTATTTTCAAAATATCTTCACAAGATATATATTTCCCACACTTCAACACTTTAAAAATCAATTTCAAATCATTTTCACCTTTCAACTTTTGAAAATCAATTTCAAATCAATTTCCTTACGCGGAATATATTTCCAAATATTTATTCATTCCCATCGGAAATCTGCCGAGTTCAAATACTTTATCTCCAAAATATTCCTTAAAATCCAATTTCTTCATTTATAATTTAAAACTACTTTGGAAATATACTCGGCTTTTCAAGGAAAATACACTTCCATTTCAAAAATGGTCCATTTAAACCAATTAAATAAATCCTTATCGATTTATTTCAAATTTACATCCCAAATCTGTAAATTTATTTCCACACTTTAAAAATAAATCAGTGTTTATTTTTAAAACAAATTTCCATTTCCTTTAAAAATTTCATTTTGAATTTACATTCCCAAATATTCACTTTTTATACGATTTTCAAATCGATTTCTCAAATATTCACTTTCAACTCCAAATCAACTTTCAAATTGATTTCCAAATTTATTTCAAATCCCAAATTGATTTTCCAAACATTTATTTCAAACACCTAATTGATTTTAGGATGGATTTCCCAGGATTTATTTTTAAATACCAAATCAATTATCAAATTGATTTCTATAAATTTATCACCTTTTAAATAAATTCCTTTATTCTTTCCAAATTATTTAAAATTCCATTTTCAATAAATTCTTCAACTTTTAAACAATATTACTTAAAATCCTTTTATTAAAATCCTTTCCCCTATTTTGGAATTTATTCGATAAGATTACAAAAATCAATTTTAATACTTTAATTCCTTCTTTTAAATTCACCCAATTTTTCAAAAGGGATTCACTTAAAATTTCCTACTTTAATTTCCAAAATCAAATTTTATTTATTTCTAGTATCCAACGATACCAAAAATACATTTGGCTAAATGATAGCCTTCAACAAATTTATTCATCGATATAATCATTCACAGATTTTAAATAATCAGCACACAACATATGAAACAAATTCATACAACATATGAAACAAATTCATACAATTTGAGGAATCCAGTTGGATCCCTCCAACCTATTTCTTTGCATCCACAGATGTTAGCACAACAATTAAATACCATTCCACTTCGAGGTGGAATATCGCGGTATATGGGATTTATAAAATATCATCCGCTATTATGCGACGCATAGGGTCTCATCCGCTATATAATGTGGGCAATCAATCTCCAAATATATATATATATAATACCATCATATATACTATCACATTCAAACAGTCAATCAATAACAGAAATTTCAATTTTTATTTGAGTGAGAAGATCTCACCTTTTCTTTTGTTTTGCAGTCATTTTCCTTTCTACTTGTTTTCTCGATTTATAGACCTTGTATAAACAATTTTATACAATTTATTAATATTCGAAATAATTGAATGATAAATTTCCTTTAAATTTTTTTTAATTAACTAACAATTTGATTTTAATAAATTTTCTCTTTAATAATATATTTTCTAGTTACCAAAATAACTACATAAGTTAATCACTAAAATAAATTAGTAAATTTAAATTACGTATATTTTTTCTTCCAAAATCTTATATAAATTTTTTGTATATACTTAAATTCTACAATTGAAACTAGACAGTAAACAATCTTTACTTTAAAAATATATATACATATATATTTATATTTTCTTTTACTGTACATATATTAAAATTAAAATAGGTTTACATATTTTTTTTCTCTTCTTTTTTACTCCTATCGACTTCTATATATCTAAATCAAATATTCATGAGTATTTATATATATATATATATATATATATATTACTATTTTCCTTTAAATAAAATTATTCCTAATGATACAAACAAAAGAACACCCTAATTAAATAAGTTATCCTCCTAAATACTTATATTTAAAACTAAGCAGTAAGTGAATATATATATATATTTATATATATATCCTCTGTTTTACGATCAACAACATTTTTTCTCAAAATTTATTATGCAATAATATAGGCTAAAGATTACCTCGGAACCCCTATCAGCCTCTGCCCAAAACAGTCATGACGAACTCAACTAATATCGCCACCACTTGTCTCGGCTTCCGTGTTCCCCATCTCGAATCGAGCTCGCAAGCATGTCGCTCGACTTCGACAGATGCTTCGCGAATCACCACGCGCTCCCCTCCAGACGAAATCGAAGCCGCCGACCTCCTCAAATCACCAATCGACGAACACTTGCCACGACTCGAAACCCTAGTCCAGATCGAATTCGCGATTCATGAAAGATTGAAACGAGCTCGCGATTCGATTGAAACGAATACTTCACTCCCCTTTTTTCGTTTTGATGCTTAGAAGAGGCCGAATCGATTGGTTTTTAAATTTCGAACAGAATTGTATAAATAGAAGGGGGGAAAACTCGCGTTTTATTCTGGTCTTCATTCCCCATTTTTAACTCAGAGAATTTGATTTTTGTTTGAACGAGATATTTCGTTTGAATTGAAAGATAAAAGGGAAGAAAACTGAGTGGGTTGCGATTGATTCATCTGCCATTTTTTTTCTTTTTCTTTGAATTCGACTGAAAGGAAATGTCGTGCCTTTGAAAGAGGGGGCAGAACAAGATATTTGCGTATAGAGAAAGGCTGTAGTGATTTGAAAAGACTGGAAAAGAGTTGATGTGAGATAATTTCAACTGCAGTTGACTAGTATAAATATTCAATTTAAATTCAAATTCAAATCGTTCCGATAAATGCAACTCAAAATCTTGACCTCCTATCGAGGCATGCCGCTAGGCGTTAATAATGTTATACGCCTATTACGAACGTAATGGAAAAGGTTTCGAGTCCAAATTCGATCGTATGGAGAAGATAGCTTTTTGGACTCAGTTATAATATTAAATTTCGATATAAATTTCAGTGCGTTTATATATCGTACGCTCACACAATAACTCCAATCACCACGAAAATTCAAATTCGATGATAATACAATATTACGGATCCAATGGAACTGGTTTCGTCGAATTCCGAGACTGTGCCTCGGAAGGCTATTTTTAAATATCGATTTAAACAATAAAATTTCAAAACTGAACAAAACAGTTTCAAATTCAAATCTGAAGCTTTTATTATCTTCAGTATTATTAATATAGATATTCTAAGCCTTGAAAATATTTTTAACAGGCTTAAAACTAAAGATACAATATTTTACCCAACTTTCAATAAATTAAATTCAATAATTAAATTACCAAATTCATTCTGATATTTGAATTTCAAATTAACTAACTTCCAGATATTTAAAATCAATTAAATATTCTGACTTCAATTGTCAAAAATTCAGGGTCGTTACATTCTTCCCCCCTAAAAGAATTTCGTCCCGAAATTACAAGTTAAGAAGAATGCTCCAATACCCGTTTGTCATTTTCCCAAAACCAAACAGTTTTATCAAATTTTCAAACCAATCTTTTTATAACAACCACACTATCATTCTTATAATCTTTCAAATATTTTTTTAGTTTCAAACAATATTGTTTTCTTAACAATTCAAATTTCAATTCAAATTCAAATTTTAAATTATCCAAAATTTCTAAAAAAAATTCTAACTCTCTAAATTTTCGAAAAATTTCGCCAGTGTCTTCTTTGCGCGGCTAACTAGGTACGACTACAAAATGTCCCTACGAACTCCCAAATTTCAATAGAAAACAAAAATGCCAAGTGGGAAAACCAGAATCCCATAAAATTTCATACTGAAAATTTTAAATACATACCTTATTGTCGAGCAATTTCAAATTTACCTTCGAAATCAAAATCCAATTCCATTTTCCTATAGCCTTTATAATCCCTGTATACTTTACTTAACAATAATGTCCAATTACAATATTCAAAAATCTTTTTTCATGTTTATATTTTGATTTCTATCTACTTATTCACAATCACCATTTTTACAACTTCTAGTTTAATTTTTATTCACTTATTAAGTTAGAATATTTCCTCAATTCTAAAATTTACTTAAGAATTCCATTATCCATTTCTTAAGTTCAATATAAGTATTTACATACTTCTTATATTTATTTTTACTTCACTACCAAAGTTATATATTCATTTCCATTCAACTTTGCATTTTCAATTCTATTTGAATTCAATTTACTTCATTTTAAATATTGAATTTTATTTACCTTATCTCAAATTCAACTTTTTTTGAAATCATTTGTCGTTACTGAAAATTTTCAAAAATTCCAAATTTTTTTCTAACTCCCAAAATTTTCAGAAAATTTTGACAAAGTCTCCTCTCTACGGAGGAGCTTTTGCAATTGACAAAAGATATAAATATATATACATCGACCCACACGGTCGGAAAAGCAAAAACAGTTCATATTTCCTATTTTTATTGCGTAGGCGTACCTTTATTAGCATTTTAAGCAAAGCGGTTATTTTTAAGCATTTGCGCAACCCAAAATGCAGCCAAACGGCTCCCAAAAACCTGTACTTACTCAATTTAAATATGTAAGTGACATATATAGGAAATCTATTAACATTTCACTTATTTCAATAGCAAATACATAGATTTCATAAGCAATGTATTCAAAATAATTCCCATAAGCAATTTGTATGGTTTCAATACAAATTTAATTGCTTACAACTAATTCACATACCATTTCTATTCAATTCAAATGATTTACAGCTCACTTTCTTACATTATATTCATTTTTAAGCGAAACGAATTCATATTGTAACGACCCGTAAATTTCAGTGGTTTTATTTATATATTTAACTGAAATTTTGTGAAATTTTAAACAATAAAATTTTGAAATAAAAATTTAATATTTGGAATACGTCTGATTAGACATAGCAACTGGTAAAATTTTCATCAGATAATTTGGAAGTTTATTTTCTAGTGTAATTTTATTCCAATTTATATCAGTTAAAATTGATGATAATAAAATGTTTTCCAAACCTGAATATTTCTCTATAGAAAATTTGTAAATATCTTCTGAGTGAGACGTCTATTTCGTTTCGTCAAATTTTGACTGTTATTGCTCTGTTTATCTTATTTCTGGCATTTTAGCAGCATTTCGGTACCGATACCGACTTTTGATCGGGTGATCGTACCACCGATATCTGTATACCGTTTTGATCGTCTCGTCGTGCTGATCTCCGCAGTATACTCAATTGTGTATTTCGGAGTCCGGTGTGTGGTGAAATCCGTGAAAAACAGTTAACCGTACCAGTATTCGTTCTGTGACTTTTGGTTTCCCATCACTATTCAATTGCCCAGCGTAATTCCAAAGGACATTTGCTATTAATATTTTTCCAGAATTCATAGCGTACCGACTTTGGTTATTTCTGGTATCAAATTTATTTGGTGGCTCTCTACTCTCTTTTCCTTTTGTTTTATTTTTTTTTCTGTTTGAAAGAAAATATTTATAATGCTAAATCTAATTTATATTCTTCACCTATAGCCTATTTCTTCCTTCACGCAATTCAAACCGGCCACTCCTCCGTTTTCTATTCGTTCTTGCGACCAACCTTCTTCCTCTTCATCAACCACATCCACTCTTAGCCGAGCCATCATGCAACCGAAGCACCCCACCTTATTGCGGAACAGTCCCCATCTCCAACCCACGTGTGCAGACATCCCACCGAAGACAACTGCCCTATCTCCTTCCGTCTTCCCATCGGCCACCCTACAACCGGCCTCATGTGAGAAGCAACCGCTGCCACCTTGCTCCTCCTCATCAGCCTTCGCCGGGCTCAGGCCGAGCCTTCCACATCTATCACTTCGGCTTCTCCTTGTATGTATATATGTAGATTTTATATATATATCTTAGTTATCTTCCGCCTAGTTATATTATAATATGGTAATATATACGTGTATATGTGATTAAGGATGTTACATTGGGCATATATATTTTACATATATAATATGTTATATTCTCAAAGTTTGGTCAGTACAAACCTTATATGTAATATACACGTGTATGTTTATATATTGTTTTAGATTGTATATGTGTATATATATAAGCCCGGGATATGATTTACTTTGCCTGCAGCTTTTGTATTACATTATATATACAATGTATGCCTGGATATATTATAGTTTATATAAGGATTTGTTTACTGTTAGTTATATGGCAGTCTATAAGGTTCTTCATATTTCTGTTATAGTTGAATTTATATAAGTTATATTTTTACATGTTAGTTTAAGCATATATATATAGAGTTTATATAAAGACTATTTTAAGAAATGTTATATGAGTTTGTTTATATATATATATATATATATATATATATTTGTAAACATGAAATTTATGGTCTATGCTGGTTATATATATATATATATATATTTCTGTGTTTATGTAGCCCATATATGTATACTTTGTTGCTTGCTTTAAATAGCTTTTATATATTTGTTACATACCAAATTTGTCTGCATATGTCTTATTAATGAGTTGAGTTAGAGATATATGTGTTTTGCCTGCGACTATTTATAGTCTGTTCCATGTATTGTTTACAAGTGAAGTCTGCAGTGTTATATTGTATAAATTATATATATGTTTACTCATTTAACATAGATCTTTATATTGCATATATATTATGTTAATTTTTGAGTTTATACGTTCTATATTTCTTTTATAACGGTCTGCATACATATACTGTAAACATATATTTTGATTTTCTGTTTGTATATGTATATATACTTAACCTGTCTTTATATTTCGATTTTGGTTTATATTTATATATATTGTATACAGTTAGTTTATAAATGATAGTTTGGTTTAAAGTGTTATATTGGATACGTTGATACTTTCGAAATGAATAAATTTGATATATGGTATTGTGTACTTTAAATAAGAATATATGTGTAAATTATGGTCTGGAAATGTATATCTGGGCATCTTATATATATTTAAAGGTGTATTATATAAAAGGTTTATATATAAGTCCGTACAAAACTTGTTATATGTTATCTGATCTAATGCTTTGAGTTTAGTGTATATCAGTCTCGGGTAGTATACACGTTTCTGTTGCAGTGTTTAGTTCTTTAGCTATTTCTTATTTTATGTTTTAGTTTGTATCTAGGCCCAATAAGGCTTCGGCCCGATTTACCTTTGTATTCATGCTTATAAACAAATAAGGTAATGAAATAATGTTGTGATTTTGGCTCTTAAAACTTTCGTTCAAATCTCCATTAATTTCAACATGGTATCAGAGCGTAAAATCATCGATCCTGAAATCTGCTAGGGGTTTTCCTCCTTGTATCTGGAATCCTGTTCATCGAAGATGGGCGAAAGCAAAGCATTAGAGATGATGCCCAAAATCACGGATCACAAATTAAATAATCTGAATTATCTGAATTGGAGCAAATCAATTCGACTTTATCTCCGATCTATGGATAAAGGTAATCATCTAACAGAAAGTCCACCTAAAGTTGATTCAACTGATGAGAAATATTTGGCGTGGTTGAGAGATGATGCTCGCCTGTTTCTTCAGATCAGGAATGCAATTGACAGTGAGGTTATTGGTCTTGTTGACCATTGCGAGTTTGTGAAGGAGTTGATGGAGTACTTGGAATTTTTATACTCTGGAAAAGGGAACTTAACAAGAATGTATGATGTATGTAAATATTTTTATAGATCAGAAAAGCAAGAACAAACGCTGATGAACTATTTCATGACTTTTAAGAAAACTTATGAGGAGTTTAATTTGTTGCTTCCAATCAACCCAGATGTTAAAGTTCAACAACAACAGAGAGAGCAAATGGCGATAATGAGCTTCTTGGCAGGCCTACCTTCTGAGTTTGAATCAGCTAAGTCACAAATTCTTTCTGGATCAGATTTGTCATCATTACAAGAAGTTTTTAGTCAAATCCTTCGTACTGGGGTTGGTTCAACGTCTAATACTCTGGTTGAGAGTGCTTTAATAAGCAATAGCAAGAATTATATACCTTGGAAATCTGGAAATCAGACTGATAATAGACAACAATGGAATCATACATCAAAGACAGGTGCTCCAAATCAGATCCCTCCATCAGTCAGGCCACCAATTCAGAATAAATTTTGTACTTATTGCAAGAAATCTGGACACACTAAATTTGAGTGTAGAAAATTGCAGTATAAGAATTCTTTGGCAAATAATACCGCTAATGCCAACAAGACAGTATTGATGACTGCGGATGAGTTTGAGAAGTATGCAAAGTATCAGGAATCACTTGAAAAGAATTCATCAAGACAAACATCCTCTTCTAGTACTGTTACTGCTGCCATTGCCAGTGTTGAGAAACCAACAACCAAGTGGATAATAGATTCAGGGGCTACCGATCATATGACAGGTAATCTTGATTTACTATCTAATTTTCAAAGTAACAAATCAAGTCACTCTGTTACACTAGCTGATGGTTCACAGACCTATGTGCATGGAACTGGAAAAGTTAACTTACATACTCAACTTCACTTAAACTCAGTACTATATTTACCCAGTCTATCATTCAATTTAATGCCAATAAGTCAGATTACTCGCAATCTTAATTGCTGTGTATCTTTCTTTCTCGATCACTGTGAGTTTCAGGATCTTATGACGAGGTAGATTATTGGTAGGGGACAAGAACCTGGAGGTCTATACACACTCAATGTTGAAACATCCAAGAATCTGGCTTGCTCAAGTATGGTATCTGCACTTAAAACACACAGTCAATTAGGTCATCCATCATTAACCTTGCTCAAGAAAATTTGTCCTCAGTTTAGTTCTTTGTCTACAATAAATTGTGAATCATGTCATTTTGCAAAACACCATCGTGTTAGTTTATACCCTAGATCGAATAAAAGAGCAAATTCTGCTTTTGATTTAGTGCATTCTGATGTATGGGGTCCCTGCTCATTTGTTTCAAAGAAAGGATATAAATATTTTGTTACTTTTGTTGATGATCATACTCGAGTAACTTGGTTATATCTCATGAAAAATAGATCAGAATTATTTTCTATTTTATGTACATTTTGTGCTGAAGTGAAAAATCAGTTTAATGTGTCACTTAAAACTCTAAGGAGTGATAATGCCAAGGAATTTACATCTAGTATGTTTAGTGATTATATGGCTAAGCATGGAATTCTTCATGAGACCTCATGTGTTGATACACCATCTCAAAATGGAGTTGCTGAGAGAAAGAATAGGCATCTAATTGAGACTACTCGTGCACTTCTATTTCATATGAATGTACCCAAGGTGTTTGGGCAGATGCAGTAACCACAGCATGTCACTTGATCAACAGAATGCCCTCAACTGTATTAAAATATGAAATCCCTTTCAAGGTCTTATGTCCTGATAAACAGCTATACCCAGTGAAGCCAAGAGTATTTGGATGTACGTGTTATGTCAGAGATGTAAACCCACACTTAACTAAACTGGACCCGAAGTCATTAAAATGTATATTTGTGGGGTACTCAAGACTTCAGAAAGGTTACAAGTGTTTTTGTCCCAGTTTGCACAAGTATTTAGTATCAATCGATGTTACATTTGAAGAGGACACTCCATTTTTCCAATTGACTGATACAAGGCCGTATGTACAAGAAGAAAGTGATAATGATAACTGGTTAATCTATCCAGTTACTTCATCTCAAGAATGTGGACACAATATTAATGAAGAATCAAGTCAGGAATTAGAGACACCTTCACAAGAATCTGATGATGAAGAAGTTGTATCACCTGACCATACTCTTGATTTACCAATTGCTTTGAGGAAAGGTAAACGACAATGCACATACCCTATATCTTCTTTTGTTTCATATGATAGATTAAATCCAACAAGTTATACACTTATATCCACTCTTGATACTGTCATCATTCTGAAAACTGTTGGAGAAGCACTATCCAAACCAGAATGGAAGAATGCAATGCTGGAGGAAATTAAGCTTTAGATGATAATAAGACTTGGGATTTGGTTTCATTACCATCAAATAGGAAGGTAATAGGCTGTAAGTGGGTTTTCTCAGTCAAAGTAAATCCAGATGGGTCTGTAACCAGATTAAAAGCTCGATTAGTTGCTAAAGGGTATGCGCAGATTTATGGAACAGACTATTCAGAGACATTCTCTCCTGTTGCTAAAATGACCTCCATTAGGTTGTTTATTTCTTTGGAAGCAAGGCATAACTGGATGCTACACCAACTTGACATCAAAAATGCGTTTCTTCATGGGAATTTGACGGAAGAGGTGTACATGGAGCAACCACCTAGGTTTGTTGCTCAGGGGGAGAATGGGAAGGTATGTAGATTGAGAAAAAGCTTGTATGGTTTAAAACAAAGTCCAAGGGCATGGTTTGGTAAGTTTAGTCAAGTGATTCAAAAGTTTGGCATAACTAAGAGTAACTTTGATCACTCTGTTTTTTATAAAAACTCAAAGGAAGGAATTATATTACTAGTGGTGTATGTTGATGACATTGTAATCACTGGGAGTGATAAGAAAGGAATTTCAGATCTCAAGGCCTTCATTCAGAGACAGTTTCACACCAAAGATCTTGGAGAATTGAAATACTTTTTGGGTATTGAAGTGTTAAGAGAAAATGGACAAATATTCTTGTCACAGAGAAAGTACATCATTGATCTTCTGACTGAAACTGGAAAATTGGGCGCCAAACCTTGTTCTACTCCTATGAATACTAGTATGAGCCTAACAAATGATGGTGAATTATTTAGTGATCCAGAAAAATATAGAAGATTAGTTGGGAAGTTGAATTACTTGACTGTAACTCGACCTGATCTTGCATTTCCAGTAAGTATAATCAGCCAATTCAAGAGCTCTCCCACAGTTCATCACTGGAATGCATTGACACAAATTTTGTGTTACTTGAAAGGAACAGTGGGTCGAGGCATTGTATATGCTGATCATGGACACAGCGACATTGAGGTGTTTTCTAATGCTGACTGGGCTGGGTCTAAAATAGATAGAAGATCAACTTTTGGTTTTTGTGTGTTTGTTGGAGGCAACTTAATTTCATGGAAGAGTAAAAAACAGAATGTGCTGTCTCGGTCAAGTGCAGAATCTGAATACAGAGGTATGGCAAATGCTACTTGTGAGTTGATGTGGGTGAACCATTTTATGACTGAAATAGGCTTAAAGGTGAGGCTACCAGTGAAACTTTGGTGTGATAATCAGGAAGCTATCCACATTGCTTCCAATCCAGTGTTTCATGAGAGGACAAAGCATATTGAAGTGGATTGCCACTTCATTCGAGAGAAGATTCAGCAAGGGTTGGTGATTCCTGGATTTGTTAGAACTGGTGATCAATTGGCAGATTTGTTCACTAAAGCTTTGAATGGTGCAAGAATGGAATACCTATGTAGAAAGTTAAGCATGATTAATATGTATGCTTAACTTGAGGAGGAGTGTTATCAGATCTAATGCTTTGAGTTTAGTGTATATCAGTCTCGGGTAGTATACACGTTTCTGTTGCAGTGTTTAGTTCTTTAGCTATTTCTTATTTTATGTTTTAGTTTGTATCTAGGCCCAATAAGGCTTCGGCCCGATTTACCTTTGTATTCATGCTTATAAACGAATAAGGTAATGAAATTATGTTGTGATTTTGGCTCTTAAAACTTTCGTTCAAATCTCCATTAATTTCAACATTATAAAATCTATATAGGTCATATCATAACCTGGTAGTTTTTATATATTAGATAAGAAAGTTATACAAGTTTATAATCTGTTTACTTGTATATATGGGTTTACATATGTTTGTACAGGATCTGTTGAGTTAAATATATCATATAAAGTAAGTTATGTCGTTTAAATAGATATTTAGTTTAAATGTAATGGGTATATAAGTCTGCATAGATGTAACTTAGTACAGAAATTTTATATTGTCTGCACGTGTACAAATTAATTGATTTCGATTCCCTTTTTTGGTATATATAAACATCGATTTTTAATATATGTATATGAGTTAAAAATTTGTATGAGTTAAGATTTATAAAGACCTTGGAATATATATATATATATATATTGATTTTGATATATATATATATATGTTTAAATTCAATATTGATCCTTGGAAGAAAATTCTTACATATAGATGATAAATATAGGTGTTTGGTTTAAAAACAATGATTTTGAAATATATATATATATATATATATATATATATATGTTTAAATTTAAATTGTGTTTGAAATTATAATCTGATATAGGTACAGTTATATCTAGTTATATATGTTCACTTATATCAATTTTCTTCATCGACCCAGTTCTGATTTGAATTCGTCCCCTCCTATTTATTAGCTTTGTTCGTCGAAATTTGTGCCAATCTAGCTTTGATTTGGAATTCATGCTTGGATTCGTAATTCATCTCATTATCGTTCGTCTCTAGCCTCGAAAGGTGAGCAATCACTCACGATTAACGTTCTTATATTTATTAAATCTGATTTCAATTGAAACGACAATTGAAATATACTACTGTTAGTTATTTACATTGTTATTTATATGCTGTTACATGTATCTGTTCACCTGTGACATCTGACATCATTATATGTTGTTTATATTGTTGCTATATGCCTGTTATATTGTTATCATATCTGTTATCACTCTGCAAGTTCCCTATTAGTATAGAAATTCACTATGGGTTGAAATGATACATACCCGAACGGACTTTAGAATAGGAGAAAATCGTTATGGGTTGAAATGATAAACCCAAGCGATATTCAATTGAATTGAATTTGGGATTTCGGGTTGAAAAGATATATACCCGAATATGTTTTAAATTGCGGATTGAAATGATAAATATCTGTATCACTTGACCATAGGGTAGAAAATTATATACATACACCGTTAGTCTATTATAAATATTTTAAAATGATTTCTATGGTTTTAAAAAGAAATATATGGTTTTAATAAATATTGATTTTTAAAGTCTTATTAAAGTTGATTTAATAAAGTTGATAAAAATATGTTTAAGTACTATTTAAATATATTTTCGAATATAGAGTTTGTAATGATTTGGGTTGTAAAGGTAAATTTGAAATTGATTTGAAATTTTATTTATTTAAGAATTTTACTTAAATAAGTTTGATTTGAAATTTATTTAATTTGAAATTTAAAGCTATGATTTTATAATTTGAATTGGTTAAAAGTGGCTTAAATGAATATTTCAAATTTATATAAATTTAAATGGGATATTTTGTTTATTTAAATTTGTAAATTGTAGTTGTATTTGGATATTATTAAAATGATTAAGTAAACATTTCAAAACTAATAGTAGTAAAGTGAATTTGATATATATATATATATATAATTATCGAATTTAGTTTGAAATGTTGAATATATTGACTTTGATATATATTGAAATTTGAATGGCTTATTTTATGGTTCAATTATATATTTGAAAATCGATAATTGGAAATGGTTTATTTAGAAACTAAATCGAATTGAAATTGATGATTTGAGATTTGATTAAATTAAAATTTTGGAATTCGAGTTGATTTGAATCGATTTGTGAAATTTGAGGAAACTATTTTATTTTATAAAGTAATTTTAAATTATATTTAAAACTATTGATATTTTACTTTATAAATTATTTTAATATAAACTATTTTAATATAAATCATTTTTAATATAAATTATTTTATTTTAAATTATTTTAACTTATAATTATTTATATAAATTACTTTATTTATAAACTATTTTATTATATATACTAATTTTAATATCTAAACCGTTTAAAAGAAAAGTGTAATGATTTCCAAAATGCTATAATTTCAAAGTGTTATGATTTCCAAAATGTTATGATTTCAAAGCTGTGATTTCCAAAGTGTTTTGATTTTTAAAAGACTACGATTTCGAAAGCGTTATAACTTTGGAAAGTGATATGATTTTTGGTAATGGATATATTTGAAGTAAAAATGATATCGTATTGATTTGGTTTTTGAAATGAAGTGATATTTTGGTTTTGAAGTATAAACTATTTTGAAATAACCGCGGTGTTATAATAACGATTGGTTGTTAAAGAGACCGGGATCGGATATGGACATACTCTCCGTCGATACCGAAAACCACTTTGACAACTATGTACGCGGTGGAGTTTCCAGAATGAAGTAGGATGGTGGCGACGATCCTAAGGTATATACGTGGACCCAACTCTCGTGAGTTGGCATAAGGTGGCTAAAACATGAGCGATCGACGGGCCAAGGAGGTAGCACCTCTGATCGGACACACTTCTTCGATACCATTCTATTACTTTGTGATTGATTGGGTGCACCCCTTGATTTGGGAGTGTTGTTCGAGGTGGGCGGTAGTGGCTGCTATGCGTCACCACCAGTCCGGATGCGTAATTGGTATATCTACCCTGGCATTGCCTTGTGTTCCGTGTCACCTACCATATCGAGCTTTACTACGAGTTGTGATTTCTCCCGTAGCCTGTGGAGTATCGAGGGTAGCCCCCATTTTGGGAGTATGCTAATACTGGATAGACTACTGGGACTATTACGTGTTAAGGTGGAAAATGTAAATCCTTAATGCTATTTAAAAGTATGTTTATTTTATAATTAGACATTATTATAATAGCGAATATTACTACATAGTAGATAGTTTAACGGATCCTTAGGGGATGGTTATCCCAAACATCCTTTAAGTTACTTGTATTTCAGTTGATATTTCACTTGAGTTGGATTTATTGACATAAGAATATTAATCCTGACTCGGGTGTTTTGTATTTTGCTTTATGCTCGGGTCAGACTGAGCGATACAGCATTTGAGACTCACCTTTGGAGTTGGAGCTTCACTTGGAGATCCAGCTATCTATTCTGCTATCAATTATTCAGTTGATTCCAATGATGCATTCAGATCTTGTATTTGATTATTGTATCGAGACATCTATTGTATTCGAGACTTCTGTTGTATTTTGTTTAACTCTGTTATATATATATAGTAGCTTCATGAACTACTATCCTTTGTTTCCGCTGCATTATTGTTATATTACTCTGTGTCTGTGATCTGTGATTATTTTATTTACTGTGTATGCTGAGTTTTGCCAAATTTTATCTACAATCCATTGTTTTGAATTATTCAAGTCCGACATGTGTGGATTTATTGTCGATTTGAATGGTCCAAAATACTGGGTTGTTACATGTGGTATCAGAGCTCTGGTTTTAGGCAAAACTCAGCATATGTAGTAAATTTAATTATGGAATTACTCTCGTTCGTGCTTGAATTCTTTCCTTTTGATTCGATTTCCTTTGGATTTTGGAACGTTCCCCTCGGTTCCACAATCCATTCGTGTCTCCCCTATTCGTGTCTTTTGATTTTGGAGTATCCCATAACTCCACTTCGAATGATCTCTGTAATAAATCGGCGGTCTCGCCAATCTCTGAATGATTTGTAAAGGGGTGAAACTCCTTTACAATCGGTATTGATTCACCGGAGATTTCTGTATCCTCGGTTTACGATGCTGCTATCTTCTGCTATACCCGAATTCTACCTTTGGCAATTGAATGTCAATTTGCTCTAGAATTCTACCTTGATCTTATTTTTAAGTCACGGTTGACCTGATTAAGGCTGCCCGCGATTTATATAAGTCTATAAATCTTTCTATTCTGCTATCTAATCGTCTTATTTTCGTTTCGAGCCTATCTTCCTTGTTTGAATTCTTTTGGTTAGAGTCCCCTTGTAATTTGAGTCTCTATCCTTGTTTTGAAATCCATTCTTGAATTTTCGAGTGAGGGAGTGTATTTGTATATGTATTAATATTTAAATGTTTTATATATTGTATTTTGAGTTGTTGAGGTTGATTTGGGTTTTTGATCGATTCGTTTGATCAACGCTATCGATAGGATTTCCAAAACACTTGAACAGAGCAAACTGACACAATATTATTTTCAAATTTGGTAAATGAAATAAATTTGTTTGATTATATTGTAAAAATATAAGTAAAATTTTCTGGAATTTAAAAAGTTAATTAAATTGGTTGTTTGAAATGATAATAATTGATTATCATTTATTGTTCTATAAATGAATTTATAAACATGGTTTATAAATTGATTTGGAAATTTAAATGAATTTAAATCAGGAATTTGAGAATTTAATTTCCGGTGATTTCAAACTTTGGTTTAAATTGTATATTATTTAAAGTATTTTCAAATCGAAATCGTTACAAAGAATTTTAAAATTTTGAAATAAGTGCTCTCCTCTTTTGTCGCTGGAAAATAATTTCGGTGATGGCGGCCGCATCATCGACATTCATTTTCGAGTTTCGAAGTGGAGAGACCATTCAGTGGCTTTGCTACATTTTGTTTTAGAAATTAATTTGATTTGAATTTCTCAAGTATGATTTGATTATATAGATATATATAGGTATATTATTTGAAATTTAATTTGATTTGATATATATGGTATATACATAATTATCTCTGTATGGTTTGAAGTGAACCGGAAATTTAATTCTTAAAGGATGTTTTCAATTATTAAAATAAAGCCAAAATTTTGAATAAATGTTTAAATTTGAAATAATTGATTTGATAAATTTTCTTGTATAATACTCAATTGCATTCCAATATAACTTACCTAAATTATTCAGAAGTTAAAAATGTAATTGGATAATATACAATATAAAATGTTTTATAAATAAAATTTGAGTGTTATAATAAATGTTATACACTTAATTTTTTTATAAAGATGCTAATGGAGATAAATAGAATAATAAGTTAATTAAATAATGGATGAGACAAATAATTTTTTTTTGAAGGAATTAATAAATTGAAATTAGATCAACTTATGGAAATACCTTGAATTTAAAATCAATTATTGAATATAAATTAATTTAAACTGTAATTTATATGGTTTAAATTAATTTATATGGTTGAAATATATGTAATAAGATATATATTAAGTGGAATAAACTTAATAATAATTTGGAATAAAAGAATTTAATTTGTTGAATAAAATATGAGTATAATAAATGATTATACAAATTGATGATCTAGAAATTGTTAATTGAGGATGACTAGATAATAAGATAATGAATTTAGAAATAGATAGATTGATTTAACTTCAGTGAACTCAAAGGGATTTAACCAAAATGTTGGATATTAATTAGTTTAATTAATTTAAAATGTATATGGTTTTAATTTCATTATTTATTTGTATTTCAACCTAATTTCTTTCTGGTTGTTTCTATTCCTCTACCTCCTTCCTTTTCGGGGACGAAAAGTTTTGAGTGGGGGAGAGTGTAACGACCCGTAAATTTTAGTGGTTTTATTTATATATTTAATTGAAATTTTGTGAAATTTTAAACAATAAAATTTTGAAATAAAAATTTAATATTTGGAATACGTCTAATTAGACATAGCAACTGGTAAAATTTTCATCAGATAATTTGGAAGTTTATTTTCTAGTGTAATTTTATTCCAGTTTATATCAGCTAAAATTGATGATAATAAAATGTTTTCCAAACCTGAATATTTCTCTATAGAAAATTTGTAAATATCTTCTGAGTGAGATGTCATATTTCGTTTCATCAAATTTTGATTGTTATTGCTCTGTTTATCTTATTTCTGGCATTTTAACAGCATTTCGGTACCGATACCGACTTTTGATCGGGTGATCGTACCACCGATATCTATATACCATTTTGATCGTCTCGTCGTGCTGATCTCCGCAGTATACTCAATTGTGTATTTCGGAGTCCGGTGTGTGGTGAAATCCATGAAAAACAGTTAACCGTACCGGTATTCGTTCTGTGACTTTTGGTTTCCCATCACTATTCAATTGCCCAGCGTAATTCCAAAGGACATTTGCTATTACATTTTTGCAATGAAAATTGATATTTGGTATGCGTCTATTGAAGCATAGCAAGTGTCAGATTTTCATTATAAAATATGAAAGTTTGTCCTGTTGTGTAATTTCAATTTAAAATTTAAAATCAGTTAATATTTGATGAAAATAAAATATTTTGAAATCTGAATATTTTTACATAATAAAAATGTAAATCATTTTATGAATGAGACGTCATATTTCATTTCGTCAAATTTGGACTGCTCTAGCCCCATTTATCTTATTTTTCTGCGTTTTAGCAGAAGTTTGGCAGCGAAATATCGAGTTTTGATAAGATGATCGTATTCCTCATATCTATGTACCATTCTGTTCGTCCATCGTGCTGATCTCCACAGTATATTCATCTATGTGCTTCGACGTCCGGTACGTGACGAAATCTGCGAAACGATTAAACGTATCGGTAACCATTTTTGCCTTTTGGTTTTCATATGTCCATTCAATTTTTCACCGTGAGAAAATAAATGGTCACAAGCTTTAAATATTTTCTTGAATTCAACAATTGGCTGTTGCTATTCCCATTGATTGGAATATACACTGGTTCGTCCATCCACTTTCTATTTCTTCCCCTACTCTTCTTTCTTCTTCTTCTTTTAGGTCTTGATTGTAAAAAAAATGAAAATCTTATAACAAAGTTTATATAAATATTGAGATTACTGTTCGTATGTAATTTCCTATAGTTAAGCCTGCTCGTCCTTTCCATTACCGAAACTCAACCCTCCGCCATTTTCTCCCCACTGTCCTTGGCCGAACTCGCCATTATCCAACAGCCAAACCCATCCACACCACTGCTCGGCAACTCCTCCAACCCACACACTAGCAGCCGAGACACACAGCTCCTCCACCGATCCACCCACTATCTCCCTTCACTGAAACCCGACCATCTCCGGTTAGCCGCCACCACAGCCTCCCCTGAACCGATCACCACCGCCTTCTCTCTCTTGCTTGTCCTCCATCATCACCTACTTGACAACCATCTTCACCATACTTTCCTCCTCAAACCCTGGCCTGACCCTTCCCGTAGCTGCACCAAACCCGTCCCTTCACCTCCATCATCCGACCTTATCTCAACCTCCCTCCACGCTCACTCTGGCCACTCCCCTCCACCACATTGTCAGCCTATCAACGCGCCCCTCCAAGCACTCACTCCACGTGCCTGGCCTTCCGCCATTGCACCAAGCCTCACACCCGCCACCATCCTTGCCGAAACCCAGCCCTTCCCTCGTCACCACTGAACAGCTGACAACACCACCCCATCTCTCCATCATCTGCCCATTGCTCCGCCACTCCGAGCCTTACACCGAATTGCCGCTGCCTTGCAGCCCATCTTTTCCTACTTTTATTTTTTTTTGTTTTTCACCTTTCCAATTCTTTGTTTTATATTTTTTTAAACAGTTTTAATATATGTATTTTATATTTAGATTCTTTGTTTACAACCGAGACTCGGAACCGAACAGTTTTTTTTTTCAACAGTTTTAATATGTATTTTAATATATGTGTTTTATATTCAAATTCTTTGTTTACAATTTATATTTAAAAAGCGAGTTTACAATTCTTTGGTTTATATTCAAATTGAATTTTATATATGTGTTTTAATAAATATAATTATTAAATATTTTTTTTTAAATGTGGTTAAATTGAATATTGATTTTTAAAAATATAATACAAAAATTTTATTTTAAATATGTGATTAAATTCTAGAATTTTTAAAAATTATATTTTATTTTCATCCAACTCAAGAACCGGTCACCCTGATTTGCTTTGGAATCTTCGTTTAGATCGATAGCGCTTGTAGAAGCTCGAGATTTTGATTCATAGCTTGTTGTGTTGTCTATTTTCTCTAGCCTCGAAAGGTGAGCAATCACTCACGATTAACATTCATTTGTTAGTAAATTAATTTCACACGAAATGACGATTTAAATATGTTGTTGAATGTGAATTAGTTAGAAATTAAATTATTAAATATGATAAATTAATATTTAAATTTGTTTAGCTATATTAGTTGACATATGATAGCATAACCCGTTGAAAATATTATATTTAAATTGTTAATTGTGATCATATTTTCCATCGATATGTTTTGTTATTTTATGTTCTCACATTGCAAGTTCCCTGTTAGTTTAGAAATCCCTATGGGTTGAAATGATACATACCCGAATGATCTTGTAGGTTAGGGAAAATCGTTATGAGTTGAAATGATAAACCCAAGTGATTTTGTTGATTTTGAAATTTTGGGTTGTGGGTTGAAATGATATTCCGTAAATTTAAATTATTGCGGATTGAAATGATAAATATCCGTATCACTTGACCATAGGATAGAGAACTCTATACGGATACCGTGGATCTATTTTTAAATGATTTCCAAATTTTTAAAAAGGAAAATATATGTGTTTTTAATAAATATTAATTTTTAAAATATAATTTTATTGTATGTGAAAATTTTAGATTTTTAAAATTATATTTTTTTTTTGGAAATTTTAAAATTATAAGTTAAGTTTCAAAATATAGATTATAAAATTTACTTATAACTTTATTATTGTTAAAATATATAAAATAAGATCTAAAATGGACTTAATTTAATAATAATTAATATAATAAAATTTAATAACAATTTAATTTAACTAATATTTACGTGATATGTTTTAAATATTATTTACAATTTATATTAACGTTTGGAAATAGAATTTCGTAATAACCTTAATAAATTAAAGTTGGAAGGATAAATTAAAATTGAATCAATATTTAATTTGTTAAGAATTGAATTTAAATAAGAATTGATTGGAAACTTATTGATTCGAGATTTTGAAAGGTATGATTTTATAACTTGATTTAATTAAAGGTGATTAAATGAATAATTTCAAAATTAAATAAATTGAATTTTAATATTTAATATTGATTTAAATTTGTATTTTGAGATTTTATTTAAATGTTATTAAAAATGATTAAGTGAATAATTTCAAATTTAAATAAAAATTAAAGTTGAATTTTGAAATATAAATGGAATTTATCAAATTGAGTTATTGTAAATTGTTTGAAACCTTTTGAATTGGAAGTGGTTTAAATTTGTAGCTCAAACCTAGATTTGAAATCGATATAAATTAAAATGATGTTAATGAGAATTTGAATTGAACCTTTAACCTTTTCAATTGAAATTGTTGAACTGAGATTTGATTTAAATTGAATTTTGGAACTATAATTGACTTGAATTGATTTATGAAATTTGAGGAAACAATTCTAATTTGAAACTATTTTGATATAAACTCTTTTTATATATATAAACTATTTTTAATATATAAACTATTTTAATCTATAACCTTTTTTTAAATATATAAACTATTTTTAATTTATACCTATTTCAATATGTATAAACTATTTTCAACATTTAAACTGTTTAAGTTGGAACTGTTATAATTCAGATTTAATGGATTTAAATGCGAATATTCTGATATGATGGTTTAAACTATTTTGTGGTTATGATTACGAAAGTGAATAAGATTTCGAAAGTGATATGATTTTGAAATGAATATGATATTTTGATATGAAGTATAAACTGTTTGAAATGAAAATGACCACGATGTGAAATAAGCATTTGGTTGTTAAAGAGACCAGGATCGGATATTGTCATACTCTCTGCCAATATCGAAAACCACTTTAACAACTGTGCATGTGGTGGAGATTCCAAAATGGAGTAGGATGGTTTGGCGACGTCTATATGAGGTATGAACGCAGCCCTGACACCCACGAATCTGCTTGATGTGACTAAAACAGAAGCTATACCTGGGCCAAGTGAGGTCGCACCTCCGATCGAGCATGCTTCTTCGAAACCATTCTATTAATTTGTGATTTGATTGGGTGCTCCTTTGATTTTAGGAGTGTGTCTCGAGGTGGGCGGTAGTAGCCGCTATGCATTACCACCAGCCTGGTTCTGCAAAACGTTAGAATCCTACCCTAGGCATTGCCTCACATGCCTTGTCACATGCCTCATCACGCCTTCTACGAGTTTGGTTAGTATCGTACCTATGGAGTGCCCTCTGATAGCCCTCCAATTTACGGAGGAATTATGGTACTGTATAGACTACGGGAATATATAAAATTGTGTTAAGGGGGATATGGGTAACGCCTTAACGCTATTTTAATATTTTACTTTACTCTAGACATTAACTATGTAGCATATTGTCAATGTCTGTAGATAGTTCCACGGATCCTTAAAGGATAGGAATCCCAAACATCCTTTAAGTTATTTGCATTTCACTTGAGTTGATTTACTAGCATAAGAATATTAATCCTGACTCGAGTGTTTTGTGTTTTGCTTCATGCTTGAGTCAGATTGAGTGTCACAGCATTTGAGACTCACCTTTGGAGCTTGGAGTTTTGCTTGAAGATCTGTCTTTTATCAATTCAGCTTTTAGTTATTTCCAGTTGTCTATGTTCAGACTTGTCATTTTGCTTGTTGTATTTGAGACTTTTATGTATCGGATTTATGTTGTATTTTATTTCAGACTCTAATGTTCTATAGTAGCTTCATGAACTACGATTTATCTATTTCCGCTGCTTATTGTTATATTACCATGTGTCTGTGATTCTGTGATTGATTTATTTACTGTATATGCTATGTCTTACCAAATATAAATTAACAATCTGTTATTTTGAGCAATTCAAGTCTGACATGAGTGGATGATTGTCGATTTAAATGGTTCGAAATGCTAGGTCGTTACACCTATTAAGTGTTTAGAAATCCCTATCGATGTCATAACGTCTTATGTACCGACCAGAATTTACAAATACTAAACAGAACAAATTAACACAATATGAAAACATTTTTATAACACTAACAAATACACTCTCTCATATATATGCTCAAATAACTCATTCTAGGGTTTACTACCCTATCTCAAATGAGTCGAACCCCATAAAGCTAAGGTTATCGCTAAACCAAAGCTCTGATACCAACTTAACGACCCACCTTTTTGGACGGTTTAAATCGACAATAAACCACACATGTCAACTCAAACCATTAAAAATGGAGGATTGTTAATGGGGTAAATAAGAAAATAAGAGAAAAGAAGGAAAAACAAAACACATAATCTCATAACGGAATGACAAAATATAATAATCAAATAAACAGTTCATGAAGCTGTTTGAAAAATAACATTTGATTACACTTTACAATACAAATCGGTTATTCATACAGCAGGAATAAATAAATAATGCAGCGGAACAACATGATACAATGAGATAAAATAATAATATAATACTAAACTTCGTCTACGTCCTCCAGAAATAGAGACTTCAACACTGAATGCTAAGGCTGACCCGAGCGTAATGAAAAGACAAAACACTCGATTCAAAACTAAAAGATCTTATGTAAGTTAAATAAAATAAGTAAATATGAGTGTAACGACTTTAGAGATGTTTATGGGATTTCACATCTCCTATCTAGTGTCTAACGTGCATGCAATAACTTCAGAGATGTTCAGGATTCCATCTCCTAAGGATCCATTAAACTATATACATATATAATACAGTACGCTATTATAATATGTCTATAGTAAAGTAAAGTATTAAAATAGTGTTAAGGCATTACCCATATTCCCTTTAACACATTTTATATAATGCTACAGTCTATACAGTACTGTAAACTGCACCGTAAACTGGTGGGCTATCAAGGAGCACTCCATAGGTACAACACAAACCAAAATCGTAGTGGGGTTGATAAGGCAGATGACAAGGCACAAAGAGGCAATGCCAGGGTAGGATTCTACCGTTTACACTTCCGGGTTGGTGGTAACGCATAGCCGCAGCTACCGCCCACCTCGAAACAACACTCCCATAATCAAATCGAAGGTGACCACCAAATCAATCACAAAGTTACCGATATGGTATCGAAGCAGTGTGTCCGATCGGAGGAGCAACCTCACTTGGCCCGTCAATTGCTCCTGCTTTTGTCATCTCAAGCTAACCTGAAGATCAGGGCTGCATTCTTACCTCATACCAGTAGCGTTCGTCAAACCATCCTACTTCGTTCTGGATTCTCCACCACGTACACAGTTGTTAAAGTGGTTCCGATGTTGATAGAGAGTATGCCAATAGTCGGTCTCGGTCTCTTTAACAACCAATCGTTATATTTTACACACTGGATGGTTCTTTTACATTTCAAACAGATCAAAATATCATATTCACTTCAAAATCATATCAATCATTATTTACTTCAAAATCATATTCACTTCCAAATCATAATCATTTCAAAATCATATTCACTTTCAAAATCCTTATTCACTTTAAATCATATTCGTTTTCAAAATCATAACCACAAAAATAGGTTAAACCATCATATCAAAATATACGCATTTAAATCAATTAAATCTAAATCATAACAGTTCCAACTTTAAACAGTTTGAATATTGAAATTAGTTTATGCACTGGAATAGTTATACAGTAAAAATAGTTTATATATTAAAATGTATATATTAAAAGTTGTTTATAAATTTAAATTATATATATATATATATATTTTAAAATAGTTTACATATAAAAATAGGTTATAGATTAAAATAGTTTATATATTAAAAATAGTTTATATATTAAAATAGGTTATATGTTAAAAATAGTTAATGTATTAAAAATTATTAATATATTTAAATGGATTATATGAGAAAATTAGTTTATATGTTAAAGGAGTTTTTATATTAAAAGAGTTTATATCGAAAATAGTTTCAAATTAGAATTGTTTCTTCCAATTTCACAAATCAATTCAAATCAACTTTAGTTCCAAAAATTCAAGTTAAATCAATCTCAGTTCAACGATTTCAATTCAAAAGGCTAAAGGTTTCAATTCAAATTTTCATTAAAACGTACCTATACTTTATTTATGAAATCAAAAGTAGTAGCTATTGCTTCCATAAACCTGTATTTCACTTATATAATCCAAAGAGTTAAAATTATGTAAAAGAATAATATTTTAGTTGTTTCAAATAAATAGCACCAATAACACAACAATATGAAATAATCATATACAAACAAAAGACATGCAATCAAAAAAATCAATCATACATCCATAGTAACCAAAACTAATGGTTTGTCTAGGTTAAGACACTTTTCATCGTACAAGGGTGTTGATTAAGCTATCGAGTGTACCTTACGCTCAACAGCCTTTTATACTTACTCAATAGATAATTCATAGATCCTCAAACAAATTGAGGTATCATTTCCCAAACATCCCATAAGCCAATCAACAATGAATTTTAAACATTATTTAAGTTTATTCTATTGGTTTCTTTCCACATCATTAGTTACTTTTCATTTGTTTTAAATTCATTCATGCAATAATTATCTTTTATTAATTTTCCTTCATTACTTACAAAATTTATTTCCCATTCAATATTTGAAATCATCAATGAATCCATTATTAAAGTATTACGTACATTTCATTGCAGTTTATTTCACATTTATTATTTACTTATAACCTTGATATCCATTTTAATATTAATATTCATCAATGAATCATTTCAGTCATTTTCTTAAGTTTATAATCATTTACTTAAACACTATTCGCCCTTTTCTATTTAATTTAATTACTAGCATTTCAAAATATTAACTTATGTTAAAAATATTTCTTGTACATCATAATTCTTATTTGTAGACATAACTCCATTACTTAAGTTTTACTTGTATAAGATTCTATTACATATTTATATTAACATTTCAACTTTTAAACATTTGTGGTAAGTTTTATATATGTTTTTAGAATGTAATTGAGTGTTATACAAATTTATCTTATTCATTTTGGTTAGAAAAAATATTCAACAATTTACACCTTCTAAATTTAATTACCCTCTAATTACAAGTGACAAATCTCCAATTTCTTTACAGTTTCATTAATCACTTTACTTCTAATTTCTTATTTCTCATTTTAGAAGTTCCAACTATTAAAATTTCACTTTATTTCTACAACTAAAAATCATTAATTTAGCATAACTCAAGAATTTAAATACCGGGTTCATTTTAAATCATTTTGAAATTATATATATATTCATATCTTATATATATATATATATCGAATCATACTTAAGAAAATAAAATTAAAATTTGTTTATCAAAACAAATGTGTAGTAAAGCTACTACAGTTGTCTTCCCACTTTAAAACTCGAAAATGAACGTTCACCGATATTATTTTCCAACGACAAAAGAGGGGAGTACAGAACTTATTTCCTTTAAAAATTCTTTTAAAACATTTCTTTCAAGTCACATTGAAAATATTTTTATTCGAAAATACTTTCAAATAATACTAGTATATTTTCAAGTTTTTTTTTGAAAACCAATTTCAAAACTCCAGAACTTAAATTCTTAAATTTCCAATTCATATTCACTTTATTTATAAATTCTATTTTGCAACCAATATTTATAAAATTTCACTTCCTAACAAACAACATATCACATACAATATATCCATTTATAAATATAATACTAGGTAAAATTATTTCATTTACCTATATTTCAAAAACGGTATTGTGTCGGTCTACCCTATTAAGTGTTTAGAAATCCCTATTGATGCCATAACATTGTATGTACCGACCAGAATTCATAAATACTCAATAGAACAAGTTAAAACAATACAAAATATTTTTATATCACTAACAAATATGCTCTCTCGTATATATACTCTCAAACTCATTCTAGGGTATTAATAACCCTATCTCTAATGAGTTAACCTCGAAGAGGTTAAGGTATCCATAAATCAAAGGTCTGATACTAGCTATAACGACCCATCTTTTTGGATGATTTAAATCGACAATAAACCACACATGTCAACTCTAACCATTCAAAAGGGAGGATTGTCAATGAGGTAAATAAGAAAATAAGAGGAAAGAAGGAAAACAAAACACAGAATCTCACAGCGGAATGAAAAAATATAACACTCAAATAAACAGTTCATGAAGCTGTTACATAATATACATTCGATTACACAAATTTTTACAACAATCAGAGTACAAACAATGACATACCAATAATGATGCAGCGAAAAATTACTAATAATATAATATACCAAACTCCGTCTTTGTCCTCCAGAAATAAAGTCTTCAACACTAAAATGCTCAGGCAGATCCGAGCGTAATGAAAAGACAAAACACTCTAGTCAGAACTAAAAGATCTTATGTAAGTTAAATCAACAACAAGTAAATATGAGTGTAATGGCTTCAAAGATGTTTACGGGATTTTACATCTCCTATCCAGTGTATAACGTGCGTGCAATAACTTAAGAGATGTTTCAAGATTTTCCATCTCCTAATGATCCGTTAAACTATCTATATGTAATAAAATACGCTATATATATAGTGTCTATCAGTAAAGTAAAGTATTAAAATAGTGTTAAGGCGTTACCCATATCCCCATTAACACATTTTATATAAGCATCGTAGTCTATACAGTACTATAAACTCCACCGTAAACTGGTGGGCTATCAGGGAGCACTCCATAGGTACGACACAAACCAAAATCATAGTGGGCTAAAGGCATATGATAAGGCACGCAAGATAATTCCCAGGGTAGGATTCTACCGTTTTACACTCCCGGACTGGTGGTAACGCATAGCAGCTACTACCGCCCGCCTTGAGACACACTCCCATAATCAAATCGAGGATGGCCACCAATCAATCACAGAGTAACAGGTATGGTATTGAAGAAGCGTGTCCGATAAGAGGAGCGACCTCACTTGGCCTAGTATAGCTCCTGTTTTTTTCATATCAAGCTGACCCGAAGGTCAGGGCTGCATTCTTACTTCATACCAGTAACCATACCATCCTACTTCGTTCTGGATTCTCCACCATGTGCACAGTTGTTAAAGTGGTTTCGGAATTGGCAGAGAGTATGATAATATCCGACCTCGGTCTCTTTAACAACCAAATGCTTATTTCACACCGCGGTCATTTTATAAAACATTTTTAATAATAAATCCAGAAAATAGTTTGTACCTTCATATCAAGATATTTATATACTTATTCCAAAAGTATAAATATATTCGTAAATACCGAGGAAGCATTCTTTCAATCAATTTCGAAAATAATTTATAAATCTCTCTTAAACCATTTATTAACTATATATATGCTTTAGAACTATTTAAAAAGCTATTTATAAATTCCAAAACAGTTTACAACTCTTCTCCTTTTCATAAACTTCTACGCAAATTCCTTTAAAACGCTTCCAATCCCTTTATACGAGTTCCTTTATAAACCCTTTATAAAATCCTTTAAAACATTTATAACTCCTTTATAAAACCATTATAAAATCCTTTATAAAAATCTGTTATAAAATCTTTTTATAAAAATCTATTATAGAATCTCTTACAAAACTTCTATAGATTCCATACAAAACCTTTTACAAAATTCTAAAACCTTTTACAAAAATATTTTATCTATTAAAGTTTTATAAAAGTCTATATTATTTATCTTAAATCAAAACTATATTTATTATAATAATTAAACTTAAAATATATATATATATATTAAAACTATATTAAATATTTTATTAAATTAAATTTTAAACTATTTAAAAATATATTTTTAAAACTAAATAAAATTATAAGTTAAAATCTTAAATTTACATTTAAAACCATATATTAACTTATAATTTGAAACATTTAAAACGTATAAAATAAATTATTTTCCAAATATAAATTTTAAATAAAATCATTAAACTAAATTTAAAAATCAAATTTATAAATCAAACATACTTTACCATTTAGAAAATAATTTAAAACCGACCATCGGTGTCCGGATATAATTTTCTATCCTATGATCAAGTGATATGGTATGTATCATTTCAACCCAAAATAGTTAAATTTTCCGGGTATATATCATTTCAACCCGTATCCCGAATCAATGATTTCCAAATCAATAAAATCGCTCGGGTATGTATCGATTCAACCCATAACAATTTTCCCTAATCTATAAGACCATTTGGGTATGTATCATTTCAACCCATAGTGATTTTTCCTAAGAACAAACTAGGGGAACTTGTAGTGTAATAACAACATATATAATAAACATAACATCCATCATCCAAAATGTCAACAAATAAACATCCATCACAATCAACATCCAAATCAGTCAATAAATCACAACAATTAACTGGTTATCAATATAAGGTATTTAACTATCAATTTAATTTCAATATTAATTTAAATGGAAATTTAATTCAAATTAAATTAAAATGACATTTTAAATTACCAAACAACAATCAATAAAATTCTTATCAATTCATAAATTCAACTAACATAAGAAGGTTTAGTATTTCGTGAGTGGGTAAAATCACTCACCTTGGATTTACAGTCGATTTAAAATCCAAATAAAGCCCAAAATTTGAACAGTCTTAGAATTTAACCAAACTAGTTCCATGTTGTTCGAAATTTCGATATGAACCCAATGGAAGAAACCGCGCACGAATCCGAGCTCGTATGCAAAAGTTAGGAGGATTAGAACAATAAATTTTAAATTAAAAATAATAGAAGGGCAAATTTGTAAATTGAATTACCTTCCCCCAAACCCTACGTGCATACAATTAGACTTAACACATTCACGCACGTCAGCCGCTGTTCTTCAATCACCTGCCGCCACCGCTTGGCACGCCTTCGACCACATCAGACTTCGCCATTGCAGAGCTCGCCCAAGGCCGCACCAGAGATAGTCGTGCGACCCCCTACAGCGCCTCCAGGCACACGCACTGCCGCTGGTATATTTGCCAATTTCTGGCTAACCGCGATGACTATCTCGACAACGAACTTCATGGATAAACTCGCCTCACCCTCCTCTATGCGCCGGTACCTTCCGATCGTCGATTGGTCGACGATCCACCATCGATTTGCAAACCCTAGGATGGATGGCCTAAATTGTTTCGGTGATTATTTGACAAACCGAAACTCGATTGCAAAATCGAACTGCAGATGTAGATTGCGTTCATTGAGAGCTTCGCAACGATATATAATTCGATAGGTTTTGAGGAGTTTGAATTTTCAATTTGATTTGGAATTGGGAAATTAGGGTTTTTGGAAAGACTGCCATTGAGAAGGAAGAGGAGATTGAAATAAGCAGTACGTACAACATACAGAAATTAGAATAGACTGCCAGGATTTCAGAACATGTCTATTTATATAGACAGAGATGGATGAGAACGAATGGACAGATCGAATTGGGTCGAAACGATAACAACGATCTGAAAAGCCTGTTTCGTTCCCGAAACGAAAGTAGGTCATCCAATATATCAAAATATATGTTTTCAATATTATTAAACTCAATGGAACTAGTTTCATACCCTAGTTCCATTGTATACAGAAGTTAGCTTTTAAAATTAAATTATTTTAATTGAATTTTATTTCTACGCGTTTCGAGCTCGCACGATCAAACAATTAGTCTGATCGCTATGAAACTTGAAATCCTATAATAATTCACTATTACGGATCCGATGAAACTAGTTTCATCAAAATCCGAGAAAGTGGCCAAAATGGCTAATTTTCACATTAATTAAATAAATTATTAATTTAAAATCAAATTAATCACCTTTAAATTCTAGATTAAAAGTTAACAAATTTCATCATTCTTGATTAACCCGGAATTTATAATCTTTTAAAAATACAATTTTCCATATTAAATCCAAGATTTAAATATTACATTAATTTCAACGTTCAATTACAACTGAAATAAATCCTTTCATTATAATTTAAATTTCAAACAAAATCTTATATTTAGTTTAAATTCTTATATTAAATCACTATTACCTGATGAATTAATTTAACATAAGTTTCCATCTTACTATTCTCATCACTCAACAGTTAACTTCTTTTACCGTATTAATTGCAATATTTCAATTATATTAATTTTATTGATTTCCAAATTAATTTCAAATGGATTAAATAATAAACTAATAATTAAAACAATTATTACACATTAGTAATTCAAACACATTTATATGTCTATTGTTTACAAACAAAAGCTAATAAGTTTATGTACTGATTAATTGATTTCATATTCCATAATAAACCTATTTCAATTAATAACAGATAATTTCAACATTGAATCCAACATTTAGTTTATTCCTTATTTACAATTATAACCAAATTAACTTTACAATTATTCAATTGATTAAAATTACATTAAAATAATTGTCAATAACATTCAAACACATTATTAATCATATTCTAATTATTTTTCTCATTAATAAATCATAAATTTTAATTTCTCACACTATTAAATTTCAAAATCTTATTTAATTTAATACTTCTAAATTATCAAAAATACGGGTCGTTGCAATAACAAAGTTAGAAAACACCTTTCAAAATGTTTCTAGGTGGAAACAAGTTTCAGATTTGGAAATAATTTGGTTTTGTGAACTATGCGTATAACGACTACTGCTATATGGACCCGTAATTTTTCAAACTTGAACTTTACTTTCTAAGTTTTAAAACCTTATCCTTTGAAACTCTAATTACTTCTAAAATATAAAGAAAAGTTTTAGAAGTTCAAACAAAGATTTTAATTTTAATATAATTATAATTTCAAAAATCAAATTTCACCCTTTTATTAAAGGAATTTCCATTTCCCTTAAATTTAGTAAGTGCTAACTTTTCTAACAATAACTAACTGTAACGACCAGGGATTTTCGACCCCCGAAAATCGACACTAATACGTCCACTGTATTACATGACGAGAAATCGAATGCCGAAAAACCCGATTGTTATGGGAAGAAGAATGTGACATCCCACCTCTATACCCACGCTAACCAAGAACACTACGAGGTAGTGCTGTCAATTAGCACGGAGAATAAGGCTGTGGAGGAGCGACCATCCATGTAACTTCTTTGTGCGAGCACCGATATGTCAGATAGAATAGAATGCATATCTTTTAAGGAGGAAATCCGACATACCGATACAAACTCAAAGCTATCACACGGTGGCTATATATATAATCTTCGAAAACAAACATAGAAGTAATCATAACATAAATCAGTCACAGACATCCATATCACAAAGGCGGAAAAAGATATGAATATTTATATAAAACTTGAAAGTGTACATCAGAGTAGTGGTCAGAAAGATCCACAATAATACAAAAGGAATAGCAACATGTGCTATACAAAAGAATACATCAATGAGTCTATATCTCAAATGTGTACAATCAAAAACTACTAATCTAAGTAGTTAGCCAAAAGTCAGAGTAATCCTGAAGAGAAGTCAAGCAGAAGCACCTGTAACATCTCAGTCTGACCCGAGTATTATTTGTAAGAAAATAATAAACGGATCAGTCTAGCTATAAATATCAGATGATAAGGTATAGGATAAATAATATGGCATGAACATGTAACAACCATAACGGCATACTACTATAAGTATGTAAATGATAATCAACAAAAGATCAATCAATATCACAAGAATCTTCTCAAAGATAAAATAGGGTATCATACCCTAAACTTGTATTCATAACAAGTCAATAACACATAAATTCACCAACGCACAAAAACTGATATCATATCAATGAAAATCATGAAAATTGGTGAAGCACAAATTCCAGAAATCATCATAAGAAATCCAAAAAACACATAAAAAGTGGGAGGCCTAACACATGAACGGGAGCATGAAAACTCACCAACGCGTATAACACATGAACGAGAAGCTATCTCATGGAAGCTATCCATTAAATTTTAATACATGAACGGCCCGAAGACCATGGGGTGCTACCCCATATATGTGATGGCGAAACATCACAAAAGCGGGGTCTAGTCTCCCTCGCAGACAAAGAGACATCGCTCAATCGCTAGTCTAAATCACAAAAATGATCGTCATGATCATAAGGAAGTGTCAATTACACTAAGCCAGTAAATATATGAGTTTAGCTTCATGTCCCATAACCACTAGCTTAACTTAAATATTTACGAACAAATTGTAGATCTTTACTAGGAAATTGTCACAAAAAGGGTTCAATCGAACAAGTCCAAGAGCTAACCGACGAAGTGAACGCAAGCATTTCATACCACTCGTTTTACTAAGTCGTTTAATTCGATTTCTCGTCCGAGTGAAGCAAAGGCTTGTATATACTAGTAGATTGAAAAACGGTTTAAGAGAATGTGTTTTATATTTAAAATAGTGTTGAAAACGTTTTGATGAAAGAGTTTTGATATTTACTACTAGTATTGAAACCTTCATATCTTTAGAGTGATGAGTCACAAAACGATTGCTGAAACAAATCGAATCACATAAATTCACGCTCGAAGACGTGAGTAAAGTCCAAAGAAATCAATCCCAAAACCATCAAAGTAGGAATGTACTTGCGACCTAACGTGGTCGAATTAAAGTGCAACGACTTCAAGTCAAATAGGTCGAACGACCTAAGGGTAAAATGTCGTGCGACCTAGCAGCAGAACAGGTCGAGCGACCTAAAGGCAGACAAGTCGAGCGACCTAGTGAAATACAGGTCAAACGACCTAAAGAAATGAAGCCAAGCGACCTAAGGAAAAGTAGGTCATGCGACCAAATGGGTTGCGACTTAGGGGGTTATGGTCGAGCGACCTAACAGAAGTAGGTCTAACGACCTAAAATCGGAGGCCAAGCGACCTAGTGGTTGCGACCTAACTGGAATGGCAGAGCGACCTAACTGGGCAAGTGAGGCCAAGCGACCTAAGGTCTGCGACCTAAAGGCGAGTGACCTAAGAGGTCCAGCGACCTAAGGGGATACACGACCTACTGGAAGACAAGTCGAGCGACCTAAGGGGATACATGACCTACTGGAAGACAGGTCGAGCAACCTAAGAGATATGAGGTCCAGCAACCTAAATTGGCAATGGGTCTAACGACCTAATGGAAAGAGACTCGCGACCTAAAACTGGCGACCTAAAGGCCAGCGTCCTAAATTGGCAATGGGTCTAACGACCTAACAGATGCAGGCCAAGCGACCTACGACCTATGCCGGGACGAGCGACCTAACGTTTGCCGAGTGATAATAGGTCGGAAACGACCTAAGGCCATGCGAGCTAACACTCCAGAGCGACCTAGTGCCAGAAAATCACCAAAAACACTGAAAATTGGGGCTTTTCGCCAATCCAATCCAAACCAAAAGCAAATGTTTATACAAATGCGATAGGGAATCATTCTCAACAGTCCAATGACATGTATAGGCAAGATGTGAGATTAAAAATCTCACCTTTTCACTAAAATGGATGAAGATGAAGCTTGAAAGCAAGGAGAAGCAATCCAAAGCTTGAATCCACTATCTTCTACTTGAATTTGGAGTTGAAAGTTGGATTTGCAATTGAATTTGAGTTTGGAGTTTTAATTTCCCTTTCCCACCACCATTTTTAATGAAGCTTGAAGTGTTTGATAAAGTGAGGAAGAGGAGGTGGGTTGGGGCTGAGTAAGAAGGTGCAGTCCAACTCAAGTCAAAGGCGGGAAAAAGTGATGAAAATTCCACTTACAACAAACATATCGAAGTTTACACTCAAAAAGATCGCAAACGTCATTTTGAACTCAATGGGGGTGGTCTCGAGTCCTAATTTGACCGTATGCAAAAAGTAGCTTTTCGGACCAAAATCTGATTAACGATAAAATATTTAAATAAAATATTTAAATATAAAAATCGATAAATATGCGGGTTGTTACAAAGAAGAAAGAAGATAAGAAGAAAAACTGAACAATACAGAATCTCACAACGGAATGAATAATCTATAATATATCACAAGCCTTTACACAAAAACAAAACTGTAATATGTATATATATACAAACATCAATTAGAATATACTAACCTATTTCAACCTGGATAGTTATAACAATCTGTCCTCAAAATTGCTGATAACACATCAATGAATACAGTAGAAAATATCACCATCTATGTAAATACGTCTCTGGGCCTCCAACTCGTCTCTTGAAGCTCCAAGCATCCAAACAAATTTGTATTACTCAGTCTGACCCGAGCATTATAATAAAATAACACCCGAGTCAGTCCAAAAAACCAGTGTGAGAAAACACACTCAATTTGAATTTAATTATTTTCAAAAATCCTTTTGAAAAACAAAGGTATCTCGTAAGACCACGTCACACATAAACACGACAGGTTTTTACCTTACGATAACCAAACCACTTTTATATACAAATCCTGTGATATTATAATAGTGTCTAAGTACAAATACTTATTAAAATAGCTGAAATGCTTGCATCTCACATTTCAACATAGTTGGGCACAATCAAAACCATACGGCGCTTATTGGAGAATGGATTCCATGCAATGACTAGGCACTGGGGTACCACCTATCATGGTACATGTCTAGAAAATATACCGAGATCAAACCTATCGATCCTTGCCAACACAAGACTGGCCTACCCCTTACTGGATAGTACCGAATATGTCATTACCCCGGTTGCTTTGCAACCCTTTTGAGATCTCATGCACAACCAATCCATAAATATATAGATGTAGAGTATTTAGAAAGGTGACAACATACCCTATTGTTTGCGACCCACTTTGCCTTGCTGCATCTCCCCTGATTTTCAGTCATTCCCGATTGATGAGGCTACGATTTACCTTTAAACAAATTTACACTTAGAATTCTCATTTCCCTCCAACGACAATATGCTGATAGCATTCGTCCATACAAGTTGTTCTGGGTCTGAACAAACCAAATCTCCAAAATCACCGTCTTCAGTATCTTCACGATATCACAATTCACAACGCTCAAATCGGATCGAAGTGGTTTTCGGATAATCAAATCCGATCCCGGTCTCTTCGAAACGATAAATGAAATTGGCCAGATTTGATTGTAACGACCCGTATTTTTACGGATCGAAACATCGTAAAACGGTTGTTATTGGATCGTAGTATGGTTAAGTCGTTCGGAGCTTAGGTCGTATTGTAGTTAGGTCGTAGACAACTTATAGGAGTTGGCGACCTAAGGAAGATAGTGGTAGTAGTTAATGACCTAAGGACTGGACGAGGTAAGGCTTAGGTCGTATGACAGTTGGGTCGCGTATTGGTTTAGGTCGAATGCTAGTTTGGGACGACCTATAGGATTTGACCAACCTAAGGAGTCGAGCGACCTAAGGGAGTTAGTGGTAGCAGTTGGCGACTTAAGGGGTTTAGCGACCTAAGGGTTGAGTGAGTTAACGACCTAAGGTAGTTAGGTCGTGGACTAGTTAAGTGATTAGGTCGTTGAGTCTATGCCGTGTTAGTTAGGTCGCTAGACGACCTAAGAATGTTAGGTCGCGACTTCTGTTAAGTCGATAGGTCGGCATCTCAGTTAGGTCATGTGGCGTTAAGTCGCTAAGCCGCGTATAAGTCATAGGTCATGACATTATTAGGTCGTGACATTTTAGGTCGCGACTTATGATAAGTCGTTAGGTCGTAGACGACTTATGTTAGGTCGCGTAGAGGCTAAGCTGTTAGGTGGCGCGCATGTGTTAGGTTGTAAGTCACGCGTAGTTAAGTCGCGCAGTGTTAGGTCGTGTAGTGTTAAGTCGCGCGCCTATGCTAAGTCGTTGAGTCGGAAGCTGTTAGGTCGCACATTGTGTTAGGTCACTGAGTGTTAGGTCGGATGGTTTGTTAAGTCGTGGACGACCTAAGGGGAAGCGAACGACCTAAGGAAATCAGCCTATAAATACACGTCCATTTCTTCACTTTTTGGGATCCGGATTTTGAAGCGACGAAGTGCTGCCATTTTGAGAGCTCGAGTTCTATACTTCTTCACTTCTATTCTCCACTCTAATCTTGTGATTCCCTCCATCCAAATCGAAGATCCAAGAGGTTAGATTGAAGATCTTCAACCATCGAAGATAGATTTCATCTTTTGAAGCAAAGTTTTGATAGATCGAGTTAGATTCTTCACTGTCCAGATCTGAAGTGTGTTGCTTTTGAGGTGTTTAGGTGATTTGGTGAGTGGTGATTATCTCTCACACGGATCCAAAGGAGTATATCGGATTGTTGGCTTGATTTGGTGTTAAAGTAGTGATTTCCATGCATTTCCGTAAACTTAAGTATAGATCCATTGTTCATGATGATTTGACATCCATTTTACTACATGTTGACCTATGCAAGTTCATTCATCAAGTTATAGAGACATTGCTCATGTTTTCATACTTGTTAGATTTGGACTCTTTATTTACAAGACTGCCATTATTGTTATAATTGTTTATTAGATCATGTTTGAATGTTTGATTACTTGGATTGATGATTAACTTGATTGATTATTATGAATTAGTTGATTGATGATTTGATTTAGACAAGATGGTCGAAGATGATTCAAAAGCTAAGAGAAAGGCTCTTGAATTGAAAAGCTGCTCGTGGCATATGTAGCGGATGATGAAGCTCAGATGGATAGATTTGATGATGATGATGTTGAGATGAGGCTTTTCTAGGATGTGATGAAGCGAGGCATGATATGAGATAGTCTTGGTCTAATCCAGACGGGATCATTCCAAGCATGTTGATAACCCGGTGAAATGGTTCGGGTTTGAGGATAATGGTTTGCTCGAGAGGCGCTTGAGCTAGTATGGAAATATTCGTCGAGGAGGATGACTAGAAGGCTGAGATTTCATCGTTGTTGAAGGCTCTAGCATGCTCAAAGCAAGGGTACGCTGGGCAGATTCGATAGTCCCAAAAGACTACTGATTGGTAGTCGAGTACTCTGGGCATATTCGATAGTCCTAGGCGCGGGCTGCGACGACGTGCAGAGTTATGTCTAGAACCGGGGTTTTCATTAGCCCTTGATGGACGGCTGAAAGAATGTGCCGGTCATTCAATTAACGGTGATATCGAAGCAATGATAACAGTGATAGCCAGAGTCATGGATGTTTGGTTGTGTCGTCATTCGGTCTCAAGAGCGGTATTTTCTGGGTGCTTATCTGATCTTGGTTTAGGCCTTGGGGGTTGTACTTGGAAAACATCGCCCTTGACTCGAGTGATAATTGCTTTACTTTAAATGTTTGCTTTGCTATGATTGTTTCTTCTTAGTGTGTGTCTGGGGGCTATCACTGTAGAAAGAGGTGGAGTGGGAGGGTTGGATTCCTATTCCTTTTTCCTTTATGCTCTTTTGGTATGTTGTTAGTTAATTTACCGCTCACTAAGACTGTTGTCTGACTCAAGGCTTTATATTTTGAACTCTTATTGCCTTGGGCTGTTCGTCCATTTTGGGACGGGCAGACTAGGTAGCAGGTGACAGGTGCTGTTCTTGCTTCCAACGATGCTGATGACGAAGACGAGCTGGAGGCTTGCATATTATTTTCTTACTATATGTACTGGATGTTCCGCTGCTTGTATAATTCTCTAAGTGATATGTAGTGAGGCTTGATGTATTGACTATTCAGATGTTTGTATTCAACTATTATGAAGTTTTATATGATGACATTCTATTCTGTGAAGCTTCACTATACATATATATTCTATTGTATTTTATCCATGTGCTGTGAGTTATACGATAGATTCTGCTGTTTTAATTTACCTTGGCAATCGTCCATGGCTGCCTGGCACACTTCACAGCGCACTATTTCTAGGTTCAGTGCAGGGATCATGGGCGGTCGTCACATTTGGTATCAGAGCTTTGGTTAATCGATTTTACCCAACGCTCGCTAACGTAACTGCGTATGAGAGACGTAATTGTATTTTGATGGATGATTACTATATATAATATAGTAGCTTAGAATTATTTGAACCCTTTATGCAGTTGTTCTCAAGGTGTATTAATCATTCCTTTTTATAGATATTAAGGATGAGTCGAAGAGGGAGACCAGCTGCTAGGGAAGGCGGTGCTGTTGAGGGAGCTGTTGATTATGCTGCTATGTTCGAGGCTATGATGACCTCGATCATGAGAAGAATGCCAGCTTCAGGGCCATCAGTAGATGTTGGAGTTCAAGTTCAAACTCCAAGACCAGTGGATTTTGCTAAGCTGTGTAAGGATTATACTGCTCTTGGAGGAAAGGTTTTCTTAGGAACAGAATCAACCATTGAAGTCCAGAGGTGGATAGATGCTTGTAGAAGGATCTTTAGTGATTTGGGAATTGAGGATGCGACTAAAAGGAAGTTAGCATCAAGACAGCTTCAAGGGAGAGCTTCTGATTGGTGGAACTATATCACCATTGATACTCCGGAGGAAGAAATTACTTGGGAGCAATTCCAAGCCAGATTTGAAGCTAAGTTCATTTCTACGGCTCAGAAGTCTGTTCTGTTCAAGAAGTTTGTGGAGCTCAAGCAGGGTGGGAGACCAGTTCTTGAGTATGTTTCCGAGTTTGAAGCTTTGTCCAAGTATGCCCGGTCGTATATTGAATCTCCTTACCAGAAGAATGAGAAGTTTGTGACAGGCTTGGACAGTTATCTTGGGAGGCAGTTGGTGGATCATTTGGACGATTCATTTGAGAAGCTTGTGGAGAAAGCTCTCAGGCATGAGAATCTGTTTCCTAAGGAAGGAGTTGTTGTTGCTGTGACCAAGGAAGAGTCTAAACCACAGCATGGTGGAAACAAGAAAAGGAAGCAGCAGCAGCAGAGGGTTAAGGATGGCCAGAAGAAGCCGAAGGGCGAAGTAACCTGCTACAATTGTCAGCAGAAGGGCCATTTCTCCAGGGATTGTAAGAATCCGAAGGTGCCGGTGAAGTGCCACAACTGTGACAAGCCAGGGCATTTTAAGAAGAATTGTCCAGAGCCGCGGAAGGACAAGCAGATTGTGCAAGCTTATGCTTTGGGAGCTGTTCCATCATCTACAAAAGCCTCTACCGCTGAAGAGAAAGGAAAGAGTGTGGTGGTTCAAGGTACTCTTTCCATATGTGGTGTTCCAATTAGAGTGTTATTTGATACTGGGGCGTCGCATTCTTTTGTTTGTAATGAACTTGTAGGCCGGTTGGGTTTAGAACCGGATATTGTTGATAGGCCATTGGTTGTGACTAATCCAGTTGGGGGTTCGTCTTGTTTGTGTATGCTATGCCGTGGTCTGAATGTATCGAGTCATGATTGCTATTTTGTTTGTGATTGTTTTGTTTTGAACTTTGCGGGGTTCGGAATTATTTTGGGTATGGACTGGCTTAGGAAGTATGCGGCAAAGGTTGATTGTGATAGGTTGGAGGTGACAGTCGAGAATGTGGAGGGGCGAAAGATTGTGATACGATGTAAGCATGAGGAAGGCATCTTCATGAGCTTCATGTATTCGCTGGTTGTTCCACGGGATGGACTGTCATCTGTGCCAATCGCTAATGGATTTGAGGATGTCTTTGATGAGGTCAAAGGGTTGCCGCCGCATAGAGAGATCGAGTTTCGTATAGATCTAGTTGAAGGAGCCAGACCTGTTGTGATGCCTCTTAGGCGGATGGCGCCTAGGGAACAGCAGGAGTTAAAGGTGCAGGTTGATGATCTTTTGCAGAAAGGATTCATTCGGCGTAGTGTGTCCGAATGGGGTGCACCAGTTGTGTTTGTAACCAAAGTGGATGGATCGTTGAGGTTGTGTGTGGATTATCGTGAGCTGAATAAAGTGACTAAGAAGAACAAGTATCCATTGCCGAGAATAGATGACTTGTTTGATCAGCTTCACGAAGCTAAGGTGTTTTCTCAGATGGATTTAGCTACGGGATTTCACCAGTTAAGAGTGGCTAAGGATAGTGTGCCGAAGACTGCTTTCAGGACACCATCCGGTTTCTTTGAGTGGCTGGTAATGCCGTTTGGATTGACCAATGCACCATCATATTTTGTGGATCTTATGAATAGAGTGTTCAGAGATCAGTTGAACAAGTTCGTACTAGAGTTCGTGGATGATATTTTGATTTATTCCAGAACTGAGGAAGAGCACAAGACGCACTTGCGTATTGTTTTGGAAATCTTACGGAAACATCAGCTGAAGGCTAAGTTTTCGAAGTGTCACTTCTGGAAGAGCGAAGTGAGGTTCTTAGGCCATATTATCTCTGGAAATGGAATAGCGGTTGATCCCGCTAAGGTGGCAGCAATCCAAGATTGGGTTAGACCTAAGAATGCATCTGATGTGAGAAGTTTTCTTGGATTAGCAGGATATTATCGCCGATTTATCAAAGACTTTTCCAAGGTGGCTGCACCATTAACAGGATTGACGAAAAAGAACCAAGTATTCAGATGGGATGCTAAGTGTGAGCAAGCTTTCGGAATCCTGAAAGAGCGATTGACAAGTGCTCCTGTTTTAACCATTCCAAGTGGGAATGAGGAGAGGGTGGTTTACACCGACGCATGTGATACTGGACTTGGAGCAGTGCTGATACAGAAGGGTAAAGTTGTTGCGTATGCAAGTCGACAACTGAAGCCGCATGAAAGGAATTATCCAACTCATGATTTGGAGTTGGCGGCGATTGTTTTTGCTCTGAAGATGTGGAGACATTATCTATTGGGAGTTCGATTCGAGTTGTTTACAGATCATAAGTCGTTGAAGTATCTTTTCTCCCAAAAGGATTTGAATCTTCGGCAGCAACGATGGCTAGAGTTTTTGGCATCATATGATTTTAGTATAGCCTATACTCCGGGAAAGGGTAACGCAGTGGCAGATGCGTTAAGTCGAAGACATGCAGGATTGGGAGACATGTTTTCAGAATGGAGGAGTCTCGAGTATTTAGCTGAGTTTGACTTCAGGCCTAGATGTGAATTGGAACCTGAGATGTTGGCAAACTTATCGATAAGGCCGACTCTTGTGGAAAGGATTGGCAAGAGCCAAAAGCGAGACGATAAGCTTGTCAAGATTATCCGTGATTTGGAATCTGGATTGGACCCAGAAAAGGATAAAGGATTCGAGGTCGATCGAGAGGGTTGGCTTCGGAAGCAAGGACAACTTGTTGTTCCTGATATAGATGAATTGAGAAATGAAGTTCTGAAGGAAAGTCATCACTCGAAGTTGACAATTCATCCAGGTGGAAATAAAATGTATCGGGATATGAAGAGAACCTATTACTAGGAAGGTATGAAGAAGGATGTTGGAAATTTTATTTCCAAATGCATGAACTGCCAGTTGGTTAAAGCCGAACAGAAGAAGCCAAGTGGATTGCTTCAGCCATTAGAAGTTCCTACATGGAAGTGGGAGCAAATATCGATGGATTTTATTGATGGACTACCTAGAAGAAGAACGGGAAATGAAGGGATTTGGGTCATCGTAGATCGTCTGACTAAGAGTGCAAGATTCAATCCTGTTCGATCAACTAGGACTGCATCAAAGTTGGCTGAGCTGTATGTTAAGTGGATAGTTCGATTCCATGGTATTCCGAAGAGTATAGTGAGTGATCGAGACCCATTGTTCACTAGTGGATTTTGGAAGAGTTTTCAGGAAGTTTTGGGAACCGAGTTGTGTTTGAGTACAGCTTATCATCCCCAAACAGATGGTCAGACCGAGAGAGTCAATCGAGTTTTGGAAGATCTCCTTAGAGCTTGTGTTTTGGATTTCGGAGGATCATGGGAAGATCACCTTCATTTGGTAGAATTTTCGTATAATAACAGTTACCAGTCAAGCATTGGTATGGCACCGTATGAAGCATTGTATGGAAGACTGTGTAACTCTCCGACATGTTGGTTAGAAACAAGAGAAAAGCTGATACTTGGGCCAGAGATGATTCGACAGACTTCAGATTGCATAGAGAACATTCGGCAATGATTGAAGGCAGCCCAAGACCGTCAGAAAAGTTATGCTGATAAGCGTCGTAAGGATTTGGAATTCGACGTAGGTGATATGGTTTTTGTGAAGATTTCTCCACTGAAGAATGTTATTCGATTCGTGAAGAAAGGAAAATTGACTCCGAGATTTGTTGGACCATTCCCGATCATCGAGCGAATTGGAAAGCTCGCCTACAGATTGGAGTTACCAGAGAAGATGTTGGGTGTGCATAATGTTTTCCATGTATCGTATCTACAGAAGTATGTGCACGACTCGAATACGGTGGTTTCTGCTGATAGCTGTGAAGATTTTGAGATTGATCCGATCGATAAGAGACCTCGTAAGCCGCTTCGTGTTGTGGAAACTGACACGAAACAGCTTAGGAGGAAGGTAGTTAGGTTGCTCAAGATACAATGGAGTGATGATGATAACGACTGTACATGGGAGGTGGAAGAGAGGATGAAGGCAGCTCATCCTGAACTCTTCAAGGTATGGCCCTAAGGTGTCGTGTCATCTAATGACATTGTGACTTGTCCTAGTTTTAGAATTCTGCATGCTAAGCTAGAATTGGATGCATGGTTTGTTGATTGCTATGGATGGTAGGCATGCAGAATAGTCTTTGATTGCTCTGTTTATTTGGAATTTCGGGGGCGAAATTCCTAAGGGGGAGAGAATGTAACGACCCGTATTTTTACGGATCGAAACATCGTAAAACAGTTGTTATTGGATCGTAGTATGGTTAAGTCGTTCGGAGCTTAGGTCGTATTGTAGTTAGGTCGTAGACAACTTATAGGAGTTGGCGACCTAAGGAAGATAGTGGTAGTAGTTAACGACCTAAGGACTGGACGAGGTAAGGTTAGGTCGTATGACAGTTGGGTCGCGTATTGGTTTAGGTCGTATGCTAGTTTGGGACGACCTATAGGATTTGACCGACCTAAGGAGTCGAGTGACCTAAGGGAGTTAGTGGTAGCAGTTGGCGACTTAAGGGGTTTAGCGACCTAAGGGTTGAGTGAGTTAACGACCTAAGGTAGTTAGGTCGTGGACTAGTTAAGTGATTAGGTCGTTGAGTCTATGCCGTGTTAGTTAGGTTGCTAGACGACCTAAGAATGTTAGGTCGTGAGTTGTTAGGTCGCGACTTCTGTTAAGTCGATAGGTCGGCATCTCAGTTAGGTCGGGTGGCGTTAAGTCGCTAAGCCGCGTATAAGTCATAGGTCGTGACATTATTAGGTCGTGACATTTTAGGTCGCGACTTATGATAAGTCGTTAGGTCGTAGACGACTTATGTTAGGTCGCGTAGAGGCTAAGCTGTTAGGTCGCGCGCATGTGTTAGGTGGTAAGTCGCGCGTAGTTAAGTCGCGCAGTGTTAGGTCGTGTAGTGTTAAGTCGCGCGCCTGTGCTAAGTCGTTGAGTCGGAAGCTGTTAGGTCGCACATTGTGTTAGGTCGCTGAGTGTTAGGTCGGAGGGTTTGTTAAGTCGTGGACGACCTAAGGGGAAGCGAACGACCTAAGGAAATCAGCCTATAAATACACGTCCATTTCTTCACTTTTTGGGATCCGGATTTTAAAGCGACAAAGTGCTGCCATTTTGAGAGCTCGAGTTCTATACTTCTTCACTTCTTTTCTCCACTCTAATCTTGTGATTCCCTCCATCCAAATCGAAGATCCAAGAGCTTAGATTGAAGATCTTCAACCAACGAAGATAGATTTCATCGTTTGAAGCGGAGTTTTGATAGATCGAGTTAGATTCTTCGCTGTCCAGATCTGAAGTGTGTTGCTTTTGAGGTGTTTAGGTGAGTGGTGATTATCTCTCACACGGATCCAAAGGAGTATATCGGATTGTTGGCTTGATTTGGTGTTAAAGTAGTGATTTCCATGCATTTCCGTAAACTTAAGTATAGATCCATTGTTCATGATGATTTGACATCCATTTTACTACATGTTAACCTATGCAAGTTCATTCATCAAGTTATAGAGATATTGCTCATGTTTTCATGCTTGTTAGATTTGGACTCTTTATTTACAAGACTGCCATTATTGTTATAATTGTTTATTAGATCATGTTTGAATGTTTGATTACTTGGATTGATGATTGACTTGATTGATTATTATGAATTAGTTGATTGATGATTTGATTTAGACAAGATGGTCGAAGATGATTCAAAAGCTAAGAGAAAGGCTCTTGAATTGGAAAGCTGCTCGTGGCATATGTAGTGGATGATGAAGCTCAGATGGATAGATTTGATGATGATGATGTTGAGATGAGGCTTTGCTAGGATGTGATGAAGCGAGGCATGATATGAGATAGTCTTGGTCTAATCCAGACGGGATCATTCCAAGCATGTTGATAACCCGGTGAAATGGTTCGGGTTTGAGGATAATGGTTTGCTCGAGAGGCGCTTGAGCTAGTATGGAAATAGTCGTCGAGGAGGATGACTAGAAGGCTGAGATTTCATCGTTGTTGAAGGCTCTAGCATGCTCAAAGCAAGGGTACGCTGGGCAGATTCGATAGTCCCAAAAGACTACTGATTGGTAGTCGAGTACTCTGGGCATATTCGATAGTCCTAGGCACGGGCTGCGACGACGTGCGGAGTTATGTCTAGAACCGGGGTTTCCATTAGCCCTTGACGGACGGCTGAAAGAATGTGCCGGTCATTCAATTAACGGTGATATCGAAGCAATGATAACAGTGATAGCCAGAGTCATGGATGTTTGGTTGTGTCGTCATTCGGTCTCAAGAGCGGTATTTTCTGGGTGCTTATCAGATCTTGGTTTAGGCCTTGGGGGTTGTACTTGGAAAACATCGCCCTTGACTCGAGTGATAATTGCTTTACTTTAAATGTTTGCTTTGCTATGATTGTTTCTGCTTAGTGTGTGTCTGGGGACTATCACTGTAGAAAGAAGTGGAGTGGGAGGGTTGGATTCCTATTCCTTTTTCCTTTATGCTCTTTTGGTATGTTGTTAGTTAATTTACCGCTCACTAAGACTGTTGTCTGACTCAAGGCTTTATGTTTTTAACTCTTATTGCCTTGGGCTGTTCGTCCATTTTGGGATGGGTAGACTAGGTAGCAGGTGACAGGTGCTGTTCTTGCTTCCAACGATGCTGATGACGAAGACGAGCTAGAGGCTTGCATATTATTTTCTTACTATATGTACTGGATGTTCCGCTGCTTGTATAATTCTCTGAGTGATATGTAGTGAGGCTTGATGTATTGACTATTCAGATGTTTGTATTCAACTATTATGAAGTTTTATATGATGACATTCTATTCTGTGAAGCTTCACTATATATATATATATTCTATTGTATTTTATCCATGCGCTGTGAGTTATACGATAGATTCTGCTGTTTTAATTTACCTTGGCAATCGTCCATGGCTGCCTGGCACACTTCACAGCGCACTATTTCTAGGTTCAGTGCAGGGATCATGGGCGGGCGTCACATTGATAGTCGGTTATTTAACTATCAAATTACACACATAAGCAATCACTAGGCCCATATTATAAATATTTCAAACATTTATCTTAAAATATCTTTACAAAGATATATATTAAATCTCTTACAATATTTCAATACTTGAACACGATTTCAAATACTTAAATCCATAGTAGGATATTTCAACCCATATCAACACTTAGAACATTTCCAAATCCAACTTATAATTCATTACTTAAAAAAGTATTTCTATATAAATCACTTCTTCGCTAAAATATCTCCAAAACCTTTAATTCCAATACTTAGGAAAATATTATAAGTCTTTTTCCCAAAATCATTTCTAATATCCATACTTAGAAAATATTTCGTACTTATCTCATAAATCTCCGGAATTTTTATTAATTCCCTTACAATTTCCAAAAATTATCGATTATACTTATTTATAATCCAACTAACAATTTATAACTCCTTAATGAATTCAGATTCATTTTTGAAGTTCCCGTATCTAAACGATTTGGAAATTTTCTTTTCTCAAATTTTCTTAAGTTCCCGAATTCCAATATAAGATTTTTCTCTTAAAAAATCACATCCATTAAAGAAAACCCGGTTCACAAATCTCGAGAGCATTTATAAATAATTTCAATCACTTACTTTTAAACTATATATATATAATAATAAATTTCAAAAACATGGTTAAATAATTATTTAAAATATCAAAGCACTTTTAAAATAAACGTCAATAACTAATTCCAATTCATTTATAAAATTTCTAACCGATTTTGAAAACTTGTTTATAAAACTTAGAATTCATTTCAACAAATTTAAATATTTAATTAACTACCTTTTCTAAAATATTTTACTCCAATTAATATTTTTTAAAACTACATAGTTTAATAAATAAAAATACTTTTCTAAAAAAAACCTTAACTTCTTGTGAAAAACCATTTTTAAAATTCAACATACCCATTTTTTAATACTTATAAATCCCTCTCGATTTATCACAAATCGATTCACATTTCCAATTTCATAATTATTCCTAAATCCCAGAATAGAATTTACTATATCTTTCTAAACCAATTTGCATATCTCATTCTAAATTCACACCGTGAATTTATATTTCCAATTTATCAAATGAAAATCATTCCACTTATTTATAAACATCGTTTATAAGTTTATGAACTCTACTCTCATCTCTCCGTTAATAGCAGATTCATATTAAACAATTCCATATATAAATCGGTTCCTATTTAAAATCCCATTTATAAATCTATTTAATAAATCCAAACTATATTCCTAAACCATACAAATCTCGATTTCGACTTCCTTTTCGTATTTTAAGAATCTTATTTAAAATCCATTGTTTAAAATCCTAAATTTAAAATTCTCTCTTTGAAACCATTTTATGAAATAGCTAAATAAATATCCAAAATTCAATCATCTGTTTTGTCCAAATCAATCCCTTTTTAAATAATCCCAAAATCAAATATAAATAATTTCATTTCCAAAATCGCCTTTGAATTTCCTTTTGAAGTTCAAAAAAATATTATTTATGGTATTTATAATACCAAAATTAAGGCCAATGCTACTATAACATCCAATAAATTCAAATCACATCATAGTCTATCACAGACTATTCAAAACACATCATATATTATTATATATGAAATTAAAATCAATAATTTTGAGGAATCCAGTTGGATCCTCTAACCTGTTTCCCTGCAACCACAGATGTCATATAATCACAGAAATATAATCTTTGCTTTGAGGCGAGATATCGCAATAAAAAGGGTCATCCGCTATTATGTGGGGTGCATAGTGTCTCATCCGCTCCAATCGACGGGAAATATACCCAAATACTAATATATACTACTATATATATAATATAACATCCAAATGATAATAATTTATCAATCCATCCAATCAACCAATAAATAATTTTAGCTATTTAAAATAAAACCAACTATCCAAAATGAGTGAGATTTACTCATATTTATTTTCTGTTGTCGCCGAGGCGTTCCAGTTTGGAACTAAAACCGAACGACGTCCGATTTTAGCCCAAAGTTCAACTGTCTCCAAATCCAGCCAAACTAGTTCCATTGCGAAGCTGTCATCGTCATGAGCGCAACGCAAAAAGTTTCGTTCTAATCAGACCTCGTATGAAGGAGATATGAAACTTTTAAGTTATCGATTTTATTTATTAACCAATAATTAAACAATTCATATAAACTTCAACTAATTTACCACATTGCCCCTCTATCTTCTTCCCCCCAAAACACTGTCTCCTCCCTGTGCACAAACCCATGTATACCGTGCACGAAAATAGACGGCACGAAGCTACGCTCCATAAAACTTGAATTCGCCTTCGCCGACGCTTTGCGAACTTGACTCGCCCATACCCTCGATCACAAACCCCTGCTAAAAAATGACCGCACAATGTCGCGACTTCCACTAGGCGATCGGACCTTACAATATTTTGGTTGCCGATGCTCTCATTCACCCAGAACTCGAATCCAACCTCCAATTCCCACATCGATCTCTAAATCAAGCCTAAATCACAACCCTAGTTTACAGCTCCACAACTATGGCCACTGTCACTTTACAAAAACTCGTACATAACTCCCAAAAACAAATATAGGATCGAAGACCTAGCTGAGATGAGCTTTTTAAAGCAAATTTCTAGATTTTTATATGACTATAACATTAAATTTTAATTTTTCAAAATCTGGCTTTCTCTCTTTTTTTCCCTCTTCTGTGCTAAGCCACGTTTAAATAAGAGGGGGAAGGAAGAAAGTCAGTGTATAGGGTGGCTTGTATGGTGGCTGATGTGAAGGAAGGTGGCTGTGGTAAAATCCGAATATAAATATATTATTATTTTATTCAAAATATCTAGATATTTAATTTCAAACTCCGATCGAGACGTGCCACTTGGCGTTCCTAATGTTATACCCCTATTCCGAATGCAATGGAACAAGTTTCGAGACCTAATTCGATCGTATGGAGAAGACAGCTTTTTGAACCCAATTATTATATTAAATTTCTGATATTAATTTCAATGCATTTCTATCCCGTACAACCAAACGATACATCTGATCGTTACAAAATTTGACGGCGTAATATAATTCATCATTACAGGCCCAATGACACTAGTTTCGTCGAAATCCGAGACAGTCCCCCGGAAGGCTATTTTTATATGTTAATTAAAACGAGTTATTTTCAAAATTGAGTAAATCACTTTTAAATTCAACTTAAATTTTTTATTACCCTCATTCTTATTAATAGAAATTAAATAAGTCTTTGAATCATTTTTATCCAAATAAGATCCAAGATTTAAATTATTAAACGGTTTTCAATTATTAAATTCAACAATTAAATTACCCAATAATCGTTATATATCAAAATTCAAGTTATTAAATCTATAAATTAACTTTTAAATATTAAAAATCAATTAAATATTCCAATTTCAAATAACCAAAATTCTGGGTCGTAACATTCTTCCCCCTTAAAAGAATTTCGTCCTTGAAATTGCCAAGGTAGGAAAAATGTCCTGTAACGCCCCACCCCGAGACCTACTATAACAAAGAGAATTACATAGTAATTCTATCTGCTAATGCAGAGAATAGGGCTGGTTAAGGGCGACCATCATAGTCTTGCATTAGGTAAGAGCCAAGTATGTCGGATTTGGCACTTAATTTTTTTTCATTTTATTACGAGTATTCGACATACTTAATTCCTTTCTAAAACACTACTATGGTGGCTACAGGATCGATTAAGAAACAAAATATGATAACTGTCACGACCCGCTCTTCTCGACCCTCGAAAATCGACACAAGATACTCAACAGTATAATATGCCGACGATCGAATGCCGGAAAGGACAGATTGTAGAAGAATAAGAAAGTAGATAGAAGAAGAAAGAACCAACCAAATCAGAATCTCACAATCGCAGCGGATAAAATATAATATATAGAACAGATCTTTACACAAATGAAAACTATATCTGTTTATATACAATACATCATCATCAGAGTATATCCCAATACAATTCAACAATAACCAGTCAAACAATCTCAACAATCACAGCAGCGGAATAATACAAGTACGAGAAATACGTCTCGGACTCCAGCTCCTCTCTTGAGCTCCATAGCAACATATCCTGAAATATACTCGGTCTGACCCGAGCATTATAATAAAATAACACTCGAGTCAGTCTGGAATACCAGCGCATCATAAATACATCCAAACTGATTATTAAAGTTCAAAAATCCTTTGAAACAAAAGCATCTCGTAAGACCACGCCACAAATAAACATGTCGGGTTTTTACCTTACGATAGCTAAAACACTTTTTATAAAAATCCTCTGATATTATAATAGTGTCTAGATACAAATACTTATTAAAATAGCTGAAATTGTTACATGATTAAATTCCAGCATACTAGGTATACAAACAAAACTCGTACAAGGCACGTAGGGAAAATGGATTTCCAACGAATGACTAGGCACTGGGGTACCACCTGTCACAGTACGTGGCCTAGATCACAGTACCGAGGAGTACGCCCGCTCCCCTGCAACACAAGACCGGAATCATCCCTTACTGGATAATTCCAAGTAAAATCACCCCACGGTTGTGATCAGCAATCGCACCACTAAGCCGAAATAAAAGGGCCATCTAGACAGGGATGACCTTACTCTCAAGTGGGGGCTACCCACGAAGCCTTGCTGCATATCCCCTGATTTTCAGTCATTCCCGGTTGATGAGGCTTGAGGCTTAGCGTTACCTTTACAGAACATTTCACTTTGAATGCCCATCGTCCACCTGACGATGTCCCGAAAGCATTCGTCCATACAAGTCCGTCCCGGGTCCGAACGGAACCGAAGGCACTACTCCTACTACATCCATTTTGGAAATATCCTCAGGATTAGTAGCGACTAGCCCTTGCACTTCACTGCTCCATCTTTGACTCCGAAATCGTTTTCGCGAAACGTACAAACCGGATCGAAGTGGTTTTCGAGTCTCCAGACCTAGAATCCCGGTATACGGAAACTCGATCCCGGTCTCTTCGAAACGATCAGCGCATTTGGCCAATATTGATAGTCGGTGATTTAACTATCAATTAATGTTCACAAACATCCATACACATCCATCACACAATAAATAATCTCCATATTATTTATTTTCTTCTAATATCTTTCAAAGATATAGTTTTCACATTTTCCAAACTCATTTGAAAACAAATTTTCCACTCTTCCTTTACAAGGTAAATCTTTTACCCTTTATTCCCATCGGGAATAACCAAGTATAAAACAATTTGCATTTAAAACAGTTAAAAATACTTTATACTGAAATATACTTTAAAATATGGAAATTACTTCTATTTATTTACTCAAAATATAAATTTAAAATATGTGAAGAAAACTAGTCATTAACACATAAACTTTGATTTTAAAAATAAGGGTTTTAGTTTAACTAAATTCAAAATAGCGTTATAAGAAGAAAAATGCTAATTTTAACAACTTAAGCTAAAACCAACTTTTAAATAATCCATTTGTAAAATAATTGCTAATATACTCCTAAATTATTACGGTATTAAAAATTATTAATTTATTTCTTTAAAAATAACGATTTCTAAAAAAATACTTTTTAAAACGATTTAAAACTTAACCTTAGTTAAATAAAATCTTTTTATAAACATTTACTTGGTTTTCCCAGGGAAACACTTTCCCGTTTCTAAACATTCCAAAGTACTCTTTCATATAAATCCACTGATTTATTTCAAGTCAATTATGTTTTACAACATAAATCCCAAATCCCATATTTAACTATAACTTCCTCCGAAGTTAAATCACAATTTTTCATTTCCGGAAATTCATTTTTAAATATAGTTTAAACATTTTGGTGAATTTTCAATGGAAGCCAAATTTCCAATTCACTTAATTAAATTCCAATGAAATACGGCATTTCAAACACATTCTATTTTTCATTTGAACTTGTTAATTTATAGTCGGAACTCCATTTTAACATATTTTTAATTTCCGGATAACATTAGCCATTATTAAAATAAACATCGTTATTTTAAACAATTTATAATTTCATAAATTTAATTTCCAAAAAACTATACTTTCCATTTACCCATTTCATAAACTTCCCATTATATTCAAAATCCCAATTTGGCCCAATTTACATTTTTCCTTTCAAATCCGATTTCAAATTTTATTCTTTGAAATTCTAAATTTAACAATTCATTTTATTTCGTAAAAACACAATTTATCCATTTATAATTAAATTCTGTGATTATACTTTATACAATAATTTCACAGTACAATTAAACTTCCAGATTTATAAATCACAACATATAAACAGGTATGACTATCAACTATAAATAATTGCTACATTTTGAGGAATCCAGTTGGATCCCTCCAACCTGTTTCTTCCTGCATCACAAATGTTAGCACATCACAATATAAATATCAATCCAGATAGAGAAACACAAATATAGACAATCAACCACACAGATATTAAATATCAATTATTTTATAATGTCTAGCATCCAGATGTGAGTGAGAAAAACTCACCTTGAGTTTCGGCGAGCGTTCGAAATTTTAAATTAAACCGGAAGGTGTCCGATTTAACCCAAATTTCTACTTGCCGGAATAACTCCGGATCTGCGCCATCCCGTAGCACTCGTTTCAGCGATTCCAACGCATCCAGTTCCGTCCGAATCTGAGATCGTACGGACGAGTTATAAATTTTTAAAGCTTGTATAAAAATTTAAACAGAATATATTTATTATTATCTTTGCTAAACCATCTGAACCGTTCAAATCAAGGAAATGAAACATGGCCGTTCCCACTCCCTCTTCCCTTCTCGTACGCGATCTCCAGAATGAACCCATCATGCGAAAACAAGGCACACCGCCGTCCCCCCCTCACGCGACCGGAACCAGATCAGAACCTTTTATCTTGAAGGCCATCGCGACTCGAACCATCGGCCGGAGCGAAGCCAAGCTCGGCCCTCCCCTGGCTCCCAAAAACGAACACGAACCGCCCTCCTTCAATCATGAATTATCGATAATTCACTCAGCGATATCAGATCATACCCGGTAGATATATGGAGCTTAGCGAGCTCTTCGATTTTGTAGTAGAAGATTTTTGAAATCGGATTGAGGATTAGGAGAAAAAGGTGGATGAACGACGTACAATATCGGCCATTGGAGTATATCGTGGCGGCTGAGGAAAATGTCTTAGGGTTAGGGTTCCTTAAACGTGAATATATACGTATAACATTATTTATTTAATATTAAATTTAATAATAATGAACATTTACAAACGAACTCCAAATCTGACGTGCCGCCAGGCGTCCCTAGGGTTTTTTCCATGTTCCGGACACAATGGAATAGGTTTTGTAAGCTAATTTGATCGTATGCGCGAGATACGGAATTAAACGATCAATTTAAAATTAAATCGGTTAAATCGATTTCGATGCGTTTCGAGCTGTCACGATCAAACGACAACTCCGATTGCTACGAAAATTGAAATCCGATAATAACTAACTATTTCGGATCCAATGGAACTGGTTTCGTCGAATTCCGAGACTATGCCCCGGAAGGCTATTTTACTCGTCTATTAAATCAGGCGATTTCCAAAATTGACGATAACGCTTAAAATTTTACTTTTAAAATTTTATTAACTTAACAATAAATCATATAAAATTTATAAACACGTTAAAAATCATTCTGGCTCAATCTAGACCAAAATCTGATTAAATTGCATTTTAATAATATTAAATTCATTTTCAAATTAATATAAAATTCCAAATATTAATTTATCAACTTTAAAATTCATCTAAAATTACCACCATGCTATTCCCACTCAAATAACTCAAAATAACTTTCTAAAACCATTTTTATCACTATTTACATCCAGATTTACCTTTATCTCAAATTTCGAATATCTAATTATTATTTTTCCATTAATCAAATTCAACCAGAATTACTATAATTAAAAATTTATAGCTTATTTCATTGATTGAACCCGAATCCATTCATTTCAAAATCAATTAAGAATCCACATTAACATTTAAAACGAATTAAATGTTCACATTCAATGGCTTAAAAATACGGGATGTTACATTCCTCCCCCCTTATAAAAATTTCGTCCCCGAAATTTGCTAAGGTAGGAAATACTCTCCAACCCATTTACTTACCCAATTGGCTTAGTTAAAAGCTTATATTCACTTCCCCAAAAAGTTTCTGCTCCATTTCAAAACCATTTGCTTTATTTACTCTAAAGCCTGTATTTTAACATTTGCTTTCAAAAATAACTTTACTTATTAATAAATTTTCCAAAAACCCCCAAAATTTTCTAACTCCCAAAATTTCTGGAAAATTTTGGCGGAGTCTCCTTTGTACGGAGGAGCTTCTGCGATATCGCAGGATACACAAATATATATACATCGGCTCACACAGCCGGAAACCAAAATATATCACAATATATATATCAAATTCCCAATTATTTTGGCGTAGGCGTACCTTTTTAAGCAATTTTTAATAGCGAGCGGCTAATATATCGCATATACGCGCTCCAACACTCTCGAACGCCTCCCGCACCTGTACTATACTCAACAAACTCATCAAATTTCAAAGATAAGAACATTTCATTAGCATTTCCAATATAAATGCAAGCTAACCATCTTTATAAACCAATTTCACAATGCTGACATCATTTTAACTCGCTTTACAAACTCAAATTTCATAGTTTAACAATGTCACTCTATTTTCAACAATCCAAAGATTTCAATCACCTTTAAATTTTCTTATTCAAGTCCAAGCTTCATTTTATTTCTCTTGAATGCTTTAAATTCAAGTTCACCATATACAATTCATATTTATTTCACCCAATTCATTTCCACTTCAATATGATTACATATGCCTTCCTTACATTTCTTTATTTCAACTTACATTCCCAATTTGATTTAAAATCAAATTTTATTTTAAACTTGAAACATTTGCATTTCAGTTATGATCCATTTCCATTCATATGCAAACATTACTCATTAAGAGGTCTATTCATTCCTATTGATTCAAAATCAATTTCATTTGCTATTCTTAACCAATTCACTTGCATTCATATACAAAACTCTTTTGTATTAGATTCCAACCCATATCAATTTATTCAAAATTCAATTCCAATTGCTTTTAAACACTCAATTGCAAATACATGCAAATTTCCATGTCATTCAAGCAAAAATTATTGTCACTTAAGCTTATCACCATTCAAAATTAATTTCAACTTGGATGTGTATTAATTTTATTCAATTTTTGCATTGTTCACAATCCAAGTATTTTCTTTTCCGAATGCAATTGTTAAATTCAATATTTCCTTTACATTTTAATCTCATTAACCAATTCAAGTTTATATTAATATCATTCATTCCTGAGTTACTTACAACTCTTATACTTTTAACTCATCACATTAATTAATTTAAAACTCATTTCACTTGCATTTCAGTTTATTTCCTAACAAATTTCATTCGGAATTACTTAAATAAGCCCATTCACAATCATTTGTTTTTCTTCCAAGTTACTTAAGTTCTTTCACAAAATTTCCATCATCTTCTTATATCAATTTTATTTTATTTTCATTTGATTCTCATTCAAATCAAATTTCAATTCCTTTACAACTTTAATGCTCTTTGTTTATTTACTAAATCCATGTACAAATTTATTTTATTAACAAAGAGACCATTTAAATTATTTCTCTCATTTGAATTTTATTTACAATTCAAACCATCACTATTATAAGCTAATTACATTATTCATTCTCACTTCCAACATTTATTACCAAACTTAAATTTCATTCAACAACTGGATTTTTTCCTTACTTTCTAAATTTTGACCAAACTATCAAAATTCTATTTATTGCAATACAAATTCCATTTAATTTAGCTTACACAAGATTTATTTCCAAACAATCATTTTGGATTTAATTGAGTAAGCATTTACTTCATTCAACATCACTTCAACTAAACTAAATTTCCTTTCAATTTGGTTCTTATCCAAATTTATTCCAAGTTCACTAAATTTTATTTAGCCAAAATTAAATTTATCCCACTTCTTTTACCACTTCAATAAGAATTGAATTCCATTCAATATTGTTTATAATACAATTGTATTTCGGATTTCATTTCAATTCAATTCATTTTCTCCATAAATAAGTTCAAAACTTATTTTCTATTTAAGTTCATTCACATCTTTTATATCTCACTTTACCTTATCTTACTTTACATTCCATTTAGGATTGAGTTTGAATTTGCCACACCCTTCAACTATTTCCATTAATGAGCTTCAATTTCACTTCTATTTAAGGGTTTATATTGCTCTTTTAAGTCCATTTCCATTTAATCACAACTTCAAATTATAACACTTTATAACTTAAGAATATAAAGTTATTTGCACAATTTTGAATTCACTTACACAATTATAAGCATTTACACTTCACCTTTATACTTATTTCAAGTGAATTCCAATTTACTTAGGTGTAATTCAATTTCAGGTTTCAATTTAATTTAACTTATCTTAAGTTAAACCCAAATTCATTCCATTCACCTTCATTTCTTCAGAGTAAATTTACATTCTAGAACACAATTTCATTTTCCTTCTTATTTCAATCAACTTCATTTACTTCCATTTACCCAAATTAAATTTTAATTTCCGGATTAAAATTTCCATCCTTCCTTTCTCACTTAAATCAACTTTACTTTCAGGGTTATAGTTGATTTATTTCAATTTCCACATTTTTATTTTAACAGAATTCCCAGAATTCAATTTACCCGGATTTATTTCAAAACCACTTTGAAATAAAAATCAACACATTTCTCTTTTGATATTCAAATCAAATACCAAATTCCAAAAAAAACTGCTTTTACCAAACAATTTTCCTTTGAAAATTCCAAAATCACTTGTTTCCTAAACAAGTCCAAACAATGTCATAACCAACTATTTTGGTAGCAATCCATCACTTTAGAAACCCGAAAATGAATTCTAATGATGTGGCCAGCATCATCAGGATTATTTTCCAGCGACTGAAGTGAGTTCAATGCTTTCCACTTCCAAAATCCACCTCAAAACAATTTCTATTCAAAAATATTTCCCCAAAATATACTCCATTCTTACAAATGCTTTTGAAAACATTTCTAACATTTCCATAAAGTCAAACTCCCAAAACTTTGTTTAATTCCATTTGAAATCCCTTTCAAAATTTCCGGGGTCAAAATTCTAGTTTAAATCAAATTTTAATTTTTACTTTTCTTATTTAAAACATATCCAGTCAATTCCATTTGGTTATAAACCATTTTAATATTTTAACTTCTTATTTTCTTATATATATCATTTCAAATTTTAGATCATGTTTTAATTTCTTATTTGATTATAGAAGAAACAACCAAACAAGCATCCAATACATATAATAATTTAGAAAATTATTTCTTTTTATATCAAAATACAATTTTGGGTAAAATTATTTCATTTACCCACTTTAAAAACAATACTATGTCGGTTTATCTTGTTTAAGAGTTTAGAAACCCCTATCGATACGGTTGTACTTCCCGCACCGACCAGAATTCATAAACACTCAACCGATAAGTCAACACAGTATAAAAACAATTTTATATCCACTAACAAGTACGCTCTCATAGCTATTATTACACTCAGCTCATTATAGAGTTCTATTGACTCCATTTAAAATGAGTAAATTTCCCACCAAAGCCTAGGTTGTCGCCAATCTAAGCTCTGATACCAACTGTCACGACCCGCTCTTCTCGACCCTCGAAAATCGACACAAGATACTCAACAGTATAATATGCCGACGATCGAATGCTGGAAAAGACAGATTGTAGAAGAATAAGAAAGTAGATAGAAGAAGAAAGAACCAACCAAATCAGAATCTCACAATCGTAGGGGATAAAATATAATATATAGAACAGATCTTTACACAAATGAAAACAATATCTGTTTATATACAATGCATCATCATCAGAGTATATCCCAATACAATTCAACAATAACCAGTCAAACAATCTCAACAATCACAGCAGCGGAATAATACAAGTACGAGAAATACGTCTCGGACTCCAGCTCCTCTCCTGAGCTCCATAGCAACATATCCTGAAATATACTCGGTCTGACCCGAGCATTATAATAAAATAACACCCGAGTCAGTCTGGAATACCAGCGCATCATAAATACATCCAAACTGATTATTAAAGTTCAAAAATCCTTTGAAACAAAAGCATCTCGTAAGACCACGCCACAAATAAACATGTCGGGTTTTTACCTTACGATAGCTAAAACACTTTTTATAAAAATCCTCTGATATTATAATAGTGTCTAGATACAAATACTTATTAAAATAGCTGAAATTGTTACATGATTAAATTCCAGCATACTAGGTATACAAACAAAACTCGTACAAGGCACGTAGGGAAAATGGATTTCCAACGAATGACTAGGCACTGGGGTACCACCTGTCACAGTACGTGGCCTAGATCACAGTACCGAGGAGTACGCCCGCTCCCCTGCACCACAAGACCGGAATCATCCCTTACTGGATAATTCCAAGTAAAATCACCCCACGGTTGTGATCAGCAACCGCACCACTAAGCCGAAATAAAAGGGACATCTAGACAGGGATGACCTTACTCTCAAGTGGGGGCTACCCACGAAGCCTTGCTGCATATCCCCTGATTTTCAGTCATTCCCGGTTGATGAGGCTTGAGGCTTAGCGTTACCTTTACAGAACATTTCACTTTGAATGCCCATCGTCCACCTGACGATGTCCCGAAAGCATTCGTCCATACAAGTCCGTCCCGGGTCCGAACGGAACCGAAGGCACTACTCCTACTACATCCATTTTGGAAATATCCTCAGGATTAGTAGCGACTAGCCCTTGCACTTCACTGCTCCATCTTCGACTCCGAAATCGTTTTCGCGAAACGTACAAACCGGATCGAAGTGGTTTTCGAGTCTCCAGACCTAGAATCCCGGTATACGGAAACTCGATCCCGTTCTCTTCGAAACGATCAGCGCATTTGGCCAATATTGATAGTCGGTGATTTAACTATCAATTAATGTTCACAAACATCCATACACATCCATCACACAATAAATAATCTCCATATTATTTATTTTCTTCTAATATCTTTCAAAGATATATTTTTCACATTTTCCAAACTCATTTGAAAACAAATTTTCCACTCTTCCTTTACAAGGTAAATCTTTTACCATTTATTCCCATCGGGAATAACCAAGTATAAAACAATTTGCATTTAAAACAGTTAAAAATACTTTATACTGAAATATACTTTAAAATATGGAAATTACTTCTATTTATTTACTCAAAATATAAATTTAAAATATGTGAAGAAAACTAGTCATTAACACATAAACTTTGATTTTAAAAATAAGGGTTTTAGTTTAACTAAATTCAAAATAGCGTTATAAGAAGAAAAATGCTAATTTTAACAACTTAAGCTAAAACCAACTTTTTAAAACGATTTAAAACTTAACCTTAGTTAAATAAAATCTTTTTATAAACATTTACTTGGTTTTCCCAGGGAAACACTTTCCCGTTTCTAAACATTCCAAAGTACTCTTTCATATAAATCCACTGATTTATTTCAAGTCAATTATGTTTTACAACATAAATCCCAAATCCCATATTTAACTATAACTTCCTCCGAAGTTAAATCACAATTTTTCATTTCCGGAAATTCATTTTTAAATATAGTTTAAACATTTTGGTGAATTTTCAATGGAAGCCAAATTTCCAATTCACTTAATTAAATTCCAATGAAATACGGCATTTCAAACACATTCTATTTTTCATTTGAACTTGTTAATTTATAGTCGGAACTCCATTTTAACATATTTTTAATTTCCGGATAACATTAGCCATTATTAAAATAAACATCGTTATTTTAAACAATTTATAATTTCATAAATTTAATTTCTAGAAAACTATACTTTCCATTTACCCATTTCATAAACTTCCCATTATATTCAAAATCCCAATTTGACCCAATTTACATTTTTCCTTTCAAATCCGATTTCAAATTTTACTCTTTGAAATTCTAAATTTAACAATTCATTTTATTTCGTAAAAACACAATTTATCCATTTATAATTAAATTCTGTGATTATACTTTATACAACAATTTCACAGTACAATTAAACTTCCAGATTTATAAATCACAACATATAAACAGGTATGACTATCAACTATAAATAATTGCTACATTTTGAGGAATCCAGTTGGATCCCTCCAACCTGTTTCTTCCTACATCACAAATGTTAGCACATCACAATATAAATATCAATCCAGACAGATAAACACAAATATAGACAATCAACCACACAGATATTAAATATCAATTATTTTATAATGTCTAGCATCCAGATGTGAGTGAGAAAAACTCACCTTGAGTTTCGGCGAGCGTTCGAAATTTTAAATTAAACCGGACGGTGTCCGATTTAACCCAAATTTCTACTTGCCGGAATAACTCCGGATCTGCGCCATCCCGTAGCACTCGTTTCAGCGATTCCAATGCATCCAGTTCCGTCCGAATCTGAGATCGTACGGACGAGTTATAAATTTTTAAAGCTTGTATAAAAATTTAAACAGAATATATTTATTATTATCTTTGCTAAACCATCTGAACCGTTCAAATCAACGAAATGAAACATGGCCGTTCCCACTCCCTCTTCCCTTCTCGTACGCGATCTCCAGAATGAACCCATCACGCGAAAACAAGGCACACCGCCGTCCCCCCCCCCTCACGCGACCGGAACCAGATCAGAACCTTTTATCTTGAAGGCCATCGCGACTCGAACCATCGGCCGGAGCGAAGCCAAGCTCGGCCCTCCCCTGGCTCCCAAAAACGAACACGAACCGCCCTCCTTCAATCATGAATTATCGATAATTCACTTAGCGATATCAGATCATACCCGGTAGATATATGGAGCTTAGCGAGCTCTTCGATTTTGTAGTAGAAGATTTTTGAAATCGGATTGAGGATTAGGAGAAAAAGGTGGATGAACGACATACAATATCGGCCATTGGAGTATATCGTGGCGGCTGAGGAAAATGTCTTAGGGTTAGGGTTCCTTAAACGTGAATATATACGTATAACATTATTTATTTAATATTAAATTTAATAATAATGAACATTTACAAACGAACTCCAAATCTGACGTGCCGCCAGGCGTCCCTAGGGTTTTTTCCATGTTCCGGACACAATGGAATAGGTTTCGTAAGCTAATTTGATCGTATGCGCGAGATACGGAATTAAACGATCAATTTAAAATTAAATCGGTTAAATCGATTTCGATGCGTTTCGAGCTGTCACGGTCAAACGACAACTCCGATTGCTACGAAAATTGAAATCCGATAATAACTAACTATTTCGGATCCAATGGAACTGGTTTCGTCGAATTCCGAGACTATGCCCCGGAAGGCTATTTTACTCGTCTATTAAATCAGGCGATTTCCAAAATTGACGATAACGCTTAAAATTTTACTTTTAAATTTTATTAACTTAACAATAAATCATATAAAATTTATAAACACGTTAAAAATCATTCTGGCTCAATCTAGACCAAAATCTGATTAAATTGCATTTTAATAATATTAAATTCATTTTCAAATTAATATAAAATTCCAAATATTAATTTATCAACTTTAAAATTCATCTAAAATTACCACCATGCTATTCCCACTCAAATAACTCAAAATAACTTTCTAAAACCATTTTTATCACTATTTACATCCAGATTTACCTTTATCTCAAATTTCGAATATCTAATTATTATTTTTCCATTAATCAAATTCAACCAGAATTACTATAATTAAAAATTTATAGCTTATTTCATTGATTGAACCCGAATCCATTCATTTCAAAATCAATTAAGAATCCACATTAACATTTAAAACGAATTAAATGTTCACATTCAATGGCTTAAAAATACGGGATGTTACAATAACGATACAATCTCAAGTCACAGAACAACAACATAGTTAATATACATATACACTTACATCAAATGTAATACAACATGCCACAAATGGTATTCAACCACAATATATACATACATCCCCATAAAAGAATAGATACATCATAAGGTTCCCAACAAAAGTCTACAACACAAAAACTATGCCATAACCAAAGTCGATGAAGAAGCCAAAAAAGATAAATTAGCAAAGGTCCAAAAGCTAACCTGCAACTCGGTCTGACCCGAGTAATAAATACACGGGTCAGGCTAACTAGAACTTGATATTAGTAAAAGATAAAGGAATATAAGTGCATAAGGGAAACATTCCTTTAAGTATAAAGGAATGATATATATAAGAAAGTCTATTTATACAACTAAGAATAGGTATTCCATAAGGCTCAAAGTTAATCACATGATAAGGTTTAACAAGGCATAGATGTTTCACATTCAAAGGGCTATATAATGTAAGTGAACAAAAGCAATATATAAGCCATATATGAAATCATCAAAATCTCCAATCAAAACTCATGAAACTCGATAAGAGTTCATTATCCCAATATCGAAATCACCATAAAACAACATATATATAAGCCTTTCTCTAACTCAAGGCTATAAGTAAATTCATCATCTCAAATTGGTGAAATCGAAATCAAAAACTCATAAAAATTCCCCGGATTGGCCAAATCCCATTTGCATGCCGAAGCGATGCTGCACGTGCCATCCCCCCTAGTACTATATATATATTAGGTACCTCTCCCAGACGACCGAAGTCGTAAATCTCAGACGACCGAAGTCACAATCCTAGATGACCCGAAGGTCTATAGTACTAGCAATCGCAGAATGTGTCACAACTCCCAAATAGGAACCCAAAAAGTGTTAATGTGTGTCTCATACCACATGTTCGCACTTAATGGTTTACTAACCGCTAGTCATTGCCACGCTAGAAAACAGAAATCATCATAAAATCTCAAAACTCGGAAACTCAGACTCGCCTCATCTCATTGGCAAGTAAAACACTATAACGTGTTCTCATAGATCATACTCCTAGAATAGTAGATCTCGAACCACAAAGCGCCAAATATTGGCCTTCCCAGATAATTCCTAAAGATAGGAATTATAATCTCAAAAACTCGCCATAAATTGGCTAAATAACTCAGAAATCAATAACCCAGATAGTTTCGATCGTATAAGTCGGGAATTAACCGATAAAGTAAACTCACGTGTCCCATACCATGGGTTTTACTAAACCGTTTAATTCTCTTTCTCATACGTCCGAATAGTGTAAAAATAATGTATATTATTTATAAAATAATTTACTTGAGAAAACGGGATTTTAAAATAATTTTCTGAAATCATTTTGAAGACATTTTATTGAAAATTCTGCTTGAATATATCTAACTACCTTGAAATAATTTAATAATAATTTAAAAATGTTTTATAATAAAGGTTTCAGAAACCAAACTATTTAGAAACTTTCTCAAAACTTATTTGGAAGAAATAGTGCTTGAAAATCAAGAAAACGTTGGAAATACACCCAATCGATATTCAAATTTAAATCGAATTTACATTCCAAATTTTAAATTCCAAATTCCTCCAAATCTCGGCTAACCCATTGATGGATATCATAGCCCATAACCATCATCAAAAACATCTCAAAATTGCAAACGAATTGGCCCCAAAATCATAGCAAAAGATGACAAAGTGCTGCGAAAAGCATAAAACAATGGCCACAACTTCTCGTACCTGGGCCAATAGGGGTCGACCGTCAGGTCGACGTGGAGGGTGTTGAGTCGACTTGCCTGTCGACCCAGGTTACGGAGTTGATTCCTGTGTGCATTTTCAGACCCGTACTCAACTATGAACAGCAATTAGACATAGTAAACGATCGAGTTTTGCAGTGAAAATTTACAAGAATGTAGTTTAATAACTAAACTACAATTCGAAAAGATCCGGTAGCAATTCGAGTTAAAATCAAGAAGTTATGGCCACTCAAAGTGGCAACTATAGATCAGAAACCAAAGAACAAACAACAGGGAAATATATATATATATATATAACTATCTTCAACAACGATTTTTACATGCAGAACATTATTCAGTTAGCAATTGTGAGATTTTACACTCTCCTTAACAAATTAGCAAGAGTTTGGGCGATTTCAAAAAGAAGTTGGAAGCTTTTGGTGGAGAAACGATCTTCAACAACCTGTAGAAACTAGAAAAGAAACATGCAGAACAAATAGAATTTGTTACTGACAATTCATATCTAATTCAAGATTTTTGATGAGATAAATTTAGTATTGGTGGAGATTACCTTTTCTAATCTTGGTTTGGTGATATTTCTCTTTGAATTTGTAGCAAATTTTGAGTGTAAATTGAATTTAACATGAAGTAGCCATGGATTTCTATTTTCTTTTACTGTGAATGTTTTTGGAGAAGAAGGTGGAATGAAAGTTACGTACAGGATATTTCCTTCTCACCAGAAGTCTCCAGATTAGTCAAATGGGTGCAAATATTAACCCAATAAGCCCAAACCCAATTTTTACTTAGTGAAATTACAAAGAAATGTACATTTATAACCTACATTATCAATATATATACCAATTTTCTCATTATAAGCCAAGTAAAGTATATACAACCCATTTGCATGAAAATAAAATTGTTATTTTAACTAAATAAAATGTATTGCAACAATATTTTTTTTTTATAAATATAACCTTATCTTTATCTATATTTCATAATTTACACAATTTTATTGTAAAACACTATTTTCACACCAACAATTTGTACAAAAATTGTTTTCGTGTCAAATAAATTACCATAATTCGTTTTAACACTTTTTAATCATCAAAATATTATTTTCAAACAGTATTTCATCTTTTATTTTAGTAAAACACATAATATCTTCATATATTTCTCATTTTAAATTCAATGAATGATTAATATTAACAATGTTTTCCAACATTGTTGTATTTACCCAAATAAAATTGCAATTTGATTATTTTCTACTCAGATTCTCAAAATAAAGTTTTTAGAACTTTATTTCCATTTTAATTAAAAAATTCATTGTTTATTCCAAATAAACAATTTAAAATCTCCAATTATATTTTAATCTAAAATATTAAATTAAAACCTCCGTTATAATTTAATATATACAGGTAATCTCCAAACCAGAGTTGTTACATGTCCAAACCCATTCCTTTTCTAAAACAAATTAGTTGAAATAACTTCCAAATCCATTTAAGCCTTTAACTTTCCAAAAATCAATTTGTTGAAACCTCAATATTACTCTTACTAATTTCCAAATTCATCCATAGATTCCAAATAATATTATCCATTCAATAATTTCAACTTATAACTCAAAAAAAAATTAGTTATTAAAAATTTTCTTCAAAATTCCTAACTCTTTAAATTTTCGAAAAATTTCGCCAGCATCTCTTTTTCGCGGCTAGATCAGAACAACTACAAACCGCCACTATGGGCCCAATCCAACAAAAAAAACAAAGCCAAGTGGCTCAACCATAAAACCATCAAATTAAACATCAACATAAACATGTACCTTTTTCGGGCAACCAATTTTCTTTTGAAATCAAAGGCATCAAATTAGTTCTTGCTTTTAAGTACCTGCATCTTATTTACAACTGATATCCAATCATATAGTTCATAATCATATCATTTTGCGTTTTCAATTTCCAACATTTGCTTTACTAAAACTGTACGATAAACATATATCATCCGTATGCAATATCAAATATGATCGCTCGCTCGATCACATAATTTCACTTCCGAACTAGTTCGTTCACATGACCACTCTAGTGTGGACTCAGATCTGGTTCCTTGATCAGAAACTGTTATTCTCCTTGCATAGCCATATACTATGATAGAGAACTCCAGAAACAATCAAAAATCCATATCCAGTGTTCGCCGTCGAGAATCGAGTGAAAAAAATCCCAACTTGGATTAATATAAATTATCTCAAAATTCTGTGCACGAATCTGGATCAAACCGTCATGCGAAGAAAATAATATACGTACAACTTACGTATTTATTTCAATTGATTTCTCAACTACACCTAATTTTCTTGTTCACATTTATCCCGTTCTCATTAATTTTATCCACATTCAATTCATCTACATTCAATTATCAACATTCAATTATCAATACCAACATCTCTTAGGGACCATTTCATCAAATTTCATGTTTAACAACATTTTACTCTATATTGATTCCATTTATGAGTCATTTCATAAAACTTCCTTAAGTTTATAAACATTTTATACAAATTTCTTATATTTATTGCCACTTCACAACTTAAGTCCTTAATTCCGTTCTCCAATTTCAACATTTGATTTATCATTCAACATTCCCAACCATATCCAATTCACTAATTACTTTAATTAGCTCATTTCATTAATTTATTTCAAAACTCAATCAATTCCATTTGACTTAATCCATTTGTTTCAATTTCAATATTTCAACCATATTCAAAAATCATATTCACTCACTAATTTATTCAATTAGTTCATTCCTTAATTCATTTCCAAAAATTATTTTATTTAACCTAACTTAGGCTAAATTTTCAAATTCCACTTTATTTAACTTAAGTTAAATTTTTATTCCACGGTTCAGTTTCAAATTTTTACTTCCCTTGCATTCATATTCAACAATTTTAACCATTGTTTTAACTTTCTAATTTTCAAATTGTATAAGCTATCAAACTTATTTTCTCATATTTTAAATAAAACATTAAAATCCTAGAGTTTAAACACCTTGTTCTAAAGTATTTCAAATCATTTTTGAAATCATATATATATATATATATACATAAAATCCCTTGGTATATCAAATCATTATTTAGGATTTTCAAAATCAAAACCAGTTTTACCAAACAAAACTCCAATGGTAGCAATCCCTCTCTTGGAAACTCGAAAATGAACTTCGATGATGCTGTAGTCATCATCGAAATTATTTCCTAGCGACCGAAGTGAGTTCAATGCTTTTATTTCGTTTAAAACCCTTTTAAATATTTCTATTCAAAAATATTTTTCAAATAATACTATTATTATTTTCCCAAAACTTTGAAAAATATTTCCAAAACCAATGGAATTTAAATTTCCAAGTTCCCAGCTTTAAATCCTTACAAATCATATTTAAAATATACTTCTGAAATTTCCTTTTAATTTATAAATCACATTTATAAATCATATATTTATATAATCTTACCTTGGTTATATCACTTCTTAACACTTAATCTTGTTCGCATTATAGTTTCAACTTTTATTCGGTCACGAACAACAAATAATCAAATATCATCATTTTCTAACAACCAAGCACATCATATAATAATAATTTCTAAAAAATTATTCCTTTATATATAAAATATAATCCAGTTAAAATTATTTCATTTACCCACTTTCAAAACAATACCACGTCCAATTATTCTTTCAAGTGTTTAGAGATCCCTATCAATAATGTTAATTACTCTTATTGACCAGAATTCGTAAGACACTCAACAGATCAACCAACACAATATAAAACAATTTTATATCACAAACAAATACGCGATCATATATATATACACACTCAAACTCATTCTAGGGTGCTACTGACCCTATCTCTAATGAGTTACACCACCAAAGCCAAGGTTGTCGCTTAACCTTCAGCTCTGATACCAAATGTAACGACCGAGGATTTTTGACCGTCGAAAATCGACACTAATACGTCCACTGTATTACATGCCGAGAAATCGAATGCTAGGAAACCTGATTGTTAGAGGAAGAAGAAGAAAGAGGATAAGAATAAAAACTAAACAATACAGAATCTCACAGCGGAATGAATAATCTATAATATATCACAAGACTTTACACAAAAACAAAACTGTAATATGTATATATACAAACATCAATCAGAATATACTAACCTATTTTAGCCTGGATAATTATAACAATCGGTCCTCACAATTGCTGATAACACACCAATGAATATAGCAGAAAATATCACCATCTATGTGAGTATGTCTCTAGGCCTCCAACTCGTCTCTTGAAGCTCCAAGCATCCAAACTAATTTGTAATACTCAGTCTGACCCGAGCATTATAATAAAATAACACCTGAGTCAGTCCGGAAAACTAGTGTGGGAAAACACACTCAATTTGAATTTAATTATTTTCAGAAATCCTTTTGAACAAAAGGTATCTCGTAAGACCACGTTACACATAAACATGACGGGTTTTACCTTACGATAATCAAACCACTTTTATATACAAGATATTATAATAGTGTCTAAGTACAAATACTTATTAAAATAGCAAAAATGCTTGCATCTCACATTTCAACATAGTTGGGCACAGTCAAAACCGTACGGCGCTTATTGGAGAATGGATTCCATATAATGACTAGGCACTGGGTACCACCTATCACGGTACACGTCTAGAAAATATACCGAGATCAAACCTATCGATCCCTGCCAACACAAGACCGGCTTACCCCTTACTGGATAGTACCGAATATGTCATCACCCCGGTTGCTTTGCAACCCTTTTGAGATCTCATGCACAACCAATCCATAAATATATAGATGTAGAGTATCTAGAAAGGTGACAACATACCCTATTGTTTGCGACCCACTTTGCCTTACTGCATCTTCCCTGATTTTCAGTCATTCCCGATTGATGAGCTTGAGGCTACGATTTACCTTTAAACAAATTTACACTTAGAATGCTCATTTCCCTCCATCGACAATATGTCGATAGCATTCATCCATACAAGTTGTTCTGAGTCTGAACAAACTAAATCTCCAAAATCACCGTCTTCATTATCTTCACGATATCACAATTCACAACATTTAAATCGAATCGAAGTGGTTTTCGGATAATCAAATCTGATCCCGGTTCTTCGAAACGATCAACGAAATTGGCCAGATTTGATAGTCGGTTATTTAACTATCAAATTACACACATAAGCAGTCATTAAGCCCATATTATAAATCTTTCAAACATTTATCTCAAAATATCTTTACAAAGATATATATTCAATCTCTTCCAATATTTTAATACTTGAACACGATTTCAAATACTTAAATCCATAGTAGGATATTTCAACCCATATCAACACTTAGAAACATTTCCAAATCCAACTTATAATTCCTTACTTAAAAAAATATATCTATATAAATCGTTTCTTCGCTAAAATATCTCCAAAACCTTTAATTCTAATACTTAGGAAAATATTATAAGTCTTTTTCCCAAAATCATTTCTAATATCCATACTTAGAAAATATTCTGTACTTATGTCATAAATCTCCGGAATTTTTATTAATCCCTTACAATTTCCAAAAATTATCGATTATGCTTATTTATAATCCAACTAATAATATATAACTCCTTAATGAATTCAGATTTATTTTCGAAGTTCCCGTATTTAAACAATTTGGAAATTTTCCTTTCTCAAATTTTCTTAAGTTCTCGGATTCCATTATAAGATTTTCTCTTAAAATATCACATCCATTAAATAAAATCCGGTTCACAAATCTCGAGAGCATTTATAAATAATTTCAGTCACTTACTTTTAAACTATATATATATAATAATAAATTTCAAAAACATGGTTAAATAATTATTTAAAATATCAAAGCACTTTTAAAATAAACGTCAATAACTAATTCTAATTCATTTATAAAATTTCTAATTGATTTTCAAAACTTGTTTATAAAATTTAGAATTCATTTCAACAAATTTAAATACTTAATTAACTACCTTTTCTGAAATATTTTAATCTAATTAATAGTTTTAAAATTTCATAGTTTAATAAATAAAAATCCTTTTCTAAAATAAACCTTAACTTCTTGTGAAAAACCATTTTTAAAATTCAACATACCCGTTTTTTTATACTTATAAATCCCTCTCGATTTATCACAAATCGATTTACATTTCCAATTTCATAACTACTCCCAAATTCCAAAATAGAATTTACTATTTCTTTCTAAACCGATTTCTATATCTCATTCTAAATTCACACTGTGAATTTATATTTCTAATTTATCAAATGATAATCATTCCACTTATTTATAAACATCGTTTATAAGTTTATGAACTCAACTCTCATCTTTCTGTTAATAAAAGATTCATATTAAACAATTCCATTTATAAATCGGTTCCTATTTAAAATCCAATTTATAAATCTATTTAATAAATCCAAACTATGTTCCAAAACCATTCAAATCTTGATTTCGACTTCCGTTTCGTATTTTAAGAATCTATTTAAAATCCATTGTTTAAAATCCTCAATTTAATTTTCACTATTTGAAACCATTTTATGAAATAACTTAATAAATATTCAAAATCCAATCGTCTATTTTATCCAAATCAATCCCTTTTTAAATAATCCCAAAATCCAATATAAATAATTTCATTTCCAAAATCGCCTTTGAATTTCCTTTTTAAATTCAAAAAATATATTATTTATGGTATTTATAATAACAAATTAAGGCCAGTGCTACTATAACATCCAATAAATTCAAATCACATCATAGTCTATCACAGACTATTCAAAACACATCATATATTACTGTATATGAAATTAAAATCAACAATTTTGAGGAATCCAATTGGATCCCTCCAACCTATTTCCCTGCAACCATACATGTCATATAATCATAAAAAAATATAATCACCGCTTCGAGGTGGGATATCACAATAAAAAGGGTCATCCGCTATTATGTGGGGCACATAGTGTCTCATCCACTCCAATCGATGAGAAATATACCCAAATACTAATATATACTACTATATATATATAATATAACATCCAATTGATAATAATTTTCTAAATCGACGAGAAATATACCCAAAATGATTGAGGTTTACTCACATTTTTTTTCTGTTGTCGCCGAGGCGTTCCGGTTTGGAACTAAAACCGGACGACTTCCAATTTTAGCGCAAAATTCAATTGTCTCCAAATCCAACCAAACCAGTTCCATTGCGAATCTCTCATCATCACGAGCGCAAGGCAAAAAGTTTCGTTCCATTCAGACCTCGTATGAAGGAGATATGAAATTTTTAAGTCATTGACTTTTTTGTATTAACCAATAATTAAATAATTCATATAAACTTCAACTAATTTACCACATTGCCCCTCTATCTTTGTGACGATCCATATTTCGGAAGATTTAAATCGACATTAATCCACACATGTCCGACTTAAACAATCTGGAACATAGATAATCAATGGGGTTAATTAAGAAAAGTAAGAAAAGAAGAAGAAAACAAACCTAGAATCTTGCAGCGGAATGATAAAATATAATAATCAAATAAACAGTTCATGAAGCTGTTTATATTATACATTTGATTATAATTAACACCATCTATCAGAGTTATATATACACCAGGGATAAATAAAGTAATGCAGCAGACACACATGAGTGCGTTGAAAAACTCAGGGCTGACCCGAGCGTATGAAAAGACAAAACACTCGAGCTAGGACTAAAATATTCTTATGTGAGTCAAATCGATATCGCATATAACATGAGTGTCGTGGCGTCAGAGATGTTTACGGGGTTTTACACCTCCTATCCAGTGTATAACGTGCGTGCAATAACTCAAGAGATGTTACGAGATTTTCCATCTCTTAAGGATCCGTCAAAATATTTATATGTAGTAGAATACGCTATATATGTAATGTCTAATCAATAAAATAAATAATTTTCTTAGTGTTAAGGCTTTACATTAAACCCCCTTAACACGTTTTAAGCATTAGCATATAGTTTTCATTTGACACCACCAGTAGCACGTCGATAGTCAATGTTGCACCGTGATATGACAACACTAAACCAAAATCGTATGGGTCTCGTATAAGGATAAAAGTATGACAAGGCACGTGAGGCAATGCCCAAGGTAGGATACTACCAGTTTACCCTTCCCTGCTAGTGGTAACCCCTAACGGCCCACCGCGTCCAACACTCCCAAAATCAGAGGGTGCGCACCAATCAATCACAATGTAAATGATGGTAATACGAAGAAGTGTGTCCGCTAGAGGTAGCTAGCCTCATTAAACGGTACGACTCCTGTTTTAGTCATTTCAAATTGACATATGTGTAAGGCCAATCTATCATCATTCTCTTTCTTTAAATCCAGCAAACGACGCCAAATCCAACCACTTCGTTCTGGCGCCTCCTCTGTGTACACAGTTGTTAAGTGGTTCCAATATTGATAGAGAGTATGCCAATAAGAGGCTCCGGTCTCTTTAATAATCAAACGTCGTTTTACACATCGGTTGGTACTTTTACATTTCGAAAATAATTCATATTTGATATCAAAATATCATATTCGCTTCAAAATCAAATTCATTTCGAAATCATCATATTCACTCAAATATACTATTTCAATTCAAAATCATATTCGTCTTAATATCTCGATTTCAGTTCCAATTCAAAATTTCTTGAATTTCCATTTGGGTTATAACTTCAATTTAACCCAATTCGTATTTAAATCCATGATTTAAATATAAACCTTCCAGCCTTTGACCAGTTTGAATTTTAGAAAAATAGTTTGAAAATTTAAATTTTTTTAAAATAGTTTAAATAATTAAAATAGTTTGATATAAAATGATTTAAGTTTTTAAAATGTTTTATAAGGTACAATAGTTTGGAAAATCAAAATAAATTGAATATGTAAAAAGTAGATTTTAAATAGTTTATATTAAAATAATTTATTTGAAAATAGTTTCAAAGTCAAACTGATTCAATTTCCAAATCTTCTCAATTCAAATCAACTTAAATTCCATATCTAAACCATTTAAATTGATTCAATTCCGATTTCAATTCGAATTAACTTCGATTCCAAATTCAATTCTAATCAATTTCAACTTCGATTTCAAATTAATTCAATTTCACTTTCAATTCCAATTAATTTCAATTTCAGTTCCAATTTGAAGTAAATTCAATTTGATCCTCAATTTTAAACCCTTCGATTTATATAAATTCAAGTTCGATATCAGAATATCGATTCAAATCACTTAAATCACATTAACTTTCAATATTCAATTCAAAATTCAAATCTTCGAGTATAACTCAATTCCGAGCTCAATTTTGAATTATCGTTTTATATTACTTTTACTTAGCAATGTTCAAAGTTCGAATAAAAGTCCGACCTTTTATAACAAATCAATTTCTAAAATTCAAATCATATCTCGATTATACTTCAAAATCACAATTTCGATTATTTAAACAATTCTTGTTATCAAATTTAAATTCCAACATTTCGCGCTCAAGTTCGAAAACAACTCGATTTCCATAAATTCGATTTTTTCTTCTTAAATCATATCATTTAAATAAATTTCAAATCAAAAATTTTAAAACCATTTAATTTAACCAATCCGGTGTCCGTATATAATTTTCTATCCTATGGCCAAGTGAATAGTTATTTCGATTTAACTTCAAGGATGGATACATATCATTTCAATCCAAAATAAATGCCATAGGTATATATCATTTCAACCTATTTCTTAATTTATTCAAAATAATTCAATTTATAGTTTTATATACTATAAATAATTTTCAGGGTTAACAGGATATATCAAAATAAATAAACATCCAAGTCATCCAAAGTATCAACCAATAACACCCATCACAATCAATATCCAAATCAGCCAATAATTGACAGCAATTTCATAGTTATCAATATCAGGTAATTTACTGGTAATTAAATTCCAATTTCAAATTTAACCATCAATTTTAATACCTACAGTCAATTCATATGTCAATTTCATCTTCAAATAACAGTCAATAGATTAGATAACTTCACGATTCAATTTTTATCGAACATAAAAATATTATAGTACATCGTGAGCGTTAAAAACACTCACCTTTATTTGAAACTGAAAATATTTCAAAGTCAAATAAATGCCAATCCAATCTCATGCTGAAGACGACGTTGATACGAATCCTCAGCAACATTTTCACGCGAAATGGACCTCGTATGAACACGATACACATAAATAAACATTTGAGTACAATAAAATAAATTGACCACTAGTTAAACTTTAATTACCATCCTTAATCCATGTCAATAGCTGTGTAACCTATCATCCTTCTCACTCGATCAACTACATGCAGCATGCACGCAACTGAACGCGACAACCCCATCACGCACGCCTTGCCCAAATCGTACGTCGCCAACCACTAAGCATCGTCGGAGTTCCGGCTTACACCTGACGCGAGCGCACATCGGCCTGCCGCCTCCCCCCAAACTGAAATCGCGACCTCACCCGTTGCTATCGCGCTCGATCGTGTGCCTCCAAGTTGAGAAACCCTAATCCCTTTCCCCTCTCCGCGCGCGTAGGCGCCCATGCCCAGTCGCTCCCACGTCGCTTGCGATCGATGATGAAGTTTTTTTTCTTTCGTTTGTTTTCGGCTGTTGATTTTGAAATGAAGGGAAAAAGGTAAAGGGATGGGGTATGAGTAGACAGAGTGGAGGCTAGGTGTACGTATTGTTTTGGATAAGGATGAGTACATATATATATATATATATATATATATATTATATTAGAAAATATCCAATTCGATCGACTCGCGAAATCCCGAACTCCAAACGAAGCATGCCACCTGGCGTTCTGAATGTTTTACCGCCATTTCGAACACAATGGAACTAGTCTTGAGGCCTAATTCGATCCTATTCAAAAGATAGCTTTTCAAAATCAATTTATTTTAATTAAATTCAGAAATTAAATTCTACGTGTTCCAAGCTCGCATGGCCAAACGACAAGTCCGATCGCTACGAAATTTGAAATCCAACAATAATTCACTATTACGGATCCGATGAAACTGGTTTCGTCAAAATCCGAGATAGTAGCCAAAATGGATATTTTTACTTGTTAATTATAATATAAAATTTCCAATTTATAATTATTCACTTTTAAATCCAATTTCAAATGTTAACCATCTTCATTCATATTCAAATAAAATTTAATTCAATTTCCTATAACATTTTCATTCATATTAATTCAAGATTCAATTATTTAAATAATTGCAATATTAAATTTAAACAATTTTAATTATTCAATAAATTTTAGTAATCATAAATTTTCAAATGAATTTTAGTTATCAACAAGGACATTATTTTCATCTAAATAATTCAACATTTATTATTCAATTACAGACATCGACTACAAACACATTCAACAAATAGAATTTCATTTCAATAGTTATTATCGCCAAAATCTTCGAAATTAGTTATTTCAAAATTTTATTCGAATTCCTATTTAATAACTACATTAATAATCATTAAAATTTTATTTATAACCATTTTTGTTAAAAAATTATATTAAATTTAATAATTTAAAATAGTTAAAAATACGGGTCTTTACATTCTCCCCCACTCAAAACTTTTCACCCTCGAAAAGGGACTAAGTAGAGGATTTAACATTTGATATATTTTATTCAAACAATCAACATATGAAACTTTAAAATCTTATTTACAAAACCATACTACGTCCTCGCTATGCAACTTCAACATCGGTTCTACGTAAATTATAACTTATATATAAAAACAAGTTATAAAATTTTTAAAACTTTAAATTTTTCTAACACCTGGATTTACGGAAAATTTCGGCAGCGTCTCCTTTGCGCAGCTCGATCAGAAATTTTTTACCATTCAATATATAACACTTTTTGTAACGACCCATAAATTTTAACGATTTTTAAATAATGTAATTAACTGAATTTTTCTAGAAAATATATTATTAGAATTTTGAAATGAAAATTTGATATTTTTTATGCGTCTATTGAAACATAGCAAATAGAAGATTTTCATCAGAAAATATGAAAGTTGGTTCTGTTGTGTAATTTCAATTTCAATTTAAAATCAGTTGAAATTTGACGAAAATAAAATATTTTTGAAATCTGAATATTTTTATATAATAAAAATGTAAATCATTTTCTGAGTGAGACGTCATATTTTGTTTCGTCAAATTTGGATCGCTATAGCACCGTTTATCTTATTTTCGGCATTTTAGCAGCATTTTTGGCAGCGAGAAATCAAGTTTTGATAACTTGGTCGTATCGCTGATATTTGTGTACCATTCTGTTCGTCTCGTTGTGCTGATCTCCGTTATATATTCATTTGTCGATTTTGGAGTCCGGTACGTGGCGGAATCTACCAAACGGCTAGTCGTATCGGTTCCGTAGTCGAGCCTTTTTGGTTTCCTGTCCCTTCATTGTCCATCGTGAAACGAATAGCCATCACCAATTAATATTTTTCAGCATTTGTGACTTCTGTTATCCCACCTCTTTAGTTTATATTGGCTATTTCATTTTATATCTCCGGTTCTAAGATATTTGTGCCTTCATTTTGCTCCTTTCTATTACCTTCTTCTGTAAATATAATAATAATATAATTTATATATTTAGATCTGAAAAACAAAAACTGCTCATTCTTCATTTTTGTAGAGCTCGACATTTTCCTTAACCACCCTCATGCCCACCTTCCTCCACTTCTTTCATTCGACCATATATTAATTTTTTTATAGAAGCTTATTTACCTAAGAAAAGTGAAAGGATATATAAGCTTACGTGTTTTGGATCATCTGCTCACCTTTTGCCTGAGAAACAATTCTTATAATTGTTCATATTTTGGAGATTACCTACTTGTTCAATAAACTCATCGCACCTCGTTCCTGCCCATCGCGGCCACTCCCATGCCAACCTGCTCCAACCGCCTGCCATCCCTTACAAGGAGACCCTCCGCCAACCAAACACATCGTTCCACTGCCTGCTTTGAGCAAACATCTTCATCAGGCCTTAGCCTCCAACCCGCCACCATTGCCGCTCAGTATACTTCCTCCCTTGGATCCGCCTATGCCTTCCTATCACCCAAACCCTACTCCGGCCACCTTCCTTCCCACATCCGCCTCCCACCAGATCCTCCATGCCGAGACCTCCCTGCCAAAATTCCACCACCCTCTACGTGGCGCAGCCCGCCTCCACCATGCATGCAGCAAACTTGCCCACACAGCTGCCGAACCACCCTACGCCGAGACTTACCCACCGCTACAGTCCTTACTTTTAACCTTGTAGCCTTCTTATATATATATATATATATATATATATATATATATATATAGACACACACACGAATGCGTATATATTGAACCCAAGCACGCCATCACACTTGACCAACCACCCGTAGCTCCACTGCATCTCCGCCTTCTTTTTTCCTAACGTGGCCATGTTCTTCCATTACTGAAGCATGCAGCCTCGCCTCCGTCTCTCCCTTATCGTGCCTGTTGAGGAGGTACTGTATAATATAAGTTTGTTAATTTTTTTTGGAGTTCATGTTTATAAAAAAAAAGCTTTATAAAAATAATAACGTGTAAGTATATATTAACTTAGATAGTAGTTTATATAAATATGTGTGTACGTGAGTTTAGTTTTCAAATATAATAATAAGGGTTTCATTTTAAAATTTGGAAAGTGTTTTAAGAAGCAAGGATTTGAAATATATGTATATATAGATTTTATTTTATATGTGTTAAATTAAATATTGGTTTGAAAATACATATAACGATTTTATTTTAAATATGTGTTTTTAAATCAAATATTGATTTTTAGAGAAAATTATAATATAATATATATTTTGTTTCACTTTATATCAAGCTGGTTTTGATTTGTCTCCATCGATCCCAAGCTATCAACTTTGCTCGTTGAATTCTTGTTCATCGTGTCGTGCTTTGGAATTTGTGCTTAGGTTTGTCGCATCTTGTTCTTTTATTTCTCTAGCCCCGAAAGGTGAGTAATCACTCATGATTAACATTCTTATATTTAGTAAATTTAAACTACATGAAATGACGATTGAAATATGCTGTTAAATTTGAATTGTTAAGTTATTTAATTGTTAAATATGATATGCCATTATCTGCAATTGTTTACCTATGACATATGACACCATAACCTGTTGTATATATTATATTTAAATTTTTTACTAATGATATATGTCTGTGTCTGTGCGGTTAATGCCCCGCTATAACCCTGCTATATCTCATAGCAGGTTTCCACCGCTACGAATTTTCCATATAGCCCCAAATATAGCCTTTCCGCTTTAAGCCCCGCTATATCTCATAGCAGATTTCTACCACTACGATTTTTCCATATTGCCCCAAATATAGCCTTTCCGCTTTAAGCCCCGCTATTTCTACTATATCCCGTTCTTCCCGCTATTTCCGCTATATCTTCTTTAAAAGAAATAAATTGAAAAATGACATTTGTACATTATAAAAATTATGAAATTAACTTATTTGATTGAATTTTTAATATATTTTCAGAAATGAAAATACTCTAATATTCTACTAAATTCAATTATGTTATATGATAGTTTTACGTTTTTTACAGTATATTCGCACATGTTTTTATCTAAAATTATTTATGTATTAATTATAATTCAATTGAAAGTTAATTTTTCATTTAATTACCATTTATATATTTGTAAAAATATTAAGTATGAGTTTTATATGCTATTTTAGAGTCATCTGCTATATCCTGCTATATCCTTGCTGTATCCCCGCTATGACTTTTTGCACCTCCGCCGCATTGATTCTACCGAGCGCTTTAACTACATAGGTCTGTGTTGATATGTTATATTATTATCATATTTGTTCTCACCCTGCAAGTTCCCTGTTAGTTTAGTAATCCTTATGGGTTGAAATGATACACACCCGAACGATATGTTAGAATAGGGAAAAATCGTTATGGGTTGAAATGATAAACCAAGCGATTTTTATTGCTTTTGAAATTCTGGGATTTCGAGTTGAAATGATATATACCCATAAATATTAAATTTAAATTGCGGATTGAAATGATAAATATCTATATCACTTGACCATAGATAGAAAATTATATAAGGACACGGTTGCTCTATATTTTGAAAATGATTTCCAAAGTTTGAAAGGAAATATATGGGTTTTAATAAATATTGATTTTTAAAATATAATATATAAATGTTATTTTTATATATGTGTAAAATTTATATTTTTAAAATTATATGTTTTGGAAATTTTAAATTTATAAGTTAGTTTTGAAAATATAATTTTTAAGATTTTACATATAATTTTATTATTTTAAAAATATATAAAATAAGATTTAATATAAAATAAATTTAATAATAAGATTTAATTTAATAAAATTTAATTTAATTAGTATATAATATGTTTAAGTATTTGTTTAAATTTATATTAATATTTTAAAAAAAAAATTAATAACTTTAATAATAGAGGTTGGAAAGATAAATTAATGTTGACTTGGAATTCAATATAGTTAGTAAGAATTGATTGGAAACTTATTGATTTTGAGATTTTTAAAGGTATGATTTTATAACTTGATTTAATTAAAGGTGATTAAATGAATATTTTCAGTTTAAATAAAACTAAATATTGAATTTTGATTTAAATTGGTGAATTGAGATTTTATTTAAATGTTTATAAAAAGTGATTATGTGAATATTTTAGAATTAAATATAATTGAAGTCAGATATTTAATTATTGATTTTATTTAAATTTGTGATTTGAGATTCTATTTAAATGTTATTAAAAATGATAAAGTGAAATATTTTCAAATTTAAATAAAAGTAAAGTTGAGTTTTGAAATAAATGAAACTTTCCAAATTGAGTTATTGTAAATTGTTTGAATATTTAAACTTTGAAACCTTTTGAATTGGAAGTGGTTTAGATTTGTAATTCAAATCTGGATTTGAAATCGATATAAATTGAAATGGTTTTAATGAGAATTTGAATTGAACCTTTAATCTTTTTGATTGAATTGTTAAACTGAGATTGATTTAAATTGAATTTTGGAACTAAAACTGATTTGAATTGATTTGTGAAATTGGAAGAAACAATTCTAACTTGAAACTATTCTCGATATATATATATATATATATATATATATAAATCTATAACCTATTTTTAATGTATAAACAATTTTAATATATAACCTGTTTTTAAATATAAACTATTTTTAATTTATAAACAATTTTAAATATATAATAATCTTAAGTTGGAACTGTTATGATTTTGATTAATGGATTTAAATGCGAATATTTTGACATGATATTTTAATCTATTTTGGGGTTATTGATTTTTGAAGTAAATATGATTTAAAGTGATATGATTTCGAAAGTGGATAGGATTTCAAAAGTGAATACTGATTTCAAAAGTGATACAATTTTGAAAAGAATATGATATTTTTATATGAAGTATGAATTGTTTGAAATGTAAATAACCACGGTGTGAAATAAGCGTGTGGTTGTTAAAGAGACTGGGATCAGATATTGTCATACTCTCTGCCAATACCAAAAACCACTTTAACAACTGTGTACATGGTGGAGAATCTAGAACGAAGTAGGATGGTTTGGTGATGATTCTGTATGAGATATTAACGCAGCCCTAACTCCCACGAGTCAGCTTGATGTGGCTAAAACAGGAGCTATACCGGGCCAAGTGAGGTCGCACTTCCGATCGAGCATGTTTCTTTGATACTATTCTATTAATTTGTGATTTGATTGGGTGCACCTTTGATTTGGGAGTGTGTCTCGAGGTGGGCAGTAGTAGCTGCTATGCGTTACCACCAGTCCGGGAGTGCAAACGGTAGAATCCTACCCTGGCATTGCCTCGCGTGCCTTGTCACATGCCTTATCGTGCCTTCTACGAGTTTGGTTTGTACCATACCTATGGAGTGCCCTCTGATAGCCCTCCAGTTTACGGAGGAATTACGGTACTGTATAGACTATGGGAATATATAAAAAAATGTTAATGGGTAACGCCTTAATTCTATTTTAATAGTTTGCTTTACTTTAGACATTGTATATGTTGCGTATTGTACTATGTATGTAGATAGTTTAACGGATCCTTAAAGGATGGATATCCCAAACATCCTTTAAGTTATTTGTATTTTGGTTGACATTTCACTTGAGTTGAATTTACCGATATAAGAATGTTAATCCTGACTCGAGTGTTTTGTGTTTTGCTTTATGCTCGGGTCAGACTGAGTGTCATAGGATCTGAGACTCACCTTTGGAGTTTGGGGCTTTGCTTGAAGATCTGTCTCTATTTATTCAGCTTTGCAGTTATTTCATTTATTCCAGTTGTTTATGTTCCGACCTATCAGTTGATTTTGTATTAGCGACTTCTATATACTCGGGATTCATTGTCGTATATGTTTCAAACTCTGATGTTTATATAGTAGCTTCATTAACTACTATTTATCTATTCCGCTGCTTACTGTTGTATAACTCCGTGTCTGTGATTCTTTGATTGATTTTATTTACTGTATATGCTAAGTTTGCCAAATATAAATTAACAATCTGTTGTTTTGAGCAATTCAAGTCTGACATGAGTGGATGATTGTCGATTTGAATGGTTCGAAATAGTGGGTCGTTACAGTTGGTATCAAAGCTCTGGTTTAGGCAAACTTAGCATATGGAGTAAAACTCATTAGAGATAGGGTAGCGATACCCTAGAATGATTAGAAATTAATTACAGAATCATCTTTGTTCGAGCTTAAATTTCTTCGTTAGGATCCTCCTGAATTAGGATTTCTTTTGAATTTTGGAATTCTCCCCTTTGTTCTGAAATCCATTCTTGTCTTGTCCTGTTCGTGTTCTTTTGAATTTGGAGCATCCCATAGCTTCAACCTCAACTGTCAACTTCATCCTTGTGAGTGACTAATTACATCGACGGTCCCGTCAACCTCAGTATGATTTGTAAAGGAGTGAAACTCCTTTACAACAGGCGTGGATTCACCGGAGATTTCTATGTCCTCGGTTTACGATGCTGTTATTTCTTGCTAAGCCCGAACCATTCTCTAGTAGACGACCGGGTAATTCTCTTGTAATTAATGTCGATTGCCTCAGGATTATGCAGTTAGTTCTATATTTTCGCTTGATTCTCAAGCTTAATGATCTTGACTTCACCACCATAGTCAGGGATTATCATGATGTTTGGTGAAGTCACTTCTCTTCCACCCAAGCAGGAATTTGAATACCGCATCATTCTTATTCCTGGAACTCGACCTGTTGTCCTTCCTCCCGGACAAATGGTTTCTGTAAATGGTTAGTCATGCCCTTTGGATTAACCAATGCTCATGCCTTCGTCATCGATCTTGTGAATCGCGTTTCCACGATGTTTTCAACCAGTTTAACCTGGTTTTCATTGATGATATTCTCGTCTTTCTAAGTCTCGGTTGACCCGGTTAAGGTCGCCGCGATCAATATAAGTCTATCCATCTTTCCTCTCTTGTAATTTAATTATCTTATCTTCCTTTCGAATTTATCTTCTCAATTAGAACTCTCGTTGACTAGGGTTCATCTAAATTTGAATCTCTATCCTTGTTTTGAAATCCATTCTTGAATCATCCAATGAGGGAGAGTATTTGTAATTGAAATAAAATGTTATATTGTGTTGTTTGAATTGTTAAGTTTGATTTGGGATTTCGATCGATTGGTCTGGCCAACGCCATCGATAGGAATTTCAAAACACTTGAACAGAGCAAACTGACACAATATTGTTTTCAAAATTGATAAATGAAATAATTTTGTGTATGATTATATTTTAAATATAAAAGTGCAATTTTCTGAAATTGGATAGTAAAATGAATAGGTTGTAAGAAATGATAATACTAGATTATCATTTATTATTTTGTCAACATTCCTAAACTATTAACTATTGTTGTAAGTTATAAGAAGTTGAAATTTTAAAATGATTTGCAAATGAAATGAATTTACACTTAGGATTTGAGAGTTTAATTTTCGGTGCTTTACAAAATTTAGTTTTCAAAGTTTTGAGAAAATATATATATTTGAAAGTATTTTTGAATGGAAATTGTTTTCAGAGAATTAAAAAAAAGTAAGTCAATATTCTCCTCTTTTGTCGCTAGAAAATAATTTCGATGATGACTGCAGCATCATCGACATTCATTTTCGAGTCTCAGAGTGGAGAGACAACTTAGTAGCTTCGCTACACCTTTTGTTTTGGAAGGTAGATTTTATTTGAATTTCTTGAGTATAATTTGATGTACAATATATATATATATATATGTATGTATGTATGTACGTATATATTTATTTCAAAAAATGGTTTGAAGTAAAAACCAGAAATTTAACTCTTAAACTTGAATCGGTTGAACTAGGATAAAATTTATTTGTATAATACTCCATTGCATTGTGACGCCGCCCATGACCCCTGCACTGAACATAGAAATAGTGCGCTGTAAAGTGTGCCAGGCAGCCATGGACGATTGCCAAGGTTAAGTTAAAACAGCAGAATCTATCGTATAACTCACAGCGCATGGATAAAATAGAATAGAAAGTATATATAGTGAAGCTTTACATAACAGAATCTCTATTAAACTTCATAATAGTTTGGTACAACATCTGAATAGTCAATACATCAAGCCTCACTACATATCACTCAGAGAATATACAAAGCAGCGGAACATCCAGTACATATAGTAAGAAAATAATATGCAAGCCTCCAGCTCGTCTTCGTTATCAGCATCGTCGGAAACTAAGAACAGCACCTGTCACCTGCTACCTAGTCTGCCCGTCCCAAAATGGACGAACAGCCCAAGGCAATAAGAGTTAAAAACATAAAGCCTTGAGTCAGACAACAGTCTTAGTGAGCGGTAAATTAACTAACAACATACCAAAAGAGCATAAAGGAAAAAGGAATAGGAATCCAACCCTCCCACTCCACCTCTTTCTACAGTGATAGCCCCCAGACACACACTAAGCAGAAGTAAACATAGCAAAACAGACATTTAAAGTAAAGCAATTATCACTCGAGTCAAGGGCGATGCTTTCCAAGTACAAACCCCCAAGGCCTAAACCAAGATCAGATAAGCATCCAGAAAATACCGCTCTTGAGACCGAATGATGATACAACCAAACATCCATGACTCTGGCTATCACTGTTATCATTGCTTCGATACCACCGTTAATTGAATGACCGGCACATTCTTTCAGCCGTCCGTCAAGGGTTAATGGCAACCCCGGTTCTAGACATAACTCCGCACGTCGTCGCAGCCCGTGCCTAGGACTATCGAATCTGCCCAGAGTACTCGACTACCAATCAGTAGTCTTTTGGGACTATCGAATCTGCCTAGCGTACTCTTGCTTTGAGCATGCTAGAACCTTCAACAACGATGAAATCTCAGCCTTCTAGTCATCCTCCTCGACGACTATTTCCATACTAGCTCAAGCGCCTCTCGAGCAAACCATTATCCTCAAACTCGAACCATTTCACCGAGTTATCAACATGCTTGGAGTGATCCCGTCTGGATTAAACCAAGGCTATCTCATATCATGCCTCGCTTCATCTCATCATAGCAAAGCCTCATCTCAACATCATCATCATCATCATCAAATCTATCCATATGAGCTTCATCATCCGCCACATATGCCACGAGCAGCTTTTCCAATTCAAGAGCCTTTCCCTTAGCTTTTGAATCATCTTTGACCATCTTGTCTAAATCAAATCATCAATCAAATAATTCATAACAATCAATCAAGTCAATCATTAATCCAAGTAATCAAGCATTCAAATATGATCTAATTAACAATTATAACAATAATGGCAATTCTGTAAATAAAGAGTCCAAATCTAACAAGCATGAATTATGAGCAAATATCTCTACAACTTGATGAATGAACTTGCATAGGTTAACATGTAGTAAAATGAATGCCAAATCATCATGAACAATAGATCTATACTTAAGTTTATGAAAATGCATGGAAATCACTATTTTAACACCAAATCAAGCCAACAATCCGATATACTCCTTTGGATCCGTGTGAGAGATAATCACCACTCACCAAATCACCTAAACACCTTAAAAGCAACACACTTCAGATCTGGACAGCGAAGGATCTAACTCGATCTATCACAAATCCGCTTCAAACGATGAAATCTCTCTTCGATGGATGTAGATCTTCAATCTAAGCTCTTGGATCTTCGATTTGATCTTCGATTTGGATGGAAGGAAACACAAGATTAAAGTGGAGAAAAGAAGTGAAGAAGTGTAGAACTCGAGCTCTCAAAATAGCAGCACTTCGTCGCTTCAAAATCCGGATCCCAAAAAGTGAAGAAAAACCGGGTATTTATAGGCTGGAAAAATCTTAGGTCATCCGCCCCCTTAGGTTGTCCACGACCTAACTATCTCCGACCTATGACTTAATGACCTAACAGTTCTGCGCGACCTACAGACCCAACGACCTAAGCCTCAACACTTACGCGCGACCCACGACTTAACAAAGATGCCGACCTAACGCTTTCGCGACTTAACACATTGCGCGACCTAACGACTTATCAAATACGACCTAACTATACACAGGGTCTTACGACCTAACCTTTAGGTCATCTAACGACCTATCTATACTTAGGGTCACAACGACCTAACTATAACGACTTAAGCATTCTACCTTAAGTCGCTTACGACCTATAATCCTTAAGTCGCTCCACCGACCTAACTACTATAGGTCGTTAACTCGCACTGTCTACTAGGTCGCTATTCCTATGCCGCTAACTCTTAAGTCGCCACTATCTTAAGTCGCCAACTTTTCTTAAGTCGCCTATTCCTTAGGTCGTCTACTCCTTAGGTCGGTCAAATCCTATAGGTCGTCCCAAACTATCATACGACCTAAACCACTACGCGACCTAACTGTCATACGACCTAAGTCCTTACCTCGTCCAGTCCTTAAGTCGCTTACTACTAGGTCGTTAAATTCCTAAGTCGCCTATTTCCTTAGGTCGCCAAATTCTATAGGTCGTTCCAATCCCTTAGGTCGTTCACTCGACCTAACCTACCCCACGACCTAAGCTACCACACGGTTTATCCTCTAAACGGCCTAACTTCTACACGACTTAAGCTCTGGACGACTTAACAATACTAACAGTCTAATAACAACTCTTTTACGATGTTTCGATCCGTAAAAATACGGGTCGTTACATTCTCTCCCCCTTAGGAATTTCGCCCCTGAAATTCCAAACAAACAAGAGCAATCAAAAACTATTCTGCATGCCTACCATCCATAGCAATCAACAAACCATGCATCCAATTACTAGCCTAGCATGCAGAATTCTAAAACTAGAACAAGTTACAATGTCGTGTACAGTCGTTATCATCATCACTCCATTGTACCTTGAGCAACCTAACTACCTTCCTCCTAAGCTGTTTCGTGTCAGTTTCCACAACACGAAGCGGCTTACGAGGTCTCTTATCGACTGGATCAACCTCTAAATCTTCACAGCTATTTGCAGAAACTACTGTATTCGAGTCGTGCACATACTTCCATAGATATGATACATGAAAAACATTGTGCACACCCGCCATCTTTTCTGGTAACTCCAATTTGTAGGCGAGCTTTCCAATTCGCTCGATGATCGGGAATGGTCCAACAAATCTTGGAGTCAATTTTCCTTTCTTCCCGAATCGAATAACATTCTTCAGTGGAGAAATCTTCACAAAAACCATATCACCTACGTCGAATTCCAAATCCTTACGACGCTTATCAGCATAACTTTTCTGACGGTCTTGAGCTGCCTTCATTCGTTGCCGAATGATCTCTATGCAATCCGAAGTCTGTCGAATCATTTCTGGCCCAAGTATCAGCTTTTCTCCTGTTTCTAACCAACATGTCGGAGAGTTACACGGTCTTCCATACAATGCTTCATACGGTGCCATACCAATGCTTGACTGGTAACTGTTATTATACGAAAATTCCACCAAATGAAGGTGATCTTCCCATGATCCTCCGAAATCCAAAACACAAGCTCTGAGGAGATCTTCCAAAATTCGGTTGACTCTCTCGGTCTGACCATCTGTTTGGGGATGATAAGCTGTACTCAAACACAACTCGGTTCCCAAAACTTCCTGGAAGCTCTTCCAAAATCCACTAGTGAACAATGGGTCTCGATCGCTCACTATACTCTTCGGAATACCATGGAATCGAACTATCCACTTAACATACAGCTCAGCCAACTTTGATGCAGTCCTAGTTGATCGAACAGGAATGAATCTTGCACTCTTAGTCAGACGATCTACGATGACCCAAATCCCTTCATTTCCCGTTCTTGTTCTATGTAGTCCATCAATAAAATCCATCGATACTTGCTCCCACTTCCATGTAGGAACTTCTAATGGCTGAAGCAATCCACTTGGCTTCTTCTGTTCGGCTTTTACCAACTGGCAGTTCATGCACTTGGAAATAAAATTTCCAACATCCTTCTTCATACCTTCCCAGTAATAGGTTCTCTTCATATCCCGATACATCTTATTTCCACCTGGATGAATTGTCAACTTCGAGTGATGACTTTCCCTCAGAACTTCATTTCTCAATTCATCTATATCGGGAACAACTAGTCGTCCTTGCTTCCGAAGCCAACCCTCTCGATCGACCTCGAATCCTTTATCCTTTTCTGGGTCCAATCCAGATTCCAAATCACGGATAATCTTGACAAGCTTATCATCTCGTTTTTGGCTCTCGCCAATTCTTTCCACAAGAGTAGGTCTTATTGATAAGTTTGCCAACATCTCAGGTTCCAATTCACATCTAGGCCTGAAGTCAAATCCAGCCAAATACTCGAGACTCTTCCATTCTGAAAACATGGCTCCCAATCCTGCATGTCTTCGACTCAACGCATCTGCCACTGCGTTACCCTTTCCCGGAGTATAGGCTATACCAAAATCATATGATGCTAAAAACTCTAGCCATCGTTGCTGCCTAAGATTCAAATCCTTTTGGGAGAAAAGATACTTCAACGACTTATGATCTGTAAACAACTCGAATCGAACTCCCAGTAGATAATGTCTCCATATCTTCAGAGCAAAAACAATCGCCGCTAACTCCAAATCATGAGTCGGATAATTCCTTTCATGCGGCTTCAGTTGTCGACTTGCATACGCAACAACTTTACCCTTCTGCATCAGCACTGCTCCAAGTCCGGTACCACATGCATCGGTGTAAACCACCATCTCATCATTTCCACTTGGAATAGTCAAAACAGGAGCACTTATCAACCGCTCTTTCAGGATTCTGAAAGCTTGCTCACACTTAGCATCCCATCTGAATACTTGGTTCTTTTTCGTCAATCCTGTTAACGGTGCAGCCACCTTGGAAAAGTCTTTGATAAATCGATGATAATATCCTGCTAATCCAAGAAAACTTCTCACATCAGATGCATTCTTAGGTCTACCCCAATCCTGGATTGCTGCTACCTTAGCGGGATCAACCGCTATTCCATTTCCAGAGATAATATGGCTTAAGAACCTCACTTCACTCTTCCAGAAGTGACACTTCGAAAACTTAGCCTTCAGCTGATGTTTCCGTAAGATTTCCAAAACAATACGCAAATGCGTCTTGTGCTCTTCTTCAGTTCTGGAATAAATCAAAATATCATCCACGAACACTAGCACGAACTTGTTCAACTGATCTCTGAACACTCTATTCATAAGATCCACAAAATATGCTGGTGCATTAGTCAATCCAAACGGCATTACCAGCCACTCAAAGAAACCGGATGGTGTCCGAAAAGCAGTCTTCGGCACACTATCCTTAGCCACTCTTAACTGGTGAAATCCCGTTGCCAAATCCATCTGAGAAAACACCTTAGCTTCATGAAGCTGATCAAACAAGTCATCTATTCTCGGCAATGGATACTTGTTCTTCTTAGTCACTTTATTCAGCTCACGATAATCCACACACAACCTCAACGATCCATCCGCTTTGGTTGCGAACACAACTGGTGCACCCCATTCGGACACACTACGCCGAATGAATCCTTTCTGTAAAAGATCGTCAACTTGCACCCTCAACTTTTGTTGTTCCCTTGGCGCCATCCGCCTAAGAGGCATCACAACAGGTCTGGCTCCTTCAACTAGATCTATACGAAACTCGATCTCTCTATGCGGCGGTAACCCTTTGACCTCATCAAAGACATCCTCAAATCCATTAGCGATTGGCAACGATGACAGTCCATCCCGTGGAACAACCAGCAAATACATGAAGCTCATGAAGACGCCTTCCTCATGCTTACATCGTATCACAATCTTTCGCCCCTCCACATTCTCGACTGTCACCTCCAACCTTTCACAATCAACCTTTGCCGCATACTTCCTAAGCCAGTCCATACCCAAAATAATTCCGAACCCCGCAAAGTTCAGAACAAAACAATCACAAACAAAAGAGCAATCATGACTCGATACAATCAGACCACGGCATAGCATACACAAACAAGACGAACCCCCAACTGGATTAGTCACAACCAATGGCCTATCAACAATATCTGGTTCTAAACCCAACCGGCCTACAAGTTCATTAGAAACAAAACAATGTGACGCCCTAGTATCGAATAACACTCTAACTGGAACACCACATATGGAAAGAGTACCTTGAACCACCACACTCTTTCCTTTCTCTTCAACGGTAGGAGCTTTTGAAGATGATGGAACAGCCCCCAAAGCATAAGCTTGCACAATCTGCTTGTCCCTTCACGGTTCTGGACAATTCTTCCTAATATGCCCCGGTTTGTCACAGTTGTGGCACTTCACCGGCACCTTCGGATTCTTGCAATCTCTAGAGAAATGACCATTATGCTGACAATTGTAGCAGGTTACTTCGCCCTTCGGCTTCTTCTGGCCATCCTTACCCTTCTGCTGCTGCTGCTTCCTCTTCTTGTTTCCACCCTGCTGTGGTTTAGACTCTTCCTTGGTCACAGCAACAACAGATCCTTCCTTAGGAAACAGATTCTCGTGCCTGAGAGCTTTCTCCACAAGCTTCTCAAATGAATCGTCCAAATGATCCACCAACTGCCTCCCAAGATAACTGTCCAAGCCTGTCACAAACTTCTCATTCTTCTGGTAAGGAGATTCAATATACGACCGGGCATACTTGGACAAAGCTTCAAACTCAGAAACATACTCAAGAACTGGTCTCCCACCCTGCTTGAGCTCCACAAACTTCTTGAACAGATCAGACTTCTGAGCTGTAGAAATGAACTTAGCTTCAAATCTGTCTTGGAATTGCACCCAAGTAATTTCTTCCTTCGGAGTATCAATGGTGATAGAGTTCCACCAATCAGAAGCTCTCCCTTGAAGCTACCTTGATGCTAACTTCCTTTTGGTTGTATCCTCGATTCCCAAATCACCAAAGATCCTTCTACAAGCATCTATCCACCTCTGGACTTCAATGGTTGACTCTGTTCCCAAGAAAACCTTTCCTCCAAGAGCAGTATAGTCTTTACACAGCTTGGCAAAATCCACTAGTTTTGGAGTTTGAACTTGAACTCCAACATCTACCGATGGCCTCGGAGCTGGCATCCTTCTCATGATCGAAGTCATCATAGCTTCGAACATAGCAACATAATCAGCAGCCCCCTCAGTAGCACGGCCTTCCCTAGCAGCTGGTCTCCCTCTTCGACTCATTCTTAATATCTATAAAAGAAATGATCAGCACACCTTGAGAACAACTGCATAAAGGACTCACACACTTCTAAGCTACTATATTATATATAGTAATCATCCATCAAAATACAATTACGTCTCTCATACGTAGTTACGTCAGTGAGCGTTGGGTAAAATCGATTAACCAAAGCTCTGATACCAAATGTGACGACCGCCCATGACCCCTGTACTGAACATAGAAATAGTGCACTGTAAAGTGTGCCAGGCAGCCATGGACGATTGCCAAGGTTAAGTTAAAACAGCAGAATCTATCGTATAACTCACAATGCATGGATAAAATACAATAGAAAGTATATATAGTGAAGCTTTACAGAACAAAATCTCTATTAAACTTCATAATAGTTTGGTACAACATCTGAATAGTCAATACATCAAGCCACACTACATATCACTCAGAGAATATACAAAGAAGCGGAACATCCAGTACATATAGTAAGAAAATAATATGCAAGCCTCTAGCTCGTCTTCGTTATCAGCATCGTCGGAAACTAAGAACAGCACTTGTCACCTGCTACCTAGTCTGCCCGTCCCAAAATGGACGAACAGCCCAAGGCAATAAGATTTAAAAACATAAAGCCTTGAGTCAGACAACAGTCTTAGTGAGCGGTAAATTAACTAAAAACATACCAAAAGAGCATAAAGGAAAAAGGAATAGGAATCCAACCCTCCCACTCCACCTCTTTCTACAGTGATAGCCCCCAGACACACACTAAGCAGAAGTAAACATAGCAAAACAGACATTTAAAGTAAAGCAATTATCACTCGAGTCAAGGGCGATGCTTTCCAAGTACAAACCCCCAAGGCCTAAACCAAGATCAGATAAGCACCCAGAAAATACCGCTCTTGAGACCGAATGACGATACAACCAAACATCCATGACTCTGGCTATCACTGTTATCATTGCTTCGATACCACCGTTAATTGAATGACCGGCACATTCTTTCAGCCGTCCGTCAAGGGTTAATGGCAACCCCGGTTCTAGACATAACTCTGCACGTCGTCGCAGCCCGTGCCTAGGACTATCGAATCTGCCCAGAGTACTCGACTACTAATCAGTAGTCTTTTTGGACTATCGAATCTGCCCAGCATACTCTTGCTTTGAGCATGCTAGAACCTTCAACAACGATGAAATCTCAGCCTTCTAGTTATCCTCCTCGACGACTATTTCCATACTAGCTCAAGCGCCTCTCGAGCAAACCATTATCCTCAAACTCGAACCATTTCACCGAGTTATCAACATGCTTGGAGTGATCCCGTCTGGATTAAACCAAGGCTATCTCATATCATGCCTCGCTTCATCTCATCATAGCAAAGCCTCATCTCAACATCATCATCATCAAATCTATCCATATGAGCTTCATCATCCGCCACATATGCCACGAGCAGCTTTTCCAATTCAAGAGCCTTTCCCTTAGCTTTTGAATCATCTTTGACCATCTTGTCTAAATCAAATCATCAATCAACTAATTCATAACAATCAATCAAGTCAATCATTAATCCAAGTAATCAAGCATTCAAATATGATCTAATTAACAATTATAACAATAATGGCAATTCTGTAAATAAAGAGTCCAAATCTAACAAGCATGAATTATGAGCAAATATCTCTACAACTTGATGAATGAACTTGCATAGGTTGACATGTAGTAAAATGAATGCCAAATCATCATGAACAATAGATCTATACTTAAGTTTATGAAAATGCATGGAAATCACTATTTTAACACCAAATCAAGCCAACAATCCGATATACTCCTTTGGATCCGTGTGAGAGATAATCACCACTCACCAAATCACCTAAACACCTTAAAAGCAACACACTTCAGATCTGGATAGCGAAGGATCTAACTCGATCTATCATAAATCCGCTTCAAACGATGAAATCTCTCTTCGATGGATGTAGATCTTCAATCTAAGCTCTTGGATCTTCGATTTGATCTTCGATTTGGATGGAAGGAAACACAAGATTAAAGTGGAGAAAAGAAGTGAAGAAGTGTAGAACTCGAGCTCTCAAAATAGCAGCACTTCGTCGCTTCAAAATCCGGATCCCAAAAAGTGAAGAAAAACCGAGTATTTATAGGCTGGAAAAATCTTAGGTCGTCCGCCCCCTTAGGTCGTCCAGGACCTAACTATCTTCGACCTATGACTTAACGACCTAACAGTTCTGCGCGACCTACAGACCCAACGACCTAAGCCTCAACGCTTACGCGCGACCCACGACTTAACAAAGATGCCGACCTAACGCTTTCGCGACTTAACACATTGCGCGACCTAACGACTTATCAAATACGACCTAACTATACACAGGGTCTTACGACCTAACCTTTAGGTCGTCTAACGACCTATCTATACTCAGGGTCACAACGACCTAACTATAACGACTTAAGCATTCTACCTTAAGTCGCTTACGACCTATAATCCTTAAGTCGCCAACTCCTATAAGTCGCTCCACCGACCTAACTACTATAGGTCGTTAACTTGCACTGTCTACTAGGTCGCTATTCCTATGCCGCTAACTCTTAAGTCGCAACTATCTTAAGTCGCCAACTTTCCTTAAGTCGCCTATTCCTTAGGTCGTCTACTCCTTAGGTCGGTCAAATCCTATAGGTCGTCCCAAACTATCATACGACCTAAACCACTACGCGACCTAACTGTCATACGACCTAAGTCCTTACCTCGTCCAGTCCTTAAGTCGCTTACTACTAGGTCATTAACTTCCTAAGTCGCCTATTTCCTTAGGTCGCCAAATTCTATAGGTCGTTCACTCGACCTAACCTACCCCACGACCTAAGCTACCACACGGTTTATCCTCTAAACGGCCTAACTTCTACACGACTTAAGCTCTGGACGACTTAACAATACTAACAGTCTAATAACAACTGTTTTACGATGTTTCGATCCGTAAAAATACGGGTCGTTACATGCATTTTAGAACATATATAACTTGCCCGAATTATTCAAAGTTAAAATGCTCATGTGAATATGTAATTGAATAATATACAATATAAATGTAAGTAATAAAATGTCCAAAAATGAAATTTATATGGTTTTGAATTAATTGTTGTATCTGGTATTGTGTATTTCAAATATATCTCTCCTTTCTATTATTTTTATTCTCCTGTCTCGTTCCTTTCCGGGCACGAAAAGTTTTGAGTGGGGGAGAGTGTAACGACCCATAAATTTTAATGATTTTTAAATAATATAATTAACTGAATTTTTCTTGAAAATATTTTGAAATGACAATTTGATATTTGTTATGCGTCTATTGAAACATGGCAAATAGCAGATTTTCATTAGAAAATATGAAAGTTAGTTCTGTTGTGTAATTTTCAGTTTCAATTTAGAATCAGTTGAAATTTGATGGAAATAAAATATTTTTGAAATCTGAATATTTTTATATAATAAAAATGTAAATCATTTTCTGAGTGAGACGTCATATTTCGTTTCATCAAATTAGGATTGCTATAGCCCCGTTTATCTTATTTCGGCGTTTTAGCAGCATTTTTGGCAGTGAAAAATCAAGTTTTGATAACTTGGTCATATTGCTGATATCTGTGTACCATTCTGTTCATCTCGTTGTGTTGGTCTTCGTTGTATATTCATTTGTCAATTTTGGAGTCCGGTATGTGGCAGAATCAGCGAAACGACTAGCAATATCGGTTCCGCAGTCGAGCCTTTTTGGTTTCCTGTCCTTCATTGTCCACCGTGAAACGAATAGCCATCACCAATTAATATTTTTTTGCATTTGTGACTTTTGTTATTCCACCTCTTCAGTTTATATTGGCTATTTCATTTATATCTTCGGTTCTAAGATATTTGTGCCTTCATTTTGCTCCTTTATGTTTCCTTCTTCTGTAAATATAATAATAATATAATTTATATATTAATATTTGAAAAAAAAACTGCTCATTCTTTAATTTTGCAGAGCTCGACATCTTCCTTAACCACCCTCATGCCCACCTTCCTCCACTTCTTTCATTCGGCCATATATAAAAAAAATAGAAAGAAGCTTATTTACCTGAGAAAAGTGAAAGGATATATAAGCTTACGTGTTTTGGATCATCTGCTCACCTGTTGCTTGAGAAACAATTCTTATAATTGTTCATATTTTTGAGATTACCTGCTCGTTCAATAAACCCACCGCACCTCGTTCCTACCCATTGCCGCCACTCCCATGCCAACCTGCTCCAACCGCCTGTCATCCCTTACAAGGAGACCCTCCGCCAACTAAACACATCGTTCCACTGCCTGCTCTGAGCAAACATCTTCATCAGGCCATAGCCTCCAACCTGCCACCGTTGCCACTCAACCCACCTCCTCCCTTGGATCCGCCTGTGCCTTCCTATCACCCAAACCCTACTCCGGCCACCTTCCTTCCTAGATCCGCCTCCCACCAAATCCTCCATGCCGAGACCTCCCTGCCAAAATTCCACCACCCTCCGCATGGCGCAGCCTGCCTCCACCATGCATGCATCATATAACGACCCGTTATTTTCAACCATTCGCATCCATTATAAGTGTATAGGTAGACACTCATGCCGGAATTGAATTGCTCAAAATACCGCGTTGTAAATAAAATTTGGCAAATCTTAGAATATGCAGTAAATAAATATAATCATAGATCACAGACACAGAGTAAAACAATGCAGCGGAAGTAAAAGAAATAGTAGTTCATGAAGCTACTATGTAAATATATCAGAGTTACATAAGATACAACAGAAGAAATAGAGTACAACAGAGGAAATAGAGTACAACAGAAGTCTAAATACAATAACCAAGTACAAGCTGAGTAGAACAACAGAACTGAGATAGATAGGACAAGACAAGCAGATAATCTCCAGCGATTCAAATCTCCAGAAAGTGGAATCCAAATCTGTGAATAACTCAGGCTGACCCGAGCGTAAAGCAAAACACAAAACACTCGAGTCAGGACAATATATACTTATATAATGTAAACCAACTCAAGTGAACTGTAATAAAGGTACAAGTAACTTAGAAGATGCTTGGGACTGCCCATCCTCTAAGGATCCGTTAAAATATCTACTATGTAGTAATATTCGCTATTATAATAATGTCTAATAAGTAAAGTATAATCATATAGAAAATAGCGTTAAGGGGATGGAGAACCTTAACGCGATCGGATCTTAAAATCATAATCGTAGTAAAGCTCGATATGGTAGGTGACACGGCACAACTAGGCAATGCCAGGGTAGATATAACAATTACGCACACGGACTGATGGAGCGGATAGCAGCCACTACCGTCCACCTCGAACAACACTCCCAAATCGAAGGGTGGCCACCAAAAATCAAAAAGTAATAGAATGGAATCGAAGAAGTGCGTCCGATAAGAGGTGCTACCTCACTGGTCCGAGATCGCTCCTGTTTTAGCCACCTTATGCCAACTCACGGGAGTTGGGTCCACGTATATACCTTAGGATCGTCGCCACCATCCTACTTCATTCTGGAAACTCCACCGCATACACAGTTGTCAAAGTGGTTTTCGGTATCGACAGAGAGTATGTCCATATCTGATCCCGGTCTCTTTAACAACCAATCGTTATTATAGCCCATGGTTATAATTTAAAAACAGATTATACTTCAAAATAGAATTACAAATCCAAATCTTTATCAAAATAAAGATTAAATCAATTCCAAACCATTTCAATTTATTTAAAATATCATATCATTTCAAAACTTCATTTCAAATCATTTCAATATATCAAAATATCATATCTTTCCAAATCTTCATTTCAAATCATTTTAATATATCAAATATCAATCTTTCCAAATCGTCATTTCAAATCATTTTAATATAATAAAATATCATATCCTTACAAATCCAAATATTCAACTTTAAATACCCTTTTGAATTCAAAGATATCATTCATTTACTATCATTTCAAATCACTTTTAAATAGTTTATATTCCAATCAAAATAATTCATTTAAACCTTTTAAAAGTGTAATTATTATACTTTCAAATCAAGTATTCAATTTCCAAAGTTTCAAACCATTCTGAGTTCGTTTACTAAGTCAAAAACCATAATTATTAAAATTTCAGCATTTCACAGCATTTAAAAACAACTGCTATAAGTTATATTTGAAAACATTTTTAATTCAGCAAAGACAACACTTAAAACTGCTATTAAAACTCAGTTTTAGTTGAATTATAGTTCAAAAACAGAAAAGACAGCATTTCAAAAGTGCTGCGGTAGTTCAGATTTAAAAAACAAGGGTTAAATTTGGTTTCAGCAAAGACTGCAGACTATTATAGCATTTCCAGAGAATGCTATAATAGGCCTGAGTTCAATATTAGCCTATAAGTTCAATTACAGCAACTACAGCACTTCAGAAATGCTGTAATAGCTCTTTTTACACAATTTTAGTTCAAAACAGAATCTATAGCATTTTTGAATGCTATTAAAAGTAGATTTCAGGTGTTAGTGTATTTCCAGCAATTAAATAACTTCAATTTTAAAACACATAAACATTTTAAAATCATATTTTAACATTTAAAATGTTCATTTACATATCATTTAACATAAATCTTTTTCACAATAAATTTCTTATAATTAAATCCAATTTTCAACAGTTTACTTAATAAATTTAAGTGTAAAAGTTTCCAATTCTTCACATTTCAACAAATAAACTTAACACTTCAAATTTAAATTACCATTTCACAAATTTAACTAAATTTCCAATTTTATTTAATTAATTTAAACCTTTAATTAAAACCAATTTTCACATTTCCAAGTCAAGTTATATTTTAAAAGATCACCTTTAAACATTCATTTATTTAACCACTTAAATTCATAGAAAAATCAATAATACTTTAATAAATCACTTAAATTCAAATTTAATCAAATTATCATATTTTACCATTTTCCAAATATAATTAAATTTCCATTTTATTCATATAACTTAAATATCATTTTTAACCAAAATTCCAAATTCCAAACTTAAGTTATATTTCAATAATCCAATTTAACCATTCATTAATTACATTTTAACTCATAGAAAAATCATAATTTCTTTATTCTAAAACATTTCAAAATCTATTTAAATCAAATTTCATAAATTTATTTTTAAAAATACTTAAAATCATCCAAAACACTTTATAAAACAACCACGAGCCTGTATATAGTTTTCTAACCTAAATCAAGTGATACGGATATGTATCATTTCAACCCGCAGTTTAAAAAAAGAAAAATCCGGGTTATATCATTTCAAACCCGCAATCCCAAGTTAAATGAATGAATTTGAAAACCGCTCAGGCCTATCATTTCAGCCCATAACGATATTCCCTTATTCTAAAGTCCGTTCGGGTATGTATCATTTCAACCCATAATGATTCTAGTCTACATGGAACTTGCAATGTGATAAACTGATATAAATAAACAGAATAACATAAAACAACAGTAACATATGATATAACAAGTGTAATGACAGGTGTGAACATCATATGATAATAATATAAGCATATATAACATGATAATATACATTACAGATTCAAATGGTGTCGGTTTATCAGTTATATAGGTACATATTGTCTGGTGAGAATAACTCACCTGTTTGTGCTGGAGATATCAAAACCATTGACACAATGGAAACAAAAGCACGATGACAAGACTACGGACTTGAGTGGAGAGCGAATCCAAGCTACAACTCTTGTGCACAACCCAAAACAAACAATCAAAACAACAAAATTCAATACGACTTTAAAATGAAATAACTTTGAAATGAAAAGAGATTTGAATGTCAAATCTTTTGCCTTGTTTTCTACAATGCTTTGCATGGCCTAGGGTTTATTTAGGTCAGGTTTGACATGACTTTGGCTCAGGTTTGATCATAGGAATGCATGGCATAAAGGCTAGAACATGTGGAGGAAGTTACAACACAAGAATATCAAGAGACTAGGCAACATAGTGGAGTTTGGTTCAACTTTTGGCTCGGTCTATGGGTCAAATGGCTCGGCCATCATCTGGTACAGGTCTGGACAGAGGTTTGGGTGATGAGTAGCAGCAGCTAATGGTCATGTAGCAAGTGGTGGTGGTGGTGGCTAAGGGGTGGCCAAAGCAAGATATGGAGGGTAGGTGATGATATGTGTGGTCTAGGCAATGTTTTGTGGAGTTTTGTCGTGATGGCTTCAAGTGGAAGGTCATGGCCTGTCTTGGTCAGAGGGAAGGGAGTGTTTGCTGTAGTAGATGGAGGAGGTGATGATGGGGATGAAGGTGGTAGAGGCTAGGCCAAGCAAACATGTGAAGAGATCAAGGCAAAATTGCATAGAAAAGTAAGAAAAAAGTAGAAAGAAAAGAGGGAGATTACCAAATTTTTTTGCAAGATGGAGGCCATGATTTTTTTTAGGGTTTTGGAGCTTTGAAAATTCGTGAATAAGATGAGGGAGTCGGCTGAAAATGAATGAGGAAAAGAACGGCAAAAATAAAATAAAAGATGTATTGATTGAAAAGAAACGGTAGAATTCAAAAAGGCTAAGCACACAAAAGGTATCAAACTCTTCATATATCTTTAATTCCTTTTTTATAACTTTATATTTCTGGAAAAAAAAATCCCAGAAAAATTTCGAAACTTTATCAATATATAATAATTTATATAAATATTTATCAATTATATAAAGTTAAATTAAGAAAATAGCTAAAATAGTAAACTAGTCTAGAAAATTTGGAATTGAATAGAATAAATTTTAGAAAATTCATATGAGCTTGTAATATATTTTTAAACATAAATAATAACATGAAATAAAAATATATTCACAAAATAAACATTTAAAATTTAATTTACATATAATTTCTAATGAAGAAAATAGCAGAAAATAGGAAAACAGCCTTTAAAAATAGGAAATCATCATAGTAAATTTTGGAAAAATTCTATTATCATTTTTTAAAATATTTAGAGATGGAAATATACATAAATAAACATATTGACACATATTAAAATAAAATATAAGAAAGAAAATATGATTTATAAAATTTAAAATAGGCAAAATTGCACAATAAAACAAATTGTACTAAAAATTGAAATGTACATAACTTTTACATTTTAACTCCGTTTTCAACGAAACGAAAAGTAGTGTTCAAGTTATTACATCTATTTTTATAATAAAAGATAAAATTTATAATTTCAAACTTTTAAATTTTTAAGTTTAAAAGTCAAATTTTGACTATTTTAACCAAAATTCACATTTTCTGGAAATATTAAATTTAGTCATATTTGGAATTCTAATCCACATACAAAATCAAAGTTTTTATATTTACCATAACAAAATTTATTCTTTTCATAAATAAAGCTTTTAAATCTGGAAATCAATTTAAAAATAATTGTAAAATACAGGGTTGTTACACTCTCCCCCACTCTAAACTTTTCGTCCCCGAAAAGGAACGAGGTACGGGAAAGCACAGAAAAAGATAGAATGAATAGAATTAAGACAAGATGATAAGAAAATTGGAATTACACCTGATAACTATTGTTATAGGTAAGTTTAACAAGATGGAGGTGATCAAATCAAGAATATAAGCACGAAAAAGATCCTCTAGAGTCTGAATCTCCCTTTTCACTTGACCGACGGTCTATGAATGGAAAAATAGTGTTCAGATCCAGATGAGTAACAAAGATTATCAAAGATTACAGAAAGATTTCTAAATAGACTGGTATAAGCAATAGCCTTCCCATTCTGTAACAAGATAAGAGAAATAAGGACAACCAAAAGATAGTTTGAAAAAAACAAAATAAGATAATAAATTTGAAACCATAATGCTTTGAAATCATAACAATTTAGGGATGTTTATCATTTGGAAATCACACTACTAAAATAATAACACTTTGGACAAGTTATTCTTTAAAAAAAAACATAATACTTAGAAAATCATAACACCCTTAAAAAAAATCTTCATTTAAACCATTTTAATTCAAGGCCAAATAATATTCATTTTAAAGTTGTAACATTTCTAAGTTCATTCAATTTGTCTTTTCAAAATAGCAGCACTTATAAAATGCTAAGTAGATATATTAATATTTCAAATCAGTTTAATTTCAGAAATATTTATTTGGATATTATTTAACTTATGACTTATTAAAACAAACTTTTATGAATGGAATATTCAAATTAAACTATACTTTGTTTATTAAGTCAAAAGCTCACTAATTTTGTTAGCTCTTGATTTAACACATAACCTAACTCTTTATTTAAAATACCCATTTCATAAATAGATATTCCTTTAATAAGTTACACTTAAAATTCCATTTGAAAACCAAATTCTCAATTATCAATTTTTAGTGATGTTAAAATACATTTTAACTATTTAAATCATAATCATTCATTTTTCAAGACATATCTATTTCATAAATAAAATATTTATATAGCAAATATAACAATCAATTTCTTTACACATTTATTCATTTAGACATCAATTAAACTATGAATTCAAGTTAAATAAACTTTATTACAAAATGTGTAATTCAAATGTATTTTATTTTATCTATTCAAAGATACATTATTTATTATACAACATATTCATTTTAGGAAATAACCTCTATTAAAATTCCTAGGTTAGACTTAAGGTTCCATAGTAAATCAAATTTGATTATTAAGTTATTTAAATAAAATCTCTTTAAATTCCTTTTTCACTATTTGCCTCTGTTAATCTTTTATAACTAAAATTTAAGTGTATAACATGTATTATAACCACTCAAATTTTATTTATAAAAATCCTTTTTATATTGTATATTATCCAATTCCATATTCAACTTCTGTGTAATTTAGGTAAGTTATATTGGAATAAAATTGTGTGTTATACAAATAAAACTTTCCGATTCAATTATCTCAAGTTTGAATCATTTATCCAAATTTTTGATTTTTCTCTTTTTATAATTGAAATTAATTCTTACATTTTTTTTTCTTAAAGAATAATTTCCGATTTCCTTCAAACCAGTTAGAGATAAATAAATATATGTACATAATATGTCAAATCAAATTTAATTTATATATCTATTTATATTATAAATCAAGTCATATTTTTAGAAATTCAAATCAATTAGATTTTCCAAAACAAAGCTGTAGCAAGACTACAGAACAGTCTCTTCACTTCGAAACTCGAAAATGAACGTCGATGATGCTGCAGTAAGCACCGAAATTATTTTCCAGCGACAAAGAGAAGAGCACTTAATTTTTAAACTTTAAAATCCTTTAGAGACAAATTTTTATTCAAAATACTTTAAATAATATCCTTTTAAAAATTTTAAACACAAGGTTTGAAACCATCGGAAATTAAATTCTTTAAATTTCTTGTTTTAAATTCATTTCAGTTCCCAAATAAATTTATAAACAACTATTTATAAATTCATTTGTAGAACAATAAATGATAAATCAAGTATTATCATTTCAAATTATCAATTTAAATCAATTTATTAAGTTCCATAAATTTACTTATATATCAAGATTTATTTCATTAACAGTTTTAAAATAATATTGTGTTAGTTTGTTCTGCCAAAATGTTTTAGAAATCCTATCGATAACGTTGATCAGACAAATCGATCGGAAACCCAAATCAACATCAACAACTCAACAACACAATATAAAACAAAATATTAATTACAGATTTACAAATACAATTCAAAATGTTTTGAAGGTAGGTTGGAAACAAAAGACAAGATGGTTAAATAACAAAGTAGGGAGATGGGTAAGCTTAGATAACCGCGGCCAACCTTAACCGGGTTAACCGTGAGTTAAAGAATAAGATTGATGTGGATTTTCCTGGGACAAATCTACGTTCGATCTCAAGAGATAGAGTTTGGAAAAATAAAAGATATTAGCATCTAAACCAAGGATAAATATAAATCTCTGGTGAATCGATGCTGATTGTAAAGGATTTTCACCCTTTTACAAGAAAATTAGAATATTGGCGAGACCGCCAATTCACTACAAAGATCATTCGAAGTGGAGTTATGAGATACTCCAGAATCAAAAGAAGATGAATAGTGAGGGACACGAATGAATTTCGGAACCGCAGGGAACGTTCCAAAATTCAAAGGAAATCGAATCAAAAGGAAGAGATTCAAACTCGAACGAAAGTGATTCTGTAAATAAATTTACCATTCATTCTAAGTTTTGCCTCAAAGCAAAGCTCTAATACCAACTGTAACGACCCGTTATTTTCAACCATTCGCATCCATTATAAGTGTATAGGTAGACACTCATGCCGGAATTGAATTGCTCAAAATACCGCGTTGTAAATAAAATTTGGCAAATCTCAGAATATGCAGTAAATAAATATAATCACAGATCACAGACACAGAGTAAAATAATGCAGCGGAAGTAAAAGAATTAGTAGTTCATGAAGCTATTATGTAAATATATCAGAGTTACATAAGATACAACAGAAGAAATAGAGTACAACAGAGGAAATAGAGTACAACAGAAGTCTAAATACAATAACCAAGTACAAGCTGAGTAGAACAACAGAACTGAGATAGATAGGACAAGACAAGCAGATAATCTCCAGCGATTCAAATCTCCAGAAAGTGGAATCCAAATCTGTGAATAACTCAGGCTGACCCGAGCGTAAAGCAAAACACAAAACACTCGAGTCAGGACAATATATACTTATATAATGTAAACCAACTCAAGTGAACTGTAATAAAGGTACAAGTAACTTAGAAGATGCTTGGGACTGCCCATCCTCTAAGGATCCGTTAAAATATCTACTATGTAGTAATATTCGCTATTATAATAATGTCTAATAAGTAAAGTATAATCATATAGAAAATAGCGTTAAGGGGATGGTGAACCTTAACGCGGTCAGATCTTAAAATCATAATCGTAGTAAAGCTCGATATGGTAGGTGACACGGCACAACTAGGCAATGCCAGGGTAGATATAACAATTACGCACACGGACTGATGGAGCGGATAGCAGCCACTACCGTCCACCTCGAACAACACTCCCAAATCGAAGGGTGGCCACCAAAAATCAAAAAGTAATAGAATGGAATCGAAGAAGTGCGTCCGATAAGAGGTGCTACCTCACTGGTCCGAGATCGCTCCTGTTTTAGCCACCTTATGCCAACTCACGGGAGTTGGGTCCACGTATATACCTTAGGATCGTCGCCACCATCCTACTTCATTCTGGAAACTCCACCGCATACACAGTTGTCAAAGTGGTTTTCGGTATCGATAGAGAGTATGTCCATATCCGATCCCGGTCTCTTTAACAACCAATCGTTATTATAGCCCGTGGTTATAATTTAAAAACAGTTTATACTTTAAAATATAATTTCAAATCCAAATCTTTATCAAAATAAAGATTAAATCAATACCAAACCATTTCAATATATTTAAAATATCATATCATTTCAAAACTTCATTTCAAATCATTTCAATATATCAAAATATCATATCTTTCCAAATCTTCATTTCAAATCATTTTAATATATCAAATATCAATCTTTCCAAATCTTCATTTCAAATCATTTTAATATAATAAAATATCATATCCTTACAAATCCAAATATTCAACTTTAAATACCCTTTTAAATTCAAAGATATCATTCATTTACTATCATTTCAAATCACTTTTAAATAGTTTATATTCCAATCAAAATAATTCATTTAAACCTTTTAAAAGTGTAATTATTATACTTTCAAATCAAGTATTCAATTTCCAAAGTTTCAAACCATTCTGAGTTCGTTTACTAAGTCAAAAACCATAATTATTAAAATTTCAGCATTTCACAGCATTTAAAAACAACTGCTATAAGTTATATTTGAAAACATTTTTAATTCAGCAAAGACAACACTTAAAACTGCTATTAAAACTCAGTTTTAGTTGAATTATAGTTCAAAAACAGAAAAGACAGCATTTCAAAAGTGCTGCGGTAGTTCAGATTTCAAAGATAAGGATTAAATTTGGTTTCAACAAAGACTGCAGACCATTATAGCATTTCCAGAGAATGCTATAATAGGCCTGAGTTCAATATTAGCCTATAAGTTCAATTACAGCAACTACAGCATTTCAGAAATGCTGTAATAGCTCTTTTTACACAATTTTAGTTCAAAACAGAATCTATAGCATTTTTGAATGCTATTAAAAGTAGATTTCAGGTGTTAGTGTATTTCCAGCAATTAAATAACTTCAATTTTAAAACACATAAACATTTTAAAATCATATTTTAATATTTAAAATGTTCATTTACATATCATTTAACATATATCTTTTTCACAATAAATTTCTTATAATTAAATCCAATTTTCAACAGTTTACTTAATAAATTTAAGTGTAAAAGCTTCCAATTCTTCACATTTCAACAAATAAACTTAACACTTCAAATTTAAATTACCATTTCACAAATTTAACTAAATTTCCAATTTTATTTAATTAACTTAAACCTTTAATTAAAACCAATTTTCACATTTCCAAGTCAAGTTATATTTTAAAAGATCACCTTTAAACATTCATTTATTTAACCACTTAAATTCATAGAAAAATCAATAATACTTTAATAAATCACTTAAATTCAAATTTAATCAAATTATCATATTTTACCATTTTCCAAATATAATTAAATTTCCATTTTATTCATATAACTTAAATATCATTTTTAACCAAAATTCCAAATTCCAAACTTAAGTTATATTTCAATAATCCAATTTAACCATTCATTAATTACATTTTAACTCATAGAAAAATCATAATTTCTTTATTCTAAAACATTTCAAAATCTATTTAAATCAAATTTCATAAATTTATTTTTAAAAATACTTAAAATCATCCAAAACACTTTATAAAACAACCACGGGCCTGTATATAGTTTTCTAACCTAAATCAAGTGATACGGATATGTATCATTTCAACCCGCAGTTTAAAAAAAGAAAAATCCGGGTTATATCATTTCAAACCCGAAATCCCAAGTTAAATGAATGAATTTGAAAACCGCTCAGGCCTATCATTTCAGCCCATAACGATATTCCCTTATTCTAAAGTCCGTTCGGGTATGTATCATTTCAACCCATAATGATTCTAGTCTACAGGGAACTTGCAATGTGATAAACTGATATAAATAAACAGAATAACATAAAACAACAGTAACATATGATATAACAAGTGTAATGACAGGTGTGAACATCATATGATAATAATATAAGCATATATAACATGATAATATACATTACAGATTCAAATGGTGTCGGTTTATCAGTTATATAGGTACATATTGTCTGGTGAGAATAACTCACCTGTTTGTGCTGGAGATATCAAAACCAATGACACAATGGAAACAAAAGCACGATGACAAGACTACGGACTTGAGTGGAGAGCGAATCCAAGCTACAACTCTTGTGCACAACCCAAAACAAACAATCAAAACAACAAAATTCAATACGACTTTAAAATGAAATAACTTTGAAATGAAAAGAGATTTGAATGTCAAATCTTTTGCCTTGTTTTCTACAATGCTTTGCATGGCCTAGGGGTTTATTTAGGTCAGGTTTGACATGACTTTGGCTCAGGTTTGATCATAGGAATGCATGGCATAAAGGCTAGAACATGTGGAGGAAGTTACAACACAAGAATATCAAGAGACTAAGCAACATAGTGGAGTTTGGTTCAACTTTTGGCTCTGTCTATGGGTCAAATGGCTCGGCCATCATCTGGTACAGGTCTGGACAGAGGTTTGAGTGATGAGTAGCAGTAGCTAAAGGTCATGTAGCAAGTGGTGGTGGTGGTGGCTAAGGGGTGGCCAAAGCAAGATATGGAGGGTAGGTGATGATATGTGTGGTCTAGGCAATGTTTTGTGGAGTTTTGTCGTGATGGCTTCAAGTGGAAGGTCATGGCCTGTCTTGGTCAGAGGGAAGGGAGTGTTTGCTGTAGTAGATGGAGGAGGTGATGATGGGGATGAAGGTGGTAGAGGCTAGGCCAAGCAAACATGTGAAGAGATCAAGGCAAAATTGCATAGAAAAGTAAGAAAAAAAGTAGAAAGAAAAGAGGGAGATTACCAAATTTTTTTGCAAGATGGAGGCCATGATTTTTTTTAGGGTTTTGGAGCTTTGAAAATTCGTGAATAAGATGAGGGAGTCGGCTGAAAATGAATGAGGAAAAGAACGGCAAAAATAAAATAAAAGATGTATTGATTGAAAAGAAACGGTAGAATTCAAAAAGGCTAAGCACACAAAAGGTATCAAACTCTTCATATATCTTTAATTCCTTTTTTATAACTTTATATTTCTGGAAAAAAAAATCCCAGAAAAATTTCGAAACTTTATCAGTATATAATAATTTATATAAATATTTATCAATTATATAAAGTTAAATTAAGAAAATAGCTAAAATAGTAAACTAGTCTAGAAAATTTGGAATTGAATAGAATAAATTTTAGAAAATTCATATGAGCTTGTAATATATTTTTAAACATAAATAATAACATGAAATAAAAATATATTCACAAAATAAACATTTAAAATTTAATTTACATATAATTTCTAATGAAGAAAATAGCAGAAAATAGGAAAACAGCCTTTAAAAATAGGAAATCATCATAGTAAATTTTGGAAAAATTCTATTATCATTTTTTAAAATATTTAGAGATGGAAATATACATAAATAAACATATTGACACATATTAAAATAAAATATAAGAAAGAAAATATGATTTATAAAATTTAAAACAGGCAAAATTGCACAATAAAACAAATTGTACTAAAAATTGAAATGTACATAACTTTTACATTTTAACTCCGTTTTCAACGAAACGAAAAGTAGTGTTCAAGTTATTACATCTATTTTTATAATAAAAGATAAAATTTATAATTTCAAACTTTTAAATTTTTAAGTTTAAAAGTCAAATTTTGACTATTTTAACCAAAATTCACATTTTCTGGAAATATTAAATTTAGTCATATTTGGAATTCTAATCCACATACAAAATCAAAGTTTTTATATTTACCATAACAAAATTTATTCTTTTCATAAATAAAGCTTTTAAATCTGGAAATCAATTTAAAAATAATTGTAAAATACAGGGTTGTTACACTCTCCCCCACTCTAAACTTTTCGTCCCCGAAAAGGAACGAGGTACGGGAAAGCACAGAAAAAGATAGAATGAATAGAATCAAGACAAGATGATAAGAAAATTGGAATTACACCTGATAACTATTGTTATAGGTAAGTTTAACAAGATGGAGGTGATCAAATCAAGAATATAAGCACGAAAAAGATCCTCTAGAGTCTGAATCTCCCTTTTCACTTGACCGACGGTCTATGAATGGAAAAATAGTGTTCAGATCCAGATGAGTAACAAAGGTTATCAAAGATTATAGAAAGATTTCTAAATAGACTGGTATAAGCAATAGCCTTCCCATTCTGTAACAAGATAAGAGAAATAAGGACAACCAAAAGATAGTTTGGAAAAAACAAAATAAGATAATAAATTTGAAACCATAATGCTTTGAAATCATAACAATTTAGGGATGTTTATCATTTGGAAATCACACTACTAAAATAATAACACTTTGGACAAGTTATTCTTTTAAAAAAAAACATAATACTTAGAAAATCATAACACCCTTAAAAAAATTCTTCATTTAAACCATTTTAATTCAAGGACAAATAATATTCATTTTAAAGTTGTAACATTTCTAAGTACATTCAATTTGTCTTTTCAAAATAGCAGCACTTATAAAATGCTAAGTAGATATATTAATATTTCAAATCAGTTTAATTTCAGAAATATTTATTTGGATATTATTTAACTTATGACTTATTAAAACAAACTTTTATGAATGGAATATTCAAATTAAACTATACTTTGTTTATTAAGTCAAAAGCTCACTAATTTTGTTAGCTCTTGATTTAACACATAACCTAACTCTTTATTTAAAATACCCATTTCATAAATAGATATTCCTTTAATAAGTTACACTTAAAATTCCATTTGAAAACCAAATTCTCAATTATCAATTTTTAGTGATGTTAAAATACATTTTAACTATTTAAATCATAATCATTCATTTTTCAAGACATATCTATTTCATAAATAAAATATTTATATAGCAAATATAACAATCAATTTCTTTACACATTTATTCATTTAGACATCAATTAAACTATGAATTCAAGTTAAATAAACTTTATTACAAAATGTCTAATTCAAAGGTATTTTATTTTATCTATTCAAAGATACATGATTTATTATACAACATATTCATTTTAGGAAATAACCTCTATTAAAATTCCTAGGTTAGACTTAAGGTTCCATAGTAAATCAAATTTGATTATTAAGCTATTTAAATAAAATCTCTTTAAATTCCTTTTTCACTATTTGCCTCTGTTAATCTTTTATAACTAAAATTTAAGTGTATAACATGTATTATAACCACTCAAATTTTATTTATAAAAATCCATTTTATATTGTATATTATCCAATTCCATATTCAACTTCTGTGTAATTTAGGTAAGTTATATTGGAATAAAATTGTGTGTTATACAAATAAAACTTTCCGATTCAATTATCTCAAGTTTGAATCATTTATCCAAATTTTTGATTTTTCTCTTTTTATAATTGAAATTATTTCTTACATTTTTTTTTCTTAAAGAATAATTTCCGATTTCCTTCAAACCAGTTAGAGATAAATAAATATATGTACATAATATGTCAAATCAAATTTAATTTATATATCTATATATATTATAAATCAAGTCATATTTTTAGAAATTCAAATCAATTAGATTTTCCAAAACAAAGCTGTAGCAAGACTACAGAACGGTCTCTTCACTTCGAAACTCGAAAATGAACGTCGATGATGCTGCAGTCATCACCGAAATTATTTTCCAGCGACAAAGAGAAGAGCACTTAATTTTTAAACTTTAAAATCCTTTAAAGACAAATTTTTATTCAAAATACTTTAAATAATATCCTTTTAAAAAATTTAAACACAAGGTTTGAAACCATCGGAAATTAAATTCTTTAAATTTCTTGTTTTAAATTCATTTCAGTTCCCAAATAAATTTATAAACAACTATTTATAAATTCATTTGTAGAACAATAAATGATAAATCAAGTATTATCATTTCAAATTATCAATTTAAATCAATTTATTAAGTTCCATAAATTTACTTATATATCAAGATTTATTTCATTAACAGTTTTAAAATAATATTGTGTCAGTTTGTTCTGCCAAAGTGTTTTAGAAATCCTATCGATAGCGTTGATCAGACGAATCGATCGGAAACCCAAATCAACATCAACAACTCAACAACACAATATAAAACAAAATATTAATTACAGATTTACAAATACAATTCAAAATGTTTTGAAGGTAGGTTGGAAACAAAAGACAAGATGGTTAAATAACAAAGTATGGAGATGGGTAAGCTTAGATAACCGCGGTCAACCTTAACCGGGTTAACCGTGAGTTAAAGAATAAGATCGATGTGGATTTTCCTGGGACAAATCTACGTTCGATCTCAAGAGATAGAGTTTGGAAAAATAAAAGATATTAGCATCTAAACCAAGGATAAATATAAATCTCTGGTGAATCGATGCTGATTGTAAAGGATTTTCACCCTTTTACAAGAAAATTAGAATATTGGCGAGACTGCCAATTCACTACAAAGATCATTCGAAGTGGAGTTATGAGATACTCCAGAATCAAAAGAAGATGAATAGTGAGGGACACGTATGAATTTCGGAACCGCAGGGAACGTTCCAAAATTCAAAGGAAATCGAATCAAAAGGAAGAGATTCAAACTCGAACGAAAGTGATTCTATAAATAAATTTACCATACATTCTAAGTTTTGCCTCAAAGCCAAAGCTCTAATACCAACTGTAACGACCCGTTATTTTCAACCATTCGCATCCATTATAAGTGTATAGGTAGACACTCATGCTGGAATTGAATTGCTCAAAATACCGCGTTGTAAATAAAATTTGGCAAATCTCAGAATATGCAGTAAATAAGTATAATCACAGATCACAAACACAGAGTAAAATAATGCAGCGGAAGTAAAAGAAATAGTAGTTCATGAAGCTACTATGTAAATATATCAGAGTTACATAAGATACAACAGAAGAAATAGAGTACAACAGAGGAAATAGAGTACGACAGAAGTCTAAATACAATAACCAAGTACAAGCTGAGTAGAACAACAGAACTGAGATAGATAGGACAAGACAAGCAGATAATCTCCAGCGATTCAAATCTCCAGAAAGTGGAATCCAAATCTGTGAATAACTCAGGCTGACCCGAGCGTAAAGAAAAACACAAAACACTCGAGTCAGGACAATATATACTTATATAATGTAAACCAACTCAAGTGAACTGTAATAAAGGTACAAGTAACTTAGAAGATGCTTGGGACTGCCCATCCTCTAAGGATCCGTTAAAATATCTACTATGTAGTAATATTCGCTATTATAATAATGTCTAATAAGTAAAGTATAATCATATAGAAAATAGCGTTAAGGGGATGGAGAACCTTAACGCGGTTGGATCTTAAAATCATAATCGTAGTAAAGCTCGATATGGTAGGTGACACGGCACAACTAGGCAATGCCAGGGTAGATATACCAATTACGCACACGGACCGATGGAGCGGATAGCAACCACTACCGTCCTCCTCGAACAACACTCCCAAATCGAAGGGTGGCCACCAAAGATCAAAAAGTAATAGAATGGAATCGAAGAAGTGCGTCCGATAAAAGGTGCTACCTCACTGGTCCGAGATCGCTCCTGTTTTAGCCACCTTATGCCAACTCACGGGAGTTGGGTCCACGTATATACCTTAGGATCGTCGCCACCATCCTACTTCATTCTGGAAACTCCACCGCGTACACAGTTGGCAAAGTGGTTTTCGGTATCGACAAAGAGTATGTCCATATCCGATCCCGGTCTCTTTAACAACCAATCGTTATTATAGCCCGTGGTTATAATTTAAAAACAGTTTATACTTCAAAATAGAATTTCAAATCCAAATCTTTATCAAAATAAAGATTAAATCAATTCCAAACCATTTCAATATATTTAAAATATCATATCATTTCAAAACTTCATTTCAAATCATTTCAATATATCAAAATATCATACCTTTCCAAATCTTCATTTCAAATCATTTTAATATATCAAATATCAATCTTTCCAAATCTTCATTTCAAATCATTTTAATATAATAAAATATCATATCCTTACAAATCCAAATATTCAACTTTAAATACCCTTTTAAATTCAAAGATATCATTCATTTACTATCATTTCAAATCACTTTTAAATAGTTTATATTCCAATCAAAATAATTCATTTAAACCTTTTAAAAGTGTAATTATTATACTTTCAAATCAAGTATTCAATTTCCAAAGTTTCAAACCATTCTGAGTTCGTTTACTAAGTCAAAAACCATAATTATTAAAATTTCAGCATTTCACAGCATTTAAAAACAACTGCTATAAGTTATATTTGAAAACATTTTTAATTCAGCAAAGACAGCACTTAAAACTGCTATTAAAACTCAGTTTTAGTTGAATTATAGTTCAAAAACAGAAAAGACAGCATTTCAAAAGTGCTGCGGTAGTTCAGATTTCAAAAACAAGGGTTAAATTTGGTTTCAGCAAAGACTGCAGACCATTATAGCATTTCCAGAGAATGCTATAATAGGCCTGAGTTCAATATTAGCCTATAAGTTCAATTACAGCAACTACAGCATTTCAGAAATGCTGTAATAGCTCTTTTTACACAATTTTAGTTCAAAACAGAATCTATAGCATTTCTGAATGCTATTAAAAGTAGATTTCAGGTGTTAGTGTATTTCCAGCAATTAAATAACTTCAATTTTAAAACACATAAACATTTTAAAATCATATTTTAATATTTAAAATGTTCATTTACATATCATTTAACATATATCTTTTTCACAATAAATTTCTTATAATTAAATCCAATTTTCAACAGTTTACTTAATAAATTTAAGTGTAAAAGCTTCCAATTCTTCACATTTCAACAAATAAACTTAACACTTCAAATTTAAATTACCATTTCACAAATTTAACTAAATTTCCAATTTTATTTAATTAACTTAAACCTTTAATTAAAACCAATTTTCACATTTCCAAGTCAAGTTATATTTTAAAAGATCACCTTTAAACATTCATTTATTTAACCACTTAAATTCATAGAAAAATCAATAATACTTTAATAAATCACTTAAATTCAAATTTAATCAAATTATCATATTTTACCATTTTCCAAATATAATTAAATTTCCATTTTATTCATATAACTTAAATACCATTTTTAACCAAAATTCCAAATTCCAAACTTAAGTTATATTTCAATAATCCAATTTAACCATTCATTAATTACATTTTAACTCATAGAAAAATCATAATTTCTTTATTCTAAAACATTTCAAAATCTATTTAAATCAAATTTCATAAATTTATTTTTAAAAATACTTAAAATCATCCAAAACACTTTATAAAACAACCACGGGCCTGTATATAGTTTTCTAACCTAAATCAAGTGATACGGATATGTATCATTTCAACCCGCAGTTTAAAAAAAGAAAAATCCGGGTTATATCATTTCAAACCCGAAATCCCAAGTTAAATGAATGAATTTGAAAACCGCTCAGGCCTATCATTTCAGCCCATAACGATATTCCCTTATTCTAAAGTCCGTTCGGGTATGTATCATTTCAACCCATAATGATTCTAGTCTACAGGGAACTTGCAATGTGATAAACTGATATAAATAAACAGAATAACATAAAACAACAGTAACATATGATATAACAAGTGTAATGACAGGTGTGAACATCATATGATAATAATATAAGCATATATAACATGATAATATACATTACAGATTCAAATGGTGTCGGTTTATCAGTTATATAGGTACATATTGTCTGGTGAGAATAACTCACCTGTTTGTGCTGGAGATATCAAAACCAATGACACAATGGAAACAAAAGCACGATGACAAGACTACGGACTTGAGTGGAGAGCAAATCCAAGCTACAACTCTTGTGCACAACCCAAAACAAACAATCAAAACAACAAAATTCAATACGACTTTAAAATGAAATAACTTTGAAATGAAAAGAGATTTGAATGTCAAATCTTTTGCCTTGTTTTCTACAATGCTTTGCATGGCCTAGGGGTTTATTTAGGTCAGGTTTGACATGACTTTGGCTCAGGTTTGATCATAGGAATGCATGGCATAAAGGCTAGAACATGTGGAGGAAGTTACAACACAAGAATATCAAGAGACTAGGCAACATAGTGGAGTTTGGTTCAACTTTTGGCTCGGTCTATGGGTCAAATGGCTCGGCCATCATCTGGTACAGGTCTGGACAGAGGTTTGAGTGATGAGTAGCAGCAGCTAAAGGTCATGTAGCAAGTGGTGGTGGTGGTGGCTAAGGGGTGGCCAAAGCAAGATATGGAGGGTAGGTGATGATATGTGTGGTCTAGGCAATGTTTTGTGGAGTTTTGTGGTGATGGCTTCAAGTGGAAGGTCATGGCCTGACTTGGTCAGAGGGAAGGGAGTGTTTTCTGTAGTAGATGGAGGAGGTTATGATGGGGATGAAGGTGGTAGAGGCTAGTCCAAGCAAACATGTGAAGGGATCAAGGCAAAATTGCATAGAAAAGTAAGAAAAAAAGTAGAAAGAAAAGAGGGAGATTACCAAATTTTTTTGCAAGATAGAGGCCATGATTTTTTTTAGGGTTTTGGAGCTTTGAAAATTCGTGAATAAGATGAGGGAGTCGGCTGAAAATGAATGAGGAAAAGAACGACAAAAATAAAATAAAAGATGTATTGATTGAAAAGAAACGGTAGAATTCAAAAAGGCTAAGCACACAAAAGGTATCAAACTCTTCATATATCTTTAATTCCTTTTTTATAACTTTATATTTCTGGAAAAAAAAATCCCAGAAAAATTTCGAAACTTTATCAATATATAATAATTTATATAAATATTTATCAATTATATAAAGTTAAATTAAGAAAATAGCTAAAATAGTAAACTAGTCTAGAAAATTTGGAATTGAATAGAATAAATTTTAGAAAATTCATATGAGCTTGTAATATATTTTTAAACATAAATAATAACATGAAATAAAAATATATTCACAAAATAAACATTTAAAATTTAATTTACATATAATTTCTAATGAAGAAAATAGCAGAAAATAGGAAAACAGCCTTTAAAAATAGGAAATCATCATAGTAAATTTTGGAAAAATTCTATTATCATTTTTTAAAATATTTAGAGATGGAAATATACATAAATAAACATATTGACACATATTAAAATAAAATATAAGAAAGAAAATATGATTTATAAAATTTAAAATAGGCAAAATTGCACAATAAAACAAATTGTACTAAAAATTGAAATGTACATAACTTTTACATTTTAACTCCGTTTTCAACGAAACGAAAAGTAGTGTTCAAGTTATTACATCTATTTTTATAATAAAAGATAAAATTTATAATTTCAAACTTTTAAATTTTTAAGTTTAAAAGTCAAATTTTGACTATTTTAACCAAAATTCACATTTTCTGGAAATATTAAATTTAGTCATATTTGGAATTCTAATCCACATACAAAATCAAAGTTTTTATATTTACCATAACAAAATTTATTCTTTTCATAAATAAAGCTTTTAAATCTGGAAATCAATTTAAAAATAATTGTAAAATACAGGGTTGTTACACTCTCCCCCACTCTAAACTTTTCGTCCCCGAAAAGGAACGAGGTACGGGAAAGCACAGAAAAAGATAGAATGAATAGAATTAAGACAAGATGATAAGAAAATTGGAATTACACCTGATAACTATTGTTATAGGTAAGTTTAACAAGATGGAGGTGATCAAATCAAGAATATAAGCACGAAAAAGATCCTCTAGAGTCTGAATCTCCCTTTTCACTTGACCGACGGTCTATGAATGGAAAAATAGTGTTCAGATCCAGATGAGTAACAAAGATTATCAAAGATTACAGAAAGATTTCTAAATAGACTGGTATAAGCAATAGCCTTCCCATTCTGTAACAAGATAAGAGAAATAAGGACAACCAAAAGATAGTTTGGAAAAAACAAAATAAGATAATAAATTTGAAACCATAATGCTTTGAAATCATAACAATTTAGGGATGTTTATCATTTGGAAATCACACTACTAAAATAATAACACTTTGGACAAGTTATTCTTTTAAAAAAAACATAATACTTAGAAAATCATAACACCCTTAAAAAATTCTTCATTTAAACCATTTTAATTCAAGGCCAAATAATATTCATTTTAAAGTTGTAACATTTCTAAGTTCATTCAATTTGTCTTTTCAAAATAGCAGCACTTATAAAATGCTAAGTAGATATATTAATATTTCAAATCAGTTTTAATTTCAGAAATATTTATTTGGATATTATTTAACTTATGACTTATTAAAACAAACTTTTATGAATGGAATATTCAAATTAAACTATACTTTGTTTATTAAGTCAAAAGCTCACTAATTTAGTTAGCTCTTGATTTAACACATAACCTAACTCTTTATTTAAAATACCCATTTCATAAATAGATATTCCTTTAATAAGTTACACTTAAAATTCCATTTGAAAACCAAATTCTCAATTATCAATTTTTAGTGATGTTAAAATACATTTTAACTATTTAAATCATAATCATTCATTTTTCAAGACATATCTATTTCATAAATAAAATATTTATATAGCAAATATAACAATCAATTTCTTTACACATTTATTCATTTAGACATCAATTAAACTATGAATTCAAGTTAAATAAACTTTATTACAAAATGTCTAATTCAAATGTATTTTATTTTATCTATTCAAAGATACATGATTTATTATACAACATATTCATTTTAGGAAATAACCTCTATTAAAATTCCTAGGTTAGACTTAAGGTTCCATAGTAATCAAATTTGATTATTAAGTTATTTAAATAAAATCTCTTTAAATTCCTTTTTCACTATTTGCCTCTGTTAATCTTTTATAACTAAAATTTAAGTGTATAACATGTATTATAACCACTCAAATTTTATTTATAAAAATCCATTTTATATTGTATATTATCCAATTCCATATTCAACTTCTGTGTAATTTAGGTAAGTTATATTGGAATAAAATTGTGTGTTATACAAAAAAAACTTTCCGATTCAATTATCTCAAGTTTGAATCATTTATCCAAATTTTTGATTTTTCTCTTTTTATAATTGAAATTAATTCTTACATTTTTTTTTCTTAAAGAATAATTTCCGATTTCCTTCAAACCAGTTAGAGATAAATAAATATATGTACATAATATGTCAAATCAAATTTAATTTATATATCTATATATATTATAAATCAAGTCATATTTTTAGAAATTAAAATCAATTAGATTTTCCAAAACAAAGCTGTAGCAAGACTACAAAACGGTCTCTTCACTTCGAAACTCGAAAATGAACGTCGATGATGCTGCAGTCATCACCGAAATTATTTTCCAGCGACAAAGAGAAGAGCACTTAATTTTTAAACTTTTAAATCCTTTAAAGACAAATTTTTATTCAAAATACTTTAAATAATATCCTTTTAAAAATTTTAAACACAAGGTTTGAAACCATCGGAAATTAAATTCTTTAAATTTCTTGTTTTAAATTCATTTCAGTTCCCAAATAAATTTATAAACAACTATTTATAAATTCATTTGTAGAACAATAAATGATAAATCAAGTATTATCATTTCAAATTATCAATTTAAATCAATTTATTAAGTTCCATAAATTTACTTATATATCAAGATTTATTTCATTAACAGTTTTAAAATAATATTGTGTCAGTTTGTTCTGCCAAAGTGTTTTAGAAATCCTATCGATAGCGTTGATCAGACGAATCGATCGGAAACCCAAATCAACATCAACAACTCAACAACACAATATAAAACAAAATATTAATTACAGATTTACAAATACAATTCAAAATGTTTTGAAGGTAGGTTGGAAACAAAAGACAAGATGGTTAAATAACAAAGTAGGGAGATGGGTAAGCTTAGATAACCGCGGCCAACCTTAACCGGGTTAACCGTGAGTTAAAGAATAAGATCGATGTGGATTTTCCTGGGACAAATCTACGTTCGATCTCAAGAGATAGAGTTTGGAAAAATAAAAGATATTAGCATCTAAACCAAGGATAAATATAAATCTCTGGTGAATCGATGCTGATTGTAAGGATTTTCAGCCTTTTACAAGAAAATTAGAATATTGGCGAGACCGCCAATTCACTACAAAGATCATTCGAAGTGGAGTTATGAGATACTCCAGAATCAAAAGAAGATGAATAGTGAGGGACACGAATGAATTTCGGAACCGTAGGGAACGTTCCAAAATTCAAAGGAAATCGAATCAAAAGGAAGGGATTCAAACTCGAACGAAAGTGATTCTGTAAATAAATTTACCATACATTCTAAGTTTTGCCTCAAAGCCAAAGCTCTAATACCAACTGTAACGACCCGTTATTTTCAACCATTCGCATCCATTATAAGTGTATAGGTAGACACTCATGCCGGAATTGAATTGCTCAAAATACCGCGTTGTAAATAAAATTTGGCAAATCTTAGAATATGCAGTAAATAAATATAATCACAGATCACAGACACAGAGTAAAATAATGCAGCGGAAGTAAAAGAAATAGTAGTTCATGAAGCTACTATGTAAATATATCAGAGTTACATAAGATACAACAGAAGAAATAGAGTACAACAAAGGAAATAGAGTACAACAGAAGTCTAAATACAATAACCAAGTACAAGCTGAGTAGAACAACAGAATTGAGATAGATAGGACAAGACAAGCAGATAATCTCCAACGATTCAAATCTCCAGAAAGTGGAATCCAAATCTGTGAATAACTCAGGCTGACCCGAGTGTAAAGCAAAACACAAAACACTCGAGTCAGGACAATATATACTTATATAATGTAAACCAACTCAAGTGAACTGTAATAAAGGTACAAGTAACTTAGAAGATGCTTGGGACTGCCCATCCTCTAAGGATCCGTTAAAATATCTACTATGTAGTAATATTCGCTATTATAATAATGTCTAATAAGTAAAGTATAATCATATAGAAAATAGCGTTAAGGGGATGGAGAACCTTAACGCGGTCGGATCTTAAAATCATAATCGTAGTAAAGCTCGATATGGTAGGTGACACGGCACAACTAGGCAATGCCAGGGTAGATATACCAATTACGCACACGGACTGATGGAGCGGATAGCAGCCACTACTGTCCACCTCAAACAACACTCCCAAATCGAAGGGTGGCCACCAAAAATCAAAAAGTAATAGAATGGAATCGAAGAAGTGCGTCCGATAAGAGGTGCTACCTCACTGGTCCGAGATCGCTCCTATTTTAACCACCTTATGCCAACTCACGGGAGTTGGGTCCACGTATATACCTTAGGATCGTCGCCACCATCCTACTTCATTTTGGAAACTCCACCGCGTACACAGTTGTCAAAGTGGTTTTTGGTATCGACAGAGAGTATGTCCATATCTGATCCCGGTCTCTTTAACAACCAATCGTTATTATAGCCCGTGGTTATAATTTAAAAATAGTTTATACTTCAAAATAGAATTTCAAATCCAAATCTTTATCAAAATAAAGATTAAATCAATTCCAAACAATTTCAATATATTTAAAATATCATATCATTTCAAAACTACATTTCAAATCATTTCAATATAACAAAATATCATATCTTTCCATATCTTCATTTCAAATCATTTTAATATATCAAATATCAATCTTTCCAAATCTTCATTTCAAATCATTTTAATATAATAAAATATCATATCCTTACAAATCCAAATATTCAACTTTAAATACCCTTTTAAATTCAAAGATATCATTCATTTACTATCATTTCAAATCACTTTTAAATAGTTTATATTCCAATCAAAATAATTCATTTAAACCTTTTAAAAGTGTAATTATTATACTTTCAAATCAAGTATTCAATTTCCAAAGTTTCAAACCATTCAGAGTTCGTTTACTAAGTCAAAAACCATAATTATTAAAATTTCAGCATTTCACAGCATTTAAAAACAACTGCTATAAGTTATATTTGAAAATATTTTTAATTCTGCAAAGACAACACTTAAAACTGCTGTTAAAACTCAGTTTTAGTTGAATTATAGTTCAAAAACAAAAAAGACAGCATTTCAGAAGTGTTGCGGTAGTTCAGATTTCAAAAACAAGGGTTAAATTTGGTTTCAGCAAAGACTGCAGACCATTATAGCATTTCCAGAGAATGCTATAATATGCCTGAGTTCAATATTAGCCTATAAGTTCAATTACAGCAACTACAACATTTCAGAAATACTGTAATAGCTCTTTTTACACAATTTTAGTTCAAAACAGAATCTATAGCATTTCTGAATGCTATTAAAAGTAGATTTCAGGTGTTAGTGTATTTCCAGCAATTAAATAACTTCAATTTTAAAACACATAAACATTTTAAAATCATATTTTAACATTTAAAATGTTCATTTACATATCATTTAACATATATCTTTTTCACAATAAATTTCTTATAATTAAATCCAATTTTCAACAATTTACTTAATAAATTTAAGTGTAAAAGTTTCCAATTCTTCACATTTCAACAAATAAACTTAACACTTCAAATTTAAATTACCATTTCACAAATTTAACTAAATTTCCAATTTTATTTAATTAACTTAAACCTTTAATTAAAACCAATTTTCACATTTCCAAGTCAAGTTATATTTTAAAAGATCACCTTTAAACATTCATTTATTTAACCACTTAAATTCATAGAAAAATCAATAATACTTTAATAAATCACTTAAATTCAAATTTAATCAAATTATCATATTTTACCATTTTCCAAATATAATTAAATTTCCATTTTATTCATATAACTTAAATATCATTTTTAACCAAAATTCCAAATTCCAAACTTAAGTTATATTTCAATAATCCAATTTAACCATTCATTAATTACATTTTAACTCATAGAAAAATCATAATTTCTTTATTCTAAAACATTTCAAAATCTATTTAAATCAAATTTCATAAATTTATTTTTAAAAATACTTAAAATCATCCAAAACACTTTATAAAACAACCACGGGCCTGTATATAGTTTTCTAACCTAGGTCAAGTGATACGGATATGTATCATTTCAACCCGCAGTTTAAAAAAAGAAAAATCCGGATTATATCATTTCAAACCCGCAATCCCAAGTTAAATGAATGAATTTGAAAACCGCTTAGGCCTATCATTTCAGCCCATAACGATATTCCCTTATTCTAAAGTCCGTTCGGGTATGTATCATTTCAACCCATAGTGATTCTAGTCTACAGGGAACTTGCAATGTGATAAACTGATATAAATAAACAGAATAACATAAAACAACAGTAACATATAATATAACAAGTGTAATGACAGGTGTGAACATCATATGATAATAATATAAGCATATATAACATGATAATATACATTACAGATTCAAATGGTGTCGATTTATCAGTTATATAGGTACATATTGTCTGGTGAGAATAACTCACCTGTTTGTGCTGGAGATATCAAAACCAATGACACAATGGAAACAAAAGCACGATGACAAGACTACGGACTTGAGTGGAGAGCGAATCCAAGCTACAACTCTTGTGCACAACCCAAAACAAACAATCAAAACAACAAAATTCAATACGACTTTAAAATGAAATAACTTTGAAATGAAAAGAGATTTGAATGTCAAATCTTTTGCCTTGTTTTCTACAATGCTTTGCATGGCCTAGGGGTTTATTTAGGTCAGGTTTGACATGACTTTGGCTCAGGTTTGATCATAGGAATGCATGGCATAAAGGCTAGAACATGTGGAGGAAGTTACAACACAAGAATATCAAGAGACTAGGCAACATAGTGGAGTTTGGTTCAACTTTTGGCTGGGTCTATGGGTCAAATGGCTCGGCCATCATCTGGTACAGGTCTGGACAGAGGTTTGAGTGATGAGTAGCAGCAGCTAAAGGTCATGTAGCAAGTGGTGGTGGTGGCTAAGGGGTGGCCAAAGCAAGATATGGAGGGTAGGTGATGATATGTGTGGTCTAGGCAATGTTTTGTGGAGTTTTGTGGTGATGGCTTCAAGTGGAAGGTCATGGCCTGTCTTGGTCAGAGGGAAGGGAGTGTTTTCTGTAGTAGATGGAGGAGGTGATGATGGGGATGAAGGTGGTAGAGGCTAGGCCAAGTAAACATGTGAAGAGATCAAGGCAAAATTGCATAGAAAAGTAAGAAAAAAAGTAGAAAGAAAAGAGGGAGATTACCAAAAATTTTTGCAAGATGGAGGCCATGATTTTTTTTAGGGTTTTGGAGCTTTGAAAATTCGTGAATAAGATGAGGGAGTCGGCTGAAAATGAAGGAGGAAAAGAACGGCAAAAATAAAATAAAAGATGTATTGATTGAAAAGAAACGGTAGAATTCAAAAGGGCTAAGCACACAAAAGGTATCAAACTCTTCATATATCTTTAATTCCTTTTTTATAACTTTATATTTCTGGAAAAAAAAATCCCAGATAAAATTTCGAAATTTTGTCAAAATATAATAATTTATATAAATATTTATCAATTATATAAAGTTAAATTAAGAAAATAGCTAAAATAGTAAACTAGTCTAGAAAATTTGGAATTGAATAGAATAAATTTTTAGAAAATTCATATGAGCTTGTAATATATTTTTAAACATAAATAATAACATGAAATAAAAATATATTCACAAAATAAACATTTAAAATTTAATTTACATATAATTTCTAATGAAGAAAATAGCAGAAAATAGGAAAACAGCCTTTAAAAATAGGAAATCATCATAGTAAATTTTGGAAAAATTCTATTATCATTTTTTAAAATATTTAGAGATGGAAATATACATAAATAAACATATTGACACATATTAAAATAAAATATAAGAAAGAAAATATGATTTATAAAATTTAAAATAGGCAAAATTGCACAATAAAACAAATTATACTAAAAATTGAAATGTACATAACTTTTACATTTTAACTCCGTTTTCAACGAAACGAAAAGTAGTGTTCAAGTTATTACATCTATTTTTATAATAAAAGATAAAATTTATAATTTCAAACTTTTAAATTTTTAAGTTTAAAAGTCAAAGTTTGACAATTTTAACCAAAATTCACATTTTCTGGAAATATTAAATTTAGTCATATTTGGAATTCTAATCCACATACAAAATCAAAGTTTTTATATTTACCATAACAAAATTTATTCTTTTCATAAATAAAGCTTTTAAATCTGGAAATCAATTTAAAAATAATTGTAAAATACAGGGTTGTTACACATCAACCCACTAGCAGCAACCTTGCCTACTTAGCTGCCGAACCACCCTACGCCGAGACTTACCCACTGCCACGGTCCTTACTTTCAACCATGCAACCTTCTTTTTTTATATAAATACACACACACGCACGCACGCACGCACACGAATGCGTATATATTGAACCCACGCACGCCATCAAACTTGACCATCCACCCATAGCTCCACTGCATCTCCACCTTCTTTTTTCCTCACGTGGCCATGTTCTTCCATCACTGAAGCATGCAGCCTCGCCTCCGTCTCTCCCTGATCGTGCCTGTTGAGGAGGTACGGTATAATATAAGTTTGTTTATTTTTTTGCAGTTCATGTTTATAAAAAAAGCTTTATAAAAATAATAACGTGTAAGTATATATTAGCTTAGATATTAGTTTATATAAATATGTGTGTACATGAGTTTGGTTTTCAAATATAATAATAAGGGTTTCATTTTAAATTTTGGAAAGTGTTTTAAGAAGCAAGGATTTGAAATATATGTATGTATATATTTTATTTTATATGTGTTAAATTAAATATTGGTTTGAAAATTCATATAACGATTTTATTTTAAATATGTGTTTTTAAATCGAATATTGATTTTTAGAGACAAATTCTAATATAATATATATTTTGTTTTAGTTTATATCAAGCTGGTTTTGATTTGTCTCCATCGATCCCAAGCTATCAACTTTGCTCGTCGAATTCTTGTTCATCGTGCCGTGCTTTGGAATTTGTGCTTGGATTCATCGCATCTTGTTCTTTTATTTCTCTAGCCCCGAAAGGTGAGCAATCACTCACGATTAACATTCTTATATTTAGTAAATTTAATTCACATGAAATGACGATTAAAATATGCTGTTAAATTTGAATTGTTAAGTTATTTAATTGTTAAATATGATATGTCATTATCTGCAATTGTTTACCTATGACATATGACACCATAACCTGTTGTATATAGTATATTCAAATTTGTTACTAATGATATATGTTTGTGTTGTATCACATTTGTTCTCACCCTGCAAGTTCCCTGTTAGTTTAGAAATCCCTATGGGTTGAAATGATACACACCAGAACAATATTTTAGAATAGAGAAAAATCGTTATGGGTTGAAATGATAAACCCAAGCTATTTTTTATTGCTTTTGAAATTTTGGGATTTCGGGTTGAAATGATATATACCCGTAAACATTGAATTTAAATTGCGGATTGAAATGATAAATATCCGTATCACTTGACCATAAGATAGAAAATTATATACGGAGACCGTTGGTCTATATTTTGAAAATGATTTCCAAAGTTTGAAAGGAAATATATGGGTTTTAATAAATATTGATTTTTAAAATATAATATATAAATTTTATTTTCATATATGTGTAAAATTTAGATTTTTAAAATTATATGTTTTGGAAATTTTAAATTTATAAGTTAGTTTTGTAAATATAATTTTTAAGATTTTACTAATAATTTTATTATTTTAAAAATATATAAAATAAGATTTAATATAAAGTAAATTTAATAATAATATTTAATTTAATAAAATTTAATTTAATTAGTATATAATATGTTTAAGTATTTGTTTAAATTTATATTAATATTTTAAAAATAGATTTTTTTAATAACTTTAGTAATAGAGGTTGGAAAGATAAATTAATGTTGACTTGGAATTCAATTTGGTTAATATGAATTGATTGGAAACTTATTGATTTTTAGATTTTGAAATGTTTGATTTTATAACTTGATTTAATTAAAGGTGATTAAATGAATATTTTCAATTTAAATAAAATTGAATATTGAATTTTGATTTAAATTTGTGAATTGAGATTTTATTTAAATGCTTATAAAAAGTGATTGTGTGGATATTTTCGAATTAAATATAATTGAAGTCAGATATTTAATTATTGATTTTATTTAAATTTGTAATTTGAGATTCTATTTAAATGTTATTAAAAATGATAAAGTGAAATATTTTCAAATTTAAATAAAATTAAAGTTGAGTTTTGAAATAAATGAAACTTTCCAAATTGAGTTATTGTAAATTGTTTGAATATTTAAACTTTGAAACCTTTTGAATTGAAAGTGGTTTAGATTTGTAATTCAAATCTGGATTTGGAATCGACATAAACTGAAAGGGTTTTAATGAGAATTTGAATTGAACCTTTAATCTTTTTGATTGAATTATTAAACTAAGATTGATTTAAATTGAATTTTGGAACTAAAATTGATTTGAATTGATTTGTGAAATTGGAAGAAACAATTCTAACTTAAAACTATTCTCGATATATATATATATATATTAATATATAACCTATTTTTAATGTATAAACTATGTTAATATATAACCTGTTTTTACATATAAACTTTTTTTAATTTATAAACAATTTTAGATATATATATATTAACCTTAAGTTGGAACTGTTATGATTTTGATTAATGGATTTAAATGCGAATATTTTGATATGATAGTTTAATCTATTTTGTGGTTATTGATTTTTAAAGTAAATATGATTTAAAGTGATATGATTTCGAAAGTGGATATGATTTTGAAAGTGATATAATTTTGAAAAGAATATGATATTTTTATATGAAGTATGAATTATTTGAAATGTAAATGACCACGGTGTGAAATAAGCGTTTGGTTGTTGAAGAGACCGTGATCGGATATTGTCACACTCTTTGCCAATACCGTGACCGTGATAGGATGGTTTGGGGACGATTCTGTATGAGGTATTAACGCAGCCCTGAATCCCGGGCCAAGTGAGGTCGCACCTCCGATCGAGCATGCTTCTTCGATACCCTTCTATTACTTTGTGATTTGATTGGGTGCACCTTTGATTTGGGAGTGTGTCTCGAGGTGGGCGGTAGTAGCTGTTATGCGTTACCACCAGTCCAGGAGTGCAAACGGTAGAATCCTACCCTGGCATTGCCTCGCGTACCTTGTCACATGCCTTATTGTGCCTTCTACGAGTTTGGTTTGTACCATACCTATGGAGTGCCCTCTGATAGCCCTCTAGTTTATGGAGGAATTATGGTACTGTATAGACTACGGGAATATATAAAAAATGTGTTAAAGGGGATATGGGTAACGCCTTAACGCTATTTTAATAGTTTGCTTTACTTTAGACATTATATATATAGCTTATTGTACTATGTATGTAGATAGTTTAACGGATCCTTAGAGGATGGAAATCCCAAACATCCTTTAAGTTATTTGTATTTTGGTTGACATTTCACTTGAGTTAAATTTACTGATATAAGAATGTTAATCCTGACTCGAGTGTTTTGTGTTTTGCTTTATGCTCGGGTCAGACTGAGTGTCACAGGATCTGAGACTCGCCTCTGGAGTTTGGACGTTTGCTTGAAGATCTGTCTCTATCTATTCAGCTTTGTAGTTATTTCAGGTATTCCAGTTGTTTATGTTCCGACCTATCAGTTGATTTTGTATTAGCGACTTCTATATACTTAGGAATCATTGTCGTATATGTTTCAGACTTTGATGTTTATATAGTAGCTTCATGAACTACTATTTATCTATTTCGCTGCTTATTGTTGTATAACTCTGTGTTTGTGATTCTGTGATTGATTTTATTTACTGCATATGCTAAGTTTGAAAAATATAAATTAACAATCTGTTGTTTTAAGCAATTCAAGTCTGACATGAGTGGATGATTGTCGATTTGAATGGTTCGAAATAGCAGGTCGTTTCACAAATAGATATCAAATATACCAAATATACATCTCATCTCAATGATAAGGCATCCTGTAGGGAAAAATATATAATCGCGGTATGTAATCCAAGATACGTACCTTATTATTATTAATACAAGCGAGTTCGCTCGTATTAAGCAAGCAAAAGCATATAAAATCTGTGTTTACGTCCAAACGGTCTTTGTATGTACCTATCTCAACTCAAATTAGGATATTAATTGCATATAGAAGATATAGAAAGCATATATGAGTTTTATAGAAGCATATAACATGAATTTTAAATCCAAACCATAACATAAGCATTAATATACGACAAACAACAATCATATACAATAAAAACAGTTATAACGACGATTTACAACAAAAGAAACCATTCAAAACGATATGAATTTATATTATCCAATGTTAATATTTATATTTATACACTTCATTTCTTATTAACATCCAAATTTCATCAACATTTAATCGATTTACTTCCAATTTATTCAAATCTATTTCATTTACATTCCATTTTATTCAATTCAATTTGTTATATTCAATTGTTTCATTTTACGTTTGACAACGTCTCATATCAATTCATTTATTCACATTCATTCTACACTTAAGTTCATTTTCATTTTAAATCAATGTTATTTCATTTACTCATTTTATTAATACAATTCACTAACTTCTTCCATTTATTCATTTCGGTTAGCTTTTCATAAGTTAAAGTTCATTTCATAATTCAATATTAGCTTCCTTCCTTTAACATCTTGTTAAATAACATTTATCAAAGTTATAAACTATAAACTTTACTTTACATTTTCGTGGAACGTTTGAATTATAATGTTCATATCTCCATTTTTGGCATCAACATCATTAATGAATTATTTCTTATATCCTTACTTAAGTTTCTTTACAACTTAATTCACATTTATTTTCACAATTTCATTTGATAACAAATTTATTTGTCAAACATTTTATTAATCATCACTTTAGTTTATAATCATCCTATAAAAGTCCAGCTTCTTATATATGATTTTATCTAAGTTTATAATTATCTCAAAAGTTACAAAATCAATTTCAAAATTTCTTTGCAACTTAATATTTAATTCTATAACCAATTTACAAAGATATTATTTAATTCATTTGTCCACTTTCTTAAGTTCCACTTACTTATTCCATTTAATCATTAATCATTTCATAATATACTAATTAAGTATATAGCATTTATTATTACAACTAAATTTCCATTTATATACATTTTAATTACTTTTAAATTTTGTTTACTTGTATAATATCCCATTACATATCCAAATCATCATTTTAACTTCAAACATTTGGTAAGCCTTATTATATGTTATTATAATGCAATTTGGTATTATACAAATTAATCCGATTCATTTTACTTAATTAGAATGTTCACTATTTTTACTTGTTTAAATTTTCTTTACTTTCAATTTTAGAGTTGCAAACATCAACTCTAATGTTTCTCAAAACATTTAGCTTAGATTTCTTAATTCTCTTATTTTATAAGTTCTGGTTATTCAAATATTTCATTTCATTCAAATAATTTGAAGATTATTAATTAACAGAACTTAAAAATTTTAAATACCGGGTTCATTTCAAATCATTTGAAATAAGTATATATACTTATATCTTTTGTATATCAAATCATACTTTTGGAGTTTAAACCAAAATCCGTTTATCAAAACAATTTCGTAGCAAAGCTTCTCAGAAGTCTCCCACACTTTGAGACTCGAAAATAAACGTCGATGATGTTGCGCAGTCATCACCGAAATTATTTTCCAGCGACAGAAGAGGGGAGTACTGAATTCATTCCTTTAAAAAAAATCCTTTTAAAGATATTTTTCATAAATATTTTTCAACTAATATCACTATATTTTTCCAAAACTTTGAAAACCATTTTCAAAATTTCTGGGTCTTAGATTCAAAACTTCTCAATTTAAATCCATTTTAATTTATAAGTCACGTTTATAAATTATACTTATATAATTTCACTTCCTTAAAACATTTCGTACATGTTTTATCATTGTTTATTTTATAATAAACATCTTTTATTAAGGTACAACAACCAATTAATGATAATAATCAATATTATCATCTCTAACAACCAAACACACTATATATACCAAAATAATTTCTGAAAATTATTCCTTTATATATAAAATATAATCAAGGTAAAATTATTTCATTTACCCAATCAAAACAATACTATGTCGAATTGTTCTGTTCAAGTGTTTAGAGATCCATATCAATAACGTTAATTACTCGTATTGACCAGAATCCATAAGCCACTCAACAAATCAACTAACGCAATATAAAACAATTTTTATATTCACTAACAAATATGCGTTCATATCTATTAATACACTCAAACTCATTCTAGGGTGCTATTGACCCTATCTCTAATGAGTTACCCCTCAAAGCCAAGATTATCGCTAAACCAAAGCTTTGATACCAAATGTGACGACCCACATTTCAGAAGGTTTTAATCGACAATAATCCACGCATGTCCAACTTAAACAATCCGAAACATAGATAATCAATGGGGTTAATTAAGAAAAATAAGAAAAGAAGAAGAAAACAAACACAGAATCTCGCAGCGGAACTATAAAATATAATAATCAAATAAATAGTTCATGAAGCTGTTTATATTATACATTTGATTAAAATTTATACAACATCTACCAGAGTTATATATACATCAGGGATAAATAAAGTAATGCAGCAGACACACATGATGCAGGAATAATAATAGTAATAATATACCAAATCTTCATCTCCGTCCTCCAGAATAACCTTCAATGCACTGAAAAATTCAAGGCTGACCCGAGCGTAATGAAAAGACAAAACACTCGAGTCAGGACTAAAATATTCTTATGTGAGTCAAATCGATATCGCATATAACATGAGTGTCGTGGCATCAGAGATGTTTACGGTGTTTTACATCTACTATCCAGTGTATAACGTGCGTGCAATAACTCAAGAGATGTTACGAGATTTTCTATCTCTTAAGGATCCGTCAAAATATTTATATGTAGTAGAATACGCTATATATGTAATGTCTAATCAATAAAATAAATATTTTTCTTAGCATTAAGGCTTTACATTAATCCCCCTTAACGTGTTTTTAAGCATTGGCATACAGTTTGCATTTGACACCACTAGTAGCACATCAGTAGTCAGTGATGCGCCGTGATACGACAACACTAAACCAAAATCGTAGAATCTCATATAAGGATAAAAGTATGACAAGGCACGTGAGGCAATGCCCAAGGTAGGATAGTACCAGTTTACCCTTCCCGGCTGGGGGTAACCCCTAACGGCCCACCACATCCAACACTCCCAAAATTAGAGGGTGCGCACCAATCAATCATAATGTAAATGATGGTAATACGAAGAAGTATGTCCGCTAGAGGTAGCTAGCCTCATTGACCGGTACGACTCCTATTTTACTCATTTCAAATTGACACAAGTGTCAGGCCAATCCATCATCGTTCTCTTTCTTCAAATCCAACAAACGACGCCAAATCCAACCACTTCGTTCTGGAGTCTCCTCCACGTACACAGTTGTTAAAGCTGTTCCAATGTTGACAGAGGGTATGCCAATAAGAGGCCCTGGTCTCTTTAACAACCAAACTTCGTTTTACACACCGGTCTGTACTTTTACATTTCGGAAACAATTCGTACTTGATATCAAAATATCATATTCGCTTCAAAATCAAATTCATTTCGAAATCATCATATTCACTCAAATATAATGTTTCAATTCAAAATCATATTCGTCTTAATATCTCGATTTCAGTTCCAATTCAAAATTTCTTCGAATTTCCATTTGGGCTATAACTTCAAGTTAAACCAATTCATATTTAAATCCATGATTTAAATATAAACCTTCCAGCCTTTGACCAGTTTGAATTTTAGAAAAATAGTTTGAAAAATTAAATTGTTGTAAAATAGTTTAAATAATTAAAATAGTTTGATATAAAATGAGTTAAGTTTTTAAAATGTTTTATAAGGTAAAAATAAACTGATTCAATTTCCAAATCTTCTCAATTCAAATCAACTTCAATTCCATATTTAAACCATTTAAATTGATTCAATTCTGATTTCAATTCGAATTAACTTCGATTCCAAATTCAATCCTAATCAATTTCAACTTCGATTTCAAATTAATTCAATTTCACTTTCAATTCCAATTAATTTCAATTTCAGTTCCAATTTGAAGTAAATTCAATTTGATCCTCAATTTTAAACCCTTCAACTTATATAAATTCGAGTTCGATTTCAGAATATCGATTCAAATCACTTAAATCACATTAACTTTAAATACTCAATTCAAAATTCATATCTTCGAATATAACTCATTTCCGAGCTCAATTTTGAAATATCGTTTTATATTACTTTTACTTAGCAATATTCAAAGTTCGAATAAAAGTCCGACCTTTTATAATAAATCAATTTCTAAAATTCAAATTATATCTCGATTATACTTCAAAATCACAATTTCGATTATTTAAACGATTCCTGTTATCAAATTTAAATGTCAACATTTCGAGCTCAGGTTCCAAGCTCAAGTCCGACCTTTTAATTAAATTGTGAAATTAAATTCTACGCATTCCAAGCTCGTACGGCCAAATGACATGTCCGATCGCTACGAAATATGAAATCCGATAATAATTCACTTTTAAATCTAATTTCAAATGCTAACCATCTTCATTCATATTAAAATAAAATTTAAATCAATTTTCTATACCATTTTCATTCACATTAAATCAAGATTCAATTATTTAAATAATTGCAATATTAAATTTAAACAATTTTAATAATCAATAAATTTCATTAGTAATCATAAATTTTCAAATGAATTTTAGTTATCAACAACGACTTTATTTTCATCTAAATAATTCAACATTTATTATTCAATTACAGAGATTGATTACAAACGCATTCAATAAATAGAATTTCATTTCAATAGTTGTTATCGCCAAAATCTTCGAAATTAGTTATTTCAAAATTTTATTCGAATTCATATTAAATAACTACATTAATAATCATTAAAATTTTATTTCTAACCATTTTTGTTCAAAAATTATATTAAATTTAATAATTTAAAATAGTTAAAAATACGGGTCGTTACAATCTTCTTCCTCCAAAACACTGTCTCCTCCCTGTGCACGAACTCATGTATGTCGTACACGAAAATGGACGACGCGGAGCTACGCTCCACAAACTCGAATTCGCCTTATCCGATGCATCCCTCTTCGCAAACTCGACTCGCCCATACCCTCGATCACAACCTCGGAGCACCCCATGAAATCGTGACCTGGCCGTGATGAAACGCGAATGTACAATGTCACGACTTCCAATAGGCGATCGGACCTTACAATATTTCGGTCGTCGATGCTCTCATCCACCCTGAACTCGAATCCAACCTCCAATTCCCACATCGATCTCTAAATCAAGCCTAAATCACAACCCTAGTTTACAGCTCCACAACCATAGCCACTGTCGCTTTACAAAAACTCGTACGTAACTCTCGAAAACAAATATAGAATCGAAGACCTAGCTGAGATGAGCTTTTTAAAGCAAATTTCCAGATTTTTAGATGACTATAACATTAAATTTTAATTTTTCAAAATCTGGCTTTCTCTTTTTTTTCCCTCTTCTATGCTAACCCGCGTTTAAATAAGAGGGGGAAGGAAGAAAGTCAGCGTATAAGGTGGCTGACGTGAAGGAAGGTGGTTGTGGTCAAATCCGAATATAAATATATTATTATTTTATTCAAAATATCCAGATATTTAATTTCAAACTCCAATCGAGACGTGCCGCCTGGTGTTCCTAATGTTATACCCCTATTCTCGACGTAATGGAACAAGTTTCAAGACCTAATTCGATCGTATGAAGAAGATAGCTTTTTGAACCCAATTATTATATTAAATTTCTGATATTAATTTCAACGCATTTCTATCCCGTACAACCAAATGATATATCTAATCATTACGAAATTTGACGGCGTAATATAATTCATCGTTACGGGCCCAATGACACTGGTTTCGTTGAAATCTAATACAATCCCCAGAAGGCTCTTTTTATATGTTAATCAAAACGAGTTATTTTCAAATTGAGTAAATCACCTTTAAATTCAATTTAAAAGTTTTATTACCCTTATTCTTATTAATACAAATTAAATAAGCATTTAAATCATTTTTATCCAAATAAGATCCAAGATTTAAATTATTTAAACGATTTTCAATTATTAAATTTAACAATTAAATTACCCAATAATCGTTATATATTGAAATTCAAGTTATTAAATCTACGAGTTAACTTTTAAATATTAAAAATCAATTAAATATTCCAATTTCAAATAACCAAAATTCTGGGTCTTTACACTTACTTTACTAAAATTCATATCCATTATACATTCACATCATAATCATAATCATAACAATATACTAACTTTCCATTCACTAACCAACTTCAAATTTCAAGTTTAACTACAACATACACAACACGCATATGCACAACCAAATCGTCAACACTTCCAACAAGCTCAAGCGCAACCAATTCACATCATAACTACACAACCAAGCATCATTATTTACTACCATTTATACATCAAATTCAAGGTTAGTATCTTGATTCAAAAAGAGAACCTTTACTCACCAAACTAAGCATAACTGTAACGACCTGCATTTTTGATAATTAAAAATATTAGATTAAATAAGATATTGGAATTTAATATTATGAGAAATTAAAATTTATGATTTATAAATGGGCAATTTTTTTAAAATGTAATTTAATAATGTTGATTGAATGAAATTGACAATTGCTAATGTGATATCAATCAACTGTAATGGTAAAGCTAATTGGGAATGTAATTGTAGAGCTTAAATTGGGAATAATTATAAAGTTTAATAAGGAAGAAAACAAATGACTATATGAATGTAAATTCCAATTGATTGGAATAATAAATGTTAAAAAAAAGAATAATATATGTTTCTTACTAAATAAAAAAATCATATGTTTATTTATTTGAAATGTTGGTAGTTGAAAATTTTATTACAGGAATAAGGATCAATTATTTAATAAAAATTAATAATTTTTGGTTTGTATACAATAATTCCGTAAATACGTTAAATTACTATAAAAAGGAATTGAATTGTCTCATTTCTTTTTAACTTAGAAATCAATGACAATTAATGTGATTGGAATCTTTTAATTAAAAAGTGGAAGACGTTAATTGTAAACATATATTGAAATAAATTTAAATTGGATGATTTATTTCCAATTATTTCAGTTCATGTTTCAAAATTTAATGCTACTTTACTGCATATATTTTTATACCTAAATATAAACTTATGTTTTAGATCCAACTAGACCATATAAAAAACAATTATTTAGGTTTGAAACCTCATACGGTATTAAATTAATTGTTAATAGGAGATGATAAAGGGGGTAAAATAGATTTACACTTGACTATTTCCTTTTTAATTAGACTTGATTAGATTTTAATTGCAACATAATTTACCTTTCCCTCTTCACTCTTCTAATTTACTCTTACATTCATTGCCTCCTTATGTGGATTATTTTCATACCTTTTATTTATGAATGTAAACTATAAGTGGAGATAAATATGTGTATATATATGTATTATACACATGTTTATATTACCTTATTTATGCTATTTTTGAATGTATGTTAATGTATTCCTAGTAAAACATTCAATCGAAATGTTAACATGTTTGTTTAAATACCCAATCTAATCACAAAGAGAGAGAAATAAAAAGTTCTTGATGTTGTATATTCTTTTAATTTATGAAACAAATTTGTGTAGAGAACTTATTTTCATTTATTGTGTGTTAATTAAATTTTTAATGGATATCAATTTTGGTATGTTTGGGGTTAACAAAATTAATTAAGTGAACAATTGTTTTTGAAATTTGAATTCCAAAATTTTGTTTACCGTATAGAGTTGGTCCATGCATTCCCTTTCTAATTAATAATTGCCGCATTCTTTTCATTATTTCTTCATTTGTTCCATTACACCTTTCCATTTAAATTGTTTGAAGCTTTTCCATTTTGCAAACATGAACTACTTTTCATATTTTTAATTCTTTCTTTTACCTCTTTTTAATACCTGCTACTTTTAAAAAGGCTGTTCATATTTACTTTATTTCAATACCTAGTTTATTCATATTTACTTTATGTTTTCGTTCATTTTCCAACTTCATTTCCTGAAACCTCATTTCATTTATTTCAAATTACTAGCAGCCTCTCTTTTCAAATCTCATTGGCCCTAAACCTAACTCTAACCTTATAAATAAGATATGATGCAAATGAGACCCTAGCCTCCGTTCTAATCTTCTTCTTTTTTTCTTCTTCTTCAAATCTTCTTATTCTCTCTCATTTTATTTTTTTCCTTCCTCTTCAAATATTCTTCTTTTTTAAATCTTGTTTTTCAAACCTTCTAAAAATACATACATAATATATATTAATATAATAAGGAGGAAAATTAAAGTAAATCAAACAAAAAGTAAAATTAAGGAACAAAGCTAGCAATCAAGAAGGTGACTAAGGAAACATAGAGAGAAGCTATTGATTAGAAGTCAATTATTTTTAGATTCGTATAAAGGTGAGTGATTTAACCCACTCACGAAATACTAAACCTTTTTATATTAGTTGAATTAAGTTTATGATGTGATAAGAATAGTTTTGATTGTTGTTTGGTAGTTTAATTTGACATTTTAATTTAATTTGAATTCATATTGTATTTAATTTCCATTTAAATTACTATTGAATTTAACTTGTTAGTTAGATAATGATAACCAGTTAATTGTTGTGATTTATTGGTTGATTTGAATGATGATTGTGATTTATTTGCTGATTTGTCGCTTTTGATAATTAAATATTTGCTGAATTTGAAATTTGATTATCGTTGGTAATAATCGAATATTTGTTGATTTGAGAAATTTAATTATCGTTTTTGATGATTGAATATTTGCGATTTTTGAGATTTGAGCTTCGTCTTTTTCTCTGGCGATTCAGGTGAGTAATTTGATTTACTCACATTCAATTCGTGCTCTGTATGGGATTTCTGCTCTGTTTTTCCTTCTCTTTTAGTTGCTGGAACTCGATTGTTCTTGCTTGTGTTAGTCGTATGATTTTGATCCCTGATTCCCACGATGTTGATTCTTTCGATTGAAGCAGTCGAACCTTTTAATTTCTTATCTAATACTTCCCCGCTGACACTTGCTTTGCTTATACATTCGACATTGCCATGTTCTTATGATTGTTACCTCTTTCCCACTTATCTCTTAGGATTGCGAGGACGCAATTTCTTTAAGGAGGGGAGTCTGTAACAACCCGGAGTTTTACTGCTAAATTGTCATCGTCATTTAATGATTAATCTGTTGGGTTATCGTAGTTGGAAAATTTTTAATCAAGCTGAAATTCTTTTGAGAATTCGTCAAAGAAGTTATGCGGGCTTTCGATTCAATCTTGGCCCAGGAAGCCTCACTCCTTTATTTTATCCTTGTGTGGTCGTTCCCTTCTTATTCAATTCGATCTGGTCCCCTTTTCATCCTCTCGTTCATTTCTAACCCTAAAACCTAAAATAGACGAAGAAACGAAAATGGCGACATCGTTCGTTCCTCCCTCCTTCACTTTCGAATACCCGACCCAATTCGTTTTCTCGTGGTAAACCCTAAGTCTAAGAGAAAGAAAACGGTAGCACTCGTTCTCTTCCGCGTCCATCTGCAAGAACTAGGGCTCGTTCGTATCGAAGGCGATCGATTCTCTGGCGACTTGGACTTTGGCTTCGACTTGGGTGGCTCGATCAGATCTCGTTGCCTTCGTCGCGATGAAAGGTGAGTTCTGCTCACTTCTAATTCATACTCGAGAATTATTCTGTTGTTATGCTCGATTGCTTAGAGATGTTTGTCCTCGTGGATAATCACTGTTATGAGTTTGAGTTCGTCGACGTTGCTTTCGTCTCCATGATTTTGGTTAATGCTTTGATCTACGTGTTATACACGTTGTTGATACTTTCCTGTTTTAAAAACTTGGGTATTTTTGGGAATTTCTTCTGATTCACGGCCTTTGTTTATGAACGTTCGATCCTTTTGTTTGAAACGTTGAACCTGACACTTTCCTAAATTATACAACTTGACTGTTTTGAAAATAACAGATACACACTTGATTTAGTAAGTCTGCATTGATATTTTTCGACCTGTTATCATCTTCTTTGACTATGAACTGGTCTCCTGATATGTTTTGGTACTATGCCTGTTTGATTCCTCTTTCCATATGTTTTGATAGTGTTCTTCACTGGTTGCATCACAGCTTTGACATATGTTTACTGTACATATCACCTGACTTGATCATCTCTGCACTGTTCTTTGAATTGCTGGCTGTATATGCTTGAACTGTTACTCTTGCAACAATTAGAGGCAGTTGGCATTTATTCACTAACTGGAGTAGGATCTGCATTCATGTATGTTGTTACTAGACTTAAACATAGTTCATCTGAACCTTGGGTAGCTCTGGTTACTTGATTGCTCATTTCTGTAGTTACTGCACTGTAGACATTGTTGTTGCAGTTTTACATTTGACTCCCCTGTGTACTTTTGATCATTTGCCTGTGGACCTCACTGTGTACACGTTGTAGCTGTGCTTCCTTTACCTTGCTATAGTTCATCTCACTGTTGCCAATTTTAGTTGCCATTGTGGCTGCTGTTCACTCGTTGTCCCATTTGATCTGAGCATTTTGACTTGTATTCATGTGTATGCTTCATATGCATTCTGTTGATCTTTTGTGGCATTGAGTCGAGCCACGATTGCGGTGACTTGACCTTTGCATTTTGTTGTCCATTTTGCTCGGCGTTGATTTGATTACGAATATCATTTATTGCCTTTTCTGATTCTAACATTTTCATTTTTCAATTGGTTGCCAATGTATATGTATAATCCATATACATATATATTTGTTGCACCCATGATTTCTGAATTTAAACTGTTAAGAACAAATGCCACAACTTCTTGCCTCTGTTGCTTGATTATTGTGGCTGTTGCATTTGCATTGCTGAAAGCCTCCTTTGTGTATTGCATCATGTTGTGCACTTTTGATTTCACTTGCCTGGGTTGCACTTGACACTTGAGTTTATCAAGTTGTATTTCTTGAAGCTGCCTGAACCTGTAGCCTTCACTGTTGTGCTTCACTGCTTTCCTCTGTTCGTCACTTGAACTTGTTCAGTGGTGTCTGCACTTGTATCTCTTGTGCACTTCGACTCTCTTGTGCCTTTTTGAACTAGTGCACTTGACCATGTGCCTGTAGTCTTGGTTTTACAGCTTGACCATTTTGTACTTCTCTAATTTTCGTTACCTGTACTTATATGCTTCATCATTATTTGCCATATTGGCTTCACTGCATCTCCATGTGCCTGTGGTACTCGCAGCGTAGTTGTTGCAGGGTTATCATATTCACTGATGGCATTTGGATTGTAATTGAGTCGTCACTGTTGCCTTGAATTGTTGCCATGAGGTTCACGTGCATTTTCTATTTAAGTTGCAAGCTCCAGTTCCATGTAGTTGTTAATTGAGGCATGTGCAGTTTCATTCTTGGCCTCTCTGTCTTTGACGTTGAGACCATTCATACATGTTGAGTCATGTCTGCTCATTCTTGTTACTGTCTTTAGCTGTTCATGTTCCTATTGTAACAACCCGGTATTTTATAATCTTTAATTATCGTCAAAATGATGAAGTAATCCGTTTGATTACTGTTATTGGAATTAAAGTCAATTTGATATTCTCTTTAGGTTGTAAAATTCTCTAATAAAAATTTTGTTAAATGTTGTTTGGGTTTTTAAAATGGGGAGAAATTCTTTTGATAATTTGTTTAGTTGAGTAGGCTTTAAAAATTTTAATGGTGGCCCAATTAAAGACTTTGCCGTGACAATTTTTAAAAGAATAATAATAATAACCCGTTTTCCCCAATTCATTTTTTCCCTCTTTCGAAAACCTAGGTCGAACGAGAGAAAAAAATGGTGGCTACGAAGTTTCCTTCGTTCGTTCGTCTTGGCTTCATTCTGTTTAACTTCGATCGTCGTTCGAAACTAGGGCTTCACGATTCTTTGAATCGTTACCGATTAAAGGTGAGATTTTCTCACATCTAATTCACTCAAAATATGAGATTTCGTTCGTTTTTGTTTTCGTGGTCATCTTTGTTTCGATATTGGGTTATTGACTGTGTAAATTCGTATATGTGGTGATTTTGGCTTCACTTGATTTGGTAGGTTCGATTCCTTTGTTGGCTTCGACTTCGTCGATTTTTATCTGATGGTTTGTGGGTTCGATTTCGTTGTTTGGAGTTTTGTCTTGTTCCGATTTTGTTTAGTTGGGCGGTGTTCGAATTCATATATTTCGTGATTTTTGGGTTCCACAGTTTGGGTTGTGAATTTCTGGTGACTTCGGTCACTAGATGTTTTTGCTTTGATCACGTTGCAGTGTCATTACTTATGTATTCATGTATGTATATACATTAATTGATATGTATATATGTGCATTCGAATTCGCACTGCTTGCTCTTGAATTTATTGAGCTCGGTTGTTGTTCCTTGTGGTATTGTATAAGGCTGGAAGTTCACTTTCGTTTTTCTTGTTCACTGAACTGTTAGCCTATGAACTGATATTTGGTGGTTCCACTGATCCATTTTTGTTGAACTCTTTTGCACTGTGCTTGATGGAATTTGGTCCGATTACTTCTCTGTGCTTCAGTTTTGATTTCTGTTTTGCATTGTTCATTGTCTTTGGTCGCTTGAATTGATTATGTTAATTATATGAGGGTATTTTGGGGTGGCACTGTCTTGATACGAGCTGTTGTTGTAGGATTGATTGCACTTACATACGTTCATGTGTGTATATAGGTGTATGTTTCACTGTTGCACATTCACCTGTTTCCTCATGTCCATATAGGCGTATATGTACTGGGTTGAGACCTGATGCTTTGAACTTGATCATGTTGGCATCTCTGGTTGGTCTGCATTATGATATCCTGGTTCATCTTTGTTTATTCTTGCATTCATCCTAGTAGTTGCAGTTGTCACTGTAGTTACCTTGTTCATTTTTGATTCAAAGCACGGTCTTGAACCCTGACTTGTTCGAATTGCACTTCCTATATATGTGTATACATATGCATATTCATATGTATATATTTATATGGTAAAATTCATTGGTTTAATTGGGTCTGGGCATTCTTGTATACTTGACAGTTCTGTAAGGCTTGATGTCTACATACTATTGTTTGCAAGTCATGAACATGTGGGTCTGCATTGATATTAGTTTATTTCATTGTGGCATTGTGAAGCTATCTTGTTGCCTTTGATACTGCATGTAGTACTGCATTTCATATGCTTGCACTACTTGATGTTGTCTTCATCTACGTTGTTTTGTAGTAGCACTGTATGTCTGCAGTCTTTACTATGTCATCTGAATTGCTTTCGACTGCACTGTTGCATTGTGATTTCATGCCTGTAGTTGCATTCCATTTGTATTTGTGGTGCTCGTTGGTGGGCCTTTGTGCCTGCTGCACTTGCTTGACCAGTTTCATTCATCCTTGTTTATTTTTGTTGCCTTCACCCAAATTTCCATGCGGTGACTGCAGTTATTGTTGCAGTTTTACCCTTGATTCTTTGTGGTGGCTTTATATGCGGTGTTGGCGAGGCAGTGCACGCGTACGTGTGCACTGCAGCCACCCAAACTCGACAGTTTCGAATTGATTTTTTTTTTTGCGTCGTGATGCATTGATCTTCTATGCCGTATTGGCGAGGCCGTACACGCGTGCGTGTACGGCAGCCAATAATACTGTTTACCTCTGTTGATGATTTAAATCTGCTGATTTTTGTCAAACACTGTTAAGTGTTATATTGACCGTTATCCGGTTTCTTTGTTTAAAGAATCGGATAGACGGGAATTATTGTGACTGTCGTCCATTTAAATTATTACTGCCTATATGCACTAATAAACTGGTTTGAATTAGACTGACCTGGGTATTATTTTCTTTTGAATGTAATACTCGGGTCAGACCCGAGTATTTCAGGTTGTAGATTTCTTTCTTTGAGTTGCTGTTCGGGATTGAAGACTTTTCACATCTTCTGAAGCTGTCAGTCATTTTGTTGTAGTTGTATCATGTGTATAGTGTCAACTATGTATTAACTGACATCACTTATATATATATGAGATTTTTGTTAATCTGTGTTCCGCATTTATATTATCTGTGTTATTGTTATATCAAATGTCCTAAACTATTATGAACTATCGTAGTTTGTTTTATACTGATAATTGGGTGTGTCGATGGGAGTAAATAAATAATAGATGAAAAATAAAAAGTATATACCACTCCTATCGAGATAACCAATATTAGTGTAAGGCCAACTACGGATGGTCGCTCCTATCCAGCCTTATTCTTCGTAATAATAGATAGTATTTCTTTTAATACTCTTTGTTATTATGAGCATAGAGGTGGGGCGTCACAGTTGGTATCAGAGCTTGGGGTTTATGGACATAATAATAAAACATAACTTGGATGGAACATATGTTACAACTATTGGTCGATGTTTTATCTGTGATTTGGGTCAAAACTAAAGTTTTGAAATTTTGATGAAATTTTTAAATAACTTTATTTAAAAATAATAGTGAAATTGTGTTCTGATGATTTGATTGATTTGTGTTCTGTTTATCAGAGTGCACAGCGGAAACAGTAAAACTGTCTTCGCTGAGTACAACTGATAATCTTTTTGATTTAAAAATCAAAATACGAAATTGATATGAATTTCATTTGTTGTTCACATAGCTGTAATTATTTTGTTTCTTTGAGAATTTCGAATCCGAATTGAGGATTCGAAGAAATTGCAGATATGTGATTTTTGTTGAAATTTCCGCTGGCTTCCTTTTGTACTAATCATCTAGTGATTAGATTTTTGCTGTTTTGAATTATCTTCGTTGAAGATACCTTTGAATGATTTCTTTGTCCATTTTGTAATACGTGCAAAAATTTGAATTGCACGTTATTGCATTTATTTCACGTTGAACCGATGTTTGGTTATGATATGTATTTTGTTGCCGTTATTTTTATAACGGACTTTTTACACCAATGCTGAATTTTGAGGCACGGTGTTTTGTTGACCATTTTAATGAATGAAAATTCACTGATGTCACATTTAGATGTGAATTATTTTGATGAGATATTTGATGTTTTAAAATTACTGTTGCTTTGACTCCAGTAACAGTCAAACTTTTAAACATGGATTTTCAAGCGGTTATACCGCAATGCTGATGTGTAACCGTTTTTACGGTATTTTGAGAAGTACAATTTCCTTATCGAAATTGTTACTGATTTGCTGTTTTAATCACGTGATTGGAAAATCGTTTTAAAATGAAAATTATTTTATAAATTTTAACGATTTGCGTTTTCAAAAGAATGAGAAAGCGACTTAAACGATTCAGCAAAATCGAGGACTATGACCCCTTTCTTTTACTGATTCGCTTAACTCCGGACTTGTCCAGTTGAGAATGCGAATTGTTATTTTTACAAAATAAATAAAAATTGTTTTCAAAAATTTTACAGTTTGCGATTTCAAAGGAATGAGGAAGCGATTTAAACGTTTCAGCAAAATCGAGGACTATGACCCCTTTCTTTTACTGATTCGCTTAATTCCGGACTTGTCCGTTTGAGAATGTGAAATGTATTTTTACAAAATACACAATTTTGCACTTTCAAGGAAACGATGAAGAGATTTAAACGATTTAGCAAAAGTGCGGAGTATGGAACCACACTTTTACTATTTCGGTTAATTCCGGACTCGTTAATTGAATATCTGTTGTTTTGATGATTCTGATGAATTTTACACTTTCAAGGAAACGATGAAGAGAATCAAACGATTTAGTAAAACACGTGGTATGGGACATGTGCGTTTGCTATTTCGGTTAATTCCGGACTCGTTAATTGAAATATTTGATGCTTTCGTGTGCTTTCGAGCCACTATGATGGACCTTCGGGTCATATGATGGACCTTCGGGTCATATGATGGACCTTCGGGTCAAATACCAGTACTAGACCTTCGGGTCACTCTGCGGACCTCCGGGTCAATCTGATGGGCGCCAAAATTATGTTGAGTACTTGGTAGGCTTCGGCCATATGTTGTTGCACGTGCGGCGAATTAAAAACTCGCCATCTGATGGGATCGATCCAAGCTTTTATGTTGATTTTCTAGTCTTCTTAATTGATTTCTAGATATTTGTTGCTTCCAATTATCTGCAGGTAATTGGATATTTGTTGATATGAGTTCTGATTATCGTTTTAGATAATCGGATATTTGTTGTTTCTAATTATCGCTTGTGATAATTAGATATTTGTTGATATGAGTTCTGATTATCGTTTTTGATAATCAGATATTTGTTGTTTCTAATTATCGCTTGTGATAATTAGATATTTGTTGATATGAGTTCTGATTATCGTTTTTGATAATCAGATATTTGTTGTTTCTAATTATCGCTTGTGATAATTAGATATTTGTTGATATGAGTTCTGATTATCGTTTTTGATAATCAAATATTTGTTGTTTCTAATTATCGCTTGTGATAATTAGATATTTGTTGATATGAGTTCTGATTATCGTTTTTGATAATCGGATATTTGTTGTTTCTAATTATCGCTTGTGATAATTAGATATTTGTTGATATGAGTTCTGATTATCGTTTTAGATAATCGGATATTTGTTGTTTCTAATTATCGCTTGTGATAATTAGATATTTGTTGATATGAGTTCTGATTATCGTTTTTGATAATCAGATATTTGTTGTTTCTAATTATCGCTTGTGATAATTAGATATTTGTTGATATGAGTTCTGATTATCGTTTTTGATAATCGGATATTTGTTGCTTTTAATTATCGCTTGAGATAATTAAATATTTGTTGAATTTGGATTTAATTATCGCTTTAGATAATTAAATATTTGCTGATTTCGAATTTAATTATCGCTTTAGATAATTAAATATTTGTTGATTTGAGATTTAATTATCGCTTGAGATAATTAAATATTTGTTGAATTTGGATTTAATTATCGCTTGAGATAATTAAATATTTGTTAAATTTGGATTTGATTATCGCTTTAGATAATTAAATATTTGCTGATTTCGAATTTAATTATCGCTTTAGGTAATTAAATGATCGTTGATTTGAAATTTGATTATCGTTTTTGATAATCGAATATTTGTTGAATTTGAAATTTGATTATCGTTTTTGATAATCGAATATTTGTTGAATTTGAAATTTGATTATCGTTTTTGATAATCGAATAATTGTTGAATTTGATGTTTTGTGATATTCGTCTTCGATAATTTGACATTTGTTGATTTGTTTTCTGAGTATCGTTTGGATGATTGGATGTTTGCTGATTTTATTGATATGAGATTTTCTAGTCTCCAATAGATTCTAGAATATGCTGATTTTATTGAATTGCTGTTTTCTATTTATCTCTGTTGATAGTTAGAGTTTGCTGATTTTGAAGTCGTGTTTTCTATTTATCTGTTAGATAACTAGATGTTTGCAGTTTTGCGATTTGCGAATTTTGTTTTCTAATTATCTTTGTTGATGATTAGATTTTGCTGTTTTCTAACTTATCATATCGATAACTAGATATTGCTGCTTTGTGATTTTCTGTATTTTAATTATCTGGTTAATAATTGAATATTGCTGATAATTGCGTTTATCCAGTTTTGTTGTTCTCTGATTATCTTTTGATAGTTAGATTTTGTTGAGAATTGTGAATTTCTTTTATGAAATTAAAAGATTTCTTTGATGTTTGAATTCTCTATCTTCATTTTTCTAGCTTAACCAATTTATGTTAGAAAATTTATTGTTAATGACGACTTTAATTATGAAAATTGCGGGGACGCAATTTTTATAAGGAGGGGAGTCTGTAACAACCCGGTATTTTATAATCTTTAATTATCGTCAAAATGATGAAGTAATCCGTTTGATTACTGTTATTGGAATTAAAGTCAATTTGATATTCTCTTTAGGTTGTAAAATTCTCTACCAAAAATTTTGTTAAATGTTGTTTGGGTTTTTAAAATGGGGAGAAATTCTTTTGATAATTTGTTTAGTTGAGTAGGCTTTAAAAATTTTAATGGTGGCCCAATTAAAGACTTTGCCGTGACAATTTTTAAAAGAATAATAATAATAACCTGTTTTCCCCAATTCATTTTTTCCCTCTTTCGAAAACCTAGGTCGAACGAGAGAAAAAAATGGTGGCTACGAAGTTTCCTTCGTTCGTTCGTCTTGGCTTCATTCTGTTTAACTTCGATCGTCGTTCGAAACTAGGGCTTCACGATTCTTTGAATCGCGACCGATTAAAGGTGAGATTTTCTCACATCTAATTCACTCAAAATATGAGATTTCGTTCGTTTTTGTTTTCGTGGTCATCTTTGTTTCGATATTGGGTTATTGACTGTGTAAATTCGTATATGTGGTGATTTTGGCTTCACTTGATTTGGTAGGTTCGATTCCTTTGTTGGCTTCGACTTCGTCGATTTTTATCTGATGGTTTGTGGGTTCGATTTCGTTGTTCGGAGTTTTGTCTTGTTCCGATTTTGTTTAGTTGGGCGGTGTTCGAATTCATATATTTCGTGATTTTTGGGTTCCACAGTTTGGGTTGTGAATTTCTGGTGACTTCGGTCACTAGATGTTTTTGCTTTGATCACGTTGCAGTGTCATTACTTATGTATTCATGTATGTATATACATTAATTGATATGTATATATGTGCATTCGAATTCGCACTGCTTGCTCTTGAATTTATTGAGCTCGGTTGTTGTTCCTTGTGGTATTGTATAAGGCTGGAAGTTCACTTTCGTTTTTCTTGTTCACTGAACTGTTAGCCTATGAACTGATATTTGGTGGTTCCACTGATCCATTTTTGTTGAACTCTTTTGCACTGTGCTTGATGGAATTTGGTCCGATTACTTCTCTGTGCTTCAGTTTTGATTTCTGTTTTGCATTGTTCATTGTCTTTGGTCGCTTGAATTGATTATGTTAATTATATGAGGGTATTTTGGGGTGGCACTGTCTTGATACGAGCTGTTGTTGTAGGATTGATTGCACTTACATACGTTCATGTGTGTATATAGGTGTATGTTTCACTGTTGCACATTCACCTGTTTCCTCATGTCCATATAGGCGTATATGTACTGGGTTGAGACCTGATGCTTTGAACTTGATCATGTTGGCATCTCTGGTTGGTCTGCATTATGATATCCTGGTTCATCTTTGTTTATTCTTGCATTCATCCTAGTAGTTGCAGTTGTCACTGTAGTTACCTTGTTCATTTTTGATTCAAAGCACGGTCTTGAACCCTGACTTGTTCGAATTGCACTTCCTATATATGTGTATACATATGCATATTCATATGTATATATTTATATGGTAAAATTCATTGGTTTAATTGGGTCTGGGCATTCTTGTATACTTGACAGTTCTGTAAGGCTTGATGTCTACATACTATTGTTTGCAAGTCATGAACATGTGGGTCTGCATTGATATTAGTTTATTTCATTGTGGCATTGTGAAGCTATCTTGTTGCCTTTGATACTGCATGTAGTACTGCATTTCATATGCTTGCACTACTTGATGTTGTCTTCATCTACGTTGTTTTGTAGTAGCACTGTATGTCTGCAGTCTTTACTATGTCATCTGAATTGCTTTCGACTGCACTGTTGCATTGTGATTTCATGCCTGTAGTTGCATTCCATTTGTATTTGTGGTGCTCGTTGGTGGGCCTTTGTGCCTGCTGCACTTGCTTGACCAGTTTCATTCATCCTTGTTTATTTTTGTTGCCTTCACCCAAATTTCCATGCGGTGACTGCAGTTATTGTTGCAGTTTTACCCTTGATTCTTTGTGGTGGCTTTATATGCGGTGTTGGCGAGGCAGTGCACGCGTACGTGTGCACTGCAGCCACCCAAACTCGACAGTTTCGAATTGATTTTTTTTTTTGCGTCGTGATGCATTGATCTTCTATGCCGTATTGGCGAGGCCGTACACGCGTGCGTGTACGGCAGCCAATAATACTGTTTACCTCTGTTGATGATTTAAATCTGCTGATTTTTGTCAAACACTGTTAAGTGTTATATTGACCGTTATCCGGTTTCTTTGTTTAAAGAATCGGATAGACGGGAATTATTGTGACTGTCGTCCATTTAAATTATTACTGCCTATATGCACTAATAAACTGGTTTGAATTAGACTGACCTGGGTATTATTTTCTTTTGAATGTAATACTCGGGTCAGACCCGAGTATTTCAGGTTGTAGATTTCTTTCTTTGAGTTGCTGTTCGGGATTGAAGACTTTTCACATCTTCTGAAGCTGTCAGTCATTTTGTTGTAGTTGTATCATGTGTATAGTGTCAACTATGTATTAACTGACATCACTTATATATATATGAGATTTTTGTTAATCTGTGTTCCGCATTTATATTATCTGTGTTATTGTTATATCAAATGTCCTAAACTATTATGAACTATCGTAGTTTGTTTTATACTGATAATTGGGTGTGTCGATGGGAGTAAATAAATAATAGATGAAAAATAAAAAGTATATACCACTCCTATCGAGATAACCAATATTAGTGTAAGGCCAACTACGGATGGTCGCTCCTATCCAGCCTTATTCTTCGTAATAATAGATAGTATTTCTTTTAATACTCTTTGTTATTATGAGCATAGAGGTGGGGCGTCACACCTATGCTTGCTGAAGCTTATCTTGTGGCTTCACTCGTATCTCTTGTGATATCTTTTGAGTCTGTTTACTTTCTGACCAATCTGGGTTAGATATTTTGATTTCTCGACGTATTAATTACTGTTAGTACTTGGAGTTGTGGTGACTTTATATTCTGTTGTGGCGAGGCAGTGCACGCGTGCGTGCACTGCAGCCACACTGAATTGACAGATTTTAATCGATATTTCTTTTGTTCTTGATTCATCGACCTGTTGCGTAATTCGTAGGCTGTATTGGCGAGGCAGTACACGTTAGCGTGTACTGCAGCCAATTAGCATTGATGTTTTTAAATTGACATTTCAATTGTTTAAACTGCTTTGGATTTCTGTTTTGTGGATTAACACTGTTTAGTGTTATATCTGCCGTTATCCGGTTCTCTTATCGAGAAGTTGGGTATACGAGATTTCTGTGACTGTCATCTATTTGAGATTGATTATTATTACTGCCTATGCACTAATAAACTGGTTTGAATTAGACTGACCTGGGTATTATTTTCTTTTGAATATAATACTCGGGTCAGACCCGAGTATTTCAGGTTGTAGATTTTCTTCTTTGAGTTGCTGTTCAGGATATGAAGACTTTTCACATCGTCTGAAGCTGTCAGTGTCATTTTGTAGTAGTCATGTCATTGTATAGAACGATATGTATTCATGTATATTAGTTGATAATGTACTTGTATATATAACTTCTAGAGTCAACAGTTGTAGTTGTATCATATGTATTGTGTCAACTATGTATTAACTGACATCAGTTATATATATATGAGACTTTTGTTTTTATTTGTGTTTCGCATTTATATTATCCGTGTTATCGTTATATCTAATGTCCTAAACTATTATGAACCATCGTAGTTTGTTTTATACTGATAATTGGGTGTGTCGATGGGAGTAAATGAATAAGATGAAAAATAAAAAGTATATACCACTCCTATCGAGATAACCAATATTAGTGTAAGGCCAATTACGGATGGTCGCTCCTATCCAGCCTTATTCTTCGTAATAATAGACAGTATTTCTTTTAATACTCTTTGTTATTATGAGCATAGAGGTGGGGCGTCACAGTTGGTATCAGAGCCAGGTTTTATGGACATAATATAAAACTTAACTCGGATGGAACATATGTTACAACTATTGGTCGATGTTTTAATTGTGTTTGAGTCAAAACTAAAGTTTTGAAATTTGGATGAAATTTTTAAATATCTTTATTTAAAAATAATAGTGAAATTGTGTTCTGATGATTTGATTGATTTGTGTTCTGTTTATCAGAGTGTGCAGCGGAAACAGTGAAATTGTCTTCGCTGAGTACAACTGATAATCTTTTTTTGATTTAAAAATCAAAATACGAAATTGATATGAATTTCATTTGTTGTTTACATAGCTGTAATTATTTTGTTTCTTTGAGAATTTCGAATCCGAATTGAGGATTCGAAGAAATTGCAGATATGTGATTTTTGTTGAAATTTCCGCTGGCTTTCTTTTGTACTAATCATCTAATGATTAGATTTTTGCTGTTTTGAATTATCTTCATTGAAGATACATTTGAATGATTCCTCTATTCATTTTGTAGTACGTGCAAAAATTTGAATTGCACGTTATTGCATTTATTTTACGATGAACCGATGCTTGGTTATGATACGTATTTTGTTGCCGTTATTTTTATAATGGACTTTTTACACCAATGCTGAATTTTGAGGCACGGTGTTTTGTTGGCAATTTTAATGAATGAAAATTCACTGATGTCACATTTTGATGTGAATTCTTTTGATGAGATATTTGGTGTTTTAAAATTTCTGTCGCTTTGACTTCAGTAACAACCAAATTTTTAAAAGTGGATTTTCAAGCGGGTATTCCGCAATACTGATGTGTAACCGTTTTTACGATATTTTGTGAAGTACAATTTCCTTATCGAAATTGTTACTAATATTGCTGCTTTAATCACGTGATTGGAAAATCGTTTTGAAATGAAAATTGTTTTATAAAATTTTAGCAGTTTGCGTTTTCAAAAGAATGAGAAAGCGATTTAAACGATTCAACAAAATCGAGGATTATGACCCCTTTCTTTTACTGTTTCGCTTAACTCCGGACTTGTTCAGTTGAGAATGCGAATTGTTATTTTTACAAAAAAAAAAAAAAAAATTGTTTTCAGAAATTTTAACAGTTTGCGCTTTCAAAAGAATGAGGAAGCGATTTAAACGTTTCAGCAAAATCGAGGGCTATGACCCCTTTCTTTTACTGATTCGCTTAATTCCGGACTTGTCCGTTTGAGAATGTGAAATGTAATTTTACAAAATACACAATTTTGCACTTTCAAGGAAACGATAAAGAGAATCAAACGATTTAGTAAAACACGTGGTATGGGACATGTGCGTTTGCTATTTCGGTTAATTCCAGACTCGTTAATTGAAATATTTGATGATTTTGTGTGCTTTCGAGCCACTCTGCGGACCTTCGGGTCATTTGTTGGGCTTTCGGGCCACTCTGCGGACCTTCGGGTCAAATACCAGTACTAGACCTTCGGGTCACTCTGCGGACCTCCGGGTCAATCTGATGGGCGCCAAAATTTATGTTGAGTACTTGGTAGGCTTCGGCCACTCTGAGATGCACGTGCGGCGAATTAAAAACTCGCCTCTGATGGGATCGATCCAAGCTTTTATGTTGATTTTCTAGTCTTCTTAATTGATTTCTAGATATTTGTGGCATCCAATTATCTGCAGGTAATTGGATATTTGTTGATATGAGTTCTGATTATCGTTTTTGATAATCAGATATTTGTTGTTTCTAATTATCGCTTGTGATAATTAGATATTTGTTGATATGAGTTCTGATTATCGTTTTTGATAATCAGATATTTGTTGTTTCTAATTATCGCTTGTGATAATTGGATATTTGTTGATATGAGTTCTGATTATCGTTTTTGATAATCAGATATTTGTTGTTTCTAATTATCGCTTGTGATAATTAGATATTTGTTGATATGAGTTCTGATTATCGTTTTTGATAATCAGATATTTGTTGTTTCTAATTATCGCTTGTGATAATTAGATATTTGTTGATATGAGTTCTGATTATCGTTTTTGATAATCAGATATTTGTTGTTTCTAATTATCGCTTATGATAATTGGATATTTGTTGATATGAGTTCTGATTATCGTTTTTGATAATCAGATATTTGTTGTTTCTAATTATCGCTTGTGATAATTAGATATTTGTTGATATGAGTTCTGATTATCGTTTTTGGTAATCAGATATTTGTTGTTTCTAATTATCGCTTGTGATAATTAGATATTTGTTGATATGAGTTCTGATTATCGTTTTTGATAATCAGATATTTGTTGTCTCTAATTATCGCTTGTGATAATTAGATATTTGTAGATATGAGTTCTGATTATCGTTTTCGATAATCGGATATTTGTTGCTTTTAATTATCGCTTTAGATAATTAAATATTTGTTGATTTGAGATTTAATTATCGCTTTAGATTATTAAATATTTGTTGATTTGAGATTTAATTGTCGCTTTAGATAATTAAATATTTGTTGATTTGAGATTTAATTATCGCTTTAGATAATTAAACATTTGTTGATTTGAGATTTAATTGTCGCTTTAGATAATTAAATATTTGTTGATTTGAGATTTAATTATCGCTTTAGATAATTAAATATTTGCTGATTTGAGATTTAATTATCGCTTTAGATAATAAAATATTTGTTGATTTGAGATTTAATTGTCGCTTTAGATAATTAAATATTTGCTGATTTGAGATTCAATTATCGCTTTAGATAATTAAATATTTGTTGATTTGAGATTTAATTATCGCTTTAGATAATTAAATATTTGTTGATTTGAGATTTAATTATCGGTTTAGATAATTAAATATTTGCTGATTTGAGATTTAATTATCGCTTTTGATAATTAAATATTTGCTGAATTTGAAATTTGATTATCGTTGGTAATAATCGAATATTTGTTGATTTGAGAAATTTAATTATCGTTTTTGATGATTGAATATTTGCGATTTTTGAGATTTGAGCTTCGTCTTTTTCTCTGGCGATTCAGGTGAGTAATTTGATTTACTCACATTCAATTCGTGCTCTGTATGGGATTTCTGCTCTGTTTTTCCTTCTCTTTTAGTTGCTGGAACTCGATTGTTCTTGCTTGTGTTAGTCGTATGATTTTGATCCCTGATTCCCACGATGTTGATTCTTTCGATTGAAGCAGTCGAACCTTTTAATTTCTTATCTAATACTTCCCCGCTGACACTTGCTTTGCTTATACATTCGACATTGCCATGTTCTTATGATTGTTACCTCTTTCCCACTTATCTCTTAGGATTGCGAGGACGCAATTTCTTTAAGGAGGGGAGTCTGTAACAACCCGGAGTTTTACTGCTAAATTGTCATCGTCATTTAATGATTAATCTGTTGGGTTATCGTAGTTGGAAAATTTTTAATCAAGCTGAAATTCTTTTGAGAATTCATCAAAGAAGTTATGCGGGCTTTCGATTCAATCTTGGCCCAGGAAGCCTCACTCCTTTATTTTATCCTTGTGTGGTCGTTCCCTTCTTATTCAATTCGATCTGGTCCCCTTTTCATCCTCTCGTTCATTTCTAACCCTAAAACCTAAAATAGACGAAGAAACGAAAATGGCGACATCGTTCGTTCCTCCCTCCTTCACTTTCGAATACCCGACCCAATTCATTTTCTCGTGGTAAACCCTAAGTCTAAGAGAAAGAAAACGGTAGCACTCGTTCTCTTCCGCATCCATCTGCAAGAACTAGGGCTCGTTTGTATCGAAGGCGATCGATTCTCTGGCGACTTGGACTTTGGCTTCGACTTGGGTGGCTCGATCAGATCTCGTTGCCTTCGTCGCGATGAAAGGTGAGTTCTACTCACTTCTAATTCATACTCGAGAATTATTCTGTTGTTATGCTCGATTGCTTAGAGATGTTTGTCCTCGTGGATAATCACTGTTATGAGTTTGAGTTCGTCGACGTTGCTTTCGTCTCCATGATTTTGGTTAATGCTTTGATCTACGTGTTATACACGTTGTTGATACTTTCCTGTTTTAAAAACTTGGGTATTTTTGGGAATTTCTTCTGATTCACGGCCTTTGTTTATGAACGTTCGATCCTTTTGTTTGAAACGTTGAACCTAACACTTTCCTAAATTATACAACTTGACTGTTTTGAAAATAACAGATACACACTTGATTTAGTAAGTCTGCATTGATATTTTTCGACCTGTTATCATCTTCTTTGACTATGAACTGGTCTCCTGATATGTTTTGGTACTATGCCTGTTTGATTCCTCTTTCCATATGTTTTGATAGTGTTCTTCACTGGTTGCATCACAGCTTTGACATATGTTTACTGTACATATCACCTGACTTGATCATCTCTGCACTGTTCTTTGAATTGCTGGCTGTATATGCTTGAACTGTTACTCTTGCAACATTTAGAGGCAGTTGGCATTTATTCACTAACTGGAGTAGGATCTGCATTCATGTATGTTGTTACTAGACTTAAACATAGTTCATCTGAACCTTGGGTAGCTCTGGTTACTTGATTGCTCATTTCTGTAGTTACTGCACTGTAGACATTGTTGTTGCAGTTTTACATTTGACTCCCCTGTGTACTTTTGATCATTTCCCTGTGGACCTCACTGTGTACACGTTGTAGCTGTGCTTCCTTTACCTTGCTATAGTTCATCTCACTGTTGCCAATTTTAGTTGCCATTGTGGCTGCTGTTCACTCGTTGTCCCATTTGATCTGAGCATTTTGACTTGTATTCATGTGTATGCTTCATATGCATTCTGTTGATCTTTTGTGGCATTGAGTCGAGCCACGATTGCGGTGACTTGACCTTTGCATTTTGTTGTCCATTTTGCTCGGCGTTGATTTGATTACGAATATCATTTATTGCCTTTTCTGATTCTAACATTTCCATTTTTCAATTGGTTGCCAATGTATATGTATAATCCATATACATATATATTTGTTGCACCCATGATTTCTGAATTTAAACTGTTAAGAACAAATGCCACAACTTCTTGCCTCTGTTGCTTGATTATTGTGGCTGTTGCATTTGCATTGCTGAAAGCCTCCTTTGTGTATTGCATCATGTTGTGCACTTTTGATTTCACTTGCCTGGGTTGCACTTGACACTTGAGTTTATCAAGTTGTATTTCTTGAAGCTGCCTGAACCTGTAGCCTTCACTGTTGTGGTTCACTGCTTTCCTCTGTTCGTCACTTGAACTTGTTCAGTGGTGTCTGCACTTGTATCTCTTGTGCACTTCGACTCTCTTATGCCTTTTTGAACTAGTGCACTTGACCATGTGCCTGTAGTCTTGGTTTTACAGCTTGACCATTTTGTACTTCTCTAATTTTCGTTACCTGTACTTATATGCTTCATCATTATTTGCCATATTGGCTTCACTGCATCTCCATGTGCCTGTGGTACTCGCAGCGTAGTTGTTGCAGGGTTATCATATTCACTGATGGCATTTGGATTGTAATTGAGTCGTCACTGTTGCCTTGAATTGTTGCCATGAGGTTCACGTGCATTTTCTATTTAAGTTGCAAGCTCCAGTTCCATGTAGTTGTTAATTGAGGCATGTGCAGTTTCATTCTTGGCCTCTCTGTCTTTGACGTTGAGACCATTCATACATGTTGAGTCATGTCTGCTCATTCTTGTTACTGTCTTTAGCTGTTCATGTTCCTATGCTTGCTGAAGCTTATCTTGTGGCTTCACTCGTATCTCTTGTGATATCTTTTGAGTCTGTTTACTTTCTGACCAATCTGGGTTAGATATTTTGATTTCTCGACGTATTAATTACTGTTAGTACTTGGAGTTGTGGTGACTTTATATTCTGTTGTGGCGAGGCAGTGCACGCGTGCGTGCACTGCAGTCACACTGAATTGACAGATTTTAATCGATATTTCTTTTGTTCTTGATTCATCGACCTGTTGCGTAATTCGTAGGCTGTATTGGCGAGGCAGTACACGTTAGCATGTACTGCAGCCAATTAGCATTGATGTTTTTAAATTGACATTTCAATTGTTTAAACTGCTTTGGATTTTTGTTTTGTGGATTAACACTGTTTAGTGTTATATCTGCCGTTATCCGGTTCTCTTATCGAGAAGTTGGGTATACGAGATTTCTGTGACTGTCATCTATTTGAGATTGATTATTATTGCTGCCTATGCACTAATAAACTGGTTTGAATTAGACTGACCTGGGTATTATTTTCTTTTGAATATAATACTCGGGTCAGACCCGAGTATTTCAGGTTGTAGATTTTCTTCTTTGAGTTGCTGTTCAGGATATGAAGACTTTTCACATCGTCTGAAGCTGTCAGTGTCATTTTGTAGTAGTCATGTCATTGTATAGAACGATATGTATTCATGTATATTAGTCGATAATGTACTTGTATATATAACTTCTAGAGTCAACAGTTGTAGTTGTATCATATGTATTGTGTCAACTATGTATTAACTGACATCAGTTATATATATATGAGACTTTTGTTTTTATCTGTGTTCCGCATTTATATTATCTGTGTTATCGTTATATCTAATGTCCTAAACTATTATGAACCATCGTAGTTTGTTTTATACTGATAATTGGGTGTGTCGATGGGAGTAAATGAATAAGATGAAAAATAAAAAGTATATACCACTCCTATCGAGATAACCAATATTAGTGTAAGGCCAATTACGGATGGTCGCTCCTATCCAGCCTTATTCTTCGTAATAATAGACAGTATTTCTTTTAATACTCTTTGTTATTATGAGCATAGAGGTGGGGCGTCACAATGATGGTTTAACCTATTTTTGTGGTTATGATTTTGAAAATGAATATGATTTAAAGTGAATAATGATTTCGAAAGTGAATATGATTTTGAAATGATTATGATTTGAAAGTGAATATGATTTTGAAGTACATAATAATTTCGAAAGTGATATGATTTTGAAGTGAATATAATATTTTGATATGAAGTATGGATTGGTTGAAATGTAAAAGAACCATCCGGTGTGCAAAATATAACAATTGGTTGTTAAAGAGACCGGGGCCGGCTATTGGCATACTCTATGTCAACACTGGAACCACTTCAACAACTGTGTATGTGGTGGAGAATCCAGAATGAAGTATGATAGTTTGGCGAACGCTACTGGTACAAGATAAGAACGCAGTCCTGATCTTCGGGTTAGCTTGAGATGACTAAAACAGGAGCTATTGACGGGCCAAGTGAGGTCGCTCCTCCGATCGGACACACTTCTTCGATACCATATCTATTACTTTGTGATTGATTTGGTGGCCACCTTCGATTTGATTATGGGAGTGTTGTTTCGAGGTGAGCGGTAGCTGCGGCTATGCGTTACCATCAGCCCGGAAGTGTAAACGGTAGAATCCTACCCTAGCATTGCCTCGTTGTGCTTTGTCATCTGCCTTATCGAGCCCACTACGATTTTGGTTTGTGTTGTACCTATGGAGTGCTCCCTGATAGCCCACTAGTTTACAGTGGAGTTTACAATACTGTATAAACTATAGCATTATATAAAATGTGTTAAGGGGGATATGGGTAATGCCTTAACGCTATTTTAATACTTTAATTTACTATAGACATATTATAATAGCGTATTTTATTATATATGTAGAAAGTTTAACAGATCCTTAGGAGATGGAATACCGAACATCCCTTAAGTTATTGCATGCATGTTAGACACTGGATAGAAGATGTAAAATCCTGTAAACATCTCTGAAGTCGTTACACTCATATTTACTTATTTTATTTAACTTACATAAGACCTTTTAGTTCTGACTCAAGTGTTTTGTCTTTTCATTACGGTCGGGTCAGCCTGAGCATTCAGTGTTGAAGACTCTATTTCTGGAGGACGAAGATGGAGTTTAGTATTATATTATTATTTTATCCCAGTGTATCATGTTGTTTGTTTTTTTGAAAACTCCGATTTGTATTGTAAAGTGTTATTAAATGTTATTTTTCAAACAGCTTCATGGACAATTTATTTGATTATTATATTTTGTCATTCCGCTGTAAGATTCTGTGATTTTTTTTCCTTCTTTTCTCTTATTTTCTTATTTACCCCATTAACAGTCCTCCTTTTTTAATGGTTTGAGTTGACATTTGTTGTTTGTTGTCAATTTAAACCATCCAAAAAGGTGGGTCATTACAGTTGGTATCAGAACTTTGGTTTAGTGATAACCTTAGCTTTGTGGGGTTTGACTCATTTAAGATAGGGTAGTAATACCCTAGAATGAGTTATTTGAGCATATATATATGAGAGAGCGTATTTGTTAGTGTTATAAAAATGTTTTTATATTGTGTTAATTTGTTCAGTTTAGTATTTATAAATTCTGGTCAGTACATAGGACGCTATGGCATCGATAGGGATTTCTAAACACTTAATAGGGCAAACCGACATAATATTGTTTTGAAATATAGGTAATGAATTAATTTTACCTAGTATTATATTTTGTATATAAAAAGAATAAATTTTATAAATAGATATAGTTGGATGTGATATGTTGTTTGTTAGGTAGTGAAATTTTATAAATATTGGTTGCAAAATAATATTTACAAATAAAGTGAATATGAATTGGGAATTTGAGAACTTATGTTCTGGAGTTTTGAAAATAGGTTTTCAAAGATTTTGAAATATAATATTAGTATTATTTGGAAGTATTTTTGGATATAAACATTTTCAATGGGATTTGAAAGAAATGTTTTAAAGAATTTTCAAAAAGGGAATAAGTTCTGTACTCCCCTCTTCGGTCGCTGAAAAATAATTTCGGTGATGACGGCTGCATTATCCACATTCATTTTTGAGTCTCAAAGTGAGGGAGGCCATTAGTAGCTTTGCTACGTGTTTGTCTTTGTAAGGTTCTTGAACCCGACCTTCGAAAATCGGCACCCGTACTTCACTTGTACTCGAATGCCGTAGATTCAAACGCCGAATCTGGCTCCCCGGAGCTTATAACACAGTAAGTATAACAACACAGTGGAACAAAGAAATCAATGATATCATATACAACTCCAATGAATACAATATCCAGAATGATATACAACAATGATATCAATATGGTACAAGAATATCAGAGATAAATAATGATACAGCGGAAAATAGAAGTGATACTCCAAGTGATCCGACAAAGAGAATGGGGCCAATAACTCCAACATCAAGCTTGAAACACCAACACGATGCACCAAGATAAGCAGGTGCAGTCATCAACTCCGATGAAGTGAACTAGCTCCAGATAATCTACTAAACCTGAATATCTGAGAAACCCAACTCTAAACTGCCCGTGTGGAAAATTGTGGGCACCCAGAGTTTAGGAAGGGAACAATAAACTCCGAGTCAGTCATGGGACTGGTGTGAGTAACAAAAAAACAGTTTATCTTTAAAACAACAACAAAAGAATTTTAAACATTGAAACCCGCAATGCTTTTTGGAAAATGAAACTACCATAAGGCCTCCCGGCACACACACAATGCAATCGCACACATGGGGGAGATTTGTCCTTATGATAGTCCAACATGCTTACTATGCAAAAATCCTTTTGATATTATTAATAGTGCATAGTGTACAAAATCATTTCGAAAATACAATATTAATCTTAGCCATCATAGGTACCATTATATTATGCCTACTATAGCTACCATTTTAAATGGCAGGTTCTACAACTAAAACCGTATAAGGCTCGTATTGTTTCTTTGGATTTTCCAACAAATGATCAGGCTAAGGAACTTCCTATGCCACATGGGAACGCCTCTGGAGGGACGCCCCAAGAACCACCTGGCTCTCTGCCAACACAAGGCCGGTTACCCCCTTCCCGGGTAGTAAACCTGAGATATGCCACCCCCGGTCCTTTGGGACCTTTATCCGAGAGCTCTCGATCACACATCAACAATCACACAGAGTAAATGAGATTGGAGCAAGCACATAGGTAAATATCTGGGCTCCATACCATGATACCACCTTTTTCCAGAAGGAATGGTCATACCCTAGGGGTGCTACCCCTGAAACCTTGCCGCATCTTTCCTGTTTCGACCATTTCGGGTTTGTGAGGCTCGATGAGGTCTCGTCCACAAAGCTATGCTTTACACGAAAGCCATGCTTTGATCAACAAATGATCAGCAACACACAACAACACTTAGCATGCCACATTACCAAATTGGGAGTATATCAATGATAACCTTCAACTACATAACCTCTGAGCTCATACGTCTCAGAGAAGGGTGTTAAGCTAAGAGAATAAATTCTCCGCCACCAAACAGAAATGTATTTGAAAGAAATCAGCTTTATATCTCAAAGTGTAATGTCAGACATACAACCATACAAGTTTGTTCCGAGTTGGAACAGAACCGAAGGCACTTCCGAAGAAGCCCTTGCAATCCGGGTATTCACAATCCCGATCGGATTTCCCATCACTTAGGGAATCTCTATACCGGGGCCACTCGGTGCAGAGACAATCAATATGTTATCCTATCGTTTTCATAAATACCCGGTCTTACCACCGGTCTTCAAATGCTATCCATTTACGTCGTATCACTATTCAGAATGGGTTATATGACACAAAGTCCTCTCCCGGCTAAACCGAATAGTGAGCGCAATATTTGAAAACATATGGATATTGGGATTTCGATTAAGTCACAACTTATTACACAAACTTCTCTTCAAATGGTTTAAACACATTACCATTTCAATCTTTTACACAAAAGATTCATTTCACAAAGTTCACCCAGTTTCACAAAGATCTATTCATAGATTTTCAAATCAGTTTTCCATTTCGATTGGATTAACTCGTCCAATCTTTAAACAAAGATTTAATTGATAGCTTTCAAAACACGTTTCCAAAGATTTATTCGTAACTTGGAAAACCATTTTCATTTCAATTTGAAATTCTTTTATCATTGGAAATTCATTCCTTATATGAAAGCTTCTATTATTTGAAAACAAATAGTTTTCATTTCGGAAAATCTGATTCATTTATACGAGTTAAAGTCCTTGGGTTAAATTCAAATTCTCTAAACCATACTTTTAAAATGGTTTAAATTCATATAAACACATTTATGACCATAATTTCCAAACATGGAATTCAATTCCAAATTTTGAATTCAAATTCAAATTAAATTATTTAAACTGGAAGCTTCACCAACTTATTCAAAATAACTTTTCTCTTAAAACTCCTTTTCAAAAGCTTTAACATTTAAGCCAAATTCATTTCCAAAATCAATTGAAATTAAAATTTCAATTTCAAAAATATTAAATTTAAATCATCTGTGACTTAACTGATTTCCACGTGAAATCCATATTTGTGTGTGTAAAAGTGTGGTCCAGGGGTTTTACACAGTAGTGCAACATCATTCAATCATCACAGATTCAACACAACAATATAGTTGATAAGCGGTATAACTATAACGCTTAGCATTCATTCACAGATCATAGATAATATACAAATGTATCACAAATAAATGATTAAATTATACACAGCTCAATCCACAGAACAAAATATCACAAATCATATAGGACAATCAATTCAAGGCATCTCATACAATACAATCATTCATAAGTAAGGTCAAGCATTCCATAGTCATTTATAAGTAGGATTAATTAATTGTTTAATCCTAATTAATTCAATTTATTTCCAACTAAATTAATTACTTATGAATTAATTATCCAATCCTGATAAATTAATTACAAATCATTTGATATAAATTAATTAATCAATCACCTTAATTAATTAAATTATTCTTAATTAATCATATTAATTAAATTAACCTTTAAACCAATTACATAATTAAATAACCCCTTAATTAATTATTTTGCAAAATTAAACCTTTAATTACATACCATTAAGTAATCATCTCATAACAACTAATCATTAATTACCAATTAATCTTTATCGTTAAATTAATTTACTTTAATTAATCTTTAATTAATCTTTAAGTAATTTATCTTTTAATTACTTTAATGACATCATATTTTTAATTACATTAAGTAATCAACCTTTTAATCACTTTTATTAAATAATTATCCTTAAATACTTGCATCGATTAACTATTTCTTAATTAAACACATCAAGTAATTATCTCTTAATTACTTTTATTAATTAATTATCCATTAGTCACTTTTATTTATCAACTATTCTCTAATCACTTCCCATTAATGATTTCATTTATCACTCACAAATATGTTTGAAAACATTTATTTCAAATTTACCTTTAAAATTTCATTTTAAATTCCAAGCTTTAAAATGAATACCAATTTAACTTTAACAAAGTTTAAATCACAAATTAAAAAAAAATCTCTTTAAAATCTCATGTTAAAGAAAACATACCTTATAAAGAATTTTAAAACCAAATTAAATTTTTAAATCCAAATCAATTTAAAATACACTTTAAACATACAAAGTTGTTTAGACATTTAAATTTTGATAAAACTTTATTTATCTCAAAACTATGATACAAAACTAGGTTTAAATTCATACTTAAACTTGATTTCTAACTTTGTTTAAAAATCTTGCTTTAAATTAAATTTTAGTTCAAAATTAAAAACCCAGACAGGTTTAAACCTGTCACCAAACATTACCCGAGGCCAAATCAAAAATCCCCGAGCCAAAACAAGAATGCTTCGAGCCACTCCCTCAACTAACTCGAGTCAACCCCGAGAAAACAAAACCCCACAAACCAAAACATCACCAGAACTCAAAACATACACCGTGCACATGCACCCACGACGCCGCCCTCTCCGATCAACTCTGATGACCCCTACACGTCGCCGATCAACCACGTACCCGATCATGATCATCACATTGCCACCAAAAACTCAAAATCGAAATCGAGTTCCAGAGTCAAACCTGGAACTGATGTCTGGAACATCACTCAAACCTGGAAAAAGACTCGCACATGAAACTCCGACCACTGGAGTGCCTCCACCTCCGGCCACGGCTTCATCCACGTCCTAGCTACCTTTTCCCGAAGTTTTGTAGAACTCGATCGACCATAGGAGATATGCCGATCAAAAATTCAAGAACACCCAAAACAAGGGTTACTGCCTAACTCGATCAACCACCACCGCCACATTGATCTGCTCCACTATCAAGCATTTTTCCCTAACTTCACAAACATCCTTGCATCACCACAGCAAGTTACAACCTTCCAGATCCTCGAGATCACCAGAAATCACCAAATCAAAGAAAAACAGGCAAACCCAAACTGCTCCTCCACTATAACTCTAAAAATTAAAATTTTAACTTTAAAAATCTTGTTAAAGCATACGAATTCAGTTTATATACATGAAATCGTAAATTAAAATGTTTGAATTTTTGATTTCCAAAGGTATTTACAAGTTGCTTTATCTTAAATAAATTTTAAAAACTTAGTTTATAATCAAACAAACAACTTTTGTTTATATTTTAAGTTCTATCAGTTATTAAATCAAAGGATGAGAATTTGTTTGCAAATCTGGTCTGGAAGAAACAAGAACAGAGGTAACTCAATTTGTACAGGCAGACATATATTTAAACATCAACATACATACACAGGAATGCATTAATATATATACACATCTCAGACAATAATTAAGCAACATATATACTTAAGTATTTTAAAATTTAAGTTACTCACAGTGGTTTGAAGGTAAACAAGGCTGATGATAAACCAGGCTTAAACTTGCTTGATTGTTTCAAGTTGTAGCTTTTTTTTCTTTTTTTCCATTAATACTCAAGCTTTGCTATGTTTTTGCTGAACGCACTGAGATGAGAAGAAGTTGATATATGGAAAGGAAGCTTGCAGTGGATGTTATTTGTACAGGGTGTCATTATTTTGTTTGTACAACATCAGAGATTTTTCTCTTTGCTTATGGAGGCTGAAGACATTTTCGAATTGACCTTGGTTTGCTGTATTAAATGCTTATGTCCTTTATGTTTCTTCATTTTGCTTTGTTTTATTACTTTACTTGTTTCATACTTACCTTTCCTTTGTTTGAATACTTGAATATAATTTGCTGTCTTCTTTTTTGCAAGCTACATAGATCTTTTATTTTTCAAGTTCTTGTCTTGCATTTCTATCCTACAGGCAACAAACATTACTTGCCTGGCAGCCTTTATACTTTATGTACAAATATAAACTTTATTTTCTTTTGTTTTGTTTTATGGATATAAATGTATTTGCACTGGCTTGTTTTGCAAGCTTCATATATCTACATATTTTCTTTCTTTTCCTTTGCTCGTACATAGATATTTATATGTATGTTTGAATACTTAGTTGAATGTACTTGAATGTATATATATATATATATTTTCTTTAGCTTTTCCTTATTATTTTACAATACAAATAATTTTTTATTTTAATATATTATTAGATTCTTAGCTAATGTATTGCTTTATATTTTATAGTTTATCTTATATATAATTGTTTCTATTTCTAACTTAATATTTATTTTATTTTTATTATTTTCATAGTATATTTTGTTTGTATTAATACATATTATTTAAGAGGATATTTTGAAATTAAATACATACTAAATAAATTACATAGATATATTTTATAAATTCAAATTATTTTTAAACCATTTACTTAAAATTTAAATTCAATTGATTTAACACATATTTTATTTGATTTGGAGAAACTCAGAACAATTTACCAATTAATTTCACAATCTTTATTCCAAAAATTAAATTATTTATCAATTTAAATATATATAAAATCCGGGGTCGTTACAGTCTTGATAAACGGATTTTAATTTTATTTTCTTGAGTATGATTTGATATATATAAAAGATATGAGTATATATATTATTTTAAAATGATTTGAAATGAACCCGGTATTTAGTTCTTAAGTTTCTATAAGTTAGGGATTTCAATTATTATAATGAAATTTTGACAATTTTAATAGTTAAAAACTTCTAAAATGAGAAATAAGAAATTAGGAGCTAAGTGTTAATGAAACTATAAAGGAATTAGAGATTTGTAACCTACAAATTAAAAGATAATGAAAATTAAGAAGATGTAAATATTGAACATTTTTGTTAACTAAAATTAATAAGATAAATTTGTATAACATTCAATTACATTCTATAAACATATACAAAACTTACTTGAAATATTAAAAAGTTAAAATGTTAAATATGAATATGTAATAGAATCTTATACAAGTAAAAGCTTAATAACAAAAATGCTTCAAAATGAACATATGTTTATAAATGAAAAAAATAAGATGTACAAGAAATATATAAATTTAAGTAAATGGTTGAAATGCTTAATAATCAAATTGAATAGTAAAAGTGAATATCACTTAAGTAAATGATTATAAAATTAAGAAAATGACTGAAATGATTGATTGATGAATATTAATATTAAAATGGATATCAAGGTTATAAGTAATAATAAATATGAAATAAACTACAATGAAATGTACGTAATACTGTAATACTGGAGTCATTGATGATTTCATATTTTGAATGGGAAATAAATTGTGTAAGTAATGAAAGAAAATTAATAAAAGATAATAATTGTATGAATGAATTAAAACAAATGAAAGTTAAATGATGTGGAAAGAAACCAATAGAATAAACTTAAATAATATTTAAGGTTTATTGTTGTTTGGTTTATGGGATGTTTGGAAAAGGATACTTCAAATTGTTTAAGGTTGTATGAGTAATCTGTTAAGTAATTATCTAAGGTTGTTGAGCGTAGGGTATGCTAGTAGTTTATTTATCATCCTTGTATGATGAAAAGTTTCTGAACCTTAACAAACCATTAGATTGGTTGTTATGGATGTATGATTGATTTCTTTGTTACATATAATGGTCATGTTGTTTTGTTTGCATATGTTTTGTTTTGATTTGCTTTTGTTACTAATTGAAACAACTAAACATTTATCTTTTACATAATTCTCACTATTTTGGATTAAATAAGTGAAATACAGGTTTATGGAAGCAATGGCTACTGCTTTTGGTTTCATAAATAAAGTTTGTTGCCCGACAAATAGGTACGTTTTCGGATTTTTGTTTTAAGAACGATATTTTATTATTTTTACCATGGTTTGGGATGTTTTATTATTGAAATATGATATATATATATATATATAGAAATTATTGATATTATTATTTTTCTGGACCTATCCGTACAAAGGAGACTCTGCCAGAATTTTTCGAAATTTAGGACTTAGAAATTTTTTGAGAAAGTAAAAGTATTTTTTCAAACTTTTATTAAACTTGAATATTAAAGATTTAATTGTTTATAAATTTATATATTTTATTTAAAATACTTAATTATGTAAGTTTAAAGTGTTTACAAATTAATTATTTTAAACAAAAATATAGTAGTTCATTAATTCCTTCTTTTCCTTTTCAAGGATGAAAAGTTTTGAGTGGGGGAGAGTGTAACGACCCGCATTTTTTATAATTAAAATATTAAATTAAACAACCTTTTGGAATTTAATATTGTGAGAAATTAAAATTTATGATTTATAGATGGGAAATTTTTTTAAAATGTAATTTAATAATGTTGATTGAATGAAATTGACAATTGTTACTGTGATTTCAATCAATTGTAACAGTAAAGCTAATTGGGAATGTAATTGTAATGCTCAAATTGGAAATAATCGTAAAGTTTAATAAGGACGAAAACAAATGACTGTATGAACATAAATTCCAATTGATTAGAATAATAAATGTTAAAAAAAGAATAATATATGTTTCTTTACTAAATAAAAAAATCATATGTTTATTTATTTGAAATGTTGGTAGCTGAAAAATTTATTACAGGAATAAGAAATCAGTTATTTAATAAGAAATTAATAAATTTTGGTTTGTATACAATAATTCTGTAAATACGTTAAATTACTGTAACGATCCGCATATTTTTATGAAAATATATTTAAACGATTTATTTAAATATAGCATCGTTAGTTGAATATAAAAGTCCAAAACGTGACTTTTTGTAAACGGTCGAATCCGGACTCGAGACCACTTCCATTGAGTCCAAAACGGTGTTTGCGACTTTTTTTGAGTATAAACATCGATATGTTTGGAGTGGATTAGAATTTTGATATTTTCATTTGGGACTTTGGGTTTGGGTTTCAACCCACTAACCCAATAAGAGAACCCAACTCCTCTACCTAATAACTCCCACTCCACTCCTCTTCATTCATTCACAACATTTCCTAACACTCTCAAGCCTTAGAAAGAATGGTGGGAAGAGGAAATTAAAATTCCTAAGCCCTAGTTTCTCTTAGGAATTCAAATTCAAGTTATAAATCAAAGAGAAGCTTAGGTAAGCATCCTCTTTATCTTCTCCATCTCAATCTCTCTTGAATTTTCAGAAATTCCTATAACCCTACTTAGGAAAAACTTCACCTTTGATAATAGATTGAAGATTCTAGAGGTGTATTGAAGAGGAATTGATCTTGCCTTGTTTTAAAGCTTCTCATTCGTTGTTTTTGGGTTTAAAGGTGAGTTCTTGAACTCACATCTATGTCTATAGCTTTCATTGTTGTCAGGTATGAATTCCTAACATCTATTTCATGTTCAATTGCTTTTGATTTGAATTGATTTGGTGAATTTTTCCAATTTTGGTATTTTGAAGTCAAAATCTTTAAAGATCCTATCTTGGATGTTTGGACATGTTTTTGGTGGTGTATCGAAGAGCTTATAGGGCTGGGTTGTCGATTGGCATAAATCCCTAGCATCCATCGCTTGTTCGATCGCTTTCCATTTGGATTTTGCCCTTTTTGGGCTAGGCTGATTTTTGCCTAGCAGGGAAATCCAAACGTCTGGAAGGAAATTCAAACGTTTTGAAGGAAATCCAGACGTCTAGTTGAAAAATCCAAACGTCTGGAAAGTGCCCCTGGAAAAAGAAAAAGGGCAGAGAAAAAATCCAGACGTCTGGAAGGAAATCCGGATGTCTGGTTGAAAAATCCAAACGTCAGGAAGGTGTCCCTGAAAAAAAAAGGCAGAGACAAAATCTAGACGTCTGGATTTTCAACCAGACATTTGGTTCTGTGCAGTTTTGCCTATTTTGGCTGTTTTTGAGTGGATTTCCAATTTTTATCGATTTTTGTTGATCCGGTTAGTTGTTGTCAATTTTTATCGACTTTGATGACTTCATTTATGGATTTTTGGGAATATCCATTTGATTGGGATTTGATATCGATATTTATGGTTGGAATTCACGTCGTCGAATGTGAATTTTTGGTGATCGATTGTTTTTACAATCGTTTTCTTTGATTTGTCACTTTTAAATACAAAGGTTTCTATACTAATAGTAAACACTCAAACTCTTTCACAAAAATGATTTCAACATTTCTTTTAAATACAAAGCTCATTTTAAAACCGTTTTCCAATCTATTAGTAAATACAAACCTTTACCTCATTCGTACGAGAAATCCAATTAAACGACTTAGCAAAACAAGTGGTATGAAACGCTTGCGTTTACTTTGTCGGTTAATTCTTAGACTTGTTCGATTGAAATCTTGTGACAATTTTCGAGTGGAAATCTACAATTTGTTCGTAAATATTTAAGTTAAGCCAGTGGTTATGGGACATGAAGCTAAACTCATTTATTTACTAGCTTACTGTAATTTACGCTTTTTGTTGATCAATGATCATCATTTTACGGTTTAGACTAGCGATATGCGATGTCTCTTTGTCCGCGTGGGGGACTGTACCCCGTTCTATTGAGCTTCATCTCATTTTTATAGGCTAGCGACCTATGGGTTTTATGGAGTTCAGTTCATCGGGCGTACCGTTATTGCACTACGTCGTTGTTCCAAATTATTTGAGTTTCAGGTTCACCGGGCGTACCATTATTGCACTACGTCGTTGTTCCGAATTATTTGAGTTTCAGGTTCATCGGGCGTACCGTTATTGCACTACGTCGTTGTTCCGGCTCATTTGAGTTTCAGGTTCCTCGAGCGTACCATTATTGTACTACGCCGTTACACTGGCTCTATAGTTAGCGACCATGGGATAGCGACCCGTTTGTGATACACGTGTTGGTGAGTTTTCATGCTCCCGTTTGTGATGGGCCTCCCCCTTTATGTTTTTCTTGATTTCTAATTGTTGATTTCTGGAATTTGTGTTTCACCAATTTTTGCGATTGACATTGATATGTTTTGTAAATATTTGGGGTTTGGTGAATAAGCTAAAAAAATGTGATATTCTTTTTTGGATATTTGACGAGATTTGAGATATTGTATGATTTTTATTGTTATCGAATGTTTTACTTGTCATAGTATGGCATTGTTGTTATCATACATTTTTGTTGTATCTCTTATCCTATCTCATCTTACATGATATTTATAGCTAGACTGATCCATTTATTATTTTTCTTCTTAAATAATACTCGGGTCAGACCGAGGTGTTACAGGTGCTTCCACTTGACTTCTTAGCAGGGGCTAGCTTCAGACTTTTAGCTAACTACTTTAGCTTAGTAGTTTTTATTTTTATACATTCGAGATGGAGACTCCTTGATGTATACATATTCTTTTGCTTAGCACTTGTACCTATTCTTTTGTGATGTAGTGGATCTTGTTTGACCACTACTCTGATGTACACTTTTATGTGATATATTCATATCTGTTTCCGCCTTTGTGATATGAATATCTGCGACTGATTTATGTTATGCTTATTTTATATTTGTTTTCGAAGGCCACACAGCCACTGTGTAGTAGTTTTGAGTTTGTATTGGATATGTTAGATTTCCTCTTGAAATGAAATGCAGGTCATATTATCTGACATATCGATACTCACACAAAGCAATTACATAAATGGTCGCTCCTCAACAACCTTATTCTTCGTGCTAGTCGACGGCATTACCCCGTAGTGTCCTTGGCTAGTGTGAGTATAGAGGTGGGGCGTCACAGCTTGATATCAGAGCCAAACTTCCGAACAATATAGAATATCATAGCAAGGATCATTGTCCTAAGTCTCTCTTAGGAATCGTGCCTTGGGATTTAAATTCGAGTCATAGGACCCGTTTTATCCTATTTTATTTTATGATGCCTTGTTTTATCAATCAAGTTTGTTTGATATTCATTCTGAGAATAACCTTTTTCCTCTTCTTTCTTTCTTTCTTAAAGAAGAGAAATGGTTAGACCTGGCTGTCCAAGCACCGGTCAATCCAGTGCTACTCCTCAGGAAGGCGTATTCATGTCTTCCCAACAGCTTTTGGATCTTGTAAAGAATGCTCAAGCTGCCGGACCCACTCCAGAGCCTACTCATCCTAAATCCGGGTTTGCATGCTTGTGCAGTGATTATACCAATTTGGGTGGAAGGCCATTCAAGGGTTCTGAAAGTGTTATAGAAGTCCAAGCTTGGCTTAGAACATGCAATCACATCTTTTCTCGCATGAATCTTGTTGATCTACATCGAGTCCAAGTGGCTTCTAGCATGCTCCAAAAGAGAGCATTAGATTGGTATGAGCTTTTGGTTTCTGAAATTATTGAAGCAGATCTTACTTAGGAGCAATTCCGGGAAAGGTTCGAGTTAAAGTTTGTGCCGGAAGCTGAAAAAGTAACTTTGGCCCGACGCTTTATTGACCTTGTTCAAGGTGAATATTCTGTGATGGATTACGTCGCATCTATTGAATCTCTCTCTAAATATGGGGTCGGGTATATTAATACCCCACTGAAGAAAAATCAGAGGTTTGTCTATGGGTTGAATAAGAACCTCAAAAAGCCTTTACTCCTTAAACTAGAAGTTTCTTTTGATCAGCTTGTTGATATCGCCCTTCGACTTGAAGAAGCCGATAAAGGAAGAGATAGTGACGTTGGAGGTTCCAATAAGAGCCTCAATAACAACAAGAAGAGGCATATTAAGTTTAAAAGCCCTAATCCCAACAAGAAAGTGAAGCAAGCAACTTCGGTAGCAAAGACTTCAATCCCTAATCGTGGAGTATGCTACAATTGTAGTTCTAAGGACCACTATGCAAATAAGTGTCTGAATCCCCTTACTTGTCGCTATTGCAAAGGTTTGGGTCATCTTTTATCTTCATGCCCGAAACTTCCAAACAAGAAAGAGGGGAAAGCTGAATGTTGTGCAAGTCCCTAGTAACACTTCTCTTGGTCAAGGTATTTCTCATTCTGTCCTTGGTGGCATTATTATGTTTCGTGATCATCCTGTTCGAGTTCTTTTTTATACGGGTGCATCTCATTCTTTTATATCAAAAGAACTTGTTTATACTTTTTCTTTAAATATTATCGGCTTAAGGACTTCACTGAGAATTGCGAATCCGGTTGGTGGATCTGCAACACTCAGTTTACTTTGTAAAAATGTCAGAATTAATTTATGTGATTATGCTTTCCGATCCGATTTGCATGTTATGTGCTACTTAGGCTTCGGAATTGATTTTTGGGAAAGGATTGGCTTAATCATTATGAAGCCCATATCCTATGTCCCGAGAGGACTATCGATCTTCAACATTCTTAATTTGTTAAGCAGGTTTTTAATTTTTCTTAATGATTTCGATTCCAATTCGGTGGCATCATTTTATTCTTTAAACGCACATGATGAGGAAAATATTATTTCTCTCATTCAAGTAGTTTGTGAATTTTACGGTATTTTTGAGCTTGTATTTGAATTACCACCTAAGCGATCTATTGAGTGGTGCTAAGGTCTTTTCAGCTTGACCTTGCCACTAGTTTTCATCAGCTACGAGTTGCGGAGGGTAGCATTCCACTTACCGCATTCCGCACTCATTATGATTCTTATGAGTGACTCGTGATGTCATTCGGTTTGTCCAGCTTATTTCATCCATCTTATGAATCGAGTATTCTGCGAATATCTCGATGAGACCATCCTTGTATTCATTGATTATGGATGAAAAGAACAATTTAAAATTTTCAAATCTTTTTAATAAGATATTATCATATAGAAGATGATTTTGTGTTGTTTTTCCCATTAAGTGCTTTAAGAATTCTGGTCGATGCGCTTGATCAACGTTATCGATAGGAATCTCCTAAACGCTATGATGAGACAGTCAGACACAATAAATTGACTTGTAAAAAGTTAATTTTTCTAAAAAGATGAATACATAAAGTTAATCATAATTTTGAATGTCATAGCTTTTCGGGAAAGAGGATCATAAAATAAATGATTTAGCATAGAAGCTGCTTTTCAAAAAAATTAAAAGAACTCCTTTTCAATGCTCCTATTCTTGTGATTCCCGAAGGGAACCAAGACTTTATTGTTTATACCGATGCTAGTCGTGTTGGTTTGGGAGCCGTTCTCATGTAAAGGGAACGTGTTATCGCTTATGCTTTTAGGCAATTAAAGCCTGCTGAGACTAGATATACCACTCATGATTTAGAGCTCGCGGCTATTGTTTTCGCCCTTAGAATTTGGCGTCATTATCTTTTGGGAGAGAAATTTATTCTCTACACCGATTATAAATCTTTGAAGTATTTATTTTCTCAAAAGGAACTTAATTTGCGTCAACAACGCTGGCTCGAATTCCTTGAATCTTATTATCTTGATATTCTCTATACTCCCGGAAAGGGAAATCATGTTGTCGATGCCCTTAGTCGTAAGCAACAAGCGGTTGTTTCCATGATGATATCCGAATGGAATGGTCTCGAGACTTTGTCCACTTGTGAGATTCGAGATCGTGAATCTGATTCATGTCCATCTCTTGTTTTATGTAGCCTTGAGGCTCATCCTTCTCTTTTAGACCGCATCCTTGAAGCTCAAAAGCAAGATCCTGAATTAGCTCTTCTTAGCCAAAGTTGTAGGGATCAAAATAAGGTTGATGGTTTGAAAGACTTTGATATTGATGCTCGCGGAGGCATTCGAAAATTTGGTAGACTTATTGTGCCAAATATTATTGATCTTTGTAAAGACATTTTAGAAGATTCTCATCGTTCTAAATTTACCATTCATCCCAGTAGTAGTAAAATGTACGCGGATATGAAGCGACTTTATTATTGGGATGGAATGAAATCTGATATTGCTAACTTTATTAAGCGTTGCATGACTTGCCAACTTGTTAAGGTCGAGCATCAAAGGCCCGGTGGGTTATTGCAACCTTTAGACATTCCTGTTTGGAAGTGGGATCAAGTCTCTATGGACTTTATTGACGGTCTTCCCCGTTCTCGTTTGGGTCATGACAGTTTATGGGTGATAGTAGACAGACTTACAAAATCCACCCATTTTCTCCCCGTTCGGTCCAATCGGACCATACAACTTTTGGCTAAACTCTATGTCAAAGAAATTATTAAATTGCATGGAGTTCCAACTTCTATTGTTAGTGATCGTGATCCATTATTTACTAGTGGATTTTGGAAAGGTCTTCAAAAAGCTTTGGGAACAAAGCTTAATTTTAGCACCGCTTATCATCCTCAGTCCGATGGACAAATGGAGCATGTGAATCAAATTCTTGAAGATCTTCTTCGTGCATGTGTTCTTGATTTTGGTGGAAGTTGGGAAGATCATATTTCTCTTGTTGAGTTTTCCTATAAGAATAGCTTCCAATCTAGTATTGGTATGGCACCTTTCGAGGCGCTCTACGGAAGGCCATGCCGATCTCCACCATGTTGGCTTGAAGCCGGTGAGAAGCTAGTTTTAGGTCTAGATTTTTTTCGTGATGCCACAGAAAAGATTGACCTTAATCGTCATAGGATGAAAGAAGCTCAAAGTAGACAAAAATCCTATGCCGATAATCGAAGAAGGAATTTAGAATTTTCTGTTGGAGATTTGGTGTTCATTCGTGTTTCACCTATGAAGGGTGTTGTGCGTTTCAGTCGATCGGGAAAATTAGCACCTTGATATATTGGTCCATTTCCCATCACCGAATGCATTAGTTCCGTGGCTTATCGCCTTTTATTACCGGCTCAATTTTCTGCTATTCGTGACGTATTCCACATCTCTCAACTACGGAAATGCCTTAGAGATTCTGATTATATTCTTGAGGCCGGTGTTATTGAAGAAATTAAAGTTTCGCCTAATTTGACTTATGAGCAACATCCTATTCGCATCATTGCTACGGAGGTTAAACGCCTTCGAAATAAAGATGTTCCTCTTGTGAAAGTTCAATGGTCCACAAATCATAAGGATTACTCTTGGGAATCCAGAGAATTCATCGAGTGACCATATCCGGACTTACTCTCTCGTGCTCCTTATGGTGAACTTCTCATTTCAAAAATTTCTTCTTTTGTGTTGTTATGCCTATGGTTGTTACATTTTATTTTTCTTCTTAAGTATTGCGAGGACGCAATTTCTTTAAGGAGTGAAGTCTGTAACAACCCGCATATTTTTACGATAATATATTTAAATGATTTATTTAAATATAGCATCGTAGTTGAATTTAAAAGTCCAAAACGTGACTTTTTGTAAACGGTCGAATTCGGACTCGAGACCACTTCCATTGAGTCTAAAACGGCGTTTGCGACTTTTTTGAGTATAAACATCGATACGTTTAGAGTTGATTAGAATTTTGATATTTTCATTTGGGGCTTTGGGTTTGGGTTTCAGCCCACTAACCCAATAAGAGAACCCAACCCCTCTACCTAATAACTCCCACTCCACTCCTCTTCATTCATTCATAACATTTCCTAACACTCTCAAGCCTTAGAAAGAATGGTGGGAAGAGGAAATTAAAATTCCTTAGCCCTAGTTTCTCTTATGAATTCAAATTCAAGTTATAAATCAAAGAGAAGCTTAGGTAATCATCCTCTTCATCTTCTCCATCTCAATCTCTCTTCAATTTTCAGAAATTCCTATAACCTAACTTAGGAAAAACTTCACCTTTAATAATAGATTGAAGATTTTAGAGGTGTATTGAAGAGGAATTGATCTTGCCTTGTTTTAAAGCTTCTCATTCGTTGTTTTTGGGTTTAAAGGTGAGTTCTTGAACTCACATCTATGTCTATAGCTTTCATTGTTGTTAGGTATGAATTCCTAACATCTATTTCATGTTCAATTGCTTTTGATTTGAATTGATTTGGTGAATTTTTCCAATTTTGGTATTTTGAAGTCAAAATCTTTAAAGATCCTATCTTGGATGTTTGGACATGTTTTTGGTGGTGTATCGAAGAGCCTATAGGGCTGGGTTGTCGATTGGCATAAATCCCTAGCATCCATCGCTCGTTCGATCACTTTCCTTTTGGATTTTTGCCCTTTTTGGGATAGGATGATTTTTGCCTAGCAGGGAAATCCAGACGTCTGGAAGGAAATCCAGATGTCTGGAAGGAAATCCAGACGTCTGGTTAAAAATCCAGACATCTGGAAAGTGCCCCTGGAAAAAGAAAAAGGGCAGAGACAAAATCCAGACGTCTCGAAGGAAATCCAAACGTCTAGTTGAAAAATCCAAACGTCTGGAAGGTGTCCCTAGAAGAAAAAAGGCAGAGACAAAATCCAGACGTCTGGATTTTCAACCAAACGTCTGGTTCTGTGCAGTTTTGCCTATTTTGGCTGTTTCTGACTGGATTTCCAATTTTTATCGATTTTTGTTGATCTGGTTAGTTGTTGTCAATTGTTATCGACTTTGATGACTTCATTTATGGATTTTTGGGAATATCCATTTGATTGGGATTTGATATCGATTTTTATGGTTGGAATTCACGTCGTCGAATGTGAATTTTTGGTGATCGATTGTTTTTACAATCGTTTTCTGTGATTTGTCACTTTTAAATACAAAGGTTTCTATACTGATAGTAAACACTCAAACTCTTTCACAAAAATGATTTCAACATTTCTTTTAAATACAAAGCTCGTTTTAAAACCGTTTTCCAATCTATTAGTATATACAAACCTTTACCTCATTCGTACGAGAAATCCAATTAAACGACTTAGCAAAACAAGTGGTATGAAACGCTTGCGTTTACTTTGTCGGTTAATTCTTAGACTTGTTAGATTGAAATCTTGTGACAATTTTCGAGTGGAAATCTACAATTTGTTCGTAAATATTTAAGTTAAGCCAGTGGTTATGGGACATGAAGCAAAACTCATTCATTTACTAGCTTAGTGTAATTTACGCTTCTTGTTGATCAATGATCATCATTTTATGGTTTAGACTAGTGATATGCGATGTCTCTTTGTCCGCGTGGGGGACTGTACCCCGTTCTATTGAGCTTCGTCTCATTTTTATAGGATAGTGACCTATGGGTTTTATGGAGTTCAGTTCATCGGGCGTACCGTTATTGCACTACGTCGTTGTTCCGAATTATTTGAGTTTCAGGTTCATCGGGCGTACCGTTATTGCACTACATCGTTTTTCCTAATTATTTGAGTTTCAGGTTCATCGGGCGTACCGTTATTGCACTACGTCGTTGTTCCGGCTTATTTGAGTTTCAGGTTCCTCGGGCATACCGTTATTGTACTACGCCGTTGCACCGGCTCTATGGTTAGCGACCATGGGATAGCGACCCGTTTGTGATACACGTGTTGGTGAGTTTTCATGCTTCCGTTTGTGATAGGCCTCCCCCTTTATGTTTTTCTGGATTTCTAATTGTTGATTTCTGGAATTTGTGTTTCACCAATTTTTGCGATTGACATTGATATGTTTTGTCAATATTTGGGGTTTGGTAAATAAGCTAAAAAAATGTGATATTCTTTTTTGGATATTTGACGAGATTTGAGATATTTTATGATTTTTATTGTTATCGAATGTTTTACTTGTCACAGTATGGCATTGTTGTTATCATACATTTTTGTTGTATCTCTTATCCTATCTCATCTTTCATGATATTTATAGCTAGACTGATCCGTTTATTATTTTCTTCTTAAATAATACTCGGGTCAGACCGAGGTGTTACAGGTGCTTCCACTTGACTTCTTAGCAGGGGTTAGCTTCTGACTTTTGTCTAACTACTTTAGCTTAGTAGTTTTTGTTTTTATACATTCGAGATAGAGACTCCTTGATGTATACATATTCTTTTGCTTAGCACTTGTACCTATTCTTTTGTGATGTAGTGGATCTTGTTTGACCACTACTCTGATGTACACTTTTATGTGATATATTCATATATGTTTCCGCCTTTGTGATATGAATATCTGTGACTGATTTATGTTATGCTTATTTTATATTTGTTTCCGAAGGCCACACAGCCACTGTGTAGTAGTTTTGAGTTTGTATTGGATATGTCAGATTTCCTCTTGAAATGAAATGTAGGTCATATTATCTGACATATCGGTACTCGCACAAAGCAATTACATAGTTGGTCGCTCCTCAACAGCCTTATTTTTCATGCTAGTCGACGAAATTACCCCGTAGTGTCCTTGGCTAGTGTGAGTATAGAGGTGGGGCGTCGCAATTACTATAAAAAGGAATTGAATTATCTCATTTCTTTTTAACTTAGAAATCAATGACAATTAATGTGATTGGAATCTTTTAATTAAAAAGAGGAAGACGTTAATTGTAAACATATATTGAAATAAATTTAAATTAGGTGATTTATTTCCAATTAATTCAGTTCATGTTTCAAAATTTAATGCTAGTTTACTGCATATATGTTTATACCTAAATATAAACTTATGTTTTAGATCCAATTAGATCATAAAAAAAGGATTATTTAGGTTTAAAATCTCATACGATATTAAATTAAATGTTAATAGGAGATGATAAAGGGAGTAAAATGGATTTACACTTGACTATTTCCTTTTTAATTAGACTTAATTAGATTTTAATTGCAACATAATTTACCTTTCCATCTTTACTCTTGTAATTTACTCTTACATTCATTGCCTCCTTATGTGGATTATTTTCATACCTTTTATTTATGAATGTAAACTATAATTGGCGATAAAGATGTGTGTGTGTGTGTGTGTGTGTGTTATATACACCTGTTTATATTACCTTATTTATGCTATCAAATTTGTGAATGTATGTTAATGCATTCCTAGTAAAACATTCAATCGACATGTTAACATGTTTGTTTAAATTCCCAATCTAAACACAAAGAGAGAGGGAAATGAAAAGTTCTTAATGCTGTATATTCTTTTAATTTATAAAACAAATTTGTGTAGAGAATTTACTTTCATTTATTGTGTGTTAATTAAATCTTTAATGGATATCAATTTTGATATGTTTGGGGTTAACAAAATTAATTAAGTCAACAATTGTTTTTGAAATTTGAATTCCAAAAGTTTGTTTACCGTATATAGTTGGTCCATTCATTCCATTTCATATTAATAATTTCCCCATTCTTTTCATTATTTCCTCATTTGTTCCATTACTCCTTTCCATTTACATTGTCCGAAGTTTTTCCATTTTGCAAACATGAACTACTTTTCATATTTTTAATTCTTTCTTTTACCTCTTTTTAATACCTGCTACTTTTAAAAAGGCTGTTCATATTTGTTTTATTTCAATACCTAGTTTATTCATATTTACTTTATGTTTTCGTTCATTTTCCAGCTTCATTTCCTGAACCTAATTTCATTTATTTCTAATTAATAGCAGCCTCTCATTTCAAATCTCATTGGCCCTAAACCTAACTCTAACCTTATAAATAAGATATGATGCAAATGAAACCCTAGCCTCCATTCTAATCTTCTTCTCTTTTTTTTCTTTTACTTTTTTTTCTTCAAATCTTCTTATTCTCTCTCATTTTATTTTTTCCTTCCTCTTCAAATATTCTTCTTTTTTAAATCTTTTTTTTCAAACCTTCTAAAAATACATACATAATATATATTAATATAATAAGGAGGAAAATTAAAGTAAATCAAACAAAAAGTAAAATTAAGGAACAAAGCTAGCAATCAAGAAGGTGACTAAGGAAACATAGAGAGAAGCTATTGATTAGAAGTCAATTATTTTTAGATTCGTATAAAGGTGAGTGATTTAACCCACTCACGAAATACTAAACCTTTTTATATTAGTTGAATTAAGTTTATGATGTGATAAGAATAGTTTTGATTGTTGTTTGGTAGTTTAATTTGACATTTTAATTTAATTTGAATTTATATTGAATTTAATTGCCATTTAAATTAATATTGAATTTAACTTGTTAGTTAAATACCTGATGATGATAACCAGTTAATTGTTGTGATTATTGGTTGATTTGAATAATGATTATGATGGATGTTTATTTGTTGGCATTTTGGATGATTGGATGTTATGTTTATTATATATGTCGTTATCACACTGCAAGTTCCCTTAGTTTGTTGATAAGAAAATCACCATGGTTGAAATGAAACATACCCGAACGATTGTATATATTTGGAAAAAAATACATTTTGAATTTTATTTGGGATTGTGGGTTGAAATGATATATACACATAAATTTAAATTTTTGCGGGTTGAAATGACATATATCTATATCACTTGACCATAGGGTAGAAAATTATATATAGACACCGTATTGGTTAAATTAAATGATTTTAAATCCTTAATTTTTGAATCCAGTTAAATGATATTATTTTAAATGAAATAAAAATAGATTTAAATGAATTGAATTATTTTCTAAATCCAAGCTTTTAAAATGTTGAAATTGAAATTGGTTTAAATGAATTGTTTAAAGAATTTAAACTGAAATCTTAAAGTTGAATTTGAAATATAATTGAAATTTATCAAAATTGAGTTAGTTTAGACGTTTGAATATTTAAACTTTGAAACCTCTATTGAATTTGAAGTGGTTTAAATTTGTAGTCCAAACATGAATTTGAAATCGATATAAATTGAAATGGGTTTTAATGAAAATTTGAATTTAAACCATTAGCCTTTTGAATTGAAATCGTTGAACTGAGATTGATTTAAATTGAATTTTTGGAACTAAAGTTGATTTGAATTGATTTGTGAAATTGGAAGAAACTATTCTAATTTGAATTTTTTTTCGATATAAACTCTTTTAACATATAAACTATTTTTCTCATATAAACCATTTTAATATATTAATAATTTTTAATACATTAACAATTTTTAATATATAACCTATTTTAATATATAAACTATTTTTATTATATAAACTATTTTAATCTATAACCTATATTCAATATATAAACTATTTTAATATATATATATATATTATTTTAAATTTATAAACAACTTTTAATATATATATTTTAATATATAAACTATTTTTAATTGATAACTATTCCAATACATAAACTAATTTCAATATTCAAACTATTTAAAGATGGAACTGTTATGATTTAGATTTAATTGATTTAAATGCGACTATTTTGATATGATGGTTTAACCTATTTTTGTGGTTATGATTTTGAAAACGAATATGATTTAAAGTGAATAATGATTTCAAAAGTGAATATGATTTTGAAATGATTATGATTTGGAAGTGAATATGATTTTGAAATAATGATTTCGAAAGTGATATGATTTTGAAGTGAATATGATATTTTGATATGAAGTATGAACTGTTTGAAATGTAAAAGAACCATTCGGTGTGTGAAATATAACGATTGGTTGTTAAAGAGACCGTGGCCGACTATTGGCATACTCTCTGTCAATACCGGAACCACTTTAACAACTTTGTACATGGTAGAGAATCCAGAACGAAGTAGTATGGTTTGGTGAACGCTACTGGTATAAGGTAAGAACGCAGCCCCAACCTTCGGGTCAGCCTGAGATGACTAAAACAGGAGCAATTGACAGGCCAAGTGAGGTCACTCCTCCGATCGGACACACTTCTTCGATACCATATTTGTTACTTTGTGATTGACTTGGTGGCCACCTTCGATTTGATTATAGGAGTGTTGTTTCGAGGTGGGCGGTAGCTGTGGCTATGCGTTACTACCAGCCCGGAAGTATAAACGGTAGAATCCTACCCCTGGCATTGCCTCATAGTGCCTTATCATTTGCCTTATTGAGCCCACTACGATTTTGGTTTGTGTTGTACCTCTAGAGTGCTCCCTGATAGCCCACCAGTTTACGGTGGAGTTTACAGTATTGTATAGACTACAACATTATATAAAATGCGTTAAGGGGGATATGGGAAACGCTTTAACGCTATTTTAATACTTTACTTTACTGTAGACATATTATAATAGCGTATTGTATTATATATGTAGATAGTTCAACGAATCTTCAGGAGATGGAATCCTGAACATCTCTTAAGTTATTGCACGCACGCTAGACATTGGATAGGAGATGTAAAATCTCGTGAACATCTCTGAAGTCGTTACACTCATATTTACTTATTTGATTTAACTTATATAAGATCTATTAATTAGTTCTAACTCGAGTGTTTTGTCTTTTCATTACGCTCGGGTCAACCTGAGCATTCAGCGTTGAAGACTCTATTTCTGGAGGACGAAGACGGAGTTTAGTATTATATTACTATTTTATCCCACTGTATCATGTTGTTCCGCTACATTATTTATTTATTCCTACTGTATGAATAACTCTGATTTGTACTATAAAGTGTAATCAAATGTTATTTGTCAAACAGCTTTATGAACTGTTTATTTGATTATTATATTTTGGCATTCCACTGTGAGGTTCTATGTTTTGTTTTTCCTTCGTTTCTCTTATTTTATTATTTACCCCATTAACAGTCCTCCCTTTTGAATGGTTTGAGTTGACATGTGTGGTTTATTGTCGATTTAAACCATCCAAAAAAGTGGGTCGTTACAATAACTTTAAACCAAAGCTATCAAAATCTCTGATTGATTAATGGACCTAGCTTCTCCTTGTAAAAACTCAACTTTTGGACATCAGGAAAGCAAATATGGTACGGCCTTAGATGCTTTCGGCTCGGCCTAGCAACAAAGGGGCTCGACCTTTGGAGTTTTTTGGGAGATGGAGCTTTCTTTGTGTAGAGTAGTGTATGCATATGAATGTAGGTATTTTAGATTTGGTTTTAGAGTATATGCACTAACGATTCTCTTAGGAAAAAGAGATGGAAGCCATAAATGGAAGAAGTGGAGTAACTTAAAAATAGAAAGGAGATGAACAAAGGAAAAATGAAGAGAATGAGGAGGTATTTATAGAAACTGAGAGGGGTAATTTAGTAAAATGACTTTTAGAATAAAATAATAATAAACTTCTCATGAAAACATGCTTTCCATACCTCCCACTGTCCCCATAATACACGTTCTCCACTAGTAACCCTTCCCACCATACTACCAAGTACTTATCCTAGGTGTTTAGGTGATGTTTAGGTACTAACCTAGGTTATATTATATATATATATATATATATATGCATAAATGGTCATATCATGAATGTATATGTGTATATTATAAGTATTCATGTATGTATACATGTATATGCATGTATATTATTTGCAAAATTCTATCAAACCCTAGTTTATAAGTATGTGCATGTGTACACTAGTGTGCACAACGTTTCCCAACAACTTTTCGATGCTGAAAAGTCGAAATTTCAGAAAATGTTTTTCGGTCACATTTTCTATTTTTATTTGAACTATATATATCGGTAAAAAATTTTTGAAAACTATCTTATCATCATTATTAAGTAATTAAAATAGGTTTATTTGCTAATAAAAATCCATTTATTGATTATATAAAATATATTTAAATAGCCTATTTCAAAGTGGCAAAATCTTGGGCCATTACAAATCTATTTTACGATCATTTGTTATATTTAAAAGAGTTTTATTTTAATTATAAAACCTATTATTTGAATATTTAAAATTTATTAAATATTCACAATCAAGGTGGTAAAATTCTGGGTCGTTACACAATAAGTTTTAAACCTGAAAATATTAAAACCAAAGATCATAGTGTTGTCTAGCCTTTTGACCCGGCTATATCCAAGCTTATTGGACAAGTTAGACTCGACAATAGACAAGGGAAGTAGCCCAACGGGATAATCGTGGAGTCCAGAGATTAAGCATGGATAGTGATATGAAGCAACGATCAAGCGAGATCAAGAGAGACTCTATGGAATATTCTTTGTATGGATTAGTGCCTCCCCTAGGCAGGGGATCATTACCTATCCCTTCTCCTAGGTAGAAGATCACATCAAATCACTTTAGCTATGAACAACCTAAACTAGTAGTTCAACTCAATAGAAATCAATCGATATCTCCACAAAACATGTAGGCGATTATGCAAAACAACTTTAGAAACGCGAAGCTAGCATGGAGGGGGATCCACAAGAGGGATCATGTGACGCCACGTGGCTATCAAGACCGATCGGCACCGATTGCCCATCCTTGGGAGTTGTTCCATGAAACTTTTTGGGTGACCTCATCTGCATCATGAGAGTCTGACGGCGAAATTTCAGGATGGGTATTCGATCGTCTACAATAATAAATATAGAGTTCATAGTTCATTTGAGAGATCTTTACGCTGTTGTTTTACTTCGACTCTATTGTAATCAATGATCCATTACGATCCTGTCCCTCTGTAACCAGAAAAGCAAGTATTTAATAAAGCAATTCCTTTAAGTGGACGCAGGTGATCAATGCCGAACCACTATAAATTCGTTGGTTCTTACTTCTGCTTGTTTACTCTCCGTTTAAGTTCGTTTAAGTTTAATTCTTTACTTTTTTCTCTACTTCAATCTAGTGGGTGTTTGTGATAACTTTTGGTGCAAACATTTTGGTGCTTACAATAAGAATTAAACTCAGGCTTGATTAGATTTCATCATCTACTTGCAGATTCCCATATCCGTTAGATAGATCCAGATTTCTGCCGACAAGTTTCATTTCTACCTAGATTTGAAGAAGATCTAAAAGGAAGCTATTAACCATGGCCAGAGGAAACAAGTACACTACTTCACATTTTGCTGAAGGTAATGAGGATACCAGCATTCAACAGGTTGACCAGAATATGCAACTAGCGGCTACCGATGTGCCAAATCCAGCTGATTACATCACCAAAACCGATATTGAAGTCATGATGAGGGAACTTAGATATCCATCAGCAAATCCAGGCCAAAATCAACCTGATGAACCAGTTGAAAGACCAATGTGGGAAGACAAGGAGGGAGCTTATCCATACTCAAGATCAGAGAGCTCCTCTTCATCCGACGACTATCATAGGAGTAGACGATGCAAGACAGATGCGTATGATGCTGAAAATTGATGGGAAACTATGCGATCGACTATTGCCAAAATTCCCGGATCAGCACTGAACCCTCCAAGGGGATTTGCATCGAACCCTCCAACTAATGGGGAACCTTTATGTTGGTGGAGGAGCCAACTCTGGACACACCGCGACTGACCAAGGTTCTAGAACCCAAGCGCAAGCAAGAGACAAGTACATGACTGCTGCTCAGGAGGCACATGAGGAGCATGCTAAGCCAAGCAACATGGTTATGCCCGAAGGCATGGATCAGGCCATTCACGTGAGGTGATACACGACCACCACCAAGCACCAGCTTTCCAAACGCCAGACCTAACGGCTATCGTAAGAAAGCTTCTGAAAGAAAGTTAAGGCCTGACCAACGATGATTGAGGACACTCTAGAAGTCATACTCCATTCACTGACAACATCCTACATGTAGAGTATCGGTGGAGGTTTAATATGCCTACGATGCCTACTTATGTGAGAAAAACAAACCCCAAGCAGCATCTTATGAATATGAGTGGCACAAGAACTTCGCACGAGCCACCGATGCAGTCAAGTGTGGATGTTTTCCCATTTTTCTAAAAGGGGTTGCGAACATGTGGTTCACCAAGCTACCACCATGGTTAATTTCTTCATTTGATGAGTTAGCAAGGAAGTTCGTGGAGTAGTTCCGCATGCATGTGGCTCGCCCCAAAGATGTCATGCCCCTCTCCAACTTGATCCAGGCTCCGGGGGAGTCACCGAAACATTATCCGAAAAGGTTTAATATGGTCGTTATAGAAGTTAGTAATCCAAAGGATGATGCAATATTAATGGCACTGACCAAGGGAGTCGACTATGATTTTGATTTTGGCAATTGGTTGGCGGGAAAGCCTCCTTCTACTTTTGACTGTTTTTATGCAAAGGCAACTCAGTACCTGAGGAAGAGGGAGGCAGAGTGGACCAGGAAGAGAGATGTTGTAGGCAAGAGTGCTGAGGGAGGGTAAAGAAGCCTATCTTATCTCAAAATCGGAGATACTGGAGTATTCAAAGCCAACTTGTCCGTCGGGCAATAGTCTGGCCTTCGTGGTGGATGTGAAGAAGTAGACCATTGTCTTGTACAAAGTAACGTGGCGGTGAGACAGTCTGAAGAGAGTTCTGGGAAAGCTGAAATTAGTATTAAAAACAAAGCAAATGAACAAAAGAGAGGCGGTGATAGAAACCATGATCAAAGATAGAATTATAAGAGAAGGAAGCCAAGGATCCCGACATTTGACACTTACACACTATTGAACACATCATTAGAGAACATCTATCTATCGACTTGTAATACTGTGCAGTACAGAAAATATCCTCCGAAAGAACCGATGGAGAAGCAGAAACAAACAGGGAAGTAATGTATATTCCATGAAAGTTATGGTCATACCACGGATGAGGGTCGCAACCTCCGTGATGTCACTGAAAAGTTGATTTGTGAAAGAAAGTTTTAATAGTTCATTAAAGCCTTGTACGACGGAGGGCAAGGGACATCCAACCCCAATAGAGGACAAGCCCCGTCTAGTGCTGAGGAACTTAGACAGGCAGGAAGAAGGTTAGTCATTGACACTATTGTTGGAGGACCAGATCCAGCTGAAAAAAGCTAGAATGAGATGGAGCGATACATGAACTTCATAAGACATATTGATATGGAGTGCCGCTCGAACGCTGTAACGACCCGCTATTTTGGACTATTCGCATCCGCACATGTCGGACTTGAATAATTCAAAATACCGAATTGTTAATTTAAATTTGGCAAAACTGAGCATATATAGTAAATAAATAATCACAGATCATAGACACAGAGTAATAATTTGCAGCGGAAGCAAAAGATAGTAGTTCATGAAGCTACTATATAAATGTATAAGTTACATCAGAGTTAAACCAGATACAATGGAAGAGTAATACGATACATCAAATACAAATCAGAATACATCACTGGAATCATTGAATACTGAAAGCAGAATAGATGGCTGGATCTTCAAGCAAATCTCCATCTCCAAAAGTGAGTCTCGAATACTGGTACACTCAGTCTGACCCGAGCGTAAAGCAAAACACAAAACACTCGAGTCAGGATTAACATTCTTATATCAATAAATCCAACTCAAGTGAAATAGCAACTGAAATACAGGTAACTCAAAGGATGTTTGGAATAACCATCCTTTAAGGATCTGTTAAACTATCTACTATGTAGTAGTGTACGGTAAATAGATAATGCCTATCAGTAATATAAAGTATCAAAAATAGTGTTAAGGCGTTACCATTATCCCCCTTAACACATTTTATATAAGCGTTATAGTCTATACAGCACTGTAAACTCCACCGTAAACTAGTGGGCTATCAGGGAGTACTCCATAGGTATAACACAAAACAAATCGTAGTGGTCGCGCATAGGGATACGAGTATGACAAGGCACATGAGGCAATACCCAAGGTAGTGAAACTACAGTTTGCCTGATCCGGACTGGTGAGAACGCATCGCCGCAACGATCGCAACACCGCGAAACAACACTCCAAAATCAAGGGTGCACCAATTGACAACAAGTAATGAGTAGTTTTCGAAGAAGTGTGTTCGCTTGAGGTAGCTAGCCCCCATTTGGCCCGGCACGGCTCCTATTTTAGTCATTTCCAATTTGACACAAGTGTCAAGGCTATCCATTATCGTTCTCTTTCTTCAGTCATCACGTATATCATTCCAACCACTTCATTCTGGATCACACTCCGCGTATAGTTATTAAAGTGGTTTTCGGTTTAGACAGAGAGTATGTCCATAACCGATTCCGGTCTCTTTAATAACTTTCGTAATTATTACACCGATTGGTCGTTTAATATATTTCAAAAGCAAATCAAATTCAATTTCAATTTCAATTAGAATTTGTAAACCAACATTTCATTTGACTTCTATATCAATTTCCATAATTACGTTTAAAACCTCCAAATTACCATTTCGAGATCTTACAATTCAATTTCAATTTTTATTTAAAACACTTCAAATATTAATTCAAGTTCGTATATATAAGTCTCATTCCGAAATCATTTAAATTAAATTAATTTAATATTTAAATCAATTTAAATTCATTTACCGATTTCATTCAATATTCATTAAGTAAATTTGCCATTCAAAACAATTTCTATTAAATTTCCAATTCATTAAATCCATTATTCAAATTCAACTTCATTATATCAAAACTTACAAATTGAATTAATTTAAATTCATCAAATCAAATTCTTTAAATTTCAAGTCTTATATTAATTTCAATAAAACACATTTTATTTCTTATTAGAGAAATTCAATTTCACTTATTAATTTACTTAGTTACAATTTCAAACTCAATTAATAAAGAAACTTAATTTCACTTATTCAAGAAGTTCAATTTCACTTAACAAAGAATTCAATTTTATTTGATTATTAAATAATTCAATCTTATTTAATTATTAAATAATTTCAAAAACTTAATTATTAAATAATTTCAAACTTAATAATTAAATAATTTCAAACTTAATTATTAAATAATTTCAAAACTTAATTCAATCGTTTCTCAAATTAAACAACGTTCTTTCATCAATTACATTGTTAATATTTTGTTTCATAACATTTAATATTAACATTTTCCTTTCATAAAAATTCAAATTCCAACTTCATTTCAAAACCTTATCATTTATTCAAAATAAAATATTTATTTTATTTTTAAATCAAATTATTGACCAATCGGGTTTTTATTTAATTCTCTATCCTAGGTCAAAGTTTAATTTGGGTATTTATCATTTCAACCCGATTCCAATCCAATTCAAAATCAAAGCATAGCAAAGGGAACTTGCAGTGTGATAACTGGAATGGTGTCAAAGTAAATAAACAAGCAATAACAACCAATATCAATCCAATAATCAATTCAAATAATCCCGAAATAATCGTATTAATTCACATTGTTGTTTGTGCAAATTAATATAGTTATTTCTAGAATCTACACTATCATTTCATGTAGATTAAAGATTATTACACTATTTATTCTATGCAATTCTACAATTTACATCAATTATTCAACTACATACTTCATCAATTAATACAACATAAATTCAAATGGTTCAATGGTAATTAACCGTTTTCTACGTGTCAATTTATTTAACATTTAAAGAGGTCATATTATGCAGATGTCATCAAATCAAATTTATCACATATATCAAATCTAACTATCCTACATCAATTTCAATTTCAAATTATTTATCACTTACAGCATTCACAAATTTAACGTCCAATTGTAAACATCAAACAATCAATCATTTAACAACCAAACTGGATTATCATTGCATATATAACAGATAATGGTGTCAGGTGTCACAGGTGAACTGATATAGGTAATAACAATGTAAATATCTAACAACAGCATATTTCAATTGTCGTTTCAATTGAAATCAAATTTAATAAATAAAAGAACATTAATCGTGAGTGATTGCTCACCTTTCAAGGCTAGAGATGAAGGAGAATGAGAAGAGTTACGGATCCACGCACAAATTTCAAAGCAAAGTAAGACTGGCACAAAATCGGACGAGCAAAGCTGATAAACAGTAATAGACGAATCAAATCAGAACTGGATTGGTGAAGATAGATAGTATAAATGAACTTATATATAACTATTATATCCAAACTATAATATATGAAGTCACATACAATATATCATTCTGAAATCAAATATTAATTTTAAACACACATTAAAAAGGAATTCTATACATTTTCAAAATGCATATATTTAGAAATTCAACAGACTGTACATATATAAACCTTTACACTTAATATACTTTATAATATATAACTATTTTAAACTTTATGTATAATATAATATACACATTCAAATAAAGCGCGCAACTGGATAAGCTACCGTCTAAATACTTTTTTTTTGCACAGACTAAACATATATAGTAACACCGACACATCAAAACTTATATATAAATGAACTGATTTGACACCCTACCTAATAAAGCAACTAATATATATACATTTCCATAGAACAGGTAACGGGAAACTACAAGATACAAATGTACAACTTACACACATTAAAATTTAAAAGCAATATACAACCGAAAAATAAATGTTATAAAATTTGTAACTTAAACTTTCCTTCAACAGCTAACATGTACTTTACTGCCTATATATACTATATATACATACATAACTAACTGCCTACTGCCCTTTTCAAACTCATATAGAATAAAGGAACATGAACTTTATAATCTATATATATAATAGTTTAAAACTCTATGTATATTTATACAACTGTCACTATGTATATAAAATATGACAACCACACATATAAACTTCCATATTTATATACTTATATATATATAACAAACAAACAGTCCACCTATGTATCTAAATATATAAATAGCAAAATTTACTATAGTATGACTATATATATACCGTATATTATAGATGATAAAATAGAATATATACAACTCACATGCATACAACTATATATATACGAACAATAGTATATACCAATAGATTTGAAAACTTGTATTAAAACATACATATAACATATATATCACACGTATTATATAAAATCACGTAACACATTATTACACAAAAAAATCAAAACCCAGATATGAAAACACTTATAGAGAAAAACGTACGGTGGTGAGGAGGGGCTATGCTCGGCCTATAAAGGTGGACGAGGCTAGCAGAAAGGCTGGGAACGAGTTGCATGGAAAGTGGAGGAACAGTTGATGGCGATGGGTTGCGTTTGGAGCGATGGCGGCGAAGTGATGGTTGCTGTTGAGGTTACTCTCGGGTGAGGGGACGAGGTCAGGTGGCTAAGTAGGTCGGAGAGGCAGCGAAGGCTGGGTGGAGGCCGAATGCTAGAAGGGAAGGCTTGGGGTCGGTTGTGTGGTCTCGGGTGGCTGGATCGGGATAGGAAAGTGATGGAAAAGATGGTGAGAGGTTCGGCGAATAGGGGGAGACTGACGTGAAGTTGCTGCTATGGAGGCATGTGACCTCGACCGAGAGGTGGAAGGGTTTGGATGAGCAGGTTAGAGGTTTCTTTGAAAAGAGGGCAAGCAATTTATGAAAGATGAACGAAAAGGCTCTACAGCAAAACTTTAATGTAATATAAACATGATTTCTATGAAGCGAGAGGAAATGAAGGGCAAAAGAAGATAAATGAACCAACAATTAAATGGGCATAGGGAATAGATAAATCACAGCTTGAATTCTGGGAATAGAAAAAGGCAAGTGAATATACCGCAGAGATCAGTACGACATGACGATCAGAACAGCATAAAGATATTAGTGGTTCGATTGAATTATAAAAATTCGAATTTTCTACTAGCTGAAAAACGTCATACCACGGATGAGGGTCGCAACCTCCGTGATGTCACTGAAAAGTTGATTTGTGAAAGAAAGTTTTAATAGTTCATTAAAGCCTTGTAGGACGGAGGGCAGGGGACATCCGACCCCAATAGAGGACAAGCCCCGTCTAGTGCTTAGGAACTTAGACAGGCAGGATGAAGGTTAGTCATTGACACTATTGTTGGAGGACCAGATCCAGCTGAAAAAAGCTAGAACGAGATGGAGCGTTACATGAACTTCATAAGACATATTGATATGGAGTGCCGCTCGAACGCGGAGGACGGTGCTAAGGCAATAGCAAAGAACTATGACTGATGACATCATATTTTGGAATGTAGATGCAGATAGAGTAGAGGCCTCTACAATAGACCCAATGGTGATCTCAGTCATAATCGGCTCCGCCTTGGTGAGAAAGATTCTGATTGACTGCGGAAGTTCAATCAATATCTTTTTTAAGAAGGCCTACGACCAGATGTTACCAGAGGCTAAAGATTTGAAACCGTGTATCGCCCATATTCATGGCTTTAATGGTGTTGCTACCGAAGCGGTAGGCTACGTTGAGCTACTAGTGGAATCAAGAGACAACGACCGTAGGAAAGTTCAAGTGCTACCATTTATTGTAATGGATGTGAACTCTCCATACAATGCTTTCTTGGGCCGATCTACCCTTGTTGAATTTAGGGCAGCTATCGCCCCTTAGTGCTTAACACTAAAATTCACAACTGAGAATGGCGTGGGAATTATACATAGAGATCAGGTGACTGGTCGTGCCAGCTATATTGCTGAGTTGTGGGATGTCAACGGAAAGAAAAAGGAAAGGATGCAGTGAAGCCTCTCTACATCAAAACTAACGAAGCCTAGCAATCAATGTCCGAGCCTTGGCTCGGGCACCATAGTCGGTTCTATAAAGATATATATCCAAGAGATGAGGAAGAAGAGCCCAAAGAACCTAAGGCTGCACTCGTTGAGCTAACGACCGATATCACGGTCAGCCACGATGACCCATCGCGGGTCCTGAAGATCGGATCAGATTCAACGCAACGATGATGAAGGAACTAGCTAACTTTCTTTAGGAAAATCTTGATGCATTCACCTAGACCCATTCTAACATATGTGGGGTCTCGCCAACCATCGCAAGTCATGCATTGAATATCAACCGGAGGCATGTCCCGGCGAAGGAGAAACGATGTAGTATGGATCCGAAGCGATATGTTGTGCTCAAGGAGGAGGTGGATAAACTCAAGAATAATGGGTATATCCGCGACGCCGTCTACCCAAAAATGGGTATCTAATCTTGTACTCGTAAGAAAGGCCAATGAAAAGTGGAGGACATGCATCGATCACTCAGACCTGAATGAAGCATGTCCAGTGGATAGCTTTCCACTTTCAAGGATCTACCAGCTGGTAGACTCGACCGCTATACATGAACTGCTTTCATTTATGGATGCGTACTCCGTGTTCAACGAGATCTCGATGCACATCCCAGACCAGGAACACACCAGCTTCATTACCGATCGGGGTTATACTGCTACATTATGATGCCTTTTGGACTGAAAAACACTGGAGCTACTTATTAGAGACTGGTCAGCCGGATGTTTAGAGATCAGATCGGACAATCAATGACAGTATATGTGGATGATATAGTCATGAATATCAGACAACCACGTCAGTGATTTGGCAGAGATGTTCAATGTCTTGGGAAATATGTAATGAAATTCAACCCTTGAAATGCTCTTTTGGTGTTGTGTCAGGGAAATTCTTAGGTTTAATCGTTAACTCTTGTGGGATCGAAGCCAATCCCAAGAAGATTCAGGCGATAAGCGATATCCGAGCATTAAATGGGAAGGTTGCCTTCCTCAGTCGATTCATCTCTAAGGCCATTGATAAGTGCATTCCCTTCTTCGACTTGATCAGAAGAGGGAAGAGGAACTTTCCATGGACGCAGGATTGTATTGATGCATTCCAAGCTCTAGTACGTCACTTAGAGAGACCCCCTATCTTGTCTAAGCCACTAGATCATGAAGACTTGTATATCTATTTAGCGGTGTTGGTGCATGCCATAAGTGCCGCACTGCTACGTGAAGAGAATCGAATCCAGAGGCCAGTATACTATATTAGCAAACGGTTGACAGGTGCTAAAAGAAACTATCTAAAGCTGGAGAAGCTCGCATACTGCTTGTTGATTGCATCAAGGAAGCTTTGCCCTTATTTTCAGGCTCACCCCATCAATGTCGTAACCAACCAGCTGTTACGAGAGGTCCTATAATGACCTGAGACGTCTGGGTGGTTACTAAAATGGAACATCAAACCGAGCCAGTTCGATATCACTTATCTCCCTTGGAGAGCTATCCAGGGACAAGCATTAGCGGACTTCATAACTAAATTCACTACATAAGATGACCCTCTTGAGAGGCTGTGGAGAACCTACCATCTAGTGGAAGGTGTACATGGATGGAGCATCTAACAATCGATGTTTTGGCACCAGAGTTGTACTAGTAACTCCTGAGGAATTCTCGATCAACTATGCACTAAAACTTGACTTCCTTGTGACGAATAATGAAGCTAAATATGAAGCCTTTATTGGAGCGATCAAACTTGCTAAAGAGTTGGAAGTAAAAGCTTTGTAAATTTTCTATGATTTCCAGTTAGTAGTGTGCCAAGTCCGGGGAGAATATCAGGCCAAGGGAGCGCGACTTGCTCCATACCTCGACCGGGTCCAAGAGCTGCTAGCCAGGTTTGAGCATTACACTATTACACATATCCCTAGAGAACAGAATGAAAAAGCTAACGCATTGGCCAAATTAACCAGTTTCAGGGATACACAACTTATGGGTTTGGTCCCAGGTGAAATATTTATTGCTCCGAGCATTAACCAAATGGAGATTGATTGGGTCTTAGAGACGAGGATCAAGAAGGAGTCGTGGATGACTCCGATAAAAAATTATTTGCAAAGGAAAATCCTTCTCGAACGAAGGAATGAAAAATGACAAGTCCTTTGTAAAGCTTCATAATACATCCTTCAAGAAGGGGTCATGTACAGGAAGGGTATTTCTGTCCCCCTACTTCGGTTTTTCACCGAGGATGAAGTCAAACAAGCATTAAGAGAAGTGCATAAAGGGGAATGTGGTGATCACACCGGGGTGCAAACCTTAGCGAAGAAAATACTTTGCTATGGGTATTTCTGGCCAACTATTAATCGAGATGCAGCTGATTATGCTAGAAGATGCAGAAAATGCCAGAGATATGCAAAGATTCCAAGAGCCCCACCGACGGAGATTACTCAGATGGTCTGTCCATGGCCATTCGCTACATGGGGTATTGACATCATCGGCACCTTACCGATCTCCAAAGGTGGCGCAAAGTATTCCATTGTAGCAGACGATTACTTTACTAAATGGGCTGAAGTTGAACCTTTGGCCACAATAACTACAAAGAAAGTAATCAACTTTGTTGTATGAAATATCTTCTGTCATTTGGTCACCCCCAAACATTCATAACTGACAACTGGGCCAAATTCGCTAGTGCTTAATTTAAAGACTTCTGCCACCGGCATCGTGTTGATAAAAGATTTGTGGCAGTTTCTCACCCTCAAACTAATGGATAAGTCGAAGCTGTTAATAAAATCATAAAGACCATTCTAAAGGAGCATTTAGAAAAGGATAGAGCTAGGTGGGTTGATGAACTCACGTTAGCATTATGTGCATATAAAACCACCCACAAGTCCGCGACTGGTCACGCTCTATTCGCCCTTACTTACAGCTTTGAAGCCATGATTCCTATAGAAATTGAAGTCCCTTCTCATCGAATGGCTCACTATGACCCTAGAACAAATAAAGATCTCCTTTTAGAATCTCTAGATTTGATAGGTGAGAAGCTTGAAGAAACTGACTTGAGAGTAGTTGCACACTGACACCAAGTCGCCCGATACTACAACATTAAAGTCCGAACTAGGACCTTTGAAATTAGCGATGTTGTTTTGAAATGGATCTTTCCTAAGTTGGCTAACATGGGTCCAAATGGGAAGGACCATACATCATCGATCAAAACCTTAAAGATGTAACTTTCAAGCTAACGGCTGTCGATGGCATTGCACTCCCTAGGGCATGGAACAGCGATGATCTCCAATGCTACTTCACTTAATTTTGATTTATTCAGTTGTATTTCATTTAGGATTTTCTTTTGCGTTTTAGCTCAAAGACATGTAATAAGATAGACTCTGTCGTTTTCTCTTTCAGCTTGCAATGAAATTTGAAGTTTTTTCCATATCTATGAATTATTTATGTGTAGTATAATAGTTGTGATATGCGACCAACTTACATCTACATAAGCCTAACATATATGAAGGAGTACCTGAAGATTGGTGCCAACCAAGCTTTTAGGTCCATGATTGAATCGATCAAGATGAATATGGCTCGACTATTCATCTATAATTCTCACCTATGATCTGACGGGATGATTATAAAACATAAAACATATGCGACTTGACCATCCATTAAATAACTCCATCCCATGATTCAACGAGAGGAATATAAGTAAAAGTGGGAGTGATAGACCGACCACTCTTCGACTTTTGCCCTTGACTTGGGGGCAAAGGAATTAACCGAGGGAAATATGATTCGACCATTTACCAAAATAACTCCAATCCCCGAGCGTGGACCATAGTATAAACATCAGACAAGTGTGATTAACTACTCATCAACTAACCCTGACTCCTAGGGTATAGATGAAAGTGTAAACAAACGAATAAGTGCAACTTGACCATTCATTCGCCAACTTTTGACATGAACCCGACAGGAAGAGTATGAACAAGTAATGGAAGAGATCCAACCGTCCATGAACTTGGTCCACCAACCGAGACTAGGGGCATAGGTATAATCACTTAACCACTAAATACGACAGCGTAACACCATGGCTCGTGCATGATGTTTAATGCGAGTTAAGGCCATGACCGAAAGGAGGCCTTGAGTTAAACTTATCTGATCGACACCTGAAATAACGGGCAATCGAATGACATTGCAAATTAAATGACGAGCGACAAATCACAAGTACGTTGAATGGAAAACTTAATAGCTTGAACACTTAAATTAATTCATTCAAAAGTTAAACTGAAATGAAGAAGTTTTTATTCACACACTAAAACTTGGAAAGCCAAGTGCGAGTTTATTTCAGAAACTAGAAACCAAAAGCGGGTGTCGTACCCATACAATCACGACTAAGAAAAAAACTAGCTACCTAGCTATCCATAACCTAAGTCGATTCAACGGCTACTTCTTGTCCTTCTTGGGCTTCTTGAAATTAGATTCACTAGAGCTATCGCCGTTGCCCCTCCTCTTCGATTTTCCTCCGCTCTTGCGATCCTTGAGCGAAATGTTTTTAGAAGTAGAAATGGAAGCAGACACACTCTAGGAAATGGAAAGGTCGACCTCCTTAGGAATAATACTGACAGGCAGTATGGCTTGGAGTGGAGTAACATCTACCTCAGCATGGTTCATCTTGATTGTCTTATCCGACTCCTCCTTTGTGATGCACTCTTTTAAGCTGAGCTCATCCGTTTGCTTGGAAGCATGAGTCATCATGACATCTTCTATTTCACTTGAGCTTGTTAATCGTTGGTTTTTCTTCATTTAAAGCCTCTTTGACTTTAGCGTCTGGGCTAAGAGTCTCAGTGGATTGGATGGTCGAGACCGTCTATGCAGTGATGACTGCCGTGGACTCCATGGTCACTGTCTGCTGTCCTAATATGACATCACAACCAGAAGCACGGATGCGGACAGACCTACAATTTCATAAGGTTCGATAGATAGGCCCATGACTTCCATGCATAAGATGTAAACCTTCTCGAATGTCTGGGAGGTGAGGGATATACCTTTGTCAGATTGACTTTCAATTTGAACCGAGGTGTTGCCTTCATGAATTAGAGATCGAAAAGCTTGTGCATATCAGGCTGATCCAGATTGTAGCCTATATCCTTTTTAGGGGCATGCGAAGCTAAGTCACCTGTTACCTGACTTGTAAGAGGGTCTTGGGAGCTAGACCCAGAGGCTTCACCGCCATCTTTCTTCTGCTCGGCGGTTGTTGGGTCATGAAATAGACTAAGTTGGGCAGCCTTGAGTTCATCAGGCTCTTCATTGCATAAGATTTCACACATAAGCTGCTCTTCATCAACCTCAGTAGCACCAAGGGATTTCTTCTTTAGCTCCACTATATGGTCCTAAGCCTTAACTAACAACTTCGGTTATCCCTCTCCGAGGAATGGAAGATAGCGGTTAAGGAGGACACTGTGTTGTAATATATCAACAGTGGATCAAAATCATCCTTTATCTCTATCCTACCAGGCTCCTTAGCCTATTTATTAAGGGTCTCTATTTTCTTAAGTTGTTTCCCAGCCTCCTCCTTAGTCACGCTAGCCTTGATGATTTCCTCGGAATATTTTTGAGACTCTTATTGAGCTTCAATCTTCTCCTTCATTTCCCTTTCAAGCTCCTCCTCAAGCTGTTGAATATGGAGAGCCAAAGCGTCATTATCATTTTTCATAGCATCCTTGTCTTTCTGCAAAGCATCCTTCTCGAGAGATAAAGTACCGCTACAACGAACGACAGTCCAGTTCAATTTGGTTCTCCTTCTTTTGGTTCTCCTTCTTTATACGCTCAGCTAATTCAGAAGAATCACCGGCTCTCTTCTCAGGGTCAACCAGCTTTGTGTTCAACTCCTTAACTTCCTCGTCCAGGTGTTTGATGGTGTCTTTATCGTGGACCGCCTCAAGAGTTAAGCAATCAATCTCATGCTTCCTTTCCATCAACACTTTAGAGATTCACTCAGCCACATGTAGAATTGTGTTATGCTAGTCAAAGACATCACTGGCATAAGAAAGCATTATGTCGTTAGCCTCTGAAGGAATTGGGTGCATAGCAGGAAAGAATTTGAACTCATTGAAGCATATCTTTGGGAATTTGGCCTAAGTGCGGCCATCTTTTCTATAGCAATAGCATCAAGCGCTATTGGAGGTTTAACTAGAGCAGTTGAAGCCATGAGAGTCTATTTGCCATGCATATAAAATGATGTATCGAGGTTTCCTATGCCAGACTAGCGTTCAGAGGATCATCGGCTGGCGGAAGAACCCGAATGTTGCTAAGGTGTTGTAGCCAAAGTAGGTGCATGAGGTAATGACTTGTCATCGCTATACACAGTAGATGTGGATCGATGTCGTTGTAATGAGAAGACTGAGACTTTGAATTATGTCTAGATGACGAGTCCTTGGACTGGTAGCTCATGTCCCAATCATGCCCTCTGTCATGGCCTTCTCTCTCTTGGCCAAATTGTCGGCCAGAGTTCGAACCTCGACTGGGCTCGAAATAAGAAGGCTAGGAGCACGATGACTTCTTTAAGTGATCGATGTTACAAGTGTGCCCCATGGAACCTACAAATAAAAAAAGATGTGTCAGCATCATTAGAATGAAAGATGGATTGTTGTATGTGTTGAAGTGCGCATGGATGTGTGTCCTAGTATCCCTCCCCCCGACAGATTAGGTGGTGGAGCTTTGCTAGCGGGAGTGAAATTGTAAGTCCCAACATCCCCCGATATCGGAATGTTCGCCGGTCCCTCGAATATATCTTCTGAAGGCAAGGAAGTGGATTGATCAATGGCAGTAGTGGTTGGCTTAGGCTTCTTGACAATTTGCCATTTGCGAAGCTTGTAGATGAGCTTCTTCCCTTTTCTCTCCTTTGAAGCGAGAAGCTGTGTGTCTTGAGATGACCCGACTATAGGCTTATGGCTTGAAACCGCCTCGTCGTGACCAGGCTCATTAGAATCACCCCTTATTTCGCCTTCTTCGGCATCATCCTAAGCCTCCTCAACTGGGGGCAAGATAGGATTAACATCGCCACCCCCTTATTGAGCAGCGCCACTTCCTCTTACCACTTCCTCCTCAGAGTTCCCTGATAACCCGGTTCTACAGCCCTCTTTTAGCAAGCTAAAAGTAAAAGGACGCTCATCGGTAATAAGGGACTTAACATCTCTAGCTTCCATCGGTATATTCATAAGCTCTAAAATCACCTCTGAATACCTGCTACCGCTTGGTCATGGATAGTTACCTGCAAGATTTAAAGGACTACTTAGTTTAAGGTACGACTTAAATAAATGCACCCAAGATTGAGTTCGAAACAACACTTATGTCCTTCCAACCATCGTCTTGCGAAACCAGGAAAGCAGCGCACATAAAACCTTTCATTCTTAAAATCACTCAGCTTGTTCCAAGCACTGGTTACGACCTGGTAATCACCGTGTGACTCCATAACGGTGTATGAGAGGCTTCTCTTTCGTCGCTTGAAATTATAAATGAATTTAATTTCCTATGGGGTCGGTTCACGATACAGGAACTCAAGGAATATCATATATGTGCAATGTAGAAATGTGTAGCCGTTTGGATGAAACTGGGTTGGAGCCAGTCTCAAATAATGCAGCATCTTCTAGATGAATGGATTAAAAGGCGGGATGCATCCTGCCCGGCACATATACTTGTTACAAGCAGTGTACCCTTCCAAACGCAAGTAAGCTCTATCATTACGAGATGGGACTCATACATCCTCATACGGGATTCCGTGTTTAATGTAAATTCTATGAAGAAAAGCCTCATCAATTCTCGAAGCAACAAAATCTTCCAGATTCTCTAAAAAGATGACATCTTCCCAGGTGTCAGGGGCTGGCTCATTTTTTGCTTCTGCACTTGGAGGGATTTCAAAAACTCGATGCGAGCTTTTAGGTTGTTCTGATTGTTGACATGGAGAATAGCAAGCAGAAACTGTTGCAGAGCTTGATTCAGCATCAGATCTAACGTGTGCAGCAGCTTTCTCAGCAGCCTAGTAGCCAAACGCCCCGAGTCTAGAACCCGTAAACTATTAGACTCAGCAGATAGTGCAGTTAGAGAAAGAAACCTGTTACCCCCGTGTAAAGTGTAAACTAGTGCAGTATGGTGCTCTAACGACCCAGTTTTTCAATCATCTGAATTTAGAATATTTAATTGATTTTAAATATTGAAAAATAAATTTGATAAGTAAAATTGTTTAAATAGTTGAATCTGGAATCTAATGTAAATAAAAATGATTTCTGAAGTTGAATTAAATTCTATTTGAATTAGAATGGAGTTAGAGAACTTTTAAAATTGAATTAAAAGTGAATAAACAGAAATTGAAAATTTTATAATTTAATTTGACGAGTAAAAATAGCCATTCGGGACACTATCTCAGAATTGGAAAAAACCAGTTTCATTGGATCTGTAATAGTATATTATTGTAGGATTCTAAATTTCGTGCTGATTGGACTTACCGTTTGATTGTGTGAATTGAAAATGCCTAGAAATTATTTGAAGTAAATTTAATTAAAATGACTCGATTTCGAAAACCTATCTTCTGTATATGATGGAATTGGCCTCCAATATATATTCCATTATGTTCGAAATAGGGGTAAAACATTAGAAACGCCTGGCGGCACGCTTCGTTTGAAGTTCGAAAATTTGTCGGGTGAATAGTGTCGGAAACTTGCCTATATAAGGACCCTAAACTACATTCTTTTGCCCTAACCGTGAAAGCTTACCTACAGCCGCCACATTCATCACGAATGACCAAAAATCACCATCCTTTCTCCTCCAATTTCTTTCGATCCTTTGACAATTATCAAAAACTTTCTACTGCAAAGTTGTAAAGGCCAGCGAGTTCAACAGATTCAACGGGTATGATCAAATTTATTGAAGTGGATCAGCGGTGATTCCAGTTTGAATGACACACGTTTCAGGGCAAAAATAGAGGCGATGGTAGCAGCATGGGCAGCTGGACTTCGGGCGGAGGCGTGTCGTGGCTAGGGCTTTCGAATGGCGGTCCTTGATCGGTCTTCGGTCGCATGTAGGAGGAGCAGCAACCAAATGAGCAACGGCGGTCGTGGGTTTTCTCCGTTCGAATGATCTAGGGGGAAGAAAAGCAACCAACGGTTGGGATCTGATTCTTCTGGAATGAACGGCTGAGATTTGCAGAGGTTTATAAAATAGAAAAAAAAATTTGTAATTAATTATATAATAATTCGTGTAACTTATAAAATTGATAACTTTGTCATACGAGGTCCGTTTCGCACGAAACGAATTGTGTTAGCTTTCGTATTGTCGAGTACTTCAATCTAGAGCTGGTTTGGATGGATTTGGAGCTATTGAAAATTTTGGTTAAAATTAAACGCTCATTTAATTTTATTTCAAATAAAACGCTGCAACGACGAAAGTAACCAAAGTGAGTAAAACTCACTATCTCTGTCTCGCTTATTTTTATATAAGTGGGAATAAATTTATTTTATGCTATGTGATGATTTTTTGGATGTTATGCTATATTATTAGTAGTTGGATATAATCCTGCCTATTGGAGCAGATGAGACCCTATACGTACCCGTGTATGAGCGGATGACACTTTGTACGCGCGTCTGCCTCGAAGCAGACATTGTACATATTTTCTCATATGTATATTTGTTGTAGGTTACAGGTTGGAAGAATCCAACTGGATTCCTCATCATTGTTGATTATTATTTACGCATATTGTTATATATGCTATATTATGTGATGTTTGATGTGATGGATACCATGTTTGCTATTATTGATGTGAATCCCCTTATTTAGTAGTTTTGCGGCATTGGGCCATATTTTTGGAAATTTAAAATATTAAAATGATGATTTCAATTTGAAAAGGATTTCAAAGTTATTTTGGAAATATATATGTTTTAATAATTTTTGAATTGTTAAAGAAATGAATTTATTTTGAATGAATAAAAAGTAATAATTTTTATTTTATAAAAATTATGGCTTTGTGAAATATACTTAAATATGATTTTTGAAATATGAAGTTAACTATCTTGTAAAATAAGTTAAATTGAAAATTTTGAACTTATTATAAATGGTTTATATATAAGATTTATAAAATTGATATTTTATAAATAAAAGTAATGGAATTATAAACGAGTTTTATAAGTGTTAAAATGAAAGTTTATAAAGGAATGCTATTAATAAAGAGATTTAATGAAATGGATTTTATAAACAGTGTTTTATAAATATTAGAAATAGATTTATAATCAAATTTGTAAATGGATTTGCAATTGAAATTTAGAAATGAATTCATAATGGACTTTATAAATAATGATAGTACAAAAGAATGAATGTGTAACTAAAGAAATTTATAAGTAAATAAGCTTATAATGGGATTTTGATATATAAATGAGATAAACGGGAAATTGGTTAATAAAGGAATTTTATAGATGGAAGTTTTTGTAAAATAGAAATGTGAATTATAAACACTGTTTTATAAATGTGAAATCAATTTAATTTGATAAGCTAAATATGGATTTTTATAAAAGGAAATATATTCACGTTTTTAAAGTGAAATATCCTTAAAATGAATGTTTCGGATATTGAGTAGTCGAGGGATTCAGGTTAGCTTTGACGAATTCTGGAGGAGATATGGAGCAGGAGGCTTCAGCGTGTAGATATATAGTGTTTCCGCTGTGTTTGTGTTGAGTCTGTATCTCTGTGATGTTTGAGATGTATGATAGACATGTGTTTATAACTGTCTAATATGTGATGTATAAGTTGTGTAACTCTGATGTATATGATACTATGTAATATCTTATGTGATATATTATATTTCATTTGTTCCGTTGTGAGATTCTTTTATGTTGTTGTTCTTTCTTTCCTATCTTTTCTTCTTCTATCCCTTTCTTTCTTAAATCATGATGCGTCTTTCTGGGCTAAGAAAGTCGTCCCGTGACAGTTGGTTGATATTTTAAACTATTGTTTAAATGATTTGAAAATACAATAAGTTGTGAATTCACTTATTATTAAACTAAGTTTATGAATTTTTTTCCAAATATTGAAATATTGAAATGGTTTTGAGAATATATCTTTTTAAAGATAATTTGAAGTAATAAATTTGGAAAAGTGATTTAATAAATAAAAGATTAATAAATCAGTCCTAGTGACTGTTTAAGTGCTAAATTATATTTTTTGGCCATTTTAGTTTCTCGACTTGATGCGGAAACTATTTAGTCGTTCACTTAGTACGTAGCCATCTGTGTAGGCTTGATTATCGTTTGGCGTAAAGGATGTTGATTCGAGTAGTGCGGAGTGATTACTCTAATATACCGAGCTTCCTTCTTAGCCGAAGGATAGCAAGTTGAAAGTTGGAAACGTGATAAGTCTACGAGACTTGGTTTCTATATGAGGTTGAGTAACGCTTTTCCGTTGTTGGTGCGAAGAGACCGGGATCGGTTTATCCAAAAACCACTTTGGATCAACCTATATGCGACGATTGTGCAGGTTTGTTGATGATATTGATATTTAGGATTTTCATAGTGAAGGACTGCTTGTTGATCGTTTAGGGTTAAAATACCAATATACATATAGTAGCAGTAGTCTCTTCGTTATGAAATATCCAATGCAAGGACTATTCGCTACTAATCCTAGGTGTTAGTCCATAGGATAGTGGTTTTGATGACAACAACTATAGAAGTGTTATAAAATATATATGTGCAGGAAATCTATATGCAGGTATCAACAAAAGAAGACTGTACAGTAAAGAAGACAAAATTGATGAAGACAAAGATCAAAAGTTCAAGATTGAAGACTCATGAGATTCAAGATATTCAAGAGTTCAAGACAAATAATATAGTTAGGTTAGATATTTGTTAAAACTCCTTGAAAGCACTATCATTCTTTTTTATCCAATTTACTCGAGGAATGGAATCCACTTCGTTCTTGTTAAAGGGATGGAACCCTAGTGAGATGGAACTCACGAAATATCTAGTGGAACAGATAGTAGCCCTATTTTGTTATCCACTAATTTTGATTCAAAATGATTTTCAAAATTATCTCTTGTTTTATAAAATGATTTTCAAATATTCCTTTTCAAAAGAAAAACCTTCGTTCACATTTCCAAAAATGTTTTAGCCTCAAAATCATATTTATCATTTTGTTATATTTTGATTTCAAAACTGTCCTTGATATTTTAGCCTCAAAATCTATTATATTTACTTTAGTTTATTTACTTTGATTTTAAATATATTTTAGTATATATACATATATACATTCATAAGTATTTATACTTCTAAATACCTTCTACAAATACATAGAGTCCATTTGAATAAAGTTGCATATGTTTTAAATCATCATTTTCAAAGTAAAGCAAATCATCACTTTTTACTAGACCATGTCGACATCCTATTTACTTGTCATGTCGACATGCTTCCCGTTACAGCAAAGGTTGTTTTCAAAAGAAGTGTCTATTCGTTTAAACCTCTTCGAATGGACAAATCCATTCATTCTCTATAAATAGAGACTGTTATGGACGTTTTCCAGTAACTACTTTCTTTATTTTCTCTCCTCTTTACTCTCTTATCTTATTTTCTAATCATCCTATCCATATTCTACCGAAATCTTAAGTGAATCAAACCAGAATATCTCTAGTTTGATTCTCTGCCACTCTCTTCAAAGAATCTCAGTGCTTATCAGAGTTATAGATACATTTGTACTCAAAGAAACTTGTGTGGGGTTATAAAGGTGTGATCGTGTCCTTGGAAATCGATCGGGTGAACTTGTGTCCTGTGAATCAAGTGGTTCTACCCAGAGACCTGAGAATCTGGAGGGTGTACCTCGTTGCCTTGGAATCGAGGGATTGTAATCTAGATTATTGTTGAATAGAAAGCCGTACGGGTTGTGCGGGACTGGATGTAGGGTAACACCGAACCAGTATAAAATTCCTGGTGTGTTCTTTCCTTTACTTGCTTTTTTATTTATATTTGCATTTGTTTGTGATTCTGTGATTTGATCTGTGATTGTGTATTTGCATTAAGTTAGTTAATTCAATTTAAATCAAAGAAGTTTTAAAGAAATTCTTAAAACACTATTCACCCCCCTCTAGTTTTAAAGAAATTCTTAAAACACTATTCACCAATAGGATGTGGTAGGGAAGTACCTTCGGTTTGTCCTGTTCCTAGACAACTTGTATGGATGGATGTCTAACAGTGCATTTTCCGAGATTATGTACATTGGTTTTTTACAAACATACATCTGTGGTGGCGGAGAAGGCAACTTCTCTAAGCTTAACACCCTCCTTGAGATGTACGAGCTCAAGGGTTGTATTTTTGTGGAAGGCAATTAGTAGTCAACGGAAGTGGCAATATGGCATTCAAAGATGATGTGATATGTGATATGTGAAAGGTATTTGATACCTGTTTTGGCCTCACACTCCAGGAAATGACTAAAACAGGGTAGAAGCAGCAAGACTAAGTGGGTCGCTCCCATTAGGAGATGTCATCATCCTTCTAGATTTACTCTACACACATCTAAGTATGTGGTGAATGTATGACTCGGGTACCCGTTAAATGTCTGTAACGACCGGGGTGATGACATATTCGGTACTATCTAGGAAGGGGTAGGCCGGTCTTGTGTTGGTTTAGGCAGGCAGTATCTGCTCCCTAGATGCATTCCTCTAGAGGTGTATTGTACGAAAGGTAGTCCCTTACCTTTTCATTTGTATGGAATCTAATGTCCACTACGTGCCTTCCATTTTGTTTGTAAACCTATTAAGCTGAAATTTAATAATGTAACAATTTCAGTGATGATTAATTATTATTTATATAATAGACACTATTATAATATAACCGAATTTGATATCAAATTATTTGGTTATCGTAAGGGAAAAACCCGTCTGTGTTTATATATGGGCGTGGTCTTATGAGATACCCTATGTTTTGATAAAGAAAGTTTGGTAATCTTAAAATTTTAAAATTCAGTTGAGATGTGTTTTTCTCATGCTGGTTTACCAGACTGATCCGGGCGTTCTTCCCTTTCAATGGTCGGGTCAGACCGAGTATATTTACAGGTTCAGATTTGGTGCTTTTGGAGCTTCAGCAAACGAGCTGGAGATCTTCATGTCGTATACACGTATCTGTTTATTTTCCACTGCATTGTTGTTGTAAATTATAAGCATTTGTGAGGATAGGTTGTTATAACTGTCCGGGCTTATAATTATTTATTTGTGTACTCTGATTGATGTATATATATCACAGTTTCTCTTTTGTAAAGATTATTCATCTATATTATATGTTATTCCGCTGCGATGTGAGATTCTGTATTATTATGGTTCTATTTCTCTCTTCTTCTTCTCTTCTCATCTTCTCTCTTCTTTCTTTCTTCTCACCCTCTCTCTTCTTTCTCATGACTTTCCATCATTCTGTGCTTTTTGGGTCGGATATGTGTGGTTTATTGTCGATTCAAAGGGTACAGATTTGTGGGTCGTCAAAGCGTGGTATCTGAGCTTAGGATTTTGTTAACACCTAGGCTTTGATGGGTACTCGGTATAGATAGGGTCAGTATCGCCCTAGATTGAGTTTGAGTGTATTATATATATGTGCGCGTATTTGTTAGTGATTATAAACTGTTTTATATTTTGTTTACTTATCTGTTGAGTTGTTTATGAATTCTGGTCTGTGCGTGGGACTCCATGTGATCGATATGGGTTTCTAAATACTTAAACGAGGTAAGTCGACATAATATTGTTTAAAATGGGGTAAATGAACTAATTTTACCTAAATTATATTTTATATATAAAGAGATAATTTTTCAGGAAATATTATAGTATATATGAATGTTTGGTTGCTAGTGGATGTAACAACCCAAAATTTGAGCTATAATAATTAATTAACGAATTAATTAAATAATAAAATAACTTTGTGAAATTGTCAGAATTGAGTCACAGGAGTTGCACCATTGTGTCCATGATAATTTTTTGGTCAATTTCCATATATAACTTGTCGAAATCCGAGTTAATATGAAGAAGTTACAAAAGAAATAAGATATCAGAATGAAAAAGAAAAAATAATATTACGAAGGCATAGGTCGACCCCCAAAGGGGTCAGGTAGACCTTAGGATCGACCCTCATGGAAGCTAGGTCGACCCGCTTTAGTTCTTGGATGTTATTTCATCCAGTACGAAGCGAACCCCTCATAATTCCATTTTTGTTCAACCCTGTGCGTTCGTGCTTCCATCCGACGGTTCCTAGTGAGCCTATGACGTGGTTGCACCAGATTTAATCTTCAAATCCAACGGTCTGAGATCCCTAAGCTACACTATAAATAGAACCCTAGCACTAGCTATTTTCTCATTCAGATTTTCTCCTATTTGGGTTCATTGCCTGAGGCTGGACCCTAAATTGAAAAAATTTCAAAGGAGGAGATATTTTTGATAAGAATATTCTACGCCTTAGGAGTGGATCGAGGAAGGCAAAGGACTAGAGCTAAGGACCACATGTGAGTGTTTTGTAATTATTTTAGATTTTTAAGTAATTTAAAATAATATGGTTCTCAATAGTTGTAGTTTTTCTACAATTTTGAGATAGTTTTTATATAAGTTATTTACAGTTAGCTTTTAAGTAAATTTCAGAAGTTCTTTTCGGTCTATTTTCTTCAGCTATTTTTATTCAGTTATTTTATTCAGTTACTTATAGTTATTTGCAGTTATTTACATCTGTTTTAAGTTGGAATTTAGCCTATAAATGTTTGTTTCTTTTTATTCCTTTTTACGCAAATAAAATATTAAAAAGAAGAAGAATTCGCAAATATGGATTAAAATAGAAAAACACTAAATTTACAGAAATCAGATGTAAAATAAGAAGATCTGTAATAAGATGGAGATAGACAGAAATAGGAAAATTTGAGATATTTGCAAGCATAATTATAACAAGGGATTATAACTAAAAAAAGAGAAAATAAAAGAGTAACATAAGAGGCTTATTTTATAACTTAGATCTTGGATTAAGTTAATAAGCAAAAGCACAGTTATAACACATAAGTTATAACTAAAAAGAAAGAAATAATAAAAGAGGCTTATTTTAAAACATAGAATAAGTTAATAAGCAAACACAGAAGTAGTGGTCTGTACCAGCAGCATTCTCTTCGGATCTAGGACTGATGGTCTCACAATAACAGGTGAGGCTGGGACACGCTTATGCTGATTAGGGTAAATAAGTGGCGAATAGATAGAAGCTCAAATTTGGTGATTTGGGCAAGGGGCGTAAACTAGAATTTGTTTGTTAGGACCAGTACCGGCAGCATTCCCTTTCAGGACTAGGACTAATGGTCTCAAAACAGCTAGGTGAGGCTGGGTAGCGTTCCCTTTCATGTCTAGGACCGATGGTCTCACGGCAGTTAGGTGAGGCTGGGCACGCTTATGCTGATTAGGGTAAATAAGAGGTTACAACAGGGGGGTGGCAGTTAGTGTGTACCAGCGATGACCGAGCGTGCGGCATCGATTAGAGTAAATAATTTGCTACTGCGTTCCAAGCGCTAAGAGGTGTCTTTTGCTGTGACCAACAGGATTGGTTCACAGTGGCACAATAGAGATAGAAGGCCGATCAACGGGTAGAATTAGGATTTCAGCTTAATTAAATTAGCAACTGAAATAGGATTAGGGTTTCAGCCTAATCACAACAGTTACAGACAAGTGCAAATAATTGAAACAATCAAAGCAAACAGTCAAACAAAATCAGAAATAGTATTTTACCCCAGTTTTATCTTTTCAGTATTTCTTTCCATACTAGAACTATTGCTTAGTCTATTATTTTTATCTTGCTTATAAATGCTAGTAATTACCTTCACTCACCAGACTTACTGTCTGACCAACTCCTCTATTTCCCCTTTTCTCCCCCATAGGCCAGCAGAGTCGTGGACGGTAGATTCAGATTTCTTAGAGATACATTCCTGGAGTTCTTCATGTATTCTTCTTCTTTTCATTTTTCTTTTCATTTGGCTTTTGATGTACTAGTACTTATGAGAGGGATGATTATTAATATTTATGTACTCTGATGATGTGAGGCTGAGATATATTTTTCAAAAGACATGACAATTTGGGTTTTTTAGACATATTCTGTTTTTATGACTTACTGATGAGATTTAATTCTGAGTAATGAATTACTATTTAAATGTTTTCGCTATTTTTCCTATTGTCTTGTGAATCTTAGTCTCTGTGATGTTTTAGCTATACCTATAACGCACCACATTCTTTAGTGTGCCCTTTTTGGGTATACTAAGGGGTATTGGGTGTTTCACTTGGTATCAGAGCCTAAGGTTACAGGATTCCTAAAAACTTATTTTAAAAGTAAAGTATTTTTCAAAAGTAACATATCTTCAAATGTATTTTTCAGAAAGAAGCTCTTGTTATAAAAATGGTTTTAAAGTATAAGAGAGTTTTTATAAAAATCCCCTCAAAGTCCAGTTTAACCTTCTTTCGATTCTTTCGAGCTTAAATTTTCTTTTCTTTGCATAGAATGACGGATGCCCCAAATCTTCTAGAGGGTGTCCAAGTTACTGGCTGGTTCCATAGATATCTCCAAGCTACAACACCATAAGTGCAAGGGCAAGCGCCCAATGTAGCACTGGCGGGTGGAGATCCCATTAATCCACCTGCAGCAGCCAATTTTTCTAAGCTATGCAAGGACTTCGCTAATCTAGGAGACAAGACGTTTTCTAGCATGGAGGATTTCGTTGAGGCACGAGCTTGGTTGTTGAATACGAAGCGGATATTTGGGCTGTTAGGATTGGAAGACCAGCAGAGAGTTCAGCTTGCATCTTGGCAACTGAAGGGAGAGGCTTCTTACGAGTGGGAGATTTTAGAGATGGAGGGTAGAGACATTGGTTTGTTTGGATTTCGGGAAAGGTTTGAGAGAAAGTTCTTGTCACAAGCCGAGGAAAGGATGTAGTTGGAGAAGTTCATTAGTCTGAAGCAAGGGAGTCTTTCGGTGAAGGAGTATATAAATCAGTTTAATGAGTTATCGAGGTTTGGGATGGAGCTTGTTAATACACCTCATAAGAAGACCATCAAGTTTGCTAAGGGTTTGAACCAGCCTTCCAAGGATTGGAATTAACACATGTACCTATAGGAGCGACATATGAGTCACTTGTGGAAATGGCTCTCATGTTAGAGGTAGCTAAGGAAGGAGAGGTTAAGGCGGTTCCTAAATCAGAAAACTCTAAGAAGTAGTGGTGGAAGAATTAAAAGGATAAGGATAAGAAGAAAGGAGGAGGACCTAAAAAGGGACAGATCAAGAAAGGCAAGAAATGTCATAGTTGTGGATTGGTTGGTCATTTCACAAAGGATTGTAAGAAGGACACGATGAAGGGGAGGTGTTACAACTGTGGGCAGCCTGGAAACCTTAGTAAAGCTTGTCCTCAGAGGACGGGGCAGAGAGCAGGCGCACATACAGTGCAAGTACAAGCTTTGGATGCAACACCTTCTAGTGGATCGGATCGAGGTAGGAAAATCTCTGTAAAAGGTTTGATCTCTACTTCGGATTTTCCTATTTGGACTCTTTTTTACTTTGGAGCATTGCATTCTTTCATTCCTATTTCCTTGGTTGATTGTTTGCACTTAGATATTTCTCTAGTTGTAGACCCTATAGTTGTTTCAAACCCCATAGGAGGATCGGCACATTTATCCATGATTTGTGGGGGTTTGAAATTTTTTATATTAGGCGTAGAGTCTGATTGTGACTCCTATATACTGGGATTTTCGGGATATGGGATGATTTTGGGGATGGACTGGTTATCCACTTATGGTGCGATATTGGACTGCGAGAGGAGAGTCGTTAGGCTAGAGAGATGTAGCGAGTGGACTCTCGAGGTTTCTTACGACCCACAGGGGTCAGTCATGTTGAGCTTCCTTTATTCCCTTGATTCATCACTCGGAGAGTTAGATTCAGTTCCAGTTGTTAGAGATTTCCCAGACATTTTTAAGGAGGTTAAGGGACTACCCCCTAAGAGAGAGATCGACTTTAGGATCTACCTGAATGACAATGCTAAGCTAGTGGCATTGCCTGTGAGACCTATGGCTCCTAGGGAGAGGAGGAGTTAAGTAAGCAGATTGGTGAGCTATTAGAGAAAGGCTTCATCAAACGGAGCATATCTGAGTGGGGAGCACCAGTCGTCTTCGCTACAAAGATGGATGGTTCCCTTCGACTTTGCCTAGACTATAGAGAGTTGAATAAGCTCACGAATAAAAACCGTTACCCACTTCCTAGGATAGGCGATCTTTTCGATCAGTTAGTTGGCTCTTCAGTATTTTCTCAGCTTGATTTGGCTACTGGATTTCATCAGCTTAGGGTCGTTGACGATAGCGTCGATAAGACAACATTTAGGACACCCGATGGATTCTTTGAGTGGTTGTTTATGCTGTTTGGGCTGACTAATGCCCCAGCCTATTTTGTAGATCCGATGAGCCATGTTTTTCGAGATGTCCTAAATAAGTTCATGGATGACATTCTAGTGTTTTCCAAGAGTATGGAAGAGCATGCTATTCATCTTGAGGAGGTTCTTCGTACACTTCGTGTTCATCAGTTGAAAACAAAATTCTTGAAGTGTCACTTTTGGCGTAAGGAGGTGCATTTCTTGGGGCACATAGTCTCAAGTGAGGGTCTAGCGGTGGATCCTGCTAAGTTAGTAGCAGTACAAGATTGGAAGGCCCCAAGAATGCTATCGAAATTAAAAGCTTCCTAGGTTTGGCTGGTTATTATAGGAAGTTTATTAGAGATTTTGCTAAGATTTCAGCACCGCTTACTCGCCTCACTAAGAAGAATGTGGCATTCGTATGGGACGTGGATTGTGAAAATTCCTTCACGATGCTAAAGAGGGCCCTTACCAGTGCACCAGTGTTAGTTTTACCCGACGAAGCTAAGCCTTTTACAGTATACATTGATGCATGTGGGACTGGCCTTGGAGCAGTATTGATGCAGGAGGGGAGGGTAGTATGCTATAGAAGCACACAGTTGAGAACTCATGAGAAGAACTACCCTACCCATGATTTGGAGTTAGCTGCTATTGTTTTTGCGCTCAAGTCTTGGAGACATTACTTGCTAGGAGAGAGGTTCGAGCTTTTCACTGGCCATAAATCATTGAAGTACCTGTTCTCACAAAAGGATTTAAACTTGAGGCAGCAGCGTTGGGTGGAGTTTTTGGCATCATATGACTTTGAGATATCATACACCCATGGTAAAGGTAACGTGGTTGCGGAAGCGTTAAGTAGGAAGAGAGCAACCTTTAGTCCAATGTTCGTGGAGTGGAAGAGCCTAGAGTTTATTTCCACCTTTGATTTTAAGCCCTCTATGGACATTACTCCTGGTTTGTTGGCAGCATTTGAGGTTAAGCCTACCCTCATAGATCAGATTGGCTCAAGACTGCAAGAGGATTCAAAGCTTGTGGATATTCTGGATAAGATTAGCAGAGGAGAGGTCTCTAGACATCTCCAACACTATTCTGTCGATAGTAGAGGGTGCCTAAGGAGAGATGGAAGACTTTGTGTCCCCCTCACTGGTGATTTAATGAGAGCGATTCTAGCAGAAGCACACCATTCTCAAATGACTATTCATCCGGGTGGTGATAATATGTATAGGGACATGAAGAGAGTATTTTATTGGAGTGGCATGAAATAGGATGTAGCGGAGTTTGTGGCTAAGTGTCTTGTATGCCAAAGGGTCAAGGCAGAGCAGTAGAGGCCTGGCGGATTGCTTCAACCATTGGATGTACCCTAATGGAAGTGGGATAGTGTTTCGATGGACTTCATAGATGGTTTACCCCGATCTAGGAAGGGGAATACCAGTATTTGGGAGATTGTAGATCGTTTGACTAAGAGCGCCCACTTCATTCTGATCAAGAGTAAGAGGACAACACCTTATTTGGTATCTATATACGTTCATGAGATAGTCTGACTTCGTGGAGTTCCCTCTAGCATAGTGAGCGACAGAGACCCTATCTTTACTAGCGAATTTTGGAGGAACTTGGGAGGAGCACCTTCCTTTAGTGGAATTCGCATATAATAATAATTTTCAGGCTAGCATTGGAATGGCACCTTTTGAAGCTCTTTATGGAAGACCTTGCAAGTCACCATCATGTTGGTTGGAGTCTACAGAGAGATTGCTATTTGGTCCCGACATGGTTAGAGAGACTTCGGAAAAGATTGATTTGATTAGAAGAAGAATGAAGACGGCCCAAGATAGATAGAAATCCTATGCAGATAAGTGGAGAAGGGATATTGAGTTCGAGGTAGGAGATTTGGTTTTCATTAAGGTGTCCCCATTAAGAAAGGTAGTGAGGTTTGGATCAAGTGGGAAACTTGCTCCCAGATTCGTAGGACCATTCCCCATTGTGGAAAGAGTAGGGAAGATGGCATATTAGATAAAGCTACCGGAGAGGCTCGCGGGAGTTCACGACGTTTTTCATGTTTCGCACTTGAGAAAGTGCTTGCACGATTCAACAGAAGTAGTAGAACCTAGTCAACTTGAGGAAGTCGAAGTGGAGAGAGAAGCATCGGTTCGTCGCATTCCTACCAAGATCGTTGGACGTGATATCAAGAAGCTTAGGAATAAGGAAGTCCATTTGGTTAAGGTGCAGTGGGGAGATAGTATTGAGGACGGTACATGGGAGGCTGAGGAGAAATACGTATCTCGTATCTGCATCTCTTTGATGGTACGTTTTGAATTTCCTATTTCCATCCTTAGTTTTGAATAGGTTCTTTTCTTTAGTATCCTTTGGGAGGGTAGATCTTAGGATTTAACCTATGGATGGTAGGACTGAATGTAAACATGTTACTAGAACATGTTATGTATGTTGGACGCTAGTGGTTGCAAGTGTTTGCTAGTGGATGCTAATGGACGCATATACACACACTAGGCACTATTATCTCTTTAGGGATCGGCCTGACTAGGTCACTAAATCATATGCATATGGATGTGTGTGCACTTGCATTTTTATTTCCATGGTTGCTATAATGAGTGATTATCATATGATTGTTGCATTTGGATGATGTTTGTAGCATGCATATAGAACTATCAGTTATCATTAGGAAACTTACATTCATTCGGATACATGGCACATACATGATTGCATAAAAAGGTGGTCGACTGAATCAGTAGACTGCCTAATCTTTTGCATTAGTTAGGGACATTGACACTATATTATTGCATATAACATAAGTGGCATTAGAAAGCTTAAGGAGAATGGATGTAATGGAAGACAGTTAAATATATGGTTGTAGAATTTGATGAAAATATTTATTTCATTCTTCTATCCTTGGAGATTTCGGGGACGAAATCCTTTAAGGAGGGGAGAATGTAACAACCCAAAATTTGAGCTATAATAACTAACTAATTAAATTATAAAATAAATTTGTGAAATTGTCATAATTGAGCCACGTGAGTTGCACCATTATGTCCGTGATAATTTTTTGGTCAATTTCCATATATAGTTTGTCGAAATCCGAGTTAATATGAAGAAGTTACGAAAGAAATAAGAAATCAGAACGAAAAAGAAAAAAAAAATATTTGACAAAGGCATAGGTTGACCCATATTTGGGTTAGGTCGACCCCTAAAGGGGTCAGGTCGACCTTAGGGTCGACCCCCATGGAAGCTAGGTCGACTCGCCTTAGTTCTTGGACGTTAGTTCGTCCAGTACGAAGCGAACACCTCATAATTCCATTTTCGTTCAACCTTGTGCGTTCGTGCTTCCATCCGATGGTTCCTAGAGAGCCTATGACGTGGTTGCACCAGATTTAATCTTCAAATCCAACGGTCTGAGATCGATAAGCTACACTATAAATAAGACCCTAGGCCTAGCTACTTTTCTCATTCAGATTTTCTTTTATTTGAGTTCATTGCCTGAGGCTGGCCCCTAAATAGAAAAATTTTCTAAGGAGGAGATCATTTTGATAAAAATATTCTACGCCCTGGGAGTGGATCTAGGAAGGCCAAGGACTAGAGATAAGGACCACAGGTGAGTGTTTTGTAATTATTTTAGAATTTTAAGTAATTTAAAATAATAGGGTTCTCAATAGTTGTAGTTTTTCTACAATTTTGAGACAGTTTTTATATAAGTTATTTACAGTTAACTTTTAAGTAAATTTCAAAAGTTCTTTTCGGTCTATTTTGTTCAGCTATTTTTATTCAGTTATTTTATTCAGTTATTTATAGTTATTTATAGTTATTTACATTTATTTACATTTGTTTTAAGTTGGAATTTAGCCTATAAATGTTTGTATCTTTTTATTCCTTTTTACGTGAATAAAATATTAAAAAGAAGAAGAATTCACAAATATGGATTAAAATAGAAAAACACTAAATTTACAGAAATCAGACGTAAAACAAGAAGAATTGTAATAAGATGGAGATAGACAGAAATATGCAAATTTGATATATTTGCAAGCATAATTATAACAAGTGATTATAACTAAAAAAGAGAAAATAGAAGAGTAACAGAAGAGGCTTATTTTATAACTTAGATCTTGGATTAAGTTAATAAGCAAAAGAACAGTTATAACACATAGGCTATAATTAAAAAGAAAGAAATAACAGAAGGGGCTTATTTTAAAACTTAGAATAAGTTAATAAGAAAACATAGAAGTAGTGGTCCGTACCAGAAGCATTCCCTTTCAGATCTAGGACTGATGGTCTCACAATAGCAGGTGAGGCTGGGACACGCTTATGCCGATTAGGGTAAATAAGTGGCCAATAGAAAGAACCTCAAATCTGGGGATTTGGGCAATGGGAGCAGACTAGAATTTGTTTGTTAGGACCAGTATCGGCAGCATTCCCTTTCAGGACTAGGACTAATGGTCTCACAACATCTAGGTGAGGTTGGGCAGCATTCCCTTTCAGGTCTAGGACCGATGGTCTCACAACAGTTAGGTGAGGTTGGGCACGCTTATGTTGATTAGGGTAAATAAGAGGTCACAAGAGGGGGCGACAGTTAGTGTGTACTGGCGATGACCGAGCGTGCGGCATCGATTACGGTAAATAATTCGCTACCGCATTCCAAGCGCTAAGAGGTGTCTTTTTCTGTGAATAACAGGATTGGTTCACAGTGGCACAATAGAGATAGAAGGCTGATCAACGGGTAGAATTAGGATTTTAGCCTAAATAAATTAGCAACTGAAATAGGATTAGGGTTTCAGCCTAATCACAGCAGTTAAAGACAAGTGCAAACAATCGAAACAATCAAAGCAAACAGTCAAACAGAATCAGAATTAGTATTTTACCACAGTTTTATCTTTTCAGTATTTCTTTCCATACCAGAACTATTTCTTAGTTTATTATCTTTATCTTGCTTAAAAATGCTAGTAATTACTTTCAATCACCAGACTTATTGTCCGACACACTCCTCTATTTCCCCTTTTCTCCCCCATAGGCCAGTAAAGTCGAGGACGGTAGATTCAAATTTCTTGGAGATACATTCCCGGAGTTCTTCATGTATTCTTCTTCTTTTCAATTTTCTTTTCATTTGGCTTTTGATGTACTAGAACTTATGAGAGGGATGATTATTAATATTTATGTACTCTGATGATGTGAGGCTGAGATATATTTTTCATAAGACATGAGAATTTGGGTTTTTTAGACATATTCTATTTTTATGACTTATTGATGAAGTTTAATTCTGAATAATGAATTACTATTTGAATGTTTCCGCTGTTTTTACCTATTTGTCCTGTGAATCTTAGTCTCTGTGATGTTTTATCTATACCTATAACACACCACATTCTTTAGTGTGGCCTTTTTGGGTATACTAAGGGGTATGGAGTGTTTCAGTGGATGGTAATACTTGATTATTATCATTCTTTATTTGTGAACTAAAAAAAGTTGTTATTATTATAAATATAAGCAAAGATAAGAAAATAAGAAATGATTTTATATAACCAAAGTGAAAAGTGAATTATATCTCGGTTACGTTTGGCATACATCCCTGATAAAGTTTGCAAATTCACAAAACATCCCTCCATTTTTTAAATAAGTTTCCGGACCCTGTTTTCAAATTCACGCACGCAAAAAGACCCAAATAACCCTTTTGTTTTTAACATTTGAAATGCTTATAACTTTCTGTAGAAACATCGGATCATCAAACTGTTTTCACCAAAAAAAATCAAAAAATTTATGATCTTTAAAATGAGATCCATTGTTGATACCAAAAAAATAATATTTGCAGTAAGGGTGCAATTATTCCATATATTTGCAGAGAATTCTGCAAATGTTCAACTATACCATATAATTGCAGACTTCTTTGCAACTATTGCATATAATTGCTGACATTTCTGCAACTATTGCATATAATTAGACAATTATGGAATTATTGCATATAGTTGCAGACTTGTCTGCAACAATTGCATATAGTTACAGACATTTATGCAACTATTGGATATAATTGCAGACATTTCTGCAACTATTGCATATAGTTGCTAAATTGTCTGCAACTATTGCATATAATTGCAGACATTTCTGTAATTATATGGTATAACTGCAGACATTTAAATATTGAAAAGTAAATTTAACAAGTTAAATCGTTTAAATAATTGAATCTGGAATCTAATTTGAATAAAAATGATTTCTAAAGTTGAATTAAATTCTATTTGAATTAGAAGGGAGTTAGAGAACTTTTAAAGTTGAATTAAAAGTGAATAAACAGAAATTGGAAATTTTATAATTTAATTTGACGAGTAAAAATAGTCATTCAGGACACTGTCTCAGAATTGGACGAAACTATTTTCATTAGATCCGTAATAGTATATTATTGTAGGATTCCAAATTTCATATCGATTGGACTTACCGTTTGATCGTGCGAATTGAAAATGCCTAGAAATTTGTTTAAGTAAATTTAATTAAAATAATTCGATTTCCAAGACCTATCTTCTATATATGATGTAATTGGCCTCTAATGTATATTCCATTGTGTTCGGAATAGGGGTAAAACATTAGAAACGCCTGACGACATGCTTCGTTTGGAGTTCGGAAATTTATCGGGTGAATAGTGTCGGAAACTTGCCTATATAAAACCCTAAACTACATTCTTTTGCCCTAACCCTAAAAGCTTTCCTACAGCCGCCACATTCATCACGAACAGCCAAAAATCACCATGCTTTCTCCTCCAATTTCTTCTGATCCTTTGACAATTATCAAAAACTTTCTACTGCAAAGTTGTAGAGGCTAGCGAGTTCTAAAGATTCAACGGATTTGATCGAATTTAGTGAAGTGGATCAGCGGTGATTCCAGTTTGAATGGCGCTTTTTTTGGGGAGAAAATCGAGGCGATGGTAGCAGCATGGGCAATCGGACATCAGGCAGAGGCGTGTCGTGGCTAGGGCTTTCAAATGGCGGTCCCCGATTGGTCTCCGGTCGCGTATAGGGGGGCACCAACCAAATGAGCAACGGCGGCCGTGGGTTTTTTCCGTTCGAATGATCTGGGGGGAAGAAAAGCAACCGATGGCTAGGGTCTGATTCTTATGGAATGAACGGCTAATATTTGCAGAGGTTTATAAAATTAAAAATTAAAAGAAATTTGTAATTAATTATATTATAATTCGTGTAACTTATAAAATTCATAACTTTGTCATACGAGGTCCGTTTCGCACGAAACGAATTGCGTTGGATTTTCGTATTATCTAGCACTTCATTCTAGAGCTGGTTTGGATGGATTTGAAGCTATTGCAAATTTTGGTTAAAATTAAACGCTCGTTTAATTTTATTCCAAATAAAACACTACAACGATGAAAGTAACCAAAGTGAGTAAAACTCGCTCTCTCTATCTCGCTTATTTTTATTTAGTGGAAATTAGCCACAAGGGCCTCTTTAGCAACTGGAATTAGTTTCTAGGACACACAACTGAAATAATTACTTTCAAGGACAAAACATAAAATAATTAGTTTCTATGGCCTAAAAACCTACGAAATTATGTCCTTGAAAGTAATTGGACTGCTGACTTTGTTCTTGAAAGTAATTATTCTGTCGACTTTGGCCTTGAAAGTAATTTCTTTGAATGTGTGTCCTAAAAACTAATTGGACTGCAAAGTTTGTCCTTCTGGTGAAATGCCCCTTTTATTTAAGTAGGAATAAGTTTATTTTATGCTATGTGATGATTGTTTGGATGTTATGCTATATTATTAGTAGTTGGATATATTCCTACCTATTGGAGCAAATGAGACCCTATACGTTCTCGTGTATGAGCGGATGACCCTTTGTACGCTCGTCTGCCTCGAAGCAGATATTGCACATATTTTCTCATATGTATATTTATTGTTGGTTACAAGTTGGAGGGATCCAACTGGATTCCTCACCATTGTTGATTTTTATTTACGCATATTGTTATATATGCTGTATTATGTGATGTTTGATGTGATGGATAATATGTTTGCTATTATTGATGATAATCCCCTTATTTAGTACTTTTGAAGCATTGGGCCATATTTTTGGAAATTAAAATATTAAAATGATGATTTCAATTTAAAAAGGATTTCAAAGTGATTTTGAAAAAATATATATTTTAATAATTTTTGAATTGTTAAAGAAATGAATTTATTTTAAATGAATAAAAAGTTATAATTTTTATGTTATAAAAATATGGCTTTGTGAAATATACTTAAATATGATTTTTGAAATATGAAGTTAACTATTTTGTAAAATAAGTTAAATTGAGAATTTTGAACTTATTATAAATGGTTTATATATAAGATATATAAATTTGATATTTTATAAATAAAAGTAATGGAATTATAAACGAGTTTTATAAGTGATAAAATGAAAGTTTATAAAGGAATGCTATTAATAAAGAGATTTAATGAAATGGATTTTATAAACAGTGTTTTATAAATATTAAAAATGGATTTATAATCAAATTTGTAAATGGATTTGCAATTGAAATTTAGAAATGAATTCATAATGAACTTTATAAATAATGATAGTACAAAAGAATGAATGTGTAACTAAAGAAATTTATAAGTAAATAAGCTTATAATGGGATTTTGATATATAAATGAGATAAACGGGAAATTGGTTAATAAAGGAATTTTATAAATGGAAGTTTTTGTAAAATAGAAATGTGAATTATAAACACTGTTTTATAAATGTGAAATCAATTTAATTTGATAAGCTAAATATGGATTTTTATAAAAGGAAATATATTCACGTTTTTAAAGTGAAATATCCTTAAAATGAATGTTTTGGAAAGTGGTATTTTAAACTGGAGTTTAAATGTTTTGAAAATACAATAAGTTGTGAATTCACTTATTATTAAATTAAGTTTATGAAATGTTTTCCAAATATTGAAATATTGAAATGGTTTTGAGGATATATCTTTTTAAAGATAATTTGAAGTATAAATTTGGAAAGGTGATTTAATAAATAAAAGGTTAATAAATCGGGCCTAATGATTGTTTAAGTGCTAAATTATATTTTTTTGGCCATTTTAGTTTCTCGACTTGATGTGGAAACTATTTAGTCATACACTTAGTACGTAGCCATCTGTGTAGTCTTGATTATCGTTTGGTGTAAAGGATGTTGATTCGTGTAGTGCAGAGTGATTACTCTAATCTAACGAGCTTCCTTCTTGGTCGAAGGATAACAAGTTGAAAGTTAGAAACGTGATAAGTCTACGAGACTTGGTTTCTGTATGAGGTTGAGTAACGCTTTTGCGTTGTTGGTGCGAAGAGACCGGGATCGGTTTATCCGAAAACCACTTCGAACCAACCTATATGCAACGATTGTGCAGGTTTGTTGATGATATTGATATTTAGGAATTTCATAGTGAAGGATTGCTTGTTGATCATTTGGGGTTAAAATCTCAATATACATATAGTAGCAGTAGTCTCTTCGTTATAAAATATCCAATGCAAGAACTATTCGCTACTAATCCTAGGGATTTCCCGATAGGATGTGGTAGGAAAGTACCTTCGGTTTGTCCTTTTCCTGACAACTTGTATGGATAGATGTCTGACAGTGCATTTTCTGAGATTAACGTCCTGCCATTTTCGAACCATTCAAATCGACAATAATCCACACATATCAGACTTGAATTGCTCAAAACAATAGATTGTTAATTTATATTTGGCAAAACTTAGTATATACAGTAAATCAATCAATCACAGAATCACAGTCATAGAGTAATACAATAATAAGCAGCGGAAATAGATAAATAGTAGTTCATGAAGCTACTACAGAACATCAGATTCTAAAGTAAAATATAACAGAAATCCAATACATAGAAATCTCAATACAAAGCAAATGACAAGTCTGAACATAAACAACTCGAAATAACTGAAATAACTGAAAGCTGAATAGATAACAGATAAATCTCCAAACAAAGCTCCAAGCTCTAATGGTGAGTCTCAAATGTTGTGACACTCAGTCTGACCTGAGCATAAAGCAAAACATAAAACACTCGAGTCAGGATTAACCTTCTTATGCAAGTAAATCAACTCAAGTGAAATGTCCAAGTGAAATGCAATATAACTTAAACGATGTTTAGGATTCCACCCTTTAAGGATTCGTTAAACTATTTACATACATAGTACAATACGCTACATAGATAATGTCTATCAGTAAAGTAAACTATTAAAATAGCATTAAGGCATTACCCAAATCCCCATTAACACATTTTTATATAAATGTCGTAGTCTATATAGTACTGTAATTCTTCCGTAAACTGGAGGGCTATCAGAGGGCACTCCATAGTGTAGGACACAAACCAAACTCGTAGTGGGCGCGATAAGGCATATGATAAGGCATGTGAGGCAATGCTAAGGTAGGATTCTACCGTTTGCACTCTCGGACTGGTGGTAACGCATAGCAACTACTACCGCCTACCTCGGAACACACTCCCATAATCAAATCGAGGGGTGGCCACCAAATCAATCACAAAGTGATAAATATGGTATCGAAGAAATGTGCCCGATCAGTGGATCGACCTTACCTTGCCCGGTATTGCTCCTGTTTTAGTCATATCAAGCTGACCCACGGGGGTCAGGGCTGCGTTCATACCTCGTACAGAATCGTTCGTCGAACCATCCTACTTCATTCTGGATTCTCCATCATGTACACAGTTGTTAAAGTGGTTTTCGATATTGGTAGAGAGTATGACAATATCTAATCCCGAGCTCTTTAACAACCAAACGCTTATTTCACACCGTGGTCATTTTAAATTTCAAACAGTTCATACTTCATATCAAAATATCATATTCATTTCAAAATCATATCACTTTCGAAATGATAACCACAAAATAGGTTAAACTATCATATCAAAGTATTCACATTTAAATCCATCAAATCTAAATCATAACAGTTCCAACTTAAACAGTTTGAATATTGAAAGTAGTTTATATATTGGAATAGTTATACATTAAACTAGTTTATATTTAAAATAAGTTATAGATTAAAATTTTTTATATATTAGATTTAATTTATATATTAAAATATATACTAAAAATTGTTTATAAATTTAAAATAATTTATATTAAAATAGTTTGTATGTTAAAAGAGTTTATATCGAAAATAGCTTAAATTAAAATTGTTTCTTCCAATTTCACAAATCAATTCAAATCATCTTTAGTTTCAAAATTCAATTTAAATCAATCTCAGTTCAACGATTCCAATTAAAAAGGGTTAAAAGTTAAATTCAAATTCTCATTAAAACCATTTCTATTTATATCGATTTCAAATCCAGGTTTGAACTACCACTTCAAATTTAATAGGTTTCAAAGTTTAAATATTCAAACATTTACAATAACTCAATTTGATATATTTCGTTTATATTTCAAAATTCAACTTTTAATTTTAATTTTAATTTGAAAATATTCACTTAGTAAATTTTAATAACATTTAAATAAAATCTCAAATTACAAATTTAAATCAATATTAAAAATTTAATTTCAATTTTATTCAAATTTGAAAATATTCATTTAATCACCTTTTAATCAAAATAAATTTATCAAGTTACAAAATCATATCTTTAAAATCTCAAATCAATAAGTTTCAAATCAATTTTATTTGAATTCAATACAATTCTTAAATAAATTAAATTACAAATCAACATTAATTTATCTTCCCACTTTTATTTATTAAAATTAATACAAAAACCTATTTAAAATATTAAAATAAATTTAAATAATTATTTTAAACATATTTTATATATACAAGTTAAATTAAATTTTTACTAAATTTTATTATTAAATCGATTTTAAATCTAAATTATATATTTTTAAAAATAATAAAGTTATAAGTAAAATTTTATAATTTAAATTTTCAAACTTAACTTACAAATTTAAAATTTCCAAAACATATAAATTTAAAAATCTAAATAAAATATCTTTATATTATATTTTAAAAAAATCAATATTTATTAAAATCCATCTATTTCCTTTCAAAACTTTGGAAATCATTTTTCAAAATAGACCAACGGTGTCCGTATATAATTCTCTATCCTATGGTCAAGTGATATGGATATTTATCATTTCAATCCGCAATAATTTAATATTTACAGGTATATATCATTTCAACCCGTAATCCCAAAATTCAAATCAATAAAATCGCTTAGGTTTATCATTTCAACCCATAACGATTTTCCCTAATCTATAACATCATTCGGGTACATATCATTTCAAAGGGATTTCCTAAACTAACAGGGAACTTGCAGTGTGATAACAAATAAAATAATAGCATAAAATAGCATAACATATCAATTGCAGCATGGATCATAATTAACAATTTATATAATATATATACAACATGGTTATGTGTCATATGTCAATTACAAAGGTGGACAATTTTAGATATTAACAATATCATATTTAGTCATCAAATCACTAACCAATTCAAAATTTAATAACATATTTCAATTGTCATTTCATGTGAAATAAATTTACTAAGCATATGAATGTTAATCATGAATGGTCGCTCACCTTTCGAGGCTATGAAAACAATGATGGTGAAGAAGATGACACGCACACGCACACGGATACGGGACGGCGAGACAAGAGATACTGCTGCGATACGGACAACGAGCACACAAGGCCAAGCAAAGCAACCAGAATAAGAAATCGATGAATCACCAATATATATATATATATATATCCTTTCTTTTAATCAAGCAAAAGAGTAGCTAGCAAAGGATTGCTCGGAGTTCGGTGGAAGCTTGGGAAGCTTTCGCTGGAGTTGCATGTTCAGGTTGGGTTGCTGGCTGAAGTTCGACCGGAGAGGAAGCAAGCAGAGCAGGTTCTAATATATATATGCAGGCATATATTCTCCTTTATATATATACATAAGATGAGAAAGAGACTAGAGGTTGCTCGGGGTTGTGGTGCCACAAGTGTAGAGCGGAGGCTGCCTCGTGGTGGGGAGCGAGTGGTGGTCGGCAGGCTAGGGGAGGGTTGGTGGGCCGGTTTCGGTGATTGGGTGCTGGAGTTTGGTTTGGTTGCTATGGGGTGGAAGGTGAAGTGTGGACATGGACAAGAGAAGTGGAGGCGGCCGGCAGGCTGTTGCGGAGTTGAAGTCAAGTGGCTAGAGAAATGGGTTGTCGGAGCGGGATGTGAGGCGTTGTGGGCTGGCTGCTAGGGGGTGATGGATTTGGGAGGCTACGCGTAAGAAGAGAAGGCGGAGGGAGGAGTGGGGATGGATGTGGAAAGTGCTGGGTTTGCTGTGGGTTTCAACCGGTGGGTGAAAGGCATTGTGGCTATTGCGTGCTATGGGTCTGTGTCGAAGTGGAAATGGGTGAGTCGGTCGAGTTAAGTGGTGGCGGGTTGTGGGTCTAGTGAGGTGATGGACGTGGCAGTTAGTTCATGCGGAGGGAAGGTTTGGCTATGCACGAAGATGAGCAAGTTTGATCGGCAAAAGGTAGAGCAACAGGTCAATGCAAATATAAATATAAAAGCCCTGGTATTAAAAAACATTCTAAGTTAGAACAAATGAACAGAACAGAATCAAAGAGAGGAGAGAATGAGAACGATCAAGCAATATATATAGAAAATAGGGGATAGTGACAGCTAGTAATTGAATTCAGTAATTATTTTAAAAGCTACCGACCATTTACTTTAAAACTGGTGGACAAATGAAAAGTCACAAAACACTCTAGAGACTCAAAATGGGTACCGATACGGCTAACCGTTTCGCAGATTTTGCCACGTACCGGACGCCGAAACACACAAATGAATATACTATGGAGATCAGCACGATGAGATAAACAAGATGGTACACATATATGAGTGATACGTCCCACCTATCAAAACTTGATTTTCGGTGCCGAAACTACTGCTAAAACGCTGAAAATAAAATAAACGGAGCTAGAGCGGTCCAAATTTGGCGAAACTAATTATGACGTCTCACCCAGAAAATGTTCAACATTTTTATTATATAAAAATATTCATATTTCAGAAATATTTTATTACCATCACATTTTCAACTGATTTTAAATTTAAAAATTGAAATTTCACAACTGAACAAACTTACAAATTTTCTAATGAAAATCTGACATTTGCTACATTTAAATAGGCATATTCCAAATATCAAATTTTCTTTGCCAAAATTCTATTGTTTATTTTCATGAAAAATTTAGTTAATTACGTTATTCAAATAGTTAAAATTTCCGGATTGTTACACTCTCCCTCACTCAAAACTTTTCGTCCCCGAAAAGGAGCGAGATAGGAGAATAGAAGCAACATAAAGGAAATATAGATTCGACATACATAATACCAGATACAATAATTAATTCAAAACCATATAAATTTCATTTTCGAGTGTTAACATTATACATCTCATTACTTATTAACATCCATTTATTATTATCATTCTATTAACTCACTTTCAATTAATTTACATTCATATCCACTTTATTCACATTCACCTTATTTACTTAAATAGCATTCTCCTTTTATTATTCAATCTGTTTACTTAACCTATCTTGCACTATAGATTAAGTGTATAAACATTTATTATAACCACTCAATTTTTTTATTTATAAATTTCCTTAACAAAATTTCATTTTTGGACATCTTATTACCTACATTTATATTGTATACTATTCAATTACATGTTCTCATTACATTCAAACTTTTTCCAGGTAAGTTTTATTAATGTTTCCAAATGTAACTTAACACCATACAAATTTACTTTTTATTTACAACATTTCTGTTAAGAAAAATTTAGTTTGAACATTTTTATTACTTAAGTTTTCTCTTGTATAACCTTCAATTACTTATTCACATTAACATTTTGACTTTTTGAATATTTCAGGTAAGTTATATATGTTTTTAGATTGCAATTGAGTATTATACAAATAAATTTTATCCTAGTTCAACTGTTTCAAGTTGTTTCAATTTCATTTCTCATTTTAGACACTCCAATTATTCAAAAAATTTGCTTCATTTCAATAATTGAAAACCATCACTTAACATAAAACTTTTTTTTTTTTTGAGATCATGGGGAACCTTAAGATCATGGTATTCATTGATACTCACTTAAGTAAACCCCACGCCGTGTGTCTACCCCGCTTTTACTTATTCGTCGCACACGGATGCGTAACGTTGAAACTCCCACTGATGGTTTGGCGCTGGGATTCGAACCTGCCCGGACACAGTCCTTTGGTTCCCATCTCCCATCTCCCAAACCAACCAAGCTACGAACGGCGGGTCACTTAACATAAAACTTAAGAGTTAAATTCCCAATTTCACTTCAAACCATTTTGAAATAAATACATACATACATACATATATATATATATATATATATATTATACATCAAATGTTACTAAGAAATTCAAATCAAACCCATTTTCCAAAACAAAAGTGTAGCAAAGCTACTAAGTGGTCTTCCCACTTTGAAACTCGAAAATGAATGTCGATGATGTTGTAGTTATCATCGAGATTATTTTCCAGCGACATAAGAGGGGAGTATTGACTTACTTCTTTTAAAATTATTTGGAAACAATTTCCATTCGAAAATACTTTCAAATAATATATTTTTCAAAAGTTTGAAAACTAAATTTTGAGAGGCACCGAAAATTTAATTCTCAAATCCTTAATTTAAATTTATTTCATTTGCAAATTAGATTATAAACCATGTTTATAAAATTTCATCTCCTTATAACATACAACAATAGTTAATGGTTTTGGAATGTTGACAAAACAATAAATGATAATCTAGTACTATCATTTCTAACAACCAATTCATTTAACTATCTAATTTCAGAAAATTAAACTTTTATATGTAAAATATAATCATACATAAAATTATTTCATTTACCAATTTCGAAAACAATATTGTGTCAGTTTGCTCTGTTCAAGTGTTTTGGAATTCCTATCGATATCGTTAGCTAGACGAATCGATCAAAACCCAAAATTCAAACTTAACAACTCAAACAACACAATATAAAACATATTTATATCAGTTACAAATACGCTCCCTCATAGGATGATTCAAGTATGGATTTAAGGACAAGGATAGAGATTCAAATTTAGAGGGATGCTAATCAAGGAGAATTCTAACTAAGAAGATAGGCTCGATAAGAAGATAAAATAATTAAATTATAAAAGAGGAAAGATGGATAGATATATTAATCGTGGCGACCTTAACCGGGTCAAGCGAGACTCCATTTTCAGAAACAATACGCCCAAGGAATCGAACTTCATCCCTCCAGAAATGGCACTTAGAAAATTTGGCTTTCAACTGATGGCTCCTCAGAGTTTGGAGAACATATCCTAAATAAGATTCATGCTCCTTCTCTGACTTAAAAAGACGAGAATATCATCAATGAAAACCGGGACGAACTAGTTGAGAACATCGCGGAAAACGCGATTCATGAGATCAACGAAGAAGGCAAAAGAATTGGTTAATCCAAAGGGCATGACTAACCATTCATAGAAACCATTCTCTATTCGGAAAGCTGTCTCGGGAATGCTCTCCTCAGCTACATGAAGTTGGTGAAAACCGGTAGCAAGATCGAGCTCTAGGAATAAGATTGATGCAGAATTCAATTTCCCGCTTAGGAGGTAGAGAAGTGACTTCACCAAAACATCAGGATAATCCCTGACTATTGAAGTGGAGTCAAGTTCACTAGGATGAGAATCAAGCGAAAAGATAAAACTGCCTGCATAATCCTGAGGCAATTGGCGTTCGATCACAAGAGAATTACTCTGGTCGTTTACCAAAGAAATGGTCCGGGCTTTGCGAAAAAAATAACAGTATCATTGCACTTTAACCAATCACCCCCAAGTAAGATATCAAATGCATCAAAACCGAGGACATAGAAATCTCTGGTTAATCGATGCCAGTTGTAAAGGAGTTTCACCCCTCTACAAATCATACTAAGGTTGGCGGACCGCCTATCGAATTAGTCACACATAAGGATGAAGTTGCCAATTGAGATTGTAAGATGTGCTCAAATTTATTACCAGAAATAAAGCTATGGGATACTCCAGTATTAAGAAGAACACGAACAAGAAAAGACAAGAATGGATTTTAGAACAAAGATAAAGGTCCAAAAGTCAAAAGGAAATCCTAATCAAAGAGAATCCTAACAAAGAATTAAAGCTCGAACGAAGATGATTCTGTAATTAATTTTATTCATTCTAGGGTATTACTACCCTATCTCTAATGAGTTTTTACCCCGTATGCTAAGTTTTGCCTAAACTAGAGCTCTAATACCACATGTAATGACCTGAAAATTCGAACCATTCAAATCGACAATAATCCACACATGTCAGACTTGAATTTCTCAAAACAACAGATTGTTAATTTATATTTGGCAAATCTTAGCATATACAGTAAATAAATCAATCACGGAATCACAGACACGGAGTAATACAACAATAAGCAGTGGAAATAGATAAATAGCAGTTCATGAAGCTACTACAGAACATCAGAGTCTAAAGTAAAATACAACAGGTCTCAATACAAAGCAAATGACAAGTCTGAACATAAACAACTGGAAATAACTGAAATAACTAAAAGCTGAATAGGTAACAGATAGATCTTCAAACAATGCTCCAAGCTCCAAATGTGAGTCTCAAATGCTATGACACTTAGTCTGACCCGAGCATAAAGCAAAACAGAAAACACTCGAGTCAGGATTAACCTTCTTATGCAAGTAAATCAACTCAAGTGAAATGTCCAAGTGAAATGCAATATAACTTAAAGGATGTTTGGGATTCCACCCTTTAAGGAGCCATAAAACTATTTACATACATAGTACAATACGTACATAGATAATGTCTATCAGTAAAGTAAACTATTAAAATAGCATTAAGGCATTACCCATATCCACCTTACCACATTTTTATATAAATGTCGTAGTCTATACAGTACCGTAATTCCCCCGTAAACTAGAGGGCTATCAGAGGGCACTACATAGTGTACGACACAAACCAAACTCATTGTAGGCGCAATAAGGCATATGACAAGGCACGCGAGACAATGCCAGGGTAGGATTCTACCGTTTGCACTCCCGGACTGGTGGTAACGCATAGTGGCTACTACTGCCCACCTCGGGACACACTCCCATAATCAAATCGAGGGGCGGCCACCAAATTAGTCACAAAGTAATAAATATGGTATCGAAGAAATGTGCCTGATCGGAGGAGCGACCTCACTTGGCCCGGTATAGCTCCTGTTTTAGTCATATCAAGCTGACCCGCGGAGGTTAGGGCTGCATTCATACCACATAGAGAATCGTTCTCCAAACCATCCTACTTCGTTCTAGATTCTCCACCACGTACATAGTTGTTAAAGTGATTTTTGGTATCGGCATAGAGTATGACAATATCCGATCCTGGTCACTTTAACAACCAAACGCTTATTTCACACCGTTGTCATTTTACATTTCAATTAGTTCATAATTCATATCAAAATATCATATTCATTTCAAAATCATATTGTTATCCCGACTTTTGGCAAGGCCGTGATACCAAGGAATTGGTCGGAAGATAGAGACGGTCCGTCCTGGAGATCTATTGTACACATGTTCGCTATGGATGCTGATAAACTTTGCCCGAGTCTGGATCAAGCTACAATTGATATGCATGACAAGCAAAGCTACAGAAGCCAACATTTCAAATTTCAAGTCGATCGGAGTTCGTATGCTCAAGTTATGAGTCGATCAGATACTGGGAAAAGAACGTTCTGTTCGTATCCCTCTGTTCGTATCAGTCCATTTTGTATCCATCGGTAGACAAGCTTCTTTTCGTATCCATCCAGGCAAACCCGCTTCGTATCCATCCAAACTCACCCATTTCGCATCCATCTGCACTAACACGTGAGTCCACTTCGTATCGATCCACTGCCAAACATGCTTCGTATCGACCGGCCACAGATCAATACGAAATCAACACCTCCCCAACCAATAAGCGATACGAAATGGCCTCTGAGTTATCGATACGAAGAATAAGTTCGTATCGATACGAATCAATTATAAAGGATCGATGCAAAGTGGGGTACGAGGAATCGATACGAAGTTGAGTGCAATATAGCGATATGCAAGGAATATCCTGGGTCGATACGAACAAGGCGCATTCAAGTGGAAGACTCGGTCACTCGGCATAAAAAGTGGATCGATCCAAAAGGTTAGCGCCACGTCATCAGGCATCACATGCCCCAAAGCAATGCGAACAGATCGATGTGAACAGAAGCGATGCGAACTCAGCAGCCTTCAACAAATTCAAACTTGCATCGACCATAACTCAAAATCTACAAGTCCAAATGCCACCAAATTTTCATAGGAGCTTGCATGCAACCTCAGGAATGTTCATGATCGATCTCGAATCAATTGGACTAAATCTTGATCGATACAAATTTCATTCGTATCGATCATGGATCGAGTCCAAACGACCGAGGATTGATCGCGTGGGCCCACCCATGTGAGAGAAGGGGTCTACCGAGATCTGGGCGAGATATTTACTGCCTATGCCTATAAATAGCAGCCTAGGACCTACTGAAAAGGGACTTTTGGCTCTTCTATGTCCAGACTCTGCCGAAATCACTATTTTACTCGAATTTCACTGTTGTAACTCGTTGTAACCAGCAAGTAATTAAAAGACAACCAATTCATAGTGGATGTGGGCCATACGCCGAACCACTCTAAATCTATGTGTTTCTGTGTGATTTTCTCGTTTATCAATTGGTGTGTTTGTTAGATCTTCCTCATTTTCCATTTATATTCTTCATTTTATCTCTTCAAACACATCCGAAGAGTGTTGTGCCCAATTTTGGTACAAACACTTTGGTGCTTTCATTGAGAAAACCCAACTGTTCTCCTGCTCATTGGATCTACTGCTGATATTGGATTGTGAAAATCTAAGGAGAAGATCCAGATTTCAAGTTTAGAAATTCTTCCATCTTGTTCAGATTTGTACCAAGTCTAGGAGAGAGCTTCGCTATCCACCATTGTTAACACCAGGACTATTTCAACAGCTGCAGATCCAGAAGGACGGGACAGACAACCCCGCGCAACTTCCTCCTGCCGACCAGAATGCTACCGGACCTTCAGATCCGCAAGGCCCTGTCACTAGGGAAGAGTTTCAACTGCTAATGCAAGAGCTGACGCAAAGCCGCCAGCAGCTTACTCAACAACTCCGTGCCAACGCGGAATTGACCAATCAACTGAATCGTCAAAGGCGAAGGAGATCTAGAAGGGATCAGGGTTCCTATTCATCCACTGAAATTTCAGCCTCTTCTGACTTTAATCACAGATCCACGCGCCCACGGTTGGACGTAAGCTATACACAGGCTACTGGACATCAGAGCATATTGAATCTTAGGAAACCAAGAGTTAGCCCGTCAACCAGTCATCAGACCGGACCCTCCTCCCGAGGAGGTAATGTTCCCTATCACACTACTGACAACCGCACTGCCACCGCCGCTATTGAGTTGGGAGTTGATGCTCGGAACTGAACGGATCCGACGCACCGTCCACGCGATCATACTCCTAAGTCCTGAGCCTTATGTTCCTGAAGACATAGAACCAAAGACGCGAGATATGGACCGTCGACCGCGACTGGCCCATCCTCGCATTGTGGAACCCGACCACACCTTGGCTCAACATGCTCAGAATATCCAAATGTCGAATATCCCGACAATGATCCGTCGGATGATCCGCGAAAGTCAGAGCCTCACCAATGACGACTGGGGAATCTCCCGAAGTCATACCCCTTTAACTGATGATATACTCTACGATGAACCGCCCCGGCGATTCAGAATGCCCACTCTACCCGTTTATGAAGGGAGCTCTGATCCTAACCAGCACTTCTTAAAGTACGAATGGTTAATGAATGCTGAACGAGCCGATGATGCGGTCAAGTGCCGAAGTTTCCCGATTTCCCTAGGGGGCATAGCGACTATGTGGTGTACTCGTCTACCACCTCGATCTATCTCATGTTTTGACCAGTTGGCAACGAAGTTTGTTGAACAATTCCGCATGCATGTAACAAGGTCGAAAGATGTTAATACCTTGTCTAGTGTCACTCAAGCTCCCGGAGAGACACTTAGACGTTATCTGGAGAGGTTTCACGCTGCATGCGCTGAGATTAGTAATCCCAATGACAACTCAATTCCGATGGCACTAACTAAGGGGATTGATCCTGATTCTGAATTCGGCAACTGGTTGGCCGGAAAACCCAAGCGTCATTGGACCGTTTCTATTCCAAGGCAGCCCAGTTCTTGAGAAGGGAGGATGTGAAACAGTCTAGGAAAAAGGATGACGCAGGGCCCAGTGTGGAAGGAATCCAAAGCAATGTTGCTGTTAAAAAAACCGGAGAGAGTTCCGAAAAGGTGCAATTGAACATACAGAATAAACAGAATCAACAGAAAGGCAATGGAAATCAAAACAGGAAACGGGATCAGAATCGTGGGTCGCGACGTAGGGCTCCTATGTTTGACAATTATACTCCTTTAAATACGTTGCTGGAAAATGTGTATTTATAGACCTGCAATACTATTCAGTATAAGAAACCTGCTCCGAAATAATCATCGAAAAAACAGATTCAAACAGGGAAATTTTGCAGATTTCATGATAGATATGGTCATAACACGAATGACTGCCGTCATTTGCAGGATATTATTGAGAAGTTGATACGTGAAAGAAAGTTGAAGCAGTTGTGTGGGCGCCGCAGTCAGGAGGTTCGGGCCCATCAAATCAAAACCAGATACCAAATCAGGCAAGACCGGAGGAACCCGCTCGTACCGGCGGGAGGTTAGTGATTAATACTGTTAGTGGTGGTCCTCATCCGGTAGATCGGAGCTGGAGGGAAATTGAGTCGTATGCCAGCTCTGTTAGGTATGCGGGCTTCGAATGTTGTAGTAATTTGGAAGATGGGGCTCCGACCAAACAACAGAAAACGATGACTGGCGACATCGTATTTCGAGACAGGGATGCCGATAGAGTCGAAGCCCCAACCATTGATCCACTTGTCATTTCAGCTCAAATGGGTCCTTCTTGGATGAAGAGGATCTTAGTGGACAGTGGAAGCTCGGTGAATATATTGTTTAAGCGAGCTTATGATCAGATGAAAATGGAGGCGAAAGATCTGAGGCCCTGTCAGTCTCGTGTTCATGGCTTCAACGGAAGTGCGACTATACCCACTGGGTTGGTGGAGCTACCAGTGGAATTAGGAGTTGGAAAACGCCGGAGAGTCTGGATATTACAGTTTATTGTATTGGATATAGACTCGCCATACAATGCTTTCTTAGGCCGACCGGCCATAGCTGAGTTCAGGGCTGCCATTGCCCCTTGGTGTCTGACTTTAAAATTCCCTACTGACAATGGAGTTGGGGTCATTCAAGGAGACCAGGCTGCTGGATGAGCCTGTTATGTTGCCGAGCTGTGAGAGGCGCAGAAAAAGGAAAGGGTGTAGAGGAATCTCTCCGCGTCCGCTTTGCGAAAAATTGACAGCTAACGCCTGGGCTTAGGCCCAGGCACCCCAACCAATTCCTAAGGGATCTTGACCCGAAAGATACCGAAAGCGAAGACGAAAGTAAAGACAGTCAAGCTTCCCCGGCCGAGTTGACGATCGATGTTCCGATCGACGATAGTGACGATTCTAAAATGATAAAGATTGGATCTCAACTAAGCCAACGGATGTAGGAGGAATTGGTTGAATATCTCCGGGCAAACCTCGACGTGTTTGCCTGGAGGCACTCTGACATGTGTGGGATCTCGCCAGACATCGCGAGCCGTACATTGAATGTTGACCCACGGCATGTCCCGGTCAAGCAAAAAAGGCGTGGTATGGATCCAAAGAGATATGCCGCCCTTAAAGTAGAGGTAGATAAACTCAGGACAAACGGGTTTATCCGAGATGCGTTATATCCGGAGTGGGTGTCCAATCCTGTACTTGTCAGAAAGCTTAACGGGAAATGGAGGACATGCATCGATTACTCTGACTTGAACAAAGCTTGCCCTAAAGACAGTTTTCCACTTCCCCGAATCGATCAGCTCGTAGACTCAATGGCTGGACATGAACTCTTATCCTTCATGGATACGTATTCTTGCTACAACTAGATACCCATGCACTTGCCTGATCAGGAGCATACCAGCTTCGTCATCAATCTGGGACTTTACTGCTACAAATTCATTCCCTTTGGACTCAAGAATGCTGGAGCAACCTACCAATGATTAGTCAATCGAATGTTCGCCAACCAGATCGGAAAAACCATGGAGATATATGTGGACGACATGCTTGTGAAGTCGCGATTCTCCACTTATCATATCAAAGACCTGGAATCGATGTTCAACATACTCCGAGAGTACAGAAAGAAACTCAACCCGTTGAAGTCCCACTGTGGGGTTGCGTTTGGAAAATTCCTTGGATTTATCATCAGTGCTAGAGGAATTGAATCCGATCCCGAGAAGATCTAGGCAATCGGAAATCTTGAAACTCCAAGGACTATAAATCAAGTCCAACGGGAAAGTAACAGCACTGAGCAGGTTCATCTCAAAATCCACTGACAAATGCATTCCCTTCTTTGATCTGATCAAAAAAGGAAAACATAATTTTGAATGGACTACAGAATGTGAGGGCGCATTCCGAACACTAGTTCAACACCTCTCCACACCACCCATTCTGTCAAAGCCTATTGATCATGAGAGATTGTACATCTACTTGGCGGTGTCAGAAAACGCAATCAGTGCTGCTCTAATTCCAGAGGAAGACCGGATACAACGGCCAGTATATTACATTAGAAAATGACTAACTGAAGCAGAAAGAAATTATCTGAAGCTGGAAAAGTTGGATTATTGTCTTGTCATTGCCTCGAGGAAGCTCCGTCCGTATTTCCAGCCCATGCTATCACTGTATACACCGACCAGCCGTTACGATAGGTCCTTACGGGCCTGAGACATCTGGTAGGCTACTCAAGTGGAATATCGAGTTGAGTCAATTCGACATCACCTACACACCAAGGCGAGCCATTCAAGGACAAGTCCTAGCAGATTTCATCGCTGAATTCACTATCCCGGAGGACTTGCCCGAAACTAGTGAATCTTCTAAATATGTCTGGAAGCTACTTACTGATGGTGCATCAAATGACCGCTGCTCAGGCGCTGGGGTTGTACTTGAAACTCTTGAAGGCCGATCTATATGCTATGCTTTAAAATTCAATTTTCATGCAACCAACAACGAGGCCGAATATGAAGCCCTACTCGCTGGATTAAGACTTGCCAAAGATTTGAGAATTATTGCTATAGAGATTTACTGTGATTCACAACTGGTCGTGTGTCAAGTTCGAGGGTAGTATCAGGCTAAAGACCGAACGCTGGCTGCTTATCTTGCCTGGGTTCAGGAAATATTGGATCAGTTCATTTATTATGCCATCTATTGCATACCCCGAGAACGCTATCAGAAGGCCGATTCCTTAGCAAAGTTAGCCAGTACCGGTGAGGCACAGCAAATGGGACTCGTTCCCGTGGAAACATTATCTTCCCCGAGCATCGATCAGATGGAAACAGACTGGGTATTTGAATTCATTCCTAATAAGGAGTCATGGATGACTCCGTTCAAAAACTATCTCGAGCATGGGACCCTGCCGGAGCGCAGGACTGAAAAAAGACAAGTTCTTCGAAAGGCTTCGCGGTTCACTATTCAAAATGGAGTCATGTATAGAAGAGGGTACTCTGTTCCTTTACTCTGGTGTATCACCCACGATGAAATCAAATGAGTATTGCATGATGTACATGAAGGAGAATGTGGCGATCACAACGGGGGCAAGCCCTTGCCAAGAAAGTGCTCCGATATGGATATTAATTGGCCGACTGTAAATCGCAATGCATCGGACCAGAAAATATGACAGATGTCAGAAGCATGCTCGGATTCCGAGAGCCCCACCTACCGAAATAACTCAGATGGTCAGTCCATGGACGTTCGCAGTATAGGGCATCGACATTATCGGTTCTCTACCTCTAGCCAAAGGTGGTGCGAAGTACGCTATCGTTGCAGTTGATTACTTTACCAAATGGGCGGAAGTTGAACCCCTTGCTACTATCACGATGAAGAAAGTGATCAACTTTGTTGTACGCAATATTATCTGTCGATTTGGCCTCCCATATACCATCATCACTGACAACGGAGCACAATTCGACAGTGTTGAATTTAAGTATTTCTGTCAACGGTTCCACATCCAGAAGAAGTTTTCTACAGTTGTGCACCCTCAAGCGAATGGGTAGGTTGAAGTTATTAACAAAGTTATAAAGTCCATTCTGAAGAAACGAATGGAAAAGGCCGAGGGCAAATGGGTCGATGAACTTCCTATGGCTCTATGGGCCTATCGGACAACCCACAAATCCGCAACTGGCCACACTGCATTCTCTCTTTCCTACGGTTCAGAAGCCGTTATTCCAGTCGAGATGGAAGTACCTTCTCATCGCGTGACTTATTATGATCCGAAAACAAATGCTATATTACTTGCCGAGTTTTTGGATTTATTGGATGAGAAGCGAGAAGAGGTTGATTTGAAGGTAGCCGCATACTGAATTCGAGTCGCCTAATTATACAATGCCAAGGTCCGACCCTGAACCTTCGAACTCGGTGATCTCGTCCTTAAGAGAATTTACCGGTTCCTTCACATATGAAGCGGGCGTGGGAAGGGCCGTATGTCATCGAACAAAAGCTCGGAGATGACACATTTAAATTATCGACCGTTGACGGTCTTATTCTGCCGAGAGCCTGGAATAGCGAGAGTCTTCGTCGCTACTACACATAACAGGCTCTGTTTGTTTATTCAGTCTACTTTTCATTTGCAATTTGTTTATGCATTTCAAAATTTGAATTTGTAATAAGGCAATTGTCTTTGCCATATTTTCTTATTTCAGCAATAAAATGCAATCTCTTCGAGCCAGAGCTGCGATTTTTTGAAATGCATCATACAACCATCACTATGCACAGAGAGCTAAGTTCCATCCTACGATGGGAATTATTCACATAGGGAGTGACTGTGATATGACCGGTCACTCTCTAAGTGAAACCCAAGCTCGGGGGCAAGTCATCACATTGAAGCCAAAAAAGGGTTGATACACGACAATCCTTTAACTAACTCCAGATTCCCAGGGTGCGAACTGGAGTATAAACTCCTTAATACGGGCTTGAAGAGGGTGAATCCGTCCACCTAACGACTTCGCCCGTATTTAAGACAAGTTCGAGGAGGATGGACCTGTCCATCTAACGACCTCGCTTGTTAACTCAGGGTGGATGTGATCCGACCATCCACGATCCTGATAAATCCGTCATTCCCGGACTGCGAATGAAATTCAAAAATACACAACAGATGTGATTGACCATCTGTTAACTAACTCTAAGTCCCAAGAGCGTGGACTGGAGGATAAACATCAACTAACTCTAAGTCCCCAGAGCGTGGACTGGAGTATAAACATCAACTGACTCTAAGTCCCCAGAGCGTGGACTGGAGTATAAACATCGACTAACTCAAAATCCCCAGAGTGTGTATTGGAGTTTAAACACAAACCGGGTGTGAATCGACCACCCGTGGGACAACTCCGAGCCCCCGGAGTGTGGACCGGAGTATAAATGCAAAGTGGGTGTGACTAACCGCCCACGAATCAATCTAAGTCCCCAAAGTGCGGACGAAGTCCTAAATATCAAACGGGCGTGGCTGACCACCCATAAAATAACTAGTCCCCGGAGCCTGAACATATCTCAAAACCATAAGCAGGCGCGACCGACCGCCGACTTACAAGTGCAATCCCCAGAGTGTGGATGCAACCATCAATTGACGAGCGAGTGTGATTCGACCACCCGGACTTGTCTTGTTTCAGCTTCATTTCACAAAATTAAGCTCAATGTATTAAAGGCAAAGAGCGATTACCGACTGATCTTTTCCAGTTAATCCCCGAAACTAGGGACGGAACTTAAGTATCAGCTATTGTTTAAGACGGTGCAATGTTGGGATTCGATTTGACATTCAATCGTGACCCGAAACCGTGGCTCCAGAACTTAGCAACTAAATTCAGGTCCAATTCAAAGACTGATACTTCACAAATACATTGAATGGAAGCCCGAACGCTGAAATACTTAAGCGAAACAAACGCAAACTGTGCTAAAGACAAAATAGAATTCTCTTTCAACTATTCTTTGGAAGATAAGGATAAGTACAAGATTATTCTAAAAAAAAAATCCTACTAGCAGGGGCCGAACCTGCATCTATACATGGCCTACAAAAGGCAAAAAGGAATTCCTATCTGTCAAAAATGAGATGAAAAGGCATGCCTATTCTTTCACTTTCTTCTTCTTCCCCCTCAGCGTTGACCCGCTGGAGCTACCCTTGGATGCCTCTTTGAGCCCTTGCCTTTTGGCGGTTGATCTCCAACCGGGGACATTATGGTAACCTCCTCCTCCGAACTCACATGGATTGGAATGCTTCCTAAAGGCGGAGTCGGAGGGATAGGATCAACGTTGGAAGGAGCAGGAGGTGCACCGGTGTCGACAATGGTACCACCGAGAGAAATCATCTGCAAAGGGGCTGGACCAGGTTCCGCCATTCTACCTCCAAAGCCACTGGCATGTGCGGCCGCTTCCATTTCAACGTTGATTTCAGCAATTATCTCCTCTTCATGCATTGTTTGGACATCTCCAGAGACGCTAGCGGTTGGGCCCGAGGAGCTGGTCATAGGTGCGCCTCCACCCATGACGAATGGCAGATCAGCAAAAGGGTCGTTTTGGTGGCCGAGAAGCTCCTCCATCATCTGCTCATCAAAAGTAAACGTGCTCCCCTATGCTCCGTCGGTTGGAGCAGTAGCCGTTGTAGTGGTCGCTTCTGTAATAAGGGCCTCCTGCGTGTGATGCGGCTCTTGGGTTATAGGGGGCACGGTTGATGTAGCTCCTATCACTGAAGAGACAAAGAAAAAGTTGTTAGTGATTACTTCAATCAGCGTTTCCAACTTTGAATGAACACAAGAAACGTTCAGAATACCTTCCTCAGATTGGCTTGCGGGTGGAGGAGCAGCTTCAGAAGCGTGCTCGCGAGCTGGAGACAACTGCGGTTGATCAGGATTATACGCAGGAACGGACTGAGGATCAACCGCAGGAGTAGACTCAGGCAGGGTTGGCACAAGAGTTTCGGAACCTGCATCATGGCGCTCAACACCAGAACCTTCTCCAACTTCCGAATGCTGAGTGGAGAGTTTCTCCTTTTCATACGTGATTGTGATGTCGTGGAGAACTTTTCTCTCATCTTCACTCAGCACCCGGTTCTCTAGTTCAAATTCATCAACTGATTCAGCTTGGTGTTCTGCCTTTTCATCTTCCACCAAACGGCCCCAAGCATTATACAAGTGTGATGGATAGTTATCGAGCCAGGTTAGGTTTCGGTGCTTCAAAACTTTAGCGTTGTATGTGATAAGAAGATCTTCGATGTCAGTCTCTAACCTGGCCTCCGCCGCTTTTACTTCATTCTCAACCCTGGCATCGGCTTCCTGAATTTTAAGCGCTGTCGCGTCCCTTTCATCCCTAAGCACCACAGCCTGTTCACACGCTTCTCGGGCAGCTTTGTTTGCATCATCTTTTTCTTTGACGATTTCAACAAATTTGGCCTTAAGCTCCTCAAGCTCCTTTAGCCCAGCGTCCCTTTCGGCCATAACAGTGGTGTTTCGATGGCCCATCTCCTCAACCAAGGCAAAATGCGTCTGATGCATCCTTTCCATAGATTGATTTGCCTCGTGGCTTTCTTATTGGCCTCTATTTCCGATTCCCTGGAAGATTCGGCCTCATTGTTAAGCACTTATATTATGCGGTCCTTTTGAGCGAGATGAGCTTCTAATTCTCAATTATTTTCACCCGCTCAAAGGCCACCGCCGATGCTTTGTCCGCAGTCTTCATCCACTCCCGATATTGGCTGTAAACGTGATGGATGTAATTATGCATAGTTTGTTCCGCCTCAACTGGAATTCTCTTTAAATGCGGAGGGAAGATGAAGCCATCAAAACAAATGTTGGGGAAATTTTTTTCAACTGGGCGATTTTGATCGCTCCTCCCCTGTGGGCTCAATGACAGCTTGCTCAGTGGCAGCGATAGTTTCGATTTCCGTCCTCCGGCGTTGTGAATCAGACCTTTGTACTTGAGAAGGCGGTCTTTGACGTGAAGGTTCCAAGGGTTGTTTGCCATGGCCGGAAGGTTGTGTTGGAGCTTGAGGAGGCGGAGAACGTGATAGGGATCGATGTCTATATTCTCTATCTCTGTCTCTCTCCCTTTCATAACGCTCCTAGCTAGAATAACCGCGATCGCGGTCTCTATCGACTTCCCTTCTACGGGACTCATAATATGAACTGGATGACTGGCGTGCCGAGCGAAGACTTCCTAGCATAGATTCTTGCCTAGTCATCATATCTGTAAAATAGAAAGAGAAGCAGAGTTAATAATCTCCAGAAATGAACAACTTATGATTGGAAATCATGTTGTGCCGTGAAAGTGTATGTATGCATGTGCAAAACCCCCTGACCAACCGGTTGTGTCGGCCATACCCATAGGAAGTGACTCGCTTAAATCTAAAGCGTTGTGGAGCCCTTCCAATCCGGTTTGTTGTTGGAGCGACACATAGTACGGAATTGGAATATCAGCGAGTCCCTCGAAGGGATTCTCCATTTGTGGGGGAGGAGCCTCCATGATAATAACACCGATGGCTGGTAGAGACATGACCATGGATTTCCATCTTGAAGACTTATGAAGTTTGTAAGCAACTGCCTTGCCTTTCCTCTTTCCCCTCTGAATGTCGAAGACTATCTGAGGGCCCGACTACGGGTTCATCTTCGATAGGCGTACCCTCCTCATCGCCCTATTCAACAATTACAATCCCAGGCGCCCTACACTTAGCCTGTCTTGCCGGGGCTGTCCTAAGCGATCCCTCAAGTCTAATGCTCTGGTCTCGATCAATTAGCCCAACAATCCTCAAATTTTTATCTGTCAGCATCGAGTCGATCTCTCTCATTTCACCAAGCACCTCTTGAAGAATTTGTACTATTTCTTTAAATTGGGCACCTTCGGGTCGTGGAATTGCGGCTGTAAAAAAAAGATATTAGATTCAAAGTCGATCACAAAAATCTCGTTAGCCGCTAGAGAAATATCATGATTTACGTCTAATCAGCCACCGTTTAGCAAACCTTGGCGGGCATCGAACGTAAAACCACTTCGTCTTGAAGTAGCTGAGCCTAGTCCAGGATCCAGTCACCACTTGGCAATTCCTAACTGCCTCTAGGAGTGTGAATGAGGGATTATCTCCCCGACTCTTAACGTTGAACAAGAATTTGACATCTTTCGGAGTCGGGGGTCGAAAGAGATGCTCCATGAAAACAATGAATACACTGTTCAACAATGCATATCCTTTTGGATGTAACTGTGATGGAGCGATCCCAAAGAAAGATAACACTTCTCGAATATATTGGTTAAATGGAGGAAGCATTCCAGCTGTGCACGAATGTCTGTTAAAAGCAGTGAATCCTTCCGGGGGAGAGTGTGGCCTGTCATTCGGCCCCGGTAGTAAGACATCATCCAACGATAGCCCATTCCTCAGGCAGATTCTTCCCAACATATCCTTAGAGATATTAGACGGTATAGAATCTTGTGGATTCCCTATAAAGACTACTCCTGGCAGCTCATCTGGAGCTGGAATTATGACTTTGGCCGCGATGGCCGACGGCTCTATTACCGGAGGAGGTGAATTTTGAGTCTCCTGCTGCTGTGAACTCCCGGGTTCCATAGCTAATCAACTCAGTAAAAACCATCATTAGATGATAATAAGCCCGTGTGTTCCCTAGTGTGAAGTGCATAAATGCATTATGCAGTGCAGTGCTATATAATACTTAAGAGATTCTATAGAATTTGAGAAAATGTCCAAACAATATGATTTCGAGATTCGACTGGAGCAACCGTCATCGCTGACCATCATAACCAAGCCATTCAGACTTCGGAAAACGATCCATGCTAAAGTTTGTTAAGTTTTTCAAGTTACAGTTCCATCGACGAGCTTCGATAGGCAATCAAGTATGCAGTTTAACGATTAAGTCCAGATATGCAATGCAGAAGCTCGTCAGAGTTAAATGTTTGAGTGTTCAAAGATTTCAAATCCATCAAAATTCAAACTTGGTTCGTTCCGCAAGAAAAAAAACTTAATTTCGTACCGATCGAAATTCATTAACTTTGTATCGATCGGTTTACATTGGACTTCGTATCGATCAAGAATCATTGGCTTCGTATCGATCCCTCTCCAGAAACTTCATATCGATCACCTACCGTGAATTTCGTATTGATCGTTGGTTCCTTAATTTCATATCGATCGCTTTAAATCGATATAAATTTTCACCACACCAGATCGATACGAAACTCACGTTCGCACCTATTGGTTCCGGATCGATACGAATCCCTCACTCTGGGTCGGTACGAAGTCAAATCTTCCCCATCCTTTCATCGATACGAAATTGAAGATGAACGTCCTTCCACCCATTCCTTCGTATCCATCCATCCTCTTTCTTCTCTAATCTGCCTGATTCTGACCTCACCATCACCTGAACTGGCCGCGACTATGGGCGAATTGGCCGTAGATCTCGAATCCTATCGTTTTAATGTGAGATTAATCAAATGATTACCTAAATTAAAGAATCAATTTGAGGTATTTGCAAGTCACGCTCGGGTCGAAGGCAAAAGGCAGTTTTGATCTACCTTAGCTTGGAGCGATACGAAAGCAAGGCTGAGGGAAGAATGAGCAAGTGAAAAAATATTCTAAGTACGAAAGCCTTATATATGGTTTGACTCGAAGGAAGTGCCGATACGTCTCCCAGTAGCCAAGTACCGGTTGGAGCGGTCAAATTTGCATCGATACGAAGATCACTGTGCGAACTAACTTGAAACATTCATGACTACCATCGATACGAAGAAGGTTATTCGTATCCATCAATCCAAAACGATCTGAAGTGTGACTATTCATATCCATCAGCGATCGATCTTCAATTCCATCGATACGAAATGCTAATTTCGTACCCATTCATTCGAAGACCACGAGAGTTCGTATCCATCGATACGAAAGAATTTTTCCAACTTCCCAAATCGATCCAGGAGAGGATCGATACGAAGAGAGACTCCAAAACAACCATCAAGAGTTGTTAAAACTCGAATTTCACATCGATTCAGGAGAGGATCGATACAGAATTCGATACGAGAAAACTGATAACGACTTGTGAGCGTGCGAACGTTATTGGGAGTCAGATTAACATACATACATGTATGTCGGACTAATATTCAATTTTCAGAATTCACAGGTTGGATACTCACCTAGTGACAATTACAACAACGAACGACAATTTGTTGTCCTTCAATACCCAGTTACAACAGTGCATAATACAATAATTGGCAATCAACAATTCGCTATTTGTATTACTAAAGATCAATCAAACGTTACATCTTTCGACGAAAAGACAACAACCGTTCAACAAGTAAGATAAATTTTTTATAATGAAGACCGCAGCTTTTCAAAGCACGTCATGTCCTCACAAGATGTACTTTGGGGGGCAAATGTTATCCCGCCTTTTGGCAAGGCCGTGATACCAAGGAATTGGTCGGAAGATAGAGACGGTCCGTCCTGGAGATCGATTGTACACATGTAACGACCCGTATTTTTACGGATTAAAACATTCTAAAATGATTGGCCCTTGGTTGTATTGTTGTTAAGACATTTCAGGTTTTGGCAGAATTTTGCTTAAGTCCTAAGTCGTAGCCGACTTAGGAGTTTTGGACGAGTTAAGCAACAAGTCTGGGCGAGTTAATGACTAAGGTATAGGTCGGTGACGACCTAAGGTAGAGGGGAGTGGTTTAGGTCGGTTGACAGATTGGGGCGACTTAAAGGTTGTACCGAGTTAACAACCCATAGGATGGACCGACCTAAGACAGTGACCGACCTAAGTGATGAGTCGTGACCGACTTAGGAGGTTTAGACGACCTAAGTATTCTGGGTTAGAGTTAGGTCGGCAACGACCTAAGAGAATGTTGTGACCGACCTAAGTGTTTGGGTGTTAAGTGTTAGGTCGGCAGTTCGAGTTAAGGTTTCGAGCGACCTATAGGATGTAGTTATGGTTAGGTCGGCAACAACCTAGAGGAGCTGGGTTAGCAGGTTAGCGACCTAAGGAGTTAGCGTGTTAGCGACCTAAGGAGTTAGCGTGTTAGCGACCTAAGGAGTTAACAAGTTGGCGACCTTAAGAGTTAGGCTGTGTGTTAGGTCGTAACACTGTTAGGTCGCAAGGTTTTATAAGTCGTATGAGTGTTAAGTCGAATGGTACTAAGTTGTTAGGTCGTCCAGGCGACTTAGGAGGGAGCGCGCGTGTATTAGGTCGTGTAGCTCGAATAAGTTAGGTCGCGCGCATGTTAAGTCGTAGGCTCTGTTAGGTCGGAGTTGTTGGCTAAGGGTTAGGTCGGAGGCTCTGTTAGGTCGTGGGGGTTTTTAGGTCGTAGGTCGGCATAGTGTAAGTCGGCAGCGACTTAAGGAGATTGCCGAGTTACGACTTAGGGCAGTTTTCAGCTATAAATAGGAGAGCTTCTCTTCATTTTTGGGATCCGGATTTTGAAGCGACGAAGTGCTGCCATTTTGAGAGCTCGACTTCTACACTTCTTCACTTCTTCTCTCCACTCTAATCCAGTGCTTCCATCCATCTAAATCGAAGATCAAGATTGAAGATTCAAGAGCTTAGATTGAAGATCTTCATCTTTTCAAGAGAGATTTCTTCGTTTGAAGTGAGATCTTGTCGGATCTAGCTTAGTTCTTCGCTGTCCAGATCTGAAGTTGTTATCTTTTGGATTGTTTAGGTGTTTTGGTGAGTGGTGATTATCTCTCACACGGATCCAAAGGAGTATATCGGATTGTTGGCTCGATTTGGTGTTAAAATAGTGATTTCCATGCATTTTCTTCATCCTATGTGTAGATCCATATAGATCCATTGTTCATGATGATGTTGCATCCATTTTATCATATGTTAACCTATGCAAGTTCATTCATCAAGTTTGTAGAGATATAATCCATGTTTTCATGCTTATTGGACTTTCAACTCTTTAATTACGAAAATGCCATTATTGTTATAATTGTCTACTTAGATCATTTTTGAATGCTTGATTGCTTGGATTGATGTTTGATTTGATTGATTATTATGAACTAGATGATTGATGATTAGATTTAGACCGAAGACGATTCAAAAGCTAAGGGAAAGGCTCTTGAATTGGAAAAGCTGCTCGTGGCATATGTAGCGGGATGATGAAGCTCTTATGCATAGATTTGATGATGTGATGATGAGATGAGGCTTTGCGAGGATGTAATGAAGCGAGGCAATCATGTGATGAAGACTTGGTCTAATCCAGACGGGATCATTCCAAGCATGTTGATAACTCGGTGATATGATTCGAGTTGAGGATAATGAATGGATATGAGAATAGTCGTCGAGGAGGATGACTAGGAGGCTTGGATAGCATCGTTGTTGAAGGTTCTAGCATGCTCTAAGCAAGGGTACGTTTGGGCAGATTCGATAGTCCCAACGGCCAACTGTTGATGGTCGAGTACTCTGGGCAGATTCGATAGTCCTAGGCACGGGCTGCGACGACGTGCGGGAGTTATGTCTAGAACCGGGGTTTCCATTAGCCCTTGACGGACGGCTGAAAGAATGTGCCGGTCATTCAATTAACGGTGATATCGAAGCAATGATAACAGTGATAGCCAGAGTCATGGATGTTTGGTTGTATCGTCATTTGGACTCAAGAGCGGTATTTTCTGGGTGCTTATCTGATTTAGGCCTTGGTACTTAGAAAACATCGCCCTTGACTCGAGTGATAGTAGCTTTACTTTAAATTGTATGCTCTGCTATGTTTGCTTCTGCTTAGTGTGTGTCTGGGGGCTATCACTGTAGAATGAGGTTGGAGTGGGAGGGTTGTATTCCTATTCCTTTTCCTTTATGCTCTTTTGGTATGTTGTTAGTTAATTTACTGCTCACTAAGACTGTTGTCTGACTCAAGGCTTTATGTTTTAATTCTTATTGCCTTGGGCTGTTCGTCCATTTTGGGACGGGCAGACTAGGTAGCAGGTGACAGGTGCTGATCTCTTCTCACGATGCTGATATCGAAGACGAGCTGGAGGGTTGCATATTATCTTCTTATTATATGTACTGGATATTCCGCTGTTTTGTATTCTCTGAGAGTTTTGTAGTGAGGCTGGATGTATTGACTATGTGGATGCTTGTATTCAACTATTATGGAGTTTTATATGATGTCATTTTGTTCTGTAAAGCTTCTCTATACATATGTTCTATTGTATTTTGTCCATGCGCTGTGAGTAATACGATAGATTCTGTTGTTTTAAATCTTACCTTGACAATCGTCCATGGTCGCCTGGCACACTTTACAGCGCTTTATCTCTAGATTCGGTGCAGGGGTCATGGGCGGTCGTCACATTTGGTATCAGAGCATTGGTTAATTGATTTTACCCAACGCTCGCTGTCATAACTACGTATGAGAGACGTAATTGTATTTTGATGGATGAATACTATATATAATATAGTAGCTTGGTAGAGTTTGAGTCCTTTATGCAGTTGTTTCTCTAGATGTTCTAATCATTCCTTTTTATAGATATTGAGAATGAGTCGAAGAGGGAGACCAGCTGCTAGGGAAGGCCGTGCTACTGAAGAGACTGCTGATTATGCAGCCATGTTCGAAGCTATGATGACTTCGATCATGAGAAGGATACCAGTTCCGGGGGCAGCAGTAGATGTTGGAGTTCAAGTCCAAACTCCGAAACCCGTGGATTTTGCTAAGCTGTGCAAGGATTATACTGCTCTTGGAGGGAAGGTTTTCTTGGGAACAGAATCAACTATTGAGGTCCAGAGATGGATAGATGCTTGTAGAAGGATCTTTGGTGATTTGGGAATTGATGATGCAACTAAGAGGAAGTTGGCATCAAGGCAGCTTCAAGGGAGAGCTTCTGATTGGTGGAACTCTATTACCATCACTACTCCGGAAGAAGAGGTTACTTGGGAGCAATTCCAAATCAGGTTTGAAGCTAAGTTCATTTCTACAGCTCAGAAGTCTGTTCTGTTCAAGAAGTTTGTGGAGCTCAAGCAGGGTGGAAGATCTGTTCTTGAGTATGTTTCTGAGTTTGAAGCTTTATCCAAATATGCCCGGTCATATATTGAGTCTGCTTATCAGAAGAATGAGAAGTTTGTGACCGGCTTGGATAGCTATCTTGGGAGACAGTTGGTGGATCATTTGGATGATTCATTTGAGAAGCTTGTGGAGAAAGCTCTTAGGCATGAGAGTCTGTTTCCTAAGGAAGGATCTGTTGTTGCTGTTACCAAGGGAGAATCTAAACCTCAGCAGGGTGGAAACCAGAAGAGGAAGCAACAGCAGCAGAAGGGTAAGGATGGCCAGAAGAAGCCGAAAGGCGAGGTGACTTGCTACAACTGTCAGCAGAAGGGCCATTTCTCTAAGGATTGTAAGAATCCAAAGGCACCGATGAAGTGTCACAACTGTGACAAGCCAGGGCATTTCAGGAAGAATTGTCCAGAACCGAGGAAGGACAGGCAGATTGTGCAAGCCTATGCTTTAGAAGCTGTTCCGTCGTCTTCAAAAGCTCCTACTGCTGAAGAGAAGGGAAAGAGTGTGGCGGTTCAAGGTACTCTTTTCCTATGTGGTATTCCGGTTAGAGTCTTGTTTGATACTGGGGCATCGCATTCGTTTGTTTGTAATGAACTAGTAGGCCGGTTAGATTTGAAGCCGGATATTGTTGATAGGCCATTGGTTGTGACTAATCCAGTTGGGGGTTCGTCTTGTTTGTGTATGTTATGCCGTGGTCTAGTTGTGTCGAGTCATGGTTGCTCTTTTGTTTGTGATTGCTTTGTTCTGAACTTTGCGGGGTTCGGAATTATCTTGGGTATGGACTGGCTTAGGAAGTATGCGGCTAAGGTTGATTGTGAGAGGCTGGAGGTGACAGTCGAGAATGTGGAAGGGCGAAAGATTGTGATACGATGTAAGCATGAGGAAGGCGTCTTCATGAGCTTCATGTATTCGCTAGTTGTTCCACGGGATGGACTGTCTTTAGTGCCAATCGCAAATGGATTCGAGGATGTCTTTGACGAAGTCAAAGGGTTGCCGCCGCATAGAGAGATCGAGTTTCGTATAGATCTAGTTGAAGGAGCCAGACCTGTTGTGATGCCTCTGAGGCGGATGGCGCCTAGGGAACAGCAGGAGTTGAGGGTGCAAGTTGATGACCTTTTACAGAAAGGATTCATTCGGCGTAGTGTGTCCGAGTGGGGTGCACCAGTTGTGTTTGCAACCAAGGCAGATGGGTCGTTGAGATTGTGCGTCGATTATCGTGAGCTGAATAAGGTGACTAAGAAGAACAAGTATCCATTGCCGAGAATAGATGACTTGTTTGATCAGCTTCACGAAGCTAAGGTGTTTTCTCAGATGGATTTGGCAACGGGATTTCACCAGTTGAGAGTGGCTAAGGATAGTGTGCCGAAGACTGCTTTTAGGACACCATCCGGTTTCTTTGAGTGGCTGGTAATGCCGTTTGGATTGACTAACGCGCCAGCATATTTTGTGGATCTTATGAATAGAGTGTTCAGAGATCAGTTGAACAAGTTCGTACTTGTGTTCGTGGATGATATTCTGATTTATTCCAGAACGGAAGAAGAGCACAAGACGCACTTGCGTATTGTTTTGGAGATCTTACGGAAACATCAGCTGAAGGCTAAGTTTTCGAAGTGTCACTTCTGGAAGAGTGAAGTGAGGTTCTTAGGCCATGTGATTTCTGGAAGTGGAATAGCGGTTGATCCCGCTAAGGTGGCAGCAATCCAGGATTGGGTTAGACCTAAGAATGCATCTGATGTGAGAAGTTTTCTTGGATTAGCAGGATATTATCGACGGTTTATCAAAGACTTCTCCAAGGTAGCTGCACCATTAACAGGATTGACGAAAAAGAACCAAGTGTTCAGTTGGGATGCTAAGTGTGAGCAAACTTTCAGAATCCTGAAAGAGAGATTGACAAGTGCTCCTGTTTTGACTATTCCTAGTGGGAATGATGAGATGGTGGTTTACACCGACGCATGTGGTACGGGACTTGGAGCAGTGCTGATGCAGAAGGATAAAGTTGTTGCGTATGCCAGTCGACAACTGAAGCCGCATGAAAGGAATTACCCGACTCATGATTTGGAGTTAGCGGCGATTGTATTTGATCTGAAGATGTGGAGACATTATCTATTGGGAGTTCGATTCGAGTTATTTACGGATCACAAGTCGTTGAAGTATCTTTTCTCCCAAAAGGATTTGAATCTTCGGCAGCAACGTTGGCTAGAGTTTTTGGCATCATATGATTTTGGTATAGCTTATACTCCGGGAAAAGGTAACGCAGTGGCTGATGCGTTAAGTCGAAGACATGCAGGATTGGGAGCCATGTTTTCTGAATGGAAGAATCTCGAGTATTTAGCTGGATTTGACTTCAGGCCTAGATGTGAATTGGAACCTGAGATGTTGGCAAACTTATCAATAAGACCCACTCTTGTGGAAAGGATTGGAGAGAGCCAAAAGCGAGATGATAAGCTTGTCAAGATTATCCGTGAGTTGGAATCTGGATTGGATCCAGAAAAGGATAAAGGATTCGAGGTCGATCGAGAGGGTTGGCTTCGGAAGCAAGGACGACTAGTTGTTCCCGATATAGATGAATTGAGGAGTGAAGTTCTGAAGGAAAGTCATCACTCGAAGTTGACAATTCATCCAGGTGGAAATAAGATGTATCGGGATATGAAGAGAACCTACTACTGGGAAGGCATGAAGAAGGATGTTGGAAATTTTATTTCCAAGTGTATGAACTGCCAGTTGGTAAAAGCCGAACAGAAGAAGCCAAGTGGATTGCTTCAGCCATTAGAAGTTCCTACATGGAAGTGGGAGCAGATATCGATGGATTTTATCGATGGACTACCTAGAACAAGAACGGGAAATGAAGGGATTTGGGTCATAGTAGATCGTCTAACTAAGAGCGCAAGATTCATTCCTGTTCGATCGACTAGGACTGCATCAAAGTTGGCTGAGTTGTATGTTAAGTGGATAGTTCGATTCCATGGTATTCCGAAGAGTATAGTGAGCGATCGAGACCCATTGTTCACTAGTGGATTTTGGAAGAGCTTCCAGGAAGTTTTGGGAACCGAGTTGTGTTTGAGTACAGCTTATCACCCCCAAACAGATGGCCAGACCGAGAGAGTCAACCGAGTTTTGGAAGATCTCCTCAGAGCTTGTGTTTTGGATTTCGGGGGATCATGGGAGGATCATCTTCATCTGGTGGAGTTTTCATACAACAACAGTTACCAGTCTAGTATTGGTATGGCACCGTATGAGGCGTTGTATGGAAGACCGTGTAACTCTCCGACATGTTGGTTGGAAACTGGAGAAAAGCTGATGCTTGGGCCAGAGATGATTCGACAGACTTCAGATTGCATAGAGATCATTCGGCAACGAATGAAAGCAGCCCAAGACCGTCAGAAGAGTTATGCTGATAAGCGTCGAAAGGATTTGGAATTCGACGTAGGAGATATGGTTTTTGTGAAGATTTCTCCACTGAAGAATATTATTCGATTCGGGAAGAAAGGAAAATTGACTCCGAGATTTGTTGGACCATTCCCGATTATCGAGCGAATTGGAAACCTCGCTTATAAATTGGAATTACCGGAGAAGATGTCGAGTGTGCACAATGTTTTTCATGTATCATATCTACGGAAGTATGTGCACGACTCGAGTACGGTGGTTTCTGCTGATAGCTGTGAAGACTTAGAAGTTGATCCAGTTGATAGAAGACCTCGTAAGCCGCTTCGTGTTGTTGAAACCGACACGAAACAGCTTAGGAGGAAGGTAGTTAAGTTGCTCAAGATACAATGGAGTGATGATGATAACGACTGTACGTGGGAGGTGGAAGAGAGGATGAAGGCAGCTCATCCTGAACTCTTCGAGGTATGGCCCTAAGGTGTCGTATCATCTAACGAAATTGTATCTTGTCCTTAGTCTTAGAATTCTGTACGCTAAGCTAGAATTGGATGCATGGTTTATTGATTGTTATGGATGATAGGCGTACAGAATAGCTTTGATTGCCTTGTTTGTTTGGAATTTTGGGGGCGAAATTCCTAAGGGGGAGAGAATGTAACGACCCGTATTTTTACGGATTAAAACATTCTAAAATGATTGGCCCTTGGTTGTATTGTTGTTAAGACATTTCAGGTTTTGGCAGAATTTTGCTTAAGTCCTAAGTCGTAGCCGACTTAGGAGTTTTGGACGAGTTAAGCAACAAGTCTGGGCGAGTTAATGACTAAGGTATAGGTCGGTGACGACCTAAGGTAGAGGGGAGTGGTTTAGGTCGGTTGACAGATTGGGGCGACTTAAAGGTTGTACCGAGTTAACAACCCATAGGATGGACCGACCTAAGACAGTGACCGACCTAAGTGATGAGTCGTGACCGACTTAGGAGGTTTAGACGACCTAAGTATTCTGGGTTAGAGTTAGGTCGGCAACGACCTAAGAGAATGTTGTGACCGACCTAAGTGTTTGGGTGTTAAGTGTTAGGTCGGCAGTTCGAGTTAAGGTTTCGAGCGACCTATAGGATGTAGTTATGGTTAGGTCGGCAACAACCTAGAGGAGCTGGGTTAGCAGGTTAGCGACCTAAGGAGTTAGCGTGTTAGCGACCTAAGGAGTTAGCGTGTTAGCGACCTAAGGAGTTAACAAGTTGGCGACCTTAAGAGTTAGGCTGTGTGTTAGGTCGTAACACTGTTAGGTCGCAAGGTTTTATAAGTCGTATGAGTGTTAAGTCGAATGGTACTAAGTTGTTAGGTCGTCCAGGCGACTTAGGAGGGAGCGCGCGTGTATTAGGTCGTGTAGCTCGAATAAGTTAGGTCGCGCGCATGTTAAGTCGTAGGCTCTGTTAGGTCGGAGTTGTTGGCTAAGGGTTAGGTCGGAGGCTCTGTTAGGTCGTGGGGGTTTTTAGGTCGTAGGTCGGCATAGTGTAAGTCGGCAGCGACTTAAGGAGATTGCCGAGTTACGACTTAGGGCAGTTTTCAGCTATAAATAGGAGAGCTTCTCTTCATTTTTGGGATCCGGATTTTGAAGCGACGAAGTGCTGCCATTTTGAGAGCTCGACTTCTACACTTCTTCACTTCTTCTCTCCACTCTAATCCAGTGCTTCCATCCATCTAAATCGAAGATCAAGATTGAAGATTCAAGAGCTTAGATTGAAGATCTTCATCTTTTCAAGAGAGATTTCTTCGTTTGAAGTGAGATCTTGTCGGACCTAGCTTAGTTCTTCGCTGTCCAGATCTGAAGTTGTTATCTTTTGGATTGTTTAGGTGTTTTGGTGAGTGGTGATTATCTCTCACACGGATCCAAAGGAGTATATCGGATTGTTGGCTCGATTTGGTGTTAAAATAGTGATTTCCATGCATTTTCTTCATCCTATGTGTAGATCCATATAGATCCATTGTTCATGATGATGTTGCATCCATTTTATCATATGTTAACCTATGCAAGTTCATTCATCAAGTTTGTAGAGATATAATCCATGTTTTCATGCTTATTGGACTTTCAACTCTTTAATTACGAAAATGCCATTATTGTTATAATTGTCTACTTAGATCATTTTTGAATGCTTGATTGCTTGGATTGATGTTTGATTTGATTGATTATTATGAACTAGATGATTGATGATTAGATTTAGACCGAAGACGATTCAAAAGCTAAGGGAAAGGCTCTTGAATTGGAAAAGCTGCTCGTGGCATATGTAGCGGGATGATGAAGCTCTTATGCATAGATTTGATGATGTGATGATGAGATGAGGCTTTGCGAGGATGTAATGAAGCGAGGCAATCATGTGATGAAGACTTGGTCTAATCCAGACGGGATCATTCCAAGCATGTTGATAACTCGGTGATATGATTCGAGTTGAGGATAATGAATGGATATGAGAATAGTCGTCGAGGAGGATGACTAGGAGGCTTGGATAGCATCGTTGTTGAAGGTTCTAGCATGCTCTAAGCAAGGGTACGTTTGGGCAGATTCGATAGTCCCAACGGCCAACTGTTGATGGTCGAGTACTCTGGGCAGATTCGATAGTCCTAGGCACGGGCTGCGACGACGTGCGGGAGTTATGTCTAGAACCGGGGTTTCCATTAGCCCTTGACGGACGGCTGAAAGAATGTGCCGGTCATTCAATTAACGGTGATATCGAAGCAATGATAACAGTGATAGCCAGAGTCATGGATGTTTGGTTGTATCGTCATTCGGACTCAAGAGCGGTATTTTCTGGGTGCTTATCTGATTTAGGCCTTGGTACTTAGAAAACATCGCCCTTGACTCGAGTGATAGTAGCTTTACTTTAAATTGTATGCTCTGCTATGTTTGCTTCTGCTTAGTGTGTGTCTGGGGGCTATCACTGTAGAATGAGGTTGGAGTGGGAGGGTTGTATTCCTATTCCTTTTCCTTTATGCTCTTTTGGTATGTTGTTAGTTAATTTACTGCTCACTAAGACTGTTGTCTGACTCAAGGCTTTATGTTTTAATTCTTATTGCCTTGGGCTGTTCGTCCATTTTGGGACGGGCAGACTAGGTAGCAGGTGACAGGTGCTGATCTCTTCTCACGATGCTGATATCGAAGACGAGCTGGAGGGTTGCATATTATCTTCTTATTATATGTACTGGATATTCCGCTGTTTTGTATTCTCTGAGAGTTTTGTAGTGAGGCTGGATGTATTGACTATGTGGATGCTTGTATTCAACTATTATGGAGTTTTATATGATGTCATTTTGTTCTGTAAAGCTTCTCTATACATATGTTCTATTGTATTTTGTCCATGCGCTGTGAGTAATACGATAGATTCTGTTGTTTTAAATCTTACCTTGACAATCGTCCATGGTCGCCTGGCACACTTTACAGCGCTTTATCTCTAGATTCGGTGCAGGGGTCATGGGCGGTCGTCACAACACAGGTTCGCTATGGATGCTGATAAACTTTTCCCGAGTTTGGATCAAGCTACAATTGATATGACACGACAAGCACAGCTACAGAAGCCAACATTTCAAATTTCAAGTCGATCAGAGTTCGTATGCTCAAATTATGAGTCGATTAGATTTTGGGAAAAGAACGTTCTGTTCGTATCCCTCTATTCGCATCGGTCCATTTCGTATTCATCGGTAGACAAGCTTCTCTTTATATTCATCCAGGCAAACCCACTTCGTATCCATCCAAACTCACCCATTTCGCATCCATCAGCAGTAACACGTGAGTCCACTTCGTATCGATCCACTGCCAAACATGCTTCGTATCGACCGGCCACATATCGATACGAAATCAACACCTCCCTAACCAATAAGCGATACGAAATGACCTCTGAGTTATCGATACGAAGAACATAAGTTCGTATCGATATGAAGCAATTATAAATGATCGTTGCGAAGTGGGGTGCGAGGGAGCGATACAAAGCTGAGTGCAATATAGCAATACGAAAGGAATATCCTGGGTCGATACGAACAAGGCGCATTCAAGTGGAAGACTCGGTCACTCGGCATAAAAAGTGGATCGATCCAAATAGTTAGCGCCACGTCATCAGGCATCATATGCCCAGAAGGGATGCAAACAGATTGATGTGAACAGAAGCGATGCGAACTCAGCAGCCTTCAATAAATTCAAACTTGCATCGATCATAACTCAAAATCTACAAGTCCAAATGCCACTAAATTTTCACAGGACCTTGCGTGCAACCTCAGGAATGTTCATGATCGATCTCGACTCGATTGGACTAAATCTTGATCGATACGAATTTATTCGTATCGATCGCGGATCGAGTCCAAACGACCGAGGATCGATCGCCGGGGCCCACCCACGTAAGAGAAGGGGTCTATCGAGATCTGGGTGAGATATTTGCTGCCTACGCCTATAAATAGCAGCCTAGGACCTACTAAAAAGGGACTTTTGGCTCTTCTATGTCCAGACTCTACCGAAATCACTATTGTACTCGAATTTTACTGTTGTAACTCATTGTAACTAGCAAGCAAAAATCAATGAAAGTCAGCCAATTCATAGTGGACGTCATACGCCGAACCACTCTAAATCTGTGTGTTTCTATGTGATTTTCTCGTTTATCAATTGATGTGTTTGTTAGATCTTCCTCATTTTCCATTTATATTCTTCATTTTATCTCTTCAAACACATCTGAATAGTGTTATGCCCAATTTTGGTACAAACACATATCACTTCCGAAATCATAACCACAAAATAGGTTAAACTATCATATCAAAGTATTCGCATTTAAATCCATTAACTCTAAATCATAACAGTTCCAACTTAAATAGTTTGAATATTGAAAGTAGTTTATATATTGGAATAGTCATGCATTAAAATAGTTTATATTTAAATAGGTTATAGATTAAAATAGTTTATATATTAGAAATAGTTTATATATTAAAATATATATATTAAAAAATGTTTATAAATTTAAAATAATATATATTAAAATAATTTGTACGTTAAAAGAGTTTATATGGAAAATAGTTTCAAATTAAAATTGTTTCTTCCAATTTCACAAATCAATTCAAATCAACTTTAGTTTCAAAATTCAATTTAAATCAATCTCAGTTCAACAATTCCATTTAAAAAGGATTAAAGGTTCAATCCAAATCCTCATTAAAACCATTTCTATTTATATAGATTTCAAATCCAGGTTTGAACAACCACTTCAAATTCAATAGGTTTCAAAGTTTAAATATTCAAACATTTACGATAACTCAATTTGATAGATTTCATTTATATTTCAAAATTCAACTTTTAATTTTAATTTTAATTTGAAAATACACTTAATCAATTTTAATAACATTTAAATAAAATCTCAAATTACAAATTTAAATCAATATTAAATATTTAATTTCAATTTTATTCAAATTTGAAAATATTCATTTAATCGCCTTTTAATCAAAATCAAGTTATCATGTTACAAAATCATATCTTTAAAATCTCAAATCAATAAGTTTCAAATCAATTTTATTTAAATTTAGTACAATTCTTAAATAAATTAAATTACAAATCAACTTTAATTTATCTTACCACTTTTATTTATTAAAATTAATACAAAAATCTATTTAAAATATTAAAATAAATTTTAACAAATATTTTAAACATATTTTATATATACTAGTTAAATTAAATTTTTATTAAATTTTATTATTAAATCTATTTTAAATCTAAATTATATATTTTTAAAAGTAACAAAGTTATAAGTAAATTTTATAATTTAAAATTTCAAACTTAACTTATAAATTTAAAATTTGTAAAACATATAATTTTAAAAATCTAAATAAAATATCTTTATATTATATTTTAAAAAAATTAATATTTATTAAAACCCATCTATTTCCTTTCAAAACTTTGGAAATCATTTTTCAAAATAGACCAATAGTGTCCGTATATAATTCCTAATCCTATGGTCAAGTGATACAGATATTTATCATTTCAATCCGCAATAATTTAATATTTATGGGTATATATCATTTCAACCCGCAATCCCAAAATTCAAATCAATAAAATCGCTTGGGTTTATCATTTCAACCCATAACGATTTTCCCTAATCTATATAAGATCGTTTGGGTATATACCATTTCAACCCATAGGGATTTCCTAAACTAACAGGGAACTTGCAGTGTGAGAACAAATAAAATAATAGCATAAAATAGCATAACATATCAATTACAGCATGGATCATAATTAACAATTTAAATAATATATATACAACATGGTTATGGTGTCATATGTCAATTACAAAGGTGAACAATTTTAAATATTAACAATATCATATCTAGCGATCAAATCACTAACCAATTCAAAATTTAACAACATATTTCAATTGTCATTTCATGTGAAATTAATTTACTAAGCATATGAATGTTAATCATGAGGGATTGCTCACCTTTCAAGGCTATGAAAACAATGATGGTGAAGAAGATGACACGGGCACGCACATGGATACGGGACAGTGAGATAAGAGATACTGATGCGATACAGACAGCGAGCACACAAGGCCAAGCAAAGAAACCAGAACAAGAAATCGATGAATCACCAATATATATATAATATGTATATATCCTTTCTTTTAAACAAGCGGAAGAGAAGCTAGCAAGGATTGCTCGGAGTTCGGTGGAAGGCTTGGAAGCTTCAGCTGGAGTTGCATGTTCAGGTTGGGCTGCTGGCTGAAGTTCGACCGAAGAGGAAGCAAGCAGAGCAGGTTCTAATATATATATATATATATATATATATATGTATATGTATATATACATATATATACAGACATATATTCTCCTTTATATATATATATAAGATGAGAAAGAGACTAGGGGTTGCTTTGGATTGTGATGGCACAAGTGTAGAGCGGAGGCTGCTGCGTGCACTACAAGAAAACTATATTTTCATTGCATGTGAGTACAGCGTTTTTGACCGACTTGCTGTCAGAAAAGATAATTTGTCCGTAAATTACTTTAACACGACGTTTTGCACGCTGTTAGAAATTAAAGGCGCTAAATTTTTTCCTTTCCCTCCATTTCAACGAAATCTCATTAAGAAACAATTTCCCCAAAATATCAATTCACCAATCCAAATTAATATGCAAAATTTCATCCTCGTCCCGTTGTAGGCAACGCTCTTCCCGTTTGCGGTCGTTCCTTCTCCGTCGCAGTCGTCACCAGTGCAGGCTTGTCTTCGTTTGTCTTCATCTCCGTCTTCGTAGTCATCATCAGTGTAGGCTCTTCCCCACTTGTCCTTGTCACCGTCCCCGTTACAGGCACATCAGTGGAAGCGACCTACCCTAGTCCCCGCTGCACAGCTCCAAGAGGTGAACAAAAATATTTCCTAACCTACCTTTTATAAATAATAATGGTGAAGGGGATTTCTGATTGATTTGATCCCACAACGCTGTTGTAATAATCATTGGTGCCTCTATCCTTTTCAGGCTCATCTGCCGTAATCAAACCAGCTTTAAAACCCTAACTTCGATTTCTTCACCTTGGTTAGTTCTCTTTTTCTGTAAGTATTGCTTAACCCTAATTGATTAGTGTATATGTTCTACTGGCAACAAATATCTATTCTTAATATTCTACTGGCAACTTTGGAGCTTTTCTCGATTCGTTTATTCGTTTAATTTTTCACAAATTTCAGTGTTTTTCATTACAGTTCGAGTTAGACAAATTAGAATTATGTCGAGAAAGATGTCGATTGATGGAGAGGTGGAGGAGCAACAGTATGATTATGATTTGTTTGCGATTGGAGCTGGTAGTGGTGGAGTTCGAGCTTCTAGAACATCTGCTGCTTTTGAAGCTAAGGTGTGTGCTACATGGCTGTGTTCCCAAGAAGATTCTAGTATATGGAGCAACATTTGGAGGTGAATTTAAGGATTGAAGAAATTTTGGATGGGAGTTGAATGAAAAGATAAATTTGAACTGGAAGAAACTCTTGCATAAAAAGACAGAAGAAATTACTAGATTAAACGGAAATACAAAAAAATGCTAGGCAATGCTGGAGTAGTTATGCTTGAAGGAGAAGGAAGAGTCATCAATGCTCATAAGGTGGAGTTGATTCAATTGGATGGTTTAAAGCAACAATATTCTGCAAAACATATCTTGATTGCAACCGATGGCCAAGCTCAGCGCCCAAATATTCCAGGGCAGGAGTTGGGTATAACCTCAGATGAAGCATTGAGCTTGGAAGAGTTACCTAAACGGGCAGTAGTGCTAGGTGGAGGGTATATTGCCGTTGAATTTGCTTCAATATGGCGTGGAATAGGTGCTCTAGTTGACTTATTTTATAGAAGAGAACTTCCGTTAAGGGGTTTTGATGATGAGATGCGGGCAGTTATGGCCAGAAATCTTGAAGGAAGAGGCATTAAATTAGATCTAGCATTAACTCTGACTGAGTTGCATAAAACCGAAGATGGCATTAGAGTTATTTTTGATCATGGGGAAGAACTTATGTTGATGTTGTTTTATTTGCCACAGGAAGGATTCCAAACACAAAAAGGCTCAATTTAGAAGGTGTTGGTGTTGAACTTGACAGTACTGGTGCAGTTAAGGTAAAATTTCTTTTCCGAAATGTAAATTTATGGTTTAACATTATTTTACATAACTTACATTGATCTATTTGAGGCGTACTGAAGAATATAAGGTTTGTTTTTATTTTTTTTATTACTAATTCAGTTAAAAATTTAATCAAAAAAGTTATCAGTAAAATAGCCTCCTTGTTTCATGTTTTACCCAATTCAAACCCTTGCACTCAGATACATCAATAATATCGAACTTATACTATAGTTAAAAACTTGACTACATTTTGGGGTCGCATTGTGCCACCTTAAATGTTTTTTTAAGTTATGCATACAAGTAGTTTAAAAGCTTGTACATGCTGCAAACTGGGAGGGTACTAAATTAAATATTTTCAGGTTATAAGTTATTTAATTTTAAACTTATCTATCTAATGATAAAACATGCTAGCATACAAAAATTTCAAGATTAATTTTTAGCATAACATATTGCAGAAATAAAATAATAAAATTAGTTCCTTGCTTTGTTTTAGCAAATATTGATTGATAGTAAATCATCAATTTTTTAGGTTGATGAGTACTCCAGAACGAATATCCCCAGCATATGGGCAGTTGGTGACGTTACAAACAGAATGAACTTGACTCCCGTGGCTTTGATGGAGGGAACACGTTTTCGGTATAGTTTTCTTTTATTTTTTTTAGGTGTGCTGTGACTGCTGTTCTTTTAGGTTATACTGTGTTGGTTGTTAGTTGAAGCTTAGTGTTGCTTCTAAGACTCAGGCGCATTAGTAAGCTGTCATCTATGACATGTTCCTCGCTTGACTGGTTGATTTCCTTGTGTTTAACTAGCCAAATATATTAAGCATCTTATTTCAGTTCTCCTAGTCAATCTAACTATCCCACAACCTATCTGTATTAGTTGATTATTGCATCTCTAATGTACTTCGGTTATCAGCCTTTTTAAATGCTAATTTATATTTAGACAACTCATAATGTGATTCGACCCTAAATGAATGCACATACCAGGTTTGATCAGATAGCTTGAGAGCTTCAAATTCACATCATATATATGCATTAGACTAATGAAATGTCACATATTCGTAGTCATATGGCTTTGTTCTATTTCAATGGCTGCTGTCTGTTTTTTTAGCTTATAGGTTTCCATATACGGTCAGTTGTTGCTAATCCTGTAACATATAATAATTAATAACTTTTAAGTTTTATTTTGTTTTTGTTTATAGTTAAATATGTTCAAACATTCAAAATATCCTAACATAATTATAGTCTGATGATTAATTAATAACATATGTGTATACACATACATGTATACAATAAATTTGTAATCAATTAGTATACAATTAAATTTATAATAAAGGATTATATATTAATATAATTAGATCTACAGTTAGGGATTAATAGATCTATAACATAAGGGATTCAAACAAATTAAATAATGGAACAAATTAAATATTTATAGATGCCTGTGTGTGACTAATTACAATCTGAAAAAAATCTTTATAGTTAATTTGTTTAGATCCCTTATTGTAGATTCACCGACAACATATTGTATATCTATCCTTTCGATTATACTTTTTTTTTATTGAAAATTTAATATGAGAAGATGTAATCTTAACTACTAATATTGTTAAAAAACAATAAAAAAATGACCCTGTAGAATTTGAAATTTTCCTTTAAATGGTGTAACAACATGTTACTGATTTTTTTTTTTTAGCTGGCAAACTAGAACTTCTATAGAAACCTTCCTACCTGAATTAGACAAATGTATTGTGTTGTTTTCTAGAGAAGACCAGCAAGCATTGCACCAGGATCATTATATACGGGCGGGGACTGCGGCTGTGGAGGCGGTGGGGAAACTGCTGCAGGTGTCGCTCGTACAGGTATATCAATCAAATGCTCTTTTATTAACTCCTTCAACTCAAATGTCAATGTCGGATCCTTGGATGCTATTGTTAATCTCAGTTGTGTTCGATCTGCTGGGTCAGTTTCAACTCTTATCAAACAAAGAACAGCATGAGTTGTCTCCGAATGAAATGTAGTGCTTCCAACAAGATTGTTAGGATTTGTGTCCAGCCCTGGAGTAATTCCCACACGAAGGCTGGTGAACAAGTTGGCCATTTCTGGAAGGGACAATGGTTTTACACCTCTAACCACTTCTTGTAGCTTCAAAGGTGGTCCAGGTATAGATTTCCATTGAGGAAAAAACTCTTCAGCAGAGACTGTTAGAGGTTGCAAAAACTTGTTTAACACAGCTGGCAACCGTAATTTGGCAGAAACTGCTGCTGTTCCAAATTTATAGGAGAAGTCAAGAATCGCAACATCTCTGCTTGCTCGAAGATTAACTACTTCTAGTGGGCATTGCACTTGAGCTCTTGGTGGGATGGTATCTGGCATCAAAGCAAGCTCCCACCTCAAATGTGCAGGAGGTAATATAACAGCATGTTACTGATATGTTTCAGTTCAATTGCTAATATATATATATATATATATATATATATATATATATATATACACATACACACACACACATTCCATGCGTTTGCCAAATCAAGATCAATACAAAATTATGTGTGAAATAATTCTAAAATGTATTTTTTAAAAATAAATATCTATGGATGAGTACATTGTGTTTTTGTAAACTTATAATTAAAATTATGTACTTTCATATGTTCGAATTCAGTGTTGCATGAAATCAAACATTGTAGAATACCCTGTGTACTGTAAACTTGTAAATATTAGTGATAATTAATAGTTAACTCTAATTCTTTTATTATCTCAAGGTCAGAGCTAAGATTGATGTACTGTAACCCTGTGTACTGTAACCCTGTGTTCCACTTTCTATAGGACCGTCCTTCTTTCCATTCTTTTATTATCTCAAGGTCAGAGCTAAGATTGATGTACCAAACTAAGTTCCTTTTATAGTATCGTTTTCATTTATATATTATTATCATTGGAAAAAAATTAAAGGACAAAAACAACAGAAGAGGTGCATGAGATTGAAAATAAGGATATAAGTAACTTACAATTGAAAACATTTGTTAATATGGTGTGATGAGCTAGAACATGTTGAATATTAACAAATATAACTCCCGTTCCCCCAGTAGAAATAATTAAACCATGCTACAACACTGGCATAGAGACCTACTGCTACATTGAAATGATTGTGAGGCACAATGGCCAAAACTAAGGAGATATCACAGGAGACTGAGGAGATAGCACAAAATTATTGAGACGTAGAACCGAGGAGCATGTATGAGCAGACTGGGAGTTGAAGCAACCCGCAAGAAGCTTGGATTGGCTGAAGCACCGAGGTGGAAGTACCAGTAGCATTATCAATGAATAAAGGCGACGATCTAAACTCTAGAAGTAATGGTATTGTTGTGCGTGACTGAATTGGCGAGATATCACAGGAGATACTAATCACTATGGTTTACATGTTTTATATGGCCGCTTCTTGAAGAAAATGATTCTCAACCTAATCCCATTAGTATGTATATAAAATAACATACTTGATCATAATTGAAGGTAGAAAACATTTAGGATCAGAATTATTTGAGTCTTCTAAGAATTCTCAAAGTTATTCGAAATCTTGAATATTACTATTATACAATGGGGTAGGAGAGGTTGATAACTTATGGTTTCTTGCTTTCTAGGTTGAAGGATGTATGCCTGTTAAGACGACTAGAAATATTAGATATCCTTATATCATCAAAAAAGCTAGGGACCTCATAAAGATTTTATCTCAGTGTTTCTGCCCCAGGTAAGATTGTAGTGTATTTATTCTAATTTTTTACTTTAAGATATGCTCTTAGTTTGTTAATGCTATTCACTCTCATTTTATTGTTTGCGCTTTGTTTTTACTCGGATTACTTTGCTGTAAGCTCCATTATTGGTTGAGATATAGTCGTTTTTGTGAGATCTTAATCTATTCTTGGGTATAAATTTAAGATGCACCCTTGGTTCATTGTTGCACTACAAGAAAAACCCATATTAATGGGAAAAATGGACAGCGGTTGACAGGTTGTTGCTGTCTTCATTTATTTTGGGATAAGAATAGCATGTTAATGACGTTGTATATGCTTAACTTCATTTACTCAATGAAATTTAACGAGGCCGCTCTTTCCCTCTTTTATTTTTCGTTCTACAAATGTTTTCTCTGCCTTTCCCACCAAAAGCAAACACCAAACCCTAATTTCCCCTTAATCCCAGAAATTCCAAAATCATGGCTTGCATTACTCTAGTTTCCGTATGATTAAGATGTTATCTCCATATACATGTGCATCCTTTTATGCTTTATTTTCCCTTGAAGGTTCTACCATAGGAGGCTAAATGTACTCCTTGGTTTATAACCAAACTCTTATATGATTGAGCATAAAGCATGGTAAATTTGATGGATTGACATGGTCAATTGCTTACGTTGTACATTATTTCTTTCTTGTTAGGTGAGCTTCTAGTATTCTAAAAATATCATATGCCTTTTCCTGAGATAAATTTAGTTCAATCTACTAGCAACATATTACCTTTTATCCACATACCCTCCATAAATCTTTATTTTGGTAAGTAAAATCTAATTTTATTACTGTCCCTCCCTATCGTACTATGTTTGTTCCAATTTGTGCTAGTTTCATGAAATTTGCATCTGTAAGTTGCTAGATATTCCAAGTCATTTGATCGATATGATACTTTTGATTTAGTACCAAATTACATAGGAAATTAATAATCCAAATACATGTTTCAAGTCCGCCCTTAACCAAATCCTTAACCAACACCATAACTAGTATTGATTCTTTATTTTCGTATATCATGTGTATACTTTACTTAGCTGCTTAGACTCCGCCCTTGCTTATAAGTTGTTACGAAATAGGTCTTCCCTACTTTTCACTGTCGAACAGTAGTAAGTCAGTTAAATTTTTTAACGCAGTTGATTGAGCTTGTATGTCATTGTTTATATATTATCTATCGATATCCATTATGTGCATTATGGGACCTTATCGTTTTTTTGTAAAACACAGTAATCATATTAGCAATGGCATTACCAACTGATTTTGTTTTTTGAAAATTTATGCGTATAAGTTTTGTATTACTTTGTTATAATGTTTTTTATTGCAGTAACTTCTAGCCGATTAAAAATTACAGGCCTAAGGCATGGACTGAAGCTTGAGCAGGTTGGTAAGTGTTAAAAGTTATATTTATTGTACACATATCTATCTTAATGGTCACTTATTATGTTTTGGATACAATTTCAAGGTATAAACCTATTGATCACGTTGCTGAGCAAGTAACCAACTAAAGTATCACGTTGCTTTTGCGTAGATGGGTCTGCCAACATTTATTTTTCGGTATGCATTACTGATTGACCTTTTGCCTTGATTTTTTTTAAAATTATACAATCATCTCAAATTATCTTGGATTTTTCTTTTGGTGTAGTCCTTATACGCAAATGCTGCATACACCCTTATGTTGAACATTACTATCGTAGAACATAAGCTTATGTCTTCAAATGCATCTACTGCTTTAACTAGTTTTAGGGTGTTCTTTTGAAAAGTAAAACTATATTTGAAAGTAAAATGAAAGCAAAACTAATATTGTGAGCTTGTTCACAAAAATATAACTAATTTCTCACTTATTTAATATCCAAGAAAGAACTGCAAACACAATTCAGTATAACTCAAAGCAACTATTACAAAAGAATCACATCACTGTATTTTTTTCTCAAGATGCAGCAAGAAAATAGTCTCGAACTGTTTTCCTTTTTAGAGGTAAAGGCAACCTCATACCATTAAATATATTGCAAACCATCTTTTGATTTAGAATAAGCATGATCTGTATCCTCCTCTCCTTTTCAATCAAGAACTCCAGCATGATCTTCAAGCTAGCTCAGTTTTTTACTGTTGCAACACTTAGCACTGACCACTTAGTTGTCCAACTGAACACCGCAACGCTTAGTTACAAAATAGAGCACTAACCATGTGGTTGTCTAATTGGGCGCAGCAACATTCAGTTTCAAATCTGAGTGGCTGTAATATCCCGGAAATTTGGGACAATATCAATTTAATAATCTGTTTAAATAATTAAATTGATTTGTTAATCTTTGATAATAAAATTTGAATTTGGTTTAATAATCTAATTAAATAAATATTTAATTAGTGAATTTATCTTTTAAAAACCAATAAAATGATTTCTATATTACAATATATATATATATATATATATATATATGAGTATATATTGTAAATAGATTGCCTTTGATTTGATATTTAATAAATAAATGAAATCTTGTTTTTATATTTCTAATATATATATTGATAATTTTGAAATTATGATTTAATTAATATTAACTTTTCAAAGCTATTTAAAACAAAATAACTATATGGTTTAAAATATGAATTATAATAAGATTTATTTTATTTCCTTTTTAAATATTGTTAATAAATATGATTTAAGAATGTATATATGTTTAAAATATAATTTGCATTTGAATTTAAATTAAAATTGAAATTCAAAAGGAGGTAATATTCAAATAGTTTTGAATTTTATAAATATATGTATAAGCTTTTATATATATAGGTAAGTAATTTATAAACTAAGTAAAGGCTTTTTATTTACATTTAAAATAAATAAAATTATTTAAAATACAAGTGTTATCATATTAAGGCTTGTTTAAAACATGTGTACACTAATAAAACAATGAGAGAGACAAATGTCAAGTTTTAGATTTTTCTTTTTCTTTTTATTTGAATAAATCATATCTACCTATATATGTATATGTTCTCATCTTCTTTCCTTTTTCTATTTCTTTTCAAATCTTAAAAGAAACTTTCAGCCTGCAATAAAATTCTCTAAACAAATCTATAACAAATTCCTCAATCTCAAAACAAAGATCTGTAATACATTCTTCAATTTGTAAACCAAATCTGAACTAAATCTCTCAAAGACAAATTAGTAAATTTACATTCCTCTCAAACCTAAAAGCCCCTTCAATTCTACAATGCATTTCTTCAATCTGAAAGTCTTCAGCCTGCATTTTCCAAATCAAAACAAAGCCTGTAAAAATCTTCTTCATCATTTTTCTGTAATCTGGAAGCATGTTCAAAATAAGCAAAACCTGGGATCAAAGTCTTTAGCCTGAAACCATTTTCAAAAATCTGGAAGCCTGCAATTTCTTCTTTTCGAATCTGAAGTAAGCAACCTGATTTAGAGCAACATTTCAAGAAATCAAGTCTGCATGCAAGTTTATAAAGCTAACAACTCAAGTTTTAAATCAAAAACCAGAGGCTAAGGCTTTTCAAAACTGTTTCTAAAAGAGGGCTCTGTTCATCATAAAATAGGTGAGTAATTTACATTTTCCAAAACTTAAGGATATGATATATGTTTGCATGTGATGATATTGGCTGGAATTGAAGTTTCTAATTTGAATTTATATGAATTGGTAGGAATATGTGTGTGAGCCTGTCTGTGTACATATAAAAACCTATTCCCTGTTATTTATCAAGTGAGTAACATCATTTTTAAATGAGTTTAAGTATTTAATCTGTTGCATGTTGATTTATATGTTAAGTATGAATGATATGTATATATATAAGTAGATCTTCTGTGAACATATGAATAGAAAATTTTATACATGCTATTGTCTCTGCATTATACTATTCTTAAGTTCCTAGGTTCAAGAATTTTGTTCAAACCCCATTATCACATAATGTAATCTATGTTATTGTCTAAGATTCATATAAAAAAATGTTTGTTGAACCATGAATTTAAGTTTAAAAATTTATTCGAGATAAGACAATTTTGAATTGTCTGTAAAAATCAATAATAACAGAGCAAGTTTGAATAAGTGAAAATCCAAGCATTTTAGTTCATCAATTCAGGAACCTAAACTAAATCCTTAACATAAATCATGATTTTTAAGAATAAAATTATAATTTATAGCTTGAGGAGGAAGGTGTAGTTCGGGAATGAACATAAAATGGAAATTAGGAGATTTCTGGTGATCTATGGGATTGGAAGGATCGGGTTTCTTCTAGTGGATGAAGAAGTGACCAACGAAGATCGGAAAAATATTGGATGGCGATGAAAATCATCAAGGAGGCAGCGGTGTTGACTTCTTGTCTGGAACCCTAAATTTTATCTGGGTAGTGTTTTTGATTGGTTCGACCTTCCAAGTGGATCGAGTGCTACGTAACTCAGGGGATTGGAAGTAGATGAGACGGCGATGAAGTGAACGGAGGTGCAGGTGATCAGATGGTTGGAATTTCTTGGATGAGGCGATGACAGGTTTGGGTTTGGTGTTGTTTTAAATGTTCCAGGTTTTAGTTAAATGTCCAAACTCGATTTCATGATGGTGCGATTGATCTGACGATCGTATTTAGGTGTGAGGATGATCGATGACTTGGGGAGATCATCTCCGGTGATCGAAGTGGAGCGGCGTCACCGTTCACGTGCACGGTGATGATGTGGATACTGGTAAGTTGGGTTTGAAGGAGAGAGGGGTACTCGAAGGAATTGCGTGAATGGCTCGAGGATTTGTGAGTTTGACTCGAAGATGTTAGGGGAGACTCACGTGGGGTTTAACAGTTTTTTTGAAATAAAATAGAGGGAAAACTTGAAGAAGTACTCGGAGAAATGGGGTTTTGTCTCGGGTAATTTTGAGATGGGCTCGGGTAGGCTATTGGGTTCAGTTTAAAAAGGCTGGCAGGGTTTAAACTTTAAATTGAAGTTTAAAGGGTTAAGCAGGATTTAAAGCAAAGCTTAAATAAAAAAATTTTAAAGTATGGATTCAATTTAATTTGTATCCTAATTGAGATAAAATAATTTTATAAATTATAATGTTTAAACAAATTTAAATGTTTTAAAGTATATTTAAAAAAAAAGGTTTTGAATTTAAATAAATTAAATGTTAAGTGTTCTTTAACATTTGGTTTAAAAAGAGTTTGTAAAATTTGATTTAAATTTGGTTAAAGTTGAATTTGAAATTTAATTTAAATCTTTAATTTGAAATAAGAGAAAAAAAAAGAAGATTTAAAGTAAAGGATTTCAAAACCTTTTGTAAATGATAATTAAAATGTTAATGCTTTAATTTGGAGATTTAATGATATAGGAGTCATTAAATTAATAAGGTAATTAAGAAGTAATTAAAAGGTTGTTAATAATTAATGAGGGATCATTAATTAGGGATTTTTGAATAATTAATTAATGTGATTAATTTTGATAATCAATTTTATTAATTAATAAATGATAATCATTTGTAAAATTTGTTAAGTATAATTTACTTAATAAAAGTAATTAAAGAAATTAATTACTTAAGGTAATTAATTAAATTAATTTGATTAAGTTAAATTAATTAGTTAAATTTATTTAAGATAATCATTTAGAGATGTGATAAATATAATTACTTAAATGTAATTAATGAAGTGTAATTACTTAGGAAAGTAATTAAGTTAATTAGTGGATGCAATTAACTGAAGATGATTTAATAATAAAAGTAATTTGAGTTAATTACTTTAAATAATTAATCAAGGGATTAATTAAAAGATAATTAATTAATGAGTAATTAATTTATGGAAGAGTAATTAAGGGTAGTTAATTACTAAATGAGATTAATCAAAGGTGATTAATAAATGGGACTAATTAATTATTAATTTGAATAAGATAATTAATTAAGAAAAATTAAGGATCATTAATTAATATAATTAATGATGTAATTAAGAATTGATTAATGAAGATTAATTAATAAATAATGAGTGATTAAAGTAATTAATTAATTTTAATTAATTAAGGATTAATGTAATTAAATATAGTTAATTAATTAATGAAGTAATTAAAGATTAATTACTGAAATGGTTTAAGATAATTAATTTGTGAGATTAATTAAGTATTAATTACTTAAAGTAATTAAAGGGTAATTAATCAGGAATGATTAATTAAGATAGATACTTAGAATAATGATTAATTAATTGGTTTAATTAATAATTAAGTAAGAAGGATTTATAAAATGAAATAATTAATTTAATTCACTTTAAATTGATTAGAGATGATAAATCATTACTTAAGGATGATGAATGATATTGAATGCTTTGCATTGTTTGATATCTCTGATGAGATACGATTGATCTATGATATAGATGCTTTGGTTGAATTGAAATGATAATATGAATTTTCTGTTTGGATGATAATGTAGATTATCTATTGAGTTATCTATCTGTGTGTATATAGATAAGAATTGAATTGTTTTAACCTTAAAACAACTTGGCCCTTAAAAGATACGTTTTGGATTTCGATGAGACCGGGATCGGGTTTCCGTATACCGGAATTCCAGGTCTGGAGACCCGAAAACCACATCGATCCAAATTAACGATAGGTCGTGAATCTCAAGTGAAGATGAAGATTCAGAGTGCAAGGGTTATTGTCGTTAACTCTGAGGGTGATTCCAACACGAGTGTAACGAGATAATGCCTTCGGTTTCGTTCGAACCCGGAACGAACTTATATGGATTGAATGCTTTCAGAACATCGTCAGGTGGACGATGAGCATTCTAAGTGATGTGTTCTGATTTAAAGGTAAATCGTGACCTCAAGCCTCATCAACCGGGAATGGCTAAAACAGGGGAGGTGCAGCAAGGCTTCGTGGGTAGCACCCACTGAGAGTAAGGTCATCCCTGTCTAGAGAGTTCCTTCTTTTATTTCGGCTTAGTGGTGCAGTTGGCGACGGCCATCTGTGGGGTTATTTTATTCGGAATTATCCAGTAAGGGATGGTTCCGGCTTTGTGTTGCAGGGGATTGGGAGTGATCCTCGGTACGGTGATCTAGGCCCCGTACTGTGATGAGCGGTACCCCGGTAGCTCTGCCATTGTATGGAAATCCAGATTCCAATAAGTGATAACGGACTTGATTGTATACTTATGTATGCTGGAATTTAATAATGTAACAATTTCGGCTATTTCATATTTATTTGAAAACCCTAGACCCTATTATAATACAATCGAATTTCCTATCAAGTGTTTTGGTTAGCGTAAGGTAAAAACTTACCCATGTTTATTTGTGGGGAGTCTTACGTGATACCTTTTCTTTCAAAAGGTTTTGAAGTTAAACAAGTTTAACCTGTTACTCACACCAGACCCATGTCTGACCCAAGTTGTTTATTTCTGTTTTATAAACTCTTGGGTACTCAAATTTTTACGAGTAGCCAAGGGATTCAGGTTTAGCTTTGACGAATTGTGGAGGAGCAATGGAGCAGGAGGCTTCGGCGTTCGTAGATATAGTATTCCGCTGTGTTGATATCTGTGTTAGAGTCTTGTATTGTATTTGAGTTGTAATATCTAGACAGATGTTTATAACTGTCTAGTATGTGTTGTATAGTTGTGTAAACTCTGATAAGTGTTTTATACTATGTAATAGTTTCTTTATGTTATTAATATAATTTATTCATTCCGCTGTGAGATCGTTGTCGTTGTTTCTTCTTTCTTCTCTTCTTTTCTATTTTCTACCCCTTTCTTTCTTATTAATGATGCGTCATTCTGTGGAATGAGTGGCGGGTCGTTACAGTGGCACTGAAAGCGGCTCAGTAGTAGCACTCAGTTGTGAAGCCGAATGGTTTCAGCGCTCATTTTAGCACAGAAAGTGGCTTAATTAGTTCTGCAACTGAATGCAACAAACTGACAACTGTTGTTCTTTTTTAAATTATGCTCAAATTAACACCTGACATAAAGGCATCTTGTATTGGTTAATCTCTGTAGCTGTATGGTGTCTAAAATATTTTTATTATATTGTCAATGCAAAAAAATGAAGTTGCATAGAAGATTTTGGCACAAACCCACATGAGTCTATCGATTTTGCTATCTGGGATCAACACAATATTTTGATTCAAAATCTGCCATGGGACAATTATGTGGCTTCTTATTCCTCTTTTTCTAAAAACCCATTCAAACAATAATATTGCTCAAATATATCAGGTCTTTTCTGCAACTTCTACATAATATTGAATTAGTTACCAGTAGTTATATAGTTAGCATATGAAATGACTATAGTTTGAAATGAATAGTTAATGAACATGCTTATGAAATGAATTAGAGGTAGCATCCACCTGTATGATATTTGTATAGTTAATGAACATGCTTATGAAACCCATTCAAACAACTCAGAACAGTTAATGAGTCTTAAACGATTGTCTGGGACCGATCAAGTATCTTGATTTAATCAAATATGGCCATGTGATGTTTGCGATCTAAAGAGGTAGTATTTATTTTCATTTTTCTTATATCAGATCTTTTAATCATTCAGAAATGCATTGTTATTCTCTTCCATATATATATTTTGTTATAATAACATTAATTATAACTCAATTGGCAGCTGTTTTGAATCTTCTATTCTGGCTGTTTCTTTTGCCTTCTGCCTTTCTATTTACTTTAGTTTAATCTTTCTCAAAATGCTTTTTTACAATACATTTAATTAGCTATTTTAAAGTTGCAAAGTTTTAATTACCAACTACCATTATGGCAGTTGTTTACAGATGGAAAATAAAAGTGCAGGCACATGGAAATTTATTGCTTCTGTCATGACTCTTGTGATTATGTGATATCTTTTGAAGCCGTGGAGTCAAATACCGAAGCCTAGTTTTACTTTATAGGAACTTCACCAACCAAATTTCAAATATATTGGAATTTCAAGTATGTTTCAGTGTCAGTTGAAATAGTCATCTTATGGTTAGAATCTTTAGATATTCTCCAAATAATATTTTCATATAATAATTCTTATATAATCAACTTACTGATTGGTTTCAGTGGGAAGTTAATCAACTTACATCGGAGAGAGATTAAACTTATTGATTTCAGTGGGAAGTTGTATCTTGCACCGTTGACCACTGTTGGTAATCTTCCTTTTAGAAGAATCTGTAAAAGCCTAGGTGCTGATATAACTTGTGGTGAAATGGCAATGGGTACAAATCTTCTGCAGGTTTGTTTTATGACCATTTCCTTCTGCAATCCATCGGTTTACATGGCTTGGTTGTTATTTGGTAATGTTTTATTCATCTGCTTATTTAAAGTTTCAACTGAGACTCAATTGATTGATAAAAATAAAAAACCGATCTTTAGTAAGCAAGCAGACTTAGTACTGCAAATCCCAAGTTCATCCTCCGTCTTGTGCCATGTTAAAAATAGAAGAGTTGTTGCCGTATTGGGTGGTAATGCTCTATTCACTGTCCTACTGTATTGCAGAAATAATGCATTAAAGTAGAAGTATAATCGGATGATATAGTATTAAACAAAGCAAGCTAGATGTAATGTAATTCGTAAGCCTCCATAGTAGATAACATATATCTGGAAACGGCTAAATTCAGAAATAAGAAATGTTGGTCGGTGGGTAAATGAAACTGAAAGGACCACTTTTTTTTGGTAACTAATTTAACGAACCAAATCGTATGCAGTAAGATTTCTTCTTTGTAAATAGCGCAGTCGTACGTGTTATGTTTAGGTTGACGGGTATAAATTTTAATGAAATAAAATATGTAGTAAGCGGGACATTAGTTTTTTTATAAACAAAGACAGTATATAACAAAGGTAATAAGAAGCACAATAAAATAAAAGCGGAATAAAGTTGAATAGAATTGTTCTGATTAAAAAATAAAAGCACGGTAGAAATTTAACACTTTAAACTACAAAAAAGAAAATTAAATATTCATAGCATGAACTATTCCAACAAAGCTTATTTATCTGCAAAAAGGGCATGTACACTCTAACTTGTTTAGCTCCGCATTGGTTTTAAGTTTCTCTAATTTATCGATTTTAGTGCGTTTGTATAACGAAGTTATATTATGGAATGTTGTACTTTGTATTAGTCAATCACCTAATGAAATAGTGTGATGAATATTTAGTGTTTGCATTATGAATCCGATTTAACTTTGTGTACACTTTTTTGATGAATTGATTCTCAAGCATTACTTTTGCTTTACAGGTAGATAGATGACTGTGATGCAAAAAAAGGTTGCAACGAGTTATGGATCAAAGTTATTTTTGCTGTTAGAACTACTTTTTGGTTTTAATGTATGTACTACTTGCTTTTGTTTTGCTATTGCTACTTGTTCTATATTTTGTTTTTGAACTATTGATGACAAACTATTTATGTTTGGTGTAAGAATATTGTGTATTTTAATTATGAAATTTCATACGTTGGTTATCAAATATGTGTCCAAAATGTGGTATCGATATAATATGTTGATTTTGAAATGTGATATTGATATAATATGCTAATTTAGAAATGTGGTATATATATGCACATTATGGTGGGTGTTTGCAGAAATGCAATTAAAACATTCCACAGCGTTTTTAAAACGCTGTTAAAACATTCCATAGCGTTTTTTAAATGCAGTTAAAACATTCAACAACTTTTTAAAAGCAGTCAAAACATTCAAAAGCATTTTTAAAATGCTATTAAAAGTTTTAACAGCGTTTTTAAAACGCTGTTGAAAGTTTTAACAGCGTTTTTAAAACGCTGTTGAAAGTTTCAACAGCGTTTTAAAAATGTCGTTAAATTGTATCTAAAAACAGAAAGCATGATCTATTGCAACAATGAAACGCTGTAAATAAATATCACAGCATTGAAAAAACGCTATAAAATCTTATCTTAGCACGAAACAAACGCTAAGAAAGATCTATAACTGCACCCAACTAAACGCTGTTAAAAGATTTCATAGCACCAGGGAAACGCTGTTAAAAAGGACATTTAACAGCGTTTATTTCTTGTCATTGTATATCCCTGACATATAACTGCATGTCGATATACAGCATACGCAAAAACGCTGTTAAAAGCTTTTACAGCGTTTTTAAAACGCTGTTAAAAGTCCTGTTTGTTGTAGTGGTGGTGGGGAGCGAGTGGTGGGTCGGCAGGCTAGGGAAGGGTTGGTGGGCCGGTTTCGATGATTGGGTGCTGGGGTTTGGTGTGGCTGCTATGGGGTAGCGAAGGGTGGAAGGTGAAGTGCTGGATATGGCCAGGGGAAGTGGAGGCTGCAGGCTGGCTGTTGCGGAGTTGAACTCAAGTTGCTGGAGAAATAGGTTATCGGAGCAGGCTGTGAGGCGTTGTGGACTGGCTGCTAGGGGTGATGGACGTGGGAGGCTACGCGTGAGAAGAGTAGGCAGAGGGAGGAGTGGGGATGGATGGCGGAAAGTGCTGAGTTTGCTGTGGGTTTTGGCTGGTGGGTGAAAGGCGTTGTGGCTGTTGCGTGCTATGGGTCTACGTCGAAGTGGCAATGGGTAAGTCGATCGAGTTAGTGGTGGCGGGTTGTGAGTCTGGTGAGGTGATGGACGCAGCAGTTAGTTCACGCGGAGGGAAGGTTTGGCTATGCACGTAGAAGAGTAGGTTTGATTAGCAAAAGGTAGAGCAACTTGTCAATGCAAATATAAATATAAACGCTCTGGTATAAAAAAAATTCTAAGTTAGAACAAATGAACAGAACAGAAGCTAAGAGAGGAGAGAATGAGAACGATCAAGCAATATATATAGAAAATAGGGAATGGTGACAGCCGACCATTGAATTCAGGAATTATTTTAAAAACTACTGACCATTTACTTTCCAACTGGTGGACAAATGAAAAGTCACAGAACACTCTAAAGAGTCAAAATGGGTACCGATACGGCTAATCGTTTCGCGAATTTCGCCGTATATCGGATGTCGAAAAACACAAATGAATATACTACGGAGATCAACGCGATGAGATGAACAAGATGGTACACAGATATGAGTGATACGACCCACCTATCAAAACTTGATTTTCGGTGCCGAAACTGATGCTAAAATGCCGAAAATAAAATAAATGGAGCTAGAGCAGTCCAAATTTGGCGAAACGAATTATGACGTTTCACCCAGAAAATGTTCAACATTTTTATTATATAAAAATATTTAAATTTCAAAAATATTTTATTACCATCAAAATTTCAATTGATTTTAAATTTAATAATTGAAATTTCACAACTGAACAAACTTACAAATTTTCTAATGAAAATCTGACACTTGCGTTGTTTAAATAGGCTTATTTTAAATATCAAATTTTCATTGCCAAAATTCTATTGTTTATTTTCACGAAAAGTTCAATTAATTATGTTATCCAAATCGTTAAAATTTATGGGTCTTTACATCACGTACATTGTTTTTTTACAAACATACATTTGTGGTGGCAGAGAAGGCAAATTCTCTTAGCTTAATACCCTCCTTGAGACGTACGAGCTCAAGGGTTGTATTTTTGTGGAAGGCAATTAGTAGTCAACGGAAATGGCGATGTGGCATTCAAAGTTGATGTGATATGTGAAAGGTATTCGATACCTCTTTTGGCCTCATACCCCTGGAAATGACTAAAACAGAGTAGAAGAAGCAAGGCTAAGTGGGTCGCTCCCATTAGGAGATTTCATCATCCTTCTAGATTTACTCTACACATGTCTAAGTATGTGGTGAATGTATGACTCGAGTACCCATTAAAGGTCGGTAACGACCGGGGTGATGACATATTCGGTACTATCCAGGAAGGGGTAGGCCGGTCTTGTGTTGGTTTAGGCGGGCAGTATCTGCTCCCTAGGTGCATTGCTCTAGAGGTGTACTTTATGGAAGGTAGTCCCTTACCTTGTCATTTGTATGGAATCCAATATCCACTATGTGCCTGCCATTTTGTTTGTAAACCTATTGTGCTGGAATTTAATAATGTAACAATTTCAGCGATGATTAATTATTATTTATATAATAGACACTATTATAATATAACAGGATTTGATATCGAATGATTTGGTTATCGTAAGGGAAAAACCCGTCCATGTTTATATATAGGCGTGGTCTTACGAGATACCCTATGTTTTGATAAAGAAAGTTTGGTAATCTTAAAATTTTAAAATTCAGTTGAGATGTGTTTTTCTCACGCTAGTTTACCAGACTGATTCGGGCGTTCGTCCCTTTCAATGGTCGAGTCAGACCGAGTATATTTACAGGTTTAGATTTGGTGCTTTTGGAGCTTCAGCAGACGAGCTGGAGATCTTCATGTCGTATACACGTATCTGTTTATTTTCCGCTGCATTGTTGTTGTAAATTATCAGCATTTGTGAGGACATGTTGTTATAACTGTCCAGGCTAATAATTATTTATTTGTGTACTCTGATCGATGTACGTATATTACAGTTTCTCTTTTGTATCGATTATTCATCTATATTATATGTTATTCCACTGCGATGTGAGGTTCTGTATTGTTATGGTTCTGTTTCTCTCTTCGTCTTCTCTTCTCTTCTTATCTCTTCTTTCTTTCTTCTCATCCTCTCTCTTCTTTCTCATGACTTTCCATCATTCTGTGCTTTTTGGGTCGGACATGTGTGGTTTATTGTCAATTCAAAGGGTACAGATTTGCAGGTCGTCATAGGTCCAGTGTTGTGTAGTGTAGTGATAAACAAGTTAGGATTAAATGATAGTTATGATGAGACTCTAAAATTCGATTGAAGTGACCGTTATCGCTGACCATCCTAACTGGCTTTCATGGCAATGGATGTGCATTTTGCATAAGCTCTGGGATCAGTTATCAGTTTGTGGGGATTTGGCATTCCTGTTTAAGTTCATGTAAACAGTCAGATGTATGTAGGCATATGTGTTCATTTCAAAGTTCAAGTTTTTGTCCGGGATCCATACGCACAAATCATGTGCATTTAAAACAAAGTTTTCAAGTTCTAAGTCATGTTCATGTTCGAGTTCAAGATCATATACAAGTTTACTAGTCCCAGTGTTCAAGTTCAATTGCGCTCAAATCAAGCTAAATTTTCCTAAGGCCTTCCTAGGCAAGGAATCGAGACCAATCCTATTTGCCTAGGTGAACTCATTTATGCATATTCAGACTCAATCCGATCACCTCCAGCATGCCTATACCGATCCCTACAGAATCGATCTTTCCGTATGCTTCATTTTCCCAACCACACCGATATATATCCACTTTGAACCCATGCCAAAACCGATCACAACTCAAACGCCACTCCACTTCGCCTTCTCCAACTTAGCATGGAACCCTTCGCTAATACCTACTCCATTCCGTTTCTACCATATCCATACTGATCCACTCCTACACAACCACAATCGCAAATGAACCTCATCTCCACCGCTATAACCCAACCCACCCTCTCCAATTCAAACTGTAATCCCACTTCCTCTCACTCACAAGATAATAAATATTAAGAACCCATCTTTAATCAAGCACAAATTGGGGTTCGACTTCAGTTACTGTAACGATCCCGGATTTTATAAATATTTAAATTGATAATTAATTTAATTTTTGAATTAAAATTGTAAAATTAATTTGTAAATTGATGCGAGTTTCCCCGAGTTCAAATAAATTCTATGTTAAATCATTTAAAATTTAAATTGTGTATATATGTGTGTATATATATATTGATAATTGAATTTAAATCTTAATATAAATGGTTTAAAGATAAATATAAAAATATAGATAATTGATACAAGTTTAAAAATAAATAACTTTAAATTTGAAATTGATGGGTTATGTTAGAAATAAAAAATAAATTAATAATAAAAATTTAAGCTAGAAATAAATATGTAAAAGGTAAATTATGAAATATAGGGTAAATTATATAAACTATAAAAAAATGAAGTAACACTTAAATAAAATTTAACAACATGTTAAAATAGAAGTTTATTCATACCATAAAGTAAAAAGACAAAAGAAAAGATAAAAGTTTATTCAAGTGCTTTCAATCAAATAAAAGAAAACAATATACTCCAATATGAATCAAGAAATGAAATACATTCAACTAAAACCAATTAAAATATATATATCTATACACTTGTAAAACAAAGAAACAAAAAAATATATATTCAAGTGTAAACAAATCAAAGTTTGTGTGAATAATAAAATGAAACAAGTAGATATATATGTGAATAGCATGCATAAGGAGACAACATCATATGCTCAAGAATGAAACCAGACAACACAAAGAAAAAAAAAAGATAAGCAAGCTTATATAAGAAGACACTAGTACATAGATAATTTTATATATAAATTTGTACAAGATAATTAATGCGTGAAAACCTTAGTACACCATACTACATCATTTCAGCCTCCAAACCAAAGAAATATCTCTGGTATTTGTACAAAGGCAATATAATAACCTGTACAAATACATCACCCAGTAATCTCCTTTCTAGATATCAAACTTCTTCATTTCAGTTTCGTAAATCATAAGCTAAGGAAAATCTGAAAATAAGCACCATCTAAAACTCAAACAAAATCTCAACTTGATCAGCATACAACTTCATATAACCAGAGATTAAAGATGAGAATTTCAGCTTGCGTTTTCAAAAGCCTGTTTCATCAAAGGAAGAACTCTGTTCTTTTTCTTTGGAAATCTATGAGTAACTTCATTTTTCTTTTAAAACTTTAAGTATCTGAAATTTTTGCAAGTTTAAGTTTGGAAATATGTATGTTGAACTTTGTTTTTTGAGCATGTATGTGAGTATATATGCCTGTACAATGTGAGGCATCCTTGTTTTTTTTGTTTTTGTTTTCATTTTAGACCAGACATGCAAATAAATTTGTTTCTCTCAATCTAACAACTATTAGCACTTGGAATATAAACAAAAACTGTTTGTTATAATATTTATTAAAGTTAAAAAAAATTGTTAAGTTAAAACAATTTGTAAATATCCCTGGAAACTAAAGAAATCTGAGTAAACTTTAAATTGGTCAAATTTCAAACATTCTGATTTACAAATTTAAGTATATAAACTGAATTCTCATACTTTAACATGAATTTTAAAGCAAAAATTATGATTTTTAGATGCGTGGATCGAGAGAAGTTCTTAGTTGAACGAAAATTGCTTTTTAACCAATTTCTGGTGATCTCGTCGATGGGGGAGATCGTGGTTCTCTGGGGTGGTAGCGGAGTGAATGTAGTGTCGAGGAAAAATAGTGGAATGGTGGTCAGACCACGGTGGTGTCGGCGGCGTGAGGTTTTTTATTTCTAAACCTAGTTTTAGCGAGGTCGAGATCTTCGATTCGTTCGTCGTCTTGATTGACCGAGTGTCTCGTGGCATTGGGAGATGGTGGAAGGGTTGATGACGAAGTGATGGCCGCAGTTTGGGATTTTCTGGTGGCCGAAGCTCCATAGACGCAGCGTTGACAGGTTTCGGGGTGGAGCCGGTGTTGTTTTTCCCAGGTTGGGATGTTGGGTCGATCTTCGATCTCGAGGTGGTATCGTGATTCTGGTGATCGGGAAGAGGAACAAGGGTAATCGTCGACGTGCTCGACGATGCAGCGTCGCCGGAATTCGATCACCGGCGTTGTGCACGTGTACGGTGCCGTGTGCTGTTGCTTGATGGAGTCTGGGAGCAGTGAAGCGAGACTCGAGTTTTTCTCGAGTAACTTTCGAGTGTTGCTCGAAGTTTTTAGGCGTTTGACTCAAAGCAAAAATGATATGGCTCGGGTATAGAATGATTTCCAGGTTTAAACAGAACCTTGTTCTATTTCCTTTCAAATTTAAACTGAAATTCAAATTTTAAAGTCAGGTTAAAACTGAGTTTAAATCAAAATGTTTCAATATATGGTAAATAACAATTAAATCATGAATGTGAATGAGTTGACTTTAAATAATGAAGATTAATGGGTTCTTAATGGTAAATCAATTTATAATCAACAATGATTAATATAAGTAAATTTCTTTAGAAAAGTAATTAAAGAAATTTAATAGTTGATAAGGTCATTAACCAAGATTTTTTTTGAATAATTAATGTGATAAATTTTAACAATAAATTTAGATTAATTAATTTAATAACAATCATTTGTGGGATTGTTAAATATAATTACTAAATGACAATAATTAAGGAATTAATTATTCAGTGTAATTAATTGAGTTACTTGAATTTGTTCAAGTTAATTATTTAAGTTTGAATTAATTTAGAATAATCACTTGACAATTTTGGAAATATAATTACTTAGAAAAGTAATCAATAGATAATTACTAGATGTAATTAATTGAATGATAATCAGTAATTTGAGTATAATTATTTGTTATTAACCAAGGGGTAAATTAAATTTGTTAACTAAGGATTAATTAAGAATGGTGATTTATTAAGATTTATTTAAATAATTAAAGGTTAATTAAAAATTAACTAATCAATGATGAAAGGGAAATTTATTTCGGATAATTTGTAATTAACTTATGATAATTAACCCGGATCCGATAATTTGTTCATAAGTAATACATCTGATTTAAATTAATCAGTTGATTAATAAATTTACTTGTGAATGTTTGGACTTGACTGAATGATTAAATTGCTTGATATATCTGATTTGTAATGCTTTGTGATATATTCTGATTTGTGTGTGATCTGTAATGTAGTTATTTATTCGGGATGAATGTAAATTATTATCTGTGACTTATATATCTGTGAATGAACGATAAGCGTTATAGTTATACCGCTTATCAAATATATTTCTGTATTTTCATATGTAATGATGGAATGTTGTTGCACTATTGTGTTAAACCCCTGGACAACACCATACACACACAAATATGGATTTCACGAGGAAATCAGTTAAGTCACAGATTGTTGACAATTTTCAAAGGTTGAATTTGTGAATCCAAAATAGTTTTGGAATTTGAATTGAGAGCTTTTGAAAATGAGTTTCAAAAATAAAAGTTATTTTAAATAACTTAATAAAACTTGAAATTTAAATAATTTGATGTAAATTTGAATTCAATAATTTGGAAATTTTGGTCTAAAAGATTATACAAGTTATAAAGGGTGTTTATATGGGTTTTTAATCATTTAAAAGTATGGTTTTGGAAGTTTAAATTTAAATTCAAGTTTTATACTTGAATGGCTTCAACTTATGTAAATTGTAATCAGTTTTCCAAAACGAAAACTGTTTGTTTTCAAATGATAAAAACTTTCATATAAGAAATGAATTTCAAATTTGATTAAAGGAATTTCAAGATTTGAAATGAAAATGGTTTTCCAAGTTATGAATGAATCTTTGAAAACAAGTTTTGAAAGCCATATGTTAAATCTTGATTTAACTATTTAATGAGTTAACCGAATTGAAATGGAAATTGATTTGAGAATCTATGATTGGATCTTTGTGAAACTGGGTGGACTTTGTGAATTGAATATTTTAGTTTAAACAGATTTGAAATGGTAATTTTTTTAAAACATTTAAAAGAAATATTTTGGGTAATAAGTTGTGACTTAATTGAAATCCCAATATCCCTATGTTTTTAAATATTGCGCTCATTATTCGGTTTAGCCGGGAGAGGACTTTGTGTCATATAAGCCATTCCGAATAATGATACGACGTATATGGATAGCATTTGAAGACCGGTGGTAAAGACCGGATACTTTCGAAAACGAAAGGATTACCATCGAATGTCTCTGCATCGGCTGATCCCCGGTATAGAGATTTTAGCGCCCTTGGTGATGGGAAGTCCGGACGTGATTAGAAATTATCCGGATTTGCAAGGGCTTCTTTCGGAAGTGCCTTCGGTTCTGTTCAAACCAGGAACAGACTTGTATGGTTGTATGTCTGACATTACACTTTGAGATATAAAGCTGATTCTTTCAAATACATTTCTGTTTGGTGGCGGAGAATTTATTCTCTTAGCTTAACACCCTTCTCTGAGACGTACGAGCTCAGAGGTTATGTAGTTGAAGGTTATCAGTGATATACTCCCAATTTGGTAGTGTGGCATGCTAAGTGTTGCTGTGTGTTGCTGATCATTTGTGATCAAAGCATGGCTTTTGTGAAAAGCGTAGCTTTATGGACGAGACCTCATCGAGCCTCACAAACCGGAAATGGTCGAAACAGGAAAGATGCGGCAAGGTTATGAGGGTTGCTCCCTTTAGGGTATGTCATTTCCTTCTGGAAAAAGGTGGTATCATGGTATGGAGCCCAGATATTTTACCTGTGTGGTTGCTCCAATCTCATTTACTGTGTGATTGTTGCTTTGTGATCGAGGGCCCTCGGATAAAGGTCCCAAAGGACCGGGGTGTGGCATATTCGTGTAGTAGTTACCTAGTAAGAGGTAACCCGGCCTTGTGTTGGCAGAGAGCAGTTGTCTCTCGGGACGTCCCTCCAGAGGCGTTTCCATGTGTCATAGGAAGTTCCTTAGTCTGACCATTTGTTGGAAATCCAAAGAAACAATACGAGCCCTTTACGATTGCAGTTGTATAACCTGTCTCCTCAGGCGGCAGCTATAGCAGGCATAATATAATGGTACCTATGCTGGCTAATATTGTATTTTCGAAATGATTTTGTACACTATGCACTATTAATAATATCAAAAGAATTTTGTGTAGTAAGCATATTTGACTATCATAAGAAGAAATCTCCTCCAAGTCTGCGATTGCATTGTGTGTTTGGTGGGAGGTCTTATGGTAGTTTCATTTTCCAAAAGTATTGCGAAATTCTTTTATTTTCTTTGTGAAAATAACTGTTTTGTTACTCATACCAGTCCCATGACTGACTCGGAGTTTATTGTTCCCTTCCTAAACTCTGGGTGCCCACAATTTTCCACACGGGCAGTCTAGAGTTGGGTTTTTCAAATAATCAGGTTCAGTAGATTAGTTGGAGCTAGTTCAGTTTTTGGAGTTCACGGATGACTACACTTGCTTCTCTTAGTGAGATGTGATGGGGGTTCGAGCATGATGTTGGAGTTGTTGGATTCATTCTCTTTTAAAGATCATTTGGAGTTATCAGTTCTGTTGATTCCGCTGTAACATGATTATTTATCTCTGATATTGTTGTATCATATTGATATCATTGTTGTATATCATTCTGGATATTGTATTCGTTGGAGTTTTATCTGATATCATTCATTTCTTTCTTCCGCTGTGTTGTTATACTTACCGTGTTATAAGCTCCGGCGAGCCAGATTCGGCGTTTGAATCTACGGCATTCGAGTACAAAGGAAGTACGGGTGCCGATTTTCGAAGGCCGAGTCAGGATCGTCACAAGTGGTATCAGAGCTAAGGTTAAACTTTAGCTATGGAGTATAACACATTAAGTAACTCGTTAGAGATAGGGTGAAGTAAACCCTAGAATGAGTAATCCCTAAGATATTCGTTCGTGTGCCTCAGTAAATTCTCTTGCTATCCACTAATAGTGTGATATCCCGGAATTTTGGGCAATATCAATTTAATAATCTGTATTAAGAATTAATTTGATTTGATAATCTTTGTTAATAAATTTGAATTAATTTAATAATCTAATTAAATAAATATTTAATTTGGTGAATTTTATCTTTTAAAAGCTAATAAATTGTTTTCTATTTACAATGTATATATATATTTGTATATATTGTAAATAGAGAAGCTTTGGTTTGAAATTTAATAAATAAATAAATCTTGTTTTCTAATATATATATATTTTGGTAATTTGGAAATCATGAATAATTTAATATTAAGGTTTTCAAAAGCTATTTAATAAATAACTATATGGTTTTAAATACATAAAATAAATGTTTAATTGTTTAAATAGATTTTAGCTTAAGTTTAAATAAGATTAATAATAAGGTTTATTTTATTTTCTTTTTAAATATTACTTAATAAATATGATTTGTAATTAGATATGAAAGTTTAAATAAATATATATATGATATATTAATTCATTTAGAAAGATAAGTAATGTATATATGTAATAAGATAATTTCTTTTATTAAATTACTTAAATTTGTCAAACAATATTAATAATGTATTGTTTTTATATATAGATATAAATAGACTTTAATAAAATAGAATTGTTATTTCAAATTGAATGTATTGTTATAAATTGACTTTAATTTGGATTTAAGAATATATGTATAAGATTTTATTACACTATATAATTTGTTTTATTACATTTCCTTTAAAAAGAAATTCATATATGTATTTGCATAAGAATTTATTAATTAAGTTAAAAATCTTTATTAACATTTAAATTAAAATAAAATACTTAAAGGACAAATGTCATCATATTAAAGCTTAAATAAAACATGTGTAATTTAAATAACTAATGTATATGACAAGTGTCATCTTTAATTTTTGATTTTTCTTTTATTTATATTTTTATAAAACAGCCTTTATAAATACATATGTTTTCTTCCCTTCATTCTTTTTCCTATCCCCTTCTTTTCAAAAACTAAGAGAAAACTGAATATAATTTCCCCAAAAAAATCTGAAAATCATCCTCCTCAAACTAGAAATGTAAAACCAAATCTGTAAATTCACTTCCACAAATCTAAAATCAATTCACTCTTCAAACCAAATGTAAATCAAAAGCCTGTAATTCATTTTCATTTTCAAAAGAAACCTGGAATCAAGTTTGAAATCAAAATCAGTAAGCATCTTCCTCAAACCTGATCTAATGCAACACATCTCAACAAACAAGTTAATCAAGTTTCAGTAGCATGCATGCAAGATTCAGTAACAAGCATTCAAGTTTAAAGTTTTCAAATAAGAAAAGGCACTCAAGTTTTAAAATCAAAGCAGAAGCTGTTTCAAAACAGAAGTGCTCTGTCCTTCTTAAAAACAAAGGTGAGTAACATCATTTTTAAAAGCATAAGTATTGAATATCTGTTTGCATGTTGATTACTGGGAATGAGTATGCTTTGCATGTATATATATTGGTGAATCTTCTGTGTGTATATGAATGCATATATGTGTGCTTGCTGTGTATCTATTCTTGTCTGTTCTTGGTTTTTAAAACTAAGAATTTGGTAAAAATTCCATTATCACTTGATCTGATCTTTATTAGGATTTAAGATTAAAACAAAAGTTGTTTGTTTCATCTTAGATTATAGTTTAAAATTATAATTAAGTTAAAATAAAACATGAATGACTCTGGAAATCAAAACATCAGAGCAAGTCTAATATAAGTTAAAAATTCAAACTTCTAAATTTATTGATTCAGGCATGTAAACTGAATCCCTAAACTAAATTATGATTTTTAGAAGAGAAACCATAATTTTTAGATCGGGTTTGAATAAGTATGTCGGGGTTGATCAGAAATTATGTTTCTGATGGTTTCTGATGATCTCGGTGGTCTGGAGGGTCGTGGTTCTCTCTGGTGGTAGAGGAGTAATAGGGGAGTTTGGGAAAAATGTCAGGAAGATGTTCTAACCATTGTGGAGGCGGCGGTGATCAGAAATAATTTGTAAACCTAGTTTGGCTGGATCAGGAGTTTGTGATCATCTCAACTCCTATGGATGACCGAGTTCAACAGAACTCTGGGGATCGAGTGTTTGGACATTAACGAAGGCTTGGACGAAGGTGCTGACACTCTGGTGATCGGAGGCATGAGTACGAGAGGTTTTCCAGGTATTGCTTTGGTTCCAAGTTTGAGCAGTAATGCTCGATTTTGATTTCGAGTTGATTGTGAGGTTCTGATGGTCGGAATATTGTGTGAGGATGGTCGCCGACTTGTGAGGATCAACGCTGATGGTCGGAGGTGGCTGCGTCGTGGGTGCATGTGCACGGTGCACATTTTTGGGTTCTGGTGAGTTAGGTTTGGGAATGAGGAGGTCTCGAGTATTTCTCGAGTCAATTACGGGAGAGACTCGAAGTATATAGGATTTTGACTCGGGAAGAATTGAGATGGGCTCGGGTCATTTGGTGATTACAGGTTTTAAACCTGTCAGTGTTTTTAAAATTTAAACTGAATTTAGAAATGTGAAGCAAGATTTAAACCAGTTTTAAATCAAGTTTTAAATCTGGATTCAAATTTAATTTGTATCCTAGTTTTGAAATAAATAAGTTTTTATAAAATTTAAATTGTTTAAAACAACTTTAAATGTTCAAAGTATAATTTAAAATGATTTGAATTTAAATGAATTTGGTTTACAAACTCTTATAAATTTCTTATAAATGGTAAATGTTTTCTTAACATTTGAATTAAAAAGGGTTTTTAAATTGGTTTAAATTTTGTTAAATTTAAGTTTATAATTATTTGAAATCTTTATTTTGAAATGAATTTAGGATAAATTTAAAAGCTAAAGGTTTCAAATGGCTTGTAAATGATAATTAAGTCATTAATAAGAATGATGATTTTATCTTAAGTAAATTAAGATTTGTGATTTATGATTCATTAAATTAATAAGAGATTTAAAAAGGTAATTAAGGGTTGTAAGTTGATTAATTTAAAGGTAAATTAATTTGAAATCAAGGACCATTAATTAGATAAGATTTGATAAGTTAAGATTATTAATTAATGGTTAGGAATAAATTAATCAAGTAATTAAGGATTAATTAAGTTATTGTTAGGTACTTAATTAATTAAGTAATTAGAGATTAATTTATTGGTAATTAGAATTAATTAATTTGTAATTAATAATGGGTAAAAAGTTTAATTATTTAAGAAAAATAATTAAAGAATAGTTAATAGTTAATGTAGATCATTAACTTAGGTTTAATAAATTAATGTGATTAATTTTGATAATTAAATAGATTAAATAATTAAGGTTAATCATTTGTGGAATTGTTTAATTAAGTATAAATACTTAATGAAAGTAATTAAAAGAATAAATTACTCAATGTAATTAATGGAGTGTAATTACTCAATGAAGTAATTAATTGATAATTACTAGATGTAATTAATGGAAGATGATTTAATAATGGAAGTAATTTGGATTTAATTACTTGGAAATTATTCAAGGGATTAATTAAGAAATTAATTAAGGAGTAATTAATTTATTTAAAGAAGTAATTAAGGGTAGTTAATTACTGAATGTGATTAATCAAGAGTGATTAATAATTATGATTTAATTAAAGATTAATTACCTAATGTAATTAATTTAAATAGAGTAATTAATTAAAATGCAATTAGGGATCATTAATTAATATAGGGTTGATTAATTAAGATTAGTTAATCAATAATAAGTGATTAAGTAATTAATTAATGTAATTAATTAAAGATTAATGTAATTAATTATAGTTAATTAATTATTAAAGTAATTAAAGGATAATTAATCAAGGATGATTAATTAAGATGGATACTTAGAGTATGATTAATTAATTGGTTTAATTAATAATTAAGTAAGCAAGATTTATGTGATGAAAGAAATTAATTTAATTTATTTTAAATTAATTAGAGATGAAGTAATTAATTTAATTCAGTTTAAATTAATTTTAATGTGGTTATTTAATCCTTGCTTATGTATGGATGGATGATATTGTTTACCTTGAATGGTTTGAGATCTCAGATAGGAGATAATTGATACTGTGTGATATGGATGTTTTGGTTACATAGTGATGATGATGTAAATTATCTATTTGTGATGATAATGTAGATTATCTATTGTGATATTGTGAATTATCTATCTATGTGAATATAGATAATGAATTGAATTGTTTTTACTTTAAAACAACTTGGCCTTAAAAGATACGTTTTGGATTTCGATGAGACCGGGATCGGGTTTCCAGATTTGGATATTCGAATACCACATCGATCCAAATTAACGATAGGTCGTGAATCTCAAGTGAAGATGAAGATTCAGAGAGCAAGGGTTATTGTCGTTAACTCTGAGGGTGATTCCAAAATGAGTGTAACGAGATAATGCCTTCGGTTTCGTTCGAACCCGGAACGAACTTGTATGGATTGAATGCTTTCAGCATATCGTTAGGTGGATGATGAGCATTCTAAGAGATGTGTTCTCTAAAGGTAATCGTAGCCTCAAGCCTCATCAACCGGGAATGGCTAAAACAGGGGAGGTGTAGCAAGGTTAGTGGGTAGCACCCAAGTAGGACAAGATTACCCATGTCTAGATGTTCCTTATTATTTCGGCTTAGTGTGCGGTTGGTCATGACAACCGTGGGGTGTCTTGTGCGGGAATTATCCAGTAAGGGATAGTTCCGGCCTTGTGTTGCAGGGGATTGGGAGTGATCCTCGGTACGGTGATCTAGGCCACGTACTGTGACGGGCGGTACCCCAGTAGCCCTGCCATTGTATGGAATCCAATTTCCAAAATGTAATCACGGACTTGATTGTATACCTAGTATGCTGGAATTTAATAATGTAACAATTTCGGTTATGTGAATATTTATTTGAAAACCCTAGACCTATTGTAATATAAGTGGATTTCCTATAAATGTTTCGGTTAGCATAAGGTAAAAACTTACCCATATTTATGTGTGGGGAGTCTTACGTGATACCTTTTGTTTTCAAAGGTTTTTCAAAGTTAAGTAACTTTAACCTGTTACTCACACCAGACCCATGTCTGACCCGAGTGTTTATTTTCTGTTTTATAAACTCTTGGGTACTCAAATTTTTACGAGTAGCCAAGGGATTCAGGTTAGCTTTGACGAATTGTGGAGGAGCAATGGAGCAGGAGGCTTCAGCGTTGTAGATATATATAGTAGTTCCGCTGTGTTGATCTTTGTATTGATCTCTGTATTGTATTGAGTTGTAATAACTAGACAGGTGTTTATAACTGTCTAGTATGTGATGTATAAGCTGTGTAACTCTCATGGATGTTGTATATTATGTAATACTTATGTGATTAATATAATTTATTCCTTCCGCTGTTGAGACTTTGTTGTTGTTCTTTCTTTCTTCTCTTCTTTTCTCTTTTCTATCCCTTTCTTTCTTATTAATGATGCGTCATTCTATGGAATGAATGTCGGGTCGTTACAATGGTACCAGAGCGATAGGTTGAGATAATACCTAGGCTCTGGAGTGGTGTCTGTCTTGAGAGAGCGTATTTGTAATTTTTATATAACTATATATATATATTTATTTCTACCTATTTGTTGAGTTACCTGTTCGGGTTCTCCAATATGAGTTCTAAAGGTAGATAAGGTAGTGGTGTGTGTAACACGACTACCAATGGTTGGAGTTTGAATGTTTGGGGTTGGAAGAGTATCTGTCGAGACTGTAAACCCAATACCGTCTCGAGTAAGCTTTGCAGTGGTATAAGGATTTTTCTGATCTCTGTAGGAAACCTGTTAAGGTTTGGAGTCTATCTTTGAAGTTGGATGAGTAGAGTTTGGATCTGTCGGTTGGGCAGAAGCAAGTGATGGTATCTTGGTAACTTCTGGAAGAAGTAGCTGTGTGATGAGATACAGTGACTAAGGATGTTCCCGAAGATGTTTTCTTTGGAACAAGTTTAAGGAAGTGTGTATGCTTCGGTGTTGTGGCTGAGTTCAGCATGGTGTTTCTATTTTGTTTGAGGTTCGAGTTTCTCGAAGAGCTTTGGATTAGGAAGTCCTTGGCATCAGTGTCAGCAGTGCAGCTCGGAGTGTTCTATGTGCCGGAAAGGAGGTCTTCTGGCTAAGAATTTTTCTAAAGTTGGAGTTCAGAAGCAGCAGAATGGATCCATTTCTTCGATGGATTGGATAGATAAGTGTAAGCTGTTCTGATTGGTAAAGAGAAAACAGTTTTTCTTTGGAAATAGGTTGGGTTGATTGGTAAAAAGTGACTTGCGATTACTGAGTGTTCTCTTAGGTTATCAGAGTTTTTCCAGATGTCTTCAGGGAAGTCAGAGGTTTGTCCGCATTTGGAGATTGAGTTTTCTTATCGACTAGGATTCCAGGAGTGGTACCAGTTGTTCAGTTGGGTAGAAGGATGTCTCCTAGAGAGAAGTTTTAGTGAAGCAGCTTAGTATTTCTGAGAACTTCTGAGTTTTTTTTCTTTATGGATCAGTGAACCTTATTTCTGGGATGTAATGCCTAGTTTGTGCTCGTGTTCAGCAACAGCATTCTCATCTTTTCCAGATCAGAGTGGTGCAGCGGAAGCAGTTTGGGAGTGCATCTTTGGATAGGAGAAGTAAGTTTGGAATCTACTGATAATTGTGAAGTAGAGTTGTGTTTTGGATTATGGATAGATCTTGAGAGGATCATTTTGTTGAGTTATTTTTGGTCCTGTTTGTTTCAAGAAGCATCAGCGAAGGTTGAGCTGATCAGGAAGGATCTGTAGACAGCCCAGGATTGTCAGAAGGATTTTGTGGATAAGAGACGGAGGAATTTGGAATTCAAAGTTGGAGACTTCGTTGTTGTTGAGGTTTTCTCTGGTAAAGGGAGCAATAAGATTGGGTAAGACTGGGAAGTTAGCTCCGTAGTATATTAGATCTTTCTGTATTCTCTTAAGGATAAGTATTTGGTCTTTAGGATTGAATTGCCAGTTTGGATAATTGGGATTCGATGTGTTTCACGTATCTCTGAGGGAGTACGTGTTTGATCTATCTCTAGTTTTGGAACCAGTAGTTCAGAGAGATTTGGTTGTTGATTCAGACTTGTCTGTAGTCTGATATCCTGTCTAGTTTTGTAGATCTAGATGAGTAGGAGCTCTGTAGCTTAGTAGTATAGATTGTCTGGATTCGGTTGAGCGAGTATCCCGGTATTTATACTTGGGAAACTCTAGGAAGTTCTATCTAGAATTTTGACTGGATAATTAGATTTGTTTGATTGAGTAAATTGGTTGCTATGGTTGTTAGCATATGGTTGATAATATATATTGTGGTTTAAGAATTAAAATCTTTGATATATTATTAAATTACCTTTGCTTTTAAATTTTGGGGACGAAATTCTTTTAAGGGGGGGAGGAATGTGATATCCCGGAATTTTGGGCAATATCAATTTAATAATCTGTATTAAAAATTAATTTGATTTGATAATCTTTGTTAATAAATTTGAATTAATTTAATAATCTAATTAAATAAATATTTAATTTGGTGAATTTTATCTTTTAAAAGCTAATAAATTGTTTTCTATTTATAATGTATATATATATTTGTATATATTGTAAATAGATAAGCTTTGGTTTGAAATTTTATAAATAAATAAATCTTGTTTTCTAATATATATATATTTTGGTAATTTGGAAATCATGATTAATTTAATATTAAGCTTTTCAAAATCTATTTAATAAATAACTATATGGTTTTAAATACATAAAATAAATGTTTAATTGTTTAAATAGATTTTAGCTTAAGTTTAAATAAGATTAATAATAAGGTTTATTTTATTTTCTTTTTAAATATTACTTAATAAATATGATTTGTAATTAGATATGAAAGTTTAAATAAATATATATATGATATATTAATTCATTTAGAAAGATAAGTAATGTATATATGTAATAAGATAATTTCTTTTATTAAATTACTTAAATTTGTTAAACAATATTAATAATGTATTGTTTTTATATATAGATATAAATAAACTTTAATAAAATAGAATTGTTATTTCAAATTGAATGTATTGTTATAAATTGACTTTAATTTGGATTTAAGAATATATGTATAAGATTTTATTACACTATATAATTTGTTTTATTACATTTCCTTTAAAAAGAAATTCATATATGTATTTGCATAAGAATTTATTAATTAAGTTAAAAATCTTTATTAACAATTAAATTAAAATAAAATACTTAAAGGACAAATGTCATCATATTAAAGCTTAAATAAAACATGTGTAATTTAAATAACTAATGTATATGACAAGTGTCATCTTTAATTTTTGATTTTTCTTTTATTTATATTTTTATAAAACAGCCTTTATAAATACATATGTTTTCTTCCCTTCATTCTTTTTCCTATCCCCTTCTTTTCAAAAACTAAGAGAAAACTGAATATAATTTCCTAAAACAAAATATGAAAATCATCCTCCTCAAACTAGAAATGTAAAACCAAATCTGTAAATTCACTTCCACAAATCTAAAATCAATTCACTCTTCAAACCAAATGTAAATCAAAAGCCTGTAATTCATTTTCATTTTCAAAAGAAACCTGGAATCAAGTTTGAAATCAAAATCAGTAAGCATCTTCCTCAAACCTGATCTAATGCAACACATCTCAACAAAGAAGTTAATCAAGTTTCAGTAGCATGCATGCAAGATTCAGTAACAAGCATTCAAGTTTAAAGTTTTCAAATAAGCAAAGGCACTCAGGTTTTAAAATCAAAGCAAAAGCTGTTTCAAAATAGAAGTGCTATGTCCTTCTTAAAAACAAAGGTGAGTAACATCATTTTTAAAAGCATAAGTATTGAATATCTGTTTGCATGTTGATTACTGGGAATGAGTATGCTTTGTATGTATATATATTGGTGAATCTTCTGTGTGTATATGAATGCATATATGTGTGCTTGCTGTGTATCTGTTCTTGTCTGTTCTTGGTTTTTAAAACTAAGAATTTGGTAAAAATTCCATTATCACTTGATCTGATCTTTATTAGGATTTAAGATTAAAACAAAAGTTGTTTGTTTCATCTTAGATTATAGTTTAAAATTATAATTAAGTTAAAATAAAACATGAATGACTCTGGAAATCAAAACATCAGAGCAAGTCTAATATAAGTTAAAAATTCAAACTTCTAAATTCATTGATTCAGGCATGTAAACTGAATCCCTAAACTAAATTATGATTTTTAGAAGAGAAACCACAATTTTTAGATCGGGTTTGAATAAGTATGTCGGGGTTGATCAGAAATTATGTTTCTGATGGTTTCTGATGATCTCGGTGGTCTAGAGGGTCATGGTTCTCTCTGGTGGTAGAGGAGTAATAGGGGAGTTTGGGAAAAATGTCAGGAAGATGTTCTAACCATTGTGGAGGCGGCGATGATCAGAAATAATTTGTAAACCTAGTTTGGCTGGATCAGGAGTATGTGATCATCTCAACTCCTATGGATGACTGAGTTCAACAGAACTCTGGGGATCGAGTGTTTGGACATTAACGAAGGCTTGGACGAAGGTGCTGACACTCCGGTGATCGGAGGCATGAGTACGAGAGGTTTTCCAGGTATTGCTTTGGTTCCAAGTTTGAGCAGTAATGCTCGATTTTGATTTCGAGTTGATTGTGAGGTTCTGATGGTCGGAATATTGTGTGAGGCTGGTCGCCGACTTGTGAGGATCAACGCTGATGGTCGGAGGTGGCTGCGTCGTGGGTGCATGTGCATGGTGCACATTTTTGGGTTCTGGTGAGTTGGGTTTGGGAATGAGGAGGTCTCGAGTATTTCTCGAGTCAATTACGGGAGAGACTCGAAGTATATAGGATTTTGACTCGGGAAGAATTGAGATGGGCTCGGGTCATTTGGTGATTACAGGTTTTAAACCTGTCAGTGTTTTTAAAATTTAAACTGAATTTAGAAATGTGAAGCAAGATTTAAACCAGTTTTAAATCAAGTTTTAAATCTGGATTCAAATTTAATTTGTATCCTAGTTTTGAAATAAATAAGTTTTTATAAAATTTAAATTGTTTATAACAACTTTAAATGTTCAAAGTATAATTTAAAATGATTTGAATTTAAATGAATTTGGTTTACAAACTCTTATAAATTTCTTATAAATGGTAAATGTTTTCTTAACATTTGAATTAAAAAGGGTTTTTAAATTGGTTTAAATTTTGTTAAAGTTAAGTTTATAATTATTTGAAATCTTTATTTTGAAATGAATTTAAGATAAATTTAAAAGCAAAAGGTTTCAAATGGCTTGTAAATGATAATTAAGTCATTAATAAGAATGATGTTTTTATCTTAAGTAAATTAAGATTTGTGATTTATGGTTCATTAAATTAATAAGAGATTTAAAAAGGTAATTAAGGGTTGTAAGTTGATTAATTTAAAGGTAAATTAATTTGAAATCAAGGACCATTAATTAGATAAGATTTGATAAGTTAAGATTATTAATTAATGGTTACGAATAAATTAATCAAGTAATTAAGGATTAATTAAGTTATTGTTAGGTACTTAATTAATTAAGTAATTAGAGATTAATTTATTGGTAATTAGAATTAATTAATTTGTAATTAATAATGGGTAATTAAAGTTTAATTATTTAAGAAAAATAATTAAAGAATAGTTAATAGTTAATGTAGATCATTAACTTAGGTTTAATAAATTAATGTAATTAATTTTGATAATTAAATAGATTAATTAATTAAGGTTAATTATTTGTGGAATTGTTTAATTAAGTATAAATACTTAATGAAAGTAATTAAAAGAATAAATTACTCAATGTAATTAATGGAGTGTAATTACTTAATGAAGTAATTAATTGATAATTACTGGATGTAATTAATGGAAGATGATTTAATAATGGAAGTAATTTGGATTTAATTACTTGGAAATTATTCAAGGGATTAATTAAGAAATTAATTAAGGAGTAATTAATTTATTTAAAGAAGTAATTAAGGGTAGTTAATTACTGAATGTGATTAATCAAGAGTGATTAATAATTATGATTTAATTAAAGATTAATTACCTAATGTAATTAATTTAAATAGAGTAATTAATTAAAATGTAATTAGGGATCATTAATTAATATAGGGTAGATAAAAGATTAGTTAATCAATAATAAGTGATTAAGTAATTAATTAATGTAATTAATTAAAGATTAATGTAATTAATTATAGTTAATTAATTATTAAAGTAATTAAAGGATAATTAATCAAGGATGATTAATTAAGATGGATACTTAGAGTATGATTAATTAATTGGTTTAATTAATAATTAAGTAAGCAAGATTTATGTGATGAAAGAAATTAATTTAATTTATTTTAAATTAATTAGAGATGAAGTAATTAATTTAATTCATTTTAAATTAATTTTAATGTGGTTATTTAATCCTTGCTTATGTATGGATGGATGATATTGTTTACCTTGAATGGTTTGAGATCTTAGATAGGAGATAATTGATACTGTGTGATATGGATGTTTTGGTTACATAGTGATGATGATGTAAATTATCTATTTGTGATGATAATGTAGATTATCTTTGTGATATTGCGAATTATCTATCTATGTGAATATGGATAATGAATTGAATTGTTTTAACTTTAAAACAACTTGGCCTTAAAAGATACGTTTTGGATTTCGATGTGACCGGGATCGGGTTTCCAGATTTGGATATCCGAATACCACATCGATCCAAATTAACGATAGGTCGTGAATCTCAAGTGAAGATGAAGATTCAAAGAGCAAGGGTTATTATCGTTAACTCTGAGGGTGATTCCAAAATGAGTGTAACGAGATAATGCTTTCGGTTTCATTCGAACCCGGAATGAACTTGTATGGATTGAATGCTTTCAGCATATCGTCAGGTGGACGATGAGCATTCTAAGAGATGTGTTCTCTAAAGGTAATCGTAGCCTCAAGCCTCATCAACCGGGAATGGCTAAAACATGGGAGGTGCAGCAAGGTTAGTGGGTAGCACCCAAGTAGGACAAGATTACCCCTGTCTAGATGTTCCTTATTATTTCGGCTTAGTGTGCGGTTGGTCATGACTACCGTGGGGTGTCTTGTGCGGGAATTATCCAGTAAGGGATGGTTCTAGCCTTGTGTTGCAGGGGATTGGGAGTGATCCTCGGTACGATGATCTAGGCCACGTACTGTGACGGGCAGTACCCCAGTAGCCCTGCCATTGTATGGAATCCAATTTCCAATAAGTAATCACGGACTTGATTATATACCTAGTATGCTGGAATTTAATAATGTAACAATTTCGGCTATGTGAATATTTATTTGAAAACCCTAGACCTATTGTAATATAACTGGATTTCCTATAAATGTTTTGGTTAGCGTAAGGTAAAAACTTACCCATGTTTATGTGTGGGGAGTCTTACGTGATACCTTTTGTTTTCAAAGGTTTTTCAAAGTTAAGTAACTTTAACCTGTTACTCACACCAGACCCATGTCTTACCCGAGTGTTTATTTTCTGTTTTATAAACTCTTGGGTACTCAAATTTTTACGAGTAGCCAAGGGATTCAGGTTAGCTTTGACGAATTGTGGAGGATCAATGGAGCAGGAGGCTTCAGCGTTGTAGATATATATAGTAGTTCCGCTATGTTGATCTTTGTATTGATCTCTGTATTGTATTGAGTTGTAATAACTAGACAGGTGTTTATAACTGTCTAGTATGTGATGTATAAGCTGTGTAACTCTGATGGATGTTGTATATTATGTAATACTTATGTGATTAATATAATTTATTCTTTCCGCTGTTGAGACTCTATTGTTGTTCTTTCTTTCTTCTCTTCTTTTCTCTTTTCTATCCCTTTCTTTCTTATTAATGATGCGTCATTCTATGGAATGAATGGCGGGTCGTTACAGATTGTGAGTATGAATGCAAGAAGAGAATGAAATAGGGGACATGGGAATACGACTATAAATGGTCAATACCCTGTAACAACCAGGAAACAATCTTTTCTCTATCAATCTCTTTTGTTCAACATCTCTTCTTAATTCTTTGATAATTCCTGGTAGATCCAGGAAGGAGATTCGATATATTAATATGGGACATAATCTCCGGATGGACCAAAATTGTTTGTTTAGATGAATTGTTTGCTTTGATTGCTATGGTTGATAGGTATACCTTGGTTTCTAAACTAAAAGTTTTGAAATTGTACCCAAAAATAGACAGATATATGAATACAATTTGTGTCCGGATATGTTCTACGAATGGTTAGTTATCTTTTCGAACTAACCAATGCCACTGCACATTTCGTAGATCTGGATAACCCGAGTATTTTGTGGATTGTTAAATAGATTCGTTCTCGTATCTATTATTGATATTATGATTTGGTAAGCCAAATGTAGAATAAATATTCAGTTTGATTTGATGAAACATTCTTCATCTATCTTTGTGTCTCCTTGACAAATTTCGAGGACGAATTTTTTAAGTGGGGATGCCTATAACGATCCTGGATTTTATAAATATTTAAATTGATAATTAATTTAATTTTTGAATTAAAATTGTAAAATTAATTTGTAAATTGATGCGAGTTTTCCCGAGTTCAAATAAATTCTATGTTAAATCATTTAAAATTTAAATTGTGTATATATGTATATATATATATATATTGATAATTGAATTTAAATCTTAATATAAATGGTTTAAAGATAAATATAAAAATATAGATAATTGATACAAGTTTAAAAATAAATAACTTTAAATTTGAAATTGATGGGTTATGTTAGAAATAAAAAATAAATTAATAATAAAAATTTAAGCTAGAAATAAATATGTAAAAGGTAAATTATGAAATATAAGGTAAATTATATAAACTATAAAAAAATGAAGTAACACTTAAATAAAATTTAACAACATGTTAAAATAGAAGTTTATTCATACTGTAAAGTAAAAAGACAAAAGAAAAGATAAAAGTTTATTCAAGTGCTTTCAATCAAATAAAAGAAAACAATATACTCCAATATGAATCAAGAAATGAAATACATTCAAGCACAAACAAATAAAAATATATATCTATACACTTGTAAAACAAAGAAACAAAAATATATATATTCAAGTGTAAACAAATCAAAGTTTGTGTGAATAATAAAATGAAACAAGTAGATATATATATATATATATATGTGAATAGCTTGCATAAGGAGACAACATCATATGCTCAAGAATGAAACCAGACAACACAAAGAAAAAAGAAGAAGATAAGCAAGCTTATACAAGAAGACACTAGTACATAGATAATTTTATATATAAATTTGTACAAGATAATTAATGCGTGAAAACCTTAGTACACCATACTACATCATTTCAGCCTCCAAACCAAAGAAAAATCTCTGGTATTTGTACAAAGGCAATATAATAACCTGTACAAATACATCACCCAGTAATCTCCTTTCTAGATATCAAACTTCTTCATTGCAGTTTCATAAATCATAAGCTAAGGAAAATTTGAAAATAAGCACCATCTAAAACTCAAACAAAATCTCAACTTGATCAACATACAACTTCATATAACCAGAGATTAAAGATGAGAATTTCAGCTTGCGTTTTCAAAAGCCTGTTTCATCAAAGGAAGAACTCTGTTCTTTTTCTCTGGAAATCTGTGAGTAACTTCATTTTTCTTTTAAAACTTTAAGTATCTGAAATTTTTGCAAGTTTAAGTTTGGAAATATGTATGTTGAACTTTGTTTTTGAGCATGTATGTGAGTATATATGCCTGTACAATGTGAGGCATCCCTCTTTTTTTTGTTTTTTTTTTCTTTTTAGACCAGACATGCAAATAAATTTGTTTCTCTCAATCTAACAACTATTAGCACTTGGAATATAAACAAAAACTGTTTGTTATAATATTTATTAAAGTTAAAAAAAATTGTTAATTTAAAACAATTTGTAAATATCCCTGGAAACTAAAGAAATCTGAGTAAGCTTTAAATTGGTCAAATTTCAAACATTCTGATTCATGAATTCAAGTATGTAAACTGAATTCTAATACTTTAACATGAATTTTAAAGAAAAAATTATGATTTTTAGATGCGGGGATCGAGAGCAGTTCTTAGTTGAACGGAAATTGCTTTTTAACCAATTTCTGGTGATCTCGTCGATGGGGGAGGTCGTGGTTCTCTGGGGTGGTAGCGAAGTGAATGTAGTGTCGAGGAAAAATAGTGGAATGGTGGTCAGACCACGGTGGTGGCAGCGGCGTGAGGATTTTTATTTCTAAACCTAGTTTTAGCGAGGTCGAGATCTTCGATTCGTTCACCGTCTGGGATTGACCGAGTGTCTAGTGGCTTTGGGAGATGGTGGAAGGGTTGATGACGAAGTGATGGCCGGAGTTTGGGATTTTCTAGTGGCCGGAGCTCCGTAGACGCGGCGTTGACAGGTTTCAGGGTGGAGCCGGTGTTGTTTTTCCTAGGTTGGGATGTTGGGTCGATCTTCGATCTCGAGGTGGTATCATGATTCTGGCGATCGGGAAGAGGAACGAGGGTAATCGTCGACGTGCTCGACGATGCAGCGTCGCTGGAAGTCGATCACCGGCATTGTGCACGTGTACGGTGTCGTGTGCTGTTGCCTGATGGAGTCTGGGAGCAGTGAAGTGAGACTCGAGTTTTTCTCGAGTAATTATCGAGTGTTGCTCGAAGTTTTTAGGCATTTGACTCAAAGCAAAAATGATATGGCTCGGGTATAGAATGATTTCCAGGTTTAAATAGAACCCTGTTCTGTTTCCTTTCAAATTTAAACTGAAATTCAAATTTTAAAGTCAAGTTAAAACTGAGTTTAAATCAAAATGTTTCAATATATGGTAAATAACAATTAAATCATGAATATGAATGAGTTGACTTTAAATAATGAAGATTAATGGGTTCTTAATGGTAAATCAATTTATAATCAACAATGATTAATATAAGTAAATTTCTTTAGAAAAGTAATTAAAGAAATTTAATAGTTGATAAGGTCATTAACCAAGATTTTTTTGAATAATTAATGTGATAAATTTTAACAATAAATTTAGATTAATTAATTTAATAACAATCATTTGTGGGATTGTTAAATATAATTACTAAATGAAAGTAATTAAGGAATTAATTATTCAGTGTAATTAATTGAGTTAATTGAATTTGTTCAAGTTAATTACTTAAGTTTGAATTAATTCAGAATAATCACTTGACAATTTTGGAAATATAATTACTTAGAAAAGTAATTAATAGATAATTACTAGATGTAATTAATTGAATGATAATCAGTAATTTGAGTATAATTATTTGTTATTAACCAAGGGGTAAATTAAATTTGTTAACTATGGATTAATTAAGAATGGTGATTTATTAAGATTTATTTAAATAATTAAAGGTTAATTAAAGATTAACTAATCAATAATGAAAGGGAAATTTATTTCAGATAATTTGTAATTAACTTATGATAATTAACCCGGATCTGATAATTTGTTCATAAGTAATACATCTGATTTAAATTAACTAGTTGATTAATAAATTTACTTGTGAATGTTTGGACTTGACTAAATGATTAAATTGCTTGATATCTCTGATCTGTAATGCTTTGTGATATATTCTGATTTGTGTGTGATCTGTAATGTAGTTATTTATCCGGGATGAATGTAAATTATTATCTGTGACTTATATATCTGTGAATGAACGATAAGCGTTATAGTTATACCGCTTATCAACTATATTTATGTATTTTCATCTGTAATTATGGAATGTTGTTGCACTATTGTGTTAAACCCCTAGACCACACCACACACACACAAATATGGATTTCACGAGGAAATCAGTTAAGTCGCAGATTGTTGACAATTTTCAAAGGTTGAATTTGTGAATCCAAAACAGTTTTTGAATTTGAATTGAGAGCTTTTGAAAATGAGTTTCAAAAATAAAATTTATTTTAAATAACTTAATAAAACTTGAAATTTAAATAATTTGATGTAAATTTGAATTCAATATTTGAAATTGAATTCAATAATTTGGAAATTTTGGTCTAAAAGATTATACAAGTTATAAAGGGTGTTTATATGGGTTTTTAATCATTTAAAAGTATGGTTTTGGAAGTTTAAATTTAAATTCAAGTTTTATACTTGAATGGCTTCAACTTATGTAAATTGTAATCAGTTTTCCAAAACGAAAACTATTTGTTTTCAAATGATAAAACTTTCATATAAGAAATGAATTTCCAATTTGTATTAAAGGAATTTCAAGATTTGAAATGAAAATGGTTTTCCAAGTTATGAATGAATCTTTGAAAACGAGTTTTGAAAGCCATAAGTTAATTCTTGATTTAACTATTTAATGAGTTAACCGAATTGAAATGGAAATTGATTTGAGAATCTATGAATGGATCTTTGTGAAACTGGATGGACTTTGTGAATGGAATCTTTTAGTTTATAAAGATTTGAAATGGTAATTTGTTTAAACCATTTAAAAGAAAGATTTTGGGTAATAAGTTGTGACTTAATTGAAATCCCAATATCCATATGTTTTTAAATATTGCACTCATTATTCGGTTTAGCCGGGAGAGGACTTTGTGTCAGATAACCCATTTCGAATAATGATACGACGTATATGGATAGCATTTGAAGATCGGTGGTAAAGACTGGATACTTTCGAAAACGAAAGGATTACCATCGAATGTCTCCATCGAATGTCTCTGCATCGGCTGATCCCCGGTATAGAGATTTTAGCGCCCTTGGTGATGGGAATTTCGGACGTGATTAGAAATTATCCGGATTTGCAAGGGCTTCTTTCGGAAGTGCCTTCGGTTCAGTTCGAACCAGGAACAGACTTGTATGGTTGTATGTCTGACATTACACTTTGAGATATAAAGCTGATTTCTTTCAAATACATTTCTGTTTGGTGGCGGAGAATTTATTCTCTTAGCTTAACACCCTTCTCTGAGACGTACGAGCTCAGAGGTTATGTAGTTGAAGGTTATCAGTGATATACTCCCAATTTGGTAGTGTGGCATGCTAAGTGTTGCTGTGTGTTGCTGATTATTTGTGATCAAAGCATGGCTTTTGTGAAAAGCGTAGCTTTGTGGACGAGACCTCATCGAGCCTCACAAACCGGAAATGGTCGAAACAGGAAAGATGCGGCAAGGTTATGAGGGTCGCTCCCTTTAGGGTATGTCATTTCCTTCTGGAAAAAGGTGGTATCATGGTATGGAGCCCAGATATTTTACCTGCATGGTTGCTCCAATCTCATTTACTGTGTGATTGTTGCTTTGTGATCGAGGGCCCTCGGATAAAGGTCCCAAAGGACCGCGGGGTGGCATATTCGTGTAGTAGTTACCTAGTAAGAGGTAACCCGGCCTTGTGTTGGCAGAGAGCAGTTGTCTCTCGGGACGTCCCTCCAGAAGCGTTTCCATGTGGTATAGGATGTTCCTTAGCCTGACCTTTTGTTGGAAATCCAAAGAAACAATACGAGCCCTTTACGATTGCAGTTGTATAACCTGTCTCCTCAGGCAGCAGCTATAGCAGGCATAATATAATGGTACCTATGCTGGCTAAGATTAATATTGTATTTTCGAAATGATTTTGTACACTATGCACTATTAATAATATCAAAAGAATTTTTCATAGTAAGCATATTTGACTATCATAAGAAGAAATCTCCTCCAAGTCTGCGATTGCATTGTGTGTGTGGTGGGAGGTCTCATGGTAGTTTCATTTTCCAAAAGCATTGCGAAATTCTTTTATTTTCTTTGTGAAAATAACTGTTTTGTTACTCATACCAGTCTCATGACTGACTCAGAGTTTATTGTTCCCTTCCTAAACTCTGGGTGCCCACAATTTTCCACACGGGCAGTCTAGAGTTGGGTTTTTCAGATAATCAGGTTTAGTAGATTAGTTGGAGCTAGTTCAGTTTTTGGAGTTCACGGATGACTGCACTTACTTCTCTTAGTGAGATGTGATGGGGGTTCGAGCTTGATGTTGGAGTTGTTGGATTCATTCTCTTTTAAAGATCATTTGGAGTTATCGGTTCTGTTGTTTCCGTTGTAACATTATTATTTATCTCTGATATTGTTGTATCATATTGATATCATTGTTGTATATCATTCTGGATATTGTATTTGTTGGAGTTGTATATGATATCATTCATTTCTTTCTTCCGCTGTGTTGTTATACTTACTGTGTTATAAGCTCCGGCGTGCCAGATTCGGCGTTTGAATCTGCGGCATTCGAGTAAAAAGTAAGTATGGGTGCCGATTTTCGAAGGCCGAGTCAGGATCGTCACAGTTACAGCCCAAGGCTTGAAATTAATTTCGATCCAAACAAAAATCAATTGGACTGGTTTGGAGTTCGGTGGAAGAAGGGGCGACGCGAGGTGGAGGATGGGGTGATGACCGAGAGTGATGGTTTGTTGAGGAGATTATTGGATTGCTCGAGCTTGAGCTCGTTAATGGCAGATGCAAGACGGAAAGGAGGATCAAGTCGGTTGCAAGGAAAAGTGGGGAAAAGAAAAGGTAAGTCATTAGCTTATATATGGACGCAGCTCGCTTCTACAATGCCTTGAATCAGCTAAGTGTTTGCAAGCAAAGTGATCGATACCGATCCCCCAGCCTAGGGGATTGATACCAAACCCCTATTCAAAAAAACAAAGAAAAAAATGCAAATGATTGAATACTTTCATTTGAAATCTAATGAAAACTGGCAATGACCATGGACGCGTGAACGTGCCTGGGAGCCGATGACAAAAATGTATGCATGAATGAACGTGCACGTGTATATACTCAACATTTGATTCCTTGACCTGATAGGAATTGAATTATTACCTGATAATTTCTGAGAGAGAAGACTAGTTCAAATAATTGAGGCCTACTAACATGATCGACAAGATCAATGGAACCAAGCATATACAAAGACTGAGGATGACATCCTAAATTTATACTAGCTAATATCGACTAAGCATCACAACAAAGAAAAAGAGATACGACTCTTTGAGGGACAACTCGATGGAAGGATAATGACAGTTTAGGAAACCGAATGGAATCTCTCGCAACTCTAACCTGCTTCGATTCAAAGAAAGTCATGTTTGAAATGGGATGTACTTTGAGGGGCAAGTGTTATCTGGCCTTTTGACCCGGCTATACCCAAGCTGATTGGACAAGTTAGGCTCGACAATAGATAAGGCAAGTAGCCCATATGGATGATCATGGAGTCTAGAGATCAAGCATAGACAGTGGTATGAAGCAACGATCAAGAGAGATCAAGAGAGACTCTCTAGAATATTCTAAGTATAGATTAGCATCTCCTCTAGGCAAGGGATCGATACATATCCCTTCCCCTAGGTAGGGGATCGGATCGGATCATTTTGGCTATGAAAAACCTAAACTAGTAGTTCAACTCAATAGAAATCAATCGATATCCCCACAAAACATGTAGGCGACTATGCAGAACAACTTTGGAAACGCGAAGCTAGCATGGAAGGAGACCCACAAAAGGGATCATGTGATGCCATGTAGCCGTCAAGACCGATCAGCATCGATCGCCCATCCTTGGGAGTTGGGCCATGTAATTTTCTAGGTGACCTTATCTGCATCATGAGAGTCTAACGGTGAAATTTCAGAAAGATATTTGGTCGTCTACACCTATAAATATAGAGTTTATAGTTCATTTGAGGGATCTTTACGCTACTGTTTTACTTCAACTCTACTGTAATCATGGATCCATTACGATCCGATCCCTTTGTAACTAGAAAAGCTAGCATTTAATAAAGCAATTCCTTTAAGTGGACATAGGCGATCAACGCCGAACCACTCTAAATTTGTTTGTTCTTATTTTTGCTTGTTTATTCTCTATTTTAAGTTAATTCTTCACTTTATTTTCTACTTTCAAACTATTTGGTGTTTGTGCCAACTTTTGGTGCAAACACATAGATTTTACTCAAGGGATTCTACATCGCTTTAAATAGTAAGGCGCTAACTTTCTTAGCATACAATCATGTATTCAACATCATAACACACATAATTACATCACAACACCAAACATAAACCAAGCTCTCATGTTTCTGAGACATAACCATTAGACTTCATTTTAAGTCTACTTCTAATTATGGCATACAAGCATAAATAAATTATATCCAAACATCATTATAATCTAAGCACTTATACATACATACAAACCAACATTATTTTCACTCAAAAAACACATTATAATTACAACTAATCAAGCAATGATGTATTTTTTAAAATCTTAGCAAAAAGGAAAAAACTTTACTCACCAAAAACTTGACTAAATCAAAGTAACTTCTTCTAGAACTTGAATATAACCTAAGTCTTTGGCCTTTGGAAAATTGGAGTTTTTTTATGGCGTATGTATGGAAAAGACTTCGACCTAAGGATGGAAGTGCTCAGCCTAGAGGAGATGGAGGTGTGTGTGGACTTGATTTGGCAAGGAGGAGACATAAAAGTGGAAGGAAAGGCATAAAACAAAGATCTAAAAAAATTTAAAAGTGATAAAAGCTAATATCTTTAAAGTTTAGAATCCATGCAAGCCATTAGAGAGCTTATGGAAGCTTGGAGGAGATTTAGAAGGTAGAAATGAAATAAGAAAAATGGTAACAAGAATTAGGAAATTTGTATATATATATATATATACAAGTGCATAAATAAAATTACTAAACTAGCCCCTAAGCACATAACCTCCACTACAATTTTGCCACCTCGCTACCCTTGTCTCTCCTCCTCTAGCTCACGTATGGAGCATGTCCCCCGTCCCCCTTATTTGAGCCAACATGCATTTATAATTCATGTACTTTGTGTTTTTAAGGAAAGTGACATATTATGTGTAACGGTTGTGATCTTTCGACGCTCGAAAGTCGACATTAATACGTCCACTGTATCAAATGCCGCGCAATCGAATGAAGGAAAACCGAACCATTAGGGTTAAAAAGAAGAGGTAGAAGAAGACAGAGGAGAATGGAAAAACAGAAATAGAAATAATATCAGAATCTCACATTCGCAGCGGAACAATATATAATAGATAATCACTAGTCTTTTAAACAAAGAACTATATCAGTTTATACATACATCATCAGAGTCAATATACAACTCAATGCAACAATGGACAGTTATATAAACTTGTCCTCATACAGAATACACAGCGGAATGAATAAACAAGTACGGGAGTACGTCTCGCCATCCAGTTTGCTTCCCAAGCTCCAGAATATCCTGATAACATAACTCTAGGCTGCCCGTGTGGAAAATTATGGGCACCTAGAGTTTAGAAAGGAAACAATAAACTCCGAGTCAGTCATGGTGACTGGTATGAGATCGTAAAACAGTTATTTTCACAAAGAAATTAAAATTAATTTGCAATGCTTTTGGAAAATGATACTACCATAAGACCTCCCACCACACACACAATGCAAACGCAGAATTGGAGGAGATTTCTTCTTATGATAGTCAAAGATGCTTACTACACAAATCATTGGATTATTATTATTAATGTCTAGTGTGGAAAACATTTCGAAAGTATAATATTAATCTTAGCCAGCATAGACATTTCGAACTATGCCTACTATAGCTACCATCTAAACAGTAGTGACCACCATAAGTAAATGGAAGGTTCTACAACTAAAACCGTACAAGTTTCGTATTGGGAATTGGATTTCCAACAAATGGTCAGGCTAAGGAACATCCTACCGCCACATGGAATCGCCTCTGGCTGGACGTCCCGAGAGACAACTGCTCTCTGCCAACACAAGGCCGGGTTACTCCTGTAACTAGGTAACTCACGAATATGTCATCCCCCCGGTCCTTTGGGACCTTTATCCGAGGCGCCTCGATCACAAAGCAACAACCACAAAGAAATGAGATTGGAGCAACCACATAGGTTAAATACCAGGGCTCCATACCTGATACCACCCTTTTCCAGAAGGAAATGACATACCCTAAAGGGCGCGACCCTCATAACCTTGTCCAATATTCATGTTTCGACCATTTCCGGGGTGTGAGGTCTGACGAAGTCTCGTCCACAAAGCTACGCTTTTTACAAAGCCCTGCTTTGATCACAAATGATCAACACACAACCACACTCAGCATGCCACATTACCTAATTGGGAATATATCGCCGATAACCTTCAACTACATAACCTCTTAGCTCGTACGTCTCAGAGAAGGGTGTTAAGCTAAGAGAATAAATTCTCCGCCACCAACAGAAATGTATTTGAAAGAAATCAGCTTTATATCTCAAAATGTAATGTCAGACATATAACCATACAAGTCTGTTCCGGGTTCGAACAGAACCGAAGGCACTTCCAAAGAAGCCCTTGCAATCCGGGTATTCATAATCCCGATAAAACTTCCCATCACAAAGGAAATCTAAATACCGTAGCTAGCGGTGCAGAGACAATCGATAGGTCATCCTATCGTTTTTTACAAATACCCGGTCTTCACCACCGGTCTTCAATACGATCCATATCGTCGTATCACTAATTCAGAATGGGTTATATGACACAAAGGTCCTTTCCCAGCTAAACCGAATAATAAACGTTTGTTTTAAAAACAAATTCAAGTGCCATTTCAAAGGCAAATATTGATAGTCGGTGATTTAACTATCAACAACATTCACAACAATCATCAGATTAAATAATTTTCCCAAATTATTTATTTTCAAAATATCTTCACAAGATATATATTTTTCCACTTCAACACTTTGAAAACAAATTTCAAATCATTTTTCACCTTTCAACCTTTGAAAATCAATTTCAAATCAATTTCCTTATGTAGAATATGTTTCCAAATATTTTTAAAAACCAGCTTTAGAGCCTTTAATTTATATTTTTAAAAGCTACTTTGGAAATATACTCGGCTTAATAGTGAGAATACACTTTCACTTCAAAATGGTCCATTTAAACCAATTAAATAAATCCTTATCGATTTATTTTAAATTTACATCCCAAATCCGTAAATTTATTTCCACACTTTAAAAATAAATCAGTGTTTATTTTTAAAACAAATTTCCCTTTCCTTTATAAATTCCATTTGAATTTACATTCCCAAATATTCACTTTTAACCCCAAAATAAAATTCCAAATTGATTTCTAATTTTATTTCAATACCAAATCAATTACAAATTGATTTCTAAGTTTAATTTCAATAGAACAAAACAATGCAAATTTAATTCTAAGTTTATTTCAAATAACAAAATAAATTTTCATTCAAACGCCAAATCAATTATCTTATTAATTTTTCAAAGATTTATTTTCCAATAACAAATCAATTATCAATTGGATTCCAAACAATTTATCACCTTTTAAATAAATCCCTTTATTTCTCCCAAATGGTTTAAAATTCCACTTTCCATAAATACTTCAACTTTTCAACAATATTATTCAAAATCCATTTATTAATATCTTTTCCCATATTTTGGCGGTAAGATTTCGAAAATCAATTTTAATACTTTAAAATTCCTTCTTTCAAATTAATCCAATTCTTAAAAATAAATTCACTTAATGTTTTCTACTTTAATTTCAAAATCCAATTTACATTCGTTTCTGGTATCCAATGATACCAAAAATACATTCGGCTAAATTTTAGCCTTCAACAAATTCCATCACAGATATAATCATTCACCGATTATAAATAAATAATCACACAGCATATGAAATAAATTAATACAATTTGAGGAATCCAGTTGGATCCCTCCAACCTGTTTCCCTACATCCACAGATGTTAGCACAATACCAATTCCACTTCGAGGTGGAATATCGCAGTATATGGGATTTATAAAAATATCATCCGCTATTATGTGGCGCAATAGGGTCTCATCCGCTATATGATGCGGGAAATCAACAACTCCAATATATACATATGCCAATATATATATTGTTATATACTACTATATATAGTATCACATCCAAACAGTCAATCAATAACTGCAATTCAAATTTTATTTGAGTGAGAAGACCTCACCTTTACTTTTAATTTGCAATCCCATTTCCATTCCAGTTTGTTTTTCTCGATGTATAGACCTTGTATAAACAATTTTATACAAATTATTAATATTCGAATTAAATCGAATAATTAATTTCCATTTAGTAAAATTTTATTTTATCTAATCAATTTAATTTTTAACAAATTTTCCTTTTAATAAAATGTTTTCTAGTTACCACAAAAATTACTTAAGTTAACTAAACAAATTAATCACTAAAATAAATTAGTAAATGGTATTTCATTTTTATTTTCCATTTTTTCAAACTACATATCAAAATAAGCTATATGGGTTTTAAAAATTGTATCTTTATATAAACTCTTATATTTAGTTTACTGCCTCCAATATACATATATATAAAATAATTTCTGTAAATGGTAAAATAACAAATTTCTTTACTGCAAAAATCATATTCTTCTGCATGCATATAAAAATTTAAAGACTGCATATATATATATTTTCCAAATCCTATCTTTATATATTATTTTTTTCTTTACTGTAAAAATCATAAACTGCACATTATTATATATTTATTTATTTTTTAAATCTAATTCGAATGCTCAGCTAGAATAAAGATTATACCTTACTATCCTGTTCTACGCGAGATTGCCAGAGTCGCCATCGCGAATGCGACCTACCTCCATCCTCCACTAGCCGCCGGCAACAAGCCAACCCCCATTCCTCATACGCGTGCGCCTCCTTGCTTCAGCATCTCTTGTTCGAACTCGAGCTCCTCTCGCATGCGTGAGTGCGAGCGCCACCGCCTCTGCTTGACTCAAATCACGAGCCTCCACGTCGCCATCACTCCCATGCCGCCCCGCGATAGACTGAAGAGAACTCGTGGCTTCTCTTCGATCTGCTCTCGATCGAGATCGATGGAGCCATTAATCAGCTCCTTTGATTTCGAACCGTGGTGATAAAAATTTTTTTCTAACGGCCACTAGAGGAAGAAAGGGGAAAAAGATTGTGATTAAACTGAAGGGTCTCGGCCATGATTTCGTGAAGGAGAAATTGATTTCGATTTTTTAACGAGGCTTTGGTCATTTTCTTTGTTTTGAACGAAAGAAAGGGGGAACGAGTTTGATTTCATATTATCTGGAGCGAGATTTCGTTTTCTCTGAGATGAAGAGGGAAAGTGAAAATTGATCGGCCATTAATTTTGATTTCGAACGAAAGTACTTCGTTTGTTTTTCTTTAAATGAAAAGAGGCTGTAGTGCTTCTGAAAAAGCTGAGGAGAAAAGGTTACGATGGAGAAAGAAAACAGGCTGGGGAAAGAATCTCTGCTGGGTTGACTAAGTATATAAATATATTATTTAATTTAAATTTTAAATTCAAATTATCTCGAAAATGCAACTCAAAATTTTGATATCCTATCGAGGCATGCCGCTAGGCGTTCGTAATGTTATACGCCTATTCCGAACGCAATGGAAAAGGTTTTGAGTCCTAATTCGATCGTATGGAGAAGATAGCTTTTTGGACCCAGTTATTAAATTGAATTTCGATTTAGTTTCAGCGCGTTTGCTTATCGTACGGCCAAACGATCACTCCAAACATTACAAAAATTGAAATCCGATAATAATACAATACTACGGATCCAATGGAACTTGTTTCGTCGAATTCCGAGACTGTGCCTCGGAATGCTATTTTTAAATATCGATTTGAATGAAAAATTCAAAACTGAACAAAACAGTTTCAAATTCAATTCCGAAAGTTCCATTACCTTCAGTATAATCAATATGAATTTTCTAAGCCTTCATATTATTTTTAATCAGCTCAAAACTGAAGATTCAAATTTTTACCTAATTGCAATAAATTAAATTCAAAAATTTAATTGCCAAATTCACTCTGATATCTCGAATTTCAAATTGAACTATCATTCGAATATTTAAACTCAATTAATTATTCACATTTCCAATGTCAAAATTCAGGGTCGTTACAATCTTCCCCCCATAAAAGAATTTCATCCCGAAATTACAAGTAAAGAAGAATGCTCCAATATCCGTTTATCATTTTACCAAAACCAAATAGTTTTATCAAATTTTCAAAACAAATCTTTTTATTAAAGATCATCATTTCAACTAACTGTCTAAACACTTTCATAGTTTTCAAACAACTTTATTTTACTTCACAATTCAAATTCAAATTTAAATTCAAATTTTAAATTATCCAAAATTTCTCAAAAAATTTCCAACTCTCTAAATTTTCGAAAAATTTCGCCAGCGTCTCCTTTGCGCGGCTAACCCGATACGACTACAAAATGTCCCTATGGACTCTCATATCCCAATAGAAAACAAAAGGCCAAGTGGCAAAATCAGAAACTCATCAAATTTCATACAGAAATTCAAATACATACCTTTTGTCGAACAAATTCAAATTATCTTCAAAATCAAAATCCAATTCCAAATACCCTGTATACTTTACTTAACAACAATGTCCAAATTTACTTATTGGATTCCAAATACCCATTTTACTTAAGAATTTCATTATCCATTTCTTAAGTTCAATATAAGCATTTACATATTTCTTATATTTATTTTGACTTTACTAACAAAAGTTATATATCCATTTCCATTCAACTTTGCATTTTCAATTCCATTTGAATTCAATTTACAATTTCAATTCTATATGAATTCATTTTTATCTTCAAAAACTAAAATTCACTTAGTGAAAACTCAATATTCACTTTTTCTAAAGCTTTTAACTTCAACCAAAACAATGGTTTTCATTTTCTAGTTCAATTCTTATGTTTCCATTTCAATTTGAAAATCAATTTTCCGTTAACAAAAATTTTTTCCAAATTTTCAAAAAAAATTCTAACTCCCAAAATTTTCAAAATTTTTTTGGCGGAGTCTCCTTTGTACGTAGGAGCTTTTGCAATTTGACAAAAGATATAAATATATATACATCGACCCACTCGGTCGAAAAGCAGATAAACAGTTCATATTTCATATTTTTATTGCGTAGGCGTACCTTTTTAGCATTTTTAAGCAAAGCAGTTTATTTTTAAGCATTTCGCGCAACCAAAATGCAGCTAAACGGCTTCCAAAAACCTGTACTTACTCAAATTAAACACGTAAGTGACAAATATAGGAAATCTATTAACATTTCACTCATTTTCAATAATAAATATATAGATTTCATTAGCAATACATCCAAAATCATTTCCATTTGCAATTCATAAAGTTTCAATACAAATTGAATTGCTTACAACTACATTCCATACCATTTCTATTCAATTCAATGGTTTACAATTCATTTTCTTCCATTCTATTCATTTTTAAGCGAAACGAATTCATATCCATTTCAGTTGATTCAAAATCAATTTAATTTACATTCCATATTCACATTCATTTCATTTTCAATTGATTCCATTCAATTCAATTTGCATTTCATATTTACAAAACCATTCGATTTGTTTAAAACCATTGTACAAAACTCGACAACAACAATGCAAATATTTATATACACTTCTTGTATTTATTTTCACTTCATTACTGGAGTTATATATTTATCACTATTCAAACATTTTCAACTCATTAATTAACTAAGTTTCATTCAAACCATTTCAAAAGTTTCACTTAAATCGAGTTGTTGTCTAATATTTACTTAAGTTATTTCAATTCCATTTTTCAATTCCAATTCATTTATTTATAAATGTAACCTCATTTGTTCATTCACAAATTCATTCATTTTCAATTTGAATCTCATTCCAATCAAATTCAAATATTTATATAAGTCATCAACTTATTTACATTCCATTAATGAATTTTATTTCAAATACTTCTCTGAAATTCTATTTCAAATTATAAATCTCATTTACAATTTACCTTTGCAAATCCCATTCGTATATGAATTTTATTTCCTTATCTTTCAATTCATATTTATAAATTTCGTTTGTTAAATGAATTTATCTCCAAATCTTTGGTTATACATTTTAATTTCTTATTCAATCCCATATAACAATGACAATAATTCAATATTATCACTTCCTAACAACCAAGCATCCATATACTATAATAATTCATAGAAAATCATTTCTTTTCTATACAAAAATAGTTTTGGGTAAAATTATCTCATTTACCCTATTTTTAAAACAGTACTGTGTCGGTTTATCTTGTTTAAGAGTTTAGAAACCCCTATCGATTACAGTTGGCCAGACTGCACCGACCAGAATCTATAAACAATCAACCGATAAGTCAACACAATACAAAATAACTTTTATATTCACTAACAAATACGCTCTCATATCTATTATTACACTCACACTTATTCTAGAGTACTACTGACTCTATCTCTAATGAGTAACACCCAACAGAGCCAAGGTTATCGCTTAACCGGCTGCTCTGATACCACATGTAACGGTTGCAATCTTTCGACGCTCGAAAGTCGACATTAATACGTCCACTGTATCAAATGCCGCGCAATCGAATGCCGGAAAACCAAACCATTAGGGTTAAAAAGAAGAAATAAAAGAAGACAGAAGAAAAAGAGAATGGAAAAACAGAAACAGAAACAATATCAGAATCTCACATTCGCAGCGGAATAATATATAATAGATAATCACTAGTCTTTTAAACAAAGAACTATATCAGTTTATACATACATCATCAGAGTCAATATACAACTCAATACAAAAATGGACAGTTATATAAACTTGTCCTCATACAGAATACACAGCGGAATGAATAAACAAGTACAGGAGTACGTCTTGCCATCCAGTTTGCTTCCCAAGCTCCAGAATATCCAGAATATCCTGATAACATAACTCTAGGCTGCCCGTGTGGAAAATTATGGGCACCCAGAGTTTAGAAAGGAAACAATAAACTCCGAGTCAGTCATGGTAACTGGTGTGAGATCGTAAAACAGTTATTTTCAAACAGAAATTAAAATTAATTTGCAATGCTTTTGGAAAATGAAACTACCATAAGACCTCCCGTCACCCACACAATGCAAACGCAGAATTGGAGGATATTTCTTCTTATGATAGTCAAAGATGCTTACTACGCAAATCATTGGATTATTATTATTAATGTCTAGTGTGGAAAACATTTCGAAAGTATAATATTAATCTTAGCCAGCATAGACATTTCGAACTATGCCTACTATAGCTACCATCTAAACAGTGGTGACCACCATAAGTAAATGGCAGGTTCTACAACTAAAACCGTACAAGTTTCGTATTGGGAATTGGATTTCCAACAAATGGTTGGGCTAAGGAACTTCCTACCGCCACATGGGATCGCCTCTGGCTGGATGTCCTGAGAGACAACTCCTCTCTGACAACACAAGGCCGGGTTACCACTGTCACTAGGTAACTCACGAATATGTCACCCGGTCCTTTGGGACCTTTATCCGAGGCGCCTCGATCACAAAGCAACAACCACAAAGAAATGAGATTGGAGCAACCACATAGGTTAAATACCAGGGCTCCATACCTGATACCACCCTTTTCCAGAAGGAAATGACATACCCTAAAGGGCGCGACCCTCATAACCTTGCCGCATATTCCTGTTTCGACCATTTCTGGGGTGTGAGGTCTGACGAAGTCTCGTCCACAAAGCTACGCTTTTTACAAAGCCCTGCTTTGATCACAAATGATCAATAAATGATCAACACACAGCAACACTCAGCATGCCACATTACCAAATTAGGAATATATCGCTGATAACCTTCAACTACATAACCTCTGAGCTCGTACGTCTCAGAGAAGGGTGTTAAGCTAAGAGAATAAATTTTCCGCCACCAACAGAAATGTATTTGAATGAAATCATCTTTATATCTTAAAATGTAATGTCAGACATATAACCATACAAGTCTGTTCCGGGTTCGAACAGAACCGAAGGCACTTCCAAAGAAGCCCTTGCAATCCGGGTATTCACAATCCCGATAAAACTTCCCATCACAAAGGAAATCTCTATACCGTAGCTAGCGGTGCAGAGATAATCGATAGGTCATCCTATCGTTTTTCACGAATACCCGGTCTTCAACACCGGTCTTCAATACAATCATATCGTCGTATCACTAATTCGGAATAGGTTATATGACAAAAAGGTCCTTTCCCGGCTAAACCGAATAATAAGCGTTTGTTTTAAAAACAAATTCAAGTGCCATTTCTGCCAACACAAGGCCGGGTTACCCCTGTAACTAGGTAACTCACGAATATGTCATCCCCCCGGTCCTTTGGGACCTTTATCCGAGGTGCCTCGATCACAAAGCAACAACCACAAAGAAATGAGATTGGAGCAACCACATAGGTTAAATACCAGGGCTCCATACCTGATACCACCCTTTTCCAGAAGGAAATGACATACCCTAAAGGGCGCGACCCTCATAACCTTGTCCAATATTCATGTTTCGACCATTTCCGGGGTGTGAGGTCTGACGAAGTCTCGTCCACAAAGCTACGCTTTTTACAAAGCCCTACTTTGATCACAAATGATCAACGCACAACCACACTCAGCATGCCACATTACCAAATTGGGAATATATCGTCGATAACCTTCAACTACATAACCTCTTAGCTCGTACGTCTCAGAGAAGGGTGTTAAGCTAAGAGAATAAATTCTCCGCCACCAACAGAAATGTATTTGAAAGAAATCAGCTTTATATCTCAAAATGTAATGTCAGACATATAACCATACAAGTCTGTTCCGGGTTCGAACAGAACCGAAGGCACTTCCAAAGAAGCCCTTGCAATCCGGGTATTCATAATCCCGATAAAACTTCCCATCACAAAGGAAATCTAAATACCGTAGCTAGCGGTGCAGAGACAATCGATAGGTCATCCTATCGTTTTTTACAAATACCCGGTCTTCACCACCGGTCTTCAATACGATCCATATCGTCGTATCACTAATTCAGAATGGGTTATATGACACAAAGGTCCTTTCCCAGCTAAACCGAATAATAAACGTTTGTTTTAAAAACAAATTCAAGTGCCATTTCAAAGGCAAATATTGATAGTCGGTGATTTAACTATCAACAACATTCACAACAATCATCAGATTAAATAATTTTCCCAAATTATTTATTTTCAAAATATTTTCACAAGATATATATTTTTCCACTTCAACACTTTGAAAACAAATTTCAAATCATTTTTCACCTTTCAACCTTTGAAAATCAATTTCAAATCAATTTCCTTATGTAGAATATGTTTCCAAATATTTTTAAAAACCAGCTTTAGAGCCTTTAATTTATATTTTTAAAAGCTACTTTGGAAATATACTCGGCTTAATAGTGAGAATACACTTTCACTTCAAAATGGTCCATTTAAACCAATTAAATAAATCCTTATCGATTTATTTTAAATTTACAATGTATTTTTCCAAAGTGCTCATATAACGACTATTTCGCTATAACTTTTGCCACTTCGTTCAACTAGCTATTAAATGATTTAAGCTTTGAAATTTTTACAATAAGAATAAAATATTATTTACTTGTTAAAATGGTAAAGAAACCTGTAAGGAAATTTCTACAAAGATAAACATTATTTCCTAAAAACAAGGAATTTAAAAGTGCCATTATATCGACTATTTTGCTATTAAATTTTACAACGTTATTCAATGAATTCCACAACTTTTCAAACATATTATTTGCTTTCCAAAATAGTTATAGATGTGTAGATAGTAATCAAAACAAGTTATCTCAAGATATGTTTACAAATCACCAAATTACATAAGTTAAAGTTAAGGGATTCAAAGTGCATTTATAGCGACTATCACTATACGGACAATTCTATATTCAACATCATTCAACCATATATAATTCAAGGCCTTCCAAGGCACAACCAATACACAAATAATATGCTATTCAAAGCATACAAATATGGATCTATAACTTTACTTAGTTAGGGTCTATTATTATTAATAATAGCAAGCAAATTACAAGTTATTGTTTTCATTCAAGTTGTAAATAGCTCACTTTCATTTAAACCAAACACTACCATCTTCCTACCAACATTCAAACAAGCAACAAAACCTCCTTCCATCACCTTTATTTGCTCCTAGCTCATGGCCTATCCTTCTCCTTCCTTCCTTTGCTCATGTCCATGACCTCCCCATTTCCTTTCTCACGACCCAAGGCCATTTATCCCCCAAAGCTCACAGAAATGACCTTGCTTGGGCTATGGTGCTCCATTTCATCATAATACATGTTGCGAACATGTGTTTTAACAATGTTTTAAGACTTGCCTTAGAGTATGGCAAAGCCTAGTTGATAGATGCTTTAATTAGAGAAAGTTTATAAGAGAAGAGTGAAAGTTTGCAACTTTGGATTTGTAAATTTGTAAAGAATAAAGGGAGGTTAGGATGTGCTTTTATAGAGTTGAGAATGAGTGGTTAATGACCAAGAATACCCTCCTTTCTTCCATGCTTTGGTACATGCAAACCATTTTCTTACAAAAACATACTCTCCTTGATTTAGAGGTCCTTTAGTACCTTATGTCTTTACTTAGTCTTAAAAAAGTTTGTTTAGCTAAAGAGAGGTTTTAAGTTGTTGGTTATATGTTTTCATATTACTATACTAGTTCTAAAATATTTATACAACTTGTATTGAATAAAAAGTTGATTTTTAACCCAACGTGTTCTGGTCACATTTTCAATATTTCTACAAAGTATACATTTTTGTAAACAAAATTCAAAAATGAATTTCCTATCATTAGTTATTAATTATAAAGGGGCTAATAAGGTTATAAAAACCATATTTATTCACATTAAGTCCCAGATTCAAATATTTAAATAATTCATATATTTAAATATGAAATATTCAAAATTTTGGGTCATTACATTCTTCCCGCTCCTGAAATTCCCATGCAAGCAACCAAACATTAATACTTAACAGTATTACAATCATTAATAAAATTAGCTTACCATTTGCCTAGGTCCAAAACCTTCTCATCGCTCAAGAATGATAAATAAACTACTAAGTATACCTTTTGCTTAACTGCCTCAGATTATTACTTAGTCGATTATTCATACTACCTCAAACAATTCGAAGAGTCTTTTCCAAACCGTCCATAAGCCAACAAACATAGTATTCAATTGTACCAAATCTCATATGATGTACATATGTAATCTGTACGCAATATCAAATCAGATCACTTGCTCAATAAAATTCCACTTTCGAACTAGTATATCTCACTTGACTTCTCTAATGTGGACTCCGATCTGGTTCATTGATTAGACACTTCTGTTCTCCTTACATTGCTAAATACTAAGATAGAAAATTTCAAAATCATTTCAAAAATCTATGTCAAGTGTTCTCTGTTAAGAATCAAGTGAAAAGAATCCTAACTCAAGCCGGTGTAAATCGCCTTGCAATCATGTACTCGAATCATAGATCAAGAACTGTTATGCGAATAAAATGATCTACGTACAACATATGCACTTTATTTCATTGGTTTCTTAAATACACCCATTACTTTTTTAGTTCACATTCATTTACATAAATTATTTCTCAAAAATCATTTATGCAACATTTTTTTAAAACATTACTTATGTTTATAAACATTTTATAAAGACTTATCTTCACTTATAAAACATTTTATTAAAATAAAATTTTGTTTGAAAAAGACTTAAGTTAATTACTCGTATGATACTCTACTATATCCTACAAGTATATACAAACTATTCTTTTACAATTTTACTCCTTAAAATTTTGACGAAGGCCCAAAATAAATTTGGATCTTATAAACGAATTAACCTTCTAGACTTCTTTATCTATCAGGTTAGGTAAGTAGAATAGGACTTTGGTATCCAAACTCAAGACTAAAGTCTACCATCCTTAGATAACCCTAAAGTAAAGACATTTATTAGTTGGCCCAATAACATCGAATGTTCTATTTCACAAGCATGCTTAACAAGATTTAAACTTGTTTTAATTTACTATTTTTTCAAATTAAGAGTTATAAAAAATTCCACTTTTATAATTTTACAAAAATACTTAGCTTCACTTTCTATATCAATTCGGAAGTTTCCGACTGTTCAAAATCGTCGATAATTCTATTTTATTTTAATAAGTGAAAACTAACTAACACTATATCATAATAAGATGCACAACAAAACTACTCTATTGCATAAGATACATGTGTCCATAATATAACTTAATAGAAAATTTAAGAATTAAACACCGGGTTATATTTCAAATGATTTGAAATAATAATATATACATATATCTTTTTGGATATCAAATCTTACTTTTTGGGATTAAACCTAAATCATTTTCGAAACCAATTTTCCAAAATATTTTCTTTAAAATCCAAGGAAAATATACATGTAGATCGTGTAACAACAAGATGACACAAGGAATTGAGTCTTACCAAAAAGTATGATATATCGCCTTTACTAAGAAGGGTAATACTCAAGAGAAGTGCTTATCATCTGAATACGTAATTCGCCTATTTTTAGTCACTTTCGAGTCACTTGAACTAGCTAACATAAAAATAATTTATTTCCCAAATCGACTTGTTGATTCTGAGAGCAACCTCAAACTCGAACAAATCTTAAAACTCTTTTATAAAAAAAACATTTGTTCCGTCAAAAAATAATACCATTTTTGTTTACTCCAAACTCTTAGAAACCATTTTCAAAATACCGGATTTAAGTTCTCAAATTTTCAATTTAAACCTGTCTTATTTATAATCTCATTTATGTAAACCATATTTATGTAAGCTATATTTATATAAACCATATTTATGTAAACCATATGTTCTTATATAAAATCATTTCACAATATTTATGTTTTAGATATCTCACATTTCCTTTAAAACTATAATAAACAACTTTTATTAAAGTTAATTTTTTTACCCAACATTATTATTGAACACCTTATAGTCAAATTGTGAAACTTAATTCACAATGTGTTCATTTCAATGTTCCTATTAATTACCATTTACCCAACCCATGTTGAAGAAGAGAAGTTACTTACAATTTAATAAACAATAGTCAATGCCGACAAACTGGCCAAGCACAACTAATGAAACAATAAATAATAATCGATGCTCCTAAACTAGATGGCCATGATTTAAATAAACAATAAATGATAATAATTGAATATTATCATTTTCTAACAAACAAACATAACATAAATAACTATATTACTTTATTGGAAATTATTATTATTTTTAAAATATAATCCTAAGTAAAATTATTTCATTTACCAGTTTAAAAAACAATACCGTGTCGATTTGCCTTGTTTAAGTATTTAAAAATCCATATCGATACCATGACGTTCCATGTACCGACCAGAATTCATAAACCACTCAACATACCAACTAACATAATATACAAAAAAAATTATAGCACTAACAAATACGCTCTGATAAGTATAATACACTCAACTCATAATAAGGTATTCCATTACCCTATCTCTTAATGAGTTATATCCCACCAAAGCCAAGGTTCTCGCTTAACCTAAAGCTCTGATACCATATGTAATGACTTGCCTTTTCGACCCCTAAATGTCGACACCAGTACATCCAAGGTATTCATTTGCGGAGCACCCAGTGCTGAAAAGATAGAACGTTAGGGTAGGAGAAAAAGAAATAAAAGAAAAGGAACGAAAAAGAGGAGAACAAAACATGAACCTCACACGAAATGATAACATATAATATTAAAATGATCTTTTCAAAAGAAAGTAGTATGGATACAATAATAAGAGCAAACTAACCTATCACCAGCCTGGACAGTTATAAAAGCCAGTCCTTACAATTGCTGATATATATAAACAAAGTAATGCAGCGGAAATAAGAATACTACGGTAGGTAAACATCCAACTCCTCTTTAAGAGCTCCAGTGAACTTTAATGAAATCTGGAAGTATACACGAGGCTTACCCAAGCATTATAAGAAAATAACACTTGGATCAGTCTAGTAAACCAGCGTGAGAAACTCAAATCATCTAAATTATTTGATGTTATAAAACATTTCAAAATAAAGGTATCTTGTAAGACCACGCCGCAATAAACACGGACGAGTTTTTACCTTACGATAACCAAACCATTTCATAAGAAAATTTATTTATATTATAATAATGTTTTGTTTTTAGAATAAATATATAACATAGTTGAAATGCTTCAATATCACATTACAGCATATTAGAGTACATATAAAACATCTAAGGAATGTACATGTATGGATTTTTCATGGAGATTCCTTTAGCTTAAAAAATGAAGCAGATCTCCTATGATAAGGATTAGAAGATACCTTCTGAGCATTTTATTTCACTAGATAAAATATACCATAAGGAAAACACGACTAGCTCATGCCCAAACATGTAAAAATGAACCATGTGGAACCTAAGTATCATCAACTCCCCACACGCAACATCTATAAGTGTACTCTATATAATAGAGTTTTTGTACCCGTCTGGGTTAGCAAAACCACTGGATTGTGCAGCTTACTCCATGTTTAGTCATTTTTTCGATGTCAAAGTTACGTTCGACATCTTTGATAGGAGTCTTCAACACTCGAACAGATCATGAATGCCCAAATGGATTCCAACATCTCGAATAGATCCATTTCCTAGAGATAGAACACATATCTTAGTCTTGAAGTGGTTTTTACTAAGTAGAACACTTATCGATCCCCGTCTCCTCAAGATTGAGTCGATGAATTTGGTCACATTCAACAATATAAGGATGGTTGCATAAGGGAAATAAGTCGCGTATACTTTCCATAAGCAAGTAAACATACAAGCACTATCAATTCATACAATGCACGATTAAGTCACCTAAATGACTTTATTTCCTTTTTAATTAATTTATCCTTTATTAATTAAAATCTCTTTTATTAGTAAAACTACTTTTATCTAATAAAACTTCTTTCATTAATCAAAATATCCTTTATGAATTAATACTCCTTTATTAATTGAAACTTTCTTTATCTACTTGTATATATTTAATTGCTCTTTATAAAAGGTATATACCCATATCGTATTACTTCACTATTTGTTTATACTTTTTTTAATACTTCAAAAGTATTCATATACTTATCTCAATGGTATAAGTATGTTCAAAAATCACTTAAACATTTTCTTACTTAAAAATATAATCAAAGAGGTTAAAAACAAATGTTACTCAAATATTGTTACTATAAACCCTTCTCTCTTTTATATTTTAAGCATATACTTTTCTATCTTTATTCCAAAAAGATTCCATATTTGTTATTATCTTTAAAATTCCATTATTAAAGATCTAAATATATTAATAATATTTTTCCTCTTTACAATATAACTCAAGGGTTTAAAATAAACTAGTGTTACTAAAAAAAATTCTTTAAATCCAAAACACTTCACATTTAATCATTTTCTTTAAAACTCTCTTTTTAAAGGTTTACTTACATTTAAAAGGGCTTAAGACAAGTGTTACTCAAAAATTATCACAACAAACCCAAACTCATTCCATACTTTAAAACCATTTCTCTTTAAACTTGCTTTTAAAAGATTTAATTATACTTAAAGGTTTAAGGCAAGTGTTGCTTAAAAAATTATCACAATAGCCTAACACATTCATTTATACTTAACCTTAAAGTATTCATTACTAAATATTTAATTATAGTCCTAATTATAATTAACAATAAAGGTTAAAAACAAATATTACTAAAACATTGTTTACTACAACCCAAAAAATATTTCTATACTTATATCATCTTTAAAACATTTTTTTAAAAGATCTAAGTTAATATTTGGTTAAATTCGATATCGATAGTCGACTAATCGACTGTCTAGTTAAAACAATTGCTTATACAAATCAATATTTGTATACTTAACTCGTTTCCTACATTTCAACTTAACTATTCCTCGTCCAAGAGTGAAGTCATGTAAGTTAGAGCAATAGTTGCATCAAAGCCTTGCCTAGACACTTCATTCTTGAATCTTGCAAATAGATAAGTTTACCCATCGGCTTTCAGTGTTAAGCAAAGCTAAATAACTTTTTCAAAACTTATATAAATACTTTAGAAATACTTGTAGATAGGTTTTAAATATCTATGTAAATTATTACTTGAAAATAACTGATTTATAATTTGATAAAAAACACGTTTTATATTTTAAAACCTCTTTACTTTGAAAATACATATATAATTACTTAAAAATATATTTAAAATTCAAACAAACTTCAAAACACTCTAATATAAGTTAGAAAAAAACCCTAATAAGATTAGAGAAAAATACTTAATTTAAATATCATTTTTACACAATTTATATTTTCAAACAACAAAGATAGCATTTCCAGAAATACTGTCTAAAGTTCTATTGCATGTTTTTAACATGCTTTGCTACAAATTTGTGCTTAGATTTGACGCATTAGTAAATGATTTTGATCCATCCCTTTTATAGTAGTTTTTATACTTTGGGTACTTGAAAACTATGAAGAAAAATTCCAAGGAATATCTCCCAATTATTTTATAAAAATTTCGAAAACAAGGAAATTTTCAAAAGTGCTTGTATAACGATTATTTCGCTATAACTTTTGCCACTTCGTTCAACTAGCTAGCAAATGATTTAAGCTTCAAAAATTTTACAATAAGAATAAAATATTATTTATTTTTTAAAATGGTAAAGAAACCCTAAGGAAGTTTCTACAAATATAAACATTATTTCCCAAAAACAAGGAATTTAAAAGTGTCGTTATATCAACTACTTTGCTATTAACTTTTCAACTTCATTCAATTAATTCCACAACTTTACAAACATATTCTTTGCTTTTCAAGGCAGTTATAGAAGTGTAGATAGTAATCAAAACAGGTTATCTCAAGATATGTTTACAAATCACCAAATTACATAAGTTAAAGTTAAGGGATTCAAGGTGTGTTTATAGCGACTATCACTATACGGACAATTCTATATTCAGCATCATCCAACCATATATAAATCAAGGCCTTCAAAGGCACAACATATACACAAATAATATGATATTCAAAGCATACAATTATGGGTTTATAACTTTACTTAGTTAGGGTCTATTATTATTAATTATAGCAAGTAAATTAACAAGTAATTGTTTTCATTCAAGTTGTAAATAGCTCACTTTCATTTAAACCAAACACTACCATCTTCCTACCAACATTCAAACAAGCATCAAAACCTCCTTCCATCACCTCTATTTGCTTCTAGCTCATGGCCAAGCCTTCCTCTTCCTTTCCTTGCTTACGTCTGTGACCTCCCTCTTTCCTTTGCTCACGGCCCAAGGCCATTCGTCCCCAAAAGTTCACGGCCATGACCTTGCTTGGGCTATGGTGCTCCATTTCATCATAATACACATTGTGCACATGTTTTTTAATGATGTTTTAAGACTTTCCTTAGAGTATGGCAAAGCCTAGTTAAGAGTGCTCAAATTGTAGAAAGTTTATAAGAGAAGAGAGTGCAAGTTTGTAACTTTAAATTTGTGAAGAATGAAGAGAGCTTAGGTTGTGATTTTATAGACTTTAAAATGAGTTGTTAATGACCAAGAATACCCTCCTTCCTTCCGTGCTTTGATACATGCAAACCATACCCTTGTACAAACCATACTCTCCTTGATTTAAGCCTTGATTTAGGGAACATTTAGCATCTTATGTCTTTACTTATTCTTAAAAAAGTTAGATTAGCTAAAGAGAGGTTTTAAGTTGTTGTTTATATGTTATCATATTACTATGCAAGTTCCAAAATATTTATGCAATTTGTATTAAACAAAAAGTTGATTTTTGACAAAACGTGTTACGGTCACATTTTAAGTATTTCTACAGAGTATTCATTTTTTAAACAAAATTTTAAAATGTATTTCCTAACATTAGTTATTAATTATAAAGGGGCTAATAAGGTTATAAAATTATATTAATTCACATTAAGTCCTAGATTCAGATATTTAAATAGTCCAGATATTTAAATACGAAGTGTAGCGACCGACCCGGGTTTTCGAACCAGTCACAATCGCCAAAAAAACCCGTCGATTCTAAAAATACGAATGAAAACTACCATCTTATTACATTATATTTGATAAATATTCAACATTACTATATGTATAGGATATAACTTTCAATTATACAAGTTATTAGAGTAATCATTTATTCTACAGTATGCTTTAATACAAACCTAAAATCAAATACTACAAATAAACTGTAAATCTACCGCTGTGCAACTCTGATGAGAAATAGCAATATCCTTACCTACAAACTCAATAAACAATGTAAATGCAGAATAAAATAGTAAGTAGGAAAGATACAACAATATACGATATATAGCAAACAATAAATAGAAAAATGTTATGTTATTATTAGGGCTGCATCACTACCACTTGTGATTGCCTACGTACTGCTATCTAATTGGGTACCCAATTAGATATAAGATCAAGCCAATGTAATTCTCCTACTGCAAATAGGACTCATGGAGCTACGATGCACAAACAATATGCAATTCCCAAAACTATCCACTTAGGCTTAATCTTCAAATTTAGATTTTCAATATCTAATTAACTTTACGGAAATGATTTCTTGGACTTTATTCCCGAATTCTTATTTCAAAACTTTTGAAATATATATATATATATATATTGTATTCAAATTAGTCCTTTACTTCGGGATCTGAAAACAAATCACCTTTGAAACGATACTAATATACAAGCATACAAAACTATAGGCTAACAGATTGGGAGATTTCTCCCAATAATAAGGCAACTGGGTCCAAGCCTTCTGAAAAATATTGATATGTATATCCCTCTATTCGTCGAGCAGACTATATTAAGGCTACAGAAAATCTACACCTCCCTTGCCCATCTTTTTAGTTACGGGTTACCTGAATCATTGATAACATAACAAATCATTTTATATCTCGAAGTGACAAATCATTTTGCACTCATATTCACAAATACTTTCAAATCTATAATAATTTCTATTTCTGAATCCTTTCAAAAATCATCTTAAAACCATCGGGTTTAGTCCTCAAAATTCTTTTCGTTTTATAAACATTTTTATAAAACCATTATACAAATCACTTTTATATAATATCTTCAAAATATTCATTTCCAAATATTTCTATTTATTTAAACATTTCATAAACTTTAATTTAGGAAAACCAACTTTGAAAACAATTCCACTGACGTCAAATTATTATAACTAATTATAACAATTAAATGAACCAATATTATTGCTAAACACCTTTTAGTCAAATCGTGAAATAAATCATAAGGTGTCAGCCTACAATTTTTTTCTACCCAACCCATGCATATGGATAATTAATTACTCATAAACTGGTCGAGAAAAGTCAACAATCAATAAATAATCAGTCCTCATAAACTGGCCAAGCGTAATCCAAACAACCAAATATTCAATCAACAACAATAGTAAATAGCAATACATCTATTTATTAAATAATTAACAATCAATATCAAATAGATCAATTATCGAACAATAATAAATCTACAGGGTTTATAAGCAGAATGGGGATTTGTTTGCTAATTAAATGTCACTAATGAAATATAGTTATTTAATTATGTAAATTGTAATTAAATTTAATCACTAACAATTTATCAATATTTTGTACTTCGTCAAAAGTGTCAAATAATTATTCTAATGTGTTCTATTAGTTTATACGAATCTAACGTCGAAGACTATGGGTTAAACGGACTTCGTATGGGGAAGTAGTACATTTTTAAAGTTAACTACTTTAATTAGCTAATTTATTAACTACCATATAAAAAATCTCACCCAAGGCCCATATGCATGGTCCAACTCCCCATTTCAAACTGAAAGCTACAGAGCCTGCATACTACATCTACTAGCCTTCTTATCCTCTATACTTTTGTAACGACCCAAAAATTTTAACTATTTAAATAACATAATTAAATAAAATTTTTATGTAAATAAACAATAAAATTTAGCAATGAAAATTTGATATTTGGGATACGTATATTTAAGCATAGCAAGTGGCAGATTTTTATCGGAAAATATGTAAGTTTGTTCAGTTGTGAAATTTTAATTTAAAAAAAATCAGTTAAAAATTTGCTGGAAATAAAATATTTTCGAAATCTAAATATTTTTACATAAGAAAAATGTAGAACATTTTTTGAGTGAGAGTCATAATTCGTTTCACTAAAATTGGACTGCCCTAGCCCTTTTTATCTTATTTTCGACGATTTAGCAGCATTTTCGGCAGTGAAAATGGAGTTTTGATAGGTAGGTCGTGTCGCTAGTATCTATGTATCATCTTGTACATTTCATCACGCTGATCTCCGTAGTATATTTATTTGTGTATTTCGGCGTCCGGACATGGTGAAATTTACGAAACAGTTAGCCGTATCGGTTCCCATTTTGAGTCTCTTGAGTGTTATGAGTCCTTTCATTTATCCACCGGGAGAAACAAATAGCCACTAACCATTGAAATTCCCAGAATTCAACCCTTGGCTTTTTCTATTCCCTTGGTTTCAATATATGCTAGTTCGTGCACTCTCATTCTCTCCCCTTTCTTTCTCTGCCTACTTTCGTTCTGTTCTAAAAATATATATATAATATAAGTTAACATATATAGATCTGAGAAAACCTAGCTTATCTACTTCTTCTTTGCCATTCATCCTCGTCTCCTTCCTCTCTCTCTCTCTCGACCTTTCCTCCACATCCACACCTTCTCCACCGCCTCTCTCCTTCCCCAACACCCAAACTCGAAACCCACAGCCTCCTCTTCACCTTGCTCCTCCGAGCGCCACGCAGCCACCGCCTCACTCACTGGCCGCATCCACCTTCCCATCACCGAGCTTGACCTCATCACCCATCCTCCGCCTGCGTCCCTTACCGCCAAACCCAACCATCTAGTCAACCTCTCTCTCTTCCCCTCCGCCTCTTTCCCTACGCCACCCAACTCGACCACGGCCCCTTCATCCTATCCACTTCTCCTTCTCACAGCTGCCTTCCACCCTCCAATGCAGCAGCCGCATCACCCGAGCCATCCCAACCTACCGCCTCTGAACACTGCACCCAGCAGACCTCCGCGACCACCTTTCCACCTAACACCGAGCAGCCACCACTTGCTTTCCCATCAAACCCGATCATCCCCACTATTTCGACCATTTAGTCGCAGCCTTCTTATTTTGCTTGTTTTGCTACTGTCCGAAATTTACAGCAGCGGTTTGTCACATTCTCCAATATCCCATTGCTTGCTCGTCTCCGTTTGGTGCTTAGTTTCTTTTCCATGGGCGTGCTCGTGTTACCTTCTTCGTTCTCGTTGTTTTCATAGCCAAGAAAGGTGAGCGATCACTCACGATTGACATTCATATGTTTGGTAAATTTATTTCACATGAAATGATGATTGAAATGTGTTGTTAAATTTGAATCGGTTGGTAATTAAATCGTTGAGTGATATGTTATTATTTAAAATTGTTCACCTTTGTTAATTGACATATGACACCATAACATGTTAGTATATATATTATATTTAAATTGTTAATTATGATATATGCTTCTCAGTGATATGCATGTCATTTTATGTTATTATTCTATTATTCTCACACTGCAAGTTCCCTGTTAGTTAGGAAAATCACTATGGGTTGAAATGATACATACTTGAATGATCTTATAGGTTAGGAAAAATCGTTATGGGTTGAAATGATAAAACCAAGTGATTTTACTGATTTTGAAATTTTGAGATTACGGGTTGAAATGATATATACCCGTAAAATTTAAATTATTGCAGGTTGAAATGATAAATATCCGTATCATTTGACAATAGGATAGAAAACTCTATATGGACACCGTTGGTTTATATATTTTTAAGTGATTCCCAGAATTTTGAAAAAAAATATGTGTTTAATAAATATTGATTTTAAAATATAATATAAAAATTTTATTTTAATATGTGTGTAAAATTTGATTTTTGAATTATATGTTTTGGAAATTTTAAATTTATAGTTAAGTTTTGAAAAATGCAAATTTTAAGATTTTACTTATAACTTTATTATTTTTAAAATATATAAAATAAGATTTAATATAAAATAAAATAAATTTAATGATAAGATTTAATTATATAAAATTTAATATAATAAAATTTAATAAAAATTTAATTTAAATAATATATATATATATATAATATGTTTAAAATATTTATTTAGATTTAAGTTAATATTTTAAAACTAAATTTTGTGGTAACTTTAATAAATAAAAGTTGGAAAGATAAATTAAAGTTGATTTGTAATTTAATTTGTTTAAGAATTGAATATAAATAAGAATTGATGTGAACTTATAGATTTTGAGATTTTAAAGATATGAATTTATAATTTGATTTGATTAAAGGTGATTAAGTGAATATTTCAAAATTAAATATAATTGAAGTTGGATATTTAATTTTTATTTTTGATTTAAATTTGTAATTTGAGATTTTATTTAAATGTCTATAAAAGTGATTTTATAAAATGACCACGGTGTGAAATAAGCGTTTGGTTGTTAATGAGACCGGGATCAGATACTGTCATACTCTCTGCCAATACCTAAAACCACTTTAACAACTGTGCACATGATGGAGAATCCAGAACGAAGTAGGATGGTTTGGCGAATGCTGCTGTATGAGGTATGAACGCAGACCTGACCCCCTCGGGTCATCCTGATATGACTAAAACGGGAGCTATATCTGGACCAAGTGAGGTCGCACCTCCGATCGAGCAGGCTTCTTCGAAACCATATTTATTACTTTGTGATTTGATTGGGTGCACCTTTGATTATGGGAGTGTGTCTCGAGGTGGGCGGTAATAGCTGCTATGCGTTACCTCCAGCCCGGTTCTGCAAAACGGTAGTATCCTACCCTGGGCATTGCCTTATGTGCCTTGTTATATGCCTTATCGAGCCCATTACGATTTTACCTTGTATTGTACCTATGGAGTGCTCCCTGAGTATCCCACTGGTTTGGTGGAGCTTACAGTATCTCTATAGACTACGATATTTATATAAAAATGTGTTAAGGGGGATATGGGTAACGCCTTAACGCTATTTTAATGTTTTACTTTACTGTAGACATTATATATGTAATATATTGTATTATGTATGTATATAGTTTCATGGATCCTTAAAGGATGGAATCCCAAACATTCTTTAATTTATATTACATTGCAGTTGAGTTGATTTACTTGAATAAGAATGTTAATCCTGACTCGAGTGTTTTGTGTTTTGCTTTATGCTCGGGTTAGCCTGAGTGTCACAGCATTTGAGACTCACCTTTGGAGCTTTGCTTAGAGATCCATCTTTTATCTATTCAGCTTTTCGGTTACTTCAGTTATTTCCGGTTATTTATGTTCAGTCTTGTCATTTGCTTATGTATTAGAGACTTCTTTGTACTTGGACTTATGTCGTATTTGCTTTAGACTCTGATGTTTCTATAGTAGCTTAATGAACTACTATTTATCTATTCCGCTGCGTATTGTTGTATTACCTTGTGCCTGTGATTCTGTGATTGATTTATTTACTGCATATGATAAGTTTTGCCAAATATAAATAACAATCTGTTGTTTTGAGCAATTCAGGTCTGACATGTGCGGATTATTGTTGATTTGAATGATTTTAAATGACGGATCACTACAGTTGGTATCAGAGCTCTGGTTTAGGCAAAACTTAGCTTATAGAGTAAAAACTCGTTAGAGATAGGGTAGTAATACCCTAGAATGAGTGGAATTAATTATAGAATCATTTTCGTTCGAGCTTGAAATTCTTAGTAGGATTCTCTTTGATTAAGATTTCTTTTGAAGTTTGGAAATTTACCTTTGTTCTAAAATCCATTCTTGTCTTTTCCAGATGAGTAACCGTAGGAATGTTCAAGGTAGGGGTCATGGAAATGCCCCCGCACTACCAATTGTTGCTCCCGTTCCACCAGCCCAGCCAGTTAGGTTCACCACTCTCTGTAAGTAGTATTCTTAGCTTAGAGGTATCGAGTTCACTAGAGCAAAGAGTATTATTGAGGCTCAGCAGTGGATGAAGAGTTTAGAGAGGATTTTCACCGGACTTGAGATCGCTGATGCTCAGATGCGTCAGTTAGCTACTTGGCAGTTGCAGGAGTCCGATCAGGATTGGTGGGAGTTAGTTACCACTCAGACCGTCGAGGCTAATATCACTTGGCAGTAGTTTAGGTGAGATCTTTAGTTGTCCTTTTGCTAGGTTACCTCTTTGGAATCTATCTCTTTGAACTTTATCTTTATATTGGATCCGTATTTTCAGGGATATGCATTTGTGGCTAAGTGGATGCCCGGAGCAAGGAATTCCCAGTTATATAGGGCATTTATGGACCTTGAGTAAGGGGATATGACTTTTGCAGAGTATGAGAGGAAGTTCAATGAGTTATCTAAGTTTGGGCCCAGTTTGATTGACACCCCGCTCACGGTGCTCGCCCGGAGTATTATGATCGTTTGATTAGTCATGTTCATGACACCTTCACTTCTTTTATGGATATGGCCACTAGATTCGAGAACCCTAATTCCAAAGGAAAGCAGGTTGTGTCAGCATCTCAGGGAAATTCCTGTAGCTCGAAGAAGAGGAAGCCCAACTTTCATTAACAGAAGAAGAATTGGCAGAATTCTCAGGGTATTGGATATTCTTCTCAAAAGCGATCTCTTGACTTATCTTCCATCACTTGCTTCAAGTGCAACCAGTAGGGTCATTATGCCAACAGCTGTCCATCTTCTGCCGGAGCCGCTATTCCCCTAGCCTAGATGACCAGAAACAACCTTTGCCACATTTGTTTGCAGCCTGGCCACTTTAAGAAGGACTGTTCCCCTCAGTAGAGAGGCAAGACATCTGGAGTCTTTTCCATGACCTCTTCCACTCCTCCTTCTACCAATGATACCCAAGGTACTCTCCAAGGCACCTTTCCTTTGCATGATCTTCCTATTTATGTTCTTTTTGATACTGGAGCATCCCATAGCTTTATTTATGTTGATCTTTGTAATAAATTTGAGCACATCTTGCAACCTCAATTCGAAACTTCATCCTTATGTGTGACTAATCCCATCGGCGGTCCCGCCAACTTTAGTATGATTTGTAAAAGGGTAAAACTCCTTTATAATAGGCGCCGATTCACTGGAGATTTCTATGTTCTGGGTTTTGATGCATTTGATATCTTACTTCGGGGTGATTGGTTAAAGCGATATGATGTAGTTATTTCTTGCAAAGCCCAAACCATTTCTTTAGTAGACGACCAGGGTAATTCTCTTGTGATTGAATGTTGAATGCCTCAGGATTATGCAGGCAGTTTTATCTTTTCATTTGATTCTCGGCCTAGTGATCTTGACTCGACCTCGGTAGTCAGGGATTACCCTGATGTTTTTGGTGAAGCCACTTCTCTACCTCCTAAGCGGGAAATTGAATTCCGCATCGATCTTATTCCTAGAGCCCGACCTGTTGTTCTTCCTCCCAAACTGATGGCACCCAGAGAGAAGGTCGAGTTAGAGAAGCAGATTGAAGACCTGTTCTCCAAGGGTTTGATTAGGCAGAGTTTTTCAGAATGGGGAGCAGCTGTGGTCTTTGTCACCAAATCTGATGGTTCTTTGAGGATGTGTGTTGATTATAGAGAGCTGAACAAGCTTACTCTTAAGAACAGATATCCTATGCCTCGTATCAATGATATGTTCAATCAGCTCTACGGAGCTAAAGTATTCTCTCAGCTTGATCTTGCCACCGGTTTTCACCAGCTTCGTGTAGCTGAGGAGAGCATTCCCAAGACAGCTTCTCGAATAGAGAATAGTTTCTATGAATGATTAGTCATGCCTTTTGGATTAACCAATGCTCCAGCCTTCTTCATTGATCTCATGAATCGCGTTTTCCGCGATGTTCTCAACAAGTTTGTCCTGGTTTTCATTGATGATATTCTCGTCTTTTCTAAGTCAGAGAAGGAGCATGAATCTCATTTGAGCTTTGTTCTTCAAACTCTTAGGAGTCATCAGTTGAAAGCCAAATTTTCTAAATGCCATTTATGGAGAGATGAAGTCCGATTTCTTGGGCACATTGTTTCTAAAAATGGAGTCTCGGTTGACCTAGTTAAGGTCGCCGCGATTAATGTAATTTTATCCACCTTTCCTCTTTTGTAATTTAATTATCTTGTCTTTCTTTGAACCTATACATCTTATTCCATTTCCAGGATTGGGAGACACCTAAGGCTCCTTTCGATATTCGTAGCTTTTTGGGCCTTTCCGGTTATTATCGGAGATTCATTGAGAATTTTGCTCGAATAGTTGTACCTCTTACTGCTTTGACTCGTAAGAATGCTAAGTTTGTTTGGAGTGATAAGTGTGAAGCTTCATTTAAGGAGTTAAAGAAAAAGCTTACCTCTGCTCCTGTTCTTACCGTTCCGAATGGGAGTGGAGGATTATCTGTTTATACCGATGCTAGTCAAGAAGGTTTAGGTGCTGTCTTAATGCAGGATGGGAAGGTCATTGCTTATGCCAGTCAGCAGTTGAAGTCCCAAGAAGCTAACTATGCCACTCATGATTTGGAATTGCTTGCTATTATGTTTGCTTTGAAGTTATGGAGGCACCATCTTTTAGGAACCAAATTTGAGCTTTTTACGGATCATCAGTCTCTTAAGTATATTTTCACCCAAAAGGATTTGAACCAAAGGCAGGTTAGATGGCTTGAGTTCTTAGCATCTTATGACCTCGACATCAACTACACTCTTGGGAAAGCCAATGTTGTGGCTGACGCCTTAAGTCGAAAGAGATCCATGTTATGTCAGATTGTATCTTCTTCGTCTCTTATGGATCATATCGCAGCCAAGCAGGATGAAGATGAAATGCTTAAGCTCATGAAGGAGAATATTCGGAATAGGGAAGGTGATAACTAGAGTGAGTTAGGAGCACAAATTGATCAGAATGGAGTTTTGAGGATTAATAACTGAATTTGTGTTCTGAATGTCGATGGATTAAGGCAAGAGGTTCTTATGGAAAATCATCAGTCTAGACTCTCTATCCATCCAGGTGTCACAAAGATGTTTCAGAATATAAAGAGGTTGTATTGGTGGAGTGGTATGAAGAGAGATATCTCCATTTATGTTAGTAGATGTGCCACTTGTCAACAGGTTAAGGCTGATCACTAGAAGACCATCGGATTGCGGCAACCCCTTGAGATTCCCATTTGGAAGTGGGATCAGGTTTCCACGGACTTTATCGATGGATTACCGAGGACTAGAAGGGGGTAATGAGAGTATTTGGGTTGTCGATCGATTGACCACATCCGCTCATTTTATTATGGTCAAGTCGAATCGAACCGCTTCGAGCTTAGTTGAGGTTTATATAAGAGAGATTGTCAGACACCATGGTGTTCCATTTAGTATTGTTTATAATCATGATCCTATCTTTACCGGCAATTTTTTGGAAAGCTTTTCAGGAAGCTTTGGGTACCCGTTTGAACCTTAGTACTGCTTACCATCCTCAGACTGATGGTCAGACGGAAAGGGTAAATAAGATTCTAGAAGATCTTCTTTGTGTCTATGTTCTAAATTACGGAGGATCTTGGGAAGATCATCTCCATCTCATTGAATTCACTTATAATAATAGCTATCAGGTATAAATTTATTTTGAAATTTAAAACATCTTAAGCTTAAATCAATTTAAATCCCATTCTTTTGAATTCAGGAAAGTACCAAGATGTCTCTGTTTGCCGTTCTTTACGAACGATCTTGCAAATCTCCATCTTGCAGGATTGAATCCGATGATCGTTTAGTTCTTGGGCCTGATATGATTCTAGAAGCATTCGACAAGGTTGAAGAGATTAGGAGGAAGATGAGGATTTCTCAGAATAGGCAGAAGAAGTATGCTGATAGGCGGAATTTTTAGTGGGTGATCAGGTCTTTCTTAAGATCTCGCCACTGAAGAATGTGGTTCATTTTGGTTGGAGAGGGAAGCTTGCTCCTAGATTCATTGGTCATGTCCGCATCTTGGAAAGGGTTGGTCCTTTAGCTTATAGAGTGGATTTGCCAGAGAAGCTATCGAGTGTGCATAACGTGTTCTACGTATCTCACCTTCACAAATATCTTCATGATCCATCCTTAATTGTTCAGCCTGCTTTATTAGAGAATTTAAATGTCGAGCCAAATCTCACTATCGAGAGGAAGCCACTTTGTATTGTCGATAGAGGTACGAAGCCTCTTAGGAGGAAATCTGTCAGTCTGGTCAAAGTACAGTGGAGTATAGATGATCAGGATTGTACATAGGAGACTGTGGAGTCCATGCGTGCTTCGAATCCTGAATTGTTTGTCTCGGGTACTATTCGTTTGAATTTATCTTATCTTTCTGTTTGTTTCTATTCTCCTATCTCGTTCCTTTTCGGGGACGAAAAGTTTTGAGTGGGGGAGAGTGTAACGGCCCGAAAATTTTAACGATTTAAATAACGTAATTAACTAAATTTTTAATGAAAATAAACAATAAAATTTAGCAACGAAAATTTGGTATTTGGGATACGTCTATTTAAGCATAGCAACTGCCAGATTTTTATCGGAAAATATGTAAGTTTGTTCAGTTGTGAAATTTTAATTTAAAAAAAATCAGTTAAAAATTTGCTGGAAATAAAATATTTTCGAAATCTAAATATTTTTACATACGAAAATTGTAGAACATTTTCTGGGTGAGACGTCATAATTGTTTCGCAAAATTTGGAATGCTTTAGCCCCATTTATCTTATTTTCGGCGATTTAGCAGCATTTTCGGCATTGAAAATGGAGTTTTGATAGGTAGGTCGTGTCGCTAGTATCTATTTACCATCTTGTTCATCTCATCGCGCTGATCTCCACAGTATATTCATTTGTGTATTTCGGCGTCCGGTATATGGCGAAATCTGCAAAATGGTTAGCCGTATCGGTTCCAATTTTGAGTCTCTTGAGTGTTCTGTGTCCTTTCATTTATCCACTGGGAAAAACAAATGGCCACTAACCATTGAAATTCCCAGAATTCAACCCTTGGATTTTTCTATTCCCCTAGTTTTAATATATGCTGGTTCGTGCACTCCCATTCTCTCCTCTTTCTTTCTCTACCTACTTTCGTTTTGTTCTAATATATATATATATATATATATATATATATATATAATATAGGTTAGCATATATAGATCTGAGAAAACCTAGCTCATCTACTTCTTCTTTGCCGTGCATCCTCATCTCCTTCCCCTCCCTCTCTCGACCTTTCCTCTGCATCCACACCTTCTCCACTGTCTCTCTCCTTCCCAAGCACCCAAACCCGAAACCCACGGCCTCCTCTTCGCCTTGCTCCTTTGAGTGCTATGCAGCCACTGCCACACCCACTGGCGACATCCACCTTCCCATCATCGAGCTTGACTTCATCACCCATCCTCCACCTACGTCTCTTACCGCCGAACCCAACCATCTAATCAACCTCCCTCCTTCCCTTTGCCTCTTTCCCTCTGCCACCCAACTTGACTACAGCCCCTCCGTCCTATCCCCTTCCACTTCTCCTCCTCGCAACCGCCTTCCAACCTCCAACGCAGCAGCCGCATCACCCGAGCATTCCTAGCCTGCAGCCTTTGAACACTACATCCAGCAGCCCTCCGCGACCACTTTTCCACCGAACACCGAGCAGCCACCACTTACTTTCCCATCAAACTTGATCATCTCCGCTATTTCGGCCATTTAGTCGCAGCCTTCTTATTTTGCTTGTTTCGCTGCTGTTTGGACTTACAGCAGCAGTTTGTCACGTTCTCCACTGTCACGTTGCTTACTCGTGTCCGTTTGGTGATTAGTTGCTTTTTCGTGAGCGTGCCCGTGTCACCTTCTTCATTCTCGTTGTTTTCATAGCCACAAAAGGTGAGTGATCACTCATGATTGACATTCATATGTTTAGTAAATTTATTTCACATGAAATGACTATTGAAATGTGTTATTAAATTTGAATTGGTTAGTAATTAAATCGTTGAGTGATATGTTATTATTTAAAATTGTTCACCTTTGTTAATTGACATATGACACCATAACATGTTAGTATATATATTATATTTAAATTGTTAATTATGATATATGCTTGTCAGTGATATGTATGTCATTTTATGTTATTATTCTATTGTTCTCACATTGCAAGTTCCCTGTTAGTTAGGAAAATCACTATGGGTTGAAATGATACATACCCGAATGATCTTATAGATTAGGGAAAATCGTTATGGGTTGAAATGATAAACCCAAGCGATTTTAATGATTTTGAAATTTTGGGATTACGGGTTGAAATGATATATACCCGTAAAATTTAAATTATTGCGGGTTGAAATGATAAATATCTGTATCACTTGACCATAGGATAGAAAATTATATACGGACACCATTGGTCTATTTTTAGTTGATTTCTAGAATTTTGAAAAAAAATATGTGTTTAATAAATATTGATTTTAAAATATAATATAAAGATTTTATTTTAATATGTGTGTAAAAATTTGATTGTTGAATTATATGTTTTGGATAAATTTATAAGTTAAGTTTTGAAAAATATAAATTTTAAGATTTTACTTATAACTTTATTATTTTTAAAATATATAAAATAAGATTTAATATAAAATAAGATAAATTTAATAATAAGATTTAATTTAATAAAATTTAATATAATAAAATTTAATAAAAAATTAGTTTAATTAACATATATATAAAATATGTTTAAAATATTTATTTAGATTTATGTTAATATTTTAAAAATAGATTTTGTGATAACTTTAATAAATAAAAGTTGGAAAGATAAATTAAAGTTGATTTGTAATTTAATTTGTTTAAGAATTGGATTTAAATAAGAATTGATGTGAACTTATTGATTTTGAGATTTTAAAGATATGAATTTATAATTTGATTTGATTAAAGGCGATTAAGTGAATATTTCAAAATTAAAAATAATTGAAGTTGGATATTTAACTTTTAATTTTTGATTAAAATTTGTAATTTGAGATTTTATTTAAATGTTTATAAAAGTAATTTTATAAAATGACCACGGTGTGAAATAAACGTTTGGTTGTTAAAGAGACCGAGATCGGATATTGTCATACTCTCTGCCAATACCAAAAACCACTTTAACAACTGTGCACGTGGTGGACAATCCAAAACGAAGTAGGATGGTTTGGCGAATGCTACTGTATGTGGTATGAACGCAGACCTGACTCCCTCGGGTCAGCTTGATATGACTAAAACAGGAGCTATACCTGGACCAAGTGAGGTCGCACCTTCGATCGAGCAGGCTTCTTCGAAACCATATCTACTACTTCGTGATTTGGTTGGATGCACATTTGATTATGGGAGTATGTCTCGAGTTGGGCGGTAGTAACTGCTCTTCGTTACCTCCAGCCCGGTTTTGCAAAACGGTAGTATCCTACCCTGGGCATTATCTCGCATGCCTTATCGAGCCCATTACGACTTTGGTTTGTATCATACCTATGGCGTGCTCTTTGAGTATCCCACTAGTTTGGTGGAGCTTACAATATCTGTATACACTACGATATTTATATAAAATGTGTTAAGGGGGATATGGGTAATGCCTTAATGCTATTTTAATATTTTACTTTACTGTAGACATTATCTATGTAGCGTATTGTATTATGTATGTAGATAGTTTCACGGATTCTTAAAGGATGGAATCCTAAGCATTCTTTAAGTTATATTACATTTCACTTGAGTTGATTTACTTGCATAAGAATGTCAATCCTGACTCGAGTGTTTTGTGTTTTGTGTTTTGCTTTATGCTCGAGTCAGCCTGAGTGTCATAATATTTGAGACTCACCTTTGGAGCTTGGAGATCTATCTTATATCTATTCAGATTTTCAGTTACTTCGGTTATTTCCAGTTATTTATGTTCAGTCTTGTCATTTGCTTACGTGTTAGAGACTTCTTTGTACTTGGACTTATGTTGTATTTGCTTTAGCCTCTGATGTTTCTGTAGTAGCTTTATGCACTACTATTTATCGATTCCACTGCGTATTGTTGTATTACTCTGTGTCTGTGATTGATTTATTTACTGTATATGCTAAGTATTGCCAAATATAAATAACAATCTATTGTTTTGAGCAATTCAAGTCTAACATGTGTGGATTATTGTCGATTTGAATGGTTCGAAATGACGGGTCGTTAACTAAGGCTGTACCGGTTAAAAATTCCACCGCCTAACCGATTAAAAATAACCATTCGTAACCGACGGATTTTTTGGTCAAGCGGTTGCCGTTGACTGCTGATGGTGCGGTAATTCTCACCGCAGTAAGTGGTAGCGGCCATGGTTTAAACTTCTCTGCCGTCGGCTAACCGTGTACCGCTTATTTTTCCATCCCGATGTTTAGTTTTCCATGTCGATGGAAAATTAGGGTTTCATCTTTCATGTATTGACTTGTGCGGTGGATTTAATCTGGGTCGCTCATGCTATCTTCATATAATTTCTTGTCATAATTTTAATTAGGTTACTCATTTCATTTTCATCAAATCGAGCCATTGACACTCGACAGCTCCAATTAGCTTCGCAATCCATTATCGATTCGATTATGGTTCCTCTTTCATCATCACATTTAAATCCATCTCAAGAGACTTCTATCCAACCACAATCTGAGAATGAGGGTAAGCTTTCAAATTTAACACTTAATTAGTCTAAACATCATATCCGTTGCTGTGCTTATAATTTGGTGATTCACAGTGAAAAAGTTGTATTGCTACAAGCAATTTGTGGTTTTATACTTTCAATTTTTGACCTTTAACACTTTAATGATACTTATTTTGCTGGTCGGAGTTGATTTTGTTTATGCTGTTTAATTTATAAGAGATGTTAAAGGCTTAAAGCTGTATTATTTTCTTGTAACTTCTCAAGCAAGCAGAAAAATCAAATTAGAAAGTTTCTAATGTCATCGTTTTTCACTTTTTTGTTCTGTCTTAGACTATGGAAGTAACTGATTATTCATAATTGTTCTACTATTTTTTTTCTATTTTCTAATGCACAGTTACCCATTTGAGCTGCAAGATTATCACTTTTTTATCACTTTTTATCACCTTTTTGCTCCAAGTTTAACTAGAAAGATCAAAAGAGTTCTACTTTTTTGTTTCTATGCTTGATAATTGTGCAATGATAGCCATAGGCATCATATTAATCATTTATTTTAAAATTTTAGCTTTAGGTAAGGATACTAATATTATGCAAGTGCAAAATTCATCAAGTCCTACCATGGAAGTGGAACTATTGCTAGCAGCAGTTCAAGTTTCACCACCTGCAGTCTGCAACTCAACTCAGGTAAATCCTAAAACAAAGGCTAGTAAAAAACGTAAATCATGGGTATGAGATTATGCAACTGAGTCTACGGATGCCAACGGAAAAAGAATTGGCATCTATAATACTTGTGAAAAATTATTGCCTGCTGATAGTATACATTATGGGACCACTACTATTGCTGAGCATCTAAAACGTAAATGTAAAGAATGTCCGGCTTATCAAGGCCAGCTAAAGGGTCAACCCATTATAACTCAAACTAGTATGGATGGTCCATTGATTCCTCATTCCTTTAGCCAAAAAAGATGTGAAGAAAAGTTAGTTCGGTTTATTATTCAAGATGAGATGTCTTTTAGAATGGTGGAAGGAACAGGTTTCAAGCAGTTATTGTTTGAGTTGTGTCCTAAATTAAAAATACCAAATAGGCAAAAAATTGCTTCTCTTGTTTGGGAAATGTATCAAATGGAAAAGGCAAAAATTATGAGTGTGATAGGTAAACAAAGAGTTAGTATTACGACAGACACGTGGACGTCGGTACAAAATATTAACTATATGGTTGTCACGGCTCATTTTATGGATAATGATTGGAAGCTACATAAACGGATACTTAGTTTCACTAAAATCACTAGCCATGTTGGGTTGGAGCTAGGAAAAAGCTTGGAGGCTTGCTTGAGGGTTTGGGGCATAGAAAATGTGTTATGCATCACAGTAGATAATGCTAGTTCGAATGAACCAGCTATTGAGCATGTTAGAAAAAGACTTAATGACATGAATGGAGTTATTTTCAATGGAAAATTTATTCATATGAGATGCGCTTGTCATATTATCAATTTAATTGTCAAAGATGGATTGAAATAACTTTATAGCTCAATTGAAGCAATTAGAAATTGTGTCAAATATATTCACTCATCACCTTCACGATTAGAAAAATTTAGACCCTATGCATGTATGTTAAAAATGGATCAAATGTCCAATATACCAATGGATGTATGTACTAGGTGGAACTCTACATATAAAATGTTAGAAGGTGCACAAAAATATCAAAAAGTGTTTGCTATAATGGAGGAAGATGATGTTCACTTCATCAATTATTTTAAAGAAAGGGAAAGTAGAGAACAGACAAGGGTTGGACCACCATGCGATGTTGATTGGGTAAAAGCTACCGCGTTTGTGCATTTTCTGGAAATTTTTTATGAATCCACATTGATGCTCAGTGCGTCAAAAACTAGTACATCTCATTTGATTTTAAAGGTGGTGGCAGAATTGCTATGGGAAATTGATTTGAAGATCAGTGATGATTCTAATCCAATTTTACAACATGTAGCAATTTCTATGAAAGAGAAGTTCAATAAATACTGGGGAGATTTTGAAAGTGTCAATAAGATGATATACATTGCCCATGCTTTGAATCCAAGGTGGAAGCTTGATCTTATTGAAACATGTTTTGAATGTATTGGATACAATGAAGTCACTGTCTCTCATCGTAAACGAAATCAAAATGACTTTGCTCTCTTTTTATAATGAATATAAAGGGGTAGATACTGATATATGCACTTCTGTGGAAAATAAAATTCCTATATATTCAGAAAGTATCTTAACTGGGCTTTCTCCATTTGAGCTGCAAGTTAAACAAAGAAGAGAGGCTATGGAAGTAACTGATATTGCTAATGAAGTTGACAAATATTTTTCCGATCATTGTGAAAAAATTGACAGTGATTCTTTTGATCTTTTGAATTGGTGGAATGTTAACCAATCTTGGTATCCAATTCTTTCTAAAGTGGCAAAAGATGTACTCTCTATTCCTAGCTCCACCGTAGCAAGTGAGAGTGCATTTAGTTTGGGTAGAAGAATAGTGGATCCATTTAGAGCTTCACTTACTCCAAAAACAGTAGAGGCTTTAGTGTGTGCAAGCGATTGGATTAGAACGGACGACTTTAATTTTTATAAAGAACCAATCGAAGACGAAGTTCAACTCTACAAGGAACTTGAGGCTTTGGAAATAAGTAATACATGTTGATTTATTTGTTTATTAAAGTATTGTAAATACTACTTAATATGTTGCACTAAAGTTCTTTTGCTTGTGCTTTAGGTACTTTGAAAGCGACGACTCCTTCAACAAGCGTCGATCCAACTTCTAATGCATGTTAATGCATTATGAATAGGTGATAAAAATTTTTTTTCTAGTATTAAGAATTGAAGCTTTCATTACTCAAATATGACCATAATTCTATTTACTTTTAAAAATATTAAACTAGATACACTTTGTTAACTGGTTACTTACTGGCAGATGCATAACATAAGACACTTGATATAGTTTAATTTCATTCATACTTTCATAAAACTTTTGCTTGTTCTATTGTTAAGAATTGAATGGCAAAATATTGAACTTGATATACTTTGGGCCTCACTGATGTTTTTCAATACTCAAATATTGAATGCAGTCTCAAATATTGATTTCAGTACTCAAATATTGAATGCAGTCTAAAATTCGTACTGTAATATTCACACAATATAGTGACATTCACACAATACTGTTACAAAATATTGAACGTGATATACTTTGGGCATCACTGATGTTTTTCACTGAATACTTAATTGACAAAATAACAGAATCTGAAGTAATTTTTATTAATTCAAACGGATTTACCTATCCAATCTAGGTTTCCTGAACTTGAATTTTTTATATCAGTTTGGCTTTGAGATCAGACCAAAGTAAGGGAGGCAATTAAAAATTTGAGATCAGACAAAAGCATAGTCATCTTTGATATCATGTTTCATTTTCTTTTTGTGATTTATCAATGTTACGTAAACGTTTTAGGAAAAAAAATCTTGTATTTTTTCCAGTTTATGAGACTCCACGCTAGCTTAGTTAGTTGTTTAACATATATTGGATGGTGGTTGTTGAATGCATGTTGGCTGTGGGTTGTTCTTTGTTCTTCATTTCCTTGTTCCTTAATATTATTACCCAAAATAAATTTTTCAGTACTCAAATATTGAATGCAGTCTCAAATATTCATTTCAGTACTCAAATATTGAATGCAGTCTGAAATTCGTACAAGTAATATTCACACAATATAGTTACATTCATTTCCTATTTTATTAACAACTTTCATTTTGTAGTATTTTGGGATTTTGGGCCTTGGCTGCTTCATGTATTCATGATGCATATCGGCATATATAAGCACGTATAATTGATGCTCTACTTGAACTAATGGAGTCGGACTTTAGTCATAAAGATCTACCAAAAATAGCCGCTGAACTTGTGGAGCCACAAACTCTGCAAAGAATGAAAAAGACTTAGTTGTATATATTGAAGTTCTGAACTCTATTTACTAACTATGGTAATAGTTGCTAATGACTTCACTGGTCAGTCAGTCAGTGGTATTCCATGTGACGCAGCGGATAATTCAAAACGATCTTCAATCGATGAAAGTAGCAATCTGTGGATTGATGGATACTGAAATGCTCGAACTCGTTGATCCGAAGATACCGAACTTCTAGCTATCTCTGACTCGTTGATCCGAAGATACCGGGAAAGAGATCTACGATTCTTCAACGTTGATCTTGCGCACAAGATTCCGTGAATCGGCTTCAGCAAACGATGATTCGAGCGCACTCGAATGACGTAAGTGGAGATAGGAGATACACTCGACTACCAATTGAAATTGAAAGCACAAAGCTAACAAAAGAGAATTTTATTCAATATTCAACAACCCCTACAAATGAAACAACTCGCCTATTTATAGGCTACAACACGCAAAGCAGAAAAAAATACAACTCCTAAGTCGGCAACCGACTTAACAACATCTCCGACTTAACATAAGTCGTATACGACTTACAACACAGTTCAGAAAAACTTTAAAATATTACAAGTACAATGGTCACACGACTTAAAGAAAAAAAATGCAACGACTTAATGCTAACTCGGTAACGAGCTTCGCGATCTAAAGATAACTCGGCAACGACTCAACCGAAGGTTGTAAAGCACTTTCGCGACTTACTGGAGCTTCATGAGTCATTCGCGACTCAAAATTATCTCGCGCGCGCATATGGAGGAGACAGGGAGGGGATTAGGTCGTAATGGAATTGGAGTTAGGTCAGAGCATCTGGATTTCATTTGCGATGTTAGGTCGTAGGTCGAGGCTTTTGATGTTAGGTCGTAAGTCGATAGGTCGGAGCATGGATTTAGGTCGTAGGTCGGTGATGTCGACTGGAGATAGGTCGGCAATTGGATGGGGTAGGTCGGCAATTGGATCGGGTAGGTCGGCAATTGGTTCGGGGTCTGTGAATTGGTGAGTCGGAGATGATGTGCGACTTAAGTCGGCAGAGTTAGGTCGTCTACGACCTTGGGTAGGTCGGCCGCGACTCAACCGAGTAAGTGTTTCATCATCCTCCCCTTGTTGGAAGGAATTCGTCCTCGAATTCACACCCTTGTCACCTTCGACAAATTCCTCTCCATAATATGGAACCAAATGTTTAACGTTGAAAACGTCTGCAGTGTGAATATGATCTGGCAACTTTAACTGATAAGCATTGTCATTGATTTTCTTCAAGATTTCTACTGGTCCAATCTTTCGAGCTTTCAATTTGTTGTAGGCTCCAACCGGAAAACGATCTTTCGTCAAAACCGCGTAAACAAAATCACCTTCTCTGAAGACTACACTTCTTCGTTTCTTATCCGCCATTTGTTTATACTTCTCGTTTGCCTTTTCCAATCGTTCTTGAACGATTCTATGGCAGTCTTTCAACCCATCAACAAAATCAACAGCCCGTTTAACTGTTCCCTTCAAATGTGGCACTATTGCTAAATCCAACGGTCCACTGGGTAAATTGGAATATACAATCTGAAATGGACTGTAACCAGTGCTTCGGTTAACAGCATGATTATGAGCAAACTCTGCCTGGCATAACTTCATATCCCAACTCTTCAAATTATCCTGTACAAGACATCTCAACAGATTTCCCAATGATCTATTCACAACTTCAGTTTGCCCATCCGTCTGAGGATGATATGCACTACTAAACTTCAGCTTCGTTCCCACCATCTTCCATAGACTCAACCAAAAGTGACTCAGAAATCGAGTATCTCGGTCAGAAACAATAGATTCGGGTAAACCATGTAAACGATATATTTCTTTAAAGAATAATTGTGCCACTTGAACTGCATCCGCTGTCTTCTTATAGGCTATAAAATGTGCCATCTTCGAAAACCTGTCCACCACAACAAATATAGAATCATTTCCCCTCTGAGTTCTCGGCAATCCCAACACGAAATCCATGCTGATATCAACCCATGGTTTGGTAGGCACGGGTAACGGCATATATAACCCCGCATTCGTCGCTGTTCCTTTCGAAACCTGACAAATATGACACCTCTCCACAAATCTTTCTACCTCTTTCCTCATTGACGGCCAAAAATAAGATTGAGAAATTAACTGCAACGTACGATCTCTACCCACATGCCCTTCTTCATGTAATTCTTTAACGATCTTCATTCTCAAGCTACAGTCTGGGATGCACAATCGATTTCCTTTAAACAGAAAACCATCCACCAACACAAATTCATCAGTGCTTCCTTCCTTTACCTTTTCAACAAATTTCACAAAGTAAGGATCTTCTTCAATCAATTCTGGCAATAATTCAAAACCTGTCACTTCAACTTTCATTGTCGTCAACAAATGACTCCTCCTGCTCAAAGCATCAGCCACACGATTGGTTACCCCTGACTTGTGCTTAACGACAAAGGTAAACTGCTGCAAATAAGCAATCCACGATGCATGTCTTGCTGAAATCTTGTCTTGTCCTTGTAAATGTTTCAACGCCTCGTGATCAGTGTATAAAACAAATTCTTTCTGGAATAAGTAATGTCGCCAGTGCTTCACTGCTTGAACAACAGCATAAAATTCCACATCATAGGTATTGTATCTCATCTTTGCTCCTGACAACTTCTCGCTGAAATATGCAATAGGACGCCCATTCTGACTCAACACCCCTCCAATTCCAACCTTTGACGCATCAGTATGCAGTTCAAACAATAACTAAAAATCTGGTAATACCAGAATTGGTGCAGATGTCAGCAACTTCTTGATCTTCCCAAAAGCAATCCCAGCTTCCTCCGTCCAAGAAAATTGTTTCCCCTTCATGCAATCAGTCACCGGTGCCATCACGCTACTGAAGTGTGGAATGAATCTTCGGTAGAATGACGCTAGCCCATGAAAACTTCTCACTTCTGTAATTGTCTTCGGCTGTGGCCAATTCCTGACTGCTTCAACTTTATTCTGATCTACCTGGATGCCCTTCTCCGAAACAATATACCCCAAGAACAAAACACGATGCGTCATGAACACGCATTTCTTTGTCGCACCATAAAATTGTTCCTTTCGTAAAATAATTAACACTTCCTTCAGATGTTGAACATGCTCTTCCAGACTCCTACTATAAATCAAGATATCGTCAAAGTACACCACCACAAATTTCCCAATGAAAGGCCTAAAAATTTGATTCATCACTCGCATGAACGTACTCGGTGCATTCGAAAGACCGAACGGCATCACCAGCCATTCATACAACCCCTCTCTCGTCTTGAAGGCTGTCTTCCATTCGTCTCCAGGTCTAATCCGAATTTGATGATATCCGCTTTTCAAATCAATTTTCGAAAAGATAGTAGCCCCACTCAACTGATCCAGCAAGTCATCCAACCTTGGCATTGGAAATCTGTATCGTACAGTGATTTTATTCAATGCTCGACTGTCCGTGCACATCCTCCATGTCCCATCTTTCTTCGGTACCAATAAAGCTGGCACAGCACATGGACTCAAACTTTCCTGTACACGTCCCTGCTCAAGCAATTCTTCCACCTGCCTCCTTAATTCTTCATGCTCCTTCGGACTCATTCGGTAATGCGGTCTATGTGGCAATACTGCTCCCGGAACAAGATCAATTTGATGTTGAATGTCTCTCAGCGGCGGTAACTCGTTAGGCAACTCGTCTGGAAATACATCCTCAAATTCTTTCAATACTGACTTCGCTTCTTCTGGGATTTCAACCTCTTCACTGCTCTCACGCCCAATCAACAAGAACACTACCGGTTCCTCCTCGATCTCCTTAACAAACTCCTTCAAAGATAACAACGTTTTCAGTTCTTCAATCTCCTCCAGTTTGTTTTCTTCTTGTTGGCGTTTCTTCGGAACCAGAGTAATCTTTGTACCTTCGAACATGAAACTGTAACTGTTGGTCCGTCCGTCATGCTGCACAGCTCGATCATACTGCCACGGTCTCCCCAGCAACAAATGACAAACGTCCATATCTACGACATCACACCAGATTTCATCTTTGTATTTCTTCCCAATTGAAAACTTCACACAAGCTCTACGTCCAACTTTCACTTCACCACCCTTCCTCAACCAAGCTAACTTGTACGGTTTAGGATGTTTCTCGGTTTTCAACTCCAACTTCTTCACCGCTTCTGTAGAGATAATATTATCACAACTCCCAGCATCAATAACAAATTTACAAACTCTTCCTAGAATAGTGCATGTAGATTGAAAGATATTGTTCCTCAACCAACTACTTTCCTCTTCTTGCTTCGGTGTTAAACAACTTCTCCTCATCATCAATGCGTACCCGTCATCTCCCGACAGTAAGTCTTCCTCCTCAACTGGTAAAGAATTAGAGCATTCAGCTTCTTCATCCTCATCCTCAACCTCAGCAATCATTGCTCTCTTCTTTGGCTTTGGTCACTCATTGCTTTTATGACCCAACTCCTGACAGTTATAACATTTGAAACCGTTGTTAACCTTTGCCTTCTCAACCTCCTTCACCACTGGTTTACTGACAGGTTTAGAAACATTAGAACTTCCACCAACACCCTTCACTTGATTATTGGAATTCGTAAACACACCACCTCCTCCTCGTCCCTGCTTCTCCCAAGCCAACGCTTTCTGATGTGCTTCCGCCACAGATCTTGGATCGAACATATTAACCATATCCTGAATCTGCATTCTCAATCCCCCAATGAATCTAGATGTCAGCTGCTCTTCCGTTTCCATAATGTCATTCCTCGCAATAAGCTGGTAAAACTCATCCGCGTAATCATTAACAGTCTTCGTGCCCTGCCTCAAGTTCTGCAAACGTTGATACATCAAAGATTGATAATTGTAAGGTAAGAACGTTGCTTTCATTAATTTCTTCATCTTTTCCCAAGATTCAACTTTTGACTTCCCCATTCGTTCACGGGTAAGTTTGGTTTGCTGCCACCATGCCAAAGCTCTACCCCTCAACCTTGTAGCAACCAACTTCACTCTACGACGTTCTGGAACTTCTTTGAAATCAAAAATTTCTTCAACATTAGCCACCCAATCCAAAAACTCCTCAGCCTGCATACCACCTTTGAATTCTGGAATTTCTGTCTTCATCCCAGATTCCCACTTGTGATCGTATTCCGACTGATTCCTTCCTCGTCCACGTCCTCGTCCATGAACACTACCACCATCATACTCTTCTTCACCATCCGATGTATATCGATGTCGATCCTGACCACCAACATCTCTACCACCACCATTTCTTCCACCAACATTCCTACGATCTACATTCCTCCGTTCTCGATCAGTCACATTTCTATCACGACCTCGATCATCAACATTTCTATCACAATCTCGATCCACGCTTCTATGATCACTATCAACACTTCTCTCCCGATTAGAATGTGGTGAAACTCTACTTCTTCCATGGCTCGATTCAGGTGATACTCTTCTCTGATTTTGACTCATCTCCAACATCATCCTCTCTAATCGACCAATCCCTTCATTAATCTTCTCATTGAAATTCTCGTTGATTCTTTGCTCCATCTCATCGGCTTCTTCTCTCCCATACAAAGCATCAATGTTGCGATAACGGTTAGCTCTTCTCGGAGGCATGATCACTCTTCAACAAATTCCAACAAAAACTTCACTTCGATCTAAAAATCTTCAAATCAAAACTACCCACTTGTTGAAATCTTCAAAAATCTCCAAATGAACAAATCTCTTCAAAATCTCGATAACCCACTTCTCCAAATGATGTAAATCTCGCACAACTCCAAAAATCTACGCAAACTCCTTGCGTTCTCGCTCTGATACCAAACTGACGCAGCGGATAATTCAAAACGATCTTCAATCGATGAAAGTAGCAATCTGTGGATTGATGGATACTGAAATGCTCGAACTCGTTGATCCGAAGATACCGAACTTCTAGCTATCTCTGACTCGTTGATCCGAAGATACCGGGAAAGAGATCTACGATTCTTCAACGTTGATCTTGCGCACAAGATTCCGTGAATCGGCTTCAGCAAACGATGATTCGAGCGCACTCGAATGACATAAGTGGAGATAGGAGATACACTCGACTACCAATTGAAATTGAAAGCACAAAGCTAACAAAAGAGAATTTTATTCAATATTCAACAACCCCTACAAATGAAACAACTCGCCTATTTATAGGCTACAACACGCAAAGCAGAAAAAAATACAACTCCTAAGTCGGCAACCGACTTAACAACATCTCCGACTTAACATAAGTCGTATACGACTTACAACACAGTTCAGAAAAACTTTAAAATATTACAAGTACAATGGTCACACGACTTAAAGAAAAAAATGCAACGACTTAATGCTAACTCGGTAACGAGCTTCGCGATCTAAAGATAACTCGGCAACGACTCAACCGAAGGTTGTAAAGCACTTTCGCGACTTACTGGAGCTTCATGAGTCATTCGCGACTCAAAATTATCTCGCGCGCGCATATGGAGGAGACAGGGAGGGGATTAGGTCGTAATGGAATTGGAGTTAGGTCGGAGCATCTGGATTTCATTTGCGATGTTAGGTCGTAGGTCGAGGCTTTTGATGTTAGGTCGTAAGTCGATAGGTCGGAGCATGGATTTAGGTCGTAGGTCGGTGATGTCGACTGGAGATAGGTCGGCAATTGGATGGGGTAGGTCGGCAATTGGATCGGGTAGGTCGGCAATTGGTTCGGGGTCTGTGAATTGGTGAGTCGGAGATGATGTGCGACTTAAGTCGGCAGAGTTAGGTCGTCTACGACCTTGGGTAGGTCGGCCGCGACTCAACCGAGTAAGTGTTTCATCACCATGTCATGTTATATTATATATTATGTAACATATATGATGAACATTATAAATCATTTTGTATATTAAATGCTATGATCAGTAGTCAGTACGACTCAACAATACTATATATATGTTGAACTGGGTTATATATGATATAGTGTACTGTGGTGTGATGCATCATGTTTACAATTTTGTTTTTTAATTCCTAGTTTGTTAAACATGTTAATATAGCAATGAATGTGCATGAAGTTTTTAACTTTTTATATAAACTATTGTTATTTATGTCAAACGGTTGGATTCTAACCGTACCATGTTGGATGGTACGGTAACCGCACCGTTTAAAAATTAACCATAAGTAACGGTTGACGGTGACGGTTGGTAAAATGATCTAACCGTTCAAGAACGGTATGGTAATGGTTACCTTAAATTATAACGGTTGCCGCATCATATACACCCCTATCGTTAACTCTTGTGTAAATGAGCCCATTATAGTGCACTTAAATGCAAAAATGACACTCATCCTTTACATACTTTCGCATGCTCTAGGAAATAAATTTTCCTTTCTTTCATTCGCCCTCTTTCTTTGCATGTCCACACTTCATGCATGTGCCCTCTTCTCCCTCATATCTCCTCGTCCATGCATGTATTCTTCCTCAATGCTTCATTTCCTACCCGCTCACTCAAACCTCTACAAGCCCACGGCCCAACATGCATGCAAGCTCCATTTTGTAAAAATGAATGTGTTCATTTCTCCTTTGTTGTGCATGGTTCGTAAACTAAGAGAAGAAGTTGAAGAGGTGGAGTATTTATTTTGTGAAAAAATAATAATTGAAGAAGTGCTATGTGTTTTCTTCCCATGCGTGCATGAATGTGTCTCCCACCCCCTTATTTCATGCGTGCTCATGTTTATACGAAGAAGAAGAAAATAAAAATAAAAATGTGTCTCTCTTCTTTCATACATGTGTTTGAATGTATGCTTTGTTCCCTGAATGTCTAAGTGTTTTTTCCTCTTTTTTTCAAATGTGCGTGTATACATCAATATATAAACAAATTTTCTTAGGAGCTAAGGAAAGTAAGGAGATATAATTAAATGCAAAGAAAACAAAAGCATGTGCCACATAAACAAGGACAAACACTTAGCAGCCAACTCAAGTAAAAACATTAAATGCAAAAACGTGGGGTGCACAGAAAGATATTTTGGTTTGTTTAAAGTTTTAAAAAGTTTTGGGGTACGCCGCTACACAATATTCTGTTCGCATATGGACCATGAACGATCAAAATAAAAATATAATTGCATATAACAACGTTACGTGATCACAAAACAACATTAAAATAGACCGGTTAATTTATTCTGTAAAATTTCAAAAGAACCGACGTTTGACAAAAAAAAACTCAAACGAAAATTTAATTATTTTTTAAATTAATATGGAAATTTTTTATAAATTAAATTAAAAATACGTCTCAAATATCCAGTCTAAATTTGAAATAGTTGTTTCATTATAATTTAATCTAAATCCGAATATTCAAATAAATTAAATATTCAAATTTGAAGACCAAAAACTACGGGTCGTTACATTCTTCTCCCCTTAATCGAATTTCATCCCGAAATTCGAAGGACGGAAAAATATAATGAAAAACAAACCATCAACAAAAATAAAGCATACCAAAAATAGTTATCACCCATAACCCCGGTCGGAGTTACGTTACCTTATCCTATCCATTTTTATTTATCAAATTATGGTAGTTTCATTTTTTAAAATTCCTAGGTTGATCTAATTACTAACCTAGACAAATTTTATTTAGGCACCTAACCTAAGCTCTGATACCATCTGTAATGACCTGGGTTTTCGGACCAGTCACAATCACCAAAAAATCCTTCTGTTCTAAAACTAAGATTGAAAACTACCATCTTAATACACAATATTTGATAAATATTCAACATTACTAAATGTATATGATACAACTTTCAATTATACAAGTTATCAGAGTGATCATTTATTCTACAGTGTGCTTTAACCCAAAATCAAATATTACAAATAAACTGTAAATCTACCCCTGCGCAACTCTAATGAGAAACAACAATATCTTTACCCACAAACTCAATAAACAATGTAAATGCGAAAAAAAATAGTAAGCAGGAAAGATACAACAATATACGATATATGGCAAACAATAAACAAAAAAATGTTATGTTATTATTGGGGCTGCATCACTACCATTTGTGACTGCCTACGTACCCCTATCTAATTGGGTACGCAATTAGATACAGGATTGATCCAACATAGTTCTCCTACCGCAAATAGGACTTATTTAGCATACGATGCACAAATAATATGCAATTCCCAAAACTTCCGACTTAGGCTTAATCTTCAAATTTAGATTTTCAAAATCTAATTAACTTTATGGAAATTATCTCTTGCACTTTATTCCCGAATTCTTATTTCAAAACTTTTGAAACACACACACACACACACATATATATCTTTTGTATTCAAATTATTCCTTTACTTCGGGATCTGAAAACAAATCACCTTTGAAACGATACTAATATACAAGCATACAAACTATATGCTACCTGATCGGGAGGTTTCTCCCAATAACAAGGCAACTGGGTCCCGGCCTTCCAAAAAATATAGATATGTATATCCCTCTATTCGTCGAGCGGACTATACTGAGGCTATAGAACATCTGCACCTCCCTTGCCCAACTTTTTAGTTATAGGTTATTCGAATCATTGATAATATTACAAATCATTTTATATCCCGAAGTGACAAATCATTTTGCACTAATATTCACAAATACTTTCAAATCTATAATAATTTCCATTTCTAAATCCTTTTAAAAATCATCTTAAACCATTGGGTTTCGTCCTCGATATTCTTTCCGTTTTATAAAACATTTTTATAAAACCATTATGCAAATCACTTTTATATAATATAACTTCAAAATATTCATTTCCAAATATTTCTATTTATTTAAACATTTCATAAACTTTCATTTAGGAAAACCAACTTTGAAAATAATTCCACTGACGTCGAATTATTATAACTAATTATAACAATTAAATGAACCAATATTATCGCTAAACACCTTTTAGTCAAATCGTGAGATAAATCACAAGGTGTTAGCATATAATTGTTGTCTTCCCAACCCATGCATATAGATAATTAATTGCTCATAACTGATCGAGCAAAGTCAACAATCAATAAATAATCAGTGCTCATAAACTGGCTGAGTGCAATCCAAACAACCAAATAATCAATCAACAACAATAATAAATAACAATACATATATTTATTAAACAATTAACAATCAATATCAAATAGATCAATTATCGAACAATAATAAATCTACATGGTTTATAATAGCAGAATGAGAGTTTGTTCTGCTAATTAAATATCACCAATGAAATATAGTTATTTGATTACGTAAATTGTAATTAATTTTAATCACTAACAATTTATCAATATTTTATACTTCGTCAAAAGTGTCAAATAATTATTCTAATGTGTTCTATTCGTTTATACGAATCTATAATCGAAGGAGCTCTTGCCACGTACAAATCATTTTTCTGTTCTGTTATCACTTTGCAACGGTCTAAAAAACTCGATAATGGCTTCCTAATTCCGCCTTCTCCCTCCTCTCGTATTTTTCTTTAGGTTATTCCTTCTTCGCCTCTTCAGTTCTGTTTGTTGGTGACTGTAAGTTGTGCATTCTCTCTAATTTTAGCATCTCGTTGGTTGCTGTTCTCTTTCAGCTGTTTCTATGGAATTGGGGGTTTTCTCCTTTAAAGGAGAATTCGTGAGGCTTTGCCCTCCGTTCGCCGCCATCGCAGAGGCCTTGCTTTCTGTTGTGGCTCCTCCTTTGTCTGTTTGCTTTTTGAATGATTGTTCGGTCGAGATTGAAGTGTACTCGATTGGGGCTTTCTCCGATTTGGCTAGATTTAAGTTTCTGTTGGTTGAGGGTTTGTTTATGGAACTTACCCCGTGCTTTATGGGGTTGAATCGCTGTTTGCTTGGTTCGTCGTCAGAGGCAGATCGGGATTTCACCACCCGATTCGTGCCAAGTTTGGAGTTTGGGGCTTCGGTGGGTTCATTGCCTTTGGGTTCGACTGAGAATTCCTTTGGCTCATTCAGTGCTGTTTCTGGCAGTGGTCTTTCGGTCGACTCTTGCGTCGTTGGTTTCAAGGAGAGGAAGAGGGGAGAGTTCACCACTCCTTTCTCGCCTCGTATTTCGGTGTTGGGTTGTTCTTCACCTACTGATGCTTTTGCTGGTGATCTCTGCTTTGGCTCGTATGAGGGTGGTGAGGTAGATAAAGAGTTCATCACTTTATCTCCTTGCCCCTGTTCAATGCCTTCTGCTTTTTCGGCATTGCCTGGTCTCTCCTCTGAGTTGGTGGGGATCGTTCCTGGGTTGGATGAGGTTGGTGGTGGGACTTTGGGTCCTACCATGGATGTGGTTCTGTCTGGGGCTGCGGCACTATATGCTCCTATTTTCCAGGCTGCTGAGGCTTTGTGTTGGAAGGTTTGCTTTTCTCACTCTCTTTCGCTTTTTGTTGTTTTTTTCGATTTGCACTGTCCGTTTAAGTTGATGGTTGTGGATATTGGTTGTGTCTTGGTGAGCCTTGACACGCTTTGGTGTGTGCTCACTGTTTGTTCCTCTTCGTCTGTTTGCTTGTCTGGTCCCTGTGGGTATGATTCTTTTGTTGCGTCTGCCTGTTTGTTGGGTTGCCTGCGGAAGTGCTTTTGGCTTCTGTCAGCTATGCTGTCCATTTGTTTCGGCTACGGTTTTATCTTAACAACCGAGTCAGTTTGGTCTGGTTCGTGTGGGCCTTTGTTTCGGGTTTTGGTGCTGTGTCTTTTTGAGGGCTGGTCTGTTTCAGTGATCTGGTCCTCTCATTGGGTTCCGTTGTCGGCAGTTTTTACTTGGCGCCATAGGAAGGTAGGGTTTGCTTGGAGCGACTGGTTTGGGCGGTATTCCATCTCTGTGCGTATAGTGATCACCAGTGATCACTATACGGACAGCCTGGATTGTTGCCAGCTTTTATTGCTTTGTTTTACTGTGCCTTCTGTATGGTCCGCCCAGCGAATCTTACCGACATTTCGGGACTGTACTACCAGTGACAGTCTCGCATCGGTAAGATTCCAACAGCAATTGGGGTAGCCTATGGTTTGCTTCCTTACACCTGACCGGTCCCTGTCGTGTTCGTCAAGCTTCGTCTTCCCGTCCGCTTCTCCTTCTTTTTCAGCCTTTCAGTCGGAAGCAGCTGGGGCCTCAGGCGTCGATGGCTCTTCTCCTACCTTTCCAGACTCCATCCTCGCTACTTCCTGTACCGCCCTTGATAGGTTCAGGTGGCAGTCTGGTGTTCGCCCTCCTCGTCTTCCCTCTTGTCTGCTTTTTTATTCTTTTATTGCTGATCCTTCAGTTCTCTTGAGCATGCCGTCCTGTTCTTCGGCATGCTCTCTCCCCTCTTCGTCTTGTTCTCTGTCCATTACCATCCCGTTGATGAGTAAGGAAGAGATTGCGCTTCTTAACGAGCGCCTTGATTGTTTGTCCAGGAACTCGGCTCCTGAGGTTGCTGAGGCGTCCCAGCTGGTTTTTCAGGGCTCTGTTTGTGAGGAGTTGTCGGTGATTTCTTCTCAGTCCCATCATTCTCCTGCCCGATCGTCTCGGCGACGATCGCGCAGGGTCCATTCTACTCCTCGCACCATCCGTACACGCTCTATAGCGGCGTCCGAGCAGATTGATAGATCTGCTCGATACTCTCTGTACCTTGCCTGAGCGTGCTTGGTCATCTTGGTTGTTGTGGTCTGTCCACCTCTTTTGTTGTTTTTCTCGCCTGTCTCTTTGGCTCCGTCTGGTTTCAGTCATGTCGAACTTTTTGTTTTGGAATGTCCGCGGTATAGGTAACGATGCGTCTTTGGCTAGACTTAAACGCATTGTCCGGAAACACTCGATAGGCTTGGTTGCTCTTCTGGAACCATTCATACTTCCGGAAGGTATTACCAGCACCGTGTTATCCCTTGGTTTTGGTGGTGGCTTTGCCAATGTCTCTGGTAAGATTTGGATCTTATGGTCCAAATCCTTTTCGGCTCGTTCTGTTTTTGACTCTGTTCAGCTTCTTTCGGTAGTCTGCTCTTCTCCCTCCTTTGGATCTCCTTTTCTCTTCTCGGCTTTTTATGCTATTTGTGACTGTACGGAGAGGTTATCTCTATGGTCAGACATTATTGGTCTTGGTTCTTTGGGTATTTCTAACTCTTTGATGGGCGGCGATTTTAACATCGTCGCCTGCCAGGCTGAGAAACGAGGGGGAGCTGCCATCAACCGTCTTGCAATGGCGGACTTCAACTCCTTCATTGTCAGCTCTGGTCTCTCCGAGCTCCCTTTTGTGGGCTCTGCGTTCACCTGGTCTAACAATCAGGTGGGCCCTAGTCGCATCCTCTCCAGGCTCGATCGGGTTTTCGGATCAGAGGATTGGTTCGGTTTACCTTTTTCCTTCTCCGTAGCTCATCTACATCGGTCCCTCTCTGACCATTCCCCGCTGGTTGTTCATTGCTCTCCCTTCTCCCTGTCCGGGCCCTCTTCTTTCCGCTTCCAGAGCATGTGGAGATCGCACCACACTTTTCACCAAGTTGTGGCTGATTCTTGGTCCGTTCCCATTATTGGCTCTCCCTGTTCGGTTTTCAGTCGCAAACTGAAGCGTCTCAAATGCTGTCTTAAGGTTTGGAACGCTGAGGTCTTCAAGAACGTCTTCGATCGTGTCCGGGTGGCTGAAGAACGCTTATCATAGCCGAATCTTTGTTTGATGAGGTCCCGTCCGCGTCCAATAAGGAGGCGTGGGCCTTGGCTCATTCCACCTACTCTGCGGAGCTTCGTATTGAGAATGAATTCCTTCGTCAAAAGGCAAGGGTAAAGTGGGTGGTTGACGGCGATGCGAACTCCAAATTCTTCCATTCTTTCATTCGAAAGAAGAACAACTTTCTCACTATTCGTGAGATTCTGCGGCCTGATCATTCTTTGGCATCCTCGCCCGAGGAAGTGAAAGATACCCTTTTGGCCCATTTTCAATCCTTTATGGGCTTTTCGTCCGAGGTGGCAACCGATTCTGCTTTGCTTGCCTTTATTCCCAGGTTGGTTCTCCCGCCAGAGAGAGACCTTCTAGCGGTCCTCCCTTCCCCTGAGGAAATCCGTGCCTCTGTTTTCGCCCTGAGTAAGGATAGTGCGAGCGGCCCGGATGGTTTCAACGGTACCTTTTACCGTTGTTCGTGGCCTATTATTCAGGCGGATTTTTGTCTTGCTGTCCAGTCCTTTTTTTCCGGAAGTTGCCTCCCCTCTGGTTGGACCTCCACCAACCTTTTTCTTATCCCAAAGTGCGACAACCCTCGATCCTGTGGGGATTTTCGTCCTATTAGCCTATGCAACTTCTCGAATAAGGTTATTTTCAAGATCCTTGCTAGTCGTTTGGCCCCTTTCCTTGAGCGTATTATCTCTTCGTCTCAAGCGGGGTTCGTTAAAGGGCGCTTAATTTCTGACAACGTCCTGTTGGCCCAGGAATTGATCTCCCAGCTTGATAGGAAAGTTAGGGGTTCAAATGTTGTCTTCAAATTTGATATGGCTAAGGCTTACGATCGTATGTCCTGGTTTTTCATCATCAAAGTTTTAAGATCGTTCGGTTTTCCGGAAACCATCATCGACCTAGTTTGGAGACTTATTTCCAACTGCTGGTTCTCTGTGCTTATTAATGGTTCTGCTAACGGTTTTTTCAAAGCTGGGAGGGGTTTGCGCCAAGGAGAACCGCTTTCGCCCACTCTTTTTGTGATCGCGGCTGAAGTTTTCATCCGCGGTCTTCATACCCTTACGGTTTTTGGTCAAATTCAGCGATTTGGAATCCCTAGGGGTTGTCCTCTTATTTCTTCTCTTTCATTCGCTGACGACATTGTTATCTTCTCAAACGGGGGTCGTTCCTCCGTTCGTCGTCTTCTTTGTTTCATCCACCAATACGAACGGTCCTCTGGTCAGCTTGTTAACCCTTCCAAAAGTTGTTTCGTTCGTGCTAAGGACTGTTCTTCGTCTCGATCCTCTTGGATTGAGACCTTCTCGGGCTTCAAGGAAGCTTCTTTGCCGTTACCTTACCTAGGTATCGCTCTATACCGTGGTAGGAAGCTTAACTCCTTGTTCGACTGCTTAACTGACAAGGTGAGGGGCCGGATTTGTCGCTGGAATGCGGCTCTTCTTTCCCAGGCCGGTAGACTGGTTCTTATTAAGTCTGTGCTGGATTCTATGGGCACTCATGTCTTTGCGGCAATGACCCCTACATCTTCCTTCTTCCGCTCGTATCGGTCTTTGGTCTCGTCCTTTTTCTGGGGCACAAAGGACGATCGCCGTCGCCACCACTGGGTTTCGTGGGACACTATTTGTCGTCCCAAGAACGAGGGCGGTTTGGGGCTTAGGCATCCTAAGGATATTTGTGCTGCTTTTGCTTGTAAACTGTGGTACAGATTTGGTGCTAATGACTCCTTATGGGCTAACTTCCTTCATGCTAAGTACCATAGGCTGGCTGGTTCCAACTTTTCGGGAACTCCGTCTTATGCAAGTGAGACTTGGAAGCACATGCAGTCTGTGAAGACCTTCGCTGATTCTCATGGTGGTCGGGCAGGCTGGGATGGCGCTCCATTCTCCATCCTGAAAGCTTGGTCCTCGGTTAGAATTTCTTGTCCTACTCGTCCATTATTTTCCTTCATATGGGATTCTCGCTCTCCTCCTAAGGTTTCACTTCTGATGTGGCGTATCCTTCATGACGGACTGCCATTGGATGAGAATCTCAAAAGGGTAGGCATTCCTTTAGTCTCCCGTTGCAAATGCTGCTGCATCGGGAATTCTGAATCCTTGAACCATTTATTCTTCGCCAGTTCTACTGCCACTGCATGCTGGAATTACTTTGGTAACCTTTTGTCTGTCCGCGGGGTTGCCAGATCTGCTAATGATCTGTCGGCTACCTGGTGGGCGCGGAAATCTGGGAAATCTCTTCGTTCGATTATTCATCGTCTGGTTCCTTGTCTTATCTGCTGGCACATTTGGTGTGCACGGAATAAGGCAATCTTCGACGACTCTCCTATGGTCCCCTCATCCATTATTCATCAAGTTAGGAATGATGTATTCCTAGCATTCCGTGGTCGTCCGTTTAGGGGCAACTTGAGCTCCAATGCTCATCGTTTTGTCCGTCTTCTTTCCATTTCTTGTGCGCCGAGTTCCGCCAGACTTGGCGTCGGCTAGGTCCTCCTGGCGGATTGCTGGCGTTCATCCAGCAATCTGGTTCCCCCTCCCCCCTATTATTTTTGGTTTGATGTTTTTGCTAGTGGTTCAGGTTTAGGTTTTGTGGTGGTTCGTCTTCCTTGATGGATCGGTTGTGTCTTCGCCGCTGCCTTTGGTTGTTGTTTCTATCCCCTATGATTTCCTCAGTCGGGTAGAGCTTGTCTTCGGCTGTCTGTTTGTTGGTGTTTAGATCTTGGTTGGTTTCGGGCTTTCTATTTCTGGTGGAGGTTGGTTTATTTCGGTGGTCTGGCCTACACCTTCATCGGGTGTAGCGGGATAGTCGGTTCAGTGGGTTGATGCTCCTCTTTTCTCAGGAGGGATTTTTTGTATTCTTTCGGCAGTGGATTCTGGTGCTTTCTATTCCTTTAGTACTCTTGTTAGGCTTGTTTTTGTACTGTTATTCTCGAAGGCATTTTTAAAATGTCTATTATATTTCTGTAAGCTCCCGGAGAAAGGCATTTTTTCTCCATCCTGTTATATATATATTCTTCCTTTAAAAAAAAAATGGCTATGGCCCCTAAAGTTTCTTTAAGAAGTTCAAAAAAAAACAAAAAAAATCTATAATCGAAGACTGTGGGTTAAACGGACTTCGTTTGGGGAAGTAATACATTTTTAAAGTTAACTACTTTAATTAGCTAATTAATTAACTTCCATATAAACAATCTCACCCAAGGCCCATATGCACGGCCCAACTCCCCATTTCAAACTGAAAGCAACATACCCTGCATACTACATCTACCAGCCTTCTTATCCTCCATACTCTCGTGTAAATGACCCTATTATAGTGCACTTAAATGCAAAAATGACACTCATCCTTTACATACTTTTGCATGCTCCAGGAAATATATTTTCCTTTCTTCCATGCACCCTCTTTCTTTGCATGTCCACACTTCATGCATGCGCCCTCTTCTCCCTCATATCTCCTCGTCCATGCATATATTCTTCCTCAATGCTTCATTTCCTACCTTCTCACTCAAACCTCTACAAGCCCACGACCCAACATGCATGCAAGCTCCATTTTGTCAAAATGAATGTGTTCATTTCTCCTTTGCTGTGCATTGTTCGTAAACTAAGAGAAGAAGTTGAAGAGGTGGAGTATTTATTTTGTGAAAAAAAAAAAAGAATTGAAGAAGTGGTCTGTGTTTTCTTTCCATGCGTGCATGAATGTGTCTCCCACCCCTTTATTTCATGCGTGCCCATGTTATACGAAGAAGAAAAAATATATTTATAAAATGTAGGGGTGTATACAATGCGGCAACCGTTATAATTTAAGCTAACCATTACCATATCGTTCTTGAACGGTTAGATCATTTTATCAACCGTCACCGTCAACCGTTACTTACGGTTAATTTTTAAACGGTGCGGTTACCGTACCATCCAACATGGTACGGTTAGAATCCAACCGTTTGACATAAATAACAATAGTTTATATAAAAAGTTAAAAACTTCATGCACATTCATTGCTATATTAACATGTTTAACAAACTAGGAATTAAAAAACAAAATTGTAAACATGATGCATCACACCAAAGTACACTATATTATATATAACCCAGTTCAACATATATATAGTATTGTTGAGTCACTGACTACTGATCATAGCATTTAATATACAAAATGATTTATAATGTTCATCATCCATATATGTTACATAATATATAATATAACATGACATGGAATACCACTGACTGACTGACCAGTGAAGTCATTAGCAACTATTACCATAGTTAGTAAATAGAGTTCAGAACTTCAATATATACAACTAAGTCTTTTTCATTCACTACATCAGAAAAGTCATTTCGCCAGCCGTGGCTAAACGATTTTGCCACGGCTTTGGGCCGTGGCAAAATAGGCAGTGGCAAAAATTTTGCCACGGTCCAGAGCCGTGGCTAAATGAAAATTTGCCACGGCCCAGAGCCGTGGCTCTTTTCTATTTTGCCACGGCTTGAGGCCGTGGCAATATTACATTCAGCCACGGCTTAGAGCCGTGGCAAATACATGTTTAGCCACGGCTTAAGGCCATGACTAATTTTTGTATGTTTTTCAAATTAATCAAAAGCCTCGGCTGTTCTTACTTTAGTTCAATTCAACAAAATAGTGATCTCAATTGAAACTCAAAGCATAGAGTAAATGTCTTAGTTCACAATATGGTTCATTGTTATAAACAGTTCATCAACTAAAATATATAGTTCATCAAGTACAATACAATGATACATGAAGACAAAAGTTTCAGATAGTTCATCAAGTACAATACAATGGTACATGAAGACAAAAATTTCAGATGGTTCATCAAGTACAATACAATGATACATTAAAACAAAAGTTCAATAATAATACATAATGCACACTACAAAGTGTAACTCCTTCTAATGCACTTGATGAACTGCAAGTTTTTGATTTCACACTATAAGGCATGTATTTCAACTTCAGGCTTCATATCATCCACTTCAACAGCATGGGTCATCTGTCAAAGATAAACAAATCAAATATTAGATTTTGATTGAAATCGTGTATACAATCTTAAGGGTCAGTTTATAGAAGGTTATAGAAGAAACACAAAGTTCTTGCATGGCCTTTGTGCCGCATGAGGCTCTGGGTTACATCAGGTTCTTGCATGGCCAAATTCAGGTTTGTAACTTTAGTATTATATCATATTTGTTTGATCAGCAAACATAATTAATGATTAGGTGCAAAGATGATGAATAAGCTCTATGATTTGTACTGAGAAAAATGAAAAGTACAGGGTTCAATTAACTACCAGCATATACTGTCAAACCCGTTTACTACTTCACAACCACTTTGATAAGTCATCAGCTCGTTTGTGGCATTACTCTACTTTTTGCTGATAAAATTACACGATCAACCAATATAATGCTATCCACAAACGGTTTTCACTGGTATACCCATTGTGGTAACAAATTATTACCTCATTTGTTTACCAGTGCCCAAGATTAAGATGTAATACATATATAGTACAGTATCTAAGGTCTAAATAATAGACCGACAGTACCTAAGTGGTCACGCTATCGTCTAAAATTACTTATATCTAGGTTTACTCTGTTAAATACCTTCGATGCTCCAATTATACTCAACTGCTACCTATACATTTTTTCAGATGTTTGTTGACAGTCCAAAAAAAGCACAAAGCGGGCTACAATGAATAGAACCATTTGTATTAAATTTACTCAGATTACACATATCTCTAAAGCACAAAGTCACTTTACAAAACTTCCTTGTCGTAAAACTAAATAATTTTAATATATATTTACAGCTTGACAAGGAACTGATTGTGTTTTTTAATTCATTGCGCTCGGATTTACTCTTTTGCATCATATGAACTGTGTTCATGTGTGCAGTGATGGTTAGAAAATAATGATTTGCTTTTATTCCTGTGTAGCATCTGCGAAAACTTTTATATTTATAAACTGTAGTAGCCAATTTGTAACTAACCTTCTACCCGGTGACCGGTCTAGGATTATACTGCTTCTAGAATATATTTGACCATTTCATACTGCTTCTGGAATATACTTGACCATTTTTTCAATATTTCTGCATCAGGATATGATAAGTTGGTGAATCTGAAAACAAACAAAAACTTGTAAATATGGTATGTTTAACTTTATTCTCGTTAACTAGTAAGCATGAAAGTTCACTTTTATTCTCATTACTAGTACCAGTATTAATTAGGTCTACGGCTAAAATGCATGAAGAAATCTAACATATAAAGAACGCAGCTTAACTCCCAAACGAGATGGCATCAAGTTTGGATCTCATATTATTATCGCATTATAATGAGCCACTTACATGTCAGATTAAAACACAATGGATAAGGCATGTTTTAGGCAATAATACTCCAAGTAGATCATGATAAGCATACAACATACATATATTATTAAGATATAAGATATAAGAAATATCTACACATATCTTTAGCCTTACAGATTGCGAACAGACATGAAAAATTAATGCATGGCCCAATCATTTCCAAATTTTACTACTGCACCATCAAAGTACTGTGCAAAAATTACGGAAAAAATTAACTTTTGAAGAAATACTATGGAGATAAGAAGAATAAGCACGACAAGAGTTTGATAAGTAGAAGATGCTAAGTAACAAAACAGGTGCATGTTGGGATAAAAACAGCAGTGACGACGATTGATGGACTGATCAAACTAAGGTATTTCACAATTTTAAAAAAAAATTCACAAGCACTAGTATGACATCCATTAACAATGTTTTCAATTCCTTTTTAGGATATTAGTAATATAGTGCTAAAATAGAGAAAAAGAAAGATACCATATTTGGACTATTTAGAGCTTGTTTTTAAAAATATGGTCATTGGTAAACACGTTCTCTCTACTCAGGAAGATGTCACTAATGTGGAGTAAAACGAGGCCATTGAGTTCCAAACGTTGCCTTTCCCACTTTTGAAGCCATTTGGGATGACGAATCCCTTCCTAGGAATACAGTATTTGACATAAGTTATACAAAAATAGTTCATGTCTACACAGCATAGGATCCCTTGGTTGTGGATCCGATTGTAATTCTGTTTCTGACTCTGTCTAAAAGAAGAAAAAGTATGATGCTCTTTATGTACTTTGATTAAGGTATGCTTTTAGCATTTAGTTAATGGTTCTGTATTTGCTATTTTCTGTGTTGTTTTCTATTTACATTCTTTCGCTTATACATGCGATAGTTTGTAGAGAACTGACAATTTCAATCGACCAAAAAAGGGACTGATAATAAATTGCTTGAGTAGACCTATTTGTCAAATAAGCTTATTGCCATAATCGCTTTATATTAAAACTTAATTACTGAAAAATATATTTAGCAAAACTTACTATCATGTTTGCCTAAAAACAAAAAACTTTTATGGTGCAAAACTGCATGTTATTTAATTGGTGTCTGCTTAATATAATCCAGGTTATGGGGTAGTTTGAAAATCGCTAATCCACTGTCGACATCATGCATTGAATTTTAAATCTTGGTCGGTTTTTTGTATTAATCATGTCTAATATAGTGGTTCGATATAATTTTAAATTTGCTTGCGTGTATGATCGAATACTTAAAATTTAATTGTCAACTTGCTATTGAGTTCTCTTACATTGGCGTACTTACTCTTATTTTCGGTGTGTGCGTGTGCAATGCAGATTAGCTATTATCGCTTTTGAAATAATAAGATTTACATTTTGAACAAAGAAATACAAAACTTTACATGGTTACCCATATCATATAAGTTACAGTAATATTTTGATGAGTTAATTACACAAAATGCCATATCTTATTTGTTGAGCATATAACAATAAGGTACATATACGTTCCACCTGCCTGAGAAACAAAGAAGATATTTGTGCTCTGAACAGTACAAAAATAGAAAAAAAATGCATAAATTAAAGTTACCTGCATTGTACAACTTTGGTCAAGGAGCACTAGTTGAACAGGCAGGTGATATGACGTTCTACACATACCTTGTAGAGGAAATGGGATCGAGTTTGTAAGACTTTATAATAAATGCTTATACTACTCTTACAAAAAGTAATTGTATAACTTTGAACAACATTTTGTGTGCCAGAAGAGACTAATTATATTTTGGCTTTTACCAATTTAAATGGCAGCGTGTAACAGAAAAAAGTAAATTAAGCATTGCAATTTTTGGTGGTAGTGGCAAAACCTATGGACCATTTGCTGCCTCACCCATCTCACTCATATGAACAAACTTTCATTTGAAAAAAAGAAGAAAAAAGGGAAAAAGTTGTTGTAGCAGTAGTTTGAGAGTGTAAATTTCAGTATCATTAGTCTGTGTCGAAGGAATATCTTTGCATTAAATTCCTTCAATTGTGAGGAAAATGAGTCATGCCTGTACATATCAGTTAAAAAGAATACTAGAAGCTTTTATGAGCGAAATTTAAGTACATATCAGTTAAAAAGAATACTAGAAGCTTTTATGAGCGAAATTTAAGTACATATCAGTTAAAGAATACTGAAGGAATATCTTTGCATTAAATTCCTTCAGTTGTGAAAACTAGAAGCGTTTGTGAGCGGAATTTAAGTAAATAATATTTGACAAGTTAAAATACTGCCGCTCTACAATATATCACTTATCTCTATAAGGAAAATGTCATTGGATCAAACTTCTTAAACTGTGATAAAAATGACGCATACTTGACTATGTTAACTTTTTCTAGTATTGGTACCAGTCATGATTGCTGGGTAAACCACTGGGTTCCTCTCGTTTTCTATTTTTTTTTCAAATATCTCACTGTCTTTTCTCTCGTGTATATCAGAAAGTAATCGGTCTGGTGACTTTTTGTTACCGTACATAAATATCATCAAAAATAGAAAACAAGTGCATAAATTAAAGTTACCTGCATTAACATGACAGCTAAATAACCGTCTTCCTTTTGATCATCTTCCATCAGTCGCACAAAGTTCAATTTTCTAATATTGAAACAAAACAAATAGTTGGTAAAATTGATTAGGGCATATCAACCTTAGACCAAGTAAATTAAATCAATTTTACCAGTCAGGTAGTCAATATTTAGTACCAGACTAACTGAATATATTTTTAGTAGCTATAACAATTGATTATGGAATACAAATTGGTAACAGACAATTGAGGACTAATTTTGAGCAAAATAACATTCACGGGTAATTTTAAGAGAATCGGCATGGAATAATCTGAGTATGGAATAATCGGCATGGAAAATGCAAAATTTTGAGGTTGTTGAAGATGAGCAAACAATTTGACATTCATAACATGGTCCCAGACATGTATTACATGTAGGTACAAATTAATATCTAAAATTTTGGGTAATGTCTGAGACTTGAGCTTCAAACTAACTATTAGGAAAATGGAAACTTTTTAAATATTGCAAGAAAAATAAATGTGAAACCATGCCAAAAGTTATGCAGTTAAAAGAAAAGTCACCAAAGAGGGATTTACCTTCTTCATATCACATCCACACTGACCTGCATTAGCACATAAGAGGTGATTAAATTGAACAATATAAAAAATTCCATTTGAGTAGCTGGTTTAGTAGTATTTCCAAACTGAGAAATAGATTGAACAAACGATAAAGGACAGAAAGTTAAATGGTGACCAAATTGGTAAAATATAACTCATATGTAAAACAGGAAGTACCCAATTCGATAGAATATGATAAAATAAAATTATTAAACAAAACTTAAAGACTTTTTTTCTGCCAATGCAATATAATGGTTAACTGTAATATCATTAATCATCAAGTAAACTTTAACATAAAAAAATGTTATCCTAGCATTGAAAATATCTGGTTGTCCAAAAGCTTGGGGATTTCCAACTGTATGTCAGGGCACATAAAGTAATATTGAAGCATTAGATGTTTATATTTAACTCATATATAACTAACTCATGTATAACCAAAAATGTCTGTAATTCTTTTGTAATATAAATAACCCCAACATATGTCAATGAATAACTATACAGTCTACTAATTGTGGAAAGATTGAGATTTGCTGTTCTTACTTAGCAATAAATGCCTTAAGATTGAATTTACGCATGGGCGTTTCCACGTTGAGGTAGGTGAAGGAGGTCGATTGCCCTCCCTTGCTTTCTCAATATGAAAATTATTTTTGTCTTTGGGCAACAACCCATAAATAAAGAAGCACTGCCTTCTTCAAGTGAAACAAGCACAATTTATACTTAAATGAAGATAAATAAATAGAAGCTTCTATTTTTTTTAACACAAACCCTCTCTTGGGTTTATCATATAAAACCCAATTTATACTTACCGAAGACTGTGCACTCACAAAATAAACTAAATCTATGCTGTGTCCATTACGTAGCACAAAGGAACAACGATACGCATGAAGTAACCGAACTGTACAAATTCAGTATTTTACCAATATAGCCCTCTCCTCCTATATTTTTCTACACTCAAAACTAGAAAAACAAAAACAAAAATTCCTTGAACACCCCTATATTTTAATTCTACCTTAATCAACAGAGTCCAAAACTATATAGCTAAACACAATAACACAAAATTAAGTTTTTTTTAAGACAATGCTGCTATTCACATCTGAGCTACTGACCACACATAACCAATCATTTAAGTATTTAAGCAACAGTACTGGGCGACTCGCTTATGCCAAATAATTCAAATAATGTGTACAAAATAAGTACTTTCTTAACTTAGAAATTCATTTAAAGTGGTAAATTTATTTAAATCTATTAGAAACTAAGTTAACAAATGTTAAAACTGTAAAATTTACTAAAACAATATTCAAACTTCATGATCATTTATTTATCCACAATAACGAGAACAATGCAAAATGCAGAATCTTCTCCAGATATATTACCAAAGTTTGGAATTTCACAGAAACTGATGAAAGTCAAAACCATTTTGGACATGGACATTATCAAATATAAGCAAACGTCATATCTTTGGTATGAAAGTACCAATTTTCAGTGTTGTTTATACCTTACTTTGCACGTCTAAATCCGCTGTATAAGCCTAGTATCAGTATACATAATGTATTCTCATAACAGTTGGTGAAAAAAAATGAAATGATGTGAATCAAGGGTTCAATCAAGACTAAATAAGGAAACGATTTCTGCTCACAGAAAAAAACAGGCAAGCTTAAATGATTTACAGAATACGTGCAACAGCTACAATTCTTATATGAAAGAACCAAAAAAACAAGTGTTTCAGGATTGTTTATTAATCTGACATCATTGTATCATCATTGTATCATCAGTTCACATTAAAGTTTGTAGGTCACTATTAGAATGTCATACACTAGCGGTGTTGACTATTGAGGTTTTCAATCCACTTTAAATTCTCAGTTTTGAGGTATATGTTACAAAAATAAAACCTATAAACCTTTATAAACAGCAATCTTCTCTTCGTATAAATAAAATTATAATCTTAGCAAACCATTCCAATCATAGCTATCACCAATCTTAGCAATAATCTTCTCAGATTACTATTGCTGCTTCTTCTTCAGAATTCTAAAGCAACTTCAATTCAAACAGCCCCTATTTCAATTTCAAATATTATTTACTAACATAAAACCCTCTACAATGATACTTAAAATATAGATCTGAATATATTGCACCAATTTAATAATAAAGTTATGGTAATTATACTACTTTAAACTATCATAACAACTACATCAAGCAGTAGCATAGATCTAAAAAGCATAAATAAAATACATACAAAATTAAAACCTGACTTCGAAATTGATGGTAATATCACCATCAAGTGAAAACACACATATCTCTATAGCAGCACCAACCGCAGCAAAAAAAGAGCTGGAATAACCCGTTGTTGATTAAAAAATAAACTATAGCAAAGAAAAACAAAACGACGCTGATAATAAAAATAAAAGAACATCCAAAATCTTGATTTAAAATAAAAATAAAATACCTAATAAAAAGATATCGAGGAGGAGATACTGAGGAGGAGAGAAAAAGATGCCTGATTACAACTATATGCTCAAATAGATGCTCGAATCGATATTGAGGCCGGCTGATTCAGGATCGATGCTAGGGCACATGGGAAGGAAAAGGGGATTACCTTGGGAGCGGGATTCGTGAATTTCAGAGGGAAGATGATTAGGGCACGCGTGGGCGTTATTTTAAGAAAAGGGGCGTATTTGAGTTGTATTCTGTACGCTAGGGGGGGTTGGAAAAAATAGACCAATTTTGCAACGGTCTAAAGCCGTTGCAAAATTTCCACGGTCTGTGCCCAGGTACAATTTGTTTTACCACGGTTCAAAACCGTGGTAAAGTTGCCACGGCTCATGACCGTGGCAAATTTTCCGCATGGGGTGTGGCAAAATGGGCAATTTGGTGTGGTGATTCTTTGCAGAGTTTGAGGCTCCACAAGTTCAGCGGCTATTTTTGGTAGATCTTTATGACTAAAGTCCGACTCCATTAGTTCAAGTAGAGCATCAATTATACATGCTTATATATGCCGCTATGCGTCATGAATACATGAAGCAGCCAAGGCCCAAAATCCCAAAATACTACAAAATGAAAGTTGTTAATAAAATAGGAAATGAATGTAACTATATTGTGTGAATATTACTTGTACGAATTTCAGACTACATTCAATATTTGAGTACTGAAATGAATATTTGAGACTGCATTCAATATTTGAGTACTGAAAAAAAATTATTTTGGGTAATAATATTAAGGAACAAGGAAATGAAGAACAAAGAACAACCCACAGCCAACATGCATTCAACAACCACCATCCAATATATGTTAAACAACTAACTAAGCTAGCGTGGAGTCTCATAAACTGGAAAACCTACAAGATTTTTTTTCCTAAAACGTTTACGTAACATTGATAAATCACAAAAAAAAAATGAAACATGATATCAAAGATGACTATGCTTTTGTCTGATCTCAAATTTTTAATTGCCTCCCTTACTTTGGTCTGATCTCAAAGCCAAACTGATATAAAAAATTCAAGTTCAGGAAACCTAGCTTGGATAGGTAAATCCGTTTGAATTAATAAAAATTACTTCAGATTCTGTTATTTTGTCAATTAAGTATTGAGTGAAAAACATCAGTGATGCCCAAAGTATATCAAGTTCAATATTTTGTAACAGTATTGTGTGAATGTCACTATATTGTGTGAATATTACAGTACGAATTTCAGACTGCATTCAATATTTGAGTACTGAAATCAATATTTGAGACTGCATTCAATATTTGAGTATTGAAAAACATTAGTGAGGCCCAAAGTATATCAAGTTCAATATTTTTCCATTCAATTCTTAACAATAGAACAAGCAAATTTTTTATGAAAGTATGAATGAAATTAAACTATATCAAGTGTCTTATGTTATGCATCTGCCAGTAAGTAACCAGTAAGCAAAGTGTATCTAGTTTAATATTTTTAACAGTAAATAGAATTATGGTCATATTTGAGTAATGAAAGCTTCAATTCTTAATACTAGAAAAAGAAAATAAATAAAGTTTTATCACCTATTCATAATGCATTAACATGCATTAGAAGTTGGATCGACGCTTGTTGAAGGAGTCGTCGCTTTCAAAGTACCTAAAGCACAAGCAAAAGAACTTTAGTGCAACATATTAAGTAGTATTTACAATACTTTAATAAACAAATAAATCAACATGTATTACTTATTTCCAAAGCCTCAAGTTCCTTGTAGAGTTGAACTTCGTCTTCGATTGGTTCTTTATAAAAATTAAAGTCGTCCGCTCTAATCCAATCGCTTGCACACACTAAAGCCTCTACTGTTTTTGGAGTAAGTGAAGCTCTAAATGGATCCACTATTCTTCTACCCAAACTAAATGCACTCTCACTTGCTACGGTGGAGCTAGGAATAGAGAGTACATCTTTTGCCACTTTAGAAAGAATTGGTTACCAAGATTGGTTAACATTCCACCAATTCAAAAGATCAAAAGAATCACTGTCGATTTTTTCACAAGGATCGGAAAAATATTTGTCAACTTCATTAGCAATATCAGTTACTTCCATAGCCTCTCTTCTTCGTTTAACTTGCAGCTCAAATGGAGAAAGCCAGTTAAGATACTTTCTGAATATATAGGAATTTTATTTTCCACAGAAGTACATATATCAGTATCTACCCCTTTATATTCATTATAAAAAGAGAGCAAAGTCATTTTGATTTCGTTTACGATATGAGAGACAGTGACTTCATTGTATCTAATACATTCAAAACATGTTTCAATAAGATCAAGCTTCCACATTGGATTCAAAGCATGGGCAATGTATATCATCTTATTGACACTTTCAAAATCTCCCCAGTATTTATTGAACTTCTCTTTCATAGAAATTGCTACATGTTGTAAAATTGGATTAGAATCATCACTGATCTTCAAATCAATTTCCCATAGCAATTCTGCCACCACCTTTAAAATCAAATGAGATGTACTAGTTTTTGACGCACTGAGCATCAATGTGGATTCATAAAAAATTTCCAGAAAATGCACAAACGCATTAGCTTTTACCCAATCAACATCGCATGGTGGTCCAACCCTTGTCTGTTCTCTACTTTCCCTTTCTTTAAAATAATTGATGAAGTGAACATCATCTTCCTCCATCATAGCAAACACTTTTTGATATTTTTGTGCACCTTCTAACATTTTATATGTAGAGTTCCACCTAGTACATACATCCATTGGTATATTGGACATTTGATCCATTTTTAACATACATGCATAGGCTCAAATTTTTCTAATCATGAAGGTGATGAGTGAATATATTTGACACAATTTCTAATTGCTTCAATTGAGCTATAAAGTTCTTTCAATCCATCTTTGACAATTAAATTGATAATATGACAAGCGCATCTCATATGAATAAATTTTCCATTGAAAATAACTCCATTCATGTCATTAAGTCTTTTTCTAACATGCTCAATAGCTGGTTCATTAGAACTAGCATTATCTACTGTGATGCATAACACATTTTCTATGCCCTAAACCCTCAAGCAAGCCTCCAAGCTTTTTCCTAGCTCCAACCCAACAAGGCTAGTGATTTTAGTGAAACCAAGTATCCGTTTATGTAGCTTCCAATCATTATCCATAAAATGAGCCGTGACAACCATATAGTTAATATTTTGTACCGACGTCCACGTGTCTGTCGTAATACTAACTCTTTGTTTACCTATCACACTCATAATTTTTGCCTTTTCCATTTGATACATTTCCCAAACAAGAGAAGCAATTTTTTGCCTATTTGGTATTTTAATTTAGGACACAACTCAAACAATAACTGCTTGAAACCTGTTCCTTCCACCATTCTAAAAGACATCCCATCTTGAATAATAAACCGAACTAACTTTTCTTCACATCTTTTTTGGCTAAAGGAATGAGGAATCAATGGACCATCCATACTAGTTTGAGTTATAATGGGTTGACCCTTTAGCTGGCCTTGATAAGACAGACAATCTTTACATTTACGTTTTAGATGCTCAGCAATAGTAGTGGTCCCATAATGTATACTATCAGCAGGCAATAATTTTTCACAAGTTTTACAGATGCCAATTCTTTTTCCGTTGGCATCCGTAGACTCGGTTGCATAATCCCATACCCATGATTTACGTTTTTTACTAGCCTTTGTTTTAGGATTTACCTGAGTTGAGTTGCAGACTGCAGGTGGTGAAACTTGAACTGCTGCTAGCAATAGTTCCACTTCCACGGTAGGACTTGATGAATTTTGCACTTGCATAATATTAGTATCCTTACCTAAAGCTAAAATTTGAAAATAAATGATTAATATGATGCTTATGGCTATCATTGCACAACTATCAAGCATAGAAACAAAAAAGTAGAACTCTTTTGATCTTTCTAGTTAAACTTGGAGCAAAAAAGTGATAAAAAGTGATAAAAAAGTGATAAACTTGCAGCTCAAATGGGTAACTATGCATTATAAAATAGAAACAAAATAATAGAACAATTATGAATAATCAGTTACTTCCATAGTCTAAGACAGAACAAAAAAGTGAAAAACGATGACATTAGAAACTTTCTAATTTGATTTTTCTGCTTGCTTGAGAAGTTACAAGAAAATAATACAGCTTTAAGCCTTTAACATCTCTAATAAATTAAACAGCATAAACAAAATCAACTCCGACCAGCAAAATAAGTATCATTAAAGTGTTAAAGGTCAAAAATCGAAAGTATAAAACCACAAATTGCTTGTAGCAATACAACTTTTTCACTGTGAATCACTAAATTATAAGCACAGCAACGGATATGATGTTTAGACTAATTAAGTGTTAAATTTGAAAGCTTACCCTCATTCTCAGATTGTGGTTGGATAGAAGTCTCTTGAGATGGATTTAAATGTGATGATGAAAGAGGAACCATAATCGAATCGATAATGGATTGCGAAGCTAATTGGAGCTGTCGAGTGTCGATGGCTCGATTTGATGAAAATGAAATGAGTAACCTAACTAAAATTATGACAAGAGATTATATGAAGATAGCATGAGCGACCCAGATTAAATCCACCGCACAAGTCAATACATGAAAGATGAAACCCTAATTTTCCATCGACATGGAAAACTAAACAGCGGGATGGAAAAATAAGCGGTACACGGTTAGCCGACGGCAAAGAAGTTTAAACCATGGCCGCTACCGCTTACTGTGGTGAGAATTACCGCACCATCAGCAGTCAACGGCAACCGCTTGACTAAAAAATTCGCCGGTTATGAATGGTTATTTTTAATCGGTTAGGCGGTGGAATTTTTAACCGGTACAGCCTTAAAAAAATGTGTCTCTCTTCTTTCATACATGTGTTTGAATGTTTGCTTTGTTCTCTGAATGTCTAAGTTTTTTTCCCTTTTTTTCAAATGTGCGTGTATACATCAATATATAAACAGATTTTCATAGGAGCTAAGGAAAGTAAGGACATATAATTAAATGCAAAGAAAACAAAAGCATGTGCAATATAAACAAGGACAAACACTTAGTAGCCAACTCAAGTGAAAACATTAAATGCAAAAACGTGGGGTGCAGAGAAAGATATTTTGGTTGGTTTAAAGTTTTAAAAAGTTTGGGGTACGCCGCTACGCAACATTCCGTTCGCGTATGGACCGCGAACGACCGAAATAAAAATATGATCGCGCACAACAACATTACGTGATCACAAAACAACAATAAAATAGACCGGTTAACTTATTCTATAAAATTTCAAAAGAACCGACGTTTGGCAAAAAAAAGGTCAAACGAAAATTTAATTATTTTTCAAATTTAAAATTATGCAAAAATTCTATAAATTGAATTAAAAATACGTCTCAAATATCCAGTCTAAATTGGAAATAGTTGTTTCAATATAATTTAATCCAAATCCAAATATTCAAATAAATTAAATATTCAAATTTGAAGATAAAAAATTATGGGTCGTTACACGAAGTGTTCGAAATTCTGGATTATTACAGTGTGTGTACACCATAATAATAATAGTTATATAATATAAACCGCTAAGGCGCATTCACTAAATTGTGCGGGGTTTCCATGTAGACGCCCTTGATACAACAAGGTGGATCTCCTGTACAAGGATAGAGATATCCTTCCAAGCATGGTACATCTCTGGTGAATGTACCATAAGGTAAACATAACTGGTCGAGATGCAAAAAATCCTAAACCAAGTATCAATAACTCTAAGGCCCAATAATCGTAAGCATCTCTAGATATGGAGTTGATATACCCCTAAGAGTTAGCTAAACCTGGGATTATGCATCCTTACTCCGGTTTCTATCATCATCGAAGGTGAAGTCACGTTCAGTATTCCAACATACGAGCCACAACTCAAACAAATCTTAGAACCACACATGGATTCCAACATCTCAATAGATCTTGAAACCATACATGGATTCCCACACCTCAAATAGATCACGAACCTCTACATGGGTTCGAACATCTCCATCGGATCTTGAATCTCCATATAGATTCTAACATCACAAACCTCTTTCAAAGCATATACCACATATATAGTTTTGAAGTGGTTAGGGTCTCGAGTCATCTCATATAAGTACATTCCCCCGCTTACCAGGTGCTCCAAAACCAATCGATAGATTTTCGGTCAACTCAACCCACTACAACAAAAATACCCTATCACAACGCCCTTTTTACAACGGACATTGGCTGCCTGTTGTAATAGAAGGCTATTACAATGGTCCATTTAGGCCCGTTGTAATAGATGCCTTATACAACGTTCTTTTTACAACGGGCGATGATAGCCCGTTGTAATAGAATGCTATTACAACTGTCTTTTCGAGCCTGTTGTAATATATGTCAATTTTACAACGTTCACGAAATGCCGATTGTAATAGATGACAATTTTACAACGTTTACGAAATGCCCGTTGTAGACATAAATGACTTCATTAAGCATTGAAAACTAATTTATACTGGTAAGTTCTTCCACTTTGTATTTTCGTTCTCCCGCTTAAAATTTATTTGTATTTTCATTCTTCCGCTTAAAATTCTGCATTTCCTCCGACCTAAATTAAACATACAGGAAAAATCAAAATCACACTTTACCAAATTTTCATTCCTCCACTCTAAACCTAGACCTTAATCCATACCCGTCAATAATTTACTCCATCAGCAGCTCTCTCCACCCTCTCCTCCTTCCGCTCTGCCCTCCTCTCCCTCAGCTTCAAATCAAAGCCCCTACCCTAAACCATTCCTAGACCTAGTTCGAGTGAACTTTTCCATTCGTCCTCATCATGGATCTGACATAGCAATCGTATTTGACGCGATTAAGGTGGAGAACTATAGGGGAAAGTGTGGGGATGAGGAGGAGGTGTTCAAGCTGGAAACAAGGAGGGCGAGAGAGGAATGGTTGGTTGCGGAAATAAGGAGTTTGGGGTCGGGGAGCCTGGTGGATGGAATAGCTGCAGCTATGATGGGGGAGTGCGAGATGAAGGGGAAGAATGGGACAATGGTCGTGACTATGACCGGTGTTGGCCATGCAGGAGGGTTTTAAGGAGGTTGGTTAAAGGCCTTTTGGCGATTGAGTTGGATGATGCTGTTGCACAGGAGGCGACTGTAGGTCCTGGTTCTACTTCTTCCTGGTTAATGCGATAGTGATACATCAGCCAAATGAGTAAATAGTTAATTTGTTTCGTAGTGTTATCATTCATTGGTTACTTTCAATATTTATCTTGTCCATTACTCTCAATATCAAAATATAGCACTGGCCATGGAACCAATTATATGATCTGCACAATGGAAATTCAATGATTTCAATAGTAGTACCGAAAATTTGGTATCTGTTTTAATAGTTAGACCAATATAAAAAATCTGTAGAGCATTAGATAGTCTACAAACGAGCTGTTCTTTGTAGAAGTAAAGAAGTGACCAAGATTATCAGCTTTGATAGGTAATAAAATGATTTCATAATACACTGTGTATACATAACATACCTTGAAGTTGCCAAGATTATGCCAAGGCCACTGAGTAAATGGACCTGGTTTTGAAGCCATATTGTTAATTTTCCTTTTGATATCATATTGTGAGGTATATTTATAGTTTTATACCAATGACAGGTGTAATATTTCATTATAACTAAATAGGTTACTGGAACACTCAACAAATAGTTTTATCTCTGTACACCCCTCAAAATTCCGTATATCTGTAATCAAAATTACCGGTTGTATTTGCAAATTTTAGGTGAGACTTTGATCTAACTGCAATATAACAAAGATCTAGAGCTAGGTTACCAAACATCACATTTGTGTTCCATATTTTTTCATACATATATTAATATCATAAAGAATGCACATTATCCCCTTTTCAAATCTAATATAGCTGAAAATCAGCTAAGCTAACTTATGATGGTCTACATTCTAAAGCTTTAAGATTAAAAAGTTTCCTCCAGGTATTTTCGTTTGCCGAGAATGATACATAAATAAAAGCCCTGTTTTGTGAAACGATGACCGCAATATGAGTTTGGAAGACATAGTAAGATATCGCGAATACGCAAAAGTTTAACAAAAATTTAAACTTTGTCATTACTATTTTTGATTGGCAAATTAGAAGTAAATATAAATACTTGAATAAATATAAAGCTCGGCGACTTGCGGATTACTCCTTTAAACGGCATAGAACTTCGGTCACTTGCGGATATTGATCGTGTCATAAAATAAATATATAAATGCAGTGACCTTTGAAGCACAACTGTCCTTTGTTGAAGTAAAGAAGTGACTCACGAGACAATGACTAGGAATCCGTTTGTTGTGTTTAGTGTGCGTCTCTGTTGAGGCAACGTTAAATTATTTCGATGCATAAATTTATCATCAACTGATATCAGGGTTTGCTTATCTTATAATGGTTTATTTTATAAAGTAGAATTATCTGTGTTTATGTTTGTGAAACTGAAAATCATTTCCTTCACGTTGGCAATATTTTAGCGGGGTTTTTTCATGTTTAAATTTGAATAGTGAAACACCATTATTTAGAGAAACTGATGTGGTTCTCAACATTGAATGTGATGTAATTATATGGTAAAAGGATAGTTATCTGTCTTTTGTTATGCTAATCAACATATCTGCATAAATAGTGTGACGATATCATACTCAAACAAAAGCAGAAAACATAATTGCTGAAAATGTTTGAATTATCTTTCTGATATTCAATCCAACTATATCCTTACTCTGACATTCTGTCTACCTTTTAGTAGTAGTGTATGTATATTATTTGGACCTCGGGATCTATCTTGAATTTAATTTTTTGAACCCTTGTAACATTTCATGTACGAACTGTTATTTAATGTCATTTTTTTTCTAATAAATTCCTATTACTAACTGGTTCAATATAACCTTGGTTACGCTTTCCTTTGAATGCTTTAGTGGATGTTTCGTCGTACTTGTTTTTACCTTTTATACGTATGGTATAACATCATCTTATGTTCCTTTTAGATATTTCGTAAGTTAATTATTTGGTCAATTTCAATAACAATTAGAATGATTGCATAAGAAAACTAACTCCCGCATACTTTCCCTAAGTAAGTAAACACATAAGCGCTATCAATTCATACAAAACACGATCAAGTCACCTAAATGACTTTTAATCCCTTTTTAATTAATTTATTCTTTATTAATTAAAAATCCTTTTTATTAGTAAAAATCCTTATAATAAAACTTCTTTCATTAATTAAAACTTCCTTTATTGATTAATACTCCTTTATTAATTAAAACTTCCTTTATATACTTTTATACATATTTAATTTCTCTTTATAAAAGATATATACTTATATTCTACTACTTCACTATTTATTTATACTATTTCCAATACTTCAGAACGTATTTGTATACTTATCTCAACCGTATATGTAATGACCTGCAAATTTACCACTTTGATAAATTTTATTTATTTATAAAATTACTCAAATAAAAGGTTGATAATACAAAAAATATTGTTTTGAGTGATAATAGACAATAGTAATCTTATTTTGAATAGATATTTACAAAAATATTTTACTTAGTATTTAACTCGATATAATGATCGAAAACTGTTTTATCGATAACCAGCTCTATAATCGTAAAACATCATGCACGAAGCTAGATACATACACTTATTTTTATAATTGAGTAAGAATATGAAATAAAATCAATTATTTAATTTTCAAAAATAAAATTGTTTCTAACATCACCAATGATGCCCTTATATTTAATGTTTAATTAATTAAATTTAATGAATATTTAATGATTATTATAAATTTTCAAATTATTATTTTTAAATGATGATAATTTATTTTAATAGCTACAAAGTTTTAGCAAATCATTTATAATCATTTTATAAAAATATATATTTAATTTGAAAATATAAGAAAATTTGTATCCCTTTATCGATATAATAGCGATTTTTATAAATAAGTGTTAATATTAATTTATATGGTTTTATAATTCAAATGAGATCATTTTAAGTAATTTATAATAATAAGAAATTGGTTTTCAAATTTTGTTTACAAATATATGTACGTTAATTAATAAGTGAAAATATGATCGGAAATCGAAGTTAAAATTCCATAATAATTTGACATATATAAGTTATACAACGTTGTTTATATGACTTGTGCATATTTGTGACATGCACACACATATATTAACATAAACATAAACATATACATATAACAATGGTAGAAAAGTAGAAATATATTTACATATGGTAAATATAGAGAATATCTAAGTTTAAAAAAGCAAACATCTTCTCACATCCAATCCACCTTACACCACCATCATCACCTCCACATCATTCATCACATAGGGGGCTACCATGCATGTTAAGGGGGTAGGAGGGGATGGCAAGGGTAATTTCGTCTATTCATATTATGATATTTTGGCTTTCTAAAAATCCTACATACACTACCCTCTTTAATAAATTCCTAAGCCATTTTCTACTTCTTCTTCCTCCTTCAAGCTATTCTAATGGTTTCTTATGCTAACAAAGTTATGGAAAAATTTATTCAAAAAGAAATTAAATTAGTATAATATACATTTATTATCAAATCCACTTCAAACTAAGGCAAAAATTCCTCCTTTACCTCTTCCCTACACACCGCCATAACTTCCCAAAGTAAGGCCGAACCCACCACCAAGCAAACCCAAGGCTGTGAGCTCCTCCCTATGTCCAAAGCCTAGGCCGAGCCATTTAAAGGCAATAGTGGTAGTGATCGTGAGCATAGATTTGGCGATAGCGAAGCTATTGCCAAATCGAAGGGAAAATGAAGGTGAGAAACTCCTAAACTATAATTATATATACTATTTGATGATATATATGTTTGGATATGATTGTTAATGATGGTTGTTTAATATGATTGATGAATATATATATATATATATACAAGTCATGTTAATAAACGTCGATAAGCAAAAAGGAAATCACTTTCTTTTATTGAATGAAATGGTGTATATGGAATGTTTAAAACTCTTAAAAATGGTTTAAAATGATTTAGAAATGTTTTATAAACATTTAAAAGTGTTTTGGTAAAGTTTAAATGAATATTGAAAACTGAGTCAAAATTAGGCACGTCGCGTAATGGTAGTTCGCAATTTCGCACCGTAAAAGTCAAACGAATATACATAATGGAATATAGTTCGGCATTCTTCAAGATAAGAATTTTCTGAACTATTATATCTGTAGTTTTCAAACAAAGAAAGAAAATCGAAATTTCGATAAGTGGATTTTGAAATATGAATAAAACAAGTTTTTGGAAAAATCGCGGTTTTGCAGTTCGGAATCCATAAAAGGATTTATTTAAAAATGATATTTTAAAATTGTTTAAAAATATGAAATAAATTATAAAAATATTTAAAAGTGATTTGAGTTTTAAAATGAATTTCCAAATGATAGAAAAGTTGTTTTGATCAATATAGCTTAAAAAGCACCATTCATAGCACTTTTCTATAACTTTTGAAATATGGTTATAAACTTAATGATTCTTTTCCAAATATTTTATATATACTTTCGAATAAAAAATTAAGTGTTTTAATAATGATTTGGAAGTTTTATAATTCATTTAAAAACGTTTAAATAAATGATTTAAAGAAAAGCTGTCAAAAATCAAGTGATTTAATCTAGGCTCTAAAAGCCGACGAGTAGACTGAATTTTTCTATTCGTGAGATCCGAGTAAGGTTGTAAACTAAGGAGATTTTCAGGAGCAACCAGTGCCCTGGCTCACCTGGCCTCTCCTGGGCGAGGGATAGATAAGGTCGAAATGTCGAAAATGAGTTAAGTATAAAAGATTAAATTTTCCAAATTTAAACAACTTGGATTTTATGGAGATAATCTTCTTATACTTGGTGTTAAAGCCCGAAGAGGGAACTTGTACAATTCGTGGAATTTAAAAGGTGATTTCACCGTTATTCCGCCCATAGTACTTGTTGAATAAGGGAATTGATATTGAGTAGAATTAGATGATTTCTATAGATTCTGCTCACTTAATGTTTACTGGTTTTGGATTAACATCCTAGATAACATGGTTTTAACTCAATCAAAATTTTGATTTTGGAAATAAGAAATCTTTATTAAGATTTAAATGAAATGATTTGGAAATATTTTCCTAAGTGAAAAATGAAATGATTAAAATTATTCCAAGATTTAAAAGGATTTTAAGTAATCAAAGGATTTGATAAGAGAAGTTTAATGATTCTGTATATACCAAAAAGAACTATTTTAAAAGATATATATCTCTTGAACATATTTTGGATAAAAAGGAAGTAATAAATCAAAAGAATAATTCCTTATTTACCTAACATCTTTTTATCGATGACTGGTTCAAAGGAACCGGGGTCGGATTTGAGTAATTCTTATCCGATAGCCATTTCGAACCAATTAACGTATTCGAAGTGAAGATATGGAAATTATTTGGAAGACGGAATGTAGGGTTGCTTGTCACTAACACTCGGGGGAAATTTCCCATATCATATTATGTGGCAGTACTTCTTCATTTGAGATCTTCAATGCAAGGACTTCTTGCTACCAATCCTAGGGGTAATTCCTGGCAGGATGTGGTAGGACAGTGCCTTCGATTTGTCCTGTTCCTGGATAACTTGTATGGACGGATGTCTGACGTTGCATTTCTAATTAAATAAATTGATCTCTTTGAACGTATCATCTGTTTAGTGGTGGAGAAGGCAACTTCTCTTAGCTTAACACCCTTTCTTGAGACGTACCAATTGTGTGATCATGAATTAGCAATGTGGCATTCAAAGTAAAATATGCTATGTGAAGGGAAACCGTTACGTCGGGCCTCATCACCCGGTAATGGCTTAAACAGGGTATGTCGTAAGGCTATGTGGTTCACAACCATTAGGGTATGGTCATCGCTTTTCTAGATAATCCTCTATATATCGGGTACATTGTGTATGCTAAAAGAGCTCTCAGATAGGTTGGTAATGACCGGGGTGATGTCATATTCAGTTTCTATCCAGGCCATGTATGAGTGCCAAATAAGGATAGACCGGTCTTGCCAAATGTGGAGGATTGTTTGTGTATCCTTGGAACATTCCTCTAGAGATGTTTTGTACGAAAGGTAGTCCCTTACCTGCCATTGTATGGAAATCCATTCTCCAATAAGTGCCTTCGGACTTAGTTGTAAACCTATTATGCTGTCAAATTTAACCAATGTAACAATCTTCAGCTATTTGAATATATTTACTTGAAAAGTGTTTTCAAAGAATGTCATTAAAAATAATATTCCCAGATTTTGTGTAGCAAATGTTTCGGTTATCATAAGGTAAAAACTCATTTTGTGTTTATGTGCGGCGTGGTCTTATGAGATACTTTTTCTTTTCAAAACGCATATTTTGAGTTTCTCACACCAGCCCCATGACTGACCGGGAGTTTATTTTCTTTTTCCCTTAAACTCTAGGTGCGCTAATTTTCCCGGGCATCTAAGTAGTTAGGTTTAGTTAGAATAAATCTGGATGAAGCTCGAAGCATGGGGTTAGAAGATTGTTATCTGTTTCCACCACATTTGTGTAGTATTGTATTCTGCATTTGTAAGAACATATATTTATAACTGTCTATATTTAACTCTGATAAATATATTTAAATTTTCCGCTGTAAAGATCATATGTTGAAATAATATATGTTATTCCATCTATGTGAGATTCTTTTTTGTCTTTATTTTCTTTCTTACCCATGATAATCTGCCTCTCCGGCACTTGGATTTGAGGCACGTGAATACCGAGGATGTATTAGTGTCAATTTTTAGGGATCGAGGAGGTGGCTCATCTCAGTATAAGTATATTCACAAATTACTTAACAAAGTCTACTTACTTTAAACTAAAATCAAAAATGTTAAAAACTGATGTTACTTAAACACTATTACTACAAACCCCTTTTCTCTTCTATATTTCAAACATATAATTTTTCTATCTTTATTCTAAAAGATCCCAAACTTGTTATTATCTTTAAAATTCCCTTACTAAAGATCTATATATATACATAGTCATTTAACGATATTTTTTTTACTTTAAATATAATTCAAGGGTTTTAAAAACAAATTTTACTAAAACATTGTTTACTACAAACCCTAAAACACTTCACATTTAACCATTATCTTTAAAAATCTCTTTTAAAGATTTTATTATATTTATAAGGGTCAAATATAAGTTTTATTTAAACATTGTCACAAAGAATCTAAACAATTTATACTTTAACATTATCTTTGTAACCCTCTTTTAAAGATCTAATTACATTTATAAGGGTTAAAGACAAGTTTTAGACATTGTCATAACAAAGGCAAAATAATTTATACTTTAAAACCCTCTTTTAAAGACCTAATTACATTTATAAGTATTAAAGATTAATGTAATTTAATCATTGTCACAACAAACCCAAAACAATTTATACTTTAAACATTATCTTTAAAGTATTCCTTATTAAAGTCTTAATTATATTCTAATTATTGTCCTAATTATAATTAATAAGGGTTAAAAACAAATTTTACTAAAACCTTGTTTATTACAACCTAAAACCATTTACTTATCTTATTTCGTCAACTTCTATAGTTGACCAATCGACCATCTAGTTCAAAAAATGATTGCTTATAGAAATCAAGGTTCGTATACTTAATACGTTCCCGACATTTTAACTTAACTATTCCTTGGTCAAGAGGGAAACCGGTAGGTTGGAGCACTATTGTACATCCTTACTCGAACATCAATCTGGACACTCACAAATAGAGAAGTCTACCTCGCTCGGCTTTTAGTGTTAAGTATGGTATTACTATCATTCCATATGATAATTAACTACATGTTCATTTTTATACAATGTAACTTCTCATCACTTCTTCCAAATTAATAGTCTTTCAAAATACTTGTAAATAAGTTAGAAATGTTTTTAAAATGGTATAAATGTGTAAAATAGTTTAGTTAAAATTTTACCATATTTAATAGAATTTAATAAACTCAAAGAGGAAAAGAGTAACAAAAACTCTTTATACTATAATAAAATATTAAACAAGTTTTTTAAAGTTATATATATAATACCTTTTAAAATACTTATAAATAAGTGATAAAATATTACTTTAAAAATAATTACTTTATATTGATTTAAAACCTTTTTCTACTTTAACAAAATAAACATGTTATATATATAATAAGAAAACTTTTAATTTAAAAATAAACCATTAAAATTATATATAAACTTCAAACTTCTTTAAGAATACTTTAATACCTTTCATAAAACTCCTTTGAAAATATTTTATAAAATATATAAAGAAAATAACATTTTATACTTTATTAAAAATATGGATTTTCAAAGTGCATCCATAACGACTATGCTATATGGACCATAACTTTTACAACTTTATTTTATAAATTAAGTAGCTTTTCAACTCAATTTCTTACTATATTTTATAATACTATACGTATAGAAAGCAAATAAAGTATCTCATTCAAAATAATTCATAAAATAATAAGATAGAAGAGTGTGGATTCAAAGTGCATTTATAGCAACCATCGCTATACGAACAATTCCAAATTCAATTCAAATTCAACTTCATTTATTCACATATACATATAACAATTCTCCACTTCAAACCACATCATAAAAAAGAATAGAAAATCATATATACAACGTTTATACATGAACAAAATATTCAAAACAAGAATAAAATAGACAACATTAAAGTGCTTATATAGAGACTATAGCTATATGAACACTTTCATTTCAAGTCCAAATTACGTCCATCCCCTACTAATGCTTATGTGCTTTGTTTTAAGGCTATGCAATAAGTTATAACAAGTCACACAAGTACAGCACAATGTTTACATATATCATTGCTTTCCAAAGCAAGAATCGACAAATCAAGCGATATAAATTCAAATATAAATATTATAATTAAAACAACAACGCAAGTAACATATATATTTTGATGGTAAGAAAACTCACCTATGCTCAAACCAAACACAAGAACTATATCTCACTTCCTACCTCTACCTAGCAATCCCTCAAAGCACCTCCTACCATTCAACCTTGCTCACGTCGATGCTCCCTCTTCCTCATTATTCCACACAACCATGTTTGTTTTGGGGAGTAGTGCTCCAAATCTCATGCTTCAAGTCGCTACAAGGTGATATTATGATGTCTTAAGACTTATACTTAAGTTTGGGTTAGTTTTGAGTTGGTTTGATTGGATTTGGTCTTAGGAATTTATAAAGAAAAAAGAGAGAAAGAAGTGAAAAAAGATCCATTTTCTTTAGGGAATTAGCAAACCAAATATGTGAGCTAAGAAGATTCTTTTATAGAAGTAGATAAATGGCCAAATGACCCCTCCTACCCTTAATTGGCCGACTAAGAGAGACTCCCTCTATCTCTTTCCTTCCTTGATTCATGCCTTGATTTGTGGAATGTTTCATGCCTTACTTCCCTTAAACCATGCCTTATCTCAAGGGTTCTTTTGTCCTCTAAATTAAAATATTTTAACTTAACTAATTTTGCTTAGGAACTATGGTGATTTAATACTTGTAAATTTGTTCATATGTTACTATACAAGTGCAAAAGAGTTCAAACAACTTTTGTTGAATAAAAATCATTTATCGATAAAACGATTTTCGGTCACATTATCGATATTTCTTCAAACAATTTATTTTTGTAATCAAAATTCAAAAATAAGTTTTCCTTCATTAGTTATTAATTAAAATGGGGTTAATAAGGTTATAAAATCATATTTATTCACATTATATCCTAAACTAGATACAAATGTTAAAATAATTCAGATATTTAAGTACGAAGTGTTTGAAATTCTAGGTCGTTACAACGACCATGAGTAATACACTTCCCAACGTTTAGATAGTGCTAAGCACTCTTGTCTTAATGGATAATTTGATATCATTTTCCTGAAACATCTTGACCAAGAATATAAAATGAATTTTCATTTATTTTTTGATTAATTCCTCGTCATAGCAACTATTTGCTATTGTAATAACATAATGTTTCATTTAACGATTTCCCTATTAGATATACTTTAAATAAATTATAAGTTACTTAGTTAATTACATTATAGTACAACAAAGTATAAAAAGGAAAACAAACACCATTACTATGAACAATATTGATTACAGAGTTAGTTATATGTAAAATTTATATAATTTACCCCAAGGCATACCACTAACACTTTCAGTCACCCTTTTGTACTTGGGGCGAATTATGGAATCTTAGTCCCATCCCTTCTATCAATTCAGAAATGATCAAGCTAGTCCCTTAGTGAATGGGTCAACTATGCTATTTTGTTATTGTCAATTATTATATCAGCCGACATCTCTCTATCATTGATAAACTACCTTTATAAGGTGGAATTTCGAAGCATATGTCTAGAAAATTTGTGGGCCTTAGTTTCTTTTAAGGTATTTATTACCATATTGTTCTCACAAAACAATGCCTTGAGATTCTCAACATTTGGAGTCATTCACGGCTTAGTTATAAATTTGTGCTTTTATATTTTAATCACTTTTATTGTGGCACTTTTTGGTGATGTACTTAGCCTTTTTGTTGAATCAACAACCCATGTTTTGAAAATTTCCAACTTAAAGTGCTTGACTAAATTTGAATATAAATTTAGGATTGAAAAACTATATTTGATATCACTTATGCAGTTCATATCCGAACTCTTTTTTATAGGGACTTCATTGTTTCTATAAAATATTCTTTAGTATTTCATATATACTCGAGAATATGATTAACTACCATTTAGCGATCTCAATTCAGATTTGACACACATTAAATGTAATAATTATATAAGAAAATTTAGGTTTAGTAGACAACATATCATATATTATAATTCTTATTGTTGATGCATATGGAATCCTTCTCAAATGCTCTATGTTAAACATTTTCCATCTTTAATTATAGTTTTCAAAATATTTAGTACCTCTTAATATTCCTTCTTATAGACATGTGCTTCTTCAACATTTTGAATGATAATCAAAGTATTTGATTTCTCTCTCAAAATACTTGTTCAATTATGATGCTTGTTGAACAAAATTATCAGATCAGTTCTTAGATCTTATTTAACATTTACAACCTCAACCATCGCTCACACCGACATCACAATATTTTTGTTATCAAGGGAAAACGATGCATTCTAAATCATTATTAAAAAAATTGTTTCAATATAGATGTACTAAAATTAAAAGTCTTATTAGGAAATAATTTTGCAAGTAGCATCCAAATTACGCTCATTTCAATATTTGAAATGTATGAAATTATTCTCATCAATGTTGCTTACTATATTCCAACTACATTGGTCATCCTTTTAAAGACGCACCTACGGCCGTTGGATTATATCTATTCAGGTACAACTATGAAAACCATATTTTGATAATGTACTTGGAATTTATTTCTGATTTAAGCATCGTGCCTTATGGTAGAGTTTATACCCTCCATGGCTTATTGACAATCAAGAAGATTGTTATCACTAACAATCCTTCGTCTCGACACTAATATGAAACTCATATTTTCTATTTAATGTGAGAGAATTCATTTTAGACATCTAAATGAGTTGTGTCTGTTTTAGGCTTAACTAATTTCATTTCATCCTATATAATAAGTTATATGTTAGTCTTTGGACCGTATCCAATACTTTCATAAAACTGATTGAATTTGAGTTTACGAAACTTATGGTAATAACATAAATTATTCGACCATTATTGGTTGGTCCCAAACTCCTTTTGGGTTATCTATACATGATCCTAAACGAGCAAGTTTTACGTGAAGCCTCTCAACTCACAGTACTGTCAACTCTTTGACCTAGGACATGTAGGGGTTTCATGTTAATTCATATCTTATATGATTTCATAAAAAGTGCTTAGATGAAATTAGATGTAATACATGTACTTACCCTTAAGTACATATCCTTATAGAAAGAAGTTAATTCAACATCACTCATCTTCGATTGTACTTTATCAAATAAAGTCTGATTATTCCTTATTGATACATTGTTATGTATTATAGGAAGGAGTGACCTTGAGATTGAATTTTATTCGTTTTTAGGTACTTTTGGAACTCTTCCCAATAAACTCACCTATTCGATCAAATTGTTTTATTTCCTTTGCATATTATGTTTTCTACTTCCATTTAAATTCTATAAAATTACCAAAGATGTACTACCTATGTATGAACTACACATGTTCACGTCTATGATAATTCATCGTTGAATTTAACAAAGTAAGTGGATCCATTTTGGTATTAATAGACCTTGGACTGCATACATCTATATGTATCAATCCGAAGAGTTCATTAACTCTTTTGTCACTCCCACTGAATGAGTCTTTATCCATAAATTGCTTGAGATGCAATTCACCAAGGTCATTTAATTTATGATCATCTGATCAAAGAATTATTTCTCAGAGATATGGCCTAGTCTATAATTTCAAAATATTGTTAAAATTTTAGATACTTCTATATTTTCTATCATTAATGCATCGGTAATGTTATGAAAACAAATACCATTATAGATTTACTTTATAATGAATATTCATAATATTCATAATAAAATAAAACTATATTTATATTCAAACAATACCGGAAAACATTTATTATTTCATAATAATATTTGGTATGTATAAGAAAATAATCTTCCATATCTAGATGCATCCACTAATAAGTGTTATATGGTAGACTCCCGCTATTTTTGCTATTGCTACAAAATCGCATGAAACATGAAGCTCGATCAACCACTTATTATGGGCTATTTATTTCATCCATTGTAAGTACTTTATAGTTGAGAGTTTTAGATCAAATATTATGAACTCATGGAAATATCTTTTAAAAAAACAATTTTCTATAATAAAATATATTTGGAATGGGAATTGTATTTCTCATTCGGTATTAAGTATCATATTAAATTTTATACAATTCTCGCATCTGATGTCCTTTTATGGAGTAGAAGTGACGATTCACTCTCTTCATCCCAACTGTTCCTATTCTATATCTACTCTCGGGCAATTCGCTTTCTTTTCAAAATGATCAAACCATCCAAAGGAATCTATATTATGAGGTAGCATCGAATTCTTTACGAAAGTGGGTCATTGAAGCATAAGCAAGCATAAAGAAGGAAATGCCAAGAACTTCAAGGGAATGAGAAATTTCTGACATTTAGAACATCTTAAGGACATCAAATTGGTTGCACTCAAGTACATTGATCGAAACTAACATTTAGTGATCTAATTCCTAGGTTTGTCTTTAGTCCTTGATCTTTCATTGTTTTCAACACAACAAGACTATATTCTATTCAATTGTATCGAAAACATGATCTTACACTATGGTTTATTTACTTATTTCGAATGAAAGAATTTCGTAGACATTTCATAAATTACAAACCTAACTGATCACCATACAACTTTTGCATGTGCTCTAATATGGATCAATAATCCATAATCTTGTATTGTAGTTGTAACAGTATGCCTTTTCCCCCGAATGTCGATAATAATACATCCACGGTATTTACGTGCCGAGCACCCAAGTTTCAGAAAGGCAAAACATTAGGATAAAGAAATGGAAGAAAAGAAAAATAGCAAGAGAGAGGAGAGCAAAAACATTAGAATCTCACAGTGGAATGATAACAGTAATATCAAAAGATAATACACAAAGCTACACTAATATACATAGCATTTTAGAGCTAATAATCAAAGTACTATCATCAGCCTGAACAGTTATAATATTCTGCCTTTCTTATTTTTGATATATACACATACACATAAAGTATTGTAGTGGAAATAAAATACTACGGTAAGTAAACATCCAACTTCTCCCCAAGAGCTTAATGAACACCAATGAAAACCTACCTTTCTCAGATTGTTCAAAAGAATACACAAGGAATTTAGGAAAAACAAAAGCCATGTGTTAGACATAACCTTGGTGTGAGAAACTAAGAAATATGTGTACAACATATAACAACACCCTTTAAGACCATCGTAATGATTGTCCCCTCAAAAGAGCCAAATCATCTAATAAGTACATATTGTGATATAATAGATAATGTCTAGGGTGAAGAATGTAAATCAGAAAATAGCTATGTCGCTTGCATCTCACGACACAACAATATTAAAGTATAATCAAAATCGGTAAGAGGTGTTTGCATATGGATTTTACTTGGAGGTGCCTCTAGCTTAAAAACTAAAGCGGATCTCCATAAAAAGGATCATAAAGTACCTTTCGAGCTTCGTATATCTAGATAAAATATATCATAAGGTAAACACAACCAGTCCATGGCTGAACGAGTGAACCCAAACCATGTTTAACCAAGTATCAACAACTCTCCATGCATAATATCTATAAGCATACTCTAGATATGGAGTTGATATACCCCTAAGGATTAGCTAAACATGTTTAGCATCTCAACATACAAAACATCATCACTCGAATAGATCACAAATCTATAAAAGTATTCTAGCATCTCGAACAGATCCACTTCCAAGAGATAGAACACATATCTCAGTCTTGAAGCGGTTTCCAATAAGTAAAACACTTACTGATCCTGGTCTCTTCAAGACTAAATTGATGAATTTTGTCATATTCAACAATTATGAGAATGGTCGTCTATGGAAACCAAGTCTCGTATAATTATCACATTTTCGAACTTCTCAACTTCCACTATCCTTCGATAAAGAGTGAAGCCCGATAGTTTAGAATACTATTACTACTATTCCCCACTCAAATCGTCATTCTTAACTCTTAAAGATAGAAACAATTCTTGACCATGTCATATAATAGAGGGTTTAAAAGAGAAATTATAATACATATAATGTTGTCGCTTGCTTTCAAAAGCATGGAGGGGTGCAAAAGTAATAAATTGAAATTTTATCTAATTTAACTTATTTTTAACATAACAAACATTATATACACAACAAATACAAATTAAATGGTGAGTTAACTCAGCCAAGCCCAAGCCAAACCAAGATGTAGAAAATCTCGCTACAAGTGCAACAACAAAGACGGCGTCTCGATTGGACCTTGTATGCAAAGGTTATGGATTATATAGGAAACGAGTTAAAAATTGTAATTAATTAACTTACTTAATCCTCTCCCTCATTTCTTCCCTAATATTGCAAACTGCTGTACATGCATGCATCTATCATGACCAAACCCTACATTCACTCTCCTTCTATCCTCCCTCTCTCGCTCGACATACAATGAATCGACAAACCGTCGATGGCTATGAACTTCCCTTCGCAAACTCTATGCCATGCACCCCAAGACGTCAAGCTCAATTGCCTCTTCCCATTTCCGACCTACTCGCCTCCTCTTACTATAGTAAACTGTTGCACTACTCAAAAAATGACTGAATTAAAGTAATTAATGTGGGTAGGTGCACTTTGACATATGAAATGCAATGGCGATCTCTACTTTGCTCCACGCCTCCCCAATCTCCATCAAACACTAACCCTAGCCATGGCACCTTCACGTCCATATCACCAAGTGTCACCACACATGCCCCAACCTATACGGATTTGAAGCTCTCCATCACAGAAGTTCAATGGATCCGATTATGTCTTCTCTCATGTCCTGAAGTTCTCTATTTAATTAATTATATAAGGTGACTTAGTATTATTTATTTACAGGAAAAGGAAAAAGAAAAGAAAATTGAGAGGAAGAGAGTAAACATGTGTGAAAGGGTGTTTTATAATAATAAATATATTATATTTAATTTTCAAAAATAAATTGCTTTACGTTTTGAACTCGAGCGATCACACAATACATTTGATCTTCATGAAACCCTTCGGCGTACATCACCTCATTATTTCGGTTCTAATAGCAATAATTTTGTCAAAACTCGAGATAGTGTCCTAGAATGATATTTCATGCGTTTCGAGACTGTTTATCGATAAAACGATTTTCGGTCACATTATCGATATTTATTCGAACTATCCATTTTTTGTAAATAAATTTGTTATCATTGGTTATTATTGAAAAAGGGGTTAACAAGGCAATTAAATAAAGTTAATCATATTAAATACAATATTCAAATATTTAAATAATTCAGATATTTAAATATGAAGTGTTTGAAATTCTGAGTCGTTATATTCTCCCTCACTTAGAATATTTCATCCTCGAAATTCCAACATGAGCAATAAAAGAAATAATCATACATCAATACTTAACAGTATTACAATTCGAAGATTTATCATCTAAACTCCCCATAAGCCAACAAATATAATATTCAATTATACCAAAGCTCGTACGATGTACATATGTCATTTGTACGCAATATCATTTCTGATCACGTACTCGATCGCGTAAATTTCACTTCCAAACTAGTATGATCACTTGACCTCTCTAGTGCAAATTCGATCTGGTTCCTTGATTAGAGACTTTCCTTCTCCTTACATTGCCCTATACTATGATAGAAAACTTCAAAATCATATCAAAAATCCATGTCGAGTGTTCGTCGTCAAGAATCTAGTGAAAAATCCTTATTTGGACCGGTATAAATCTCCTTCAAATCATGTACCTGAATCCTATATCAAGAATAGTCATGCAAATAAAATGATCTATGTATAACTTACATATTTTTATTCCATTAGTTTCTTAACTACATCAATTTCTTTTTAATTCATATTTATTTTTATAAAAATATTTCTCATTTAATAGTAAAATCATTTATGAAACATTACTTAAGTTTATAAACATTTATAAAAACATATCTTTATCTGTAGACATTTCATTAAAACAAAAATTCATTTTAAAATACTTCAGGACTTAAGTCCATACTCGCATAATACTCTACTGCATTCTAAGAGTATATACAACACATTAATAGTTATTTTATTTAACAAGGATGTTCTACAAATTTTAAAATGGTTTTAACTTACTATATTTCCAATTTAAGTGTTATAAGAATTCAACTTTTATATTTTCATACAAACACTTAGCTTCAATTTCTATATCAATTCGGAAGTCTCTGGCTGTCCAAAATTGCCAAAAATTCTATATTATTTAAACAAATGAAAACTACCAAACAACACATCATAACATGATGCACAAGCCAAACTATCCAAATGAGTAGGATACATGCATCCATAAAACAACTTAACAAGGTTTCAATTTTTTATTGAACACGCTTTACTCAAAATGGGAAATTAAGAGAAGTCCAACATTTATTCTGGGCTATGCCACTACCATTTGGGCCCTCCAACATAGTATATAAACAAATCTTATCCCGTATAGAAAGCTTAATTCAAAACCTTTTTTGAACTACTCTATATTTTATATCAAATTCTTTAAGGAAAACTTTAGAGCTAAACATCGAGCTTTATTCAAAATCTATTTGAAATAATAATAATATATATACTTATAACTCTTATAAATCAAATTATACTTTCGAAATTTAAATCAAAATCTATGTTACCAAACAACTTGTAGAAAACTACTATAGTAGCATCCCCCACTTAGAAACTCAAAAATGAACGCCGATGATGCTATAGTCATCACCGAAATTATTTTCCAGCGATAGAAGAGAGTTCGGTACTTTCTATCCCCTTTAAAATAATTTTAAAAATATTTCTATTCATAAATACTTTTAAATAATACTATTATTATTTTTTCCAAAAATTATGAAAGACAGTTTTCAAAACACTAGATTTAAGTTCTCAAATTCTCAATTGAAATCCTTTTTATTTATAAACCATATTTTATATAAAGTCAATTTCTTATATAAAATATTTTCACAAAAATTTATTCCTAAATATCTTGCTTTTCTTTTAAACTATAATACACATCTTTTATAAAAGTTAACCTTTAACCCAACACTGTCATCAAAAACCTTATAATCAAACTGTGAAACTTAATTCACAGTGTGTTCGTTTCAATGTTTCCACAATTATCATCTACCTAACCTATGTAGTGAAAAGGTAAAACTTCTCATAAACCGGTCGAGCACAAATCAAAAGTCAACAAATAATAGTTAATGCTCATAAACTAGCCAACAAAAACTAATCAATTAACAAACAATAACATTGCTCATAAATTGGCTGAGCAATATTAAGCTAATTTTTCTACAAATGATAATAATGCTCATAAACTGGTCGAGCATAACTAGAAAAATTAATGAGGGCTAACGAATGAACATTATTAATCCCCACATTAATCAACTACGATATCAACTATATTTATATAAGTAGATCTTTTAATTTTGGTTGTTGGAATTACCTTTAAGACATACATTTATAACAAAACAAAAACACTCTTATATACATAATATAGTCAACTCATGTTACGACATTCTATTATTCTATATCTTAATGAGTTATACCCCACCAAAGCCAAGGTTCTCGCTTAACCTTCATCTCTGATACCAAATATAACGGTATGCCTTTTCGACCACTGAATGTCGATATTAATACATCCACAGTATTCATGTGTTGAGCAATCAAGCATCGGAAAAAAAATGTTAGGGTAATGGAAAAAAAAGAAAATGAAATGAAAGAGGAGAACAAAAACATCAAAATCTCATAGCGGAATGATACCATATAATATAAAAAGATAATACACAGAGCTATTCTAATATACATAGTATTTCAGAGTTACTAATCAGAGTACTATCATCAACATGGACAGTTATAGCAGTCTGCCCTTACAACTGTTGATATATATACATAAAGTAATGCAGTGGAAATAAGAATACTACCGTAGGTAAATATTCAGCTACTCTCCAAGAGCTCAATGAACATCAACGAAAACCTACCTTTCTCAAACAGCTCGAAAGAGCATACAAGGAATATAGAGAAAACAAAAGCCTCATGTCAAGACATAAGTCTATTGTTAGAAACTGAAGAAATATGTGTACATCATATAATATCATCTTTTGAGACTATCGTAATGGTTATCCCCTCAAAAGAGTCAAACTACCTAATAAGTACATATTGTAATATAATAGAAATGTTTAGGGTGAAGAATATAAATCAGAAAATAGCTGTTTCGCTTGCATCTTACGACACAGCAAAATTGAAGTACAATCAGAACTACTAAGGCGTGTTCGTATATGGATTTTCCATGAAGATGCCTCTAGCTTAAAAATCTAGGAAGATCTCCATGAAAAAAATCATAAAATATCTTCCATGCAATGTAGATCTCTAGATAAAATATATGATAAGGTAAACACAAACCCTCCCCCCCACAACATCTATAAGAATACTCTAAATATGAGTTGATATACTCCCAAGGGCTAGAAAAACCCAGAATCATACATCCTACTCTGTCTTTAGTCATATACCAATGGTGAAGTCATGTTCAATATCTCAACACACGAGCCATCATCACTCGAACAGATCATAAATCCATAAATAGATTCCTGCATCTCGACAGATCCACTTTCAAGAAATATAACACATATCTCAGTCTTGAAGCATTTTTCGATAGGTAAAACACTTACCGATCCTAGTCTCTTCAAGACTAAGTTGATGAATTTGGTTATATTTGACAATAATGAGAACGATCGCTTATGGAAACTAAGTCTCGTATACTTATCACGTTTCAGAACTTCTCAGCTTCTCCTATCCCTCGGTAAAATGTGAAGCCCGGTAGGTTAGAATGCTATATCATATATTTCCTACTCGAATCGTCATTCTTAACTCTTAAAGATAGAAACAAGTCTCGGCCTTATTATATATTATACTACATATAATGTTTTCGCTTGCTTTCAAAGCATGGAGGGGTCCAAAAGTAATAACTTGCATTTTCATCTAATTTAACTAATATTTTAACATAACAAACATTATATACACAACAAATATAAATTAAATGGTGAGTTAACTCACCCAAGCAAAAGCCAAACCAAGATGTAGAAAATCTCGCTACAAGTGCAACAGAAAAGACGATGTGTCAGTTGGACCTCGTATGCATTATGGATTTTATAAGAAAATGAGTTAAAAATTGAATTAATAACTTAATTAACTTACGTAATCCTCTCTCCCAATTTGCAAACTCCGATACATGCATGCACCTATACATGTCCAGACCCAACAGTCGCTCCCCTCCTCCTTCTCTCGCTCGACACAAAACAAATCGACAAACCATCGATGGCTACGAATTTCTCTTCGCAAACTCTATGTCGTGCATCCCATGAGGTCAAGCTCAATCACCTCCTCCCATTTTTGACCTGCTCGTGTCCTCTTATTGTAGCAAACCATCGCACTGCTCAAAAGATGACTGAGTTCAAGCAATTGACGCGGGTAAGTTTCGCTCGACATGAGAAATACAACGGTGATATCCGTTTTACCACACACCTCCCCAAGCTTCATTAAACACTAACCCTAGCCACGGCTCTTTACCTCCATGTCACCAAGTGTCACTGCACATGCCCAAACCTATATGGAATTGAAGTTCTTCATCACACGAGTTCAATAGATCGAATGTTGTCTTTTCTCATGGCCCAAAGTTCTTTATTTAATTAATTATATGTGGTGGTTGAGTTTTGTTTCTTTATAGGAAAAGTAAAAAAGGAAAAGAAAAGTAAGAGAAAGAGAGTGAACATGTATGGAGGGGGGTTTTATGATAATAAATATATTATATTTAATTTTCTAAAATAACTCGCTTTACGTTTTGACCTCGTGCGACTACATAATACATCCAATTGCCACGAAACATCGGCATAAATCACCTTATTTTTCCGATTCCGATGACACTAGTTTCATCTAAATCCGAGGCAGTGCCCTAGAATGATAATTTCATGCATTTTGAGACCGTTTATTGATAAAATGATTTTCTATCCCATTATCGATATTTACTCGAACTATCTATTTTTCATAAATAAATTTCGAAAACAAATTTCTTATCATTAGTTATTATTAAAAAAGGAGGTTAAAAGGCAATTAAATAAATTTAATCATATTGAATCTAATATTTAAATAATTCAGATACTTAGACACAAAGTGTCCAAAATTCCAGGTAGTTATGGTTGTAGAGTTCAAAACTCATAGAAGATAATACATAGTCTTGAGAAAATAAATATTTTAGTGACCAAAGTATGAATGTATTTAGTGTTGTATCATTTGGCTCTTACATGGGTCTTGAAGTGACAACATGCCAAATAATTTATTAGTAAGTATATCTTATTTGCCTTCGTCAATCATTATTCATTTTAGAAGTATATTCTAATTGATAAACAATTTTATCAATTAGATTGGTTGCATAAATTTATTATAGTAGACAATCTCAATTTGTATAACATATGTTCTTCACTATTAGAAAGGTTAAATGTACTTATTTCATTTTTCTAATAAGGCTTCCGCTAGATTTTTATATTCCTCAAAACGCTAAGAGAAATATAGAATTCTTTTGATTCCTTTAGTGATTGTTAGGTCTTACTTGCCTTGGGATTGCGATCTTGAGTTTGCTCAACATTTCACAAGCCCGCAAGCAATGGATAACTCTTATCAGTTGTACTATATAATACTCATAATCGTGATCTTTGTACTAATCTCAATCTCGACCTTGAGTTTTCCCAACAAATCAAAAGATATTATTCACTCGTATTTATAATTTTGCGACCGCCTAAGTATAATGCACATACCTTGAGTTTTCTCAATAAGTATATGCATGTATCTTAACTCGTCTAGGCAATATATTAATAGTACTACACATAACTCCCTAACTTGAGTTTTCTCAACAAATAAGTAATCAATTAATATATAAATAATATATGACAACTTTAAATATTTGAGATTCATAATCTTCAATATATACATTAGAGTGATATCAAATTGTAGTACACGTACTTTACATATTTGCTTATTTCAAAAATCAATTTTGGTTTTATTTCAATGTTCCACTAAAATTTTGTTTATAAATATGTAGTTATATAAGTTTAATTTATTTTTAACTGCTATGATTTAATTTAACTTATATAATGTATATATGTATCTTATCAATTAAATCATATTAAATTAATTTTAATTATCACTAATTAAATCCTATTTAATTATTATTTATTTTATTTAATTAATTTTATTTCCTATTAATTAAATCATATTTAAATTTTTTCTCTCATTTGTTAAATCACTTTTAATTAACCTTTAATTCTTATTAGCTAAGTCATATTTAATTCATTTTTTAATTCTTAATTTATTAACTAATTCAATAAAAATTTATTTTATATAAGACTTTAGAAGTTTCATATAATTCATCTCAAACCGTTTAGGATGAACAACCAACCATAACATTTATAGTTTTGTTTACATATACACAAACATCAATATATGTATATGTATAATAATTAACTAACCTTTAATTAATTCAATAAATCCTTTTATTTAATTAAACAATTTAATTAAATACTTTAATTGATTCAATTTTTTAATTTATTTATCTTAAATAATTAAAGATAAATGTATAATTATAACAGCTGTAGTCACATACATATGTCGGTATATATACATTATAATTACTTAACATTTAATTAATTATTTATTTTATTTTAACTAATCGTATTAGTTAAATTTTATTGAAATTTCGAAATTAATTATTTATCTCCTCAAAACAATTTTGAAATTTTTTATGTTATTTTATAACTTTTACAAAATTTTCTTTTATACTTTAAACTTAACTTTTAAATTTAAAACATACTTAAATTTTCAAATCTTAATTTGTAAACTAGCCTAAGGCTCAAAAACCCTGGTCTTTATATCTGGGCCACTCTTTAGACTTACTCCATCCATTGAGCCAGGCCAGTAGCTAAGTAGGGGAAATATTTGATTATTTATATATACTACTATTCTGGACACCCATCAAATAAGTAGGGTTTATTAGTTGGCTTTATATGTTGACTAATTAGACTGCATATACTATTTGGGATCTGAAACCATCATTAGTCCAGCCGAAACTCCTTTGGGGTGACCTGGCTAGGTACTTTACGAGCGAGTGTTAAATGCAGCCTTTAAAGTAGCACAACTATTATAGGACATGTAGGAGTAAAATGCAATGCTTCATCAAGATTACTACGTGAGAACCCTCTATAATGCTAGTTGAAGGGGACATGGAACATCTAATATACTAGGTAAATGCCTAAACAAACCTGAAGGAACCCGATCCGGTTCGCAATGGGTGAAATGGGGAAATTCCAAAAATTTCCCTATTTGAATCATAGTAGGCTTTTGAAATCTAATGTTTCGTACTAGATCCAATCTACTGGTTTAATAATGTCATATGTTATTGACATTGTTTCATTCTTAATTAATTAAATCAATTTTAGTCAATAACGACATTTGATTAAGTATGAATACATCCAATGTATTCATGTACATATATAAGATTTGACTTACATATGATTTTTTTAAGAATTGGTATTACCGCCTAGTTAAAAACTTAAACAATACCAATGTAGTGTTGTGCTAGGAAAATGAGTGTGGTTTCTTTATTACTATACAAAAGTGTTCATTACATAGAATAAAATATACAAGAGCAAGAAATTACATGGCAGCGTAAAATAAAAAGGAAATACATTAACCAATGCTACTTTCCCAAAAAGGAGTTCTACCTTCCTTTTCTTCCAACCACTACACCAAATACTGAGATTTGCAACTAACCATCCGCACATTTGGCAACGGTTAATAACCGTTGCCATTTAGCAACGGTTAATAACCGTCTTGGTTCAGTTAGCAACGGGTTTTTCTTGTTGCTAATTGGGAACGGTTATTAACCGTAGCTGCTTTGGAGACAAATGATGGCGGTGAATTTCATCCTTTCGCGCCATAATTTTTGGCGCGCTTCGTTCCAATTAGCAACGGTTTTCAACCATGGCTAATTAGCAACGGTTATTAACCGTCCCAATCTTTTAGCCGGCCCAGTGGCAAGCCCACCAAGCCCCTGAGATGGGGCAACCAACTGAGCCGGGCAACACCCAAAATCTGTTTTACTTCACAGTTACAGCTCAATAGCAATCTCCATGTTGGCGATCTGCTCGAACCCAAAAAAACTAGGGTTTCAAAAATCAACGCTTTCTAAATAATCATCGCTGCATACTCGGCTATTCCATCAGCCATCGTCGGCTCAAGCTTGCCTCCTACGCGATATTTTCTACTGCTGATTTGAAGTCCTGCTACAGTCTCTATACTGCCACTGCTAATTAAGTATGCGAATTTCTTGTTTTGAGTTGTCTAATTTTCTAAAATTGAGTCGCCCTTATCTGTTTTACTTTACAGTTACAGCTCAATAGCAATCTGGCGATCTGCTCGAACCCAAAAAAACTAGGGTTTCAAAAATCAACGCTTTCTAAATAATCATCGCTGCATACTCGGCTATTCCATCAGCCATCGTCGGCTCAAGCTTGCCTCCTACGCGATATTTTCTACTGCTGATTTGAAGTCCTGCTACAGTCTCTATACTGCCACTGCTAATTAAGTATGCGAATTTCTTGTTTTGAGTTGTCTAATTTTCTAAAATTGAGTCGCCCTTTTACTGCTTTAGATTTCATTAACCTTGAAAACGCCTGAAGCTAATAACTTATTAGTATTTAGTTATAAACAAGTAGTTTTCTGTAAATAATCGTTTAGGAATTGAAATTTGAAAGCTGAAGCTAAAAAACTAATAATTATTTAGGAACTGATACTTACATTGATGTACTATTTTTCCTACAGTGTGTGTATGTCTACCCGCAAACATTTAGTTCATTTTTTCTGCAACTTGAAAAAAACCCCTTCTGCCTTTTTTACTATTTCCACTGAACCATGTGTAAACCAGACCATCAACTGCACAACCAAAATGGTCGTGAAGGTCATTTCTACTTACCATGTCTTCATATGTCACCCCTCAGAATTGAAGTGAACTCAAAATATATCAACTGCAGATGTTATACCGTTAAAAAAAAGGGTCTACCATATATAGGTCGAAAATTAGAAAAATAGGGTGAACACGGAACCAATAAAGCTAGCCGCTTTTTTCCTACCTCTATCTCGACTCATATAATGGTTTCTCATATCATAGACAACTTAGAATAATAGCCATACATGTAATAGGTTCACCATATGTAATGATTTCTCATGATTTATACTGTGCTTAAATTATGTTTAACCTTGCTTGCGCACAACACAAAAATTCAAGCTTCACATATAATAAACTTCAACTAGTCAAATTAATAGCACCACATTGATTTGTTTTACAAATTGTAATGTACTGTACTGTACTGCATGCTAGTTAGACATAGTTGCTTATAGTGACTGCTAGGGTATAAATTGATGCAATGAATTTTGTTTTACTAAATATGAGACCATATTTAGTAAGTGGATAAAATTGTTGTTAATGGCGCAAACCAAGTATCAGGAGAGGGGTAATGCATAGACATTACTCTGGTGCTACAAAATGGCGCCGTTGTAATGGCAAAACTTTTGGAAACAGTTTGATGCTAATGTTAAATTTCAAGTGAAATCAAAAGAATATTCATCTATTTAGTTAATATCAGAGTTGAACTTAGTGGAAAGCCATAAGATATTGTTACCCATGATTTATTATTAGCTCTTGTTATTTTCTTTCAGTATGTCTTTTAGTATAGACAAACAATGGATGAATCAATCTAATCGAAGAAATACAGAATATGTGGAAGGTGTGAGAAATTTCGTTAAATTTGTTGCTGAAAACGGTGGCAATAAGGAAAAGTATTCGTGCCCTTGCACGCGGTGCAAAAATGAAGATACATTCAAATTAAATGACATTCATTTTCATTTGCTTAGATATGGTATTGTTCAATCATATACCGTGTGGTGTTTTCATGGGGAAAGAATACCGGAGAAGCCAAAACAACAACCGGTTAGTCATGCCACAAATACTGATGAGTCCGAACATATTAGGATGAAGGATTTGATCAATGATGCAGATAGATTCCATCATTTTCAACCTACAAGTCAGTTTCATGATAATGCTAATATTGGTGAGCAGTTTACAGATAAATCATTTTTTGATAGTGCAACTACAACAGAGCCATTGTATCCTTGTTGTCCAAAAGAGATTACAAAGTTGTATGCCATTGTGAAACTGAATAGCTTGAAGACCCAATACGGCTTTTCAGACAATGGTGTGACTGCAGTACTCGAATTCATAAAGGAGTTACTCCTCGAAGGTAACACGCTACCTTCAAAGTACCCCGACGTGAAGAAGATCATTAAGCAAGTTGGGATGAATTACATAACTTATGATGCATGCATTAATGACTGCATCTTGTACTGGAAAGATAATGCGAACAAAGTTTCATGTACAAATTGCAACGCACCAAGATACAAGACATCATTCGACGAAGAGAGAAAAGCTACCACAGTACCTCAAAAGACCTTAAGACATTTTCCTTTAATTTCTAGATTGAGAAGACTGTATACTGTACCATGGATAGCAGAAGCGATGACCTGGCATGGTCGTGCCAAGTCCGGTACAACCGTAATGCGTCATCCGCGTGATACTTCTCAATGGAAAACTACAGATTCTTTTGATTCTTCGTTTGCTGCTGAACCACGAAATATCACGCTTGGAATAGCAACAGATGGTTTCTGTCCGAATGCTTCTTTAACTAACCCTTACAGCTGTTGGCCAGTAATTGTAGTACCATATAACCTTCCTCCGTCTTTGTGCATGAAAAGAGAGTTCTCAATGTTAACACTGTTGATTTCTGGGCCAAAACAACCGAGGAAGGATATTGATGTTTATTTAGAACCTTTGATAGACGAGTTAAAGCAGTTATGGGAAGGAGTCGTTACATTTGATTCATTTATGAAATCTGAGTTCACAATGAGAGCTAGAGTGTTGTGGGCAATCCATGATCATCCCGCTCTTGGGACTTTATCGGGATGTACAACTCACGGCTACTTTGCATGTCCTCTTTGTGGAGAAGAAACTACATCTGTTTATCTCCCTGAAAGTAAGAAGATTTGTTACATGGGACATCGTAGATTTCTTCCGTCCGGACACAAGTTTCGATACGATAAGACAAATTTCAACAACGAGCAAGAACTTAAGCGTCCTCCAAAACCACTGACTGGTTATCAAGTTGAAAAAAAGGTAGCGAATATAAAAATGAAAGTTGGTAAAAACATACCGGAAATTGGTCGAAAACGGAAAAAGACAATCGATGAAGAAGTTCCTGCATGGTATAGGAGGTCGAAGTTCTTTGATTTGCCATATTGGAAAACAAATTTGACCCGACATAATATTGATGTTATGCATACGGAGATGAATGTCACGAAACATTTGATCAACACAATTATGAACCATAAAGACATGTCAAAAGATGGGATCAATGCACGGAAGGATTTGAAAATCATGGGTATAAAACAAAAGTTGTGGGTGATAGAAGATCCTGAAACAAGTAAAGTAACCATACCAAATGCGACTTTCACTTTGAGCAAAGAAGAAAAGATACGGTTTTGCACCGTTTTGAAAAATTTGAAAGTGCCGAGCAAATTCTCTTCGAACTTCCATAACAATGTGAGCATCAACCCTCCTGAACTAAAAAATATGAAGTCACATGATTACCACGTCATAATGCAACATTTACTTCCAGTATTGCTTCAGCATTGTTTTCCGCAACATAAGGATCTACGGAATGCTATTCACCGCATTAGTCTCTTTTATAACATTTTGTGCTCAAAGGTGATCAACAGGGAACATCTTCTAAAAGCAAAGGCTAGTTTGGTAGAAGCAATGTGTGTTATTGAAAAACATTTTCCGCCTGCATTTTTTGATATCAGCATTCACCTTATGGTTCATTTAGCCGATGAAGCATTGATTTCTGGTCCTGTTAGATATAGGTGGATGTACCCATTTGAACGGTAAATTACTAATTTTAGTTATGTACATAATTATTCGATTTAAATAGCTATTGATGTCTACATTTTACAATTATTCATCTTCATAGGTTGATGAAAACATATAAAGGATATGTGCGCAACAAAAGATATATTGAAGGGTGTATTGCAGAAGGATATATTGTACAAGAAGCTAGTCTTTACTGCATGGAGTATATGCCAAAAGGAGGTGCTGGCACTCATAAACATACCCGTGAAGCGTTTTTAGACGAGGATGATGAGTTTGCTGATGAAATAGCACTAGATAATGGTAAAGATATAACGTTAACTTAAGTGCAATTTCAACAAGTGCGTAAATGGGTCCTTGATAAATACGACGGATTGGATGAATGGAAGAAGTAAATTCATGAATTTGTTCTGAATTCTTATTATTGTAAATTCAGAACAAATTCATGAATTTACTTCTTCCATTCATCCAATCCGTCGTATTTATCAAGGACCCATTTACGCACTTGTTGAAATTGCACTTAAGTTAACGTTATATCTTTACCATTATCTAGTGCTATTTCATCAGCAAACTCATCATCCTCGTCTAAAAACGCTTCACGGGTATGTTTATGAGTGCCAGCACCTCCTTTTGGCATATACTCCATGCAGTAAAGACTAGCTTCTTGTACAATATATCCTTCTGCAATACACCCTTCAATATATCTTTTGTTGCGCACATATCCTTTATATGTTTTCATCAACCTATGAAGATGAATAATTGTAAAATGTAGACATCAATAGCTATTTAAATCGAATAATTATGTACATAACTAAAATTAGTAATTTACCGTTCAAATGGGTACATCCACCTATATCTAACAGGACCAGAAATCAATGCTTCATCGGCTAAATGAACCATAAGGTGAATGCTGATATCAAAAAATGCAGGCGGAAAATGTTTTTCAATAACACACATTGCTTCTACCAAACTAGCCTTTGCTTTTAGAAGATGTTCCCTGTTGATCACCTTTGAGCACAAAATGTTATAAAAGAGACTAATGCGGTGAATAGCATTCCGTAGATCCTTATGTTGCGGAAAACAATGCTGAAGCAATACCGGAAGTAAATGTTGCATTATGACGTGGTAATCATGTGACTTCATATTTTTTAGTTCAGGAGGGTTGATGCTCACATTGTTATGGAAGTTCGAAGAGAATTTGCTCGGCACTTTCAAAATTTTCAAAACGGTGCAAAACCGTATCTTTTCTTCTTTGCTCAAAGTGAAAGTCGCATTTGGTATGGTTACTTTACTTGTTTCAGGATCTTCTATCACCCACAACTTTTGTTTTATACCCATGATTTTCAAATCCTTCCGTGCATTGATCCCATCTTTTGACATGTCTTTATGGTTCATAATAGTGTTGATCAAATGTTTCGTGACATTCATCTCCGTATGCATAACATCAATATTATGTCGGGTCAAATTTGTTTTCCAATATGGCAAATCAAAGAACTTCGACCTCCTATACCATGCAGGAACTTCTTCATCGATTGTCTTTTTCCGTTTTCGACCAATTTCCGGTATGTTTTTACCAACTTTCATTTTTATATTCGCTACCTTTTTTCAACTTGATAACCAGTCAGTGGTTTTGGAGGACGCTTAAGTTCTTGCTCGTTGTTGAAATTTGTCTTATCGTATCGAAACTTGTGTCCGGACGGAAGAAATCTACGATGTCCCATGTAACAAATCTTCTTACTTTCAGGGAGATAAACAGATGTAGTTTCTTCTCCACAAAGAGGACATGCAAAGTAGCCGTGAGTTGTACATCCCGATAAAGTCCCAAGAGCGGGATGATCATGGATTGCCCACAACACTCTAGCTCTCATTGTGAACTCAGATTTCATAAATGAATCAAATGTAACGACTCCTTCCCATAACTGCTTTAACTCGTCTATCAAAGGTTCTAAATAAACATCAATATCCTTCCCCGGTTGTTTTGGCCCAGAAATCAACAGTGTTAACATTGAGAACTCTCTTTTCATGCACAAAGACGGAGGAGGGTTATATGGTACTACAATTACTGGCCAACAGCTGTAAGGGTTAGTTAAAGAAGCATTCGGACAGAAACCATCTGTTGCTATTCCAAGCGTGATATTTCGTGGTTCAGCAGCAAACGAAGAATCAAAAGAATCTGTAGTTTTCCATTGAGAAGTATCACACGGATGACGCATTACGGTTGTACCGGACTTGGCACGACCATGCCAGGTCATCGCTTCTGCTATCCATGGTACAGTATACAGTCTTCTCAATCTTGAAATTAAAGGAAAATGTCTTAAGGTCTTTTGAGGTACTGTGGTAGCTTTTCTCTCTTCGTCGAATGATGTCTTGTATCTTGGTGCATTGCAATTTGTACATGAAACTTTGTTCGCATTATCTTTCTAGTACAAGATGCAGTCATTAATGCATGCATCATAAATTATGTAATTCATCCCAACTTGCTTAATGATCTTCTTCACGTCGGGGTACTTTGAAGGTAGCGTGTTACCTTCGGGGAGTAACTCCTTTATGAATTCGAGTACTGCAGTCACACCATTGTCTGAAAAGCCGTATTGGGTCTTCAAGCTATTCAGTTTCACAATGGCATACAACTTTGTAATCTCTTTTGGACAAGAAGGATACAATGGCTCTGTTGCAGTTGCACTATCAAAAAATGATTTATCTGTAAACTGCTCACCAATATTAGCATTATCATGAAACTGACTTGTAGGTTGAAAATGATGGAATCTATCTGCATCATTGATCAAATCCTCCATCCTAATATGTTCGGACTCATCAGTATTTGTGGCATGACTAACCGGTTGTTGTTTTGGCTTCTCCGGTATTCTTTCCCCGTGAAAACACCACACGGTATATGATTGAACAATACCATATCTAAGCAAATGAAAATGAATGTCATTTAATTTGAATGTATCTTCATTTTTGCACCGCGTGCAAGGGCACGAATACTTTTCCTTATTGCCACCGTTTTCAGCAACAAATTTAACGAAATTTCTCACACCTTCCACATATTCTGTATTTCTTCGATTAGATTGATTCATCCATTGTTTGTCTATACTAAAAGACATACTGAAAGAAAATAACAAGAGCTAATAATAAATCATGGGTAACAATATCTTATGGCTTTCCACCAAGTTCAACTCTGATATTAACTAAACAGATGAATATTCTTTTGATGTCACTTGAAATTTAACATTAGCATCAAACTGTTTCCAAAAAATTTGCCATTACAACGGCGCCATTTTGTAGCACCAGAGTAATGTCTATGCATTACCCCTCTCCTGATACTTGGTTTGCGCCATTAACAACAATTTTATCCACTTACTAAATATGGTCTCATATTTAGTAAAACAAAATTCATTGCATCAACTTATACCCTAGCAGTCACTATAAGCAACTATGTCTAACTAGCATGTAGTACAGTACAGTACATTACAATTTGTAAAACAAATCAACGTGGGGCTATTAATTTGACTAGTTGAAGTTTATTATATGTGAAGCTTGAATTTTTGTGTTGTGCGCAAGCAAGGTTAAACATAATTTAAGCACAATATAAATCATGAGAAATCATTACATATGGTGAACCTATTACATGTATGGCTATTATTCTAAGTTGTCTATGATATGAGAAACCATTATATGAGTCGAGATAGAGGTAGGAAAAAAGCGGCTAGCTTTATTGGTTCCGTGTTCACCCTATTTTTCTAATTTTCGACCTATATATGGTAGACCCTTTTTTTTAACGGTATAACATCTGTAGTTGATATATTTTGAGTTCACTTCAATTCTGAGGGGTGACATATGAAGACATGGTAAGTAGAAATGACCTTCACGACCATTTTGGTTGTGCAGTTGATGGTCTGGTTTACACATGGTTCAGTGGAAATAGTAAAAAAGGCAGAAGGGGATCTTTTCAAGTTGCAGAAAAAATGAACTAAATGTTTGCGGGTAGACATACACACACTGTAGGAAAAATAGTACATCAATGTAAGTATCAGTTCCTAAATAATTATTAGTTTTTTAGCTTCAGCTTTCAAATTTCAATTCCTAAACGATTATTTACAGAAAACTACTTGTTTATAACTAAATACTAATAAGTTATTAGCTTCAGGCGTTTTCAAGGTTAATGAAATCTAAAGCAGTAAAAGGGCGACTCAATTTTAGAAAATTAGACAACTCAAAACAAGAAATTCGCATACTTAATTAGCAGTGGCAGTATAGAGACTGTAGCAGGACTTCAAATCAGCAGTAGAAAATATCGCGTAGGAGGCAAGCTTGAGCCGACGATGGCTGATGGAATAGCCGAGTATGCAGCGATGATTATTTAGAAAGCGTTGATTTTTGAAACCCTAGTTTTTTTGGGTTCGAGCAGATCGCTAGATTGCTATTGAGCTGTAACTGTGAAGTAAAACAGATAAGGGCGACTCAATTTTAGAAAATTAGACAACTCAAAACAAGAAATTCGCATACTTAATTAGCAGTGGCAGTATAGAGACTGTAGCAGGACTTCAAATCAGCAGTAGAAAATATCGCGTAGGAGGCAAGCTTGAGCCGACGATGGCTGATGGAATAGCCGAGTATGCAGCGATGATTATTTAGAAAGCGTTGATTTTTGAAACCCTAGTTTTTTTGGGTTCGAGTAGATCGCCAACATGGAGATTGCTATTGAGCTGTAACTGTGAAGTAAAACAAATTTTGGGTGTTGCCCGGCTCAGTTGGTTGCCCCATCCCAGGGGCTTGGTGGGCTTGCCACTGGGCCGGCTAAAAGATTGGGACGGTTAATAACCGTTGCTAATTAGCCACGGTTGAAAACCGTTGCTAATTGGAACGAAGCACGCCAAAAATTATGGCGCGAAAGGATGAAATTCACCACCATCATTTGTCTCCAAAGCAGCTACGGTTAATAACCGTTCCCAATTAGCAACAAGAAAAACCTGTTGCTAACTGAACCAAGACGGTTATTAACCGTTGCTAAATGGCAACGGTTATTAACCGTTACCAAATGTGCGGATGATTAGTTGAAAATCTCAGTATTTGGTGTAGTGTTTGTTACGAAGCCATTTAGACCATATGTTATTTTTAGTCAAGAAATGCCCCAAAAGTTTCATACTTATTGCTTTTCTAAGCTCGGTAAAAAAATTTAAGCCCGTACCTCCCTTCTTCTTAGGTCTACAGATCACATCCTATGCTATTTTATGATGTTTCTCTTCTTAGAAAAGGTCTGTATACATCTTATTAATTTTCCTAATAGAGGCCATTGGGTTTGGATATATCATTAACCAATACAAAATCATAGGGGTAACGACTGAATGGATAAGTTCCACTCTCCCAGCAATTGATAGTAATTTGTTGTCCTAGTTAACCATTCTTTCTTTTATTGTACATAAGAGATTCCAACAACCAGAGTGGTGTAAATAATTAGAAGATAAAGGAACTCCTAAGTATTTAACAGGTAAATAATCTTCTTACACTTTAAAAATGCTTTTAATCAGTATTCTATTTCTACAACCATTCCTGAACTAATTTTGGATTTATTTTGATTAAAAGTTAACCCTACTTTAGAACCAAGGTGGTTAAAAATATCTTGTAACTTGTTTGCACATTTCTCATATGCTTTACAAAAAATCATCAAGTCATCAGCATAAAGTAAATGAGAAATTATAGGGGAGATTTTATTTATCAGATTATCTTTCCTTCACCAATACACTTTTCCATCAGAATGGAAAAGTACTCCATTGCTATGTAAAATAGATATGGGAGAGAGGATCCCCATGTCTAATACCACAATTACTAGTAAAGAAACCATTAAGGATCCCTTGAATTAGAATAGAAAAAGATGGGGAAGTAATACATTCACTTATAAGGTTAATCATTTTCAATGGAAAACTCATCACTTTAAGCATATGACAAATGAAAAACCTATTGATATGATCATAGGCAATTTGAAGATCAATTTTCATGCAACACTTATCTAAACACTTTCCTTTGAAGCTCCTGAGAAGTTCATGTGCCAATAAATTATTTTCAGCAATGTATCTCCCTTCAATGAATGCTGATTGATTTTCTGATATCATTTAATTCTATTATTGATTATTTTGGATATACTTTTGTAATACAGATTACAAAAGGCTATAGGACAATAATCAGAAATAGAAACCGACGTATGTTTTTTGAGACGAAGGTAATGATGGTATGATTAACCCCCTTTGCTAATTCGCATGTCTCGAAAACTTCTTTAATAGCCTCAAACAGAATATCTTTTATTACCTCCTAATGAATTTGAAGAATTTAGCTATAAAACTATCAGGACCTTGGCTCTTATCATCTGATGTAGAGAAAACTGCTTCTTTTATTTCATCCATAAGCACCGCTTTAGAAAGAAATTTTCTACCTTTTTCATTAATCTTTTGTCTAGATTCTTGGAAAATAACGTTTTTGCTTTCTTTCATCTTTAAAATATTAGAATAATATTTATTGGCATCTTTACCGATTATTTCAGCATTGTAGATAAGTTCCTCTTGTTCATTAAGGAGGGCGAGTAAATTATTTCTATGCCTTCTCATAGGCATTTTAGCATGATCAAATCTTGAATTAGTGTCTCTCTCTTGTAACTATGAAAATTTTGACTTTTGTTTCAAAATATCATGAAAAAGTTCCATTAGAAATTTCAAGTTATTGTTAGCTTGAACTGCATCAAATAATTCTAAGTTAGAAGGGTTATCAGTTGCCTCTTTTAGAGTTTGTTGAAACTTCAATTCACTATTAATTAGATTAAGGTTCTCCTTTTCTCTAGTTCTATTCCAGCTTTTAAGTTCCTTCTTAACTTGTCTCAATTTATGAATCAAATATATTGAATAGTACCCCAGGTTTGACATTCAAATCCAACATTGAAACACATTAAATAATGATCCAATAGATGCTAAGTGTTGCAATATCTAAATGGAGAACCATTAACATTTTTATCAAGAGGTTGAAATTTGACCAAAATAGGGTTATTATCACTAGAATAATTTGGAAGAACAATCAAAACTAAACGAGGAAAAAGGTTAAGGATTAAATCAGTAGTTAAAACTCTATTTCTCTTAGTAGCTATTCCTCTTTTCCTCCAAGTAAATTTGAACCTTGAATTTTCATATCTACTAGACAAAATGACATTAAGAAATGATTGAAACCTCTTAAATGATTAAAAGGAATTGCTAGTCCACTCTTTTTATCGTTAACATGTAGGGCATTATTAAAATCTCCTAAAAGTACAAGAGTCTTATCAAACAAATTGATTTCTTTATATAAGCATTCCCATAATATTTCTCTATCTTTCATAAATTAATTGCATAGATAAATGTAAAACGAAATTCAGACTCTTCCTTATTTGACACGTTACATCAAATGTGTCATTTTCTCATCGAATATATTTGAAAATCCCAAACTAGCGAGTCCTATCAAATTAAGATTTTAGCTTTAGCACCAGTGTCATTACTAGGGATTAATTTCTAGTTAGTTGGCAATTGAAGTTTTTCTATACCTTCTATAGCAAGTTTATTTTCCAATAGAATGACTATATTAGGTTTATGATATATTAGGAGTTTCATTACATTATTATATTTATTATCTGAATTCATACCCCTAACATTCCAGCATAAAATTATCATTTATTTTTAGTGTTCTCCCTATGTATTCTCTTTCAGGAGGAGTGATAATTTCATCTTATTCTTCCTACCCTTCTTATTTTTACAATGTTATAGTGTGGATTCTCACTAACATAACTAGAGAAATCTTTTAATGAATCATTTTTTGTAGGCACTTCGTTTATAATGCTAGCAATATTTAAAAAAAAGCATCCTCATCATAAGCATTTATATTATCATCAGATTCATTAGAACTATTTGCGGTATTTGGATTATTAAAGATCGTACCTTCTTTTGATTCTATATCGACGTTAGCGATAGCTATTTTTTCCTTTAGACCGTCTGTCTTTGGAGGTATGTTAGTCTTCAACCTTTTTGAAATTGTAGACCCACCAGAAGCTATTTGATTGTAGGAAACTTATGCATTATCATTTTCATAAGCTATCATATCTATCTTTTTAGGTGCACAAGTAATATCAGGTGTGTGCATTAGCAATCTAGGTTATAGTTACCTGTTTATGCATAGAAGCATACTTCTAAACCCCGACTCCAAGACCTTGTGTATTATCATCTTGTTTTGAAGCTAATACACTAATATTTCCATGCACAGTCATAACCTCATCATTTATATTATGCTTCTAGCCTACAGTTTGAACACTATTGTCGTGACATACTTTATATAGCACAATGATATGCACATGCATATCATTATCTATATTACTAGTAGTGCATGCTTATGGCCACACATAGAGAATATTATTAGTTGTTTCCAAAACTTTAGTAACGTGATCGGTAATTTTCTTGTCTTCGGCTACTACTTCATTACATGTGGAACCCCGGTCTGCCTTGCTTTGTGTGTTTATTACAATTGGGGTATCTATCACCTTTTATATGCTAGGATAATCAACTACATCTCTATGCGTAGCCTGATCAAAATGAGGAATTTCAAAATATATTATTTTGGTATCTAAGTCGCTTTCAATTGATGTAGGATGGTTATATCTTACATTTGCAACCTCTTCTTTGTTTACCTCCAGATTATTATTTTCACTTTCTTATCAACCATAATTCTTTGAATACTTTTTAGAAGAACCACATCTACTCTTGTATTTCTTTGTTAAGAGCGGCTTCTTGTTGTTTTGCCAGTATAGGTAGGCAGAACCGTTTTAGGACTAGAGCTTCTTCTCTTACATTATGATTTAATATGCCCAAACACTTTACATACCTTATAACGACTCGATTTGAATTCATATTCAAATTTAATTGTAATTAACTCTCCATTAAATAAAACCACCTCTATTTCATTAGGAGAATTTGATGTCGCGTTCATTTCTACTAGCACTCGGGCAAATGAAAGTCTTGCTTCCTTTGATGTAATTTCATTAATCTCGATTGGATTTCCAAGTGCACTCGTAATGATGCTTAGTGCCTCTACGTCCCATAACTCCAAATCCAAGTGTAGTAATTTAATCTAGGCTCGTAAACGTTTTATCAATTTTACTAGTTGCACAAATCTATCGAATATTATTCAAACTTTATATAGAAAATGTTCTTACAATATTAGGAAGGCTAAATGTTACCATTTCATTTTTCTAGTAAGCTCCCATTAAATTTTTATGTTTCCTAAAACCCTAAGAAAAACATATATTTTTGATTTCTCTAGCGGGTACTAAGACTCGCTTGCCTTAGGACTTCGACTTTGAGGAAAGTTCAACAATTCATAAACCCACAAGCGATGGATAACACTTTATCAGTTGTATCATATACAACTCCTAACTCATGGTCTTTGGCCTAAATTCATCTTAACCTTGAGGGTAGCTCAACAAATCAAAAGCGGTCATTTACTCGTACCTATCATTTTACGATGGCCAAAGTATAATGCACGTACCTTAAGAAAAGCTCAATAGATACATTCATGTACCTTACCTCATTTAGTTAATATATTAACAGTATTACACATAACATCTCTAGCTTGAGGAAAGCTCAACAACTAAAGATTATTCAAATAATCTATTAATATATAAGTGGTATAGAACAACTTATTTATAGGAAAAACAAAGTATCATTATTTTGCACTAGCCAGCCGGATATTAGTGGTTGTGCCACTTTACAAATATTATATCAGGTGTCAGGCATAGACACCTCAACAACTATGAAAATAAGAAAAAGAAAAAAGAAGACTAAAAGTACAGGAGTTGGGCAAAATAACCAAACTACTAACAACAACCAAAAACAAGGCTAACCCCCATCAGAGGAGGAGTCACTGGTTGACTTAGGGCCAGTCACATGGAATAAATCTAAAAATAACCTAACCACGTCAGGGTCTTAAATAGATGGCTCATGTGTATAGATAAAGCTCCTGCACCAAGCATCCTCATGAGTCTGTCATTTTCACCAAGTTCACCTTCAATTGAGAGAATAAAATAACCTTTAGATATTTCGTAGTAAAGATATCTTTCTCCTCCTTCATTTCTATCACATATTGTAGTAGGTTTGTTCATCAAGAGTAACGTATATGCAATAGCGATGAACCCAAGTCTTCTCCTTGGAGGACCAGATGATAGGAGGGCAACATGGTTTAGGAAAAACAAAGATAAGATCTATGACAGTCCTAGAAACAGGACTGCTCTTATCTAGCTTGATGATAGGAATAGCCGATCTGTCCTATACCATCAATCGAGTTCTGCTTAGGTAACCAAATGCACTTTAGTGGTCTCGAGAGAGGGACCTTTAAGGGAAAGGAAATTTGATATGAGACACCATTAAAGGAACGAGAGGAGGACCTTTAGAAGAGTTTTTCCAAAGCGAGGTAAAGCGACCAAAGGAACAACATGTAGTGCATATGAGTGGATTTCAATTGTAGTCAACATTCATAATTGCAACTTGGTATAAAGTTGTTGAATAGTAAGACTTGTCGATAATAACTTACCTAGTTTACCTCAATCATTACTTTCGTATAATCTAATCTTTCCCTCTTGGTAGTACCTGAGTCAAAACAAACCAATTCGGTAATAAGGAAAGCAAGCCAATTAATACTAATAGAACTATAATACAAAAGAGATTTTCATTAAATGAACCAAAATAGAGATAGAAAGAATCTGTTCCTTAGTTGAGTCAACAGAAGGAGTCCATTTAGTAACAATAAACGATTTGCATTATATAATAACAGGTTTAGCCTCAAGGATTCCTTGTCTATCCTCCAGGAAAGAGAATTCAAAGTAGAATAAACTACTGTCATATCTCATGGTGATACAACCATTCAATTTCCATACACATATCAAGTGATTTCTAACCACCCAAGAAGATAGATACTTATCTAAAAATTAATAGACTAGTTGGCCCTTCCAAAACAAGCAACCGACCTCTATAGCATCGATAGAGTGGATCATTACTCCATCTATACGTTTGATCTTAGATGATCTAGGGGTATACACACCCGCATTATGGGGTTTGTTGGTGAAAAGCAAGGACCATATCTCAGAGTTAAACCATTCCTAGATTCAGAATTGTATTATTACCTAATCTAGTTTTTCCACTTTCATGAGCACTTTCAATGGTAGGACCAACATTCACCACACCGCCTAGTCCACAACCATGTAACCTAACTAAATTATTTGAACTATGTAGTATGTTCAAATCATAGTTTGTTCCAGCCAGAGGTAAAGAAGTGATACATGTTATCGAAACAAGAATCTCTAGAACCACTACTAAGGAAGGAGGTAGAGGATGCTCAACACACTACAAGATAAAACGGCTATTCCAACGGTTCCTAGCCGTTGGCGGCCGTTGGAAACCGTTGGAATAGCCGTTGGAATAAATCCCACGCCTTGCAATGCTTTCCAACGGATCCAACGAACCATTTCCAACGGAATTTCCAACGGCCGCTAACGGCTAGGAACCGTTGGAAACCGTTAGAAACCGTTACAACAAAATGACCAATAAGCCGTTGGAAACCATTGGAAGCCGTTGGAAATACTGGGTCTATTTTGCTGTATAACAGCAGGCCTATTAACCTTCCATCCATACCATTTCCAATCCATTCAAATTCCATTCCATTTCCAATCAATTCCACACATATATATCAATATCAATACAAACAACACACATAAATCAATAAAACACCAATATAAACAAACCAAACCGATCAAACATCACAAAATATACCATTAACGTACATACCATCAACAAATGTCAATGTACCATGTACATGCCATCAAAATATTTCTCACCCACTCCGTACCAATATATACAACATCAAAACATCTCCAAGTCAATATATACATTGTTCAAGCACATATAATCAAAAACATACCTCCTCAAGGATCCTCGTCGCCTCCCGAAGCACCAGACGACGAAGGAAGGGTACCATGATTCTGCAAATACTGCGCAAGCTTTTGATCCAGCTGCTCCACCTGGATGGCTCGTAGACGATTCTCTTCCCGTAGCTGTTCAACCATAGCTCTAAGCTCCTTGATTTCATCTTTGTCTTGGTCTTTTTGAGCTTGTCGAGCCTGCAAATAGAAATAATAGCAAAAGGATTGTCTCAGCATATAAAATACTATAACATTATATATCTAAAACGCTGATTTTTTGTAAATACGTAAAAGGATTAATTATTTACCGTTAGGTTCCCGAAGCCAAAACGTCTACTCCGTTGCGCCGGATCCATAACAGCAGTAAAAATGTTATCCTGCTCCTCCTGTGTCAGCGCATCACGACCTGATTGCTGAAGCGCATTAGCCTGTGCCTCCTGCAACCTCGACTAAAATGAAAAAAAAAACAATTTCAGTTGAAAAATAGTAGCATGTAATTATTTCGCATAGCTAGAAATTAATAAACTTATCGGTGTAAGTATTAGAAATTTAAAAATGCATACATATGCCTCGGTCACCCTATCTTGATCACCCCACTGATATATGATATTGCCAGCCTCATCTACTTGCCTAGACGCGTGGGTGTGAGCAAACACGTCCACTAAGCCAACAGAGCCTCCACGAGCACGTTCCTACAATTGATAATTTGGGTAATTTAACTGTACATAATTAACTTATTACTGAATTGATCAATATACATAATAGATAAATTTACCAAATCTTCGCGGTGATGCTGGAAAGATTTGGAGCCTCCACGGTGTGATACAGGATTCCTACTCCTGTTTGCCGAGTTCCTAGCTGACTCCTCCTGCAAATTTACAATGATTAATTATTTATTAAACGGTAAAAAATTGCTGAGATTTATTGTAGAGTTACCTTGAACTCCTCAGAGTTCCACCACTCAACCCACTTCTCCCATACAGTCGCGCTCATCCACTTGGGCTTCTTTCCTACTTTTTTAGTCTCCGACATAGTCTCCCTATAGTTCTTCGCGATCCTGGAGTTCCAGTGTCGCTGAACTAAATTGACGTCAGGCTCTTGCAAATCTATGGCGCCCTGTACAATGAGAAAATATTACTAATTATTTATTTGTATTTAATTAATCATCTTGTAAAGCGGTATACACTTACCAGAAAATCTTGCCAAATCGTCTCTCTCACGTCATCGGGGATCTTGCCCCACTTGGGCCAGCAATCGGTCATCCTAGCCATGTACGCCTGCTTCGAAATGTTCAGAACCACTTTGGATGGCTCCAACTCAAATCCACTGCGTTAAATATAAAATTGAACTTTAGACAATTATAGATATATCATGTACAATTAAAAAATTAAAATGTTATGCTTGCTAATTATGATACTTACGTCTCATCAGCCTTAGGCTGCAAGTAAACAAGTGGCCGAGCTGGTTGCTCACCACTACCCTCTCCAACATGACGTGAAGAGCCACGTCGCCGAGACCCAGAACCAGAACCAGAACCAGAACCGGACATAATAAATATACCTGCCATATATACATACATATACAATTCATAATAATCATGATATGATGAACCATTAAAAAATGTAATACACTTATTGTCATTAAAATTGTGTAAATTGGATAAATGCATTATTAATCAGAGATCAATGTAATGTGAATACTTTTAAAAATTACCGGATATTACTCAATCGTCCTCATCGTTTTCTGATTCAGACTCGGTTTCGTGCTCTATGTCGTTTTCCTCTACACTCTCAAATGCTTCGACTAATACATGTGTCTCATCATTTAAAGGTCCAAAATCAGTTTGATCGTCTGTAATTGCTATTTCAGCATTTTCCTCCAGATCTGCTTGATAGGCTTGTTCGTCTGGAATATTTTGTCCATCGAACATAAATCTTGCTTTGGTTTTAAAAACCGCAGACCAATCTGCTTTATCCCTTTTTAGAGATGGATAAGGGGCATAGCAAGCTTGTAGGGCTTGTTTGGCTAGTATAAATGGGTCGTACTTTTGATAACGCGAGGTATGTTTAATTTCTATAAGATTATATTGTGGATGCACGTTAATACCAGAACCTGGAACATTGCTGAACCAGTTGCATCTAAACAAATAAACATCTTCCATGGGTCTTGTAAAATATGTCAACTGCAATATCTGAGTTAACACGCCATAAAAATCATTTATATGATTATTAGGGTCATCACTGCCTTTAACAAATACACCAGTATTGTTTGTTAATTTTTCAGCACCGTATTCTTTGGTGTTGAATTTATATCCGTTAACAAAAAATATTGGATACGTATTAACTTTTCTTTTCGGTCCAAAAGCCAAATGTTTCAGTCCTTTATCGAGCACATTATTTGTGGGATCAGAAACGTATTTCGAAAACCAAGTACTGAAATCTTTGCTTAAATCGCCGCCTGGATTTTGTGATTCATAAATACTGCAAACACAAACATGATATATTACATTATTATTTATTCACACGTGTAGTATTAAATTTAACAAAACTTGGAATGTGCTAATTACCTAACAAATGGTGCAACTTCAGGACAATTAAGAAGAATATATGTGTGTGCTACATGGTATTCTTTATCATCTAGCCATACTTCCTCACATTTTCCAGCATGTCGGCCATGTTGTTTAAAAATAGATAATACTGTTTCGGAAGAAGAATCTTGTTCAACGGCCTCATCGTCATTACGCGGAACACTTACAAATGATAAGTTCACATGGTCTTTAAAATAATGAGAGAAAAAGAAAGAAGCTTCTTCTTCGATATATGATTTGCAAATAGAGCCTTCAACTTGAGCTTTTTGTCTCACTTTTTTCTTTAAATGATTTAAGTACCTAATAAAAATTATTTGGGTTAAGTATTAACTACTATATTTATACTTAAATCAACATTTGCATACTCAATATAGTAACATACCTTTCGAAAGGATACATCCATCCATATTGCACAGGACCTCGAAGACGTGCTTCATATGGAAGATGAACAGGTAAATGCTCCGTTACATTAAAGAAACCCGGAGGAAATATTTTCTCCAGTTTGCAGAGCAGTATAGGAATTTCTTCTTCAAGTTTAAGTAGACGGTCAACTTTTAACGTAGTTGAACAAAGCTCCTTGTAAAATAAACTAGGTTCTGTTATTACCGTCCAAACTTTTACCGGTAACAATTCTTTGAAAGCGATGGGTAATAAATTTTCCATCATTACATGACAATCATGGCTTTTCATTCCACTCAGTCTCCCATTTTTATAGTCGACACATCTACGAAGATTAGAGGAAATTCCATCGGGAAATCGTAATCCTTCCACCCATTGTAACAGTACTTTAACTTGGTTGCTGTCTAGTTCATAGCATGCTTTGGGTTTTTTATTGTCGGGAGTCATATGAAGCTCGGGACGATTGCATATTTGCTTTATATCACGTCTAGATTTCAGATCGTCCTTAGTCTTGCCCTTCACATTCAAAACTGTATAAAACACATTATCAAATACGTTTTTTTCGTTATGCATCACGTCAATGTTATGACGGATTAATAGATTTTTCCAATAAGGTAATTCCCAGAATATACTTTGTTTGCACCAATTATGAAACGTCGATTTACCTTGAATTTCTTCTTGTTGTCCGGTCTCGTGTATCTTTGGATAATCTTTTACAAGTTCATATATATCCTCGCTTGACCATACCGCTGGTGGTCGTAGAGTCTCATGTCTATTAGCTATGAAGTTTTTTTTGTCTCTTCTAAAAGGGTGATTAATATGAAGAAAACATCGATGACAATCAAACCATGAAATTTTCTTTCCATTTGGCAAAGAAAATGCTCGTGTTTCTTCCATGCAATAAGGACAAGCAAAACGACCGGCCGTACTCCAACCCGAAAGCATTGCATATGCAGGAAAATCGCTAATAGTCCATAACAAAGAAGCGAACATCCGAAAAATTTTCTTTTTTGATATGTCGTATGTTTCAAATCCTTCATACCATAATATTTTCAACTCTTCAATTAACGGTTGTAAGTAAACATCAATGCCTTGTGTCGGATCATCAGGACCAGGGACAACAATCGTGAGAAACATATATGGAGTTTTCATACACATCCACGGAGGTAGATTGTAAGGTGTGATTATTATAGGCCAAGATGAATATTTAGAACCAAACTGAGAAAACGGTGAGAAGCCGTCTGTACATAAACCTAGTCTAACATTTCGGCTCTCCGCTGCGAAATCGGGATATTTCTTGTCAAAATGTTTCCATGCTTCTCCATCGGATGGGTGTGTCAACGTACCTTCTTGAGGTGTTCTCACACTGTGCCATCTCATATGATGCGCTGTTACAGATGATGCATATAATCGTTGAAGTCTAGGGGTGAGGGGCAAATAATGCATACGCTTGTACGGAACTTCTTTTCCCTTCTTTTTCCTCGATTTGTATCTTTCCTGATTACATATTTTACAATTTCTAAGATTGATGTCTTCTTTCCAATACAACATGCAACCCTTTAAACATGTATCTATTTTTTGATATGGCAAACCGAAAGATGACATAAGTTTTTTCACTTCATAATAATTTTCGCACATTAAATTATCGGATGGCATATGACGTTTAGCAGCTTGAACAACAGCCGTAAATCCAGCTTCTGTAAGGGTGTATTTTGATTTCATTGCAATGTATTCTGCAGTTACCGATAATTGAGAGCCGCTTAAACATCCATTCCAAAGGGGTTTTTTAGCATGATCCAATAAATCATATATATTTTTAGCTCCAACATTTGGTTCCTCTTCGATGTTAACATCGTCGTTATCAATTACAACGGTAGGGAACATTGATCGTGCTGCATCTTCGACCATATGTTCTATGAGATTCGTACTACCTTCTTCGTTGATGACCTCCACCGACTGTTCTTGATTATTAGGGGCTACAATTTCTCCATGACGATCCCACAGCAAATAATTGGGTACGAAACCGAATTGGCGCAAATGAACCTTAGCCATATTCGGTTCTAAATAGTTCAACAATTTGCATCTACTACACGGACAACGAATTTCTTCATCGTTTCCAATATTACTTATAGCAAATTCGATGAACACTTGTACCCCTTTTAGAAAATGTTCGCTTATTGCGCCACTAATTTCCCTTCTTTGATACATCCAGCTCCGATCATTAAAGTAATTGACCATGTTTCCCTACTAGAAAACCTATGATAGAGTAAAAATGTTATAAATCATTTGTTTTATATTTTACAGGAAATTTTCAAACGGCTTCCAACGGACGCAAACTGCTAATTTCACAAACTTTATTTTAAATAAGCAATTATTATTTCATTACCACTAATGTGTCTTTCTTTGATGGTCGGTCATCCTACTTCCCATTACAAACACAATAGTAATTATATTCCGTAAATCATATCATTTTAAACGATTTACAAAATTTCGGCAGCATTTCCCCCGTGTTCCTTGTATCGTACACAAATGCGTGTACACAAGGAACGTAAAGGAAATGCCGTCGAAATTTTGGGAACCGTTTAAAATGATATGATTTACGGAATATAATTACTTTATAGTGTTTGTAACTTGTCCAATACTGGGACAAATCCGACAAATGATGTATCAGATGAATAGAGTTGTCCGTTTTGTGGAAAAACGGATAACCTTAAAACGATCATATACAACACTTGTCAGACGGGGCCGAATAATATCTAAGGATTTAAATATTTGTTTATATTAAATTTTAATATATAACTCATTTAATTAATATTAGTTCTAACGGCTTCCAAATGTTCGCGTGTTCGCACAAATACAAAGCTCGTGTTCGCACAAATGCAATATCCGTTCTAACGGCTTCCAAATGCAATAAACTCTATCACACACATACATTTAATATACTTATAACCAAATAAACATAAACTAATGTAATATCCTAAATTACAAAATTTTCAATCAATTATAATAACTTGTTCATTATGTTATAATAGTTGCAATTAGGGGATAACATAATGTAATATGCATACACTAACAATTAGGAATCAATCAACATTCGAATTAAACCCTAAATCTAAAAAAACCTAAATATTAGGTTTAGAAAAATTACCGATTTGGAGAGCTAGAAGGGTGGAGATTGGCCGGAGCAGCTTGTAGATGGCGTCGGAGGCTGTCGGGTTGGTGCTTGGGGCGGCAGCAGTTGGGTAGGAGGTGGGGGAATTGGAGATTTGGGGAAAAGGTAAGTTGGGGAAGAGATAATGAATTGCAGGTCTGGTCTCGGTCTGTTATCTCAGGAATATTTCCAACGGCTACCAACGGCCGCAAACGGCTTATTTTCAATGGATTCCAACGGTTTCCAACGGCTACGTAAAAAATTAACGGATCGTTGGAAACCGTTGGAATAGCCGTTGGCGGCCGTTGGAAATGAGGCGTTGGAATTTACTGTTTTCCTAGTAGTGACACATGAAGCAACAACATTAATTACAGGAGCACAAGAATCAATCGCAAAAGTTAATGTTGAAGTAAAAAGCATAGAAATTGCCAAAGCATCAGTATTAGTAAAGGCAAGAAGGGATTCACCTGAATCGGTTGCCAAAGTCGATAAAGCCTAAGGCCTCAAAGAGTTATATAGTCAGTCGCTTCGTGTACAGAAGAAGGAGGCTCTATTATAAATAGTTGAACGAGTGAATATCCTCTTACTCTTACGATTCTTAGCCATCCAATAAATGCAAAATCAGTGAAATAAGGTCAGGAAGGAAGAGTGAAGGGCAAGGGGAGAGGAGGGGCACGGTGGAGGGTAAAGCTGCGATGAACGCAAATCAACGAAGAAACCCTAAATCAACAATTAGATTAATTTGGACGATAAGGAAGGCATTTTTATTGTATACACCAAGAGGACAACTTATATAAATTAGATATTCATAATCTTTAATATATTTATTTAGAGTGGTAATGATTTAGGGAATAATGCATTTCTAATGAAATATCATTATGATTCAAGTGTCAAACACATAAGAAATCATGGTGTGCGTACAATACATATGTATCTGTTCCTTAAATCTAATTTGGGTTTCTCTACAGTTCCACTTGATTTTATACATATATAGTTATGTAAGCATTAACTTAATTATAAATTTTATAATTTAATTAGCTTATATAATATATACATGCATCATATCAATTAAATCTTATTTAATTAATTAAAATTCTTATTAATTTAATCATATATAATTAATTAATTTTATTTTATATAAAATTTCTAAAATTTTATATTATCCATCTTAACATATTTAAAATGGTTAATCAACTATAACAGTTATAGTTTGTTTGTGTGTTACATATCAATATATGTATACATCTTAATTAATTAACCTTTAATTAATTTTTAATAATTATTATTCAATTAAGCAATTTAATTAAATATTTAATTGATTTGAAGTTTTAATTTAATTTATCATAAATAATTTTAAGATAAATAAGTAACTACAAAATCTAGTATTCTCATAATTTAATTAATTTAAGTTATCATATTTAATTGGATAGCTTATATGTCTTCATGGTATTGCATATAAATGTTGAAAAACCTAGTATTCTCATTGCTGGTTTGTTTGAAATTTAAGCCTTACAGTTACAAGTGATGTCTAAAATGCAGCCAATGGCATCTGAAAATACATACTTGGGTGTTCCACTTGCTGCTAAAAGGGGTTCTAACACACAATACCTTCCATGGTATGAAAAGATTTCAGCTACCATGGCCTGTTGGGCTAACATATTTCTAATTCAAGTTGGCAGACTAACCTTAATCAAATCTATTATACTGCCTATGACTATATATCGATCTAGAATAACTATCTTACCATAGAAGCTTATTAATAAGATTAGGAAAGTCATGAACCATTTCTTATGGACATGGAATATGCACTCTAAGAAGTTGGTCCCTGTAGCATTTAAAAAGGTGGAAAGCCTTTTTCTTATGGTGGACTGGGTATTAGGAGGATCAAGCTGTGGAATGTTGCTGCTTTCTCTAAGCACATGGACACCATCCTCAATAGAAGAATTAATTTATGGGCTCTATGGGCTTTTAAGCACCATCTGAGAAATAACAAGATATGGACTATGGAAGAAAAACATGATTGTGGGTGGATATGGAGGACCATACTAAGAATAAAGGAGGTTGTCTTGCCTCATATATAACTATTATCTAATGAAAAGGGAAATGTCAGCTTCTGGCATGACCCATGGGCAACAAAAAGATTAACCCTATTCTAAGTATTAAATCATTCATAGAGACCACAAACTGGAATCGCTATGGAAGCCAGAGCCTACTCATATATTTAGAATGGTAAGATAACATTTCTATATTCTAGAAATCCAATCATTAGAGCATTATGGGATGATCCGCAAAAGGCTAACATTCCTAAAGTTACAGTGCAACAGTATGTTTAGAATGACAAGAGCAAAACACATAGCATATCAGCTGTTTATAAAGTAATGGCTGAGAATGGAGATGGTGAAACTTTTGCATGGAGAAATAGGGTTTGGAACATGCACAACCCGCCTAAGTATAATTTCCATCTCTAAAAAATATTGAAGAATGCTCTGCATACTTGTTCAAACTTGGAGGCTCATGGTATTACTTTATATACAAGATGTAGATACTGTAATGTTAACTAGGAATATATATTGCATTTGTTTTTCAATTGTGCCGAGGTCTATGATACGTGGAGGAGAATTATTGACAAGGGAGGTATGCACAGTCCTCTTAACGACAACAAGATGGAGTGGAATCTAATTTTTAGATCCACTGGATGGAGAAATACTAAAGCAATTTGTCTCATGATAGTTTTGAAAGTCTTCTACTTACATACGATATGGGAGAGAGAAATAGTAGGGTATTCAAAGGAGAAGTTTAGCTGTGGTGGCTCTGTTAAAGAAAATGCCAAAAGAAATTAAATAGGGTATTGAATGCTGCAACTATGAAGTGGAGTTTCAAAATAAGGAGAAATGGGCAAATTAGGGTTTATGCTTAATTTGTTTTAGTATGGTTGTGTTTTACTTTTCTGTCTTCTTTTTCGAGTTTTTCGAGGTCTTCGTTTCTTCTGCTTCTCTATATTTTTTTTGAATGAGCTTTAGCTTGTTGTGCTCATTCCTTCTCTTCTGATTTTTTTTAATGCACTAACCCGGAAGGGCCCACTCAATCCTACTTGTTTGGTAAGAAATAACTATAACATTTATAATTATATATATATGTATGAATATATACAATTTAATCAATTACTTTATATTTAATTGTTTAATTCAATTTAATTAATCATATTAATTAAATTTCAAATTTCCAAAATTAATTATTTAATTTCTTGAAACAATTTTTGAAAGTTTCGAATGCATTTTATAACTTTTATAAGATTTCCTTTTATATTTTAAACTTAACTTTTAAATTTAAAATATCTTTTCAACTTTCAAATGGATTTTGGAAATTATCCCAAGGTCCAAATCGAATCGGGGCTTTACATGGGAGATAAGCTTTGGGCTTACTTCATCCTTCAGGCCAGACTAGTAGCTAGGTAAGGCAGAGTGCTTGATTACCTAAACTAAACCTTCGACACTACCTTCCTACACACCCTACTAAATAGGTATGCTTTAATCAATTAGCCATAACAATGCTAATTTTAGACCGCAATGACTACTGGGCACTGATACCATTAATGGAACCAGGTAAGTTGGAAGCGGGAGAACCAGGAAGATTTCTTTTTTTGGATCTATTGGGCCTATGGTCTAAAGGGGTTATACTAGATCTAATCTAGTTCTAAATAATCATTTTTAATTTAGTTTCGTTATATATATTTGTTAAAACATGTTAACATTTCAACTAAATGTTTCATTGGGAATGCATTAATGTACATTCGAACATATAATAACATAAATGAACTAATATTAACATGTGTATGAATAAATATGTGTGTATGCAACGACCTGCCTTTTTGATCCTCAAAAGTCGACACTAATACATCCACGGTATTCATGTACCGAGCAGTGTTGGAAAGACAGATTGTTGAAAGAAAAAGAAAGAAAAGACGAATAGTATCTCACATCGTGGCGAGTAACATATAATATACAACAAACCTTTACCAAAGAAACTATAATATACATACCTTCAAATCAGAGTACACTATACAAGTTATCAATCTGGACAGTTAAAATAGCCTGTCCTTACAATTGCTGATAAATACACAAGAAAATGTAGTGGAAATAAAAGGATATGTGAATACATCTTCAAGGCATCCAGTTCGTCTCCAAATGCTCCAAAGCATCCAAAACTATATCTAAAACATACTCTATTTGACTCGAGCGTTATAAGAAAATAATGTCCGGATCAGTCTGGTAAACCAGTATGAGAAAACTCAAATCATATGGATTTCTAATATTGTAAAACCTTTCAAGAATAAAAGGTATCTCGTAAGACCTTGTCAAATATAAACACAGACGGGTTTTTACCTTGCGATAACCAAAACATTTCTATATAAATTCCTCTGGTATTATCATAATGTTTAGGTTAAAGTAAATATTGAATCATAGCCGAAATTGTTACATTAATTAAATTCCAACCTAATAGACACACAATCAAGTCTGTAGGCTTGTATTGGAAAATGGATTCCAACTATGAAAAGGTAAGGGTCTACCTTACGAATAAGTACACCCCTAGATAAAATGTATTGGAAGCTACAACATATTGCACCTCTACTACTCAAGACCGACCCTACCCCTTGCTGGATAGTCTCGAATATGATCGCCCCTTGGTTGTGATCAAACCACCATATCGGGCTCGAAGCATACATAAAATCATAGATATCGCTCTAGATTAGGCGATGATCATACGCTAATGGAAGCGACCCACATAGCCCTACCGCATGTCTCTGCTTTAGTCATTTACCGGCTGTGAGGCTTGTGAGGTAACAATTACCTTATTCCTCTAACAATTTCCACTTGGAATGCTAACACTGCCCTTTAGGCAGAAATGCAATGTCGGCATTCATCCATACAAGTTCATTCTAGGTCCGAATGAAGCCGATGGCACTACTTCTACTACATCCATTTTGGAATCACCTTCAGGATTAGTAGCAAGTAGCCCTTGCACTTCAAAGAACTCCATCTTCGATGATCTTCAAAATATCTCCAATTCAAATGCTTATGCATGTTCGAAGTGGTTTTGGGATAATATATCCACTCCCGGTCTCTCTAAATCAACAAAGATGGTTTTTAAAACTGGCTAAGATTTGATAGTCAGTTATTTAACTATCGAATGATCAAATAGTTCCACCAAAGATTTTATTCCATAAGGAAAATAACACTAATTAAGCACAAAGCAACCCTAAGCCTCTTAAATTTATCTTTTCATTAATTTAAAACTACTTTGTAAATACCTGTATTAAAATACTTTTACAAAGATATATTTCACAAACCGTTCTCTACACTTTTCCATACTTTGAAAATATTTATATAATTATCTCAACTGCATAAGTATATTCACAAATCATTTCATTTTAAGAACATAGAAAAACTTTCCCATATACTTATCTTAACAGTATAAGTATATTCACAAAACACTACATTTTCAATACTTAGAAAATATACTGATATACTTATCTCAATGGTTTAAGTATATTCACAAATCTTAAGAAAGATTTCCTTTTCAAAACCACATTTAAATTTGGGTAAAACCGTGTTATTTTAAACAGAGATAATAGTAACCCAAACACTATTTCTTCGGTGTTAAGTAGGGAAAAAAGTATTGCATACCATAATGATTAAGAAGGTCAATTTCGGTAAATCAAATCTCTATTACAAAAAAACTCTTTTATAAAAGTCCCTTTAATAAATATAAGCTCTAAATTCATTTTCAACATCCCTTCCATAAAATATAATATAAATTCCTTATAAATATATAACATAATTACAGTTTCCTTTTATAAATTTCTAAATTTATTTAAATAACTCCTTTTCTAGCATTCTTTATATTATTTATATAACTCTTTATAAAATATCGCTTATAGAACTCATTTATAAATTCCTAACAATATTGCAACTCTTTTTATAAACCTCCAATTTCATTTATAAACCTCAAATTTCATTTATAAACCTTTTTACAAATTTCTACAAACGACCACAAAACTACTTTTATAACCAAAACTCCAGTATAAATCTACAATTTCTATTACAAAACTCATTTAATTTTCATAACAAATCCTTATATATACACAATGAATTCACAACTGTGATTTATTTCTCCAGTTTGACCAAATGATAATATTTCCCTTTATAAAATATCATTTATATACATATTCCTTTATTTATAAAAATCTGCTTATATATTTGTCTTTTAAATTTATAAAATTCCCTTTTCATAAAATTATTCTTTTATTTCAACATTTTATACAAAATGTCTCACAAATATTTATTGTCAAAATACTTCTACCTTCTTTAAATCATAAAATCACTTTAAATAAAAGATAACCCTTTTTATTTTCCTTTTGAAAATAAACATCTATTATTATAAAAAAATTCCATTAAACCAATGCTTCAAAACAATTATTTAAAACTATATATATATATATAATTTAAAAAGAATAAATAAAGAAGTTGGATTAAAATAGGAAAGTTTAAAAACTCATTTTTAAAATATAATATCACAAAAACGCCAAAAAATCAAATTTAAATTATTTCCAAATCGGAAATCATTTCCGAAGTCAAAAATCACTTAACCGTATTTCCAAAATACTATACTAAGGCCAATACTTACTATAGCACTTAACAAATGTTGTTACTTCCTTTTCCACTAAAAAGGTTTAACTTTTCACAACTGTCGGTGTCATGTCCAATATGGCCAAACTATCAATTTTTGACATTTAACAATCTATATAACATGCATATAACTGAAATAAATCAAAAGGTATCTAATAGGAAATTTAAAAATCACAATATCGATAAATCCGGATTTCTCTGCTAAATTCACTATATTTTCAATTTAAATGTCAATTGCTTTTCTAAAGCGGATATTTTAATCGATCAACAAATAATTTCAACCAAACATAAATAGAAAAATTTATCTACTATATATCTTTACTGATTAACCAAAAAGTGAGTTAAACCCACCAAAATTCAAGTTGGCTTCGAAGCGTTTCGGATTTGAACTAAAATCAAACGACGTCCGATTTTAGCCCAAATTTTCACTAGCTTCGAATTCAACCAAACCAATTCCATTGCATAGCTTTGCCACTACGAGCGTAACACAAAAAGTTTCATCTCTATTGAACCTCGTACGGAAAATTTATGCATTTCACAAGTTTCCAATTTTATAAAATAAATCAATTACATCATTAAATAAATAATTACCCTAATTAGATTATTAATCCATCTTCCTCATATCCTTCCCGCTTAAGCCCCATACCTCCTCCACCATAGTCATACCTTCTTGCCTCCCTCTCTCCCTCATCTTTGCACGAAATGGCATGAAACCACTATCGTTCTTCTCTTCAAATTCTCCATCCACCTGACCCCATACACTTAACTCGGTCCTCCCCTCTAAGCCGCGTTCTGGAGCTCTTGCCGCAACCCAAGAGAGTGTCGCACTCCTCTAGACTCAGCCATACCACCTCCCAATCGACCACTAGATGCTCTTTGACGCCACAGTCCATAATCCAAGCTTCAATTTGCCAATTCACTACACTTTAATTTTCAGAAATCGAAACCCTAACTATATACACTTCACGTTCATCCAATGTAGAACTGCCGCAACCCCCATCCCTTCACCGAACATCCTCAAACTCATATCAATTCATAGATCTAGGTTAAATGAACTCAAAGATAGAAGTTTCCATTTTCTTGAATTTTATTTGAATTGTTTTTTATTTTCAAAAGAAGTGGATTTATGTTTTTTTGACTAATGGATGGATCAGTAGAAATAGAAGGAAGAAAGAATTCTTAAGCTAAGCTTTAGTTTATTTTTTATTGAGATTTCCGGTATCTCGTCGTAAAGATTTTCATTCCCGTATGAATCGTGAGCGATAAGACAAAAATATGATCATACATAGAAATATGATACGATCCCAAAACAATAATAATATATTCTAGTTTACTGATTCTATAAAACCACAAAAACACTATCGTTTAGCGAAAAATCATCAAACAAAAATTTAAAGAATTTCAAAATTAAAAATTATGGAAAAATCAAATAAATTAAATTAAAAATACGTCGACTGAAATCGAGTTGTTATATTGAAAATAAATTTTCCGATTAATTATTCGAACTATTTATTACTGTAAATAAATTTACAAAATAAATTCACAGATATTATTTATTAATTAAAAGAGTTAAATAAGACTATTAAATTAATATAAAATTATAAATTCATATATTAAAATCACTATTCAAATATTAAATTCACCATTCAAATATTTTAGATAATCTCTATATTTGAATTCCAGTTATTAACTTAAAAACCAATTATTTCAATATTTAAAATTAATTCAATATTCAAAATCAAACAACCAAAATTCCAGGTTGTTACAATTGTATGTATGTACATCTAGATATTGGGATTTATACCTATTGTATGTATGTGTGTGTATGTGCTTTTGTATGTGTATTATACTTACATATACATGTTAGATTATGCATATCGAGGATATAAATGCCTAAGTATTTGCATATGTTTGAGTATACTGCTACATATGTATATGATTTTTATACACATATTGATAGTACCATAACGGTGCAAAAATAATTCATATAAAGTAGACATTTAAAATAAGAGTAAAGTAGAAGAGTAAAGATGGAAAGGTAATTTATGTTGCAATTAGATCTAATCAAATCTAAGTTAAAAGGGAAATAATCATGTAGTGCAATTCTACTTTGCCTTCTCTTCTATAACCACTAGTTCAACAATTAATGTGATACCATAATGAATTTCAAACTTAACTACAACAAACATCCAATCCATTGAAAAACAAAAGAAGTTTATGTTATATGCAAATCTTAAAAGACATGTAATTAATATAAAGAAAATCAAAAGTTTTAAATTTAATTTACTAACCTTAGTGACATAACTGGATTTGAAATATAACTTTTATATTTAGGTACATACATAAATTAAAATTCAATTTAAAATATGTAATGACCGCCCTTTTCGACCCCAAATATCAACCCTAATACATCCACGATATTCATATGTCGAGCACCCAAGTGCCGGAAAGACCGATTATTAAGGTAAAAATAAAAGGAAGAAAATTTAATAATATAGAAAAAGGAGAACAAAAACATCATAATCTCATAGCAAAATTATAACATATGATATCATATTACTAAAACATTTTTTACTACAAACCCAAAACGCTTCATATTTAATCATTATCTTTTAAACTCTCTTTTAAAGGTTTAATTACATTTATAAGGGATTAAGACAACTGTTACTCAAATACTGTCACAACAAACCCAAATCATTTCATACTTTAAAACATTTCTCTTTAAACTTGCTTTTTAAAGATTTAATTATACATAAGGGTTTAAGACAAGTGTTTTTTAAACATTCTCACAACAAACCCTAAACCATTTCATACTTGTATCATCTTTAAAAGCGTTCTTTTAAATATCAAAGATAATACTTGGTTAAGTTTGATAATAGACTAATCAATTATCTAGTTAAAACAATTGCTTATACAAACTAATGTTCGTATATTTAACTTGTTTCCGACATTTCAACTTAACTATTCATCGTCCAAGAGTGAAGCCAGGTAAGTTAGAGAAATGGTTGCATTAAAGTGTTGCCTAGACACTTCATTCTTGAATCTCACAAATAGATAAATCCACTCATCGACGTTTGGTGTTAAGCCTGGTTAATTACCTTTTTCAAAACTTATATATATAGAAATACCTTTAAAATACTTATTAATATGTTAAAACACTTTTAAACTATTTAAAAATATATTATAATTATTTATATAGAATATTATGTAAAAACAACTAATTTGGAAATAATTGGAAAACCCAAAATAAGCATGTTTTATTTTAAAAACCACTTACTTTTAAAATTCATAATTAATTGTTAAAACTATATTTAAAATGAAACCAACTTTAAAATACTCTAATATAAGTTAGAAAACAACCCTAAAAGATTAGAGAAAAATACTTAATTTAAATGTCATTTTTACACAATTTATAGTTTCAAACAGCAAAGATAGCATTTCCAGAAATGCTATCTAAAGTTTTGTCGTAATTTTTAGCATATTTTGCTACAACTTTATGCCTAGTTTTCTACGCTTAAATAAATAACTTTTGATCTATTCTTTTTGCAACAGTTAGTATACTTTGGATAATTGAAAACCATGAAGAATAATCATAAAGAATTTATTTTTTATTATTTTAGATAAATTTCTGAAAATAAGGTATTTTTTCGAAGTGCACCTATAGCGACTATTTTGCTATAAGTTTTGCCACTTCGTTCAACTAGTTATCAAATCATTTAAGCTTCAAAATCTTTTACAGTAAGAATAATATATTATTTACTTAATTAAAATTGTAAAGAAACCCCTAAGGAAGTCTCTACAAAAATAAACATCATTTCCCAAAAATAAGGAATTTAAAAGTGTCAATATAACGACCATTTTACTTCAAACTTTCTTAGCTTTATTCAATTAATTCCACAAATTTCCAAACATATTATTTTCTTTCCAAAACATAATCAAAATAAGTTATCTCAAGATATGTTCAAAACTTACCAATTACACAAGTTGATGTTAAGGGGATTCAAAGTGTGTTTATGGCGCCTATCGTTATATAGACAATTATGCATTCAATTCAATCATATATAAACCAAGGCCTTCCAACGCAAAACAACCACATAAATAATATCTATTCGGAGTATATAACAAAGGTATATAACTTTACTTAGTTAGGGTCTATTATCATAGTTTTTAGCAAGAAATTTAATAAGTTTTTCAACAAGCAATTATCTAGTTATTGTTTTCATTCAAGGTAAGATAACTCACTTTCATTTAAACCAAACACTACCATCTTCATACCAACATTCAAGCAAGCACCAAAACACTTCCTTCCTCATCTAAAGCTCACATCCATGATCTCCTCCTTCCTTTGCACACGGTCATGACCTCCACCCTTCATTTGGCTCATGGCCTAAGCCTTCCCTATCCCTTCTAGCCTGCGGCCAAGCTTGGAAGACCCTTAAATGAGTACGACCTTAGCTATTATGGACAATATGGCTCCAATCTTTTGGTTTTAAGGTGGTAGAATGATGTTATACGCTATATTAGGATGATAGCATGAGTTTGTACCTATTTAAAGTTGTTTTGATTTAAGAAGTTAAGAAGAGAAGAGAGTGAAAAAGTGAAAATTTTAGATTTATGAAATGGTAAGAAATGAAGTGATCCTTCCCTTCTATTTATAAGCTTAAGAAAATGGCAAATGACCATCCATAGCCCCCTTCTTCCATGCTTTGGTACATGCAACCATACTTTTACACAAACTATACTCTCAATCGCTCCTTGATTTAAGGCTTGATTTAGGGTCTTTGTCTCCTTTTAGAAGCATGCTTAGTTTAATTACTTTTGCATAGTAGTTAGGTGATTTAAACACTTATAAATGTGTTCATATGTTATCATACAACTCTATAAGTGTTCGGACAACTTTCAATTAACAAAAAGTTGATTTTTAACAAAACGTTTTTGGCCACATTTTCAGTATTTTTTCAAAGTGCATAATTTTGTAAACATATTTTAGAAACAAGTTTTCTAACATTAACTATTAATTAAAAGTTTTTAACAAGGCTATAAAATTCATATTTAATCGTATTAAATCCTAGATAAAAATATTTAAATAATTCAGATATTTAAATATGACGTTTCATTACCCATGGCATAAGAAATTGACTTTTTACAGTAAACAGGCTAAAAAGGTAAGATTTTTAACAAGTGTAATCTGACGAACAAAGTGTATCGTCGCGTTCGCCGCATTGATTCATGATTTTTGGTGGTATCTGGGTGATTTTTAAGCTTAGGACTGTAGATATAGGAGGGGATGAACGGATTTGACTTTCAAATTATTTTTCGATGACTTAGGCGGTAAGGGGAGCTTGGCCCAATGTGAGGAGGAGCATTAAGGGGAGGAGGAGATCTGGCAAAGGTGTAGGGAACTCCGATGGTCGGAGGAGGTGGCGTGGGGGAAACTAGGGTTTAAGAGTTTAAATTTTTGCTTGGCTTTGTAGGCGTTCTTCACAGTGATGGCGGGACCTAGCTGGACCATACGCAGGTCTGAGGTGGTGCGTGGGATTAGGTTCACATGGATGGTGGCGGCTTTGGCTGGAGATGGACGTTGGAGGAGTAGTGGTTGAATGTTAGGGTCAAAGTTGTTTTGTGACTTCCTGGAAGTCTCGGTTCCATTGCCGAAATTTGATCGGCAGCATGAGGAGGAGGGGCGAGTTGCTTGATGTGATGGCGACAGCAAGGCAAACTGGGCGGCGACGGTAAGCTGGGCGGCGTCGTAGGTGATCGGTGGACGTGCACCGATGTGCACGGTGGGTTTTCAGTTTTTGGATATTAGGTTGGAGGAAAGAGTGGATTTTGATCTGGAAGATGGATTTGATGAAGAGGGTGTTGTGTTGTTAAGTTGGGATTGGATCAGGTTAAAGCCCAATTGGGTAGGAGATTTTATTCAAATTAAGTGTTAAAAATTTAGTTAAGCTTAAAACATAAAAATAGAATAACATGCTCATTTCAAACCCGTTTGATTTACGGTTTATGACTTTGGATCCATATCGCTTAGTAGATCACATCTACTAAGCTATTTGACAAAATTGATGAAGTGGAAATTAGTTGAAATAAAAAAGGCACAGAAAAATTACGTCGATTAGTAATTAAAATTAATCATTGACACCCGGTTAGCAGAATAAAACCATGTTTCGCTATATTTAAGATGAATTGATTTTATTGGACATTTATTTAGCAGAATAAATCCCTGTTCTGCTATTATGTGATTTAGACATCTATTTATCTGCCAGTGATTTGTGTTGACTTGCTAACCATCGATTTATAGTATGGATTTCATTTACATACCTATTGTTTATTTAAACACTTGTATTGTGACTTAAGTGTCAACTTGAGTACAATGCTAACTTGTTTAAGTACCATTGAGATTTGCTAAGCCTTTTGTAAAATTAGATAAGTTATGGATTTGAAATAAAATTTCTAGTTTATAACAATTTAAACTAAATTGTTAGATTAATTGATTTTGTTAAACTTTAAATTTCTTTAATTTTATTGAAGTAAATTTTAATTTCACAAAGTTAAAGTTAATTTAATTAAAATGGTTTTAAATTAATTTTCCATTTAATTAAAAGGAGTTTAATTTTATTGTTTACTCGATTAAATGTTTTAAGTTAATTATAAATGGTTTAAAGATAATTATTATTTAATTTATTACTTAATTTAATAATTTTTTAAAGCTGATTATTATTTTAATTATTATTAAATTAATAATAGTTTAAGGTTAATTACTATTTTAATTTAAAATATTTATGTTAATTTTTTACTTTAGTTAATAATGACTTAGATAATTATCCCTTTAAATTAATGTTTTTTCTTAAGTTAAATATATCTTATAATTAATGGTGTTTATAAATTATTAATTTTAAAAAAGGTTTTTAAAGTTAATTAATTATTTTATTTTTAAAGGTTTACCTAAATTAACTATTTTATAAAATTATTTAAGTTATTTAATAACAAGGTTTAAAACTTAATTAACCATTTATTTAATTAACTTAAGAATATGTTTTAATAATAATGCTGCTTTAGAAAAAGGGTTTAAGCAAATAAGTTGTATATAAAAAGGGATTGTACTTGGTTAAAGAACTAAGTAAAAGAGTTATATTGTTGGAAAGAGATTTTGGGTTTTTGAAAAGAAGATTTGGTTTTAAATCTTTAATTTAATTAATTTTAATAATCAAGTTATGAATCGAATAAATAAGTAGCCCTTCTCAATCTTGGTGGTAGGGAAGAAATTTCCTATTTAACACTGAGGGACTAGTTGTTTGGGATTCATAATAAACTAGGTTTTCCCAAAAACTTATGTTTGATCCATTTAAAAGGGACTAAAAATAAGAAATCCTTCAAAATTGGTTTATGAATACACTTCTACCGTGAGATAAGTATATGAATTATTTTGGTTAAATAATTTAAGAAATTTAATAAATATGATATTACTTAAATGAGGCTTAGTGATTTTCATGGAAAATTAAATCTATGTTTGGATTGTTTGTTTATTTGATAGTTAAATAACCGACTATCAAATATGGACCCATTTTAACTTTAGAAATATAGAGGAACATGAGAATTATAGAGTACATATAACTTAGATGATACTACCATGCATATAAATCTTGTTTAATTCTCCTAAGACAAATGATAGGGAGATCCTTCCACTTAAACGGTTAGGAGGTGATCCCTGCTTCTATCTATTGTTTGTTTATTTCCGAAAGAACCGGGGTTGAGTTTACCGAAAACTATCGAATGTTGTTTTGAAGAGACCGGGATCGGATAAGTATGAATTATTCGAAAACCACTTCGATCCAACTCAAGCGATGTATTGAAGACATCTTGAAGAGTATGGAATCGAAGACAGAGCATTTGAAGTGCAAGGGCTATTTGTTACTAATCTTGTGGGTGATGCCAAATGGTTGTAGTAGAAATAGTGCCTTCGGTTTGTTCATATCTCAAACAACTTGTATGGATGAATGATGGCACTGCATTGCTGCCTGGAGTACAGTGTCAGTATTTTAAGTGGGTTTTCTATATAAAAGGTAAAACGTAGCTTCTAGCCTCATCAACCGGGAATGATTAAAATAAGGGATATGCAGCAGGGCTAAGTGGGTCGCTCCCATTAGAGTGTATCATCATCTTTCCAGATGCATTCATTTTATGGATTTGGTTAGAGCTCTCGGTAATAGTTGCAAAGCAACCGACGTGATATATTCGGTACTATCCACTAAGGGGTAGGTCGATCCTGTGGGTAAGGGTGCAAGACGTTCTTGTTGAGCTCGGTACATTTTTCTAGAGGTGTACTTTGACAAACAGTGCCCCAGTAGCCTTGTCATTGATGGAATCCAACCTCTGATACGTGCCTTTATGATTTTAGTTGTATACCCATTATGTTGGAATTTAATTAATGTAACAATTTCGACTATATTCATAATTTATATGAAAACCCTAGACATTATTATAATATTACTAGATGTTCTATAGAAAATATTTTGGTTATTGTAAGGTAAAAACTCGTCCGTGTTTATGTGCGGTGAGGTCTTGCGAGATACCTTTGATTTTAAACGATTTTATAAGTTATAATTAATTAATTTCTTGTGAATTGAGTTTCTCATGTTGGTTTTACAAGACTGATCCCGGCATTATTTTTCTTATGATGTTCGAGTCAAACTGAGCATATTTTCCAGATTTAGCTGGATCCTTTGAAGCATTCAGGAGATGAGCTGGATTTTCCAAGACGTATTCACGTATCTTATATTCTTCCGTTGTTTTTGTTGCTTTGATTTATGTTTGTGTTAATCAGTATTTGTAAGGACATGGTGTTATAATTGTCCAAGGTGACAATAGGTAAGTATACTTTGATGCGTGTATGTAAATTAAAGTTCTTTCTTTTTGTAAAGACTTCATTTTATATATTATTCATTGTGATGTGAGATTCTGCGTTGTTTGTTTCTTCTTGTCTTCTTTCTTCTTCTTTCCCCTAATCATCTGTCTTTTCGGTACTCTGTGGTTCGGCACGTGAATACCATGGATGTATTAGTGTCGACTTCTGAGAGTAGAAAGGGTGGGTCATTACACCAATAAGCCTTGATTATCTTTACTCTTTACTTACAAAAAATTGAGTAACAATATCCTTTTTCAAAACACCTTGATTGGGAATATTTAAAATAATATGCAATGTTTAAATGTGATAAAATTCTCATGATTATAACACATTGTAATTATTATTACATAACATATCATTTAAGGATTTTCGATTTAATATACTTTAAATTAATTACTTAATTAATTAAATCATGATATAACAAGTAAACAATAGAAAGAAAACACTCTTTATTTTGAACAAGATTGGTTATAGAGTTAGTATAACAAATTACATAATTGCCACTAGTGCATACCCCTAACTTTATCAAATAGATGTACCCAACATTCATTCTTTCATTGTTAAAAGTAAAACTGCAAACAAAAATTGTGAACTCAAATCCGAAAATCTCCAATCTATTTCCATATATTTTTATCAGTTTGAAACTCGATTAAAAAATTGTAGTTAAATTGATAATTTTTAACCTTAATATATTAGAATGTTGGATGGTTTTATTTAAAACCTTTCTACAAATGATAAAAATTGAGGATATTACAAAGACAACCAACAAAAAAGAAATTGCTCAAATTGATTAATAAATCTATAAAATTTATATAAATTTAAATATTTTAGGTCAACAACAATGATACATGTTTAAGGTGTGTTATTTTTATATTTTTAGCTTCTTCTTTTAATCGGCATTAGGGAGTTTAGTTGATGTATCCACTAGGCTTATTGATCAAAGGGCGTTGAGGGTGCCTTCGTGGGCAAATTAGATTAGAGTTTAGAGATTGTGGCTTTAGTGGATAAAATATATACAGAATTTAATATATAAATTTTTATCTCCCTTCACCACAATCATTCTCATATCATATAAAGCTCTCTTATTGTTTCAAGGTACAAGTTTACATTTAAGCTATTCCTATGCCTCCACTTTTAAAGTTTTTCAGCAATTAGCAAGTTGTATATGAAAGGTTTCACATTCACTACTAAAAGTGTCATTTTAAATTCTCACTCTATTAGTTCCTTATAGCCAATTATTTTGCATTCTAACATAATGAAAATAAAATGACTTAAAATATTCCATTAAAATCCTAAATGTTTCTTCTTCGATTGAATTCTTCATCTCCTTACTATCTCTCACTAGCTCTTACAAGGAAATACCAAGGCTGTAACAAGGTATTGAATAATATAATTAACTTCCACCCTTTGCATGATAAAAAATGAATTATTATTCTTGATGTTGTTATTAACTAAATTTTGTGCCCTCCTTTCTTAGATTGCATCAACCATTATTGTTTGGTACATATCTTAGCTAATTTTGGATTCCGTTATCTCACAAAATGTTTTTTTGTAGTTAGCTTTTCTTTGTTATGAATGTAATAAGAATCCTGCATGTATGCTTTTTTTTCAATTTATTCATTTTCCAGATTTACCATACAAGATCTTCCTTTATATGAATTTAACATTGTATAGTTGATGTTGTAACCCGTGGGTTCAACCTTTGAAAGCATTGTCTAAGATTCTCCTTAGATGTATTTATATTTTGGCTTGACGGTTTCTGGATGGATTCCTTCTATTTATGCTTTTAAAGATTTATTTGAATGTGAGTACCTTCTGCTAACTAATTGGGGCGAGTCTTTTATTTCAACTTTATTATTTTTGTCTCATTTTCCTATTCTCTTCGTGTCTTCCTGTTTTCATTTTAAGGTTTTTTTATAACAAACCGGATTTTCGACCCTCGAAAATCGACTCTAATACGTCCACTATATCACATGCCAAACATTCAAGTGCCAGAAATATCGATTTGTTAGGATGAAATAAGAAGGTAGAAGATAGAAGAAAAATAAACAACATAGAATCTCAAAATGCAGCGAATAATATATAATACAATAATGATCTTTACAAAAAGGAAACATCTTTATTCATATATACAACATTAGAGTACACTAGACTTATCCTTAATTTGGACAGTTATAGAAACCTGTCCTTACATTGACAACATACAGACTCTATAATATAGCGGAAGGAAAATATACGTGAATATGTCTTGACCATCCAGCTCCTCTCCAACTCCAAAGTATCCATCCAAACCTGGGAAAACATGCTCGGTCTGACCCGAGCATTACATGGAATAATGCCCGGGTCAGTCTGGAAAACTAGCGTGAGTAAAACTCGATAACAAGTAACAACCAAACTTATTTCTACATTTGAAATTTTTTCAAACAAAGGGTATCTCGTAAGACCACACCGCACATAAAAACGGACGGGTTTTTACCTTACGATAACCAAAATATTTTGTATAAAAGTCCAGTGATATTATCATAGTGTATAAGTTTAAAGTAAATAGATAAAACAGCTGAAATGCTTGCATCTCACATTCCAACATACTAGGCCCTACTATCGAAAATGTAAGGCACGTATTGGAGATTGGATTCCAACTAATGACTGGGCTATTGGGGTACCGTGCGCCACAGTACACCTCTAGAAAAATGTACCGAGGTCGTACCTAATGACCCCTGCCAACATAGGACCGACCTACCCCTTGCTGAATAGTACCAAATATATCATCACCCCGGTTGCTTTGCAACCTGTAACCGAGCGCTCCCATGTACATGAATTCATTGATGATTGTGTATATATCTAGAAGGGTGATAATATACCCTAATGGGTGCGATCCACATAGCCCTACTGCATATCCCCTGTTTTAGTCATTCCCGGTTGATGAGGCTTGAGGCTACGTTTTACCTTTCTGAATAGCAATCCATCTTAGATTGCTAACACTGCCCTCCAGGCATCAATGCAATACCAACATTCATCCATACAAGTTCGTTATGGGTCTGAATGAAACAGAAGACACTAACTCTACTACATCCATTTTGGAATCACCCTCACGATTATTAGCAGTAGCCCTTGGACTTCAAACAGCACCATCTTCAATCATCATCAAGATGTCTTCCACTCGAACATACATGTTGGCTCGGAGTGGTTTTCAGATATATAAATCTGATCCCGGTCTCTCCGTACCATTTCCATTTATAAATCTCCTTTCCCAAACATTTATCAACATTCATATACTTATCTCCTTTACATAAGCATATCAACAAAACATTTATAAGATTTCCCATTTCCAAATCTCTTGAACGGATTTAACTACATTATTTAAATTGGAGAGAATGATAACTCTAAGCACTATTCCTTTAGTGTTAAGTGTGGAACGGATGTTCCATACCATCATATTTTAAAAGGTCAGCCTCGAGAAACCCAAACCTCAATTTCTTATTGTATTTATCTTCAATAAATCCTTTTATAAATTTCCCTTACCCATGAAATCCTTTTTGCTTTAACCCAAACTCGTTTGCAAAACATTATCAACCTCCATACTCATTTATGAGACTCTTTATAAATATTCAAACCTGGTTGTATAAACTTCTTTATAAACTTTCAAACCTTGTATAAAACTTCCTTTTATAGACATCCAAACCCATTTATAAAATCTTTTTATAAACATTCAAAACTATTTCTAAAATTCCTTTTATGAATACCCCAAAATTATTCATAAACTTTTTTATATAATATTCAGAACAATTATCAAATCATTCTTCAAATATTTTTTTCTAAATAGAATAACCTTGAAGACCGTTTTAAAAGAAAATGAAATATTAACTTTCCAAAACCAAATGGAGGCTTAATGACTACAATGGACAATTAAATTTGGGTTTACTTATCCAAGTTATATCATGGGTATTGCCTAACATCAGATATTTAAGGGATTCACAAATAACATACAATCAATTATAGGTAGATGTCCAAGTTACAAATATAGATACATCCATTATCGGGTGTAAATTTTTTACATATAGAAGTATATTCCATATGCTTAAGTTATCATGACCCGCTTATTGAAATTAACTTCCTTGTGTCTATCACGTTACCGATATTCGACATTTGTGCTAAACACAAGTCGCTTACTTCCAATAAAATGTGTCAACATTTTATAATCACTACTTCAATTCATTTGGCTACTTAATGGTCCAGACAAGAGATCCTTTGATTTAAAATCAATTAAACTTAAAAAGAAAATTGATTTTAAACATAACCGATTAAGTTTAAAAATAACTTTGAAAAGATTAAAGTATACTCAATTAGCTTAAACCCTAATTATATCTTAATTAATCTAGATTAATTCATAATTAAACTTTAATTAACTAAATGAACTTGGTTAGGTCCTAATTAACTTCCGAATGTATCTTAGTTCAGGTTTGAACAATTCATTATTAGTTAAACCCTAATTAATTAAAAATTAATTAAATAATAATTAATTAACCTACTTAACTTAATTAAATAATAATTAACCATTTAATTACTTATTATCTTCATTAATCACTAATTAAAACCTTATTAATCAAATTTACTATCCCCTCCATCGGGCCAGTCGGGTAGCTAAGGAGGGCAGACAACTGTTTTCCCAAACCCAAGCCTAAAGACTACCTCTCTATCACCCATAAGGTGGTTAAGTTATTGGATCGACTCTAAATCTTTTAACATACATAATTTACTTTTAATTACTTTAGAGCATCAGGGCTTTCCCTTCGATCTGTTCCATTCCTTGGTCGGATTTTCTATGACATTCACAAATGGAACAGAACAAATGTACTAGTCGTTTCCACATAATCATTTTTAAACCTATTAATCATCTTTAAATTACTTAATTATTTATTTGTGAAGGTTCACAAAAGATTCGGAAAGAATAATTAAGTTAAAACCATTGTTTGCAAAAGTTATTAAAAAGTGCTGCAAATAGTGTTTAAAAGCTTTATGATAAAAACAACTTTTCGATCATTTAAAAATCCATTTTTATAACTAAAATCTCTTTAAAATCATTTTAAAAGATTTATAATTTATTTCATATTTTTAAAGAATTAAAATTATCAATTCTAAAGTATTTGCCGCTTTGGTTTCCGAACTGCCAAACTACGACTATTTTGAAAACTTATATTGCTCATATTTCAAAATCTATTGAATGAAATCTCCATTTTCTTTCTTCGTTTGACAAATGATTATAAGGGTTTGGAAAATTCTTATTACAAAGAATTCCGACTCCGAATCCATCGTTTTAATGGATTTAACTTTCTATGGCGTGAAATTGCGAACTAACGTCACACGACGCGCCAATTTTTGGATCGATTTTCGTAACTTGTCAAAACTTTACCAAATTGGATTTTTAGTATTTATAAAACATTTATAAACCATTTTAAAAAGGTTTAACAATCTCATACATACCATTTCATTTATTAAAGGAAAGATATTTCCTTTGAGATTTTTGATGTATATTTAACATGAATCATTTCAACATCAAATAAACATATAATCAACATCCAAACTTGAAGATCAAACATAGCAACCAAAAAACATATCATCTCATCATCCAAAGTGTGTGTGCTTTTGTGTGTGTGTGTGTATAAGTGGAGTTTTCTCACCTTCATTTTGACTCAAACTAGTTTTGACTCGGCTATAGCTTCGCTACGATTGCTTAAATCTATGGAATCGAGCTCCTAAGCTTTGAATGAGCTTAGCCTTGGCCTTGGGTGTTCATGGTCGTGGGTTTTCGTAGCGGATGGCTCGACCTAGAGTGAACGAAAGTGTGGCCGTGGGTTTTGATTGGAGAAATGGAGTGTTTTGAAGTGGTTTTGAGTGGATTGGATAATGTATATATACTAATATAATTTAATTTCTATTTGTAATTATTTTCTCCATAATTTTCTTTATATATGAAGCCATTAGAATAGCTTGAAGAAGGAGGAAGATGATGAAGAATAAGTGTTAGGAATTTATGAAGAAAGTGGTGGGTATTTATAGGAAAATTTTGAAAATAAATATCTGATTGCAAAATTACACAATGCCCCTTGCCCACACCCCACCCTCATCACCTCCATATGCACGGCAAACCCCTCTCCCCTTTGTGCCTCCATGTGCTTGAGGTGATATAGTGTAAGGTGAGTTTATGGATGCTTTTTAGTTGCTTAAGTATTAAGTTTTTAGGAAAATATCTTAATATTTTGTAATATATATATTTTAGTATATATGTATGTGTGTGTATATGTTCATATGCATGCTAGGGTGCGCATATGTATTGTTATATATGTGTACATGACATATAAACAAGGTTGCAACGACTTTGAACAACTTCCATTCGTTAAAACCGATGAAAATGGGAAACTGATTCCCGGTCACATTTTCACTTATAATTTAATTAACATATAAATGTAAAAAAAATTTGAAAACTATTTTTTATCATTTTTAACAAATTAAAATGATCACATTTGATTTATAAAACCATATAAATAAATATTAAGCAAGTATTTACAAAAAGTGTTATTATATCAATAAAGCGATACGAGTTTTCTTATATATTCAAATCGAAAATATATTTTTATAAAACTATTATAAATGATTTATTATCACTTTATAACAAATTAAAATTTATTATTATCATTTAAAAACAATTATTTAAATAATTATAATAATTATTAAATCATTAAAATTTAAACTCATAAATCTATTATTTAAATATAAGGGCATCGCTGATGATGTCATAAATACTTTTTGTTCCAAAAATAAAATAAATTATTTTTATTTCATATTCTTGTTTAAATGGATAAATAAATGTATGTATCCAGCTTCATGCGCGATGTTTTATGATTATAGAGCTTTTTATCGATAAAAGTTTTTTGGCCATTTTATCGATATATCATTCCAAAAGAATTATTTTTATAAACAATCTTCCAAAATAAGTTCATTATTATTATTTATCACTTAAAAATTGATTGTTAATGAAAAATGATCTATATTTGAATATTTAAAATAATTTAAATAACTATAAATAAAGTGATCAAATTTTGGGTCGTTACATACTTCCCACTTAAATGAATTTCGTCCTCGAAATTATAACGCAAAAACAAAAGGTGTTGCGTAAAATATTTTCTTTTAAACTTGCACCGATATGATGTATATAGATCATCCGTATGCAGTATCTGATTTGATCTACTATTCGAATTCACAACTTTACTTCCGAACCAGTATTGGTCCCCCGATCCTCTAGTGCGGGCTCCAATCAGGCTTTTCGATCAGAATTTTAGTTTTCCTTGCATAGCTCTCAACTATTATAGAAAACTGAAGTATCCAACCACAAATCCTCATCACTATTCATCGTAATAATCGAGTGATAAATCCTTTTTCAGACTGGTGTAAACACCTCAAAGTTCCACACTCGAATCTTAAATCAGAACCGTGCGACGAAATAATCAACACTCTTTGTATAATCTTTCCAAGAAATCATTCAAGTTAAAAGATAACTTACCCTTTTATTATAATAAACCTCTTATTTTATTTATTACTTCTATTAAATCAATATTAATTAAAATACTTTTGTATTTAATAAAACTTCTTTTTTAGTCAAAACTTACTTATTTAATTAATACCTATTTATTAATCAAAACTTTTTTTACATGCATACAAAATAAAAAATGTTTAGCAAAATTCTGTTTCAAGTTCAAAAGAAGATTTTCTACTTAAATTTTGCTTCTTTAATCAAGAATTTTTATTGATTCATTTAAGATATTTATGTAACTGCAATGAACGAAGTTGGAAATGAAATAGCATATCATACCCTTCATAATTTATAATGACCTTCCAATTTCGACACAGGTCATACCTGAAACATACAACCCTCATCTAGGTACATAGTAGGATACATAACACTAATACTATACATCACAACCAGCACAACATCTCATCTCACATCATACATAAGCTATACATAGATATACTAAATAGATAGATAGAAATTACCTTCAATCATCATACTCATTATCTTCCTCATTCTTGTGAATCGCAGGCCGATGAGGTGCCCCAATATCCGAAATCTATCATAATTTCTCCAATACCTTCTTCGTCACTCTCATGCTCGTCATCCGCCTCATTTCCGTCTTCCAATCTGCATCTCTCCTTCAACATAAGGTAGCCATGGTTGGTTCCATGGAACGTGACCAAGACCAACAGGTACTTCCTGCATTTCTTCACCTTCTGCTATTTCTTGGAGTCCTTACATTTCAACCTCCCATGGGTTTTGAAACTCTTCATATTCTTCCTTGGATGTTTCCTCATTGCCTCCTTCCATTTCATCCTAGTTGATGTAAGAATTGGATGATTGTTCTCACCAGATAATGTGTTCTCCTTCCATTTCCCAAATCACATTGCTGTCTACACTACTTCTGATACTATGGTTTCTAGGTCCTTCATGGGTTCGGATTCCTCCTCCACAGGTTTGGATTCCTCCTTCATAGGCTCCAATTCTGCTATGGGTTCCAATTCAAAACTGGCCGGATCTGTTATCTATATTCCTTCCAAAGCTCGTGCAGACTTATCACTACTGGATATAACGATCATTTTCGAAGTATCAGGTGGGATAAGCATTCCCGCCATTGGGTGCCCATCTTCATCCCTTTTGGTGTACGGGATACACTCGTCAATCCGAGGCCAAACATTTCTCGGTGACTGCTTTGATGGTTCTTCCTCATTGTTGGAGAGGATAATGAGATTATCCTTTTCGCCCTAGTTTGCTCGTGATGACTCACCCTTGGAATATTTTCTTTCATATGGTTTCTACAAATGTAAACGCAATTACTTAGATATAGACACTAAGCATTTTACTTATTCTAACTCATTCAAATATCAAGTTATTAGTATCTTATTTACTTAGGCATATCCTAATATAAATTGGTCTTAACTATAACCTTTTTAAGGGAAAGGATTTTCCAAGCACTTGGTGTTATTTTTCCTCCAAACGAATCTTTGAAAACAAATTAAGATTTCTATCAAAATGTTTTATCTCATTCAAAATCCTTTTGAAATCCTTTATTAAGAAAACATTCCAAATATACTATTTCAAATCTTTTGAAAACTCTTTTTTCAAAAATCCCGGTCTTCTGTATATTCCTCAACTTATCTAGTTTCGTTCCATATTAATCCTTTCAGTGTTATTATAAAAATCTTATAGTCAAACTATGAAATTTTAATCACAAGATGTTTATACTTAGTTTTACCTAACTTGATTTTAATCATCTAATACTAAATTTTTCAAACATATCCTTTTTATTCAAAATGTAATTCAAGGTAAAATTATTCCTTTTACCATAATTTCAAAACAAAAATCATTTATATCATTAACAAATACGCGCTCATATATAATATTCTCAACTCATTCTAGGGTGTTACTAACCCTATCTTTAATGAGTAACACATCCTAGGGAATTACTAACCCTATCTTTGATGAGACTTTACCCCTACTAGGTTCAGGTGTTCACTCAACCTAAGCTCTGATACCAAATGTAAAGACCCTTTTCTTTGCCCTTCGAAAATCGACACTAATAGATCCTCGGTATTCGCGTGTCCTAAATCCAAGTGCCGGAGAGGTGGTTCTTTAAGGGTAAGAAAGAAAATAAAGACAGAACAGAATCTTACACAATAGAATAACATATCTTATTTCAATATATATATATATACAGTAGAAATTTTAAATACATTTATCAGAGTTAAGCATGGACAGTTATAAATATCTGTCCTTACAAATGCAAAATACAATAATGCACAAGTGTGGTGAAAAAAGGTAACAGTCTATTAAAGAATCTTCTAACTCCATGCTCCGATCTCTTCCAGATTTCTTCTAACTAAACCTGACTACTAGGCTGCCCTAAAAAAAGACATCTAGAGTTTAAGGGGAAAAGAAAATAAACTCCGGGCCAGTCATGGGAATGGTATGAGAAACTCAAAATACAGATATTTGAAAACAAAGGGTATCTCATAAGACCACGCCGCACATAAACACGGAACGGGTTTTTACCTTTTTTTACCTTATGTTAACCAAAATCTTTACTACGCTAAATCTGGGGATATTATTTTGAATGGCTTTCTTTTGAAAACACTTTTCAAGTAAATATACATAATCTTAGGAGAAATTTTTACATTATTAAATTCTAGCATACTAGGTTCTACAATCAAATCCGAAGACACTTATTGAAGAATGGATTCCACACAATGACAAGGTAATGGACTACCTTCCGTACAGTACACCTTTAGAGGGATGTACCGAGGATACACAAACAACCCTCCGCATCTGGCAAGACCAGTCTATCCCTTTTTGGCACTCTAACATGGCCTAGATAGAAACCAAATATGTCATTTCCTCGGTTGTAACTGACCTATCCAGGATCCCATAGCATGCACCACACACTCAACATATAAAGAGTAATCAAGAAAGGTGATAATCATACCCTAATGGTTGCGAACCACATAGCCTTACAGCATATCTTGTTTAAGCCATACCGGGTGATGAGGCTTGAGGTAATGATTACCTTTCACCTAGCACATTCCACGTTGAATTCCACATTGCCAATTCCATTACACACTATTGATTTCCATAAATGTACAACCTTTGAGCTCGTATGTCTCAGAGAAGGGTATTAATCTTAGAGAAGTTGCCTTCTCCGCCACAAAATAGATGCACGTTTGTAAAAATTAATGTGTGTGCGTTCAAGAAATGCAATGTCAAACATTCATCTGTATAAGTTATCCAGGAATATGATAAAATAAAGGTACTCTCCTACCACATCCTGTATGGAATTACCTCTAGGATTAGTAGCAAGAAGTCCTTATATCAAAGATATCAAAAAAAGAACTACTTCTACATATATATATATATATATATATATATAATATGGGAAAATTTCCCCCAAGGGTCAGTGACAAGCAGCCATACATTCCATATTCCAAATCATATCATCCCATGTCTTTTATTTTTGAACACGTAAATTGGTTCGATGTGGTCTTTAGATAGGAATCACCTAAATCCGACCCTGGTTTTTTCGAACCAATCATCGATAAAAAGATGTTAAGTGAATAGGGAATTATTCTTTGATTGTTTAATCAAAATATCTTCTAGAGATATATATCTTTAAAACATTCTTTTTGGTATATACAGAATCATTAACCCTCTCTTTAACTTTGGAATTACCAAATCAATTTCATAAATCATTTTAGAAAATATTATTGAGTAAATAGGATCATGGAAATTATACTAATTCTACTCAATATTAATTTTCGTATTCAACCTTTACTATCCCTCGAATACGGTGAAATCACCTTTTAAATTCTCATGGATAGTACAGATTCCCTCCTCGGAATTTAATACCAAGTATAAGAAGATTATTTCTATGCAATCCAAGTTGTTTAAATTTGGAAAATTATATCTTTTATACTTTAGGAAATTTTGATCTGAGTAAATCAAATTTACAATCCCCTCCATCGGGCCAGTCCGGGTAACTAGGGAGGGAAGGCAACTGGTTTCCCAAACCCAAGCCTAGAAACTACCTCTCTATCACCGATAAGATGGTCAAGTTATTTGATCGACTATAAATCTTTTAACATACTTACTTTACTTTTAATTATTTTAGAGCATCCAAGTTTTTCCTTCGATCTATTCCATTCCTCGATCGGATTTTCCGTGAAACTCACAAATGGAACAAATGTACTATTCGTTTCCGCATACAAATTTTTAAAACTCTTAATCATCTTTAAATTACTTAATTATTTATTTGAAAAGGTTCACAAAAGATTCAGGAAAGAATAATTAAGTTAAAACCATTGTTTGGAAAAGTTATTAAAAAGTGCCGCAAATAGTGTTTTAAAAGCTTATTTGATAAAAACATCTTTTTGATCATTTAAAAATCCATTTTTAACTCAAATCTCTTTAAAAACATTTTAGAAGATTTATAGAATTTATTTTATATTTTTAAAGAATTAAAAGTATCAATTCTAAGGAATCTGTCACTTTGGTTTCCAAACTGCCATACCACGATTATTTTGAAAAATTATTTTGCTCATATTTCAAAATATATTGAATGAAATCTTGATTTTCTCTCTTTATTTGAAAACTATATATAATGGTTCGGAAAATTCTTATTACAAAGAATTCCGACTCCGAATCCATCGTTTAAATGGATTTAACTTTCTATGGCGCAAAATCGTGAACTACCGTTACATGACGTGCTAATTTTTGACTCAATTTTCATAACTTGTCAAAACTTCACCAAATTGGATTTTTAGTATTTATAAAACATTTATAAACCATTTTAAACCATTTTCAAGACGTTTAACAATCTCATACATAACATTTCAATTATTAAAGGAAAGTGATTTCCTTTGTGAGTTTCGACGTTTATTTAATGTGAATCATTTCAACATCAAATAAACATATAATCAACATCCAAACTTGATGATAAAACATGGCGACCAAAAAACATATCATATCATCATCCAAAGTATATATATAAATATAAGTGGAGTTTTCTCACCTTCATTTTGGCTCGAACTAGTTTTGAATCGGCTATAGCTTCGCTACGATTGCTTTAAACTCTATGGAATCGAGCCCCTAAGCTTTGAATGAGCTTGGCCTTGGCCTTGAGTGCTCACGGATGTGGGTTTGGGTGGTGGATGATTCAACCTAGGGTGAAGGAAAGTGTGGTCGTGGATTTTGATGGGAGAAATGGAGTGGTTTAAAGTGGTTTTGAGTGGAGTGGATAATGTATATATGCTAATATAATTTAATTTTGTTTTATAATTATTTTTGCCATAATTTTCTTTGTATATAAAGCCATTATAATATCTTGAAGAAGGAGGAAGAAGATGAAGAATAAGCATTAGGAATTTATAAAGAAAGAGGTGGGTATTTCTAGGAAAAATTTAGAAACAAATATCTAATTGCAAAATTACACAGTTTCCCCTTGCCCACACCCCTCCCCCCATCACCTCCATATGCACGGAACATCCCTTCCCCCTTTTGTCTCTATGTGCTTGAGGTGATATGGTGTAAGGTGAGTTGATGGATGCTTTTTTGTTGCTTAAGTATTAAGTTTTTAGGAAAATATCTTAATATTTTGTAATATATATAAGTTTATATATATATTCATGTACATGTTTGGGTATGCATATGTATTATTATACATGTGTACATGACATATGAACAAGGTTGCAACGGCTTTGAATAACTTCAATTCGTTAAACCGTTGAAAATTGGGAAACTGATTCCTGGTCACATTTTCATTTATAAACTAATTTACATATAAATGTAAACAAAATTTGAAAAATAATTTCTTATCATTTTTAACAAACTAAAATGATCACATTTGATTTATAAAACCATATAAATAAATATTAAGCAATTATTTATAAAAAGTGTTATTATATCGATAAAGCGATACGAATTTTGTTATATTTTCAAATCGAATACATATTATTATAAAACTATTATAAATGATTTTCTATCACTTCATAATAGATTAAAATGAATTTTTATCATTTAAAAACAACTTTTTAAATAATTATAATAATTATTAAATTATTAAATCTCAATTTAAACTCATAAATCAATTATTTAAATATAAGGGCATCACTGATGATGTCATAAATACTTTTTATTCCAAAAAATAAAATAGATTATTTTTATTTTATATTCTTGTTTAAATGGATCAATAAGTGTATACATGTAGCTCCGTGCATGATGTTTTACGATTATAGGGTTGTTTGCCAATAAATCAGTTTTTCAACTATTTTATCGATATATCTTTCCAACGGAAATAATTTTGTGAACACTCTTCCAAAATAAGTTTATTATTATTATTTATCACTTAAACATTGATTTGTGAGAAATAATCAATATTTGAATATTTAAAATAATTTAAATATCTTTAATTAAAGTGATCAAATTTCAGGTTGTTATAGTGCCTAAACTCAATCCTGACCATTTAATACTTCCTACATGGGGAAGAGGCTGGCCCTCAAACAAACACTTAATACCATCAACACGAAGCAGGTCCTTCGTATTATGACACATATCCCATGGAGACATCTCACATTGATCAGACCATCCATAGGTGTTGGTAGCCGTATTAGTTGGGCGGATTTACCCTACGGAATTTGAAACTAACCACGCGTCATCCATATCTACTTATAATAGGCGATATCTCACATCAGTCACAAAGACACACTGCTGGTAGCCAGATTAGCTGGGCAGACTTTTATATGCTTTTGATTGACCTTGCATCCCTATAACTTAGTCATGATTTATAACACTCTCTAAATATATTATCACACATCTCACCGTATTCATCATTTAGGCCCTATAAGAAATCCTTCTTATTGTGTCTCTACAATTAATTACTTGCCTAAGGAGGATTTAATGCTAATTATTAACCTTATTAACTACGTAATTGATACATTATAATTGTATGTTACTTACGTTAATTATGTATATACACACACATGCGCACATATTAAATGTCTATGCATGTAGAGATTACGCCCTAAACTAATGTTTAAGTGTCAAATCTTCCAAAATTATACAAGTCTCATTCTCACAATAACATATATACCATAAATCTAATATTTAAAAATCAAATCGATAGATTTGTACACAGAATCCCAATCCAATTTAATTTATATTAAAATAATGTAATAAATCAATAATATAAACTTAAAATTTAATTAATTTTATGCTCTATCCTTTTCATGAAAGTAGACAAGAGAATTTCTATTCAATCTGTAGAAATAGCGGTGTAAACTACAAATAAGAATTCATACCTTACACGTCATTTCCTAATCAAAACCCGTAATCAGATCCAAGGAAAAAGAATAAGAAGTGGAATAGGATGAAAAACACTTAAATTACAAAATTCGCACAAACTCTATTATTTCAATACAAAACAATTAAGATTACAACCTAAGAATTAATATTTCGCTTTGGAGAATTTTAAGGATTTTATGTAATGTTTTCGTAAACCAAAATTCCCTAAGGCATATATCAAATCCAAACCACACTATTCAATTACTAAAATAGAAAAACTAAGACTTTCATTCTCTTCAGGTCCTTATCTTTGGTCCTCTTTGTATTTGACACGCCTACAATAATCTCCTTTAGATCTCTCTTTTTAGATATATGCAACAAGAGAATTTCATACGAATTAGATTCAAAAATTAAGAGGTTGGAGGAGAAAAAGGATTAGAAATTGAATAAGAACATCTAAAATTCTTTACCTGTAATGCTAGGGAATTTCTTGGATCTTTTTAGAAGAGAGACTAACAGAGTTCCATTGTGTTCCTAAATAATTTGTTAAGGAGAGTGAGGGGCTAGGCTCTTATTTATAGTGATTGAAACACACCAGAACCATCGAATTTAGATCGGTTAAAAATAATATAATCTGGTACGTTAAAAACACACAAACCCTAGCTGCCATTCACCATCACCAGTCGATCGCCGCTTCCCACTGGTCCATTGGGAGCAGTCGACTGGTTCTCTTATTCTGGGAACGTTAATTTGTTGTTGTTGTTTTAATTATTTTCATCCTTAATTGCCAATTAACGTTAACATTAATTTTAACGTTTACTTAATCCCTAAATATAATTATTGTTAACTTTTGAATTTCAAATTTAGGAACTAATTATTTTTTTGAATTTAAATTCTATTTATATTAATTTGAATCCAAAACTTCAAACATCCATAACTTTCTTGTTTGAGCTCAATTTTTAACGTATTATATGTAGAAATTGATCAGAAAATCACCATGAACACAATGACATAACTTTCGTGGTTAAATTCTGACTTTTAAAAAATTTCCATTTTTAATCCTATCTTATTTAAGTTAATTTATCCAATTTATTTATTTATGGTGTTACAAACTCTTTGGTTGCAAGGACAAGTCAAGTATGATTCGTATGTCCTTATTTTTCCTTAATATATCAACTTGTATAGTATTTTGATATGATATATCGCTCACGCCAGACTATTGTTTGATCCAAGGTTTTATGCTTTGCTTTTTAGTATCTCGAGTACTCATAAATGAGTAGATTAGGGATAACAGATCTGGATAGCGCATGGGCTATATGGAATACGAGCAGGAGGCTACGCTTTCTTATATTTATACTTTAGAGCTTCTTAATGCCTATATTCCACTATGAAGTACTATGGAGCTATGTCAATACTTATATTTTGAGAGACAGTTATAAATTTTATTTTGGGACGTATAAACTCTTTATTTTAGCTTTTGTATATTCTGTGAACCTGATGCACTCTAATGTTCTTATGTATAGTTCATTTTATTATACCACGATCTCGCCTATTTTATGTCTATGTTATTATATTATACTTTGTATGCGCGTTGTGAGATGTTCTATAGGTTATATATTTGGATTTTTTTTATTTTACATTCTTGGCTACCGTCCTACATCGGTTGGGTACCTCCGCAGTATATCATACAGGTATATTGAGTACCAAAGTTGTAAGGCGGTCATCACATTTGGTATTAGAGCTTAAATTACATGATTAACTTGAGTTGATACATTGGTCCAGTAGAGATTGGAGAGGAGTTATCAGCCTAGTTTGGATCGACAGTATATATATACGAGAGTGTGTGTACTTTTTATATATTTTGGTTTTCAAAACTATATCATAGTATATATAGTACATAAGTTGCATGCACACATGGTTACCAGTGACATAGTTTTCTTTTAAAAGACTGATCATTCTTCTTATAGATTGAGAATGAGCCAGTGAACAAGAAACACAGTGAGGAACTACATCTTCAGAGTTGATGAAGGAGAGGGTTTGGGGGTCACAAACCCTAACTTGTAAGCTATGTTTAATGCGATGATGGAAAACATGCAGTAGAATGTCTAATGGGTCGCTCCAATTGTTGTTGTTGGTGGTGGTGCTCAGGTACAGGCCCAAGGGCTAACTTTGACAGGCTATGCAAAGATTACTCCACTTATGGAGGCAAACCATTCTTTTGAACAGAGTCAGCCATCGAAGATCAGGATTGGTTGGACACCCGCGAGCGTATCTTTGTGACATGGAAGTGGATGATGCCATAAAAAGAAAGCCGGCCTCTAGATAGCTTCAAGTGTGGACCATGAACCGGTGGAATGCCGTTACTATTGCTACACTGGAGGATCAGTTAACTTGGGACTGATTCAAGGCTAGGTTTAAGAAGAAGTTCGTTCTGGCCCGCTCGGATGTCGGTGCTATTCAGGAGATTTGTTGATTTAAAACAAGGAGACATGTCTGTCTCCGAATATAGTATTGAGTTTGATGCTTTATCGAAGTACATGATGTCTTTCATCGATACCCCATCGAGGAAGAACAAGAAATTTCCAATGGGTTTGGACGACTATCTGGAGAAGAAGTTGATGAGTCATATTGATGACCTATTTGAGAGACTTATTGAAAAACCACTCTGATAGGAGAGTTTATACCCCAAGTACAAATCAACTACTGTAGTTAAGGAAGTGCCAAAGCTGTAATAAGACGGCGGAGGCAAGAAGAATGGAATGGAAAGAGGAAGCATTTTCAAGGAAAGAATGCTTAGAAGAAGGCTAAGTGGGAACCTGTGTGTTATGGTTGTCAAGACAAGGGTCATCTGACCAGAGACTGCAAAGTTAATGGAAAGGAAATGTGTTACAATTGCAGTAAGCTTGGACATATGTAGAAAAGTTGTCCTGAACTGGCACGACAGAAACAAGTTGTGAAGGCATATGCTTTGGATGTTGTCCCGACTTCGTCGAGTGCTCCCTTAGCAAAGGAAAAGGGGGAAGAGAGTCATAATTCAATGTATGCTTTCCATTTACGATGCTCTCATACGTATTTTATTTGATATAGGAGCTTCACATTCCTTCATATCCAGTGACCTAATAGATAGATTAGGATTGAAACTTGAAATAGTTGACCGACCTTTAGTTGTGACGAACCCTATTACAGGCTCCACTAGCCTGTGTATGGTTTGTCATGGTTTGGTGTTATCAAGTCCTGGACACACTTTTGTTTGTGATTTCTTTGTTTTGAATTTTGTTGGGTTCAGGATTATCTTGGGGATGGACTGGCTGAGGAAGTATGCGACAGTAGTAGATTGTGAGAGGTTATTGGTGATGATCGGTGCTGTGGAGGGGCGGATAGTAGTGATTGGCTGTCCGCCAGAGGATGGCATTATGGTTAGCTTTCTATATTCGCTCGAGGTTCCATAAGATGGGTTATCATTCGTGCCTATCATTAGAGTGTATCCGGATGTGTTTGAGGATGTGACCAGATTACTGTCGCACCAAGAGATTGAGTTTCGTATAGGCTTGGTGAAAGATGTTAGACCGATAGTTATGCCTTTGAGGTGAATAGCACCCAAAGAGCGAAAGGAGTTGGAGGTGTAGGTAAATGACCTGTTATGGAGAAGGTTCATTCGTAAGAGCATATCTGAGTGGGTTGCACCTATAGAATTCACCAATAAGGCGGAAGGCTCTCTGAGGTTGTGCATAGATTACCATGTGCTAAATAAGGTAACAAAGAAGAACAAGTATCCATTTCCACGTAGTTGACTACTTGTTCGATTTGCTCCATGGTGCAAAGGTGTTCTCCTAATTGGATTTGGCGATGGGATTTCACCAATTAAGAGTAGTAGAGGAGAGTGTTCCGATCACTGCATTTCATAAACCATCTGATTTCTACGAGTGGTTGGTTATGCTGTTTTGGCTAACCATTGCTCTAGCATACTTTGTTGATCTCATGAACCGCATCTTCAGGGATCAGCTAAACAAGTTTGTACTTGTGTTCATTGATGATATCCTTGCTTATTCGAGGATGAAGGAAGAACATAAGGAGCGCTTGAGGATTTTTCTTGAAGTGTTGAGGAAACCTAGGTTAAGAGCGAAGTTTTCAAAGTGTCACATTTAGAGGGGTGAAGTGAGGTTCTTGGGTCATGTTGTCTCTAGGCAGGGTATTGCGATTGATCCTATGAAGGTGGCAGTGGTTAAGGATTGGAACCAGCCCAAGAATGCTATTGATGTAAGGAGAGTCCTCGAATTGGCGGGATATTATAGACGCTTTATCAAAGACTTCTCTAAGGTAGCTGCATCGTTGACCAATTTGATGAAGAAGAATCAGAATTTTATTTGGGATGTGAAGTGCAAGCATGCATTTGTAAGTCTGAAGGAGAGGTTGATGAGTGCACCAGTATTGACCATTCCGAGCAGGAATGAGGAGCTGACAATATACACAGATGCATGTAGTACTGGATTAGGTGCAGTATTGATGTAGAAGGGAAATGTCATCGCCTATGTTAGTCGAAAAAAGAAGCCACGTGAGAGAAAGTATCCAACTCATGATTTTGAGTTGGTGGCAGTAGTGTTTGCTTTGAAGCTTTAGAGGCACTACTTATTAGGAGAAAGGTTCGAGTTATTCATGGATCACAAATCTTTGAGGTACCTTTTCTCCCAGAAGGATCTCAACCTTCGCCAGCAACGATGTTGGAATTCTTGGCCACCTACGACTTTGACATTTCCTATATGTCTGGTAAGGAAAATGTGATTGCCAATGCATTGAGTAGAAGACATGCCAGTTTAAGAGCGATGTTTATGGAGTGGAAGTTATTGGAGTATATTGCTCGCTATTACTTCAGACCTAATTGCAAGTTGGAGTCAAAGATGTTGGCAAGTTTAACGATCAGACCAACTTTGATTGAGCGAATTGGTACCAGTCAGAGGCAAAATGCTAGACTAGCAGAGATCATGGCTAAAATAAAAGGGGAATAGAGTCTGAAGATATGAAGCAATATGGACTTGACTGAGAAGGTTGGCTTCGTAAGAATGAGAGATTGTTTGTCCCCGATGTTGATGGATTGCGAGATGAGGTGCTACGAGAGTGCCACCATTCCAGGTTGACTATACATCCTGATGGTAATAAGATGTACCACGATATAAAGTAGATCTATTGTTGGGAGGGGATGAAAAAGGATATCGGGACAGTCATCTCGAAGTGTGTGAACTACTAACTAGTGAAGGCAGAGCAGAAGAAGCCAAGCGGATTACTACAACTGCTTGAAGTTCCCAACTGGAAGTAGGAGCAAATATTGATGGATTTTATCAATGGATTGCTAAGGAACAGAGGAAGGTACGATAGCATTCAGGTCATATTCGATAGATTGACGAAAAGTGCCCAGTTCATACCCATCAAGTATATTAGAACGACATCCAAATTGGCCAAGTTGTATGTGAAATGAGTAGTGCGGTTTCACGGTGTGCCAAAGAGCATTGTGAGCGTTTGAGACCCGCTGTTCACTAGTAGGTTTTGATAGAGCTTATAAGAGGTGTTGGGGACTGAGTTGCTTCTCAGTACAACTTACCACCCGTAAACGGATGGGCAGACGGAGAGAGGAATCGTATATTAGAGGAGCTCTTGCGAGCTTGCATTCTTTATTTTGGAGGCTTGTGGGATTGTGACGCCCCACCTCTATGCTCACACTAGCCAAGGACACTACGGAGAAATTCCATCGACTAGCATGAAGAATAAGGCTGTTGAGGAGCGACCATCCATGTAATTGCTTTGTGCGAGTACCGATATGTCAGACAGTATAACATGCATTTTATTTCAAGAGGAAATCCGACATATCAATACAAACTCAAAGCTACTACACAGTGGCTATGTGGTCTTCGGAAACAAATATAGAAATAAACATAACATAAATCAGTCACAGATGTTCATATCACAAAGGCGGAAACAGATATGAATATATAACACAAAAAGGCGTACATCAGAGTAGTGGCCAAATAAGGTCCACAATATCACAAAAGAATAGATACAAGTGCTAGACAAAAGAATATGTATACATCAAGGAGTCTCTATCTCAAATGTATAACAACAAAAACTACCAATCTAACGTAGTTAGACAAAAGTCAGAAGATGGTCCCACAAAAGGAGTCAAGCAGAGGCACCTGTAACATCTCGGTCTGACCCGAGTATTATTTAATAAGAAAATAATAAACGGATCAGTCTTACTATAATTATCATTTATAAAATGAGATAAGAGTAGAGATATAACTAAAACGTATGATAATAATAATGTCAAACTGTGACAAGTATGCTTTAAACAACAACAAAATCATACAATATCTCAAGAATCTCAAAGCACCAAAAAGAATGTCAAATCTTTATTTTATTCACCAAACAACAAATATTGACAAACATATCATTGCCAATCACATAAAGAGGTGAAACATAAATTCTAGAAATCATCAATTAGAAATCCAGAAATCACAAAAGGGGAGGCCTATCATAAACGGGAGCATGAAAACTCACCAACACATGTATCACAAACGGAACGCTATTCCATGGTCACTAACCATAAATTTTGAGCCGAAGCTCCACAAACGGCCCGAAGACCACGGGTCGCTACCCCGCCAAATTGAACCGAAGTTCCACAAACATGGATTGTAATCCCCACACAAACAAATATACATCGCACATCGCTAGTCTAAATCACAAAATGATCATCATCGATCAATAAAAGTGTCGATTACACTAAGCTAGTAAATATATGAGTTTAGCTTCATGTCCCATAACCACTAGCTTAACTTAAGTATTTACGAACAAATTGTAGATTCCCACTCGAAAATTGTCACAAAAATTTCAATCGAACAAGTCCAAAAATTAACCGACATAGTAAACGCAAGCGTTTCATACCACTTGTTTTGCTAAGCCATTTAATTAGATTTTCTCATACGAATGAGGTAAAGGTTTGTGTATACTAATAGATTAGAAAACGGTTTTATAAACGAGCTTTGTATTAAAAATAGAGTTGAAATCATCTTTGTAAAAGAGTTTGAATATTTACTACTAGTATGGAAACCTTTGTATTATAAAGTGAAAAATCATAGAAATGATTGTAGAAACAATCAATCACCAAAATCCACATACGAAGACGTGAATCAAATCCAAAGAAACCGATACCGAATCCATCAAAATGGATATTCTCAAAAATCCCAAAAAAGAAGTCATCAAAGTCAATAATAAATGATAACAATAAATCGGATAATCATGAATCGATAAAAATTGGAACCTCAAGGTAAATAGGCAAAAACAAGCAGGTCAGTCGACTGACTGCATAGGCCAATCGACTGATCCAGAAACCCGAAAGTTTCATTTTCTACAGACAGTCGATTGACTGCAGAGGCCAGTCGACTGACTGTAGAAAATAGAGACTTCCAGTTTTTGCAGACAGTCCTAAATACTCTCAGTTTCTACAGCCAGTCGACTGACTTCAGAGGTCAGTCGACTGACTAGCACTGGGACTGTTTTTCAGCCTATCCAAATGAAGAGCAAACTCTTCCAATTTGTGATCGGATGAGCAATGGGCGCTAGGGATTTTTGCCAATCGACAACCCAGCCCTATAGGCTCTTCGATACACCACCAAAAGCATGATCAAACATCAAAGCTAAGATTTTTAGAGTTTTAGACTTCAAAACACCAAAAATTGAAATGTTCACCAAATCAATCCAAATCAAAATCAAATGAACATATAAAGATGTTAGGAATTCATACTTAACAATCAAAGATAGTTATAGACATAGATGTGAGATAAAAATCTCACCTTTAAACCCAAAAACGATGAAGGAGAAGCTTGAAAGCAAAGGAAGATCAACTACTCTTCAACTTCAACTCTAAAAGCTTGAATCTAAGCTCAAAAGAAGAACATTTCCTAAGTTTGGTTTAGGAAATTTCTTAAATTAAAGAGAGAATGAGTTGGAGAAGATGAAGAGGAGGCTTACCTAAGCTTCTCTTTGATTTTGGAGCTAACACTTGGATTTGTAAAAAAAACTAGGGCTTAGGAATTTCTAATTTCCCATTCCTCTCCCCATTTTACTTAAGCTTGAATGTATTAGGAAATGAGGATGAATAAAGAAGGGAGGGGCTGAGTTAGGGTATTAAGATGGGTTAGTGGGCTGAAACCCAAACCCAAACCCAAAGTGAAAAAGTCATAATTTTTACTCGACTCCAAACATATCGATGTTTATACTCAAAAAAGTTGTAAACGCCATTTTGGACTCAATGGAGTTGGTCTCGAGTCCCAATTCGACTGTTTACAAAAAGTAGCTTTTCGGAACTCAATCCGATTAACGATTCTATATTTAAATAAAACATTTAAATATACAATTCGTAAAATATGCGGGTTGTTACAAACTCCCCTCCTTAAAGAATTTGCATCCTCGCAATCTTTAAGAAATAAATAAGAAGTAACAACAATAAAAGTATATCAACACAAAAAGAAGAAATTTGAAATCAAAAGTTCACCTTAAGGAGCATGAGAGAGCAAGTCCGGATGTGTTCGCTCGATGAATTCTCTGGATTTCCAAGAGCAATCCTTAGGATTTGAGGACCATTGAACTTTCACAAGAGGAACATCTTTATTTCGAAGGCGTTTAACCTCCGAAGCAATGATACAAATAGGATGTTGCTCATAAGTCAAATTAGGCGAAACTTCAATTTCTTCAATAACATCGGGCTCAAGGATAGAATCGGAATCTCGAAGGCATTTCCGTAGTTGAGAGACGTGGAATACGTCATGAATAGCAGAAAATTGAGCCGGTAATAAAAGGCGATAAGCCACGGAACCAATGCATTCGGTGATGGGAAATGGGCCAATATATCGAGGTGCTAATTTTCCCGATCGACTGAAACGCACAACACCCTTCATAGGTGAAACACGAATAAACACAAAATAAAGACTGGACCTAAAACCAGCTTCAAGCCAACACAAAGGAGATCGGCACAACCTTCCGAAGAGTGCCTCGAAAGGTACCATATCAATACAAGATTGGAAGCTATTATTGGAAGAAAACTTAACAAGAGAAATATGATCTTCCCAACTTCCATAAAAATCAAGAACACATGCACGAAGAAGATCTTCAAAAATTTGACTCACACGCTCCATTTGTCCATCGGATTGAGGGCGAGAAGCGGTGAAAAAATTAAGGTTTGTTCCCAAAGCTTTTGAAGACCTTACCAAAATCCACTAGTAAAATAATGGATCATGATCGCTAACAATAGAAGTAGGAACTCTATGTAATTTAACAATTTCTTTGACATAGAGTTTAGCCAAAAGAGGTATGGTCCGATTGGACCGAACGGGAAGAAAGTGGGCGGATTTTGTAAGTCTATCTACAATCACCCATAAACTGTCATGACCCGAATGAGAACGGGGAAGACCGTCAATAAAGTCTGTGGAAATTTAATCCCACCTCCAAATTGGAATGTCCAAAGGTTGCAATAACCCACCGGGCCTTTGATGCTCGGCCTTAATGAGTTGGTAAGTCATGCAACGCTTAATGAAGTTAGAAATATCAGATTTCATTCCATCCCAATAATAAAGTCGACTACTATTGGGATGAATGGTAAATTTAGAACGATGAGAATCTTCTAAAATGTCTTTACGAAGATCAATCATATTTGGCACCATTAGTCTACCAAATTTTCGAATACCGCCACGAGCATCAATATCAAAGTCTTTCAAACCTTCAATATCAATTTTATCCCTACAACTTTGGCTAAGAAGAACCAATTCGGGAACATGCTTTTGAGCTTCAAGGATGCGGTCCAAAAGAGAAGGATGAGCCTCAAGGCTACACAAAACAAGAGATGAACATAAATTGGATTCACGATCTCGAATCTCACAAGTGGATAAATTCTCGAGATCATTCCATTCGGATATCATCATTGAAACAACTGCTTGTTGCTTTCGGCTAAGGGCATCGGCATAACGATTCCCTTTTTCCGGAGTATAAAGAATATCAAGATCATAAGATGCAATGAACTCGAGCCAACGTTGTTGACGCAAATTAAGTTCCTTTTAAGAAAATAAATATTTCAAAGATTTATGATCGGTGTAGAGAACAAATTTCTCTCCCAAAAGAAAATGACGCCAAATTCTAAGGGCGAAAACAATAGCCGCGAGCTCTAGATCACGAGTGGCATATCTAGTCTCGACAAGCTTTAATTGTCAAGAAGCATATGTGATAACACATTCCCTTTGCAAGAGAATGACACCCAAACCAATACGACTAGTATCGGTACAAACAATAAAGTCTTGCTTCCTTCGGGAATCACAAGAATAAAAGCATCGGAAAAGAGTTCCTTTAATCGATCCTCTTTCCCGAAAAGCTAAGACTTTCAAAATTATAATTAACTTTGTGTAATCATCTTTTTAGAAAAATTTACTTTTTACAAGTCAATTTACTGTGTCTGACTGTCTCATCATAGCGTTTAGGAGATTCCTATCGTTAACGTTGATCAAGCGCATCGACCAGAATTCTTAAAGCACTCAATGGGAAAAATAACACAAAATCATCTTCTATATGGTAAACATGCCTCTTATAAAATTTACAAACATTCTTTTCTCATTTTAAGAACAAAATCCAATCATACTTATAAATATCTTATTAAAAAGATTTGCAAATTTTAAATTGTTGTTTTCATCCATAATCAATAAATACAAGGATAAACTCATCGAGATATTCGTAGAATACTCGATTCATAAGATGGATGAAATAAGCTGGAAGGTTCGTCAAACCGAATGACATAACGAACCACTTTATAAGAATCATAACGAGTGCGGAATGTGGTAAGTGAAATGCTACCCTCCGCAACTCGTAGCTGATGAAAACCGATGGTAAGGTCGAGCTGAAAAGACCTTAGCACCACACAATAGATTGCTTAGGTGGTAATCCTAAGACAAACTCAAAAATACCGAAAAATTCACAAACTAGTTGAATGAGAGAAATAACACTTTCCTCATCAAGTGGGTTTAAAAGATAAAATGATGTCACCGAGTTGGAAATCGAAATCTTTTAAAAACAATAGAAATCTGCTTAACAGATTGAGAATGTCGAAGATAAATAGTCCACTCAGGACATAGGATGTGGGCTTCACAATGATCAAGCCAATCCTTTCTCAAAAAATCAATTTCGAAGCCTAAGTAACGCATAACATGCAAACCGGCTCGAAAAGAATAATCACATAAAATAATCTCGACATTTTCACAAAGTAAATTGAGTGTTGCGGATCCATCAATTGAATTCGCAATTGTCAATGAAGTCATCAAGCCCATAATATTAAAAGAGAAAGAATAAACAAGTTCTTTTGATATAAAATAATGAGATGAACCCAAACAAAAAAGAACACGAATAAGATAATCACAAAACAAATATCATAAAGGATAGAATGAGAAATACCTTGACCAAGAGAAGTGCTAGTAGAAGCTTGCACAACATTTAGATTTCCCTCCTTCTTGCTTGAAGTATGGGACACGCAGATATATTATGACTCAAACTTTTGCAATAGCGACAATAAAGGGGTTTCGGACACTCATTTGCATAGTGGTCCATAGAATCACAATTGTAGCATCGTCCACGACTAGAGGTAGGAGTCTTTGCTACCGAAATTGCCTGCTTCCCTTTCTTGTTGGGATTAGGGCTTTTGAACTTAATATGTCTTTTCTTGTTGATGTTGAAGTTTTGTTTGGCATCCACAACTTCAACATCACTTTCTTTATTGGCCTCTTCAAGTCGAAGAGTGATATCCACAAACTGGTCGAAAGGCACTTCTAATTTCAGAGGTAAAACCTTTTTGGGGTTTTTACTCAAGGCACAGATAAACCTTTAATTCTTTACAAGATCCAAAAGTTGTTGGGCAGACATGAATACGCCATCCAGAGAAGGTCTACTGGATTGACCAGCGCTAGGACTGCCAAATCTAACCATCTCTTCTTCTTTAAGAAAGGAAGAAAGAAGAGGAAAAAGGTTATTCTCAAAATGAATATCAACAAACTTGATTGATAAAACAAGGCATCATAAAAAGAAATAGGATAGAACGGTACGAAGACTCGAATTAAATACTATGGCACGATTCCTAAGAAAGACTTAGGACAATGATCCTTGCTAGATTATTCTACATTGTTCCGAAGTTTGGCTCTGATACCATGCTGTGACACCCCACCTCTATGCTCACGCTAGCCAAGGACACTACGGAGAAATGCCGTCGACTAGCGCGAAGAATAAGGCTGTTGAGAAGCGACCATCCATGTAATTGCTTATTGCGAGTACCGATATGTCAGACAGTATAACATGCATTTTATTTCAAGAGGAAATCCGACATTTCAATACAAACTCAAAGCTACTACACAGTGGCTATGTGGTCTTCGGAAACAAATATAGAAATAAACATAACATAAATCAGTCACAGATGTTCATATCACAAAGGCGGAAACAGATATGAATATTTAACACAAAAAGGCGTACATCAGAGTAGTGGCCAAATAAGATCCACAATATCACAAAAGAATAGATACAAGTGCTAGACAAAAGAATATGTATACATCAAGGAGTCTTTATCTCAAATGTATAACAACAAAAACTACCAATCTAAAGTAGTTAGACAAAAATCAGATATTGACCCTAGATAAGGAGTCAAGCAGAGGCACCTGTAACATCTCGGTCTGACCCGGGTATTATTTAATAAGAAAATAATAAACGGATCAGTCTTACTATAATTATCATTTATAAAATGAGATAAGAGTAGAGATATAACTAAAACGTATGATAACAATAATGTCAAACTGTGACAAGTATGCTTTAAACAACAACAAAATCATATAATATCTCAAGAATCTCAAAGCACCAAAAATTGAAATGTTTACCGAATCAATCCAAATCAAAATCAAATGAACATATAAAGATGTTAGGAATTCATACCTAACAATCAAAGATAGTTATAGACATAGATGTGAGATAAAAATATCATCTTTAAACCCAAAAACGATGAAGGAGAAGCTTGAAAGCAAAGGAAGATCAACTACTCTTCAACTTCAACTCTAGAAGCTTGAATCTAACCTCAAAAGAAGAACATTTCCTAAGTTAGGCTTAGGAAATTTCTGAAATTAAAGAGAGAATGAGTTGCAGAAGATGAAGAGGAGGCTTACTTAAGCTTCTCTTTGATTTTGGAGCTAACACTTGGATTTGTAAAAGAAACTAGAGCTTAGGAATTTCTAATTTCCCATTCCTCTCCCCATTTTTACTTAAGCTTGAATGTATTAGGAAATGAGGATGAATGAAGAAGGGAGGGACTGAGTTAGGGTATTAAGATGGGTTAGTGGGCTGAAACCCAAACCCAAACCCAAAGTGAAAAAGTCATAATTTTTACTCGACTCCAAACATATCGATGTTTATACTCAAAAAAGTTGTAAACGCCATTTTGGACTCAATGGAGTTGGTCTCGAGTCCTAATTCGACTGTTTACAAAAGGTAGCTTTTCGGACCTCAATCCGATTAACGATTCTATATTTAAATAAAACATTTAAATATACAATTCGTAAAATATGTGGGTTGTTACAGGGATGATCGCTTACATTTGGTAGAATTCACATAAAACAATAGCTATTAGTCTAGTATCAGTATGGATCCATATGAAGCATTGTATGGCCGACCATGTAACACCCCTTTATGTTAGTGGGAAGTGGGCGAAAAAATAATACTTGGACCAGATATGATTAGAGCCTCGAAGAACATAGAGATCATTCGGTAATGAACGAAAGTTGCTCAGAAAAGACAGAAGAGCTGCATTGATAGAAGACATAGGGATTTGGAATTTCCTACTGGCGATGTGGTGTTTGTCAAGATTTCTCCTTTGAAGAATGTTATTCGATTCGGTAATAATGGGAAGTTCGCACCAAAATTTGTAGTTCCTTTTCTAATAGCAGAGAGGATTGGAAACCTAGCATATAGGATCGACTTACCTCAGAAGATGGTGGGTGTGCACAATGTCTTCCATGTCTCTCATCTACTGAAGTTTGTGTTGAACCAAATCAGCTTGATGATATTAAGGTTGAACCGAAAGCATTGAGACGTCGTAGGCATATTCGCATTGCTGGACATGATACATAGCAGCTTAGGAGGAACACGGTAGAGCTGGTGAAGGTTCGATAGAGAGAGCTAAGACGATTGTAATTAGGAGATTGGGGAGAGCACGAGAACCGCTTATCCGAAGCCCTTTACTTGGTAGACTTCTGTTTATCACATTTACCTTCACTTTCGATATCATATATGTTAGTTTAGTATCTTGCATTCTAGGATAGGCATAGATATCATTTTGCTTTTGTGTGCATGTTTGATGTTTGATATGTTGCTTATGGATGTTAGGCATGTAGGTAGCTATGCTTGATTTTACCTTGTTTGTATTGGGATTTCGAGGGTGAAATTTCTAAAGGGGGAGTGTAATGACCTGCATTTTACATATCAAAGGATCGTAAATATTATTTTTAAATTCATATGAGGACGTATTACTCTATAACTTTGGAAAATGCCTATTAGTGACATTTTCTATCTTTAGAATTTTTCTGGACAATTTTACCTCTGAAAACTTGTAGCGGCTATAATTTTTGAAAAAACACGAATTAGCATCTGAGACCATTCCATCGAAAAGATATGATTGTTTCCTTTTTCCGTAGAGTGGTCATAATAGCAATTTTGACTTTCTGGCTAGAAGATATAGCTATTTGAAGATTGGCAGTTTTTGAAGCAACTTAATGGGTAATTAGTGAATTTGAAGCAAGCCCACTAACCCATTTTAGGTTTGGACACTATATTTGGTTGAACTATCATCCCCAAATCACTTTTATCTCTTTCTAAATGGATCTATGCCTTCATTAACCCAACCCAAAACCTTCTCTTTTCTCCTCCAAATCAAGTTTAAATCATATATTAGAGGTAGGTTAGCAAAGGTATTCATTAGATATTTTCAAATCTACATTTTTGGGAAGGGAAAACCAGGTCTTTGCTATTGCTTCTCGGATTTTCCTCGATTAGCATGCAAATCTTCACTTTTTGGTTGTTTGGTGAGTGATTTATCATCTCTTCCTTACTAAATATGTATCTATATGCTTTGAACATGTTTTAAACCTATTTTTAGAGTCAAAATTAAGTTTTAATGTTGTTTTAAATTGAAACCTGAAGTAAAATCGAATCTAAAATGTTTTAAAGTTTTATAATCATGTTAATTTGATGAATGATTGTCTTGATGCATGTTAGGCTATGTTAGAGACATATTATAGGATGATTTGCCATGAATTGTTGTATGTTTATATGTTGTTTGGTGTATGTATGGTGTTTGTTTGTATGCTTGTATGGTTAGAGACGCTCATTAGCGCGACTTAGAGTTAGGAGCTGCGACATCAACCTTCGATGGATTTATTCGAGATTGTTAAGAGTTGTATCATTGCTATAGAAGGCGTTCAGGTCAAAGAACAAAGCATAGAAATGAAATCGACATCAAATTTGGGATTCAAAGAAGACACAACATTTTGGTTTGGTGGTCCTTGTTTGCTGGTATGCTTACCTGGGGTTGACTACGGGTTTGGAGTGAATCGGCTCGGGTTTGCTTCGGTTCGACAAGAGAAAGATCAGACAACAAATGCTGCCCGATGGTGTTATGGTGTAGGGGGACCGGACATAATTTTCTATCTAATGTGTGCGTGTGCTCGTGTCTTATTCGGGGGAAATGCGGTTCGGGCCTGAGTAGAAAATACGATTTGATGATTTGGAAGGGAGTTTCGATAGACACCGAATAGGTTTGGATGTTCAGCATTTGGAGGTCGGTTCGGGCTGGTAAGAGTGTTGCTTAGGACTTGGCTCTGTATAGTTGAATAGAGTATGTGGGTGGAGGAATCTTCATCGTGGCACGATGATACTTTGGGGATTTCTTCGCGGCATGTTCCAGGGCTCTTAGGGACGATGTGGAGTGAAGTGGGCAACCCTAAACGACAGGATGGATAACTCCGGGATAGCTTCGGGACTTCGATGATGGAAACTCGACGGTGAATGGAGTTAGGTTCCGATGATGGTGGCTCAATATCAAAGGGAGTCGTGAGAATGGTTGTCCACAAATAGTAGGCTTTAGGAAGGGTGTCTTGTGGGTAGAATGTGGAATGGTTCTATTATGGAAAAGAAGGAATGCGGAATGGTTCCTTGAGGATAATGGAAACTAGATAGAGTAAGTAAAGGGCTTAAATACTCGTGCTAAGGGACCGTTGATACTCAGAGTGTTTTCTGATGTACTCGAAAGAGTATTATGGGGACGCTCATGGGTACTTTATTTAGCTAACCTGGATCGGTAGTTTGGATCCGTATACCCTAGACCGGGGAAAGGATCTAGTATCAGCTTCAAGCTAAAGATGAGTACACTGAAAATTGGGATTTCCATTAGTCCCTGGCATGGGAAAGGCCATACAAGTTATCATATATCTAGAGCATAATGAGTTATGGTGAGGATTGTTTAATGGATGTTATGGTTGCTTTGATTGTTTTCTTTCGTAGTCTTTTACTCTAGGGATGTTATTGAAGATAGGTATTGGGGATAAAGATACCTGGACACCTATCATCCTACTTAGTTACTGTATATTTTTATGATATTTGTAGAGTAACATAATATGTTCATTATGTTCTAACTCTTTGGTTGTAGGGATAGATCTAGCATGATTCGTATACCCTTGTTCCTTACTATATCGATTTGTATAGTATTTTGAGATAATGTGTCGTTCACACCAGACTGTTGTCTGAACCGAGGTTTTATGTTTTGCTTCTTATTATCGCGAGTACTCTTAAATGAGTAGATTAGGGATAACAGGTTTGGATAGCGCATGGAGCTGTTTGGAGTATGAGCAGGAGGCTACCACTTATATTTCACTGTGCAGTATTGTGGATCTATGTTGGTACTTATATTTTGAGAAACAGTTATAGAGTTTATTTTGGGATATATAAACTCTTTATTTTAGTTTTTGTATATCCTTTGAACCTGATGCACTTTGATGTTCTTATTTATGATTCATTTGATTATATCATGGTCTCGTCTGTTTTACATCTATGTTATTATACTATACTTTGTCTAAGCGCTGTGGGTTTTACTACAAGTTATGTGTTTGAATTTTATCAACTTTACATTCTTGGGTACCATCCTACATTGCCTAGGTACCTCCATAGCGCATCATACAGGTATATTGGGTACTGGAGGGTTAGGGCGGTCGTAACATGCAGTATGTCTATGATAAATTCATAGAATATCAAACGGAAGTAAATAACACAAGGTGCAAAAGAAAATAAAAATGTTTGATTTGATAGAATAATTGAGTATATTGGAAAGAGTTCTAAATGTATCCAAAATGAATTAAGATTCGATCTCAAAATCACTTCTCCCTATGATACATAATGATGTATCGATAGGGAGTAATCTGACTTTATTGGAAAAAATATGATTAATGACTAGTGAAGTTGAGTTAACCTTTCTTTGTAAGGTTGTGCACTTTAGAGTAATACATAAGGTAAAAATTAATTTCATCTAAAAGAATGGTTTATCAAATTATAAAAGAAAAGGTTTTATAAGAAACCCAACCATATCATAAGTCAATGAGTTGATAGGTTGTGCGAGTCAAAAGACTTCACATAATAATTGTTCATGAAAGATCTTGCGTTGACCCTCCAAAAGGAGTTTGGAAACGATCGTCGTTAGATAACCAATTTATGTTTTGATCATAAGTTATGTAAACTAAAACCAAATTGGTTCTATATATGTATAAGGCAATTCATAAAGTATTTATGAATACCTATTTTGTTGCACTGAGAAACAATTGCTGAATCACAAAACACCAACTTCATGATAAAGGAATTTCTTTTAGAAATTGTTGGTAGTAAAATAGTTTTGGATGCGATCCAAAGGTAAAGCAGTTATAAGGGATGAAATGAAATTAACCAAACATAGACGAACACAATGCATTAGAGTGGCTAATAAATATTCTCGCATGTTAAGGAGAAAATACGAGTTTCATATCAATGTCGAGAATAGATATTCCTCGGTTGTCAATAAAACCATTAAGAGTATTGAATCTACCATATGGTAAGATGTGCAAATCTGAAAGGATTCCTAGTACACTAGCAAAATATGATTTTGATAATTGTACTTGAAGGGATAAGATCCATCGGCGCAAATCTATCTTTTAGAAGAAGGCCAATGCAGTGGAATATAGTAAGCAATTTCGATAAGAATAACATCGTAAATTTTAATTATTGAAGCCGGCATAACATCTTTATCATTGAACATGCTTAAGTAAATTTGAATTTTTCTCAAAAAATTATTGCCTAGCATGACTTTGAAATTTGGTACATATGTATTGAAACAGAAAATTATAAATAATGATATAGAATTGACTGCCTGCATATAATAACCAAAGTGTTTCGACGTCAATAGGAGCGATATTCAGTTTGTGGGTTTCTATATGATCCAAGAACCGATATGAATGTATCGTTTGATAAGCATTAGAGTTGAACAAGTATTTTGGTTTGATTTTCTGTCAAAATGCAGAGGAACTGTGTATCTATAAGAAAGAACCATAAAGGTACTATAATATTTCTAAAAGGTAAACAACAAACTTATGATTGCTGACGATGTACTCAAGTTAAAGTCATTATAGATTGGTTGTTTAATACTCAACATTATATTCGTAAATGACATCTTTTTTAATCGGCATAAAAGGATGTTGGGCATCTCCCATAAGACATGCCTAGACATCATATTAAAATATTTAGTATGTAAGATGGATTTCTTATGCATTAGCAATAGGAATTATCATACTTGTTGTATTGTCTATTATATCGTATTCCACTGATGTATTTTATACATAAAGCAAATATCAAATCCAAATTAAAACCACCAAATGGTAGTTTAGAGCATTTTTGAATATTAAGGAAACACTAGAGAATTATTTATAGAAACAATGAACTTCTTATGCAGAAGTATTCTGAATCGAACTTCATAAGTGATATCGAGTATGATATGTCAATATTAAATTTATGTTCCAACCTTAGTTAAGGAGTTTTAACTTGGAAATGTTCCAAACAAAAGGTTGCGGTTGATTCAACGAAAGGTTAAGTACATCATCTTGAATAATGCCACAATAAAAAAATGTATAAATATAAATGCACATTCTTAACTAAGCTAGGGGTGATTTCAAGTATTGAGAATATTATCATTGTTATATGATAGCAATTTCATGATAAAAGCTCACTAAAGTCAAGAAACATACTCTGCACAGTTCCACGTGATAAAGACTATTGATCAGCATCGGAGAGAGTTGATTAACAGAGGATAATTAAAACAGCATGGCAGATCGTTCACGAAGGAAATAGCTCGACCAGTTCTCATCAACATGATCGAAGTGATGTAATGAAGATTCTATAATTGGACCCAAATACAAGTAGGAGATTGATAGAGTTAAGGGTATGTCCTACGGGAAGTTTTGTAATTTATTGTAAATTATTAACTTTGTAATAAGATCGCGTTCGAAATAAAAGGTGTTTTTATTTCTATTGTACATTTTTTATAATGTGTTATATCAATTATTTGTTTGATTTAAGTATATTTAATAGAAAATTCATACACGGTATGTTTTGTAGTAGTAGTTATAGTGTACTGTAATCATGAGCAATTTATGACAATATAATAAATATGTCGTTTTAAACATTCCTAGTCAAGCTGTATCGATCTGTTAAGACGAGTACGTAATGCTCTCCAGATGTTGGGTAATGTATTACTTATGGCTGTTAGGGGCACCAAGGGGTTACGTACTAATAGTTACTCGATAACTATGGAATGACTCACTCGATAGTATTGTGTTGGTTAATATAATCATGGTCAAATATATGATTGAACTTCAATGTGGATACTCCACTCTGATTATAATTAAATCATGCCACAGCGTCCATCGAACGACTATAGTTGGGTCTAAGTGGAAGCATTGGAAGTGAAACACTATTCAATATCATCTCCTCGGTTATATGAGGTTATTATCATGGCCAATTGTAGTCAACTCAAATTCAAAGTCTCTAGGCAGAGTAATTCGGTTAATAATTATTATTATTCAACCAAGGACTTTGTGTTTGGATTGTATAAGTTGAATGTGGACGATATTGCAATTTTGACCAATACCAAATTTCATAAGTCTTAATAGATATAGTTTTGACGAAGAGAATTTGTGTAAATAATTGTCACTGCCGGGGACCGCTTAAAATAGTAAAATTAGATTTTATCGAGATTGTGTAAGTAATATTCGGCAATACTGTCGCACCACTAGCTAAGGTGACATGCGAACTTTAATATTCGAGTTGTTCGATATTAATCGCTGACTAAATTTACATCTATGAGTCGCACACTTGAAGTGTTGAATACTCTAAAATAAAATACACTTTAATTAAATTATAATTGTTATAAATTAATTATTTAATATTTATGAAATATTATTTATTAAATATTTTATTTAATTAAATTAGTATTTAATAAAGTACGAATATAAAATTTATGTATGTACGTACGATATACAATATCGATAAATGTTTAAATTGGATTTAAACTATATTAATACTAATTGGGTTTGAAAGTTTCAAGGGCACATCTAGCCCTATGATTTGGCCGACTATATGGTAGTAAAGAGAGGGATCAATTTTGAATTAAAAAGACGATTTTGAATTAGGAATAGGAAGAGGTAAACTAGGAGATAGATCTCCACTTTTCCCTCATCTCCTTTGCCTTTTTAAACATCACCTACCCCTCATTTGCATCGATCTTTGGAGCCTCCTCTACCATTATTTTTAGCTGAAAATACCAGGCCGTCTCCTTCTCCTTTCCAAACATATTAAATCAAATAGTTTAGCTTTGGTATGATGATTACTAATAGTCTGTTTCATATTCCAAAGTCGCTTAGATATGATCTATATATGGAGTTTGATTCAATGTTCAATGTGCTTTATCAAGACAACAATTAGGTAACATCCAATTATTTATTCAGTTATTTATATGTTAATTTATAACATTATATGTTATTATATTAGAATTTACAATCACGAATTTATGTATTTGTTTGTTGCCAATTCCATGTATATGTTTGTATGTACGAATAAAAAATGATTTTTTATATCTTTTGTTTTCGGCCATGATTATTAAAAAAAATATTTTTTTAAAATGATATTTTAAACTAATTTTCAAACTTAGTTTAAATTTTAAATTAGTTATATATACATAATAAATATATTTAGAATTTACTAAATAAACTTTCTTGTGCATATATTTTCGAAATAAAAATTATTTTTGTATATATAAATATGAAATTGAAAATTTTGTGTATATATATAAACATATTTATGTATCTTACATTTAATTATAATATTTTAATGAATATGTAAATAATTATATATATATATTATATAATGTAAACAATCTTCAAATTAAAAAAAAATAATTTTTACTAACATTTCATTATGGAAATAAAAAAACTAATTTTAAATGCATGGAATTTAAAAAACAATTGATTATTTCAAATCCTTTTAGGCGAAATAAAAAATTGAATTTTTTTATATTTAAAATACATAATTTTATATTTATTAATTAGTGTTTTAAAATTGTGTGTGTGTGTATTATATGTATTTTTGGAAAAAAGCTATTTTATTTAATTTCATTTATATATATTAATAATTTAAATATATAAATATTTAAATTTGAATTATAAATTCAAACAAGATATTATTTTGAATCTTGAAATGATTTTAAATTTTGAATGTGTTTTTAGCTAATTTTAATGTTATATTTTGAATTGATATTATATTTAAAATATTTATTCATTTATAATTATTTTAGTTTGTATGTATATGTGTATATGTGTATATGTATGTATTAAGTGTATATATTATAACAAGGGATTTTTTGATTTATCACGTATTATTAGGATAATAATGGCGTCCTGTCGTTTCTTTCATTTCACCACTTTGCTTCTATCACTTAATTAACTCTTCTCGTTCCACTTTCTTCCGCCTTCCACATGGCAAAGAACAGGAAAGATAAGGCAAGATTATCAGCGTCGTACGATCGATCCTCAAAATCGTTGACTAGATTTGGACGTCTCTTTTCCAGATTTGAGCTTGATATCACTGGTGAAATCACTTGTGTGGATGGAAATGAAGTCTCCAGCCCCGGTTCTTTGGTCATCCGTACTTCGTCAGCCATCCTATCTGAATCTGCGCTTATCCCATCTGCCACTGGTATTGAATCGAAGGCTAATCCTCTTGCTGCTTTTTTGAGCGTTTTCCCATCTTCGATCTCTTCATCCCTGGTCGGTGGCTCTGAGGCAATTGGTAAGCTTCCCCTACTCTCCATGTTAAATTCTGACAAGCCGAGATGGAGTGTAGACACACCTTTGCCTTTGTCTGACTTGTTCGGAAAAGACATAAATAATGTTGTCTGTGCCTCCGACAGTGGAGATAATATAATTAATGGTGATATTACGAATGCTCAAATATATGTTGGTATGAATACTCTGCGATAAGTGGTATATCCATTGCTCCGACTGGTGTTGCTCGTGCCACAGATCCTATTGCTCTTCTATATTCTGGTGGTGGTAATTTGGAGGAACATATTGATAAGGCTGCGGCTGATCCTACAAGTTTTATGGAGGAGGGTTATGATTGCAATTTGCAGTAGGGGGAAATTCCACCTTTCCATACTGTGCCTAAACAGTGGTTTTCATTGTTCAAATCCCTTCCCAAGAATGCGGGTTCATATTCGCCTAGACCATTCAAATTGGATGAGATAGACGGTGCTTTCATCCCTCCGATTGAAGTGGTTCAAGAGGAGATACATTTTTGGTCTGAGCATTTAGTAGGTTTCTTTCTGGACTCTGTCACTTCATACAAGGAAGTTCGAAACACTTGTAAACGTATTTGGCATTTGAGAGGTAGCCTTCAGGTACAACACTTCAATTCTATGTTTTACTTCAAATTTGGAAATATGCAAGATAAATTGAGAGTTCTGGAGTCTAGCCCATTAATAATTGATGGGAAACCATTTATTGTCACTCCTTGGTCTCTTGGGGTGGATAAAGCAAGAGAGCAAATCTTATCTATTCCAGTTTGGGCAACCTTCACACACATCCCATCTGTACTACAGCCTCTGATAGGACTAAACTGGCTAGCTAGTCTTATCGGATATCTTAAATGCTTTAATTCAAATACTGAAGCCCATAGGAACTTTGCATATGCCAGAGCGTTGATTGAGATTACCCGGACTAGATCATTGCCATCGAAGCTTAAAGTAAGATTAGGTGAAGGTAATGAAGTGGAAGTAGATGTCCAGTATAAATGGAAACCTGAAATTTTTGTATCATGTCAATCGTTTGGTCATTCGACGGATTTGTGCACGGCCGATTCCATGGATACCCCTATTGCCAAGGTTCCCCTCCCTACATCTGTGTTAAAATGGATGCCTAAAATTAGTCCCTCATCTATGGATCCTCCCCCCGTCTAAGTTCCTACCGAGACACTTGTTTTGAATGTCAATCCTAATGATTCTGTAGTTGTTGACGATTCTTCCTCCATTGAAGATGGTACCTACTGGGATGATGTTGAGCAGGTTTGGATACACGCGGTAACAAAATTGAGGTATAATCTATAATTTAATCACTATTATATGTATGTTGGTGAAGGAGGTGAGAGTAGGACTCTATATTATCAGGTTGGGGGAGACGGGCTTTCCTTGTCAACTTCTGGTTATGAAGGTTATCATAATTTGCTATATCTATTTTTAGATGCTACTTGGGATAGGAAATATCTATATTCTTCTCCTTCAAGATCTTTTGATCCTAAGCTTGCCTTGGTATTCTCTGATGTTCTTGGTCTTGCCACTGCTGGCAATGTCAGTTCGATTCGGGTGGACTTATAGTCCTGCCTTTAGTAGTTTAGACAAGTCAGTCTAACTCCTGTATTTTATTGCTTTATATCTTAGTTGTTTCGGAGCATGTTCTGAACACATGTTCTCTATTGTGTGGGTAATAAATGTGGATGGCACACTTTAAACGCCGGCTTAGCCTTGCTAAAAAAAGTGTATATTATAAGTATATTTTAATTGCATTTTATTAACAATAATTGGACAATGAACACATATATAAAGGGGCTAACGTGTCCGTTGCGGTGTAAATCTCATCACTCATATACATGCATGTTAAACAATGTACATGTTATATGTTGCATGTACACGTACATGCACACGTGTGTTTGATACACACGTACACGTTATATATACACACACATATATACATATATATATATATAAATCTATATATTAAACAATTAAATAAAATAAAGATTTTATTTAAAGTTTATTTAGATTGAATATAAATTAATTTCGGTTTCATAAGCCCTTTAAGATCTAAAATAGTAAAAGAATTGTCATTCGCTCATTTAACCCGCTACGTGCTAGCCTAGTTAGCCTAGTTCCACCGGTCACTGTAGGCATTAGGCCACATACGTCAATGAGTACGAGACCCAAGAATTCGATAACTCTTTTATTTCTCCTACCGAAGGTGTGCTTGGTCATTCTTTCTTTGATATATGACTCAGAAGTGCCAAATAATTCATAATCAAATGACAGTAGAAAACCTTTGATTTCGATTTGTGTTGTCTTTTATCACTAATATGACCTAGCCTACAGTGCCATAAGTAACTATTATTAATGTCAACAGAAGAATTATTCAATAGCATATATAGGATTAAAATTCAGTACAATCAGTGCCATTATCATAAACACCATTCCAAATTTTATTTCCATCAAGCAAAATATTTGTAATACTATCTTTGCAATAAAAATCAAAATCTATCTTGAACAATTTAGAAACAAATATACTATCATAAATAAAGTTTTTAACATAATAAAAATTATTTAAATTCAATCAAATCCATTCGAAAAAGTCAAGTGATAGTCTCCAACCAAGGTTGCATCTACTAAAGATCTATCAACAACTTAAAGCCTCATTTCACCCTTCATCGCATGTCGTCTGCTCTGAAGTCCCTATAACGGATAACATATATGATTCCCAGATGCGGTATCTAAAACCCAAGATAATTTATTGATTGCAAAACAATTTGAATTATAAACATACCTTTTGGAGCGGAAGAAATATTTTCCTTCTTTTTGTTGACCATCTTCAAATAGTTCGGACTATTGCACTTCCAATGCCCCTTCTTGTGAAAATGGTGATATTCACATTTGTCAGTATGAGCATCCTTCTTGACTTTCTAAGAGCCCCACTTTCGTTTCTTTGAACTTTCGAATATAGAGCCTTACCCTTTACATCTAACACCCTGTTTTGATCCTTGAACGATCCTTCAGCTGACCTCAACATATTGAGTAGCTTGATGAGGTTTACGCTCAATTGGTTCATATTGTAGTTAAGTATAAACTACTAAAACTATGAAATCAACGATCTTGGATCAAATTCACTTGTAGTTCATCGCTTGTTCTAACATCTTGTTGTGAAAGTCTATCAATATAGCATTTCATGGTCAAGAAAAAATCCCTAACATGACTTCTCTTAATCATCTTTGTGTTGAAAATTTTCTTAGTAATCTTGTACCTTACGAAATGAGATTTCTCCCTAAACATAGCTTTAAGGCTTTCGAAGATTTTGTGGATAAAAATATTTTTATGTTGCCTTTGCAATGGCTTGTCTAATGTAGACAACATAAATGTTTGATTGATTTTACAATTAGCTACCCAAGTGTTATAAGCTTTTACTTCCTCAGGTTCAATGCCCTCAGTGGGTTTCCTTCTTAAAGTTTCAATTATAAATGACCAAAAGCGTTCATATGTGAGTACTGTCTTAATTACTCTTAACCAGTCAGTATAATTTGGTTTAGTAAGCTTATCGTTTTTCAAAAATAGTCTTAGGTTGGTCATTTTGCTACAAATTTTGATTTAAGTAAATTAGAACAATTTATACATACAGATGTTCTTATATTATTAGATAGGTTAAAAATTATATTTTAATTATCTAATGAGCTCCCACTGGACACCTTAATATTTCTCAAAACCCTAAGAGAGAACATAGAAATCTTTTGATTTCTCTAGTAGGTGTTAGGACTGCTTGCCTTGGGATTCCGACCTTGAGAAAACTCAACGAATCATAGGCTCACATACAATGGATAACACCTTATTTGTTGTATCATATACAACTCCTAACCCGTGGTTTTTATCCTAATCTCATCTCGACCTTGAGCAAACTCAACAAATAAAAAGAGATTATTCGCTTGTACACACCATTTCATGATGGCTTAAGTACTATTGTAACATTTCCCACTTGGAGGCCCAAAGCTAAAGGATGCTGCAGTCATCCATAGTTATTAATCCTCGACTGCAAAATACGGTAATGTTAGATACATTGATATAACAGAAACACATGAATGTAAAAAAATTTAAATTCAACAAAAAACTTTCCCATTCCATTTCAAAGCATTTCAAATTCATTACATAATCCCAATATGAAAACCACGTTTACAGAAAATATATTTATTACAAAATACGCCAAGAGCGGCATATGAAGATTCCCCATTAGATGATCAGAGTATATAACTAGGTAATTAAACATCTTTGCCTTTACAACCAAACATAGCAGAATCAAAATAGAAAGAACTCTAAATAGCTATCATGCTTCATGCACATCTCCGGAAGCTTATTCGTCTAAAGAGGTACCTGAAAACCTCAACTCTCAAACTACTCAAAATCAATTGAGCATCGGAAAGTTTAAGGGAAAAATATAAACTTTGAGTTAGACATAAAACCTGATATGAATAATAATCTACCATCTCAAACCATTTAGACATCTAGTGCGACCACGCCACTTAGCGGAACGGGTTTTCCCCTTCCTAAAACTTTATAAAACCATATACTATGCTCCTGAATCCACAATGGTTAAAATATAACATTTCAAAATAATATGATGATATGCAAAAAAGGTAAATCAATTCTGGATTACCCATCCCCATTCATTTTTGACTATCTATCTCAGTTATAGTATTTAGGGTCAGTATTAACCTAATAGTTTTCATGGGCTGACTATTAACTTGTTTAACACTTATGGACTCCATGTCCAGTTTCATAGTTTTCATGGGATCACTAAGAACCTATCGACCTCTGCCAATAACTTCATTATTTTCATGGGATCCAAATAAGATTTTATATTATGTAATGGAAGTGGAATCGGAATTTAGTTGGTTTTGGAATATAGTTGGGTTATTTAAAAATTGATTTAAAAATAGGATTAAACTTAGAAATCGATTGTAATCGATTAATTATTGTGAAACCGTTATAAACGGGAAATGAGACTATGGAATTTATAAACAAGGTTTATAAATAAAGTGAAATGATTATCAGTGGATGAAATTAAGATACAAATTCACGGTGAGAATTTATAACAAGATGGGTAATTCGGTTTAAAAAGAAAAGGTAGATTTTTATTTTGAAAATGTAAAAAGAGGATTTACGAAATTGGGACGTAAATCAAATTGGTGATAAGTCGAGAGAGATTTATAAATGTTAGACTGGTTATATTGGAATTGGAAAATATATTTTTATTGAGAAATTGAATTTGTTTTAAAAAGGAGGATTTTTAATTATCAAACTAGGTAATTTAAAAAAATGTTTTTAGCATAAAAATATTCTAGAAAATTAGTTATTTAAACATTTTAAAATTGTCAAAATGGATTATAAGTTTATAAATAAGTCCTGTGAATCGATTTGGATTTTATTAAAAAATCAACATTAATTATTGTTTCAAAGTCATGTAATTATTTTAAATTGTTTAAAATTTATTTAGTTATTAATTAAGTTAGTTTATATTAAGTCAATTATTATTTAAAATTAATCGGTATTATTATTTTAAAAGGATAAATTATTCAATATCAATATTTTATATAATAACTTTTATTTAAAAAGTATTTGCCTAAATTTAAACTTGGAAAATTATTGTAGAAACTTTATAAATATTATTTTGAGGAAATTATTAAATGAAGTTTTCAGAAAGTAATGGTATGCTTTGATGGCATAATCGGAGGCAGTGAGTGCTTGTAGTTAAGTTTTGGATTTCTCTAGGATAGAGACGTAACCATTGAGCTGTGAATCCATGGTCGATACCGCAGTGGTACTTTTCTTATTACTTTAAAAGGGTTTTCAAATATTTTTGAAAGAATGGTTAGAGAATGTACTTACTCCGACGGAATAAGTACATACCTTTTTATAAAGAGATTTAATTTGTTAAAATTAAATTAAATGAGACTTACTGTTTTTTAGTGGAAAATGAGATATTTGTTGAATGATTGTTTATTTGATAGTTAAATAACCGACTATCAAATCTGGACCCAAAATATAACTTTGGGAATATCTAGGAGAACACGAAAATTATATGGTACAGTTACCGTCGAAAGGTGCTATATTGTACGTATAAACTCGTTTCGTTCTTCTAGGACGTTTATAAGGAAACCCGTCCACTAATGGTTAGGAGGTGATCTCCGATCTTATTTTCGTCTGTTTATTTCCTAAAGACCGATCTTATTTTCGTCTGTTTATTTCCTAAAGAACCGGGGTTGAGTTTACCGGAAATATCGAACATTGTTTCGAAGAGACCAGGATCGGATAAGTTATCCAAACACCACTTCGATCCAATGAATACGTTTCGAAGTGAAACAAGAGCATGGAATCGAAGATGGAGCAGTGAAGTGCAAGGGTTAATCGCTACTAATCCTGAGGATGATTCCAAAATGGATGTAGTAAGAATAGTGCCTTCGGTTCCGTTCGGACCCAGAACGGAATTGTATGGATGAATGCTATCAGTACGTTGTCATTGGAGGACAATGAGCATTCTAAGTGAAAATTCCTTTAAAAGGTAATCGTAGCTTCTAGCCTCATCAACCGGGAATGACTAAAAATCAGGGGAGATGCAGCAAGGCTAAGTGGGTCGCACCTAATTAGGGTATGTTTATCACCTTTCTAGATACCCTCGGATATTATTACTATGGTGCGCGGAAGAGCTCGGAAAGGGTGGGAACACCCGTGGTGATAGCATATTCAGTCTATCCAGGTTAGAGGTAGTCTGGTCTTGTGTCGTAGGGGATCCCAGCATGGTCCTCGGTACATTTTTCTAGACATGTACTATGACAGGTGGTACCCCAGTGCCTAGTCATCGTATGGAATCCATTCTCCAATACATGCCATTATGGTTTTGGTTGTAGAGCCTAGTATGCTGGAATTTAATTAATGTAACAATTTCAGCTATTTGAATAAGTATTTGTACTTAGACACTATTATAATATCAGATGATTTTGATATGGAATGTTTTGGTTATCGTAAGGTAAAAACCCGTCGTGTTTATGTGTGGCGTGGTCTTACGAAATACCATTATTTTTCAAAGGATTTTGGTAACTTTAATAATTCAAATTGAGTGTGTATTCTCACGCTGGTTTTCCAGACTGACTCGGGTGTTATTGTATTATAATGCTCGGGTCAGACCAAGTATTACAGATACAGGATAGGATGCTACGGAGCTCAGGAGATGAGCTGGATGACAAAGACGTATCACACGTACTTGATTATATTCCACTATGTATTGTAGGCTATATATTCATCATTTGTGAGGACAAGTTATTATAACTGTCCAGTATTGAGTTACTAATGTGTTTTACTCTAATGATGGAATGTATAAATAACAGTTATAGTTCTTTTTGTATAAAGACCAGTTGTTATCTATTATATATTGTTTCCACTGCGATTGTGAAATTCTATGTTGTTATTTCTATTTTCTTCTACCTCTTTCTTCTTTTCTCTAACGATCTGGTATTTCCGGCACTCGATTGCTCGGCATGTAATACAGTGGACGTATTGATGTCGATTTTCGAAGGTCGAAAATCCAGATCGTGACACTTAACATTTATATATATATATATATAGACACACACATATACATTAATTGATTAATCCAATTAATCATAGCATTAAATAATTTCACAAATATTAGTTTATTTTCAAAAATTATTTCATAACTTTGATAAAATTTATTTTATATTATAAATTTAACTTTCAAATCAAAGATATAATTTTCAAATTTTTAAACCAAATTTTGAAAATTAGCCCAACTAAGCCACCTTTTGGACTTACTCCATTGAGCCAGGCTAGTAAAAGGGAAGGGAGAATACTTGATTATCTAACCTCAAGCCTAGACACTACTATACTAGACACCCAAATGACAATTAGACTTTATTAGTTATGCCTTTGGTAACTAATTTAGATAGCATAGAACATTAGTGCTTTGATACTAATGTTAGAACTGGGTCAGTTGGAAGTAAATTTTATTTTAGATCTATTGGGCATATGAAGTCTAAAGTTTGAATTAGATCCAATCTAATTAATTTAAATAAAACCATATTTTATTTAACTTTTCTAATTTCATTATTAAAGTAATTTTATATGATTTATAAAATATATCATCATATACGTATTTATGTATAACGTGCACGTGTAACATGACATAGAGTGTAAATGGTCAAGTTTACATATGTATATATGTTAGATACCGGATTTATATCTAATATATATACTTATCTCTTATATATATATGTGTGTGTGTGTCTGCTAAATAAAATATTCTATAATATATATAAATATATACAATTTTTGAAAATAATAATTAATTTTATTTATAAATAGATATGATAAAATTTTGACTCAGTCTTTGATTTGAAGTTTAAAATATCTAAGTTTGATTTAGTAAACAAGATCCTAATTTAAAGCTAGATCTAAAATTTCAAATTCAAATTTTAAAATCATAATTTTGACTTTGAATATTCTATAATAATATATACATATATGTTAAAATAAACTCAAATTCAAAAATAAATAATTTTAAATATTTATATAAAACCTTATATTAATTGGATGATATATATAATTAGATATTTAAACATATATGTATAAATACATACATACATACATAGATACATACATATATACATATATCTAATATTTGTGAATATATATGTTTTGACAAAATTGAGTTGGTATATTTCTTTTATTTCCATAAAAAAATTAAAACAAAATATTTACATAATATTAAATTTAATGTTAATTCATAAATAAATCATTTAAAATACTAAAATATGTTTAAAAAAATAAACAGTGTAATATATACATTAAATTAATTTAAACCATATTATTTTGTTAGCCAAAAAAAATGCACACGCACATATTTATTTTTAGTAGCATATCATATCTACTATTAATAAAGAGAATTCAGTGAACATGATTTTCCGTGTGTCTTTTGAAATTCCAAAAATACTTCCATCCATCAATGGAGTATCACCATTGGTTTGCAACCTTCACCACCATCAGAGTCCCAACTACCCATCAACGAAATTTTACTACCAATTTGCCACCGATACCACCAACAAAACAAGTTGAAATAAAAGTATTGTGACAGTTTGATTTAATACATCGTTTATAAATCTCATCAATAAAATCCAATTTTACAAATTTCAAACAGTCCTTTTAGTAATGATTGTTTACACTAATCTCTTCATCCACGTTATATCACTTTAGGACTTAAGGAATTCAGTTTTGGTCAAAATTCCAATATCGTCTATATTCAACTCGATTAGTCTATAAACAAAGTCCCTGGTGTAATAATAGCGTTTATTATTAATCGTACTACTCCGACTAAAGATTTTGACTTTGAGTTGACTACATTTGGCTATGATACTAACCTCATACAAACGAGGAGACAAATTCTCTATTAAATTGTGTTTCACTTCTAATGCTTCAGCTCAGACCCAATTACAGTCGTTCGATGGACGCTATGCCACGATTTAAATATAATCAAAGTGGAGTTTCCACATCGAAGTTCAACAGTATTCTCAAGTTGAGAGAAATATGTAATATCATCACTTTAAGATTTTCTTTTTGATCTAATTGTTATTACCCAACAGGAAACTCTCAGACGAGTCATTCTATAGTTATCCAATAACTATCAGTACCCAACCTCTTGCCCTCAATGGTCATGGGTAATACACTATCCAACATGTGGAGAGCGTTATGTACTCTGGTCTCAAAGGCGGTGATAGTATCCTTTCTCGAAACATCTTGGCCATAAATATTTAAAATAACATGAATTCCTTATAATTATTATCGCGTAAAATATCATTTAAGGATCTCCTATTAAATATATACAAACATACTAACAGAAAATAAACGCCTTTTATTTCAAACGATATTTTAGTATAGAGTCAATAATTTATAATAAATTATAGAATTGCCCCTAGAGCACACTTAACTATGGTACAATCGATAATTGTTGTCCACTTCCAAAGGTTAATACAATTGTGGTGCACTCACGGTTGAAGAATTTAAAGATTTATAGAAGTCTCTTCTCATAAGTTTTAAGTATATTTGAAAGAAATTTTATTATGGAGGAATTTGTAGAGAGAAAGAGACGAAGAAGATAGTATATTTCTTAGTGTATGTTTCGTGGATTTCTCCTCTCTTTCTCTAAAAAAATAAACAATCCGTAAATGAAAACGGTTGCTCATTAATATAGAACACAAAAGGTCATACAATTAAAGGACTATGATTTTTGTTGTTTTTATCTAACAGTTATGTTAATATCAAATGATGTGATAAAAATAGATGATCCACAATTTAACATTGCACAACAAATGAGAAGTTATAGATGGTATTACCATTTCTAAAAAATTGTATTGAGAACAACAAACGGTGAAAGTTACTGTGCTATAGGATCGAGTAATATGGAATATAATAAATAACTAGTGCGGAATAAAAATAAAAGTAAATAGTAAAATGACATCAGAGATTTTTATACTGGTTCGAACTCCCGTTCTACGTCCAGTCCCAGACTCTTTCTGGAATTATAGCTAGCAACCCTCACTTAACCCGGAGGAATAGGTATTACACCGCCTGAGCAACCAAATAGGACTTGACCGCTTGAGCAACATAATAGGACTTGACAGCCTATGCAACCGAACATGACTTTCTTACAAAGTGGAATTAACTTGACTTTGTGTGTTCTGAATAACACGGATTTGTCACTTGTAGTACACTCTTTCTATAATATTTTCCTCAAGATTGATGTGCATAATTGTGTGTGTATGAAGATTAGGAAGATTAATATTGCTTGAATAATTTAGAAGTGAATTAATAAGCAATGATCGTATGAGAGTTTGTGAATAATGAACTCAAGATTGCAAAGCACTATAGATCAAGAGAGATTAGAAAATTAGGTAATTTGATCAATGATTCTTGAGTGTTTATATAGTGTATAAAGAGTTATGGCTTCTGGTAATAGGTATCTGTTCATAGCTAAGAGATGCATCCATCTAGGAAGAAGATAACTCTTGATCAAAAGAAGTGTTTATTCAAAAAGTTGGTAGTTGTAGTTTTCAGTCGACTGGACATGCTTGGTCAGTCGACTGAATTCAAAACGTGCACAAAAATTTGCACAGACTCAGTCGACTGACCTGGTGTGTTCAGTCGACTGGTCAGTGGTTTAAAAAAATTTATACAGACTCAGCCGACTGTTTACAGTAGGTCAGTCGACTGAGTGCTATTATTTCTATGCAATAAAACTATTTGTGTGTGTATATGAAGTATATAAAACGAATGCAAGTTTTGTATGAATTTGTGAGTGATGAACCTTGATGAAAGATTTTAACAAAGCTCTAAACTAGACTCTATATATGCTTATTGACTCTAGCTAAGATATATAACAAGACGAACCAATATTTTGAGTCGATAAGTCCAGATGTTGTCGTAGTCGTAGATTCGTGAATTATTGTATCTTGTCAGCACTCAAAACCTATGATCCAACAGACGGTACGTGTATAGCTGCATATTTACCCGTTAATAGCGCACAACCATTTATTGGGTGAAAATGATATGTCACACAAAATGTTATGACCTTGTATTCATTTGATATGGCTTTTACATATGCCATAGCTAATTGGGAAAGAATTGCATATGATATTTGAATATTCAATTATGTAATAAACAATCGGAACTCAAACTTCCCTCATCCTCCACTGAGCCGGTATTGTTTTAGTTGATTTAGGATATTAGCTACTAGATGGTTATATGTGTCTACATCAAAATGCGTGTGTCCTTAATTTCCGCAAAACTCAAAGTGAACCAAAATCGAATAGTGATTTTTTTTAGTTTCCATCATTCAAGTCTACCTACGGTAATCGAAAGAACATTCAGAATCGGAAAAAGAAAATTCATGACCGTACGTAACATGAAGACTTAACAATTTCCAGTTCAACTTAGGCTATTGTCACTACAATGACTATTCACTATCTCATATGGAAATACAACAGCGATAAAAAAGACTTTATGCTATATGATGATATTCATGATCTTATTCCAAAAGAATACTACAATATTCAAACTATGTGGAAAAAAGAAAATGAATCGATCGAAAGAAGGGTTGAAAAAAATATGACGTCGGTTCGAGGTAACATAAGAAATGAAATATTGCCACTGGACTTTGTTAAATTTAATTTTAATTTGTATTATTTTTTGTGTGCAAGTGTGTGTATAATATAGTTGTATTTGTCCATTTTTTGGTATAATGTGGTATGCATTTGCTACTGGATTGTCTAATCATATTACTCATCCCCGACTTTAACCTTTCGTGCTCCGTTCCCGTTTTGGATGCCATTTTGGCTAATAAAAACGTACCTCCTGTTTGCACAACATGATTAGAATTTGGAGTGCAAAACCCAATGGATATGTCGGGTCGGGTTAAAATACCAGATACCGACAATTAACTTATAATTTCTTTCCTGATACAAAGCTATAAATTGCCGGCCTTTTCTGAACCCTATATTTCTGTTGTACTGTTCAGGCAGCCTTCTTGAAACCCTAATCCCCAGATCAATCTCACAATCGCTAATTAGTTTTCGCTCTTTGACATGAAATCGATCCGGATCTGTATGTCTCCTCCCCTTCCTGATGATATAATCATAGAAACTTTGCTCAAGCTACCTTTCAGAAACATCCATAGATTAAAATTGGTTTCCAAATCGTGGTTTTCTCTGATCACTAATGACGTGCTTCCTCGACTCTTTGAATCTCCAAACCCTTGCTTCTACTATACATGCTACAACATTCGTCGTCGATTCCTATCACTTGCGATCCCAATCGAAAATCATATGTTGGAAACCAAGATTAGCAGGTCACTGACTTTCTTGCCTAAAAACCACGCATTCCCTGAACTCACCATCCATGATTGCTGCAACGGACTGGTATTTTGCCACAGTGAATATAATTTGAGTGAAAACAGCTATAGTTATTTTGTATGCAACCCATTTGATAAGACATACAATCACATTCCATTCAATGATCCCTTCTATCATATGTTTATGCTTGATTTTGACCCACTGAATTCTCCTCATTATAAACTGGTTGTTGTTGGATGGCAAGCCTTACCCAAAGCACTTGACTTGCATGTTTACCATTCAGAAAAACATTGCTTTGAGAAGGCTGTTAAAGTTCCTCTTAGACGATTAATTTATGTTCTTCCTCAGCGGAAGCATGCTGCATTGTGGAATGGTTGTGTGTATATGTATTGTGGTTTTGCATTAGGGTATAAAGTTATAAGGGTTGATGGAGTTTTGGGTGGATCGGATAAATGTATCAGTTATAAAGTTATCAAGTTTTCAAAAGGAGGCAAGAAACCATGTGGAGGAGAGACTTACATGAACACTTGGAGGGGAAGCTACGTTTTGTGAGTATTTATGGTGAAAGAATTAGAGTTTGGGTGCTTCGGGACAATCAAGATGAAGTATGGACCATGGAGCATGATTGTGCAGCAGGTTTTTTTGGTCAAAAGAACAAGCCACACATTGTTTGTTTTCATCCTGTCCGGAATATGATTCTTATTATGCTTAGGCATATGCTATTTGCATATGATCTTGATCAAATGTCATTTCAAAAACTCTACGAATTTGAAAATTCGAATGGTTCATTTCTTGCTGGTTCTGTGATCCCGTTCTCCCCTTGCTTTGTGAAGGAAGTATTGGTATGACCGTTTAAACCGGTAAGTATCACCTTTACAAGTTTTAGCTCAAAATTAATTTACTGTTAAATTAGCTTATATTTTCAGTGAACTTAATCTATTTCTTGTATATTTGATCTAATCGTCGATTATAATGCGCTTCTTGATTTTTCTTCTGGTTCGTAAGCAGTTTGAAATTCCATATTTCGTTGGATCTTCCCACAGAAAAAAAACAAGTTTTGGACTTTATGAATTAAATTCTAGGTTATGAGGCAAAATTTTACAAACATGTTCTGCACTTTCATATATAGTATACTTTGCCTTGAAACGTATAAAATTGTGTTCTTGAATTTCATTTGGAGGGATGGGTAACAAGGATATAATTAGTCATCAACAAACATGGTTTTGTGTTTCAAATGTTGGTATTGAAGATTCTTTTTATATTGATTTTCATCTTTTATTTCTTTATATAGTTTTCGCAAATTTTATAGCTTTAAACTGGAATTTCAAAGATTACTATTTCATATAAAAGCGGAGATTGTAAAAATACATGGAATTGCTAGTTTTGACTTTCTAGTTCTTCGTATAACCGAAATGCTGTTTTTGACATACCAGTTCAGGTTTCTATTAAGGTAACCCCAGTCAAAATCATTCTTAACCAAATATCTTAGTTTCATTTTATTTAACAAGAAATAGGCTTATTCCACCGAAAATTATTTAATCAACATCTGCATTTTCAAAATTAAATGTAGGACAAATTGTTCCACCTTCATTGCAACATTAACAAAATTTATTTGAACTCATTAAACTGAAGCCATAAGTTATACAGAGAATAAAAATAAACATTAATAGTTTTCATCATGGAATTCAATGTAAGCTTGAAATAGAATAGAATGAAAGAAGATAATATTTTGATTACCTTTTTCGTTTTCGTTTCCTCTTTTTTTTCTTTCAAATCAACCAAATTAGGATGATGATTATTAAAATACATGCTAATAATTCTCTTAAATTAAGGATTGACATGAATTAGATGACATGAAAATGTAACCATGCATATAGAGATAAATTTGTTGTGTTTGGTTCTAATGTGGAAATTTAATTTGTTTGGTAAGAGAAAAATGAAGAACAAGATAAAAAATGTAATTTTATTGAAAGGTATGGGTAGTATTGTAATTTTTTGGTGTTAGTAAAATTTGGTATATACTGATTTGTTAAGAATTTTAAATTTTGGTGTGAGCATAGTATTTGTTGGTGTTTATATTGAATTTTCCTAAGGAATAAGAAAGACTTCATCTTATTAAATGCGGTCGGTTTCTCATTGCCTGATGAATAATTCTCATCATGTTGAATCCTTGATTATTTATGTTCTATGAATCACATCCTACTTGCATATTTTTAAAGGACCATACTAATTTCTTAACGCCTATTGTCATTTTGACAATACATAAGAAAAGTTTCGATGCTCTATTATTTTTCGTTATAATACAACCAGATCATTGTAGTAATAATTTTTGATACCGAGGGTTTCAATTATATTATTATTATTATTTTGAATAACAGGCATGAAACAAGAAGACCTTCATCCTCCGCGGAGGCACCACAACCTTCTCTCATTGTGTCTGCTCCTTGAAAAGAAGAAAGGAACTTATTATTTTCTTGTATTGCTGATTATTGTTTGACTTCTTGATTTCATTGTTTCTATTTCTAGGTTGTTTCGGTTATTTTTTATATTTAAAGCATATTCATTGCATTAAATTGCTTATTTCTTTAGCAATTGAGTTTGTGTTTGGTGGTTCACAGTACATTCTGAGACAAAAAAACAGTACCATGATTTCAGTGCGATATCAATGTGTTATAAGAAATTACGATTTCAATGCTCTTATTGTGTCATGCAGTTTAGAGATGTTTTCATATAAACGTGTATATGGATTAATAGAGATTAAACAAATCATGTAAAACCCTCCTGTGTTTGCTTTACGTGTATATGGATTAATAGAGCTGGCGACACTTTGGACTTTCTAATGTATAATCACCAAATACTTTCGAGTGTAGAAGAAAATAAAATGGATAGAGAAATGTGAAAGCCTCATTTTTGGATCAACTTATATAGGTTATTTTTTTTGCTTTTGGAAGTAAAAAATCAATTTAATTTGGCTTTCAAAAGGTTAAATAATAACTTATTTAAGTCGATCTAAACAAATACTAAATTAACTTATATTTTCAATAATCTTCATTGTCATATCTCTTTTGATACGTAAGTAGTTTGGAATTTGATATGGCTAGTTGGAATTTCGGATTTTAGGGATAAAAAGATGGAATCAAAAATCAAAGCTACAAGGTATCATTTTTCGTTCTTTTATTTGCGGTAGGCACAAGGTATAATCAAAATCAAAGGTTTGCATTTCACACAATTGGAACATGTTTTGCACTTTCATAGTATACTTTGCTTTGAAACAAATAACTTTTATTTTCTTGTATTAAGTTTGTAGGCACAAGATAACCGCAAAGTCTTATATAGCAAACAAGAAAATAAGAAATAATCCATCTTAATATTTGTAGTTATATTTGTAGACATTTACAGTCAATGATTCATTGCCGGTTGTAAAATTCCACCATCTTTATTATATATAATGTTTGATCTACTTCAACCTACATATACTCGTCGCTGCATTTTATTTTATTTATACGGAAGGATCAAAATCATTAGAAGTATATTATTTTCTTCATTAACAGAGAAGAAAAAGGATATACTTCATCTCATTCTACAAAGTAGTAGCCAATCCAAAATTTTAAAAAGAATTTTTTAAATTTAGGTCCGTTTCAAAACTTAATCATAGGTCACTTATGAATTTATTTACAAATATATGCTGCTTTTAATCATTTTAGCCTCATGTTGCCGAAAATGTATCGACGAAGCTAGTATATGTATTTTTTTTAAGTTTATAGAGATGACATTTCGAAATGCGCCGGTATTATTTTAGAAATGAACACAGACGCACTTTCAAAAGTCGTTTGTAATGTTTATTTTTTTAATATGGGCTTATGAGTAAGTGTACATGGATGTGCGTGCACGATTAGGTTAAATATATATATATATATATATATATATATATATATATATATAATGCTGAGAAAATGAGGTTTGGATTTTCCATAATGACATAGCTCCACGTATATGGTGGCCAAACGTGTGCGCAATAGGAGAGGGGCCGGTGGTCAGAGTGGTAAACAATAAGATGTAGGTTGACTTCTCAAACAAAATGAATTAACCCGAGGGGAAAACATCAGATGAAGATCATTTATCGAAAAGAAAACTCAAAGTATCCAAACTTTATTGCTACAAAAATAACGATTATTACAATAACTTTTGTCGAACCATTATAATAACAGGTGCATAAGGCAAAGAATAATGTAATGGTAAAAGTTGCACAATCTTGAGCTATGAATTTGGAGTGTGAATTTTACGCCACGATCCCTATCGCAAATGAGCATTTTGAGTCAATTTTGTATTGGTTCTTCCAAGTCATTGATCTAATTTGAACCATATCTTCTTTAGGGATTTTCCAGAAAAAATACTACCAACTAAAGCCATTGTTATAATGAATCATCAAATATATCTATCAGGACTATAAATGTAAAAAACAAATCCAGTAGGTCATCCGCAAATTATATATCATTAACAAGAAAAACATGTTTGAGTGATCTGTTGTAATTATTATTTTGGTCATGATACGGAAATGCATTGAAGGTGAGATGATTTCTTTATGAGTACAAGAGATTGCGTATTGATAAGATATAGAAGAATTGTCATACACAATTCTATTTCTTGCACCATATGTGCCCACATATAAAGCAAGGGAGAACCTTAACTAGAATATGTGGAAGTGTTTTCACCCTAGCATGTAACCACCAATAAAGACTAAGCGTGAGTCAGAGATCCACCTGCCCATTTATAACCCTTGAGGCCCTCAACACGAGTTCAGATAAGTTTGGTTATATCACTATGTCCAAATAGATGTGGAATGAACTTAGTATTATCCGTGAAGAAACATCTACATTTGGAAGGAAGAGCTATGTTTAGTTTTCGTATGCTAACATCAAGTAGAAGGCCATTATAGAAGAGTTTTCATAAAAAAATCGACATTTTAGGTGGAATGCATTTGTTTCAACTTATTGAGAAGTGCAGTCATGAATTATGTTTTTCTCGAACAATGTTCCATGCTCTTCAAAGCTTGAAGTTTTCATCTGGCCATCGACTGTCACGTTGGGGGCGTCATTACACTAAAATGATCATTTTGAGACACTTATTTAATTGGATTTCAAATGGTTATTATCGTTAACCAACAACTATTTTCGTTGGCTAACCATTGCAATGGTTATAAGTGTTAGGGCATTTGGTAAGTAGATAACTAAGATAAAGTAAGCCAGGAAAATCTGTAATTTTTCTTTTTTATTCGTACCTCAACTTTTTCTAACGCATTAGCTCTGCCTTCAGTCTTACATAACTTCTTGCTAGGGTTTTCTTCAATTATGCCTCCTTCAGAACTTTAGGTAACTCTTTTTAAAAAAGAATATGAATTGAATCAACTATTCAGATCTAGGACTTGGTTTTCTTCTTATATTCAAATCTGTTGATGAACTCAAATCTATGGTTTCATCCTTTTTGTGTTCAAAATGTTTGATTTGCTTGTTTGTATTTTTTTTCTTGGGAAAAATATGATGATACTTGAACGTTTTTCCCTTTTATAGAATAAAGTAAATTTTATATATTTATTGATCTAGTTGGTTTATTGATTAGTGACTAATCTAAAATAATGCTCATACAACAATAGGTCATGGAATTGCTTATGCATTGACGCTTCTTGCTTTACTTGTTGCCTAACTTCTTCATTGAATTTATTTATTCATTTATTGTGAAGAACCAATTTATTTATTTTATATACGTGAATTTTTTTAAGAGACAAAATTTTGTTTAATTGATACACATTGTGAATATTTACTGAATTCTTCTATGTGTATACATGGGATAGGTTCATACATCCAAAATGAAGTTTTTTTTCAATATAGTCAACTAGATTCATATAAAAACATTCGAATAAAAAAATCATTACGGTTTATTATATTGTCTTGTTATTATTAGTGTGTGCTCCCACTAGATTGGTCTCATGCCCTAAACATCATAAGTGCCACCTAGTTAAGATGTATTAGTCATTATACACTTTTGCTTTTACTGTGTATGAGCTGATTTACAAAAGAAACAGTATTGTGGATAATATTGGTTAAATCAAATAAATATGGATGAAAGCATAAATTTGAATTTTGTATGGATTACTTATATGCAACTTATGTATCCAAACTATCCTCAAGTACATCATTTACTTTTAAATTAACTTATCAAATTCATCAAAGAGAGAAACATTGGCTATTTGACAAGCTGATGATTTGTGGTGACCCTCATCTTTAAAATCACTTAGATTTTTTTTTATTCAAAAGGAACTCACCACTAAACCCCAAATACTTTTATATTTAAATTTTTATATAGTTTTCAAATATTTTTCCCAAGACCCTGGAATTACTAATATAATCATATCAGTATACAAAGATTAAACCAATTATATATTTGATGATATACAATTGTTCCTTTATTATTATTTATATCAGAGTCAATTTAAATCAATTTGAAAACAAAATATCATACAAGCTATTGACAAGCCACTTATTTCCTATTTAAATCTTATTCTACTGCCAGAGGTATATTTTTAGCAAATTATAATACCTAAACTTGTTATCTGGCTATATATAAATATTAATCTGCCTAAATAAGGCTATTTGCATTTATTTGTTCTTGTGACAGTTATTAGGCTTATGCATAAAATTATTTCAAGATCTTACTTGTAGTTAGGAACATTAAAAGTGATTTCCTAATCACTGTCTCAAATTAAACAATTGAAGTTAGATTGCATTTCTATATTTGACATGGTACAGATTTTTAGTTGCTTGGTATATCTCTAAAATTGCTTGGTGTTATATGAGGGTTGCTTGGTGTTTTTCTTGGTTTTGTCCCGGATGCACTCACACTTCATCAATTGAAATGGAGAGATTCCAGGCTCCAAGGGTTTGACCCATGGCTACCTAGACCAGCCATAGTCCCCCTTTTACCACTTGCAAACCCATACCCTTCATTTTGGCAAGCTTTTACAAAATTCCTACTCCTAAATTTCCAAGCCTTTTTGTGCCTAGTTCAAGTTTTCTGGAAAACACTTTCTTATAAGTGTTCAACCAAATATCCAAAGTCCATTACCCTTCCAGGTCTACTATTCTCAAAGATCCTTTTTTTTTTTAATTTTAAATGCTCAAATCCATACAAATATCCAGAATTTATGCACCTGCCAGTATCATTTACTTGCCATGCACAAATTCATTTTGCTTGAATGTTCTGCTAAAATCTTTGAGAGTTCATTTCAAAAATTAAATCCCCTTAGCTGTTTAATTTCCATAAGACAAAATATAAACAATAGAAATCAGAGATTCAAATATATATATGTATATCTCAGTATCAGTTATCTGACATGCATACATTTTATTCCACTTGAGTATTTCTTATTCAAATATTGTCAAATCTATTGTAATTTTATTTAAAGAAAATCATAGAATAAACTCAGGCAATAAAACCAGAGATCATTACATTCACATTTTATATTTATGTGTTATATCCATCCCCTTGTTTTCTCCAAATCAGATGATCATAAAATCAATAAAAATCAAACTCCATCAAATATCATTCAAAATGAATTTTACTTAAGTACAAGTTTTCATCCCCAAATACTTAGAAAGTTTCCTACAAGTACTTCAATTACAGAAAATAGAATTTGTCTAGTAATTCCATCACAAAGCAACTGCAAATTTAAAACAAGTTTCTCTTATTTATACTAGCAGCCAATGCCTTCTTTACTCATCAAGCCAATTTCAATTTCCTGCAAGAAAATCATTTAGCTGCCCCAAATAATTTTTGAGACACCCAGATGATTGCAAGGGCAACCAAAAGGGTCAGTTTACACTGGTATGAGCATTTATCAATTTTGTATACATGTACATAATTGTAGTAATCTTGCAATGCCTTCCTAGATTAACGGGTCTTATACTTAGCAAGTTTTGGTTCATGCAAGAAGACAAAATATCACATTCAACAAATTATACAATGCACAACAGTCAGTTAAGATTAATCATGTGTACAATTTTAATTCATCCTCATCAAATCTTGGATAAGTAATCACTGATTCATACTCCAAACTTCCACCCAGCAATTAATCAATGAACAATATTTATCTTGATTAAATCTAACACCAAATCTGAAAGTTTATAACCCATATTTTTAAACCCCTACCCCCATTTATTTTATGGTCTTTAACTCCTTGTCAAATGAACACTATGTATGCATTGTGATGGAAACTCCCAGGTTGTTTAAATTATTCCAACACACAAAGGCCTCAGGGTGCAGTTGCACCATGCACATACTTGCTTCCACCTGAAGTAAGCAGATCATTGACTACCCCCAAGTGACCAATTTAGTTTTTTTTTATATCAGAGAAATATGACTGCCTGCATATTTTCTGGCTCAACCCCATGTTCCCCTATTAATCTTGATCCATGTTTAAGGATGATAGAACAAGAATACTTAAAACATGTTAACTCTGAAAGCCAAATTACAGATCAATGCTCCAAACAAAAATGCACAAACAAACATCCATATCACCCATAACAAATCATTTCAGAGATTCAAATAACTCATAGTATTTTTAGGCTGACTACAATAGGACTTAATGCCATTGCATACAAAAGATAAATACTCACATAATGTTTCTCCTTTCACTGCCTAAATTTCTTAGAACAGCAAATCCCCCAAAGCCTCAAGCTAGTGTTTCTCCTTGTTTATTTTATTTTGTTTTTTGATCCCGAGAGAGTGATGGTTTTGGCTATGTGCAGTTATTTATAAATCTATTCTAGGGTTTTAGAAAATGGGTAATTCCCCTGATACCCTTAGATGTTTATGTACACATCATATTTCTGTGTGATCATAAATTGGAAATGCACACTTTAATTAGCTATTTCGGGGATCATGCATTTTTAGACACTCAATACTATTTTCATGACTCTTTTCTACTCATGCAATAAGCATGTGACCCTCAGTTCATTATTTCTTTTTTATAAACTTTAAGGAAATCTGAAAATCTACTTTGTATATTTTTTTTTCTACCTATCTATTACCTCCATTAAATCAGACATACTACCATACTTTGTAATGTAAAATCATTTACTCAAATTATTTGCTTGGAAGAAATATGGTATGGAAATTTTATTTGATTCTGTATATGTGTATATATATATATATTTCTGCCTTTATGTCAAATCAGTCAACTCCCTTTTAAATTAAAAATCACATATATTATGCTAATTATTTTCTGGCACAATTATAAGACATATAACCCTTTATATTAAACTTCATTTTTATTTTATCTTCATATAAAACAGCAAACACCCCATATATATTAAATGTGTATATATATTTACATAATTCTTTGAACATAAAGCTATATTTATTTTGAGTTCCAATTTTTCTTCTAATTACCTTAATTCCTTGCATTTTATCAAACAGAAGCTCCCATTTAATTTTTATTTATTGCCAAATTCTTTTCTGTTTTAATGCAATATATATATATATACTTATCTATATATATATATCTCAGAATTTTCTAATATAAATATATATATATCATTTTATTTTTTATTTTAGGGTCATTACATGATTATAAAGGAGATAATAGAAATATATTAACTCCACTATGGTGGTTATATAACCCACCCTTTAATAAATGCGACAAAGGGTATGTAATCCCTTTTTAAGCTACGTATGGTAAACCTTCTCATTTGGTCTACAAAATAGGCCTATCATGAAGCCTTTTTGTTTTATTTTAATTGTTGTGGATATTTTATGTTATTATTTTTGAAAATCTCATGGATTGACAAAAGTCTCATGAAAACCAAGAATTCTAATAAGCATGATCTCTGATTATATAATTAAATCTTTCATTTTTCTTTTCTTTTATTTTTATTTTTTTAAAACCCTACTCTAGATAGTAGAGCAAGGGGATTTAGATAGCCCGCCAAAACCTAACCCTATTTTTAGCAAATTCAACATAGAGCATCAATCCCCTAAGCATTCTCGCTTTTTCGAGCGATAACCGCTCCATGTTTTACAGCGCAGCTTGATAGAACACGAAACCCCGACCATAAGGAAACATTTTTATTTTTGAACATGAATTAAATTGTTAATAAAATTGAGGTAAAGTTGTATAGAGAGTAGAGTGAAAATTTTGAAAGAGAGACAACATATGGGACTTTTTGAGTCTTAAAAGGCTTCAATAAATTACATACACAACACAGGTCTAATAAAATATGTGTTACATTAATTAGTGACTCATTTGAAATATATCCAAAGTTCTATATTAATTTCTTGTTTTATATTGCATTGCATCACATTACCAATCTTGTTGGGAGCAAGAACTTGGTCATGCATATGTCAGCATTTGATGTTATCAATGGTGGATCACATGTTGGAAAAAAGCTTGCCATGCAGGTAAGCAATCATTGTATCAATAGACTTGGATAATTATGTTAGTTAGTTTCACTATTTTTAATGTTTGTATTATTTGAAAATTTATAGGAATTCACGATCTTCCCTATTAGTGCCTCTCTATTCAAGGAAGTAACAAAATTGGAGTTGAATATACCATAACCTGAAGGTGATTAATTAGTTTAGTAATATAGTCATTTCCATTCTTTTATATATACCTTGTATTATTGTGTAGTTTCATTTTTATATACCTTATATTTTTTGTTATTTCACATTTTATTTCACAGTCTGTGATTAAGAAGTATGGAAAAGATGCTACTAATGTTGGAGATGAGGGTGGCTTTGCTACTAACATTCATATTTGAGAGTGGTTGATCTTTTCTTTGCATTTGAGCTTCTCATCTTTGTTTTTGAGTTAGAAAGGTGAGTTTTGAACTCACATCTACTACTCTTGATATCATTGATGTTAGGTATGAATTCCTAATACTTATTTATGTTAATTTGCTTTTGATTTGAATTGATTTGGTGAACATTTCAATTTTTGGTGTTTTGAAGTCAAAAACTCTAAAAATCATAGCTTTGATGTTTGGTCATGCTTTTGGTGGTGTATTGAAGAGCCAATAGGGTTGGGTTGTCGATTGTCATAAACCCTTAGCGCCCATTGCTCGTCCAATCGCAAATTGGAAGAGTTTGCTCTTCATTTGGATAGGCTGAAAAACAATCCCAGTGCCAGTCAGTCGATTGGCCTCTGTAGTCAGTCGACTGGCTGTAGAAAATGAAAGTTCCTGGGACTGGCTGCAGAAACCAAAAGTTTTTGTTTTCTGCAGTCAGTCGACCGGCCTCTACAGTCAGTCGACTGACTGTAGGAACCAAAAGTTTCAGTTTTCTGGATCAATCGACTGGCCTCTACAGTCAATCGACTGACCTGCTTGTCTCAGCCCAGATTTGCCTATTTTGCTTGGTTTCCAATTTTTATCGATTCGTGTCGATTCCAATTAGTTGTTATTGCATATTTGACTTTGATGATTCCTTTTTGATTCGTACACGGATTTTTATCAAATGATTTTTTTAAATTGTATTAAAAGCTCGTTTCTCCGATTTATAATTTCTATTTAAACACACACACGATTTTTCACTTCGCGCGAAGAGGGAGGAGAATTAAATGATTAAATAAAATGCGTGCTATGAACACTTGTGTTTATCTTTTCAGTTAATTCCTAATCTATTCGTTTGACCATTTTGACCTTTGGGTCTGGTTTACCGATGAGATGAGGTGAACTTTGTACTGCTTTGAGTGTGAAATTGACTAACGGTTAGTAAACCGTTTAGTGCGAACGTGTGGTATGGGACTCATGTTAACATTTTTTGGGTTCCTTTCTTAGAGTTGTGACACATTCCGCCAGTTAGTGGTGTCCAGTACTGGGTCTTCGGACCTTCGCCACTACGGTTTGTTGCCCTATAGTATCGCTTTTGGAGTTGGTCCATCGTCACCGCTCGAGTGATATTGGGTTTGTTGCCTTCGGGTATGTTGCCTTTGGGCTTGTACCTTCGGGTTTGTGCCTTCGGGTTTGTTGCCCTATAGTATCACTTTTGGAGTTGATCCATTGTCACCGCTCGAGTGTTATTGGGTTTGTGCCTTCGGGTTTGTGGATCCTTGTTATACAGTACTAAGCTCGAGCATCTTTTGTTTCTTTGACAATTATATTTCCCTAGTGTATCGCCCTTCGGTGTAGGTCGTTTGAACCATACGATATATAGCGGTTACCTTGTGGAAACTTGTGTTACCTTTATTGGTATTTGTTATTTGCCTTCTTAGCTTGTCTTGGGATATGATATCCTTGGTTTATTGAGTTGCCTATGATATGAGGCTTGTTATGATTCAACTTCTGTTAGATGATCTGGTTATCTCTTTTGGAGATATTTGTGGTAATTTATGACCTTGTATGTTCATTATCATTTAGTTTATCTAACTGATTTGTTTAGCTAGACTGACCTGTGTATTTTATACTCGAGTCAGACCGAGATGTTTCAGGTTAGGTACATTGGACTTAGCCTATTTTGCTTCCGCATGGACTATTCTGCTAGTTCCTTTTTGTTATAGCTTTTTGTGTAGTCCTTTTTGTCTGTAACTCTGATATGTATTCTATTGACTTGCCTGTGTATTGTGGTTTGCTTTACCACTTGACATGTATCGTTTTGTAAACTCTGTGATGTATCTGTATATGTGAAAATGTATGTGATGATCTATTGTTCTGTGATGTGTATTAAATTTGAGTTGTTATATTTTATTCTGATAGATCCTTCAGCCACCTATGGCTTTGTATTAAGTATTTATTGGATATGTCGATCCATTTAAGTAAGAAGTGGCAATTGTCGGTGTATTCAATAGATAATTAAGACAAGGGTATAGATGGTCGCTCCTATCTAGCTTTATTCTTCGTATTAGCAGACGGTGTTACTTAGTAATACTCTTTGCTAATGTGGGTCTCGGAGTGGGGCGTTACAGCTTGGTATCAGAGCCGAGTTCAGAACAAAATAAGATAAACATAGAACAGAGACACATATTACGGCACATCAAAGGGTAGTACGAATGTTACAAATCTTTGAATCATCGTGCCTTTATTCTTTCCGTGCCTTTGGGGTAGATAGAATTTTGGGAATACGTCTAGGAATGCATTTTATTTCGTAGTATTCCATATTCGAATTAATGATATCTACCTTGTGAATAATCGTTTTCTTATCTTAACTTTCAGCTAATGGCCGGTAGAGGCAGATGACGACGCTCGGATGCTGGGCAATCCAGTGGCTCGCATCCGGACGGCGTTTATATGTCTGCCGATCAGTTTTTGGAGTTATTTAGGAGCACTCAGCCTCCAGCTCCTATTCGTGCATCTCCTCCACGCAAGTCTGCCTTTGCACGCATGTGCAGTGATTTTTCTCATCTTGGAGGAAAGTCATTCAAAGGCTCCGAGTCCGTTCTTGAGGTCCAAGCTTGGATTCGCACATGTGAGCGTATCTTCTCTCGTATGGATCTTTCTGACCACGATCGAGTTCTTGTAACTTCTAGCTTATTGCAAGAGCGTGCCCTTGATTGGTACGAGCTTCTTGTAGCCGAACTTGATGAGTCTGTTCTTTCTTGGACTCAGTTCCGAGAATGCTTCGAACTCAAATTCGTTCCTGAATCTGAGAAAGTTTTATTAGCCTGTCGCTTCCTTGAGTTGAAGCAAGGGAAGTCCCCCGTTTCTGAATATGTTGCATCATTCGAGGCCTTATCTAAGTATGGTCTTGAATTCATTAGCACCTCTTATATGAAGAATCTAAAGTTTGTCTCTGGTCTTAAGAAATATCTTAAGAAGTCTTTAATGCTTCAGCTTCAGCTTTCTTTTGAGGAGTTGGTTGACTCGGCACTTCATCTCGAAGCCATCGAGAAAGAGTGTGTTAGTGGTGATGATATTGAGGTTCGCAAGAATACCAATAAGAAGAAGTTTCCATTTCATAAACAGGAATTTTTCCCTTCCAAGAAGAAAAAGCCTGTTGAATCTGGTTCTAACTCTCAATCTGTTGGAACACCTTCCATTCGGAAGTGTTTCAATTGTGGTTCTCCTGATCATATGATTCGAGCTTGTCCTAAGCCTCTCTTCTGTCGTTTTTGCAAGAAGGAAGGTCATCGTATTTCTACCTGCCCTACTGCTCCTGCTAGTGCCAAGTCTGGCAAGTTTTATGTTGCTAAGGCTTCTGGAGGTTCCTCTCAGTCCAGAGGTAATTCTCCTCCTATCCTTGATGGCATTATTTTATTTCGTGATATTCCTATTTGGTTTCTTTTGATACGGGTGCGTTCCACTCTTTTATATCAAAAGAACTTGTTGATTCTTTTTCTTTAAATATTATGGGTTTGATGACTTCAGTGAGAATTGCGAATCTGGTTGGTGGATCCGCAACACTTAGTTTGCTTTGTTTAAATATCGAGATTATTTTTGTGATTATTCTTTTCGAGCCGATTTGCATGTTAAGCGTTATTTAAGCTTCGAAAATTGTTTTTTTTTTGGGAAAGGATTGGCTTAATTATTATGAAGTCCATATCCTATGTCCAATGTGGACTATTCATCTTCGACATCTTCAATCTGTTAAGCAGATTTCTTTTGTCCTTAATGATTCCGATTTCCAAATTCGGTGGCATCATTTATTCTTCAAACCCACTTGATGAGGAAAGTGTTATTTCTCTCATTCAAGTAGTTTGTGGATTTTCCGGTATTTTTGAGATTTGTCTTAGAATTATCACCTAAGCAATCTTTTGAGTGGTGCTAAGGTCTTTTAGTTTGACCTTGCCACCATCAGCTACGAGTTGCGGAAGGTAATATTCTCTTACCGCATTCCGCACTCGTTATGATTCTTGTGAATGGTTCGTTATGTCATTCGATTTGACGAACCTTCTACCTTATTTCATCCATTTTGTGAATCGAGTATTCTATGAATATCTCGATTAGTTTATCCTTATATTTATTGATTATGGATGAAAATAACAAATTTAAAATTTGCAAATCTTTTTAATAAGACATTTGTAAGTATAATTGGGATTTGTTCTTAAAAGAGCAAAGAGTATTTGTAAATTTTATAAGAGACATGGTTATCATATATAAGATAATTTTGTGTTGTTTTGCCCATTGAGTGCTTTAAGAATTCTGGTCGATGCGCTTGATCAACGTTATCGATAGGAATCTCCTAAACGCTATGATGAGACAGTCAAACACAGTAAATTCTTGTAATAAGTTAATTTTTCTAAAAAGATGAATATATATAAAGTTAATTATAATTTTGAAAATCTTAGCTTTTCGGGAAAGGGAATCGATTAAAGGAACTCTTTTCCGATGCTTTTATTCTTGCGGTTCCCGAAGGAAACCAAGACTTTATTGTTTGTACCGATACTAGTCGTATTGGTTTTGGTGTCATTCTCTTGTAAAGGGAATGTGTTATCGCATTTTCTTCTTGACAATTAAAGCTTGTCGAGACTAGATATGCCATTCATGATTGGGTGCTCGCGGCTATTGTTTTCGCTCTTAGATTTTGGTGTCATTATCTTTTGGGAGAGAAATTTGTTCTCTACATCGATCGTAAAATCTTCGAAGTATTTGTTTCCTCAAAAGGAACTCAATTTGCGTCAACAACGTTGGCTCGAGTTCCTTGCATCTTATGATCTTGATATTTTTATACTTCCGGAAAGGGCAATCGTGTTGTCGATGCCCTTAAGCCGAAAGCAGCAAGCGGTTGTTTCCATGATGATGTCCAAATGGAGTGATCTCGAGACTTTATCCACTTGTGAGATTAGAGATCGTGAATCCAATTCATGTTCATCTTTGTTTTGTGTAGCCTTGAGGCTTATCCTTCTCTTTTGGACCATACCTTTTTTTTGGCTAAACTCTATGTCCTGTTATATTGCATGGAGTCCCTACTTCTATTGTTAGCAATCGTGATCCATTATTTTACTAGTGGATTTTTGTAGAGTCTTCAAAAGCTTTGGGAACAAAGCTTAATTTTTAGTACCGCTTATCGTCCTCAATTCGATGGACAAATAGAGCGTGTGAATCAACTCTTGAAGATCTCTTTCGTGCATGTGTTCTTGTTTTTGGTGGAAGTTGGGAAGATCATATGTCTCTTGTTGAGTTTTCTTCCTATAGTAAGCTTCCAATCTAGTATTGGTATGGCACCTTTCGAGGAACTCTTCGGAAGGCCGTGCCGATCTCCTTTGTGTTGGCTTGAAGCCGGTGAGAAGCTGGTTTTAGGTCCAGATTTTATTTGTGTTTCACCTATGATGGGTGTTGTGCGTTTCAGTTGATTGGGAAAATTAGCACCTCGATATATGGGTTCATTTCCCATCACCGAACACATTGTTTCCGTGGCTTATCACCTCTTTTAGTACCGACTCAATTCTTTTGCTATTCTTGACGTTTTCCACGTCTCCCAACTACGGAAACACCTTAGGGATACCGATTCTAATCTTGAGTCCGGTGTTATTGAGGAAATAGAAGTTTCACCAAATTTGACTTATGAGCAACATTCTATTGTATCATTACTTCGGAGGTTAAACCCCTTCAAAATAAAGATGTTCTTCTTGTGGAAGTTCAATGGTCCTCAAATCCTAAGAATTGCTCTTGGGAATCTTGAGAATTCATCGAGCAAACACATCTGGACTTACTCTTTCGTGCTCTTTATGGTGAACTTCTTATTTCAAATTTTCTTTTGTGTTGATATGCTTTTATGGTTGTTACTCTTAATTTTCTTCTTAAGTATTGCGAGGATGCAATTTCTTTAAGGAGGGGAGTCTGTAACAACATGGATATTTTACGATTGTATATTGAAATATTTTATTTAAATATAGCGTCGTTAGTCGTATTAAAGTCCTAAATGTCACTTTTTGCAAACAGTCAAATTGGGACTCGAGACCACGTCCATTGAGTCCAAAATGGCGTTTGCGACTTTTTTGAGTATAAGCATCGATATGTTTGGAGTAAGTTGAATTTTGCTATTTTCTAGTGGGCTTTTGGGTTTGGGTTTCACCCAACTCATCCTATACCCTAACTCAGCCCCCTCTCTTCATCCATTCACTCATTTCATTTCTTTTTCTCAAGCTCAACTGAAAATGGGGGAAGAGATTGGGAAATAGAAATTCCAAGCCCTAGTTTCCTCTTGCAAACTCAAATTCTTGCTCCAAAATCAAAGAGAAGCTTAGGTTAGCCTCCTCTTCATCTTCTCCATCTCATTTCCTCTTCAATTTTAGAAATTTCCTAAACCCTAATTTAGGAAATACTTATTTTGATCTTAGATTGGAGCTTGTAGAGTAGAAGTGAAGAGTGGTTGATCTTTTCTTTGCATTTGTGCTTCTCGTCTTTGTTTTTGAGTTAGAAAGGTGAGTTTTGAACTCACATCTACTTCTCTTGATATTATTGATGTTAGGTATGAATTCCTAACACTTATTTATGTTTATTTGCTTTTGATTTGAATTGATTTGGTGAACATTTCAATTTTTGGTGTTTTGAAGTGAAAAACTCTAAAAAATCATAGCTTTGATGTTTGATCATGCTTTTGGTGGTGTATTGAAGAGCCAATAGGGCTGGGTTGTCGATTGGCATAAACCCCTAGCGCCCATTTCTCGTCCGATCGCAAATTGGAAGAGTTTGCTCTTCATTTGGATAGGCTGAAAAACAGTGCCAGTCAGTCGACTGGCTATAGAAAATGAAAGTTCCTGGGACTGACTGCAGAAACCAAAAGTTTCTGTTTTCTGCAGTCAGTCGACTGGCCTCTGCAGTCAGTCGACTGGCCTCCGCAGTCAGTCGACTTACTGCAGGAACCGAAAGTTTCAGGTTTCTGGATCAGTCGACTGGCCTCTGCAGTCAGTCGACTGACCTGCTTGTCTCAGCCCAGATTTGCCTATTTTGCTTGGTTTCCAATTTTTATCGATTCGTTTTGATTCCAATTATTTATTATTGCATATTTGACTTTGATGATTCCTTTTTGATTTCGTACATGGATTTTTATCAAATGATCTTTTTAAATTGTATTAAAAGCTCGTTTCTCCGATTTATAGTTTCTATTTAAAACACACACACGATTTTGCACTTCGAGCGAAGAGGGAGAATAATTAAATGATTAAACAAAACGCGTGCTATGAACACGTGTTTTTATCTTTTCAGTTAATTCCTAATCTATTCGTTTGACCGTTTTGACCTTTGGGTCTGGTTTACCGATGAGATGAGGTGAACTTTGAACTGCTTTGAGTGTGAAATTGACTAACGGTTAGTAAACCGTTTAGTGCGAACGTGTGGTATGGGACTCACGTTAACATTTTTCGGGTTCCTTTCTGAGAGTTGTGACACATTCCGCCAGTTAGTGGTGTCCAGTACTGGGTCTTTGGACCTTCGCCACTACGGTTTGTTGCCCTATAGTATCACTTTTGGAGTTGGTCCATCGTCACCGCTCGAGTGATATTGGGTTTGTTGCCATCGGGTATGTTGCATTCGGGCTTGTACCTTCGGGTTTGTGCCTTCGGGTTTGTTGCCCTATAGTATCACTTTTGGAGTTGGTCCATCATCACCGCTCGAGTGATATTGGGTTTGTGCCTTCGAGTTTGTGGATCCTTGTTATACAGTACTGAGCTCGAGCATCTTTTGTTTCTTTAACAATTATATTTCCCTAGTGTATCGCCCTTCGGTATAGGTCCTTTGAACCACACGATATATAGCGATTACCTTGTGGAAACTTGTGTTACCTTTATTGGTATTTGCCTTCTTGGCTTGTCATGGGATATGATATCCTTGGTTTATTGAGTTGCCTATGATATGAGGCTTGTTATGATTCATCTTCTGTTAGATGATCTGGTTATCTCTTTTGGAGATATTTGTGGTACTTTATGACCTTGTATGTTCATTATCATTTAGTTTATCTAACTGATTTGTTTAGCTAGACTAACCCGTGTATTTTATACTCGGGTCAGACCGAGATGTTCCAGGTTAGGTACATTGGACTTAGCCTATTTTGCTTCTGCATAGACTATTCTGCTAGTTCCTTTTTGTTATAGCTTTTTGTGTAGTCCTTTTTGTCTATAACTCTGATATGTATTCTATTGACTCGCATGTGTATTATGGTTTGCTTTACCACTTGACATGTATCATTTTGTAAACTCTGTGATGTATTTGTATATGTGAAAATGTATGTGATGGTCTACTGTTCTGTGATGTGTATGACATTTGAGTTGTTATATTTTATTATGATAGATCCTTCAGCCACCTATGGCTTTGTATTAAGTATTTATTGGATATGTTGATCCATTTAAGTAAGAAGTGGCAATTATCGGCGTATTCAATAGATAATTAAGACAAGGGTATAGATGGTCACTCCTATCCAGCTCTATTCTCCGTATTAGCAGACGGTGTTACTTAGTAATACTCTTTGCTAATGTGGGTCTCGGAGTGGGGCGTTACATATGCCTTATGGCATATATGGAAAAATTAATGTTTAAATTTAAGTCATAATCGCAAGTTAAATTGGAAAGACATGAAAGGACATAATTTATAATCGGTGGCAACCTCATCAAAAATACGATGAAGATTGAATTATGAATTAACTACTATATTTGACGTCACAAGTGAACATAATACAAGCTTTTTTTCCTTGTACTGCATAAGTAATTTTTGGTTTTAATGTTTATTATGGTTATTTATTATTCAAACGTTCAATTATTCATGATTTTAATTTTTTTCCCATGGATTATTTAACAAATTTTGAATACAATATTACTTTTGGCACATATATATATTGTTATATTCCATTTAATTGAAAGCCTTGTTTATAAATTTATGGCAAGCATCGTTTATTATACATATGTAGTCAATGAAATTACACACTACAAGTTATATATAACCTTCTAAACTGGTCTAACTGATATCAAATCCTTTTATACGTATCTAATCAAATACATAATAGGAAGCACAAATGATATTATGCATACATGCATACACACACGCACACTAATATATATATATATATATATATATATATATATATATCTTGGTGATTGTTGTAGCGAAACATGCGAATAGATTTTTAGGAATAAATCCAAAAATACAATCATCTTATTACTAAATTGTAGAGTTCATTGCTTAAACTTTATTGCCATTATTTAATAGGCTTTATGATTGGCTGATATACACATATTTTTCAATTTGTTATAGGAACTCAACTTTTTTCCTAGGAATTGATGATTAAAGAAAATAATAATATTGACCATATATCAAATGGGTAGTGTTTCTCTCTTTGATAAATTTGATGGTGTTAAGTTCAAAAGTAAATGATTTACTTCAGATGGCTTAGATATGTATGTTGCAAATAAGCAATCCATACAAAATTAAAATTTCGTCTTTCATCCTTATTTATTGTAATGACCCGATATTTCACTGCTTTGTTTAGTGAATATTTAATTAATTTTGAATATTCAAATATAAGTTTTATAATGAAAATAAAATCATTTTAATTAATTAATAATGACGGTGAATTTTTTTTTAAAATTTGTTTTTAAATAGTTCATAGAAAAACATAAAATATGACCAAAGAACGTTTTCCGAAACCTTTCGACACCGGAAAGTTGTCAGAAACGTTGTTCGTCTTTATGCACTATATATAAATATATACAAGGGTTAATTAACTAGATAAGAATACACTTATAAATAAGTTATCTTATATTAATTTGGATTAGAAAGTGATGTGACTAAACATAATAATTATATATATAAAAGAAAGTGATGTGACTAAACATAATAATTATATATATAAAAGATAGTGATGTGACTAAACATAATAATTACATATATATATATAAAAGAAAGTGATAAGACTAAACATAATTATATATATGAAAGAGTGATGTGGCTAAACATGATTATATATATATATATATGTATTATAAAAGATTTGTGATGTGACTAGATATAATTATGATAAGTTATATTATTTAATTCATGTTGCGCTTATATATACCCTACCTCTCTCTCTCCTTTCTCACTTTGTCCTTTTCATTTCATTTCTTCATTTTCTCTCTTCTTCTCCAAACTTCCATCAATGGCTTCCACATAGAGAATTTGAGAAGAAAATAGCTCAAAATAGCTTAAACCCTTAGATCTATACTTCTATCTTCATCACCATGACTTTCTAAGCACAAAAATCTAAGTTTCATCACCATCAGAAGCTCGGCCACCCACTTTTTTCCCCATGGCCAAAAGTTAAAGTGAAGAGGAGGGTAGTTTGGGAGCTCCAGTGAAGGAAAAAGAGAAGTAGGTTATGCCAGAATGAAGGTAGAAGCCTTACGGAAGAGTTGGAAGCAAGTTAGTAAGTGAAAGGTCGGATATTTCCTTGATTGAACTACATGGCCCAACTCAAAGTGGAGGAGTGGAGTTTGAAAGCTAGTACGTATAGCGGAAGCTCCATCGGATCATCCAAAGAAGCTATGGAGAAGAAGGGAGCTAAGAAGGTGAGATATCGAGAAACACTTTCCTTTCTAGTTTATGATTAAAACAATTTGCAAGTTAGAAGCAAGTTAAGATTATTATTTGCAAGTATATAAAGTTATTAACATGATATACATGAATTGGCATGTTTGTTTGGATGTTTATATGGATGTATACTTGATTGTTAACATTGAATGTTCACTTGGATGAATGAAAAAAAAGAATGAATTAATAATGTGAAGTTTATAATGATAGTTAATGTGTTAACTATAATTAATTAATGATGGAATAAATGGTGGTATATGTGGAAAGTTAAGCCTCGAAATATTTTGAAATCATAAAAGAGGAATGGTTTGAAATGATTTAAAAATGAAAAGGTTTCATTTAGAAAAGGATAAATAACATTTTTATAATATTGAAGGGATGATATTTAATTTATATGGATATATAAATTAAATAGTTGGAAGATAGATAATAAATAACTTTCTATGTTAGAGAATGTTTTGAAAAGTGAAAATGGAATTTAATATGATTTTATAATCATCTACGAAGTCAAATATAATATTATAATAGTATAATATTATATAAGTTAAAATATTGGAAAATAATATTTAAAAGTGAAAAAGAGATTTAATATGGAAAATATTGATTTAAATGTTTGAAAATGGTTTATAAATGTTTTATAAACATTAAAATTCAAATTGGAAACATTTTGTCAAATAATGAATTTGGAGTCAAAAATAGGCACATCGCGTAACGGTGTTTCACGATTTCGCGCCGTAAAGGTTAAATCCTTCTGTAGGATGGAATCGAAGTCGGACTTCTTTGCAACAAGAATTTTCCGAACTCTTATGACTATTATTTTCAAATAAAAGAAAAGGATCAAGATTTCATTTAATAGATTTTGAAATATGAGTAAAACAAGTTTTTGGAAAAATCGCGGTTTTGTAGTTCAGAATCCATAACTAGATTTCTTTGAAAATAATGTTTAAAATTGTTTAAAAATACGAAATAAATCTTACAATTCTTTTAAAATGTTTTAAAAGTGATTTGGGTTATAAAAATTAATTTCCAAATGATAAAAGTCGTTTTGATTAATATAGCTTATAAAAGCATTTTTCGTAGCACTTTTCCGCAACAATTTTCTATAACTTTTGAAATACAGTTTTAAACGCAACCGTTCTTTTCCAAATCTTTTGTAAATGTTCTCAAATGATTAATAAAGTATTTTAAAGGTAATTTTAAAGGATTTATGGAATAATTAAAGGTTTAATGATTTAGAGTCGATCAAATAACTTGACCGCCTTATGGGTGTCAAAGAGATAGTGTCTAGGTTTGAGTTTGGAAAATCAGCTTCCTACTCTCCCTGGCTACCCGGACTGGTCCGACGGAGGGGATAGTAAATTTGGTTTACTCGGATCAAAATTTCCAAAGTATAAAGATATAATTTTCTAGATATAAATAATTTTTATTTTGTGGAGATAATCTTCTTGTACTCGGTGTTAAATTCCGAAGAGGGAATTCGTACTATTCATGGAATTTAAAGGGTGATTTCACCGTTATTACGTGCATAGTATTTGTTGAATATGGGAATTGATATTGAATAAAATTAGATGATTTCTATAGATTTTGCTCACTTAATATTTATTGGGTTAGGATTAACATCCTAGATAACATGGATTTAAATTAATCAAAATTTGAGTTTTGAATAAAAAAATTACGTTAAGATTTAAAGAAAGTGATTTGGAAATATTTTCCCAAGTGAATGAAATGATTTAGAATTAGTCCTAGTTTTAAAAAGGTTTTAAACTTAACCAAATGATTTGATAAATAAGGCTTAATGATTCCATATACTCTAAAAAGCTAAAGGAATGATTCAATAATTATATCTCTAAGAGATATCTATGAATGGAAAAAAGGATGAATTAAATTAATTGATGATTGATAATCATATATGAACTTAACATCTTATTAATCGATGATCGATTCAAAGGAATTGGGATTGGATTTGGGTAACTCCTATCCGAAAACCACTTCAAACCAATGTATACGTTAGAAAGTGAAGACGCGTTGAAGATGATGATTATTGAAGACCGGAGATCTTCATAGTGAAAAGGCTACTTGTTGACATTCTCTGGGTCGCTCCCAATATAGAGACATTTATTATATCAGTGGTCCAATCGTGTTTTGAAATCTTCGGATTGCAAGGACTACTCGCTACTAATGCTAATAGGAGGAGTGCCTTCGGTTTCATTCAGTCCTAGAACGAACTTGTATGGATGAGTGTCTAACATTGCATTTCTAAATCACGAACGTTGATTTTTACAAACGTACATCTGTGGATGGCGTAGGAGGCAACTCCTATTAGCCTAACACCATTTTCTAAGACATACGAGCTCGAAGGTTGTATTTTTATAGAAGTCAATTAATGATAAACGGAAATGGTAGTGTGGCATTCAAAGTGGAACCAGTTGGTTAGTTAGATCATAGCCTCACAAGCCTCACATCCCAGGAATGATGCAGGATACTAAGTGATCTGAAAAACACATATTCGGGCTATTGCTTGATGTATATGGTCGTGTCTAGTTGGGGACCCATTAAGGGAAGGCATCCCTTAAGGCATTTATTGCCGCAATTATTTGAATATAGTAGCTAGCTTGCGAAAAGTGGTAAGGCTACCGGATATTGGTAGTGTAGTAAGTACAGTTCCAAGTGACTTGCTTGAGAAAAGTGATTAAGGCACCGTGGAAACTATGTTTGCTATGCGTGAATCGAAGGGAAAGGCCACTAGTTCCCTGTCAAGTTGGAAATCCAATTCCAATACAAGCTTTAATGTTTTGATTGTATTCCAAAAATAGCTGTAATGCTTTGCAAACATTTCAGTCACCCCTGGTATCATATATTCCATCCTAGTATATTCCGTTTGACCTAATCCGGATATATTACCACAGATTTAGTCTGGGAATTGATACTAGTTATATATATATATATACTTGAAAAGGTTTTCAAAACCCATGTCATTAAAGATAATTCAAAGTGTTTTTCAGTAAAAAGTATTTTGGTAATCGTAAGGTAAAAACCCATCCATGTTTATGTGCGGTGTGGTCTTACGAGATACTATTCTTTTCAATGGTTTTGTTTATTACCCATCCATGACTCCGCTGTATGCTTATGGTCCGAGTATCTCACACTGGTTTATCAAGCCTGATCAGAGTACTTTTAATACTCGGGTTATATCCAAGTAGTTTTAGGCCTAGCTGAAGATGCTTGGAGTATCCAGAGGAATGGTGGAGATCTTCATATACGTATGGACGTATTATATTATCTACTGCATCTATTGCATTTGTTTTTATTTTTCAGCAATTATAAGAACAGAGGATTTATAACTGTCCAGGCTGAATCTAGGTTTGACTTTGATATTGTATTCAAAATTTTCCACTGTAAAGATTTTATATTGTAATAATATATATTATTCCATTCGTGTGAGATTTTGTTCTATCTTTATTTTTTTATTTTTTTCCTAACAATCGGGCTTTCCGGCACTTGGAATTGCGGCACGTGAATACCGAGAATGTATTAGTGTCTATTTTTAATGGTCGAAAATCCCAGTCATTACATTTGGTATTAGAGCTTTGGCTGAGCGAACACATAGGCTTTGATGGGGTAAAACTCATTATAGATAGCGTTAGTAATACCTTAGAATGAGTGACTCGTTAGAAATAAAGTTAGGAACGCCCTAGAATGAGTTTGAGATTATTGTATATATATGAGTGCGTATTTTTTAATTGATATAAAAATATTTTGGGTTTGATACACTACGATATTAATAATGGTTTCTAAACACTTAAACAAGGCAAATCAACACACCATTTTCAAAAGGAGTATATTTTATATATACAAAAGTATAAATATTAGTTTGGTATGTAAAATTTATAAGATGTTATCTCTTTGAAAAGTTCCAAGAATAAGGTCTTGATCTATTTGGTGGTGGTGGGAATAATCTTCTATGCATCGATCATATGTTGGCTTGGGCGAATGGTATCTAACACATGGTATATTATTCTTATTATCATTATATAATCAAGGCAAGTTCAAAGCCGAACAAGTTAAATCAAATAATTTGGATTAATGGTATGAAACCTCTGATAATAACTTAGTATATCATTTAGGTAAGGATGCCTTATTATATGCCAGGTGATGAGTTATGGGCTAATCCAAAGCAAGCACGAAGAGTACGTGCACAGGAAGAAGCTGAAGAAAGAGCAAAACTAGGACCCTATGTTGACATCAACTGTTACTATTGTGGTAAGAAAGGATATTATGCAGTTATTGTGAAATTAAGAAAAGGAAGAAACAGAGGAGGGAAAACAAAAATTATGATTGGGATGATATAGTATGTTTCAAATGTAAAGAGAGAGGACACACTACTAGAAAAGGGTTAAATGGCGACAGGGGGCGACGGCTTCCGACGGCCATTTTCCGACGGCTTCCGACGGGCCGTCGGCGGCCGTCCGAAGCCGTCGGAAAATCGCGAACTTCAGGCTCCAGCCGAGCCTCTTCTTCCTCATTTCAGCATACGTAAAAAAATTCCCAAATTCACTCCCCAAGCCTCCAATCGCTAATTTCGTAATTTTGCATCCTCCCCGACTACGTACTCAACCTCTCTTGCTTTCTAGCTCAGGTATAATCTCTTATTTTTGCGAAAAATTCAATTTTTACCCTATTTCTAGATTTGCATAAGTTGATAAATTAGGGCTAATTGGTGATTGAAATTGTTTCCAATAGTGTTATCATAGTTTCTAGCATTCCATGGTATACCTATTTCTTCTTTTATCGTGAAATTGTGAAAAACATGTATAATTTTTGGTTGTTCGTGTATATGTAAATCGTTGTGTATGCTTTGATTCTACGATTGTATTTGTGTGTAGCGCTGCTATCATTGTATTGTGTTAGTTGGAATAAGATAAAATGAATGCACGAGCTATGAGTATTATATTGTGCATGTATTGACTTATGCAACAAAAAAAATGCATGAGTCTAAATTAAAATTGTGTGTATTGAAAAATTGCAAAAATGTTAAACTAGCCTTAAGTTGATGTAATACGTCGAATAAATGTGTTAAATTAAAATATAGTTTTGTAAATGTGAACAGTTAGTTAAACTGTATTTTTTCGTAAAATGCGCACATTTAATTAACTAATGTCTCTTAAAGAGTTTTTGGCCCCGTCTGACGAGTGTTGTACATGATCATTATATAAATACTCGTTTTTTTCAAAAAACGACCATTTATATTCATATGGTACAATGTTTGTTGGATTTGTCCCTGTATTGGACAAGTTATGAACACAGTAAGCATTTACATTTTGTATACTACTTCATCTCAAACGGTTCATAAAATTTCGGCCTAACTTTTCTTTTTTGTTTCCTGCGTACACACATTTTTGTACAATGCAGGGAACAAAAGGAAAATGCTACCGAAATTTTGTTGAATTGTTTGAGACGAAGTAATATAAGAAATGTAAATGCTTACTGTGTTTGTAATGGGAAGTAGGATGCCTGACCATGGAAAAAAATATCTTTTTGTACAAAATTTTGTATCGATACGTTAAAAAATAAAATGTGTCATATTTGAAAATATTTTTTAATTTGTGAAATAGTTCTTTAAATTCAAATATTATACGACCATGAAATGATTGATTATTTTGTTTTTTAATTTTGTGACTCATTTTCTCAAATAGGAAAAATGATTGATTATTTTGTTGATCGAAGGAGATGGATGTACCAAAGAAAAGGACTGAGAGGCTTAATAAAAGAAGACTTTTATAATGGTATAAATGTATTTGTTGAATTCGCTTTAAGTAATAACGGAAACGATCCAGAAATTCGTTGTCCATGTAGTAGGTGTAGACATTTGAAGTATTTGTTACCAGATATTGTGAAAGTTCATTTGTGCCAAAACGGTTTCGTACCCGAGTATTATGTTTGGGATCGGCATGGAGAAGTTGTAGCAAATACTTCTGTAGAGTCTAAAAGTGTCGTTAACGAAGTAGTTACGACAACCCGTATAGAAAATATGGTCAAAGATACAACACGAACAATGTTTCCTATGGTTGAAGTTGACGACGATGATGGAAATGTTGAAGAACCAAATACTGAAGCAAATTTTTTTTATGATTTACTAGATGCTGTTAAGAAACCTATTTAGGATGGTTGTAAAAGCGGCACTCAGCTGTTAGTAATCGCAGAATACATTGCGATGAAGTCAAAATACAACATCACTGAAGCTGGGTTTAGGGCCGTTGTACAAGCTGCAAAAAGACATATGCCGCCCGATAACCTAATGTGTGAAAATCACTATTGATGCAGCGCAATCTACCAACTCACTAACTTTAGGTCGCTCACGACCTAGTGAAGGTTGCTCACTAACTTTAGGTCGCTCACAACCTAGTGAAAGTCGCTCGCGAATTAATGGATTCAGCGATTTAACGAATTATGCAAGGAAGGATGAACCAACGACCTATGGTAAATCGCCGAGCGACCTAACGACGAGTTGTGTACGAGAAGTTTTTCCAGCGACCTATGATAAGTCGCCAAGCGAGCTAACGAGCTACGACCTAAATGAGCTACGACCTAGCGCGATAACACTTAAGTCGCGAGCGAGCTACGACCTAGCAAATGGTGCCGCATTTTCCTTATCTCGCTCCAGATTTCCTATCTCCTTAGGTCGCTCAAGAGTAGGTCGCGAACGACCTAACTCACAACACAGAATGAAGCAGATCATTCTTAAGCCGCCTTGAAGCTTAGGTCGTCCAGAGGTTAGGTCGTTCAAGAACTAGGTCGCGTGAAAGATTTCCAGAAGCCACTTATTTAGGTCGTTCAAGCGAGCTAACGACCTTATGCCACATATGTTGTTTTCTTAGGTCGCATGAAGCTGGGCTAACTGTTAGGTCGCATGGTGTTAGGTCGTTATGTGTATTTGTTGAGTCGCTTATGTGTTGTAAATACTTTAAGTCGTAAGTCGCACTCTGTGCAGTTAATGCCCCGCTATAACCCCGCTATATCTCATAGCGGGTTTCTGCCGCTACGATTTTTCCATATAGCCCCACAATATAGCCTTTCCGCTTTAATCCCTGCTATTTCCGCTATATCCCGTTATTTTTGCTATATTCCGCTATTCCCGCTATATCTTTTTTAATAAAATGAATAGAAAATTTCAATTTATACATTATAAAAATTATGAAACTAATTTATTTGATTTAATTTTTAATATATTTTTAGAAATGAAAATACTCTAATATTCTACTAAATTCAATTATGTTATATAACAGTTTTACGTTTATTTAAAGTATATTTGCACATGTTTTTATTTAAAAATTATTTATGTATTAGTTATAATTCAATTGAATGATAATTTTTCATTTAATTACCATTTATATATTTGTAAAAACATTAAGTACGAGTTTTATATGCTATTTTAAAGCCATCCGCTATATCCCGCTATATCCTCGATGTATCCCCGCTATGACTTTTTGCACCTCTACCGCTTTGAATCTGCCGAGCGCTTTAACTGCACAGGTCGCACTGCTATGATGTGTTGTATTGTATTTGTTGTTTCTTTTAGATTGCGTCTATTAGTTCGTTAACGACCTATGTTAGGTCGTAGGTCGTCTGTACTATTTGTAGGTCGAGAGTTATGTTGTGTTGTAACCCTATAAATAGGGATGTTGTGTCATTGTAATAGTTAGTTGATTTTGAATAAACTTTTGTTTGAGTGCTTTGTGCCTCTTCTCAAATTGGTAGTTGAGTGTGATCTCCTATCTCCACCTTTGGTATTCGAGTGCGCTCGAATCAACGATTGTTGAAGCCGATTCACGGAATCTAGTGCACTAGATCAACGTACGAAGAATTGTAGATCTTCTTTCACGGCATCGTGCGCGATCAACGTGACGAAGATAGCTAGAATCCGGCATCTTTGAGATCAACGGATTTGGGCGTTTGGTAATTTCAATCCACCGATTGCTACTTTCACCGTTTCATACATTTCTGTTATCCGCTGCGGCATCATTTGGTATCAGAGCTAGACTTAGCCAATCATAGCTAAGCCGAGTCTTTGGATCCAATTCTTATTGAAGAGTTAAAGCCGAGGGCTAGAAGTTGAAGTTGTGCATCGCTTGTTATTCAAGGCCGAGAGTAGATCCGAGCTTAGTGAAGAAGCGTGCATCACTTTGTAGATCAAGGCCGAGTTAAAGATTTGAGAAAGTTAAAGTTTGTGAAGATTCAATCATGCCTCCGAGAAGAGCTAATTGCCATCAGAATGTTGAAGCGTTGTATAGAAGAGAAGAAGCCGAGCAAATGGAACAACGCATCAATGAAAAGTTTGATGAAGGCATTTGGGAAATTAGAGAAACTGATGAATGATATGAACCAAAGTTAAAGGAGAAGGTCGCCAGTCTCGAACCATGGAGGAAACAGAGTTTCACCATCGGTTACGGAAGCGAGGAGGGTGTCTCCACAATCATTCCGAGATAGAAGAGAATCTTCAGTTTCATTGAGAAGAGAACATCATGAATATAGACATGAAGAGAGAAGAACTCCACGTGAGTTTGAACATGAGCCATATCGTGATGATGAAAGACAAAGTAGAAGGGATATGCGTGATCATAGAGATGTGGATGGTCGAGATCGCTATCGAAGTACATCTGTTTTTGATGAAGATGGTGGAAGATGTAGTGTTCATTCTCGAGATCGAGACCAAGTACGAAATGCATATCGGGATTTTGAAGATGATCGTCAATGGGAATCGAAGATGAAAACTGAAATTCCAGAATTCAAGGGTGGAATGGTAGCAGAAGAATTTTTGGATTGGTTGTCTAATGTTGAAGAAAATTTTGACTTCAAAGAAGTACCCGAGCATCGTAGAGTGAAGTTGGTTGCTACACGATTGAAAGGAAGAGCTATGGCATGGTGGCAGCAAACTAAACTAACACGGGAGAGGATGGGAAAGTCAAAGATTGAGTCATGGAAGACGATGAAGAAGTTGATGAAAGCTACTTTCTTACCTTACAATTATCAATCTCTTATGTATCAACGTTTGCAGAACTTGAGGCAGGGAACAAAGTCGGTTAATGATTATGCAGATGAGTTTTATCACCTTATTGCTAGAAATGATATCATGGAGACGGAGGAACAATTGACTGCTAGATTTGTTGGAGGATTGAGAATGCAGATTCAAGATATGGTGAATATGTTTGATCCCAGATCTGTTGTTGAAGCACATCAAAAGGCTCTAGCTTGAGAGAAGCAAGGTAGGAGAGGTGGTGGTGTGTTCACAAATTCCAACAATCAAATGAAAGGGGCTAGTAGCAATGCGAATGTTTCCAAGGCTGTTGCAAAACCGGTTGTTAGTGACGTTGCTAAGACCAAGGTCAATAGTGGGATCAAATGCTTCAATTGTCAGGAGTTTGGTCACAAAAGCAATGAATGTCCGAAGCCAAAGAAGCGAGTGATGGTAGCTGAGGTTGAGGATGAGGATGTAGAAGCTGAATGTTCTAATTCACCACATGTTGAGGGGGAAGAAGAAGTGTCGGGAGATGAAGGGTATTCATTAATGATGAAGAGGTCTTATTTAACACCAAAGCGAAAGGAGGAGACTAGCTGGTTGAGGAGTAACATCTTTCAGTCAACATGCACTATCTTGGGAAGGGTTTGCAAGTTTGTCATCGATGCGGGAAGCTGTGATAATATCATTTCTACAGAAGCTGTGAAGAAGTTGGTATTGAAGACTGAGAAGCATCCGAAACCTTACAAGTTAGCTTGGTTGAGGAAAGGTGGGGAGGTGAAAGTTGGACGAAGAGCTTGTGTTAATTTTTCGATTGGGAAGAAATACAAAGATGAAATTTGGTGTGATGTTGTGGATATGGATGTACGCCATCTGTTGTTGGGGAGACCATGGCAGTATGATAGAGCGGTGCAACATGATGGTCATACTAACAGTTACAGTTTCATGTTTGAAGGTACAAAAATCATTCTAGTTCCTAAGAAGCGACAACAAGAAGAAAGCAAGTTGGAGGAGATTGAAGAACTTAAAACTTTGCTATCTTTAAAGGAGTTTGTTAAGGAAGTAGAAGAGGATCCTGAAGTATTTTTGTTAATTGGACGTAAGAGTAATGAAGTGGTTGAAATTCCTGAAAAGGTAAAGCCAGTGCTGAAAGAATTTGAAGATGTATTTCCTGAAGAGCTACCAACGGAGTTACCGCCATTGAGAGACATACAACACCAGATAGATCTTGTTCCAGGAGCTGTGTTACTACACAGACCACATTACAGAATGAGCCCAAAGGAACACGAGGAGTTGAGAAGGCAAGTGGAAGAGTTGCTAGAACAAGGGCGTGTACAGGATAGTTTAAGTCCTTGTGCAGTTCCAGCCTTGTTAGTGCTGAAGAAGGATGGAACGTGGAGGATGTGTACTGATAGTCGAGCACTAAACAAGATTACAGTGAGATACAGATTTCCTATGCCTAGATTGGATGATTTGTTGGATCAACTTAGTGGAGCTGCTATCTTTTCGAAGATTGATTTGAAGAGTGGTTATCATCAAATTCGTATAAGACCAGGGGATGAATGGACGATAGCATTCAAGACACGTGAAGGATTGTACGAATGGCTGGTTATGTCGTTTGGTCTTTCGAATGCACCTAGTACATTTATACGGGTGATGAATCAGATCTTTAGACCATTTATTGGGAAGTTCGTGGTGGTGTATTTTGATGATATACTGATATATAGTAGAAGCATAGAAGAACACTTGCATCATCTGAGAGAAGTGTTGATGATACTGCGATAGGAACAATTTTATGCTGCAACGAAGAAATGCGTGTTCATGACGCATAGTGTTTTATTTTTGGGATATGTTATTTCAGAAGAAGGTATACAGGTGGATCAGAATAAAGTTGAAGCAATCGGAAATTGGCCACAACCCAGGACGATAACAGAAGTTAGAAGTTTTCATGGTTTAGCATCATTCTACCGAAGATTTATTCCACACTTCAGTAGCGTGATGGCACCAGTTACTGATTGTATGAAGGGGAAGCAGTTTTCATGGTCAGAGGAAGCAGGATTTGCTTTTGAGCGAATCAAGGAACTTTTGATGACAACACCAATTCTAGTATTGCCGGATTTTCAGTTGTTGTTTGAGTTACATACTGATGCATCTAAGGTTGGAATTGGAGGGGTGTTAAGTCAGAAGGGACGTCCTATTGCATATTTCAGTGAGAAGCTATCGGGAGCCAAGATGAGATATAATACTTATGATGTGGAATTCTATGCTATTGTTCAAGCTATAAAACATTGGAGACACTATTTGTTCCATAAAGAATTTGTTCTATATACTGATCATGAAGCACTGAAACATTTGCAGAGGCAGGACAAGATTGCAGCCAGATATGCTTCTTGGATCGCATACCTGCAACAATTTACATTTGTGGTGAAGCATAAATCGGGAATTACAAACCGTGTGGCAGATGCATTAAGTCGAAGGAATCATTTGTTGAATACAATGAAGGTTGAAGTGACAGGGTTTGATGTGTTGCCAGAATTGTTTGTTGATGATCCTTACTTTGCGAAGTTTGTTGATGAAGTCGAAAGGGGAAAGACGGATGAGTATGTGTTGGTGGATGGTTTTCTTTTTAAGGGGAATCGATTGTGTATACCAGAGTGCAGCTTACGAATGAAGATCGTGAAGGAGTTGCATGAGGAAGGTCATGTGGGTAGAGATCATACTTTGCAGTTGATTTCTGAATCATATTTTTGGCCATCAATGAGGAAAGAAGTTGAGAGATTTGTGGAGAGATGCCATATCTGTCAAGTTTCGAAGGGAACCGCTACAAATGCAGGATTATATATGCCATTACCTGTGCCAACTAGACCGTGGGTTGATGTGAGCATGGATTTTGTTTTGGGTTTGCCTAGAACTCAAAGGGGAAATGATTCTATATTTGTTGTGGTGGATAGATTTTCGAAAATGGCACATTTCATAGCTTGTAAGAAGACAGCTGATGCCGTTCGTGTTGCTCAATTGTTCTTTAAAGAGGTGTATCGATTACATGGGCTACCTGAATCTATTGTTTCTGATCGGGATACTAGATTTCTAAGCCATTTTTGGTTAAGTTTGTGGAAGATGGTTGGAACGAAGCTAAATTTTAGTAGCGCTTATCATCCGCAAACAGATGGGCAAACGGAAGTGGTGAATAGATCATTGGGAAATTTGTTGAGATGTCTTGTGAAAGATAATTTGAAAAGCTGGGATATGAAGTTATGTCAGGCGGAGTTTGCACATAATCATGCAGTCAATCAAAGTACGGGATTCAGTCCGTTTCAAGTTGTATATTCAGCAATTCCGAAGGGACCATTGGATTTAAAGACAGTGCCATATTAGAAGGGAGTTGTTAAACGAGCTTGTGATTTTGTGACTGAGTTGCAGGAGTGCCACAGAACTGTTTATGAACGATTGCTTGCATCAAATGAGAAGTATAAACAACTGGCAGATAAAAAGCGAAGGAGTGTGAACTTTAGAGAAGGTGATTTGGTTTACGCCGTGTTGACAAAAGATCGTTTTCCAGTGGGAACGTACAATAAATTGAAAGCGCGAAAGATTGGTCCAGTAAAGATCTTGAAGAAGATCAATGATAATGCATATCAGTTAAGGTTGCCAGACCATATTCACACTGTAGACGTTTTTAACATCAAATACTTGATTCTGTATCATGGGGATGAGCTTGTTGTGGAAGAGGAAGGTGCAAATTCGAGGTCGAATTCTTGCCAACCGAGGGAGGATGATGCAGCACAATCTACCGACTCACTAACTTTAGGTCGCTCACGACCTAGTGAAGGCCGCTCACTAACTTTAGGTCACTCACGACCTAGTGAAGGTCGCTCACGAATTAATGGATTCAGCGATTTAACGAATTATGCAAGGAAGGATGAACCAGCGACCTATGGTAAATCGCCGAGCGACCTAACGGCGAGTTGTGTATGAGAAGTTGTTCCAGCGACCTATGATAAGTCGCCAAGCGAGCTAACGAGCTACGACCTAAATGAGCTACGACCTAGCGCGATAACACTTAAGTCGCGAGCGAGCTACGACCTAGCAAATGGTGCCGCATTTTCCTTATCTCGCTCCAGATTGCCTATCTCCTTAGGTCGCTCAAGAGTAGGTCGCGAACGACCTAACTCACAACACAGAATGAAGCAGATCGTTCTTAAGCCGCCTTGAAGCTTAGGTCGTCCAGAGGTTAGGTCGTTCAAGAACTAGGTCGCGTGAAAGATTTCCAGAAGCCACTTATTTAGGTCGTTCAAGCGAGCTAACGACCTTATGCCACATATGCTGTTTTGTTAGGTCGCATGAAGCTGGGCTAACTGTTGGGTCGCATGGTGTTAGGTCGTTATGTGTATTTGTTGAGTCGCTTATGTGTTGTAAATACTCTAAGTCGTAAGTCGCACTGCTATGATGTGTTGTATTGTATTTGTTATTTCTTTTAGATCGCGTCTGTTAGGTCGTTAACGGCCTATGTTAGGTCGTAGGTCGTCTGTACTATTTGTAGGTCGAGAGTTATGTTGTGTTGTAACCCTATAAATAGGGATGTTGTGTCATTGTAATAGTTAGTTGATTTTGAATAAACTTTTGTTTGAGTGCTTTGTGCCTCTTCTCAAATCGGTAGTTGAGTGTGATCTCCTATCTCCGCCTTTGGTATTCGAGTGCGCTCGAATCAACGATTGTTGAAGCCGATTCATGGAATCTAGTGCGCTAGATCAACGTACGAAGAATATATATTGGGTATCATATAAGTTTTCAAATTCAGTACATTGGTTTTGAGTCACTTCGTTATGAAAGCATTATGCATTACCAAAATATATTAATTCATTACTTGAATGTCATTTCAAAAAAAATAATGAAAACGACATGTTATTTAATTTAGTTTGCCTGATATATGCTGTACACATGCATAAATTTGTCACATTTACTGTTAAAGAGATCAAAAGCAGTGATATCTCGTAATGTAACGTACTAATTTTTTTGTTAATAAATAGTTGAATCACAATTTAAAAACGGCCAAAAGAACATATTTTCAAATGTATACATTATACATGCATAAACTAAATTAAATAACATTATCACACTAAACATTTACTATAGGCCAGCAGTCAGAGACGGGGTAGGCAGACTAGAACTCGGATCGATCTAGCAGAGATCGAAGATTTGCGGGCTAGAGTGGCGCAGCTGGAGGAGCAGAACCGTCGGCAGGCCATACGGACCACACAGTTGCTAGACCAGTGTATCGCCGAGTACATGCAGCAATATGGTGGCCGCTTCCCTTCCTCTGCTGGCTCTGGTTCTGGAGGAGATTGATTGATTGCTTTGGTCGGTAAGTTTTTCTTCTTCTGTTTTGTATGATTTGGTAGATGGTGGAGCTTTTTTTTATTTATGTACTATGTTATTATACACTTAGCTGTTTTGTTGTATAATTATGTGGATGTTGGGGATGTTGGGTGATGATTATGTGTTTTAACTTAATTTTATGTAATTTTTTTGTTTGGTATATTGTGCATAGTTTGGTTTTTAATATTTGGTTGGAATATCATATATTGGATTCTGTAGAATAGTGTTTGTATGGGAAATGTGGATGGAAGGGTATATCGCAGCAGAAATAAAAAAAATGCAGCAGATTTCCGACGGCTTCCAACGGCTTTCAGGTTATATTTTTCCGACGGCTTCCAACAGCTTTCAGATTAATTTTTCCGACGGCTTTCGACAAGCGTCGGAATCCGTCGGAAGCCTTTGGAAAACCGAACGGCGAGATCCGTCGGAAGCCGTCGGAAACACTACAGGCCGACGCCTTATTTTCCTACGGCTTTTTCCGACGGCCTCCGACGGCCGCTGACGGTTTTCTGCAGTCGGAAAATGCCTCTTCCCTTGTAGTGACATTTTCTACATAAATGTCCTAAAACGAAGAAGAAATCGAGGATCAAAATGAAGAAAATAGGCTGGTACCAATGCAAGAACCTAACACATGAAGTCAAAAATTGTCCTAAACAAACTTGCATTTTGTGCTTCCAAGGGAAACACTTAATGAAGGACTGTATAAAAATGAAAAAGGTTAACTCAGGCCTCCAAGATAAAACACCGTCTACCTTAAAAGGAACCCAAAAATAGTATATATAGCAGTTCAAGTATTTATATAATGGCAGTGTGTGAAAGGTTGTATTCCCTAGGGAGTTATCTCTAAAGGTTTGTAACATAGTCTAGGGTTTGTAATGAATGTATAAAAATAATTTTAATTAATAAATCTCTTTTGATCATTCTTCCTGTGCATTTTTTTCTATCTTCCATCAAATCAATTTAATAAGATATCTAGAAATAAAATGTTTAAAGGAATAATAGAATGGCTTATAAAAAAGTATTTAATTGAAGAAATTATTTAAGAATATAGTTTATAGAATAAAGTGTAAAAAGAATAAAAGATTTATAAAGATTTGAAAAAAATTAAATAAGTTGTAAGTAGAACATTTCATCACACAATTCCGATCTATGATTCGAGTAAGGAACTTGGAGGTGTTTACACTAGTCCGAAAAAGGTTTTATCACTCGATTCTTGACGATGAACATTGATGAGGGTTTATGATTGGGTACTTGAGTTTTCTATCATAGTTGAGGGCTATGTAAGGAAAACGAAGTTTTCTGATCAAGAAGCCCGATCAAAGTCCACACTAGAGAATCGGGGGATCAATATTCAATACTAGTTCGGAAGTAAAGTTGTGGATTCGGAAAGTATATCAAATTGGATGATCTGTATACATCAATGGATGTAAGTTTAAAAATAAATATTTTAGGAAAATACCTTTGGGTTCTGTTTTGGTGTAATTTCGAGGACGAAATTCTTTTAAGGGGGGAAGAATGTAACGACCCGGAATTTCACTGCTTTGTTTAGTGAATATTTAATTAATTTTGAATATTCAATATATAATTTTTATAATGAAAATAAACTCATTTTAATTAATTAATAATGATGGTGAAATTGTTTTCAAAATTTGTTTATCAAATTAAAGTAGTCCATAGAAAAACAGAAAACGTGACCAAAGAACGTTTTCCGAAATTTCGACCTTTCAACACCGGAAAGTTGTCGGGAACATAGTTCGTCATTGTGCATTATATATACATATATATAAAAGTCCGCAAGTAGTGGCGCAGTGGTAAGATACTCGCTGAAGTTTTATCATTCGAACCAATTGAAAAACAGTCATAGAACCAATTTTTTAATAATGCTAAAGTTTTATCATTCGTTTCATTTTGTTTTAGTTTATTTTGTACTACTGAAAATGAAAATAATACTAGTACTTATACATGCATATGTTCTTTTAGCTAATGTGGGCAGTGAGCAAAAATCATCACTTTACAACTTGGCTTCATCTCTTTTATTAATAGCGAGAATTCAACGGATTGGCTTTGCAACGCGGCTAATGGTACCACTTTTATTTTATTCTATGTTATTAATCATTAGTGCAATCATATCTTTCATTTTTTTTCCTTTCAGGTTTTGGGTTTGTTGTCTTGCACTTTATATGATAGATGATTGATAGCACTATAGCAGCAAGTAGATGAGTAAGGGGTGAATATGCGGTCTTCAAAGCATGATCCACTAATATTCTCCAGAACATACCAAATGTTACTATAAAGATTAACAAAATTAACTGAAATATGAATGCTGCGTAGTGAACAAATATATCAAGTTCAGATTACTCAGAATAAGATTAAAGTTGTTTGGATTAAATAAGGTTTCAAATTTTTACGTGAATGTAAATGCAAAAATATAATGTAAATAAAGAAAAAGTTAAAAACAAACGAAAAAAATATGTTGGACAAATAAGATGACATTTCCATTATTTACACCAGATCTACCATAGTGGTTCCTACTTCATACAATTTCAATTATCATGACTAATGCCATAATTTAGTAAGGGTGATATTAAGAAAGTAGCATTTATTAGGTAACTAATTGCTACAACTAAGGTAATGCATATACCATACAATAGTGTGTACCGTAAGAAAATAGAGAATGATATATACTAAAATTATTACAGTTAATGCACTCTGTGTGATTAGAGAATGTAATATTTGTTCATTTGAAGTGAGTACAAAATATTGTCCCACTGAATTCACAACAGCATGAACATTATACGTGTATGGAAAATATTAAAAACAGTCAACTATTAGTTTTAACAAATAAGTTATAATATATGCATGTTCCCTAAAGTTATATAATAATTGCATTTATACAACTTTAGAAAATTAGAAAGAGTGGCTGCAATGTGTAGAACTAAGTTAGATGGAAATAGGGATGATTATGTGGTAAATATCTGGTTGGCATAAGAAGAACAAAGTTGGTTTTTTAGCGTTACCTCCGTATTTTTGGTTTATTTGAAGATGCATACAACTCAAGTCCAGCCTTGCAAATGATAGAGCGCATGCATGAAGTTATCAATTTGAATGCAAGGAATGTGTATGTGATGGAATTACGAAAATTGGTATTTATAAGAAATATAACGACCTATACAAATTGTTAACTCATATCGTACTCACCTTAAAGAATCCATGAGTGAACAAATGAGACCATGAAAACCTAATTAAGATATAGATAGTGGTATTTAGTATGCTTTGGCAGGATGGTGTTGATCTTACGATTAAACATACTATTAAGTGAAAAAAATAAAAACAAAATCAAATTATAATATTTAACCTTAAGATCTACCATAATCCAACAACCAAAACTGAATCAAATTATGAATTACCACAACTAAAGTGGAGAACATAGAAATAACAAACTATATGAATTGACAATGAGGGCAAATGGTAGACGTAGTTATTGGTGGACCACTCTCTACAGTAATTAAAAAAGAAAGAATGTAGTGTAGCTAGCATCTCTCAATTAATTATTGATGGTTCTTGTGAGTCCAAACATATGAGAAAAAACATTCCCCACATCGGAAACACGACTTGAAAGTAGATGAAGTTGTGTTCTCTAAGCAATATAATCACCAGGTCTGACCAAAATGACCCTCCTAATTGACAGTTGACACATCTCCCACCGTGACTTCAGTTTTGGCCCTCTCACTTCCTCGGCATGTACAAAATTGTCCCATGGATAAAGTTCCAACTAATTATAGCATGTGTTTGTATGTATCGAGCCTTGAGGACAAATTACACAGACCTGTTGCATGTGTATCCAAACTGCTATGCTTGGTTGATATCCTTATGTGTCACACGCTACTACTACCGATGCTCAGTCTCAATCCCATTATGCTCAAAAATTTCTATCAATATCGACAGAATAAGAATTACAGAGATAGTACTCAAAACCTGATATCATCACGGTAATCGAATTATCATTATTGACCGCCTCATCGACGATCAGCCTATTCGTATCCTTCTTCTTCTCAATAATCGTGGTACTAAAATCGACAGGTGAAATCAACAACTGAAATAGAAGAAAACCTAAACAAAAAATTAGTAACATTGTAGTGTTGAAATTTTACAAAACGAATTACAAGCTTTTGTGCGGTCCATGGTCGGCCGGTGACGAAATCAGCGACCCAATTTGATTTGGTTGATGGAGAAAGATAATGAAATCAAAAGGTGATTAGGGTTGGTAGTAACGGGTAGGGTTGCTAGTTGGCGAAGAAATTAGCTATCCAGTTTGACTATATTTGATGGAGAAAAATGATGAATCAGCAATCGATTAGGGTTGTATTAATGGGAAGGATTGTTTGTGGCCATGGCGATGGATCTGTGTCATAGTGAAAAATAACGTTAACGTGGTACATTTTGCATAAAAGTTGAAAACGCAAAGGGCATTTTGGGTAGTTCAAAAGGACACCGTTATTTGCGTCAAAATTGGTCATAAACCCCAGAAGTAGTGAAAGCACCAGTATTTACACACAAATCCTCAATATCCAAACACAGATCTCAGTTCCAGACGATGTAGAGAGCAGAAATGAAGAAATAAGAAAATTAAAATGAGCAAGAAAACAAAGAACACAAGGTTTATAGTGGTTCGGCTATCTCCGGCCTACGTCCACTTTGAATTAATCCTTTTATTTCTTTTATACCGTGATTACAGTTACAAGCCTTTGAAATCAAAAACCAAAATGGTAGAGTCTCCCCTAGAAAAGCAGAAGAAGATCCCCCTTTTAGTTGTCATGGAGTCGCTATTTATAGGAGTAGATCTGGAAAAATCTGCCCCAAAACTCGGAATACCTTTTCTCATGCCTAGGTGGGCCCACATGATCGATCCAAGGACTTTCTTACAGAGTGGGTTTAACTTGACTTTGTGTTTCCTGAATAACACGGATTTGTCACTTGTAGTACACCCTTCCTATAATCTTTTCCTCAAGATTGATGTGTATAATTGTGTGTGTATGAAGATTAGGAAGATTAATATTGCTTGAATAATTTAGAAGTGAATTAATAAGCAATGATCGTATGAGAGTTTGTGAATAATGAACTCAAGATTGCAAAGCACTATAGATCAAGAGAGATTAGAAAATTAGGTAATTTGATCAATGATTCTTGAGTGTTTATATAGTGTATAAAGAGTTATGGCTTCTGGTAATAGGTATCTGTTCATAGCTAAGAGATGCATCCATCTAGGAAGAAGATAACTCTTGATCAAAAGAAGTGTTTATTCAAAAAGTTGGTAGTTGTAGTTTTCAGTCGACTGGACATGCTTGGTCAGTCGACTGAATTCAAAACGTGCACAAAAATTTGCACAGACTCAGTCGACTGACCTGGTGTGTTCAGTCGACTGGTCAGTGGTTTAAAAAAATTTATACAGACTCAGCCGACTGTTTACAGTAGGTCAGTCGACTGAGTGCTATTATTTCTATGCAATAAAACTATTTGTGTGTGTATATGAAGTATATAAAACGAATGCAAGTTTTGTATGAATTTGTGAGTGATGAACCTTGATGAAAGATTTTAACAAAGCTCTAAACTAGACTCTATATATGCTTATTGACTCTAGCTAAGATATATAACAAGACGAACCAATATTTTGAGTCGATAAGTCCAGATGTTGTCGTAGTCGTAGATTCGTGAATTATTGTATCTTGTCAGCACTCAAAACCTATGATCCAACAGACGGTACGTGTATAGCTGCATATTTACCCGTTAATAGCGCACAACCATTTATTGGGTGAAAATGATATGTCACACAAAATGTTATGACCTTGTATTCATTTGATATGGCTTTTACATATGCCATAGCTAATTGGGAAAGAATTGCATATGATATTTGAATATTCAATTATGTAATAAACAATCGGAACTCAAACTTCCCTCATCCTCCACTGAGCCGGTATTGTTTTAGTTGATTTAGGATATTAGCTACTAGATGGTTATATGTGTCTACATCAAAATGCGTGTGTCCTTAATTTCCGCAAAACTCAAAGTGAACCAAAATCGAATAGTGATTTTTTTTAGTTTCCATCATTCAAGTCTACCTACGGTAATCGAAAGAACATTCAGAATCGGAAAAAGAAAATTCATGACCGTACGTAACATGAAGACTTAACAATTTCCAGTTCAACTTAGGCTATTGTCACTACAATGACTATTCACTATCTCATATGGAAATACAACAGCGATAAAAAAGACTTTATGCTATATGATGATATTCATGATCTTATTCCAAAAGAATACTACAATATTCAAACTATGTGGAAAAAAGAAAATGAATCGATCGAAAGAAGGGTTGAAAAAAATATGACGTCGGTTCGAGGTAACATAAGAAATGAAATATTGCCACTGGACTTTGTTAAATTTAATTTTAATTTGTATTATTTTTTGTGTGCAAGTGTGTGTATAATATAGTTGTATTTGTCCATTTTTTGGTATAATGTGGTATGCATTTGCTACTGGATTGTCTAATCATATTACTCATCCCCGACTTTAACCTTTCGTGCTCCGTTCCCGTTTTGGATGCCATTTTGGCTAATAAAAACGTACCTCCTGTTTGCACAACATGATTAGAATTTGGAGTGCAAAACCCAATGGATATGTCGGGTCGGGTTAAAATACCAGATACCGACAATTAACTTATAATTTCTTTCCTGATACAAAGCTATAAATTGCCGGCCTTTTCTGAACCCTATATTTCTGTTGTACTGTTCAGGCAGCCTTCTTGAAACCCTAATCCCCAGATCAATCTCACAATCGCTAATTAGTTTTCGCTCTTTGACATGAAATCGATCCGGATCTGTATGTCTCCTCCCCTTCCTGATGATATAATCATAGAAACTTTGCTCAAGCTACCTTTCAGAAACATCCATAGATTAAAATTGGTTTCCAAATCGTGGTTTTCTCTGATCACTAATGACGTGCTTCCTCGACTCTTTGAATCTCCAAACCCTTGCTTCTACTATACATGCTACAACATTCGTCGTCGATTCCTATCACTTGCGATCCCAATCGAAAATCATATGTTGGAAACCAAGATTAGCAGGTCACTGACTTTCTTGCCTAAAAACCACGCATTCCCTGAACTCACCATCCATGATTGCTGCAACGGACTGGTATTTTGCCACAGTGAATATAATTTGAGTGAAAACAGCTATAGTTATTTTGTATGCAACCCATTTGATAAGACATACAATCACATTCCATTCAATGATCCCTTCTATCATATGTTTATGCTTGATTTTGACCCACTGAATTCTCCTCATTATAAACTGGTTGTTGTTGGATGGCAAGCCTTACCCAAAGCACTTGACTTGCATGTTTACCATTCAGAAAAACATTGCTTTGAGAAGGCTGTTAAAGTTCCTCTTAGACGATTAATTTATGTTCTTCCTCAGCGGAAGCATGCTGCATTGTGGAATGGTTGTGTGTATATGTATTGTGGTTTTGCATTAGGGTATAAAGTTATAAGGGTTGATGGAGTTTTGGGTGGATCGGATAAATGTATCAGTTATAAAGTTATCAAGTTTTCAAAAGGAGGCAAGAAACCATGTGGAGGAGAGACTTACATGAACACTTGGAGGGGAAGCTACGTTTTGTGAGTATTTATGGTGAAAGAATTAGAGTTTGGGTGCTTCGGGACAATCAAGATGAAGTATGGACCATGGAGCATGATTGTGCAGCAGGTTTTTTTGGTCAAAAGAACAAGCCACACATTGTTTGTTTTCATCCTGTCCGGAATATGATTCTTATTATGCTTAGGCATATGCTATTTGCATATGATCTTGATCAAATGTCATTTCAAAAACTCTACGAATTTGAAAATTCGAATGGTTCATTTCTTGCTGGTTCTGTGATCCCGTTCTCCCCTTGCTTTGTGAAGGAAGTATTGGTATGACCGTTTAAACCGGTAAGTATCACCTTTACAAGTTTTAGCTCAAAATTAATTTACTGTTAAATTAGCTTATATTTTCAGTGAACTTAATCTATTTCTTGTATATTTGATCTAATCGTCGATTATAATGCGTTTTTTGATTTTTCTTCTGGTTCGTAAGCAGTTTGAAATTCCATATTTCGTTGGATCTTCCCACAGGAAAAAAACAAGTTTTGGACTTTATGAATTAAATTCTAGGTTATGAGGCAAAATTTTACAAACATGTCCTGCACTTTCATATATAGTATACTTTGCCTTGAAACGTATAAAATTGTGTTCTTGAATTTCATTTGCAGGGATGGGTAACAAGGATATAATTAGTCATCAACAAACATGGTTTTGTGTTTCAAATGTTGGTATTGAAGATTCTTTTTATATTGATTTTCATCTTTTATTTCTTTATATAGTTTTCGCAAATTTTATAGCTTTAAACTGGAATTTCAAAGATTACTATTTCATATAAAAGCGGAGATTGTAAAAATACATGGAATTGCTAGTTTTGACTTTCTAGTTCTTCGTATAACCGAAATGCTGTTTTTGACATACCAGTTCAGGTTTCTATTAAGGTAACCCCAGTCAAAATCATTCTTAACCAAATATCTTAGTTTTATTTTATTTAACAAGAAATAGGCTTATTCCACCGAAAATTATTTAATCAACATCTGCATTTTCAAAATTAAATGTAGGACAAATTGTTCCACCTTCATTGCAACATTAACAAAATTTATTTGAACTCATTAAACTAAAGCCATAAGTTATACAGAGAATAAAAATAAACATTAATAGTTTTCATCATGGAATTCAATGTAAGCTTGAAATAGAATAGAATGAAAGAAGATAATATTTTGATTACCTTTTTCGTTTTCGTTTCCTCTTTTTTTTCTTTCAAATCAACCAAATTAGGATGATGATTATTAAAATACATGCTAATAATTCTCTTAAATTAAGGATTGACACGAATTAGATGACATGAAAATGTAACCATGCATATAGAGATAAATTTGTTGTGTTCGGTTCTAATGTAGAAATTTAATTTGTTTGGTAAGAGAAAAATGAAGAACAAGATAAAAAATGTAATTTTATTGAAAGGTATGGGTAGTATTGTAATTTTTTTGTGTTAGTAAAATTTGGTATATACTGATTTGTTAAGAATTTTAAATTTTAGTGTGAGCATAGTATTTGTTGGTGTTTATATTCAATTTTCCCAAGGAATAAGAAAGACTTCATCTTATTAACTACGGTCGGTTTCTCATTGCTGGATGAATAATTCTCATCATGTTGAATCCTTGATTATTTATGTTCTATGAATCACATCCTACTCTCATATTTTTAAAGGACCATACTGATTTCTTAATGCCTATTGTCATTTTGACAATACATAAGAAAGATTTTGATGCTCTATTATTTTTCGTTATAATACAACCAGATCATTGTAGTAATAATTTTTGATATAGAGGGTTTCAATTATATTATTATTATTATTTTGAATAACAGGCATGAAACAAGAAGACCTTCATCCTCCGCGGAGGCACCACAACCTTCTCTCATTGTGTCTGCTCCTTGAAAAGAAGAAAGGAACTTATTATTTTCTTGTATTGTTGATTATTGTTTGACTTCTTGATTTCATTGTTTCTATTTCTAGTGTTTCGGTTATTTTTTATATTTAAAGCATATTCATTGCATTAAATTGCTTATTTCTTTAGCAATTGAGTTTGTATTTGGTGGTTCACAGTACATTCTGAGACAAAAAAACAGTACTATGATTTCAATGCGATATCAGTGTGTTATAAGAAATTACGATTTCAATGCTCTTATTGTATCATGCAGTTTAGAGATGTTTTCATATAAACGTGTATAAGGATTAATAGAGATTAAACAAATCATGTAAAACCCTCGTGTGTTTGCTTTACGTGTATATGGATTAATAGAGCTAGTGACACTTTGGACTTTCTAATGTATAATCACCAAATACTTTCGAGTGTAGAAGAAAAATAAAATGGTTAGAGAAATGTGAAAGGCTCATTTTTGGATCAACTTATATAGGTTCTTTTTTTTTTGCTTTTGGAAGTAAAAAATCAAATTATTTTGGCTTTCAAAAGGTTAAATAATAACTTATTTAAGTCGATCTAAACAAATACTAAATTAACTTATATTTTCAATAATCTTCATTATTATATCTCTTTTGATACGTAAGCAGTTTGGAATTTGATATGGCTAGTTGGAATTTCGGATTTTAGGGATAAAAAGATGGAATCAAAAATCAAAGCTACAAGGTATCATTTTTCATTCTTTTGTTTGCGGTAGACACAAGGTATAATCAAAATCAAAGGTTTGCATTTCACACAGTTGGAACATGTTTTGCACTTTCATAGTATACTTTGCTTTGAAACAAATAACTTTTATTTTCTTGTATTAAGTTCGTAGGCACAAGATAACTGCAAAGTCTTATATAGTAAACAAGAAAATAAGAAATAGTCCATATTAATATTTGTAGTAATTTTTGTAGACTTTTGCAGTCAATGTTTCATTGTCGGTTGTAAAATTCCACCATCTTTATTGTATATATAATGTTTGATCTACTTCAACCTACATATACTCGTCGCTGCATTTTATTTTACTTATAAGGAAGGATCAAACTCATTAGAAGTATATTATTTTCTTTATTAACAGAGAAGAAACATGATATACTTCATCTCATTCCATAAGTGGTAGCCAATCCAAAATTTTAAAGAGAATTTTTTTAATTTAGGTCCGTTTCAAAACTTAATCATAGGTCACTTCTGAATTTATTTGCAAATATATGCTGCTTTTAAACATTTCAGCCTCATGTTGCCAAAAATGTACCGACGAAGCTGGTATATGTATTATTTTAAGTTTATAGAGATGACATTTCAAAATGCGCTGGTATTATTTTAGAAATGAACACAGGCGCACTTTCAAAAGTCGTTTGTAATGTTTATTTTTTTAATATGGGCTTATGAGTAAGTGTACATGGATGTGCGTGCATGACAAGGTTAAATATATATATATATATATAATGCTGAGAAAATGAGGTTTGGATTTTCCATAATGTCATAGCTCCACGTATATGGTGGCCAAATGTGTGCGCAATAGAAGAGGGGCCGGTGGTCGGAGTGGTGAACAATAAGATGTGGGTTGACTTCTCAAACAAAATGAATTAACCCGAGGGGAAAACATCAGATGAAGATCATATATCGAAAAGAAAACTCAAAGTATCCAAACTTTATTGCTACAAAAATAACGATTATTACAATAAATTTTGTCGAACCATTATAATAATAGGTGCATAAGGCAAAGGATAATGTAATGGTAAAAGTTGCACAATCTTGAGCTATGAATATGGAGTGTGAATTTTACGCCACGATCCCTGTCGCAAATGAGCATTTTGAGTCAATTTTGTATTGGTTCTTACAAGTCATTGATCTAATTTGAACCGTATTTCTTTAAGGATTTTCCAGAAAAAATACTGCCAACTAAAGCCATTATTATAATGAATCATCAAATATATCTGTCAGGACTATAAATGTAATAAACAAATTCAGTAGATCATCCAAAAATTATATATCATTAACAAGAAAACCATGTTTGAGTGATCTGTTGTAATTATTATTTTGGTCATGATACGGAAATGCATTGAAGGTGAGGATGATTTCTTTATGAGTACAAGAGATTACGTATTGATAAGATATACAAGAATTGTCATACACAATTCTATTTCTTGCACCATATGTGCCAACATATAAAGCAAGGGAGAACCTTAACTAGAATATGTGGAAGTGTTTTCACCCTAGCATGTAACCACCAATAAAGACTAAGCGTGAGTCAAGAGATCCACCTGCCCATTTATAACCCTTGAGGCCCTCAACACGAGTTCAGATAAGTTTGGTTATATCACTATGTCCAAATAGATGTGGAATGAACTTAGTATTATCCGTGAAGAAACATCTACATTTGGATGGAAGGGCTATGTTTAGTTTTCGTATGTTAACATCAAGTAGAAGGCCATTATAGGAGAGTTTTCATTAAAAATCGACATTTTAGGTGGAATGCATTTGTTTCAACTTATTGAGAAGTGCAGTCATGAATTATGTTTTTCTCGAACAATGTTCCCTGCTCTTCAAAGCTTGAAGTTTTCATCTGGCCATCGACTGTCACGTTGGGGGCGTCATTACACCAAAACGATCATTTTGAGACACTTATTTAATTGGATTTCCAATGGTTATTATCGTTATAAATTACCAACAACTATTTTCGTTGGCTAACCATTGCAATGGTTATAAGTGTTAGGACATTTGGTAAGTAGATAACTAAGATGAAGTAAGCAAGGAAAATCTGTAATTTTTCTTTTTTATTTGTACCTCAACTTTTTCTAAGCATTTGCTCTGCCTTCAGTCTTACATAACTTCTTGCTAGGGTTTTCTTCGTTTATGCCTCCTTCAGAACTTTAGGTAACTCTTTTTAAAAAAGAATATGAATCGAATCAACTGTTCAGATCTAGGACTTGGTTTTCTTCTTATATTCAAATCTGTTGATGAACTCAAATCTATGGTTTCATCCTTTTGGTGTTAAAAATGTTTGATTTGCTTGTTTGTATTTTTTTTCTTGGGAAAAATATGGTGATACTTGAACGTTTTTCCCTTTTATAGAATAAAGGAAATTTTATATATTTATTGATCTAGTTGGTTTATTGATTAGTGACTAATCTAACATAATGCTCATACAACAATAGGTCATGGATGTGCTTATGCATTGCCGCTTCTTGCTTTACTTGTTGCCTAACTTCTTCATTGAATTTATTTATTCATTTATTGTGAAGAACCAATTTATTTATTTTATATACGTGAATTTTTTTAAGAGACAATTTTGTTTAATTGATACACATTGTGAATATTTACTGAATTCTTCTATGTGTATACATGGGGTAGGTTCATACATCCAAAATGAAGTTTTTTTTTCAATATAGTCAACTAGATTCATATAAAAACATTCGAATAAAAAAATCATTACGGTTTATTATATTGTCTTGTTATTATTAGTAAGTTATCCAACTAGATTGGTCTCATGCCCTAAACATCATAAGTGCCACCTAGTTAAGATGTATTAGTCATTATACACTTTTGCTTTTTCTGTGTATGAGTTGATTTACAAAAGAAACAGTAGTGTGGATAATATTGGTTAAATCAAATAAATACGGATGAAAGCATAAATTTGAATTTTGTATGGATTACTTATATGCAACTTATGTATCAAAACTATCCTCAAGTACATCATTTACTTTTAAATTAACTTATCAAATTCATCAAAGAGAGAAACATTGGCTATTTGACAAGCTGATGATTATAAAGGAGATAATAGAAATATATTAACTCCACTATGGTGGTTATATAACCCACCCTTTAATAAATGCGACAAAGGGTATGTAATCCCTTTTTAAGCTATGTGTGGTAAACCTTCTCATTTGGTCAACAAAATAGGCCTATCATGAAGCATTTTTTTATATTTTAATTGTTGTGGATATTTTATGTTATTATTTTTGAAAATCTCATGGATTGACAAAAGTTTCATGAAAACCAAGAATTCTAATAAGCATGATCTCTGATTATATAATTAATTCATTTTTCTATTCTTTTATTTTTATTTTTTAAAAACCCTACTCTAGATAGTAGAGCAAGGGGATTTAGATAGCCTGCCAAAACCTAACCCCATTTTTAGCCAATCCAACATAACTCGAAACCCCGACCTTAAGGAAACAATTTTCTTTTTGAACCTGAATTAAATTGTTAATAAAATTGAGGTAAAGTTGTATAGAGAGTAGAGTGAAAATTTTGAAAGAGAGACAACATATGTGACTTTTTGAATCTTAAAAGGCTTCAATAAATTACATACACAACACATGTCTAATAGAATATGTGTTACATTAATTAGTGACTCATTTGAAATATATCCAAAGTTCTATATTAATTTCTTGTTTTATATTACATTGCATCACATTACCAATCTTGTTGGGAGCAAGAACTTGGTCATGCCTATGTCAACATTGATGTTATCAATGGTGGATCACATGTTGGAAAAAAGCTTGCCATGTAGGTAAGCAATCGTTGTATCAATAGACTTGGATAATTATTTTAGTTAGTTTCACTATTTTTAATGTTTGTATTATTTGAAAATTTATAGGAATTCACGATCTTCCCTATTAGTGCCTCTTTATTCAAGGAAGTAACGAAATTGGAGTTGAATATACCATAACCTGAAGGTGATTAATTAGTTTAGTAATATAGTCATTTCTATTCTTTTATATATACCATGTATTATTGTGTAGTTTCATTTTTATATACCTTATATTTTTTGTGATTTCGCATTTTATTTCATAGTCCGTGATTAAGAAGTATGGAAAAGATGCTACTAATGTTGGAGATGGGGGTGGCTTTGCTACTAACATTCATATTTGCGATGCTTTATTTTTTGCTTTACTTATTATTGGTGCATTTTAAAACATGTATCAATATTATTGAAATATCATGCCATAAATCAACTGCATGTTTGTTTTTTATTTTCTGATTCGACTTTATTGTTTGCTTTTTTGTTTTCACCGACAATCTTCAATTAAAATGATGTCCTTTTAGCTTCCACTTTCAATCTTGAATCAAGCACCTAATTTTTTAGTTCAACGGAATAAACTATTAACCTCATGCTTGAAATTTCAAAGGCTTTTTGTCTACAACTTGGTGTTGACGACGCACGTTGCATTACATGGTCTAGAATTATGAAAAATTCACCAATGCTAGCCTTTTGATTGATTGTAACAACAACATTTTTTTGTTAATTCTTCACCAATATATTCTATATTTCTCTGCTCACATTATATCTTTCTCCGTATAGGAAAACAAGGAAGGACTAGAACTATTGGAAATTGTTGGATTAAGTTTCTACTTGATAATGCACTAAAAATCGACATTTTAGGTGGAATGCATTTGTTTCAACTTATTGAGAAGTGCAGTCATGAATTATGTTTTTCTCGAACAATGTTCCACGCTCTTCAAAGCTTGAAGTTTTCATCTGGCCATCGACTATCACGTTGGGGGCGTCATTACACTAAAACGGTCATTTTGAGACACTTATTTAATTGGATTTCCAATGATTATTATCGTTATAAATTACCAACAACTATTTTCGTTGGCGAACCATTGCAATGGTTATAAGTGTTAGGACATTTGGTAAGTAGATAACTAAGATGAAGCAAGCAAGGAAAATTTGTAATTTTTCTTTTTTATTTGTACCTCAACTTTTTCTAACGCATTAGCTCTGCCTTCAGTCTTACATAACTCCTTGCTAGGGTTTTCTTCGTTTATGCCTCCTTCAGAACTTTAGGTAACTCTTTTTAAAAAAGAATATGAATTGAATCAACTGTTGAGGTCTAGGACTTGGTTTTCTTCTTATACTCAAATCTGTTGATGAACTCAAATCTATGGTTTCATCCTTTTGGTGTTCAAAATATTTGATTTGCTTGTTTGTATTTTTTTTCTTGGGAAAAATATGGTGATACTTGAACGTTTTTCCCTTTTATAGAATAAAGAAAATTTTATATATTTATTGATCTAGTTGGTTTATTGATTAGTAGCTAATCTAACATAATGCTCATACAACAATAAGTCATGGAATTGCTTGTGCATTGACGCTTCTTGCTTTACCTGTTGCCTAACTTCTTCATTGAAATTATTTATTCATTTATTGTGAAGAACCAATTTATTTATTTTATATACGTGAATTTTTTTAAGAGACAAAATTTTGTTTAATTGATACACATTGTGAATATTTAATGAATTCTTCTATGTGTATACATGGGATAGGTTCATACATCCAAAATGAAGTTTTTTTTCAATATAGTCAACTAGATTCATATAAAAAAATTCGAATAAAAAAATCATTATGGTTTATTATATTGTCTTGTTATTATTAGTGTGTGCTCCCACTAGATTGGTCTCATGCCCTAAACATCATAGTGCCACCTAGTTAAGATGTATTAGTCATTATATACTTTTGCTTTTACTGTGTATGAGTTGATTTACAAAAGAAACAGTATTGTGGATAATATTGGTTAAATCAAATAAATATGGATGAAATCATAAATTTGAATTTTGTATGGATTACTTATATGCAACTTATGTATCCAGACTATCCTCAAGTACATCATTTAATTTTATATTAACTTATCAAATTCATCAAAGAGAGAAACATTAGCTATTTGACAAGCTGATGATTATAAAGGAGATAATAGAAATATATTAACTCCACTATGGTGGTTGTATAACCCACCCTTTAATAAATGCGACAAAGGGTATGTAATCCCTTTTTAAGCTACGTATGGTAAATCTTCTCATTTGGTCTACAAAATAGGCCTATCATGAAGCCTTTTTGTTTTATTTTAATTGTTGTGGATATTTTATGTTATTATTTTTGAAAATCTCATGGATTGACAAAAGTCTCATGAAAACCAAGAATTCTAATAAGCATGATCTCTAATTATATAATTAAATCTTTCATTTTTCTTTTCTTTTATTTTTATTTTTTTTAAAACCCTACTGTAATGACCCAGAAATTCATGAAACCTTATTTTGGTTGAATTTTGAAAATATATGAATTTATTTGTATAGGAATGTATGGAATTAATTGTGTGCAAGTGTGTGTGCATGTGTGCACGTGCACACTGATATGGCACAAGGAAGAACTCCAAATTTCCTAAAATTAAAACAAGAACTGGAAAAGCCTTACAAACATGATTTTGTAATGAAAATTATCAAACCAGACATGGATATTTGATTTCTGGATTTATATGGATTATTTTAGAAAATAAGACAAAGCAAGTTTTGTTTGAACCAGTAAACAGATTTTACTTAATTTAAACCCAAGATAAATTAGATAAGGATTTGAAACATGTATGCACATATATGTGTATGTCTTTCTGAAACTAAGGAGGAGTTAAGTAAGCCTAGATAAGATATGTATGCATATGTACATTTCTATAAGTACTGAAAGTATTAAAAAGAAATAAGCAAGGGAAAGCATAACATTAAAATAGCAAAAGACATATTGCAAGCAAAACAATTGCTTTAGGCAAAAAATAGAAAGGAGGATTTTTAGAAAATAAACAAGTGACAATGTCATACAATTGTCATGATTTAGAAAGAGAACAAAATAGATATTCTGGAAAAGAAAAGGGGGAATAAGCATTACATGGCCGGGGAACTAAGGGTGAGAATAAGCAAATGAGAAATGCAAAATGCATGAGCACTGGCCAGGGTAAGAATGAGATTTTACATTTGTAAAACCCTAGAAACCCTCTCTTATAAATCCAAGTTTAAACCAGAAAAATCACTTTCTACCCGAGACATTTAAGAAAACAAAGAAGAAAAATATTTGCAAGAAGAAAGGCAAAGTTTCAAAGGGTTTCTTTTCTGGATTAAGCAAGAGGAGCATTTTTCTGTGAGTAATCTCACTAAACCCATGGCATTAAGTCCTGTTATGAGGCAGCCAAGTTTATGTTATTTTTCTATATATTTCTGATTTTATTACTATGGTTTTAATGGATGCTTTAATGGGTGTTTAAGAATGCTTTTGATTGCTTTGATGGTTGAGTATTTTGCTCTGTTTGGCTACACCCAAAAATGTTGAAGTATGAAATCATGAAAGTAAATAGAGAATACTTGTAATTGGTTTAGACATGGCATGGAAAATACAGAAATCAAAATATATATATATATATATGAGTTGCATTACACTTGTGTAAGTGCTGAGGCTCAAATGAAAGATTCATGGGTGCAATGGAAATACCCAAAAGTGCTGAACACTTGATCAAATAGAAAACCCATGAGCCAGAAATCTTGTTTAAGCTAGATCTTGAATTTAGTTCAAACATGGTTGCTTATGAAATAATAATAACCCACATGCCTAGGCCCTATTCACAGTTGCAAATATTCTTGTATTTTCTTTGAGCCAAAATATTTGAGAAGTATGATTTCCCCTGGATATGAATTTTAGCTTGCCTTTGAAGTATGCTTGCAAGTTTTATGTAATGTTTCATGTACACTGTGACTTAATCACCTAGCTATCTCATGATAGGATCAAACATGAACACTTAGTAAATAAACTAAGGATTGTGAGCCAAGAAGACTGCTGGAATGCTTGTTATATTTAAAGTATGCAAGTTGGCACATGGTTTGTTTAAGCCCTGAGATCTTTGTGCAATATTGTGAATTATTTTATTGCAATGTGTCCCCGTGATTCCTTTACGGCAGATGAGGCTAGGAATTAATTTGGTAAATGCAACCCTAAATTGATGAAGTAGGAACTTGAGTTATTCCTAGGTTGGTTGGATTGGAGCTATGATAGTTCCTGAGTATCTCTGTTTGACATGTATGTTTGCATAGTTGAAAGTGTGTACATAATTAGTTTTAATACTGATCATATATGCACAATATATCATAAACAAGTCAGGCAAATTGATTAAAGAAGTTATGCCAACCTATACAAAATGCTTATGTCTCACTTATCTACTTAATATCATGGAATTTTTTATATTGCTCATACCAGATCTTGTATCTGACCCTTGTTTGCTTATGGCATCTGGGGTGTCTCATTTAAAATGGGGCAGCCTCTAATGCTCTTTCAGGGAATGCTGGTTCTAAATAGGAAGCTGCTATGGCTAGTGAGAATGTTTAGATAAGCATGCTAAATTAGAATTAAATAAGAGTTTAGAATGAACTATTTGCATGTAATCTTGGAAGTTTTATAATTCTGATTTTGTTGTTATGTAATGATCTTGAATGTTTGGATTTTATTTAGTTGTTTCAATTGAATTCTGGTAACGTATTAAGGATGGGAAAAACCAAAGACTTAGTTGAATCTTATGCAAGAAAATATCTTTGAGTATTATGGTAGAAATCTGTAGATGATATATGCCTATATTTGAGAAATGGATACATATATATATATATATATATATATATATTGTGTATTAGTCAATCTTGAGTCACTTAAAAACTTTAAGTTTTAAGGTTAAAAATCTGAGTTTAGCTAGAAGTAATATTTCAAGAATTTTGTTACTATATACAGAAGTGTTTTGACAAAAGGAACAATATATATATTTTTGTGCACTGTATAAAGGTGTGTACATGTTTTTAAGGGATTTTTCAAGTATCTTGTATCTGAATTTACATTGCAATAGCCAGGCACTAATGTTTTGATGACCTAGTACCCACCTCAAAAGGAGTGAGGTCTGGGTTGATCAAGATGACCAGAGTTTTTGGGTTTAAAGGAAGAAAATGCACTTTGTAAAATCTGAAGCTTTCTTTGCAAATGCATGTACAAAGACATTTTCAAATACTTGAGCAATTCACTTTTATTTTGAGTAGCTTTCTTAGTCCAGAGAGCACAATACATCTGATATGTACACATATTACTTAAATACTACTTTTGTTAAATGACCATAAAATATGGATTTTCTAAATCCAGTAAAGCAACCTTTAAATTAGGATGCAAGCTGAGGTAACTCAGGGATTAGGGAATGGATTTGATTCAGAGAAACACAACTATATAAATTGTGAATGAATCACTCAACTGGCTTGGTTATAAGTAAAGGAATTTGTGATAAAATCACTCAAGTTGAAAATGATAAATGTGTACATCATTTTTCTTTCTGGCTTTTGATCAAATATCAAACAATTAGATATAAACTATGAAGACTTGCTATATAATCTGAGATCACTTTGCTAAGTCAAACTAACAAACAATCACCATAAGAATGATCAAAATTACTAGGTATAAATTATATATGATTATGGGATTCACTCCCATGACTCAAATATCAAAACCAAGGAAAATGAGCTATGTACTGGATGATTAGAAACTCAAATTCAATCAGGATGCACTCTTGCTTACCAACACTCTGATCCAAGCAAGGGGGTCACATACATCTTCATATGTGTGTGAATATTTATTAATGAACTGATATAAATATATTAGTGGAAAAATTAGGATCCTGGATAATTTAATAGAAAGGCTAAATGACTCTAGGAAATTTATTAATGACTCTAAAAAAAATCCTAGTAAAAATTAGGTAAAATAAATAGGGTCATTTCATTTGGTATCAGAGCTATGTTAAAACTATACATAGCTAAGAATGATTGTATTGATTGATTGAAGTACTATAACCATATGTATGTACTGTTTGTTTGTTTGAGTAAAATAATAATTCAGATAGAAAGTTATAGCAAAAGAAAAATACTCATGATAAACTAACCCTATCTACCCATACCCTAGTTATCCAATCATGGCAGGATCAAGTGCACCACAAATGCTTGATATGCAAGACTTTATGAGGGATTTAAGGGATGGAGTAGGGCAGAGACTTGAGAACCCACATGAGGAACTTTCAAAACTATTAAAAACTTATACCAATTTGGGAGGCAAGAGATTTGAAGGGACTGAAAATGTGATGGAAATTCAAGCATGGTTGAGAACACTGGACAGAATTTTCAATGACATGCAATTGGATGATCAAAGGAAGAGGCAAGTGGCCTCAAGACAACTGAAAGGTGTGGCTTTAAGCTGGTGGGAGGTAGTCATAGCTGGGAGGATTGAGAATGAAATCACTTAGAATCAATTCAAGGAGATGTTGGAAGATAGATTTGTTCCAACATCAGCCAAAACTTTATTGCTTGAAGAATTCATCAAACTTAGGCAGGGAACCTTTAATGTGACTGAGTATACTCAAAGGTTTGAGGGCTTGTCTAAGTATGGAGCTATGCTTGTGGCTGATGAGGCATCAAAGAATGATAGGTATATTAAGGGTTTAAACCCAGGGCTTAGTAGGGCTATGTTGCCATATGCAGATAAAACCTTTGATCAAGTCATTGATCTGGCCTTAAAGTTTGAGCAACATGACAAGGAGAGGGAGAAGTATAGGAGTTTTAAGAACAACAACAACAAGAAAAATAAGGGAAGGTATCACCCCTATGACAAAAAGAAGGAGGAGACAGAAAGCAAGAAAACCAATGATACTAAGACCACTGATACAAAGAGGAAAATAGTGTGTCATCGTTGTGGAAAAGAAGGACATATCAAACCAAGGTGTCCAGAATTGAAGGGAGGAGCTTTCAAGTGCTACCTATGTGGTAAGGAGGGACATATCAAGAGAAATTTCCCTGAGTATAAACAGCAAGGGAAGCTAGCAAGTTTGGAGAGCAAAAGCAAATCCACAGTAGAAGCTATTGCAGAAAACCATGGTCAAGTGGAAGGTACCTTATTTATTTGTACCCTACCCATATCAGTAGTGTATGGTACAGGGGCAACACATTCTCGATTTCCCATGAATTAGTTGCATTGCTTAAATTAAATTGCATACTGGTTGAAACCCCTTTGTTAGTGCAAAGCCCATTGGGAAATTCTAGTGTTTTAAACATGATTTGTGTGGATGTGGAATTAAACATAGGAGGAAATGTTTTTATTTCCAATTTATATGTTTTAAATTACCCAAATATAGGTGTTATATTGGGTGTAGACTGGTTAAGGCAATACAAAGCCATAATTAATTTAGACTCATCCACCGTATCATTACAAAATTCTAGAGGCCAAAGAATCACAATTTTGTGTGAAGTAGCCAAAGAAAGGAAATTATATCATTTGATTGACTTAGATAAGGATTCCAGTGAGCCTTCTATTGAAGAAATCCCCATAATTAACAAATACTTGGATGTGTTTAGAGAAGTTAAGGGTGTTCCACACCACAGACCAGTGGAATTTCAGATTAGTCTCATACCAGGAGCAAGTTCAATTATTAAGAAACCCACTAGGATGGGGCCAAGTGAGTTGAAGGAGTTGAAGAAACAGTTAGAAGAATTGGAAAGAAAAGGATTTATAAGACCAAGTAATTCATGCTGGGGTGCTCCAGTAGTGTTTGTAAGGAAAACATGATGGTACTTTAAGGATGTGTATAGATTACAGGGAGCTAAACAAAGTCACTATCAAAAACAAGTACCCCTTACCTAGAATTGATGATCTTATTGATCAACTTAGTGGAGCAAAAATATTTTCTAGGTTAGACTTGGCATCTGGATTCCATCAGATGAAGGTTGAGGACTCAAGTGTTAAGTATACAGCCTTTAACACTAGGTATGGTTTATATGAGTTTCTTGTCATGCCATTTGGGTTGACAAATGCCCCATCATACTTTGTAGACTTGATGAATAGGATATTCAGGGATTATTTAGACAAGTTTGTATTGATTTTTATTGATGATATTTTGATTTATTCTAAAACAGTAGAGGAACATGAAAATCACTTACACCTTGTTTTGTCTAGATTAAGAGAAAAAGATTTAAAAGCAAAGTTTTCTAAGTGTGCATTTTGGAAAGAAGAAGTGCATTTCCTTGGGCATGTTATATCTGCCAAAGGCATTTCAGTGAACCCCAATAAAATTGTGGCTATCCAAGCATGGAAAAGACCAAGCACAGTAGGATAAGTTAGGTCATTTATGGGGATGGCAGGGTATTATAGAAGATTTATAAAGGATTTTTCTAAGATGTCATCACCTCTTACCAACCTAACTAGAAAGAACCAACCCTTTATATGGACTGAGAAATGTGAGCAAGCCTTTAGTAAAATCAAGGAGACCTTAGTCAATGCACCAGTGTTAAGAGTACCAGAGGGAAATGAGGATTTGATTGTTTATACTGATGCAAGTGGTTCTGGGCTAGGAGCTGTATTGATGCAGCAAGATCAAGTTATAGCCTATGCATCAAGACAATTGAAGCCACATGAATCAAGGTATGCAACCCATGATCTTGAGTTGGCAGCAGTGGTATATGCACTAAAGCTCTGGAGACATTATCTTCTAGGTGCTAAGTTTATTTTATACACTGACCATAAAGCATTGAAATATCTCTTTTCACAAAAAGATTTGAATATGAGGCAGCATAGATGGGTTGAGTTTCTAGCAGCATATGATTTAGACATACTTTATACTCCAGGAAAAGCTAATAAGGTTGCAGATGCTTTAAGCAGGCAACATGCAAAAGTAGCCATGTTAATGATAGAAGAGTTTAGAAATTTATCTCTACTTACTGATTTGGAAATTGAGGAAAACAATGAGGTGAACATGGAGATGATTGAAGGAGGGAGTAAAGGAAAATTAAGTTTGATAACTTTGCAATCAGATTTAATTTTGAAAGTGGGGAAAATGCAAGAGGAAGATCCAGATTTATTAGAAAAGAAAACTCTAATAGAAAAAGGAGAAGAAGTAGCAAACTACCACACTGATAAGAATGGTTACTTAAGGAATAAAGGTAGGATATGTGTTCCAGAAGATATAGGGTTGAAGGAAGAGATACTTAATGAATACCATAGGAGTAAATACTCCATACATCCAGGCAGCACCAAGATGTACCAAAACTTGAAGAGGGATTATTGGTGGAGAGGGATGAAGGCAGATGTAGCCAAACATGTTGCAAAGTGTATGACTTGCCAACAAGTCAAGGCAAAAACCCAAAGACCCTCAGGCCTATTGCAACCTCTAAGCATACCACAGTGGAAGTGGGAAGATATATCTATGGATTTCATAGATGGTCTGCCTAGATCAAAGAGAGGAAATACAAACATTTGGGTAGTAGTTGATAGATTGACTAAAGTGGCACACTTTATACCAGTGAAGGCAGAAAGAAATGCACCTAAACTAGCTCAAATATTCATGAAAGAAGTAGTAAGGTTGCATGGAATTCCTAAAACTATAGTGAGTGATAGGGACACAATCTTTACATCCAGATTTTGGAAGAGCTTTCAAGAAGCCATGGGGAGTGAGTTATCCTTGAGTACTGCATACCACCCCCAATCAGATGGTCAAACTGAAGTAATAAACAAAGTTTTGGAGGATTTGTTGAGGGTATGTGCATTAGACTTTGGAGGTAACTGGGAAGATCACCTCCACTTGGCTGAATTTACATATAACAATAGTTATCAAAGTACCATAGGCATGGCACCATTTGAATCCTTATATGGAAAACCATGTTTGTCACCAATATGTTGGGTTGAAGCAGGAGAAAGGGCTGTCTTAGGGCCTAAGTATATTAAGGAAACCACTGAAAAAATTGAGCCTGTGAGGAGAAAGATGGCAGCAGCTCAAGATAGGCAAACGAAGTTTGCAGATGTAAGGAGGAAGCAGGTAGAATATGAAGTTGGTGATTATGTTTTCATCAAAGTTTCACCTATGAAGAAGGTGTTGAGGTTTGGCAAGTAGGGAAAACTTACCCCAAGATATGTTGGACCTTACAAGATTTTGGAAAGAGTAGGTTCATTAGCATACAAGTTGGAGCTACCAGAAGAGATGAGTGCAATGCACAATGTATTTCATGTGTCACAACTTAGGAGATGGGTGCATGATTAAGAGGAAATTCTAGAGAAACCCACTCAAGTTCAAATAAATCCTGATTTGGTCTATGAGAAAGAACCAGTGGGGATTTTAGCTAAAGAAGAAAAGAAGTTGAGGAGCAAAACTATGAAATTGGTGAAGGTTCAATGGAGCCTAGACCCTAATGATTGTACATGGGAGTTAGAGGATAAGATAAAGATGGATTACCCTAAGCTTTTTGCAGTGGAAGGTAAATTCTAATTTCCTAAAAAGTTTAATATGTATGGTTGTTTTGACTAAATTGTTTGCTTGTGCAATGTTTGATAGATTTTATAAAAATCTGGAAATGTTTAAAGTAAAAATGAGAATATTGTAAGGACACAATTCCTAAAAAGGTGGGGTGATTGTAATGCCCCAGAAATTCATGAAACCTTATTTTGGTTGAATTTTGAAAATATATGAATTTATTTGTATAGGAATGTATGGAATTAATTGTGTGCAAGTGTGTGTGCATGTGTGCACGTGCACACTGATATGGCACAAGGAAGAACTCCAAATTTCCTGAAATTAAAACAAGAACTGGAAAAGCCTTACAAACATGATTTTGTATTGAAAATTATCAAACCAGACATGGATATTTGATTTCTGGATTTATATGGATTATTTTAGAAAATAAGACAAAGCAAGTTTTGTTTGAACCAGTAAACAGATTTTACTTAATTTAAACCCAGGATAAATTAGATAAGGATTTGAAACATGTATGCACATATATGTGTATGTCTTTCTGAAACTAAGGAGGAGTTAAGTAAGCCTAGATAAGATATGTATGCATATGTACATTTCTATAAGTACTGAAAGTATTAAAAAGAAATAAGCAAGGGAAAGCATAACATTAAAATAGCAAAAGACATATTGCAAGCAAAACAATTGCTTTAGGCAGAAAATAGAAAGGAGGATTTTTAGAAAATAAACAAGTGACAATGTCACACAATTGTCATGATTTAGAAAGAGAACAAAATAGATATTCTGGAAAAGAAAAAGGGGAATAAGCATTACATGGCCGGGGTACTAAGGGTGAGAATAAGCAAATGAGAAATGCAAAATGCATGAGCACTGGCCAGGGTAAGAATGAGATTTTACATTTGTAAAACCCTAGAAAACCACACTTATAAATCCAAGTTTAAACCAGAAAAATCACTTTCTACCCGAGACATTTAAGAAAACAAAGAAGAAAAATATTTGCAAGAAGAAAGGCAAAGTTTCAAAGGGTTTCTTTTCTGGATTAAGCAAGAGGAGCATTTTTCTGCGAGTAATCTCACTAAACCCATGGCATTAATTCTTGTTATGAGGCAGCCAAGTTTTTGATATTTTTCTACATATTTCTGATTTTATTACTATGGTTTTAATGGATGCTTTAATGGGTGTTTAAGAATGCTTTTGATTGCTTTGATGGTTGAGTATTTTGCTCTGTTTGGCTACACCCAGAAATGTTAAAGTATGAAATCATGAAAGTAAATAGAGAATACTTGTAACTGGTTTAGACATGGCATGGAAAATACAGAAATCAAAATATATATATATATATGAGTTGCATTACACTTGTGTAAGTGCTGAGGCTCAAATGAAAGATTCATGGGTGCAATGGAAATACCCAAAAGTGTTAAACCCTTGATCAAATAGAAAACCCATGAGCCAGAAATCTTGTTTAAGCTAGATCTTGAATTTAGTTCAAACATGGTTGCTTATGAAACAATAATAACCCACATGCCTAGGCCCTATTCACAGTTGCAAATATTCTTGTATTTTCTTTGAGCCAGAATATTTGAGAAGTATAATTTCCCCTGGATATGAATATTAGCTTGTCTTTGAAGTATGCTTGCAAGTGTTATGTAATTTTTCATGTACACTGTGACTTAATCACCTAGCTATCTCATGATAGGATCAAACATGAACACTTAGTAAATAAACTAAGGATTGTGAGCCAAGAAGACTGCTGGAATGCTTGTTATATTTAAAGTATGCAAGTTGGCACATGGTTTGTTTAAGCCCTGAGATCTTTGTGCAATATTGTGAATTATTTTATTGCAATGTGTCCCCGTGATTCCTTTATGGTAGATGAGGCTAGGAATTAATTTGGTAAATGCAACCCTAAATTGATGAAGTAGGAACTTGAGTTATTCCTAGGTTGGTTGGATTGGAGCTATGATAGTTCCTAAGTATCTCTGTTTGACATGTATGTTTGCATAGTTGAAAGTGTGTACATAATTAGTTTTAATACTGATCATATATGCACAATATATCAGAAACAAGTCAGGCAAATTGATTAAAGAAGTTATGCCAACCTATACAAAATGCTTATGTCTCACTTATCTACTTAATATCATGGAATTTTTGATATTGCTCATACCAGATCTTGTATCTGACCCTTGTTTGCTTATGGATCTGGGGTGTCTCATTTAAAATGGAGCAGCCTCTAATGCTCTTTCAGGGAATGCTGGTTCTAAATAGGAAGCTGCTATGGCTAGTGAGAATGTTTGGATAAGCATGCTAAATTCGAATTAAATAAGAGCTTAGAATGAACTATTTGCATGTAAGCTTGGAAGTTTTATAATTCTGATTTTGTTGTTATGTAATGATCTTGAATGTTTGGATTTTATTTAGTTGTTTCAATTGAATTCTGGTAATGTATTAAGGTTGGGAAAAACCAAAGACTTAGTTGAATCTTATGCAAGAAAATATCTTGAGTATGATGGTAGAAATATGTAGATGATATATGCCTATATTTGAGAAATGGATATATATATATATATATATATTGTGTATTAGTCAATCTTGAGTCACTTAAAAACTTTAAGTTTTGAGGTTAAAAATCTGAGTTTAGCTAGAAGTAATATTTCAAGAATTTTGTGACTATATATAGAAGTGTTTTGACAAAAGAAACAATATATATATATTTTTGTGCACTGTATAAAGATGTGTACATGTTTTTAAGGGATTTTTCAAGTATCTTGTATCTGAATTTACATTGCAATAGCCAGGCACTAATGTTTTGATGACCTAGTCATAAGGTTAACCCACCTCAAAAGGAGTGAGGTCTGGGTTGATCAAGATGACCAGAGTTTTTGGGTTTAAAGGAAGAAAATGCACTTTGTAAAATCTGAAGCTTTCTTTGCAAATGCATGTACAAAGACATTTTCAAATACTTGAGCAATTCACTTTTATTTTGAGTAGCTTTCTTAGTCCAGAGAGCACAATACATCTGATATGCACACATATTACTTAAATACGACTTTTGTTAAATGACCATAAAATCTGGATTTTCTAAATCCAGTAAAGCAACCTTTAAATTAGGATGCAAGCTGAGGTAACTCAGGGATTAGGGAATGGATTTGATTCAGAGAAACACAACTATATAAATTGTGAATGAATCACTCAACTGGCTTGGTTATAAGTAAAGGAATTTGTGATAAAATCACTCATGTTGAAAATGATAAATGTTTACATCATTTTTCTTTCTGGCTTTTGATCAAATATCAAACAATTAGATATAAACTATGATGACTTGCTATATAATCTGAGATCACTTTGCTAAGTCAAACTAACAGACAATCACCATAAGAATGATCAAAATTACTAGGTATAAATTATATATGATTATGGGATTCACTCCCATGACTCAAATATCAAAACCAAGGAAAATGAGCTATGTACTGGTTGATTAGAAACTCAAATTCAATCAGGATGCACTCTTGCTTACCAACACTCTGATCCAAGTAAGGGGGTCACATACATCTTCATATGTGTGTGAATATTTATTAATGAACTGATATAAATATATTAGTAGAAAAATTAGGATCCTGGATAATTTAATAGAAAGGCTAAATGACTCTAGGAAATTTATTAATGACTCTTAAAAAAAAATCCTAGTAAAAATTAGGTAAAATAAATAAGGTCATTTCACCTACTCTAGATATTAGAGCAAGGGGATTTAGATAGCCCGCCAAAACCTAACCCCATTTTTAGCCAGTCCAACATAGAGCATCAATCCCCTAAGCATTCTCGCTTTTTCGGGGGATAACCGCTCCATGTTTTACAGCGCAGCTTGATAGAACTCAAAACCCCGACCATAAGGAAACATTTTTCTTTTTACATGAATTAAATTGTTAATAAAATTGAGGTAAAGTTGTATAGAGAGTAGAGTGAAAATTTTGAAAGAGAGACAACATATGGGACTTTTTGAGTCTTAAAAGGCTTCAATAAATTACATACACAACACAGGTCTAATATAATATGTGTTACATTAATTAGTGACTCATTTGAAATATATCCAAAGTTATATATTAATTTCTTGTTTTATATTACATTCATTCACATTACCAATTTTGTTGGGAGCAAGAACTTGGTCAGCCTATGTCACATTATATGTTATCAATGGTGGATCACATGTTGGAAAAAAGCTTGCCATGCAGGTAAGCAATCGTTGTATCAATAGACTTGGATAATTATTTTAGTTAGTTTCACTATTTTTAATGTTTGTATTATTTGAAAATTTATAGGAATTCACGATCTTCCCTATTTGTGCCTCTTTATTCAAGGAAGTAACGAAATTGGAGTTGAATATACCATAACCTGAAGGTGATTGATTAGTTTAGTAATATAGTCATTTCCATTCTTTTATATATACCTTGTATTATTGTGTAGTTTCATTTTTATATACCTTATATTTTTATGATTTCGCATTTTATTTCACAGTCCATGATTAATAATTATGGAAAAGATGCTACTGATGTTGGAGATGAGGGTGGCTTTGCTACTAACATTCATATTTGTGATGCTTTATTTTTTGCTTTACTTATTAATGGTGCATTTTAAAACATGTATCAATATTATTGAAATATCATGCCATAAATCAACTGCATGTTTGTTTTTTATTTTCTGATTCGACTTTATTGTTTGCTTTTTTGCTTTCACCGACAATCTTCAATTAAAATGATGTCCTTTTAGCTTCCACTTTCAATCTTGAATCAAGCACCTAATTTTTTAGTTCAACGGAATAAACTATTAACCTCATGCTTGAAATTTCAAAGGCTTTTTGTCTATAAATTGGTGTTGACGATGCACGTTGTATTACATGGTCTGGAATTATGAAAAATTCACCAATGCTTGTAACATCCCACTATTTTGGACCATTCTAATCGACAATAAATCCTCACATGTCAGACTTGAATACTTCAAAACAGTGGATTGTTAAGAAAATTCGGAGCAAATAAAAACAAACACAGAATCACAGACACAGAATATCAGAATAACTCGCAGCGGAAATAAAATACCATAGTAGTTCATGAAGCTACTACATAAATAATCTCAAAACAGATACAAAATATCATAGTCTGAAAAGCAAATACAACAAAAGTATGAATACATAAGTCAACCAATACAAAAGCAATACTGCATAGGAAATAACTGAAATGGAAATAGGTGAACAGATAGACAAATAGCTCCAGCAAATCTCTAGCTCCAGAAGATGAATCTAAAGTAATGATACTCAGACTGACCTGAGCGTAAAGCAAAATACAAAACACTCGAGTCAGGACATACATACTTATATAATGTAAACCAACTCAAGTGAACTGTAATAGAAATGCACAAGTAATTTAAAGGATGCCTAGGATCGTCCATCCTTTAAGGATCCGTTAAACCATATACTATGTAGTAATGAACGATATCGTAGTAATGTCTAAAGTAAAGCAAACTATACAAAATAATAGTGTTAATGTGACTGGGGTAGCGCAAAGATGCAGCAATTGCCCACCTCTAGCCACACTTTATAACATCCAACCGTTATTATAACCCGTGGTTATAAATTTCAAAATGGATTATATTTCAAATCAAAACATCATTTGCACTTCAAAACCAAATAAAAACGATATCATTTCTATTTAAAATATATATATATATATTCATTTCTAAAAATCAAAGCACTTTCAAAGTTATAACACTTCGAAACCAAAACACTTGAAATTACACCACTTTACAAATGTTTTATTTAGAAAATCCACAACACCTTGAAAAATGTGATATTTAGAAATTACAACACCTTAAAAATGTAACCCATATATAATAGCATTTCGAAAATGTTACATTTTTAGAAAGAGTAGCACTTTTAAGACATAACCTTAAAACGCTAGCATTTTTCAAATGCTACAAATTCTATTACATTTCTACTATAACATATTTAAAACATCATATCTTATAATTTATCATAGCATTTTATAAAAATCAAATTTTACTTCACAAAATCATTTATTTAGATATCAATTAAACTATGATTTAGTTAAATAAATATTATTACGACATATCCACTTTTCCAAAGTTGTATCATTTCTAAGTTCATCCATTCAATTATAACAATTTCAAAACATTGTATTTTAGCATTCGAAAATGTTGCCTTATTCAAAACAGTAGCACTCAGAAAATGCTGCTGTACATATAGTGGTAATTTGAAAAACAATGCATTTTAGAAACAGTAGCACTTATGAACCGTTACTGTAGAAACAGTGTAAATTTGAAAAACCAATACATTTCAGAAACAGTAGCACTTACAGAACGTTATTGTAAGTATAGTGTTAATTTGAAAAACACTACAATAAAACCACAGCATTTCTGAAACGCTACAATTACTGTTATAAGTTTATTATAACAATTTAAAACAATATATTTTCCACTTTTTCTCATTTTTAACTTATCAAACTTTTTCCACTTTTCAAAATTATTTATATGGATATTACTTAACTTATATTAATAAAATAACATTTTATAATTAAATATCCAATTAAATTATGATTCATTTATTAAGTCAAATTTACATTATAATTTGCTTAACTTTTCATTTTAACAAACAAATCTTAATATTTCTTTCTTTTAAAAATATCCATTTCATAACTAAAATATTTTAATTACTAAGTTAAGTTTAAAATTCCATTTTAATCAAAATTTCAATTATTAAGTTAAATCAAATTTTAAATTTCAATTTAAACCATTTATCAACTTATAAAATTTTAACTTATAGAAAATCACTATTTAAATCATTTAAATCCAATTTAAGTTAAAAATCGATATTTTTAAAATTTAAAATACTTAATAATTTTAGAAAAATCATTTTAAAATTTAACCACGGGTCAGTATAATATTTTATAACCTAGGTCAAGTGATACAGATAATATATCATTTCAATCCGTAATAAATTAAAATTCCGGGTTTTATCATTTCAAACCCGCAATCCCAAGTCAAATAAAAATCGCTCGAGCCTATCATTTCAGCTCGTAATGACTTTTCCCTATTCTAAAGTTCGTTCGGGTATGTATCATTTCAGCCCATAGTGATTCTATACTAACTGGGAACTTGTAGTGTGAGAAACAGAAAATAAATAAACAGTAAAACATATCATATGATGTCAGGTGATGCAACAGGTATATAATCAGGTAATATCATCATATAATGTCAGATAATAGGCAGATGTGAGCATATAACATAGCATATCAACTACTACAATTCAAGCGACATTGTTTCACATTTATATAAGTACGATTTGTCGAGAGTGATAAACTCACCTTTGAAAGCTAGAGACGACAATTCGAGACACACGAACAAACTTCGCAAAGCACGACAAAGCACGAATAGATTTGAGTGGATGAAGAGTCAAGATCTAACTCTTGTAAACAACAAATATACAACATATCTAAGTATATGATTGTACAAAAGAATTTAGACTTAAACAAAAATCAAAATATGAACAAAGTGAAGCAAGAGGACTTTACCAACTCAAGTGGGCTCGGCCACATCACGATTGGGCTTGACCATCATCACAAATGGCTCGGCCATGACTAGATCTGAAGCAAGCATGCTCGGCTATGGTCAGCAAATAAAAGGCAAAGCAATGGGATGTGAAGAGGTAGGAGTTCATGAATACAAAGAGGCAAGGTAGGTGAATGGTCATGGGGTTCAAGTGCATTGGGTTCGGCCCTAGGCTAAAGGTCTCGGCCCTAGGCTAAAGGTCTCGGCCTGGGTTCAAGCATGGTCAGGTCAGATCAGAAGTGGCGCCAGTGGTCATGTCAGGTCATGTCGTGGTTGGAGGAGGAGGCATAGGTGGTGGTGGCCGAGACTACAAGGAGGAAAGGTGGTGATTGTAGGAGTTCGGCTAGGGGTTTATGCATGTTTGGTGATGGCTTTTGGTCAGGCAGGTCACGGCAATGGTAGGTGTGGTCATCAGGTGGTGCTGGTCGATCAGGTGATGGTGGAGGAGTAGGAGTAGGAGGTGATGGTCAGTGGTTAGGTCAGGTTTGGTGGTGATCATATTGGAGGCCGAGCATGCTTACAAAGCAAAATAGAAGAAGAAAAAGGAAAGAGAAGGAAAAAGGAGAAAACCATGGAAAAAAACTTACTGAATTTCTCAGTAGAAAATGAGAACGAAAATGAGAAGAGAAATGAGATGAGAAGTGACATGCTGTGCGTGAAAAAATGAAGAGTTTTGAACGGCAGAACGTGAGGAAGTGAACGGGTAAGAAAGTGAAGAGGCAACCAATAAAAGTAACTTAAGCCCTTAGGAATTTCCAAGCCCAATATCAATACAAATTTAACACAACAAAATAAGCATGGCCCAAACACAATAAAAGATGGGAAAATAAAATAGAAAATGAACAATGAAAATGCAGAGAAAATTTGCGTGTGAAACGCTGAATTTTATCAATTTTAAAAAGTTTAAAACAGAATTTGATGAAACGAAAAGCAAGACGAATATCAGAATCAAATACAGTTTCAAAGAAAAATATTAGAAAAATAAAATTCAAATTAAAAAATTTCAACTGAAAGTCAAAGTTTGACCAAAGTTGACCAAAATATAAATTTCTAGAAATCATTATTTAATTATATTTGGAAAACAAATTAGAAACAGAATCCAAAATACATTAGAAAATTTCCAAACTTTCCATTTAAAATGATTAAAAATCAAAGTTTCAAATAAAATTGAATTAAAATTTTTATTAAATTTTTGGGTTGTTACACTCTCCCCCACTCAAAACCTTTCGTCCTCGAAAAGGAAGAAGGTAGGAGAATAGAAACAACTAGAAAGAAAAATAGGTTGAAAGACAAGGATAAACAATTAATTTTGAACTATATAAATTTCAATTTAAATTAATTAATATTTAATAATTTGGTTAAACCCATTTGTAAAATTTCTTGCTTCCTTTATAAATACTATTTATATGTTTAAATAACACCTTTATAAATATATGAAAACTTATTTGAATACAATTATTTATATCATTACTTATATTTACAAAGAAGCTATTGAAAACATTAAATCCATAATTCATAAATTTATTAATTTATCTCAAGATACTTTTCAACATTATTAATAAATCAATAATCATTTTCTTTAAATATATTGTATTTAATTAATAACTTCTAAAATATTTACAACACTAATAATTTACTATTAAACCATGTAGTATATAAACAAACAATATTTTAAACATTTTAAATTATTTAGAAAGAGAATTGATCAAAATATCCTTTATATAATACTTTATCAAAATACTTTTATAACTTGATGTCTTAACAGGTTTATCCTCATTCTTGCAAACTCTGGCCATGCGTTGATCAGGCGCAAAGCTAGATTTTCCCAAGTATTCAGTAGACTTGTTTCAACACCCAGTGAAAATACTGGAAAAACCTTCGAAACCGATATGGAAAGTACAATCCAAACAAATCAACCGAATCAAACCGAATCATGGATCGCAGATACACAATGGTTACGCTTGGATCCCTTAGGAAACATCCGTACCCGTAGGCCGTCACAGCCCCTGTGAATTAATCCATGATAACAACTGTAGATCGCAAATACACAATGGTTACGCTTGGATCCCCCAGGAAACATCTGTACCCGTAGGCCGTCACAGCCCCTGCGGATTACGCTACAAAACGACCATAGATCGCAGATACACAATGGTTACGCCTGGGTCCCCTAGGAAACATCCGTACCCATAGGCCGTCACAGCCCCTGCGAATTACGCTATGCAGTCGAGTTCATAAGACCATGGGTAACGCCATGGATTCGATGGACACTCGAGTATCATATCCGGAAAACCAAATCAGAGAGAATAATATCGATAGAATGAATCCCAAATGTGGCCACAAATAGGATATCAAGCAGAAGGCACTTTCCATATCTTTACTTCGAAAATATGTATCATATAGTACCTTTTCAAATCAATTTCAAATATCATACTTATATAAAGTCCATTATATATAAGATTTTCATTTTCAAATCAAATACTTTCCAAATCAATAGTATATCAAATCACACTTATATAGACTTCGATTATATAAGATTTCGCTTTTCAAATTGAGTGCCTTTCCAAATCAATAGTTTTCGAATCAACTTCATACTTATACAAATCAATTTTATATAAGTTCGATAACTCCCAAATCAAGTATTTAGAAAAATAAGGTTCTCAAATTCCAATTCGTTTCAATACCAGTTTAGTTTCAAAATCATATACGATTTCACCAAATTATTTCTTCTAAACTAAATACCTTCAGTTTCAAAGTTTCTAAGGTAATAGGTTTAGAAAATAATCCAAGTTTGTTTCCAAATCAACATATTTTATGTCAAACAAATTCATTTCCAAAATCATAGTACTTTCAAGGATATAATACTTTCGAACCCAAACAATTTGAAATAATAATACTTTGGAAATCATAATACTTTGAAATTCAAACTTTGGAAATCATAACACTTGAAATCATAACACTTTCCTTCAAACAGTTTAGATATTAATAATAGTATATAAAATAAAATAGTAATAAGTTAAAACAATTTATATCAAAATAATTAGTATTTTTAAAATAGTTTATATTATAAATAGTTATATTAAAAATAGTTTATATTAAAATTAATATAAAAATGGTTTTAAATATAATTTAAAATACTTTATATAATAAAAATAGTTTCCTCAAATTTCACCAATCAATTCAAATTAACACGAGTTTCAAGATTCAAATTAACTTTAATCTCAATTCATTAATTTCAATTCAATTCAGTTCCTCAATAAACCATTTCAAATTTTATCGATTTCAAATGCAGATTTGAACCACAAAATAAACCATTTCAATTTCAATATATTTCAAAGCGTTATATATTCAATATTTCAAAACTAAATTTGATAATTTCATTTATATCTCAAATTCACTTTACTATTATTTAGTTTGAAATATTTACTTAATCATTTCAATAACATCTAAATACAACCTCTATTTTCAAATTTAAATAAACAAAATATCCCATTCAAATTTATATAAATTTGAAATATGCATTTAAGTCACTTTTAATTAAATCCAAGTTATAAAAATCATATCTTTGAAATTTCAATTTTTAATAAATTTCAGATCAAACTTATTTAAGTATAATTCTTAAATAAATATAATTTCAAATCAATCTCACATTTATCTTTCCAACCTGAATCATTATAACTCTATATTTGAAAGTATATAGATATCAAATAAATACTGGGTTTTAAATCCCAATCTATTTTCGAAATCAAATCTTTTTCTCAAAATCAATTATACCCCAAAAATGATTTTTCAGTTTATAACCATCCCTTTAAATCCTTTAAACTATTTATTTTTATTTGAAAGATCCACTTTACCCTTTGAAAATTATTATTGTTATATATATAAATAGTTTTATAAAAGATGTTACTAAGTTAAAACATTTAAAACTAAATTTTTATTCAAAATATTTAAAACTAAATTTCATATTAGTATAATTCAAAATAGTCTTATTTATTTACTTAACAAAACAGTTTCAAACTTATTTAAATCATATTACTTCAGATGTAAACATACAAAACTAAACTTATATACTTTATCAAATAATTTATTCTTCCAAAATTTCTTAGCTTTAAAAATTAAACCTCGATTTGGAAGTGTTCGAACATTCAAAATAGTCGGAGAAATCAAATTTCCAATCCAAGAGTTGGAAATCAGCAACAAATTAGGAAATCAATTTCAAAAGATAGGGTTATACCAAATCAAATCCAAAACTCGAGGACTGATCACCGGGCTCGTTCAAACTGTTTCAAATATATATACATATATCTTTCGAATATCAAATCATACTTTGGAATTCGAAATCAAATTGGTGTCACAAAATCAATCGCATAGAAAAGCTACTAAAGTGGCCTCTCCCCCACTCTGAAACTCAAAAATCAATGTCGATGATGTATGCACTCATCACCGAAATCATTCTCCAGCGACATAAGTGGGTTCTGGACTTCTATTTTTTTGAGAACTTCTTTGAAATTTCTTTGAAATCATTGGAACTCATTTAAAGTCATTTGAAACATTTCTTATTCGAAAAATACTTTCAAATCATATTATTATATATTTTCAAAATCTTAAAACCAGTTTCAAAATGCCGGAGTTCAATCTCTCAAATTTCAAATTCAAAACCCTTCAGTTATAAATCATTTTTATATAAATCAATTTCTTATATAATTTCCAAAATTTCAAATCCTTTCGAAACTTCAAATTCTCATTTTTAAAAGGTATATAATCCTTATCTGAAACATTTCACTTTTATATATAAAATATAATCATTCTTATCAAAATAATAATTCTGATGTATAAACAAACAAACACGAATTTTTCAAGGGATGATTCAAGAACGGATTTCAAAACAAAGATAGAGATTCAAATTAGAGGAACTCTAATCAAATAGAATTCTGATTCGGAGATAGGCTCGAACGAAGATGAGATAATTAATTACAAAATAGTAGATGGACATACTTATATAAATCGCGGGCGACCTTAGCCGAGTCAACCGTGACTTCAGGAATATGATCGATGCAAAATTCTAAGGCAAATCGACATTCGATCGCCAGAGATAGAATTTGGCATAGCAAAAGATAGAAGCATCTAAACCGAGGGTATAGAAATCTCCAGTGAATCAATGCCAATTGTAAGGGAGTTTCACCTCTTTACAAATCATTCAAAGATTGGCGGGATCGCCGAGTTTTATAGAGGTCAGTCGAAGTGGAGTTATGAAATGCTCCAGAATCAAAAGAATACAAATAGGGTAAAACAAGAATGGATTTCAGAGCAAGTAAGAGCGTTCCAAAATTCAAAGGAATCCTAATCGTGAGGATCCTAATCAAAGAAATTACCAACAAGGTGGACAAGGAAAGGAAAAAGGTCTAGAAAAATTTTGCTTTCAAAACAAGAAAATTTATATCAAAATAATCTTTGAAAAAAAATCCTTTGAAAATCATTTTATACTTTGAAAATATGTTCTCTCACAAAGAAATGATTCTGAGATTGATTTCACTCATTCTAGGGTATTTCTACCCTATCTCTAATGAGTTTTTGCTCCGCAGGCTAAGGTTTGCCTAAAACCAAAGCTCTGATACCAAATGTAACATCCCACTATTTTGGACCATTCAAATCGACAATAAATCCTCACATGTCAGACTTGAATACTTCAAAACAGTGGATTGTTAAGAAAATTTGGAGCAAATAAAATCAAACACAGAATCACAGACACAGAATATCAGAATAACTCGCAGCGGAAATAAAATACCATAGTAGTTCATGAGGCTACTACATAAATAATCTCAAAACAGATACAAAATATCATAGTCTGAAAAGAAAATACAACAGAAGTCTGAATACATAAGTCAACCAATACAAAAGCAATACTGAATAGGAAATAACTGCAATGGAAATAGATGAACAGATAGACAAATAGCTCCAGCAAATCTCTAGCTCCAGAAGATGAATCTAAAGATGTGATACTCAGGCTGACCCGAGCGTAAAGCAAAATAAAAAACATTCGAGTCAGTACATACATACTTATACAATGTAAACCAACTCAAGTGAACTGTAATAGAAATACACAAGTAACTTAAAGGATGTCTGGGATCGTCCATCCTTTAAGGATCCGTTAAACCATCTACTATATAGTAATGAACGCTATCATAGTAATGTCTAAAGTAAAGCAAACTATACAAAATAATAGTGTTAATGTGACTGGGGTAGCACAAAGCTGCAGCAATTGCCCACCTCTAGCCACACTTTATAACATCCAACCGTTATTATAACCCGTGGTTATAAATTTCAAAATGATTTATATTTCAAATCAAAACATCATTTGCACTTCAAAACAAAATAAAAACGATATCATTTCTATTTCAAATATATATATTCATTTCTAAAAATCAAAGCACTTTCAAAGTTATAACACTTCGAAACCAAAACACTTGAAATTACACAACTTTACGAATGTTTTATTTAGAAAATCCACAACACCTTGAAAAATGTGATATTTAGAAATTAGAACACCTTAAAATGTAACCCTTATATAATAGCATTTCGAAAATGTTACATTTTTAGAAATAGTAGCACTTTTAAGACATAACCTTAAAACGCTAGCATTTTTCAAATGCTACAAATTCTATTACATTTCTACTATAACATATTTAAAACATCATATCTTATAATTTATCATAGCATTTTATAAAAAATCAAATTTTACTTCACAAAATCATTTATTTAGATATCAATTAAACTATGATTTAGTTAAATAAATATTATTACGACATATCCACTTTTCCAAAGTTGTATCATTTCTAATTTCATCCATTCAATTATAACAATTTCAAAACATTGTATTTTAGCATTCGAAAATGTTGCCTTATTCAAAACAGTAGCACTCAGAAAATGCTGCTGTACATATAGTGGTAATTTGAAAAACAATGCATTTTAGAAACAGTAGCACTTATGAACCATTACTGTAGAAACAGTGTAAATTTGAAAAACCAATACATTTCAGAAACAGTAGCACTTACAGAACGTTATTGTAAGTATAGTGTTAATTTGAAAAACACTACATCAAAACCACAGCATTTCTGAAACGCTGCAATTACTGTTATAAGTTTATTATAGCAATTTAAAACAATATATTTTCCACCTTTTCTCATTTTTAACTTATCAAACTTTTTTCACTTTTCAAAATTATTTATTTGGATATTACTTAACTTATATTAATAAAATAACATTTTATAATTAAATATCCAATTAAATTATGATTCATTTATTAAGTCAAATTTACATTATAATTTGCTTAACTTTTCATTTTAACAAACAAATCTTAATATTCCTTTCTTTTAAAAATATCCATTTCATAACTAAAATATTTTAATTACTAAGTTAAGTTTAAAATTCCATTTTAATCAAAATTTCAATTATTAAGTTAAATCAAATTTTAAATTTCAATTTAAACCATTTATCAACTTATAAAATTTTAACTTATAGAAAATCACTATTTAAATCATTTAAATCCAATTTAAGTTAAAAATCGATATTTTTAAAATTTAAAATACTTAATAATTTTAGAAAAATCATTTTAAAATTTAACCACGGGTCGGTATAATATTTTATAACCTAGGTCAAGTGATACGGATAATATATCATTTCAATCCGTAATAAATTAAAATTCCGGGTTTTATCATTTCCAACCCGCAATCCCAAGTCAAATAAAAATCGCTCGAGCCTATCATTTCAGCTCGTAATGACTTTTCCCTATTCTAAAGTTCGTTCGGGTATGTATCATTTCAACCCATAGTGATTCTATACTAATTGGGAACTTGCAGTGTGAGAAACAGAAAATAAATAAACAGTAAAACATATCATATGATGTCAGGTGATGCAACAGGTATATAATCAGGTAATATCATCATATAATGTCAGATAATAGGCAGATGTGAGCATATAACATAGCATATCAACTACTACAATTCAAGCGACATTGTTTCACATTTATATAAGTACGATTTGTCGAGAGTGATAAACTCACCTTTGAAAGCTAGAGACGACAATTCGAGACACACGAACAAACTTCGCAAAGCACGACAAAGCACGAATAGATTTGAGTGGATGAAGAGTCAAGATCCAACTCTTGTAAAAAACAAATATACAACATATCTAAGTATATGATTGTACAAAATAATTTAGACTTAAACAAAAATCAAAATATGAACAAAGTGAAGCAAGAGGACTTTACCAACTCAAGTGGGCTCGGCCACATCACGGTTGGGCTTGACCATCATCACAAATGACTCGGCCATGACTAGATCTGAAGCAAGCATGCTCGGCTATGGTCAGCAAATAAAAGGCAAAGCAATGGGATGTGAAGAGGTAGGAGTTCATGAATACAAAGAGGCAAGGTAGGTGAATGGTCATGGGGTTTAAGTGCATTGGGTTCGGCCTTAGGCTAAAGGTCTCGGCCTGGGTTCAAGCATGGTCAGGTCAGATCAGAAGTGGCGGCCAGTGGTCATGTCAGGTCATGTCGTGGCTGAGGAGGAGGCATAGGTGGTGGTGGCCGAGACTACAAGGAGGAAAGGTGGTGATTGTAGGAGTTCGGCTAGGGGTTTATGCATGTTTGGTGATGGCTTTTGGTCAGGCAGGTCACGACAATGGTAGGGGGTGGTCATCAGGTGGTGCTGGTCGATCAGGTGATGGTGGAGGAGGAGGAGGTGATGGTCGGTGGTGAGACCAGGTCTGGTGGTGATCATATTGGAGGCCGAGCATGCTTACTAAGCAAAATAAAAGAAGAAAAAGAAAAGAGAAGGAAAAAGGAGGAAACCATGGAAAAAAAACTTACTGAATTTCTCAGTAGAAAATGAGAACGCAATTGAGAAGAGAAATGAGATGAAAAGTGATATGCTATGCGTGAAAAAATGAAGAGTTTTGAACGGTAGAACGTGAGGAAGTGAACGGGTAAGAAAGTGAAGAGGCAACCAATAAAAGTAACTTAAGCCCTTAGGAATTTCCAAGCCGAATATCAATACAAATTTAACACAACAAAATAAGCATGGCCCAAACACAATAAAAGATGGGAAAATAAAATAGAAAATGAACAATGAAAAGTGCAGAGAAAATTTGCGTGTGAAACGCTGAATTTTATCAATTTTAAAAATTTTAAAACAGAATTTGACGAAACGAAAAGCAGGACGAATATCAGAATCAAATACAGTTTCAAAGAAAAAGATTAGAAAATAAAATTTCAAATTTAAAAATTTCAACTGAAATTCAAAGTTTGACCAAAGTTGACCAAAATATAAATTTCCAGAAAATCATTACTTAATTTATTTGGAAACCAAATTAGAAACAGAATCCAAAATACATTGGAAAAATTCCAAATTTTCCATTTATAATGATTAAAAAAATCAAAGTTTCAAATAAAATTGAATTAAAATATTTGTTAAAATTTTTGGGTTGTTACAATGCTAGCCTTTTGATTGATTGTAACAACAACATTTTTTTGTTAATTCTTCACCAATATATTCTTTATTTCTCTGCTCACATTATCTCTTTCTCTGTATAGGAAAACAAGGAAGGACTAGAACTATTGGAAATTATTGGATTAAGTTTCTACTTGATAATGCACTATGAGTAAGTAAATTAATCCATTAGATCTAATTAACTTTATTCATTCTTTGGGGTGTGTACTATGAGTACGCAGGATCTTGGGGAATTAAACATTTTTTAAGCTATTTTTTTCCATTTTCATAGGTATTTTTAAATATTAATTAATGTGTGATAAAGCATGCTGAAAAATTCCTGGATTTCACTCAAACTATTAAAAAATGTCAAATCAAATAATTTTGTTCATTTTATGCTCAAACTCCTATTTCTTTAAAAGAATGGTTACTTAAAATAATTTAACACTACATCGAAATATGGAATTTCCAACACATTTATTTTATATTTGCTAACAATATTTTCCATTGCAACGTAACAACATGGTATATCCATTACAACTTTAGGAAAATCATTTGTAAATGACCAATTATTTTTCATCAACTTTACGAAAACCATCGGCTTATGCAGACGACCTAAGTTTCACGTTGACTATTTGGAAAGACATACAAGATCACTAACAAACATTGCATCGTTTTATATGCCTTATGGCATATATGGAAAATTTGATGTATAAATTTAAGTCATAATCGCAAGTTAAATTGGAAAGACATGAAAGGACATAATTTATAATGGGTGGCAACCTCATCAAAAATACGATGAAGATTGAATTATGAATTAACAACTATATTTGACGTCACAAGTGAACATAATACAAGCCTTTTTCCATGTACTGCATAAGTAATTTTTGATTTTAATGTTTATTATGGTTATTATTATTCAAACATTCAATTATTCATGATTATAATTTTTTTTGCATGGATTATTTAACAAATTTTGAATACAATATTACTTTTGTCATATATATATATATTGTTATATTCCATTTAATTGAAAGCCTTGTTTATAAATTTATAGCAAGCATCGTTTATTATATATATGTAGTCAATGAAATTACACACTACAAGTTATATATAACCTTCTAAACTGGTCTAATTGATATCAAATCTTTTTATACGTATCTAATCAAATACATAACAGGAAGCACAAATGATATTATACATACATGCATACACACACGCACACTAATATATACACACACACACACACATATATATATATATCTTGGTGATTGTTGTAGCGAAACATGCGAATAGAATTTTAGGAATAAATCCAAAAAATACAATCATCTTATTACTAAATTGTAGAGTTCATTGCTTAAAATTTATTGCTATTATTTAATAGGCTTTATGATTGGCTGATATACACATATTTTTCAATTTGTTATAGGAACTCAACTTTTTTCCTAGGAATTGATGATTAAAGAAAATAATAATATTAACCATATATCATATGGCTAGTGTTTCTCTCTTTGATAAATTTGATGGTGTTAAGTTCAAAAGTAAATGATTTACTTCAGATGGCTTAGATATGTAAGTTGCAAATAAGCAATCCATACAAAATTAAAATTTCGTCTTTCATCCTTATTTATTGTAATGACCTGAAATTTCACTGCTTTGTTTAGTAAATATTTAATTAACTTTGAATATTCAAATATAAGTTTTATAATGAAAATAAACTCATTTTAATTAATTAATAATGACGGTGAAATTGTTTTCAAAATTTGTTTTAAAATAGTTCATAGAAAAACATAAAATATGACCAAAGAACGTTTTTCGAAATTTCGACCTTTCGACACTGGAAAGTTGTCGGAAACGTTGTTCGTCTTTATGCACTATATATACATATATACAAGAGTTAATTAACTAAATAAGAATACACTTATAAATAAGTTATCTTATATTAATTTGGATTAGAAAGTGATGTGACTAAACATAATAATTATATATATAAAAGAAAGTGATGTGACTAAACATAATAATTATAAATATATAAAAAAGAAAGTGATATGACTAAACGTAATTATATATATGAAAGAGTGATGTGGCTAAACATAATTATATATATATATATATTATAAAAGATTTGTGATGTGACTAGATATAATTATGACAAGTTATATTATTTAATTCATTTTGCGCCTATATATACCCTACCTCTCTCTCTTCTCTCTCACGTTCTCCTTTTCATTTCATTTCTTCATTTTCTCTCTTCTTCTCCGAGCTTCCATCAATGGCTTCCACCTAGAGAATTTGAGAAGAAAATAGCTCAAAATAGCTTAACCCTTAGATCTATACTTCTATCTTCATCACCATGACTTTCTAAGCGCAAAGATCTAAGTTTCATCACCATCAGAAGCTCAGCCACCCACTTTTTACCCCATGGCCGAAAGTTAAAGTGAAGAGGAGGGTAGTTTGGGAGCTTCGGTGAAGGAAAAAGAGAAGTAGGTTATGCCAGAATGAAGGTAGAAGCCTTACGGAGGAGTTGGAAGCAAGTTAGTAAGTGAAAGGTCGGATATTTCCTTGATTGAAGGTCATGGCCCAACTCAAAGTGGAGGAGTAGAGTTTGAAAGCTAGTACGTGTAGCGGAAGCTCCATTGGATAATCCAGAGAAGCTATGGAGAATAAGGGAGCTAAGAAGGTGAGATATCGAGAAACACTTTCCTTTCTAGTTTACGAATAAAATGATTTGCAAGTTAGAAGAAAGTTAAGATTATTATTTACATATGCCATAGCTAATTGGGAAAGAACTGTTTATGATATTTTACAAAATGTTAGAATTTAACATAACTAATTTAAATAACAACATCCATGCACTCACGTTTCATGGTAATGTCGATTCCTCCCATATTCATGTGCATAAAATGCACGCTGGAAGCTCAGGGTTCATCCAAGCCCATATCTCTCAAGAATTACCTGCTTCAAATTCTAAAGTGGCATCTCAATCCACATGGTCCTCTCTTTTCAAACCCTAACCGAGGAACGCTGGTTCTTTTTCTCCAAGATCCTTTGATACGATAGTGATTGACGGTATGAATATACTGCCGGCTAAGGTCGTTCAAGAAGGACTGAATTATTGGTCCGAATACTTGGTCGGTTTCTTCTCGGATTCTTCCGCTCCTTACATGAAAGTTCGTAACCAATGCAAGCGTGTATGGAATTTGAAAGGTAGTCTTCGTATTTGATTTTTCAATACTATGTTTTACTTCAAATTCGCTAATAAGAATGACAAGCTAAGGGCTCTTGAGACCAGTCCACTTATCATAGAGGGAAAACCGTTTATTATTACTCCATGGAGTCTCGGTGTGGACAAAACTAGAGAGCAAGTCTTTCTATTCCTGCTTGGGCTACCTTTACTCATATTCCATCTGCCCGTCTGCCTTTGTTAGGCTTAAACTGGCTTGCCAGTCTTATTGGTGACCTCAAATGCTTTGATTCCAATACTGAAGCCCGAAAAACTTTACACTACGCAAGAGCATTAATTGAGATTACTCCATCTAAGCCTTTTCCATCAAAGCTCAAAGTTAGAATTGATGAAGGTCATGATGTGGAAATGGATGTGAAATACAAGTGGAAACCTAATATTTGCCTATCCTGTCAGTCTTTTGGTCATATTTCGGATGCGTGTAAAACTGGGTTGGCCTCCCTGCCTCCTTCTACTAAGGTTCCACTCCCTATTCCAGTTTTGAAGTGGGTTCCAAAGGTAAATAGTCCTTCTCCGCCAACTCCATCTCCTCCTGTTGAGTCTGATGCTACGGTAGTTTTGGAAGTCTCTCCCCCGTCAATGAGTTAATTTCGTGGTACCCGGAAGAGCAAGCTTGGATCCGTAATGATTCAAAAATGAGATATGACCCGAGAGTGAATAGTTATCATATGTGGGTAGGAGAGGATGGAGAATCTAGGCGTTTGTTTTACCATGTGGATGGTGATGGTTTGTCTATGACAAAGGGAGGTAATTTTGGTCTGTGCAATTGGCGATTGTTATTGGATGCATCTTGGGATCGGCAGTATCTTTACTCCTCCCTCTCGCAGTTGTATGTTCCTAATCTTGCGTCCCTTTTCTCTGGTTTTCTGCATATTCATGGACCTACTGCTGACGCTATTATCTACAATGGCATTGGGGACTAGTTGTCTTTCCTTGTTTAGTGGTCTAGACTTGTCTGTCTAGCTCTTGTTTCCTTGTTATTGTATTAGCTGGTCCAGAGCCTGTTCCGGGCACCTGTTCTCTTCAAAGTTTGGAGTAATAAATGTGGACGGCACACTTTAAATGCCGGTTAGCTTTGCTAACAAATTATGTAATAAACAATCAAAACTCAAACTTCCCGCATCCTCCACTGAGCCGGTGTTGTTTTCGTTGATTTAGGATTTTCGCTACTAGATGGTTATATCGTCTAAATCAAAATGTGCGTATACCTAATTTCCACAAAACTCAAAGTGAACCAAAATCGAATAGTGAATTCTTTCAGTTTCCATCATTCAAGTCTACCTATTGTAATCGAAAGAACATTCAGAATCGGGAAAAGAAAATTCATGACCGTAAGTAACATGAAGACTTAACAATTTCTAGTTCAACTTAGGCTATTGTCACTACAATGACTGTTCACAATTCCATATGGAAATGTAACAGCGATAAAAAAGACTTTATACTATATGATGATATTCATAATCTTATTCTAGGAGAATAATACAATATCAAGCTATGTGAAAAAAGAAAATGAATTGATCGAAAGAAGTGTTGAAAATAATATGACGTCGGTTCGAAGTAACATAAAAAATGAAATATTGCCATAGGACATCAATTTATTTTTAACTTGTATTATTTTGTGTGTGCAGGTGTGTGTATAATATAGTTGTATTTATTCATTTTGTGTTATGAATTGGTATGCATTTGCTACTGGATTGTCTAATCATATGCAATACTTCTTAATTACAAACTAATTAACATTAATAAAATTTAGTTAAGGTAATTAACAATTATTACAAGACAATTACGAACACTTCTGCCTTTCAATTCGCATTATAAAAACACATTACTCTTCCCCGACTTTAACCGTTCGTGCTCCGTTCCCGTTTTGGATGCCATTTTGGCTAATAAAAACGTACCTTCGGTTTGCACAACATCATTATAATTTGGAGTGCAAAACCCAATGGATATGTCGGGTCGGGTTAAAATACCAGATACCGACAATTAACTTGTAATTTCTTTCCTGATACAAAGCTATAAATTGCCGGCCTTTTCTGAACCCTATATTTCTGTTGTACTGTTCAGGCAGCCTTCTTGAAACCCTAATCCCCAGATCAATCTCACAATCGCTAATTAGTTTTCGCTCTTTGACATGAAATCGATCCGGATCTGTATGTCTCCTCCCCTTCCTGATGATATAATCATAGAAACTTTGCTCAAGCTACCTTTCAGAAACATCCATAGATTAAAATTGGTTTCCAAATCGTGGTTTTCTCTGATCACTAATGACGTGCTTCCTCGACTCTTTGAATCTCCAAACCCTTGCTTCTACTATACATGCTACAACATTCGTCGTCGATTCCTATCACTTGCGATCCCAATCGAAAATCATATGTTGGAAACCAAGATTAGCAGGTCACTGACTTTCTTGCCTAAAAACCACGCATTCCCTGAACTCACCATCCATGATTGCTGCAACGGACTGGTATTTTGCCACAGTGAATATAATTTGAGTGAAAACAGCTATAGTTATTTTGTATGCAACCCATTTGATAAGACATACAATCACATTCCATTCAATGATCCCTTCTATCATATGTTTATGCTTGATTTTGACCCACTGAATTCTCCTCATTATAAACTGGTTGTTGTTGGATGGCAAGCCTTACCCAAAGCACTTGACTTGCATGTTTACCATTCAGAAAAACATTGCTTTGAGAAGGCTGTTAAAGTTCCTCTTAGACGATTAATTTATGTTCTTCCTCAGCGGAAGCATGCTGCATTGTGGAATGGTTGTGTGTATATGTATTGTGGTTTTGCATTAGGGTATAAAGTTATAAGGGTTGATGGAGTTTTGGGTGGATCGGATAAATGTATCAGTTATAAAGTTATCAAGTTTTCAAAAGGAGGCAAGAAACCATGTGGAGGAGAGACTTACATGAACACTTGGAGGGGAAAGCTACGTTTTGTGAGTATTTATGGTGAAAGAATTAGAGTTTGGGTGCTTCGGGACAATCAAGATGAAGTATGGACCATGGAGCATGATTGTGCAGCAGGTTTTTTTGGTCAAAAGAACAAGCCACACATTGTTTGTTTTCATCCTGTCCGGAATATGATTCTTATTATGCTTAGGCATATGCTATTTGCATATGATCTTGATCAAATGTCATTTCAAAAACTCTACGAATTTGAAAATTCGAATGGTTCATTTCTTGCTGGTTCTGTGATCCCGTTCTCCCCTTGCTTTGTGAAGGAAGTATTGGTATGACCGTTTAAACCGGTAAGTATCACCTTTACAAGTTTTAGCTCAAAATTAATTTACTGTTAAATTAGCTTATATTTTCAGTGAACTTAAACTATTTCTTGTATACTTGATCTAATCGTCGATTATAATGCACTTCTTGATTTTTCTTCTGGTTCGTAAGCAGTTTTGAAATTCCATATTTCGTTGGATCTTCCCACAGGAAAAAAAACAAGTTTTGGACTTTATGAATTAAATTCTAGGTTATGAAGCAAAATTTTACAAACATGTTCTGCACTTTCATATATAGTATACTTTGCCTTGAAACATATAAAATTGTGTTCTTGAATTTCATTTGCAGGGATAGGTAACAAGGATATAAATTAGTCATCAACAAACATGGTTTTGTGTTTCAAATGTTGGCATTGAAGATTCTTTTTATATTGATTTTCATCTTTTATTTATTTATATAGTTTTCGCAAATTTTATAGCTTTAAACTGGAATTTCAAAGATTACTATTTCATATACAAGCGGAGATTGTAAAAATACATGGAATTGCTAGTTTTGACTTTCTAGTTCTTCGTATAACCGAAATGCTATTTTTGACATAGCAGTTCAGGTTTCTATTAAAGTAACCCCAGTCAAAATCATTATTAACCATATATCTTAGTTTCATTTTATTTAACAAGAAATAGGCTTATTCCACCGAAAATTATTTAATCAACATCTGCATTTTCAAAATTAAATGTAGGACAAATTGTTCCTCCTTCATTGCAACATTAATAAAATTTATTTGAACTCATTAAACTGAAGCCATAAGTCATACAGAGAATAAAAATAAACATTAATAGTTTTAATCATGGAATTCAATGTAAGCTTGAAATAGAATAGAATGAAAGAAGATAAGGGCCCGTTTGGTTTGCTATTTTTAGTTTTGTGTTTTCGTCTAAACAAAAATGCACATTTCTTATGCATTGTTGGAAAACACACAATTTTGAAAAATGAAATTAACATAGAAAATAGAAAACAAGTTTACTTGATTTTTCGTGTTTTGAGACATAACAAAGGACGGAAAACAATTCCTCCCCTCTATTTCCCGTCCATCGTTGTAACGACTAAGAATTGTAAAAAAATTTCTCATGTTTTCTTGTATTTTGTAGTGTATGTTGAAAACACAAAACACAAAACTCAAAACGAAACTAAACAGGCCCTAATATTTTGATTACATTTTTCGTTTTCGTTTCATCTTTTTTTCTTTCAAATCAACCAAATTAGGATGATGATTATTAAAATACATGCTAATGATTCTCTTAAATTAAGGATTGACACGAATTAGATGACATGAAAATGTAACCATGTATATAGAGATAAATTTGTTGTGTTCGGTTCTAATGTAGAAATTTAATTTGTTTGGTAAGAAAAAAAATGAAGAACAAGATAAAAAATGTAATTTTATTGAAAGGTATGGGTAGTATTGTAATTTTTTGGTGTTAGTAAAATTTGGTATATACTGATTTGTTAAGAATTTTAAATTTTGGTGTGAGCATAGTATTTGTTGGTGCTTATATTGAATTTTCCCAAGGAATAAGAAAGACTTCATCTTATTAACTGCGGTCGGTTTCTCATTGCCTAATGAATAATTCTCATCATGTTGAACCCTTAATTATTTATATTCTATGAATCACATCCTACTTGCATATTTTTAAAGGACCATACTAATTTCTTAATGCCTATTGTCATTTTGACAATACATAAGAAATGTTTCGATGCTCTATTATTTTTCGTTAAAATACAACCAGATCATTGTAGTAATAATTTTTGATACCGAGGGTTTCAATTATATTATTATTATTATTTTGAATAACAGGCATGAAACAAGAAGACCTTCATCCTCCGCGGAGGCACCACAACCTTCTCTCATTGTGTCTACTCCTTGAAAAGAAGAAAGGAACTTATTATTTTCTTGTATTGCTGATTATTGTTTGACTTCTTGATTTCATTGTTTCTATTTCTAGGTTGTTTCGGTTATTTTTTATATTTAAAGCATATTCATTGCATTAAATTGCTTATTTCTTTAGCAATTGAGTTTGTGTTTGGTGGTTCACAGTACATTCCGAGACAAAAAAACAGTACCATGATTTCAATGCGATATCAATGTGTTATAAGAAATTACGATTTCAATGCTCTTATTGTGTCATGCAGTTTAGAGATGTTTTCATATAAACGTGTATATGGATTAATAGAGATTAAACAAATCATGTAAAACCCTCCTGTGTTTGCTTTACGTGTATATGGATTAATAGAGCTGGCGACACTTTGGACTTTCTAATGTATAATCACCAAATACTTTCGAGTGTAGAAGAAAATAAAATGGATAGAGAAATGTGAAAGCCTCATTTTTGGATCAACTTATATAGGTTCTTTTTTTTGCTTTTGGAAGTAAAAAATCAAATTATTTTGGCTTTCAAAAGGTTAAATAATAACTTATTTAAGTCGATCTAAACAAATACTAAATTAACTTTAATTTTCAATAATCTTCATTGTCATATCTCTTTTGATACGTAAGCAGCTTGGAATTTGATATGGCTAGTTGGAATTTCGGATTTTAACGATAAAAAGATAGAATCAAAAATCAAAGCTACAAGGTATCATTTTTCATTCTTTTATTTGCGGTAGACACAAGGTATAATCAAAATCAAAGGTTTGCATTTCACACAATTGGAACATGTTTTGCACTTTCATAGTGTACTTTGCTTTGAAACAAATAACTTTTATTTTCTAGTATTAAGTTCGTAGGCACAAGATAACCGCAAAGTCTTATATAGCAAACAAGAAAATAAGAAATAATCCATCTTAATATTTGTAGTAATATTTGTAGACATTTGCAGTCAATGTTTCATTGCCGGTTGTAAAATTCCACCATCTTTATTATATATAATGTTTGATCTACTTCAACCTACATATACTCGTCGCTGCATTTTATTTTATTTATAAGGAAGGATCAAACTCATTAGAAGTATATTATTTTCTTCATTAACAGAGAAGAAACATGATATACTTCATCTCATTCTATAAGTGGTAGCCAATCCAAAATTTTAAAGAGAATTTTTTAAATTTAGGTCCGTTTCAAAACTTAATCATAGGTCACTTATGAATTTATTTGCAAATATATGCTGCTTTTAAACATTTCAGCCTCATGTTGCCAAAAATGTACCGACGAAGCTAGTATATGTATTTTTTTTAAGTTTATAGAGACGACATTTCAAAATGCATCGGTATTATTTTAGAAATAAACACAGACGCACTTTCAAAAGTCGTTTGTAATGTTTATTTTTTTAATATGGGCTTATGAGTAAGTGTACAATAAGATGTGGGTTGACTTCTCAAAAAAAAGTAATTAACCCGAGGGGAAAACATCAAATGAAGATCATATATCGAAAAGAAAACTCAAAGTATCCAAACTTTATTGCTACAAAAATAACGATTATCACAATAACTTTTGTCGAACCATTATAATAACAGGTGCATAAGGCAAATAATAATGTAATGGTAAATGTTGCACAATCTTGAGCTAAGAATTTGGAGTGTGAATTTTACGCCACGATCCCTATCGCAAATGAGCATTTTAAGTCAATTTTGTATTGGTTCTTCCAAGTCATTGATCTAATTTGAACCATATCTTCTTTAGGGATTTTCCAGAAAAAATTCTGCCAACTAAAGCCATTGTTATAATGAATCATCAAATATATCTATCAGGACTATAAATGTAATAAACAAATCCAGTAGGTCATCCTCAAATTATATATCATTAACAAGAAAAACATGTTTGAGTGATTTGTTGTAATTATTATTTTGGTCATGATACGGAAATGCATTGAAGGTGATGATTTCTTTATGAGTACAAGAGATTACGTATTGATAAGATATAGAAGAATTGTCATACAGAATTCTATTTCTTGCACCATATGTGCCAACATATAAAGCAAGGGAGAACCTTAACTAGAATATGTGGAAGTGTTTTCACACTAGCATGTAACCACCCATAAAGACTAAGCGTGAGTTAAGAGATCCACCTGCCCATTTATAACCCTTGAGGCCCTCAACACGAGTTCAAATAAGTTTGGTTATATCACTATGTCCAAATAGATGTGGAATGAACTTAGTATTATCCGTGAAGAAACATCTACATTTGGATGGAAGAGCTATGTTTAGTTTTCATATGCTAACATCAAGTAGAAGGCCATTATAGAAGAGTTTTCATAAAAAAGGTGGAATGCATTTGTTTCAACTTATTGAGAAATGCAATCATGAATTATGTTTTTCTCGAACAATGTTCCATGCTCTTCAAAGCTTGAAGTTTTCATCTGGCCATCGACTGTCACGTTGGGGGTGTCATTACACTAAAATGATCATTTTGAGACACTTATTTAATTGGATTTCAAATGGTTATTATCGTTAACCAACAACTATTTTCGTTGGCTAAACATTGCAATGGTTATAAGTGTTAGGACATTTGGTAAGTAGATAACTAAGATGAAGTAAGCTAGGAAAATCTGTAATTTTTCTTTTTTATTTGTACCTCAACTTTTTCTAACGCATTAGCTCTGCCTTCAGTCTTACATAACTTCTTGCTAGGGTTTTCTTCGTTTATGCCTCCTTTAGAACTTTAGGTAACTCTTTTTAAAAAAGAATATGAATTGAATCAACTGTTCAGATCTAGGACTTGGTTTTCTTCTTATATTCAAATCTGTTGATGAACTCAAATCTATGGTTTCATCCTTTTGGTGTTCAAAATGTTTGATTTGCTTGTTTGTATTTTTTTTCTTGGGAAAAATATGGTGATACTTGAACGTTTTTCCCTTTTATAGAATAAAGGAAATTTTATATATTTATTGATCTAGTTGGTTTATTGATTAGTGACTAATCTAACATAATGCTCATACAACAATAGGTCATGGAATTGCTTATGCATTGACGCTTCTTGCTTTACTTGTTGCCTAACTTCTTCATTGAATTTATTTATTCATTTATTGTGAAGAACCAATTTATTTGTTTTATATACGTGAATTTTTTAAGAGACAAAATTTTGTTTAATTGATACACGTTGTGAATATTTACTAAATTCTTCTATGTGTATACATGGGATAGGTTAATACATCCAAAATGAAGTTTTTTTTTTCAATATAGTCAACTAGATTCATATAAAAACATTCGAATAAAAAAATCATTACGGTTTATTATATAGTCTTGTTATTATTAGTGTGTGCTCCCACTAAATTGGTCTCATGCCCTAAACATCATAAGTGCCACCTAGTTAAGATGTATTAGTCATTATACACTTTTGCTTTTACTGTGTATGAGTTGATTTACAAAAGAAACAGTATTGTGGATAATATTGGTTAAATCAAATAAATATGGAAGAAAGCATAAATTTGAATTTTGTATGGATTACTTATATGCAACTTATGCATCCAAACTACCCTCAAGTACATCATTTACTTTTAAATTAACTTATCAAATTCATCAAAGAGAGAAACATTGGCTATTTGACAAGCTGATAATTATAAAGGAGAAAATAGAAATATATTAACTCCACTATGGTGGTTATATAACCCACCCTTTAATAAATGCGACAAAGGGTATGTAATCCCTTTTTAAGCTACGTATGGTAAACCTTCTCATTTGGTCTACAAAATAGGCCTATCATGAAGCCTTTTTGTTTTATTTTAATTTTTGTGGATATTTTATGTTATTATTTTTGAAAATCTCATGGATTGACAAAAGTCTCAAGAAAACCAAGAATTCTAATAAGCATGATCTCTGATTATATAATTAAATCTTTCAATTTTCTTTTCTTTTATTTTTATTTTTTAAAAAACCCTACTCTAGATAGTAGAGCAAGGGGATTTAGATAGCCCGCCAAAGCCAAACCCCATTTTTAGCCAGTCCAACATAGAGCATCAATCCCCTAAGCATTCTCGCTTTTCGAGCGATAACCGCTCCATGTTTTACAGCGCAGCTTGATAGAACTCGAAACCCCGACCATAAGGAAACATTTTTCTTTTTGAACATGAATTAAATTGTTAATAAAATTGAGGTAAAGTTGTATAGAGAGTAGAGTGAAAATTTTGAAAGAGAGACAACATATGGGACTTTTTGAGTCTTAAAAGGCTTCAATAAATTACATACACAACACAGGTCTAATAGAATATGTGTTACATTAATTAGTGACTCATTTGAAATATATCCAAAGTTCTATATTAATTTCTTGTTTTATATTACACTGCATCACATTACCAATCTTGTTGGGAGCAAGAACTTGGTCATGCCTATGTCAGCATTTGATGTTATCAATGGTGGATCACATGTTGGAAAAAAGCTTGCCATGCAGGTAAGCAATCGTTGTATCAATAGACTTGGATAATTATTTTAGTTAGTTTCACTATTTTTAATGTTTGTATTATTTGAAAATTTATAGGAATTCACGATCTTCCCTATTAGTGCCTCTTTATTCAAGGAAGTAACGAAATTGGAGTTGAATATACCATAACCTGAAGGTGATTGATTAGTTTAGTAATATAGTCATTTCCATTCTTTTATATATACCTTGTATTATTGTGTAGTTTCATTTTTATATACCTTATATTTTTTGTGATTTCACAATTTATTTCACAGACCGTGATTAAGAAGTATGGAAAAGTTGCTACTAATGTTGGAGATGAGGGTGGCTTTGCTACTAACATTCATATTTGTGATGCTTTATATTTTGCTTTACTTATTATTGGTGCATTTTAAAACATGTATCAATATTATTGAAATATCATGCCATAAATCAACTGCATGTTTTTTATTTATTTTCTGATTTGACTTTATTGTTTGCTTTTTTGCTTTCACCGACAATCTTCAATTAAAATGATGTCCTTTTAGCTTCCACTTTCAATCTTGAATCAAGCACCTAATTTTTTAGTTCAACGGAATAAACTATTAACCTCATGCTTGAAATTTCAAAGGCTTTTTGTCTACAACTTGGTGTTGACGACGCACGTTGTATTACATGGTCTGGAATTGTGAAAAATTCACCAATGCTAGCCTTTTGATTGATTGTAACAACAACATTTTTTTGTTAATTCTTCACCAATATATTCTTTATTTCTCTGCTCACATTATCTCTTTCTCTGTATAGGAAAACAAGGAAGGACTGGAACTATTGGAAATTGTTGGATTAAGTTTCTACTTGATAATGCATTATGAGTAAGTAAATTAATCCCTTAGATCTAATTAACTTTGTTCATTCTTTGGGGTGTGTACTATGAGTACGCATGATCTTGAGGAATTAAACATTTTCTAAGCTATTTTTTTCCATTTTCATAGGTATTGTTTAAATATTAATTAATGCGTGATAAAGCATGCTGAAAAATTCTTGGATTTCACTCAAACTATTAAAAAATGTCAAATCAAATAATTTTGTTCATCTTATGCTCAAACTCCTATTTCTCTAAAATAATGGTTATTTAAAATAATTTAACACTACATCGAAATATGGAATTGCCAACACATTTATTTTATATTTGCTAAGAGTATTTTCCATTGCAACGTAACAATATGGTATATCCATTACAACTTTAGGAAAATCATTTGTAAATGACCAATTATTTTTCATCAGCTTTACGAAACCATCGGCTTATGCAAACGACCTAAGTTTCGAGTTGACTATTTGGAAACACATACAAGATCACTAACAAACATTGCATCGTTTTATATGCTGTAACAACTCGCATATTTTACGATTGTATATTTAAATATTTTATTTAAATATAGCGTCGTTAGTCGGATTAAAGTCCGAAATGTCACTTTTTGCAAACAGTCGAATTGGGACTCGAGACCACTTCCATTGAGTCCAAAATGGTGTTTGCGACTTTTTTGAGTATAAGCATCGATATGTTTGGAGTAAGTTGAATTTTGCTATTTTCTAGTGGGCTTTTGGGTTTGGGTTTCACCCAACTCATCTTATACCCTAACTCAGCCCCCTCTCTTTATCCATTCACTCATTTCATTTCTTTTTCTCAAGCTCAACTGAAAATGGAGGAAGAGAATGGGAAATAGAAATTCCAAGCCCTAGTTTCCTCTTGCAAACTCAAATTCTTGCTCCAAAATCAAAGAGAAGCTTAGGTAAGCCTCCTCTTCATCTTCTCCATCTCATTTTCTCTTCAATTTCAGAAATTTCCTAAACCCTAATTTAGGAAATACTTGTTTTGATCTTAGATTGGAGCTTGTAGAGTAGAAGTGAAGAGTGGTTGATCTTTTCATTGCATTTGAGCTTCTCATCTTTGCTTTTGAGTTAGAAAGGTGAGTTTTGAACTCACATCTACTACTCTTGATATCATTGATGTTAGGTATGAATTCCTAACACTTATTTATGTTCATTTGCTTTTGATTTGAATTGATTTGGTGAACATTTCAATTTTTGGTGTTTTGAAGTCAAAAACTCTAAAAATCATAGCTTTGATGTTTGATCATGCTTTTGGTGGTGTATTGAAGAGCCAATAGGGCTAGGTTGTCGATTGGCATAAACCCCTAGCGCCCATTGCTCGTCCGATCGCAAATTGGAAGAGTTTGCTCTTCATTTGGATAGGCTGAAAAACAGTCCCAGTGCTAGTCAGTCGACTGGCCTCTGCAGTTAGTCGACTGGCTGTAGAAAATGAAAGTTCCTGGGACTGGCTGCAGAAACCAAAAGTTTCTGTTTTCTGCAGTAAGTCGACTGGCCTCTGCAGTCAGTCGACTGACTGTAGGAACCGAAAGTTTCAGGTTTCTGGATCAGTCGACTGGCCTCTGCAGTCCGTCGACTGACTTGCTTGTCTCAGCCCAGATTTGCCTATTTTGCTTGGTTTCCAATTTTTATCGATTCGTGTCGATTCCAATTAGTTGTTATTGCATATTTGACTTTGATGATTCCTTTTTGATTTCGTACACGGATTTTTATCAAATGATCGTTTTAAATTGTATTAAAAGCTCGTTTCTTCGATTTATAATTTCTATTTAAAACACACACACGATTTTGCACTTCGAGCGAAGAGGGAGGAGAATTAAATGATTAAATAAAACACATGCTATGAACACGTGTGTTTATCTTTTCAGTTAATTCCTAATCTATTCGTTTGACCGTTCTGACCTTTGGGTCTGGTTTACCGATGAGATGAGGTGAACTTTGTACTGCTTTGAGTGTGAAATTGACTAACGGTTAGTAAACCGTTTAGTGCGAACGTGTGGTATGGGATTCACGTTAACATTTTTCGGGTTCCTTTCTGAGAGTTGTGACACATTCCGCCAGTTAGTGGTGTCCAGTACTGGGTCTTCGGACCTTCGTCACTACGGTTTGTTGCCCTATAGTATCACTTTTGGAGTTGGTCCATCGTCACTGCTCGTGTGATATTGGGTTTGTGAAATGACCCACCAAATTATACTCTAATTTCATAAGGAATTTTTTTTTTAAGAGGATATATATATATATATATATATATATAGATATATCATCCATTTCAATTATCATTCTCAGGGTCACTTTCTTTTTCCAATAAATAAAATATATCCAGGATCACAATAATCAACCAATATAAATATATCAGTACATTTACAAAAATAAGCACATACATGTGAGGATGTATATGCCTCTCTTGTTTGAATCAGAGTTTTGAAAAACAAGAGGATGTTGGATTGCTAATTTATTTCAGATATTATATTTTTTTTTGATCAAACAATCCACTGGGAACAAACACATTAGTCTGTTTATACTAACTAAGAAGTGATCAAGAAATAATCAGTAGTAAACAAGCTTTTAATATAGATGTTTGTGTTAAGTTCTGAATAGTGTCAAAATCAGTATAAAATAAAGTGGATCCTAAGGAAACACAAGCAACATCTAGGCGTAATGGAAACGCGCCTAACTTATACATACAAGGTCACGAGTTCGAGTGCTATGCTGGTCGGTTCAAACACAATTTTTGTTTTTCATTTTTTTTTTTTTTTGCATTTTTCTTCTGTACAATTTGAAACTTGTTATCTGTCTAAATCTGCACATATATGTCTTATTATTGCCTATATTTCAACATACTAGACAATAATTCTTGTTCAATTATTTTTGAATTCCATTCCTACAACCCAGAAGGCTTCTTGATTGAATGATAAGAGTGTTTATCATTTTCCAGGTTTGTATTTCTTCTTATAAGATTGGTCTGGCATTTAAAAGGCATTTGGTTAGAAACTGAGTAAAATTCAGATTCTTATTTCAAATACAAAGGAAAAGGTTTGGTAAAATCTGCACTTAAACTTGTTATGTGCATATATATCTTCAACTATTTGAATCTGTTTTACTCTTCCCTTGTTACAAATCCTTTCTTAAAAATATAGTACATGAGACATTTGTATGAAACAAGTTTAACTATAGGAACCTTGCAGCCATACAAACATTTAACTTATGCCTATTTCTTTTGCATACATGTGCTATATTAGAAAATAAAACCAGTTTGATTATCTGAGAATCAACTCTCCAGATTTTCCAAAAACTTAAATCTTTTTTTAAAGTCTCAAGATTGACTAATACATTTATAAAATGTAATCATTCAATTTTTTTTTTTACATAGTGTTCTTGCTAAATCTACTTACAAGATTTGATTAAAATTCTTTTTAAACATAACAGATTCTCAACTTAGTTCATAGTTTCCAGATACAAAACAATCTCTTAACAAAAAGGCCAAACAAAATATCCATCCAATATTCAACACTTAATACAAGTAGCAATTTAAATTGTCAATACATGCAGATTTCAACATTTAGGCTCTTATCTAACTAAGTTTTAGCATGCTATATCTTCTTCTCAAAGCCTTGCTCCTACTCCTATTTAGTTGCTGCAATCCCTGAAAAAGCATTGGAAACTGCCTCATTTTAAATGAGACACCCCAGATGCCAATAGCACACTAGGGTCAGACACATGTCTGGTATGAGAAAATTCACAAAAGCAATTTGTTAATTAGTTTAAAATCAAGTTAAGTGCAAATACATAAGGTTCTGTCCTTTGGAATTAGGTAAATACTTGTGTGCATGCTCTGTGTCATTGTGCATGTGCACACTTAAATTTTCTTCCCAGAGACTACATATATATATATATATAGCACAAACATTCCAGCATACAATTCAATCATAGACAAACAATCATTCATACCAAACAGGAAAATAACTAATATGAGTTAAATCACTCATTCAATACTCATATTTCAAATCTGGGAAAAACTCTAGTTTTCTCATCTGCTCAAGTATTACTTCCTTGGTATATTTATCTATCCTTGGTCTCACCTGCAATACTTATGAATCAATGGACACACTGTAATGAACTAATTCACTCCATTACACAAAGATCTCAGGACTTAAACAAGCCATGTGTCAACTTATGTTACTCAAGCACACAAGTCATTCCTGCAGTGTTCTTGACCCCAATTTCCTAATCAGGTTTAAGTTAATAATAGCTCTTTTGATTGTTCATGGCAAAACCCTTCAGTGATTCATTTCATTAGCTAAAACATCCATAACATGGCATCTCATATTATTCATAATCATACAGAGACAAACAAGCAACAACCATTTGTGATTACAAAATAAGGTTCTGTATATACATATATTCATCTTGGTATTCTAGAAGGAGTTTAGGCAACTATCATTGGCTTATAGCTTCTGGGAGAGTTTTCTTTTGCAAACATTTGTGCTTGAGTTAAACTCAGAATAATCTGGTTTCACTGAACCACAAAATTTTGTTTGCTATGTATTCTATTGAATCAGGAGCATCAGCACATAGGCAACCCTATTGCACCCCTAATCCCTTTCTATTTCAAGCCTCAGCACTATATACATGAGTATATTGCAGCTCAACATTATTTGCATTTTTCTGGGTTAAGCCAAAACCAATACTACTTGCCTATTCTCAACATTTTATTTTCTGGGTATTTGTTTATATCCCTAAATATTAACATATCAGAGATCTGAGTGTATAAACAGATTCAACACATAAAACTTTGTTATAATAAAACAAATGATCAATCGAAGAAAATCAAAACATATTCAGATTTAAATTCACAGATAAACATATATATATGAAAATACTCTTTAATAAAAATACTTTTATCTGGCTGCCTATATTAGGACTTATTGCCTTAGATTTTTGAGTGAGTTTTCTCACCTAGCTCTCTCCTTTGTTTCCTTAATTAACTGATGAACTCCTGCTCTTATCCTCAAGCTCTCTTTCTTCCCTTGTCTTATGATTTCTGTGGTATTGTTTTTCTTCTTCTTTTTTCAAAATTCTTTTCTGAAGAGAAGAGGAGGCTGCTGCATATACATGTATATATATGCAGGGTCTCTCTTAGGGTTTTGGGTATTGGCTAAAGCCATTTTTGCCCACCAGAAAATCATGTTATCTGAATTTTAACCCAAAGTTTTACCCCCTCCCCGGCTTAATTTGGGTGAAGAGAAAAGTGGTTACACATTTTTCTTTCAGAGATTGCTTTTCAGAAAATACTTTTCCCCCCCTTGTCTACAATCATGCTAAAAATGTGACTTGGTTTTGTTATTTATTAAATACTCTTTTCTAATTCTGCCTATACCAAGAACTTCTCTGTTTTTATCTTATTTTCCTATTTTTAGCTTTCATGTAAATGGTATGTACCTCCTTCATTTATTTATAAGAGAATTAGTTCTTTTTATATCTTCTTGCCTTTTATTTTCTGCTTATATTAAAATATGTCTATATATATATTTTATTTCACTAGTTTGAACTCTAGTATTTTATTAGCACATGTATATATTTATATATATATCACTCTGTATTGACACACACATGCACAAGTATACTTAAGAAAAATATTCAGTAGCATACATATATTTATATTTACTTATGCATTCAGCTTTTTTAAAGATTTTAATATATATATATATATATATATATATATATATATATTTATTCCCATACATATCAATATGTATTTATTCTTAAAGTTCAGAGATTTTTAGCTCTAGTTCATGTGTATACCCTGTGCACACATGTACACACATACTGATACACTATCAAGCCATAACAATCTCCTTCCAAAATTAATTTAAAAATTATTTTAAATTTATTTATATTTTCCAGAATGAATTCCTAAAATCTTGGGTCATTACAGTTTGTTGCCTTCGGGTATGTTGCCTTCGGGCTTGTACCTTCGGGTTTGTGCCTTCGGGTTTGTTGACCTATAGTATCACTTTTGGAGTTGGTCCATCGTCACCGCTCGAGTGATATTGGGTTTGTGCCTTCGGGTTTGTGGATCCTTGTTATACAGTACTGAGCTCGAGCATCTTTTGTTTCTTTGACAATTATATTACCCTAGTGTATCGCCCTTCGGTGTAGGTCCTTTGAACCACACGATATATAGCGATTACCTTGTGGAAACTTGTGTTACCTTTATTGGTATTTGCCTTCTTGGCTTGTCTTGGGATATGATATCCTTGGTTTATTGAGTTGCCTATGATATGAGGCTTGTTATGATTCATCTTCTGTTAGATGATCTGGTTATCTCTTTTGGAGATATTTGTGGTACTTTTTGACCTTGTATGTTCATTATCATTTAGTTTATCTAACTGATTTGTTTAGCTAGACTGACCCGTGTATTTTATACTCGGGTCAGACCGAGATGTTTCAGGTTAGGTACATTGGACTTAGCCTATTTTGCTTCCGCATGGACTATTCTGTTAGTTCCTTTTTGTTATAGCTTTTTGTGTAGTCCTTTTTGTCTGTAACTCTGATATGTATTCTATTGACTCGCATGTGTATTGTGGTTTGCTTTACCACTTGACATGTATCATTTTGTAAACTCTGTGATGTATCTGTATATGTGAAAATGTATGTGATGATCAATTGTTCTGTGATGTGTATTAAATTTGAGTTGTTATATTTTATTCTGATAGATCCTTCAGCCACGTATGCTTTGTATTAAGTATTTATTGGATATGTCAATCCATTTAAGTAAGAAGTGGCAATTGTCGGCGTATTCAATAGATAATTAAGACAAGGGTATAGATGGTCGCTCCTATCCAGCTCTATTCTCCGTATTAGCAGACGGTGTTACTTAGTAATACTCTTTGCTAATGTGGGTCTTGGAGTGGGGCGTTACAGCTTGGTATCAGAGCTGAGTTCAGAACAAAATGTGATAAACATAGAACAGAGACACATATTACGGTACATCAAAGGGTAGTACAAATGTTACAAATCTTTGAATCATCGTGCGTTTATTCTTTCCATGCCTTTGGGGTAGATAGAATTTTGGGAATACGTCTAGGAATGCATTTTATTCCGTAGTATTCCATATTCGAATTAATGATATCTACCTTGTGAATAATCATTTTCTTATCTTAACTTTCAACTAATGGCCGGTAGAGGAAGAGGACGACGCTCGGATGCTGGGAAATCCAGCAGCTCGCATCCGGACGGCGTTTATATGTCTGTCGATCAGTTTTTGGAGTTATTTAGGAGCACTCAGCCTCCAGCTCCTATTCGTGCATCTCCTCCATGCAAGTCTACCTTTTCATGCCTGTGTAGTGATTTTTCTCATCTTGGAGAAAAGCCATTCAAAGGCTCCGAGTTCGTTCTTGAGGTCCAAGCTTGGATTCGCACATGTGAGCGTATCTTCTCTCGTATGGATCTTTCTGACCACGATCGAGTTCTTGTAACTTCTACCTTATTGCAAGAGCGTGCCCTTGATTGGTACGAGCTTCATGTAGCCGAACTTGATGCGTCTGTTCTTTCTTGGACTCAGTTCCGGGAACGCTTCGAACTCAAATTCGTTCCTGAATCTGAGAAAGTTTTATTAGCCCGTCGCTTCCTTGAGTTGAAGCAAGGGAAGTCCCCCGTTTCTGAATATGTTGCATCATTCGAGGCCTTATCTAAGTATGGTCTTGAATTCATTAGCACCTCTTATAAGAAGAGTCTAAAGTTTGTCTCTGGTCTTAAGAAATATCTTAAGAAGTCTTTAATGCTTCAGCTTAAGCTTTCTTTTGAGGAGTTGGTTGACTCGGCACTTCATCTCGAAGCCATCGAGAAAGAGTGTGTTAGTGGTGATGATATTGAGGTTCGCGAGAATCCCAATAAGAAGAAGTTTCCATTTCATAAATAGGAATTTTTCCCTTCCAAGAAGAAAAAGCCTATTGAATCTGGTTCTAACTCTCAATCTGTTGGAACACCTTCCATTCGGAAGTGTTTCAATTGTGGTTCTCCTGATCATATGATTCGAGCTTGTCCTAAGCCTCTCTTCTGCCGTTATTGCAAGAAGGAAGGTCATCGTATTTCTACGTGCCCTACTGCTCCTACTAGTGCCAAGTCTGGCAAGCTTTATGTTGCTAAGGCTTCTGGAGGTTCCTCTCAGTCCAGAGGTAATTCTCCTCCTATCCTTGATGGCATTATTTTATGTCGTGATCTTCCTATTTGGTTTCTTTCGATACGGGTGCGTTCCACTCTTTTATATCAAAAGAACTTGTTGATTCTTTTTCTTTAAATATTATGGGTTTGATGACTTCACTGAGAATTGCGAATCCAATTGGTGGATCCGCAACACTCAGTTTGCTTTGTAAAAATGTCGAGATTATTTTTGAGATTATTCTTTTCGAGCCGATTTGCATGTTAAGCATTTTTTAAGCTTCGAAAATTGTTATTTTTTGGGAAAGGATTGGATTAATTATTTTGTAGTCCATATCCTATGTCCAATATGGACTATTCATCTTCGACATCTTCAATATGTTAAGCATATTTCTTTTGTCCTTAATGATTCCGATTTCCAAATTCGGTGGCATCATTTATTCTTCAAACCCACTTGATGAGGAAAGTGTTATTTCTCTCATTCAAGTAGTTTGTGGATTTTCCGGTATTTTTGATATTTGTCTTAGAATTATCACCTAAGCAATCTTTTGAGTGGTGCTAAGGTCTTTTAATTCGACCTTGCCACCGGTTTTCATCAGCTACGAGTTGTGAAAGGTAACATCCTCTTACCGCATTCTGCACTCGTTATGATTCTTGTGAATGGTTCGGTATGTCATTCGATTTGACGAACCTTCTACCTTATTTCATCCATTTTGTGAATCGAGTATTCTACGAATATCTTGATTAGTTTATCCTTATATTTATTGATTATGGATGAAAATAACAAATTTAAAATTTGCAAATCTTTTTAATAAGATATTTATAAGTATAATTGGGTTTTGTTCTTAAAAGAGCAAAGAGTATTTGTAAATTTTATAAGAGACATGGTTATCATATATAAGATAATTTTGTGTTGTTTTGCCCATTGAGTGCTTTAAGAATTCTGGTCGATGCACTTGATCAACGTTATCGATAGGAATCTCCTAAACGCTATGATGAGACAGTCAAACACAGTAAATTCTTGTAAAAAGTTAATTTTTCTAAAAAGATGAATATATATAAAGTTAATTATAATTTTGAAAATCTTAGCTTTTCGGGAAAGGGAATCGATTAAAGGAACTCTTTTCCGATGCTTTTATTCTTGAGGTTCCCGAAGGGAACCAAGACTTTATTGTTTGTACCGATACTAGTCATATTGGTTTTGGTGTTATTCTCTTGCAAAGGAAATGTGTTATCGCATTTGCTTCTTGACAATTAAAGCTTGTCGAGACTAGATATGCCATCCATGATCGGGTGCTCGCGGCTATTGTTTTCGCTCTTAGATTTTGGTGTCATTATCTTTTGGGAGAGAAATTTGTTCTCTACACCGATCGTAAAATCTTCGAAGTATATGTTTCCTCAAAAGGAACTCAATTTGCGTCAACAACGTTGGCTCGAGTTCCTTGCATCTTATGATCTTGATATTTTTATACTTCTGAAAAGGGCAATCATGTTGATGATGCCCTTAAGCCGAGAGCAGCAAGCGGTTGTTTCCATGATGATGTCCGAATGGAGTGATCTCGAGACTTTATCCACTTGTGAGATTCGAGATCGTGAATCCAATTCATGTTCATGTTTGTTTTGTGTAGCCTTGAGGCTCATCCTTCTCTTTTGGACCGTACCATTTTTTTGGCTAAACTCTATGTCCTGTTATATTGCATGGAGTCCCTACTTCTATTGTTAGCAATCGCGATCCATTATTTTACTAGTGTATTTTTGTAGAGTCTTCAAAAGCTTTGGGAACAAAGCTTACTTTTTAGCACCGCTTATCGTCCTCAATCCGATGGACAAATAGAGCGTGTGAATCAACTCTTGAAGATCTCTTTCATGCATGTGTTCTTGTTTTTGGTGGAAGTTGGGAAGATCATATGTCTCTTGTTGAGTTTTCTTCCTATAGTAAGCTTCCAATCTAGTATTGGTATGGCACCTTTCGAGGCACTCTTCGGAAGGCCGTGCCGATCTCCTTTATGTTGGCTTGAAGCCGGTGAGAAGCTGGTTTTAGGTCCAGATTTTATTTTTGTTTCACTTATGATGGGTGTTGTGCGTTTCAGTTGATTGGGAAAATTAGCACCTCGATATATGGGTTCATTTCCCATCACCGAACGCATTGTTTCCGTGGCTTATCACCTCTTTTAGTACCGACTCAATTCTTTTGCTATTGTTGACGTTTTCCACGTCTCTCAACTACGGAAACACCTTAGGGATTCCGATTCTAATCTTGAGTCCGGTGTTATTGAGGAAATAGAAGTTTCACCAAATTTGACTTATAAGCAACATTCTATTGTATCATTACTTCGGAGGTTAAACCCCTTCAAAATAAATATGTTCTTCTTGTGGAAGTTCAATGGTCCTCAAATCCTAAGAATTGCTCTTGGGAATCTTGAGAATTCATCAAGCAAATACATCCGGACTTACTCTTTCGTGCTCTTTATGGTGAACTTCTTATTTCAAATTTTCTTTTGTGTTGATATGCTTTTATGGTTGTTACTCTTAATTTTCTTCTTAAGTATTGCGAGGACGCAATTTCTTTAAGGAGGGGAGTCTGTAACAACCCGCATATTTTACGATTGTATATTTAAATATAGCGTCGTTAGTCGGATTAAAGTCCGAAATGTCACTTTTTGCAAACAGTCGAATTAGGACTCGAGACCACTTCCATTGAGTCCAAAATGGCGTTTGCGACTTTTTTGAGTATAAGCATCGATATGTTTGGAGTAAGTTGAATTTTGCTATTTTCTAGTGGGCTTTTGGGTTTGGGTTTCACCCATCTCATCCTATACCCTAACTCAGTCCCCTCTATTCATCCATTCACTCATTTCATTTCTTTTTCTCAAGCTCAACTGAAAATGGGGGAAGAGAATGGGAAATAGAAATTCCAAGCCCTAGTTTCCTCTTGCAAACTCAAATTCTTGCTCCAAAATCAAAGAGAAACTTAGGTATGCCTCCTCTTCATCTTCTCCATCTCATTTCCTCTTCAATTTCAGAAATTTCCTAAACCCTAATTTAGGAAATACTTGTTTTGATCTTAGATTGGAGCTTGTAGAGTAGAAGTGAAGAGTGGTTGATCTTTTCTTTGCATTTGAGCTTCTCATCTTTGTTTTTGAGTTAGAAAGGTGGTATGAATTCCTAACACTTATTTATGTTCATTTGCTTTTGATTTGAATTGATTTGGTGAACATTTCAATTTTTGGTGTTTTGAAGTCAAAAACTCTAAAAATCATAGCTTTGATGTTTGATCATGCTTTTGGTGGTTTATTGAAGAGCCAATAGGGTTGGGTTGTCGATTGGCATAAACCCCTAGCGCCCATTGCTCGTCCGATCGCAAATTGGAAGAGTTTGCTCTTCATTTGGATAGGATGAAAAACAGTCCCAGTGCCAGTCAGTCCACTGGCCTCTGCAGTCAGTCGACTGGCTGTAGAAAATGAAAGTTCCTGGGACTGGCTACAGAAACCAAAAGTTTCTGTTTTCTACAGTCAGTCGACTGGCCTCTGCAGTCAGTCGATTGGCCTTTGCAGTCAGTCGACTGGCCTCTGTAGTTAGTCGACTGACTGCAGGAACCGAAAGTTTCAGGTTTCTGGATCAGTCGACTGGCCTCTGCAGTCAGTCGACTGACCTGCTTGTCTCAGCCCAGATTTGCCTATTTTGCTTGGTTTCCAATTTTTATCGATTCGTGTCGATTCCAATTAGTTGTTATTGCATAACTTCGATGATTCCTTTTGATTTCGTACACGGATTTTTATCAAATGATCTTTTTAAATTGTATTAAAAGCTCGTTTCTCCGATTTATAATTTCTATTTAAAACACACACACGATTTTGCACTTCGAGCGAAGAGGGAGGATAATTAAATGATTAAATAAAACGCGTGCTTTGAACGCGTGTTTTTATCTTTTCAGTTAATTCCTAATCTATTCGTTTGACTGTTTTGACCTTTGGGTCTGGTTTACCGATGAGATGAGGTGAACTTTGTACTGCTTTGAGTGTGAAATTAACTAACGGTTAGTAAACCGTTTAGTGCAAACGTGTGGTATGGGACTCACATTAACATTTTTCGAGTTCCTTTCTGAGAGTTGTGACACATTCCGCCAGTTAGTGGTGTCCAGTACTGGGTCTTCGGACCTTCGTCACTACGGTTTGTTGCCTTATAGTATCACTTTTGGAGTTGGTCCATCGTCACCGCTCGTGTGATATTAGGTTTGTTGCCTTCGGGTATGTTGCCTTCGGGCTTGTACCTTCGGGTTTGTGCCCTCGGATTCGTTGCCCTATAGTATCACTTTTGGAGTTGGTCCATCGTCACCGCTCGAGTGATATTGGGTTTGTGCCTTCGGGTTTGTGGATCCTTGTTATACAGTACTGAGCTCGAGCATCTTTTGTTTCTTTGACAATTATATTTCCCTAGTGTATCGCCCTTCGGTGTAGGTCCTTTGAACCACAAGATATATAGCGATTACCTTGTGGAAACTTGTGTTACCTTTATTGGTATTTGCCTTCTTGGCTTGTTTTGGGATATGATATCCTTGGTTTATTGAGTTGCCTATGATATGAGGCTTGTTATGATTCATCTTCTGTTAGATGATCTGGTTATCTCTTTTGGAGATATTTATGGTACTTTATGACCTTGTATGTTCATTATCATTTAGTTTATCTAACTGATTTGTTTAGCTAGACTGACCCGTGTATTTTATACTCGGGTCAGACCGAGATGTTTCAGGTTAGGTACATTGGACTTAGCCTATTTTGCTTCCGCATGGACTATTCTGCTAGTTCCTTTTTGTTATAGCTTTTTGTGTAGTCCTTTTTGTTTGTAACTCTGATATGTATTATATTGACTCGGCTGTGTATTATGGTTTGCTTTACCACTTGACATGTATCATTTTGTAAACTCTGTGATGTATCTGTATATGTGAAAATGTATGTGATGATCTACTGTTCTGTGATGTGTATTACATTTGAGTTGTTATATTTTATTTTGATAGATCCTTCAGCCACCTATGGCTTTGTATTAAGTATTTATTGGATATGTCGATCCATTTAAGTAAGAAGTGGCAATTGTCGGCGTATTCAATAGATAATTAAGACAAGGGTATAGATGGTCGCTCCTATCCAGCTCTATTCTCCGTATTAGCAGACGGTGTTACTTAGTAATACTCTTTGCTAATGTGGGACTCGGAGTGGGGTGTTACATATGCCTTATGGCATATATGGAAAAATTGAAGTTTAAATTTAAGTCATAATCGCAAGTTAAATTGGAAAGACATGAAAGGACATAATTTATAATGGGTGGCAACCTCATCAAAAATACGATGAAGATTGAATTATGAATTTACTACTATATTTGACGTCACAAGTGAACATAATACAAGCCTTTTTTCCTTGTACTACATAAGTAATTTTTGGTTTTAATGTTTATTATGGTTATTTATTATTCAAACGTTTAATTATTCATGATTTTAATTTTTTTCCCATGGATTATTTAACAAATTTTGAATACAATATTATTTTTGTCATATACATACATATATATATATATATATATATATATATATATATTGTTATATTCCATTTAATTGAAAGCCTTGTTTATAAATTTATGGCAAGCATCGTTTATTATACATATGTAGTCAATGAAATTAAACACTGCAAGTTATATATAACCTTCTATACTGGTCTAACTGATATCAAATCCTTTTATACGTATCTAATCAAATACATAACAGGAAGCACAAATGATATTATACATACATGCATACACACACGCACACTAATATATATATATATATATATACATATATCTTGGTGATTGTTGTAGCGAAACATGCGAATAGATTTTTAGGGATAAATCCAAAAATACAATCATCTTATTACTAAATTGTAGAGTTCATTGCTTAAAATTTATTGCCATTATTTAATAGGCTTTATGATTGGCTGATATACACATATTTTTCAATTTGTTATAGGAACTCAACCTTTTTCCTAGGAATTGCTAATTAAAGAAAATAATAATATTAACCATATATCATATGGGTAGTGTTTCTCTCTTTGATAAATTTGATGGTGTTAAGTTCAAAAGTAAATGATTTACTTCAGATGGCTTAGATATGTAAGTTGCAAATAAGCAATCCATACAAAATTAAAATTTCATCTTTCATCCTTATTTATTGTAATGACCCGAAATTTCAGTGCTTTGTTTAGTGAATATTTAATTAATTTTGAATATTCAAATATAAGTTTTATAATGAAAATAAACTCATTTTAATTAATTAATAATGACGGTGAATTTTTTTTCAAAATTTGTTTTTAGATAGTTCATAGAAAAACATAAAATATAACCAAAGAACGTTTTCCGAAATTTCGACCTTTCGACGCCGGAAAGTTGTCAGAATCATCTTTATGCACTATATATACATATATACAAGAGTTAATTAACTAGATAAGAATACACTTATAAATAAGTTATCTTATATTAATTTGGATTAGAAATTGATGTGACTAAACATAATAATTATATATATAAAAGAAAGTGATGTGACTAAACATAATAATTATATATATATAAAAGAAAGTGATATGACTAAACGTAATTATATATATGAAAGAGTGATGTGGCTAAACAGAATTATATATATATGAAAGAGTGATGTGGCTAAACATAATTATATATATTATAAAAGATTTGTGATGTGACTAGATATAATTATGAAACGTTATATTATTTAATTCATTTTGCGCTTATATATACCCTACCTCTCTCTCTTCCCTCTCACTTTCTCCTTTTCATTTCATTTCTTCATTTTCTCTCTTCTTCTCCAAACTTCCATCAATGGCTTCCACCTAGAGAATTTGAGAAGAAAATAGCTCAAAATAGCTTAAACCCGTAGATCTATACTTCTATCTTCATCACCATGACTTTCTAAGCACAAAAATTTAAGTTTCATCACCATCAGAAGCTCGGCCACCCACTTTTTACCCCATGGCCTAAAGTTAAAGTGAAGAGGAGGGTAGTTTGGGAGCTCCGATGAAGGAAAAATAGAAGTAGGTTATGCCAGAATGAAGGTAGAAGCCTTACGGAAGAGTTGGAAGCAAGTTAGTAAGTGAAAGGTCGGATATTTCCTTGATTGAAGGTCATGGCCCAACTCAAAGTGGAGGAGTGGAGTTTGAAAGCTAGTACGCGTAGCGGAAGCTCCATCGGATCATCCAAAGAAGCTATGGAGAAGAAGGGAGCTAAGAAGGTGAGATATCGAGAAACACTTTCCTTTCTAGTTTATGATTAAAATGATTTGCAAGTTAGAAGCAAGTTAAGATTATTATTTGCAAGTATATAAAAGTTATTAACATGATATACATGAATTGGCATTTATGTTTGGATGTTTATATGGATGTATACTTGATTGTTATCATTGAATGTTCACTTGGATGAATGAAAAAAAAGAATGAATTAATAATGTGAAGTTTATAATGATAGTTAATGTGTTAACTATAATTAATTCATGATGGAATAAATGGTGGTATATGTGGAAAGTTAAGCCTCGAAATATTTTGAAATCATAAAAGAGGAATTGTTTGAAATGATATAAAATGAAAAGGTTTCATTTAGAAAAGGATAAATAACATTTTTTTAATATTGAAGGGATGATATTTAATTTATATGGATATATAAATTAAATAGGTGGAAGCTAGATAATAAATAACTTTCTATGTTAGAGAATGTTTTGAAAAGTGAAAATGGAATTTAATATGATTTTATAATCATCTATGAAGTCAAATATAATATTATAATAGTATAATATTATATAAGTTAAAATATTGAAAAAATAATATTTAAAGGTGAAAAGGAGATTTAATATGGAAAATTTTGGTTTAAATGTTTGAAAATGGTTTATAAACGTTTTATAAACATTAAAATTCAAATTGGAAACCTTTTGTCAAATAATGAATTTGGAGTCAAAAATAGGCACATCGCGTAACGGTGGTTCGCGATTTTGCGCCGTAAAGGTTAAATCCTTCTATAGGATGGAATCGAAGTCGGATTTCTTTGCAACAAGAATTTTCCGAACTCTTATGACTATTGTTTTCAAATAAAAGAAAAGGATCAAGATTTCATTTAATAGATTTTAAAATATGAGCAAAACAAGTTTTTGGAAAAATCGCGGTTTTGTAGTTCGGAATCCATAACTAGATTTCCTTGAAAATAATGTTTAAAATTGTTTAAAAATATGAATAAATCTTACAAATATTTTAAAATGTTTTAAAAGTGATTTGGGTTATAAAAATTAATTTCCAAATGATAAAAGTCGTTTTGATTAATATAGCTTAAAAAAGCATTTTTCGTAGCACTTTTCCGCAACAATTTTCTATAACTTTTGAAATACAGTTTTAAACGCAACCGTTCTTTTCCAAATCTTTTGTAAATGTTCTCAAATGATTAATAAAGTATTTTAAAGGTAATTTTAAAGGATTTATGGAATGATTAAAGGTTTAATGATTTAGAGTCGAACAAATAACTTGACCTCCTTATGGGTGTCAGAGAGATAGTATCTAGGTTTGAGTTTGAAAAACCAGCTTCCTGCTCTCCCTGGCTACCCGGACTGGTCCGACGGAGGGGATAGTAAATTTGGTTTACTCGGATCAAAATTTCCAAAGTATAAAGATATAATTTTCTAGATATAAATAATTTTGATTTTGTGGAGATAATCTTCTTGTACTCGGTGTTAAAGCCCGAAGAGGGAATTCGTACTATTCATGGAATTTAAAGGGTGATTTCATCGTTATTACGTGCATAGTATTTGTTGTATATGGGAATTGATATTGAATAAAATTAGATGATTTCTATAGATTTTGCTCACTTAATATTTATTGGGTTAGGATTAACATCCTAGATAACATGGATTTAAATTAATCAAAATTTGAGTTTTGAATAAAAAATTACGTTAAGATTTAAAGAAAGTGATTTGGAAATATTTCCCAAGTGAATGAAATGATTTCGAATTAGTCCTAGTTTTAAAAAGGTTTTAAACTTAACCAAATGATTTGATAAATAAGGCTTAATGATTCCATATACTCTAAAAGGCTAAAGGAATGATTCAATAATTATATCTCTAAGAGATATCTATGAATGGAAGAAAGGATGAATTAAATTAATTGATGATTGATAATTATATATGAACTTAACATCTTTTTAATCGATGATTGGTTCAAAGGAATTGGGATTGGATTTGGGTAACTCCTATCTGAAAACCACTTCAAACCAATGTATACATTAGAGAGTGAAGAGATGTTGAAGATGATGATTATTGAAGACCGAAGATCTTCATAGTGAAAAGGCTGCTTGTTGACATTCTTTGGGTCGCTCCCAATATAGAAACATTTATTATAGCAGTGGTCCTATTGTGTTTTGAAATCTTCGGATTGCAAGGACTACTCGCTACTAATGGTAATAGGAGGAGTGCCTTCGGTTTCATTCAGTCCCAGAATGAACTTGTATGGATGAGTGTCTAACATTGCATTTCTAAATCACGAACGTTGATTTTTACAAACGTACATCAATGGATGGCGTAGGAGGAAACTCCTATTAGCTTAACACCATTTTCTAAGACATACGAGCTCGAAGGTTGTATTTTTGTAGAAGTCAATTAATGATAAACGGAAATGGTAGTGTGGCATTCAAAGTGGAACCAGTTGGTTAGTTAGATCGTTGCCTCACAAGCCTCACATCCCAGGAATGATGCAGGATACTAAGTGATCTGAAAAACACACATTCGGGCTATTGGTTGATGTATATGGTCGTGTCTAGTTGGGGACCCATTAAGGGAAGGCATCCTTAAGGCATTTATTGCCCCAATTATTTGAATATAGTAGCTAGCTTGCGAAAAGTGGTAAGGCTACCGGATATTGGTAGTGTAGTAAGTACAGTTCCAAGTGACTTGCTCGAGAAAAGTGATTAAGGCACTGTGGGAACTATGTTTGCTATGCGTGGACCGAAGGGAAAGGCCACTAGTTCCCTGTCAAGTTGGAAATCCAATTCCAATAAAGCTTTAATGTTTTGATTGTATTCCAAAAATAGTTGTAATGCTTTGCAAACATTTCAGCTACCCCTAGTATCATATATTCCACCCTAGTATATTCCGTTTGACCTAATCCGGATATATTACCATAGATTTAGTCTGGGTATCGATACTAGTTATATATATATACTTGAAAAAGGTTTTCGAAACCCCCATGTCATTAAAGATAATTCAAAGTGTTTTTCAGTAAAAAGTTTTTTGGTAATCGTAAGGTAAAAACCCATCCGTGTTTATGTGCGGTGTGGTCTTATGAGATACTATTCTTTTCAAAGGTTTTGTTTATTACCCATCCATGACTCCGCCATATGCTTATGGTCCGAGTATCTCACACTGGTTTATCAAGCCTGATCAGAGTACTTTTAATACTCAGGTTATATCCGAGTAGTTTTAGGTCTAGCTGAAGATGCTTGGAGTATCCAGAGGAGAGCTGGAGATCTTCATATACGTATGGACGTATTATATTATCTACTGCATCTATTGCATTTGTTTTTATTTTTCAGCAATTATAAGAACAGAGGATTTATAACTGTCCAGGCTGAATCTAGGTTAGACTTTGATATTGTATTCAAAATTTTCCACTATAAAGATTTTATATTGAAATAATATATATTATTACATTCGTGTGAGATTTTGTTCTATCTTTATTTTTTTATTTTTTTCCTAACAATCGGGCTTTCCGGCACTTGGAATTGCGACACGTGAATACCGAGAATGTATTAGTGTCGATTTTTAAGGGTCGAAAATCCCAGTCATTACATTTGGTATTAGACCTTTGGCTAAGCGAACACATAGGCTTTGATGTGGTAAAACTCATTATAGATAGGGTTAGTAATACCCTAGAATGAGTGACTCATTAGAAATAAGGTTAGGAACACCCTAGAATGAGTTTGAGATTATTGTATATATATGAGTGCGTATTTTTTAATTGATATAAAAATATTTTGGGTTGATTTAGCTGTCGAGTGGTTTATAGATTCAGGTCGGTACGTGGGACACTACGATACTGATAAGGGTTTCTAAATACTTAAACAAGGCAAATCAACACACCGTTTTCAAAAGGAGTATATTTTATATATACAAAAGTATAAATATTAGTTTGGTATGGAAAATTTATAAGATGTTATCTCTTTGAAAAGTTCCAAGAATAAGGTCTTGATCTATTTGGTGGTGGTGGGAATAATCTTCTATGTATCGATCATATGTTGGCTTGGGCGAATGGTATCTAACACATGGTATATTATTCTTATTATCATTATATAATCAAGGCAAGTTCAAAGCCGAACAAGTTAAATCAAATAATTTGGATTAATGGTATGAAACCTCTGATAATGACTTAGTATATCATTTAGGTAAGGATGTCTTATTATATGTCGGGTGATGAGTTATGGGCTAATCCAAAGCAAGCACGAAGAGTACGTGCACAGGAAGAAGCTGAAGAAAGAGCAAAACTAGGACCCTATGCTGACATCAACTGTTACTATTGTGGTAAGAAAGGATATTATGCAGTTATTGTGAAATTAAGCAAAGGAAGAAACAGAGGAGGGAAAAAAATTATGATTGGGATGATATAGTCTGTTTCAAATGTAAAGAGAGAGGACACACTACTAGAAAAGGGTTAAATAGCGACAGGGGGGGCGACGGCTTCCGACGGGCCGTCGGCGGCCGTCGGAAGCCGTCGGAAAATCGCGAACTTCAGGCTCCAACCGAGCCTCTTCTTCCTTATTTCAGCATACGTAAAAAAAATTCCAAAATTCCCAAATTCACTCCCCAAGCCTCCAATCACTAATTTCGTATTTTTGCATCCTCCTCGGCTACGTATTCAACCTCTCTTGCTTTCTAGCTCAGGTATAATCTCTTAATTTCGCGAAAAATTCAAATTTTACCCTATTTCTAGATTTTCATATGTTGATAAATTAGGGCTAATTGGTGATTGAAATTGTTTCCAATAGTGTTATCATAGTTTCTAGCATTCCATGGTATACCTATTTCATCTTTTATCGTGAAATTGTGAAAAACATGTATAATTTGTGGTTGTTCGTGTATATGTAAATCATTGTGTATGCTTTGGTTCTACGATTGTATATGCATGTAGCGCTGCTATCATTGTATTGTGTTAGTTGGAATAAGATAAAATGAATGCACGAGCTAGGAGTATTATATTGTGCACGTATTGACTTATGCAACAAAAAAATGCATGAGTCTAAATTATAATTGTGTGTATTGAAAAATGACAAAAATGTTAAACTAGCCTTAAGTTGATGTAATACGTCGAATAAATGTGTTAAATTAAAATATAGTTTTGTAAATGTGAACAGTTAGTAAAACTGTATTTTTTCGTAAAATGCGCACATTTAATTAACTAATGTCTCTTAGAGAGTTTTTGGCCCCGTCTGACGAGTGTTGTACATGATCATTATATAAATAGTCATTTTTTTCAAAAAACGACCATTTATATTCATGTGGTACAATGTTTGTTGGATTTGTCCCTGTATTAGACAAGTTATGAACACAGTAAGCATTTACATTTTGTATACTACTTCGTCTCAAACGATACATAAAATTTCGGCCTAACTTTTCTTTTTTTTTCTGCGCACATGCATTTGTGTTCAATGCAGTGAATAAAAGGAAAATGCTGCCGAAATTTTGTTGAATTGTTTGAGACGAAGTAATATACGAAATGTAAATGCTTACTGTGTTTGTAATGGGAAGTAGGATGCCTGACCATGGAAAAAATATCTTTTTGTACAAAATTTTGTATCGATACGTTAAAAAATAAAATGTGTCATATTTGAAAATATTTTTTAATTTGTGAAATAGTTCTTTAAATTCAAATATTATACGACCATGAAATGATTGATTATTTTGTTTTTTAATTTTATGACTCGTTTTCTCAAATAGGAAAAATGATTGATTATTTTGTTGATCGGAGGAGATGGATGTACCAAAGAAAAGGACTGAGAGGCTCAATAAAAGAAGATTTTTATAATGGTATAAACGTATTTGTTGAATTCGCTTTAAGTAATAACGGAAACGATCCAGAAATTCGTTGTCCGTGTAGTAGGTGAAGACATTTGAAGTATTTGTTACCAGATATTGTGAAAGTTCATTTGTGCCAAAACGGTTTCGTACCCGAGTATTATGTTTGGGATCGGCATGGAGAAGTTGTAACAAATACTTCTGTAGAGTCTGAAAGTGTCGTTAACGAAGTAGTTACGATGACCCGTATAGAAAATATGGTCGAAGATGCAGCACGATCAATTTTTCCTATGGTTGAAGTTGACGACGATGGAAATGTTGAAGAACCAAATACTAAAGTAATTTTTTTTAATGATTTACTAGATGTTGTTAAGGAACCTATTTGGGATGGTTGTAAAAGCGGCACTCAGCTGTCAGTAATCGCAGAATACATTGCAATGAAGTCAAAATACAACATCACTGAAGCTGGGTTTAGGGCTGTTGTACAAGCTGCAGAAAGACATATGCCGCCCGATAATCTAATGTGTGAAAATCACTATGAAGTTAAAAAACTTATGTCGGCTTTTGGTTTACCTTATCAGAAAATAGATACATGTTTAAAAGGCTGCATGTTGTTGTGGAAAGAAGACGCAAACCTTAGAAATTGTAAAATTTGTAATCAGGAGAGATACAAACCAAGAAAAAAGAAGGGGAAGGAAGTTCCATACAAGCGTATGCATTACTTACCCATCACTCCAAAGCTTCAAAGGTTATATGCATCTTCTGTTACTGCATCTAATATAAGATGGCATAGTGTGAGAACAGAGGAAGATGGTACGTTGACACATCCGGTTGATGGAGAAGCATGGAAGTATTTCGATAAAACGTATCCAAATTTTGCAGCGGAGAGTCGAAATGTTAGATTAGGATTATGTACGGATGGTTTTTCGCCATTTTCTCAATTTGGTTCTAAATATTCATCCTGGCCCATTATCGTCACACCGTATAATTTACCTCCATGGATGTGTATGAAAACGCAATATATATTTCTTACTGTTGTCGTTCCTAGCCCCGACGATCCGACACAAGGAATCGATGTATATTTACAACCGTTGATTGAGGAGTTTAAAATACTGTGGAACGAAGGAGTAGAAACATACAATGTGTCTAAGAAGAAATTTTTTCATATGTTTGCTTCTTTGTTGTGGACTATAAGTGATTTTCCTGCCTATGCAATGCTTTCAGGATGGAGTACTGCCGGTCGTCTAGCATGTCCATATTGCATGGATGAAACACGGGCGTTTTCTTTACCTCATGGTAAGAAAATTTCATGGTTTGACTATCATCGATATTTTCTCCATGTAAATCATCCCTTCAGAGGAGACAAGAAAAACTTTTTAACTAATAGAGTAGAAATCAGACAACCACCGACGATATGGTCAAGCGAAGACATATATGAACTTGTTAGGGACTATCCAAAGATATATGAAACTGGAGTGCAAACAGAAATTGAAGGCAAATCGATTGTTCATAATTGGTGCAAAAAACTTTTTTTTGGGAGTTGCCGTATTGGAAACATCTTCTGCTTCGTCATAATATAGACGTGATGCACAATGAGAAAAATGTATTTGATAATGTTTTTAACACAATTTTGAATGTGAAAGGGAAGACGAAGGATGATTTGAAATCAAGACACGATATAGAAGAATTATGCAAACGTTCTGAGCTTCATATGAAACCAAATGATAGTAAAAAACCCAAAGCATGTTACGAATTAGATAATAATCAAGTTAAAGTTGTGTTAAAATGGGTGGAAGGGTTAAGATTTCCTGATGGGATATCATCAAATCTTCGTAGATGTGTTGAATTTAAAAACGATAGATTGAGCGGAATGAAAAGCCACGACTGTCACATAATGATGGAAAATTTATTTCCCGTTATGTTCAAAGAACTACTGCCGTTAAAAGTTTGGAAGGTAGTAACAGAGCTTAGTATGTTTTACAAAGAGCGTTGTTCGACTACTTTAAAAGTGCAACGTTTACGTAAACTTGAAGTAGATATTCCTATATTGCTCTGCAAATTAGAGAAAATATTTCCGCCAGGTTTTTTTTAATGTAATGGAACATTTACCTGTTCATCTCCCATCTGAAGCACGACTTCGAGGTCCTGTCCGCTATGGATGGATGTATACATTTGAGAGGTATGTAATATGTTATCACGTAATTTAATTGCATTTGAAAGATGAAATTAATGTAAATTAATTTTGCATAGATATCTAAATCATCTAAAGAAAAAAGTGAGGCAAAAAGCACGAGTTGAAGGTTCGATATGTAAATCTTACATCGAAGAAGAAGCTTCGTTCTTTTTCTCTCACTATTTCAGTGACCATGTGAATATATCATTTGAAAGTGTTCCTCGTAATGACGAAGGCGACGAACAAGATTCCTCTCAAGCAATGTTATCTATTTTTAGACAACATGGTCGGCCTTCTGGAAAATGTGTAGAGATATGGCTAGACGATAGAGATCTTCATGTAGCACACACTTATATTCTTCTAAATTGTGTCGCGGTTGCACCGTTTGTTAGGTAATCTGAAATAATAATTTGTGTTTTATTCTTTTCTATAATGCATGTGCGTGTATAACCTAATGTAATAATTTGTTTATATATACAGTGTTTATGAACGTGAATATCCGAACGGAGATCTCAGTAAAGAAATATACAGTGTTTATGACGTGTTTACTCGTACACATGCTGTCGAGCATGTAAATCCGGACGGGACAGTTTCGTATACATGGCAGGACGATAAATCTAGCAAGAGCCATGTAAGCATATTTCATTTTATGCAGTATTAGTAATTGTTCTACTTGTTAAAATATAATGAAATAAGATATGATGATATTAATTTGTTAATGCCGGAAAAGTTTATGGAGCAGCGCCAGAAACTCCTTGCTGATACGGGTCGAGATCAGCTGACGACGGATGAGGAGGATGCTATTTTTGAGTCAGTTATGGATCCATCGGAGCATGGCAGACGATACGGATTTGGCAATCAAGTGGTAAGTAAATAATATATTGGGTATCATATAAGTTTTCAAATTCAGTACATTGGTTTTGAGTCACTTCGTTATGAAAGCATTATGCATTACCAAAATATATTAATTCGTTACTTGAATGTCATTTAAAAAAAAACGAAAAAGACATGTTATTTAATTTAGTTTGCCTAATATATGATGTACACATGCATAAATTTGTCACATTTACTGTTAAAGAGATCAAAAGAAGTGATATCTCGTAATGTAACGTACTATTATTTTTGTTAATAAATGGTTGAATCACAATTTAAAAACGGCCAAAAGAACATATTTTCAAATGTATACATCATACATGCATAAACTAAATTAAATAACATTATTACACTAAACATTTATTACAGGCCAGCAGTCAGAGACGGGGTAGGCAGACTAGAGCTCAGATCGATCTAGTAGAGATCAAAGATTTGCAGGCTAGAGTGGCGCAGCTGGAGGAGCAGAACCGTCGGCAGGCCATACAGACCACACAGTTGCTAGACCAGCTATCGCCGAGTACATGCAGCAATATGGTGGCCGCTTCCCTTCCTTTACTGGATCTGGTTCTGGAGGAGATTGATTGATTGCTTTGGTCGGTAAGTTTTTCTTCTTCTGTTTTGTATGATTTGGTAGATGGTGGAGCTTGTTGTTGATTTATGTACTATGTTATTATACACTTAGCTGTTTTGATGTATAATTATGTGGATGTTGGGGATGTTGGGTGATGATTATGTGTTTTAACTTAATTTTATGTATTTTTTTTTGTTTGGTATATTGTGCATAGTTTGGTTTTTAATATTTGGTTGGAATATTATATATTGGATCCTGTAGAATAGTGTTTGTATGGGAAATGTGGATGGAAGGCAATATCGCAGCAGAAATAAAAAAAAATGCAGTAGATTTCTGACGGCTTCCGACGGCTTTCAGGTTATATTTTTCCGACGGCTTCCAACAGCTTTCAGATTAATTTTTCCGACGGCTTCCGACAAGCGTCGGAATCCATCGGAAGCCGTCGAAAAACCGAACGGCGAGATCCATCGGAAGCCGTCGGAAACACTTCAGGCCGACGCCTTATTTTCCTACGGCTTCCGACGGCCTCCGACGGCCGCCAACGGTTTTCTACCATCGGAAAATGCCTCTTCCCTTGTAGTGACATTTTCTACATAAATGTCCTAAAACGAAGAAGAAATCGAGGATCAAAAAGAAGAAAATAGGCTGCTACCAATGTAAGAACTTAACACATGAAGTCAAAAATTGTCCTAAACAAACTTGCATTTTGTGCTTCCAAGGGAAACACTTAATGAAGGACTGTATAAAAATGAAAAAGGTTAACTCAGGCCTCCAAGATAAAACACTGTCTACCTTAAAAGGAACCCAAAAATAGTATATATGGCAGTTCAAGTATTTATATAATGGCAGTGTGTGAAAGGTTGTATTCCCTAGGGAGTTATCTCTAAAGGTTTGTAACATAGTCTAGGGTTTGTAATGAATGTATAAAAATAATGTTAATTAATAAATCTCTTTTGATCATTCTTCCTGTGCATTTTTTTCTATCTTCCATCAAATCAATTTAATAAGATATCTAGAAATAAAATGTTTAAAGGAATAATAGAATGGCTTATAAAAAAAGTATTTAATTTAAGAAATTATTTAAGAATATAGTTTATAGAATAAAATGTAAAAAGAATAAAAGATTTATAAAGATTTGAAAAAAATTAAATAAGTTGTAAGTAGAACATTTCATCACACAATTCCGATCTATGATTCGAGTAAGGAACTTGGAGGTGTTTACACTAGTCCGAAAAAGGTTTTATCACTCGATTCTTGACGACGAACATTGATGAGGGTTTATGATTGGGTACTTGAGTTTTCTATCATAGTTGAGGGCTATGTAAGGAAAACGATCAAGAAGCCCGATCAAAGTCCGCACTAGAGAATCGGGGGATCAATACTAGTTCGGAAGTAAAGTTGTGGATTCGGAAAGTATTTCAAATTGGATGATTTGTATACATCAATGGATGTAAGTTTAAAAATAAATATTTTAGGCAAATAACTTTGGGTTCTGTTTTGGTGTAATTTCGAGGACGAAATTCTTTTAAGGGGGGAAGAATGTAACGACCCGGAATTTCACTGCTTTGTTTAGTGAATATTTAATTAATTTTGAATATTCAATATATAAGTTTTATAATGAAAATAAACTCATTTTAATTAATTAATAATGATGGTGAAATTGTTTTCAAAATTTGTTTATCAAATTAAAGTAGTCCATAGAAAAACAGAAAATGTGACCAAAGAACGTTTTCCGAAATTTCGACCTTTCGACACCGGAAAGTTGTCGGGAACATAGTTCGTCATTGTGCATTATATATACATATATATAAAAGTCCGCAAGTAGTGGCGCAGTGGTAAGGTACTCGCTTCCTGGTAAGCAGGTTGCAGGTTCGATTCCCGTCTGCCCTACTCCCATTTCAAGGCGTGGAGGTGGGTCCCCATAAAACCTATAAATGGGTTGGGGGCATCAAATCTCTATGTTGGGCTGGCTTAAAACCCTCCTGTCTGTGGTCGGACTAGGCTAGGGTGGAGCTCATCTCATCCCTTCGCTTTCATCAGGGATCTGGGTTGAGTTTTATAAAAAAAGAGTTAATTAAATAGATATATAAAAATACACTTAGATATAAATTATCATATATTAATTTGGATTAGAAAGTGATTTGACTAAACATAATAATTATATATATATATAAGAAAGTGATGTGACTAAACATAATTATATATAAAAAAGAGTGATGTGACTAAACATAATTATATATGAGTATATATGCACATCTAGGTGGGTCTGCATTTAATCACAATCTGCATGCATTTATGATTGCATCCCTTGAAGTAGATTTGACAGTACCATTGCCAGCATAAACTAAACCTAAAGCAGCGTCCGAGAAGAACGAAACAATTGAAAAATAGTCATAGAACCAATTTTTTAATAATGCTAAAGTTTTATCATTCGTTTCTTTTTGTTTTAGTTTATTTTATACTACTGAAAATGAAAATAATACTAGTACTTATACATGCATATGTTCTTTTAGCTAATGTGGGCAGTACGCAAAAATCATCAATTCACAACATGGCTTCATCTCTTTTATTAATAGCGAGAATTCAACGGATAGGATTTACAACGCGGCTAATGGTACTACTTTTATTTTATTCTATGTTATTAATCATTAGTGGAATCATATCTTTCATTTTTTTTCTTTCAGGTTTTGGGTTCGTTGTCTTGCACTTTATATGATAGATGATTGATAGCACTATAGCAGCAAGTAGATGAGTAAGGGGTGAATAACCATTAATTTGCTAACCATTCAAATTCATGTAGCAGAATTTGATAAATTTATCAGGTTGTGCGCGCGCGCCCACACACCGATACATGTATTATTATAATATATATAATTAGTCGATTTAAACAAACAATAGCATAAACACTCAACATTTATCCTATACAATTTGATGCCCAATCATATAGTAATTTGCATTAAAACTAAAAAGCAAGTAAGCTCGGAAAACAACGCAAGTTTGACGAAACAAGCAACAATGACCAAACTAAAAGACACATAATAATTGATGCATTACTTTTAACTCAAGAACACAGTTCAAAAGATGAAGCTGTTATTGAAAGCAGTCATCTCTGGTAAGTCCATCTCCCACTTTTCATTTTCAGACATCATGATGGACGAAGACATTGCTTAGGACCAATCGATTCCCATGCCAATTGTATTGTTGCTTAAATTGCTGCTGCTAGCTCCTTGATCACCATAGCTTATTTGCTGCACAACATCGGGCATGTTCCCACTTTCATTAGTGGCAGGAAACCGTGCTAAGCTCTATGATATGTATTGCGAGCTTCCCTTGTCTGATAGATGATGTTATATGCGGTGGCCTAATAATTGTGTAGGAAGCTCCAGGGTTAGAGCTGTGTTTTTGCGAGCAAGGACCATGGCCCTAGCTGAAAAAATTAAAAAATCACACAATAATTTGGATTTGTGATAGTAGGCTTTAAAAGGTCGTTACAAAATATGTTCTGAAATTGTTATATAACAAAACTAATTTTAAAAACTAAGCTATTTATGATGGCTTAAACATCCATCTCAACCATTAAAAAAATATTATAAAATCTTATTCTTCACAAAGATATTTTTAGTATATAATCTAGAAGTCGTTATATTTAGGACACGATTAAAGGTTTATGGTTGTGCTCGAAATATTTTCTAATTAGACTAAGCTGGTTTATAAATTAGAAAATAATGCTTGACATTTGATTGTGTAATCAACTGTTTGGATTTGAATCTGAACTGCCAATATAACAATAAAGTTTAAAAAAGAGAAAATCTTCAGTACGTAAGGTAAGGATGAAAAAAATGCAACGGTATATTTTAGTAAGCAAACATGAAAAAAATTATCATGAATTCGAAAAATTGATAACATAATGATTTCTAATCAAACAAAAACAATTAAGTTACAGAAAAACAAAAAATATTGAATTGGAAAGCCTATTTCCAAGAAAATATGATAATTGCACATTTGATATTTTAGGCAACATATTATTCTTATACGTCTTTGAGAGAAAATAAATCATTATAGAAACAACAGTTAACCTTTAATATTTTCCTTATAACTTGAAATATGCGGTCTTCAAAGCATGATCCACTAATATTCTCCAGAACATACAAAATGTTACTATAAAGATTAACAAAATTAACTGAAAAATGAATGCTGCGTAGTGAACAAATATATCAAGTTCAGATTACTTAGAATAAGATTAAAGTTGTTTGGATTAAATAAGGTTTCAAATTTTTACGTGAATGGAAATGCAAAAATATAATGTAAACAAAAAAAATTTAAAACAAACGAAAAAATATGTTGGACAAATAAAATGACATTTCCATTATTTACACCAGATATACCATAGTGGTTCCTACTTCATACAATTTCAATTATCATGACTAATGCCATAATTTAGTAAGGGTGATATTAAGAAAGTAGCATTTATTAGGTAACTAATTGCTACAACTAAGGTAATGCATATACCATACAAAAGTGTGTACTGTGAGAAAATAGAGAATGATATATACTAAAATTATTACAGGTAATGCACTCTATGTGATTAGAGAATGTAATATTTGTTCATTTGAAGTGAGTACAAAATATAGTCCCACTGAATTCACAACAGCATGAACATTATACGTGTATGGAAAATATTAAAAACAGTCAACTATTATTTTAACAACTAAGTTATAATATATGCATGTTCCCTAAAGTTATATAATAATTGCATTTATACAATTTTAGAAAATTAGAAAGAGTGGCTGCAATGTGTAGAACTAAGTTAGATGGAAATAGGGATGATTATGTGGTAAATATCTGGTTGGCATAAGAAGAACAAAGTTGGTTTTTTAGCGTTACCTCCGTATTTTGGGTTTATTTGAAGATGCATACAACTCAAGTCCAGCCTTGCAAATGATAGAGCGCATGCATGAAGTTATCAATTTGAATGCAAGGAATGTGTATGTGATGGAATTACGAAAACTGGTATTTATAAGAAATATAACGACCTATACAAATTGTAAACTCATATCATACTCACCTTAAAGAATCCATGAGTGAACAAATGAGACCATGAAAACCTAATTAAGATATAGATAGTGGTATTTAGTATGCTTTGGCAGGATGGTGTTGATCTTACGATTAAACATACTGTTAAGTGAAAAAAACAAAAACAAAAACAAATTATAATATTTAACCTTAAGATCTACCATAATCCAACAACCAAAACTGAATCAAATTATGAATTACCACAACTAAAGTGGAGAACATAGAAATAACAAACCATATGAATTGGCAATGAGGGCAAATGGTAGACGTAGTTATTGGTGGACTACTCTCTACAATAATTAAAAAAGAAAGAATGTAGTGTAGCTAGCATCTCTCAATTAATTATTGGTGGTTCTTGTGAGTCCAAACATATGAGAAAAAACATTCCCCACATCGGAAACACGACTTGAAAGCAGATGAAGTTGTGTTCTCCAAGCAATATAATCACCAGGTCTGACCAAAATGACCCTGCTAATTGACAGTTGACACATCTCCCACCGTGACTTCAGTTTTGGCCCTCTCACTTCCTCGGCATGTACAAAATTGTCCCATGGATAAAGTTCCAACCAATTATAGCATATGTGTTTGTATGTATCGAGCCTTGAGGACAAATTACACAGACCTGTTGCAAGTGTATCCAAACTGCTATGCTTGGTTGATATCCTTATGTGTCACACGCTACTACTACCGATGCTCAGTCTCAATCCCATTATGCTCAAAAATTTTCTTCAATATCGACAGAATAAGAATTACAGAGATAGTACTCAAAACCCGAAATCATCACAGCAATCGAATTATCATTATTGACCGCCTCATCGACGATCAGCCTATTCGTATCCTTCTTCCTCTCAATAATCGTGGTACTAAAATCGACAGGAGAAATCAACAACTGAAATAGAAGAAAACCTAAACAAAAAATTAGTAACATTGTAGTGTTGAAATTTTACAAAACGAATTGCAAGCTTTTGTGCGGTCCATGGTCGACAGGCGACGAAATCAGCGACCCAATTTGATTTGGTTGATGGAAAAAGATGATGAAATCAAAAGGTGATTAGGGTTGGTAGTAACGGGTAGGGTTGCTAGTGGCGAAGAAATTGGCTATCCAGTTTGACTGTATTTGATGGAGAAAAATGATGAATCAGCAACCGATTAGGGTTGTATTAATGGGAAGGATTGTTGGTGGCCATGGTGATGGATCTGTGTCATAGTGAAAAATAACGTTAACGTGGTACATTTTGCGTAAAAAGTTGAAAACGCAAAGGGCATTTTGGGTAGTTCAAAAAGACACCGTTGTTTGCGTCAAAATTAGTCATAAACCCCAGAAGTAGTGAAAGCACCAGTATTTACACACAAATCCTCAATATCCAAACACAGATCTCAGTTCCAGACGATGTAGAGAGCAGAAATGAAGATATAAGAAAATTAAAATGAGCAAGAAAACAAAGAACACAAGGTTTATAGTGGTTCGGCTATCTCCGGCCTACGTCCACTTTGAATAATCCTTTTATTTCTTTTATACCGTGATTACAGTTACAAGCCTTTGAAATCAAAAACCAAAATGGTAGAGTCTCCCTTAGAAAAGCAGAAGAAGATCCCCCTTTTAGTTGTCATGGAGTCGCTATTTATAGGAGTAGATCTGGAAAAATTTGCCCCAAAACTCGGAATACCTTTTCTCATGCCCAGGTGGGCCCACATGATCGATCCAAGGACTTTCTTACAGACTGGATTTAACTTGACTTTGTGTGTCCTGAATAACACGGATTTGTCACTTGTAGTACACCCTTCCTATAATCTTTTCCTCAAGATTGATGTGTATAATTGTGTGTGTATGAAGATTAGGAAGATTAATATTGCCTGAAGAATTTAGAAGTGAGTTAGTAAGCAATGATCGTATGAGAGTTTGTGAATAATGAACTCAAGATTGCAAAGCACTATAGATCAAGAGAGATTAGAAAATTAGGTAATTTGATCAATGATTCTTGAGTGTTTATATAGTGTATAAAGAGTTATGGCTTCTGGTAATAGGTATTTGTTCATAGCTAAGAGATGCATCCATCTAGGAAGAAGATAACTCTTGATCAAAAGAAGTGTTTATTCAAAAAGTTGGTAGTTGCAGTTTTCAGTCGACCGGACATGCTTGGTCAGTCGACTGAATTCAAAATGTGCATAAAAATTTGCACAGACTCAGTCGATTGACCTGGTGTGTTCAGTCGACTGGTCAGTGGTTTAAATTTTTTTATACAGACTCATCCGACTGTTTACAGTAGGTCAGTCGACTGAGTGCTGTTATTTCTGTGCAATAAAACTATTTGTGTGTGTATATGAAGTATATAAAACGAATGCAAGTTTTATATGAATTTGTGAGTGATGAACCTTGATGAAAGATTTTAACAAAGCTCTAAACTAGACTCTATATATGCTTATTGACTCTAGCTAAGATATATAACAAGACGAACCAATATTTTGAGTCGATAAGTCCAGATGTTGTCGTAGTCGTAGATTCGTGAATTATTGTATCTTGTCAGCACTCAAAACCTATGATCCAACAGACGGTACGTGTATAGCTGCATATTTACCCGTTAATAGCGCACAACCATTTATTGGGTGAAAATGATATGTCACACAAAATGTTATGACCCTGTATTCATTTGATATGGCTTTTACATATGCCATAGCTAATTGGGAAAGAATTGCATATGATATTTGAATATTCAATTATGTAATAAACAATCGGAACTCAAACTTCCCTCATCCTCCACTGAGCCGGTATTGTTTTAGTTGATTTAGGATATTAGCTACTAGATGGTTATATGTGTCTACATCAAAATGCGTGTGTCCTTAATTTCCGCAAAACTCAAAGTGAACCAAAATCGAATAGTGATTTTTTTAGTTTCCATCATTCAAGTCTACCTACGGTAATCGAAAGAACATTCAGAATCGGAAAAAGAAAATTCATGACCGTACGTAACATGAAGACTTAACAATTTCCAGTTCAACTTAGGCTATTGTCACTACAATGACTATTCACTATCTCATATGGAAATACAACAGCGATAAAAAAGACTTTATGCTATATGATGATATTCATGATCTTATTCCAAAAGAATACTACAATATTCAAACTATGTGGAAAAAAGAAAATGAATCGATCGAAAGAAGGGTTGAAAAAAATATGACGTCGGTTCGAGGTAACATAAGAAATGAAATATTGCCACTGGACTTTGTTAAATTTAATTTTAATTTGTATTATTTTTTGTGTGCAAGTGTGTGTATAATATAGTTGTATTTGTCCATTTTTTGGTATAATGTGGTATGCATTTGCTACTGGATTGTCTAATCATATTACTCATCCCCGACTTTAACCTTTCGTGCTCCGTTCCCGTTTTGGATGCCATTTTGGCTAATAAAAACGTACCTCCTGTTTGCACAACATGATTAGAATTTGGAGTGCAAAACCCAATGGATATGTCGGGTCGGGTTAAAATACCAGATACCGACAATTAACTTATAATTTCTTTCCTGATACAAAGCTATAAATTGCCGGCCTTTTCTGAACCCTATATTTCTGTTGTACTGTTCAGGCAGCCTTCTTGAAACCCTAATCCCCAGATCAATCTCACAATCGCTAATTAGTTTTCGCTCTTTGACATGAAATCGATCCGGATCTGTATGTCTCCTCCCCTTCCTGATGATATAATCATAGAAACTTTGCTCAAGCTACCTTTCAGAAACATCCATAGATTAAAATTGGTTTCCAAATCGTGGTTTTCTCTGATCACTAATGACGTGCTTCCTCGACTCTTTGAATCTCCAAACCCTTGCTTCTACTATACATGCTACAACATTCGTCGTCGATTCCTATCACTTGCGATCCCAATCGAAAATCATATGTTGGAAACCAAGATTAGCAGGTCACTGACTTTCTTGCCTAAAAACCACGCATTCCCTGAACTCACCATCCATGATTGCTGCAACGGACTGGTATTTTGCCACAGTGAATATAATTTGAGTGAAAACAGCTATAGTTATTTTGTATGCAACCCATTTGATAAGACATACAATCACATTCCATTCAATGATCCCTTCTATCATATGTTTATGCTTGATTTTGACCCACTGAATTCTCCTCATTATAAACTGGTTGTTGTTGGATGGCAAGCCTTACCCAAAGCACTTGACTTGCATGTTTACCATTCAGAAAAACATTGCTTTGAGAAGGCTGTTAAAGTTCCTCTTAGACGATTAATTTATGTTCTTCCTCAGCGGAAGCATGCTGCATTGTGGAATGGTTGTGTGTATATGTATTGTGGTTTTGCATTAGGGTATAAAGTTATAAGGGTTGATGGAGTTTTGGGTGGATCGGATAAATGTATCAGTTATAAAGTTATCAAGTTTTCAAAAGGAGGCAAGAAACCATGTGGAGGAGAGACTTACATGAACACTTGGAGGGGAAAGCTACGTTTTGTGAGTATTTATGGTGAAAGAATTAGAGTTTGGGTGCTTCGGGACAATCAAGATGAAGTATGGACCATGGAGCATGATTGTGCAGCAGGTTTTTTTGGTCAAAAGAACAAGCCACACATTGTTTGTTTTCATCCTGTCCGGAATATGATTCTTATTATGCTTAGGCATATGCTATTTGCATATGATCTTGATCAAATGTCATTTCAAAAACTCTACGAATTTGAAAATTCGAATGGTTCATTTCTTGCTGGTTCTGTGATCCCGTTCTCCCCTTGCTTTGTGAAGGAAGTATTGGTATGACCGTTTAAACCGGTAAGTATCACCTTTACAAGTTTTAGCTCAAAATTAATTTACTGTTAAATTAGCTTATATTTTCAGTGAACTTAATCTATTTCTTGTATATTTGATCTAATCGTCGATTATAATGCGTTTTTTGATTTTTCTTCTGGTTCGTAAGCAGTTTGAAATTCCATATTTCGTTGGATCTTCCCACAGGAAAAAAACAAGTTTTGGACTTTATGAATTAAATTCTAGGTTATGAGGCAAAATTTTACAAACATGTCCTGCACTTTCATATATAGTATACTTTGCCTTGAAACGTATAAAATTGTGTTCTTGAATTTCATTTGCAGGGATGGGTAACAAGGATATAATTAGTCATCAACAAACATGGTTTTGTGTTTCAAATGTTGGTATTGAAGATTCTTTTTATATTGATTTTCATCTTTTATTTCTTTATATAGTTTTCGCAAATTTTATAGCTTTAAACTGGAATTTCAAAGATTACTATTTCATATAAAAGCGGAGATTGTAAAAATACATGGAATTGCTAGTTTTGACTTTCTAGTTCTTCGTATAACTGAAATGCTGTTTTTGACATACCAGTTCAGGTTTCTATTAAGGTAACCCCAGTCAAAATCATTCTTAACCAAATATCTTAGTTTCATTTTATTTAACAAGAAATAGGCTTATTCCACCGAAAATTATTTAATCAACATCTGCATTTTCAAAATTAAATGTAGGACAAATTGTTCCACCTTCATTGCAACAATAACAAAATTTATTTGAACTCATTAAACTGAAGCCATAAGTTATACAGAGAATAAAAATAAACATTAATAGTTTTCATCATGGAATTCAATGTAAGCTTGAAATAGAATAGAATGAAAGAAGATAATATTTTGATTACCTTTTTCGTTTTCGTTTCCTCTTTTTTTTTCTTTCAAATCAACCAAATTAGGATGATGATTATTAAAATACATGCTAATAATTCTCTTAAATTAAGGATTGACACGAATTAGATGACATGAAAATGTAACCATGCATATAGAGATAAATTTGTTGTGTTCGGTTCTAATGTAGAAATTTAATTTGTTTGGTAAGAGAAAAATGAAGAACAAGATAAAAAATGTAATTTTATTGAAAGGTATGGGTAGTATGTAATTTTTTTGTGTTAGTAAAATTTGGTATATACTGATTTGTTAAGAATTTTAAATTTTGGTGTGAGCATAGTATTTTTGGTGTTTATATTCAATTTTCCCAAGGAATAAGAAAGACTTCATCTTATTAACTGCGGTCGGTTTCTCATTGCTGGATGAATAATTCTCATCATGTTGAATCCTTGATTATTTATGTTCTATGAATCACATCCTACTTGCATATTTTTAAAGGACCATACTGATTTCTTAATGCCTATTGTCATTTTGACAATACATAAGAAAGGTTTCGATGCTCTATTATTTTTCGTTATAATACAACCAGATCATTGTAGTAATAATTTTTGATACAGAGGGTTTCAATTATATTATTATTATTATTTTGAATAACAGGCATGAAATAAGAAGACCTTCATCCTCCGCGGAGGCACCACAACCTTCTCTCATTGTGTCTGCTCCTTGAAAAGAAGAAAGGAACTTATTATTTTTTTGTATTGTTGATTATTGTTTGACTTCTTGATTTCATTGTTTCTATTTCTAGTGTTTCGGTTATTTTTTATATTTAAAGCATATTCATTGCATTAAATTGCCTATTTCTTTAGCAATTGAGTTTGTATTTGGTGGTTCACAGTACATTCTGAGACAAAAAAACAGTACTATGATTTCAATGCGATATCAGTGTGTTATAAGAAATTACGATTTCAATGCTCTTATTGTATCATGCAGTTTAGAGATGTTTTCATATAAACGTGTATAAGGATTAATAGAGATTAAACAAATCATGTAAAACCCTCGTGTGTTTGCTTTACGTGTATATGGATTAATAGAGCTAGTGACACTTTGGACTTTCTAATGTATAATCACCAAATACTTTCGAGTGTAGAAGAAAAATAAAATGGTTAGAGAAATGTGAAAGGCTCATTTTTGGATCAACTTATATAGGTTCTTTTTTTTTTCTTTTGGAAGTAAAAAATCAAATTATTTTGGCTTTCAAAAGGTTAAATAATAACTTATTTAAGTCGATCTAAACAAATACTAAATTAACTTATATTTTCAATAATCTTCATTGTTATATCTCTTTTGATACGTAAGCAGTTTGGAATTTGATATGGCTAGTTGGAATTTCGGATTTTAGGGATAAAAAGATGGAATCAAAAATCAAAGCTACAAGGTATCATTTTTCATTCTTTTGTTTGCGGTAGACACAAGGTATAATCAAAATCAAAGGTTTGCATTTCACACAGTTGGAACATGTTTTGCACTTTCATAGTATACTTTGCTTTGAAACAAATAACTTTTATTTTCTTGTATTAAGTTCGTAGGCACAAGATAACTGCAAAGTCTTATATAACAAACAAGAAAATAAGAAATAGTCCATATTAATATTTGTAGTAATTTTGTAGACTTTTGCAGTCAATGTTTCATTGCCGGTTGTAAAATTCCACCATCTTTATTATATATATAATGTTTGATCTACTTCAACCTACATATACTCGACGCTGCATTTTATTTTCTTTATAAGGAAGGATCAAACTCATTAGAATTATATTATTTTCTTCATTAACAGAGAAGAAACATGATATACTTCATCTCATTCTATAAGTGGTAGCCAATCCAAAATTTCAAAGAGAATTTTTTAAATTTAGGTCCGTTTCAAAACTTGATCATAGGTCACTTCTGAATTTATTTGCAAATATATGCTGCTTTTAAACATTTCAGCCTCATGTTGCCAAAAATGTACCGACGAAGCTAGTATATGTATTTTTTTAAGTTTATAGAGATGACATTTCAAAATGCGCCGGTATTATCTTAGAAATGAACACAGGCGCACTTTCAAAAGTCATTTGTAATGTTTATTTTTTTAATATGGGCTTATGAGTAAGTGTACATGGATGTGCGTGCACGACTAGGTTAAATATATATATATATATATATATATATATATATATATAATGCTGAGAAAATGAGGTTTGAATTTTCCATAATGACATAGCTCCACGTATATGGTGGCCAAACGTGTGCGCAATAGGAGAGGGGCCGGTGGCGGAGTGGTGAACAATAAGATGTGGGTTGACTTCTCAAACAAAATGAATTAACCCGAGGGGAAAACATCAGATGAAGATCATATATCCAAAAGAAAACTCAAAGTCCAAACTTTATTGCTACAAAAATAACGATTATTACAATAACTTTTGTCGAACCATTATAATAACAGGTGCATAAGGCAAAGAATGATGTAATGGTAAAAGTTGCACAATCTTGAGCTATGAATATGGAGTGTGAATTTTACGCCACGATCCCTATCGCAAATGAGCATTTTGAGTCAATTTTGTATTGGTTCTTCCAAGTCATTGATCTAATTTGAACCGTATCTTCTTTAGGGATTTTCCAGAAAAAATACTGCCAACTAAAGCCATTGTTATAATGAATCATCAAATATATCTATCAGGACTATAAATGTAATAAACAAATCCAGTAGGTCATCCACAAATTATATATCATTAACAAGAAAAACATGTTTGAGTGAGATGTTGTAATTATTATTTTGGTCATGATACGGAAATGCATTGAAGGTGAGGATGATTTCTTTATGAGTACAAGAGATTACGTATTGATAAGATATACAAGAATTGTCATACACAATTCTATTTCTTGCACCATATGTGCCAACATATAAAGCAAGGGAGAACCTTAACTAGAATATGTGGAAGTGTTTTCACCCTAGCATGTAACCACCAATAAAGACTAAGCATGAGTCAAGAGATCCACCTGCCCATTTATAACCCTTGAGGCCCTCAACACGAGTTCAGATAAGTTTGGTTATATCACTATGTCCAAATAGATGTGGAATGAACTTAGTATTATCCGTGAAGAAACATCTACATTTGGATGGAAGAGCTATGTTTAGTTTTCGTATGTTAACATCAAGTAGAAGGCCATTATAGAAGAGTTTTCATAAAAAAATCGAGATTTTAGGTGGAATGCATTTGTTTCAACTTATTGAAAAGTGCAGTCATGAATTATGTTTTTCTCGAACAATGTTCCATGCTCTTCAAAGCTTGAAGTTTTCATCTGGCCATCGACTGTCACGTTGGGGGCGTCATTACACCAAAACGATCACTTTGAGACACTTATTTAATTGGATTTCCAATGGTTATTATCGTTATAAATTACCGACAACTATTTTCGTTGGCTAACCATTGCAATGGTTATAAGTGTTAGGACATTTGGTAAGTAGATAACTAAGATGAAGTAAGCAAGGAAAATTTGTAATTTTTCTTTTTTATTTGTACCTCAACTTTTTCTAAGCATTAGCTCTGCCTTCAGTCTTACATAACTTCTTGCTAGGGTTTTCTTCGTTTATGCCTCCTTCAGAACTTTAGGTAACTCTTTTTAAAAAAGAATATGAATCGAATCAACTGTTCAGATCTAGGATTTGGTTTTCTTCTTATATTCGAATCTGTTGATGAACTCAAATCTATGGTTTCATCCTTTTGGTGTTTAAAATGTTTGATTTGCTTGTTTGTATTTTTTTCTTGGGAAAAATATGGTGATACTTGAACGTTTTTCCCTTTTATAGAATAAAGGAAATTTTATATATTTATTGATCTAGTTGGTTTATTGATTAGTGACTAATCAAACATAATGCTCATACAACAATAGGTCATGGAATTGCTTATGCATTGACGCTTCTTGCTTTACTTGTTGCCTAACTTCTTCATTGAATTTATTTATTCAATTATTGTGAAGAACCAATTTATTTATTTTATATACGTGAATTTTTTTAAGAGACAATTTTGTTTAATTGATACACATTGGGAATATTTACTGAATTCTTCTATGTGTATACATGGGATAGGTTCATACATCCAAAATGAAGTTTTTTCTCTCAATATAGTCAACTAGATTCATATAAAAACATTCGAATAAAAAAATCATTACGGTTTATTATATTGTCTTGTTATTATTAGTGTGTGCTCCAACTAGATTAGTCTCATGCCCTAAACATCATAAGTGCCACCTAGTTAAGATGTATTAGTCATTATACACTTTTGCTTTTACTGTGTATGAGTTGATTTACAAAAGAAACAGTATTGTGGATAATATTGGTTAAATCAAATAAATATGAATGAAAGCATAAATTTGAATTTTGTATGGATTACTTATATGCAACTTATGTATCCAACCTATCCTCAAGTACATCATTTACTTTTAAATTAACTTATCAAATTCATCAAAGAGAGAAACATTGGCTATTTGACAAGCTGATGATTATAAAGGAGATAATAGAAATATATTAACTCCACTATGGTGGTTATATAACCCACCCTTTAATAAATGCGACAAAGGGTATGTAATCCCTTTTTAAGCTATGTATGGTATACCTTCTCATTTGGTCAACAAAATAGGCCTATCATGAAGCCTTTTTGTTTTATTTTAATTGTTGTGGATATTTTATGTTATTATTTTTGAAAATCTCATGGATTGACAAAAGTCTCATGAAAACCAAGAATTCTAATAAGCATGATCTCTAATTATATAATTAAATCTTTCATTTTTTTAAAACCCTACTCTAGATAGTAGAGCAAGGGGATTTAGATAGCCTGCCAAAACCTAACCCCATTTTTATCTAATCCAACATAGAGCATCAATCCCCTAAGCATTCTCGCTTTTTCGAGAGATAACCGCTCCATGTTTTACAGCACAGCTTGATAGAACTCGAAACCCCGACCATAAGGAAACAATTTTCTTTTTGAACATGAATTAAATTGTTAATAAAATTGAGGTAAAGTTGTATAGAGAGTAGAGTGAAAATTTTGAAAGAGAGACAACATATGGGACTTTTTGAATCTTAAAAGGCTTCAATAAATTACATACACAACACATGTCTAATAGAATATGTTTGCACAAAAAATGGACAAACACCTCAAAGTCGTATGATTTAATAGATTTTATGTTGTTCTTAGTGGTTTGGGTGATTTATGCAAATATATGAAAAGAAGGGGCTAAGCTGTAAAAGACTCGCAGATTTATATTGGTTCAGCCAGAATGTGCCTACGTCCACTTTTTATGTTATTTCTCTTTTCTTATTTAGATTACAAGTACAAAGCTTTGATACAAGTAAAAGAAAGTTGTTTGAAAGTTCTCTCCGTGCTTGAGCTCTCAAACTTGTCCCCCATTGTTGTACCCCTGCCCCTCTATTTATAGAGTGAGGCTGGGGGTAGGGATCTTGGATGTATATAGCTGCTGGTGGGCCTGGGCTGACGCGATCTGGCCTGGTATTGTTGGTCCGGAAGGAGCTTGGTTCGGAACGTCTCGGTCCGGTGGCAGGTGGTCCGGTAGGAGCATGGTTCGGTAGCGTGGAGCTGGGCTGGTCCGGTAGTGTGGAGCTGGGTTGGTCCGGTAGTGTGGAGCTGAGTTGGTCCGGTAGTGTGGAGCTGGAATGGTTCGGTAGGAACGAGGAAGGGGGTGGTTCGGTAGTCATGGGAGTTGGATCGGTGGTAGATTGGGAGAGTGCTGGTTCGGTGGGCATGGGAAGGAGTTGTTTCGGTGGTAGGATGGAGCCGGTCGAAACACACCCAACACTTACCCCCCAAAGTAGGGCATATGCCTGTATATGGCGTGCTTTGCCCCCCTTTTTTTTCCATTCGGTCTCTGAGTGCCGAATCAATTGGTCCGGTGTCCCATATCTGCCTATAAGTAGGGGCTATGCACCTTTGATACTCCTTACCAAATCGACATAGCCGAACCAGATTTCTCTTTCTGCCGAATCCATTATACTGCTGAGACCTTCTGTCTACCGAACCAGGTAACTGCCGGATGATTTTTACTGCCGAATGACGAATGACTTTATGAACTTTGCACTTTGCACTACCGAATGACTTGCACTGCCGAATGACGTTTATTGCCGAATGACTTGCACTGCCGAATGACTTGCACTGCCGAATGACATTTACTGCCGAATGACTTGCACTGCCGAATGACTTGCACTGCCGAATGACGTTTACTGCCGAATGACGAATGACTTTACGTGTTTTATAAGAGGAACTCTAGACAATATACACTTGTTCGTTTGAGTCTCTATACCCCGTGTTCTAACAACGTGCTTTCCTGTGTTTGCAGATAAATGTCTCACAAAGTGGAAACCCGATCAGAGAAGAAAAGATCTACGGACAGAAGAGAATCTCCCGTCGTGCCCCCAGTTCAGCCGAATCCAGAATGACATGGGCCCACCCCGAGATCGCTAGTGAACGGGTATGGTCCTCAGGAACTTCTGAACCTGCCTCCTGATTGCTTCCCTAGCTCACTCAAGGGCGAGCAACTTGATGTCATATCTCGCTCTTTCGGGATCGACCGAGCGCGCATGCTATTGCCGGATGCGGGAGTGATGCCGTATGATCCTCCCGAAGGATATTTTGCCTACAGCAGATACCATTGCATGTGTGGTGCCATCCCGCCTCTCAATGCCTGGGTAGTCAGCTTTCTCACATATCTAAAGGTAGCTCCATTTCAGCTTCAGTCCAACTCCTATGCCATTCTGGTGAGTCTCTTCGTCATCTTCCAGAGGAGATATGGGCGTCCTCCTTCCAACCGGGAGATCCGGTATTTGTACAACTTGAGAGGCTATAAGAAGAGGTCTCCATACATCAGCTTGGAATCGGCCGTATCCTTTAAGCCTGTCCTGGATCTCTATTCCAAGTACAGCATGTTCAAGAAGGAATGGTTTTTTGTTAGGGATGATTCTGTTTCTATTCGGTGCTTCACCTCCGGATGTAAGTCAAAGATTTATTTTTAACTCCCGTTCTAGTTGCAATGCTCCTTCTTATGTGTTTTTATTTTTTGCTAGCGACAGGTGGTTTTGCGGTCGTGGAGAATGATCGCCTGGTTCAGACGGCAGCAGAAATAGAAGCTATTACTGGGAGAGATAGGTCGGTTGCCTACCTGATCAGGAACGCTACACTCTTGGAGTACAACTTGATCCTTCCACAGCAGTCTGTGGTCAAGCAGAGGGACACGGCTGAAGAGAAGGCTGCCCAAGCTAAAGACGGGGCCGAGTCGAAGAGCAGTAAAAGGAGGCCCTTTCCGAAACACCCGGTTGCCGGGGGGAAGAAGCTCAAAAAGTCTGACGGTCCCTCTCCCAGCACATGTCCAGATATCCCGGAGGAGGGAGAGGTGGAGGAGGAGCAAGGCGAGGATGGAGGAGAAGGCGCTAGAGGTGGCGACGGTGTCGGGGCTTTGTCTTCTGGGCAAGTAGGCGAGATGCAAGAGTGGACGGATGACGCTTTCCGCCAAGCCTTCGAAGGTTTGGAGGGGACGGAGAAGTCCAAGAGAGCCGATAAAGTTGGGACCGGCATTGATTTATCTTCCGGGAGCGCCTCTACTGAAGCAACTTCGGCGGTTCAAGGTGAATTTCTCTTTACTCTTTTAATTCTTGGATGATGGCTTAATACATATTGTTGACACTTGGTTTTCATATCAGGAGCGGGTAAAACGGCCAAGACCTCAGATCTTCAGCACAGGCTTGAACAATACAAGCTCTCCAAAGTTTCCGCCAAGCCAAAGCCTTCTACTAACCGCCCGAGAGACATAGTCTGCTATCGTCCTCTTCTCGGAGTTATCGAAGAAGATATACAGAAGAGGGAGAGGAGTCGATCTTCGTCTGAACCTCTTCTTGAACCCCCGGCCCCACTCCAGCCTATTCACGACATTACAGAGGAGGATACCGAGCTTATGCCCTCTCCCCATCCGTCTGAGAACCCAACCGTCATCCCAATAGATCATCCTGGCTTAGCACGCAATCCGTTTGCGGGTCATCCGGACCTGGACCCGGCATCTCATGACATCTCTTTTGATGAGGTTACTGGCGAGCACCTTCTTCCTCGCAATCCTATGGTAAGGGTGCTTGATGAGGCCAAGTCCCTGGACCTTGATTTGCTTACTACTCGGGTTGTCGCTATGGGGAACGAAGCTAAAGCAAATATCGACCGGGTTGCTGAGGAGACCAGGAAGTTGATGGGGCATCATGCCCGACTGGTCAAGGCCGGGGAGGAAATTGGGAGTGCCAACATAAGACTGCGGTTAGTGGTTTCCGACCAGGCCAAGCAACTCGCTGATCAGGCCATCCAGATCTCTCAGCACGAGGCCGCCTTCGGACGTTTAAAGAAAACTATGGAAGAGGCCAGCCGGGCCGAACTGCGGAAAATGGAGGCTACTTGCAAGGAACGAATCGATATGGCCATTGCCACGGTGGACGAGGTTCGGAAAGCGGATCTTGAGCAGATAGAGGAGTTATCTGGGAAGCTTGAGGCTGCAGAGCTTGCTCATGCCAAGTTGAGGGAGGAGATGGAGGCGATGCGGAAATCCCTTCGGGATGACTGCTCGAGATACCAATTGGAGAGAGATGCTGCCGTCGTAAGGTTGTCGGATTCTGAGGCCCGGACGAGGGAGTTTGAAGAGAACGAGGGGCTGATGGAGGGGATGCTCCAGGATATGTACTTCCGTACTTGGAGGCAGGGTAACTTGTCCTGGATGGATGATTACCCCCTAGTTATGGCTAGGATCTATCTCAGGGCTCTAGAGGAGGCCCAGGCTGAGGCAGATAAGGAGGGTGGTGTGGCCTTTAGGATGGATGCTGTTACTGCCCATTTTACCAAGGAGGAGAAGGTGGCGGTGAAGGAGGGCATGCGGTTGCTTGCAGCTGAGGAGGCAGGTGTGCAAGTGGAGGATGATGATCAAGTTGATCAAGGAGCAGATGCTGGTAAGTCTTCCTTTCTAGTCTTTCCGTTAACTTGGTTGCTTATCACTAATGAATTCTTTCTCTTACCGGACAGGTGGGCAACAGGACAAGGATAAGATTCCGACGCAGCCGGCTCCTTGATTCGACCTGGAATGTTTTTTTTTTGTGGACTTGACATGGTTGTATATGTTAGTCTTAAAACAGTAAAGTAACTCTCAGGTTGTAATTTTTGCTACTTGTAATAAATAGCTCTATTCTTGACGTGTAATTCTTTAACTTAAGCTGATTCTGTTGTCTTTTGAATGTTTTTGCTATTTTGACATGTTGTATGAGAAATATAGCTATGCATATTCTTGTAATTAAATTGTGTTTGATGTCAGGTTCTTGTTTAGAACATAATTTCATGACTTTCAATGTTAGAGTGAGGTGTGAATAAATTACATTCATGTGTTTACACATGAAAGAAGGAAATACCGCCCTTTATATTTTGCTTGTGGATGGCAGCTTTGAATATCCTGTGTGACCGAGTAAGGGATGCGGTCCAGTATCTTGCTATGAGTTTCCGCTTCTATTAGTGAATGTCTCTTGTTCTGTGTCATGTACTTCAGGGATTGTTACAGAGGATAGGAGAAAAAATTCTTAAGTAAAATTGAAATATGTGAAAAAGTAAAACTTCCAATCACGGAAGGCCTTCGATGTGCTTAAGTTCGTGGCAAACGGGCTTTGTAGTCACTTTCCCTAGCTGTGGGTCTTGGAGACATTCGTCACCCATCTTACACCTCCGCGGGGAGTTAATTCTTTTTTACCACAGTCACACTTAAGACACATCGGAGCCGAGATCGCGCACAGTAACTACCCGGGCCATTATGGCCCGTAACCGTGGGTATTATTCGATTTACTGTGGCCGGCTAGCGTGGGTGCCGATCGTCAACCGTGAACTGCCCCTGGCTGGCCACACCTTATGTTGGGGCTTATAGTCGGTTCACAGTTGCCGGCGAGCCGAACGCCGTAATGAGCTGCCTCGGCTATAGTCGGCCTTCTCGGTGGCTTATAATCGGCTCATTACAGTTGGCTTTAAGGGCCGTCGCGAGCAATGAGTTAACCCGCAGTAGAGGGATGCCGGAGCAAAAGTGTCTCATTGGCGAGGGCATAGATTTGCATAGTACCTGTTAGGTCTTGTCCATGTGAAGTTGCGTTGTGGAGTGCTTTGAGTGGAAATGCTATAGGATTTTGTTCAACAGAAAAGGATAAAGTTAACAAGCAGCCAAGATATAAAGGAACAAGTTAAAAAAAAGAGACAAGGTTTTTTAAAGTGGTTCGGCACGAAAAGGCCTACGTCCACTGATTCTCTTTGTTAATTAACTTCATATGGGCAGTACAAGTTAAGAAAAGTATCGACGGAGGTGTTGGATGTTCCATGCCCTCTGGAACACCTCTCCATCCACTGTTGACAAAATATAAGCTCTATTGTGGAGATCTTTATGAATTACATATGGTCCATCCCAGATTGGATCTAGTGCTCCGGGGCGAGGGAAAATTCGCTTGAGGACAAGATCCCCTTCTTGTAAGGTACGATGCTTGACTTTGGAGTTGTATTGTGCTGCCACTTTTTGCTTGTGGGCCGCTGCTTTAAGGACTGCATCATTTCTTCTCTCCTCAACTAGATCCAAAGACATGTGAAGGAGTTCTTCGTTCTCTTCTGGGTTATAGTGGATCCTACGGTGGGAAGGCACAATGGTTTCAACTGGGAGCATAGCCTCCGATCCGTATGCCAAAGAGAAAGGAGTATGCCCCGTTGATGTTCTGAAGGATGTGCGATAGGCCCACAGTGCCGTAGGGAGTTCATCCACCCAAGCGCCCTTTGAATTTTCGAGTTTCTTTTTTATTAGAGTTTTCAGAATTTTGTTGACGGCTTCGACTTGTCCGTTTGCCTGGGGATACGCTACGGATGAGAATCTTTTGTGAATTCCGTGCTCTCGGCACCAGTTGGCGAATTCCTCGTTGTCAAACTGAAGTCCATTGTGTGATATGATTTTGAGTGGGACTCCGTACCTGCATAGAACATTTTTGATCAAGAAGTTAATAACTTTTGCTGAAGATACTTTATTCAGAGGTTCCGCTTCCACCCATTTGGTGAAATAGTCGACTGCCACTATAGCATATTTGGCCCCGCCTCGGCCCATTGGTAGCTCGCCGATTAAGTCAATTCCCCACATTGCGAAGGGCCAAGGGCTGGTCATTTGAGTAATCTCAGTTGTTGGTAGCCGCGGAATCTTAGCAAACTTCTGGCATCTATCACACTTTTTGACGAAATCTAAGGCATCCTTGCTTAAGGTGGGCTAGAAATATCCATATCGGAGAATCTTTTTTGCTAATGTTTGCCCTCCGGTGTGATCTCCGTAGCTTCCCTGATGAATGTTGGATAAGATTTCCTTGGCTTCCCTCCCAGCGACACACCTTAATAACGAGTTAGAGAATCCACGTCGATAGAGGATGTCTTCTTGTATTGTGTAGTGGGAAGCTTTCCTCAAGATTTTCTTGACTTCGTTACGCCCGTTGGGTAGTGTGCCGCTTTGTAGGTAGTCTCGGATAGGAGTCATCCAAGTTGCTTCTTCGGTTGCAGCTATCAGATTCACTTGCTCAAAACTTGGGGTCAGTTGCTTTGAGATGGTTACTGCTCCGAAGATGGCGCTGTCTCTCACACTTGCTTGCTTTGCCAATTCGTCGGCCTCTTGGTTCTCTTCCCGAGGGATGTGTTTGACTAAGTAGTGGTCCAATCGGCTGAGAAGTAACTTGGTCTTCTTTAAATATGCTATGAGTCATTCTTCTCGAGCTTGGAATTCTCCTAGTATTTGATTAACAATAAGTTGAGAATCGCTATGAAGACACAAAGAATTGGCTCCGATTTCTATGGCAAGTTCTAATCCAGCTATCGCTGCTTCATATTCTGCATCGTTGTTGGTGGCAGCGAACTCCAACCTTATAGCATAGTGCAGCTTATTTCCCCTGGGAGTGATTATTACCACACCTGCCCCCGAGCCTTGTTCGTTTGATGCACCATCCACAAAGAGATTCCACTTGATGTCTTCTGCTATTTCCAATTGCTCCTTATCTTCGTTGGTAGTGAATTCTGCAATGAAATCAGCCATGGCTTGTCCCTTGATGGCGGTGCGAGGGTGATAGGTGATATCATACTGACTTAGTTCAATGCACCATTTAAGTAGTCGCCCAGAAGTGTCGAGACGATGGAGTACCTGCCTCAGTGGTTGATCGGTCAGAACTTTGATGGAATGGGACTGGAAGTAGTGACGCAGTTTCCATGATGTGATTAGTAAACAGTATGCTAGCTTCTCAAGTTTAGGATATCTGACTTCTGCCCCCGTAAACCTCTTACTTACGAAGTAAACTGGCCGCTGCGTGCGATTGTCTTCCCTTACCAAGGCAGCGCTTAGGGCGTGAGATGACACAGCAAGGTATATGTATAACTCTTCGCCTTCGCTTGGAGTCGAGAGTACCGGTGGTTTCTGGAGGTGTTCGATTAAGTTAAGGAAAGCGGTTAAGCATTTGTCAGTCCATTCGAACTTTCCTTTGTCTTTCTTTAGAGCTTCGAAAAAGGGGACGCACTTGTCCGTTGCTTTGGAGATGAATCGGCTTAGGGCGACCACTTTTCCATTCAGGCTTTGCATTTCCTTTCGAGTGGAAGGTATCTTGATATCCCTTAGCGCTCAGACTTGTTCAGGGTTTGCTTCAATCCCTCTGGCATGGACGATGAATCCTAAGAACTTTCCTGATGATACTCCGAAGGAGCATTTTAGAGGATTCAACTTCATTCCATACTGGCGAAGTACTTGAAACATCTCGCCTAGGTGGCTTACGTGATCGTCGGCTTTCCTTGACTTTACCAGCATGTCATCCACGTATACTTCCATAGTTTGCCCTATTAACCCTGCAAACATCTTTTTGACGAGGCGCTGGTAGGTGGCTCCTGCATTTTTAAGTCCGAAAGGCATTACCTTATAGCAGTATAAACCCTGGTCAGTGATGAAACTAGTGTGGTCTTGATCGGGAGCATGCATAGGAATTTGGTTATATCCTGAGTATGCGTCCATAAAAGATAAGAGATCGTGCCCGGCTGTGCTGTCTACAAGTTGGACGATTCGGGGAAGTGGGAAGCAATCCTTTGGGCAGGCGTCGTTTAGGTTGGAGAAGTCAATGCATGTTCGCCACTTCCCATTAGCCTTCTTTACCAGCACCGGGTTAGCGATCCATTCCGGGTAGATGGCTTCTCGTATGAAGTCATTGGCGAGTAGATTCTTTACTTCTTCATCGAGGGCTGCTGATCGCTCTGCCCCCATACTTCTCTTTCTTTGTTTTACGGGCGCCTTGGTAGGATCAATGTTTAGTACGTGGCATGCCACGTCGGGGGAGATTCCGGTCATGTCAGCATGTGACCATGCGAATACATCCAAGTTGTGGCGGAGAAAGTCGATGAGTTGCTCCTTCTACTCTGCTTTTAGTTGGGACCCAATTTTTAATAGTCTACTCGAGTCGTGCTTGTCTACAGATACAAACTCCATAGCCTTTGCAGGCTCGGCGGTGGCCTCCTCCTCTTTGTCCCTGGGGTCTAATTCATTGAAAGGGTCGCTGGTATATCGAAGAGGAGGGGCTTTCTTTAGTTGCTACGCTTCTAGACTTTTCGTGTAGAGGGCAACCTCTACACCCTTCCCTTTATCCTTCCTGAGGTTGTTGCGAAGTTCAGTCACATAGCAGTCTCGAGCAACGTCCTGGTCTCCTTCTACTTCCCCTACTCCATTGTCCGTTGGAAATTTCATCTTTAGGCACCATGGGGCTAGGATAATTTGGAAGTCAGACAAGACTGGCCTTCCTAAGAAGGCGTTGTAGGCCGAGTGGTTTTCTATTAGCACAAACATCTGTTTTCGTACAATGGAGCGGGGATGGCTTCCAATTTCAACAAAGAGGTCCAGTTGCCCGAGGGGCATCTTCGCATCTCCAGTGAAACCGTGTAGTGGTTTATTGCAGGGAGATACATCCTTCATTGATAGTTTCATTTTGTCGAATGCATGTTTGAACAGGATATTTACTGAGCTTCCAGTGTCTACTAGAATTCGGTAAACTTCGGCGGGACCGAGCCGGGCAGAGATAACCATGGGATCCATGTGAGGGTATCGCCTTCCTTCTAGGTCACGCTTACCGAATGTGATGTCATCACTTTCTTTCCACTTCGGGTGGCGCTCTTCTATAACCGAATTGACACAGTCTTTATTGTCTCTAAGCGACTTTCCATATCTTTCCATCTCCTTCCAGCTTCTGTCTGCGATGTGCGGTCCTCCTGAGATGGTATGGACCACTATTTTCTCTTGACTAGAGCCGCTAGTGTTGCGGTTTCCTCTACCGATCTCCGGTGAGGGCAGCCTTGGGTTCTCATTGGCAGGAGCTGGAGTCCTGTCCTGACCTTTTACATAGCATTCCAGTTTCTTCCTTCTGATGCGTTCTTCAATCAAGTCCCGGAGATGATGGCACTCATTGGTATCATGCCCATGAGATTCGTGGAAGCGACAGAACTTTCCGGACTTCTGCGTGTTATCTGATTCCTTCTTGTATGGTGGGCGTTTGTATCTAACTTCGCCTTGGGTGGCAAGGAAGATGTTTTCGACGGTTTCGTTCAAAGGAGTGTAAGTGTCGAATCTCGGTCCTGGCCGATATAGGCGCTTCTCTCCTTTCTTGCCCCCAGCATTGTCTTTGGAATCATTTCTTCGAACGTCCCTTGCCACAGCAGGCGCGTTGCTGTGAGTTGCCTTATTTTGCTGTCCTGACTGCCCCTCAACGGCAGCATCCTCAAGCCTCATATATTTCCCTGCTTCATGGAAGAAATCGGGTAAAGTAGCTGGTTTTTCTTTTGTCAACCTTCTAGCAAATTTAGTGTCCGGATGCACACCACTACAGAGGGCCATTAGGATAAGCTTCTCATCGGCATCTTGGACTGCGGCCGCTGCGGCATTGAATCGGGTTAGGTATTGCTGCAGTTTCTCTCCAGGTTTCTGTTTGACGCTGAATAAGGAATAAGCGTCCTTAGGTTGTTCCACATGAATGCGGAACTGACTGATGAACTTTTCTTTCAACATTTCCCACGAGCTGATGGATCCCTGGGGTAGATGACAGAACCAAGAGGTAGCGAGATCTGCTAAGAATAGTGGAAAGCATTTGCACAGTACTCCCTCTGTCGCTCCACTCATGAGCATATGTTGTGTGTATCTCTGTAAGTGTACAACGGGGTCGGAGGTTCCTTTGTAAGGTTCCATTGTTGGCATTTTCCATTCTCGGGGGGTGATAGCAATTTCGATATTGCGGGCGAAAGGGCTGGTTACCCTAGCGCCTATCCCTCGATCTCTTTGCTCCCGTTGGATGCACTCTCTGAATAAGCGTGCCATCCTTTCATCAGAATTTGGAGCAGATAGAAACTAGTTTAGTTCTGTTCTGTGGGATTGATTCCGTCTAGATGACCTGTAGGGATGGTATCGTCTATCATTCCTCATATTTTCCAGTGGTTGCCTTTGGTCTTCTGGGAGCATGCTAGGGTCAGCTACAGTTGGCCCTTGCCTTGATCTTCCCCTGCTGGGTTCTGATCTAAGCACTTCCTCGGGTCCAACTTCGGGCTGGACTCTAGCTCGGCCCCGTTCACTGGCGTTTCCGTGGTTAGGCAGTATGACAGGCTCAGCTACAGTTGACCTCCACCCGGTACCTCCCCCGTTGGGTTCGGTTCCAAGCGTTTCCTCAGGCCTAACTTCGGGCTGTGCTCGATCTCGGCTCCTACCATGGCTGCTTCTGCCGTTAGCTCCTTCGAAGAAGGAAGATCTTTGTTGTCTCTCAGATCCTCCAGACTGGGACTCGCCCCATGATTCAGTGTTGCGGTTGGACTCTTCAGCATCCCTTAAGCGTGACATGAGATGGTCCACCAAGGATTCCTACTGGGACGTGAAGCGGTTAGTTACTTCAACCATAACCCTGTCTAAATCTGCCCTAGTAATTGCTGCGGGCTGTTCTGTGGCAGGAGTGGTCGGATTAGCCTGTCCTTCATTTGGTACTGCTGCTAGAGGAGGACGATTTATTTGATCCGTGACCGCTGGATCTGGAAGACTGCTGGATGCGATGTTTTTTCCTTTGTTAACATCTTTTTTCTGCTTGGGAGACATGTTTTCCAAACGATGAATGATGCTGTTAGGAAAAAGGTTAAGTGGAAGAAGCTGAAGCTTCGAGCTTCTAGTTCTCAATGAAAGCACCAAAAATGTTTGCACAAAAAATGGACAAACACCTCAAAGTCGTATGATTTAATAGATTTTATGTTGTTCTTAGTGGTTTGGGTGATTTATGCAAATATATGAAAAGCAGGGGCTAAGCTATAAAAGACACGCAGATTTATAGTGGTTCAGCCAGAATGTGCCTACGTCCACTTTATATGTTATTTCTCTTTTCTTATTTAGATTACAAGCACAAAGCTTTGATACAAGTAAAAGAAAGTTGTTTGAAAGTTCTCTCCGTGCTTGAGCTCTCAAACTTGTCCCACATTATGGTACCCCTGCCCCTCTATTTATAGAGTGAGTCTGGGGGTAGGGGTCTTGGATGTATATAGCTGCTGGTGGGCCTGGGCTGACGCGATCTGGCCTGGTATTGTTGGTACGGAAGGAGCTTGGTTCGTAACGTCTCGGTCCGGTGGCAGGTGGTCCGGTAGGAGCATGGTTCGGTAGCGTGGAGCTGGGCTGGTCCGGTAGTGTGGAGCTGGGTTGGTCCGGTAGTGTGGAGCTGAGTTGGTCCGGTAGTGTGGAGCTGAGTTGGTTCGGTAGTGTGGAGCTGGGATGGTTCGGTAGGAACGAGAAAGGGGGTGGTTCGGTAGTCATGGGAGTTGGATCGGTGGTAGCTTGGGAGAGTGCTGGTTCGGTGGGCATGGGAAGGAGTTGATTCGGTGGTAGGATGGAGCCGGTCGAAACACACCCAACAGAATATGTGTTACATTAATTAGTGACCCATTTGAAATATATCCAGAGTCCTATATTAATTTCTTGTTTTATATTACATTGCATCACATTACCAATCTTGTTGGGAGCAAGAACTTGGTCATGCCTATGTCAGCATTTGATGTTATCAATGGTGGATCACATGTTGTAAAAAAGCTTGCCATGTATGTAAGCAATCGTTGTATCAATAGACTTGGATAATTATTTTAGTTAGTTTCACTATTTTTAATGTTTGTATTATTTGAAAATTTATAGGAATTCACGATCTTCCCTATTAGTGCCTCTTTATTCAAGGAAGTAACGAATTTGGAGTTGAATATACCATAACCTGAAGGTGATTAATTAGTTTAGTAATATAGTCATTTCCATTCTTTTATATATACCTTGTATTATTGTGTAGTTTCATTTTTATATACCTTATATTTTTTGTGATTTCGCATTTTATTTCACAGTCCGTGATTAAGAAGTATGGAAAAGATGCTACTAATGTTGGAGATGGGGGTGGCTTTGCTACTAACATTCATATATGCGATGCTTTATTTTTTTCTTTACTTATTATTAGTGCATTTTAAAACATGTATCAATATTATTGAAATATCATGCCATAAATCAACTGCATGTTTGTTTTTTATTTTCTGATTCGACTTTATTGTTTGCTTTTTTGCTTTCACCGACAATCTTCAATTAAAATGATGTCCTTTTAGCTTCCACTTTCAATCTTGAATCAAGCACCTAATTTTTTAGTTCAACGGAATAAACTATTAACCTCATGCTTGAAATTTTAAAGGCTTTTTGTCTACAACTTGGTGTTGACGACGCACGTTGTATTACATGGTCTGGAATTATGAAAAATTCACCAATGCTAGCCTTTTGATTGATTGTAACAACAACATTTTTTTGTTAATTCTTCACCAATATATTCTTTATTTCTCTGCTCACATTATCTCTTTCTCTGTATAGGAAAACAAGGAAGGACTTGAACTATTGGAAATTGTTGGATTAAGTTTCTACTTGATAATGCACTATGAGTAAGTAAATTAATCCCTTAGATCTAATTAACATTGTTCATTCTTTGGGGTGTGTACTATGAGTACGTAAGATCTTGAGGAATTAAACATTTTCTAAGCTATTTTTTCCATTTTCATAGGTATTGGTTAAAAATTAATTAATGTGTGATAAAGCATGCTGAAAAATTATTGGATTTCACTCAAACTATTAAAAAATATCAAATCAAATAAATTTTTTCATCTTATGCGCAAACTCCTATTTCTCTAAAATAATGGTTATTTAAAATAATTTAACACTGCATCGAAATATGGAATTGCCAACACAGTTATTTTATATTTTCTAACAGTATTTTCCATTGCAACGTAACAACATGGTATATCCATTACAACTTTAGGAAAATCATTTGTAAATGACCAATTATTTTTCATCAACTTTACGAAAACTATCGGCTTATGAAAACGACCTAAGTTTCGAGTTGATTATTTGGAAAGAAAAACAAGATCACTAACAAACATTGCATCATTTTATATGCCTTATGGAATATATGGAAAAATTGATGTTTAAATTTAAGTCATAATCGCAAGTTAAATTGGAAAGACATGAAAGGACATAATTTATAATGGGTGGCAACCTCATCAAAACTACGATGAAGATTGAATATGAATTAACTACTATATTTGACGTCACAAGTGAACATAATACAAGCCTTTTTTCCTTGTACTACATAAGTAATTTTTGGTTTTAATGTTTATTATGGTTATTTATTATTCAAATGTTCAATTATTCATGATTTTAATTTTTTTCCCAATGGATTATTTAACAAATTTTGAATACAATATTACTTTTGTCATATATATATATTGTTATATTCCATTTAATTGAAAGCCTTGTTTATGGTAAGCATCGTTTATTATATATATGTAGTCAATGAAATTACACACTACAAGTTATATATAACCTTCTAAACTGGTCTAACTGATATCAAATCCTTTTATATGTATCTAATCAAGTACATAACAGGAAGCACAAATGATATTATACATACATGCATACACACACGCACACTAATATATATATATATATACATATATACACACACACATATACATACATACATACATACATACATACATATATACATATATATATATATATATCTTGGTGATAGTTGTAGCGAAACATGCGAATAGATTTTTAGGAATAATACAATCATCTTATTACTAAATTGTAGAGTTCATTGCTTAAACTTTATTGCCATTATTTAATAGGCTTTATGATTGGCTGATATACACATATTTTTCAATTTGTTATAGGAACTCAATTTTTTTTCTAAGAATCGACGATTAAAGGAAATAATAATATTAACCATATATCATATGGCTAGTGTTTCTCTCTTTGATAATTTCATATAAGTTCAAAAGTAAATGATTTACTTCAAATGGCTTAGATATGTAAGTTGCAAATAAGCAATCTATACAAAATTAAAATTTCGTCTTTCATCCTTATTTATTGTAATGACCCGAAAATTCACTGCTTTGTTTAGTGAATATTTAATAAATTTTGAATATTTAAATATAAGTTTTATAATGAAAATAAACTCATTTTAATTAATTAATAATGACGGTGAAATTTTTTTCAAAATTTGTTTTAAAATAGTTCATAGAAAAACATAAAATATGACCAAAGAACGTTTTCTGAAATTTCGACCTTTCAACACCGGAAAGTTGTCAGAAACATTGTTCGTCTTTATGCACTATATATACATATATACAAGAGTTAATTAACTAGATAAGAATGCACTTATAAATAAGTTATCTTATATTAATTTGGATTAGAAAGTGATGTGACTAAACATAATAATTATACATATAAAAGAAAGTGATGTGACTAAACATAATAATTATATATATATATATAAAAGAAAGCGATATGACTAAACATAATTATATATATGAAAGGGTGATGTGGCTAAACATAATTATATATATATATATATTATAAAAGATTTGTGATGTGACTAGATATAATTATGACAAGTTATATTATTTAATTCATTTTGCACCTATATATACCCTACCTCTCTCTCTTCTCTCTCACTTTCCTTTTTTCATTTCATTTCTTCATTTTCTCTCTTCTTCTCCGAGCTTCCATCAATGGCTTCCACCTAGAGAATTTGAGAAGAAAATAGCTCAAAATAGCTTAAACCCTTAGATCGATACTTCTATCTTCATCACCATGACTTTCTAAGCACAAAGATCTAAGTTTCATCACCATCAGAAGCTCGACCACCCACTTTTTACCCCATGGCCGATAGTTAAAATGAAGAGGAGGGTAGTTTGGGAGCTCCGGTGAAGGAAAAAGAGAAGTAGGTTATGCCAGAATGAAGGTAGAAGCCTTACGGAGGAGTTGGAAGCAAGTTAGTAAGTGAATGGTCGGATATTTCCTTGATTGAAGGTCATGTCCCAAGTCAAAGTGGAGGATTGGAGTTTGAAAGCTGGTACGTGTAGCGGAAGCTCCATCGGATCATCCAAAGAAGCTATGGAGAAGAAGGGAGCTAAGAAGGTGAGATATCGAGAAACACTTTCCTTTCTAGTTTATGATTAAAATGATTTGCAAGTTAGAAGCAAGTTAAGATTATTATTTGCAAGTATATAAAAGTTATTAACATGATATACATGAATTGGCATGTTTGTTTGGATGTTTATATGGATGTATACTTGATTGTTAACATTGGATGTTCACTTGGATGAACGAAAAAAAAGAATGAATTAATAATGTGAAGTTTATAATGATAGTTAATGTGTTAACTATAATTAATTCATTAAGGAATAAATGGTGGTATATGTGGAAACTTAAGCCTCGAAATATTTTGAAATCATAAAAGAGGAATAGTTTGAAATGATTTAAAAATGAAAAGTTTTCATTTAGAAAAGGATAAATAACATTTTTATAATATTGAAGGGATGATATTTAATTTATATGGATATATAAATTAAATAGTTGGAAGATAGATAATAAATAACTTTCTATGTTAGAGAATGTTTTTAAATGTGAAAATGGAATTTAATATGATTTTATAATCATCTATGAAGTCAAATATAATATTATAATAATATAATATTATATAAGTTAAAATATTGGAAAGTAATATTTAAAAGTGAAAAAGTGATTTAATATGGAAAATATTGGTTTAAATGTTTGAAAGTTGTTTATAAATGTTTTATAAACCTTGAAATTCAAATTGGAAACATTTTGTCAAATCATGAATTTGGAGTCAAAAATAGATGCGTTGCGTAACGGTGGTTCGCGATTTCGCGCCGTAAAGGTTTAATCCTTCTGTAGGATGTATCGGTGTCGGATTTCTTTGCAACAAGGATTTTTCGAACTCTTATGACTATTGTTTTCAAATAAAAGTTAAGGATCAAGATTTTGTTTAATAGATTTTGAAATATGAGTAAAACAAGTTTTTGGAAAAATCACGGTTTTGTAGTTCAGAATCCATAACTAGATTTCTTTGAAAATAATGTTTAAAATTGTTTTAAAATATGAAATAAATCTTACAAATCTTTTAAAATGTTTTAAAAGTGATTTGGGTTATAAAAATTAATTTCCAAATGATAAAAGTCGTTTTGATTAATATAGCTTTAAAAAGCATTTTTCGTAGCACTTTTCCGCAACACTTTTCTATAACTTTTGAAATACAGTTTTAAACGCAACAGTTCTTTTCCAAATCTTTTGTAAATGATCTCAAATGATTAATCAAGTATTTTAAAGGTAATTTTAAAGGATTTATGGAATGATTAAAGGTTTAATGATTTAGAGTCGATCAAATAACTTGACCGTCTTATGGGTGTCAAAGAGATAGTGTCTAGGTTTGAGTTTGGAAAACCAGCTTCCTGCTCTCCCTGGCTACCCGGACTGGCCCAACGGAGGGGATAGTAAATTTGGTTTACTCGGATCAAAATTTCCAAAGTATAAAGATATAATTTTCTAGATATAAATAATTTGGATTTTGTGAAGATAATCTTCTTGTACTCGGTGTTAAAGCCCGAAGAGGGAATTCGTACTATTCATGGAATTTAAAGGGTGATTTCACCGTTATTACGCGCATAGTATTTTTTGAATACGGGAATTGATATTGAATAAAATTAAATGATTTCTATAGATTTTGCTCACTTAATATTTATTAGGTTTGGATTAACATCCTAGATAACATGGATTTAAATCAATCAAAATTTGAGTTTTGAATAAAAAATTACGTTAAGATTTAAAGAAAGTGATTTGGAAATATTTTCACAAGTGAATGAAATGATTTCGAATTAGTCCTAGTTTTAAAAAGGTTTTAAACTTAACCAAATGATTTGATAAATAAGGCTTAATGATTCCATATACTCTAAAAAGCTAAAGGAATGATTCAATAATTATATCTCTAAGAGATATCTATGAATGGATAAAAGGATGAATTAAATTAATTGATGATTGATAATCATATACAAACTTAACATCTTTTTAATCGATAATCGGTTCAAAGGAATTAGGATTGGATATGGGTAACTCCTATTCAAAAACCACTTCAAACCAATGTATACGTTAGAAAGTGAAGACATGTTAAAGATGATGATTATTGAAGATCGAAGATCTTTATAGTGAAAAGGCTGCTTGTTGACATTCCCTGGGTCACTCCCAATATAGAGACATTTATTATAACAGTGGTCCTATCATGTTTTGAAATCTTCGGATTGCAAAGACTACTCGCTACTAATGGTAATAGGAGGAGTGCCTTCAGTTTCATTCAGTCCCAGAATGAACTTGTATGGATGAGTGTCTAACATTGCATTTCTAAATCACGAACGTTGATTTTTACAAACGTACATCTATGGATGACGTAGGAGGCAACTCCTATTAGCTTAACACCATTTTCTAAGACATACGAGCTCGAAGGTTGTATTTTTGTAGAAGTCAATTAATGATAAACGGAAATGGTGGTGTGGCATTCAAAGTGGAACCAGTTGGTTAGTTAGATCGTAGCCTCACATCCCAGGAATGATGTTGGAGACTAAGTGATCTGAAGAACACACATTCGAGCTATTGGTTGATGTATATGGTCATGTCTAATTAGGGACCATTAGGGGTAGGCATCCCTCAAGGCATTTATTGCCCCAATTATTTGAATATAGTAGCTAGCTTGCGAAAAGTGGTAAGGCTACCAGATATTGGTAGTGTAGTAAGTACAGTTCCAAGTGACTTGCTTGAGAAAAGTGATTAAGGCACCGTGGGAACTATGTTTGCTATGCGTGGATCGAAGGGAAAGGCCACTAGTTCCCTGTCAAGTTGGAAATCAAATTCCAATGCAAGCTTTAATGTTTTAATTGTATTCCAAAAATAGCTGTAATGCTTTGCAAACATTTCAGCTAACCCTGGTATCATATATTCCATCCTAGTATATTCCATTTGACCTAATCCGGATATATTACCATAGATTTAGTCTGGGTATTGATACTAGTTATATATACATATATATTTACTTGAAAAAGGTTTTCAAAACCCATGTCATTAAAGATAATTCAAAGTGTTTTTCAGTAAAAAGTATTTTGGTAATCGTAAGGTAAAAACCCATCCATGTTTATGTGCGGTGTGGTCTTACGAGATACTATTCTTTTAAAAGGTTTTGTTTATTACCCATCCATGACTCCGCCATATGCTTATGGTTCGAGTATCTCACATTGGTTTATCAAGCCTGATCAGAGTACTTTTAATACTCGGGTTATATCCGAGTAGTTTTAGGTCTAGCTGAAGATGCTTGGAGTATCCAGAGGAGAGCTGGAGATCTTCATATACGTATGGACGTATTCTATTATCTACTACATCTATTGTATTTGTTCTATTTTTCAGAAATTAAAAGAACAGAGGATTTATAACCGTCCAGGCTAAATCTAGGTTAGACTTTGATATTGTATTCAAAATTTTCCACTATAAAGATTTTATATTGAAATAATATATGTTATTCCATTCGTGTGAGATTTTGTTATATCTTTATTTTTTTCCTAACAATCGGGCTTTCCAGCACTTGGAATTGTGGCACGTGAATACCGAGAATGTATTAGTGTCGATTTTTAAGGGTCGAAAATCCCAGTCATTACATTTGGTAGTAGAGCTTTGGTTGAGCGAACACATAGGCTTTAATGGGGTGAAACTCATTATAGATAAGGTTAGTAATACCCCAAAATGAGTGACTCATTAGAAATAAAGTTAGGAACACCCTAGAATGAGTTTGAGATTATTGTATATATATGAGTGCGTATTTTTTAATTGATATAAAAATATTTTGGGTTGATTTATCTGTCGAGTGGTTTATAGATTCAGGTCGGTACGTGGGACACTACGATATTGATAAGGGTTTCTAAACACTTAAACAAGGCAAATCAACACACTGTTTTCAAAAGGAGTATATTTTATATATACAAAAGTATAAATATTAGTTTGGTATGGAAAATTTATAAGATGTTATCTCTTTGAAAAGTTCCAAGAATAAGGTCTTGATCTATTTGGTGGTGGTGGGAATAATCTTCTATGTATCGATCATATGTTGGCTTGGGCGAATGGTATCTAACACATGGTATATTATTCTTATTATCATTATATAATCAAGCAAGTTCAAAGCCGAACAGGTTAAATCAAATAATTTGGATTAATGGTATGAAACCTCTGATAATAACTTAGTATATCATTTAGGTAAGGATGTCTTATTATATGTCGGGTGATGAGTTATGGGCTAACCCAAAGCAAGCACGAAGAGTACGTGCATAGGAAGAAGCTGAAGAAAGAGCAAAACTAGGACCCTATGCTGACATCAACTTTTACTATTGTGGTAAGAAAGGATATTATGCAGTTATTGTGAAATTAAGAAAAGGAAGAAACAGAGGAGGGAAAACAAAAATTATGATTGGGATGATATAGTCTGTTTCAAATGTAAAGAGAGTGGACATTTTCTACATAAATGTCCTAAAACAAGGAAGAAATAGAGGATTAAAAAGAAGAAAATAGGCTGCTACCAATGCAAGAACCTAAGACATGAAGTCAAAAAATTTCCTAAACAAACTTGCATTTAGTGCTTCCTAGGGAAACACTTAATGAAGGATTGTATAAAAATGAAAAAGGTTAACTCAGGCCTCCAAGATAAAACACCGTCTACCTCAAAAGGAACCCAAAAATAGTATATATGGCAGTTCAAGTATTTATATAATGAAAGTGTGTGAAAAGTTGTATTCCCTAGGGAGTTATCTATAAAAGTTTGTAACATAGTCTAGGGTTTGTAATGAATGTATAAAAATAATGTTAATTAATAAATCTCTTTTGATCATTCTTCTTGTGCATTTTTTCTATCTTCCATCAAATCAATTAAATAAGATATTTAGAAATAAAATGTTTAAAGGAAAATTAGAACTGGCTTATAAAAAAGTATTTAATTTAAGAAATTATTTAAGAATATAGTTTACAGAATAAAGTGTAAAAAAAATAAAAGATTTATAAAGATTTAAAAAAATTAAATAAGTTGTAAGTAGAACATTTCATCACACAATTCTGATCTATGATTCGAGTAAGGAACTTGGAGGTGTTTACACTAGTCCGAAAAAGGTTTTATCACTCGATTCTTGGCGCGAACATTGACGAGGGTTTATGATTGGGTACTTGAGTTTTCTATCATAGTTGAGGGCTATGTAAGGAAAACGAAATTTTCTGATCAAGAAGCCCGATCAAAGTCCGCACTAGAGAATCGGGGGATCAATACTAGTTCGAAAGTAAAGTTGTGGATTCGGAAAGTATATCAAATTGGATGGTCTGTATACATCAATGGATGTAAGTTTAAAAATAAATATTTTAGGCAAATACCTTTGGGTTCTGTTTTGGTGTAATTTCGGGGACGAAATTCTTTTAAGGGGGAAGAATGTAACGACCCGGAATTTCACTGCTTTATTTAGTGAATATTTAATTAATTTTGTATATTCAATATATAAGTTTTATAATGAAAATAAACTCATTTTAATTAATTAATATTGATGGTGAAATTGTTTTCAAAATTTGTTTATCAAATTAAAGTAGTTCATAGAAAAACAGAAAATGTGACCGAAAAACGTTTTCCGGAATTTTGACCTTTCGACACCGGAAAGTTGTCGAGAACATAGTTCGTCATTGTGAATTATATATACATATATATAAGAGTTAATTAAATAGATAGATAAAAATACACTTAGATATAAATTATTTTATATTAATTTGGATTAGAAAGTGATGTGACTAAACATAATAATTTAATATATATATAAAAGAAAGTGATGTGACTAAACATAATTATATATAAAAAAGAGTGATGTGACTAAATATAATTATATATACGAGTATATATGCAAGTTTAGGTGGGTCTGCATTTAATCACAATCTGCATGCATTTAAGGTTGCATCCCTTGAAGTAGATTTGACAGTACCATTGCCAGCATAAACTGAACCTAAAGCAGCGTCCGAGAAGAACGAAACAATTGAAAAACAGTCATATAACCTATTTTTTAATAATGCTAAAGTTTTATCATTCGTTTCTTTTTATTTTAGTTTATTTTATACTACTGAAAATGAAAATAATACTAGTACTTAAACATGCATATGTTCTTTTAGCTAATGTGGGCAGTGAGCAATTATCATCACTTCACAACATGGCTTCATCTCTTTTATTAATAGCGAGAATTCAACGGATAGGATTTACAACGTGGCTAATGGTACTACTTTTATTTTATTCTTAGTTATTAATCATTAGTGGAATCATATCTTTCTTTTTTTTTCTTTCAGGTTTTGGGTTCGTTGTCTTGCACTTTATACGATAGATGATTGATAGCACTATAGCAGCATGTAGATGAGTAAGGGGTGAAAAACCATTAATTTGCTAACCATTCAAATTCATGTAGCAGAATTTGATAAATTTATCAGGTTGTGCGCGTGCACGCACACGCCAGTACATGTATTATTGTAATATATATCAATAGTCGATTTAAACAAACAATAACATAAACACTCAACATTTATCCTATACATTTGATGCCCAATCATACAGTAATTTGCATTAAAACTAAAAAGCAAGTAAGCTCGGAAAACAACGCAAGTTTGACGAAACAAACAACAATGAAAAAACTAAAAGACACATAATAATTGATGCATTACTTTTAACTCAAGAACACAGTTCAAAAGATGAAGCTGTTATAAAGCAGTTATCTCTGGTTAGTCCATCTCCAACTTTTCATTTTCAGACATTATGAAGGACGAAGACATTGCTTAGGACCAATTGATTCCCATGCCAATTGTACTTTTGCTTAAATTGCTGCTGCTAGCTCCTTGATCACCATAGCTTATTTGCTACACAACATCGGGCATGTTCCCACTTTCATTAGAGGCAGGAAACCGTGCTAAGCTCTATGATATGTATTGCGAGCTTCCCTTGTCTGATAAATGATGTTATATGCGGTGGTCTAATAATTGTGTAGGGAGCTCTAGGGTTAGAGCTGTGTTTGGCGAGCAAGGACCATGGCCCTAGCTGAAAAAATTAAAAACTCACACAATATATTATATTTGTGATAGTAGGCTTTAAAAGGTCATTACGAAATATGTTCTGAAATTGTTATATAACAAAACTAATTTTAAAAACTGAAGATATTTATGATGACTTAAACATCCATCTCAACCATTAAAAAATATTATAAAATCTTATTCTCACAAAGACATTTTTAGTATATAATCTAGAAGTCATTGTATTTAGGACACGATTAAAGGTTTATGGTTGTGCTCGAAATATTTTATAATTAGACTAAGCTGGTTTATAAATTAGAAAATAATGCTTGACATTTGATTGTGTAATCACCCGTTTGGATTTGAATCTGAACTGCGAATATAACAATATAGTTTAAAAAAGAGAAAATCTTCAGTACGTAAGGTAAGGATGAAAAAAATGCACCGTATTTTTTACAACATGAAAAAAATTATCATAAATTCGAAAAATTGATGACATAATGATTTCTAATCAAACAAAAACCATTAAGTTACAGAAAAACAAAAAAATATTGAACTGGAAAGCCTATTTCCAAGAAAATATGATAATTGCACATTTGATATTTTAGGCAACATATAATTCTTATATGTCATTGAGAGAAAATAAATCATTATAGAAACAACAGTTAACCTTTAATATTTTCCTTATAACTTGACATATGCAGTCTTCAAAGCATGATCCACTAATATTCTCAAGAACATACAAAATTTTACTATAAAGATTAACAAAATTAACTGAAAAATGAATGATGCGTAGTGAACAAATATATCAAGTTCAGATTACTCAGAATAAGATTAAAGTTGGATGGATTAAATAAGGTTTCAAATTTTTACGTGAATGGAAATGCAAAAATATAATGTAAACAAATAAAAAGTAAAAAACAAACGAAAAATATATGTTGGACAAATAAGATGACTTTTCCATTGTTTACACCAGATATACCATAGTGGTTCCTACTTCATACAATTTCAATTATCATGACTAATGCCATAATTTAGTAAGGGTGATATTAAGAAAGTAGCATTTATTAGGTAACTAATTGCTACAACTAAGGTAATGCATATACCATACAAAAATGTGTACCGTAAGAAAATAGAGAATGATATATACTAAAATTATTACAAGTAATGCACTCTATGTGGTTAGAGAATGTAATATTTGTTCATTTGAAGTGAGTACAAAATATAGTCCCACTGAATTCATAACAGCATGAACATTATACTATACGTGTATGGAAAATATTAAAAACAGTCAACTATTAGTTTTAACAACTAAGTTATAATATATGCATGTTCCCAAAAGTTATATAATAATTGCATTTATACAACTTTAGAAAATTAGAAGGAGTGGCTGCAATGTGTAGAACTAAGTTAGATGGAAATAGGGATGATTATGTGGTAAATATCTGGTTGGCATAAGAAGAACAAAGTTGGTTTTTTAGCCTTACCTCCGTATTTTGGGTTTATTTGAAGATAGTGGTATTTAGTATGCTATGGCATGATGGTGTTGATCTTACGATTAAACATACTGTTAAGTGAAAAAAATGAAAACAAAAACAAATTATAATATTTAACCTTAAGATCTACCATAATCCAACAACCAAAACTGAATCAAATTATGAATTACCACATCTAAAGTGGAGAACATAGAAATAACAAACCATATGAATTGGCAATGAGGGCAAATGGTAGACTTAGTTATTGGTCGACTACTCTCTACAGTAATCAAAAAAGAAAGAATGTAGTTTAGCTAGCATCTCTCAATTAATTACTGGTGGTTCTTGTGAGTCCAAACATATGACAAAAAACATTCCCCACATCGGAAACATTACTTGAAAGCGGATCAAGTTGTGTGCTCCAAGAAATATAATCACCAGGTCTGACCAAAATGACCCTGCTAATTGACAGTTGACACATCTCCCACCGTGACTTCAGTTTTGGCCCTCTCACTTCCTCGGCATGTACAAAATTGTCCCATGGATAAAGTTCCAACCAATTATAGCATGTGTTTGTATGTATCGAGCCTTGAGGACAAATTACAGAGACCTGTTGCATGTGTATCCAAACTGCTATGCTTGGCTGATATCCTGATGTGTCACACGCTACTACTACCGATGCTCAGTCTCAATCCTATTATGCTCAAAATTTTCTATCAATATCGACAGAATAAGAATTACAGAGATAGTACTCAAAACCTGAAATCATCACAACAATCGAATTATCATTATTGACCGCCTCATCGACGATCAGCCTATTCGTATCCTTCTTCCTCTCAATAATCGTGGTACTAAAATCAACAGGTGAAATCAACAACTTAAATAGAAGAAAACCTAAACAAAAAATTAGTAACATTGTAGTGCTGAAATTTTACAAAACGAATTTCAAGCTTTTGTGCGTTCCATGGTCGGCAGGCGACGAAATCAGTGACCCAATTTAATTTGGTTGATGGAGAAAGATGATGAAATCAAAAGGTGATTAGGTTTGGTAGTAACAGGTAGGGTTGCTAGTAGCGAAGAAATTAGCTATCCAGTTTGACTATATTTGATGGAGAAAAATGATGAATCATCAACCGATTAGGGTTATATTAATGGGAAGGATTGTTGGTGGCCATGGCAATGGTTTTATGTCATAGTGAAAAATAACGTTAACGTGGTACATTTTGCGTAAAAAGTTGAAAACGCAAAGGGCATTTTGGGTAGTTCAAAAAGACATCGTTGTTTGCGTAAAAATTGGTCATAAACCCCAGAAGTAGTGAAAGTACCAGTATTTACACACAAATCCTCAATATCCAAACACAGATCTCAGTTCCAGACGATGTAGAGAGCAGAAATGAAGAAATAAGAAAATTAAAATGAGCAAGAAAACAAAGAACACAAGGTTTATAGTGGTTTGGCTATCTCCGGCCTACGTCCACTTTGAATTAATCCTTTTATTTCTTTTATACCGTGATTACAGTTACAAGCCTTTGAAATCAAAAACCAAAATGGTAGAGTCTCCCCTAGAAAAGCAGAAGAAGATCCCCCTTTTAGTTGTCATGGAGTCGCTATTTATAGGAGTAGATCTGGAAAAATCTGCCCCAAAACTCGGAATACCTTTTCTCATGCCCAGGTGGGCCCACATGATCGATCCAAGGACTTTCTTACAGACTGGATTTAACTTGACTTTGTGTGTCCTGAATAACACGGATTTTTCACTTGTAGTACACCCTTCCTATAATCTTTTCCTCAAGATTGATGTGTATAATTGTGTGTGTATGAAGATTAGGAAGATTAATATTGCTTGAAGAATTTAGAAGTGAATTAGTCAGCAATGATCGTATGAGAGTTTGTGAATAATGAACTCAAGATTGCAAAGCACTATAGATCAAGAGAGATTAGAAAATTAGGTAATTTGATCAATGATTCTTGAGTGTTTATATAGTGTATAAAGAGTTATGACTTCTAGTAATAGGTATATGTTCATAGCTAAGAGATGCATCCATCCAGGAAGAAGATAACTCTTGATCAAAAGAAGTGTTTATTCAAAAAGTTGGTAGTTGCAGTTTTCAGTCGACTGGACATGCTTGGTCAGTCGACTGAATTCACAACGTGCACAAAAATTTGCACAGACTCAGTCGACTGACCTGGTGTGTTCAGTCGACTGGTCAGTGGTTTAAAAAAAATTATACAGACTCAGCCGACTGTTTACAGTAGGTCAGTCGACTGAGTGCTGTTATTTCTGTGCAATAAAACTATTTGTGTGTGTATATGAAGTATATAAAACGAAAGCAAGTTTTATATGAATTTGTGAGTGATGAACCTTGATGAAAGATTTTAACAAAGGTCTAAACTAGACTCTATATATGCTTATTGCCTCTAGCTAAGATATATAACAAGACGAACCAATATTTTGAGTCGATAAGTCCAGATGTTGTCGTAGTCGTAGATTCGTGAATTATTGTATCTTGTCAGCACTCAAACCTATGATCCAACAGACGGTACGTGTATAGCTGCATATTTACCCGTTAATAGCGCACAACCATTTATTGGGTGAAAATGATATGTCACACAAAATGTTATGACCCTGTATTCATTTGATATGGCTTTTACATATGCCATAGCTAATTGGGAAAGAATTGCATATGATATTTGAATATTCAATTTTGTAAAAAACAATCGGAACTCAAACTTCCCTCATCCTCCACTGAGCCGGTATTGTTTTAGTTGATTTAGGATATTAGCTACTAGATGGTTATATGCGTCTACATCAAAATGCGTGTGTCCTTAATTTCCGCAAAACTCATAATGAACCAAAATCGAATAGTGAATTTTTTTTAGTTTCCATCATTCAAGTCTACCTACGGTAATCGAAAGAACATTCAGAATTGGAAAAAGAAAATTCATGACCATAAGTAACATGAAGACTTAACAATTTCCAGTTCAACTTAGGCTATTGTCACTACAATGACTATTCACTATCTCATATGGAAATACAACAGCGATAAAAAAGACTTTATGCTATATGATGATATTCTTGATCTTATTCCAAAAGAATACTACAATATTCAAGCTATGTGGAAAAAAGAAAATGAATCGATCGAAAGAAGGGTTGAAAATAATATGACGTCGGTTCGAGGTAACATAAGAAATGAAATATTGCCATAGGACTTTGTTAAATTTATTTTTAATTTGTATTATTTTTTGTGTGCAAGTGTGTGTATAATATAGTTGTATTTGTCCATTTTTTGTTATAATCTGGTATGCATTTGCTACTGGATTGTCTAATCATATGCAATACTTCTTAATTACAAACTAATTAACATTAATAAAATTTAGTTAACATTATTACAAGGCAATTACGAACACTTCCGCCATTCAATTCGCATTATAAAAACACATTGCTCTTCCCCGACTTTAACCTTTCGTGCTCCGTTCACGTTTTGGATGCCATTTTGGCTAATAAAAACGTACCTTCGGTTTGCACAACATGATTAGAATTTGGAGTGCAAAACCCAATGGATATGTCGGGTCAGATTAAAATACCAGATACCGACAATTAACCTATAATTTCTTTCCTGATACAAAGCTATAAATTGCCGGCCTTTTCTGAACCCTATATTTCTGTAGTACTGTTCAGGCAGCCTTTCTTGAAACCCTAATCCCAGGATCAATCTCACAATCGCTAATTAATTTTTTCTCTTTGACATGAAATCGATCCGGATCTGTATGTCTCTCCTTTGAGTTGGGTTTGCTTTGAATCGAAGCTCATCTGAGAAGAAGGGCTGGCACCGGCTTTATCAAAGCAGTAGTCCGTGCAATGGGAACGGATCGGAGAGGTTGCTACCTCATCTGGTGTTATTTGTATTGCAATAATGAAAAAATGTACGAACACAAATAATGAGCAGACTATCCTACTTTTATATGTGGGTTCATTTCATCAAGTATTTTGTTTTGAATAAAGAAGCGCACTCTTGTTAGTGTCATTCGGGAAGTCTCAATTAATATAAGGGGGACGACTCCCATACAATTCTTGCGAGAGCTAGAGAAGCGACTTCGTTGAGCTTCAAAGAATTCCCGCTCCCTTTGCAATCAAACCCCGGAACTACGGCTCAAAGGATCGTGCAGTGGATGTGTCGGGTTCGAAAGTCTATCCTCCTCTCCTCCCCTTCCTGATGATATAATCATAGAAATTTTTCTCAAGCTACCTTTCAGAAACATCCATAGATTAAAATTGGTTTCCAAATCGTGGTTTTCTCTTATCACTAATGACGTGCTTCCTTGACTCTTTGAATCTCCAAACCCTTGCTTCTACTATACATGCTACATCATTCGTCGTCGATTCCTATCACTTGCGATCCCAATCGAAAATCATATTTTGGAAACCAAGATTAGCAGGTCACTAACTTTCTTGCCTAAAAACCACGCATTCCCTAAACTCACCATCCATGATTGCTGCAACGGACTGGTATTTTGCCACAGTGAATATAATTTGAGTGAAAACAGCTATAGTTATTTTGTATGCAACCCATTTGATAAGACATACAATCACATTCCATTCAATGATCCCTTCTATCATATGTTTATGCTTGATTTTGACCCACTGAATTCTCCTCATTATAAACTGGTTGTTGTTGGATGGCAAGCCTTACCCAAAGCACTTGACTTGCATGTTTACCATTCAGAAAAACATTGCTTTGAGAAGGCTGTTAAAGTTCCTCTTAGACGATTAATTTATGTTCTTCCTCAGCGGAAGCATGCTGCATTGTGGAATGGTTGTGTGTATATGTATTGTGGTTTTGCATTAGGGTATAAAGTTATAAGGGTTGATGGAGTTTTGGGTGGATCGGATAAATGTATCAGTTATAAAGTTATCAAGTTTTCAAAAGGAGGCAAGAACCGAACAGGAAGTACTTATTATAAGAAACCATGTGGAGGAGAGACTTACATGAACACTTGGAGGGGAAAGCTACGTTTTGTGAGTATTTATGGTGAAAGAATTAGAGTTTGGGTGATTCGGGACAATCAAGATGAAGTATGGCCATGGAGCAAGATTGTGCAGCAGGTTTTTTTGGTCAAAAGAATAAGCCACACATTGTTTGTTTTCATCCTGTCCGGAATATGATTCTTATTATGCTTAGGCATATGCTATTTGCATATGATCTTGATCAAATGTCATTTCAAAAACTCTATGAATTTGAAAATTCGAATGGTTCATTTCTTGCTGGTTCTGTGATCCCGTTCTCCCCTTGCTTTGTGAAGGAAATATTGGTATGACCGTTTAAACCCGTAAGTATCACCTTTACAAGTTTTAGCTCAAAATTAAATTACTGTTAAATTAGCTTATATTTTCAGTGAACTTGATATATTTCTTGTATATTTGATCTAATCGTCGATTATAATGTGCTTCTTGATTTTTCTTCTGGTTCGTAAGCAGTTTGAAATTCCATATTTTGTTGGATCTTCCCACAGGAAAAAAACAAGTTTTGGACTTTATGAATTAAATTCTAGGTTATGAAGCAAAATTTTACAAACATGTTCTGCACTTTCATATATAGTATACTTTGCCTTGAAACATATAAAATTGTGTTCTTAAATTTCATTTGCAGGGATAGGTAACAAGGATATAAATTAGTCATCAACAAACATGGTTTTGTGTTTCAAATGTTGGTATTGAAGATTCTTTTTATATTGATTTTCATTTTTATTTATTTATATAGTTTTCGCAAATTTTATAGCTTTAAACTGGAATTTCAAAGATTACTATTTCATATACAAGCAGAGATTGTAAAAATACATGGAATTGCTAGTTTTGACTTTCTAGTTCTTCGTATAACCGAAATGTTGTTTTTGACATAGCAATTCAGGTTTCTATTAAGGTAACCCCAGTCAAAATCATTCTTAACCATATATCTTAGTTTCATTTTATTTAACAAGAAATAGGCTTATTCCACCGAAAATTATTTAATCAACATCTGCATTTTCCAAATTAAATGTAGGACAAATTGTTCCTCCTTCATTGCAACATTAACAAAATTTATTTGAACTCATTAAACTGAAGCCATAAGTTATACAGAGAATAAAAAAACATTAATAGTTTTCATCATGGAATTCAATGTAAGCTTGAAATAGAATAGAATGAAAGAAGATAATATTTTGATTACCTTTTTCGTTTTCGTTTTAGTTTCCTCTCTTTTTTCTTTCAAATCAACCAAATTAGGATGATGATTATTAAAATACATGCTAATAATTCTCTTAAATTAAGGATTGACACGAATTAGATGACATGAAAATGTAACCATGCATATAGAGATAAATTTGTTGTGTTCGGTTCTAATGTAGAAATTTAATTTGTTTGGTAAGAGAAAAATGACGAACAAGATAAAAAATGTAATTTTATTGAAAGGTATGGGTAGTGTTGTAATTTTTTGGTGTTTGTAAAATTTGGTATATACTAATTTGTTAAGAATTTTAAATTTTGGTGTGAGCATAGTATTTGTTGGTGTTTATATTGAATTTTCCCATGGAATAAGAAAAACTTCATCTTATTAACTGCGGTCGGTTTCTCATTGCCTGATGAATATTTCTCATCATGTTGAATCCTTGATTATTTATGTTCTATGAATCACATCCTACTTGCATATTTTTAAAGGACCATACTAATTTCTTAATGCCTATTGTCATTTTGACAATACATAAGAAAGGTTTCGATGCTCTATTATTTTTCGTTATAATACAACCAGATCATTGTAGTAGTAATTTTTTATACCAAGGGTTTCAATTATATTATTATTATTTTGAATAACAGGCATGAAACAAGAAGACCTTCATCCTCCGTGGAGGGACCACAACCTTCTCTCATTATGTCTGCTCCTTGAAAAGAAGAAAGGAACTTATTATTTTCTTGTATTGCAGATTATTATTTGACTTCTTGATTTCATTGTTTCTATTTCTAGATTGTTTCGGTTATTTTTTATATTTAAAGCATATTCATTGCATTAAATTTCTTATTTATTTAGCAATTGAGTTTGTATTTGGTGGTTCACACTACATTCTGAGACAAAAAAACAGTACCATGATTTCAATGCGATATCAGTGTGTTATAAGAAATTAGGATTTCAATGCTCTTATTGTGTCATGCAGTTTAGAGATGTTTTCATATAAACGTGTATATGGATTAATAGAGATTAAACAAATCATGTAAAACGCTCCTGCGTTTGCTTTACGTGTATATGGATTAATAGAGCTAGTGACACTTTGGACTTTCTAATGTATGATCACCAAATACTTTCGAGTGTAGAAGAAAAATAAAATGGTTAGAGAAATGTGAAAGGCTCATTTTTGGATCAACTTATATAGGTTCTTTTTTTGCTTTTGGAAGTAAAAAATCAAATTATTTTGGCTTTCAAAAGGTTAAATAATAACTTATTTAAGTCGATCTAAACAAATACTAAATTAACTTATATTTTCAATAATCTTCATTGTCATATCTCTTTTGATACGTAAGCAGTTTGGAATTTGATATGGCTAGTTGGAATTTCGGATTTTAGGGATAAAAATATGGAATCAAAAATCAAAGCTACAAGGTATCATTTTTCATCCTTTTGTTTGCGGTAGACACAAGGTATAATCAAAATCAAAGGTTTGCATTTCACACAGTTAGAACATGTTTTGCACTTTCATAGTATACTTTGCTTTGAAACAAATAACTTTTATTTTCTTGTATTAAGTTCGTTGGCACAAGATAACCGCAAAGTCTTATATAGCAAATAAGAAAATAAGAAATAATCCATATTAATATTTGTAGTAATATTTGTAGACTTTTGCAGTCAATGTTTCATTGCCGGTTGTAAAATTCCACCATCTTTATTATATATAATGTTTGATCTACTTCAACCTACATATACTCGTCGCTGCATTTTATTTTATTTATAAGGAAGGATCAAACACATTAGAAGTGTATTATTTTCTTCATTAACAGAGAAGAAACAGGATATACTTCATCTCATTCTATAAGTGGTAGCCAATCCAAAATTTTAAAGAGAATTTTTAAAGAGGATATACTTCATCTCATTCAGCCTCATGTTGCCAAAAATGTACCGACGAAGCTAGTATATGTATTTTTTTTAAGTTTATAGAGATGGCATTTCAAAATGCGCCGATATTATTTTAGAAATGAACACAAGTGCACTTTCAAAAGTCGTTTGTAATGTTTATTTTTTTTAATATGGGCTTATGAGTAAGTGTACATGGATGTGCATGCACGACTAGGTTATATATATATATAATGCTGAGAAAATGAGGTTTGGATTTTCCATAATGACATAGCTCCACGTATATGGTGGCCAAACGTGTGCGCAATAGGAGAGGGGCCGATGGTTAGAGTGGTGAACAATAAGATGTGGGTTGACTTCTCAAACAAAATGAATTAACCCGAGGGGAAAACATCAGATGAAGATCATATATCGAAAAGAAAACTCAAAGTATCCAAACTTTATTGCTACAAAAATAACGATTATTACAATAACTTTTGTTGAACCATTATAATAACAGGTGCATAAGGCAAAGAATAATGTAATGGTAAAAGTTGAACAATCTTGAGATATGAATATGGAGTGTGAATTTTACGCCACGATCCCTGTCGCAAATGAGCATTTTGAGTCAATTTTGTATTGGTTCTTCCAAGTCATTGATCTAATTTGAATCATATCTTCTTTAGGGATTTTCCAGAAAAAATACTGCCAACTAAAGCCATTGTTATAATGAATCATCAAATATATCTATCAGGACTATAAATGTAATAAACAAATCCAGTAGGCCATCCTCAAATTATATATCATTAACAAGAAAAACATGTTTGAGTGATCTGTTGTAATTATTATTTTGGTCATGATACGAAAATGCATTGAAAGTGAGGATGATTTCTTTATGAGTACAAGAGATTACGTATTGATAAGATATACAAGAATTGTCATACACAATTCTATTTCTTGCACCATATGTGCCAACATATAAAGCAAGGGATAACCTTAACTAGAATATGTGGAAGTGTTTTCACCCTAGCATGAAAACACCAATAAAGACTAAGCGTGAGTCAAGAGATCCACCTGCCCATTTATAACCCTTGAGGCCCTCAACACAAGTTCAGATAAGTTTGGTTATATCACAATGTCCAAATTGATGTGGAATGAACTTAGTATTATCCGTGAAGAAACATCTACATTTGGATGGAAGAGCTATGTTTAGTTTTCGTATGCTAACATCAAGTAGAAGGCGGTTATAGAAGAGTTTTCATAAAAAAATCGACATTGTAGGTGGAATGCATTTGTTTCAACTTATTGAGAAGTGCAGTCATGAATTATGTTTTTCTCGAACAATGTTCCATGCTCTTCAAAGCTTGAAGTTTTCATCTGGCTATCGACTGTCACGTTGGGGGCGTCATTACAATAAAACGATAATTTTGAGACACTTATTTAATTGGATTTCCAATGGTTATTATCATTATAAATTACCAACAACTATTTTCGTTGGCTAACCATTGCAATGGTTATAAGTGTTAGGACATTTGGTAAGTAGATAACTAAGATGAAGTAAGCAAGGAAAATCTGTAATTTGTCTTTTCTATTTGTACCTCAACTTTTTCTAACGCATTAGCTCTGCCTTCAGTCTTACATAACTTCTTGCTAGGGTTTTCTTCGTTTATGCCTCCTTTAGAATTTCAAGTAACTTGACCGCCTTATGGGTGTCAAAGAGATAGTGTCTAGGTTTGAGTTTGAAAAACCAGCTTCCTGCTCTCCCTGGCTACCCGGACTGGCCCGACGGAGGGGATAGTAAATTTGGTTTACTCGGATCAAAATTTCCAAAGTATAAAGATATAATTTTCTAGATATAAATAATTTGGATTTTGTGGAGATAATCTTCTTGTACTCGGTGTTAAAGCCCAAAGAGGGAATTCGTATTATTCATGAATTTAAAGGGTGATTTCACCGTTATTACGCGCATAGTATTTGTTGAATACGAGAATTGATATCGAATAAAATAAGATGATTTCTATAGATTTTGCTCACTTAATATTTATTGGGTTTGGATTAACATCCTAGATAACATGGATTTAAATCAATCAAAATTTGAATTTTGAATAAAAAAAATTACGTTAATATTTAAAGAAAGTGATTTGGAAATATTTTCCCAATTAAATGAAATGATTTCGAATTAGTCCTAGTTTTAAAAAGGTTTTAAACTTAACCAAATGATTTGATAAATAAGGCTTAATGATTCCATATACTCTAAAAAGCTAAAGGAATGATTCAATAATTATATCTCTAAGAGATATCTATGAATGGATAAAAGGATAAATTAAATTAATTGATGATTGATAATCATATACGAACATAACATCTTTTTAATCGATGATCGGTTCAAAGGAATTGGGATTGGATTTGGGTAACTCCTATCCGAAAACCACTTCAAACCAATGTATACGTTAGAAAGTGAAGACATGTTGAAGATGATGATTATTGAAGACCGAAGATCTTCATAGTGAAAAGGCTGCTTGTTGACATTCTCTGGGTCGCCCCCAGTATAGAGACATTTATTATAGCAGTGATCCTATCGTGTTTTGAAATCTTTGGACTGCAAGGACTACTCGCTACTAATGGTAATAGGAGGAGTGCCTTCGGTTTCATTCAGTCCCAAAACGAACTTGTATGGATGAGTGTCTAACATTGCATTTCTAAATCACGAACGTTGATTTTTACAAACGTACATCTATGGATGGCGTGGGAGGCAACTCCTATTAGCTTAACATCATTTTCTAAGACATACGAGCTCGAAGGCTGTATTTTGTAGAAGTCAGTTAATGAGAAATGGAAATGGTAGTGTGGCATTCAAAGTGGAACCAGTTGGTTAGTTAGATCGTAGCCTCAAAAGCCTCACATCCTAGGAATTATGCAGGATACTAAGTGATCTGAAGAACACACATTCGAGCTATTGGTTGATGTATATAGTCGTGTCTAGTTGGGGACCCATTAGGGTAAGGCATCCCTCAAGGCATTTATTGCTCCAATTATTTGAATATAGTGGCTAGCTTGCAAAAAGTGGTCAGGCTACCGGATATTGGTAGTGTAGTAAGTATAGTTCCAAGTGACTTGCTTGAGAAAAGTGATCAAGTCTGGGTATTGATACTAGTTATATATATATATATTTACTTGAAAAAGGTTTTCGAAACCCATGTCATTAAAGATAATTCAAAGTATTTTTCAGTAAAAAGTATTTTGGTAATTGTAAGGTAAAAACCCATCCGTGTTTATGTGCGGTGTGGTCTTACGAGATACTATTCTTTTCAAAGGTTTTGTTTATTACCCATCCATGACTCCGCCATATGCTTATGGTTCGAGTATCTCACACTGGTTTATCAAGCCTGATCAGAGTACTTTTAATGCTCGGGTTATATCCGAGTAGTTTTAGGTCTAGCTGAAGATGCTTGGAGTATCCAGAGGAGAGCTGGAGATCTTCATATACGTATGGACGTATTCTATTATCTACTACATCTATTGCATTTGTTTTTATTTTTCAGCAATTATAAGAACAGAGTATTTATAACCGTCCAGGCTGAATCTAGGTTAGACTTTGATATTGTATTCAAAATTTTCCACTGTAAAGATTTTATATTGAAATAATATATGTTATTCCATTCGTGTGATATTTTGTTATATCTTTATTTTTTATTTTTTCCCTAACAATCGGGCTTTCCGGCAATTGGAATTGCGGCACGTGAATACCGAGAATGTATTAGTGTCGATTTTTAAGGGTTGAAAATCCCAGTCGTTACATTTGGTATTAGATCTTTTGTTGAGCGAACACATAGGCTTTGATGGGGTAAAACTCATTATAGATAGGGTTAGTAATACCCTAGAATGAGTGACTCATTAGAAATAAAGTTAGGAACACCCTAGAATGAGTTTGAGATTATTGTATATATATGAGTGCGTATTTTTTAATTGATATAAATATATTTTGGGTTGATCTATCTGTCGAGTGGTTTATAGATTCAGGTCGGTACGTGGGACACTACGATATTGATAAGGGTTTCTAAACACTTAAACAAGGCAAATCAACACACCGTTTTCAAAAGGAGTATATTTTATATATACAAAAGTATATATATTAGTTTGGTATGGAAAATTTATAAGATGCTATCTCTTTGAAAAGTTCCAAGAATAAGGTCTTGATCTATTTGGTGGTGGTGGGAATAATCTTCTAAGTATCGATCATATGTTAGCTTGGGAGAATGGTATCTAACACATGGTATATTATTCTTATTATCATTATATAATCAAGGCAAGTTCAAAGCCGAACAAGTTAAATCAAATAATCTGGATTAATGGTATGAAACCTCTAATAATAACTTAGTATATCATTTAGGTAAGGATGTCTTATTATATGTCGGGTGATGAGTTATGCGCTAATCCAAAGCAAGCATGAAGAGTACATGAATAGGAAGAAGTTGAAGAAAGAGCAAAACTAGGACCATATGCTGACATCAACTGTTACTATTATGGTAAGAAAGGATATTACGCAGTTATTGTGAAATTAAGAAAAGGAAGAAACAAAGGAGGGAAAACAAAAATTATGATTGGGATGGTATAGTCTGTTTCAAATGTAAAGAGAGAGGACATTTTCTACATAAATGTCCTAAAACAAAGAAGAAATCGAGGATTAAAAAGAAGAAAATAGGCTGCTACCAATGCAAGAACCTAAGACATGAAGTCAAAAATTGTCCTAAACAAACTTGCATTTGGTGCTTCCAAGGGAACACTTAAAGAAGGACTGTATAAAAATGAAAAAGGTTAACTCAGGTCTCCAAGATAAAACACCATCTACCTTAAAAGGAACCCAAAAATAGTATATATGGCAGTTCAAGTATTTATATAATGGCAGTGTGTGAAAGGTTGTATTCCCTACGGAGTTATCTCTAAAATTTTGTAACATAGTCTAGGGTTTGTAATGAATGTATAAAAATAATGTTAATTAATAAATCTCTTTTGATCATTCTTCCTGTGCATTTTTTTCTATCTTCCATCAAATCAATTTAATAAGATATTTAGAAATAAAATGTTTAAAGGAATATTAGAAATGGCTTATAAAAAAAGTATTTAATTTAAGAAATTATTTAAGAATATAGTTTATAGAATAAAGTGTAAAAAAAAATAAAAGATTTATAAAGATTTGAAAAAAAATTAAATAAGTTGTAAGTTGAACATTTCATCACACAATTCTGATCTATAATTCGTGTAAGGAACTTGGAGGTGTTTACACTAGTCCGAAAAAGGTTTTATCACTCGATTCTTGACGACGAACATTGATGAGGGTTTATGATTGGGTACTTGAGTTTTCTATCATAGTTGAGGGCTATGTAAGGAAAACGAAGTTTTCTGATCAAGAAGCCCGATCAAAGTCCGCACTAGAGAATCGGGGGATCAATACTAGTTCGGAAGTAAAGTTGTGGATTCGGAAAGTATATCAAATTGGATGATCTGTATACATCAATGGATGTAAGTTTAAAAATAAATATTTTAGGCAAATACCTTTAAGGGGGGAAGAATGTAACGACCCGGAATTTCACTACTTTGTTTAGTGAATATTTAATTAATTTTGAATATTCAATATATAAGTTTTATAATGAAAATAAACTCATTTTAATTAATTAATAATGATGGTGAAATTGTTTTCAAAATTTGTTTATCAAATTAAAGTAGTTCATAGAAAAACAAAAAATGTGACCGAAGAACGTTTCCCGAAATTTTGACCTTTCGACATCGGAAAGTTGTCGGGAACATAGTTCGTCATTGTGCATTATATATACATATATATAAGAGTTAATTAAATATATAGATAAAAATACACTTAGATATAAATTATCTTATATTAAGTTGGATTAGAAAGTGATGTGACTAAACATAATAATTATATATATATAAAAGAAAGTGATGTGACTAAACATAATTATATATGCGAGTATATATGCACGTCTAGGTGGGTCTGCATTTAATCACAATCTACATGCATTTATGGTTGCATCCCTTGAAGTAGATTTGACAGTACCATTGCCAGCATAAACTGAACCTAAAGCAGCGTCCGCGAAGAACGAAACAATTGAAAAACAGTCATAGAACCAATTTTTTAATAATGCTAAAGTTTTATCATTCGTTTCTTTTTGTTTTAGTTTATTTTATACTACTGAAAATGAAAATAATACTAGTACTTATACATGCATATGTTCTTTTAGCTAAGTGGGCAGTGAGCAAAAATCATCACTTCACAACATGGCTTCATCTCTTTTATTAATAGCGAGAATTCAACGGATATGATTTACAACGCGGCTAATGGTACTACTTTTATTTTATTCTATGTTATTAATCATTAGTGGAATCATATCTTTTTTTTTCTTTCAGGTTTTGGGTTTGTTGTCTTGCACTTTATATGATAGATGATTGATAGCCCTATAGCAGCAAGTAGATGAGTAAGGGGTGAATAACCATAAATTTGCTAACCATTCAAATTCATGTAGCAGAATTTGATAAATTTATCAGGTTGTGCACGCGCACCCACACACCAATACATGTATTATTATAATATATATAATTAGTCGATTTAAACAAACAATAGCATAAACACTCAACATTTATCCTATACAATTTGATGCCCAATCATACAGTAATTTGCATTAAAACTAAAAAGCAAGTAAGCTCAGAAAACAACGCAAGTTTGACGAAACAAACAACAATGACCAAACTAAAAGACACATAATAATTGATGCATTACTTTTAACTCAAGAACACAGTTCAAAAGATGAAGCTGTTATTGAAAGCAGTCATCTTTGGTAATTCCATCTCCCACCTTTCATTTTCAGACATCATGAAGGACGAAGACATTGGTTAGGACCAATCGATTCCCATGCCAATTGTACTGTTGTTTAAATTGGTGCTGCTAGCTCCTTAATCACTATAGCTTATTTGCTGCACAACATCGGGCATGTTCCCACTTTCATTAGTGGTAGGAAACCGTGCTCAGCTCTATGATATGTATTGCGAGCTTCCCTTGTTTGATAGATGATGTTATATGCGGTGGTCTAATAATTGTGTAGGAAGCTCCAGGGTTAGAGCTGTGTTTTAGCGAGCAAGGACCATGGCCCTAGCTGAAAAAAATTAAAAAATCACACAATAATTTTGATTTGTGATAGTAGGCTTTAAAAGGTCGTTACAAAATATGTTCTGAAATTGTTATATAACAAAACTAATTTTAAAAACTGAAGATATTTATGATGGCTTAAACATCCATCTCAACCATTAAAAAAATATTATAAAATCTTATTCTTCACAAAGATATTTTTAGTATATAATCTAGAAGTCGTTATATTTAGGACACGATTAAAGGTTTATGGTTGTGCTTGAAATATTTTCTCTCAATTAATTATTGGTGGTTCTTGTGAGTCCAAACATATGAGAAAAAACATTCCCCACATCGGTAACACGGCTTGAAAGCAGATCAAGTTGTGTGCTCCAAGCAATATAATCACCAGGTCTGACCAAAATAACCCTACTAATTGACAGTTGACACATCTCCCACCATGACTTCAGTTTTGGCCCTCTCACTTCCTCGGCATGTACAAAATTGTGCCATGGATAAAGTTCTAACCAATTATAACATGTGTTTGTATGTATCGAGCCTTATGGACAAATTACACAGACCTGTTGCATGTGTATCCAAACTGGTATGCTTGGCTGATATCCTTATGTGTCACACGCTACTACTACCGATGCTCAGTCTCAATCCCATTATGCTCAAAATTTTCTATCAATATCGACAGAATAAGAATTACAGAGATAGTACTCAAAACATGAAATCATCACAGCTTTCGAATTATCATTATTGACCGCCTCATCGACGATCAGCCTATTCGTATCCTTCTTCTTCTCAATAATCGTGGTACTAAAATCAACAGGTGAAATCAACAACTGAAATAGAAGAAAACCTAAACAAAAAATTAGTAATATTGTAGTGCTGAAATTTTACAAAACAAATTGCAAGCTTTTGTGCGGTCCATGGTCGGCAGGCGACGAAATCAACGACCCAATTTGATTTGGTTGATGGAGAAAGATGATGAAATCAAAAGGTGATTAGGTTGGTAGTAACGGGTAGGGTTGCTAGTGGCGATGAAATCAGCTATCCATTTTGACTATATTTGATGGAGAAAAATGATGAATCAGCAACCGATTAGGGTTGTATTAATGGGAAGGATTGTTGGTAGGCATGGCGATGGATCTGTGTCATAGTGAAAAATAACGTTAACGTGGTAGATTTTGCGTAATAAGTTGAAAACGCAAAGGGCATTTTGGGTAGTTTAAAAAGACACCGTTGTTTGCGCCAAAATTGGTCATAAACCCCAGAAGTAGTGAAAGCACCGGTATTTACACACAAATCCTCAATATCCAAACACGGATCTCAGATCCAGACGATGTAGAGAGCAAAAATGAAGAAATAAGAAAACTAAAATGAGCAAGAAAATAAAGAACACAAGGTTTATAGTGGTTCGGCTATCTCCGGCCTACGTCCACTTTGAATTAATCCTTTTATTTCTTTTATACCGTGATTACAGTTACAAGCCTTTGAAATCAAAAACCAAAATGGTAGAGTCTCCCCTAGAAAAGCAGAAGAAGATCCCCCTTTTAGTTGTCATGGATTTGCTATTTCTAGGAGTAGATCTGGAAAAATCTGCCCCAAAACTCGGAATACCTTTTCTCATGCCCAGGTGGGCCCACATGATCGATCCAAGGTAGTTTGGGATCGATTACCGATCGATCCATATCAATTTAGTATCGATCAAGAATCACTCTGATTAGACTGGGATCGATCATGGTGAAAGTCAATAGTTCCAAGTCCTTGCTCTCCAAATTTCATGCAATTCTAGTGTTTGTGAGATATGATCGATCCAAGTTTGAGATTGCAAGTGCAGAGATCGATCCTCGATCGATCAATATCAATTTCGTATCAATCAGGAATCGCTTCGATTAGGCTAGGATCTATCATGGTGAAAGACAATAGTGCCAAGTCCTTACTCTCCAAATTTCATGAAATTCCAGTATGTAGTTTGTGAGATATGATCGATCCAAGTTTGAGATTGCAAGTGCAGAGATCGATCCACGATCGATCCATATCAATTTCGTATCGATTAGGAATCACTCCAATTAGGCTGGGATAGATCATGTAGAAAGGCAATAGTGCCAAGTCCTTGCTCTCTAAATTTCATGAAACTCCAGTGTGTAGTTTGTGAGATATGATCGATCCAAGTTTGAGATTGCAAGTGCAGAGATCGATCTCCGATCGATCCTTATCAATTTCGTAGCGATCAGGAATCGCTCTGTTTAGGCTGGGATCGATCATGGTGAAAGACAATAGTGCCAAGTCCTTGCTCTCCAAATTTCATGAAATTCCAATGTGTAGTTTGTGAGATATGATCGATCCAAGTTTGAGATTGCAAGTGTAGAGATCGATCCCCGATCAATCCATATCAATTTCGTATCGATCAGGAATTGCTCCGATTAGGCTGGGATTGATCATGGTGAAAGACAATAGTGCCAAGTCCTTGCTCTCCAAATTTCATGAAATCCAGTGTGTAGTTTGTGAGATATGATCGATCCAAGTTTGAGATTGAAAGTGCATAGATCGATCCCTGATCGATCCATATCAATTTCGTATCGATCAGGAATCGCTCCGATTAGGCTGGGGTCGATCATGGTTAAAGACAATAGTGCCAAGTACTTGCTCTCCAAATTTCATGAAATTCCAATGTGTAGGTTGTGAGATATGATCGATCCAAGTTTGAGATTGCAAGTGCAGAGATCGATCCCCGATCGATCCATATCAATTTCGTATCCATCAATTCTTATCCATCATATGGTATCCATCAACTGGTATCCATCACTTTGTATCCATCAGCTGGTATCCATCATTTGGTATCCATCATCTGGTATCAATAGTGATGGATACGAGAACATCGATACGGGCCAGTATTTCATGAACATTGATCCATCCATAACTTGAGCATATGAACTCTGATTGACCTGAAATTCAAATTGTAGCCTCACCGAACCCTATTTTTCATTCCCGATCGATCCCACCTTGATTGGAGCTTGGTCCAATTTTGACAGTATCGATCATAGCTTTGTTTCCAATCAGTCATACGAATATTGATCCATCCATAACTCGAGCATATGAACTCCAATTGACCTGAAATTCAAAGTGTAGCCTTACCGAACCTTGTTTATCATTCCCGATCGATCCCACCTTGATTGGAACTTGGTCCAATTTTGACGGTATCGATCATAGCCTTGTTTCCAATCGATCATACGAGTATTGATCCATCCATAACTCGAGCATATGAACTTCGATTGACCTGAAATTCAAAGTGTTGCCTTACCGAGCCTTATTTATCATTCTCGATCGATCCCACCTTGATTCAAGCTTGGTCCAATTTTGACGGTATCGATCATTGCGTTGTTTCCAATCGATCATACTAATATTGATCCATCCATAACTCGAGCATATGAACTCCGATTGACCTGAAATTCGAAGTGTAGCCTTACTAAACCTTGTTTATCATTCCCGATCGATCCCACCTTGATTGAAGCTTGGTCCAATTTTGACGGTACCGATCATAGCCCTATTTCCAATCTATCATACGAATATTGATCCATTCATACCTTAAGCATATAAACTCCGATTAACTTGAAATTCGAAGTGTAGCCTCACCGAGCCTTATTTATCATTCTTGATCGATCCCACCTTGATTGGAGCTTAGTCCAATTTTGATGGTATTGATCATAGCCTTGTTTCCAATCGATCTCCAATCCTGATATCCATCCTTTTTAGCCAATTTGTTGATATCCTGGCCTTGATTAAAAGGTGGGGTAACATTTGCCTCCCAAAACATGCCTTGCGGTAGGAAGGTGTGCTTTTAATAGCTTTAAATCCGACATCTAAAGTCCATATTCCATCCATAGCCATTCTATCCGAGTTCCATATCCTTATCCAAATCCACGACTCCTCTGAGTCGATATCCGATTCTGAATCGAGCAACCAAATACTTAGCCAATTCCATACCCATCCGAACTTGACAGCCGAGTTCTAATCCATCCATATCCAGTGACCAATAACCAAATCCATGACCTCTCTGGGTCGATATCCAAATCCGGGACTGCTCCGGGCCCTTAGCCAAATCCTTGGCTATTCATAGCCAATATCCGAACCCGTAACCTCTCTGGGCTCTTGCCAAGCGCAATCCACACTCGACGACCTGTGTCAAGAAACGCCTTGCTCAATAGTGATCCCGGTTCAGTGTCCCTGAACGCTAAGTAATGATGTGGCTTATGTCCTAAGACGAATCTTGGTTGCTCCGGACCCATGCCGAGCATAGTCCATACTCGATGACCTGAATAAGCCGTCTCGCCATGTTCGGACGAAGCAACTTACCCCTTGCCATGCATACTCCATACCCGACGATCATTTACCAAAAACTAGATAAAAATCCAGTCAAAATCCAATCTGTAATCCAGATTAAATCAGGAAACCAAAATTCCATACCAGAAATCCAAACTAATATCCAAACCGGAAAACTAGCATCCAAACCAAAGTCCAAACCAGAAAACAAACAAAACCAGGAGTTCAAACTAAACTCCGAAACCAAACTAGAAAAAAGCAAATGTCCAAACCAAAAAAGAAAAAGTAGATTTCACAAACTAGAGGGTCGTGGATTATCATTATCTCAGAGCATGCCTAGGGGCTATCTCCATCCCCGTACATGAGTAAGTGAATTGGTCGTTTTCCTAGAGTTTGCTACTTATTCCATATCATCCCTGTTAGTCGATAACCAATCGACCATCATTCCTGGACCTTGTGCCATCGTCATTTGAGTTAGATGGTGGCTGCTCATGTTCCACCGCCGCTTTCCGAGCCCCAACATATTGCCGTAGCTGACCACTCCTTACATGCCCCTCGATTATATCCTTTAGATGCATGCAGCTGTTGGTATCATGCCCGTCCAGGTCATGAATGAGACAGTGCCTTCCTGATGCCCTCTAACGTTCCGAGGGTTCTCTCCTTGCCGGCATTCGGTTGGGAAGGCGATCCCGGGTTTCCATGTATATTCGTTCCAACATTTCGTTCAATCCTATGTTAGTGGAGAATTTTGGTTCTCCCCTGCATTTCCTTGCCCTGCCAGAATCGTTATCCGACTCCTCTTCCCTTTATCTTTATCCTTATCCGAGCTCTCACCAGATGGTCCTCCATCCTTAACCACGTTCACTTCCTTCGATTTCATATCCGAACTTGCATCCTTCTGCCGAAGGAATTTCTCGGCCTCGTGAAAGAATTCCCCGAGATCCATTGGTGGATCCCGTATCAATGATACCTTGAAATCTGAATTGTCCCTGACTCCTAATACTACCACCATTAAAACCATCGATGGATCCTACCGATCCACCGAAGTAACCACTGCGTTGAACCGAGTTAAGAATGTCTTGAGCGATTCCCTTGTCCTCTACTTCACCGATGCCAGTGTCATCACATTTTTCGACCTCTTGATATGAACCCGAAACTGCTTCAAAAACCTGTCCACCAATTTTGTCCATGTCCTAATAGATCCATCTTCCAACTTCCTGAACCACATAGCAGCTATATACGTCAAGTACGGATGGAAACACCGGGCCATAACTTCCCCCGATGCCCCCAGCACTTCCATGTTTCTCGTGTACCTCATCAAATGATCGGTAGGATCAGCCTTGCCATTGTATACCTCCAGAGTAGGTAGCTTGAACTATGGTGGATTCCGAGCCATTTTGATGTCATGGGTAAACATACTCCTTTTTACTCCTTCCACATCTCTGTTTGCTAAAACTCCACGTATAGTTCACCTGATAATCTCAGCTAATCAAGTGTTGTCCAACAAGGGTTGCCCCCGAGTCCTTGAGGGAATTCTGGTATATACTCTTCATCACGTACTCTTGTGCTCCTGCCGGCATCCTATTGTGTGGTATCACATGGAATCCCTCCATGAATTGGTCTATCATTGCATGGTGGTGTTCCCCCGAGTCTGGATCCATCCAAATTGGTAATTGTGTGCTGATTGGTGGTTGCGCCCTATTGAGCTACTCCACCTGCTTGCCTGTTGAGTCCTTCTGTTCCAGCTCCGTGGATCTGAACTCCAGCAGTTCCAGCTGTTCCTGCCTGTCCAAACTGTCTGAGAAGGTTTTGCATCATTTCCTCCCACCTTTTCAACAATTCTTCCTGCATAGCACCCATCATCATCTACATCTCATCTCCGGTGATAAAAACTGAGGCCTGATTTGCTCCTGAGGAAGCCTCCTGACTCCCTTCGTGCTGACTCCTTTCCGCTCTTTGTCTCCTTGTTGATTGCTTTGTCATGGTTCCTTTTAGATCTGATCCTTTAGCCGATCGATCCCACCTTGATTGGAGCTTGGTCCAATTTTGACAGTATCTATCATAGCTTTGTTTCCAATCAGTCATACGAATATTGATCCATCCATAACTCGAGCATATGAACTCCTATTGACCTGAAATTCAAAGTGTAGCCTTACCGAACCTTGTTTATCATTCCCGATCGATCCCACCTTGATTGGAACTTGGTTCAATTTTGACGGTATCGATCATAGCCTTGTTTCCAATCAATCATACGAGTATTGATCCATCCATAACTCGAGCATATGAACTCCGATTGACCTAAAATTCAAAGTGTTGCCTTACCAAGCCTTGTTTATCATTCTCGATCGATCCCACCTTGATTCAAGCTTGGTCCGATTTTGACGGTATCGATCATAGCGTTGTTTCCAATCGATCATACTAATATTGATCCATCCATAACTCGAGCATATGAACTTCGATTGACCTGAAATTCGAAGTGTAGCCTTACTAAACCTTGTTTATCATTCCCGATCGATCCCACCTTGATTGAAGCTTGGTCCAATTTTGACGGTATCGATCATAGCCCTATTTCCAATCTATCATACGAATATTGATCCATTCATACCTTAAGCATATGAACTCCGATTAACTTGAAATTCGAAGTGTAGCCTCACCGAGCCTTATTTATCATTCCTGATCGATCCCACCTTGATTGGAGCTTAGTCCAATTTTGACGGTATTGATCATAGCCTTGTTTCCAATCGATCTCCAATCCTGATATCCATCCTTTTTAGCCAATTTGTTGATATCCTGGCCTTGATTAAAAGGCGGGGTAACAATTGCCTCCCAAAACATGCCTTGCGGTGGGAAGGCGTGCTTTTAATAGCTTTAAATCCGACATCCAAAGTCCATATTCCATCCATAGCCATTCTATCCGAGTTCCATATCCTTATCCAAATCCACGACTGCTCTGAGTCGATATCCGATTCCGAATCCAGCAACCAAATACTTAGCCAATTCCATACCCATCCGAACTTGACAGCCGAGTTCTAATCCATCCATATCCAGTGACCAATAACCAAATCCATGACCTCTCCGGGTCGATATCCAAATCCGGGACTGCTCCGGGCCCTTAGCCAAATCCTTGGCTGTTCATAGCCAATATCTGAACCCGTAACCTCTCTGGGCTCTTGCCAAGCGCAATCCACACTCGACGACCTGTGTCAAGCAACGCCTTGCTCAACAGTGATCCCGGTTCAGTGTCCCTGAACGCTAAGTAATGATGTGGCTTATGTCCTAAGCCGAATCCTGGTTGCTCCGGACCTTTGTCGAGCATAGTCCATACTCGATGACCTGAATAAACCGTCTCGCCACGTTCGGACGAAGCGACTTACCCCTTGCCATGCATAATCCATACCCGACGATCATTTACCAAAAACTAGATAAAAATCCAGTCAAAATCCAATCCGTAATCCAGATTAAATCAGGAAACCAAAATTCCATACCAGAAATCCAAACTAATATCCAAACCGGAAAACTAGCATCCAAACCAAAGTCCAAACCAGAAAACAAACAAAACCAGGAGTTCAAACTAAACTCCGAAACCAAACTAGAAAAAAGCAAATGTCCAAACCAAAAAAGAAAAAGCAGATTTCACAAACTAGAGGGTCGTGGATTATCATTATCTTAGAGCATGCCCAGGGGCTATCTCCATCCCCGTACAAGAGTAAGTGAATTGGTCGTTTGCCCAGAGTTTGCTACTTATTCCATATCATCCCTGTCAGTCGATAACCAATCGACCATCATTCCTGGACCTTGCGCCATCGTCATTTGAGGTAGATGGTGGCTACTCATGTTCCACCGCCGCTTTCCGAGCCCCAACATATTACCGTAGCTGACCACTCCTTACATGCTCCGCGATTATATCCTTTAGATGCATGCAGCTGTTGGTATCATGCCCGTCCAGGTTATGAATGAGACAGTGCCTTCCTGATGCCCTCTAATGTTCCGAGGGTTCTCTCCTTGCCGGCCTTCGGTTGGGAAGGCGATCCCGGGTTTCCATGTATATTCGCTCCAACATTTCGTTCAATCCTTTGTAAGTGGAGAATTTTGGTTCTCCCCTGCATTTCCTTACCCTGCCAGAATCGTTATCCGACTCCTCTTCCCTTTATCCTTATCCTTATCCGAGCTCTCACCAGATGGTCCTCCATCCTTAACCACGTTCACTTCCTTCGATTTCATATCCGAACTTGCATCCTTCTGCCGAAGGAATTTCTCGGCCTCGTGAAAGAATTCCCCGAGATCCATTGGTGGATCCCGTATCAATGATACCTTGAAATCCGAATTGTCCCTGACTCCTAATACTACCACCATTAAAACCATCGATGGATCCTGCCGATCCACCGAAGTAACCGGTGCGTTGAACCGAGTTAAGAATGTCTTGAGCGATTCCCCTGTCCTCTACTTCACCGATGTCAGTGTCATCACATTTTTCGACCTCTTGATATGAACCCGAAACTGCTTCAAAAACCTATCCACCAATTTTGTCCATGTCCCAATAGATCCATCTTCCAACTTTCTGAACCACATAGCAGCTATATCCGTCAAGTACAGAGGGAAACACCGGGCCATAACTTCCTCCGATGCCCCCAGCACTTCCATGTTTCTCGTGTATCTCATCAAATGATCGGTAGGATCAGCCTTGCCATTGTATATACCTCTAGAGTAGGTAGCTTGAACTATGGTGGATTCCGAGCCATTTTGATGTCATGGGTAAACATACTCCTGTTTAATCCTTCCACATCTCTGTTTGCTAAAACTCCACGTATAGTTCGCCTGATAATCTCAGCTAATCAAGTGTTGTCCAACAAGGGTTTCCCCCGAGTCCTTGAGGGAATTCTGGTATATACTCTTCATCACGTACTCTTGTGCTCCTGCCGGCATCCTATTATGTGGTATCACATGGAATCCCTCCATGAATTGGTCTATCATTGCATGGTGGTGTTCCCCCGAGTCTGGATCCATCCAAATTGGTAACTGTGTGCTGATTGGTGGTTGCGCCCTATTGAGCTACTCCATCCGCTTGCCTGTTGAGTCCTTCTGTTCCAGCTCCGTGGATCTGAACTTCAGCAGTTCCAGCTGTTCCTGCCTATCCAAACTGTCTGAGAAGGTTTTGCATCATTTCCTCCCACCTTTTCAACAAATCTTCCTGCATAGCACCCATCATCATCTACATCTCATCTCCGGTGATAAAAACTGAGGCCTGATTTGCTCCTGAGGAAGCCTTCTGACTCCCTTCGTGCTGACTCCTTTCCGCTCTTTGACTCCTTGTTGATTGCTTTCTCATGGTTCCTTTTAGATCTGATCCTTTAGCTTTCCAAATCTGAACTCCAAATCCGGTATAGTGGGTGCTAGTCTTTCATAGTGAAAGCACCAAAGTGTTTGCGCCAAAATTGGTCACAAACCCCAGAAGTAGTGAAAGCACCAGTGTTTACACACAAATCCTCAATATCCAAACACAGATCTTAGATCCAGACGATGTAGAGAGCAGAAATGAAGAAATAAGAAAATTAAAATGAGCAAGAAAACAAAGAACACAAGTTTTATAGTGGTTCGGCTATCTCCGGCCTACGTCCACTTTGAATTAATCCTTTTATTTCTTTTATACTGTGATTACAGTTACAAGCCTTTGAAATCAAAAACCAAAATGGCAAAGTCACGCCTAGAAAAGCAGAAGAAGATTCCCCTTTTATTTGTCATAGTGTCGTTATTTATAGGAGTAGATCTGGAAAAATCTGCCCCAAAACTCGGAATAGCTTTTCTCCTACGCAGGTGGGCCTACATGATCGATCCAAGGTAGTTTGGGATCGATCCCCGATCGATCCATATCAGTTTCGTATCGATCAGGAATCACTTCAATTAGACTGGGATCAATCATGGTGAAAGACAATATTGGCAAGTCCTTGCTTTCCAAATTTCATGAAATTCCAGTGTGTAGTTTGTGAGATATGATCAATCCAAGTTTGAGATTTCAAGTGCAGAGATCGATCCCTGATCGATCCATATCAATTTCATGTCGATCAGGAATCGCTCCGATTAGGCTGGGATCGATCATGGTGAAAGACAATAGTGCCAAATTTCATGAAATTCCAGTGTGTAGTTTGTGAGATATGATCGATCCAAGTTTGAGATTGCAAGTGTAGAGATCGATCCCCGAACGATCCATATCAATTTCGTATAAATCAAGAATCACTCCGATTAGGCTAGGATTGATCATGGTGAAATACAATAGTGCCAAGTCCTTGCTCTCCAAATTTCATGAAATTCCAATGTGTAGTTTGTGAGATGTGATCGATCCAAGTCTGAGATTGAAAGTGCAGAGATTGATCCCCGATCGATCCATATCAATTTCGTATCAATCGGAAATCACTCCGATTAGGCTGGGATCTATCATGGTGAAAGACAATAGTGCCAAGTCCTTGCTCTCCAATTTTCATCAAATTCCAATGTGTAGTTTGTGAGATCTGATCGATCCAAGTTTGAGATTGCAAGTGCAGAGATCGATCCCCGATCGATCCATATCAATTTCGTATCGATCAAGAATTGCTCCGACTAGGCTGGGATCGATCAAGATGAAAGAAAATAGTGCCAAGTCCTTGCTCTCCAAATTTCATGAAATTCCAGTGTGTAGTTTGTGAGATTTGATCGATCCAAGTTTGAGATTGCAAGTGTAGAGATCGATCCCGAATCGATCCATATCAATTTCGTATCGATCAGGAATCGCTGTGATTAGGCTGGGATCGATCATGGTGAAAGACAATAGTGCCATGTCCTTGCTCTCCAAATTTCATTAAATTCCAATGTGTAGTTTGTGAGATATGATCGATCCAAGTTTGAGATTGCAAATGCAGAGATCGATCCCCGATCGATCCATATCAATTTCGTATCCATCAATTCGTATCCATCATATGGTATCCATCATTTGGTATCCATCAGCCGGTATCCATCATTTTGTATCCATCAGCTAGTATCCATAATTTCGTATCCATCACTTCGTATCCATCAACTGGTATCCATCATTTGGTATCCATCATCTGGTATCCATAGTGATGGATACGAGAACATCGATACGGGCTAGTTTTTCATGAATATTAATCCAACCATAACTTGAACATATGAACTCCGATTGACCTGAAATTCAAAGTGTAGCCTCACCGAACCTTGTTTATCATTCCCGATCGAACCTACCTTGATTGGAGCTTCGTCCAATTTTGACAGTATCGATCATAGCTTTGTTTCCAATCGATAATACGAATATTGATCCATCCATAACTCGAGCATATGAACTCCGATTGACCTGGAATTTGAAGTCTATCCATACCGAACCTTGTTTATCATTCCCAATCGATCCCACCTGATTGGAGCTTGGTCCAATTTTGACGGTATCGATCATAGCCTTGTTTCCAATCGATCATACGAGTATTGATCTATCTGTAACTCGAGCATATGAACTCCGATTGACCTGAAATTCGAAGTGTAGCCTTACCGAGCCTTGTTTATCATTCCCGATCGATCCCACCTTGATTGGATCTTGGTCCAATTCTGACGGTATCGATCATAACCTTGTTTCCAATCGATCATACGAATATTGATCCATCCATAACTCGAGCATATGAACTCCGATTGACCTGAAATTCGAAGTGTAGCCTTACCGGACCTTGTTTATCATTCCTGATCGATCCAATCTTGATTGGAGCTTGGTCCAATTTTGATGGTATCGATCATAGCCATGTTTCCAATCGATCATACGAATATTGATCCATCCATAACTTGAGCATATAAACTTTGATTGATTTGAAATTCGAAGTATAGCCTCACCGAGCCTTGTTTATCATTCTCGATCGATTTCACCTTGATTGGAGCTTGGTCCAATTTTGATGGTATCGATCTTAGCCTTGTTTCCAATCGATCTCCAATCTTGATATCCATCCTTTTTAGCCAATTTGTTGATATCCCGGCCTTGATTAAAAGGCGGGGTAATAATCGTTGAATTGATGCTGAATGTATTCTCATTATTAGTAGTAGAGATATTATAAAAGATTTGTGATGTGACTAGATATAATTATGACAAGTTATATTATTTAATTCATTTTGCACCTATATATACTCACCTCTCTCTCTCTCTCTTCTCTCCCACTTTCTCCAATGTAAAGGTTAAATCCTTCTGTAGGATGGAATCGGAGTAGGATTTCTTTGCAACAAGAATTTTCCAAACTCTTATGACTATTATTTTCAAATAAAAGAAAAGGATCAAGATTTCATTTAATTGGTTTTGAAATATGAGTAAAACAAGTTTTTTGAAAAATCGCGGTTTTGTAGTTCAAAATCCATAACTGGATTTCTTTGAAAATAATGTTTAAAATTGTTTAAAAATATGAAATAAATCCTATAAATTTTTTAAAATGTTTTAAAAGTGATTTGGGTTATAAAAATGAATTTCCAAATGATAAAAGTTGTTTTGATTAATATAGCTTAAAAAAGCATTTTTCGTAGCACTTTTCCGCAGCACTTTTCTATAACTTTTGAAATACAGTTTTAAACGCAACTGTCCTTTTCCAAATCTTTTGTAAATGTTTCCAAATGATTAATAAAGCATTTTAAAGGATTTATAGAATGATTAAAGGTTTAATGATTTAGAGTTGATCAAATAACTTGACCGCCTTATGGATGTCAAAGAGATAATTTCTAGGCTTGAGTTTGGAAAACCAATTTCCTGCTCTCCTTGGCTATCTGAACTAGCCCGATGGAAGGGATAGTAAATTTGGTTTACTCGGATCAAAATTTCCAAAGGATATAGATATAAGTTTCTAAATATAAATAACTTGGATTTTATGGAGATAATCTTCTTGTACTCGGTGTTAAAGCCCGAAGAGGGAACTCGTACTATTCGTGGAATTTAAAAGGTGATTTCACCGTTATTCCACCGATAGTATTTGTTGAATACGGGAAATGATATTGAATAGAATTAGATGATTTCTATAGATTTTTCTCACTTAATATTTATTGCGACTGGATTAACGTCCTAGATAACATGGATTTAAATCAATCAAAATTTGAGTTTTGAATAAAAAAAATTACGTTAATATTTAAAGAAAGTGATTTGGAAATATTTTCCCAAGTAAATGAAATGATTTCGAATTTGTCCTAGTTTTAAAATGGTTTTAAACTTAACCAAATGATTTGATAAATGAGGCTTAATGATTCTATATACTCTAGAAAGCTAAAGGAATGATTCAATAATTATATCTCTGAGAGATATCTATGAATGGATAAAAGGATGAATTAAATTGATTGATGATTGATAATCATATACGAACTTAACATCTTTTTAATTGATGATTTGTTCGAAGGAACCAGGATCGGATTTGGGTAACTCCTATCCGAAAACCACTTCGAACCAATGTATACGTTCGAAAACAAAGACATGTTGAAGACGATGATTATTGATGACCGAAGATCTTCATAGCGAATAGACTACTTGTTGTCATTCTCTAGGTCGCTCCTAATATAGAGACATTTATTATAGCAGTGGTCCTATTGTGTTTTGAAATCTTCGAATTGCAAGGACTACCACTACTAATGGTAGTAGGAGGAGTGCCTTCGATTTCGTTCAGTCCCAGAACGAACTTGTATGGATGAGTGTCTGGCATTGCATTTCTAAATCACGAATGTTAATTTTTCAAACGTACATCTATGGGTGGCATAGGAGGCAACTTCTATTAGCTTAACACCCTTCTCTGAGACATAAGAGCTTGGAGGTCGTATTTTTGTTGAAGTCAATTAGTGATAAACATAAAAGGCAGTGTGGCATTCAAAGTAGAACCAGTTAGTTAGTTAGAGTGTAGCCTCATGAGCATAACATCCTAGAAATGATGCGGGATACTATGTGGTCTGAAGAACACACATTCGGGCTATTGGTTGATGTATATGGTGGTGTCCAACAGAGGACCCATTGGGGGAAGGCATCCCTCAAGGCATTTATTGCCCCATTTATTAGTAGCTAGCTTGCGAAAAGTGATAAGGCTACCAGATATTAGTAGTGTAGCAAGTACAGTTCCAAGTGACTTACTTGAGAAAAGCGATTAAGGCACCGTGGGAACTACGTTTGCTATGCGTGGATCGAAGAAAAAGGCCAATAGTTCCCTGTCATGTTGGAAATCCAATTCCAACACGAGCTTTATGGTTTTGATTGTGTTCCCAAAATAGCTATAATGCTTTGCAAACATTTCAGCTACCCCTTTGGTATCATATATTCCGTCCTGGTATATTCCGTTTGACCTAGTCCAGATATATTTCCATAGACTTAATCTGGGTATTGATACTTGTTTTATATATATTTACTTAAAAAATATTTTGGAAACCCATGTCATTAAAGATAATATTAAAGTGTTTTTCAGTATAAAGTATTTTGGTTATCGTAAAGTAAAAACCCATCCGTGTTTATGTGCGGTGTGGTCTTATAGATACTATTCTTTTCAAAGTTTTGTTTCATACCCATCTATGACTTCGTCGTATGCTTATGGTTCGAGTAACTCACACTGGTTTATCAAGCCTGATCCGGGTACTTTTATTACTCGCGTCAGATCCGAGTATTTTTAGGTCTAACTGAAGACGCTCGGAGTATCTAGAGGAGAGCTGGAGATCTTCAACACGAATGGACGTATTCTATTTTCCGCTGCATCTACTGCATTTGTTTTTATTTTTGAGCAATTGTAAGGACGAAGGATTTATAATTGTCCAGGCTGAATCTAGGTTAGACTCTGATATTGTATTCAAAATTTTCCACTGTAAAGATTTTATATTGAGATAATATATGTTATTCCATTCGTGTGAGATTATGTTCAATCTTTATTTTTTTCTAACAATCATGCTTTCCGGCACTTGGAATTGCGGCAGGTGAATACCGAGAATGTATTAGTGTCGATTTTCAAGGATCGAAAATCCCGATCGTTACATTTGGTATCAGAGCTTAGGTTGAGCGAAAACCTAGGCTTTGGTGGTGTAAAACTCATTATAGATAGGGTTAGTAATACCCTTGAATGAGTGACTCATTAGAGATAGGGTTAGTAACACCTTAGAATGAGTTTTGGAGTATTATATATATGAGTGGTTTATAGATTCTGGTCGGTACGTGGGACGCCACGATATCGATAAGGGTTTCTAAACACTTAAACAAGGCAAATCAACACACCGTTTTTAAAAGGAGTATATTTTATATATACAAAAGTATAAATATTAGTTTGGTTTGGAAAATTTATTAGATGTTATCTCATTGAAAAGTTCCAAGAATAAGGTCTTGATCTATTTGGCGATGGTGGGAATAATCTTCTCAGTGTTGATCATATGTTGGCTTGGGAGAATGGTATCCAACACATGGTATATTATTCTAATTATCATTATATAATCAAGGCAAGTTCAAAGCCGAACAATTTAAATCAAATAATTTGGATTAATTGTATGAAGCCTCTAATAATAACTTAGTATATCATTTAGGTAAGGATGTCATATTATATGTCGGGTGATGAGTTATGGGCTAATCAAAAGCAAGCACGAAGAGTACGTGCACAGGAAGAAGCTGAAGAAAGAGCAAAACTAGGACCCTATGCTGACATCGACAGTTTCTATTACGGTAAGAAAGGACATTATGTAGTTATGTGTGAAATTAAGCAAAGGAAGAAACAGAGGAGGGAAAACAAAAACTATGATCGGGATGATATAGTCTGTTTCAAATGTAAAGAGAGAGGATATTTTCTACATAAATGTCCTAAAACGAAGAAGAAACCGAGGATAAAAAAGACGAAAATAGGCTGGTACCTACGCAAGAACCTAAGGCATGAAGTCAAAAAAATGTCCTAAACGAACTTGCATTTGGTGCTTCCAAGGGAAACACTTAATGAAGGACTATCCAAAAACTGAAAATGGTTAACTCAGGCCCCCAAGATAAAACACCGTCTACCTCAAAAGGAACCCAAATTAGTATATGTGGTCGTTCAAATATTTATATAATAGTAGTGTGTGAAAGGTTGTATTGCCTAGGGAGTTATCTCTAAAAGTTTGTAACATAGTCTAGGTTTTGTAATGAATGTATAAAAATAATGTTAATTAATAAATCTCTTTTGATCATTCTTCCCGTGCATTTTTTTTTCTATCTTCCATCAAATCAATTTAATAAGATATTTATAAATAATAAGTTTAAAGGAATACTAGAAATGGCTTCTAAAAAGGTATCTAATTTAAGAAATTATTTAAGAATATATTTTATAGAACAAAGTGTAAAAAAAAGAAAAAGATTTTTGAAGATTTGAAAAAAATTAAATAAGTTGTTAGTAGATCATTTCGTCACATAATTTTTATTTATGATTCGAGTAAGGAACTTGGAGGTGTTTACACTAGATCGAAAAAGGATTTATCACTCGATTCTTGACGACGAACATTGACGATGATTTATGATTAGGTTCTTGAGTTTTCTATCATAGTTGAGGGCTATGTAAGGAAAATGAAGTTTTTTGATCAAGAAGCCTAATACAAGTCCGCACAAGAGAATCGAGGGAACAATACTAGTTCGGAAGTAAAGTTGTGGATTTGAAAAGTATATCAAATTGGATGATCTGTATACATCATATGGATGTAAATTTAAAAATAAATATTTTGGACAAATACCTTTAGGTTCTGTTCTAGTGTAATTTCTTGGATGAAATTCTTTTAAGGGAGGAAGAATGTAACGACCAGGGGAGGAAGAATATAACGACTAGGAATTTACTTCTTTTAATGAATATTTAATTAATTTTGAATATTCAATATATAAGTTTTATAATGAAAATAAACTCATTTTAATTAATTAATAATGATGGTGAAATTGTTTTCAAAATTTGTTTACCAAAATAAAATAGTTCATAGAAAAACAAAAAATGTGAACGAAAAACGTTTTTCAAAATTTTGAACTTTTGACACCGGAAAGTTGTCTGGAACGTTGTTCGTCTTTGTGCACTATACATACATATATATAAGAGTTAATTAACTAGATAACAATACTTAAAAATAAATTATCTTATATTAATTTGGATTAGATAGTGATGTGACTAAACATAATAATTATATATATAAGAAAGCAATGTGACTAAACATAATAATTATATATATATATATAAGAAAGTGATGTGACAAAATATAATTATATATATGGAAGAGTGACGTGGCTAAACATAATAATATATATATATATATTACAAAAGATTTGTGATGTGACTAGATATAATTATGACAAGTTATATTATTTAATTCATTTTGCACCTATATATACGCTACCTCTCTCTCTTCTCTCTCACTTTCTCCTTTTCATTTCATTTCTTCATTTTCTCTCTTCTTCTTCGAGCTTCCATCAATGGCTTTTACCTAGAGAAGTTGAGAAGAAAATAGCTCAAAATAGCTTAAACCCTTATATCTATAATTCTATCTTCATCACCATGACTTTCTAAGCACAAAGATCTAAGTTTCACCACTATCAGAATCTCGGCCACCAACTTTTTACCCCATGGCCGAAAGTTAAAGTGAAGAGGAGGGTAGTTTGGGAGCTCTGGTGAAGGAAAATGAGAAATAGGTTATGCTGGAATGAAGGTAGAAGCCTTACGAAGGAGTTGGAAGCAAGTTAGTAAGTGAAAGGTCGGATTTTGCCTTGATTGAAGGTCATGGCCCAAATCAAAGTGGAGGAGTGGAGTTTGAAAGCTAGTACATGTAGCAGAAGCTCCATTGGATCATCCAGAGAAGCTATGGAGAAGGAGGGAGCTAAGAATGTGAGATCTCGAGAAACACTTTCCTTTCTAGTTTACGATTAAAATGATTTGCAAGTTAGAAGCAAGTTAAGATTATTATTTACAAGTATATAAAAGTTATTGACATGATTATACATGAATTGGCATATTTGTTTGGATGTTTATATGGATGTATACTTGATTGTTAACATTGGATGTTCACTTGGATGAATGAAAAAGAAGAATGAATTAATAATGTGAAGTTTATGGTGATAGTTAATGTGTCAGCTATAATTAATTCATGAAGGAATAAATGGCGGTATATGTGGAAAGTTTAGCCTTGAAATGTTTTGAAATCATAAAATAGGAATGGTTTGAAATGATTTAAAAATGAAAAGGTTTCATTTAGAAAAGGAAAGATAACAGTTTTATAATGTTAAAGGAATGATATTTAATTTATTTGGATATATGAATTAAATAGTTAGAAGATAGATAATAAATAACTTTCTATGTTAGAGAATGTTTTGAAATGTGAAAATGGAATTTAATATGATTTTATAATCATCTATGATGTCAAATATAATATTATAATAGTATAATATTATATAAGTTAAAATATTGAAAAATAATATTTAAAAGTGAAAAAGAGATTTAATATGTAAAATATTGGTTTAAATGTTTGAAAATGGATTATAAATGTTATATCAACATTATTCAAATTGGAAAAGTTTTGTTAAATAATGAATTTGGAGTCAAAAATAGGTGCGTCGTGTAACGATAGTTCGCGATTTCGCGCCGTAAAGATTAAATCCTTCTATAGGATGGAATTGGAGTAGGATTTCTTTGCAACAAGAAGTTTCTAAACTATTATGACTATTGTTTTCAAATAAAATAAAAGGATCAAGATTTTGCTTAATAGATTTTGAAATATGAGTAAAACAAGTTTTTGGAAAAATCGTGGTTTTGCAGTTCGGAATCAATAACTGGATTTCTTTAAAAATAATGTTTAAAATTGTTTAAAAGTATGGAATAAATCTTATAATCTTTTAAATGTTTTAAAAGTGATTTGGGTTATAAAATTGAATTTCCAAATAATAAAAGTCGTTTTGATTAATATAGCTTAAAAAACATTTTTCGTAACACTTTTCCGTAGCACTTTTCTATAACTTTTGAAATACAGTTTTAAACGCAGCCGTTCTTTTCCAAATCTTTTGTAAATGTTTTCAAATGATTAATAAAGTATTTAAAGGTAATTTTAAAGGATTTATGGAATGATTAAAGGTATAATGATTTAGAGTCGATTAAATAACTTGACCGCCTTATGGGTGTCAAAGAGATAGCGTATTGGCTTAAGTTTGGAAAACTGATTTCCTGCTCTCCCTGGCTATCCAGCTTGGCCCGATGGAGGGGATAGTAAATTCGGTTTACTCAGATCAAAATTTCCAAAGTATAAAGATATAATTTTCTAAATATAAATAACTTGGATTTTATAGAGATAATCTTCTTGTACTCGGTGTTAAAGCCCGAAGAGGGAACTCGTACTATTCGTGGAATTTAAAAGGTGATTTCACCGTTATTCCGCCCTTAGTATTTGGTGAATACAGGAATTGATATTGAATAGAATTAGAGGATTTCTATAGATTTTGCTCACTTAATATTTATTGGGTTTGGATTAATATCCTAGATAACATGGTTTTAACTAGATCAAAATTTGAGTTTTGAATATAAAAAAATATGTTAAGATCTAAAGAAAATGATTTGGAAATATTTTCCCAAGTAAAGGATGAAATGATTTCGAATTAGTCCTAGTTTTAAAAAGGTTTTAAACTTAACCAAATGATTTGATAAATTAGGCTTAATGATTCCATATACTCTAAAAAGCTAAAGGAATGATTCAATAATTATATCTCTGAGAGATATCCATGAATGAATAAAAAGACGAATTAAATTGATTGATGATTGATAATCATATACGACTTAATATCTTTTTAGTCATGATTGAAAATGTACGTGCAGTACTAAGGATCGTGTAATATGGTATATAAATGCGGAAACTGATAATAGCAGTAAAATAAAAATTAAAGTAAGCACACCAGGAATTTTTATACTGGTTTGAACTTCCCGTTCTACGTCTAGTCCCAGAATACCCTCTGGATTTAACTTTGACTAAACCCCTCACTTAACCTGGAGGAATAGGTATACAACACCTGAGCAGCCGAATAGGAATTTTTTCGCCTCAACAGCCGAAGGGGACTTTAACTTAATACAAATAACTTGTTGACGACTGTGTTCTGAATAACACGGATTGTGTTTTTATAGTACAATTCTCCTATAATAAAATCCTCAAGAATATATAGTGTGTGTGAAGATTTAGAAGGAGGATAATCGCGTAGAATCGAAGTATATGAATGAATTCAGGGATTCTAGCGATATTGAATGAGAATGAATGCTTTTATTTGTAGAAATAAATAGAGAATAGATTTCAGAATTATAAACAAGAATTGGTGATTGTAGAAGTGAATTAAACATGTTTATATAGTTATAGAATAGTTACAATCTTTCATGAAGAGTTTCAATCAAAAGTTGTGACCATATCTCTTGGATTGAAGGTGATTCCTCTTCACGAACGATCGCAACTCTTCAGAAAAATAGCCGTTATTTCCAGGTCGGTTGACTGAAAATTCTGGTCGGTCAGCTGAGTTTAAAATCGTGCACAAAACAGTGCATATCTGTGCACTAACACAGGTTCGGTCAGCCGAGTTTACTGGTCGGTCGACCGACCTGCTGTTATGTGTACAGATCACATTTTTTCAAGTATAAAACAATATACAACTATTTGTATGTGTGTGTGACTACTTGTGGAATGATTTTAACAATATTCTAAGACTCAATATAACAAAATATTCATACTAATCTCTGGATTGTAGTCTTGATTCCTTTGTAGTGCATAATATACGTTTATTCTCTTTTTGTCGCCTTCGTATAGTATTATCTTTGTAGTTCGTCTTATGATCTCTGAAGCTTGTGTCATGAATAAAAACTCATGAATAAACATTCTCCCCCTTTTTGATTGATGACAATACTTGACGAAGTAGTATATACATATATATTGTAATTCTCCCCCTGAATATATGGCGACTTTTCTGCAAAAACTTGTTAGCTTTCATATATTTCTCCCCCTTTGTCATCGACAAAAAGGAATACTTATGATACATAAAATGTAAAAAACAATACGGAACATGTATCAAATTTAGGAACATAGAATTAAATTTACATATCGAAACCAAATAAAATGTTAATGATACCATTACTTAAAACATCATAAAATAGAAATATTGTTCACAATAAAAACAGAAAAATAAACAACAAGATCACTCCTCACCCTCGTCGGTATCCCAATATTATGGACGAATATTTTCATCAGGAGGAGCATGTTCTTTACCACGACGCTGAGTATGAGAAGTATGAGTTCCTAATGTTCCGAAACTTGTATTCTCCGAAGTTGACCAAGAGAAATTAGGTGCTGGTCTTTTTCCGGGAGCAAGATGAGAGGTACCGGCTTCAGAAGTGCATGACAAAGCATCCTAAAGATTAACAAAGAAGCCTTTGATTTTCTTGAATCTTCCATCTATTTTCCATAGACGGGCATCTAAAGCTAATTGATTTCGAGCCAAAAGATCAATAGCCGCTTCCGTACCAAGTCCGGGTGTTGGTCTTTGAATTGTGGACTGGCGAGTTAAGCGTTTCGTAGAATGAGTGGTTGGTTGTGGTGTGGAATGGCTATGGCATAGTTGATCTCTAGGAGTAGCACGCCATTGGTCAAATTTTATAAATCTTGGTGGAGCATCCGGCAACTTCATTAATTTAATGGTCCTTGAATCAAAATGATGAACTTTGGTAGTTTCTGATTCTGGAGCATGTACGACTAAGTCATTGATTAATCTCATTATATATTCTCCATAGTAAATATGAAGCATCTTGCCTTGGTTAAATGAGAGAAACTCATCCATAAGTAATTGTGCCCAATTGACTCGAACATTCCCACATATAGCATATAATGCTTTAAAATTATCAGGATACACTAAGTTATAAGAGCCGCCTCTTGGAACAATGGATTTCACCATGAACCGATGAAAAAGTCTAGCTTTTGGTCGAAGAGATGATGTTTGTCTGAAATCTATAGCATCATCTTCGAAAAAGAGATGGCTTATTTGGTCGCGTCTCATTACATTGCAATCCACATCATGTAACGATATTCCACCCGGTCGAGCATTCAAAATATGATTTATTCTATCTAGTGAAAGGAAAATTGCCGTACCACATACCGACGTCCAAACACAATTTTCAGTGTTTCTAGGAGGATTAACAAGGTTTAGGTTAGCAAGAAATAATTTGACCATAATGTGGTTAATTTTCAAATTGTTCTTTCTATGGTCAAGAAAAGTGTCAAGCCCACTTTCAATTGCGGCATTTTCAATACCATAAGAAGAGAAATCGGGGTAACTTACGAAGGATTCCTTGAAGATCTTGGCATCTTGAAGCTTTATCCATCTTTCGAGTGCTCTATCACTCACAAGCCATGAGGCTATTTGAGAATCCATTGGAGTTGATGAAGAAGCGCCGGTAGTTTTAGTTTTCTTTCTAGGAGCCATTGATTTTGAGGAAAAATATAAAATTTGAGAAAATTTTAATGGAGTTTGGGGTAAAAATCTAAAATTAGGAAAGTTAAAATGAAGAGGTAGTTGAAAAAAGTGAATAGGTAGGTTAAATATTTAAAGAGGCAGCAGCAGATTTTTGTCGTTCGGTCGACCGAAATGTCTGGTCGGTTGACCAACTCTGTTAACTGAAACATATGAAACTTTCGAGAAGGGATTCGGCTGACCGACTCAGTATTTCGGTCGACCGACCCTGTTGTTTTGCCCAGTTTTGCTGTTTTTGTTAAAAAATTGTATAAAGAGAAATTTTATTATTTTTGCATGATATTAATACAACTTATAGAAAATCAGCAACATATATATATATATATATATATATATTAAAAAATGCTTAGCCACCGGTTGTTAATATCGACGTTCCCAAGAATTTGGAGATGGAGCATTCTCTATAGGTGACCACGTAGGAGATACTGGAGATTGAGCAGGATTTGAGGAGGTTGAGGGTCTAGATGTGGGTTCAACAATGTCTTCCTTTTTCGACGAAATTTTTTTTATGACCATCCATTCTAGAAAGCTCAAATGTCTTGCCATAATTTTTTGTTCATAGTATAACTCCTTTTGTAGTTCCATTTGTTGCTGTTGAAAGTGGTGTATCTCATCTATTTTCTGTTTAGTTGAAGGAGATACGACCATAGTATTCTTGCCTTTCTTCTTTTCCGGTGTATAACCGGTATGAGTGTTCTCCCATGGTTTCCAGCCATGTCGGGGGTCTTTATCCGGGGAAGAAGAGAAGTTAAGGACACGATTAGGTAAGGGAAAAATAGGATAGGGTCCGTTTTCAGGAATACGATCAGAATCATCGTCCGGAGATGTATACGATAAACGAGAGTTTTCGGAATTGTGAATATCATTGTTGGATGACATTTTCAAATAATTTTGAATATAAACTTTCTTTGTATTTGTTTGAAAACTAAACATAGTTTATATAAGTATTTGTTTACTAAAAAACAAGTGGATAAGAATTATTATTTAATTCTCATCACAGGTAATTAATAGCAAAACAATTTGTAAATGGATGATTACAAAAAATAGATTTCTGAAAATTCAATTTAAACTAAAAAGGAGATTGAGACAAGAAACAACTATAGCTCAAGTGGCTATAATACACCATTTAACAAGGAAGTAAAAAAAATTGTTTTAAACATTTTGCATATTTTTAGTTATAACTCTTTTAGAGACATTATTCCTAAATCTCGTCTAAGTTTGATAAAAATATTTTCATTTAATGGTTTAGTAAAAATGTCAGCAATCTGATTTTCAGTATTAATAAACTCTAATTTATCAATCCTTTTTCCAAACAATCATGAAGAAAATGATGACGAATATCTATGTGTTTTGTTCGTGAGTGATTGACAGGATTTTTAGAAAGATTTATTGCACTAGTATTATCATAATAAATTATAGACTTTTCAAGATGACAATTAAAATCCTGAAGTGTTTGTTGCATGTAAATGACTTGTGCACATGCCAAAGCAGCAGATATATATTCTGCTTCACATGTCGATAAAGAAACGCAGTTTTGTTTCTTATTGAACCCATATACTAAGGAACGTCCAATGAAGTGACATGTTCCGCTAGTACTTTTTCTATCCGTCCGACTTCCTCCAAAATCAGCGTCGCTATAGGAAACTAATTCGAAAGGACATTCTTTTGGATAAAATAGTCTGAAATCTTTGGTTTTAGTTAGATAACGAATAATGCGTTTAACTGCTCGCATATGTGATTCTTTGGGATATTCTTGAAATCTAGCACATAAACAAACACTCATCATTATATCAGGTCGACTAGCTGTTAAATATAATAAAGATCCAATCATACTACGATATAGTTTTTATCAACACTTTTGCCCTCCTCGTCTCTATCTAGATGAATCATTGTGCTCATAGGAGTTGGTTTGGCAGAAGTGTTTTCCAAACCAAATCGTTTAATTAAATTATAACAATATTTTTCTTGATTAATAAAAATTCCATTTTCAACTTGTTTAATTTGTAATCCAAGAAAATATGACAATTCTCCCACATGAGACATTTCAAATTCATTTGTCATTATAGTCGAAAATTCCTGACATAACTTTTCATTTGTCGATCCAAAAATAATATTATCAACATAAATTTGAATTATCAAAATATCTTTCTTAGTTTTCTTAATAAAAAGAGTTTGATCTAATTTACCAATTTCAAAACCAGATTCTAATAAATAGCTTTTAAGACGATCATACCAAGCACATGGTGCTTGTTTTAAACCGTATAAAGCCTTTTTGAGTTTATAAACATGATCTGGAAATTTTTCATGATAAAAAAGAGGTGGTTGTTCAACAAAAACATTTTCTTTTATGTAACCATTTAAAAATGCACTTTTAACGTCCATTTGATAAAGTTTAAAATTATGAAAACATGCAAACGCCAATAAGATTCGTATTGCTTCAAGTCGGGCGATTGGAGCAAACGTTTCTTCGTAGTCAATTCCCTCTTCTTGATTATATCCTTGTGCAACTAATCTAGCTTTATTCCTAGTTATATTTCCTAGTTCATCTGCTTTATTTTTGAAGACCCATTTAGTACCAATGACTGATTGATCAGTTGGTCTAGGAACAAGTTCCCAAACTTCGTTTCGTTCGAATTGATTTAGTTCTTCTTGCATGGCAAGAATCCAGTAGTCATTAGTTGAGGCTTCTTTTATATTCTTAGGTTCTATGTTAGAGAGAAAAGCAACATGACCAACTTGATTTAATTGATGTCTCGTTTTAACATTCGTATTTACTTCTCCAATTATATTATGTAAAGGATGATCCCGTAAAATTCTAGGTGGAGATTTTATTATATTAGAAGTAATGTATTTATTTTTGGTAAATTCATGATTATTATCAAAATTTTCACTAGTATTACTATTCTTATTCTGAATAGTTTCATCATCAGAATTGATAGTAATATTTGGATTTACATTTTTAAAATTTTCATCAAATGAAACATGTAAACTTTCTTCAATAATTTGAGTTCTTTTATTAAAAATTCGATAAGCTTTACTTCGTTCCGAATATCCTACGAATATTCCTTCATCGGATTTTGGATCGAATTTGCCTAGCTGATCTTTAGTATTCAAATTAAAACATTTAGAACCAAAAACTTTAAGATATGAAATATTTGGTTTTCTTCCATTTAGAAGTTCATATGGAGTATTTTTAGTTAACGGTCGAATGGAAACACGATTCAATACATAACAAGCAGTAGCTACAGCTTCTGCCCAAAAATGTTTTGATAAAGTGGTTCCATTTAATAAAGTTCTTGCACATTCTTGTAACGTTCTATTTTTTCTTTCTACAGCGCCATTTTGTTGTGGTGTTCTTGGAAATGAAAAATTATGGTTAATACCTTTCTTGTTACAAAATTGTTCAAAAACTTCATTTTCAATTCTCCTCCATGATCACTTCTGATATTTTTAATTTTCAAACTTTTAATATTTTGTATTCTTTTAACAAAAACTTTAAAATTATCAAAAGTATCACTTTTATTTTTCAAAAATAAAGTCCAAGTGTATCTAGAAAAATCATCTACAATAACAAACACATATCTATTATGATTAATAGACTGAACTTGAGTTGGACCAAAAAGATCCATGTGTAAAAGTTCAAGTGGTTGTTCTGTAGAAATTACCTTTTTAGATTTAAAAGAAGATTTTGTTAATTTTCCTAATTTATATGCATCACAAAATATATTAGTTTTGAATCTTATGTCAGGTAATCCTTTAACTAATTTATTTTTAGCTAATTTGTTGATGGTATTAAAATTGATGTGAAAAAATCTTTTGTGCCAAAGATAGGAATCATTTTCCTTAGCTACTAAACACAAATTTGAATCATTATTAATGTTCATATTTAAAATATAAATGTTTTTATCTCTTATTCCTTCAAAAATAGTGTTATGATTTTTATCGAAAATATTACATTTATTTTCTGAAAAAGTTATATTAAAACGTTTATCACATAGCTGACTAATACTCAATAAATTATGTTTTAAATTTTTAACTAATAAAACATCAGTAAATTAGTGGTACCGTTGCTGCTGACATCGCCTTTACCGATGATATATCCTTTAGAGTTACCTCCAAAAGTGACTGATCCTCCATTTGAGTAGATAATATTTGACAACATTTCTTTGTTTCCAGTCATGTGTTTTGAGCAACCGCTATCTAAAATCCATTTTCCTCTCCTTTTATGTGGTACCTGCAAAAATTTATAAAAATTTGGTACCCATTTCTTTTTAGGGTCCTAAGAGTTAGATCTTAGGAAGCCAAACCCATACGGGTTCAGAATTCCCTTTATAAACATAGTTTTTGTTATTATGAACAGTTTCCTTGAACATTTTGATATGTTTATTCCTTATCAAAACATTATTTGATTTTGGAATCCACATCTTAATGGTTTTAGTGTTTGAACAAACTGTTTTCTTAATATCCTTTTTAATATTATTATTAATCCTACTTTTAGCAAAATTATTCTGTTTCTTAAATCCTAGTCCAGATTTATTATTAGTGGATTGAGAATTTTCAAGTATTTTAGAAAGATTCTCTCTTCCTTTATTGAAATTAGAGACATTTTTAGAGATGTCATCAAATTTTATTTTTAGACTAGATTTTTCTAAATCTAAATCTTTAATTTTAGAATTTCAACTATTATTTTCCAAAAATAAAACATCATTTTTATTTTTCTGAATCTCTAGTTCTTCATATATTGAAGAAATTTGAGAAGATAAGTTAGAATTTGATTGTTGAGAAACTTCAAGTTCTTCTTCTAATATTTTCTTCTCATCTTTCAGCATCTACTTCTAAGACTGTCCTATCTAATTTGTCTTTGTAAATCTTTACTTTTCTTTTTAAGTTGCTTTGCTAAGTCTACTAATTCAGAATTAATTTCAATTAAATCTTCAAAACTAAGGTCACTTACATCGTCTGACAAAGCCATGAAGCACACATTTGCTTTTTCATTTTCATTGTTACTTTCACTCTCTAATGAGGATGATGGGTCTGTGTCGTCCCAAGTGACTGAAAAAGCTCTTCATTTGGTTCTGTCCTTCTTAAAATTGCTCTTTTTACGTTCTGGACAATCCTTCTTCATGTGACCTTTCTTGTGACATTCATAACATTCCATTACTGAAGATGATGGTTTGCTACTGTTGGTATTGTCGTTGGAATTATTTTTGTTTCCCCTGAATTTATTTCTTTTGAATTTCAGAAACTTTTTGAAATTTTTAGCAATCATTGCCATATCTTCATTCTCTGAGTCGGAGTCATCTTTTTCTGCTTGAAATGCCACATTCTTCTTTTCTTGTGCTCCATTTCTCTTTGCCTGCAAATTTACTTCGTAGGACATTAAATTACCTATCAATTCTTCTAGTTTTAATGTTGACAAATCTCTTGCTTTTTCAATGGCTAGGACTTTTCTTTCCCATTCGTCCGTAAAAGAATTTAAGATTTTTGTGACAACATCAAAATCAGTAAATGTTTGTTCTAATGATTGTAGAGCATGATAAATATCCTGGAATCTAGAGTACATATCATTTATAGATTCATTTGGCCTCATTTTGAAATTTTCAAATTGATTTTTCAACATAGAGATTTTGCTTAATTTAACTTTGTTCGTTCCTTCATGTGTTACCTTAAGTGTTCTCCAAATTTCATAACCAGAAGTGCACATGCTAACTCTATTGAATTCATTTCTATCTAATGCACAAAATAAAATATTCATAGCCTTTGCATTTGATGTAGCATCTAGTTTTTGTGTGTTACTCCAAGTTGAGTATTCTCCAGTAGGAGTTGTGTACTCTCTTTGTATAACATTCCAGATATCGAATCCACTAGATTGCATATAGATTCTCATTCTAGTTGACCAATAATTATAATTTATACCATTAAAAAGTGGAGGTCGTGAAGTTGATTGACCCTCTGTGAAACTAGTATTAGTGTTAGTGCCAACATCGTTAGTTTGTGTCGTTGCCATATTACTAGATATAGATATCAAATAACTTTGTGACGGTAATAGGATTTCCTTGCTCTGATACCAAATGAAAATGTACGTGCAGTACTAAGGATCGTGTAATATGGTACATAAATGCGGAAACTGATAATAGCAGTAAAATAAAAATTAAAGTAAGCACACCAGGAATTTTTATACTGGTTCAAACTTCCCGTTCTACGTCCAGTCCCAGAATACCCTCTGGATTTAACTTTGACTAAACCCCTCACTGAACCCAGAGGAATAGGTATACAACACCTGAGCAGCCGAACAGGAATTTTTCCGCCTCAACAGCCGAAGAGGACTTCAACTTAATACAAATAACTTGTTGACGAATGTGTTCTAAATAACACGGATTGTCTTTTGATAGTACAATTATCCTATAATAAAATCCTCAAGAATATATAGTGTGTGTGAAGATTTAGAAGGAGGATAATCGCGTAGAATCGAAGTATATGAATTAATTCAGGGATTCTAGCGATATTGAATGAGAATGAATGCTTTTATTTGTAGAAATAAATAGAGAATAGATTTCAGAATTATAAACAAGAATTGGTGATTGTAGAAGTGAATTAAACATGTTTATATAGTTGTAGAATAGTTACAATCTTTCATGAAGAATTTCAATCAAAAGTTGTGACCATATCTCTTGGATTGAAGGTGATTCCTCTTCACGAACGATCGCAACTTTTCAGAAAAATAGCCGTTATTTCTAGGTCGGTTGACTTAAAATTCTGGTCGGTCAGCTGAGTTTAAAATCATGCACAAAACAGTGCATATCTGTGCACTAACATAGGTTCGGTCAGCCGAGTTTACTGGTCGGTCGACCGACCTGCTGTTATGTGTACAGATCACATTTTTTCAAGTATAAAACAATATACAACTATTTGTATGTGTGTGTGACTACTTGAGAAATGATTTTAACAATATTCTAAGACTCAATATAATAAAATATTCATACTAATCTCTGGATTATAGTCTTGTCTCCTTTGTAGTGCACAATATACGTTTATTCTCTTTTTGTCGCCTTCGTATAGTATTATCTTTGTAGTTCGTCTTATGATCTCTGAAGCTTGTGTCATGAATCAAAACTCATGAATCAACAATGATTGGTTCGAAGGAATCGAAATCGGATTTGGGTTACTCCTATCCAAAAACCACTTCAAACCAATGTATACGTTCGAAAGTGAAGACATGTTGAAGATGATGATTATTGAAGACCGAAGATCTTCATTGCGAAAAGATCGCTTGTTGACATTCTCTGGGTTGCTCCTAATATAGAGACATTTATTATAGTAGTGGTCCTATCGTGTTTTGAAATCTTTAGATTGCAAGGACTACTCGCTACTAATGGTAGTAGGAAGAGTGTCTTCAGTTACGTTCAGTCCTAGAACGAACTTGTATGGATGAGTGTCTGACATTGCATTTCTAAATTGCAAACGTTGATTTTTACAAATGTACATCTATGGGTGGCGTAGGAGGCAACTTCTATTTGCTCAACACCCTTCTTTGAGACATACGAGCTCGGAGATTGTATTTTTGTAAAAGTCAATTGGTGATAAATGGAAACGGTAGTATGGCATTCAAAGTGGAACCAGTTGGTTAGTTAGAGTGTAGCCTCACGAGCCTCACATCCCTGGAATGATGCGGGATACTGTATGGTCTGAAGAACACACATTCGGGCTGTTGGTTGATGTATATGGTGGTGTCCAGTAGGGGACCCATTGGGGGTAGGCATCCTCAAGGCATTTATTGCCCCATTTATTTGAATATAGTAACTAGCTTGCGAAAAGTGATAAGGCTACCGAATATTGGTAGTGTAGCAAGTACAGTTCCAAGTGACTTGTTTGAGAAAAGCGATTAAGGTACCGTGGGAACTATGTTTGCTATGCGTGGATCGAAGAAAAAGTCCACTAGTTCCCTGTCATGTTGGAAATCTAATTCCAATACGAGCTTTACGGTTTTGATTGTATTCCCAAAATAGCTATAATGGTTTTAAACATTTCAGCTACCCCTTTGGTATCATATAATCTATCCTGGTATATTCCATTTGACCTAGTCTGGATATATTACCATAGACTTAGTCCGGGTATGGATACTAGTTTTATATATATTTACTTGAAAAAGGTTTTCAAAACCCATTTCATTAAAGATAATATCAAAGCATTTTTCAGTATAAAGTATTTTGGTTATCGTAAGGTAAAAGCCTGTCCGGGTTTATGTGTGGTGTGGTCTTACGAGATATTATTCTTTTCAAAGGTTTTGTTTAGTACCCATATATGACTCCGTCATATGCTTATGGTTCGAGTATCCCACGCTGGTTTATCAAGCCCGATCCGGGTATTTTTAATACTCGGGTCAGATCCGAGTATTTTCAGGTCTAGCTGAAGACGCTTGGAGTATCCAAAGGAGAGTTGGAGATCTTCATCCATGAATGGATGTATTCTATTATCCGCTGCATCTATTGCATTTATTTTTACTTTTCAGCAATTTTAAGGACAGAGGATTTATAACTGTCCAGGCTAAATCTAGGTTAGACTCTAATATTGTATTCAAAATTTTCCACTGTAAAGATTTTATATTGAAATAATATATGTTATTCCATTCGTGTGAGATTATGTTCTATCTTTATTTTATTTTCCAAACAATCGGGCTTTCTAGCACTTGGAATTGCGGCATATGAATACCGAGAATGTATTAGTGTCGATTTTCAAGGGTCGGAAATCTCGGTCGTTACATTTATCCAATTTAGCTAATATTATCCACTACGCCATTTGTTTTCTCAATCAAATCTGCCATAGTAAAAGCAGAAGTATGTGATGACTAATACATCTTAACTAGGTTGCAATATATGATGTTTAGGGCATTAGGCTAACCTAGTTTGTGCACACACTAATAATAATAATACAATATAATAACTCATATTGATTTTTTATATTCTAATGTTATTATATGGATCCAGTTGACTATTTAGAAAGGAAAAAAAATTATTTAGATGTCTGAACCTATCCCTTGTAATGTAGAAGAATTTAGTAAATATTCACGATATGTGCCAACTAAAAAAATTTGCATCAGTCTTAAAAATTTCAAGTACATAAAAAATCAAATTGATTCTTTACAATAAATGAGTAAATAAATTCAATGACAAGTTAGGTAACAAGAAAAGCAAGAAGCATCAATGTTTAAGCAATTCTCTCATCTATTGTTGTAAAAGCATTGTGTTATATTAATCATTAATCAATAAACCAACCAGATCGTAAATATATAAATTTTCCTTAATTTTGTAAAGAGGCTAAACATTCAAGTATGAACATATTTTTCTCAAGAAAAATTACAAACAAACATATCAATCTTTTTGAATAACAAAAGACAAAAACATAGATTTGAGTTCATCAATGGATTTGAATATGAGAAGAATACCAAGTACTAGATCTGAATAGTTGAGTTGATTCGTATTTTTTTCAAAAAAAGAGTTACCTAAAGTTCTAAAAGAGGCATAACTAAGAAAACCCTAGCTGGGAAGTTATGTGAGATCGAAGGCGGAGCTATGCATTAGAAAAGGGTTAGGTAAAATGAAAAAAGAAAAATTATAAATTTTCCCTACTTCATCTTATTTACGTACTTACCAAATATCCTAACACTTATAATTGCCGTAATGTTTAGTTTGCTAACAAAAATAGCTATTGGTAATTTATAACAGTAATAAACGTTAGAAATCCAATAAAACAAGTGTCGCAAAATGACTGTTTTGGTGTAGTGATATGAACATATGTATTACATTAATTGATCATATAGTATAATTGGTCTATCATCAAACCATTAATATTTTAACGAAAATTGTTTTTAATTTCAGTATAATCAAGTAAGCTGACTCAATTATTTCCTATAAAACTCTCATTATAATATTTATATTAATATCATTATTGTCACCTTTATTACACACCCTATTGTTAGAAGTTATTTTATTTATTCCATATTATTTTATTGTAAAATTTATATATCTATTAACAAACATGTTGGGTTGTAGCATGTCATCGGACCAAATGAAATTTTCTTATAGCAAACATCAATTATATTGTTTTTAACAACCAAATGGTTTGTGTTAACACATGCTAGCATGTGTTAAATATCATGAACATATAGATACTTAACAAATGACGCTTGCATATATTTTAAACCAAAGTTTAAATTTTGTACTTAGGTCAACATCAGGATCATATTATGCTATGAACTACTATTTGATAATTAAAATTATCAAGAAGATAAGATTTAGCTTTACAACAAGAGTAGTGTATAATCCATGCTTTGCACACGGTAATGTTGTTAAAAATAGTATTTATAAGAAATTTTCCTTTTTCTGTTGGACTCATTAAAAGATATACTCTCCATTAACAATTTACTTTAAATTAGTCTTTAAATCGAAATTGGTGAATGGTTCTTGAATTTTTATTGGAGATAAAATTTTTCCAAAAATTGAATTTTATTATGCAACATATGATAAATTTATTATGTATTAATCACAAATTAAAATTGACGTGCGATGCATAAATATAGGGTTGAGAGTTCAATCATTGCTAACTACATATCTGTGTAGCAGTAAACGTCCTAACTAAAGAAAAAAATTATAAACTAAAATCGTGAATACTGTAGATGTAAATTATTTATGTTATATGATATATATTTTTTATATGTATGAGTTAATAAATACCTTCACCATTTTTGTTAATATGATTGTTGTGTACGCATTCAACTCTCATTTTTGTTAAGGATTTATAAATGGATTAATGAATAATAAATAATTTAATTATTTAAATAATTTAAATTAATAGTTAACATAACTAATTAAATATAATGAATTGAATGTAAAAAGGTGAAAAAAAAACTGAGAAGAGCTTTGTACGTATTTGTAATTGAGAAAAGCATCTTATGGCCAGCTTATCTACATGTGAGCGTTTACCCATTATTTAGTTTTCATTTTTAATCAATTTTATCTTTGTAGTTAACCATAGATTTCATGTTATTATAGGAGGGTCATGTTTACAACTTTGATAATTGCAAAATAATGTTATTTGGTATTTAGGTGACTTATGAATTGGGTATGGTTTGATAACATGTTGAAAGTGAGATAATCTAGTTTTGATTAGTGTAGTCTGTGCGTTCACACCTTACTGTTGTAAAATATAAATTTCACATCTTAATGTTGTAAAATACTTTTAAAGGTTGTTAAAAAAATTATTTTATGTTATGTAACATAAATTTTTTGAGATAAATGAATTAAAAATTAAAAGAGATATTATATTTATGTATACATTTTATGTTATTTGATATAAATAGCCAGCATCTAAATAAAGAATTTTTTCCACACATATATGAATATTGCTGTTGACGAATAAATTCATGTAATGCGTCGAGATTTTACTAATAATTTTCTAAATAGAAACTTGGGAAGTCATGTAATGATCTTAATTTCTCGAATGATTAAATTAGAAAGTTATTTGATCACATCAAAGGAGGGAAGAATGACAATTCATTTTGGCCATAAGGCAAAGATCCTGAATAGAAGTCTGGAAAATCATCTGGCAATAAGGGAAGATCAGAGAAACCTTTTGATAATAATAGAACTCTAAAAACTCATTTGATAATAATAGAAGACCGTAAATCTATCTTAGCAGTAATAGAAGGGTAGACATATGTCTGATAATAATAGAAGACCAGTAAACCTTGTCTGGAAATAGTAAAGGAAGATCGGAAAATCTAGTCTGGAAATAATAGAAGAAGGCTAGAAATCCCATCTTGAAATAATAGAAGAAGGCCATAAAACCTTATCTAGAAATAATAATAGAAGACCAGAAATCCATATCCGGCGATAATAATTGAAGACTAGAAATTTTTGTCTGGCGATAATAGTAGAAGACCAAAAATCCATATCCAGAAATAATAATTGAAGACTAGAAATTCTTGTCTAACAATAATAATAGGAGATTCATTTCTGGCAATAATAATTGTAGACCAGAAATTCTTATCTGGCAATAATAACAGAAGACCAAAAATCCATATCTGGAAGTAATAATAAAAGATCAGAAATCATTATCTGGCGATAATAATAGAATTCCAGAAATCCATATTTGGAAATAGAAGAAGACCATAAATCCATATTTGGAAATAGAAGAAGACCATAAATCCAAATCTGGCAATAACAATAGAAGTCCAGAAATTCATATCTAGAAATAGAAGATGACTAGAAATCCAAATCGGACAATAACAATAGAAGTCCAGAAATTCATATCTGGAAATAGAAGAAGACCAGAAATCCAAATATGACAATAGAAGTCCAGAAACCCATATCTCAGAATAATAGAAGAAGTCTATAAATCCATATATGGCAGTAGAAGTCCATAAATCCATATTTGAAAATAATATAAGAAGACCAAAAATCCATATCAGGCAATAAAAGTCAAGAAATCCATATTTAAAAATAATAAAAGAAGACTAGAAATCCATATCTGGCAATAGAAGTCTAGAAATCCATATCTGCAAATAATAGAAGCTGGAAATAATAGAAGAAGGTAGAAATCCAAACTGGTAATAGAAATCCAAAAATCCATATCTAGGAATATAAAAGACCAAAAATACATATCTGGCAATAGAAGTCCAGAAATCCATATTTGGAAGAAGACCAGAAATCCATATCTACCAATGGAAGTCCAGAAATCCATATATGGAAAAATAGAAGAAAACCAGAAATCTATATCTGGCAATAGAACGTTGTATGCATTGGGGAGCATAAATAGTACATATCTAATAGACCTTCCTTTGGAAGATTGATTGATAGGAAGCACTACTTGATTCAGATTTTGATAGATTGGGAGAACTAATTGGCTCTGATTTTGATAGATTGGGAGCACTACTTGGCTCTGATTTTGATAGAATGGGATCACTACTTGTTTCTGATTTCGATAGATTTAGAGCACTACTTTGCTCTAATTTTGATTGATCTTCCTTTTTGAAGATCTCGGTGCTTTAGTGAGGCCTTTGATGGCGGCACTAAAGGCTTACTCCATCCTCCCTCTAGGAGGCGCTTCAACCATGCCACGTAGGCAGGGGTTGAAGGCTTTTATGGTTCTTTAGTGAGGCCTTTTATGACAACACTAAAGTCTTTCTCCGACCTCCCTCTAGGAGGAACTTTAACTAGGTCACGTAGGTAGGGGTTGAAGGCTTTCTTGGTGATTTAGTGAAGCCTATGATGGTGGCACTAAAGGTTTACTCCGACCTTCACTACACCAAAACTGTCATTTCAAAACACCCCAATGAGGAACATTCGCAACGGCCTTGAGCCATTGCAATTTTGCAAGTGTTTAGAGCCGTTGTGAGACGTATTGCAACGGCCTAAGGCCGTTGCAATTTTACCACGGCTTAAGGTCGTTCCATACCGCCCTTAATTTTTATCGCCCCTTCTATATACCATACTCTTAAATATAATACGCCCATTCCATAGAATACGGTAGGCGTTCCTAAAATAAAATAAATGAACATGTACGCCTCTCTCTTCCCACTTCTTTTTTCAACTAGCCACGCCCTAATTAATTCGTCCCTCTCTCTAACGTTTTCCAAAAAAATACATGAATACGCCCTCATCCTTCTCTCCTTCACCCATGCCCAAGTTCAGATCTGCCTCCCTTTCTTTCTCGGCGTCGTCCCTCTCTCCTTCACCCGTGCCCTAGTTTAGTTCCGCCTTCCTCTCTTGCTCGACGTCGGAAGTTGATTTGTTGATATTTGCATCTCAAAAAATCGCGTTCGCCTTTCCCAGGATCTAAGTGATAGGTATCCGCTCTTCTCATGTTTTTGGTTATTAAGTTTATCTTTTGTTTTATGTTGTTGTATTTCATCTCCATTAATTCTGCAAAACAATCATTAATTCCACAGATCAGTTCCCCATTAATTTTTACCCATCATATGGCCCTTAACTTTGCTTGGTTAATCTGTTATTTATTTTTGGTTTTCAGTCCTCTGTAATATAACAGAATGAATGCTTTGGTAGTAGTTTTGGATTGTTATTGAACTAACTCTAGGTGCATAGCTTAAAAAAGAAACATATGGGTGGTGGTTGTTTATGCCATTTCACTAAAGGCTGTACTGGGTTGGTTATTTTTTTGATGATATATTAAGGTGAAATATCAATAACAGCAAGTTAGTGGGTGTAACTTCTGTTCAAGTTATTTGTATTTTTACACAAATAAAGGATATGTGCGGCGATATTATTTATCCATGGCTTGATAGAAGAAACCAATAATGCTTATATAGGAATAAACCTGACATATCAAATGCCGAAATAGATGACTTTGTAGCTAGGAACACACCCTTAAACTTGTCAGCTTTTTACTGAATGCTGGTCTTTATTGTTTTACCAAGTTTAGACCTTTGGTCATTTACTAGAATTGTTAGTATAAATATTTAATTTTATGATTTACAATGGTATTCAGTGAGGCTGTCCTTCGAATATATTGGATCATACAGACATGACCAATATAAAGACGAGACTATCATCAACTTTTTATTTAGATCAAATCATATATTTACAGTGGAAGTAACCATTAATTAGGATCAGTGGAACCATCAAAATATTTGTTTTTAAACAAAGTGATAAAATAACATCAGATTTCTTTGAAGGCATATAGCTCAACAGAGATAATATATCACAATTAGATAATGGTTAGAAGTACAATTAGAAAAGGTTTAGATGATGGTTAACAGTACATTTAGAAAATTTGTTAATACTTGAGACGGCTCAATAGTACAAGCATTATAATTGAATTCAATTGTTATATTCATATTAGAAAATTGATACTTACATTGATCACCATGCGTCTTCTGAATCCCATCGTATTGAGTGATGCAAAATTTCAGTATATTATTTTTTCAAAAAAAATTTCTAATGTCACAATCATAGAAGACTAAAACAATTGGCTATTCAACATGCACATTGATGATTTTATATATTTATATCAACAAAAGTAAGAAACATAGCTCGAAAGTAGTAATCTGATCGACGATGAGCAAGCCAGTTACCCTTACGCGCATTAAACAAACAAACACATGTCAGCTCGACTTTAGATTTTCCTTTCAAACAAATGCCTACAATAGAGTAAGGAGTATTATAAAATCATGAATGCTTATCCGCACTTACACCGCTTGGGTCTTTTGAAGCTCCATGTCCTCGTAACTTCCTTTGTGATAAGGGAAGGCTAAAATCTAATAGCGTTGGACTTTTAACTAAGTCCCTAATGTATCCTTGAAGGAAGTGGCACTATGTTTTTCCCCTTTCTTCTTTATTGGTCTATTCAGAGAAAGTAAGCAATTGTCTAATTACATATGTGAAGTTCATATACACATAAGTCTAGAATTTGAGTATGTTTATAGTTTTGAATGTACTAAATGCCCAAAAAAGGAACTTTGGCTATATATAAAGCATTATTCAAGGTTTTCGAATGAAGATACAAATACACAAAGCTCTATATATGCTTGGGTTTCCAGATATATGAATTCTTGGTACAAAGTTTCACAAAATTTTTAAATACATATGCATGGTTCCAAGGGTAACCTACTTTTGGCGATACTAAGTTACATATATAACTGAATTTTCGAATATATATAAGGTTTGAATACAAGTTTTCTTATGCAAGAGATTAAGGTGTATGTGACTCAAGCATAGGCAATTTTCCAGATATACATGGCCTTAGCAGTTTCTAAATGGTGTCACGAAAGTATATGTATGTAGCATCACATTCCATAATTCATATTTTAACTGTTCCCGAAGTTGTAAATAAAACCAACCAAAATAGTTAGTTCAACACTATATTACATTCAAAAAAATTGCAAAATGTCTTCTAGCATTTATTACGTGTGCTTTATTTTCATCTGCACGATTCTTAATTTGTAATGGACATATCGAATATGACTTATTATCACAAAATAAACTAAGAATTATATGAAACAAAAGGAAACATAAATGTTTTAAAATTCTGAAAACAAATTACATACAATAAACATGAAATTACAGGGATACACAAACTCACTTGAAGCAAGCAAGCCTAGAGAATTATTAGCATAATTAAGTCTCTTCTTGTAGTTTCCCATAGCATTATTGAACTATAGTTTATGCGTATTTAATAAATTAAATCAAACAGTTCAAGAAAGCTGTGGAAGAATACCAAAAGAGCCATTGAGTTTGAGTTGAAAATTTGTGTAAATAAATATGTAATTGTAGGCTATAGAAAGAATAAAAGAAGATGTTATTTATAGATGAGTACAGTCACTATTATGGATTAGGTTAAAAGAATATTCAATTCTCATGAATCCCAAGAAGAATATATAGCCTAATCCAATACTCCAGAGTTTACATTTTTCATTAGTCCATCTTTAGTAGTTAAACACGTTTCATTAATGACTTGAAGCAATGACGTTTTTAAGTTAAATAGGAGTAGTTATTGTGCAGGTACTAATGGTTAACAGAGAGTAATTAAGAAAGTTATTTTAAGTTTTATATAGAAAAATCATGTATACCCAGTGAATTTATTAAATGAATTATGTATGATTAATGTTTAAAAATGGTTTAGTAGTATCCAAAATGTAACCTACGTTTTCATAAAGAGGTGTTAGAGAAATAACTGACGATATATCATATATGATATAGCAGGGCAGTATGTCTTCTAGCATAGACAAACAATGGATGAAAGAACCCGATCGAAGAACTGCATGATATGTGGAAGGAGTGCGGAAGTTTATTAGATTTGTTGTACAAAATGGTGGTAATAAGGAAATCTATTCTTGCCCTTGCACACAATGCAAAAATATGAAAATGAAAATTAAATTAGATGAAATTCATTATCATCTTTTTAGATGGGAATTATCCAATCATATATCATTTGGCATTTTCATGGGGAAGAGTTGGTGGTGAAGTAAAAACAATCTGATAGTCAAGCCATAAGCACCAATGAGTTCTAACATCCTAGGATGGAAGATATAGTCAATGATGCTGATAGATTTCATTATTTTCAACCTACAATTCCATTGCCCGATAATATTGGGGAGTCATCTACGATTGATGTCGATTGGCAGGCCAATCAAAGTAAGATGTATAAATCAATTTTTGATAGAGCAAAAGAGCCATTGTATCCTTCATGTCCAAAAGGGATAACAAATTTATATGCTATTGTGAAGCTGGATAGCTTGATAACTCAGTACAGCTTTTCTGACAATGGTGTGACTGCACTCCTCGAATTTATAAAGAAGTTACTCCCTGAAGATAACACGGTACCTACAATGTACCCCTACATGAAGAAGATGATTAAACAAGTTGGGATGGATTACAAAACTTATGATGCATGCATCAATGACTGCATTTTATACTGGAAAGATGATGCAAATAGGGTTTCTTGTACAATTTGCAACAAACCAAGATATAAGACAACATTCAATGAAGAGAGAAAAACGACCAAAGTACCTCAAAAGATGTTAAGACATTCCTCTTTAATTTCTAGATTGAGGAGACTGTATACCATACCATGGATAGCAGATGCTATGACTTGGTATGCTCGTGCCAAGTCTGATTCAGCTATAAAGCGTCATCTACGTGACACTTCTCAATGGCGAACTGTAGATTCTTTTGATCAAACATTTGCTGCTGAACCACAAGATATGATGCTTGGAATAGCAATGGATGGTTCCAATCCACATGCGTCTCTAGCTAATCATTATAGTTGTGCCAATAATTATAGTACCATACAATCTTCCTCCTTCCATGTGTATGAAAAGGGAGTTCTCAATGTTGACATTGTTGATTTTTGGACCAAAACAACCAGGGAAGGATATCAATGTTTATTTACAACCGCTGATGGACGAGTTATAGCAGTTATGGGAAGGAGTCATTACATTTTACTCATTCAATAATTCCGAGTTCACAATGAGAGTTAGGATGTTGTGGGCAATTCATGATCATCCTAATCTCGGGTCTTTATCGAGGTGCACAACTCACGGCTAATTTGCATGTCCCATTTGTGGGGAAGATACTTGTTCTTATTATCTTTCTAAAAGTAAGAAGATGTTTTACATGGGACATCGAAGATTTCTTCCTTCCAAACACAAGTTTCGAAACGATAAAGCTGGCAAACTTCAATAATGAACAAGAATATCATCGTCCTCTATGGCCATTGAATGGTTATCAAGTTGAAGAAAAGGTAGCTAATATCAAGATGAAAGTTGGTAAAAACAAACAAGAAATTGGTCAAAAACGAAAAAAGAAAACTGATGATGAAGACCTTAACAATGTTCCTGCATGGTATATGAGGTCATCCTCTTTGATTTGCCATATTGGAAAGCAAATTTGGTTCGACATAATGCTGATGTTATGCGTACGGAAAAGAATGTCACTAAGCATCTCATTAGCACAATTATGGGTCATAAAGACAAGTCAAAAGACGACATTAATGCACGCAAGGATTTGAAAATCATGGGTATAAAACAAAAATTATGGGTGAGGGAAGATCGTGAAACAAATAAAACAGCTATACCAGAGGCAACTTTCACTTTGAGCAAAGAAGAAAAGATACAGTTTTACACCGTTTTGAAAAACCTTAAAGTACGTAGCAGATTCTCATCTAACTTCCACAACAATGTGAACATCAATCCTCCTGAACCAAAAATAAGAAGTCGCATGATTATCATGTCATAATGCAACAATTAATTCCGGTATTTCTTCAACATTCTTATTCACAACATAAGGATCTGCATAATGCTATACACCATATAAGTCTATTCTTTAACATTTTGTGCTCAAAGGTGATCAACAGGGAACATCTTTTAAAAGCAAAGGCTAGTCTGGTAGAAGCAATGTGTGTGTTTAAAAACCATTTTCCACATGCATTTTTTGATATCAGTATCCACCTCATGGTTCATTTAGCGGATGAAGCATTGATTTGCGGCCATGTTAGATATAGGTGGATGTGTCCTTTTGGACGATAAATTACTAATTTCAATTTTTTTCATCATCGTTTGATTTAAGTAGTAACTGGTTATTTACAATTGATTGCCTACATAGGTTGATGAAAACATGTAAAGGATATGTGCGCAACAAAAGATATATTGAAGGGTGTATTGTAGAAGGATATATTGTACAAGAAGCTAGTTATTACTGCATGGAGTATATGCCAAAAGGAGGTGATGGCACCCATAAACTTACTCATGAAGCATTTTTAGATGAGGATGATGAGTTTTCTGGTGAGATGCCTCTAGATAGTGGTAAAGATATAACCTTAACCCAAGTGCAGTTTGAACAGGTTCGTAGATGGGTCCTTAATAAGTATGATGGATTGGATGAATGGGAGAAGTAAGTTCACTAGTTTATCCCGAATTCTCATTATTGTAAATTAACTCATCTATATACGTTTTGAAACATGTTTATCGCAGTAGGTATAACATCTATGTGAATAGTACTAAATCTCAATCTCGAAGTAGGGTTAATTTCGTGGAAACTTGTCAAAGTTTTACTCTTTGGTTACATGATAAGGTATTACATTTTCTTATGTATTCATGTGTATTTAAATGGATCATACACTGTCACGATCATGCTTTTCGCTTATTATGTTTTTTAGTTGATGAAGACTAATGATGTTGATTCAACTCTTTGGCGATTGGTGAACGGGCCGAAGTTTAAGGCACGTAGTTATATGAAGTACCAAGTGAATGGATTTACATTTTCCCCAAAAACTTACAAAGAACGGATGGTAACACAAGACAGTGGTGTTTGTATGAGAGCGATTACAAAATTTAGAGCAAGCGGGAAGGATAAAAATCACAAGGAAGCAGAAACAATGTATTATGGAATTATTCACCAGATAATTGAGTTGGATTACATTGACTTCAAGCAAACTGTTTTTTATTGTGATTGGATAAAGGTCGAAGATAAGGTCAATGGTTGCAAGATAGATCCTGTTTCAAATTTGATTACAGTTAACTTAGATAAACTAAAGACGAAAGATAGAGTGAATGATGAGTCATTTATTCTAGCATTAGAAGCAAGTCAAGTGTTCTACTCAAAAGATTTAAAAAATAATGGATGGTTTGTGGTTTTGCACACATCAAAATGGTTGACTATAAATATGGATGACATCGACTTTCCTACTGTCTATCAATTTGCTTTTGAAGACAACAAAAAATTAGAAGAACTAACCAAATGCATATGTTAATATAAGATGTATTTCTTAGTTGAATTGAGTTGAATTTCAAGTGTGACTAAATTCATAATTTCTTCACTATGGGTATTCAACATTTGTAATGTTTGTTGTGTATGGACATTATTTTTGCTAATTTCAAGTATTTCTCGTTTTTGGTTTGATGGCTCTATCATTGGATTTTTGTCTATCCTTCAATGAAAAAATAAAACTTCATGTTCTTATGATAAAAAGTTTTCCTCTTGGTCATTTTTTGTTTCAAGGTGAGAAGCAGCCCCTTAGTTTTAGAGCGTTTTGATTTTCTTCTTTGACTTTATTTAACTAACTAAGTCATTCTAGTCTGGGTTATCAATTACATATTGTGGCTGGGAGACTTTAAATTCGAATGGCATTTCGTCTTGCCTTGTTCTTATTGAGTTTCTTAGCTTGTTAATTACTACATCTTCACTAACGGGCTTAGAGTGGAAGTTTTCATTAATTATTGGTTCTTTTGCTTTTCTAGTTGCATTTGTGTACTTTCTGTCTTCTCTTGACCAATTTCATTTGCAGTATGCTTATTTACTATTGAAACATTTCCTTCTTCACTCAAGTCCATAATTTCATCATTTTAAATATATACCGTTGTGTCTTGTTCATTATTAACTTGATCTTCTTGTATAAATACGGAACGTGGACTATTGACAGTTCAGAATATAAGTTGATGCCGGAGAAGATAAAGCATCAGCAAGGAGGGAAATTTATCTTCAATATAATCTTTGTATTTAATTTAACTACTAGTTGAAGAATAGGTCTGTAACGTAAGAATAGGACTCTCTACAAATAAGGTAAGAATAAGTATGTAACATAAGAATAGATCTGTAACGAATAAGGTAGGCAAGTTGTTTATCTGTTAATATCTATAAATAGGAAACCTGTATACATATTGTAATTATTTTGAGAAATAATCAAAATCTTCTGATTCATTCTTCACATGGTATCAAAGCACAACGGTAATCCTTGATATTCTTCCTTCCTCGTCTTCATAATGGCTCCTTCAGAAGAAACTCCACCTACAACCAATTCATCAGCAACAGACCCTTATTTCATTCATCCCTCCGACAACCCAACCACTATGATGTTCTCTCCTCTGCTTCCAGGCGATAACTATGCAACCTGGGTGCGTGGTATGACAAAGGCGCTGAATGCAAAGAAGAAATTAGGATTCGTGGATGGATCTCTTCAATCTCCAACAGATCCAGATCAGCGAGCCTGTTGGAAACAATGTGATGATTTGGTTGGAATGTGGATTACAAATTCGATTGATAAGGAGCTCCGTGCTAGTCTGATGTATGCAGACTCCTCTTACGCAATATGGCAAGATCTAAAGGTACGATTTAGTCATTCCAATGCACCAAAGTTATATCAATTGTGCACTACTGTCTCTGGTCTCAAGAAAGACTCTCTTTCTGTGACTTCATACCACACCAAACTCAAGGCATTGTGGGATGAAATAGATTCACTCACTACTACTGAGCCATGTATCTGTGGTTCCGGGAAACTCTTGCTTGAGCATCATGAAAGAGATCGCACAATGGAATTTCTACAGGGACTTCATGACAGGTTTTCTAGTCTTCGAAGTCAGATTCTTTTAATTGAGCCATTGCCTTCTGCTCAGCGCATATTTAATCTCGTCAAGCAAGAGGAAGAACAACAAATCATTAATGCTCATTCAAATCCAGTCATTGAGTCTGCAGCCCTTAGTGTCAATAAGGGTGATTCTCGCCAGTCTCGTCACAACAATGGCCATTCAAATGACACACATAAGCGCCAACGACCATTTTGTGATCACTGTAATCGCCATGGCCATGTTTGAGCAACATGTTATCTTCTTCATGGGCGTCCTGATTAGCCACCAGCATACGCAAATGCTGCTGTCACTTCGTCATCTTCCGCTTCATCCACTCCTAATCCATTGACGTCTCTCTCTGCTGAACAGTATGCATGCCTCTTAGCATTAATCACTCCACCAAATGAAGATGTTAACATAGAGCCTCGTGTCAACAACCTGTCAGGTAATAATAAAATTATTAGTAAAGATTCTTGGTTCATCGACAGTGGAGCAACAAATCATGTTTGCTCTTCTTTACATCAATTTTCTTTTTTTAAGAAACTTTCACAACCAATTTCCGTAGAACTTCCGGATGGTTCATATGCTGATGTTAAGCATATTGGTGATGTTCCTCTCTCACCATCTCTCACTCTTTCGAATGTTTATCACATTCCAAACTTTAAGTTTAACTTGATTTCTGTAAGTCAGTTAACTTGTTCTCTCAATTGTATTGCGCAATTCACTCGCAATTATTGTATTTTTCAGGACCAAGTAACGAGGAAAGTGATTAGTAATGGCGCATTAGCAGCTGGTCTGTACCTTCTCCATGTACCACCAGACTTGGCCTTCTCACCAAAGTTTCTTTTCAATAAAACTCCAGTAGACCTATGGCATTGCAGGCTTGGCCATCCAAATTTAGATCGTTTTAAGTTTATTTGTCGCTCTTTCAATTATGTTCATTCAAATTTTAAATTTACTTGTGATGTTTGTCCACAAGCAAAACAAAATCGTCTGGCTTTTAATAAAAGTAGTATTTCTTCCACTCATTGCTTTGAACTAGTGTATTGTGATATATGGGGACCGTTTGTTACACCATCTCTATCTGGTGCTAAATATTTTCTAACCATTGTTGATGACTACTCACGATGTACTTGGGTATATCTAATGCATGTTAAATCTGAAACATTCAAGTTTCTCAAATATTTCTCTCAACATGTTACCACACAATATTATACGAAAATTGCTAAAATCTCAACTGGTGCACAAACCTTATTCCTCCCTAAACTCCAATGTGTTAGATCGGATAATGGGAAGGAATTCATTTCTCGAGAAATGCAAACTTGGTTCTCTGAAAATGGCATTCATCATCAAAGAAGTTGCGTCTACACTCCTCAACAAAACGGAGTAGTAGAACGTAAGCATCGACACCTTCTTACTATAGCTCGCGCTCTTCGCTTCCAAGCTAATGTTCCTATTGAGTGTTGGGGTGAATGTATACTCACTGCTACTTATTTAATTAACAAGTTGCCTACTCCAGTACTAGGGCACAAATCCCCGCATGAAGTACTTCTTGGCTCCCTTCCTGATTATCAACGTCTTCGCATATTCGGGTGTCTTTGTTATGCTCATAACAAATATACCAAAGATAAATTTGATCAAAGAGCTAAACCAGGAATTTTCCTTGGGTATCCTTACAATCATAAAGGCTATATTATTCTTGACATTGACACAAAACAAACATATATCTCACGAGATGTAACTTTTCATGAGCATCTCTTCCCTTTTAAAGATTCCTCAAATATGAGTGAAGATTTTTTAAATTCTACTGATGTTAATCTTCCTCCTTTTTTCTATAATGATGACTACATCACTCCTACAAGCTCACCTTGTGTGCAAAATCAATCAACTCCACACTCAAATGTCCAATCTGATGGAACCCCTTCTTCTCCACATGATCACACAATACACAATTCATGTATTAAATCTCCATCACCATCTGAAAGGTGCACATCGACACCTCCTCATGCTGGGAATGAGTATGTTCATTATGAACCAGCCCAAGCTTCTAATATCCCTGCACCTACTACCAATTCACCCATTCAACATGAACTTCCCCTGCGCAGGTCAGAGAGAGGGACGCACCCTCCTACGTATTTGGATGGTTATATATGCATAGTTCGACAGTGTACCTCCTCTTCTCCTTATCTGCTAACTAATCATCTTTCTCTTTCCAAGTTTAGTCCAACACACCGCGCTTTTTTAAGTACTATACTCATGTCTGAGGAGCCTAGAACATTCACTGAAGCAATGAAACATTCTCACTGGCGTGATGCCATGGCGCGAGAAATTTCAGCTTTGGAGGCAAACAACATTTGGACTCTCACACCTCTTCCTCCTAATAAATCCACTATTGGCTCCAAGTGGATTTATAAAATCAAATTCTGAGCAGATGGATCAGTTGAAAGATACAAAGCTCGTTTGGTCGCAAAAGGATATACACAAAAAGAGGGCATTGACTTTCATGACACATTTGCGCCTGTACCCAAGCTAGTTACTGTACGAATACTACTATCTCTTGCTGCAATTCATGGTTGGTCTCTTCATCAACTTGACGTAAATAATGCATTTCTTCAAGGTGACCTTAAAGAAGATGTATATATGAAGATCCCATCGAGTTTTCAGAAAAATGGTGAAACCTGTGTGTGCAAACTCAATAAGTCATTGTATGGCCTTAAACAAGCCTCGCGGCAATGGTTTGCCAAATTCTCCACAGTCCTTCTCAATGAAGGTTTTACTCAGTCTCATGCAGACTACTCCCTTTTTATTTTACGTTCTGCGACATTTTCAATTTTTGTACTAGTATATGTTAATGATATCATCATTACTAGATGACTCAAAAATTAATGATCTCAAGAAACGTCTAGAATCCAAATTCTCAATTAAAAATTTAGGACGTCTTCAATATTTCCTTGGTATTGAACTCTCTAGATCTTCATCTGGCATTTTCTTATATCAACGCAAATATGTGATATCCTCAAGGACTCAAACCTTACTAATGCCAAACCGTCTTATTTCCCCATGGAACAACATTTTAAGGTTCTTCCAAATGCCGGGATCCCTTTATCTGATCCTAGTTAATATCGACGTCTCATTGGTCGTCTATTATACCTTACAGTTACACGACCAGATATTACTTCCTCCGTCAACTATCTTAGTCAATTCATGCAACATCCATGTACACCTCATTTAGATGCTGCAACACGCATACTTCGTTACTTGAAGGGCACCATTAACCATGGAATTTTTTTATCCTCTTCAAGTCGTCTCACTCTTCAAGGATACACAGACTCAGACTGGGCAGGATGTCCAACCACTAGGCGATCAACGACTGGTTATTTCACAATGCTTGGTTCTAGTCCACTCTCCTGGAAATCAAAGAAACAACCAATTATGTCTTTGTCCTCAGCAGAAGCAGAATATAAAGCTCTAGCAAAGTTAACCTCTGAACTACAATGGTTACATTATCTTTTTAAGGATTTTGGGGTTTCCATTCAACAACCCATATTTGTGTTCTGCGATAATCAAGCTGCAATTCATATTTCAGAGAATCCTGTTTTTCACGAGCGAACAAAACACATTGAGATCGATTGTTATTTTGTTTGTGAGAAAATCATGTTCGGTTTAATTAAACCAATTCATATTCCATTCGCAAATCAATTAGCTGACGTATTCACAAAATCACTTGGAGCAGATCAATTTCGGAGGCTGGTTAGCAAGTTAGGCGTTCGTTCAGAGAATCCTCCCGCTCCAACTTGAGGGGGGGTATTGACAGTTCAGAATATAAGTTGACGCCAGAGAAGATAAAGCATCAGCAAGGAGGGAAATTTATCTTCAATATAATCTTTGTATTTAATTTAACTACTAGTTGAAGAATAGGTCTGTAACATAAGAATATGACTCTCTACAAATAAGGTAAGAATAAGTATGTAACATAAGAATAGGTCTGTAACGAATAAGGTAGGCAAGTTGTTTATCTGTTAATATCTATAAATAGGAAACCCGTATACATATTGTAATTATTTTGAGAAATAATCAAAATCTTCTGATTCATTCTTCACATGGACTTGTTTTTGTAATGATTGGACTGTCTTTCATTTTCATTTGAACTTTGGATTGCTTACTTGAGCTATTGAATTGACCTTCATGTATTTCCTAGTTATTTGTAGAATTATTGTGATTGCCATTTGATTTTTGATGTAATGGATTGTTACCCAAAATTGAATTCAGGGAGAGGGAGATGTTACTGATATCCTCATCTACTTCCATTTGTCTGCATTCCTTCTCTTGACTTTTTTTGCATTGGCATTCATACTTTTCAAAAGGACAGACTTCCTTTGTATGACAAAAACTGCAACAGTTTGAATATTTACTAGGAAACCATTCATATTCAACAAGTTTTCTTTTGAAAGAGATATTCAACAGGTTTTGTTACAAACTCATCTTCCTCATCGATTATGTCAACTTGTTTCGGGAAATCAAACTTGTTGTTTTCTTTTGTTTTCGTTAGTCCAACAAGCTTGCTTTTGCAAAGGTCATAGAGGCCTACATGAGCTACAAGCATCACATGTCACAGTTATCTCAAAGCTTGGACATAAAAGATACTAGTGGTTACTATAGCATGAGAACTGTTTTTTTATTGTCTCACTTTTCTACAGAGAAAAAACTTCATGAAATTTCTCGTTTTTTATTCGGAATAGGTGATCTTGGTCGTTTTGATTACAACCCAAAAGAAAGTAACAATGTCAGAACCTACAGAAGCATCAACCCATTCAATTACACAGCATCCTCTTCACAATCCGAAAAGGTTGAGATAAACGCATTAGGTGCTCCCATTTTAAAAAACGCTAGAAAAGTAAGCACCCGAATTGGTAAATTAGTACGAATTCATGTGCCGATCTCATATGAAAGTTGGGATAAAGTATCCTCAAAATACAAGACCGACGTTTCGAAAGAATTGCTGGTAAGTTAAAATTGAATTGCTTTTTTTCCACTATGCATTATTGGATTTGCTACCTTTGTTTTGATAAATGCAAATGAAATTTATGACTTCACATCATTTTATTTTTTCTGGCTGATTTGGTTTAATCGCAGCCTTTTTTTATTCTTTAATAAACCTGGGACTGTACATTATACTAAAAAAGGAAAATCTCTTATTTGATTTCAGCCATATACATTATATGATTTAATTAAACAATATATGTAGGTATTTTTAAATAGGAAATATTGGTATGGTAATAGTAATGGTATGATAATGATTTGAACTTTTTTTTGGTTCATTTACAATGGATTAATGTTGAATGAAGTTCATTTATTTGCATATGTTCACTTTGTTAAAAACCTGAAGAGGTTAAGCATAAAACCTATGCAATAAATTATTTATTTATAGTAACCACATGCCTTGAAAAAACAACATATTTGAACAAGGACGACATAACTTCTTGAAGAGGACTTATACTTTAAATCAATAGTCATTTAGTTGTAGTATTAATTGCAATAACCAAATCAGCACTATATGGAAATGAAATGTGTTTGTTTTATCCATATCTTGAATCATTTTTCTATCTTAATCTATTTAGTTTCTGAAATCAAACATATCAAAGTAAAACAATATATTGGTACTTATGTGTTCAAGGGACTTTCAATTTTCTTTACAACATGTATTGCTTTCATTTTTGAAACCTCTTTTACCCCAAATATTGATTAAACCTGTAAAATATGTAGTTAGTTAAGAGCTAACCTTGGCAAATAAAATAATGCTAAGCAGACTGATTTGAGACTGAACTCCAGTTTCTAACTTGAAATTTTAGACTGATTTTTTTTAGTTTTTAATAAGTCTCTATTTAAAGACTAAGTAAATTCTTCAGTCTTTATATGGATGTTTTTTTGTAGTGCACCTAGACTGCACAAACTTTAGAATCAAGTAGCTGTTTACATAGGTTCCACGTATGTGTATGTACATTTCAGGCTTACAAACTAGATATATATTTGAAACTTACAGCAAAATGTCATTTTCCATAGTGGTTTTATAAGTTTTTAACTATTTATTTGTTGTTGTTATTCATTTGTCGCTGCTATAAGTTTTCCATGTATTTCGTTCATTATATTCAACTTGCATACAATTATTGAATTCAACGTTCTCCAGGCTTTTTCCCAGCATTTGTTGTGCTACGTTCCCTGCTATGTATTTTGAACATTACTGTGATCCTGCATTCAATTATTTTCGCTAATCTGGTCCTGGTAGTTCTTGGAACCCATTGCTTAGACACAATACAGGTTTTTTCATTATCCATTTTTCTATTTATTTTATTTGGCAGCTCACCATAATCCGTTGCCTTTAATATATTTGACGATAAGGGATGCCCAGATATTTTATGAAGATGTCAGCTGATTGAAAATTGATTTCCTGTGATATTTGACTTTTGTTGTTCACGCCTTTAGCATAAAATTTCTTTTTTAGGTATTGATGCGTAAGCTTGCTTGTTTCTTCACGTCTAACATGACTTGCTTTATTAAAACTGTACTTTTGACATGCTAAGATATTTATCTCTGTTACTTTGTATAAAACAATGAGAAGAACCATTGACCTCATCATTTGCATCATTTGTACTATGAACCACCTTTCAATTTTGCCATAAGCCTTCTGAATGTCTTTTTCGATACATATGCTTTTACTGGTCCTTCTATTGAAACTGCTCACTTTTACTGTATATTCATTCGGAGGACAATATAAACAAAGCAGCCACATTTTTATGTTATAATTTGGAATCGATAAGTGGAGCCATTTGAGGAATTACGTGTGCACTGGACTAAAGAAAAGGACAAGATGATATTTGTCCCCTTTTCTATATATGTGTGCATACGTCCCAACTTATAACTTCATGTGGCTTAAGCATTTCTGCTTTTGTATTTTTATTTCCTTTTCAAATGACCGTTTATCAACTACATAATCCATCACAATATAACTAGTTATGCTGGGGTACACAACATAAAATTTGTTTAACTTGAAAATGTATTACTTTTATATTTGGAATTTTTACTGCAAGTCTCAGAGAGAAGAGGAACTTCTCAACCCAATTATTGTTTCACTCTTCAGGACAGTTGAATATGTTATGGGAGATCAGAGAGCAGTGTACTGTTTGGTAGACATGTTTTAGGCCTTCATGAGTACTAAAAGATAGTACCAACATGAAAATGTAAATTTTCAATACCAACATGAAACTGTATGTTTTCAATCTTATTTGACTTTTATTTATGCATTCAGAAAATATGAATTTTCATCACATATTTTTTTTACATAATTTCTATAACAATCTCATAAAGCATAAATTTCTTATAAATAACTTTTTGAGATGTACATGACAAACTATTGCATGTATGTATAAAGTGAGAATCGAGATAAGATAACAATTTTTTAATAGAACGGGCCATCTCATTACAAAGCAATTATACCTACTTATTCAAATGTCAGGGTAGATCATCATGTTACCATGATATCATAGAAATATAAATGGTAAGATCAAGGGCTATAATATCTTTTATTCATTATTCACCTATCTGTGGGACTAGACTACAAACTAAAAAGGTTAAATCCTCATTTCCAGTGCCATATGTTGCATTCCTCTTCTTGTTATTACTGGCCATTAACTTTTGTTTTATTTTGTAACAGTATATATGAAGAATTAGTAAAACTCAGCTTGAATTCTTATTAATCACCAGCATCCTTATTTATAATACATACCCAAGACTCTATCTTATGATAACTCTAGAATTGCGAAAACAGCAGGAAATCTTCCGAAGATATATCTCTTATTACATACCACTCATAACATCTAATCATATATTGCGGAAACAGCAGGAAATCTTCCGAAAATATATCCCTTATTACATACCACTCATAACATCTAATCATATATTCTAAATATAGCATAATATCCTAATCATATATCATAATATCTAAACATATATTCTAAATATATCTCAATACCCCCCTCAAGTTGGAGCATGAGATTCAAAAATGCCCAACTTGGAGAGAAGAAAATCAAATTGAGCCTTGCCGAGAGCCTTTGTAAATATGTCCGCCAACTGTGACGATATCGAGACATGAGTAGGAGATATCAAACCTTCATTGATATCATCACGAACAAAATGACAATCAACCTTGATATGTGTGACGCCCCACTCCGAGACCCACATTAGCAAAGAGTATTACTAGGTAACATCGTCTGCTAATACGGAGAATAGAGCTAGATAGGAGCGACCATCTATAGCCTTGTCTTAATTATCTATTGAATACGCCGACAATTGCCATACATTTTTTCTTTCTCAAATGGATCGACATATCCAATAAATACTTAATACAAAGCCATAGGTGGCTGAAGGATCTATCAGAATAAAATATAATAACTCAAATGTAATACACATCACAGAACAGTAGATCATCACATACATTTACACATATACATATACATTATAGAGTATACAAAATGATACATGTCAAGTGGTAAAGCAAACCGCAATATATAGGCGAGTCAAAAGAATACATATCAGAGTTACATCCAAAAAGAACTACACAAAAAGCTATAACAAAAAGGAGCTAGCAGAATAGTCCATGCGGAAGCAAAATAGGCTAAGTCGAATGTACCTAACCTGAAACATCTCGGTCTGACACCGAGTATAAAATACACGGGTCAGTCTAGCTAAACAAATCGGTTAGATAAACTAAATGATAATGAACATACAAGGTCATAAATTACCACAAATATCTCCAAAAGAGATAACCAGATCTTTTAACAAAAGATGAATCATAACAAGCCTCATATCATCGGCAACTCAAATAAACAAAGGATATGAATATCCCAAAACAAGCCAAAAAGGCAAATAACAAATACCAATAAAGGTAACACAAGTTTCCATAGGGTAATCGCTATATATCGTGTGGTTCAAAGAACCTACACCGAAAGGCGATACACTAGGGAAATATAATTGTCAAAGAAACAAAAGATGCTCGAGCTCAGTACTGTATAACAAGGATCCACAAGCCCGAAGACAACAAACCCAAATATCTCTCGAGCGGTGATGAATGACCAACTCCAAAAGCGATACTCTAGGGCTACAAACCAGAAGGTACAAGCCCGAAGGCAACATACCCGAAGGCAACACACCCCGAAGGCTTAAACCCGAAAGCAACAAACCCCGAAGGCAACAAACCGTAGCGGCGAAGGTCCGGAGGCCCAGTACTGGACACCACTAACTGGCAGAATGTGTCACAACTCTCAGAAAGGAACCCGAAAAATGTTAACGTGAGTCCCATACCACACGTTCGCACTAAACGGTTTACTAACCGTTAGTCAATTTCACACTCAAAGCAGTACAAAGTTCACCTCATTTCATCGGTAAACTAGACCCAAAGGTCAAAACAATCAAACGAATAGATTAGGAATTAACTGAAAAGATAAATACACGTGTTCATAGCACGCGTTTTATTTAATCATTTAATTCTCCTCCCTCTTCGCTCGAAGTGCAAAATTGTGTGTTTTATATAAAAATTATAAGTTGGAGAAACGAGCTTTTAATACAATTTAAAAAGATCACTTTATAAAAACCCGTGTACGAAATCCAAAAAGAATCATCAAAGTCAAAAAAATGCGATAACAACTAATTGGATCGACAAGAATCGATAAAAATGGAAACTCCCTCAAAAATAGGCAGTTCCAGACGTTTGATTTAAAATCCAAACGTCTGGATTTATTCACTGGAAATTCAAAAACTTTCCAGACGTCTGGAGGGTGGCTTCAGACGTCTGGCATGTTGCATCATACTTCTAAAAGGTTGTTTCAGACGTCTGACACAATGTTTCAAAAGTCTGAGAGGTTGTTTCAAACGTTTGACTTTGTTTTCTGCCATTTTTATAAATTTCTGCCGTATATTTTTTTGTTCCAAGTTTAAAACCAGACGTTTGAACTTGCATTTCAGACGTCTGAAGACCTGGTCTGGGCAACAATTTGCCTAGGCCTTGATGGCCAAAATGAATGGGAAGCTATCGGACGAGCAACGAAGACTAGGGGATTACGCCAAGCGATAACCCAGTCTTATAGGCTCTTCGATACACCCCAAACAACATGTCCAAATATCCACAATAGGATCTTTAAAGATTTTGTCTCCAAAGCACCAAAATTTGGAGAATTCACCATATCAATCCAAATCAAAGCAAATAAACATGAATAGATGTTAGGAATTCATACCTAACAACAACGAAAGCTATAGACGTAGATGTGAGTTCAAAAACTCACCTTTTAACTCAAAAACAATGATGAGAAGCTCAAACGCAAAGAAAAGATCAACCACTCTTCACTTCAACTCTACAAGCTCCAATCTAAGATCAAAAACAAATATTTCCTAAATTAGATTATAGGAAATTTCTGAAATTGGAGAGAGATTGAGATGGAGAAGGTGAAAAGAAGGCTTACCTAAGCTTCTCTTTGATTTTGGAGCAAGAATTTGAGTTTGCAAAGGAAACTAGGGCTTGGAATTTCTATTTCCCATTCTCTTTCCCCATTTTTAGTTGAGCTAGAGTTTTAGGAAATGAAATGAGTGAATGGATGAAGAGTTAATGAGTTGGGGTAATAAGTTGGGTGAGTGGGCTGAAACCCAAACCCAAAGCCCAAATAGAAAACTAGCAAAATTCTACTCAACTCCAAACATATCGATGCTTATACTCAAAAAGATTGCAAACACCATTTTGGACTCAATGGAGGTGGTCCCGAGTCCTAATTCGACGGTTTGCAAAAAGTGACATTTCGGACTTAAATCCGACTAACGACGCTATATTTAAATAATACATTTAAATATACCATCGTAAAATATGCGGGTTGTTACAGATCTCCCCTCCTTAACAAAATTGCGTCCGCGCAATTCCTAGAGAAGAATTTGTAACAACTACATACTTACATCACCCAAAAAGGAAAGAAAAATAAGCTTGAGATAAAGAGATATTCTCACCATTGCTAAGCAAAGATAGAAAACCCGGATAGGATCGCTCGATAAACTCTTTGGTTTCCCAAGTACAGTCATTGGGATTAGTGGACCATTGAACTTTAATGAGCGGCACGTCCTTGTTTCGAAGGTGTCTCACCTCCGAGGCCAGTACGCGAATAGGCTGATGTACAATAGATAAGTCTGGTGAGATCTCAACCCCTTACAAATCAGGAGAATCGATAACAAAATCTGATTCTTGAAGACACTTCCGAAGCTGAGAGACGTGAAATACGTCGTGAACACCAGATAGATGAGCTGGAAGTGAAACTCTATAAGCCACAGGGCCAGTACGTTCAGTAATAGGAAATGGTCCTACAAAGCGAGGAGCCAATTTCCCTGTCGTACTGAAGCACATAACCCCTTTCAAAGGAGAAACACGAATAAAGATGAGATTATCAACCGAGAACTCGAGAGGCTTCCTATGGTTATCCACGTAGGATTTCTGGCGGCTTTGTGCCTCTTTCATTCTCTAACGAATAAGATCAATCTTCTCAGAAGAATCATGAACAAAATCTAGGCCAAGAATAAGCTTCTCCCCAGATTCCAACCAACAAGAAAGTGATCGACATGGCCTTCCGTATAAGGCTTCGAAAGGAGCCATACAGATACTGGACAAAAAACTATTATTGTAGGAGAACTCTACAAGGGGTAGATGATCCTCCCAACCACCTCCGAAATCAAGAATACAAATACGGAGGAGATCCACTAAGATACGATTCACCCATTCAGTCTGTCCATCAGACTGTGGATGATAAGCTGTGCTGAAATTAAGCTTTATTCCTAAAGCTTGCTGAAGACTCTGCTAGAAATGACTTGTGAATAAAGGATCACGGTCACTCACAATCGAACTAGGAATACCGTGAAGTCTCACGATTTCCTTGATATATAACTTAGCCAAAAGAGAAGCAGTCCTATTAGATTTAATAGGAACAAAATGAGCTGATTTGGTGAGGCGATCAACAATAACCCAAATGCTAGAATGGCCCGATCTCGTACGAGGTAGGGCATCAATGAAATCCATTGAAATCTAATCCCATTTCCATAATGGAATCTCTAGAGGCTGAAGGAGACCAGAAGGGCGCTGATGTTCGGCTTTAATACGTTGACAAGTCATGCAATTACTCACATAACTCGCCACATCGCGCTTCATGCCTTTCCAATAATAAAGGCGATGCATATCGGCATACATCTTACTACTGCCAGGATGAATGGTATACTTAGAACGATGACAGTCATCAAGAATCTCATGCCTAAGTGCAGAATCAGAAGGCACAACAAGACGGTTCTTCTTGCGAAGACACCCATGAAAATCAATGCTGAAATCCCGCAGCGCCTCATCACGGGATTCAGTCTCACAAAGCTGAATAAGATGCATAAGATCAGGATCACGCCGCTGAGCTTTGGCAATACGATCAAATAGTGAGGGTCGAGCCTCCAAACTGAATAATACTATCGGAGAATCAGAGGATGGAGCTCGATCACGATTATCACAAAAGGATAGAGTCTCAAGAATATCACATTCGGCAAGCATCATAGAAATGACAGTCGAATGTCTGCGACTAAGCGCATCAGCAACACGATTACCCTTGCCAGGGGTAAACTGGATATCAAAGTCATAAGAGGCAAGAAACTCGAGTCAACGCTGTTGCCTCATATTGAGTTCCTTCTGAGTGAAAAAATACTTCAAGGATTTATGATCGGTATAGAGAATGAAGCGCTCGCCTAATAAATAGTGTCGCCAAATCTTCAAGGCGAATACAATGCCGGCTAACTCAAGATCATGAGTGGCATAGCGAACCTCATTCGGACGCAGTTGCCTAGAAGCATAAACAACTACCTGATCCTTCTACATAAGCACGGCACCGAGACCACTACCACAAGCATCGGTGTAGACAACAAGATCATGATTCCCCTCGGGAACCACAAGAATAGGAGCATTAGTGAGAAGTTCCTTTAATGTCTGAAAGGAAGCTTCACACTTATCAGACCAAATATAACGAATGCCTTTCTGAGTAAGGCTGGTGAGAGGAAGCACAACACGGGAAAAATCCTTAATGAACCGACGGTAATAACCCGCTAATCCAAGAAAACTTCGAATCTCATGAACATTCTTAGGCCTCTTCCAATTCTGGATAGCTTCGATCTTTGAGGGATCGACAGAAATGCCATCGGAAGGTACAACATGGCCTAAGAACTTAACCTTATTCTCCCAAAAATGGCACTTGGATAATTTGGCTTTAAGCTGATGGTGACGAAGAGTACTCAAGACAATTCTCAAGTGATTAGCATGCTCGGCTTCAGACTTAGAATAAACAAGAATGTCGTCAATGAACACAAGGACAAACTTATCGAGATATTCCCGGAATACTCGATTCATAAGATCAACAAAGAAAGCAGGGGCGTTCGTCAAACCGAAGGGCATAACGAGCCACTCGAAAGAACCATATCGAGTGCCGAAAGCTGTAAGAGATATGCTATCTTCCGCGACTCGGAGCTGGTGAAAACCAGTGGCAAGGTTGAGCTGAGAGAAGACCTTAGCGCCACCCAATAGATCGAACATATCATCGATCCTAGGCAATGGATACCTATTCTTGATGGTCAACTCGTTAAGCTTGCGATAGTCGATGCAGAGCCTAAGAGTTCCATCGGACTTCTTCACGAAGATGACCGCGGCACCCCACGGTGAAAAACTGGACTGAATCAACTGTTTGGACTCAAGCTCTAAAAGCTGCTTCTTGAGTTCTTCATTTTCTTTTGTAGACATCCTCGTGGGAGGACGACCAACTGGCTGCGCGCCTGGAATGAGATCAATGCGGAACTCGATCGCCCACTTGGGTGGCAAACCCGAAACTGTCTCAAAAACATCAGAGAAGTCACAAACAATAGGAATACGAGATATATCATCATCATCTCGTGAGTCAAGAAAATATAAATCCATTTCGGAATTATCCACATTCCGAAGAACAAGTGATAGCTGAGTAGACGAATCTGGGTGTCGAAGATATAAAATTCTTTAGAACAAATAATCCTGGCATCGTATCTCACTAGCCAGTCCATACCCAAAATCATATCAAATCCCAGATAGGAAATAACGTGCAGATTCGCACGAAAAGAAAAGCCACATAAAACAATCTCAACATCATCACAAAGCATTCTAAGGGTTGCGGATCCCCCAATAGGATTCGCAATCCTCAACGAAGTAACCATACAAGAAACATCCAAAGACAAATAATCGACGAGCTTTTTCAGTACGAAAGAATGCGAAGCACCCGTATCGAAAAGAACTCGAATACTACGGTCATGAAATAAAATAGAACCTTCCAAAATAGATGGAGATATACCTCTGAGCTGAGAAGAACCTCCAGAAGCCTTAGCAACATAAAGCTTGCCAGACTTGGCATTAGCAGGAACAGTAGGGCAGGATGAAACATGATGACCTTCCTTCCTGCAATAACGGCAGAAGAGAGGCTTAGGACAAGCTCGAATCATATGATCAGGAGAACCACAATTGAAACACTTCCGAATGGAAGGTGTTCCAGCAGATTGAGAGTAAGAATCAGATTCAACAGGCTTTTTTTTTCTTGGAAGAGAAAAATTCCCGCTTATGAAATGGAAACTTCTTCTTATTGGGGTTCTTGCGAACCTCAACATCAACACCACTATCACACTCCTTCTCGATGACTTCGAGATGAAGTGCCGAGTCAACCAACTCCTCAAAAGAAAGCTTAAGCTTAAGCATTAAAGACTTCTTAAGATATTTCTTAAGACCAGAGACAAACTTCATATTCTTCTTATAAGAGGTGCTAATGAATTCAAGACCATACTTAGATAAGGCCTCGAATGATGCAACATACTCAGAGACGGAAGACTTCCCTTGCTTCAACTCAAGGAAGCGACGGGCTAATAAAACTTTCTCAGATTCAGGAATGAATTTGAGTTCGAATCGTTCCCGAAACTAAGTCCAAGAAAGAACGGACTCATCCAGTTCGGCTACAAGAAGCTCGTACCAATCAAGGGCACGCTCTTGCAATAAGCTAGAAGTTACAAGAACTCGATCGTAGTTAGAAAGATCCATGCGAGAGAAGATACGCTCGCATGTACGAATCCAAGCTTGGACCTCAAGAACGGACTCGGAGGCTTTGAATGGCTTTCCTCCAAGATGAGAAAAATCACTACACAGGTGTGCAAAGGCAGACTTGCATGGAGGAGATGCTCGAGTAGGAGCTGGAGGCTGAGTGCTCCTAAATAACTCCAAAAACTGCTCGACAGACATATAAACGCCGTCCGGATGCGAGCCGCTGGATTGCCCAGCATCCAAGCGTCGTCCTCTGCCTCTTCCAGCCATTAGCTGAAAGTTAAGATAAGATAAAGATTATTCACAACGTAGATATCATTAATTCAAAATGGAATACTACGGAATAAATGCATTCCTAGACGTATTCCCAAAATTCTATCTACCCCAAAGCACGGAAAGAATAAAGGCACGATGATTCAAAGATTCGTAACATTCGTACTACACTTTGATGTACTGTAATATGTGTCTCTGTTCTATGTTTATCATATTTTATTCTGAACACAGCTCTGATACCAAGCTGTGACGCCCCACTCCGAGACCCACATTAGCAAAGAATATTACTAGGTAACACCGTCTCCTAATACGGAGAATAGAGCTAGATAGGAGCGACCATCTATAGCCTTGTCTTAATTATCTATTGAATATGCCGACAATTGCCATACATATTTTTCTTTCTCAAATGGATCGACATATCCAATAAATACTTAATACAAAGCCATAGGTGGCTGAAGGATCTATCAGAATAAAATATAACAACTCAAATGTAATACACATCACAGAACAGTAGATCATCACATACATTTACACATATACATATACATTACAGAGTATACAAAATGATACATGTCAAGTGGTAAAGCAAACCACAATATATAGGCGAGTCAAAAGAATACATATCAGAGTTACAGCCAAAAAGGACTACACAAAAAGCTATAACAAAAAGGAGCTAGCATAATAGTCCATGCGGAAGCAAAATAGGCTAAGTCGAATGTACCTAACCTGAAACATCTCGGTCTGACCCGAGTATAAAATACACGGGTCAGTCTAGCTAAACAAATCAGTTAGATAAACTAAATGATAATGAACATACAAGGTCATAAATTACCACAAATATCTCCAAAAGAGATAACCAGATCTTTTAACAAAAGATGAATCATAACAAGCCTCATATCATCGGCAACTCAAATAAACAAAGGATATGAATATCCCAAAACAAGCCAAAAAGGAAAATAACAAATACCAATAAAGGTAACACAAGTTTCCATAGGGTAATCGCTATATATCGTGTGGTTCAAGAACCTACACCGAAAGGAGATACAATAGGGAAATATAATTGTCAAAGAAACAAAAGATGCTCGAGCTCAGTACTGTATAACAAGGATCCACAAGCCCGAAGGCAACAAACCCAAATATCTCTCGAGCGGTGACGAATGACCAACTCCAAAAGCGATACTATAGGGCAACAAACCCAAAGGCACAAACCCGAAGGTACAAGCCCGAAGGCAACATACCCGAAGGCAACAAACCCCGAAGGCTCAAACCCGAAGGCAACAAACCCCGAAGGCTCAAACCCGATGGCAACAAACCCCGAAGGCTCAAACCCGAAGGCAACAAACCGTAGTGGCGAAGGTCCGGAGGCCCAGTACTGGACACCACTAACTGGCAGAATGTGTCACAACTCTCAGAAAGGATCCCGAAAATTTTTAACGTGAGTCCCATACCACACGTTCGCACTAAACGGTTTACTAACCGTTAGTCAATTTCACACTCAAAGTAGTATAAAGTTCACCTCATTTCATCGGTAAACCAGACCCAAAGGTCAAAACAGTCAAACGAATAGATTATGAATTAACTGAAAAGATAAACACACGTGTTCATAGCACGCGTTTTCTTTAATCATTTAATTCTCCTCCCTCTTCGCTCGAAGTGCAAAATTGTGTGTTTTATATAAAAATTATAAGTTGGAGAAATGAGCTTTTAATACAATTTAAAAAGATCACTTTATAAAAACCCATGTATGAAATCCAAAAAGAATCATCAAAGTCAAAAAAATGCGATAACAACTAATTGGATAGACAAGAATCGATAAAAATGGAAACTCACTCAAAAATAGGGAAATAGGCAAAAATAGGCAGTTCCAGACGTCTGATTTAAAATCCAAACGTCTGGATTTATTCACTGAAAATTCAGAAACTTTCCAGACGTCTGGAGGGTGGCTTCAAACGTCTGGCATGTTGCATCAAACGTCTGAAAGGTTGTTTCAAACGTCTGACACAATGTTTCAGACGTCTGAGAGGTTGTTTCAGACGTTTGACTTTGTTTTCTGCCATTTTTATAAATTTCTGCCATATATTTTTGTGTTCTCCGGTGATCGGAATTGGGTGGCGCCAGGAGGAATAGGTGATTGAGTTTTTGCCTGATGGATTCGAGTGGGTTTGATTTTGATTTGCAGGGAGACTCGTGGTTCTGGGTGATCTTTCGTGACGAGATGGTCGTCGTCGACTGGTGGAAGGTCACGGTGATGATCGGAGAGTCGGTATGGTAGCGTGCACGTGCACAAGTTTAGCTTCGTTTCTATTTTATTTTGGTGATGCTGTGTTGAGAAGATAGTTAGAACTCGTTATCGGGAAGAAGGAGAGATGCCTCGGGTTCGATCGCGAGTACTTGCAGTTTTCGCTCGGGTTGATTTGCTAGATTCCTGGTTTAGTTAACAGTTGTTTCAATTTTGAAAACAAATTTCAAATGCCAGATTTTAAACTAGAAAGGACAGTTGATCTGGTAAAGTAAGTAAACAGTTTTAAATTTAATAAAAACAAGGTTTAAAATTTAAATGAATCTAGTTTAACTATTTCTTAAATCTAATTCTTGATAAAAATAAATGTTTCTATATTTGAAGTAAGGAAAGTAGTAAGATTTGTTTAACTTAAATATATCAAGTTAAATTCTTAAATTATTCTTAAACTAAATTTTAAATATGATTAAATAGTTGATTAAAAGATATAAATGTTTAAAATTTATGTGTAAATTAAGAAATTAATAAAAATAAATGGTTTATCTTAAAGCTAAATTACGTCATGGAAAATCAATGATTAATTAAATTAATGAAGTAATAAAAGGAAAATTAATTAATGATTTGGATTAATCAAATAATTAATCAAAGGTTTAAATTACTTAATTGAGGTTTAAAGATTAATTAATTGAGGAATAATTAATTGGTAAATTAAGGATTATTAATTAGATATTAATTAATAATTAAAGTTGATTAATCAAGTGATTAAACAACAATTAATTTAAGGATAAAGTGATAAATTAATTAAGGTAATTAATTTGTAATTAATGAAAGTGATTAAGAAATAATTACTAATTAAAGAAGTAATTAATTAGTTATTGTAATTAATTAAGAATAATTAATTAAGAATTAATTATTAATTAAGGGTTAATTAATGATTAATTTAAGAATAATTTATTAAATGTTTTGTAATTAATTGATTGTTAATTTATCATAACTAGCAAATTTATTCATAGAAATTTATCTGATCTAAATTAATCAGATAATTAAGTTGATCCTACTTATGGATGCTTGGATTTTATTGGATGTTAAATTGTTTGATATCCCTGATATTGATGCTTTGTTATATATCCTGATTTGTGTTGTGATCTGTAATTTATTTATCTGGGATGAATATAATTTATTATCTGTGATATGCATATATCTGTGATCTGTGTATAAAAGATAAGCGTTATAGTTTATACCGCTTATTACATACATTGTTATATTTTAATCTGTGATAATTGAATGATGTTGCACTACTGTGTGAAACCCATGGACTACACCATACACACACAAATATGGATTTCACGAGGAAATCGATTAAGTCACAAATGATTTAAATTTAATATTTCTGAAATTGAAATTTTAATTTCAATTGATTTTTGAAAATGGATTTGGGTTAAATGTTAAAGCTTTTGAAAAGAAGTTTTGAGAATAAAGTTATTTTGAATAACTTGGTAAAATTTCCAATTTAAATAATTTAATTTGAATTTGAATTCAAATTTTGGAATTGAATTCCATGGTTAGAAATTATGGTTAAAGGATGTTATAAATGTGTTTATATGAATTTAAACCATTTTAAAAATATGGTTTTGAGAATTTGAATTAACCCAAGGACTTTAACTCGTATAAATGAGATCAGATTTTCCGAAATAAAAACTAATTGTTTTCAAATAACCGAAGCTTTCATATAAGAAATGAAATTCCAATTTAAAGGAATTTCAAGTTTGAATTGGAAAATGGTTTTCCAAGTTATGAATAAATCTTCGTGAAAGATTGTTGAACTTTGTTTTGAAATTGGAAAAGTATGTCTTTTGTATAAAAGGTTGAAATGGAATTGTTTTGAAAGCTATCAATTAAATCTTTGATTTAAAGATTTAATGAGTTAATCCAATTGAAATGGAAATTGTTTTAAAATCTGTGAATAGATCTTTGTGAAACTGGGTGAACTTTGTGAATTGAATCTTTTTGTTTAAAAGGATTAAAATGGTAATTTGTTTAAACCATTTGAAAGAGAAGTTTTGGGTAATATTACCAGTATTAAGTCATAGATATATATATGTTGATTTACTGATACATCTGTTACATATGATATATATATATATATATATATCTCTTCAGGCATGCACAAGGTGTTGAGCTGTATTGTTGAGTTGGGCTGTATTGTTTAAATGTTTGTTTTAGGTTTTGTTGGTTTTCTTTGTTTGGCCCATTTACTTGTTAAGCCTGGTTACTGGTAAGGGTTTGCGTCGTCATGTAATTTCTATAAAGGGTTGATGTGTCTATTTGTGATTAGAAACATGAAACAGTAATACACTTTTGAATTCAATTCTCTGTTTTCTATTTCTTCTCTTTCGTAACATGGTATCAGAGCAATTCTCGTTTTAAGATCAATTCTTCGATCTGATCTGTATCTGAGGATTCTTATTCAAATTAATTCCCTATCGAATTAGGGTTATGGCTGAAAGTAAGTCGATCTCTGATGCGTTGCCAGTGATGTCTAAAATCACGGAACATAAGTTGAATGATTCAAATTATTTCGATTGAAGTAAAATGATTCGCATATATCTTCGAAGCATTGATAAAGACAATCATCTTACTGAGGATCCACCTAAAGAAGATGAGGATAAAGAGAAAAGTCAGACATGGCTAAGGGATGATGCCAGACTATTTCTTCAGATCCGAAATACCATTGATAGTACAGTAATTAGTCTGGTTAATCATTGTGAATTCGTGAAAGAATTAATGGAGTATCTAGAATTTTTTTACTCAGGAAAGGGAAATTTAAGTCGGATGTATGATGTGTGTAAATCGTTCTATCGCGCTGAAAAACAAGACCAAACTCTCATGAACTATTTTATGACATTCAAGAAGACCTATGAAGAGTTCAATACTTTGCTTCCAATCAGCCCTGATGTGAAGATACAGCAGACACAACGTGAACAAATGGCAATAATGAGTTTTCTTGCAGGACTTCCACCAGAATTTGAATCTGCTAAATCACAGGTGTTATCTGGATCTGATGTAACATCTTTGCAAGAAGTATTCAGTAGAATTTTAAGGACAGAAAATTCAAGCATACAAATGACTTCTGCATCAACTAATAGTGCTTTGGTAACTCAAAACAAGTATGTTCCATGGAAACCTAACCAGAGTGGATACAAAAGAGAAATGGTCAACACAGAGGGTCGAGCAACAAATCTAGTATTTTGTGTCTATTGCAAGAAACCAGGACATACTAAATTTGAATGCTGGAAACTGCAGAACAAACAGAAACAAAGCACTGGCTCTAGAGGAAGTGTACCAGTAAACCAGTCTGCACATATTGCTAAAACAAATGGTGAAGATAACAAATTTGTTCTTGTATCTGCTGATGAATTTGCCAAGTTTACCAAGTATCAAGAAAGCTTGAAGGATGCACCAACTCATGTCTCTACAGTTGCTAAATCAGGAAGATGGGTTATAGATTCTGGTGCAACAGACCATATGACAGGTAATGCACTTAATTTTTTAAAGTTTCAATCAAACAGTTCAAATCATAATGTTACTTTGGCTAATGGATCTTCATCAAGTGTAAAAGGATCAGGAACAATTAATCTCACCAACACAATGTCATTAGACAATGTCTTACATCTTCCAGACCTAGCATTCAATTTACTGTCAGTGAGTCAAATAACCAAGGAATTGGATTGCTGTGTTTCTTTTTATCCTACCCATTGTATATTCCAGGATCGATTGACGAAGCAGATTATTGGTAAAGGTCATGAATCTGGAGGTCTCTATATCTTTGATACCCCTGTTGCATGTTCAAGTATTACTCAAGCTCTCAAATCACACAGTCAGCTAGGCCATCCTTCACTTCAAGTATTCAAGAAATTATGTCCACAGTATAGTTCATTACATTCATTAAATTGTGAACCTTGTCAATTTTCTAAACTCCATCGTAGTAGTTTAACTCCTAGAATAAATAAACGAGCTAGTTGTCCATTTGAACTTGTTCATTCTGATATTTGGGGACCATCAGCTGTTGTATCAAAACAGGGTTACAGATATTTTGTTACTTTTATGGATGATTACTCTCGTACTACTTGGTTATTTTTGATGAAAAACAGGTCAGAATTATATAATATCTTTTGTGCATTTTGTACTGAAATTAATACACAATTTAATACAAAAGTTAAGACTTTAAGGAGTGATAATGCAAAAGAATATACTTCTAGTCAATTTCATGAGTTTATGAGTAAAAATGGTATACTTCATGAAACATCTTGTGTAGACACCCCATCACAAAATGGAGTAGCAGAGAGGAAAAATAGGCATTTACTTGAAACTACTAGAGCACTTATGTTTCAGACTAATATGCCTAAGTATTTTTGGAGTGATGCTGTGTCTACTGCCTGTTTTCTTATCAATCGAATGCCTTCATCAATTTTAAATGGAGAAATCCCATATACTATACTGTTTCCAAATAAGCAGTTGTATCCTGTCCTACCAAGAGTCTTTGGTTGTACTTGCTTTGTTAGAGATGTGAGACCACAAGTATCAAAACTGGACCCAAAAGCTCTTAAGTGTGTGTTTGTTGGCTACTCAAGGTTACAAAAAGGTTATAGGTGTTATTGTCCTACTTTAAATAAGTATCTAGTATCTATTGATGTTACTTTTCATGAAGACATCCCATATTTCCCATCAGCACCAGCAACCTATCCTAGAAATCTAGATAATGAAAGTACCCAACTAGATGATGAAGACTTTCTCATTTATCATAGTCAAGTTGATACTACTGATAGTATTAATCCTATACAAGAAGCAAGTGGTCATCATAATATTACAACTGAAACTTTACAAGAATCATAGCCCACTCCTATTTTGGACCCTAGCTTAGATCTACCTATTGCATTACGAAAAGGTAAAAGACAGTGTACCTATCCTATCTCTACATATGTGTCATATGAACATCTACCATCTTCTATATGTATGTTTAATCAATCATTGGAGTCTGTCCCTATACCCAAAACTGTGGGGGAAGCATTATCACATGATGGATGGCATGCAGCAATGATTGAAGAAATAAATGCATTAGAGCTTAACAATACATGGGATCTAGTTCAGTTACCTATGAATAAGAAGGCAATAGGATGCAAATGGGTATTTTCTACCAAAGTTAATCCAGATGGGTCAGTGGCAAAGTTAAAAGCCAAATTGGTTGCAAAGGGATACGCTCAAGTGTATGGGGTAGATTATTCTGATACTTTTTCTCCTGTTGCTAAACTTACATCTATTCAATTATTTATTTCTTTAGCAGCAACTTATAACTGGAAACTTCACCAATTGGATATCAAAAATGCTTTCCTTCATGGTGACCTTCATGAGGAGGTTTATATAGTTCAACCACCTGGATTTATTGCTCAGGGGGAGAATAATCTGGTATGTAAGCTTAACAAATCATTGTATGGTTTAAAGCAGAGTCCTCGGGCTTGGTTTGGAAAATTTAGTCATGCACTTGAGTCTTTTGGTAAGATGAAGAGTAATTGTGATCATTCGGTATTTTTTAAAAGATCTAAAACTGGAATTATTTTACTGGTAGTATATGTGGATGATATAGTTATCACTGGGGATGATAAAGCAGGAATTGAGTCTCTCAAGTTATATATTCATACACAATTTAATACAAAGGATTTAGGTGAGTTAAGGTACTTTCTTGGAGTGGAGGTTATAAGAAGTGATGATGGAATTTTCTTATCTCAAAGAAAATATGTACTGGACCTATTGAGTGAAAAAGGAAAGTTGGGTATGAAACCAATAGTAACTCCAATTACACCTAATTGTTGTATTGAAGAAGGTGGTGAACTACTCGAGAATCCAGAAAGGTACAGGAGACTAGTGGGAAAATTAAATTATTTAACTGTAACAAGGCCTGACATTAGCTTTTCAGTGAGTGTTATAAGTCAGTTTGTGCAATCACCTACAGTTGATCACTGGTCATTGTTAGAACAGATATTAGGCTACTTGAAAAAGATAGCTGGTCAAGGGATCATGTACAGAAACCATGGTCATATCAGCATGGAATGCTTTTCTGATGCTGACTGGGCAGGGTCAAAATCAGATAGAAAATCCACTTCTGGCTATTGTGTGTTTTTAGGAGGAAATCTTGTATCATGGAAAAGCAAGAAGCAAAGTGTTGTTTCGAGATCAAGTGTTGAATCAGAGTATAGAGCTATGGCTAAGGCAGTGTGTGAGATAATGTGGATCAGTCACATAATGGATGAAATTGGTTTTAAAATTGAGAAACCTACAATGTTATTTTGTGATAATCAGGCAGCAATGCACATAGCTTCAAACCCAGTCTTTCATGAACGGACTAAACATATTGAGGTGGACTGTCACTTCATTCGAGAGAAGATTCAGAGTGGTCTAGTGGCAACTGGGTATGTGAAAACAGGAGAGCAAATAGCTGATATGTTTACAAAATCCCTAACTGGAGCGAGGCTTGAATACTTATGTTGCAAGTTGGGCATGAAGAACATGTATGCACCAACTTGAGGGGGAGTATTACCAGTATTAAGTCATAGATATATATATGTTGATTTACTGATACATCTGGTACATATGATATATATATATATATATATATATATATATATATATATATATATATATATATATATCTTCAGGCATGCACAAGGTGTTGAGCTGTATTGTTGAGTTGGGTTGTATTGTTTAAATGTTTGTTTTATGTTTTGTTGGTTTTCTTTGTTTGGCCCATTTACTTGTTAAGCCTGGTTACTGGTAAGGATTTGCGTCGTCATGTAATTTGTATAAAGGGTTGATGTGTCTATCTGTGATTAGAAACATGAAACAGTAATACACTTTTGAATTCAATTCTATGTTTTCTATTTCTTCTCTTTCGTAACAGGTAATAAGTTGTGACTTAATTGAAATTCCATATCCATATGTTTTTAAATATGTGCTCGTTATTCGGTTTAGTCGGGAGAGGACCTTTGTGTCATATAACCCATTCCGAATAATGATACGACGTATATGGATAACATTTGAAGACCGATGGTGAAGACCGGATACTTTCGAAAACGAAAGGATTACCATCGATTGTCTCTACATCGGCTGATCCCCGGTATAGAGATTTTAGCACCCTTTGTGATGGGAAGTCCGGACGTGATTAGAAATTATCCGGATTTGCAAGGGCTTCTTCGGAAATGCCTTCGGTTCAGTTCGAACCCGGAACAGACTTGTATGGTTACATGTCTGACATTACATTTTGAGATATAGAGCTGATTTCTTTCAAATACATTTCTGTTGGTGGCGGAGAATTTATTCTCTTAGCTTAACACCCTTCTCTAAGACGTACGAGCTCAGAGTTTATGTAGTTGAAGGTTATCAGCGATATATTCCCAATTTGGTAATGTGGCATGCTGAGTGTTGCTGTGTGATGATTATTTATTGATCATCTGTTGATCAAAGCGTGGCTTTGTGAAAAAGCGTAGCTTTGTGGACGAGACCTCATCGAGCCTCACAGACCGGAAATGGTCGAAACAGGAAAGATGCGGCAAGGTTTCAGGGGTAGCTCCCCTAGGGTATGACCATTCCTTCTGGAAAACGGTGGTATCATGGTATAGAGCCCAGATATTTACCTATGTGGTTGCTCCAATCTCATTTACTCTGTGTGATTGTTGCTTTGTGACCGAGGCCTCGGATAAAGGTCCTAAAGAACCGGGGGTGGCATATCTCAGGTTTACTACCCGGGAAGGGGGTAACCGGCCTTGTGTTGGCAGAGAGCAGGTTGTCTCTCGGGGCATCCTGCCAGAGGCATTCCCATGTGGCATAGGAAGTTCCTTAGCCTGACCATTTGTTGGAAATCCAATTCCCAATACGAACCCTGTACAGTTTTAGTTGTAGAACCTGCCATTTACTTATGGTGGTCACTACTGTTTAGATGGTAGCTATAGTAGGCATACAATAATGGTTGTATGCTGGCTAAGATTAATATTATACTTTCGAAATGGTTTTCTGCACTATGCACTAGTAATAATATCAAAAGAGTTTTGTTTGCGTAGTAAGCATGTTTGACTATCATAAGAAGAAATCTCCTCCAATTCTGCGTTTGCATTGTGTGTGTGGCGGGAGGTCTTATGGTAGTTTCATTTTCCAAAAGCATTGCGGATTTCAATGTTTAAAACTCTTTTGTTGTTTGTTTAAAGATAAACTATTTTTGTTTGCTCATACCAGTCCCATGACTGACCTGGAGTTTATTGTTCCCTTCCTAAACTCTGGGTGCCCATAATTTTCCACACGGGCAGTCTAGAGTTGGGTTTCTCAGATATTCAGGTTGAGTAGATTATCTGGAGCTAGTTCATTGACTGTTCTTGTTTAGCTTGGTGCATCGTGATGGTGGTTCGAGCTGATGTTGGAGTTTGGACTCATTCTCTTTTTCAGATCATTGGAGTTATCAGTTATGTTTTTTCCGCTGTAGCATTGTATCATACCTCTGATATTGTTGTGTATTATTGATATCATTGTTGTATATCATTCTGGATATTGTATTCATTGGAGTTGTATATGATATCATTCATTTCTTTCTTCCGCTGTGTTGTTATACTTACTGTGTTATAAGCTCCGGCAAGCCAGATTCGGCGTTTGAATCTGTGGCATTTTGAGTACAAGTGAAGTACGGGTGCCGATTTTCGAAGGCCGAGTTTTTGGATTGTTACAAAGTGGTATCAGAGCTAAGGTTGAACTTTAGCTCAGAAGTATAACACATTAAGTAACTCATTAGAAATAGGGTGAAGTATACCCTAGAATGAGTAATCTCTAAGATATCCGTCCGTATACCTCAGTAAATTCTCTTGCTATCCACTGATAAGTATGAGTGCAAGAAGAGGATGAGATAGGGGACAGGGGAATACGACTATAAATGCTCAATACCCTGTAACAACAAGGAAACAATCTTTTCTCTATCAATCTCTTTTGTTCAGCATTTCTTCTAAATTCTTCGATAATTCCTGGTAGATCCAGAAAGAGATTCGATATATTAATACGGGACATAAACTCCAAATAAATAGGTCAGAATTGTTTGTTTGGATGAATTGGTTGCTTTGGTTGCTATAGTTGATAGGTATAATTTGGTTTCTAAACTAAAATTTTTGAAATTGTATCCATTTATCTATCTATTCTTTGGGTCCGAATATATACTATGAATGGTTAGTTATCCCTTCGGACTAACCAATGCCACTGCATATTTCGTAGATCTGGATAACCCGAGTATCGTGTGGAAAAAAATTAAACAGATTCGTTCTTGTATCTATTATTGATATTCTAATTTGGTAAGCCAAATGCAGAATAGATGCTCAGTTTGATTTGATGAAACATTCTTCATCTATCTTTGTGTCTCTTTGGCAAATTTCGAGGACGAAATTTCTTAAGGAGGGAAGGTTGTAACGACCCCGGATTTTATATAAATTTAAATTAATAATTAATTGAATTTTTGAATTAAAATTGTGAAATTAATCGATAAATTGATGCGAGTTTCCCCGAATTCAAATAAATTCTGTATAAATCATTTAAAATTTAAATATTGTATATCTATGTATATATGTGAATATATATGTATATGGGAATATATGAGTAAGTTTGAATTTATATATATATATAAATATACATTGAAATTGAATTTAAAATTTCAAGTAAATGGTTTGAAAATAAATATAAAAGTATATACATTGATACAAGAAAATAAATAAATGATTTAAATTTAGAATTAATGGTTAATAATAATTTGGATTTATAAATTAAATACAAGATAATAAATATTAAAGTAAAATAATCATAATAAATAGTAAGTTAGAAATAGAATCAAAATATATAAGATAAATTATATAGATTTGTAAAATAGAAGTAAACGTATGAATTAAATTATAATAACATATTAATTTGGGAATAGAAATAGATATCTGTATAAGATAAATTAAAATATAAAGTAATTCATTAAATAAAATTTAAACAACATATTAAATATAGAAATTCATTTATATTACAAAATTATAAGTATAAGAAGAAAAATAGATTGAAAATAAAATTTGAAATTGGGATTTAAATTTAAATATCTTAGAAAATAAGATTGTATTTGGATTTTGGATATGATTGAATTAGATATACATAAGTACCCATATACAAACAAATAAAAAAGTAAGCATGTAGGCTGAGAAATAAGAAAACAAAAAAAAATATCTATAGGCTTGCATAAGAAGACAGTAAAAATATATTCAACTAAGTATAGGACTAGAGCAAATGAAGATAAGTATGAACACATACATAAAAATAAAAATAAAAATCTATTTACTTACCCTTATCATCTCAGCCGAGACAAGCAAGTAAAGGCAAGTAAAATAAATATGCAAGGCTAGAATAAGCAAAAGAAAAGAAGATAAGTATGAGACATAGGGTACATATGCATTAAATGTTTTCATCTCTAGTACACGATTTATCTCATCATCCCCCAAAGATAAAAAAATATCCCTGCTTATACTTGTACAAACCAATAAAAATATACATTACCTTGTACAAATATCATCATCTCCTGTAAACTTCTTTTATATGTCAACTTCTTCATTTTTGTTCATTCATCCAAAACTTGAGAAAAAAAACTGAGGCATATACCATCCAAAACTTAAAACCAAATTCAATCAAAACAAACAAACAACTTGAATCAATTCAAACTAAAGATCAAAAGGAAGAACTTCAGCTTGCAAATTTCAACCTGCTTCAAGCATAATAAAAAAAGCTCTGTTCTTTCTCTGGAAATCTGTGAGCAAACTCTTAACCCTTTATTTATATATAAATCTTGATCTGCCTGAGATAAATGCTTGATTGTGTGATAATGAAATGTTTGGATATGAATGCAATGTTTGCAATATGAAATGTCTGTGTATATAAGAGTTTATATCACTCTATTAAACTCTACAGGCTCTCTGTTTTAAAACAAATAATATGTGAGTAAACAATTGTTTTAAAAGCTTTAAATCATTTGATAACCTGATGAATGAGATAATCTTTGATTTTATGATGTGAATTATGTTTTCAAGAATGTATAAAAGTGTGAATGCATGTGAATAAACTGGGATACCTGGATATTGTCTGTATATATATATATATATCCTCTGTTGTTTTTCACAGGCTCAAGATCATCTTTTAAAAAAAATTAACTTCAAACAATTTTAGGCTGTGATTTATAAATGAAATTTGATTATAACAAATGTTATATCAATCCTAAAATAGTTTCAAGTATTTTAACCTAGCAATAAATTCAAGAATAGGAAATGACAGTAAAAGTCATAAATAAGTTGAAAATCAAGGTTCACGATTTCAAGTTTGGATTTCGTGAATTGATTCAAGTTAGAAAATGATGATTTTTGATATAAAAATCGAGATTTTTAAGATTGTATGTATGGGGTATTTCTGAGTTGAACAGATAGTGTACTTTCGTCAATTGCCATCAAACGGCGACGAGTTTTACATCAGGCCTTGTACTGGAGGAAGCTGATAGTCGGGTGGTCGATGGAAAAATATCAGGAGAATTTCTCGAGCACTGTGGTAACGAAACGAAGGTGAACTAGGGTTTTAGAGGGGGTTTTGTTTTGTCTGGGTTGGCGAAGCAATTCGAAGTCGACGATGAACTATCGGTGATCGGACCAAGTAGGATAGAGGCGTGGTGATGTGACGAAGCTCTGGACAAGTTTACGTGGTCTCCGGTGATCGAAATTGGGTGGCGCCAGGAGGAATAGGTGATTGAGTTTTTGCCTGATGGATTCGAGTGGGTTCGATTTTGATTTGCAGGGAGACTCGTGGTTCTGGGTGATCTTTCGTGACGAGATGGTCGTCGTCGACTGGTGGAAGGTCACGGTGATGATCGGAGAGTCGGTATGGTAGCGTGCACGTGCACAAGTTTAGCTTCGCTTCTATTTTATTTTGGTGATGCTGTGTTGAGAAGATAGTTAGAACTCGTTATCGGGAAGAAGGAGAGATGCCTCGGGTTCGATCGCGAGTACTTGCAGTTTTCACTCGGGTTGATTTGCTAGATTCCTGGTTTAGTTAACAGTTGTTTCAATTTTGAAAACAAATTTCAAATGCCAGATTTTAAACTAGAAAGGACAGTTGATCTGGTAAAGTAAGTAAACAGTTTTAAATTTAATAAAAACAAGGTTTAAAATTTAAATGAATCTAGTTTAACTATTTCTTAAATCTAATTCTTGATAAAAATAAATGTTTCTATATTTGATTTAAGGAAAGTGGTAAGATTTGTTTAACTTAAATGTATCAAGTTAAATTCTTAAATTATTCTTAAACTAAATTTTAAATATGATTAAATAGTTGATTAAAAGATATAAATGTTTAAAATTTATGTGTAAATTAAGAAATTAATAAAAATAAATGGTTTATCTTAAAGCTAAATTACGTCTTGGAAAATCAATGATTAATTAAATTAATGAAGTAATAAAAGGAAAATTAACTAATTAACGATTTGGATTAATCAAATAAGTAATCAAAGGTTTAAATTACTTAATTGAGGTTTAAAGATTAATTAATTGAGGAATAATTAATTGGTAAATTAAGGATTATTAATTAGATATTAATTAATAATTAAAGTTGATTAATCAAGTGATTAAACAACAATTAATTTAAGGATAAAGTGATAAATTAATTAAGGTAATTAATTTGTAATTAATGAAAGTGATTAAGAAATAATTACTAATTAAAGAAGTAATTAATTAGTTATTGTAATTAATTAAGAATAATTAATTAAGAATTAATTATTAATTAAGGGTTAATTAATGATTAATTTAAGAATAATTTATTAAATGTTTTGGAATTAATTGATTGTTAATTTATCATAACTAGCAAATTTATTCATAGAAATTTATCTAATCTAAATTAATCAGATAATTAAGTTGATCCTACTTATGGATGCTTGGATTTTATTGGATGTTAAATTGTTTGATATCCCTGATATTGATGCTTTGTGATATATCCTGATTTGTGTTGTGATCTGTAATTTATTTATCTGGGATGAATATAATTTATTATATGTGATATGCATATATCTGTGATCTGTGTATAAAAGATAAGCGTTATAGTTTATACCGCTTATTACATACGTTGTTATATTTTAATATGTGATAATTGAATGATGTTGCACTACTGTGTGAAACACCTGGACTACACCATACACACACAAATATGGATTTCACGAGGAAATCGATTAAGTCACAGATGATTTAAATTTAATATTTTTGAAATTGAAATTTTAATTTCAATTGATTTTTGAAAATGGATTTGGGTTAAATGTTAAAGCTTTTGAAAAGAAGTTTTGAGAATAAAGTTATTTTGAATAACTTGGTAAAATTTCCAATTTAAATAATTTAATTTGAATTTGAATTCAAATTTTGGAATTGAATTCCATGGTTAGAAATTATGGTTAAAGGATGTTATAAATGTGTTTATATGAATTTAAACCATTTTAAAAATATGGTTTTGAGAATTTGAATTAACCCAAGGACTTTAACTCGTATAAATGAGATCAGATTTTCCGAAATAAAAACTAATTGTTTTCAAATAACCGAAGCTTTCATATAAGAAATGAAATTCCAATTTAAAGGAATTTCAAGTTTGAATTGGAAAATGGTTTACCAAGTTATGAATAAAACTTCGTGAAAGATTGTTGAAATTTTTTTTGAAATTGGAAAAGTATGTCTTTTGTATAAAAGGTTGAAATGGAATTGTTTTGAAAGCTATCAATTAAATCTTTGATTTAAAGATTTAATGAGTTAATCCAATTGAAATGGAAATTGTTTTAAAATCTGTGAATAGATCTTTGTGAAACTGGGCGAACTTTGTGAATTAAATCTTTTTATTTAAAAAGATTAAAATGGTAATTTGTTTAAACTATTTGAAAGAGAAGTTTTGGGTAATAATTTATGACTTAATTGAAATTCCATATCCATATGTTTTTAAATATGCGCTCGTTATTCGGTTTAGTCGGGAGAGGACCTTTGTGTCATATAACCCATTCCGAATAATGATACGATGTATATGGATAACATTTGAAGACCGGTGGTGTAGACCGGATACTTTCGAAAACGAAAGGATTATCATCGATTGTCTCTGCATCGGCTAATCCCCGGTATAGAGATTTTAGCACCCTTTGTGATGGGAAGTCCGGACGTGATTAGAAATTATCCAGATTTGCAAGGGCTTCTTCGGAAGTGCCTTCGGTTCTGTTCGAACCTGGAACAGACTTGTATGGTTACATGTCTGACATTACATTTTGAGATATAGAGCTGATTTCTTTTAAATACATTTCTGTTGGTGGCGGAGAATTTATTCTCTTAGCTTAACACCCTTCTCTAAGACGTACGAGCTCGGAGGTTATGTAGTTGAAGGTTATCAGCGATATATTCCCAATTTGGTAATGTGGCATGCTGAGTGTTGCTGTGTGATGATTATTTATTGATCATATGTTGATCAAAGCGTGGCTTTGTGAAAAAGCGTAGCTTTGTGGACGAGACCTCATCGAGCCTCACAGACCGGAAATGGTCGAAACAGGAAAGATGCGGCAAGGTTTCAGGGGTAGCTCCCCTAGGGTATGACCATTCCTTCTGGAAAAAGGTCGTATCATGGTATGGAGCCCAGATATTTACCTATGTGGTTGCTCCAATCTCATTTACTCTGTGTGATTATTGCTTTTTGACCGAGGCCTCGGATAAAGGTCCTAAAGGACCGGGGATGGCATATCTCAGGTTTACTACCCGGGAAGGGGGTAACCGGCCTTGTGTTGGCAGGGAGCAGGTTGTCTCTCGGGGCATCCTGCCAGAGGCGTTTCCATGTGGCATAGGAAGTTCCTTAGCCTGACTATTTGTTGGAAATCCAATTCCCAATACGAGCCCTGTACGGTTTTAGTTGTAGAACTTGCCATTTACTTATGGTGGTCACCACTGTTTAGATGGTAGCTATAGTAGGCATACAATAATGGTTGTATGCTGGCTAAGATTAATATTATACTTTCGAAATGGTTTTCTGCACTATGCACTAGTAATAATATCAAAAGAGTTTTGTTTGCATAGTAAGCATATTTGACTATCATAAGAAGACATCTCCTTCAATTCTGCGTTTGCATTGTGTGTGTGGCGGGAGGTCTTATGGTAGTTTCATTTTCCAAAAGCATTGAGATTTCAATGTTTAAAACTCTTTTGTTGTTTGTTTAAAGATAAACTGTTTTTGTTTGCTCATACCAGTCCCATGACTGACCTGGAGTTTATTGTTCCCTTCCTAAACTCTGGGTGCCCATAATTTTCCACACGGGCAGTCTAGAGTTGGGTTTCTCAGATATTCAGGTTGAGTAGATTATCTGGAGCTAGTTCATTGACTGTTCTTGTTTAGCTTGGTGCATCGTGATGGTGGTTCGAGCTGATGTTGGAGTTTGGACTCATTCTCTTTTTCAGATCATTGGAGTTATCAGTTATGCTGTTTCCGCTGTAGCGTTGTATCATACCTCTGATATTGTTGTGTATTATTTATATCACTGTTGTATATCATTCTGGATATTGTATTCATTGGAGTTGTATATGATATCATTCATTTCTTTCTTCCGCTGTGTTGTTATACTTACTGTGTTATAAGCTCCGGCAAGCCAGATTCGGCGTTTGAATCTGCGGCATTTTGAGTACAAGTGAAGTACGGGTGCCGATTTTCGAAGGCTGAGTTTTTGGATTGTTACAAAATGCTCAGGCTGACCCGAGCGAATTGAAAAGACAAAACACTTGAGTCAGAACTAAAAGATCTTATGCAAGTTAAATTAACGGTAAATATGAGTGCAACGACATCAGAGATGTTTACGGGGTTTGACATCTCCTATCAAGTGTCTAACCTGAATGCAATAACTTAAGAGATGTTCGGGATTCACATCTCCTAAGGATCCGTTAAACTATCTACTATGTAGTACAATACGCTATTATTATATGTCTATAGTAAAGTAAAAGTATTAAAATAGCGTTAAGGCGTTACTCATATCCCCCTTAACACATTTTATATTTTCCCATAGTCCATACACTGTATGCTCCTCCGAGAGGTTTACACAGAGGGCACCCCATAGGTATGGTACAAAACAAACTCGTAGAAGGCGCTTTAGGGCATGTGAACATGGCACTCGAGGCAATGCTAGGGTAGATATACCAATTGCAGATCCGGACTGGTGGTAACGCAAAGCAGCTACTACCGCCCACCTCGAAACACACTCCCAAATCAAAATCAAGGGTGGCCACCAAATCAATCACAAAGCAATAAAATGGTATCGAAGAAATGTGTCCGATCGGAGGAATGACCTCACTTGGCCCGGCATGGCTCCTGTTTTAGTCACATCTATGCTGACTCACGGGAGTCAGAGTCACGTCATACCTTATACAGAAATCATTCACCAAACCATCCTACTTCATTTCTAGAATCTCCACCACATGCACAGTTGTTAAAGTGGTTTTCGGTATTGGCAGAGACACTACGCCATAGATGACCTTTTGCAACATTTTTGCAAGGTGTTGCCAGCTAAAATGTTGCGACAGCTATAAAATTTTGGTCCTACTGCAATGTTGTATTTTTGGTGTTACCTTAGCCATAAAAATGTGTTGCTCTAGCTAAACAAGTGTAACACGATGCAACATTTTTATATAGTGTTGCTATAGATGTATTCAAATTAAAAAATTAATAAAATTAGCAATCCGCGTGAATACGATCCAACGATCTACATTTAATCTGGTTGTTAAAATGGATCACCACTGCAATTTGCCCTAAAATTTCGTTTTCCCGCCTGAACTAGTTCAGATCCCCTTTTGGTTTTCATTCCAATTTGCCTCCTCCCATTCGCCTCCGCCACCAAATTGTCACCCTCCTCTTCTTCTGCTTCCTCATTCGCCTCCGCCACCAAATTGTCACCCTCACCCCCAGCTACCCCCGACCGATCGCGACCATCTAGCTCTAACCAAAGCCCCGTCACGACACCAAAACCCGAAGCCAAACAAAGTTTTCCATTCAAACCCCTTTTGCCACCGCTGTCGTCGCCATTAGCTCTCACCTCCAACAGAATACTTGCTCGCCACCAACCCCTCTACCTTTCTCCTTTAGACTACTTCACCTGAAAACCCTTCTAGCGCCTTAATTTCTCCCAAAACCTGAACTGCCCTCGAGATTTAGTTGTCATTCTCGCAATAATTAATCCGTCCATGGCTCCTATATCAGGTACATCCCAGGCTGATCTCTTCGTACTTTCCCCTATGATTGTGGTTGCTTCACTTGGTACTGGTAATTTCAATAAGGTAGTACGCCCCTCATATGTTTGTGCAAATGCTCCTTTGGAACTTGTTAATGTTTCGGAATCTGGCTGGGTATCTACTGCTTCTGGATGCCCTGTGGCTCCATCGCAAGTTCAGAACTCGGACTAAGTGCAGAGAGATCTCATCCAAGCATTAAGGTTGGTTGGTTCACAATTGAATTTGGATGTAGTTGTATTCGTTGAAGGTTGGTTGGTTTGGTAAGTTATGGAAGTGATGGTGGAAGTAGGTGATGCAGAGGATTTTCAGTTTATAGAGTATTCAATTATTGAAGTGTGGATTGAATGATAGTGAGTGTTCTGGTGTTTATAGAGTATTGAAGGTTGGTGAAATTTGGGAAGTTTGGGAAAGTTGTAATATGGTGAAGGGTGGTTGCAATTGCAGTTTTTTGATAGTGAGTTGCTGTTTTGCTTGTTTGAAGAAGTGATGTTGGTGAAACAGGGGGATGGAGGAGCATGCAACTGTGAGGCTTTGGAGATTGTTTGTATTGACAATGGTAGAGTGCTGATGTGTATTGGTTAAGGAGAGAAGCTAATGTGGTGATTGGAAATTGAAAAGAGTTTGCAGTAGAGTTTTGGTGTTTGGCCGTAGGGGATTCAAGCAGATTTAGGCGAGGAGATGGAGGATAGGAATTAAAGGAGTAGAAAGCAATAAAAGTAGATGGGCAGTAGTTCCGATGGGTGATGAAGTTGCTGAGGATGGGGTTTGCGGGTTTGCTAAGTTCAGTTTTCATTTGTGCATCATTTTACGTCGTTTCAAAGAAGGCTCGATCCCCGCCGGGACTGCGGTGCCCCGGCCCCTGCCGGCGCTGCGCCCGGACCCGCTACTCGGCTCGCCTTCGGCTCGGCACTCGGCTCGTCATATATTTGTCAGTGTCGGTGTCTGTATAAATTGAAACTGCATATGTAATGAGTGAATTGAGTGATGTAGTGAGGAATATCTGTATATGTGAATATCAGTGTTATATATCATTGAATTGTAAAATAGTGGAGTCAGGAATTTGTACTATTTCAAATGTTGAAATAAAATATTTATTTAAATAAGTTACTGTTTAAATATCAAATTCTGTGCAATAGCATTTTATTAAATAAATATTTATTTTTATTAAAAAATCAAATATGCTCTACATTGTGGGCCCCACAAATTCAGAAAGTTAATATCTATAGCAACATTTTGGAATGTTGCTACAGATACCTATGGGTGTTGCCATAGACCCAAATAGGGTTCTATTGCAACAATATTACTTATGTTGCCTTAGATAGTCAAAATGTTGCCTTTGAGGTCTAAGGCAACGACAAAAATTGCATCACCCTAAAAGTGTTGTCATAGACCTATGGCAACATTTTTCGGGCCTGAACCAACATTTTTTTGTGTTGCAGAAGGTCATCTATGGCGTAGTGAGAGTATGACAATATCCGATCCTGGTCTCTTTAACAACCGAACGCTTATTTCACACCGGATGGTTCTTTTACATTTCAAAAGTAAATTCACAATTTATATCGAAATATCATATTCTCAAAACCATATCACTTTCGAAATTATATTCACTTTCAAATTCTTATCACATTTGAAATCATATCGTTTCCGAAATCATAGTTTCTTTCAAAAATCATATTTCCAAATAGGTTAATCCTTACTTCCAAATCATCATATTCAATTAATTATAACATTTAAATCCCAAATTTGGTTATAACAGCATTCGACCGTATTCACTTTAAAATCGAGGATTTAAGACATAAACACATCTAATTTATGTAGTTGAAATTTAGAAAGATAGTTTAGATAGTTATAAATAGTTTTAAATAGTTATAAATAGTTAAAATACTCTAAAATAATTTAAAAATAGTTTAAATACAATTAAAATAGATTAAATAGCTTTAAAATAGATTAATTAGGTTTAAATTAAATTAAATGGTTAAATTAGATTAAAATAAATTAAATTGGTTTAAAATAGGTTAAAATAATTTATATAGTTAATATAGGTTAAAATAGTTTAAAATTTTTGAATTCTTAATAATTAGAAATTTTAAAATAATATATTTTAAAACAGTTTATATTAAATATGAATTTGGAATTTATATAAATTTAACTATTTATTTTATTTCAACATATCTGGACCATTTCACATTTCCAAATCCCAAAACCCAATTTCTATCTTTCAATCCAAACTCTCAATAAAATTATTAAATTTTATATTGATTTCAATCCGTATTTGAAATATCAATTTAAATTATTCCAATTTCAATATATTACAAAGTTATATTTCAAACAATTCAAATAACTCAATTTCGATAAATTTCACTTATATTCAAAATTCAACTTTGAAAATTTCAATTAAATCCTTTTAACAATTTCTTTAAACCAATTCCAATTTTTTAACATAAACTTGAATTTCGATAATAATTCAATTTATATAAATCAAATTTTATTTCAAAATATCATTTAACTAAATCCAAAATTAAAGATTTAGAATCATTTAATTTAACCAATCCAGTGTCCGTATATAATTCTCTATCCTAGGGTCAAGTGATGCGGATATCTATCATTTCAATCCGCAATTTAAAATTTTACGGTTATATATCATTTCAAACCGCAATCCCGAATTAAATAAAATCCATAAAATCGCTCGAGTCTACCATTTCAACCCATAACGATTTTTCCTTAATCGATAGATCGTTCGGGTATATATCATTTCAACCCATGGTGATTTTCTAACAAAAATTAAGGGAACTTGCAGAGTGATAACATTATATAAATCAACCATGACATCCAATCATCCAATGTCAGCAATCAGACATCCATCACAATTATCATCCAATTCAACCAAGAAAATTACAACAAACAACTGATTATTATTCACAAGTAATTAACTGGCAAATTTAAATTCAACGATAAATTAAATGACAATTTAATTCAAAATAATTCAAATTAACAGGAATAACAATTTAAATATACCAAACAGCCATAAATAAATTCCTAATAACATCACAAATTTAATTTAACTAACATAAGAAATTTTAGAAGTTGTGAGTGGGTTAAAACACTCACCTTCGATTTTAAATCGAATTAAATCCAATTTAGGGCCCAAATTCAAACAGTCTCAGAATTCGTCCAAACCAACGTGAAAATGTCCAAAATTTTGATATGATCAAAGCGGAAGAAACCGCGCGTGAATTGGAGTTCGTATGCAAAAGATATGTGAGTTAGAAGTTATACGATTTAGAGAGAAAAATAATATAAAAAAAGAACGAACCAGTGGGAATTCGCCACGTCAACAAGGGAACACGTCACCATCTCCTGAAATGTTCGAACCCAGCACGCTCTAGCCCTCGTATGCGAGCACAAATGCTCAACCGCCACGATCGCCCCTTCCCCTTGCCGGTGCGGCATAGCTATAATTTGCAGTTATTGTCTTAACTCACGTAAATGTAACACTTAATTTCATTTAATTATATTTGATTTCCAATTTAATTTAACGGACTAAATAAATAGGTAACATATAATAGTTTGCCACCATTAACTTTTAATCACATTAATAAGTTATAATTTATAACCAAATGTTATAGTTACTCACATAACACTGATTTTATTCAATTACCATAAATTATATATTATTTCATTAATTGATTCAATATTTATAATTTGTTTTCCTATATTCATTTTATAACTAAGTATAACCTTTTAAATCGTTCAATTGATTGGAATTTATTTTAAATTGTTAATGATTAACTTTAAATAATATTGTTACCTTTCATTCTAGTTATTATTCCCATTATAAATTTTAAATTTTAATTTCTTCCAACATTAAATTACAAATTTTATTAAATTAACTAAATTTTTTATTTATCGAAAATTACGGGTCGTTACAAAAGCACTATAACGGGTTCTCATAGATTATACTCCTAGAATTGGAGATCTTGAACCACAACCCGCCAAATATTGGCCTTCCCAGATAATTCCTAAATATAGGAATTATAATCTCAAAAACCCTCCATAAATTGGCTAAATAACTCAGAAATCAATAACCCATATAGTTTCGATCGTACAAGTCCGGAATAACCGATAAAGTAAACTCACGTGTCCCATACCACGGGTTTTACTAAACCATTTAATTCTCTTTCTCATACGTCCGAAAAATGTAAAAATATTGTATATTATTTATAAAATAATTTTCTAGAGAAAACGGAATTTTAAAACAATTTTCCAAAATCAATTTGAAAGCAATTTATCGAAAATCCTCCTTATTATAGAAAATAAGTATATTTTAAATACTATAAAATAATTTAAAAATGATCTATAAATATTGAAAAATATTTATTTCAAATTCATTTGATTTATAAAATTATTTCAAACATCATTCTATAAACATTTGCTTGAAACAATAGAAATCGCGGAAAACACTGGAATTTCAATATTCGAAAACATAACGAAAACCCGACAATCCGAGGCTCGGATTGACCATACGTTTTGCTCATCCATATGTAGATTAGAGCACTAGAAGTTCGTCTATTGGAGCACCAAAAATTCATCTCAAATTGCATTAGAAATAGCACCAAAAATTATAGCAAAAGCAAACAAAAGCTGCAAAAAGGCCCAGGATAAAAGGCCATCAGCTCTAGTACTTGGGCCAGCAGAGCTCGACCCCGCCTTTGGGCCGGTCGACCGCCAAGTCGACTGCCCGGTCGACCTGGTGGGTGCTGAGTCGACATCCCTGTCGACCCAGGCTACGGATTTGATTCTGGTGTATTTTCTGGCTCGTATTCAACTTTGAACAACAATTTGGCATAGCAAACGATCGAGTTTTGCAATGAAAATTGACATGCATATAGTTTAACAACTAAGATGCAATCTGGAAAAGATCCGACAGCAATTTGAGGTAAAATCAAGAAGTTATGGCCACTTAAAGTGGCAACTAGAAATAAGAAACTCTTTAAAACAACAACAGAGAAAGATACGTAACATAAGCTTTTACAGAGCAATTTCTATGCAGCAGCACTTATTCTAGTTAGCATTTGTGAGTACTAAACTCACCTTAGCAATTTGGCAAGAATTCGATAGCAAGTTGCGAGCTTTGGTGAAGAAGAGAAGCTTCAAGACCCTGTAAAGGCTAGAAATGAAGCATGAAGAACAAATAAAAGAAGTTACAGACAATTCATCTCAAGCTCAAAGATTTTGATGAAAACTTTTGGTATTGGATAGAGATTACCTTGTATAATCTTATTTAGGTGGATTTCTTCTTTAATTTGCAGCAAATTGAGTGGGAATTTGATTTAGTTTAAGGAAGCCATTATTTTCTCTTATTTTCTTTTACTGTGAAGTTTTGTTTTTGAGAAGGAAGAAGTAAAACAACGTACTGTATGTTTTCCTCTTACCAGAAGTATCCAGATTAAAGGTTAATGGATCCAAACCTAACCCAAAAAGCCCAACTCCATTTATACTTAGAGAAAATATTAAGATATGCACACTTTTAACCTATATTATCAACATATACACTAGTTTCTCAAATTTTAAAACCAAATGAAATATGTACAACCAATTTGTATGTAACTAAAATTGTTATATACACAAAATAAAATTTATTTCAACTATAAAAAGTTATTTTTAACAATAAAACATTATTTTTAACAATATTACACAATCTACACTATGTTAGCGTAAAAATACTATTTTTACTACAACAATTTGTACAAAAATTGTTATCTTGTCAAATAAATTAAAATAAATCATTTTAACTCTTTTTAGTCATCGAAATATTATTTTCAAACAATATTTCATCTATTATTTTAATAAAACACATATTATCTTCATATTTTTCATTTTAAATTCAATAAAAGATTAATATTGACAATGTTTTCCAACATTGTTGTATTTGCCCAAAAAAATTGCAATTTGATTATTTTCTACTCAAATTTTCAAAATAAGTTTTTAGAACTTCATTTTCATTACTTTAGATTTATTTCAACAATTTAACGTTGGAATACATCACCTAATTAATTTATTAGCTCCAAACTAATAAATATCCAATATTTCAATTCGTTTAAACCAAATACTTATCCAATCAATATTTAATCCCATATTCTCAAATAAACAAAATAAAGTTCCAAACTTTATTTTTGCCATTTTTAATTACAAAATTCATTGTTTATTCCAAATAAAAAATTTAAAGTCTCCAATTATATTTTAATTTACAATATTAAATTATAACCTCCGTTATAATTTAATATATACAGGTAATCTCAAAACCAGGGTTGTTACATATTCAAATCTGAACATTTAATGAAACTTAACAAATGATGACTTAGAAGATGAAAAATTATAGTTTTTACTATAGCAATAGTTTTTCGAATCAACAGGAGAGAATTATAAGCAATAAGTAATTATAGTGTTAAGTCATAGTGTTAATGTAAAATAGATGAGGTCTATATAGAAAACAACAGTTATTATTGAAATTGTGCACTTTGTAATATCTAGAGCTTCATTTTTTTTAATAAAAAACATCACTTAGAAGTTTTGCATTATTTTATAGATTAGTCTATATAGGTTGAAAACTTGTGATGTTATTATGTATACAATGTGAAATTCTAAGTTAATACATATAGAATTAAGATATGTACTTTACCTTCTCCAGAAAATTTCAAAGCTAATCAAGACCGTCTTATTAAATACACCAATATGTAAACTAATGAAGACCATCCTATTAACTACATATACTACTATTTTATACATGTAGACAAAATACAATATAAATGCGAATACTACCATTTCTATATTGAATTTCAATATAATACCAATTCCATCAATTAACAACAATTTTCATAAAAAGAAAGATTTTAATTTAATCCTCCTGAATCACTGAGCATGTCTAATTCATTTCATCATTTATTTCATTTGACCGCTAAATATTTGTTTCCAAAATAAAAAAGAAAGTAGAATCAACTTTCTAATTTGACACAAAATAATCTTCCACTTTAGCATACCTTTATGAAGGCAATGCCAATTTTTCTTTCTTTTATTGCATCGAACCATATAATAAAATCATGAGAAAATATATAATACATTCAACAAAATCCTCACATGTAATGAAGTGATGGATCTAAAATGGCCCTACATATCAAGGTCTCTTAAACCTATTATTCTCCTAATAAAATTTATGCTTTCCCAATTTAAACTAAACGCATTTTCAACCTATTTCAGAACTTAAATTATAATAAAAAAGGAATACATATAACTTTTAAAATTGAAAATATAGTATTACCTTATACGCCAAAGAAATGATTGTAAGCTTAGGTTAGTAATGAATGGAAGTGCTCCGAGAGCTTGTTCATAATCCATGGGTTTCATGTAAAGTAAATCAAATACTCAAATCTAAACATTTAATGAAACAAATAATGACTTGGAAGATGAAAAACAATAGTTTTTTTACTATAGTAAGATTTTTTTGAATCGATAGGAGAGAGAATTATAAGCAATAAGTAATTATTGGGTTAAATAGGTGTTATTGTAAAAATAGATGAAGCCTATAAAGACATCTACAGTTATTACTGAAATTGCCCTTTTGTAATTTCAAGAGCTTCGGTTTATTAATAAAAAACATCATTTAGAAGCTTTGCGTTGTATTATAGATTAGTTGATATAAGTTGAAAACTTGTGATGATATTATGTATACAACGTGAAATTCTAAGTTAATATAAAGTTTACCTTCTTAAAAAAGTTTCAAAACTGATTAAGACCATCTTATTAAATACACTGATATGTAAACAAATGTAGACCATCCTCTTAACTACATATACTACTATTTATATATGTAGACAAAATACAATAAAAAGGTTATAAATGCAAATACTACCATTGGTACATTGCATTTTTATACAATACTAATTCCATTAATTAGACAACAATCATCATAAAAAGAAAGATTTTATTTAATTTAATCCTGAAGCATTATTAACGTCTTATTTTTTCATCACTTATTTCATTTGACAACCAAATATGTGTTTCTAAAATACAAAAGTAAGTAGAATCAACTTTCTATTCAGGCACAAAATAATCTTCCACTTTAGCATACCTTTATGAAGGTAATACCAATTTTTCTTTCTATTATTGCATAGAACCATATGTTAAATCATAAGAAAATATATAATACATTCAACTAATTCCTCACATGTAATGAAGTGATAGACCTAAATTCGCCCAACATGTCAAGGTCTCTTAAGCCTACTATTCTCTTAATAAAATTTATGCTCTGGCAAATTAAACTAAATGCATTTCCAGCTTATTTCAAAACTCTAAATGGAGTAAATATAACCTTTAAAAATGAAAGAAAAGGTAATACTTACTTACCATTTGGTGGAAATGGCAGAGATTTGGTTACTAAAGCCAAATTTTGCAATTCGTTGGATCAAATAAGATATTAGGCTGAAAACATTAAAGGACATAAGACTAACATACACTATGGATCTGAGGATGAAGCTAAGATAAAATCTTCCAAAAGAAGAGCAATAATTTTGTGTGGCACGGTAGGGTGTAATTTCACATAGATACGATAATGATTTGTGGGCAATAACCGATATTTTTACGTTCTTGTCATTTTTTGCAATCTTTGTTCAAGTATGTCCATTTTCTAGATTTAGGAAATATTTTAAGTCCATGGAAGTAATGGGTAGTTCAAAGTGAAGAAAAATTCTTAACGTACATAACATTTAATAGGAAAATAGTACGAAGGACAAAATTCATCAAAATTTTAACTTCAAGGACACGCTCTCAATTTTTTAGTGAGAATGATAAACTTTTCAACTAAATATGGCAGAAAGACAAAATTTCGATGAGAATGACAGTGCCATTATGTAATATTAGTTTTTGTATTTACTAAATTAAAAGAAGGATAGAACACTAATGTTTTAATTTTATCATGTAATAGTCGATCTTACCTTGTGATAGCATTTTATTTACAATTGATACGATTTAGTAACATTTGGTACTTGATAGTTTTCTTTTTGCATAACTTTTTCATATAATGATACTATACAGTATCATTTTTACATGCTTTGTCCTTATGACTAAATCTTGAAGAAGGTGGCCTATAGGCTAAAAAACTTTGGAAGTTTGTCATTTAGACAACCCCTAACATTTAGTTATAGAAACATGACAAATATGTACATTTTTGGCATTGCTAAGAACCTTCGCCATTCGAAAATGGCTTATTAGTGGATATTAATATTTTTATAACTTCGTGAAACCTGGCTTTAAAATTAGATTAGAATAATGTTTGATAATGATGTGTTCTAGATTATGATTTATTCGGACCCACATATGTACGCACTATACAAAATAAAATCTATATAATAGCAAAACCTTAATTTGAAGCTTTTGAAATGTCTATAATACCCTTTTAAATCTCTAATTTGTGACAGGGGCATTTTCGTCATTCCTTTATCCATGTCACCGACCCACCTATGGTATTCACGTCTTTTGCACGAACTCTAACTGCAATTGCGATTTACCATCTTCCTCATTCTCCAATGCATAATTTTTTTTCAAGGCTCGCTCTTTCAAATTATGAAATCATCCTCGTGTCAATTGAGTTATGAGCAACTCAAGCGGTTCATCAATAGATAACATTCTAGCAAATCAGGCACAACCAAGAAAATCGGGCCAATATCGGCAAAGCTTTGCCAGTTGTGGGAAGAATAGATCTTGCTAAACGCGACAACATTCATCATTATTAGAGGCTGCAAAACATCTTAGAAAACTTCACAATCTCCACAATTTGTCACCACTTAGGCAAAGGTTCAGACAAATGGAGGTATAAATCAGGCATGTAATGTGGTTTAGGTCATTTTTAGGCTAAGGTAAAATCATAATTTAATGTGTATTTGCTAACTCATTAGTATAAAATGATGTGATTCATTATTCATTTGTTGGCTACAAATCATTGTCACGTCCTCTGATTTTGATACCTTTGATGTAGTTGGGGACTGAAATTTTGGGGCATGTGTTCAATTCCTTTTTGATGTGAAGTGAGCCAGTTATAATACACAAATCAAAGAATGATATGGTGGCTTCAGCGGGAAAGATGAACAATTCGGGTTTGTCAAATATGGTTACTGAGGTGTGTTGATACACGAAGATTTTGATCAATGACAATGAGCTTCAACAAAAAAGAAGAAATACATTTAAAATCAGAGGAAGATCAATGAAGACCAAAGTGAAAACATGAGTATGATTTTTATGGGTCCAAGTCTAGATTATTTGTTAAAATCTATCCTCAAGAGATTTGCACGAACACTAAAACACTTCCTTTAAACTTCATTTTTATAAATACTTTTAGTGTGCAAATTTTCACAGTTCAGTCGACTGAACAGGCATGGCCAGTCGACTGAAACTGGCATAGAAATAAAAACATACACAGTTTCAGTCGACTGAACTCCCTGAACAGTCGACTGAACACAGACCTGAAAATTTTCCTTTATATTTTTAGTCGACTGGATCTCCTGCTCAGTCGACTGAATCTGTAACTGCGAATTTTCTATGAATAGACACCTTCTTCCTCCCAAAAGTTGCAACCATTCTCCAATGGAAACAGAAGCATCTCTTCCCTGCATCTCTAGCAAACAAATGCAACTCTTCTACAAGTATAAATACATTGTTTTAACAATTACAAATAACCAATTCTACTTGCTTTAATCTCTCTACTTACTTGAACATACTTTCAGATTCTTTTAAGTTTTCAAAAGCAAACTAATTGCTTGAATCTCTGTTTTAAATTATAACATATCTTGATTCATAGCAATTCACATTTCCTAAATCTTCACAAACACTTTGTATACTCTCGAGGATAAGATTATAGGAAAGTTGTACTAAATTGACTCATTAGTGTTATCAAGAACACAACAAGTCAGAAATACTTTTTGTATCCAAGTTGAAGTCCTGGAACAGGACCTATCACAAGAATATTCTCTTCGGTAGTTGAGGCAAGAAATCCCGTTCGGTTGTTCGAGTAAGTTGTAAACCTATTCCTCTGGGTTAAGTGAGGGTTGTTGGTTAGTTGAATTCCTAAGAGGAGCTTAGGGACTGGACGTAGGACAAGAGGTCCGAACCAGTATAAAGTCTTGGTGTCTACTTTACTTACTGCTTACTACTATCTACCTAGACTATTTCACTATTCCATATTATACGATCCTACCGCATAGACTCTTTCAATTGGTATCGGAGCAAGGTTGTCCTATAACCATAACACCGTTATTTGACATATTGATAATATGGAAAACAACACAAGCACAACATCTACCTACAACTCTACATTTGCGGAAGGACAATCTACTCAAAGACCTCCTCTATTCAATGGACTAAACTATAATTATTGGGCTACAAGGATGAGGATTTATATGCAAGCAACAAGTTTTGAAGCCTGGAATGCAACACAAGCAGAACTCATTGTTCCCACAACGGAATATTCTACATGGACACATATTCAGAAGAATGAAGCTAGTGCAAATGCCAAAGCTATGAATATGTTATTTTGCGCTTTGGATAGAAATGAGTTCAATCGTGTTAGCATTTGTACTACTGCACATCAGATATGGAGTACACTTAAAACCATACATGAAGGCACAAACAAGGTCAAACAAACAAAGATTTCCATGCTAAAGAACCAGTTTCAAAACTTTAGAATGCGACAGAATGAATCCATCAATGACATGTACTCCAGATTTCAAGACATTCATCATGCCTTAATAGGACTAGGAGAAAAATACATGGATTTTGATATTGTATCTAAAGTTCTAAATTCACTCACTGATGAATGGGAGAGAAAAGTCTTAGCAATCGAAGAAGCAAACGATCTATCTACAATGAGACCAGAAGAATTAATTGGAAACCTTATGTCTTATGAAGTTAACATGCAAGCTAAGAAAGATCAAACACAGGAAAGAAAAAATGTGGCTTTTCACGCAGAAAAGGAAGAATCAAAGTCTGAAAATGAGGATCTAGAATTTATTGCCAAAAATGTCAAGAAATTCTTAAAATATAGAAAAGGAAATGAAAACGGTTTCAAAAAGAATTTCTTGAACAAACCTTCATCCTCAAATATGGAATGTTTTAATTGTCACAAGAAAGGTCATATGATAAAAGACTGTCCGGAGCTAAAGAAGGAGAATCAGAAAAACTTCAACAACAAGAATAAGAAAGACAAATGTAAAAAGAAGGCATTCTCTGTAACATGGGACGATTCAGATTCATCTTCATCTGAAAGTGATAATAATAGCGACAATGAACAAGCAAATGTATGCTTTATGGCTCAAGAATCTGAGGTTAGTAATTTAACTTTCGACGATTTAATTGATGTAAACACAGAACTTTTGAGCACAATAAAAATTCTTAAAAAGAAACTCAAGGAAACTCGTGAAAATCAAAACAAAGCTGAATTTGAAAGAGATATGTTAAAAGATGAAAAGAAAATTCTAGAAGAAGAACTTGAAAAAGTTCAAGAGTCTCTTTCAAATTCGGAAACTCAATTATCACTTTTAAGTCAAGAAATTGAAACTCAGAAGACAAAGAATGATATAATTGTCTCTGAAAATCATGAGTTAAAAACTAAGATTAGACAAGTTGAGTTAGAAAATAATAGTCTTCAAGTTAGATTAGATAACATCACTAAAAATGTCTCTAATTTTAACAAAGGAAGAGAAAATTTATCTAAGATTTTAGAAAATTCTCAATCCTCCTCAAATAAACATGGATTAGGATATATAAAAGAGTCAAAAATTCCTAAAAAGAAAAATACAAATTTTAAAAGGAATATTGATTCAAAACAACAAATGTTATTAAGAGAACCTATTAGAACAAAAGAAGAAACTAAGATAGTTAAAATTTGGGTTCCAAAGACTAACAATATTTTAATTAGGAATAAATATATTAAAGCATTTATGGATAGTGTTCATAATAATAAAAATTATATTTATAAAAAGGATACTGAACCAAATTGGGTTTGGTTTCCTAAGTTCTAACTTTTAGGACCCTATTGAAAGGTGGGTACCAATATTGTATTTATTTTTTGCAGGTCCCACTCAAGAAAAGAAAATGAATTTTGGATAGTAATTGATTTGTTTGACAATTATATACTTCTATAAATTATTACTTCCTTTTTGTCGATGACAAAGGGGGAGAAATCTGTGTAGCTAACTCTGTTTTGTAGGAAAGATAGGTGCATTCATTCAGGGGGAGAAAAATAGCAAATACATCTCTGTAACACATTAATGTTGTCATCAATCAAAAAGGGGGAGAATGTTGATACACGAAGATTTTGATCAATGACAATGAGCTTCAACAAAAAAGAAGAAATACATTTAAAATCAGAGGAAGATCAATGAAGACCAAAGTGAAAACATGAGTATGATTTTTATGGGTCCAAGTCTAGATTATTTGTTAAAATCTATCCTCAAGAGATTTGCACGAATACTAAAACACTTCCTTTAAACTTCATTTTTATAAATACTTTTAGTGTGCAAATTTTCACAGTTCAGTCGACTGAACTCCCTGAACAGTCGACTGAACACAGACCTGAAAATTTTCCTTTATATTTTCAGTCGACTGGATCTCCTGCTCAGTCGACTGAATCTGTAGCTGCGAATTTTCTATGAATAGACACCTTCTTCCTCCCAAAAGTTGCAACCATTCTCCAATGGAAACAGAAGCATCTCTTCCCTGCATCTCTAGCAAACAAATGCAACTCTTCTACAAGTATAAATACATTGTTTTAACAATTACAAATAACCAATTCTACTTGCTTTAATCTTTCTACTTACTTGAACATACTTTCAGATTCTTTTAAGTTTTCAAAAGCAAACCAATTGCTTGAATCTCTGTTTTAAATTATAACATATCTTGATTCATAGCAATTCACATTTCCTAAATCTTCACAAACACTTTGTATACTTTCGAGGATAAGATTATAGGAAAGTTGTACTAAATTGACTCATTAGTGTTATCAAGAACACAACAAGTCAGAAATACTTTTTGTATCCAAGTTGAAGTCCTCTTCGGTAGTTGAGGCAAGAAATCCCGTTCGGTTGTTCGGGTAAGTTGTAAACCTATTCCTCCGGGTTAAGTGAGGGTTGTTGGTTAGTTGAATTTCTAAGAGGAGCTTAGGGACTGGACGTAGGACAAGAGGTCCGAACCAGTATAAAGTCTTGGTGTCTACTTTACTTACTGCTTACCACTATCTACCTAGACTATTTCACTATTCCATATTATACGATCCTACCGCATAGACTCTTTCAAGGTGGTGGAACACATAGTGGTTTTTCGAATTTGATCCGAGTGAGATCTTACTACCTAGATTGTCTTTCAATATTTTCAGCAGGATTGATATTCTTCAAACTATTATTGTAATCCCTCCTTTTATTTGATAACCAAACATTGACATAAATTTTTGAAAAAAATATAATTAAGTTCTACATGAATCATTTAGGAATATGCTATGTTGGGTTATCAAAGCTGATCATTTTTTGTTTTCTTTCAGTTTCAGTTACAGTACTTATACTCAAGAAGAGCATAATTTGTGAAAGCTTTGTTTTTTAGGGCTAGATCTTATTTGACAGCTACACTTGGTATGAAATTAATATTGTTGTACAATTAATTATTGTCATTTAAACTATACAATGAAATATTATTACATTTCATTATTAGCTTGAATTATATAAGGTTTATTATATGCTTTATACTAAAGCCTTTGATGTATGGATCGCCTATAAACTACAGTACATTTTTTTTATACTTCATAGTTTACTAAGACATTACTGTAATAATTGTTGATCAATAGTTGAACCAGTCAGACTATAATGATTAGTTTAGCATTTTGTAGAAGTCTAATATGTAATGGATCAACCTTTGCATAAACTCTCTTAATTTATAGTAACAGTTTTTTGGTTGTATGTATGAAAAGAGTCACAAGTCCCTGTTTTTGATGTTGTTATACAAAAAGTCCGTGCAGAAATGAATATGTAAATTTGGTCTCTATTTTTCAAAAATAAAAAAACGCAAAGTGTCTTGCACTTTTCTGACAGAAAATGCAAGATATCTTGCACTTTTCTAATTTTGAAATATTTTTCGAAAATTTCAAAAATTTTGAAAGCGCAAGTTAACTTGCACTTTCTATCAGAAAAGCGCAAGCTAGTTTGCGCTTTCTAATTTTGAATTATTTTTTGAAAATTTAAAAACTTTTAAAAATTTGAAAAGCGCAAGCTAGTTTGCGCTTTCTGATTTTGAAAATTTTGAAAATTTAAAAAGCGCAAGCTAACTTACATTTTCTGATTTAGAAAAAACAGGAACTTAATTTACATACTTATTTCTACAGGGACTTTTCTTGTAACATCATCAGAAATAGGGACCTTTCGTGCAAAGCCCCATTATATTATGTACTTAAATCAATGCTATTGGTTCATTTTATCTATGGAATGTTATGTAAGTTAGTGACAATTGGATAAGTATAAAATATTTGATACAATTCTATTTAATTATTAGTTTGACGGTAGATTACACGTTTATATGATGGTAAAAAGTTCATAAATATTTAAATGATGTCAAAATGGATTTTTAATTATCATAAGTATTGTCAATGCGCATATCCACTATTTCATAACAAAATAAGTGCTCTATTCACTATTTCATAACAAAATATGTACTCTAGACTAAAGTTCTAAAGATTTTGGGTTCGAACCACAAGGGCATCAAAATTATGTTGCTATCAATTTCACTAATTTTTCACCAAAAGCTTTTATAGAAGACAAAAATGAGATGGTTTTTTCTATGTACATGTGCATCGCACGTGCATGAGTACTGGTATGTATAAGAGGAAACATGTGCAACAATTTTTCCATTATGTTGAAGTTTGAGATGTAAAATGTATCTGACTCTAGTGCAAAATATCAGACTATATCAACCCAAGCCCAACAATCATTATAGGGTGCACCTTGTTATTTAAATTGTAAATATATCACACAATTGGATGAAAACATGCAAATTCTGCATATTTACTTTGTCCTGTAATTTAAAATTTTTAAGATTCCTTGTAGTTAATTAACTTGAAAAAGCTTGCATGTACGTCATAACAGTACAAAATGATACATGGCGGACCTTAGATAATTAGACTATAATGTCCCATGACTTCAACTATTTTATTTGTTGTGTGGGGCCTCCTCTATAGAAGTCTCTGCATAAGGTAAGGTATATTTGTGATAGAACATTGTTAAAAGATGATATTAGCACTACAAAAACTGGCTCAACTTGTACCCCAATGGGCGTTTAAGCTTTTTTGCATGCATTGTTATAATGCACGAATAAGAGATTAGCTAGGCCAGATTTTGTTTCTTAAATTGTACACGAAAACTCTATGCTCAATGCCGCTTCTGCTGTGAATTATACCTTTTGTTTTCATTATCTCAATCATAGGTACAAATTATTTGAGCTCAGCAAGTTCAATAGCTGCTAGAGCAATATTAAACAGTACAGAATGTTTGCAAGGTAGGAGATTAATGTTGCAACATCTAAAGTAAAATATGCATGTGTTCTATATGAGACAAATTATACAACCAAATTCTTAGGTTAGTACAAATTAATTGATCTCCACTTAAATGTATTGGTGTTCTCTGTTGAATTTTGATATTTCATTCAATTCATGCACATGTGTAATATTCCTAGTTCAACACATTTATTTGATGATTACGTGTGCTATTTGGATATACTTAGCCGATAATTTTGTCTATGATGGTATTATAATAAAACTGCGTTATCACTATTTATGAGACTTACTTATATATGGCACGTACAATGAATTGTCCTCACATGCATACTTCAATATGATACAAAATGAAATTTGCATTTTGTATTTATACAGCATGTTTCCTGGAGTCATAAACTGTATGATGCGTATATTTTTTAAATCTGCAAAGGCAAAAAAATACTGGGAAAAAGAACCACACATCCTTTCTCGTCTTTCGCTAAATTGCTTTAACTTCCGTTATGTTCTTTGTATAAAAAAATTGACTGCCTTGTATTTCGTACGATTCAGACTCAACTTATCATTGAAGTTTAAAACTGAAATCCCACCAAACAGTCATCAGTGTAGATATTTTGTCCACTACAATAAATAGATATTGCACTAACACAAACGGACATTTTAATATTAATTTGGGTAGTGCATAAGACCATAACCAACAACATGGCTTGTTCACTTCACTCTCTCTCTCTCATGCTTTTGGACTGACCAAACGAGATACGCAACCAAATAAGTACAACTAGCCACGGACAAATTTAAAAAAAAACTTTGTTTATAACAGCGAAGACTTCGCCGTTATAAATTATATATAACATTCACGGTTTATAAAGGCGAAGATTTCCTCTTATAAATTTATAACGACGAAATCTTCGCCTTTATAAATTTATAACGGCGAAGGCTTCATCTTTATATTGCCGGTCTCTGTTAACTCAAATAGCCACGAAATCAACTCAAACTAGCCACGAAGAAGTAAACAAGCCACACATGGTTGCTACATGCCTTGTTTAGCAACTGAACAAGTCATTGTTGGTTGTGCCTTAAATATAAAAAAATATGTGAGATATTTCTTTAAAAAGGAGCTATATTACACAGAGAAACGGAAGATATAAACGTTTAGAGAAAGAAATATAGAATTTCATTACAAATTTTCTTTCATTATTTTCCGTACAAAATGAGACAAAACTGCTCTATTTATACTCAATATTCAGAGAGCACATTGGTCCAACGCCGGCTGCTCGATGGATGATTTTGTAATCTTCCACTTTCTATTCACTACCATTTTTGCTGAAAACCGAAGCAGTAATTCGCTGTGAAATTCCATGAATCGAGTTAGGTGGTCAATAATCAAGAAATTTTTGGGTTTTGATCTATGCAGGAAAGTAGTAATGAATTTGCTAAGAAAAGAGTTGGTTTATGCAGTGGAAGAGTAGGGAGGAAAAGTTATCATCGCTGCGTGAATGAAGGAAATTTCAATGACTAAAATATCCTCGCCCTACAATAGAAAGTTAGAAGGTTGTTTTTGACATTTCAAAAGCTCCAAATGATGGTTTCCTCGTTATATATAGATATTTGGAACTAATGGTACATGCGATACTGATATACAAAATCAATGATTAGTACGTAAAATCTTTATGTTCAAACTCCTTTATTAAATTAATATACTTAAAATCCATACTTGTACGTAACATCTGCTGATAAACGCAAACTAAATATAAGTAAAATCTTTAGAAAAATAAGAACCATGTGCTCGAATCTATACTTAATTATACTCAAAACCAAAATATGTTATTTTTTAAAATCCATATTTAAAACTGATATATTCGATACTTTTATGTTTAAACTCTGAAAACATGTATTGACTTGAAATTAATATATACAAGAGATCTGATATCCAAAGTCTATACATTTGAAAGTTGCACATATGCAAACGTATGTACATGCATGCATGCATGCATGTAATTTGATTTATACCAGAACCAATATATCTGAAATTGTCCTTATTTAGAAACTCAAACATACTCTGAATTTTAGTACTAATACCTATTCAAAGCATTTGTTTTCAAAATCAAAATCAAAATCCATAAGTATTTGGAAGCTGATACATTCAAAATTTTATTCTTTTAAAACCTTGGGTTTGTGAAATATGTACGTAAAAAACTTATGGTTTTCAAGTTTATAAACATCTCATATTTGTATGAGGCTAAAATTTATACACCCGAAACATCAAATTCTCAAAACTTGCCATATATCGAACTCGATTTATGTCCACAATTTGGCATTTGAAACTCACTCACATGTATATCTAAAACCAAAACGTTGAAACTGACATAGATTAGAAACATATATGCCCTTGAAGCTATGCATTTGCATTTGAAAAATTTATGAATATTTTTATCAAAAGCAGGCATATGCTCAAAATTTATATGTATACATTGAAACCAAAATGCGTGTTCAATAACATATACATATTCGAAATCTGTATATATGTGAAACTATTTGAAAATACTCATATTTGAAAGGCTTTCTATTCGAAAGTTAACATATATTTGTATTTGAAATCTTCATATCTAAAAACTTAATAAACAGATCCAGATATATAAACCTTCCCATTTTTGAAAATACATAATTAAAGCTTGGAAACATATACTACAAGTCAACTATTTTATGAAACCCGTGTTTCTTTGAAAACTAAGAATGTTAGGAGATTTATATTTTAAACTGATATATGAAACTGTTGGAAACAATGGCTATCTTCGGCTGAGTCGTGGACAAGTCACTCTCTTGGAGACGTTTCGGTGATCTGCTCAAAGGTGCAAGCAGTTCGTCTCTATCACCGCCGCCTCTAGGATAAAACAGCCTCTCGAAAGTTTTGTGGTATCGGTTCGTTTGCACGGACGAAGCGATTCTGGTTGCACTCAAAAAACTCGTTGCTCGATTTTTTTTTTTTTTAAAAGGGAAAAAATGTTGTTCTTTTTATTTTCGTCTTCGTATCTGTTCAGAAGACGGAAGAGCAAAAGAACGTTACTGAATGGGGGGATACGTGGTTTTGAAAAACGGATCTGAGAAATACCGGGTCAAAAAATAAATAAACGTTGCGTAACGTTCTTCAATACGGGCTTCTTACCGTTCCAGCCCGGTCAGAAAACGGTAAATAAATTTGTACCAAAAATATAAGTATTACACCACTACAAGCCCGAACTCGAACCCGAGCCCGGCCCGGGTCGGATCGAGTCGAGTCGGTCGGTCGCGCGCGTGTGGTGGTCAAGCATGGTCTCCCTCCTCACAAAAGAGCATCATTGGGTGCCCAAAATGCCCAACTTAACTTCAAAGAATCAAGTATAAATACTTGATTCTTCTATATAATCCCACAATGTGGAACTATTCATATTCCCATAGGAGCCATATCATACTTAGTCAAATTTTTAAGAATTCATTCATAAGTAAAAACATTTCCAACAATCCCCCACTTGAATTTTTAAAACTTATTTCGAGCAATTTCTGAAAACCATAAGATTGTGCATAAACAAAGGTGTCTTTCAACTTGAACCTTTGCATAGTGGATAAGATTCAGTTTTTACTAGAGTGACACGTGGTCTTGAACTCTATTCCTGACATCAGACCACACACAATCTTTCTAGAGTGCAATCAAGTAAGCCCGTGCATTTATGGCCATGCACGTCCATCCCAGTTTAGTGAATGCTCTAGGAGTTTTGCCCAAAACTCCATAGGAAACGGCCAAATTTCCACATTCACACAGGTGAGTCTATCAAGAGTACTCCTGAAGGTAGGTACTCCACTCCAAATGGAGTATAGATCTCATTAAGAGTTTCTATTAACTCAACCTCTAATCACTTCAGGAATATATGCTTTTATATACATGAAAAATAGCATATTCAACTCATATCACTACACAACTTGTTCTTACCCATTGAACCTAGTTCTTGGGATCTCCAATCAGTAGGTCGGGTTACTATTGTGCGTGACTCAACAATCTAAGGGCAATAGTCCCATTTTTCTAGAAGTTGTAAAGACTTTCTCTCTGGCTAGTCCTTTCGTCAAAGGATCTGCCAAATTCTCCTCACTGCGTATGTGATCCACTCTAACAGATCCTGAATAGAGTAGCTCTCTAACAATGCTGTGCTTACGACGTATCTGTCGTCTCTTACCATTATAATAACGGTTCTGTACTTTTGCAATAGCCGCGGTACTATCGCAATGAATCAACACAACTGGTATCGGTTTTTCCCATAAAGGAATCTCAGCTAGCAGATTTCTTAAATACTCTGCTTCTTCACTAGCTGTAGCTAGTGCTATCATCTCAGACTCCATAGTAGACTGAGCCAAAATTGTCTGTTTCTTGGATTTCCAAGAAACAGCTCCTCCAGCAATGCTAAATATATAGCCACTAGTTGCTTTTGAATCATCAGATAAAGTATTCCAGTCTGCATCGGTGTAACCTTCAAGCACAGCTGGAAACTTTTCATAATGTAACCCTAGGTTCATGGTTCGTTTTAGGTATCTCATGATCCTCTCAATAGCATGCCAATGCTCTATACCAGGTCTACTAGTAAACCTGCATAATAATCCCACGACATAGGCAATGTCGGGTCTAGTACAATCAGTGGCATACCTAAGGCTGCCAATGATGCTCGCATAATCAGACTGTCTTACACCTTCACCAGTGTTCTTGAATAGCTTTACACTAGGATCATATGGTGTACATGCAGGTTTACAGTCAAAGTAATGTATTTCTTTAAGATCTTCTCAATATAATGAGATTGATCCAAAGAAAGTCCCTTATCAGACCTAGTAATCTTAATACCAAGGATTACACTTACTTCACCTAGATCTTTCATATCAAAGTTGGCACTTAACAAAGATTTAACAGTGTTTATGGCATGAATGTTTGATCCAAAAATAAGTAGATCATCTACATACAAACATATTATAGTGCAAATGTCATTTTCAGATTTATAATAAATGCATTTGTCACTTTCATTAACTTTGAAACCATTTGAGATTATTAAGTTATCAAATTTTTCATGCCATTGTTTAGGTGCTTGTTTTAAACCATATAAAGATTTATCTAATTTGCAAACTTTATGTTCTTGACCATGAATTACAAAACCTTCCGGTTGGTCCATATAAATTTCCTCTTCTAATTCATCATTTAAAAAAGCAGTTTTAACATCCATTTGGTGTATAATTAAATTATGAATAGATGCTAATGAAATTAGTACTCGAATGAATGTGATTCTAGTTACGGGTGAAAAAGTATCAAAAAAGTCTACATTTTCTCTTTGCCTAAAACCTTTAGCTACCAAACGGGATTTATATTTATCAACTGTGCCATCAGGTTTTAGTTTTTTTTTTAAGTACCCATTTACAGCCTATAGACTTACAACCAGGTGGTAAATCTACTAAGTGCCAAGTCTTATTGGATTCCAAGGAATCCATCTCATCATTTATAGCCTCTTGCCAAAAATCGGCATCTAATGAAGATAAGGCTTCTTGGAGGTTTGTGGGATCCTCCTCTATAGAAAAAATGCAAAAGTCTGAGCCAAAGTCTTTATCAACTCTTGTTCTTTTACTTCTTCTAGGTTCAATTTCAGAAGATTCATTAAGTTCTGTTCTAATAGGCACGGTGTTATTTGACGTGCCCCCACTATTCCTTAATTTAAAAGGAAACTTAGTTTCATAAAAATCAGCATCATTAGATTCTACTATATTATGTGTATTCAGGTTATAAAATCTATATGCTTTGCTGTTAACAGCATAGCCAATAAATACACATTCATATGCTCTACTAGCTAATTTTATTCTCTTAGGGTCAGGTATACGAACATATGCCAAACATCCCCAAGTTCTAAAGTAAGATACATTTGGTTTATAATTTCTTAAAATTTCAAAAGGTGAAATCTTACTTTTTGATTTAGGGATTCTATTTAATACATAGCATACAGTCAATAAAATATCCCCCCACCAATGTTTTGCTGCACCCGAATTTAATAAAATAGCTACAACTAATTCAGTAAATGTCCTATTTTTTCTTTCAGCTTTACCGTTCATTTCAGGTGAATAAGGTGCAGTTCTCTCATGAATTATACCATGCAATTTATAAAAATCAAGAAAAGGACTAGACTCATATTCAGTTCCTCTATCACTACGAAGTCTCTTAATTTTCTTATTAGATTGATTCTCGAGTTCAGTTTTAAATAATTTGAACATATCAAATGCATCACTTTTATTTTTCATAAGATATACATAAGTGAAATCAGAGCCATCATCAATGAAAGTGATAAAGTAACGGTGTCCGTGTCTAGTCAAAGTGCCATCAAGCTCACATATGTCAGAATGAATTAAATCTAAAGGTTCAGAGTTTCTATCAACTGATTTATGGGGTTTCTTAGTGATTTTTGCTTGACTACAGAATTCACACTTATCAAATTCAGATTGTGACATTTTAGGAATCAAATCTAAGATGCTCATATTATGAATAATGCGTTTGTTAACATGACATAATCGAGAGTGCCAGATATTAAAATCACATAACATATAAGCAGAACTGGTTACTTTATTAGATTCAACATTCAGTTTAAACATACCCTCACAAGCATAACCCTTCCCTACAAACATCCCCTTATGAGTCAAAGTGTACAAATCAGCCCCTATAACTTGAGTAAAACCAGCCTTATTAAGGAGAAAACCAGAAACCAAGTTCTTTCTCATCTCTGGAGTATGCATTACATCTTTCAAAATAACTGTCTTTCCAGAGGTAAACTTTATTTCCACATTTCCAATGCCAGCAACAGTAGTGGTGTGAGAATCTCCCAGTAGCACTTTCTGATCATCAGCAGCCGTGTATGTGCTAAACATAGCACGATCATAGCAGACATGGCGGGATGCACCAGTATCTACCCACCAACCCTCTGATCCACCAACTAGGTGAATCTCAGAAATCATAGCCGTAAGAGGCTCTTCAGTCAGGTTAGCCTGCGGTGCAGGGCCTGGTCTGTTCCTACACTTGCGTGCCATATGACCTGGTTTTCCACAGTTGTAACACAGAAACAACTGTCCAGAATCATTTTTTTGGGTCGGTTTTTGCTGTGCCTTTTGGTTCCCTTGCGGGTTCCAATTCTGTTTGTTGCGGTTGCGGTTCTGATTCTTAAAGTTTTTCGGATTCAGTTTCAGAACCGCGGGCTTGGACCTTTTAGTGTTGTTGTTTGTGACAACAAGCACTTCCTCTTTCTGGTCCTGCTTACGAGCCTCCTCCTTAATACGGAGGCGAGTAATCAAGCTCTCTAAGGAAAATTCCTTAGTCTTGTGCCTAAGCACATTCTTAAAATCTTTCCAACCTGGGGGCAATTTATCAATAATAACAGCAATCTGAAACTGTTCATCCAAAGTCATACCTTCGGAGATGATCTCATGAGCAATTTTTTGTAGCTCATGAGATTGCATCTCTACTGACCTGTCATCTGTCATCTGGTATTTGAGGTAGCGGCTGACTGCATACTTCTTTGCTCCAGCCTTCTCAGTGTCATACTTCTTTTGTAGCGCTTCCCAGATCTCTTTGGCTGACTTGTCAGAGTTGTAGTAGTCGTAGAGGTCATCACTGAGGCCGTTGAGTATGTAGTTTCGGCACATGTAATCTTGTTCTGTCCAGGTGTGCAACTCCTTTGATTTTTCTGTCCAAGCTCGCATCTGATCAGCGTCTGCTTCGTCTGGTCTATTGGGTAAGTGCGGTTTGTCGGTTGTTAGCACAGCCACCACTTTTCTGGTTGTTAGGAAGAACTCCATCTTCTGTCTCCAGCGTTTGAAGTGGAGGCCCTCGAATCTGAATGGGGCAGCAGAAATCATGGGGACCTGGAAGAACGAAGCGGGAGCAGTAGGATCTAAATCTGCAGCGGAAGCCATTGATGTCGGCACGTCTTCAAATTGTTGGAAACAATGGCTATCTTCGGCTGAGTTCGTCTCTATCACCGCCGCCTCTAGGATAAAACAGCCTCTCGAAAGTTTTGTGGTATCGGTTCGTTTGCACGGACGAAGCGATTCTGGTTGCACTCAAAAGACGGAAGAGCAAAAGAACGTTACTGAATGGGGGGATACGGTAAATAAATTTGTACCAAAAATATAAGTATTACACCACTACAAGTCCGAACCCGAACCGGGTCGGGTCGAGTCGGTCGGTCGCGCGTGTGGTGGTCAAGCATGGTCTCCCTCCTCACAAAAGAGCATCATTGGGTGCCCAAGCCCAACTTAGCTTCAAAGAATCAAGTATAAATACTTGATTCTTCTATATAATCCCACAATGTGGGATTATTCATATTCCCATAGGAGCCATATCATACTTAGTCAAATTTTTAAGAATTCATTCATAAGTAAAAACATTTCCAACAGAAACCGTATACATGTATATATGTAATAGACTTGTGTATTCAAAAGCTATAAAATTCATACGAAGCTTTACACTTTCAAAATTCTTTATATTAAATTAACATATAAGGCATTATATATTTGAAATTCAAATTTCAGGCCATAAGTATTTGAAAAGCTGCCGGGTTCCAAAATTACTTATATTTAATTCTTCTTTGTATATTTGAAAAGTCATTGAAACAAAGTATTGACATATCTGAAACCATATATATGCACACTCAACACTTCATGTATTTCAAAATCCGGTAGACATTGAAAGGTTGCTTACATTTTATACCAAAGACTAACATTCAATCATTGAAGCTTATCTCTTCCAAATGTTAGAAACTAGAGCTATTCGAAACTCATACAAAATCTCTTTGAAATCTCATTCAATTTTGAAATATGGTTTGTATATTTTCAAAACTTGAAACGTCATTTTCAAGGTTAGAAATTTGAAGTGTTATTGTTGAAATCTGAAGCATTCGAAAACCATAAGAGCTAAACTACTTACTTCGTGAAAGTCCCATACTTTGAGCTGTCTATTTTTGGAGCATAAGCGATGACTTATAACATAATGGTGGGCACAGACCTGGGTCGTTGTCAATTAGCGGCTTCGACCGGTTGGCCTCTTCATCAATAATGACTTCGACGTAGTTAGCTTCTTTGCCAATACACCTTCGAATTGATAGACTAGTGGTACTCGATGATGTTTCTCTTCGACACTCACGACAAGATGATTTACTGCACAGCTTATCGCTACTGAACACTCGCGGCAAATCAATTATGATTCGCAGCATACATCTTTGCCTTTGAACACTCACGACATACCTCTTCGCCAATCTTGGATCTCAGCGCCAATTATCCACTTTGACGCTAATCATATACCTCTTCGTCAATCTTGGATCTCAACACCAATCATCTACTTCGAGAGTCACTTCGAGAATCAATTTGGGATTTACTTAAAGGATTACCGAATACGTTCGGCTTTAAGATTATCCAAATGGACTTTGAATTCCTTCAGATCTTAATATTGAATTGGAATGTGACGTTGGCTGGGAGGAAATAAAGTTGCTTCTACAAAGATGTACTAACCACGTGATGAATGTTGACTGGTCACTTCGTAAGTTGGGAAGTGGTAATTGATTATTGAGCACGTGCGAAGTTGTACTGATCCTCGATGTTTTACATTTCCTACAGATATAAACATTGGCATTCATTAATTTCCAAATTTTTAAATTTAAAATAAATTTCGAAAATTTCCAGAGTATGAAATTTAAATCCCTTTAGGGTATTTTGGCCATTTTTTGAACTTTCGGAGATTCGTGCCCTTCTTCCAGCGTCAAAATGTTAACGAATATATTCGTAAACACCTAAATGGTTGTACAAAGTGGCATATTTGAAAAAAATTCTAAATGTACCCCTTGGTTTTGTGATATTTCACAAGTTCGTTTAAATCATAGTCCGTAAGTTTAAAAGATAGAATAGCCAAGTCCAATAGTTAATAGGCAAGTTCATACGTCAAATATGCAAGTGCGCATAAGTCACATATGTAAGTCCATAAGTCATATATGCAAGTACATAAGTCAAATATGCAAGTAGGCTCAAGTCAAGTCCATTATTCAAATCATGAATATGTTACAAGATGTGCAAATATGAAATTTCTTAATTGATCTAGCCCTAATTGACAAATATGTCTTCTTCTCCTTCTTTAACCATTCTAAGAAGAAGATGTTAAGAGAGAGAAGTTAAGGGCTCCTTTCCATGAAAAGATACATCTAAATTTATAGCGGTTGGAAAGAGCTTGGCTTGCTTAAGTTGGCGATGTGGGAATTTTGCTGCCATGGAGCACGTAGTGGAATATGAAGGTTTTTGAAGCTTTATGAAGGAAAATGCACCAATTCCTCTTGAACTTGCTTTGTGAATGACTCTAATCCTTCTTCCTTGCATTACTTTCGACATGCTTTAGCATTGATGCTGTGCAACATCAATTATCATGAAACGTGGCCTTGATTTATGGCTTACGACATGATTTTGGTCAATATCCTTCATAGATTCGACAATATGCGACGTCAATAAGGCATGGTGTGGTAATACACTGCATGGAGCTTGTGCAACATGGAATGAACATGGTATTGCTTGAGAATTGATATTGAATAGAAACAGTATAAATAGAGGCGGCGTCGGGGAGAAAGCAACACTAAAGAGATATGGCTTTGTCAACGTGCATCGTTGATCATGTACGACATCATTTAGTACTCCATTGACATTGATAATCCTTGGCTCTTGCATAAAATAGTATCTTCGAAGTGTTGTGAAATGCATTGCTGCTTTATATAATGTTGATGGCCTTCGTGATGATTAACGACGAGCTTGTTGCAAAGACCATTGGTGAATAGGGGTGCCATTGGAGTATTGCATGCACCGTAGGTCACTTCGACACTCATTGATGCCTTACGAAGGTGATTGCATTCGATGCCCTTATCTCTTTGGTTACATGCGACGTCATTTACACTCTTATATTGACGAAGTGCGATCTTCTATTCTTTCGATGCTATTTCATCCTTATGTCTCCGACGTCGATCGTTGAAGCCACAAGTGAGGTGTTGGTCTTAGGTCTTTGACACCAATGATGGTATGCAATGTGAACAAAGAGCGATTACTCCATCATGAAAGATGACGCTAGTGAACCGCGAAGTGATGGAGGGCGGAGTGGATGTAGTGCGATGTGTATGAAGTGCGGCACTACTAATCTTTGGCGTAGAGCTTAATGGTACCAATTCCTTCATGATGTTATCACCTATGGCACTATTTTTGATATTGAAATTATATGGATAACAATTGTATATATTTGAAATTATCATGGTTTTAGGATTTATTAGATGTATTGATGAATGTTTTAACGATCCATCTTTTCGACTCTCAAAAGTCGACACCAATACATACACGGTATTCACGTGCCGAGCTTCCAAGTGCCAAAAAGACAGATTGTTGGAAGAAAAGAAAGAAAAGACAGAATAGAATCTCATATCGTGATGAGTAATATATAATACACAACTGATCTTTACAAAAGAAAAATTGTTATATACAGACATCAATCAGAGTAACTATCTACCATCAGTCTAGACTGTTATAACAACATGTCCTCACAAATGCAAATAAATATTAAATAACCAATGTAGGAGAAATAAAATATACGTGAATATGTCTTGGAGGCATCGAGCTCGTCTTTTGAAGCACCAAAGCATCCATATCTGAATCAGGAAATATGCTCGAGCTGGCTCAAACATTATAAGAAAATAACTCTCGGATCAGTCTGGTAAACCAGCGTAAGAAACACACATCATATGAATTTTTAATGTTATAAAACTTTTCAAAATAAATGTATCTTGTAAGACCACATCGCACATAAACATGGACGAGTTTTTACCTTACGATAACCAAACCGTTTCATAGAAAATCTTGTGATATTATAATAATATCTAGGGTTTAAAATAAATATTGAATCTTAGCCGAAAGTGTTGCATTAATTAAATTCTAGCATAACAGGTATACAACCAAGTCTGAAGGGCACTTATTGGAGAATGGATTCCAAACATGACAAGGTAAGGGTATACCTTCCGTACAATACACCTCTAGAGAAAATGTACCGAGACTACATTAATCTGCACCTCTACTACTCATGACCGGCCTACCCCTTCCTGGATAGTACCGAATATGATCACCCCCTGGTTGTCAAGTTGATTAACAGTTTTTGTGGCCACAAGCATACATGATCAGAAAATTTTGATCTAGATACAAGTTATGATCATACCTTAATGGGAGTGACCCACTTATCCCTGTGGCATGTACCTGCTCTAGTCATTATTTGTTGCGAGGCCTGAGGCTACGTTTTACCTTTTGTAGTAAATCCCACTTTGAATCCTAACACTGTCCTTCAGGCAACAATGCAATGCCATCATTCATCCATATAAGTTGTTCAGGATATGAAAAAACCGAAGGCACTACTTCTACTATATCCTTTTTGGAATCACCCTTACGATTATTAGTAAGTAGCCCTTGCACTTCAAAGTACTCCGTCTTCGATTCCATCATCTTCAAGATGTCTTCAATTCGAGAGCTTATGCCGGTTTTTTAACAATTCCAACATTAGATGGTCTGTTATTTAACTATCAAATAAACAAAGAATCCAACCTGAGATTTAACAAAGCTCGGTTAAGCACAAAGCAACCACTAAGCCTTTTTAATCAATCCTTTTGTAAATTAAAACTACTTTGTAAATACTTGTATCAAAATACTTTTACAAAGATATATTCACAAGTCTCCTCTACTCTTTTTGATAATTAGAAAATATTCATATAATTATCTCGACGGTATAAGTATATTCACAAACCACTTCACTTTTAAACTTAAAACTTTTCCATATACTTATATCAACAATATAAGTATATCCACAAAACGCTACATTTCTAATACTTAGAAAATGAACCCATATACTTATTCACAAATCTTAAGAAAAGTTTTTATTTCAAAAACCATACTTATTAGGGTTAAACAATGTCATCTAAAACTTTGGTAACAATAAACCGAAACACTTTCCTTTTGGTGTAAGTAAATGGATCGTATGTAAATAAAACTAATGATACTTACCAACACTTCCCGATTTCAAACAGTACAATCCCTCGATTAACAATGAGATCGGACAAGTTAGAAAGTTATCCTTGCCTCAACACATATTCTTAATTCTCAAGATAGAGACGAGTTTCCATACCTCAGAATTTGGTGTTAAGTATGAAAAGAATATTTTCCATACCACCATAATTTAAAATGATAGTTTACGAAAACCAAATCTCATAATTCTCTTTATAAAACTCCTTTTTATAAACCTCTCTATATATACAAATTCCATTTGTAAATCTCTTTATAAAACTTCATTTATAAATCTCCTTTGTAACATATCATTTATAAATCTTCTCTTATAAATTTTAAAGTATAATTGTAAAACTCCTTTTGTAAATCTTCAAATATAATTATAAAAGTCTAAATTCATTTATAATTTTTCTTTTATAAAAATCATTTACATTTATAACTCTTCTATAATTATAAAAATCCCTTTAAAACACTTCTTTCTATTTATAAAATCATTTTATAAATTTATTTCTCTTTATAAAATACTGTTTATAAATCTCCAAATTTATCACAAACTTTAGTTTCCAAATAGAACCAAATACTTTACATAAAACGATCATTCCATATATTAATATAAATCCACAAATGTGATTTATTATACTAAATTATAAAAACGATATCGTTTCTCTTTTATAAAATATTATTTATAAAGCTATTCTATTAATTACAAAATACCATTTATAAAACTATTCTTTTATCAATAAAATGATATTTATAGATCTATTCTTTTATCCCACAATTCATATAAAGCGTCTTGCATATATATTCCAAAATATAACAATCTCCTTTCAAAACCGAACTACTTTATTATAAACATATAAATTCTCCTTTATTGTCCTTTAAAATTAAATATTCATTAATATAATAACTCTTTTATAAAGATAAATAATTTGTAAAATAATTTTAAAACACACACACACACACACATATATATATATATTATAAAAGAATAATAAAGAAGTTGAAGTAAAATAGAGAAGTTCAAAACCACATTTTAAATAAATATTATAGAAATTTCAGATTAAAGTTAACTTCAAAAATCATTTACCGAATTAAAACCATTTTCAGATCAAAACAACAATCAATAGTACATCAAAAATACTATAACGAGGCCAATAGATACCATATCACTTAACCAATGCTATTATTACCTTTATCACTAAAAAGGTTTAACTTTTAACGTATGTCGGTGTCACATCCAATTTGGCTCAACTATCAAATTTTAGCATTTATCAATCGATATAACAGGTATATAATTGAAGTTAAAATCAACATGCATGTTCCAGAATTAAAAATTCACAACGATGAGAAATTCGGATTTCTCTACAAATTCCTTATATTTCATTTTAAAATGTCATTCGCTTTTATAAAGTGGGTATTTAACCAAACCAATTTAATAATTCATCCAAATAGGTAGACAATAGTTTTTATCTACTATATATCATATAGTAATCATTCAGATGTGAGATAACTCAGCGAAATTCCAGTTAACGCCGAAGAGTTCCGGTTTGAACTAAAATCGAATGACGTTCAATTTTAGCCCCAAAATTCCACTTGATTCAAATTCGATGAAACCAATTCCAACATGTAGCTATCTCTATTACGAGCGCAACATAAAAAATCTCGCCTCAATTGGACCTCATTTGAGAAAGTTATGCATTTTATAAGTTATTGAATTAATCAATTTAATTAATTACTAATTGATATAATTAACACCTTAATCCCACTCTAACATTCTTCTTCCATCAACCTATACACATCAACATCCACAAAACCCACCTGTCGTGCACATCAATCCCCTTTCTCTCAAACTACGGTAGTCGAAATCGAGCACAACCACCTCAAACCTTCTCGTGGAACGACGACGAACGCTCTTACGCCACCGGATCAAGGTCTGCACCCTCCAAGCAAAATCCGACAATCCCAGCCCTAACGACCCAGCAAATTGTCACGACCACCTACTCAAGACCGGACCGTCCACCACCACCTCCATCGAATGCATCTGCACTCAAGCAACTCACGCAATAAATGCCCCGGCCTCTCTTCTCCTCAATTGCTGGAAAAAGTGAACCCTACTTCATGACACCCAACGCTCAAAACTGTCGCCTCTCCCAAACTCCATCGCATACAACAAACCATAGAATTGTAGATCTTTTCAATACAGATCCAAAGAACCTTGTTTTATAATTTTTGGTTAAGTACATAGATTGATTTGAATTTTTTGAAGTTTAAAACTTAATCTTTCTTTTACTGTAAATGAGAAAATAAGAGAGAGGGAGGGAGAAAAAAGTAATGTGTTTCTTAGTGTGTTGGATTTTTCTACGGGTTGAAGTTATACTTATTTTGCAATATCTGGCATCTTGCTACATAGTATTTCGTCCGTTTATGAACTGCGGACAACAAAACAAAATTACGACTGCACGCAACAATGATACACGGTCCAAAACCAATAAAAATATGCACCGGTTATCTATTTTTGTAAAATCACAAAAATACAATCGTTTGCCGAAAAATCGTCAAACGATAATTTGAATTTTTCCAATTTAATTATTATGGAAAAACTAAATAAATAAAAATAAAAACACGTTAATAAAAATAAAGTCGTTATATTTACTATTAATTTCCTTATTATTTATTAAATTTGAATCAGAATTGAATATTTAAATAAATTAAATATTCCCATTCAAAATGTTAAAAATTTCGGGTCATTAAATATTAGTTAATCAAATATATTAAATAGTTTAAATTTAAAATTTACACAATTTGTTAGGCATATGGACTTAATGTAAAATATTAGAAGTGAATTGAGAAGAGTATCTAAGTAATTGTAAAAAAAAAATTAAAATTTAGGTGTTTGAAGTTAATAGAATTATGCACCGTAATGTATGATAAATTCATTTAGTGAGTAAGTTATCAAATAAATTTGTTATTATCGTTGATGTACATAATTTGTGTTATGTGATATATATATATATATATGTATATATATGTATGTATATATATATATATATGTATGTATGTATGTATGTATATATATGTATGTATGCATGTATGTATGTATCTAAATGAATTTTTTTAACAATTTGTTGAAGAGTCTATAGTATACATATTGAAACTTTCATTTTCTAGGATTAATTAATAGATATTGGTTGACTAAGTTTATCAATTAATTTAAAGTTTGGATTATGTAATTAATTTAAATCTGTGGGCTTTGAAGTAAAATATTTGGAGGGAACCGAGATTTTTTTTGAACAATTGCAGAATGTTAAGAAAAAGTACTTTGAATGTAAAATATTGTAAGAGGTTTAGCAGAATAATTGTAAAGTGGTAAATAATAAAATTTTGAAAATAAAATATCTAAACTTGGAGAGAATTAAGGAGAATAAAGATAACTCTTAGAATTAACGGGAGAGCTTAAAATTATTCTACTTTACTATTATTTAATAGATGGGCATAACTAAATGGAAGAATAATTAATTGTTATGTAACAAGATCGGTTAGCTCATCATAATTGAGAAGTATAGTTGTCTTAGATAGAATGTAATATTAGTTGTGGTGAAGTCTTTAACATCCTTCCATTTACCAGACGAACATCCTTGTTTCTTGAATATGGACAAAAATTTATTTATTGAATCATTTACAATATCGTTATCATTTCAAGGATCACCGTTAAAACTTAAATTAACGCGTTCATCGAAATAATGACTAAAAAATATGGTTGCTTCTTCGATAATGTAAGCTTGGCAGATAAAACCTTCCGCATATGCTTTTTTGTTTCAACATCTTTAGGTGACCCCGCTACCTTTATTATACTATATATAAATGTTACATATTAATCAAATATAATAAACATGTACATGTATAAGAGTGACTAAGAAGGTTATTTATACCTCTCAAATGATACATCCAACCGTACAGAACTGCTCCTTGCATTAAAGCTTCGGTTGGTAGATGTACCAGTAAATATTCTATGCAATTAAATACCATAGGAGGAAATATTTTCTCTAGGTTAGACAATATCTTTGATATGTCTTTTTCAAGCTTTTGCAAATGGTTTTTATTCAAAGTGGCAAAGCATACATATTTATAGAATAGACTAAACTCCATTACGGGACTCCAAACTTTTAGTGGTAACAACTCTTTAAGCACCGTTGAGAAAAGAATATCGAGAAATACATGACAATCATGTTATTTCGTACCTAATAATGTAAGATCTTTCATGTCAACAGCCATTTCAAAATGGTAGAAAATCCATTTGTGAACATCAAAGAGTTAAGCCACTCTAATAGTTTTGTAAGACTAGGACAATTCAACTCATAACATGCAAAACATTTTACGTTTGAGGGCTTGGGTTAAGATTACAATGATTGCAATAGTATCGAGTATCGCGTCTTGATTTCAAATCAACTTTGGTTCTCCCTTTCACATTCATTATCATGTTAAAGAAATTCTCAAAAACTTTTCATGGATGTGCATTACATTCAAATTATGTTGAAGTTTGAAATCCTTTCATTACAGTGATTCCCAAAATGTACTCTTCTTGCTCAATTTGTAATAATCACTTTTACCATTAATTTTTGCTCTTAATTTCCTGTTTTGTGTACTTTTGGGTAATGTTTTATGGTAACAAACACTTTTTTGCTACTCATAAACTCCAATAGTTGTAAATTTTAGTTTTTTTATTCTTCTTATCACATTTGGAAGTGTCATTTATATGGAGAAAATGACAATGATGATCCCATTAGCACTTCTTAGCACCGTATTTTAATTGGAATGCTTTCTTCAACTCCATGCAGAGGGCAATTAATTCACCACCTGTACTCCGTTTCGAAAGTATACCGTAGGCTAGAAAATCACTTATCATCCACAATAAACAAATAAATATTTCAAAATTTTGTTTCATAAACAGATCGTAAGTATCAACTCCTCAATTAAAGACTGAAAATAAATGTCTATACCATTTTTAAGGTTTTTAGATTTAGTAACATTGAGAGTTAAAAGCATGTAGGAATTTTGCATACACACCATGGAGGCAAATTATACGGTGTTAGAATAGCTAGCCAAGTTGAGTATTTTTTTAACCAAATGGACTAAAGCTTGAAATCATCTATAAATAGGCTAAGTCTAACATTTCTCGATTCAATGGCAAACTTATGATATACATTATTGAAATGTTTCCATAGTTCACCATCTGAAGTATAACAAAAAGCTCCTTCTTAGACTCGCTCGGTATGCCATCCCATGTGCTCAAAAATACCATAAAATACATACAATGTTTGTAATCTAGGAATAAGTAAGAGATAATGTATACAAGTGAAAAATACACCTTTATCATTTCTTTTCTATCTTCATATCCAACTAAATTACAAAATTTACAGCACGGACAAGTTATATTTTCCTTTTAGTATAACATGCATCCACATTGACACGTGTCAGTGGAACACTTTTATTTAATGAATACCAATTATCTACTAATATATTCTGTAAACCGATTGGGGCCTCATCTCGAACCTAACTAATAGCATCACTCGCTAGTTTTTTTATACCATTGTAATGAATTTCCTTTTCGACCCTGAATGTTGACACTAATATATCCACGGTATCATGTGCCGAGCATCCAAGTGCCAAAAAGATGAAAAATTAGGGTAAAATAAAATGAAAAAGGAATAGAACAAGAAAAGTGTAGTGAATTTTGATTTAATTTGAGCGGAAGCGGTTTATTTGTTCAGGATCTAGTATTGCCTATTTAGATACCAATGACAGTTAAAAAGAATTATGCAGTCTCACAGAAAAATAACAGAAATAAGAGACAGAAGATTTAACGTGGTTCGGATATGAATATATCACATCCACGGAGACCCAACAACTTTTTATTTCACTAAAGAAAAGAGTACAAGAGAGGAAAGAATTATGGTGGATACTACACTTGCTTGTGCATATGAAGATATAATTCCTTCATTTAAATAGACTCAATGAAGGAGTTACTTAGGGATTAAGAAAAAATAATTTACAGATTATGTTTTGAAACCTTTCCAAATATCCATGATTTAATTTCTACGTAAATGGATAATGGTGATTGGTTTCCATAATTTTCCTTGATTGAATCTGCATCAGCAATTTCTTTCTTCATATAACAAATTGACTAATTAATTGATTTCCTTCAAAATATCCTTCCATATACCAACTAAATTAATTGATTTGATTGAATCAATTAATCAATTTCTTTCCTCTTTAACAAATATTTGAATCATCCAAATTCAACACTCCACCTTGATTCAAATATAACAATCTCTCTTCATCATCTTATCATCAAGCAATCGACATATAAGTTGTTGGGTCTAGCGCCCCATGGCGCTCAAGTAACAGGTATCAAACTGATCAAGTTTGAGCAATGCTCAAACTTGTCCTTAGGAAGTGACTTTGTCATCATATCTGAAGGATTATCCAAAGTACTCACTTTCAACAATTTGATCTTGCTTCGTTCTTCCTCAAGCATAGGAAAGAAACCTCTAACATCAATGTGCTTCGTCCGTGAACTATAAGCTTGATTTTCTACAAGATGAATCGCACTTTGACTGTTTGAAAATAGCTCTACTGTCCGATGCACCATTGAAAGATCATCCAACAACTGAAGTAAGTATAATCCTTCTTTTGTTGCTTCCACAATCGATATCAACTCTGCTTCGGTAGTCGATAAAGCTACGATAGACTGCAGCTTTGATCTCCATGAAATCGAGCCTATGCCAAGTGTAAAAACATAGCCCGACACTGACTTCCTAGCATCTCTATCCCCAGCATAATCAGAATCACAGTATCCTCTAAGAAAGATGTCACCATCCACTCCACCATATAACAAGCCCACCAAAGAAGTGCCTCGGAGATATCTAAGAATCCACTTCACAGCTTGCCAATGCTCTTTGCCTGGGTTAGACATATATCGACTCACAACACCCACTGCATGGGCCAAATCTGGTCTTGTGCACACCATCACATACATAAGACTACCAACAACACTAGAATAAGGTATATCAGCCATATACCTCTTGTCTTCTTCCGATGAGGGAGATAAGTCTTTTGACAAATTAAAATGAGAGCCTAATGGAGTGCCAACCGGTTTGGCTTTCTCCATTCCAAATCGAGCGAGGACTTTCTCGATGTACTGCGTTTGAGTGAGCCTTAACTCTCTCCGCTTTCTATCTCTACAAATCTCCATACCCAATATTCTTTGTGCTTTTCCCAAATCCTTCATATCAAACTCCTTGCTAAGTTCAGTTTTCAACTCCATAATTCTTACCATACTCCGAGATGCAATTAACATATCATCAACATATAACAACAGATATATTAAATCATTATCACATCTCTTGAAATAAACACACTGGTCTTTGAAGCTTCTAGAATATCCTTGTGAAATCATAAACTTATCAAATCTCTTATACCATAGTCTAGGTGACTGTTTTAGTCCATATAGAGATTTGTTAAGTTTACAAACATAGTCAGGCCTACTACTATCAATGAACCCCTCCGGCTGCCGTAAATAAATTTCTTCATCCAGATCACCATGCAAGAATGCGGTTTTGACATCTAGTTGCTCCAACTCCATATCATAATGAGCCACTAATGCCAATAGAATGCGAATGGAGGTATGCCTAACAACTGGAGCAAAAATGTCATGATACTCAACTCCCTTTTTCTGAACATACCCCTTTGCTACTAACCTTGCTTTATATCTGAAATTTCCATCGCCGCCGTCTTTTACTCTATATATCCACTTACAACCAATAGCTCTCTTGTTGGTGGGAAGAGGCACCAAATCCCAAGTATGATTTTTCTGCAAAGATTCAATCTCCTCTTCCATAGCAACTAACCAACTGGAACTGTCAACTGAAGCAATAGCGTCTCTATAATCTCTGGGTTCGTCATGGACAACATTCAAAGCATATGTTGCCATGTCATCGAAGTCAATGTCTTCGATGCTCAATCCAACAAAATCATTAAGCCAATTAGGCTTCTTCTTCTTTCTAACAGGTCTGATCTCTGAACTAGCTCCACCTTGAGTCTGATCCTCTGTACTAATCTCTATACTTTCCTCATTAACCACGGTGTCATCGGAAACACCTTCAGAATTTCTATGAAAAGGAACAGTAGATGACTTACTTTGTGTTTGGTATTCTTCATTTGTCCTCTCATTGTCATCTGATGAGGAAGGCTCCACCTTCAACATAGCCTTCTCATCAAAAGTCACATGCTTGCTGGTAACAATCTTCCTGCTAATAGGACACCACAATCTATATCCCTTCACTCCTCTTCTATAACCTAGAAAGATACACTTGCGAGCTCTAGGTTCCAGCTTTCCTCTGCTCTCATGTACGTAAGCTGGACAACCAAACACTTTGAGGAATGAATAGCTAACATGCTCTCCTTTCCATACTTCTTCTGGGATCTTCATGTCTATGGCGGTAGAAGGTGTGCGGTTGATGAGGAAAGACGCCATAGATAAAGCTTCTGCCCAAAATCCCTTTTTCAACTTTGCAGTCAATCTGAGGCAACGAGTTCTCTCCAATAATGTCCGATTCATTCTTTCAGCAACTCCATTAGACTGAGGGTCGCCACGTGTGGTGTAATGCCTCTTGATACCTTCTGACTCACAATAATCGATGAATTCCTGTGATACAAATTCACCGCCGTTGTCTGAACGGAGAACTTTCAATTTCTTTCCTGACTGCTTCTCAACTGTAGATTTCCACTTTCGAAACCTGTCAAAAGTTTCACTCTTCGACTGTAGAAAATATACCCAAACTTTACGAGAGAAATCATCTATAAATGAAACGAAATACCTGGCTCCACCTAAGGAGGGGCAAGGGGAAGGTCCCCAAACATCTGTGTGAACATACTCTAAGACAGCCTTTGCCTTATGCTCTCCAGTACCAAAAGAAATCTTCGTCTGCTTCCCAAGAACACACCCTTCACAAAAGCCAAGCTTTGAATGATGAACACCATCAATCAAACCTTGCTTTCTCAACTCATCCATGCTGCGCTCACCAATGTGACCCATCCGTAAATGCCATAATCTGGAAGAGTCCGAATCAATAGAAGTAACAGATGCTGATTCGCCAACTACAGTAGTGCCCTTCAAAAGATAAAGATTTCCTGCCCTTACTCCTTTCATAACTATCATAGAACCCTTTGATATTTTCATCTTCTCTCCTTCAACTACAATCTTCAAACCAAGCCTACTCAGAGCCCCAATAGATATCAAACTTCTTCTCAAATCAGGTACATGTCTAACATCTGTAATAGTACGAATAACACCGTCAAACATTCTAACCTTCACACTACCAACACCAATCATACGACAAGAACTTATCCTCCATCAATCTCACGGTAAGTGGAGAAACAGTTCCTATCAGGTGTCATATGATAGGATGCGCCAGAATCAATCAGCCATAGGTTGCTCTTCCCAGAAGAGCTAGAAGCTGTAAACACATCGGTATCACTCTCTGTATCTGACTTCTCAGCGGTAGATGTTGAAGCTTGCTTTGGGTCTCTTCTTCTACCTTCAAGCTTGGAACAAGTTGCTACAAAGTGCCCTGGCCTTTTACAATAATTGCAAGTCAATTTATTAGGCCCCCTAGACTGAGACCTTGATTTATTTCGACCTCCACGATATTTTGACTTGCTTTGGCTTCTTCCTCTCTGAACAGATAAGCCCTCCGTATCACTGTCTAAACTAGTGCTTGCTAATCTATCCCTCAACACTTCATTATGAAGTCCAGCTTTAACATCAGATAGGCTAATTTTACTTCGACCATAAATCATAGAATTAACAAAAGCAGTGTACTCCTTAGGCAAGGAACATAAAAGGATTACTGCTTGAGCCTCATCTGTAATTTCAACTTCCGCTGCCTTCAAATTCATCACTAAGGTGGTTAGGGCATCCACATGCCCCATGAGATCAGCTCCAGGCTTCGTTTTGTACGAATAGAGTTGTTGTTGCAGAATTATTCTGTTAGTGAGAGACTTGTCCTGATATGCATCAGATAATGCATCCCATAATTCCTTTGCTGTTTTATTTTGAGAAAATTCTCTAAGAACCTCATCTGAAAGACTTAGCTGGATGGTAGTTAGGGCTTCATCTTCCATCTCTTCTAAAGTTTCACTATCTAACTCTTTTAGCTTCTCAGGCGCAGAAATTATCTTAAAAGTCTTCTCCTTCTTCAATACAGCCTCCATCTTTATCTTCCAAGTTCCAAAGTCTCCTTTTCCATCAAAATGTGTTACTCCATAATTGACACCAAATCTACCAACAGACTTACTAGAAGTAGACATTAATATCCAAACAGGAACAATAACACTAGCTCTGATACCAAACTGTAGTGAATTTTGATTTAATTTGAGCGGAAGCGGTTTATTTGTTCAGGATCTAGCATTGCCTATTTAGATACCAATGACAGTTAAAAAGAATTATGCAGTCTCACAGAAAAATAACAGAAATAAGAGACAGAAGATTTAACGTGGTTCGGATATGAATATCCTACGTCCAGGGAGACCCAACAACTTTTTATTTCACTAAAGAAAAGAGTACAAGAGAGGAAAGAATTATGGTGGATACTACACTTGCTTGTGCATATGAAGATATAATTCCTTCATTTAAATAGACTCAATGAAGGAGTTACTTAGGGATTAAGAAAAAATAATTTACAGATTATGTTTTGAAACCTTTCCAAATATCTATGATTTAATTTCTACGTAAATGGATAATGGTGATTGGTTTCCATAATTTTCCTTGATTGAATCTCCATCAGCAATTTCTTTCTTCATATAAAAAATTGACTAATTAATTGATTTCCTTCAAAATATCCTTCTATATACCAACTAAATTAATTGATTTGATTGAATCAATTAATCAATTTCTTTCCTCTTTAACAAATATTTGAATCATCCAAATTCAACAAAAAGGAACATGATATTAGAATCTAACAACAGAATGATGATATACAATATCAAATGAACAGTACAAAGGGTTACTCTGATACAGAAATTTCGGAGTTACAAAACCTAAGTATCATCATCAGCCTGGAAAATTATAATAACCACTACAACAATCTAGGGTTTTTATAGCACTCATTTACAGCGTTTCCGCCTCTAGTTTTATTAAATCCAAAAAAGTAAAAAACCCATAAATACCGAACGCTATACATTTCAATTATAGGCATAAATTAGTATTAAATTTAACATAAATGCTATTCATACAGAACGCGGGCTTTTTTCATTTCCCTTCGTTGGATTGCCTCCTAAAATTTCATTTCCCCCCGACTTTCCTCTCTTCCTCTCCAAACTCACAAATTTCATGCCTTAGATTTTAATTATCGCAACCCGATTGCCCTCGATTTCATTCATCACAAAGATGATTTCACGCCATATCTCAGTGCACCAAATCCTAGTTTTGCAGCTCTGGGTAGATCGCCCTCGCTTCTTCATATTCGGTCATCGATCCTAAATGTCCAGATCTTAGTGGTCAAACCGTAGTCTCGCTTTTCGCTATTTAAGGTTTTTTTCTTAAACCTGTTGCTTCTTCTATCATTGTTTAATTGATTGGCTTCTTTAGAAGTGCCTTGTTTAGTTGACATCATATCCTTGTCGGAGAATTTCACTCCATAATTAAAGTCAAGTTCGTTACTGTATACATTAGTCTTATCCCTATTTGTTTTGGTAGCCTTCCTATTGTAGTTTTTTAGTGTTCATTTGATTTGAATTTTTAGGTGATGGTTTTATTGCAGCTTATTCAATTTTTTATAAGTATTCAAGTTTATTTATAAAATAAATGATATTTTTGTGAATTTATTTGTGTTTTAAGTATTAAATATAATCTGGATGGTTGAGCACTTCATTATTTTCTTGAAATAATAATGCATTTTTATAAAAAGTGTTTTCTTTTTTAATCATAGAGTTGTTTTTCAACTTATACTTAAGAACATGAGAATTAGCTATTAGTATGATCGATCTGATGGATGAGAAAGCACTACTTAGGTTACAAGCTAGCATGGAGAGGCTAAAACTTGGTTCTCTTTATCTTTATAGGATACACATGATATTAATATAGGTTTTATTAAGTAAAAACTAATATTGGATATTGGACTTCCGTATTAAATGGTATATGTTTCTTTAGGCAGTCTATGTTGACAGTGGGTTTTTAAATCTTCTAAATTCGTAGTTTCATCGTACCTCTTTTTTCATACTATTGATTTTCCCTTTAGTTTGAAAAAGAAATTTTCTTACACATTTTGTTCTTCCTGACTACATGCTTTTTTGTTTTTTGTTTTTCTAAAATATTGATCCTCTAATTAAGGAGAGCACTTATAATTTTATTCAAATAATAATAAGATGCACCTATAAGTCTGATGGGAGACAGTACAAAGTTAGGTAGGATTGAAAACAAAATATGAGATCATTACTTAGGTGATCATCTAATGAGGAACACATGAACAAATTAATATATTTACATTATATTTTGCGAAAAAACAAAAAAGAAAACTAAAGCTGTTGCATGTTTGTGCTACAGATGTGGAAGAGGACTGTGCATCCGTATGAGTTGTTTGAAACAGAAGCAAGAAAGAGCTGGCATGTAAGGAACTGGCAAGGAGGAACTGACCGTGTCAGGTAAAAGAATAGTTACAGCAAGAAGACTAGCAAAAGTTGGCTGAAGATGCATGAACATTGAAGGCAAAAAAACTGGGCATGCACGCAAGATAGTAGCACGAAGATGATACAGGCTAAAGTGGGGTAGGATGAACCTGGAAAATGAAGCTGTCGATTGAATGCTACTTAGGAAAAGCTATTACAAGACAATCAATTGTGTGGAACGACAAGACAAGCTAGAGAAACAGGCAGAAGAACACTACCGAGGCTGGTCTGGCATGACTGAGCAACTAGGGTATACTGCATGAACGAGTAACAAGGCACTGCAAAAGCCATATGTTGGAATACTACAACTGAATTGAAACGTGCTAGAGAAGCTGTGTATGGTCAGAGAGGGAAGTGCCTGTCTTGAATGCTGAATGAATGAGCTTCAGGGCAACATGAAGTGAGCTACAGAACAAAAGGTGGAATATGCCGGACTGCAGCTTCATCATGAAAGAATGTGGCAAGCATGAAGCTGTGACTACACTCTTTTGCATGGTAGGTTTATAAAATAGCAATTTTGTTTTCTTTTGTATGCTATACATAATAGTCTTAGATTTTAACAACGAAAACAAAAAAATGACTAATACCTTCAAATAAAATTCATATAATCTAAAGTAGACCTATATAGGCATATAGTTTGAGGTACAATTACACTTACTTTATTATAATAGACAAGACTCTTTTGGCAATTTTATGAATAGTATTCAGCATATTTGTTATGGATCTGAACCTATTATCTGAAGCATTTGCTGCTGCAGTGCTCGGGTGTCTCACGTTGAAATCAGATGTTCGCACTTAAATTACTACCAAACTTGGAACCATGACGCTGACAAACCACGGCTATGTAGATGGTGAACTACTTGATCTGGAGACAGCACTGCGTTGAAACCTGCGAAGGGATGGAAGCTGCTTTGCCAGAAGCATATATACCATGTAACGTTGATGATGCTCTACTATCTTCGAAAACTTATCGGTGTCTTAACTCTGTCTTCTGGAAGCTGGAAAACTACTTCAATGGCATCGAGGTAAATAGAACTTTTTTTGTTTAATGATGGTTGGCTTGCTATGTTGAGTTTTGATGTTAGCCGAGAAATAGTGGCAATGTTTTGACATTGACAGGTAAAGGTATCTCCTTATGCAAATAATCCTTGAAATATCGTCATTATCTTTGATATCCCAGTTCAAAAGTTGGTGGTTTAGAAATATTAGAAAGAGCATGAATGTCACCTTGCAAAGTTATTCCAATATATTTTGACCTTCTATCATTGGCATAGAAGTTGAAAGAAATAACTTACAAATACTTAGTGGCAAGTTGAAAATGTATCCGCATCATCCACTAATAATAAAACAGATCTATATTAAGAGAAATAAGATAAGTAGTTTGAAAATGTTGTTTTGTTACATGAATTATAATTAGTATATATCAAATTTCTTAATATAAATAAAAGAAGAGTGGATAAACTAAATGATAACTACCTAAATGAATTAACATATGAGGCAAAGCCATATTTAATCCAAGGAAAATTTAATAATGGTTGATCAGAATGAGAATGCCAAGAACATCATTTGTTATATCAATTTTGAAATCCTTTGATCAATATTGATTCTAAATGAATTGACTTTACTGCATTTGATAGCTAAATAGCAAAAGTGTATTAGTTACATCAGAAATTCATAAGAAATTCAATTGTAATGCATCTATTTAAAATAAAATTAATTTACCTGACAAATTCAACAATATCAGCAACCTTGGGCCAGAAACTATAATCTTGATTGAATACAACCATTGTTCAAATGGAAAATTAATTCGTAGAATAGCTTGTTCGTTGAACATAGAGCCTCTATTCAGCACCGCAACTGATGGAAAAACTAAACTTGGCTAACATTTGTATCTGATCCAGTATTAATATACTACTAAATTCTACCTGCACTAGTGCAACAGAAATCATAATTAAAGCTTTCTACCTGCACTGCCAGTTAAAAATCCTATAGTGGGAAATCTCCAAGGTGATAATTGGCATGATTTCCGACTAATTCTTAATGAACGTTGAATTAGATACTATATTCTTATACAGATTCCAAATTACTTTCTACTCAAACAGCTTACTTTTCTAAATTTGCAGTTAAATCTATTGAAAATAAATTTATATTTTGTATCAAATCAGTTGCTCTTGTATACAGATTAGAGTTTGTTTTTAGTTCTCCACTATAAAAGTCTATATAATCATAAGCTCTATTGGATCTTCTTAAGTATTATAACAACAACAACAACAATAAACAACTGTCCATGGATGGATATAACTGACATTCTTGGTCATTTATAATCAAAGAATTTTGTCTCAAATTAGATGTTATGAATAATTGACATCCCTTTCATCATTGTGAAGTTACCAGTGATAAAAATATACCCTCGACATGGATGGATATAACTGTCCATTTTTTATCGAGACAATGAAATATCACTGACTGTATAAACAGTTCAGTCAACGATGCTACCTAAAGTTTGTTTCCACATACTTTATACAACAAAAAATGACTAATATGTTTCAATGTGCATAAAGCCAGTGGTCTATAGCATGTTTCATTTAACTTTAAAAACTAGGTTTGGACCATTAATACATGTAATACTTAGTTCAAATACTTTGTTGAGACTTTGCCGATCTTTGGATTTTGTTAGAATTGTATGTGAATAAATAATTATAGATATATCTTTTAGCACTTATATTCGCTACATGATTACTTATTGCAATGATTCACTGTGTAATTGGTATTATATCTACCAACAGCTACTCATGCTTGCATTATATTGATGAAGAACTAATACATCGCCCCTATATCCACTGATGGATTTCCAGCACCCACATTGGCATTGGCATTTTGGTTAGCATTAGCTTGTCGACCTTGGTTCCTCCTAGTATTAGGCCGAACATTTCTGTTGGTTGTGGTGCTTCCTCCACCGAGATTCTTCTTCTGTTTCCTACTTCCATATCTTCTTTATCATAAATCTGCATACGAGCCTTAGTAAGATACAGAAGAATGATCTAAGAGAGAGGGGAATACGTACTTATATATATATATATATCTATATCAAATACAAGTACGTTACTATAGCGTTAACCCAAACCCCGATCTTATTTTCTGATTCATTGGATTATGTTTGAAAATCATTTAGGTTTACATTTCTTTTAAGTTTCATAAACCTATGCTTTGATACCAACTTGTAACATCCCCCACTTGGAGGCCCAAAACTAATGGCTACGGATGCTGCAGTCATCCATAGTTATTAATCCTCGGCGACCAAGTATGGTAATGTTAGATACATTGATATAACAGGAACATATGGATATGGAAAATTATAAATTCAACAAACAACTTTCTCATTCCATTTCAAAGCATTTCGAATTCATTCCATAATCCCAGTACGAAAACCACGTTTAGAGAAAATATAATTATTACAACATACGCCAAGAGCGGCATATGAAGATGCCCCCTTGGATGATCAGAGTATATAACTAGGCAATTAAACATCTTTGCCTTTACAACAACACAACGTAATCAAAATAAAAGAGAACTCTAAATAGCTATCATGCCTCTTGCACATCTCCGGAAGCTTATTCGTCTAAAGAGGTACCTAAAAACCTCAACTCTCAAACTACTCAAAATCAATTGAGTACCCGAGAGTTTAAAAGGAAAACATAAACTTCGAGTCAGATATAAAGCCTGGTATGAATAATAATGTACCATCCCAAACAATTTAAAGTGAGACCACGCCGCTTAGCGGAACAGGTTTTACCCTCACTAGTATCCTAAAACTTCATAAAACCATATACTGTGCTTCTAAATCCACAATGGTTAAAACATAGTAATTCAAAATATTGTGATGATATGCATACGAGTTAAACATTCTGGATTTCCCATCCCCTGTTTAATTGATTACCTGTCATATTTATAGTTTCTAGGGTCACTATTAACCTATTAGCTTTCATGGTCTGACTAATAACCTATTTAATACTTATGGACTCCCAGTCCAGTTTCATAGTTTTCATGGGATCACTAATGTTATTCAGGGTTTAACCTAGCAGGATCTAACAGGAGACAAAACAGTCTGGTCTTATCAGAATGGTTTGGAACTTAACCAGAAAGGCTAAGGCAAGGAGTTGACGAGAGCCAAGCTATATTACTACGACAACGACTGGGATAGACTAAACCGAGAGATCGGCAATCTTTTAGCCCAATCAGCAGCTGAGTGTAAACAACTAGTAAATTGTCATCAAAACGGAACAATGACGACAAAAGAATATGGAAACATCTCTAATTCCAAACTCCAGAAAAATCCTAAGTGCTTGGATCATCAGTGACCCATACCTCTCCTCGAATCTTCAAATGAACAAACTAAGAATGCAATGAAAATGGCCAAGGCATTGGTTCGCAAACGAGCCAAATCTATGGGTCGCTAATGACCCATGGTTTTGCCTCGGTTTGTGAGCCAAACTCCCCCGGGTCGTTCCCTACCTACCTACGAGCAGTGGATGAAGTGGCCTGGCTCAGAAGTCCTCCGTTCTCTGTAAATACCAAACTACATGCAACATAAACATGATCTTCTCCAGACTGGTTGCTGAAGCTCTACTGGAATTATTCTTCACTCTCTATCTCCCTCACAACAATCTCCAAATGAATTCACTGTGATTCTCCAGTGGATTCCAACTCTAGGGATTCAATCTAGCTAAAGATAATCAAAGCATTAACCAAACATCTCTTGTAATAGCAATCAGTCTATAATAAAATTATAAAATGGACATAGGCTTCATTAACAGCCAAACCACTATAAAAATTCTCTGTCTTCTTTCTTTTAACGTTCCTTTTCTATATCTATGATCTGTGATATTGCCTTGTCAGAACAGGGTTGGTGCTTTCAAATTCTAACAAGGGCGTTGATCCATTTTTTGGGTTAACATTTTGGTGCTTTCATTGAGAACTCCAACTCAGGATCCAGATCTAGCTATCTACTTTGGATCCCTTAGGTCCAGAAGTTAGATCCTTAATCTTTGCTTAAAGAATCCACTGTTTGGATTCGATGGCCCCTGGAAGAAGAAGAATGCCTCTGGAAGGTCCATAGAGGCAGTGGTAGCTGGAGAAGATGTTAACCCCCCAACAAACTGAAGTAAATGGCCCCAACTTAGGGAATTAGGCGCCAGCCTCCTCCAGCCATCGTGAAGTTGTTACCAGGGATGAGTTAAATAAAATGGTTGATGAGATCAATCAAATGATGGAAACTAGCCAAAAGGCTCTAATGGATAAGCTTAACGCTCTCCTGACCCTACAATCTAATCCCGCTCCAAGAACTATGCCTGAACCCGCAGCTGCCGTGGAACAAGAAAATTCCTCCGTCTCTGGTCTATACAGAAGAAATGGAAAGCAGCCATAAAAGAGGGTGACAACAGGACTAAACGTCGACGGGAATGCAAGTACTTCATTCGCCACAAGGCAACCTATTCTGAATTTAAGTCAAGGGGCAAAGACCCCTGTATAAAACATAGCTATGAATCTTTCCTACTCGGAGGATGGAGGGCAAAACGACAAATTGGAAGAAAATGCTAATGCATTTGATAATGCAAGGAGTATCCAAACTGCTCCAGTATGAATGACCGCAAGCTAACGAGACCCTGCAGGAATGGCTCTCCTAAAGACAGGAGAGCCTAAGCCTCAGCCCACTCACCAAAATCATTTGCAAAGTCAAACACTTGGTGCAGTGACTGATCGCCGTACTTAAGACTACTAGACATCAGAGGCATACATAGTGGACATGGTTAAACAATTAATGGAGGAGAGTAAAGATAGAAGAGATGATGAATGGGGATCTGCGCCAAGTTGGACTCCCTTCATCGATGAAATCTTGAATGAGAGATATCCAGAAAAATTCACAATGCCAACTATTCCATCTTATGACTTGACCAAGGACCTGAAACATCACTTGTACAAATAAGGTTGGTATATAGACGGAGAAAATCCCTCTGAAGCTATTTGATGCAGATGCTTCCCTATCTTTCTCGAAGGGGTTACGTCAATGTGGTTCACTAGGCTTCCACTAAGATCCATCTCTACTTTGGACCAACTAGCGACAGGGTTCCTTGATCAGTTCAGACTCCATACTGTGCAGTCAAAAGATGTCATGTCCCTATCCGGGATGTTCCAAGGGCGTAACGAATCACCGAAATCTTTCATGAATAGGTTTAACACCGCAGCGACAGAAGTAAGCAACCTCAATGAAGACATGGTTTTTATGGCATTAGTTCGTGCCATTCACCCTGAAATTGAATTTGGAAAATGGATTAAAATTAAGCAACCTACCACCAAGAAAGGTTTCAATCGCAAAGCAAGTCAGTACTTAAGGTTGGAGGAAGCGCAGAAATTGGAAGGGAAGTCTACTAGTGTGCAACCGGCAAACGCCGGGCAAAGCGATGTAGTAATGAATCAAAATGTGCACACTTCTCAGACCGCTGAAGGGACCACCGAGAATGACGAAAATTTAAAGAGAAAAGGTTAGAACTCCAATAAGAAGAATGGTAATGGCACAATAAAAAGCTCAAAGGATTTAGGCCAGAGGGCTACACTCCCCTAAGTGACACACCGGAAAACATTTTTCTCGCAATTTAAGGAACCGAGGAATGCAAAAAGCCACCTAAAAAGGAGGCGATTGAGTAGCAAAAGCGCTTAGGGAAATTCTGCCACTTCCACGAGACATATGGCCACAATACGAACGAATGCCGCCACCTAAAGAATCTCATTAAGGAACTGATCCAAAATAACAAACTCCAGCAATACGTAAGTCGATCATAAAACCCCGATCAATCCGTAACTCATCAACACCCAAGAGAACAATGGAATCAAGTAGGAACCGACAAAGAAGGGTCAAAACAAACTGACCAGAGGCTCATCATTGGAACAATATTCGGGGACCACATCCTATGCAAAGAAGTTGGGGAGAAATGGAGCGGTATGCAAGTTTGTTGAAGCATGCTCCAAAGGAACCATGTTTGGCCGTGGAAGACGAAACTCCAATTAAGATGCAAATGGTCTTAAATAACGATATCGTGTTTCGAAATCGGGACACCGAAGGGATTGAAGCTCCAACTCTCGATCCAATGGTGGTGGTGGTGGTAGGAATTGGATATGCTATAGTTCGGCGGGTGTTTGTTGACAGTGGCAGCTCCATTAACATTCTCTTCAAACGCACTTTCGATCAAATGAAGATTGGCATGAAAAGTGTGTCAGCGTGCCAAACAAAGATTCAGGGGTTTACCGGTGAACCTAAACAACTGGTGGGAACAATTGACCTACCTATGGAGCTTGGAGAGGGTGAGCGAAGGGTCACCCTCATTCAGACTTTTGTGATCGTGGATGAATTGTCAGCATACAACGCCTTCTTGGGACGGCCCGCATTAGCCGATTTCAGAATAGCACTGGCACAATGGTTCCTTACAATGAAGTTCCCAATAGAACATGGAGTCAGAATTGTGAAAGGAGATCAAAGCGCCGCCTGGGAATGCTACATTGCATGATTGCGTGAGTCAAGACGAAAGGTAAAAGGAAAGGACATGGGGAATACCCTCTACATCCGTAAACCCTTCGAACAGCAGCTATAGAGCTGCCCCTGGTTTGGGACCATAGCCGATTCGACAAGGCTTTGGACCCTAGAAAGAAGAGCTCAGAGGAGGACCGGGCAACATGGCAGAATTGACGGTGTCTGTCCCAGTCTATATGCATGACCCAATGCGGGTCCTGAAAAATTAGATCGCAACATGGAAACAAGATGCGGTCAGAACTAACCAGATTCCTTCATGCTAATTTGGACATATTTCCTTGGAAACACTCCGATATGTGCGGGGTATCACCTGAAATTGCCTGCCACATGCTCAATATTGACCCTAAATTCACACCATTAAAGAAAAAAAGGCACAGCTTGGGCCCCGAATGGTCCAAGGCATTGAGAGAGGAGGTTGATTAGTTGATGGCTAACGGCTTCATCCGGGATGCAACCTACCCTGAATATGCATCAAACCCAGTTTTAGTCAAGAAATCTAATGGGAAATGGCGAACTTGTATTTACTTCTCGAATTAAGGCTTGTCCAAAAGATAGCTTTCCACTACCTAGAATCGATCAGCTTGTGGATGGAATGGCGGGGCACGAATTGCTGTCATTCATAGATGCATACTCGGGCTACAACCAGATCCTGATGCAGGAGCCATATTAAGAAAACACCAGCTTCATCACTGAGTTGGGACCGTACTGCTACTGAGTAATGCCATTCGGGTTAAAGAACGCCGGGGCTACATTATAAAGGCTAGTGAATACTATGCTCAAACGCCAAATTGGAAAGACTATGGAAGGTTACATGGATGGCATGTTGGTCAAATCTCGAGTAGCTGCTGACCATCTAGACAACCTCGCTGAAATGTTTGAGATACTCTGAAAATATGGGATGAAGCTCAACCCGCTCAAATGTCACTTCGGAGTGGCCTTTGAGAAATTCTTGGGATTAATAGTAAGTGCCCAGGGCATCGAAGCGAATCCAGAGCAAATAACAGCGTTACGGGAAGTCCAATCCCCTAAAAATAAGATGGAACTTCAAAGCTTGAATGGAAAAGTCACAGCACTGAGTCGATTCATCTCAAAAGCTACGGACAAGTGCATACCGTTCTTCTATGCATTGAAGAAGCGAAAGAAAAACTTTGAATGGAGTGAAGCTTGTTAGACAGCTTTCGAGGAACTGCTACGATACATGGAAGCTCCCCCAATCTTATCAAAGCCAATGGATGGAGAAGACCTATTCGTTTATTTAGCAGTTTCCCCGCATGTATTGAGCGCCGCTCTCATGCCGGAAGAAGCGAGAATCCCACGGCCCATGTATTACATTAGCAAACAATTCACTGAAGCTGAGAAGAATTACCCAAAACGGGAGAAGCTTGCGTATTGCTTTTTGATCACGTCCCGAAAATAACGACCATACTTCCAGGCTCATCCAATAAAAGTATTGACTGACCAACCCCTGAAACAAGTTTTATACCGGCCAAAAACTTACGGACAACTACTCAAGTGGAATATAGAGCTAAGTCAATATGACAATGCATATCAGCCTAGGAAAGCCATCAATGGGCAGGCGTTGGCCGACTTCATCGCCAAATTTACTATAAGCGATGACGAGGAAGAAGTCCAGTTAGAAGTAAGTACCCAATGGAAACTCTTCATTGATGGCGCATCCAACAATTTCAGTTCGGGAGTAGGGGTAGTGCTTGAAACCCCCGAAGGGCGAGCCATTAGCTATGTTATGCGCTTGGAATTCCTAGCAACAAATAACGAAGCAGAATATGAAGCACTGATTGCTAGAATGAAGGTTATGAAGGAACTCAAGATAAAATCAATTCACATATACAGCGACTCTCTGCTGGTCGTCTTTCAAGTGAAAGGGGAGTACCAAGCGCGTGGAGAAAATCTTGCCCCATACTTGTCCAAAGTACAAGAATTGGTAAGAGACATCAAGCACTACACTATAACTCACATCCACGGGAGCAAAACTCCAAGGCATATTATTTGGCTAAGCTGGCAAGTTCTGGAGAAGCTCAGTCGTTAGGGTTGGTCTCGGTTAAAACTCTAACAAAACCAAGCATAGACGAAATGGATGTAGACTGGATTCTCGAGACCACCGTCGAACCAGATACATGGATGACGGCGATAAAGGACTATCTACTTGCAGGAACCCTTCTAACTGACCGAAATCAACGGAAGAAGCTCCTCCGGAAGGCGCCATGGTTCATGATACAGGATGGAATACTCTATCGAAAGGGATTCACAACCCCTCTTCTTTGGTGTGTGACCGATGATGAAGCATGAAGAATCCTAAAGGAGGTGCATGAAGGCGAATGTGGAGACTACACTAAGGGGCAGACCCTTGCGAAGAAAGTCCTTCGGTATGGGTATTTCTAGCCAATGATAAATTGCAACGCTGCAGATCATGCCAGGAGATGTGATTGCTGCCAAAGATTTGGCAAAATTAAGAGAACTCCCTCAATGGAGCTAACACAGATTGTCAGTCCATGGCCGTTCATAATATGGGGAATCGACTTGATTGGCGTCTTGCCAATAGCAAAAGGAGGGGCCAAATATGCTATAGTTGCCGCAGATTATTTCACAAAGTGGGCCGAAGCAGAACTGCTGGCCACTATAACACAAAGAAAGTTATTAACTTTGTTACTAAAAACATCATTTGCGGGTTTGGTGTGCCACAAAAAATCATCACAGACAATGGAACTCAATTCGAAAGTGCTGAGTTCAAAGAATTCTACAAGCGCTTTCTAATCGAGAAAAGCTTTTCTGCAGTGGCTCATCCACAAGCAAATGGGCAAGTGGAAGCAATCAACAAGATCATCAAATCCACTATCAAAAAGCGACTAACAAAAGCCAAAGAAAACTATGTTGATGAACTTCCACTCACACTATGGGCTTACAGAACTATCCACAAAGCGACAACCGGCCACACTCCGTTCGCCCTAGCATATGGTTCAGAAGCAATGCTTCCTAATGAATTAGAAGTCCCCTCGCATCGAAGGCAGAATTTCAACCAAAAATGAAACGAGCAACTCCTACTCGAATCGCTGGATATGGTTGATGAAAAAAAAGAAGCAGAGCTGAGAACCACTGCCCACCAAAAAAGGGTCGCATGGTACTTCAACTCCAAAGTTCACAATCAAACCTTCGAAGTGGGAGATCTTATGCTCAAGCGAGTTTACCCCATTCCGAGGGCCTTCAGACCATATTGGGAGGGACCATATATGTAACGACCCGTAAATTTTAACTGTTTTAATAACGTAATTAGTTGAAATTTTATGAAATTTTAAACGATAAAATTTTGAAATAAAAATTTGATATTTGGAATGCGCCTAATTAATCATAGCAACTGGTAAATTTTCATCAGATAATTTGGAAGTTTATTTTCTAGTGTAATTTTATTCCAATTTATATCAGTTAAAATCGATGATGATAAAATGTTTTCTAAACCTGAATATTTTTACATAGAAAAATTCTAATTCATCTTCTGACTAAGACGTCATTTTTCATTTTCCAAATTCGGGCTTCTTTAGCTCCGTCGATCTTATTTTTCTACGTTTTTGCTGCATTTTCCGCTAGTAGAAAATTCGAATTTTTATAATTCAATCGTACCACCAATATTTGTATACCGTTTTGATCGTCTTATCGTGCTGATCTCCATAGTATATTTATTTGTATGTTTCAATGTCCGGTACGCTGTGAAACACGCGAAACGGTTATTCCATAACGGTACGCATTTTGGTTTCTTTATAACCATTCGTTGCCCATCGTTCAAAATGGATAGACGTGTGCTTTTATTATTCAAGGAATTCAATGTCATGGCTGTCACTATTCCCTATTCCCTTTTTATTATTTTGTTTCGTTTGTATTTTTTGAATATAACAGCCACTCCCTTCGTAATAATTTCCTGAAATCAATGAGGCATTTCAACATTCCGTTGCCCTTTAATTTCTAGCTGTACGTTTCCAAAAGGGAGGAAAATGTAATAAATTAGGAAAGCATCATTTTTGTTCAGGGAACATTGCCTAATATTCTCCTCCCTACTCTCTTTTTTCCCTTCTCTGTTGCCATTCTTCTTTTATATTTTTTTTCCATGGTTCATATTTCTTGAACTTGTTTATATTAAAACTTTCTCACGTCCATCTTTCTTTGTCCCAGACCTTCACCTTAAAATGCTTACCCAACCTACCTACCTACTGTTAATCACCTTCTCCCCACCGAGAGGACAACCACCCAGGCCGAAGCTCTCACCCAAGCCGAACGCAGCCATCCCCACCAGACTCTGCACCTTCCCGAGCGCCATGATGCAGTGCAGCACCTTTTGAACCCAAGCTACCCGCTTCCTCATGCAAGCATCAACAGCCATGTAGAAGCCTTCCTCATCCTTATTATTTGACCTGACCTCCTCCCTGTCGCTTACACGAGACCCGCCACCTCCACCAGAATCTGTGGCCTTCGTCCCTGTCCTACCCTGCCTTGCCGACCGCCTTCACCGTGGTCCAACGCATGCTTTATATAGAGGTATGTTGTTTTATTTATATATATATATATATATATTAAAGTGTATATATTTGTTTATACATATTGTTTATAAGTATGTTATATAATATTTTACAAGAGTTCGAAGGGTGTCAATACATATATATAAAGTTTTATCAAGTTTCGATTTTTTTATTTTTATTATACTGAGATAATAAAGTTTATGTAAGTTATATACATATAAAACTCTATTTGTAAGTATTGTTATGCATTGATTTTACTGTATATATATATTTTAGTGTGTATCTGCTTTGTCTAGTTAAAAGTATATATATAAGTAAAAATTTATCAGTTTATATGTCTATATTTATTTCAGCCGAAAGGTATATAAGTTTGGTTATAGGTTGTTTAACACTTGCTATGTATATGAGTTATTTGTTGTGTATATGTGTTCAAAAGTTATATTGTACATATATTTCAACCTATATATTAATATATAAATTATATTGGTTTTGATGGCATAAGTGTGTGTAGCTGGGTCAGTATGTATATATGTAAAGCTTGATTTCTATAGTTGTTTTTTTCGAATGTCAACATATACAAATTATTATATATGTTAGAATCTAACTGACATGGTAGATGTTTACCTATATACTGTTTGTGCGTATATGTATATATATTGGAGCTGTTCGTGATTCCTATTTTATGTAAAGATTCTAATAGTTTATGGCAGTATGGGTTTTAAAGTGTATATATATATATATTTAATAGTTTGTAGATTCTATAACCTGGTAGACATACGCAATGAAGTTAGTTCATAGATAAGTTTATATTTTACATTTTATAAAAATTTTGGTTAGTGATATATATATATATATACAGGTTATAAGTTTAGTATTTAAAGAAAATTGTTAATGTAATTTTATATATATGGTTTACATTGGAATCCGTTTAGGCAGTGTATATGGGAATCTGTTTATATGCGCACAATGTATACAATGTTTTGTATGCTAGTGATATATGAGTCTACCGTATAGTAGTCTATTGTATATGGTTGATTTGTAAGATATGGGTTTTAATTTATGTGTTTGATTGTTCCAAATATAATGTAAGGATTTCGTTTTATCTATTTGACTGTTAGGGATAATGTAAAGGTTTATCTTATTTTTAAAATATGGGTTTAAGTTGAATGTTGGGTATATATATGATGTGTTTAAGTATATATGAAGTTAAATGTTTACTTAAAAAATACGAGTTTATTTCTGTTAGTTATATATATGTGTTTAATTTAAAACAAAAAATTTCTTTTGAAATATATATTTTGGTATGTGTTGGAATTTGGAATATGACTTTATATATATTATTATATATAGCTCACTTATATCATTTATCTGCATCGATCCAATTCTGATTTGATTTCGCCAATTTCTTATTTATCAGTCTTGTTCGTCCAATTCGCGTTCAATTTTGCTTCTCTTTGGAATTCATGCTTGGATTCGTAACTCATTTCATCGTCGAATCTCTCTAGCCTCGAAAGGTGAGCAATCACTCACGATTAACGTTCTTTTATTTATTAAATTTGATTTCAATTGAAACGACAATTGAAATATGCTGCTGTTAGTATGTATATTGCTATATATATGCCATCATCTGTATCTGTTCACCTGTGACATCTGACACCATCATCTGTTATTTATATATATATATATATATATATGCCATTATCTGTATCTGTTCTCCTGTGACATCTGACACCATCATCTGTTATTTATCACTGATGATATATGCCTGTTACTGTTGTTATATTATTATCATATCTGTTATCACTCTGCAAGTTCCCTGTTAATATAGAATTCACTATGGGTTGAAATGATACATACCCGAACGATCTGTAGAATATGGGAAAATCGTTATGGGTTGAAATGATAAACCCAAGCGATTTTCATTGACATTGAATTTGGGATTACGGGTTGAAAAGATATATACCCGTATATACTTAATTGCGGATTGAAATGATAAATATCCGTATCACTTGACCATAGGATAGAAATTTTATACAGACACCGTTGGTCTATATATAAATATTTTGAAAATGATTTCTATGGTTTTGGAAAGGAATATACGGTTTTAATAAATATTGATTTTAAAGATTTATTAAAGTTGATTTAATAAAGTTGATATATAATATGTGTAAGCATTAATTAAAAATATATATTTTCAAATATAGAATTTATATTGATTCAGGTTGGAAGGATAAATTTAAAATTTATTTGAAATGATATTTATTTAAGAATTTTACTCAAATAAGTTTGATTTGAAATTTTTTAAATTTGAGATTTTAAAGATATATTTTATAACTTGAATTTGATTATAAGTAACTTAAATGAATATTTCAAATTTATATCAATTTAAATGGGATATTTTGTTTATTTAAATTAGTAAATTGAAGATGTATTTAGATGTTATTGAAATGATTAAGTAAATATTTCAAAACTAAATAATAGTAAAGTGAATTTGATATATATATATATATGGAATTATCGAATTTAGTTTTGAAATGTTGAATATTTAAAGCTTTGAAATATATTGAAATTGAAATGGCTTATTTTGTGGTTCAAATATGCATTTGAAATTGATAATTTGAAATGGTCTATTTAGAAACTAAATCGAATTGAAATTGATGATTTGAGATTTGATTAAATTTGAATTTTGAAATCCGAGTTGAGTTGAATCGATTTGTGGAATTTGAGGAAACTATTTTATTATATAAAGTATTTTAAATTATATTTAAACTAGTTTATATTATTTTATAAACTATTTTTAATATAAACTATTTTAATATAACTATTTTAATATAAACTATTTTAAATATACTAATTATTTTAATATAAATTGTCTTAACTTGTAACTATTTTATATAAATTATTTTATTTTGTAAACTATTTTATTTTATACTATTATTAATATCTAAACTGTTTGAAGGAAAGTGTTATGATTCCAAAGCATTATGATTTCTAAATTTTGATTTCCAAAAAATTATGATTTCCAAAGTGATTGATTTAGGATATGTTATAACTTTGAAGTACTAAGATTTGTAAATGGATATATATTTGAGATGGATATATTTGAATGGAAATGATATCATATTTGGTTATGAAATGGAAGTGATATCGTATTTGGTTTTGAAATGTCAATGATATTTTGGTTTTGAAATATAAACTATTTTGAAAGTTTATTAAATGACCAATCGGTGTAATAATTACGTAGTTATTAAAGAGTCCGGGATCGGTTTGGGACATACTCTCTGTCTAAACCGAAAACCACTTTAATAACTATTATACGCGGAGTGTGATCCAGAATGAAGTGGTTGGAATGATGACGTTGATGGATTTGAAGAAAGAGAACGATAATGGATGACCTTGACACTTGTGTCAAATTGGAAATGACTTAAACAGGAGTCGTGCCGGGCCAGTGAGGTTAGCTACCTCTAGCGGACACACTACTTCGTAAACTACTCATTACTTGTTTTTGATTGGTGCGCACCCTTGATTTGGGAGTGTTGTTTTGCGGTGTTGCGATCGCTGCGGCGATGCGTTCTCACCAGTCCGGATCAGGCAAACGGTATTTTCACTACCTTGGGTATTGCCTCATGTGCCTTGTCATACTTGTATCCCTATACGCGACCACTACGATTTGTTTTGTGTTATACATATGGAGTACTCCTTGATAGCCCACTAGTTTATGGTGGAGTTTACAGTGCTGTATAGACTATGATGCTTATATAAAATGTGTTAAGGGGGATAATGGTAACGCCTTAACGCTATTTTGATACTTTATATTACTGATAGGCATTTTCTACTTAGCGTACACTACTACATAGTAGATAGTTTAATGGATCCTTAGAGGACGGTTGCCCCAAACATCTTTTGAGTTACTTGTATTTCAGTTTTTTATTTCACTTGAGTTGGATTTATTGATATAAGAATGTTAATCCTGACTCGAGTGTTTTGTGTTTTGCTTTACGCTCGGGTCAGACTGAGTGTACCAGTGTTCGAGACTCACCTTTGGAGTTGGAGCTTCGCTTGGAGATCCAGCTATCTTTCGATTCTACTATCAGTTATCCAGTTGATTCCAGTGATGTATTCAGATCTTGTATTTGATTATTGTATTGAGATATCTATGTATTCGAGACTTCTGTTGTATCTTGTTTAACTCTGTTATATATATAGTAGCTTCATCAAATACTATTCTTTTGTTTCCGCTGCATTATTGTTATATTACTCTGAGTCTGTGGTCTGTGATTATTTTATTTACTGTATATGCTGAGTTTTGCCAAATTTACAATTACAATATGATATTTTGAGCAATTCAAATCCGACATGTACGGATGCGAATGGTTGAAAATATCGGGTCATTACAATATGTCATTAATCAAAAGCTAAGGGATGGTACTTTCAAGCTAGCAACCATCGATGGAACTCAAGTTTCCAAGGCGCGGAATAGCAAATCGCTTCTCGTTACTTCGTCTGAATGCTGTCTTATGTATTTTTTATTTTCCAACAAATAAGCCTTCCCGAGATACCGGAGGCATTGTACATAGGCAAAAACTACCCTGCTTTCCTTAATAAAGTTTGCTTCTTGAATAAACAAAACCGTGTTCATAATGATTACCCGCTGGGTCGACGGAAGCAAATCGACTCAAACCGTTAGATCGACGGAACCCGATCTTGGCCTTCTAAAACCGGTGTTGCTCCGGCAACATTGGGAAGGCTAAAATCATCACTCCCCGTGTTGCCTGAAGATAGGCAATGATGAGCAGCGCTAAAAGCCACGCATCCCATAAGTCGCGTACTAAAATAATAATCCCTCACATTTCCTGAAGATAGGCGTTATCGAGGAAGAACAAAAGCCGCACATCCCATAAGCCACGCACTAAATTTATAACTCCTCACGTTGCCCGAAGATAGGCAACCCCGAGGAAAAATGAAAAGCTGCGCATTTTGTAAGCCACGCACTAACCTCTAAAACTTACTCTCCACACACTGCCCGAAGATAGGCAACACCGAGGAGGACTAAAAGCTGCGTACTCCATAAGCCGTGCACTAAATTCCAAAACACTAACTCCTCACGTTGCCCGAAGATAGGCAACTCCGAGGATCATGAAAAATCGCGCACTGATTCTTAAAACTTAAACTACTCACGCTACCCGAAGATAGGCAGCATCGGGGAGCACTAAAACACACGCTCCTCGCGTGGCCCGAAGATAGGCAACGCCAAGGAGCACCAAATCTCATAACCAGTGTGAAGCACTCCTATAATCAGGAATAATGAGCACTACTCCAACAAGATTGGAATTCCACAAACCAACCGAAGAGTTTCAACTACAGACACTTAAGGGTTGAAACTGCCCTCAATTAACCTATGCACTGTGCGCCTCTGAAATACGTGTGTATTGCATACTTATTGAAATATTGCAAGAAGCTTGGATTGTGTGCTAAAGTTGCAAAACTTCCAAGAAAGGAGAATTGAGTCGTAACTTAGCCAAATTTTCAGTAAACATTATGTAAAACCTAAGATACCAGTCGTTTGAATTTTTTTTAGAGTAAACATCCCTATGAATTGGGGGGCATACACTGGCACTTGGGTAGAAACGCGTGAATACAATAAGTTCACAAGTTCTGTCACTCCAAACAAAGAAGTTAACAAAGAATTTTTAAACAAAAATTTTCTAAGTTCTGGTAATTTCTAAAGGTTCTATCTACTTCCAAAGTGCTGTTAATCTCTATGTTCTGTTGCTTCGAACGAAGGGCTTTGGCTATAATCACAGAACCAAAAAAGTATTAAATAAAACAAGCTCAAGTACACAGAACAAATATGAACAGACAGATAGGGGTACGGTCAAAATATCAACATATTTCTTATAATTTTCTGTACACAGGGTCAAAATATGGGGGCCGTACCCACACAACACCGGCCAACAAAAAGAAAATACAGACTCTACAGTAAAGACGGAAAGTGCAGACTTTGCACTTGAATAGAATGACTCAAAAAGAAACCAAAACAAGTCAATCTTCATGCAAGCTGTTGACCAAAATCGAGACAGTCTTCATACAAGCCGCTCAACGCTTCTTTCCACCGCTCCTCTTTTCACCCTTGATCAACAGCTTCTGCTTCTTCTCAGGAATAGTGTCGCTGTCGGTAATGTAAACAAATAGCTCGGTGGCAATTTCCTCATCTTCCTCCAAGCCTTCACAGAAGCCTCTCCCTTCGTCTTTCGCCTTCGTGATTTGCTGGATCTTTTAGAGGCTTTGATCGCTTCGACCTTTTCCCTCTTGATAGTAGCCAGTCCGTGTTGAGTCTTCTACGGGTGCTCCATCTGAGTCTCCTACTCCTTGGCCTCTACTACTGTGACGTCTCCTTCCAACGACACAGAAGGGTCGTCTAGGCCATGAAGTGCAGCTTTTTTTTCAGCTTCGAGCCTCGGTTACAAACCAGTCGTAGATGTGGGAACCGGAACAGGAACAGAAACAACCACAGAAGATGTGGAAATGGCAGCAGGTACGGGCGCTGAAGCAACTGGCATGTCAACGGGGAAGGTAGATGGACCTATAAGATCAAAAATGAAAGCATTAAATTCATTCTGCTCTTGCAGCGTAAGTTGGAAGCTCCCAAATTAGGGGGAACCAAGGACGTTACCTACACCAGAGGATCAATCGAGAATAGCAACCTCGAATTCATCACCTTCGCCTTCTTTTGATGGCTCCACCACTTGAGGGAGAATTTCAAGTCCTGAACTTGATGCCTGATCGTGGGGCTGCTCCAATAATTTGCCCATGCTGGAAATAGAAGGCTTCATAAGCACGTCGGCAACAGTCATTAAGGCAGCATCGGTGGCCTCCTTCTCTCTTTCAACTCGTAGAATTTCCTGGCCCTCAAGTAACGCTTTCTTTGATTCGTCATTAAAATAGGCGTCCTGCAACTCTCGATCGGAATAAATGTTGCTGCTGTCGGCAAAACAAGATAAGATTTCCTCCCAAACTAAGGTGAGAGTGCGCAGAAACTTCGAGCCAAGATAACTGAGACTTTCTTAATGCAACAGAGAGTTAACGTAGAAGTTCAGAATAGTCGCATCCAGCTTCTCCATTTTCCTGTCGAAGGCATTTTGGAGGTCCAAGTAATTTGCTTTCACAGCCGCCTTCTCAACTTCAGCGGTAGTCTTGTTGGCACCAAGCTGCACGACCTGAGCCTGTAGCTTAGCGATGGTCTCGGCTTGGTCGGAAATAGTTTTGTTGTGCCCCTCAACAATCAGGTCGTGGTCGGCGATAGTTTTCCTCTGAGCCTCGATGATAGCATTACAAGTGGCTACTTCTTCTTTTAGCTTAGCCTCCTCCGCATGAGTCTTCTTAATCTTGTCCCACTAGACGATCTCAACTTTTGCATGTGCATCCTTTAACTCCTTCATCAAATCGGCGTTCCTCCTACTTTCACGAAGGGCCGCCTCCTTTTCTTCCTCCATCTGTTTAATCTTATTGTTGCGGTCAGCCAACACCCTCTCCAAATCATCCTTCTTCAAAGGAGAGAATCTCCTGATAATTATTTATGTTCGTATTTGCTCGCTGTTTACAAAGCTTCTCCCATCCTTCGACATGTTCTAGGTCGCTATGAATAGCTTGGAGATGCAGCATGTAGGAACCCTTGCGAACGGGGTGTAGATCCAGGTCGAACTTAACCCCTTTTAAGAACCAACCAGGAAGCGCCGCCTCAAGTTTACGGGGGCCCGAAGGAAGGAAGTAGGCAGGTTTCCGTTGTGGGCGAGAAGCACCAGGGGCAGCTGAAACTATGGAAGATGATGAATGTGAGTCGAAGGCGGAAACGGGGCAGAAGTAATAGGAATTTCTTAGCCCACAGAAGAGTGTTCTGGAGCGAACTCTGAAGAATGAGAACGGTGTTCAAACTTCGACTTTTTCGACGGTTCATCCCTCTCCTCAAGGGTCTCCTCTTCACATACCCGCCTTTATACGATCGACTTTGGTTCCTTCCTCCTCCTATATTACTTCTCTATTTCTCGGGATTGATAACAGCTGGAGGTGCACTTGGAATATCGCTTTGAGTTAGTAAAATCTTCAAAGTCGTCATAGAAACCTCATCCTCTCGTCATATCTGGCATAAAACATACAAAAAAGTTACAGAAACATAAGATAAACATTATGAATATGGAGAAATGAATGAAAGTGAGTGTAATACTAGCCTGATGTGTATTGTGTTTCTAAGGCGAGCCTAAAACGTCATTTCGAACCGGGACGGATGACCATCGTAGGTGGAATCGGACTAACTTCGGTTATTGTGGGCGGAATCGGGCTAACCTCTGGCGCTATATCACTCGAGCTGGAAGGCACTGTAACAAATTTATAATCATCTTTCATGAGCTCATCAAAGTCAACATAGACGTTGATGAAATCCCAGAACTCCGCTCCGACGTCCCTACTCGGGGAGTCTCGATGCTTTTCAGACTCTAGAGCTTTGCCTTTATCACTTATATCAGGGAAAGGCGAGCTCGGAAGAATGTGGCTCATACCCTGGGTTTCATCACAAGACTATGAGTCCCCACTGTCGGATTCAGACAAGAAGTAATCACTGGTAGTAGACCCATCACTACTACTTTCAAACTCTCCCTCTTCCTTTTCTGAATCCAGCGTGGCCTTGCCTTCTCTTTGTTTAAACTCCTCTTCTGCTTCCTCTGGAATTGGAGGCATTCTACCTGGGCCGCTTAATCCAGTCGCAACAGCTTCTCCCTTCATACGGGCTTCATTAGTGGATCCTCCGGACGGGCTTTCTCTCTCTTGGGAGACACTTTCTTCGGAATCGGGGGAGGAGGAAATAGATCTTGTATGAACTCTGGATCGACCAGGAGAGGGAACTTCAACTTGAACAACAGATCTACCCGGAGCCAGTAGTCTATATCGACGTAAGTTTTCATCAGTCAGTAATACTTTAACGCTTCTCTCCTCGACATCGATAGCCTTTAAAGTCTGACAAACTTCATGGAGAGTCACATCTATATTTGACCTTGGAATAACCGCAAGAGACAGACGGTTGGTTAGGAACTCCATTACAACGCATCAAAAGCTCGATGAATAAAAGGAAGCTTACTACCCCCTGTCGTCCACCGATAGTTGAACCCCTCGGGGCATCTTACAAAGAAATATTGTCTTGAATTGCGATAAGTTGCTTTGCAAGCGCTTGATGATTTTTCGGTTCCTTTGGGCTTTGATTATGATCAAGGAGGGATAATCATCTCTCCTCTTGAAAGCCAGATAATACCGCAATTTGTCAAAATTTGGAGCGCAGTTGAATGCCCGCATGAAAAGAACATGCAGGCAAGTCAGGATGGCGTAGCCATTCGAATGAAGCTGAAATGGGGCAATACACAGGTTCGAGAGAGTCTCACGCAGAAAGTCATTGAAGGGAGACACGGATCCATTCAAACACATGTATCGGTGGCAAGCGGTGTACCCCAAGGGAGGCATATGAGCGAATCCTTCTTTGGCGAACGAATATCCTCTTCGGGAATTTTGTGTTGCACATAGATGTTATGAAGGACCTTGACGGAAACCACCGATGAAGCTCTCTTGGGCGGATTAAGCAAAACTATTAAGTTGGGAGGCGTACGATCCATGATTGGCCCAATCGGGACTAACTGGCCATACTGAGCTTGCAAACTGGATGATGACTCGGCTTCTGAGAGCGTCGGGCTTCCACCGATGGACTTACGAAGCGTGGATGGATGCTTCATTCTAAATAAAAGAACTCGTGTATGAAAACGGTCAGGTTAATCAATCCTAAACTAATAAGCTTCCCCTGCCACACTTGAACTTCTAAGAAACATTAACTTGCAATCGCCACGTCAGATTTCAAGTGCGGACTGGGGCAAGTGCAGTGTGCTATCTATATGGGATAAACTCGGTGCTCGATACACTGCCAACGCCCTATCCCTGGTAGATAGTTCGCTCGTAGTGGAAGAAGAAAAGAACTTCCCGTGTCACTTCATTTTCAACTTTTGTTTTTACTTCCTATACAATTAGTTGTTATCGATCCGTGATCGATAACGGATCTGTTGTCCGAAGCGACACATAAAACTCTTCACTACAGGAACGCCGAGCGTGCAACAAGCGAGTAGGATAAGTCCAAATTCCATAGAAGAATCGTGATCGACTGGTGATGTGACGTACAATTTCAGCTGCGAAACTGGATACAAGTCAATTCAGGTCTAATGGGCGAAGATAGCAAAACGTGTCAGGCACTGGGCCAAAGCCCGAATGTCGTTTTGGGAAACAACTCGAGACTCGATTTACTATCTTCCTCCATTAAACCGCAATCAACTTGAACTTCTCACAATTAACATTGCAAATGGAAACTCGTCATCAAGTCATTACACAAATACGGTAATTAGCAAACCAATTAAGCGAACCCACCTTTGATTGAATTCTAATACATGGGAGGGATGAAAGGCTGAATTCAAGGAACTATGAATGGATCGGTGGCAAGTTAGATGGATCGGTGGCGACTCAAGATGGTAGCTACCTAGAATTCCGAACTAGGGTTTGAAATTTCAAGCTAGAATCATGATAGAAGAATCATTAGAATCACGATGGAAGGAATCACCAGAGATTGATGGATCAAGGCACAGGAGGGTTGTTGAATCGCTTGGAATTGAGTCGCTTGAAGGATAGATCACATGAAGAAGTTTGCTGGCTCGGGTCGAATGAAGGTTAGGTCGGCTCAAGTCATGTATATAGGCGAGCAAAAGAGCAAACCAAAAACTTTTTTTACTAAGTAGTTGGGTCGCGTGCGATCCACCAATGAATGCTGGCGGCCCACCTTTACAAAGTGCAAATTTCCCCAAGCAGTCGGGTCGCTAGCGACCCATCCCATATGAATCGCTAGCGACCCATGGAATAAAAAAAGAGCTACTCCTATTCTTCTTGAACTCAATCTCCTACACCTATTCATAATTCTGAGGTATGCCGAGAAATTATGGAAAGAAATTTGATCCGTTGTGACAAGTAATAGTAGTTAGAAATAAAGCAAGATGACCAATAGCATGACCTGCCACATATTCATAAACTCTAATGCAATCACTTGGAAATCGATGGACATATATTGAGAGCGATAACTTCCAGAGCACACCTTGTTTACAATGAAGATGTAGAATCTAACAAGAGATAGAATAGTCTGGTGTTATCAAAATGGTTTGGAACTTAACCAAAAAGGCTAAGGCAAGGAGTTGACGAGAGCCAAGCTATATTACTACGGCAACGACTGGGATCAACTAAACCGAGAGATCAGCATTCTTTTAGCCCAATCAACAGCTGAGCATAAACATCTAGTAAATTGTCATCGAAACGGAACAACGATGACAAAAGACTATGGAAACATCTCCAGTTCCAAACTCCAAAAAAATCCTAAGTGCTTGGATCGTCAGCAACCCATGCCTCTCCTCGAATCTTCAAATGAACCAACTAAGAATGCAATGAAAAGAGGCCAAGGCATTAGCTCGCAAATGAGCCAAGTCTATGGGTCGCTAGCGACCTATGGTTTTGTCTCGGTTTACGAGCCAAACCCCCCGAGTCATTCCCTACCTACATGCGAGCATTGGATGAAGTGGCCTGGCCCAAAAGTCCTCCGTTTTCTATAAATACCAACCTACCTGCAACATAAACGAGATCTCTCCAGACTGGTTGTTGAAGCTCTACTGGAATTATTCTTCACTCTCTATCTCCCTCACAACAATCTCCAAAGGAATTCACTATGATTCTCCAATGGATTCCAACTCTAAGGATTCAATATAGTTATAGATAATCAAAGCCTTGTAATCAAACATCTCTAGTAACATTAATCAGTCTATAATAAAATTATAAAGTGGACGTAGGCTTCATTAACAACTGAACCACTATAAAAGTTCTCTGTCTTCTTTCTTTTACTGTTCTTTTTCTATATCTGTGATTTATGATATTGCCATGTCAGAACAAAGTTAGTGCTTTCAAATTAAACCAGAGTGTTGATCCATTTTTTGGGTTAACAATTAAGAACCCATTGGCCCCTACCAATAACATCATTGTTTCGTGAGTTCTCCCTGAACCTATTGGTAACTCCAATAACTTCTCTCTTATCCTAATTTCATAGGTTGACTAGGAACCTATTAATATATGTCAATAACTTAATCCAGATATAGTTTTCATTGGTTCACTACAAACCTATTGGCCCCTGCCAATAACTGAATCTAATCATAGTTTTCATGGGTTTACTATGAACCTGTCTTCCTGAAAACTTCTTTAATTAATATTTTAGCAACCTATATTCTGGTCTTCTTGACCTCCTGGATGTAATTCTACTCATTCAGGATTTAACTTAATTTATGTTCATTACTGGGTCAACCTAGGTGGTTATTCTGCCTTTCCCTAAGATGAAGTTATGGGTCCATTACAATATGAATATATACATATATGAAGAAGCAAACATAATAACTTGGTTAATCCCTTTAACCTATTAATCAAGGAAAACTTCTTAAAAAACTCCATACTTAAAATCATTTCAAAACTCTTTATTTATGCCATGGTTTTCCTTTAAAATGAGATTGGGTTATTTGTTTTGAAAACTAAGGCTTTCGAAACCTTAAAACTTTACTTTTGACACCCCTAGATAAACTCCTTCGAAAGCATAGAAAAATTCTTTTCAAAACATAAAATATATAAATTTCAAAGCACTTTAAATCATCTCTTTCAAAACCAAAATGTACCCTTTGAAAGTACCAAAGCATTACTTAATAACCCTTAGAAACCTAGCTTCGAAATCAATGAAAGTAACTCTTTCGAAACCATTGGGTTTTGCTTTAAAAACATCTTTTGGGTCAAAGTGAATATATACGAAAGTATCTCTTTCGAAACCCTAAACCTTCATATAAAATTGTTTGGGGAAAGTTCGATGGCATCAGCACCATCCTTTCGAAAGCTTCAAAACATTTAGGTAAACATTGAATGTTAGCATCGAAACCCCCTTTCGATAGCATATGTTTCGACTACATCGAAAACTTTCGGTAAAACAAAGCAGGCACTTAAAATTTGAAAACAAATCAAAGGTCTCGACCCCATCAAAAGCTATGGTTTCGACACTATACCTTCTGCCTTCCTCCAATCCACTATGTACCATCAATGTGATACCTTGTGTATTGGTCTCGACTTAGTGGGTTTAGGCATGGTTGGTTTCGACTGAGTCGAAGCAAAAGCATAAGGTCAAATGCGCTTCTAAAAGAAGCGGCGGAAGCCACTTTTCTAGGTAAAATTAGTTTAATGCCAATTAAAGCAAACACTTTCTAATTAACCTACCTACTTGTAAACATATGATTGCTTGCCTCAACTTTTCAAATTATTTTCCAAAATAACTCCCGCATAATTTCAGATCTAAATCAAGATTAATTTAACAAATAAGCCCTTCCATTAAACAAAACAATTAAATCATTCAGGTCCTCCTTTCAAAATAATTTAATTCTCATAGTAAATCACTTAGGAAAAATCCCTAAAAATCAAAAAAATTCACTTTTAATATGTTATTTAGCATATCTAAATTTTAGACCCAAATTCTCAATATAATTTCGAAAATAAATTTCTAAACCTAATTAACTATTTTTTCCTTTGAAAAATCATAATAAGTTCTCCATAGCTTGGAAAAACATGAAAATTAAAAATCAACTCCAAAATCATGTTTTACATAACATATAAATTCCTCATGACATACGAATATCATTATAATTAGTTTTATCCTTTAACTGTATAAAATCATATTTAAACAATCTCGTTTAAATCAAACATGTTATGATCCAAACATATCATCATCCAAATCATCATAAAAGTGGATTTAATTTAAAATTTGAAAACAAATGATCATAAAAACAAAATAGAGATGATATAGATTATTATTCACCTTGATTATGATAAGGACTTTGAATTTAGTTGTAGATTAATTTCCCCTAGCTTTTATCCTTAGCTTGATTTGAATTTCTCTTCTTTTTCTTCCTTAGCAATGGTCGGCTTCCCTTAGGTTTATGTTTGTTTGATTTTGAGAAATGAAAAGTGAACGTGCATATGAAAGGATACATGAGTTATAAGGTGCGGCTATTCCCTAATAAGGCCTTTTGTAATTTAATTAGCTTACAAACCATTCTTAAGCCTATTTAATTAATTTAAGCACGGCTTCTAATTGTTTATTCAAATCTCAATCTCTTTATCACTCTAACATTTACATTATTCTATTTAATTTATCTAATTAAATCTCTTGAATAATGTTATTAAAAATTAGGGGTGCTATATTTCCTCCCACTTCTTACTTCCTAACCATGCCTCCCATAATGTCTTAGGCCCAATGCCAAAGTTTGAAAGAGATTTAAGAAGATTTAGTCAACTTTTCAAAATGTTAGAGAGTAATAAGTGGATTAGTGCTTAAGCACTTCCACCATTTTCAACCCTCCTACTTCATCTCAAGATTAGGAATTTTGTGAGTATTTCCTAAGGGTGTGCCTCTTCTTATATAGGATTTTACAAGAGCTCAAAGCCACCTCTTAACTTCCATGAAAGGTTACAAAGGACCCTCCTTTACGCATGTTAACTTTACACCTTTCTTATTTTGCTTAAAAGTTAAGTATTACCATAAAAGGTCATTTCCTAAATATCTTCCCTTACCTCATGCATGACATCATCTATAAAGTTTATTTCCATAAATAGAAAAAAGTTTTATTTCATTTTCTTTAACTCCTAAGCAAATAAGTGTGTGTAAAAAAAATTCTGAACAACTTCTGACAATTAAAAAGTTGTTTATCGATAAAATGATTTTCGATCACATTATCAATATTATTTCAAAGTATTTATTTTGTAAACATTTTTTCAAAATAAGTTTACCATTGTTACTTATGATTTAAAATGGGGTTAAAAAGCTTATTAAATCATTTTAATAACATTTAATCCAAGATTCAAATATTTAAATATGAAGTGTCCGAAATTCTGGATCGTTATAACCATTATATATGAATTTTATAGCAGCTAACCTAGATGTTGTTGCTAACTCTGCCAATGGACTTCCATCAAAATGCGTTCATTTTAATGCTTCTAACAAGTTATAAATAACTTTTGGATTGGGTTCTTCTTCCACATCTATTGAATTCATTCGCATACTAGAACCACCGACATTTAAAACCATTTCTATCATTTTATCCTCAAGAATAGGTCCATCAAAACCAACAACCATTTCATTCTCATTTTCAATATCAAATATTGTATCAAGTGTTCTCATACCCTAACTATGAAAGTTCCTCAAATAATAATCTTCTGTGAGTCAAATGGATCTCTACAATGTTATAATCAAGAAGTTTTTGAGATTTACACTTCTTAAAAGGACATCACACGTTTATAATATTAGTATTATTACATCACTTTCATTAATTCTTGTAAACCTATTAGGAAAGATGCTGGTATCAATTCTGTAAGCCTTACTTTTTGTACATCCAGTCACGTCGAAATTTCAAATGTTCCATATTTTAATGCATAATTAGCGTAAATACACACATTCATTAAAAATCTAATAAATTTTGTTATAAATTTACTATTTACTATTATTAATTACTTATACATTTTCTTATGAATTATCTTAATATTAACTATTGATATCAAATAAAGGCATTGTTAAATTACTCTAACTTTGGATGAAGGGTCAAAAAAATTCGGTTGTACCCTATCGAACAAAAATTTACACTACCCTTGGTGACCCTCTACCACAAAACCCACCCAAATTCGATGACTCATGCCTATCGAAAACCCACCCTTATCCAAATTTGGAGTCTTTTTAACAATGCCCTTTAATTAATCATCTTATAAATTTAAAATCAATTATCTTAACTATAAATTACTTAATATTAATAGTTTACTTATAATTAATTATCTATTTAGTATACTTATAAATTATCTTAATGTTAATTGTTAATATTAATTAAATAGCTAAAGAATATTCTTATAAATTTAAAATTAATTATCTTGATTATATACTTGATATTTTATTTACTTATAATTGGTTATATATTAACTATATTTATAAATCACCTTAATATAAACTATTAGTATTAATTAAATATTTTATAAATGCACTCTTCCTCTGTGTTTTGGATGAAACGAAACTATTTGATTGCTTTATAAAAACATTTGCACTAACTTCAAGATGCTTGTTGAAGACCATAAATTGATCTTAAAAGTCTTCATGCTCTATTGTTGCTCCTACTAATCTTGAAACCCCCACCAAGACAGATAAACTGATTCTTTTAAATTATCATTTAGAAAAGATATTTAACATTCATATGCCACATTTCTTAGTTAAGGTGTGTTGCAGTTGTAGGCATAATACGAATGGATTTTAGCATAGAAACTGGAGAAAATCTTTTGCTCGTCACTTTGAATTTGACGGAAATCTTTTGCTACTAATCTATCTTTATAATTCTCCACCTTTCCATACACACCAAACTTATTCCTAAAGATTCATTTTCATTCTATGGATTTTACTTCTATGGGTACATCTTCCAAAGCCCGTACTTTGTTTATTTATATAGAATCCATTTTGTAGAAATTTGTACTTCATAGCATCAAATTATAGTGCAGTGTCTTTACTCCCTGAGCTTATAGTAACTAAGGGGGTCATCATCATGAATGATGCAATTCTTTTTCTCGCATCAATGAGAAACCGATAGTACCTCTGCAGTGAACATGATTCCTTACTAGACCTTCTAATAGTTTGTGTATCTTGAAGTAACATCCCCTGTTTCAAAATCCGAATATATGTGCTAATGATGTTATAGTCGTCACCATAATTGTTTACAAGTGACAATATGTGATCTTTTTTTTATAGTGAAGGTGGCACTTTATTTAAGCATATTACTCATTTTGATGTCTCAAGGGTTCAAATCTATGTCTAATAGAACCTATGTCTAAAGTGTCATACCACTAACTAGTTGAGCTAGCAGTCCTTGAAGAAATGTGATCGGTGTTTCTCACAATAATAAGTAGGGTATCTAAATAAAATCTCATTACATAATTATCTTTACATCTTTATTTTCCCAAAACATGCCCATACGAGGATAAATATAATAAAATGTAGATAATGATAACTTTCTTAATGTATAGAGAACTTAGACATATTCACTTAACTAGTAAAAACATGGTTTACATATAGTAGAATAAAATATAAAATAAATAGACATATCCTCCTACTTTTCTTTTGCATCTTTATTCATCTTCAAGTACTTTCTCAATGTATAGAGAATGTATACAAGTTCACTTAACTAATAAAAACATGGTTTACATATAGCAGAACAAAATAAAAGATAAGTAGACATAGCTCCTACTTTTATTTTGCATCTTTATTTGCCTTAAAAAGAAACTTGAACTAATCCCATTAACTAAAACTACTCAAATGAGTAGCGGTGAGTTTATGGGAAGAAATAAATAAGCAACATAAGTCAGACAGAAAGCTTAGTGTGTATAATATTATTTCTCAAAACATGAAAACTTAGCAAGACCACACAATCATATGGAACGGGTTTTCCTTTTACTATTTCATTATTCATCACAATCATCATAACCTGAACATTTTCATATAATATTAGTCTCAATCACTAACATCACTTATATTTGTTCATCAGGTGTTCATCATCATGCATATATCATCACACACACACACACACACACACACATATATATATATATATGTTCAATCATTACACACTAGTAATTCACACATTATTATATTAACATGTCTCCATTTCTAACATCACCTGTCCACATATTATGTGTCATTAATAGTTTCATTTTTGTTTCAATTAGCGGATAGCATACCATGTTCATCTACCATAAATTTAGTTCAATTTCTATAACATCAATGAATGGTCGCTCATTCACATCAAGGGTTAACCAAATTAGAGACAACCTAACCCTCCCAGGAGATTGAATATGCGTTTTGAATATATTCTAGCAAGCGTTCTTATTAAGCATCAATAACCTCTCCTAGTCCCAATAACCATTGGTTTCCATCACTGGTTCTTTCTTCATATTTTTTTTATTACATACAGTTTCTATATCTATGTGATCTCTTATAAGTTATCCTATCCACATGAGAGTATTCCCCAAATTTACCCACTTTATTTACAACTCGTTTTAGTTATTAACTATTCTTGTTAGCTGTCATTGGTGATTCTTAGCACAAGCGAGTATACACATACATTATGTAGCATATTGTTTGATTATAAAACACTTATGTAAGCTATACAATTTTTAGACCCTTACTTTTAGGTCAACATTTCAACTCCTTAGATCAGATGATATCATTTTCTAGCTTACACTTAAGCTTTACCATGTTTCTTCTCTTTAAAAGCTATCGCAATTAAGCTTATAAAGCTATTACATTTCATTATCATACCTAACAAAAATGGTTCATACCTATCTCCTAAAGTTGTTCTCTATGTTATCATACACAAATTTCTAAAAGCTATTGTAGATAGACTACCAAAGCTATAGAGTCTAACTCCAAAAGCTATTTCATCTACGTCTTAAAGCTATCAAAGGTGGCTTATAAAAGATATCCCATATGTTTCATGAAGTAGTCATATATAACTTATAAATGCTATTGCAGGGGATTTATAAATGTCATCATATGTAATTCATGAAAGCTGTCGAGCATATCATCTTAAAGAAATTGCATATACGCCTCTAAAACCATTGTGTATAAGCCTCCTAAGAGATCGCATATAGTAGTTATCGTAAATAATACTCCAAAAGCTAACCATATCAACATTTGAAGGCTATCAAAGTTCACATTTAAAAGCGACTGCATTTGGTTCGTGAAAGGTAGCGCATTTAGCATTGTAGAACTATCACATTCATGTTATAGCATATAATCCATCAAAGCTATCACATTATATCCATCACATATAGTTCATAATGCTATCGGAAACTACACTCTAAAGCTTTCCAAAAATAACACATCATGAGCTATCAGAAGAAGCGCTCTAGAAGAAATCACATTTAACACTTAAAAGCCATTACATTCTTTTTCCAAAAGCTATAAAAGATAACATATTCACAAGTTATCGCAAGAATTGCTCTCAAAGCTATCACATTTAATGCTTAAGAACTATTGCATCCAAGGAACAATAACTCAAGTATTAAAGTGCTTAGATTGAGGTTCTAGAGGTTCGACCTTCCTAGACATCAAAACTGAGTGCTATGCTTGAACAAAACACCACTCATGTAGAATACAATAGCCTATGATTTTTTTGATGATAATAAACATATATATATATATATATATATTCGCTTAAATGTATTTGTTATTGTACTATTTTATTTTTCCACATAATTAAATAAATATTTGTTAAATAAAATAAATAACACGGAATTCATATTTAAACAAATATTTTATTCAAACAAATAATTTTATTACAAATTCAAATAGTACAAATTTAAGTTCTCACTATATTTAGACAATTCCAAATACAAGTTTCTGGTTACAACACAATTTTCTTTATACAATTTTTACATACATATTTCACCTCACTACATATTCACTCTTCACTCGTATTTTGATCTTCAACTTGGTTCAAGCCTGTATCCAGCATCTGAACTATCTGCAAAATAAACACTGACACAGTAAAATTGAAAAAGAAAATATTTTGCAGTGCATAATAAAGTGTGTGGTTTGAAAATATTGTTTGCCTCAGTTATTTGGGTTGTTCGTCCTTATTTTATTCATCTTACACGAACAAATTATGACATGCACAGTGTATCACTGTACATGCCACAAGGTCGTGCACATCGATATACACTTGCTTGTTAAAATTGCAGGGGCAGGTGAGCACAAGGTCAATCCCAAACCGAGACTGGATCAACATAAGTGCAAATGCAAAAACACAGTTTCAGACTATCATAATACATGTGTACTAACCAACATAAACACAGCCTCAACCAAATGGTCAAGTACAAGTTCAGTTCCATTCAAATGCAAGGGTAAGAAGAACACAACAACAAGGCAACGGTTTTTCAACCAGACTGCAAATGTACAAAAGCAAGTATGCAAGACTAATATGACCAGAACAATGCATATATGCCACCAGAGTTCAAAGTGCACCAGATCAAACATCACATGTAACCAGACCAGGGCAGTGCACCAGATCGACTCAAGTGCAACCATACAACCAACCAGACCAGAACAGAGCAGTGGTAGACACAACAATGGTGAGCATGTAATATGAAAACTTCAAGTGAAACAGAATCATACTATAGTATAGAAAATCAAAGTGCACATGTACAAAGTTTAGCTTCAGACACACCAGACTTCAAAAACAAGACCACATGACACCATGAATGCAAATGGGACTCAAAACTACATGAAACCAGATCAGTACAACCAGACTAACAAAAAAACAAATGCACACAGCAACTCAACATGAAGTACACAAGCGGACCATGGACCAAAATGCAAAGCAACCAACATGAAACTGAACCAGACCAGGTGTGCACATGTACAAAGTAGTGAACCGGTTCTATTAATATGCAACAGCAATGAGCACAGTGGAGACATCAAGCTAACTAAGTGCATAGGCACAACAATCGTACACATATATTCATACATATATGTATGTATGTATGTATATACATGGTGACACACAAATATACATCAAAAACAGTAGAGCAGCAGTGTTCAAATAATCGAAACTATTAGTAGCAGTTCAAACAAAGTCAAGTCATGGTTCAAAAAGAAATGGTCAAAGAAAACTTTGTTGAAGTGTTCAACCAAAAAATATCCAGAAAATCGTTTAAAATCATAGAGGGTAACAAGTCAAAATTCATCAAGTCAAGTTTATCACAAATTCAAATGCCAAAGTCATAGCAGAAAAGAACGGAGCAAATTCAAATTCATGGAGTAACGCATATACAATGAACAAGTCAGAATTCATCACAAGCATTCAATCAATAATCGAACGACCAAGCAAAGCAACTGAAACATTCAAATCAAAATATACGACTGATAAAATAGGGTTTTGTTCCCTATAAATTCCCAATTTCATCATCGGCAAATAATCATTCGAGTTCAAGAACAAAATTCAGAGAGCTTACTTAGAACAAATCAAAAACATATCCAAAACTTAAATCAATCAAGTCAAGCATAATCCAAATCAAAAAGGGGGAAATCACGTACAAATTCAAAGCACAATTCGAACTCGACATTGAAGCTGCAGTGAGCAAAATTGAAGAATGAAAGCATCACGGTAATCAATTTGAACTTCAAATTCCAAGCGGCGGCAATTCAATAAAACCCTAATTTTTAAACGAAGCCCTAATTCCAGATTGTAAAAGAAAAAAGGATCAACCGAAGAATTTTACAAAGTGGAGACTATCTTCAATTTTTAGTGGGCTGATTTTATTTTATAGGGCTTCATTTATTTGTATAGGGTTTTGTTAGCTTTAGTTTTATTTTGTAATTTCTCTTTTAAAATTTGGTGAATTTATAGTTGTGTAACTAGGTACAAACTACGAGGCGTAGTTTGAGAATTCGCAACTTAGTGGCTGAGTTATGGCAGGGTTTTGAGTTTAGAGTGAGGTTAATCGAGTTAGCGAGTATCGCGAGTTTAAGTGTTTTGTAAGCGATTGTTTACTTAATTTCTAGTAGAAACCTTGGGGGCAACACGTAGGCAGGTTTTTGCCGAAGCTGGGTAAATCTGTGTATGACCTCTACTGCATTACTTTCTGTTTTTATTTTTATTTTTGCATTAATTTTCAGTATACCCTATTCACCCCCCTCTAGGGTGAAAACGATCCTACATCTCATTCTTAAAAAATACAATTGCATTCTTCTTCCAATAGCTATTGCATTACCCCTCTAAATAGCTATTGCATTACCCCTCTCAATAGCTATTGCATGTAAGAATGGGATATTACTTATAGTATGTAGCTAACTTGTAATTATCTTCAAAATTGTTCTATTTCTTAACAAAGTAATTATTTCTGACTAAATTCGTCACTTATCCAAATTACATCTGCTTAACATTTTCTTTAGTGATATCTTACATGAATATATTCGTAGGATATTTAATTTGAACATCTTAACTAGTTTACTTAATTAATCAAGTGATTATACTAACTTCTCTATTTTTACCTTTACCATTTAACCCATCATAATTTTAAATTTTATGGGAAACAATAATAAAAATAATCTTAAAAATTAGAAACATCGTATACTTCAGGTTACTATGACATATATACTTTATATCTTATTACACCTTCTAAAAAATGTTGTAATATGTGTTTCGCAATTTTTTTGTAAACGTTGTTTTAGAGCAAGTTGTAATAGGGTCGGCACCTTTCACAATATTTTTGAGATGTTGCAAAAAAGTTGTAATAGAGTCAACTATAAATATTTTCTAATAGAGACTTATGAGTGTGCCTTGCCTGAACCTTGAATGGCTTGAACTCTTCCTTGCTCTATTCAAATGCCTTTTGAATGTGCTTGTCTTCATTTACTATATGCACATGTTGCACCATTTCATGAACTGGTTTGTGAAATCCCTGCAGTGGTTTTACTTTTATCATGCATGTGTACCATTACAGACATGTTGTTGGCCTTTGAGTATGGTTTGTGAAATATCTTCCATGTATATAAGTACATACATATGTATGTATATATGTGTGAAATATTACCATGTTTTTGCTTTGAACTTCCATATGTGTATCTCATGTGTGTTGCAATCTTGTTTTTGCTTTGCCTTGGTCCATGTTGTTGGCCTTGTTCAGATGTTGCATCGTTGCATTGTGGCCTTGTCCATGTACTTGTACACTGCCTTGTTCAAGGCAGTGCCAGTGCACTACCTTAAATAAGCCAGTGCACTACCTTGACATTGGTTGCATCCCTTTCATGTGCTTTGGTTTCTTTTCCATAGCTTGATTACCAGTCATATTCTTGAATTTCTTGTTTTGAACAAGGCAATGTGCACTGCCTTGAACTCCATGTACTCCCTGTCTCATTTGATTCCTGTGTGAATGTTCTTTTGATTCCTATTCATTTGGTTGTACTTCTTTCCCTGAACTCATGTACTTCCTGGCTGCATTTGTTTGTGGCACTACTTGTTGTTCATTTGTTTGTGGCACTTCCTGGCTACATTTGACATGTGTTGCATATATACATGTATATACATATGTGTGTGTTACTCACTGTAGGAGATGCAAGTGGCAATATTTTTCTAAATTTGTACCTACTGTTCTTTGTTTGTGCTATTTGTGCAATTAATTTTGTATCATTATGTACCATGCTTGATACTGCCATGAATCTGGTTTGCTGGTGCTCGACTTTGTGCATATCTATGTGCTCTGAACTTGTTTATGCACTTTGGCTTTGTTGAGTTGCCTGATCTGTTTCAGCTAGATTAAATTACTTATGTTGAGCCCAAGCTTGCTTGGGCTTGAACTTGTGTGTTTGCATTGAGTTGAACCTTTGGGCTTGACCTTTGCAATTATCCGTGTTATGATATTCACAATGATACACGGTGCATATCATAAGTTTTCCATGCACATATATATATTTATCCTTATCTAAATTGAAAAGAAAAAACAAACTCATAAACTGAGGGAATATTTAATATTCAAGTTCAATTTTATTTTTGTAATTTAGGTTTGTTTCATTTTCAAGTTTACTACATTGTAGTTTATTTAACATGTATAGGAGATGGCTGCATACAAGCTAGAGCAAGCAAATCAAGATCAACATAAAAAAACTTGAGTGAATGTGAATGAGTGTGAGTTAATTTAAGTTGTATTGTATTTGAAAATGTCAGTAGCATGATAGTGAAAGTTGTATTGTATTTGAATTTGATTTGAAATACAATATTTGTTTAAATAAAATTACGGTTCATTTATTTCATTATATGAACAATTATTCATATCAGTTAATAATTATATGTTGTCTAATAGGAAATTCTAGAAATGATACTATAATATTAGATAACATACTTTTTTTGGTGTTAGTGCATATCAAATGACGGGGCATACCTGTGGTCTGATGTGTAATGCGACGGTATGGGATTTAACGACAGACAGGTATGCAATCAGACAACGAAGCATACTTGTCGTCTGATGCTTTTTTTTCCTATAGTAGAGGATGACTATGTCATATAATTCACGTGTTTCTCCTGGATATTTCCAAAGTTACGTTTAGGTCCAGATTTTGATAGTCGGTTATTTAACTATCAAATAAATAAAAATTCAAAAATTGATTAAATTCCATATGGGATCCACTAAGCCATTATTAATTAATCTTTAATTAATAAAATCACCTTATAAAACTTGATTAAAAGATCATTACAAAACACTTTTCCCAAAACCCTTACATCCCTTTTAATATTACCAATACATTTTATTTCCAATACTTTACAAAAGTTTCCTTCTTTTCAAATGCATATTAAATGACCAAGCAAATTCCACTTTTAAATAATACTTGTTATAAAACCAAACCACTTATACTTTATAAACACTTTCCTTTTACAAGCCCACTTCATATTTCAAATAACTTATAAACTTCCAAAATAAGTTTATAACCAACTTTTATGAATCTCCAAGTCAATTTTTAAAACCTCTTTACCAATTTATAAAATGATTTATAAATATTTTCCCTACTTTTAAAACTCTTTTGATAAACGTTCTTAAAGAAAATCCTTTAAGAAATATCTTTTATGAAATACCATTTGCAAAATATGATTTGTAAATCACTTTAAATAAGCTCTTTCATTTAGTAAAAATCCCTTTTAAAATCAAGTTATTATTTATACGTAACTTTATTAAATAATTATATAACTTGAAAATCATTTATAAACTTTAAACCCCAAATTGATTAAAGAATTGAAGTTAATTCAAAACCATAATTTAAAATTCCAAAAGAGGCTTAGCAATCCTAATGGTACTAATTTAAGTTACCATTTCATTTCAATTCCACTTTCAAGTCACTTAACCATTTATTACATAAGTCAACATGTATGTAAATACACTTCATATTCAAGTCAGGGAATAACATGTCAATACAACTCAACTGACATATACATATCCAATAACATAATAGCAAGATGGTGATTTATCCTGCTAAATAGATGTCCAAAAAGTTCACTACTTACACCAAAATGGGAATTTATTCTACTATTACTTGTCCAAACAATTTACATTTTAGCAGAATGGTGTTTTATTCTGCTAATGGATGTCCACACAACACAAACAATCACATTATAGCTCCTTTACAGTTTGTTGTCTAATTAATGGTATCAACATTTGAATTCCTTGTGTTCAAACCATCTTTGAAAAAGAAGTACCATCAAAACCATTTGGTTCTTAGAAAAAAAAGGATTAAAACATAAAAACTTCATGGGTTTTACATGGGAGATAAGCTTTGGGCTTACTTCATCCTTCAGGCCAGGCTAGAAGCTAGGTAAGGCAGAGTACTTGACTACCTAAACTAAAACTTTGACACTACCTTCTTAGACACCCTAATAAATAGGTATGCTTCAATCAATTAGCCATAACAATTCTAATTTTAGATCGCGTTGACTACTGGGCACTGATACCATTAATGGAACCAGGTCAGTTGGAAGCGGGTAAACCAGGAAGATTTCTTTTTTTTGGATCTATTGGGCCTATGGTCTAAAGGGGTTATACTAGATCTAATTTAGTTTTAAACAAAATCATTTTTAATTTAGTTTTGTTATATATATATTTGTTAATTAAACATGTTAAAATTTCAACTAAATGTTTCATTGGGAATGCATTAATGTACATTCAAACATATAATAACATAAATAAACTAATATTAACATGTGTATAAATAAATATGTGTGTACGCAACGACCCACCTTTTTATCCTCAAAAGTCGACACTAATACATCCATAGTATTCATGTACCGAGCATCCAAGTGCCGGAAAGACAGATTGTTGAGAGAGAAAATGCGATGACCCGGAATTTTGGGCAATATTTATTTGATAGTCTCCTAAGATAATTATTTAAATTGGTAACATTGATTTAATAATCTTCATTTATAATATTTAATTGGTAAAATTTATCTTTTAAAAACTAATAAAAAGTATTCTATTTATAATGTATATATATATATATTATAAATAGGAAGTCTTTGGTTTGAATTTAAATAAAAGATATGTTTTCAAATTATAATATATAGATATATATTGTGATTTGGAAGTTATGTTTAAATTTAATATAATACCTTTCAAAAGCTATTTAAAAGTTAATCATATATTTTCAAAACAACTAAGGTAAGTATTTATTTAATTAAAAAGTATTTTAGTTTAAGTTTAAATAAGATTAACAAAAGGTTGTTTTACTTTCTTTTTAAATATTGCTTGATTTGAATATGATTTGTAAATATATAAATAAAAAATAAACATATTACATAACTAATATAAAAATATAAGTAATTTTATAAATAAGGGGTTAAACATAATAATACCTTGTTTTAACATTTGTAAGCTAAGAAATTTATACATTGACATTTGTCTAATTTAAATTAACAAGTGGCCACATTTGTCTCTTTTAAAATTTATTTATAAATAAATTGTTTTAAAGAAGAAACCTGGTTATTGTTTCCAGTTCAAAATTTTACAGTTCAAAATATTCTCAACTTCTCTTTTGTTCTTCATCTTTTCAAAATAAAAAAATAAACAAAACCAGAAACCAAAAGCAAATGAAAACTGAATCAAATTTAACAACCTGATTTCATCTTCAATCTGGAATCAAGCAACTAAATCAAACAACAACTTCAACCTGCAACTCAACTAAGCAAGAAGATCAACATCAAATAACAGATTAAAGACAAGTTCCAAATCAAAAGAAGAAGCATGTAGTGTTCTTTGTTCTCTGTTAATTAAGGTGAGTAAATCTTTTTTTTTAAAACAGATTTAAAACCTGTGATTATATCTGGATATATGTGATGATTTATGTAGTAATATAGTTTGCATATGTTTGTGAAGATGAATGCATGTATGTATATAAGGATGATATGCCTGTATAGTGACTGTGTTTATATATATAAGTAAGCTTTGTGTGTTTACAGGCTTGATCACTAAATAAATTCAATATCTCACCATAAAATCAATATTAGATATTGATTTGTGAATGAAAGAGGTTCGTTACATTATAAATTCAATTCTAAAAATGGTTTCAGGATTCTATATTTAGAAATTAATTCAAATTGGGAAGAATTACAGTGGAAAATCAATTTTGGTCAAAAAAAATCAATATCTAAGTTTTTGAATTTGGATTTTACAATGTGATGTGTTGTGGAAAATGATGAATTTAGATAGTAAAATCATGATTTTTAGTGTAGTATTCATCGAGATATTTGGAGATGATCAGTTTCGACATTTTCGTCGATTTGCGTTGATCGGCGACGAGTTGTATGGCGAGGTTTGGACTGGAGGTGGCCAGTGGGTTGAGGAAGTCAGGAAAAATGGTGGTAGATTTTACTGATGGCCGTGGTGGCTGGCCAGCGTTGAACTAGGGTTTGAAGGAGTGTTTTGGTCGAGAGTTTTTGTGAGCTTCGTGCGACGTCGATCGATCACCGAAGTGGATCGCGATGGGGGGGATCATTGCTGGGGGTCGAGGCGAAGCTTCGGTGAAGTCGACGTGAACTCTGGTGGTAGGATCGTCGGTGGCGAGGGGATTTTGTTGATCTGGAATGGTTCCAGTTTCGATCGAGTGACTTGTTTTCAATCTATAGTTGAATTCGTCGAATTGGATGGTCAGGAGGGCCAGGGAGATGGTCGTCGACTTGATGAAGTTAGCGGCATCGATCGGTGGTGGCCGGAGTGGATGTGCACATGCACGATGTATATTTGGGTTCGTTCGTTCGAGAGTGGGGAAGAAGCTTCTGGCTCGGGTCGTTGCTCGAAGTTTTTGCGTGGGGACTTGAAGCGTGAGTGGTACACGAGTGACACAGAGAAGAACTCGGAGGAACGTGAGGTTGGGCTCGGGTTTAAGTATTTCGAGCCAGGCTTTTTAAAATTCAAAAGTAAAATGTTGTTCAGGTTTTAAATTTTTTGAAGTAAATTTAGTTTTCAAAAATTTAAAGCAAATAAAACCAAGTTTTAAAGGGTTTAAAAGTTTAAAGTTATTTAAAATGATTTGTTTCAAAAGAAAAACTTTTTCAACAAGTTTTCAAAGTGTTTAAAGATTTTAAGTTATTTAAATAATTTGATTTCAAAAGAAAAGTTTGAACAAGTTTAAAGTTTAGAAATTTTGAAAGTAAATTAGTTTTCAAAAATGTTTAACTAAGTTTTTAATATATTTAAAGTGAATAAGTTTTAAAAGGAATGATAATTAAGTTTTCAAAGATTTTAAATAATTAAATCTAATGTTTAATTGTTTTGTTCTAAAGAAAATTTTATATACTTTAAATTATATAATTGATTTGCAAATTGTTTTCAAATCTTTCAATTATATAATTGATTTGCAAAATGTTTTCAAATAGAAGTTTAATGATAATAATCAAAGGATAATTACTAAAGGTAATTAAAGTAAAGAACAATTACTTAATGAAAGTAATTAAGAGATAAGTTAATACTGAATGTGATTAATTGAGAATTAATTAATGATGTAATTAATTAAAAGATAATTACTTAGAGTAAGTAATTAATGGGTAGTTAATGTTGGGATCATTAACTAGTGGTTAAGAGATAATTAATTAATTAATGTAATTAATTTAAATTAATTAATTGGTTTAATTAAATAAGGATAAAACTTGAAATTGATTAAGGATTAATTACTTAATGTAATTAATTAAGTGAATTACTTAGTGCAAGTAATTAATGTGTAGTTACTGAATGTAATTAATTTAAGAAGATAATTACTTTATGGAAGTAATTAAGGATTAATTACTTAGATGATTAATTAAGAATAATCAATTAATTTAGAGTTAATTAATGAATGTAATTAATTAAGGTTAATTAATTAATGTGATTAATTAATGGATAATTAATGAAGATGATTAATAAAGAGATAATTACTTAATGAAGTAATTAATGGGTAATTAATGAAGGTAATTTGAGGGTAATTACTTAATGGAAGTGATTTGAGGATTATTAATAGAAGTAATTAAGGAGTAATTACTTAGTGAAATTAATTAATTAATTAAAGGTAAGTGATTATAAGTTGATTAATTAATAAAATTAATTAAGAATAATTAATTAATGTAATTAATTATAATATAGTTAATTAATGAGATTAATTAAAGATTAATCAATGTGAATGGTTTAAGGATAATTAATTTCTGTAATTAATTAAAGGCTAATTACTTAATGTAATTAAAGGATAATTAATCCAGGATGATTAATTAAGATGGATAATTAGAGATTGATTAATTAATTGGTTTGTAATTAATTAATGTTAAGAAAGCAGGATTTAAAAGTAATTAATTTAATTCATTGGTGGTTAATTAAATTAATTAGACATGGTGTGGTTGATTTATCTTGCTTATGGATGATTGAATGATATTGGATGACTTGGATTATGTGATATCTCTGATATGTGATATGTGCTGCTTTGTGATATGAGATATTTGGTTGAATTGGATAATATGGATTATCTATCTGTGATAATATCATCTATCTGTATGTAAATGTTATTCAATATTATAAGTTAAATTGTTTAAACTTAAACAACATGGACCTTAAAACGGCGTTTTGGATTTCGGTGAGACCGGGATCGGATTTCCGAATTGGATATCCGAAAACCACATCGATCCAAATTTAGACGATAGGTCGTGAAATCTCAAGTGAAGTTCGAGATGAAGATTCAGAGTGCAAGGGCTATTGTCGTTAACTCTGAGAGTGATTCCAAAATGAGTGTAGCGAGATAGTGCCTTCGGTTTCGTTCGAACCCGAAACGGACTTGTATGGATTGAATGCTTTCAGAACATCGTCATTGGAGGACGATGAGCATTCTAAGATATGTGTTCTAAAAAGGTAATCGTAGCCTCAAGCCTCATCAACCGGGAATGGCTAAAACAGGGGAGGTGCAGCAAGGCTAAGTGGGTAGCACCCAAGTAGGATGATATTTTCCCCTGTCTAGAGGTCCCTTTTTATTTCGGTTGTGAGTGTGGTTGGTCGCGCCAACTATGGGGTTGTCTTATTCGGGATTATCCAGTAAGGGGCAGTTCCGGCCTTGTGTTGCAGGGGATTTTGGGTGGATCCTCGGTACGATGATCTAGGCCACGTACTGTGACGGGCAGTACCCTAGTAGCCCTGCCATTATATGGAATCCAATCTCCAATAAGTGCCGTACGTTTTGATTGTGCCCAACTATGTTGGAACGTGAGATGTAAGCATTCCAGCTATTTCTGTATTTTATATTGAAAACCCTAGACACTATTATAATATAACTGGATTTCCTATCAAATGTTTTGGTTATCGTAAGGTAAAAACTTACCCGTGTTTATGTGTGGGAAGTCTTACGAGATACCTTTCTTTTCAAATGATTTTCAAAGTTAAACAACTTTAACCCGTTTACTCACACCAGACCCATGTCTGACCCGGAGTTTATTTTCTGTTTTCTTAAACTCTTGGGTACTCAAATTTTTACGAGTAGCCAAGGGATTCAGGTTAGCTTTGACGAATTCTGGAGGAGATTTGGAGCAAGAGGCTTCAGCATGTAGATATATTATGGTTCCGCTGTGCTAGTGTTTGTGTCTGTATCTCTGTGATGTCTTGAGTTGTATGATAGACAAGTGTTTATAACTGTCTAATTTGTGTTGTATAAGTTGTGTAACTCTGATAGATGTTGTCTATTATGTAATATATTATGTGATTACTATAATTTATTCGTTCCGCTGTTAGATTCTGATATTGTTTAGTTCTTTCTTTTCTATCTTTTCTCTTTTCTATCCCTTTCTTTCTTAAAAATGATGCGTCTTTCTGTGGAATGAAAGGCGGGTCGTTTCAAAAAAAGAAAAGACAAATAGTATCTCACATCGTGATGAGTAACATATAATATACAACAGACGTTTACTAAAGAAACTATAATATACATACCATCAAATCAGAGTACACTATATAATTCATCAGTCTGGACACTTATAATAGCCTGTCCTTACAATTGCTGATAAATTCACAAGAAAATATAGTGGAAATAAAAGGATACATGAATACATCTTGAAGGTATCTGGTTCAACTCCTAAAGTTTCAAAGCATCCAAAACTAAATCTGAAACATACCGTAACAAATCGGATTTTCGACCTACAAAAATTGACACTAATACGTCCACTATATTACATGCCGAACATTCATATGCCAAAAATACCGATCTATTAGGGTGGAAGAAGAAGGTAGAAGACAGAGAAAACAAAAACAATCCAGAATCTCACAACGCAGCGAATAATATATAATACAACCATGATCTTTATAGAAAGGAAACATATTATTCATATATACAATATCAGAGTACATTAGACTTATCCTAAATTTTTGAACAGTTATAGAAAGCTGTCCCCACATTGACAAACATACAGACTCTATAATACAACGGAAGTAAAAATTCATGAATTCATCTTGCCCGTCCAGCTCCTCCCCAAATCCAAAGTATCCAGCTAAACCTTGGAAAACATGCTCGGTCTGACCCGAACATTACATGGAATAATGCCCGGGTCAGTCTGGTAAACCAGCGTGAGTAAAACTCGATAACAAGTAACAACCAAACTGATTTCTACATTTGAAAACTTTTTAAACAAGGTACCTCGCAAGACCACACTACACATAAAACCGGACAGGATTTTACCTTACGATAACCAAAACATTTTATATAAAAATCCAATGATATTATCATAGTGTCTAGGTTTAAAATAAATAGATAAGATAGCAGAAATGCTTGCATCTCACATTCTAACATACTAGGCTCTACAATCGAAAACATAAGGCACGCATTAGAGAATGGATTTCACCTAATGACTGGGCTACTAGGTACCGCCCGTCACAGTACACCTCTAGAAAAATGTACCGAGGTCGTACCTAACGACCCCTGCCAACACAGGACCGGCCTACTCCTTGCTGGATAGTACCGAATATATCATCACCCCGGTTGCTTTGCAAACTTTAACCAAGCACTCTCACGTACACGAATTCATTGATGATTGTGTATATATCTAGAAGGGTGATGATAAACCCCAATGGGTGCGACCCACATAGCCCTACTGCATATCCCCTGCTTTAGTCATTCCTGGTTGATGAGGCTTGAGGCTACGTTTACCTTTCTGAATAGCAATCCATCTTGGAATGCTAACACTGCCCTCCAAGCGTCAATGCAATGCAAGCATTCATCCATACAAGTTCGTTTTGGGTCTAAACGAAACCGAAGGCACTAACTCTGCTACACCCATTTTGAAATCACCCTCAAGATTAGTGTAACGACCCATAATTTAATCACTTTGAACTTGAATAGTTAATATGTTTTTAAATGATTAAATAATTAATTTTATCTAAGATAAAATTTTGGTTAGAACGTCTCGAATGGATTTTTAAAACTGATGTAAAATATTAGTTTAAAGACGGTTCGAGTTATAAGGTGGTTAGGGGTACCGATTTATTTAAGAATAAGTTTGCCTAATAAACCAAATGAGAATGATTACTTAAGAAAAGAATTTGCCCAGTAAAACAAGAAAGAATTATTAACCTTGCCTAATAAAAAAGAATAGTATAATTACTTGCCTAGTAAAACAAGAAAGAATCATTAACCTTGCCTAATAAAACAGAATAGTATAATTACTTGCCTAGTAAGAAAAGAAAGACTTATTAACCTTGCCTAATAAAACAGAATAGTATAATTACTTGCCTAATAAAATAAGAAAGAATTATTAACCTTGCCTAAATAAACAGAACTGTATAATTACTTGCCTAATAAAACAAAATAGCATGATGATTATTATATTCCACGTGGATGGTTGCCATTGGACCAAAATCTGGTCGAATCAGGTTAGGCCATAGTTGATAAAGAGGATTCCTATTGCACCAAAATGTGGTCGAATCAAATTAAGCCATAAGGATGTTTTCTATTGGACCAAAATGTGGTCGAATCAAATTAGGCCATAAGGCTGGTTTCTTTTGGACCAAAATCTAGTCGAATTAGGTTAGGCTATAGGAAATTACTAAAGTACCTTTCTCTTCACCTATAAATAGCCAATTTCATATCTCATTTTAATTCATTCACAAACTAAAGAAAAGAACTAAATTTCATTATCAAGGCGAAGTATTTAAAGTCTCCAGCAAAGCAAATAGGATGTGAGTATATTCCTTGCTTTCATAGTTTAGCGGGTATAACTTATTCTGTGAGTATATTCCTTGTTTTCATAGTTTAGTGAGTACAACTTATTATATGAGTATAATTTAATTATTTTATAGTGAGTTTAATCTTAATCTCTTTCCTTTGACTCATTCACATTTTAATAAATGTGGTGTTAACTATTGATTGTAAATTATTAATAATAACGGGTCCATTATTATTCTTGTTTGGTTGTTTGATTTGTGCTTGGCCAGTTTATGGGAAATAACCTTGACATTTAGTTAAAGGGAACTTACACCACCTTTTAACTTAGGATTGACATTTAGTGACTTTTTGGTTAAAAGGAAATAACACCCCTTTTAGCTATCTCATTTGATTAAGAGGGAGCTTTACCCCTCTTGGTCGTATTCTCCTTTAAAGATGACGGGTTTAAGTTATGATTTGAATGGAAGTTTTAAATCTTGGTTTAAGGTATTTTAAAAGAGCTTTAAAATTTATATAATGATTTAAATGGGTTATTTATGGAAAGTAAGTAGTCCTATACTTGGCATTAAAAGTCGATGAGTAGATTGATCCTCTATCTGTGAGATCTAGAATCGAAGTGTCTAGGCAACGCTAGGAGCAACCAGTGCCCTGACTTACCTGGCTTTGTTTCTAGGCGAGGGATAGAGTAAGTCGAGAATATCGAAAACGTGACAAGTGTAGGAGATTTGATTTTCGTAAATGATCTTTATAATTATGATGGTATGGAAAACATTCACCTTTCTTGCAGATAATTGTTTTTGACCCATTTAAGTATGCTTTTGAAATATGAAATCCTCTCAAATGTTTTGTGAATATACTTATACCGATGAGATAAGTATATGGATATTTTCCAAGCATTGAAAGAGTATAAGATTTAATGTCCATATACGATCGTTTTGCTATCCCCGATAGTTGATATCTTGACTATCGATTTCGATACCCTTCCTCCTTTTATTTTTGTTTCTTCAATCTAAGACGAATTGTTGCTCATTTAGGGCATTGATATCCTTTATCAGAAATGACTAAATAAAGAGCGAGTGGGGGCCAAGTTATGTGGGGTTGCTCCCATTAGGGTATTGTCACGTCTACTCTAGATTTGTTTCCATTGTATGCGCACGGAGATGTGAAATACACGGATACTTAGTAAGGTTGGCGGGGTTCAGCTTGGAGGTTTCCGAGAGCCAACGTAGTTCTCAAGTATATTTTCTAGAGGTATACTTTCGATAAGGAGGGTGCACCCTCCTAGTCATTGTTTGAAAAATTCCTTTTCCTTATTTTTTATTCAAATCTTTGGATTGATTCTTTCTTAATTTCATGGGGAAGCGTCTTGCGCTCTTCGCGATATTGAATTATTTGTATCCATTCTTTTATGCTTGGATGTTGTCCTTGTGAGGGGAAACCCATTCTGCGTTTTTGCGACGTGGTCTCACCGGTTATTTTGTGTGTTCTATTTTTTTATTTGGAGTTTACTCATACCAGACTTATTGTCTGACCCGAATTGTTTGTTTTCCCCAAACTCTCGGGTACTCATTTATATTTAAGTAGTCCGAAAATGATAGGTTTCTTTGGGATCTTTTGAAGATGGTGGACGAGTAGGAGGCTCGTTATCTATCTAGCTATTTATTTTCGCTGTTATGAGATGTTGGTTCTATGTATGTATATTTAAAGGAAGGTTATTATAACTACCTAGACCGATAGTAGTACTTCTGTTGTAACTCTGTTAACTCCATACTGGGGAGTAACCTTATGTACTTTCTTATTTTTATGTTATATTTAACTGTTCCGTTGTGAGATTATTGTTCTGTTTTTATATTTTACCCTATGACAACTTGTCTTTTAGATACTTGGACAACGACACATGAATACCATGGATGTATTAAGTGTCATTCTCAGGGCTCAAAAAGGTTGGTCGTCACAGTATGTATTAGAGCTTCAGTTGGGCGAACACCTTAGCCTGATTAGGGTACAACTCATTAGAGATAGGGTAAGTGACGCCCTAGAATAAGTTAATCTTGAGAGAGCGTATTTGTAATTTTTATAATAATAATATTTTTCCTCTAAAGTCTCGTTTTAGATCCTTTGGTGTTATTTCCTTAAACCATTTTAGTCCAATTTTGTATTCTAAAGATACCTGTTATTTGTTCAGATAACATAAAATGAATACAAGAAGAGGAGGAAGGAGATGATCTGGAACTAGCATGGCTATCAATAGCAGGGTACCTAGAAATGCTACTATGTCAGTTGTAGATCCGGTAGAGGAAATGGTAGTGCAAGTTCAGCCCTCTATCAACTTTGCGGCTTTGTGTAAGAATTTTACCACTTTGAGCGGGAAACAATTCTATGGGACTGAAGATATTCTTGGAGTGCAGATGTGGCTTCAAACTTGTGAAAGAATATTTGGAGATCTTCGGTTGGAGAATGCGAAGAAACGGCTGTTGGCATCACGACAACTCCAAAAGTCGGCGGTGGATTGGTGGGATTCAGAAACAACTAGTACTCCGGAGAAGGAGTTTTCTTGGGCCCAGTTCAAGGAAGTTTTTAAAGCATGGTTTATTCCAAAAGCCGGAAGAACTCAATTATTTAGAAGTTTCATCGACTTAAAGTAGGGTGATATAACTGTATCGCAGTATGAGCATAAATTCAACACTTTTTCCCATTTTGGACATGGATTGATAGACACACCGCTTAAGAAAAATGAAATGTTTGTGAATGGAATGCGATCAGAGTTCCATCGTGAAATGACCAATCATCTTTTGGGTACTTTCACTAACATTACTAGCATGGCTTTGTGGTTTGAGCTTTTGATATAAGGAAAGAGTCTAGAAGGGTGTAGTACTAGCAGTAAGTGCCAAGCCATTATCAGTTATACCAGTTGAAGGAAAGCCGAACTTCAATCGTAAGTTTAAGGGAAAGAAGCAGGGTGCAGGGAAGAAACTCGAAGATGGCACTCCAGCATAGAAGAAGCAGACCAACTTGGCGAACATTCTTTGTTTCAAGTGCAATAAGATGGGCCACTTTGCAAATCATTGCCCAATTGCCACATGTTTTAACTATAGCCAGCTAGGACATATGAAGAATGAGTGCCCTTTTCCTAAAAAGGGATCTCAGGGACAGACATTTACCGTTGAAGCGATACCATCCACTTCTTCAGATAAAAAAGGGAACCAAGTGTTGCAAGGTACATCATCCATTTATAATATTCCTGTAAGGGTGTTATTTGATACATGAGCTTCCCATAGGTTTATTTCTTATGATCTAATGAACAAACTAAACCTTAAATATGTTATCATAAGTAATCCTCTTTGTGTGTCAAATCCAATTGGTGGTCCGACAAATCTTGACACTATGTGTCAAAATGTACCTATTTCTTATCGAAATCATCTCTTTCCTTTTGACTTCTTTGTTCTTGGGTTTATGGGTTTTGGAGTGTTGCTGGGAATGGATTGGTTATCTAAGTTTAAAGCTATCTTGGATTGTGGTAGAAGGCTCAATAGAGTTAGTGATGATGGAGATGTTGGTATTGATATTAGTTGTGAAGAGCCTAAGAAGTTAATGAGCAATTTTCTCTATTCACTCGAAGTGGCTAAAGCGGAGCTAGGAGATGTGCCGGTTGTTCGAGATTTCACATATATTTTTGATGAGGTGCAAGGTTTACCTCCTCACCGTGAAGTCGAGTTCCGTATTGATTTGGTTTCGGGAACCATACCTATTGTACAACCCTTACGAAGGATGGCTCCGAAAGAGAACAGGGAGTTAGAAAGGCAGACTTATGACTTGTTGCAGAAGGGCTTTATCCGACGTAGTACTTCGAGTTGGGGATCGCTAGTTGTCTTTATTACAAAGGCCGATGGTTCTCTAAGGTTATGCGTAGACTATCGAGAGTTGAACAAAAGAACTATCAAGAATAAATATCCTTTGCTAAGGATCAACGATATGTTTAACCTACTCCATGGTGCTCGGATATTTTCTCAATTAGATCTTGCCACCAGTTTCCACCAATTAAGAGTCGTAGAGGAGAGTGTTCCCTAAACAGCTTTTCGGACTCCAGAAAATTTCTATAAGTGGTTAGTTATGCCGTTTGGATTGACTAACGCACCCGCTTATTTTGTGGACTTAACGAATCGAGTATTTCGAAATATTCTTAATAAATTTGTTCTTGTCTTTATTGATGACATTCTTATCTATTCAAAGACAAAGGAGGAACACAAATATCATCTCCGTGTCATACTCGATACCTTAAGAAGCCATGTGTTGAAGGCTAAGTTTTCCAAGTGCCATTTTTGGAAATCCGAAGTTAGGTTACTAGGGCATGTTATTTCGGGAGAAGGCATATCGGTGGACCCAGCTAAAGTTATTGCGGTTCAAGACTGGAAGAAGCCCGAAAGTGCAACTAAATTAGAAGTTTCTTGGGATTGGCTAGTTTTTACCGTTGGTTTATCAAGGACTTCTCGAAGATTGCTTCTCATATGACGAGGTTAACAATGAAAGATGTTAAGTTCGTTTGGACTTCTAAGTTTGATCAAGCATTCAATGAATTGAAAGAGAAGTTGACTAGCGCTCCTATTTTAACCATTCCAGATGGGAGCGAAGGTTTAACCGTGTATACAGATGTTTGTACCAAAATTGGGCATAACACTCTTTGGATGTGTTTGAAGAGATAAAATGAAGAAGATAAATATAAAATGAGGAAGATCTAACAAACACACCAATTGATAAACAGAAGAAATGCGTAGAAACACACAGATTTAGAGTGGTTCGGCGTATGGCCTACATCCACTATGAAATGGCTGACTTTTATTGATTTTTGCTTGCTGGTTACAATGAGTTACGACATTACAATCCATGTACAATAGTAATTTCGGCAGAGTCTAGACGTAGAAGAGCAAAAGGTCCCTTTTCAGTAGGTCCTGTGTTGCTATTTATAGGTGTAGGCAGCAAATATCTCGCCCAGATCTCAGAAGACCTCTTCTCTCACATGGGTGGGCCCATGCGATTGATCCCCGGTTGTTTGGACTCGATCTGTGATCGATACGAATGAAATTCATATCGATCAAGATTTAGCCCAATCGAGTTGAGATCGATCATGAACATTCCTGAGGTTGCACGCAAGCTCCTGTGAAAATTTGGTAGCATTTGGACTTGTAGATTTTGAGTTATAATCGATGCAAGTTTGAGTTTGTTGAAGGCTGCCGAGTTCGTGTCGCTTCTGTTCGCATCGCTTCTGTTCGCATCGCTTCCAGGCATGTGCTTGCTAGGTGACGTGGTGCTAACTTTTAGGATCGATCCACTTTTCATGCCGAGCGACCGAGTCTTTCTTATGGATGCGCCTCGTTCGTATCGACCCAGCTTAGCCTCATTCGTATCCAGTAATTGCTATGCTGTTCGTATCGATCATTGTTGCTTCATTTCGTATCGATCAACAAAAGTGTCATTCGTATCGGTCCATCTTGCATTATTCACATCGATCACTTGCCGATCGTTACGAATAGGGTGCATCGGTGGATCGATATGAAGTAATGTAATGGTTTTTATGGCTTCGATAGATACGAAGTAGACGTGGATGGATCGACACGAATAAGCTGGGGAATGATGGATGCAAAGTAATATGAGTATGGATGGATGCAAACCATGTGTGTTCCATGGATGCGAACGAATTTGATTTCGATGGATACGAAGGAGGCCGCTTTGGATGGATGCGAATGAGGATGGATACGAAGAACGTTGCCCTGGATGGATTCGAACGAAACTAATACGAAGGGAGTGGACTGATGGATACGAATGAAAGCGATGCGAAGGAGGTGGTCCAATGGATACGAATGAGTGCGCTGCTTGATTTGCATCGATCATACCTTGAGCATACGAACTTCGATTGACTTGAAATTTGGCATGTTGGCTTTCACAGCTTTGATTTTCGTGTCATGTTAATTATAGCTCGATTCGGACTCGGGAAAAATTTACCAGCATCAATAGCGAACCTGTGTATAACCATTTTTGGGGATGAACTGTCTTTGATTTCCAGTCAATTTCTTGGTGTCACGGCCTTGCCAAAAGGCAGGATAACATTTGCCTCCCAAAGTACGTCTTGTGAGGACATGACGTGCTTTGAAAAAGTGCAATCTTCATTTTGAAAATTTCTATCTGACTTGTTGTTGTCATCTCGTCGAAAGATGTAACCTCTGATTGATCTTCAGTAATGCAAATAACGAATTGTTAACCGCCAATTGTTGTACTGTGCACTGTTGTTACCGAATATTGAAGGATAGCAATCTGTTGTTTATTGTAATCGCCATCAGGTGAGCACTCAGCTCCTTGTGAGTTTTGAAAATTGGATGTTAGTCCGTCATACATGCACGTATGTTAACCTGACTCCCGTTAACGTTCTCAGGTTCACGAGTCGTTGTCAGTTCAGTTTTTTTTGTATCGAATCTTGTATCGATCCTCTCCTAAATTGATGTGAAATTCGAGTTGTAATAACGCTTGATGGTCATTTTGGAGTACCCCCTCGTATCGATCCTCTCCTAGATCGACTTTGAGAAGCTGAAAAATCTTCTTCGTATTGATGGTGATCAACACGAAATTTGGTTGGAGTCTCAATGCAGTTTGTATCTATGGATACGAATCTCAGGGTCTTTGAATAGAGGGATACGAAAATGGCCCTTCGTATCGATGGAGTGTTGATGGGTTGGAATGGTCCAAACATGTTTCTGTTGTCTCGGTCGCATCGATGAGTACGAATTTCTGTGGGCTTTAGGTTGATGGACACGAATAAGACATTTTGTATTGATGGCTGTGACTTCCGGTGATCTACAAAATGATGGATACGACTAGTCCAATCGGTTCCCAAAGTACCATTCGTATCGGCCGGCTGATGGACACGAACAGACTGTCTTTGTATCGACTCGGAGGAGGAACTGTCTATCACCGGTCAAAGCAACTGGGAGATGGATCGACACTTGCCTAGTATATAATGTTTTTGCACTTAGCGTATTTCCCACTTGCTCACTTTCCTGCCTTGCTTTAGCATTCGTATCGTTCTGAGAATATCAAAACTGCTCTTGCCCTCGAACCGAATCAATCTTCCAATTCCTTAAACCAACTGTTAAATCTAGGTAATCCAATGAACGAATTCAACGTGTAAGCGATGAGACTTGAAATCTTTGCCATTCCGTTTGCTTCCGTGACCGAATCTGGTGAAGTGGAGGCCGGAGATGGGCCAAAGCAAGGTCGAGGATGGAGGAGATGGCTTCTGAGTGATTTTGGAGAGGATGAAGTGAAGAGGGATGCGTAGTTTCAACTTCATATCGATGACAAGGAAGAGAAGGCTTGGCTTCGTATCGACTCTAGGCATGGGATTCGTATCGATCCGGAGTGATAATAATTTGTATCGATTAGAGACCATCGATACGAAATTGAATAGCCAATAACAGACATGAAACTCATGGTAGGTGATTGATAAGAATCTTACGGTTTGGGAGTCGATATGAAACCAGTAATCTCTGACCAATGCGAACTCTTTATAACTCGATTGATACGAAGTCATTGAGCTTCGATCGATACGAAGTTAATAAGTTTCGATCGATACGAAACCAAAATTCTTTGCCGATTGATCTGAGCTTGTACCTTGATGGATACGAAATTTCATGCATACTTGAACACTTGACTCCGACGAGCTTCTGCCTTGCATAACTGGACATAACTGTTTCACTGCATATTTAACTGCCTTTTGAAGCTTGTCGATGGAACTGTAACTTAACCAATTTGACTAACTTTAACTTGTACCGATTGCCGAAGTTAGGATGGCACGGTTGTGACGGTCAGCGATGACGATCATTCCAATTGGATTTCGAAGTCTCGTCGTTCGAACACTTTTCTGTATCTTGTTAATCTCTATAGAACTTTCTTAACCACTTTACAATATTGCATTGCACAACACACTCATGCACTTCACACCGGGGCACACACGGGATTATTGTCATCTAATGATGGTTTTTACTGAGTTGATTAGCTATGGAACCGGGAGTTCACAGCAGCAGGAGGCACAATGTTCACCTCCTTTGGTAATAGAGATGCCGGCCATCGCGGTCGAAGTCATAAGTCCAGCTCCGGACGAGTTACCGGGAGCAATCGTTATTGGGAATCCTCAAGATTCTGTACCATCTAATGTCTCCGAAGATATGTTGGGAAGAATCTGCTTAAGACATAGGCTATTGCTAGATGATGTTCTACTACCAGGGCCGAACGACAGGCCACATATTCCTCCAGAAGGATACATGGCTTTTAATAGACATTCGTGCACAGTTGGAACACTTCCTCCATTTAACCAATATATTCGAGAAGTGTTAGCTTACTTTGGGATTGCTCCATCACAGTTGCATCTGAATGGGTATTCATTATTGAACAGCTTATTCATCATTTTTATGGAGCATCTCTTACGGCCCCCGACTCCGGAGGAAGTCAGATTCTTGTTCAATGTCAAGAGTCGGGGAGATAACCCCTCATTCACATTCTTAGAGGCAGTCAGGAATTTCCAAAACATGTCTGGAACCTGGACCAGACTTTGCTATTTCAAGACCGAGTGGTTCTATGATTGGTGCCCGCTAGGGCTTGCTAGGCGGTGGCTAGTCAAACGTAAGTGCCGCAATTTCTCTGGTGACTGACGAGATAGTTGCAATCGACATTGATCCTAATATATCTTTTTCCTTTACACCCACAATTCCACGACCCGAAGGTGACCGATTCAAAGAAATAGTGCGGATTCTTCAGGAGGTGCCTGGTGAGATGAGAGAGATTGACTCGGTGCTTACGGACGAAAATTTGAGAGCCGTTGGGCTAATCGACCGAGAACAGAGCATAAGACCTAAAGGAGCTCATAGGGCAGCCCCGGCAAGACGAGCTAAGCGTTTGGCGCCCGGGATTTTAATAGTTGAGCGGGGTGATGAAGAGGATACACCCACCGAAGACGAACCCGTAGCCGGGCCCTCAGATAGTCCCCGACGGTCAGAGGGAAAGAGGAAGGCAAGGCGGTTGTTCATAAGCTTCAGAAATCTTCAAGATGGAAATCCGTAGTCATGTCTCTGCCAGCCACCGGTGTTAGAATCTCGGAGGCTCCTCCCCCACAAATGGAGAGTCCCTTCGAAGGACTCGCTGACATTCCGATTCCAGACTATGTGTCGCTCCAACAAGACACCGGATTGGAAGGGCTCCAAAGCGCTTTAGATTTAGGCGAGTCACTTCCTACGAGTACGGCCGATATAACCGATTGGTCGGGGGGTTTGCACATGCATACATACACTTCACGACACTACACGATTTCCAATCATAAGCTATTTATTTCTGGAAATTATCAACTCTGCTTCTCTTTTCATTTACAGGCACAATGTTAAAGCGAGGATCTATGCTTGGCAGCCTCCGTTCTGCGCGCCATCCATCTAGTTCATATCACGAGTCTCGCAAGAGGGAGGTTGATAGAGACCACGATCATGGTTATTCTAGCCAGGAGTGTTACGAAAGGGAGAGGGACAGAGAGAGAGATAGAGAATATAGGCGTCGCTCCCGGTCACGCTCTCCACCACCTCGAGCCCCAACACAGCTTTCTAGTCATGGTAAATAACCCCTGGAACCTTCACGCCAAAGGCCGCCTTCTCAAGCACTAAGTCCCTATCCACAGATCGGAGAACCGAAACCAAAACTCCCGCTGCCACTAAGCAAGCTATCACCGAGCCCACAGGGGAGGGAGCGATCAGAATCGCCTAGCTGAAATAAGGTTTCCCAAACAGCTGTTTTGATGGCTTCATCTTCCCTCCGCATTTAAAGAGAATTCCAGTCGAGGCAGATCAAACAATGCACGATTATATCCATGACGTTTACAACCAATACCGGGAATGGATGAAGACCGCGGACAAAGCATCAGCGTAGGCCTTTGAGCGGGCGAAAACAATCGAGAAATTAGAAACTGATCTCGCTCAAAAGGACTGCATAATTCAGGTGCTTCATGATGAGAGCGAATCCGCGAGAAATTCAGAGACAGAGGCCAACACAAGGGCTGATGAGGCTACTCGACGGATGGAAGAGATGAGGCGGACGCACTTAGCCCTGGTTGAGGAGATGGGGCATCGGACCACCATAGTCATGGCCGAACGTGACGAGGCGCTTAAAGAGCTTGAAGAGCTTAAGGCCAAATTTGCTGAAATAGTCAAAGAGAAAGACGATGCAAACAAAGCTGCCTAGGAAGCGTGTGAACAATCTGTGGTACTTAGGGATGAGAGGGACGCGGCAGTGCTTAAAATTCAGGAAGCCGAGGCCAGGGTTGAGAATGAAGTGAAAATGGCAGAGACCAGGTTGGAGGCCGATATCGAAGATCTTCTTATCACATACAATGCTAATGTTCTGAAGCATCGAAACCTAACCTGGCTCGAAAAATATCCTTCACACTTATACAACGCTTGGTGCCGCTTAGTAGAAGATGAAAAAGATGAGCATCAAGCCGAATCTACAGATGAATCTAAGTTGGAGAATCGGGTGCTGAGCAAAGATGAGAGAAAAGTCCTCCATGATATCACCATCACATATGAAAAGGAGAGACTCACTACTCAGAATTCGGAGGCTAGAGAAGGCTCTGGTGTTGAGCACCATGATGCGGGTCCCGAAACTCTTATGCCAACCCTGCCCGAATCTTCATCTACGGTCGATCCTTAGTCTGTTCCTACATATAATCCCGATCAACCGCGGTTATCTCCAACTCGCGAGCATGTTTCTGAAGCTTCTCCGCCACCCGCGAGCCAATCTGAGGAAGGTATTCTGAACATTTCTTGTGTTCATTCAAAGTCGGAAGCATTGCTTGAAGTAATCACTAACAATTTTTTTTCTTGTCTCTATTTAGTGATAGGAGTCACATCAGCTGTGCCCCCTGCAGCCCAAGAGCCGCATCACGTGCAGGAGGCCCTCATAACAGAAGCGACCACTACATTGGCCACTACACCAACCGACGGAGCATAGGGGAGCACATTCACTTTGGATGAACAGATGATGGAGGAGCTTCTCGGTCATCACAGCGATCCTTTCTCTGACCCGCCATTTGTCATGGTAGGAGGCGTACCCGTGGTCAGCTCCTCACGCCCAACTGCTAGCATCCCCACAGACGCCCAAACACTTCATGAAAAAGAAACAATAGCTGAGATCAATGTTGAGATGAAAGCGGCCGTGCGTCTAGCGGTATTGGAGGTGGGATGGCGGGCCCTGGCCAACCCCTCTACGGATGATTTCTCCCAGTGGTACCATTGTCGACACTGGTGTGCCTCCTGCACCTTCCAACATCGATCCTATCCCTCTGACTCAGCCTTCAGGAAGCATTCCAATCCATGTGAGTTCGGAGGAGGAGGTTACCATAATGCCCCCGGCTAGAGATCAACCACCAAAAGGCAAAGGCTCGAAGAGGCATCCAAGTGGTAGCTCCAGTGGGTCAACGCCGGGGAGGAAGAAGAAGAAAGTGAAAAAATAAGTATGTCTTTTCACCTCATTTTTGGTAGATAGATAGGAATTTCTTTTTGTTTTTTGTAGGCCATGTATAGATGCGGGTTCGGCCCATGCTAGTAGGATTTTTTGGAATAATTTTGTACTTATCCTTCTCTTCCAAAGAATATTTGAAATAAAATTTCATTTTGTCTTCAGCACAGTTTTCGTTTATTTCGCTTAAGTATTTCAGCATTCGAACTTCCATTCAATGTACTTGTGGAGTCTTAGCCTTCGAATCAGACCCGGGTTTAGTTGCTAAGTTCTGGAGTCATGGCTTCGGGTCACGATCGAACTGTTAAGTCAAATTCCAATACTGCACTGTCTCAATCAGTGGCTGATACTTAAGTTCTGCCCCTAGTTTCTGGGACAAATTGAAATGATCGGCAGGCCATCATTTTTTGCCTTTAATATATCAAGCTCAATTCTGTTGAATCGAGGCTGAAACAAGACGAGTTCAGGTGGTCGAATCACACTTGCTCATCCATAGGTTATTGCATCCACGCTCTGGGGATTATACTTGCACACTGGCGGTCGGTCACGCCCGCTTGATATTTAGTACTTCGTCCGCACTCTAGGGACTTAGATTGATCCGTGGGTGGTCATTCACACCCACTTCGCATTTATACTCTGGCCCGCACTCCGGGAGCTTGGAGTTGTCCTACAGGTGGTCGATTCACACCCGGTTTGTGTTTAAACTCCAATTCGCACTCTTGGGATTTAGAGTTAGTCGATGTTTATACTCCAGCCCACGCTCTGGGGACTTAGAGTTAATTGATGTTTATAATCCAGTCCACACTCTGGGGACTTAGAGTTAGTTGATGTTTATACTCCAGTCCATACTCTGGGGACTTAGAGTTAGTTGATGTTTATACTCCAGTCCACACTCTAGGGACTTAGAGTTAGTTGACAGACGGTCAATCACATCTGTTGTGAGTTTAAAAATTTCGTTCGAACTCCGGGAACGACAGATGTATCGGGATCGTGGATGGTCGGATCACCTCCACCTTGGGTTAACAAGTGAGGTCGTTAGATGGACGGGTCCATTCTCCTCGAACTTGGTTTGAGTACGGGCGAAGTCATTAGGTGGATGGATCCACCCTCTTCGAGCCCGTATTAGTAAGTTTATACTCCAGTTCGCACTTTGGGAATCTGGAGTTAGTTAGAGGATTATCATGTATCAATCCTTTTTTGGCTTCAGTGTGATGACTTGCCCCCGAGGTTGGGTTTCACTTAGCAAGTGACCAGTCATATCACAGTCACTCCCTATTTGAATAAGTCCCACCGTAGGATGGAACTTAGCTCTCCGTGCATTGTGATGGTTAGAAATCACTGCTTATGCTCGAAGAGATTGCATTTTATTGCTGAAATAAGAAAATACGGCAAAGTCAGTTGCCTTATTACAAATTCAAATTTTGTAATGCATAAACAAATTGCAACCGAAAAGCAGACTGAATGAACAAATAAGGCCTGTTATGTGTAGTAGCAACGTAGACTCTCGCTATTCTAAGCTCTTGGCAAAGTGAAACCATCAATGGTCGATAATTTAAATGTGCCATCTCCGAGCCTTTGTTCAATGACATATGGCCCTTCCCATGTTGGTTTCATATGTGAAGGAACCGGGTAAATTCTCTTAAGGACGAGATCACCGAGTTCAAAGGTTCGGGGTCGGACCTTGGTATTGTACAATCGAGCGACTCGACTTCGGTATGCGGCTGCCCTCAAATCAGCCTCTTCACGCTTCTCATCTAATAAGTCAAGGGATTCGGCAAGTAATATAGCATTCGTCTTCGAATCATAATATGTCACACGATGAGAAGGTACTTCCATTTCGATTGGAATAACGGCTTCTGAACCGTAGAAAAGAGAGAATGGAGTGTGGCCGGTCGCGGATTTGTGGGTTGTCCGATAAGCCCATAAAGCCATAGGAAGTTCTTCGACCCATTTTCCTCCGGCCTTTTCCAGTCGTTTCTTCAGAATGGACTTTGTAACTTTATTAACAGCTTCAACCTGTCCATTCACTTGAGGGTGTGCAACTGTGGAGAACTTCTTCTGAATGTGGAATCGTTAACAAAAATCCTTAAATTCAACACCGTCGAATTGCGCTTCGTTGTCGGTGATGATGGTATGTGGGAGACCAAATCGACAGATAATGTTGCGTACCACAAAGTTGATCACTTTCTTCATTGTGATAGTAGCAAGGGGCTCAGCCTCCGCCCATTTGATAAAGTAATCAACTGCAACGATAGCGTACTTCGCACCACCTTTGGCTAGAGGTAGAGAACCGATAATGTCGATGCCCCATACTGCGAATAGCCATGGACTGACCATATGAGTTATTTCGGTAGGCATGGCTCTTGGAATCCAAGCGTGTTTTTGACATCTATCAATTTTTCTAGCATAATCCGATGCATCACGATTTACAATCAGCCAATAATATCCATATCGGAGCACTTTCTTGGCAAGAGCTTGCCCTCCGGTGTGATCGCCACATTCTCCTTCATGTACATCATGCAATACTCGTTTTATTTCATCGTGCGCGATACACCGGGCAGAGTACCCTCTTCTATACATGACTCCATTTTAAATAGTGAACCGCGAATCTTTTTGAAGAACTTGTCTTTTTCACTCCTACGCTCCGGCAGGGTCCCATGCTCGAGATAGTTTCTAAACGGAGTCATCCATGACTCCTTATCGGGAATGACTTCAAATACCCAGTCTGTTTCCATCTGATCGATGTTAGGGGAAGATAATGTCTCTATGGGAACGATTTCCATTTATTGTGCCTCACCTGTACTAGCTAACTTTGCTACGGAATCGGCCTTTTTGATTGCGTTCTCGGGGTATGCAATAAATGGCATAATAATTGAACTGATCTAATATTCCCTAAACTCGAGCAAGATAAGCAGCCAGTCTTCGATCTTTTGCTTGATACTCTCCCCGAACTTGACACCTGACCAATTGTGAATTACAGTAAATCTCCACAGCAATAATTCTTAAATCTCTCGCAAGTCTTAATCTGGCGAGCAGGGCTTTATATTCGGCCTCATTGTTAGTCGCACGGAAATCGAACTTTAAGGCATAGCATATAGATCGGCCTTCAGGAGTTTCAAGTACAACTCCAGCACCTGAGCAACGGTCATTTGATGTACCATCATTATGTAGCTTCCAGACATATTTAGAGATTCACTGGTTTCGGGCATGTCCTCCGAGATAGTGAATTCAGCGATGAAATCTGTTAGGACATGTCCTTGAATGGCTCACCTTAGTGTGTAAATGTTGTCGAACTGACTCAGTTCAATATTCCACTTGAGTAACCTATCAAACGTCTCGGGCCGCGTAAGGACCTGTCATAACGGCTGGTCGGTGTAGACGGTGATAGGATGAGCTTGGAAATATGGGCGAAGCTTCCTTGAGGCAAAGACAATACAATAAGCCAGTTTTTCCAGCTTCGGATAATTTCTCTCTGCTCCGGTTAGTCGTTTGCTAATGTAATATACTGGCCGTTGTATCCGTTCTTCCTCCTGAATTAGGGCAGCACTGATTGCATTTTCTAACACCGCCAAGTAGATGTACAATCTCTCGTGATCAATAGGCTTTGATAGAATAGGTGGTGTGGACAAGTGTTGAACCAGTGCTCGGAATGTGCCCTCACATTCTGTAGTCCATTCAAAATTTCGTTTCCCTTTCCTGATCAGATCGAAGAAGGGAATGCATTTGTTGGTGGATTTTGAAATGAACCTGCTCAGTACTGCCACTTTTCCGTTGAGGCTCTGAACCAGCTTTATAGTCCTTGGAGTCTCAAGATTTCTGATTGCCCAGATCTTCTCGGGATTGGCTTCAATTCCTCGGGCATTGACGATAAATCAAAGGAATTTCCCAAACGCGACCCCAAAGTGACATTTCAACGGGTTGGGTTTCATTCTGTATTCTTGGAGGATGTTGAACATTGATTCCAGGTCTTTGATATGATTAGTGGAGAATCGCGACTTCGTAAGCATGTCGTCCACATATACTTCCATGGTTTTTTTGATCTGGTTAGCGAACATTCAATTAACTAGCCATTGGTAAGTTGCCCCAGCGTTCTTGAGTCCAAATGGCATGACTTTGTAGCAATAAAGTCCCAGATCGGTGACGAAACCGGTATGCTCCTGATCGGGCAAGTGCATGGGTATCTGGTTGTAGCCAGAATACGCATCCATGAAGGATTCGGGGAAGTGGAAAACTGTCTTTAGGGAAAGCTTTATTCAAGTTTGAGTAATCAATGCATATTCTCCATTTCCCGTTAGGCTTTCTGACAAGTACAAGATTGGACACCCATTCCGGATATAATGCATCTCGGATAAACCCGTTCGACTTGAGTTTATTTACCTCTTCCTTAAGGGCGGCAGATCTATCTAGATCCAGACATACCGCGGGTCAATATTCAATGTGTGGCTCGTGATGTCCGGGGAGATTCCACACATGTCAGAATGCTTCTAGGCAAACATGTCGAGGTTTTCCCGGAGAAATTCAACCAATTCCTCCTGCATCTGTTGGCTTAGCTGAGACCGATCTTTATCATTTTAGAATCGTCATTATCGTCGATCGGAACATCAATCGTCAGCTCAGCTGGGGAAGCTTGACTGTATTTACTTTCGTCTTCACTTTCAGTATCTCTCGGGTCAAGATCCCTTGGGAATTGGTTAGGGTGCTCGGGCCTAGGCCCAGGCGTTAGCTGTCTGTCAAGACCCACAAATCCGTACTCCTTGATTAAACACTAATCTCCATTGATTAACTCAAGATGCACGAAAATACGAAGCATGAGGGTTTTAAAAAATGAAAAAAGTAGAAGAAGAAGAAAATAGAAGAAGAGAGAAGAAGAACAACAGAACAACATCAGAAAAAGAAACAATATCAGAATCTCACATATCGCAGCGGAACAATATATAATAAATAATCACTAGTCTTTTAAAACAAAGAACTATATTAGTTTATACATACATCAATCAGAGTCAATATACAACACAACACATCAATGGACAGTTATATATACTTGTCCTCATACAGAATACACTGCAGAATAAATAAACAAAGTATATGTGATACGTTTCACCATCCAGCTTTCTTCCAAAGCTCCAGAATATCCAGAATATCCTGATAACATAACTCTAGGCTGCCCGTGTGGAAATTGGTGGGCACCCAGAGTTTAGAAGGGAAACAATAAACTCCGAGTCAGTCATGGTGACTGGTGTGAGATCGTAAAACAGTTATTTATCTTTAAAAGACAACAAAGGAATATTTTAAAATAGATTCGCAATGCTTTTTGAAAAATGAAACTACCATAAGACCTCCCACCACACACACAATGCAAACGCAGACTTGGAGGAGATTTCTTCTTATGTTAGTCAAAGATGCTTACTACGCAAAATCAAATCATTTTGGATATTATTATTAGTGCATAGTGGAAAACATTTCAAAAGTAGAATATAAATCTTAGCCAGCATAGGTACCATTATATTATGCCTGCTATAGCTGCCTCCTGAGGAGACAGGTTATACAATTGAAATCGTAAAGGCTCGTATTGTTTCTTTGGATTTCCAACAAATGGTCAGGCTAAGGAACTTCCTATGCCACGAAGGAACGCCCCTGGAATGACGTCCCGAGAACCTAACCGGATCTCTGCCAACACAAGGTCGGGTTACCTCTGCAAAAATAGGTAACTACTGACACGCGTATGCCATCCCCCGATCGTAACCGATCTTCCCGAGGATCCTCGATTCGCAACAAACCACATAATAAGCAGTATCAACATAGGTTAAGTATCTGGGCTCCATACCATGATACCACCTCTATCCAGAAGGAATGACATACACTAAGGGGCGCTACTCCCTAGAACCTTGCCGCATCCTTCCTATTTTGACCATTTCCGGGGCGTGAGGCTCGACGAAGTCTCGTCCACAAAGCTATGCTCCCTACAAAGCCATGCTTCGGGTCAACCAAATGATCAAAGAATTGATCACAAAGATAAATGATCAAACAAACGATCATATCATAAATGATCAAACAACGACCATTTCACAGCAACACTCAGCATGCCACGTTACCAAATTGGGAATATATTGCTGATAAATTTCAACTACATAACCTCTGAGCTCGTACGTCTCAGAGAAGGGTGTTATGCTAAGCGAATAAATTCTCCGCCACCAATAGATATGTATTTGAAAGAAATCAGCTTTATATCTCAATTTGTAACGTCAGACACACAATCCATACAAGTCTGTTCCGGGATCGAACAGAACCGAAGGCACTTCTCACGAAGCCCTTGCACATCCGGATAATTTTCTAATCACGTCCGGACTTCCCATCACTAAGGGTGATAAAACCTCTAAATCGGAGATCAGCCGATGTAGAGTAACTCGACGGTAATCCTTCCATTTTCAAAAATATCCGGTCTTCAACACCGGTCATCAAATGCGATTCATAACGACGTATCACATATTCGGAATGGGTTATACGACCCCACGGTCCTTTCCCGGCTAACCCGAATAGTGAGCGTTTATTCAAAAATGAGTGTGGCATTCAAATTCATCCAATTCACAACAAATACCCATTCAAGGTAATTATTGATAGTCGGTTATTTAACTATCAATAAAGATGCGCAACATCATCAGATTCCAAATAATTTTCCCAAATTATTTATTTTCCAAAATATCTTTACTAGATATATAATTTCCATACTTCAAAAATAAATCAACGTTTATTTTTAAACAGATTTCCCTTTTCGGCTATAAATTCCATAGTGGATTTATATTTCAAAATATCTACTGATATACGATTTTCAAATCGTTTACAAATATTCACTTTCGATTTATCTTTACAAAGATAAATTCTAAAATGTTTCATTTCATATTTGAAAAGAAATTCCATACTTATTTAAAAATAAGTAATTCACAAATCTATTTATTTTCAACATTTGAAAATATTCGATATACTTAAATCAATATTAAATATATATTTCATTCTTTAAGGAAATCATTTGAGTCAAAACGAATGTTACGTAAAACATCGTTACGACGACTCAAAATCACTAGTATAGGGATTCAGATTTTAAGATAGATATATAAATCTCAATACTACATAAAACATTTTCTTTCGAAAATCATTTACTATAACAACAGTGTTATAGTCCACCATTTCCTTATTTCTCGAAAACGTCTATTTCAACAATAAATGTTGAAATCTATGTATTCGATACTTAACATGTTTTAAAACATCTTTTAAAACAATTAACTTCATTTTATAATATCGCTTTCCCAAACATAACCATTTTATTCAATAATATATTCACTGTCCAAAATCGTGAATATAATTCACTTAACTATATTTCAATACTCTCTACACATTTTATTTCAATAATAATTCGCTATCCAAAATCGCGAATATATCTTCTTTAATAACCTTCTATATTAAATTTATCAAATTTGATTGATTTCGAATTTATAAAACAACGTTTATAAATTCTATGTCTATTTTATAACAACTTCGATTTTATTAATCTCCTTTTTATTAACTTCTATAATTCACTTATCAAAATAAGTGATTTTCGGATTTATAAACAACATTTATAAATTTCAATTCTATTTATAAACTTCAATTTATAAATCTTCTTTATTAACTAATTCAATTTACAATTCAATTTTTATACCAACAATCCATATTATAAGTTAAATACTTATAATTCATTTATTTACAAAAATCATTCTTTTAAACTTTACAAACTATAAATTTTATCCTTTTATAAACCATTTTAACATCATTTCTATTTTTAAATCCACATTCCCAAATATTCACTTTTAACCCCAAAATCAAATCCCAAATTGATTTCTAATTTTATTTCAATACCAAATCAATTTCAATATTCATTTCTAAATTAATTTCCAATCCCAAATCACTTTACATTGATTTTCCAAATTCGTTTCAATTTGCCAATTAAATTTATAATTGGACTTCCAACTTATTTCATTTTAAATAAATTCCTTTTAAAGAAAATAAATTTCTTTGCCTCTTTCAATCTATTTAAAAATCCAAATCTAAATTAAATTCTTCAATTTATAATTACTATTTTACGAAATCCATTTATCTAACATTTTCACTTTATTTTGGAATAAATTCGATAAGATTATAAAAATTAACTTCTTATGTTTTAAAATTCTTCTTTCTTCAAATTTATTCAATTTCTAAAATTAATTCACTTAAAAATTTCTACTTGAATTTCAAAAATTCAATTTCGTTTATTTTTGGAATCCAATGATATCAAAAATCCATTTAGCTAAATTTTAGCTTTCAAACAATTTCCAGACATCAATATGATCAATAACATCAATATAATCATTCACAGATTCATATCACAGTATAAATAAATTCAATCAATATGAGGGGTCCAGTTGGATCCCTCCAACCTGTTTCCCTGCATCCAAAGACGTTAGCACAATACCAATTCCACTTCGAGGTGGAATATCGCGGTATATGGGTTTTATAAAAATCATCCGCTTACTAACGGCGCAATAGGGTCTCATCCGCTATACGAGGCGAGAAATCAATCAATCCAGTATATACATATGCCAATATGTATATATTGCTATATATTATATAGATATATCCTACTATATCTAATATCACATCCAATAGCAATCAAATCAATAACTGAAAATTCCACTTTTCATTCGAGTGAGAAGATCTCACCTTAGCTATTTATTTTGCAATCCCTTTCCATTTCAGCTCGTTCTTTACAGATTTTGACCTAGTATAAACATTTTATACCATCTATTAATATTCGAACAAATCAATTAAATTTAAAACTACATTTCCTTTAAATAGTTTTATGTAATCTAATTATTTAAATTAAAACCAAAACTTTTTTTTAATTGTATGAAACAAATTATAAATACCTTGCTGTAAATTACTTTTACACCTATACAATTGATTTCTAAATATCGAAAATAACTAATATTTTATTACCTCCCTGAAATGTTTGCAACCCAGCCTACCGAGCATCACTGCCCAAGGTCACGGCCAAAGCAAGGAACCTTAGCACGAACTTCCATGCACCGCCGCCCCTGTTCGATCGAGATAGCCTCTCGAGTTCGAGCCTCCCATTTGCTGCTGTCGTTTCCCTCACCACACATGCCCCACCACTGTCGCGACGTCCTTGCTCTTGAACACGCGACCCAATTTTGTTTCGCCATCGCGAACGCCGCCTCGAAATCGAGAAACCCTGACGTTCCCATCTGAAACAACGCCCTAATCGCCTTCGACGTCGTCGCGCCCACGCGCTTCCCAACCTGCCATCGCTTCGATCGATACAAAATCGATTTCTATTTCGTCTGGAGAAGATGCGGTTTTACTTGAGTAATCTGGAGATGGAGTTCGATTCTCGCTCTGCCATTTTTTTATAGAACAAATTCGTGGTTTTTAAACTGAAAGGGGCGGCCATTATTATTTTCTTCGTTCAATTTTATTTTTGTTTGAGATTTGATTCTGAGTTGAAGAGGAATATTGAATTTGAAAGAGCGTGCTTTCACGATCTCGTTCGTGATTTTAGGCGAAAGTTTAGGGCGTGATTTACGGAAGAACGTGCTGAGGTGACTAATTACAAATTTAAATTTTAATTGAATTTCGATTCAAAAGTTTAGCGCGTTTACTTACCGTGTGCTCTCATAACAACTCTGAAAAATACGAAATTTGAAATCCGATAATAATTCAATATTACGAACCCAATGGAACTAGTTTCGTCGCATTCCGAGACTGTGCAAAAAATGACTATTTTTAAATATCGATTCGAACGATAAAATTTCAAAACTGAACAAACCCTTTCTAAATCTGATTCTGAAGCTTCTATTATTTCCGATATTGTCAATACGAATTTTAAAAGCTTTCGAAATATTTTTCTTCAGCTTAAAATTGAAGATTCGAATTTTTATTCAACTTACAATAGATTAAATTTTAAAATTAAATTGTCAAATTCAAAGTTATATTGGGGATTCAAATTAAATCATCGTTCAAATATTTAAAATTAATTAAATATTTTCAATTTAATTTGTTCAAAATTCTGGGTCGTTACAAACTTCCCTCCTTAAAAGAATTTCGTCCCGAAATTACAAGTTAGGAAAAAAAAAGTCCTTAACTCGTCTACTATTTTCAACAATCCAATAGTTTTATCAATTTATCAAAACAAATCTTTCTACTAAAGATTCGTTATTAATTCAGCTAACTTTCCAACTTCAATTATAAGTTTCAGACAACATTGTTTTACTTCTCAATTCGAATTCAAATTCAAATTCAAATTTTAAACTTTCAAAATTTCTCAAAAATTTTCTAACACTCGAAATTTTCAAAAAATTTCGCCAGCGTCTCCTTTGCGCGGCTAACACGGCACGACTACAAAACGTCCCTACGGACTCTCAGATTTCAAAAAGGTAAAGAAAAAGCCAAGCGGCTAGACAAGAAATCAGCAAATCTCATATCGAAATTTAAATACTTACCTTTTTGTCGAGCAATTCAAATATATCTTTGAAATCAAAATTTCCAGTTCCTTTATACACCTGTATATCCTACTAGCCATAATATCTAGTTACACATTCAAACTATTTTGCAAATTTTATTACAAAATTTCCAATATAAACTGCTTATACATTTTTACTTCACTATTGAAGTTATATCCATTTTCATTCAATTTAACATTTCGATTTTCATTTGAATTCAATTCACAATTTCAATTCTATTTGAATTCAATTTATCTTCAATTCTAAAATATTGAATTTTTATCGATTATCTTTCATTTACTAATTCATATCACTCTCCATTATTGAATCTTTTAATTCATCTTTTATTTATAATTATTCAATTCAATTCAATTGCTTACAAATTCGATATGAATTTCCACTTTCAATTTCACATTTATAATTTCCATTTGTTAAATGGATTTATCTCCAAATCTTTGGTTATTACTTTAATTTCTTATTCAATCTCATATAACAATGATAATGTTTCAACGTTATTACTTACTAACAACCAAACATCCATATACTATGATAATTCATAGAAAATCGTTTCTTTTCTATACAAAAATTGTTTTGTGCAAAATTATCTCATTTACCCTATTCAAAACATACTGTGTCGAATTGTTCTATTCAAGTGTTTAGAAACCCCTTCGATCCAGTTGCGCAGACTGTTCCGACGAAGGTTCATATGCCACTCAATAAATCAATCATCACAATATAAAACAATTTTTATATTAACTAACAAATACGTGCTCGTATCTATTATTACACTCAACTCATTCTAGAGTACTACTGACTCTATCTCTAATGAGTAACACCCAACAGAGCAAGGTTGTCGCTTAACCATATGCTCTGATACCAACTGTCAAGACCCGCAAATCCATACTCCTTGATTAAACACTAATCTCCATTGATTAACTCAAGGTGCACGGATGTAACAACCCGTATTTTTACGGATCGACAAGTTCGTCAAAATCTGGAATTTTAGCATTTTTAAGTCATTTCAGATTTTTAGGCAGATTTATCTAAGTCCTAGGTCGTGAACGACCTAAGAGCTAAGTCGTGACCGAGTTAAGGAATTCGGCGAGTTAGTGTTAGGTCGTGGGTTAGTTGGAGCGACCTATAGAATTATGCAACCTAGGATTTGGTTAAGTATTAGGTCGGCAGGGCGAGTTAACGACCTAAAGAACTGACCGACTTAAGGATATGGCGACTCAAGGGTAGGCAGACCTAGTGGAGTAAGCGACCTAGTGGTTACTGGGTTAGTGTGGTTAGGTCGGCAACGACTTAGAGCGTATAGAAGTTAGGTCGGTTGGACGAGTTAGTGGGTTGACCGACTTATGATTGTAGACGACTTAAGGTTAGAGTTAGGTCGTAGTGACCGAGTTAAGGGATAGGTCGCTATGTGTTAGGTCGTCTGGTAGCTTGGTTGGTTAGGTCGTAAGCGACCTAAGGGTTAAGTGTTACCAAGTTAAGTCGACTGGGTGGGTTAGCGACCTAAGGAGTACGTGTTGGCGACCTTAAGAGTTAGCCTATGTGTTAAGTCGTAGACGACTTAGGGGTTGAGTCGTAACCCAGTTGTTTGTTAAGTCGTAGAAGCACAGATCTGTTAAGTCGTATCTTCTGCCGAGTTATAAGTCGTGACTAGTGGTAAGTCGCTAGAGGCGCATGAGTCTTAAGTCGTAGGCGCGCATGCTATAAGTCGTGACCGACTTAGGAGATAGCAGTTGTTAGGTCGCAGATGCTTCTGGTTAAGTCGTGGGATGGCAAAGCGTTAGGTCGTAGGTCGGCATAGTGTTAAGTCGGCAGCGACTTAAGAAGATAGCCGAGTTACGACTTAGGGTATTTTCTGCTATAAATAGGAGAGCTTCTCTTCATTTTTGGGATTCGGATTTTGAAGCGACGAAGTGCTGCCATTTTGAGAGCTCGACTTCTACACTTCTTCACTTCTTTTCTCCACTCTAATCTAGTGCTTCCATCCATCCAAATCGAAGATCAAGATTGAAGATTCAAGAGCTTAGATTGAAGATCTTCATCTTTTCAAGAGAGATTTCTTCATTTGAAGCGGATTTGTGATAGATCAAGCTTGATCCTTTGCTGTCCAGATCTGAAGCGTGTTGATTTGAGGTTGTTTTGGTGATTTGGTGAGTGGTGATTATCTCTCACACGGATCCAAAGGAGTATATCGGATTGTTGGCTCGATTTGGTGTCAAAATAGAGATTTCCATGCATTTTCTTCATCCTATGTGTAGATCCATATAGATCCATTGTTCATGATGATGTTACATCCATTTTATCATGTGTTAACCTATGCAAGTTCATTCATCAAGTTTGTAGAGATATAATCCATGTTTTCATGCTTATTGGACTTTCAACTCTTTAATTACGAAAATGCCATTATTGTTATAATTGTCTACTTGGATCATATTTGAATGCTTGATTGTTTGGATTGATGTTTGATTTGATTGATTGTTATGAACTAGATGGTTGATGATTAGATTTAGACCGAAGACGATTCAAAAGCTAAGGGAAAGGCTCTTGAATTGGAAAAGCTGCTCGTGGCATATGTAGCGGAAGGATGAAGCTCTTATGCATAGATTCGATGAAGTGATGTTGAGATGAGGCTTTGCGAGGATGTAATGAAGCGAGGCAATCATATAATGAAGACTTGGTCTAATCCAGACGGGATCATTCCAAGCATGTTGATAACTCGGTGATATGATTCGAGTTGAGGATAATGAATGGATATGAGAATAGTCGTCGAGGAGGATGACTAGGAGGCTTGGATAGCATCGCTGTTGAAGGTTCTAGCATGCTCTAAGCAAGAGTACGTTTGGGCAGATTCGATAGTCCCAACGGCCAACTGTTGATGGTCGAGTACTCTGGGCAGATTCGATAGTCCTAGGCACGGGCTGCGACGACGTGCGGGAGTTATGTCTAGAACCGGGGTTTCCATTAGCCCTTGACGGACGGCTGAAAGAATGTGCCGGTCATTCAATTAACGGTGATATCGAAGCAATGATAACAGTGATAGCCAGAGTCATGGATGTTTGGTTGTATCGTCATTCGGACTCAAGAGCGGTATTTTCTGGGTGCTTATCTGATTTAGGCCTTGGTATTTGGAAAACATCGCCCTTGACTCGAGTGATAGTAGTTTTACTTTAAATTGTATGCTCTGCTATGTTTGCTTCTGCTTAGTGTGTGTCTGGGGGCTATCACTGTAGAATGAGGTTGGAGTGGGAGAGTTGTATTCCTATTCCTTTTTCCTTTATGCTCTGTTGGTATGTTGTTAGTTAATTTACTGCTCACTAAGACTGTTGTCTGACTCAAGGCTTTATGTTTAATTCTTATTGCCTTGGGCTGTTCGTCCATTTTGGGACGGGCAGACTAGGTAGTAGGTGACAGGTGCTGTTCTCTTCTCACGATGCTGATATCGAAGACGAGCTGGAGGGTTGCATATTATCTTCTTATTATATGTACTGGATTTTCCGCTGTGTTGAATTCTCTGAGAGATATGTAGTGAGGCTTGATGTATTGACTATGTGGATGCTTGTATTCAACTATTATGGAGTTTTATATGATGTCATTTTGTTCTGTAAAGCTTCACTATACATATGTTCTATTGTATTTTGTCCATGCACTGTGAGTAATACGATAGACTCTGTTGTTTTAATCTTACCTTGACAATTGTCCATGGTCGCCTGGCACACTTTACAGCGCTCTATCTTTAGATTTGGTGCAGGGGTCATGGGCGGTCGTCACATTTGGTATCAGAGCATTGGTTAATCGATTTTACCCAACGCTCGCTGTCGTAACTACGTATGAGAGACGTAATTGTATTTTGATGGATGATTACTATATATAATATAGTAGTTTAGCAGTAAGTTAGTCCTTTATACAGTTGTTTCTCTAGATGTTCTAATCATTCCTTTTTATAGATATTGAGAATGAGTCGAAGAGGGAGACCAGCTGCTAGGGAAGGCCGTGCTACTGAAGAGACTACTGATTATGCAGCCATGTTCGAAGCTATGATGACTTCGATCATGAGGAGGATACCAGTTCCGGGGGCGGCAGTGGATGTTGGAGTTCAAGTCCAAACTCCGAAACCAGTGGATTTTGCTAAGTTGTGCAAGGATTATACTGCTCTTGGAGGGAAGGTTTTCTTGGGAACAGAATCAACTATCGAAGTCCAGAGGTGGATGGATGCTTGTAGAAGGATCTTTGGTGATTTGGGAATTGATGATGCAACTAAGAGGAAGTTGGCATCAAGGCAGCTTCAAGGGAGAGCCTCTGATTGGTGGAACTCTATTACCATCAATACAGCGGAGGAAGAGATTACTTGGGAGCAATTCCAAGCTAGATTTGAAGCTAAGTTCATTTCTACAGCTCAGAAGTCTGTTCTGTTCAAGAAGTTTGTGGAGCTCAAGCAAGGTGGAAGATCAGTTCTTGAGTATGTTTCTGAGTTCGAAGCTTTGTCCAAGTATGCCCGGTCGTATATTGAATCTACTTATCAGAAGAATGAGAAGTTTGTGACAGGCTTGGACAGTTATCTGGGGAGACAGTTGGTGGATCATTTGGACGATTCATTTGAGAAGCTTGTGGAGAAAGCTCTTAGGCATAAGAGTCTGTTTCCTAAGGAAGGATCTGTTGTTGCTGTGACTAGGGAAGAGTCTAAACCCCAGCAGGGTGGAAACAAGAAGAGGAAGCAGCAGCAGCAGAAGGGTAAGGATGGCCAGAAGAAGCCGAAAGGCGAGGTGACTTGCTACAACTGTCAGCAGAAGGGCCATTTCTCGAAGGATTGTAAGAATCCTAAGGTGCCAATGAAGTGTCATAACTGTGACAAGCCGGGGCATTTCAGGAAGAACTGTCCAGAACCGAGGAGAGATAAGCAGATTGTGCAAGCTTATGCTTTGGGAGCTGTTCCGTCGTCTTCGAAAGCTCCTACTGCTGAAGAGAAAGGAAAGAGTGTGGTTGTTCAAGGTACTCTTTTCCTTTGTGGTGCTCCAGTTAGAGTTTTGTTTGATACTGGAGCGTCGCATTCGTTTGTTTGTAATGAACTCGTAGGCCGGTTAGGTTTGGAACCGGATATTGTTGATAGGCCATTGGTTGTGACTAATCCAGTTGGGGGTTCGTCTTGTTTGTGTATGTTATGCCGTGGTCTAGTTGTATCGAGTCATGGTTGCTCTTTTGTTTGTAATTGCTTTGTTTTGAACTTTGCGGGGTTCGGAATTATTTTGGGTATGGACTGGCTTAGGAAGTATGCGGCTAAGGTTGATTGCGAAAGGTTGGAAGTGACAGTCGAGAATGTGGAGGGGCGAAAGATTGTGATACGATGTAAGCATGAAGAAGGCGTCTTCATGAGCTTCATGTATTCGCTAGTTGTTCCACGGGATGGACTGTCATCAGTGCCGATGGCTAATGGATTCGAGGATGTCTTTGACGAAGTCAAAGGGTTGCCGCCGCATAGAGAGATCGAGTTTCGTATAGATCTAGTTGAAGGAGCCAGACCTGTTGTGATGCCTCTTAGGCGGATGGCGCCTAGGGAACAGCAGGAGTTGAGGGTGCAAGTTGATGATCTTTTACAGAAAGGATTCATTCGGCGTAGTGTGTCCGAGTGGGGTGCACCAGTTGTGTTCGCAACCAAGGCAGATGGATCATTGAGATTGTGTGTGGATTATCGTGAGCTGAATAAGGTGACAAAGAAGAACAAGTATCCACTGCCGAGAATAGATGACTTGTTTGATCAGCTTCACGAGGCTAAGGTGTTTTCTCAGATGGATTTGGCAACGGGATTTCACCAGTTGAGAGTGGCTAAGGATAGTGTGCCGAAGACAGCTTTTAGGACACCATCCGGTTTCTTTGAGTGGCTGGTAATGCCGTTTGGATTGACGAACGCGCCAGCATATTTTGTGGATCTTATGAATAGAGTGTTCAGAGATCAGTTGAACAAGTTCGTACTTGTGTTCGTGGATGATATTCTGATTTATTCCAGAACTGAAGAAGAGCACAAGACGCACTTGCGTATTGTTTTGGAAATCTTACGGAAACATCAGCTGAAGGCTAAGTTTTCGAAGTGTCACTTCTGGAAGAGTGAAGTGAGGTTCTTAGGCCATGTGATTTCTGGAAGTGGAATAGCGGTTGATCCCGCTAAGGTGGCAGCAATCCAGGATTGGGTTAGACCTAAGAATGCATCTGATATGAGAAGTTTTCTTGGATTAGCAGGATATTATCGACGGTTTATCAAAGACTTCTCCAAGGTAGCTGCACCGTTAACAGGATTGACGAAAAAGAACCAAGTGTTCAGTTGGGATGCTAAGTGTGAGCAAGCTTTTGGAATCCTGAAAGAGAGATTGACGAGTGCTCCTGTTTTGACTATTCCAAGTGGAAATGGTGAGATGGTGGTTTACACCGACGCATGTGGTACTGGACTTGGAGCAGTGCTGATGTAGAAGGATAAAGTTGTTGCGTATGCCAGTCGACAATTGAAGCCGCATGAAAGGAATTACCCGACTCATGATTTGGAGTTAGCGGCGATTGTATTTGCTCTGAAGATGTGGAGACATTATCTGTTGGGAGTTCGATTTGAGTTGTTCACGGATCACAAGTCATTGAAGTATCTTTTCTCCCAAAAGGATTTGAATCTTCGGCAGCAACGTTGGCTAGAGTTTTTAGCATCATATGATTTTGGTATAGCTTATACTCCGGGAAAAGGTAACGCAGTGGCAGATGCGTTAAGTCGAAGACATGCAGGATTGGGAGTCATGTTTTCAGAATGGAAGAATCTCGAGTATTTATCTGGATTTGACTTCAGGCCTAGATGTGAATTGGAACCTGAGATGTTGGCAAACTTATCGATAAGACCTTCTCTTGTGGAAAGAATTGGCGAGAGCCAAAAGCGAGATGATAAGCTTGTCAAGATTATCCGTGATTTGGAATCTGGATTGGAGCCAGAAAAGGATAAAGGATTCGAGGTCGATAGAGAAGGTTGGCTTCGAAAGCAAGGACGACTAGTTGTTCCCAATATAGATGAATTGAGGAGTGAAGTTCTGAAGGAAAGTCATCACTCGAAGTTGACAATTCATCCAGGTGGAAATAAGATGTATCGGGATATGAAGAGAACCTACTACTGGGAAGGCATGAAGAAGGATGTTGGAGATTTCATTTCCAAGTGTATGAACTGCCAGTTGGTAAAGGCTGAACAGAAGAAGCCAAGTGGATTGCTTCAGCCCTTAGAAGTTCCTACATGGAAGTGGGAACAAGTGTCGATGGATTTTATTGATGGATTGCCTAGAACCAGAACGGGAAATGAAGGGATTTGGGTCATTGTGGATCGTCTGACTAAGAGTGCACGATTCATTCCTGTTCGATCGACTAGAACGGCATCAAAGTTGGCTGAGTTGTATGTTAAGTGGATAGTTCGATTCCATGGTATTCCGAAGAGTATAGTGAGCGATCGAGATCCATTGTTCACTAGTGGATTTTGGAAGAGCTTCCAGGAAGTTTTGGGAACCGAGTTGTGTTTGAGTACAGCTTATCACCCTCAAACAGATGGTCAGACCGAGAGAGTCAACCGAGTTTTGGAAGATCTCCTCAGAGCTTGTGTTTTGGATTTCGGAGGATCATGGGAAGATCACCTTCATTTGGTGGAGTTTGCATACAACAACAGTTACCAGTCAAGCATTGGTATGGCACCGTATGAGGCATTATATGGTAGGTCGTGTAACTCTCCGACATGTTGGTTGGAAACTGGAGAAAAGCTGATGCTTGGGCCAGAGATGATTCGACAGACTTCGGATTGCATAGAGATCATTCGGCAACGAATGAAGGCAGCCCAAGACCGTCAGAAGAGTTATGCCGATAAGCGTCGAAAGGATTTGGAATTCGACGTAGGAGATATGGTTTTTGTGAAGATTTCTCCACTGAAGAATGTTATTCGATTCGGGAAGAAAGGAAAATTGACTCCGAGATTTGTTGGACCATTCCCGATTATCGAGCGAATTGGAAAGCTCGCTTACAGATTGGAGTTACCAGAGAAGATGTCGAGTGTGCACAATGTTTTTCATGTATCATATCTACGGAAGTATGTACACGACTCGAGTACGGTGGTTTCTGCTGATAGCTGTGAAGACTTAGAAGTTGATCCAGTCGATAGAAGACCTCGTAAGCCGCTTCGTGTTGTTGAAACTGACACGAAACAGCTCAGGAGGAAGGTAGTTAAGTTGCTCAAGATACAATGGAGTGATGATGATAACGACTGTACGCGGGAGGTAGAAGAGAGGATGAAGGCAGCTCATCCTGAACTCTTCAAGGTATGGCCCTAAGGTGTTGTGTCATCTCGCTATATTGTAACTTGTTCTAATTTTAGAATTCTGTACGCTAAGTTAGAATTGGATGCATGGTTTGTTGATTGCTATGGATGGTAGGCGTACAGAATAGTTTTTGATTGCTTGGAATTTCGGGGGCGAAATTCCTAAGGGGGAGAGAATGTAACGACCCGTATTTTTACGGATCGACAAGTTCGTCAAAATCTGGAATTTTAGCATTTTTAAGTCATTTCAGATTTTTAGGCAGATTTATCTAAGTCCTAGGTCGTGAACGACCTAAGAGCTAAGTCGTGACCGAGTTAAGGAATTCGGCGAGTTAGTGTTAGGTCGTGGGTTAGTTGGAGCGACCTATAGAATTATGCAACCTAGGATTTGGTTAAGTATTAGGTCGGCAGGGCGAGTTAACGACCTAAAGAACTGACCGACTTAAGGATATGGCGACTCAAGGGTAGGCAGACCTAGTGGAGTAAGCGACCTAGTGGTTACTGGGTTAGTGTGGTTAGGTCGGCAACGACTTAGAGCGTATAGAAGTTAGGTCGGTTGGACGAGTTAGTGGGTTGACCGACTTATGATTGTAGACGACTTAAGGTTAGAGTTAGGTCGTAGTGACCGAGTTAAGGGATAGGTCGCTATGTGTTAGGTCGTCTGGTAGCTTGGTTGGTTAGGTCGTAAGCGACCTAAGGGTTAAGTGTTACCAAGTTAAGTCGACTGGGTGGGTTAGCGACCTAAGGAGTACGTGTTGGCGACCTTAAGAGTTAGCCTATGTGTTAAGTCGTAGACGACTTAGGGGTTGAGTCGTAACCCAGTTGTTTGTTAAGTCGTAGAAGCATAGATCTGTTAAGTCGTATCTTCTGCCGAGTTATAAGTCGTGACTAGTGGTAAGTCTCTAGAGGCGCATGAGTCTTAAGTCGTAGGCGCGCATGCTATAAGTCGTGACCGACTTAGGAGATAGCAGTTGTTAGGTCGCAGATGCTTCTGGTTAAGTCGTGGGATGGCAAAGCGTTAGGTCGTAGGTCGGCATAGTGTTAAGTCGGCAGCGACTTAAGAAGATAGCCGAGTTACGACTTAGGGTATTTTCTGCTATAAATAGGAGAGCTTCTCTTCATTTTTGGGATCCGGATTTTGAAGCGACGAAGTGCTGCCATTTTGAGAGCTCGACTTCTACACTTCTTCACTTCTTTTCTCCACTCTAATCTAGTGCTTCCATCCATCCAAATCAAAGATCAAGATTGAAGATTCAAGAGCTTAGATTGAAGATCTTCATCTTTTCAAGAGAGATTTCTTCATTTGAAGCGGATTTGTGATAGATCAAGCTTGATCCTTTGCTGTCCAGATCTGAAGCGTGTTGATTTGAGGTTGTTTAGGTGATTTGGTGAGTGGTGATTATCTCTCACACGGATCCAAAGGAGTATATCGGATTGTTGGCTCGATTTGGTGTCAAAATAGAGATTTCCATGCATTTTCTTCATCCTATGTGTAGATCCATATAGATCCATTGTTCATGATGATGTTACATCCATTTTATCATGTGTTAACCTATGCAAGTTCATTCATCAAGTTTGTAGAGATATAATCCATGTTTTCATGCTTATTGGACTTTCAACTCTTTAATTACGAAAATGCCATTATTGTTATAATTGTCTACTTGGATCATATCTGAATGCTTGATTGCTTGGATTGATGTTTGATTTGATTGATTGTTATGAACTAGATGATTGATGATTAGATTTAGACCGAAGGTGATTCAAAAGCTAAGGGAAAGGCTCTTGAATTGGGAAAGCTGCTCGTGGCATATGTAGCGGGATGATGAAGCTCTTATGCATAGATGTGATGATGTGATGATGAGATGAGACTTCGCGAGGATGTGATGAAGCGAGGCAATCATGTGATGAAGACTTGGTCTAATCCAGACGGGATCATTCCAAGCATGTTGATAACTCGGTGATATGATTCGAGTTGAGGATAATGAATGGATATGAGAATAGTCGTCGAGGAGGATGATTAGGAGGCTTGGATAGCATCGTTGTTGAAGGTTCTAGCATGCTCTAAGCAAGAGTACGTTTGGGCAGATTCGATAGTCCCAACGGCCAACTGTTGATGGTCGAGTACTCTGGGCAGATTCGATAGTCCTAGGCACGGGCTGCGACGACGTGCGGGAGTTATGTCTAGAACCGGGGTTTCCATTAGCCCTTGACGGACGGCTGAAAGAATGTGCCGGTCATTCAATTAACGGTGATATCGAAGCAATGATAACAGTGATAGCCAGAGTCATGGATGTTTGGTTGTATCGTCATTCGGACTCAAGAGCGGTATTTTCTGGGTGCTTATCTGATTTAGGCCTTGGTATTTGGAAAACATCGCCCTTGACTCGAGTGATAGTAGTTTTACTTTAAATTGTATGCTCTGCTATGTTTGCTTCTGCTTAGTGTGTGTCTGGGGGCTATCACTGTAGAATGAGGTTGGAGTGGGAGAGTTGTATTCCTATTCCTTTTTCCTTTATGCTCTGTTGGTATGTTGTTAGTTAATTTACTGCTCACTAAGACTGTTGTCTGACTCAAGGCTTTATGTTTAATTCTTATTGCCTTGGGCTGTTTGTCCATTTTGGGACGGGCAGACTAGGTAGCAGGTGACAGGTGCTGTTCTCTTCTCACGATCCTGATATCGAAGACGAGCTGGAGGGTTGCATATTATCTTCTTATTATATGTACTGGATTTTCCGCTGTGTTGAATTCTCTGAGAGATATGTAGTGAGGCTTGATGTATTGACTATGTGGATGCTTGTATTCAACTATTATGGAGTTTTATATGATGTCATTTTGTTCTGTAAAGCTTCACTATACATATGTTCTATTGTATTTTGTCCATGCGCTGTGAGTAATACGATAGACTCTGTTGTTTTAATCTTACCTTGACAATTGTCCATGGTCGCCTGGCACACTTTACAGCGCTCTATCTTTAGATTTGGTGCAGGGGTCATGGGCGGTCGTCACAACAGAAATACGAAGCATGAGGGTTTTAAAAAAAAGAAAAAAAGTAGAAGAAGAAGAAAATAGAAGAAGAGAGAAGAAGAACAACAAAACAACATCAGAAAAAGAAACAATATCAGAATCTCACATATCGCAGCGGAACAATATATAATAAATAATCACTAGTCTTTTAAAACAAAGAACTATATTAGTTTATACATACATCAATCAGAGTCAATATACAACACAACACATCAATGGACAGTTATATATACTTGTCCTCATACAGAATACACAGCAGAATAAATAAACAAAGTATATGTGATACATTTTGCCATCCAGCTTGCTTCCAAAGCTCCAGAATATCCAGAATATCCTGATAACATAACTCTAGGCTGCCCGTGTGGAATTTGGTGGGCACCTAGAGTTTAGAAGGGAAACAATAAACTCCGAGTCAGTCATGGTGACTGGTGTGAGATCGTAAAACAGTTATTTATCTTTAAAAGACAACAAAGGAATATTTTAAAATAGATTCGCAATGCTTTTTGAAAAATGAAACTACCATAAGACCTCCCACCACACACACAATGCAAACGCAGACTTGGAGGAGATTTCTTCTTATGTTAGTCAAAGATGCTTACTACGAAAAATCAAATCATTTTGGATATTATTATTAGTGCATAGTGGAAAACATTTCAAAAGTAGAATATAAATCTTAGCCAGCATAGGTACCATTATATTATGCCTGCTATAGCTGCCTCCTGAGGAGACAGGTTATACAATTGAAATCGTAAAGGCTCGTATTGTTTCTTTGGATTTCCAACAAATGGTCAGGCTAAGGAACTTCCTATGCCACGAAGGAACGCCCCTGGAATGACGTCCCGAGAACCTAACCGGATCTCTGCCAACACAAGGCCGGGTTACCTCTGCAAAAATAGGTAACTACTGACACGCGTATGCCATCCCCCGATCGTAACCGATCTTCCCGAGGATCCTCGATTCGCAACAAACCACATAATAAGCAGTATCAACATAGGTTAAGTATCTGGGCTCCATACCATGATACCACCTCTATCCAGAAGGAATGACATACACTAAGGGGCGCTACTCCCTAGAACCTTGCCGCATCCTTCCTGTTTTGACCATTTCCGGGGTATGAGGCTCGACGAAGTCTCGTCCACAAAGCTATGCTTTCTACAAAGCCATGCTTCGGGTCAACCAAATGATCAAAGAATTGATCACAAAGATAAATGATCAAACAAACGATCATATCATAAATGATCAAACAAACGATCATATCATAAATGATCAAACAACGACCATTTCACAGCAACACTCAGCATGCCACGTTACCAAATTGGGAATATATTGCTGATAAATTTCAACTACATAACCTCTGAGCTCGTACGTCTCAAAGAAGGGTGTTAAGCTAAGAGAATAAATTCTCCGCCACCAACAGATATGTATTTGAAAGAAATCAGCTTTATATCTCAATTTGTAACGTCAGACACACAATCCATACAAGTCTGTTCCGGGATCGAACAGAACCGAAGGCACTTCTCACGAAGCCCTTGCACATCCGGATAATTTTCTAATCACGTCCGGACTTCCCGTCACTAAGGGTGATAAAACCTCTAAATCGGAGATCAGCCGATGTAGAGTAACTCGACGGTAATCCTTCCGTTTTCAAAAATATCCGGTCTTCAACACCGGTCATTAAATGCGATTCATAACGACGTATCACATATTCGGAATGGGTTATACGACCCCACGGTCCTCTCCCGGCTAACCCGAATAGTGAGCGTTTATTCAAAAATGAGTGTGGCATTCAAATTCATCCAATTCACAACAAATACCCATTCAAGGTAATTATTGATAGTCGGTTATTTAACTATCAATAAAGATGCGCAACATCATCAGATTCCAAATAATTTTCCCAAATTATTTATTTTCCAAAATATCTTTACTAGATATATAATTTCCACACTTCAAAAATAAATCAACGTTTATTTTTAAACAGATTTCCCTTTTCGGCTATAAATTCCATAGTGGATTTATATTTCAAAATATCTACTGATATACGATTTTCAAATCGTTTACAAATATTCACTTTCGATTTATCTTTACAAAGATAAATTCTAAAACGTTTCATTTCATATTTGAAAAGAAATTCCATACTTATTTAAAAATAAGTAATTCACAAATCTATTTATTTTCAACATTTGAAAATATTCGATATACTTAAATCAATATTAAATATATATTTCATTCTTTAAGGAAATCATTTGAGTCAAAACGAATGTTATGTAAAACATCGTTACGACGACTCAAAATCACTAGTATAGGGATTCAGATTTTAAGATAGATATATAAATCTCAATACTACATAAAACATTTTCTTTCGAAAATCATTTACTATAACAACAGTGTTATAGTCCACCATTTCCTTATTTCTCGAAAACGTCTATTTCAACAATAAATGTTGAAATCTATGTATTCGATACTTAACACGTTTTAAAACATCTTTTAAAACAATTAACTTCATTTTATAATATCGCTTTCCCAAACATAACCATTTTATTCAATAATATATTCACTGTCCAAAATCGTGAATATAATTCACTTAACTATATTTCAATACTCTCTACACATTTTATTTCAATAATAATTCGCTATCCAAAATCGCGAATATATCTTCTTTAATAACCTCTTATATTAAATTTATCAAATTTGATTGATTTCGAATTTATAAAACAACGTTTATAAATTCTATGTCTATTTTATAACAACTTCGATTTTATAAATCTCCTTTTTATTAACTTCTATAATTCACTTATCAAAATAAGTGATTTTCGTATTTATAAACAACATTTATAAATTTCAATTCTATTTATAAACTTCAATTTATAAATCTTCTTTATTAACTAATTCAATTTACAATTCAATTTTTATACTAACAATCCATATTATAAGTTAAATACTTATAATTCATTTATTTACAAAAATCATTCTTTTAAACTTTACAAACTATAAATTTTATCCTTTTATAAACCATTTTAACATCATTTCTATTTTTAAATCCACATTCCCAAATATTCACTTTTAACCCCAAAATCAAATCCCAAATTGATTTCTAATTTTATTTCAATACCAAATCAATTTCAATATTCATTTCTAAATTAATTTCCAATCCCAAATCACTTTACATTGATTTTCCAAATTCGTTTCAATTTGCCAATTAAATTTATAATTGGACTTCCAACTTATTTCATTTTAAATAAATTCCTTTTAAAGAAAATAAATTTCTTTGCCTCTTTCAATCTATTTAAAAATCCAAATCTAAATTAAATTCTTCAATTTATAATCACTATTTTACGAAATCCATTTATCTAACATTTTCACTTTATTTTGGAATAAATTCGATAAGATTATAAAAATTAACTTCTTATGTTTTAAAAATTCTTCTTTCTTCAAATTTATTCATTTTCTAAAATTAATTCACTTAAAAATTTCTACTTGAATTTCAAAAATTAATTTCGTTTATTTTTGGAATCCAATGATATCAAAAATCCATTTAGATAAATTTTAGCTTTCAAACAATTTCCAGACATCAATATGATCAATAACATCAATATAATCATTCACAGATTCATATCACAGTATAAATAAATTCAATCAATATGAGGGGTCCAGTTGGATCCCTCCAACCTGTTTCCCTGCATCCAAAGACGTTAGCACAATACCAATTCCAATTCGAGGTGGAATATCGCGGTATATGGGTTTTATAAAAATCATCCGCTTACTAACGGCGCAATAGGGTCTCATCCGCTATACGAGGCGGGAAATCAATCAATCCAGTATATACATATGCCAATATGTATATATTGCTATATATTATATAGATATATCCTACTATATCTAATATCACATCCAATAGCAATCAAATCAATAACTGAAAATTCCACTTTTCATTCGAGTGAGAAGATCTCACCTTAGCTATTTATTTTGCAATCCCTTTCCATTTCAGCTCGTTCTTTACAGATTTTGACCTAGTATAAACATTTTATACCATCTATTAATATTCGAACAAATCAATTAAATTTAAAACTACATTTCCTTTAAATAGTTTTATGTAATCTAATTATTTAAATTAAAACCAAAACTTTTCTTCTTTTTTTAATTGTATGAAACAAATTATAAATACCTTGCTGTAAATTACTTTTACACCTATACAATTGATTTCTAAATATCGAAAATAACTAATATTTTATTACCTCCCTGAAATGTTCGCAACCCAGCCTACCGAGCATCACTGGCCAAGGTCACGGCCAAAGCAACGAACCTTAGCACGAACTTCCACGCACCGCCGCCCCTGTTCGATCGAGATAGCCTCTCGAGTTCGAGCCTCCCATTCGCTGCTGTCGTTTCCCTCACCACACATGCCCCACCACTGTCGCGACGTCCTAGCTCTTGAACACGCGACCCAATTTTGTTTCGCCATCGCGAACGCCGCCTCGACACCGAGAAACCCTGACGTTCCCATCTGAAACAACACCCTAATTGCCTTCGACGTCGTCGCGCCCACGCGCTTCCCAACCTGCCATCGCTTCGATCGATACAAAATCGATTTCTATTTCGTCTGGAGAAGATGCGGTTTTACTTGAGTAATCTGGAGATGGAGTTCGATTCTCGCTCTGCCATTTCTTTTTATAGAACGAATTCGTGGTTTTTAAACTGAAAGGGGCGGCCATTATTATTTTCTTCGTTCAATTTTATTTTTGTTTGAGATTTGATTATGAGTTGAAGAGGAATATTGAATTTGAAAGAGCGTGCTTTCACGATCTCGTTCGTGATTTTAGGCGAAAGTTTAGGGCGTGTTTTACGGAAGAACGTGCTGAGGTGACTAATTACAAATTTAAATTTAAATTGAATTTCGATTCAAAATTTTAACGCGTTTACTTACCGTGTGCTCTCATAACAACTCTGAAAAATACGAAATTTGAAATCCGATAATAATTCAATATTACGGACCTAATGGAACTGGTTTCGTCGCATTCCGAGACTGTGCAAAAAATGACTATTTTTAAATATCGATTCGAACGATAAAATTTCAAAACTGAACAAACCCTTTCTAAATCTGATTCTGAAGCTTCTATTATTTCCAGTATTGTCAATATGAATTTTTAAAGCTTTCGAAATATTTTTCTTCAACTTAAAATTGAAGATTCGAATTTTTATTCAACTTACAATAGATTAAATTTTAAAATTAAATTGTCAAATTCAAAGTTATATTGGGGATTCAAATTAAATCATTGTTTAAATATTTAAAATTAATTAAATATTTTCAATTTAATTTGTTCAAAATTCTGGGTCGTTACACTGTCAATTTTCCGTAAAGTGGACGCAGAGAGATTCCTTTACGCCCTTTCCTTTTTCTTTTCGCTGCACCTCCCACGGCTCGGCAACATAACAGGCTCGTCCAACAGCCTGGTCTCCCTGAACGACTCCAACTCCATTGTCGCTAGGGAATTTTAAAGTCGGACACTAAGGGGCAATGGCAACCCTGAACTCAGCTAGGACCGGTCGGCCTAAGAAAGCATTGTATGGCGAGTCTATATCCAATATAAAAAACTGTAATATCCGGACTCTCCGACGTTCTCACATTCCCAATTCCACTGGTAGCTCCACCATCCCAGTGGGTATAGTCGCACGTTCATTGAAACCATGGATGCAAGATTGACAAGGCTTCAAATCCTTTGCTTCCATCTTCATATGATCATAAGCTCGCTTAAACAATATGTTCACTAAACTTCCACTGTCTACCAAGATCCTCTTCATCCAAGCAGGACCTATTTGACCTGAAATGACAAGTGGATCAATGGTTGGGGCTTCGACTCTGTTGGCATCCCTACTCCGGAATACAATGTCGTCCGTCATCGTTTTCTGTTGCTTGGCCGGAGCCCCGTCTACCAAATTACTACAACATTCGAAGCTCGCATGTCTAATAGAACTGGCATATGACTCCATTTCCTTCCATCTTTGATCTAGTGGATGAGGACCACCACTAAAGTATTAATCACTAGCATCCCGCTGATACGAGGGGGTTCCTTCGGTCTCGCCTGATTGGGTATTTGGTTTTGATTCGATGGGCCCGCACCTCCAGATTGCGGTGCCCGAACAAACTGCTCCAACTTTCTCTCTCATATCAACTTCTCAATAATATCCTGCAAATGACGACACTCGTTTGTGTTGTAGCCATAACTATCGAGAAATCTACAAAACTTTCCCGTTTTAATCTGTTTTTCTGACGATTGCTTCGAAGCAGGTTTCTTATATTGAATAGTATTGCAGGTCTGAAAGTACACATTTTCTAGCGACGTATTTAAAGGAGTATAATTATCAAACATAGGAGCCCTGCATCGTGGCCCACGATTCTGATCTCGTTTCTTGTTTTGATTTCCATTGCCTTTCTGTTGATTCTGCTTATTTTGTATGTTCAATTGCACCTTTCCGGAACTCTCTCCGGTTTTTTTAACTGCGACATTGCTATGGATTCCTTCCAAATTGGGTCCTGTGTCATCCTTTTTCCTAGACTGTTTCGCATCCTCCCTTCTCAAGAACTAGGCTGCCTTGGAATAGAAACGGTCCAATGACGCAGGGGGTTTCCGGCCAACCAGTTGCTAAACTCAAAATCGGGATCGATCCCCTTAGTTAGTGCCATCAGAATTGAGTTGTCATTGGGATTGCTAATCTCGGTGCATGCAGCGTGAAACCTCTCCAGATAACGTCTAAGTGTCTCTCTGGGAGCTTGAGTGACACTAGACAAGGTGTTAACATCTTTCGGCCTTGTGACATGCATGCGAAACTAGTCAACAAACTTCGTTGCCAACTGGTCAAAACATGAGATAGATCAAGGTGGTAGACGAGTAAACCACATAGTCACTATGCCCCCTAGGGAGATCGGGAAACTTTGGCACTTGACCACATCATCGGCTCGTGCAACATTCATTAACCATTCGTACTTTAAGATGTGCTGGTTAGGATCAGAGCTCCCTTCATAAACGGGTAGAGTTGGCATTCTGAATCACCGGGGCGGTTGAGCGTAGATTATATCATCAGTGAAAGGGGTATGACTCTGGGAAATTCCCCGGTCGTCATTGGTAAGGCCCTGACTTTCATGGATCATCTGATGGATCATTGTCGGGATATCCGGCATCTGGACGTTCTGGGCATGCTGAGCCAAGGTGTGGTCGGGTTCCACAATGCGAGGATGGGTCGGTCGCGGTCGACGGTCCATATCTAGGGGTGTAAATCGGTCGGACCGGACCGGACGGAGGTGTGTTCAGTTTATGTCCTAAATAAAATCGGACCGGACATGGACCGGACGAGATTTATGTTCGTACAAATTTTGTTGTCCTAGCTTGTGTCCTAAATGAAATCGGACGGACTCGTACATACATTTTTCGGACACGGACCCGAACGGACACGGACAGACAATGCTATTTACATCAAATTTTATGTTGCTTAATAGAATTTCCATCAGATATACTGAACTATAAGAAATTCGGACGAATTCGAATGAACTCGGACCGGACAATATTTTTTCTCGTACAAATTTTCTTGTCCTAGCTCGTGTCCTAAATGAAAATCGAACGGACTCGGACGGACGTATTTCGGTTACGGACACGAACAGACATCGGACACTCGTACAAAATTTACAGCCCTATCCATATCTCGCCTCCTTGGTTCTAGGTCTTCAGGAACATAAGGTTCTGAAGTATAATTGTGTTGACGGTGGGTCGAATCCGTTCGGTTCCGAGCGTCAACTTTCAACTCAGTAGCAGTGGTGGTAGTGCGGTTGTTGGTAATATAATAAGGAACATTACCTCCTTGGGAGGAGGGTCCGGTTTGATGGCTTGTTGACGGGCCAACTCTCGGTTGCCCAAGATTCAAAGTGCGCTGATGTCCAGTAGCCTATTATAGCTTCCATCCAGCTGTGGGCGCGTGGATCTGTGATTAAAGTCAGAAGAGGCTGAACTTTTAGTGGATAAATAGGAAGCCTGATCCCTTCTGAATCTCCTTCGTCTTTGACGATTCAGTTGATTGGTCAATTCCGCGTTGGCACAGAGTTGCTGAATAAGCTGGTGGCGGCTTTGAGTTAGATCTTGCATTAACAGTTGGAACTCTTCCCTGGTGACAGGGCCTTGCGAATCTGAGGGTCCGACAGCATTCTGATATGTATAAGGAAGTTGTGCGGGGTTCTGTATGTCCCGTCCTTTTGGATCTGCAGCTGTTGAAGCAGTCCTAGTGTTGACTATGGTGGATAGCGAAGCTCTCTCCTAGACTTGGTACAAATCTGAATAGGATGGAAGAACTTCTGAATTCGAAATCTGGACCTTTTCCTTAGATTCTTGCAATCCGATATCGGTAGTAGATCCAATGAGCAGGAGAAAAACTGGGTTCTCTCAGTGAAAGCACCAAAGTGTTTGTACCAAAATTGGGCATAACACTCTTTGGATGTGTTTGAAGAGATAAAATGAAGAAGATAAATGTAAAATGAGGAAGATCTAATAAACACACCAATCGATAAACAGGAAAAATGCGCAGAAACACACAGATTTAGAGTGGTTCGACGTATGGCCTACGTCCACTATGAAATGGCCGACTTTTATTGATCTTTACTTGCTGATTACAATGAGTTACGATAGTACAATCCAAGTACAATAGTAATTTTGGCAGAGTCTTGACGTAGAAGAGCAAAAGATCCCTTTTCAATAGGTCCTGAGCTGATATTTATAGGTGTAGGCAGCAAATATCTCGCCCAGATCTCGGAAGACCTCTTCTCTCACGTGGGTGGGCCCACGTGATCGATCCCCGGTTGTTTGGACTTGATCCGTGATCGATACAAATGAAATTCGTATCGATCAAGATTTAGCCCAATCGAGTCGAGATCGATCATGAACATTCCTGAGGTTGCACGCAAGCTCCTGTGAAAATTTGGTAGTATTTGGACTTGTAGATTTTGAGTTATGATCGATGCAAGTTTGAGTTTGTTGAAGGCTGCCGAGTTCGCATCGCTTCTGTTCGCATCACTTCCAGGCACGTGCTTGCTAAGTGATGTGGCGCTAACTTTTAGGATCAATCCACTTTTCATGTCGAGGGACCGAGTCTTTCTTATGGACGCGCCTCGTTCGTATCGACCTAGCTTAGCCTCATTCGTATCCAGTAATTGCTATGTTGTTCGTATCGATCATTGTTGCTTCATTTCGTATCGATCAACGGAAGTGTCATTCGTATCAGTCCATCTTGCATTATTCACATCGATCACTGGCCGATCGTTACGAATAGGGTGCATCGGTGGATCGATACGAAGTAATGGTTTTTATTGCTTTGATGGATATGAAGTAGACGTGGATGGATTGACACGAATAAGCTGGGGGATGATGGATGCGAAGTAATATGAGTATGGATGGATACGAACCATGTGTGTTCCATGGATGCGAACGAATTTGATTCTGATGGATACAAAGGAGGCCACTTTGGATGGATGCGAATGAGGATGGATACGAAGAATGTTGCCTTGGATGGATTCGAATGAAACCGATACGAAGGGAGTGGACTGATGGATACGAATGAAAGCGATGCAAAGGAGGTGGTCTAATGGATACGAATGAGTGCGCTGCTTGATTTGCATCGATCATACCTTGAGCATACGAACTCCGATTGACTTGAAATTTGGCATGTTGGCTTTCATATCTTTGGTTGTCGTGTCATGTTAATTGTAGCTTGATCTAGACTCGGGAAAAATTTACCAGCATCCATAGCGAACCTGTGTATAACCATTTTTCGGGATGAACTTTCTTTGATTTCCAGTTAATTTCTTGGTGTCACGGCCTTGCTAAAAGGCGCGATAACAACAGATGCATGTGGAATTAGATTGGGAGCAGTTCTGATGCAGCATGGGAAAGTTATTGCATATGCGAGTCGAGAGCTAAATCCGCATGAGAAAAATTATGCTACGCACGATTTGGAGCTTTTGGTTGTTGTCTTTGCACTAAAGATATGGATGCATTATCTTTTGGGTAAATGGTTCGAGTTATACAGGGACCAAAAATCCTTAAAATACCTTTTTACCCTGAAAGATTTGAATTTAAGGCAGCAGAGATGGTTGGAGTTTCTTGCTTCTTATGATCTAGAGGTTCTTTATACCCCTAGAAAAGCAAATGACGTTGCTGATGCACTGAGTAGGAATGTAGCAATGGTTGCAAACCTAGAAGTTAAGCCAGTATTGTTAGAGCGAATTGCATCTCGTCAAGAGGCAGATCCTATTTTGGCTCGACTTAAGAAGGATGTTGAAGAAGGTGTTGTTTCTAGCTTTGAGATTGATCTCTGGGGCATATTGAAAATGAACGTGCGTATTTGTGTTCCAGACTTTAATGGACTTAGGAAAGAAGTATTAGCTGAATGCCACCATTCAAAGTTATCTTTTCATCCAGGAGTGACCAAGATGTTCAAAGATATGAAGAGGGTATTCTGGTGAAAGGGGATGAAGCGAGATATTTCAATCTTTGCGAGTCATTGTGCAAACTGCCAGTAGATTAAGAGTGATCAGCAAAAGATAGCTAGACTGCTTCAGCCACTTGAGATCCCAAACTGTAAGTGGGAGCATATCTTTATGGACTTTATTGATGGGCTTCCTAGGTCAAGAAGAGGTAACGATGGCATTTGGGTTATAATCGATTGACTAACCAAGAGTGCCCATTTCATTCTTGTTAAGCTGACTAGGACCACTACGAGTCTGACGAGTTTGTATGTGAAGGAGATTACGAGACTCCATGGGATTCCTCATAGTATTGTAAGTGACCGAGACCTGATATACACTGGTAGGTTCTAGGAGGGGCTGCAGACTGCTTTAGGGATTGAGCTAAGTCTATGTACAGCTTACCATCCCTAAACAGATGGACATACGGAGATTGTGAACCAGATCTTGGAAGATTTATTGCGAGCATGCATTCTAGAATTTGGGGTTCTTGGGAAGATCATTTACCCTTAGTCGATTTACTTACAACAACAGCTATCAAGCAAGCATTGGTATGGCCCCTTTCGAAGCTCTTTATGGTCTTCTATGTCGTTCTCCTTCGTGTTGGGTTGAATCTGGAGATAGACTTGTTCTTGGACCCGACATAACCTTAGAAGCCAATGAGAAGGTAGCTGATATTAGAAAGGTGAACGAAGCGCAAGATCGTCAAAATTGTTATGCAGACCAAAGGTGTAGGGATCTAGAGTTCTTAGTCGGGGACTTGGTATTTGTAAAAGTCTCTCCTCTGAGAAGTGTCATGAGGTTTGGGAAGACGGGGAAGTTAGCGCCTCGATATATTGGCCCTTTTCCTATACTAGACCGGATTGGTAAACTTGCATATAAAGTGGAGTTACCAGATCGACTATCAGATGTGCACAACGTATTTCACGTATCTCATTACGCAAGTATGTACACGACCCTTTGAAGATAGTAGAACCGGGACAACAAGTTGATTTGGAGGTTCAGCCTAACCTAACCATTCTTAGGCGGCCTATTCGTATTGTCGCTCGAGATATAAAGCGATTAAGGAAGAAGGTTGTGAATCTTGTTAAGGTTCAGTGGAGTGGAGATGTTAGTGATTGTACTTGGAAAACTGAGGACTATATTAGGGATTCTTATCCCAAGTTGATGTAGCTGTTGTTTGTATTTTTTTGTTTCTTTTTAATGTACTCACCAATTGTGTTGAGGTCACTTTCCTTGTATCTTTGTGTAGTATATATGATACATTTGGGTTTCTTTGATATCTTGAGTTTATCTGATTAATTTCGAGCATGAAATTTCCTTTAAGGAGGGGAGGATGTAACGACCCATAATTTAATCACTTTGAACTTGAACAGTTAATATGTTTTTAAATGATTAAATAATGGATTTTATATCTAAGATAATTTTTTGGATAAAACGTCTCAAAAGGATTTTTAAAACTGATATAAAATATTAGTTTAAAGATGGTTCGAGTTATAAGGTGGTTAGGGGTACTGATTTATTTAAGAATAAGTTTGCCTAATAAACAAAATGAGAATGATTACCTAAGAAAAGCATTTGCCTAGTAAAACATTGTAACGACCCCAGATTTTAATTTAATTTAAATTAATAATTTATTGAATTTTTGAATAAAAATAGTAAAATAAATCGATAAATGGAAGCGAGTTTCCCCGATCCAAATAGAAAAATATATAAAATCATTTAAATTTAAAAATATTGTAAATATTGTATGTATATGTGTATATATGTATTCGGGCATATACGAGTGAATTTGAAAATAATAAATGTAGAGATATATATTTGACTTGAATTTAAAATCATAAATAAATGGTTTGAAAATAAAGATACAAATTATATAGGATATAAAGTATAAATAAAAACGTTGGATAAAATTTAATAGCATAAACTATATCTAGAGATTCACTTATGTTACCAAATTTATGTAAAAACAATTTGTATTAAATTTAGAAATAAATAATGGAGTTAGGAATTGAAATAAAACATAGTAGAATAAATTAAAGTTAGAAAAGCAAAGTCAAGTAAATTATGTTATGTACATAAAGTAAAATCAAGTATAGGTATGAGCTTGCAGTATTGTAAAAGAAGAAAAACAAAAGTAAAAGCTTCCTCTGTACAAATCTTGTTTCCAGGTGAGCAAAATTTTCTATGAAGTATTGATTACAAATTTTGGGAATCTGTATATGTCTATATGTTGAGAAAGATGTGCATGTTCAATCTACAGGCATATCTACCTCTGTTCAGTCCCAGGTTGCTTAAAACCTATTGAAGTTCCAATTCCTCTTCATTGGAACCTTATTTGACTTTATGATCTGAACAAACTTTGTTTGTTTAGCTTTGTTTTGAAGTTTTAAATTTTATTTGAGTGAATTTAAAGTAAGTTTTATGGAAATGTTGAAAAACAATAGTTCAAAATCAGAGTACCTCAGTTTTTAAACCTCTGTAAACATCCTATATCCTAAAGTAACAAAATTTACAAGTTTAAACCACTGTTTGATGAATCTGCTGCATGCTGTAGTTCTTGAATCTATTATGTTTGCATAATTGGGTTTATCTGAATAAATGCTTTGAATTGCTTTGTTTAATTGTGTATACATCTGTATAATATATACAACCTGTCCCTGTTACTTCCATAGGCTCGAATCACCTAAAAAAAATCTAAATCTATTCATACAATCAGAATTGGACTTCGATCCATGAATGAAATATGGTTATGATAACATAATATCAATTCTAATGATAGTTTAAGAATGTTAATTTCAGTAATTAACCCAAGATTAAGAAAAAAATACAGAGATGTGCTGGTATGAGTCAAAACAAAAAAAAATCAATAATTAAAATTTTATGCTTGGATTCCATGAATGAATTCATGTTAAGAAACTATGAATTTTCATAGTGATTTGAAGATATTAAAGGTTGTAATTACTGTGTTATCTCGAGTTGAACAAAATTCATATTTTTGTCAAATACCGTCGAATGACGAGATGGAGTTGGTCGCGCTTGGGTCAGATGAGGGTTCGAGCATCTAGGATCAATGGAAAATTACAATTTGAATTTATAAGTGAATAAGAAAGGGGAACAATGTGGATTTAGGGTTTTAACACTAATTTTACTCGTATGGGTTTGAAGTGGAACTGCGTCGCTGTCAGGATGATCCAGGTCATTAGACCTGGGGGAATAAGGAGAGGGGGTTCTGGCGAATCTCTGGACGTGGTCGCAAGGTCTACGATGGCCGGAGGCGGCGGCACGAGCTAGTTTCTGGTGATCGCAGTTGCTCCAGATTTGCCCATCATGTTCGAATTCAATATCGGGGACGTTTTCGAAGATCTGGTTGTTTGGGTAGGTCAGTGATGATGTTGTCGACTTGTCGAAGGTAGCGTGGTTGACCAAGTATCGCCGGAATGTTCGTGCACGTGCACGCGTAGGTGATGATATCTGATGTAGTTGTGGATTTGGAGAAGAAAGAGATGGCTCGGGGTTTTGTTAGTGTAGAATCGCGTTCGACTCGAAGCAGGTGGGTTGCGTGATTACTCGAGAGTGTCTCGAGATTTTTTTGATGGTTTACTCGGGTCTGGAAAGTTGGGTTGAAAACAGTTTTGAAATTTTTAAAATTTGAACAAGTTTTGGAATTTTAGTTTTAAATCAAGAAATTAAAGGTTTTAAGAAAATAAGCTGATGATGAATTTATTTCAAGGATTTTTAAATAAAGATTTTTAAATGATAAATAAAGTGATTAATAAAGGATAAAATGGGTTATCTTAAAATTAATTAGGTAATTAATGACTTTTAATATTAGTAATTAAAAGATAATCACTTAATGATTAAAGGTTGAGTACTCAAGTGATTAGACAATAATTTATTTAAGGGCTAATTAATCATTGTGATTAATTAAGAAAAATTTATTATTTAAGGGTTGATTAAATAAATGAAGGTGATTAAAGAATGATAATTAATTGAGGAATAATTAATTAAAGTAATTAATTAAAGTAATTAATTAAAGATAATTTATTAAATGGTGAATTTAATAATTAAAGGTTAATTATTGAAAAATTAAAGATTGATGAATTTTAAGTAAATATTAATTAATTTATAATTAAATGGTTAATTAATAAATGATTAAAGGTTAATTAATTAAAATGATTTATAATTAATTAATGATTAATTAACCAAGATTTGTAGTTTATTCATAAGTAATTAATCTGGTATAAATTAATTATAATTAGATATAAATTGACCTTACTTATGAATGTTTGGATTCTACTGAATGATAAATTGTCTGATATCCCTGATCTGTGATACTTTGTAATACATCCTGATTTATGTTGTGATCTGTAATTTACTTATCTATGATATATATCTGTGATCTGTGAATGAACGATAAGCGTGATAGTTAATACCTCTTATCAACTATATTTCTGTATTCTGATCTGTGATGATTGTATGATGTTGCACTATTGTGTGTGAAACCCCTGGACTACACCTTTACAAACACAAATATGGATTTCACGTGGAAATCGGTTAAGTCACAGATAATCTAAATTTGATGTTTTTGAAATTGAAATTTTAATTTCAATTGATTTTGAAATTGGTAATTTGGGTTTAAAGTGAAAAGCTTTTGAAATAGAATTTCAAAGATAAAAGTTATTTTGAATAACTTAATCGAGTTTTGAAAATTTAAATAATTTGATTTAAATTTGAATTCAAGTTTGAAATTGAATCCTATGATTTGAAACTAGGGATTAAAGATGATATAAATGGGTTTGTATGAATCTAAACCATTTAAAAGTAAAATTTTGAGAATTTGGATTTAACCCAAAGACTTTAACTTGTATTAATGAATCATATTTCCAAAATGAAAACTGTTTGTTTTAAAAGAATAAAAAGCTTTCAAATAAGAAATGAAATTCGAATTCAGTTAAAGGAATTTCAAGATTGAATTGAAAAATGGTTTTCCAAGTTATGAATGAATTCTTTTTGAAAGCTATGAATTGAGTCTGTTTATTTTTAACAGATTTAAAATGATGATTTGTTTAAAACTATTCGAAATGAAATTGTTTTGAAAGCTATAAGTTAAATCTTTGTTTTAAAGATTTAACGAGTTAATCCAATTGAAATAGAAATTGTTTTGAAATCTGTGAATGGATTTTTGTGAAACTGGGTGAACTTTGTGAAATAAATCTTTTTGTTTAAAAGATTTGAAATGGTAATCGATTGAAACCATTTAAAAAGAAGTTGAATTATTAAGTTGTGACTTAATTGAAATCCCAATATCCATATATTTTTAAATATTGCGCTTACTATTCGGGTTAGCCGGGAAAAGACCTTTGTGTCATATAACCCATTCCGAATTAGTGATACGTCGTATATGGATGGCATTTGAAGACCGGTGGTGAAGACCGGATATTTTCGAAAATGAAAGGACAACCTGTCGAATGTCTCTACACCGAGTGGCTCCGGTATAGAGATTTATATCACTCTTTTTGTGATGGGAAGTCCGGACGTGATTAGAAAATTATCCGGATTTGCAAGGACTTCTTTGGAAGTGCCTTCGGTTCTGTTCGATCCCGGAACAGACTTGTATGGATTGTATGTCTGACATTATAAATTGAGATATAAAGCTGATTTCTTTCAAATACATTTCTGTTTGGTGGCGGAGAATTTATTCTCTTAGCTTAACACCCTTCTTTGAGACGTACGAGCTCAGAGGTTATGTAGTTGAAATTTATCAACGATATATTCCCAATTTGGTAATGTGGCATGTTGAGTGTTGTTGTGTGATGATCAGTGTTTGATCATTTGTGATATGATCTTTTGTTTGATCATTTATCTTTGTGATCATTGGTTGATCATTTGTTGACCCAAAGCATGGCTTTGTGACAAAGCGTAGCTTTGTGGACGAGACTTCGTCGAACCTCACAACCCGGTAATGGTCGAAACAGGAATTGTGCGGCATGGTTTCAGGGGTAGCTCCCCTAGGGTATGACCATTCCTTCTGGAAAAGGGTAGTATCATGGTATGGAGCCCAGATACTTACTCATGTGGACACACTTGATTTATTATGTGTGATGTTGGTATAGAGGATCCTCGCTTAAAGGTCCCAAAGGACCGGGGGTGGCATATCTGAGGTTTTGTATATCCCTTGGGAAAGGGGGTAGCCGGCCTTGTTTGGCAGAGAGCAGTTTGTCTCTCGGAGCGTCCCACCAGAGGCATTTCTTTCATGGAATAGGAAGTTCCTTAGCCTGACCATTTGTTGGAAATCCATCTTCCAATACGAACTTTGTACGGTATTAGTTGTAGAACCTGCCATTTACGTACGGTGGTCACCACTGTTTAGTTGGTAGCTATAGTAGGCATACGATACTGGTCGTATGTTGGCTAAGATTGATATTCTATTTTCGAAATATTTTCTACACTATGCACTAATAGTAATATCAAATCAAATGATTTGTTTTACGTAGTAAGCATCTTTGACTATCATAAGAAGAAATCTCCTCCAATTCTGCGTTTGCATTGTGTGTGTGGCGGGAGGTCTTATGGTAGTTTCATTTTCCAAAAGCATTGCGAATTGACTTTAAAATTCTCTGCTATTTGTTTTAAAGATAAACTGTTTTTGTTGCTCACACCAGTCCCATGACTGATCCGGAGTTTATTGTTTCTTTCCTAAACTCTGGGTGCTCAAATTTTTTCTACACGAGCAGTCTAGAGTTAGGTTTTTCAGATATTCAGATTTAGTAGATTATCTGGAGCTATTTCAGTCTTTGGATGTGGACTGCACTTGCTTATCCTTGTGCATCGTTATTTGGAGTTCAAGCTATATCTGGATTGGCATTTTGAAGATGGAGATTATCTGCTGCTGATGTTATCGTTTTCTTTTCCGCTGCTATTTCTTGTATCATATCTCTGATGTATATTGATATTCATTGTATCACTCTGTTGTACCAGATATTGTATCAGATATTGTATATCAATGTATTATTCTTTTTCTTCCGCTGTGTTATTTACTTAACTGTGTTATAAGCTCCGGCGACTCGGATTTGAACGATTGAATCTACGGCATTCGAGTACGATGTATAGTATGGATGTCGATTTTCGAACGCGAAAAATCTGAGATGTTACATTTGGTATCGGAGCTAAGGTAAACTTTAGCTCAGGAATATAACACGTTAAGTAGCTCATTAGAGATAGAGTGAAGTAAACTCTAGAATGAGTAATTCTCAGATATCCGTTTCAACGCCTCAGTAAATTCTCTTGCTATCCACTGATAGTAAGTGTGAGTCAAAGAAGAGAACGAGATAGGGGACAGGGAAGTACGACTATAAATGGTCAATACCCTGCAACAGTGGAAACAACTTTCTCTATCAATTTCCTTTGATTCGTTTCCAAATTCTTTTGACTTCTTCGTGACAGCTCCAGAAGAAGTTTCGGTGTGATGATGGCTCTATGAATCGTTGTAGAAAATTCTTACTTCGTATCTTCATCAGTTTTCTTATTAGCTTTTTGATTTAAACCTTAATGAATTTGAAATTGGAAATTTTAGTTTGAGGTAAATTGATTAATAGAATATGAGGATAAAACTGAATTGTATCGATAAAAAGATTTCGTTTAAAACCAAATTTGAAATTTTATTGTAATTCTTGAGAATACCAAAGTCCGAAGAGGGACAAATTGGTATGTATTTTGGAATATTCCGATTTGAGTTTGGAATCCATATCTTGTGTTTGAGGAATTATAGGAGATCGAATCTATCTATCTCTGTGTTGTTTTCGTGCCTGCGAATTTTGAGGATGAAATTCTTTTAAGGGGGGAAGTTTGTAATGACCCCAGATTTTAATTTAATTTAAATTAATAATTTATTGAATTTTTGAATAAAAATAGTAAAATAAATCGATAAATGGAAGCGAGTTTCCCCGATCCAAATAGAAAAATATATAAAATCATTTAAATTTAAAAATATTGTAAATATTGTATGTATATGTGTATATATGTATTCGGGCATATACGAGTGAATTTGAAAATAATAAATGTATAGATATATATTTGACTTGAATTTAAAATCGTAAATAAATGGTTTGAAAATAAAGATACAAATTATATAGGATATAAAGTATAAATAAAAACGTTGGATAAAATTTAATAGCATGAACTAAATCTAGAGATTCACTTATGTTACCAAATTTATGTAAAAACAATTTGTATTAAATTTAGAAATAAATAATGGAGTTAGGAATTGAAATAAAACATAGTAGAATGAAATAGAGTTAGAAAAGCAAAGTCAAGTAAATTATGTTATGTACATAAAGTAAAATCAAGTATAGGTATGAGCTTGCAGTATTGTAAAAGAAGAAAAACAAAAGTAAAAGCTTCCTCTGTACAAATCTTGTTTCCAGTTGAGCAAAATTTTCTATGAAGTATTGATTACGAATTTTGGGAATCTGTATATGTCTATATGTTGAGAAAGATGTGCATGTTCAATCTACAGGCATATCTAACTCTGTTCAGTCCCAGGTTGCTTAAAACCTGTTGAAGTTCCAATTCCTCTTCATTGGAACCTTATTTGACTTTATGATCTGAACAAACTTTGTTTGTTTAGCTTTGTTTTGAAGTTTTAAATTTTATTTGAGTGAATTTAAAGTAAGTTTTATGGAAATGTCGAAAAACAACAGTTCAAAATCAGAGTACCTCAGTTTTTAAACCTCTGTAAACATTCTATATCCTAAAGTAACAAAATTTACAAGTTTAAACCACTGTTTGATTAATCTGCTGCATGCTATAGTTCTTGAATCTATTATGTTTGCATAATTGGGTTTATCTGAATAAATGCTTTGAATTGCTCTGTTTAATTGTGTATACATCTGTATAATATATACAACCTGTCCCTGTTACTTCCATAGGCTCGAATCACCTAAAAAATAAATCTAAATCTATTCATACAATCAGAATTGGACTTCGATCCATGAATGAAATATGGTTATGATAACATAATATCAATTCTAATGATAGTTTAAGAATGTTAATTTCAGTAATTAACCGAAGTTTAAGAAAAAAATATAGAGATGTGCTGGTATGAGTCAAAACAAAAAAAAATCAATAATTAAAATTTTATGTTTGGGTTCCATGAATGAATTCATGTTAAGAAACTATGAATTTTCATAGTGATTTGAAGATTTTAAAGGTTGGAATTACTGTGTTATCTCGAGTTGTACAAAATTCATATTTTTGTCAAATACTGTCGAACGACGAGATGGAGTTGGTCGCGCTTGGGTCAGATGAGGGTTCGAGCATCTAGGATCAATGGAAAATTATAATTTGAATTTATAAGTGAATGAGGAAGGGGAACGATGTGGATTTAGGGTTTTAACACTAATTTTACTCGTATGGGTTTGAAGTGGAACTGCGTCGCTGTCAGAATGATCCAGGTCATCGGACCTGGGGGAATAAGGAGAGGGGGTTTTGGCGAATCTCTGGACGTGGTCGCAAGGTCTACGATGGCCGGAGGCGGTGGCACGAGCTAGTTTCTGGTGATCGCAGTTGCTCCAGATTTGCCCATCATGTTCGAATTCAATATCGAGGACGTTTTCGAAGATCTAGTTGTTTGGGTAGGTCAGTGATGATGTTGTCGACTTGTCGAAGGTAGCGTGGTTGACCAAGGATCGCCGGAATGTTCGTGCACCTGCACGCGTAGGTGATGATATCTGATGTAGTTGTGGATTTGGAGAAGAAAGAGATGGCTCGGGGTTTTGTTAGTGTAGAATCGCGTTCGACTCGAAGTAGGTTGGTTGCGTGATTACTCGAGAGTGTCTCGAGATTTTTTTGATGGTTTACTCGGGTCTGGAAAGTTGGGTTGAAAACAGTTTTGAAATTTTTAAAATTTGAACAAGTTTTGGAATTTTAGTTTTAAATCAAGAAATTAAAGGTTTTAAGATAATAAGCTGATGATGAATTTATTTCAAGGATTTTTAAATAAAGATTTTTAAATGATAAATAAAGTGATTAATAAAGGATAAAATGGGTTATCTTAAAATTAATTAGGTAATTAATGACTTTTAATATTAGTAATTAAAAGATAATCACTTAATGATTAAAGGTTGAGTACTCAAGTGATTAGACAATAATTTATTTAAGGGCTAATTAATCAATGTGATTAATTAAGAAAAATTTATTATTTAAGGGTTGATTAAATAAATGAAGGTGATTAAAGAATGATAATTAATTGAGGAATAATTAATTAAAGTAATTAATTAAAGATAATTTATTAAATGGTGAATTTAATAATTAAAGGTTAATTATTGAAAAATTAAAGATTGATGAATTTTAAGTAAATATTAATTAATTTATAATTAAATGGTTAATTAATAAATGATTAAAGGTTAATTAATTAAAATGATTTATAATTAATTAATGATTAATTAACCAAGATTTGTAGTTTATTCATAAGTAATTAATCTGGTATAAATTAATTATAATTAGATATAAATTGACCTTACTTATGAATGTTTGGATTCTACTGAATGATAAATTGTCTGATATCCCTGATCTGTGATACTTTGTGATACATCCTGATTTATGTTGTGATCTGTAATTTACTTATCTGTGATATATATCTGTGATCTGTGAATGAACGATAAGCGTGATAGTTAATACCGCTTATCAACTATATTTCTGTATTCTGATCTGTGATGATTGTATGATGTTGCACTATTGTGTGTGAAACCCCTGGACTACACCTTTACACACACAAATATGGATTTCACGTGGAAATCGGTTAAGTCACAGATAATCTAAATTTGATGTTTTTGAAATTGAAATTTTAATTTCAATTGATTTTGAAATTGGTAATTTGGGTTTAAAGTGAAAAGCTTTTGAAATAGAATTTCAAAGATAAAAGTTATTTTGAATAACTTAATCGAGTTTTGAAAATTTAAATAATTTGATTTAAATTTGAATTCAAGTTTGAAATTGAATCCTATGATTTGAAACTAGGGATTAAAGATGATATAAATGGGTTTGTATGAATCTAAACCATTTAAAAGTAAAATTTTGAGAATTTGGATTTAACCCAAAGACTTTAACTTGTATTAATGAATCAGATATCCAAAATGAAAACTGTTTGTTTTAAAAGAATAAAAGCTTTCAAATAAGAAATGAAATTCCAATTTAGTTAAAGGAATTTCAAGATTGAATTGAAAAATGGTTTTCCAAGTTATGAATGAATTCTTTTTGAAAGCTATGAATTGAATCTGTTTATTTTTAACAGATTTAAAATGATGATTTGTTTAAAACTATTCGAAATGAAATTGTTTTGAAAGCTATAAGTTAAATCTTTGTTTTAAAGATTTAACGAGTTAATCCAATTGAAACAGAAATTGTTTTGAAATCTGTGAATGGATTTTTGTGAAACTGGGTGAACTTTGTGAAATAAATCTTTTTGTTTAAAAGATTTGAAATGGTAATCGATTGAAACCATTTAAAAAGAAGTTGAATTATTAAGTTGTGACTTAATTGAAATCCCAATATCCATATATTTTTAAATATTGCGCTCACTATTCGGGTTAGCCGGGAAAAGACCTTTGTGTCATATAACCCATTCCGAATTAGTGATACGTTGTATATGGATGGCATTTGAAGACCGGTGGTGAAGACCGGATATTTTCGAAAATGAAAGGACAACCTGTCGAATGTCTCTGCACCGAGTTGCTCCGGTATAGAGATTTATATCACTCTTTTTGTGATGGGAAGTCCGGACGTGATTAGAAAATTATCCGAATTTGCAAGGACTTCTTTGGAAGTGCCTTCGGTTCTGTTCGATCCCGGAACAGACTTGTATGGATTGTATGTCTGACATTACAAATTGAGATATAAAGCCGATTTCTTTCAAATACATTTCTGTTTGGTGGTGGAGAATTTATTCTCTTAGCTTAACACCCTTCTCTAAGACGTACGAGCTCAGAGGTTATGTAGTTGAAATTTATCAGCGATATATTCCCAATTTGGTAATGTGGCATGCTGAGTATTGTTGTGTGATGATCAGTGTTTGATCATTTGTGATATGATCATTTGTTTGATCATTTATCTTTGTGATCATTGGTTGATCATCTATTGACCCAAAGCATGGCTTTGTGACAAAGCGTAGCTTTGTGGACGAGACTTCGTCGAACCTCACAACCCGGTAATGGTCGAAATAGGAATTGTGCGGCAAGGTTTCAGGGGTAGCTCCCCTAGGGTATGACCATTCCTTCTGGAAAAGGTTAGTATCATGGTATGGAGCCCAGATACTTACTCATGTGGACAAACTTTATTTATTATGTGTGATGTTGGTATAGAGGATCCTCGCTTAAAGGTCCCTAAGGACTGCCTCGACCGCTGCGGATCAGGAAGGAAGAGATAGACAGAATCCTGCACAGCTACCCGCTACCGGTCAGAACTCAATGGGACCTTCAGATCCACAAGGCCCGGTCACCAGGGAGGAGTTTCAGATGTTGATGCAAGAACTGACCCAAAGTCGCCAGCAGCTTACCCAGCAGATCTGTGCCAACACGGAGTTAACCAACCGATTGAATCAGGAATGACGAAGAAGATCTAGGAGGGATCAAGCTTCCTACTCATCCATTGAGAACTCAACTTCCTTTGGTTACCATCATAGGTCCACACGTCCACGATTGGATGGAAGCTATGCGCAAGCTCCCGGGCATCAGCGCACTCTGAATCTTGGACAAGCAGGACCTGGTCCATCTACTAGTCACTAGGCAGGCCCCTTCTCCCAAGGAGGGACAATTCCTTATCACATCACTAATAACCGTGCTGTTGCCGCCGCTATCGACTTGGAAGCTGACATTCGAGACTGAACAAATCTGAGCCTTTGTCAATGCGATCGTACTCCTGAACCCTATGTTCCCGAAGACATAGAGCCAAGGAGGCAAGGTATGGACCATCGACCGTGTCCGGGCCATCCTCGCATTATAGAACCCAACCACACCTTGGCCCAGCATTCCCAGAATGTCCAGATGCCAGACATCCCGACCATGATTCATCAAATGATCCGAGAAAGCCAGGGCCTCTCCAATAATGACTAGGGAATCTCCCGGAGTCATACACCCTTTACTAATGACATCCTTTATGCTAAATCGCCTCGTCGATTCAGAATGCAAACTTTACCTGTTTACGAAGGGAGTTCAGACCTTAACCAGCACATTTTGAAGTATGAATGGCTTATGAATGCCGCACGAGCTGACGATGCGGTCAAGTGCAGAAGTTTTCCAATCTCTCTAGGGGGCATTGCAACTATGTGGTTTACTCGCTTGCCACCCCGATCCGTTTCATGCTTTGATCAGTTAGCTACGAAATTCGTCTAACAATTTCGTATGCACGTTACAAGACCTAAGGATGTGAACACCTTATCTAGCATCACTCAAGCTCTTGGAAAGACGCTCAAATGTTATCTGGAAAGGTTCCATGCCACTTGAGTGGAGATTAGTAACCCTAATGATAATTCCATATTGATGGCACCGACTAAAGGAATCGATCCTAATTCCGAATTTGGCAATTGGTTGGCTGGGAAACCCCTGCGTCATTGGACCGTTTCTATTCCAAGGCAGCCCAGTTCTTGAGGAGGGAAGATGCGAAATAGTCTAGGAAAAAGGATGATGTAGGGCCCAGTGTGGAAGGAATCCAGAGCAATGTCGCTGTGAAACAAACCGGTAAGAGTTCCGGAAAATGTGTTGGTTTTTACAAACAATTATTTTCTATATTAAAACAGTTAAATATATTTACTTAAAGAAAATTTTGAAGCTAATTTCATGTTAATCTGTCTATCGAGTGATTTAAGAGTTCTGGTCGATGCGTATGGTCATCGGTAGGGATTCCTAAACATTAGTACGAGACATATGGATACAAAGTTTTGGGAAGTGATATAATGTTTTAAAAAGAAGTAAAATATTTGTGCTATCTTTAAAACTAATATTTCAAGGATACATTCAAAATTTTGAAAAGATAGCAATATTTTGGAAAATGAAGATTTATTCTTTTAAAAAATAATAAACATATTTTTCTATTTTTAGATATTTGGTGTGATGCTTGCAGCCATCGAGCATTACTGGATAGCTGAAGTTAATGGCAAGGCAATGTAGATCACACAATCAACACTTCAGCTAATCGGTGAAGTGAGCCGCTAGAAACTCATGGCGAGGCATTATTGATAAATTTATACTTATATATTAGAATATGAAATTTTATGTTTTGGTGTTGTAATTATATGCCTTCCATGTCGTATGTTAATAGTTTATGTTTGGTTGAATGATGTGAATATATTTGTAATATGATGTATTGTGATACAAAACACATATATATAATTTTTTTTAAATAAAAATAAAGTTAATATTTGTGATAATTTTGTGGAACCAAAAATAAGTAATTTTGGAATAAGATAGTATCTCATGAGTATTGGAATAGAGTAATAACTTTGGGCATTTGTGGTAAAGTGAAAATTTATAACAAGCAAAGTTATAAACATATTATGAATTTAAAATTTAGGATTTTGGAGAAAAAAGTTTTGAAAGTCCAAGATATTTTGAAAGTAAGCTTTTTGATTAATGGATAATATTGAAATAATTTTTAAAATATATTTTGAAAGAAAGTGATTATGGATGGCTTTGGAAATATAGTATAAAAAGTTTTGTGAAAATTTTAGAATAATTTGATGAAGATTTTGAAATGTTAGTTTTAAAGTATTAGGAAGTTTTGAAACAATAGTTGTATATTTGGAAATAGAAAAAAAGAGAGGTTATAGCCCTTATCAAAATGGTCATAACTTGAGAAGTTTTGATCCGATTTTATCGATTCTTCTTTTGTTGGTTAGACGATTGCATAAGTAACGACTTGGTTATTTCTTACTTTCCAAAATTTTGAGGTTCGTGATGGTTTAAGGAGTTAACATAAGAAGTTCTCGCCATCCCAAAAACGTGAACTATCCAAAACAGCACTGGGTTGTTTTAATCGTAACTTTCAAAATGTTTGTCCAATTTTGATGATCTTACACATTTTGGAAAGCGTAGGACATAAAAACAGTTTCAAAAAGGTTTTCCAAAATTTTGACCTTTATTAAGCTAAAAACGCAGTTTTAAAGGCTGGGCCTGCACATCTATTTTACTTCAGAATTTGATGCGTTTGGAAAAATATACCTTAACCTAAGTTGTACTCCATGTTTTTAGGATCTGGAAGACATTTCGAAAAGCTAATTGAGTATAATAAAACTTTACTTTCGAAAATACTGAATAATTTTTGTGTTTTATCACCTAAAACATAGTAGGAAAGTTGCTTGAAGAAGGTTGATGTGTTTTTTGTTTAATATATAAAAGTAATGCTACTTTATGTTTATACACACACACACACTCATATGAAATTTGAGCCGAATTAGGTACTTGAAGAAGGCTATTTGGGTTGAGTTTGAAAAAATATCACTTGGGCTCGCATAAAATGAATAAACTTGCTTAAAATGCAAAGTTATGGTATGTTTTTATGTATGTGGTGATATATATATATATATATATATAATATTGTCATATTATCTTGTTTCCCTATGTTTTGAGATGCCCCATATTGAGATGTATATTGATTTTGTGATTATATTGTTTTTTCATATTTCGAAAGGCTCTTTGTACAAAGATGATTTTCGAAATCTTTCGAAAAATCCGATGTGTAGAATATTTTCACAAATATATATCGTATGCGAAAAATAGAAAGTTGCTAATTGAATATATTTGAAATAGTAGTATATAAAAGATGAGTTGGAGTGTTAGTCACATAGAGGATTGAGTATATTAAGTTTGATAGAAGTTTGTAGAATACGTAGGATGTTAGGGTATAAGTAGTGCATGATGTTTCCTTATAAGAAATTTTGAGGATGCAATTTTCGTAAGGGAGGAAGTTCGTAACAACCCTGATTTATAAATAAATAAATTTAATTAAAATAAAACTATTCGAATTTGATAATTAATAATCGGAACATAAATTTTTGTTAATTAAATTTTATTTAACAAACGAGTTATATTTAATAAACTAAATTAAATTAATAAATTCATTTTGGATAATTTATTGTAATTGAATAAAATGTTTTAATTGAATGTAAAATATTTCGAAGTGTAAATAATTTTGATATGATTGAAAGAGTTGAAATAAATTTACTTTACGTTAAAAATATGAATAAATAAATAAATAAAATATTGAACTGAAAAAATTCATGTTGTTATCGACATATATTCTGAACAATTAAGTACAAATTAAACTATATTGGATTGAAATTTATTTATAAATAAAAAAGATATATTTAAAGTTAAAGTGAAGTAAGGAAAATTAATTGAATTAGAGAGCCCGAATTCTTTTGGCCCAAGCCCATTTACATTTTCTCGTTGTATCTAAAAAACTCCTACTTCACCAATTCAACCCAAAAAATAAAACATGAATCCCTTTTACATTTCTGCCCTAATCCACCTAATTAATCAAATCATGATTTATTAAAAAAAGAATCGCGATTGGCAAGGTGATCGAGGTGGCCAAGTGTGATAACCCTGATTTTATGAACAAGTTTTATAATTTAATTTAATATACTTGCTTGAATTATTTTGGTTGCCTAGGAAAATATATATGATAAGTTGACCATAAATGCATTGGGTAAATATTGATATGTATACAAGATGATATAATACATATGTACATACTTCTCTGAAAAAAAAGAGGCAGAAAAATTATTTGTAAGCTAAAGAAAACTATAGATACATGAACATAACATGATTATTACAGATATGAATGTGTCATTGAAACAAAGTCTAGAATAAGAAAAATAAAGGTTTAGGCAAGGATAGAAATATAGATATTGTACAGGCATTTTAAACAAAGGCTGGCTAAAGAAAAATTATTAGAAATTGCATGGAAATGGTATGAGTTGTTGAATAAATACTTTATCCACTTTTAGCAATTCCCTCAGCTTTTATAGAGATCATGCAAATATGGTGACTGGGGTAATAAAGTGTAATTTCTGTTAATAGAACCAGGGACCATTTACTCATTTGCTCTTAAAATAGAAAGAGAGGCTGATCATAAGTGGTAGGGTAAAATTGACATTGGGTAAATTTTAAAACCCTAGAGGCAGCCAAGGTCTTGTATAAAAGAGGGTTAAGGGTGAAAGGATTTGTCACCATTTTTCTTTAAAATAAATATACAGAAATATAGACAGTTAGCAAAAGAGAAAAATTGAGAAGCACTGGCCATTAGAGACAAGTAGGAGATAGCAGATCAAAGGAAAAGGATTAAGGTGAGTAACCTCACTGAAAATTGGCATTAAGTCCTGAATATTAAGGCAGCCTAAATGGTTTTATATTTTAATTAATCTGTGCTTATTTTATGACATTGGTGTGTTGATGATCTGTTTAAATATTTTGTGTTAATATACCCAGAAAATATATTGATGGCTTTCATGTTTGAATGATTATTGTGTCATGAAATTATCTTTGAGATGAGATGCTCTCTTTATGTGGCTGCTGCATATAGTTTAATTCATGGAAACTCCAGGGATATATGATATAAATCTATGGTCTAAAAATGGAAAAATAGATGGGGCTGTAGCATAAAGTGGTTGCTGCTTATGTCTCAAGAATAAACATGGTAACATAGAAGTGCAATGTTATACTTGTGCTGAACTTCTATGATTACAAATAAATCCAGATAAGATTATAAGCTTGTGGTTTAGTCGGATCTTATGAATCTGTGAGTATCTGATTAAGCCAGAGGTAAATGGATGCATCAAGGCAAATTATACATGACCATATATTTATAGGCATGATTCCCCAAAACCCATGATTTAAATAATATGTACACTGAGAAATCAAACTAGCTTGTATGAATAAATCTATGGTTATTAAAAATGATCTGTTGTTCTTTGAACACATGCATGATGGTTGAATTGTTTATTTTCTCTGATTAATTTATGAGATGCAGAAGGGATTAGCATAAATGGGGGAAAGAGGGAAAATGAACACTTAGTAATATAACTAAGGATTTGGATCTTAGGGCTACAAAAGTATGGCTTGGCAAGGGAAATATTGCAAGCTCACACATGGTATGATTATACCCAGGGGCCTGAGTGTGCTGGGTTAACAGTGAATATGCCCCAGATAGTGTGTGTTTTAATAGAAGGAAAGTAGCTAAAGTCCATCATAAAATACCTGAGATTGAATTTGGAGAATAAGTTCACAGGTAGGTTTGGGTAAAATCCCTGATAGCCAGAAAGTTATGGATAGGAAAAATGATTAAATGATGATCATATTGGTTGGTTTAGAGTATTCTATGAGAATTACATGTTAGTGCTCTCTGAAATAATCCATTGAATTATGTATTATTATGTTATGCATTAATGAACATGCACAGGTGATAGAGGAATGTATACTAGAGAAGCATTGCTTTAACTTATCTGTTTTATAAAGTTATTTAAATTTTCAGTAAGATTATTCATACCAGACAATTTAGTCTGACCCTTTGTGTGTTTGTATACCATTGGGTGTCTCATCTTTTTATGAGGCAGCTCGTGGTGATTGTGCAGGTAAATAGGCATTTTCTTGATCAAGAATTGGATGAATTAGCTGTTAAGGAATTGGATATAATAGTTACAGACTCAAGGATATTAAAATTGATGTTAAATTGAACTTATGCTATGAAATGTTGGTTAAGTTGTTTGGGAAGAAACTAATGTAATGCTATTTTTAGTTTGCAAGTGTTGAACCACTCATGAGACTTCTGTTGAAAGTTGTGAGATGCTTTTGAGAATGTTTTATTAAGTGATACAATTTATAGTATTAACTCCCTGAATGCTTAGCAAGTGTGCAATGATAAGAATAATCTGAAATGATCTGTAGATTGGAAATTAAAAGCGTAACCAGAGATCTGTTGTAATTATTGATGGAAAATAAAGTAGGATAGAAACCCAGATTAATCTGTATGACATTTGTGTAAAGTAGCAGAGGAATTCAGGCTAATTTGACCAACTTTGCCAAGCCTGGGTTCAACCAGTCTAATACCCTAAGCTATTTGGTTAAGAAAGGTAACAAATAAAGCAAACCAGCAAAACCAGGATTGATATAATGGAAAAATATGTTACCTGAAGTCACACAGATACACACATGCACACAGAACACAGATACACACATGCACCCAGAACACAGATACACACATGCACATAGAATACATATACACACACTTGCACAAGGGATAACTAAGTGTACAGTAAATCTAAATTCATGGAACTGTAAACAAACCCCAAAAGAAAATTAGAGAAATAATATCTAGGATTTACCCAAAATTATGTAAGATAGAAAAGCTTCTTTGGAAATTACTTTGCCATGAGAAAATTATATAGTGCATTTGAAAACATATTCTCTGTATCCAAAACTCCTCTACTCTGATTAAAAAGAAAGAGGAAAACTCAAAGTAACATCTATATATGGTTTCTTGTATGTAAGTTAGATGATTTGATTACAACAATATTTTTATATTGGTTGAAAGATCCTGGATAGTAGAGAAAGGATGTTCTCTTGAGTAGATGATCACTGAGTAAAACTAGTTTTTTTTTTAAAAAAACTTTGTGAAAAGAGGGTCATCTCAATTTGGTATCAGAGCTATGTTGATAAGTAACATAGTAAAAAAATCTTGAATGAACTTGGTTGTTTTGAATGTATGAAAGTATTGACTGTCTTGGATGCCTTGTCTTTATCTACTTATATTAATAAAATCTGTTATAATTAATAATAATAAGATGGAATAGGGTAACTTATAAAAGATTAGATATAATGGACTAACTCAAGTGTTGTATCCATAGAACTATGGTAAGACCCAGACAACAAGGGGTAGGACCAAGTGAACCACCCATGGTGAATATGCAAGATTTCATGAGAGCTATAAGGGATGGGGTAGGCAATAGGCAAGAAAATCCACATGAGGAGCTTTCTAAACTACTCAAGACTTTTACCAATCTTGGAGGCAAGACTGTTGATGGAACAGAAGGAATAATGGGAATTCAAAATTGGCTCAGAATTTTGGATAGAATCTTTGCTGATATGCAAGTTGAAGACCAAAAGAAGAGGCTAATAACGTCTAGACAATTGAGAGGAGCAGCTTTGGATTGGTGGGAAGTCATTATAGCTGGAAGACCTGAAGGAGAAGTGACATGGAACCAGTTTAAAGAAATGTTAGAAGGAAGATTTGTACCTGCATTAGCTAAAGAGTCTTTGCTGGAAGAATTCATTAAATTAAGACAGGGAACTATGAGTGTTACTGAGTATACCCAGAAGTTTGAATCTCTAGCAAAGTATGGTGCAGTGCTCATCACAACTAAGGAAGCTAAAAATGGCAGATACATCCAAGGATTGAATGCCAGTCTCAGTAGAGCCATGCTACCATATAAAGATAGGACCTTTGATCAAGTTTTAGATCTGACTTTGAGCCTTGAACAACATGATAAAGCCATAGAAAATTTCAGAGCATTTAAAAATAACCAAAACAAGAAAGGAAAGAGTAAGTTTCACCCTTATGATAAAAAGAAAATGGATGTAGCTTCCACCAAGCAATCAGAAGAAGTCAAAACTGCTGAGGTTAAAAAGAAGATCACTTGCTATAATTGTGGGCAAGAGGGACACATGAAGAATAGGTGTACAAATCCCAAACCAGCATCTTTCAAGTGTCATCTGTGTGGGAAGGAAGGGCACATAAGAAGGAACTATCCAGAGCTGAGGCAAGGAAAGATGGGAATGTTGGAAGGAAAAAGCAAAATAACTGGAAGTCCAAATGTTGAAAACCATGGCCAAGTTGAAGGTACTTTGCTTATTCACTCAATACCTTTTGCAGTAGTGTATGATACTGGGGCTACACACTCATTAATTTCCCATGACATTGTACAACAGCTAAAATTAAATTGTATGCTTGTAGATAAGCCCTTGCTTATTAAAAGTCCTTTAGGTAGTTCCTGTATATTGGGTATAATATGTAAACAATTAGGACTGAACATAGGGGGACATATGTTTGGTGCAGATCTATATGTGTTGCAATATCCAGGCATGGGAGTTATTTTAGGAGTTGATTGGTTAAAAAGATATAAGACAGTTATAAATATGGAGACCTCCACCTTATCATTGAAAACTTCTGATGGAAAAAGGGTAGTTGTTCTTTGTGAAGCAAATAAGAACAGAAGCATAGCCACCCTTGATAACTTGACTGGTGAGAAGTACATGCCTGCATTAGAAGAAATCCCTATAGTAAATCAGTATGCTGATGTATTTGGTGAGGTTAAGGGAATTATTAACCATAGACCAGTAGAGTTTTCTATCAAACTAGTTCCAGGAGCTAACCTAGTGGTTAAGAGGCCAACTAGAATGGGGCCTAAAGAACTCATAGAACTGAAAAAGCAGTTGGTTGAACTAGAAGAAAAAGGATTCATCAGACCTAGTAGCTCATTGTGGGGAGCACCAGTGGTTTTTGTTAAGAAGCAAGATGGATCTCTCAGATTATGTATTGATTATAGGGAGTTAAATAAAATCACAATTAAAAATAAATACCCCTTGCCAAGAATTGATGATCTTTTTGATCAATTAAGTGGTGCAAAAATATTTTCTAGACTTGACTTAGCTTCAGGATTTCATCAAATGAAAGTAGAAGAGGAAAGCATCAAATATACTGCTTTTAATACTAGGTATGGACTTTATGAATTTTTGGTGATGCCCTTTGGCTTGACTAATGCCCCCTCTTACTTTGTTGATTTGATGAATAGAATTTTTAGAAAATATGTAGATAAATTTGTATTGATATTTATTGATGATATACTGATTTATTCTAAAACAATTGAAGAACATGAGAATCATTTGCATATAGTACTGCAGAAATTAAGGCAAGAAAATTTAAAGGCAAAATTTTCAAAGTGTACTTTTTGGCAAAATGAGGTAAAAATTTTAGGTCATGTAGTATCAGAAAAAGGCTTATCTGTAGATCCCAATAAGGTGATGGCAATTCAAACATGGAAAAGGCCTACCAGTGTCACAGAGGTTAGGTCATTTATGGGAATGGCTGGTTATTATAGAAGGTTTATAAAAGATTTTGCAAAAATTTCAATTCCATTAACTAAATTGACTAGAAAGAATCAGGCTTTTGTTTGGACTGAGGAGTGTGAGAAAGCCTTTGAGAGATTAAAAGAAGCATTAATACAAGCTCCAATACTAAAGGTGCCTGAAGGGAATGAGAATTTGGTGATATATAATGATGCAAGTGGACAGGGACTTGGGGCAGTGTTGATGCAACAACATCAAGTGATAGCTTATGCCTCTAGACAGTTGAAGCCCAGTGAGGTAAAGTATGCTACACATGATCTTGAATTGTCTGCTATAGTGTATGCTCTTAAGTTATGGAGACATTATTTGTTAGGGGCTAAATTTGAAGTTTATACAGATCATAAGTCCCTCAAATATTTGTTTTCACAAAAAGAATTGAACATGAGGCAGCAAAGATGGATTGAACTCTTAGCCTCATATGATTTTGAAATACTATATACACCTGGCAAAGCTAATAAAGTGGCAGATGCTCTAAGTAGACAGCATGCCAAGATAGCTAAATTGATGATAGAGGAGTTTAATACTTTATCATTACTGATTGACTCAGAAGTGAAAAGGGACAGTGAAGGAAATATGAGCATATGCAGTGAGAAGGAAGAAATAGGGAAGTTGAGTTTTGTTACTTTGGGATCAGAAATGAAAAATAAAATTATAAAGTTACAAGACCAAGATCCATTTTTACTTGAAAAGAAAGTTCAAATATTAAATGGTGAGGCAGTGGAAGGATTTCAATTGAATAAACAAGGTCATTTGGAGAAGGGAAAGAGAATATGTGTTCCTACCATTGAAGAATTGAAGCAAGAAATTTTGGATGCTTATCACAGAAGCAAGTATACCATACACCCAGGAAGCACCAGAATGTATCATAACCTAAAAAGAGATTATTTGTGGAGTGGGATGAAGAGTGCAGTGGCATTATATGTGTCTAAGTGCATGGTTTGTCAACAAGTAAAGGCTGAATATCAAAGACGCTCAGGAATGCTGCAACCTTTACAAATACCACAATGGAAATGGGAAGACATATCAATGGACTTCATTGATGGTTTGCCTAAGACTAGGAAGGGAAATGATAGTATTTGGGTTGTAGTTGATAGGTTAACCAAAACAGCTCATTTTATACCTGTAAAATCAAATAGGAATGCATGCACCTTAGCTCAGTTATTTATTAAAGAAGTAGTTAGATTGCATGGAATACCAAAGACTATAGTAAGTGATAGAGATACCATCTTCACTTCGAAATTCTGGCAAAGTTTCCACAAGGCAATGGGGACTGATTTATGCTTGAGCACAGCATATCACCCTCAATCTGATGGCCAAACAGAAATTGTGAATAAATTACTTGAAGACATGTTGAGGGCATGTATATTGGATTGGGGAGGAAGTTGGGAAGATCACATATTTCTGGCAGAATTTGCATATAACAACAGCCATCACAGTAGCATAGGCATGGCACCCTTTGAAGCACTTTATGGTAGACCCTGTTTATCACCTTCAAGTTGGATTGAGTCTGGGGAGAAAGTGGTCTTAGGACCAGAAAATGTAAAAGAGACCTCTGAAAAGATAGCCTTGATTAGGAAAAGGATTGCTTCTGCCCAAGATAGGCAAAAGAAATATGCTAATCAAAAGAGGAAAGAAGTGCAATATGATGTGGGAAATTATGTATTTATTAAAATATCACCCATGAAAAAGATTTTGAGATTTGGAAAACAAGGAAAATTGGTTCCAAGATATATAGGACCATATAAAATTCTAGAAAGAATTGGAAATGTAGCCTATAAGTTAGAATTACCAGAGGAGATGAGAGCAATGCATGATGTTTTTCATGTATCCCAGTTAAGGAGATGGGTTCATGATGAAGAAACAATTTTAAAATCCCCTGAGAAAGTGCAGATTGACCCTAGAATGGTGTATGAAAAGGAGCCTGTAGGCATAATTGCAAAGGAAATTAAGAAACTGAGAAACAAAGAAATAAAATTAGTAAAAGTGCAATGGAGTCTTGACCCAAATGATTGCACATGGGAGGTGGAAGATAAAATCAGAAGTGATTATCCACAGCTAATTGATTGAACTAGAAGGTAAAAATATATATACATAAATATACTAATGAATGATTTGATTGAATAATTTGTTATGCATAGAAGTTTAATTAATGATTGATTGCTGAATTGAAAATCTCTGAATTAAGTATGAAAGAATTGTGAGACATAATTCCTAAAAGGAAGGGTATATGTGATAACCCTGATTTTATGAACAAGTTTTATAATTTAATTTAATATACTTGCTTGAATTATTTTGGTTGCCTAGGAAAATATATATGATAAGTTGACCATAAATGCATTGGGTAAATATTGATATGTATACAAGATGATATAATACATATGTACATACTTCTCTGAAAAAAAAAGAGGCAGAAAAATTATTTGTAAGCTAAAGAAAACTATAGATACATGACCATAACATGATTATTACAGATATGAATGTATCATTGAAACAAAGTCTAGAATAAGAAAAATAAAGGTTTAGGCAAGGATAGAAATATAGATATTGTACAGGCATTTTAAACAAAGGCTGGCTAAAGAAAAATTATTAGAAATTGCATGGAAATGGTATGAGTTGTTGAATAAATACTTTATCCACTTTTAGAAATTCCCTCAGCTTTTATAGAGATCATGCAAATATGGTGACTGGGGTAATAAAGTGTAATTTCTGTTAATAGAACCAGGGACCATTTACTCATTTGCTCTTAAAATAGAAAGAGAGGCTGATCAAAAGTGGTAGGGTAAAATTGACATTGGGTAAATTTTAAAACCCTAGAGGCAGCCAAGGTCTTGTATAAAAGAGGGTTAAGGGTGAAAGGATCTGTCACCATTTTTCTTTAAAATAAATATACAGAAATATAGACAGTTAGCAAAAGAGAAAAATTGAGAAGCACTGGCCATTAGAGACAAGTAGGAGATAGCAGATCAAAGGAAAAGGATTAAGGTGAGTAACCTCACTGAAAATTGGCATTAAGTCCTGAATATTGAGGCAGCCTAAATGGTTTTATATTTTAATTAATCTGTGCTTATTTTATGACATTGGTGTGTTGATGATCTGTTTAAATATTTTGTGTTAATATACCCAGAAAATATATTGATGGCTTTCATGTTTGAATGATTATTGTGTCATGAAATTATCTTTGAGATGAGATGCTCTCTTTATGTGACTGCTGCATATAGTTTAATTCATGGAAACTCCAGGGATATATGATATAAATCTATGGTCTAAAAATGGAAAAATAGATGGGGCTGTAGCATAAAGTGGTTGCTGCTTATGTCTCAAGAATAAACATGGTAACATAGAAGTGCAATGTTATACTTGTGCTGAACTTCTATGATTACAAATAAATCCAGATAAGATTATAAGCTTGTGGTTTAGTCGGATCTTAAGAATCTGTGAGTATCTGATTAAGCCAGAGGTAAATGGATGCATCAAGGCAAATTATACATGACCATATATTTATAGGCATGATTCCCCAAAACCCATGATTTAAATAATATGTACACTGAGAAATCAAACTAGCTTGTATGAATAAATCTATGATTATTAAAAATGATCTGTTGTTCTTTGAACACATGCATGATGGTTGAATTGTTTATTTTCTCTGATTAATTTATGAGATGCAGAAGGGATTAGCATAAATGGGGGAAAGAGGGAAAATGAACACTTAGTAATATAACTAAGGATTTGGATCTTAGGGCTACAAAAGTATGGCTTGGCAAGGGAAATATTGCAAGCTCACACATGGTATGATTATACCCAGGGGCCTGAGTGTGCTGGGTTAACAGTGAATATGCCCCAGACAGTGTGTGTTTTAATAGAAGGAAAGTAGCTAAAGTCCATCATAAAATACCTGAGATTGAATTTGGAGAATAAGTTCACAGGTAGGTTTGGGTAAAATCCCTGATAGCCAGAAAGTTATGGATAGGAAAAATGATTAAATGATGATCATATTGGTTGGTTTAGAGTATTCTATGAGAATTATATGTTAGTGCTCTCTGAAATAATCCATTGAATTATGTATTATTATGTTATGCATTAATGAACATGCACAGGTGATAGAGGAATGTATACTAGAGAAGCATTGCTTTAACTTATCTGTTTTATAAAGTTATTTAAATTTTCAGTAAGATTATTCATACCAGACAATTTAGTCTGACCCTTTGTGTGTTTGTATACCATTGGGTGTCTCATCTTTTTATGAGGCAGCTCGTGGTGATTGTGCAGATAAATAGGCATTTTCTTGATCAAGAATTGGATGAATTAGCTACTAAGGAATTGGATATAATAGTTACAGACTCAAGGATATTAAAATAGATGTTAAATTGAACTTATGCTATGAAATGTTGGTTAAGTTGTTTGGGAAGAAACTAATGTAATGCCATTTTCAGTTTGCAAGTGTTGAACCACTCATGAGACTTCTATTGAAAGTTGTGAGATGCTTTTGAGAATGTTTTATTAAGTGATACAATTTATAGTATTAACTCCCTGAATGCTTAGCAAGTGTGCAATGATAAGAATAATCTGAAATGATCTGTAGATTGGAAATTAAAAGAGCAACCAGAGATCTGTTGTAAGTATTGATGGAAAATAAAGTAGGATAGAAACCCAGATTAATCTGTATGACATTTGTGTAAAGTAGCAGAGGAATTCAGGCTAATTTGACCAACTTTGCCAAGCCTGGGTTCAACCAGTCTAATACCCTAAGCTATTTGGTTAAGAAAGGTAACAAATAAAGCAAACCAGTAAAACCAGGATTGATATAATGGAAAAATATGTTACCTGAAGTCACACAGATACACACATGCACACAGAACACAGATACACACATGCACCCAGAACACAGATACACACATGCACACAGAATACATATACATACACTTCACAAGGGATAACTAAGTGTTCAGTAAATCTAAATTCATGGAACTGTAAACAAACCCCAAAGAAAATTAGAGAAATAATATCTAGGATTTACCCAAAATTATGTAAGACAGAAAAGCTTCTTTGGAAATTACTTTGCCATGAGAAAATTATATAGTGCATTTGAAAACAAATTCTCTATATCCAAAACCCCTCTACTCTGATTAAAAAGAAAGAGGAAAACTCAAAGTAACATCTATATATGGTTTCTTGTATGTAAGTTAGATGATTTGATTACAACAATATTTTTATATTGGTTGAAAGATCCTGGATAGTAGAGAAAGGATGTTCTCTTGAGTAGATGATCACTGAGTAAAACTAGTTTTAAAAAAAAAACTTTGTGAAAAGAGGGTCATCTCACCAAGGGTGAGGTACGACGACGAAGTCACAGGCGATTGGAGGCGGCATAATGTAGGCATGCGTACAACATGTGAGGCCGACTCTACCTGGGTGTTGCGACTTTGGATCATGCATTGATGAAGGTGATGTCGTAACCTTAGCCAATGAAGGGGAGACAAGCGGAGGTGTTTGTGGATGCATGCATGATGGTGGTTCGGGCACGATGCAAGAGGAGCAACGTAGTTGACGGTGGATGACTTTTGCGGTTGCTGGCTGATGTGCGTGCATTTGTATTCGTATGGGCTAGAGAGATGGAAGCGGTTGTTGGAAGCTTGGTAGTGATGTTTTGTTGTGGTCGCATAGGAATTAAGGTGATAAAACTCTTTTTACTCACAACTATCATTTTATTCCTTACGTATGGTTGTTTGATTAATACTGTTTGAATTATGCATTGGTATTGGATGGTCGATTGAGATTATTTGCATTGCTTGTGTGAGTTATTTTAGATAACTCATCATTATGATCTAGTTTCTATTTTCTATATTTTGTTGATTTTTTGGTGATGTGTGTTTGTTGATATGGATTGAGTTAGATGAAATTAAATTGCATATGTTGATCGATTGGTGTTGTGATGAGATCACATATTTTAATCGATTATTGTTTGATGAGATCACATTAGTAATTGATCAGAAAGGAAATAATTGATTAAAATGGACCACCTTACGTAATGAAATATTTTGAGAATAAATAGTGGATTTTTGAAATGATTTTTATTTATAATTGGAAATATTTTTATCGGTAGAAAATATTCAAGTGAATTGTTTTGAGGATTATATGAATATAATATTTTTAGAAATGAGAATTTTAGGATTTTGTTAAATATGTAAATTTTTGAATATTATATTTTTATTTATCGATGATTATAGAAATATTGAAAGTTTTAAAAAGAAAAGAATTTTAGTTTGATGAATTACTTTGTTTAAAAAGGATTAGGAAGATAAATGCGAGTTTGAAAGGGATTGGTTTTGGAATTTAACAATATGGCTCTGGAAGCTTATATTTAATTGAAATTCATTATTGGAAAAGTAGAATTATTTAAATTTGTTGTTTAAAGGAAATTTTGAATTATAAAACTTATTTAATATTATTATTATTTTCAATTATTAGAGAAGAACTATAAAAATGTATGAATTATTTTTGGTAAGAGTTTTTAAAGTGATTTGGAATTGAGTTGTAATTTATAGATTTCCTTGTAATTAAGTAATAGATTTGCAACTATTTGCTTTAAAATAGAAAATGGATTTTGAGGAAAAGATTGTAAATTTTATAAATTGATTTTCTTTCGATTGAAAATTTATATTTGAAATTGTTTTGAAGATTTTGGAAGAAAATGTATTTTTAAAACCCCTTTCGAATCAATAAATAATAAAGTTATATGTTTTGATTTATTTATGTTTCTGTGGAACGAGGCATTAGAATAAATAGAGTTATAGTACCATTTGGTACGGTACTCTTGGTATTATCTCTTTGGTTATTGTCAAAAAGAATAATTGTGCGATAATGAGTGCAATTTATGAGCATTGGGAAAATGGATGAGTAACACAAGGTGGTATGGGATGCCTGAATTGATATTTGTTTGATTACTTTCTATAAGTGGATGTCACTCTAACAAGGTCGAATATAAGAGGTATTATATTTAAGGAGATGCTTGCTGAGAGCCATGAGGGTGTCTATTTGTTGTGCGTACTCCTATTACATGTCGGGGAGTGAACCAGATTGGATGGTATCCAATCTAGTGGCCTGATTACAGGGTCGCTCCCCAAATCCATGGCACACCTATTGATGTATATGGTTGAGAGCCATGGCTAAGAGCCACCGCCCCTATGTCACTTGGGCCAGCAGTCTGTTACCATTAGGGTCACTTATTGGGTTGTAACCAACATATAGTGTAGTCTTGCACTTAATGGATATTGGGTCACGATGGCCGTTGAGGTAACTAAGACTGTAGAAGTAGTTAAGAGCGTGTGAGGATGGCTCTTGGAGCAAGCCGAGCCGAGAGTTGTCAGTCTTCCATCTAGTTATTATTGATGAGATAGCATGAGATGCAATAAACACCTACTTATTCACTTATATGAGGTCGTTGTGTTTACGACCGAGAGCCAATCTGTTCATTTGTCGAGACAAATACTAGAATAAATATTTATAATGCTGAGAGAACGTAGGACTGAGAGTCCCGATGATTATCCATGTATTGAGAATCGAGTGGATTGGTAGAGGTCTGAGAGACCATATTATTATTTCATTGGAGCCGAGTTGATTACCATGAGGTTGAAAGTGTAGATGATGATTATGTGATTATCGACCTCTTGGATTATTTATAGGACCCAGAGTCTTTGAAATTATGTAACCCCATACATATTGATTACATAGCTATTAATGATAGTTAGAGATGCTAGGGCATGGGGTTGGACCCTGTACCTATTTTTACATAGCTATTTAAGAGATTCCCCTGGCTACCAAGGGTTTGACATATTTATATTTAGTGTATGTTTGATTTAGGTGATTGTTATGTGTTATATATATTTACTGGATGAGACGGACACCAAATATGTCTACTTTACGATTATCTGAGAGATAATCAAGTGCATTGCTGAGAGCATGTCCTGTATTGTTGCTGAGTTTTATACCTAATTATAGTTAGATTATGTTTGTATCACCTACTTGATTATTTGCTTGTTTGTTATACTAATTGACTTTGCTTGGAAATGGGTTATTTTTAGTGTGCATGATTTGAGATATGTTGACACCTGGGATATACATGTGTACTTGTGTTACACTTTTTTGTACCATGCTAGATGTTATTTTATATTAACATCTACATTCTGGATATAGTCCGACCGGTGTGTTTTTTATATAATACTCCGATCAATCCGAGACATTTCAGGTTCAAGGACAGATGACCAGCATGTGGATATTGAGCACGGATGGAGGATATGATATTATTGTATATTACCAAAGTTTTAAATCTTGGATTTTGGTCACCTTTCGTCTCGGAGAATTTAGAGACTCGATCTCGTATCGGGGGAGATCTCTGATGAGATGAATCCATCTCGGTTATCTATATCCGATTTACACCTCGGTTCCTAAAATTTATTTCGGAGTAATCTCGGAGTATATGTCATGTCGAAAATTAGTGTTCATACGTCGAAACTTATAAATATTAGTCACTACCTCAATGAAAATTTCACATTTACTTTGAATTTATCACATGCTTATCATTAGTAATTTACTCATATTAATGCAGATAAATAATGAGAATTTGTGAATAATGTTCAATATAATATTATATGTGAAAATATACATGAAGCAAACCATCACACAGCGAGTTACATCTTTTTTTTTTTGAGAAAAATGACTAAATGTAAAAATGAACAAACATTCAAACAATATACATGCAAAAAGACACATGTATAAGACCATGATACTTGGTTAAAACAAGACCAAGTTTGCCACAAGTTATAATTTAGACTTTTAATTACAAAATCTTCTAAACAAGTAGAAGTTAAAGTTCTATTTTACATACAAAAGCCTCTAAAAGAGTAGAAATCATAGTTATATCATAGTTACAAAGGCTTCTGAATAAGTGGAAGTCAAAGTTACATTTCAGCTACAAAAGCTTCTATACAGGTAGAAGTCAAAGAGTTAATTTAACAAAATTATAAAAATCGGCCGATATCTTGTAATCAAATCTCGTCCGAGATGTCGTCCGAGATACCATAATATCGGCCGGGATATACATCAGGCGAGATTACAACGAAACAACTAGTTTCGAATCGCTCAGGCTCGAAAATGAGATCTCGGTCGAGACGAGCGAGATTCAAAACCTTGTATATCACTATGTAATATATTACCTCATGATTATATGACATTGTGTTGTATTGGATATACATTGTATAGTTTTGAGATAGTGGGAGATTGACCTATTTTATATCCCACTCAGATTTTCATATATCTGTATTATATACGTTATCGATGCGTTATTCGTTCTGTGTTCTTTGTGATTTATTTTATATCATGTATTGTTCTACCCTAGAGGCACACGTGTTTAGTATTTTGTGCCGATACTATGTACGTATATGTGAGTTGTTTATGATTTTTGAGATAATACCGGTTTTAACCCAATGGAATATTCACATGTGTAACCCCATACAGCCCCATTATCCATATTATCTGACAGTATTACCTAGTAATACTCTTGGATAGATGGGCATAGAGGTAGGGTGATACACACTCCCTGTTCGTAAAAGGCGACATTGCTTATGCTAGTATGGCTGCCATCTCTTGGTGAAGGTTGGGAGGCGGAGGAATTCGCTGGGCTATTGGAATGATCCTTAAGCAGAGTACATGCATAATTACCAAAATTTGGTTGATAATAGCAGTAATGTGAATGAGTGAATAGGAATGTATTACAGTTGCACATGGTAAGTTAAACTAGGATTATGGTTAAACTTCTTGAGGGAATCTACTTTATTATCAGAGGGGCAGAGGAACATTGTTGTAACGACCCAGAATTTTATCGCTTTGATTTATGAATATTTAGTTGACTTTAGATTTCAACTAATGATTTTAATAATTAAATAACACTCTTTTAACTAATAACTAATGGTAGAAAATTCATTTTTGAATTTTGTTTACATAAATAGATAGTTCAATGGAAAATTGAAAATGTGATCGAAACCTGCTTTTAAGATTTTCAGCTTTTTATCAAACGACAAGTTGTAGAAAGTTTTTATACCTTTGCATACACTTTAAAATAACATTTAAATGATTTTGTAAGTTAGGAAAAAACACTTTTTTAAATGAGAAAATAAATTGATAAAATAATAATAAGAATTAAATATAATAGAGAAAATATGAAATGATGGTTTTGAAATTTTAAGATTCCTTAAGTATTGAAATTAACAAAAGTACATGGACTTTTGAAAAGTGACATTTTATTGGCTAGGGAAAAGATAGGGAAGTTGAAAAAAATGGATTAAGAGCATTTTAGTCATTAGCCTTCTCTACCTTTATTTTATATTTCATCTTATATATACACTTCTCATTTTATATATTTCATTTTTATCTTCATACTTCATAACTTCATTTTTCCATCTTCTCTACATTTTATAATTTTAGAAAAATCACATCTTTTTAGCTCAATTTTTTTTACTTCACCCAAAGACTAAAACTTAAAGCATTTTAACCACGTGGAAGGTGAGACCTCTAACTTGTTGCATGCTTTTAGAAAATATGAATGTTGAAGAAAAATATTGTTAGTAGTTTGATCCTGATTTTATGTGATATCAATGTATATAAGTAGTTGTTATAATCTTAGTATGTGGATATTTGCTTTGAAAAGGAAAGCTATGCTTGCTGTAATTGAAACATACATAGAGACATATGGAAACACCGTTACATCTTTTCCTTTCTATTTCCTGTTCTTTGAAAAAGAAAATTAACATCCTCCTCACTCATTCAAAAATCAACACCTCTTAATCCGTTTAAAATTAGCCAATATGATCAAATTTAAAATTGTTCATCTTAGACTCTAGTTTTTTTCTAAAATAATCCTATGTCATTTCATTGAGTAAGGGTGGCAGATATTGTTTGATTATAGTAAATAGTCAAGTAGGTAATTTTTCGATGAGCTCAAATGGATGAACGGATTGTGTAGTCGTGTTCATCTCTGCAAATCTGGTGATCTAAAGGTTTAGGGGTGGAGTGGTAATGCTGGAAGCAAGCTTTGGGGATGGAAAAGGTGATGTTGGTGGTTGCGTGGTCGTTGGTTGTCGAAGAAGCTTGGTCAAGCTAAGTTTAGGGTTTAGGCCATCGGATTTTAGGTTTGGAAATGGAGATGGTGGCGGCATAAGGGAGGGCTGAATTGGTCATGCTTGGGTCTGGAGGTGGAGTAGCAAACCGGCATTCGGTTGGTTGTGGCGGTAGAGGCCGAAGGTGGATGAGATAATGGTGATTGGTGGAAGAATGCAGTTGTACGTGGTTCGAATTAGGGGATGAATGCTCAAATTTGATTAGGGCCACCGAAGCTGACAGGGAAGTTGTAGTCGAGTCGAGCATGGCGATTGTGGTTTGTGGGTAGGGCTAGTGCAGCGATTGATGGTCGCGGTGGCGTGTCAGCGGCGTGCACGTGCATGTTCGGGAATAGGAATTTATTTGGGCAAAATTAGTTTGATTTGAGGAAATAAACTTGGGAAGAAGAAACTTCGTATTTGGTTTTGGGTAGCGGGCCTTGGGCTTAACTTTTTGGGTGTGGGTAGTGATTTTAGTTTAAATTAGTTTGGTTAGATAATAGTTTAAACTTTGAAAAAATATAACGCACCCATACGTAGTCCATTTAACCAGCGGATTTTGACATTTGATTCGTGTTAACTAGTAGAATGCCTCAGTATAATTTCTTGATACATTTATTGAAGTGTATAATATTGGTAAAACATTAGTGTTAAAATCAATTACAATAGTATAGTTAGATAATTATATTTCAGCACTGACACTAAGCTAGCAGAATAAAACACTGTTCTGCTATAATTAAATTGAATAGATTATTGATGATGTATGTCTAGCAAAATAAATCTCTGTTCTGCTATTAAATTAATTTGGACATTTATTCATATGCCAGTTAATTTATATATGGATTAATTAATATTGGATAAGTGATGGATTAGCTAGTGATGGTAAATTGTTGATTTTATTGACATATATGTTTGCTTATATAAATGCCAGTGATATGATTTGGAAAGTGAATTAAAAATAAATGGTAGCATGATTAATTACCATAACGTTTGCTACGCCTGCTTTCTGAATTTGAAAAGTTATGGACTAAATTAACTTGAATTTTATAACAATTTGAGGTATAAATTAATTAATTATTTTCTTTATGATGTTTTAAAGTTAATTAACTATTTTATTAATGATGTTTTAGAGTTAATTAATTATTTTATTAATGTTTTTTTAAAGTTAATTAATTATTTTATTAATGATGTTTAAAGTAAATTAATTATTTAATTATGATGTTTAAAGGTAATTAATTAATTTAATATAGGTGATTATAAATAACAAATTGTTTTATAGAAGGAATTTTACTTAATAATAAGGTTTTATTTTAAAAGAGATTTACAAATGATATTTTGTGAAGGGGATTTATAAACGATATTTTGTAAAGGAGTTTTATAAGAGGTATTTGTAAGAGAGATTTAAAAATGTTAATTTATAAATAAAAGAATGGTTTTATAAGTGATATTTCAAATATAACAAAGATTTATATTAAATATACAAGATTTATAAAAATGAGTTCTAGATTTATACAATGATTTTTATAAAGGATTTTATAAAATATTTTTGTAAAGGACTTTATAAAGTGAGATTTATAATAGATTTTTATAAATACAAAATATTTTTATTAATAGAAAAGAGTTTTATAAATAGAAAGGAATTTTATAAATAGTTTTAGAGATTTATAAAAAAACTATAAATTAATTTGAAGATTATAAATGGATTTGTAAATATGGAATGGGTTTATAAAAAAGGAATTTTATAAAAAGAATGAGATTTGATTTTGATAAATAATCCTTCTTAATTATGGTGGTATGGAAGCATTCTTTCCATACTTAACACCGAAGGAAAAGTGGTTTAGGTTTATAGTAAACAATTTTTTAAATGACATTTGTTTTGCCCTATTTAATATGATTTTTGAAAAGAGGGAATCTTCCTTAAGTTTTGTGAATATACTTATACCGTTGAGATAAGTATATGGATATTTTTCCACGTATTGAAAGAGTATAAATGGATAGTGATTGAATAGTGTGTGTATGTATGTATTTAATATAAGTATTTACGAAGTGGTTTTAATTAATGGAAGGATTAATTAAAGAGGCTTAGTGGTTTCCACTTAAAATTAAATCTCTTGATTATTGTCTTTTATTTGACATTTAAATAACCAACTATCAAATCTTGACCAAATATAACTCTGGAAATATCTAGGAGAAACACAGAAGTTATATGGCACATTCATCTTCGATGATGTTGTACTGTGCGTATAAATCTCATTATGTTCTCCTATGATAGGAAATCTATCCGCTTAAACAGTTAGGAGGTGATCTTGGCTCTTATGTATTGTTTGCTTATTTCTAAAAGAACCGGAGTTAGTTTACTGGAAAATATTAATTGGTTTTGGAGCGACCATTAAGCGGGGGAGTGTACTTATATAAGATGACTCGAAACTGTAACCACTCTCAAACCATATTTGTGTTCGACGCTTTGTAAGAGGTTCGAGATTGGTTCGAGATGATGTATTCAAAGACAGAATTCTTTGAAGTGTAAGGACTACTTGCTACTAATCCTGAGGGTAATTCCAAAATGGACGTAGTAGAAGTAGTGCTTAGGTTTGTTCATATCTAAAGAACTTGTATGGATGAATGCTATCATTGCATTATTGCTTGGAGGGCAATGTTATCATTCCAAATAGGAATTCCTATGAGGGAAAAGGTAAAAGCTTAACCTCACATGCCTCACAACCCGGTAATGGCAAAAACAGGGGACGCTCATAGATCTTTGTGGTGAACTACCAATAGGAGCATCATTCCTCGATCTAGATCGAGATTTTTGATTTTGTTGTACGGGCGGGGCAACCGTTAGGCAATGCTTGCAGCCTCGGTGCCTGAGGGATGATGTAATCCGGTATGTAATGTTAAAGGGGCAGCCGAATCTGTGTTCGTAGGGGGTCCATGTCTGTCCTTCATGTACATTTTATCGAGAAGTGTATTATTCGGAAGGTAGTCCATTACCTTGTCATGTTGAAATTCATTCTCCAATATGTGCCTTACGGTTTTAGTTGTAGAACAAGTACTGTTGAATGTAATTATGGATAATAATTCCAGATATTTTAAATATTTATTTTCAACCCCTAGACATTATTATAACATCGCTAGATTTTATAATAAAATTAATTTGGTTATAATAAGGAAAACCCTATCAGTTTTTATGTGCGGTGTGGTCTTACAAGATACCTTTATTTGTGAAATGTTTTATAACATTAAATAATCCAAATGATTTAAGTTTTCTCATGTTGGTTTACCAAACTGATCCAAGCGTTATTTTCTTACACGGCTCGGGTCAGCCTGAGTATATTTTCCAGATTTAGCTGGAAACTTTGGAACTTCAGGAGACGAACTGGATACCTCCAAGATGTATTCATGTATTTTATTCCCGCTGTATTAGTTGTGTTGTATTTATCGGTAATTGTGTAACGACCCGCTATTTTGGACCATTCGCGTCCATTATAAGTGTATAGGTAGACACTCATGCCGGAGTTGAATTGTTCAAAATACCGCGTTGTTAATTTAAATTTGGCAAAACTGAACATATACAGTAAATAGATATAATCACAGATCACAGACACAGAGTAATAAGTGCAGTGGAAATAAAAGAGATAGTAGTTCATGAAGCTACTATATGAATATATAAAATACATCAGAGTTTACAACAGAAGAGTAATACGATACATCAGAGTTAAACCAGATACAACGGAAGAGTAACAGATACAAATCAGAATACATCACTGGAATCATCGAATATCTGAAAGCTGGGTAGATAGCTGGATCTCCAAGCGAAGCTCCAACTCCAAAGTTGAGTCTCGAAAGCTGAACTACTCAGTCTGACCCGAGCGTAAAGAAAATACAAAACACTCGAGTCAGGATTAACATTCTTATATTAATAAATCCAACTCAAGTGAAATAGCAATTGAAATACAAGTAACTCAAAGGATGTTTGGAATAACCATCCTTTAAGGATCCGTTAAACTATCTACTAGGTAGTAATGTACGCTAAGTAGATAATGTCTATCAGTAATATAAAGATATCAAAGTAGGGTTAAGCAGGGCCCATACACCTCTTAACCTGTTTATTCCCAAAAGCATATACAAGACCGTAGTTTCCCCAAAACCGGAAGTCACCAGAGGGCAATCCATATACTAAAGGTACAAATCAAAATCGTAGTGGTCGCGAATAGGATAATCAGTATGACAAGGTACATGAGGCGATACCAACTAGGATACTAGTAGTTGCCTGATCCGGACTGATGTTGGGCATAGCAGCTACTACCCCAACACCGCGAAACAACACTCCCAAATCGAGGGGTGCACCCAAATCGAATCACAAAAGTAATAGATATGGTATCGAAGAAGTGTGTCCGCTAGAGATGGCGATCCTCAATGGCCCGGCGCGGCTCCTGTTTTAGTCATGTCAAGGGTCATCCAAAATCGTTCTCTTTCTTCAGTCAACGCGTTCACCAAAACCATCCACTTCGTTCTGGATCAACACTCCGCGTATAGTTATTAAAGTGGTTTCGGTTCAGATAGAGAGTATATCCATTACCGATCCCGGTCTCTTTAATAACTTTCGTAATTATTACACCGATTGGTCGTTTATATATTTCAAAAACCAAATCAATTTCAATTTCAATTTCAATTCGTAAATCAACATTTCACTTGTCTTTCGAAAACCAATTTCCATACTTTACGTTTCAAACTTTCAAATTATCATTTCAAAATCTTAAAATTCAAACTCAATTTCTATTTAAACAATCCAAATATTAACTCAAGTTCGAATATAAGTTTCATTTCGAAAACATTTAAATTAATTTAATTTAACATTTAAATCAATTTAAATTCATTTATCAATTTCATTCAATATCGTTAAATTAATTTATCATTCAAAACAATTTCTATTAAATTTCCTAATCATTAAATCAATTTCTTAAATTCAACTTCATTAAATCAAAACTTACAAATTTAATTAAATTAAATTCATCAAATCAAATTCTTTACATTTCAAGTCTTACATTAATCACATTTTCATTTCTTGTTAAAGAAATTCCATTTCACTTATTTACTTACTTAAATAATTTTCCAAAACTTAATTAATAAAGAAACTCAATTTCAATTATTTACGAAGTAAAATTCACTTATTCAAAAGTTCAATTTTTCTTATTAAGAATTCAATTTTATTTAGTCATTAAATAACTCATTATTAAATAATTCAAAACTTAATTATTAAATAATTTCAAAGTTTAATAATTTCAAACTTAATTATAATTTCAAACTTAATTATTAAATCATTTCAAAGTTTAATTGGTTCAAACTTAATTATAATTTCAAACTTAATTATTAAATCATTTCAAACTTAATTCAATCATTTCTCAAATTAAACAACCTTCTTTTAACAATTACATTGTTTGTTTCAGATTTATTAAATATTAACATTTTCCTTTCATAAAAAAAAATTTCAAATTTCAACTTCCTTTCAAAACCATATTATTTATTCAAATAAAATCTTCATTTTATTTTTTTTAATCAAATTATTGACCAATCGGGTTTTATTTAATTTCCTATCCTAGGTAAAATTCAATTTGGGTATTTATCATTTCAACCCGATTCCAATTCAATTCAAAATCAAAACATATCAAAGGGAACTTGCAGTGTGATAACTGGGATGGTGTCAAAGTAAATAAACAAGCAATAACAACAATCAATAACAATCCAATAATCAATTCAAATAATCCCGAAATAACCGTATTAATTCGCATTGTTATTTGTACGAATTAATATAAATATTTCTAGAATCTACACTATCATTTCATGTAGATTAAAGATTATTACATTACGGTTTTCACTTGTCATTCAATTTACAATTTCATACATCATCAATTTAACAACATACATTCAGTGGTTCAAAGTGTAATTAAACAAATCCTACGTGTCAATATATTTAACAGTTAAAGGGGGTCATATATACAAATGTCAGTTAATCAAATTTAACATTTAATTTTCCTATATCAAGTTCAATTTCATACTGTTCATCATTTTAACATTAACAATTTAACGTCCAATATAAACGTCAACAATCAATCAATTATCAGCCAAACTGTATTATCATCACATAAATAATTATCAGATAATGGTGTCAGATGTCACAGGTGAACTGATACAGGTAATAACATACATAATAGTGTAATTAACTAACAGCAGCATATTTCAATTGTCGTTTCAATTGAAATCAAATTTAATAAATAAAAGAACGTTAATCGTGAGTGAGTGCTCACCTTTCGAGGCTAGAGAAGTTCGACCAATGAAATGGGTCATGAATCCAAAGCGACACTAGATGGACACGATTCGGTGAAGAAAACAGGCACGACGGACAAAGCTGATAAATGAAAATCGATGGGAACTAATCAGAATCAGTTTTGATATAAACTGAAACAAAATATATATTAAAATTTTCTCCAAAACCCAATTTTTTTTTTTTTAAATGCGCACTTAACTAAGATATATATTATCTTTAAAATCAATATTTAAAATAAAATTTACAAACTTTACACAGTTACAACCCTAACAGATCACCGTTTATAAACTAACTTACTTATCTATTGTTGGTAGAATATAAATCTGTATATAAAGCTTACATATGTATAATACATTGAAATCATCCATATATACTAATATTTTATTGTTCGCAGCAACACTTGTACAATCTAGCCTTTCGACATACAATAATTTATTTATAATCTAGAATACTATACATATATATACACACACACACACATTGTAAACAAAATACTATATATATAAACACGTTTTGTTTTGTTTTGTTATTTTTTTTTTTTATAAAAAAACACAGTATATCAGTACATAAACATACATTATACAAAACCGGAAAAATATATTTTCAAACTCATCAAACTGTACAGTGTATAGATAAATAAACTAACACTAACACTACTAACATAAAGTCTTACTTTTTTAAACTAGTACTTTGAATAAAACTAGTACAGCAAATCCCGTTTAATAATCATCTGTGCAAACTTCTACAAATTAACAATCCTATAGTTATTATATTATATATACTAGCCTAAGTAGCCTATTATTTATAAACTAATATAGACTTTATAGCTATATAAATACAATAGATCAAAAAGCTACAGCACATTATATGTACTTACGTATATATATAAATAACATACTAAACACACATTATAAATGTAACTTACTAAATCATAGGATAGAAGATGGCAAGGCAAGCGAAAGGAACTGAGGACGAGTGCACGCATGGGTTGCGAATGGAGGAGGGGAAAAAGAAAGGCCTCGGTTGGCTTTAGGCTCGGCTACAAGGAGTGTGGGGCGGAGCTTCGACCAGAGGTCAAGGGGAGACGGCGGTTGATCTCGAGCTCGGCACTGGTGGTAGGAGGAAGGCCGGAGTTAAGTCGATTGGTGGAAGTGAGCTCGGGTGGCTGAAGAGGCCATGGTCGGTTGTAGGCGGTTGATGGGACAGACGAGGCCGGAGGGAATGGCAAACGTGGTCGGAGGGTAGGAGAAGACTCGACCTGGGAGCTGCTATTGACAGAAGTGTGCGGTGCTTGTCGGGATTCGTTCTCGATGGTGGGTTGTCACGGCCGGAGGAGATGTGGTCGAGGGTTCGCTTGGTGGTGCGGGGTAGGCAAAGCTGCACGTGGGCGGTGGCTGACTTGGTTAATAGTGGACTGGCGAAGGAGAGGTAGCGAGGGTAGGTGATGCTGGGTTACTTGGCAGAGGCGGTGGAGATGAAGCTGATGGTGGGTCTCGGCTACAAGGAGGAGGGGTGGTGGCTGCGTCGGCTTCTTGTGAAGGAGAGTGGAGGGAAGAGAACATGTGAATTTAAATAGTGGAGAATGCTTTCTGCCATGGGAAAAAGAAAGGTGGGAAACTTGGAAAAATGAGAGCAAAGCCAGTGACGAAACAGGCTACATTTGTATATTTTTTTTTTTTCCTCTCTCTAATTTTTTTTTTTAAAAGCACAGCCGAGAATGAAAGGAAGGGTATGGTTTGGGAAGAGAGTACTGTGAAGGTGAATAGGCTTGTAAAGGTGAAGAAGGAATAGATATTGTCATAAATTCCTTTGAACGGCACACTAACCGGCAATCTAAAATAACGTGTACTATAAATGAAAGTAGGAATACTAAAAGTTACACGCTTTTTTCGTTTTCTAGAAATCATCAAGTTGAGGCTATTGGGTTATGCATGGTAATAGAATGGTCTCAAGAAGTTTAAAGTAACGGCTATTAGATTTATGTGAAATGGCTCAAGAGAACGGAAGACACAACCGGTTACCGAAACGGTAGGCGTTACGCAAAGTGCAACGTACAACGGAACTCCGAATTTGACAATCGAATATACCGTAGAGATCGGCACGACGAGACGATCAAAATGGTATATAGAAATCAATGGTACGATCATCCGATAAAAATCGATATCGGTACCAGAATACTGCTATTTTGTAGAAAATAAGAACGACGGAGCCAAAGATGTCCGAATTTGGAAAAACGACAAACTGAAATCTTGCTCAGAAGATGATTTAGAATTTTTCTATGTAAAAATATTTAGGTTTCGGAAAACGTTTTATTTTCAACGCTTTTTAACTGATTAAATTGAAGTGAATTTACGCGCGAAATAAACTTTCATATTTTCGGATGAAAATTTACCAGTTGCTATGTTTAACTAGACGTATTCTAAATATCAAATTTTTATTTCAAAATTTTATCGTTTAAAATTTCAACTAATTACGTTATTAAAACAGTTGAAATTTACGGGTCGTTACACTCTCCCCCACTCAAAACTTTTCGTCCCCGAAAAGGAACGAGGTAGGAGAATAGAAACAACCAGGAAGAAAACAAATTTGAAATACAAAATAACAATTAATTTAAACCATATAAATTCAAATTCAAATTGATTGATATTCCATAATTTATTTAATCCATTTGATTTCACTAAAATCAATCTCACTATTTCTAAATTCATTATTTTATTATCCCATTTATCTTAAATTTACAATTTCTAAAACCATAAATTTGAATAGTCTTTTATTATAATAATATTTTCTTCAACAATTTAAAATTCTTCTTTATTCCAAATTACTGTTAAATTTATTCTACTTAATATATCTACTCACATATATTTAACCCATATAAATTAATTTAAAACATAAAAGTTTCGATTTAAATTAATTTACATCTATTAATTTCTCTTAAATTCAAGGTATATTCATATGTTGATCAAATTTCAATTTATTAATTCTTCCAAAACAAATTTATTAATTCTTTCAAAACAAATTTATTTCATTATTAACTGAATTTACTTATTATCCTATTTAACTCTATCAACATCTTTATAATCAAAATTTAGTGTATAACATTTATTATAAACACTCAAATTTTATTTATAAATTCAATTTATCTTATATATTATCCAATTACATATTTAACTTCTGAATGATTTAGGTAAGTTGTATTGGAATGCAGTTGAACAATATACAAATAATTTTTTTCAAATTCAATTATTCAAGTTAAATATTTATCCCAAATTTTGGTTTTATTTATAATTAAAATCATCCTTTAACAAAATTTAAGAATTATATTTCCGATTTATTTTAAATAATTTAGAGATATATATATAATATCTATATCAAAATCAATTTAAATTTTTAAAATAAGATATCTATATATATGTGAATCAAAATATACTGAAGAAATTCAAATCAAAATATATATTTTCTTTTCTCTCAAAACAGATCCATAGCAAAGCTACAGAATAGTATCTTCACTTCGAAACTCGAAAATGAACGTCGATGATGCGGCCGCCATCACCGAGATTATTTTCCAGCGACAAAGAGAAGAGCACTGATTTCAACATTTAAAATTCTTTGGAAACGATTTCTATTCGAAAATACTTCCAATAATATACATTTAAAAATTTAAAAATCAAAGCTTGAAATTACTGGAAATTAAATTCTCAAATTCTAAATGTTAAATTCATTTAAATTTCAAATCAGTTTATAACCCATGTTTAAAATTCATTTATAGAACAATAAGTGATAATCAATTATTATCATTTCAACAACCAATTTAATTAACTTATTAAATTTCAGAAAATTCTACTTATATATATCTATAATATATTCATACAAATTTATTCCATTTTCCAAATTTGAAAATAATATTGTGTCAGTTTGCTCTGTTCAAGTGTTTTGGAAATCCTATCGATAGCGTTGATCAGACGAATCGATCGAAAACCCAAATCAACATCAACAACTCAAACAACACAAATAAAAGCATTTTAAAATTAATTTACAAATACACTTCCTCGCTTGACGATACAAGAATGGATTTCAAAGCAAGGATAGAGATTCAAATTTTTGATGGACTTAAATCAAAGATAATTTTGATTCGAAAATAAGTTTGAAATAAAAGATAAGATAATTCGATTACCACAATCGGGAGATGGAGGAGTTTATTTAAATTCACGGGCAACCTTAACCGAATCGACCGTGACTTCAAGAATAAGATCGATGCTGAATTCCAAGGTAAATCATCACCCGATCTCAAGAGATGGAATTCGGGTATAGCAGGGAATAGATAGCATCGTAAACCGAGGATACAGAAATCTCCGGTAAATCGATGCCTATTATAAGGAGTTTTGCTCCTTTACGAATCATTCGAAGATTGGCGAGACCGCCGATCTATTATAGATATCATTCAAAATGGAGTTATGGGGTGCTCCAGAATTGAAAGAAGACGAATAGTGAAGGACACGAATGAATTTCGGAACCGAGGGGAACGTTCCAAAATTCAAAGGAATTGAGTCAAAGGAAGAGATTGAAACTCGAATGAAAGTGATTCTGTAAATACATTTACCCTATATGTTGAGTTTTGCCTAGAGCTACCAAAGCTCTGATACCAACTGTAACGACCCGCTATTTTGGACCATTCGCGTCCATTATAAGTGTATAGGTAGACACTCATGCCGGAGTTGAATTGTTCAAAATACCGCGTTGTTAATTTAAATTTGGCAAAACTGAACATATACAGTAAATAGATATAATCACAGATCACAGACACAGAGTAATAAGTGCAGCGGAAATAAAAGAGATAGTAGTTCATGAAGCTACTATATGAATATATAAAATACATCAGAGTTTACAACAGAAGAGTAATACGATACATCAGAGTTAAACCAGATACAACGGAAGAGTAACAGATACAAATCAGAATACATCACTGGAATCATCGAATATCTGAAAGCTGGGTAGATAGCTGGATCTCCAAGCGAAGCTCCAACTCCAAAGTTGAGTCTCGAAAGCTGAACTACTCAATCTGACCCGAGCGTAAAGAAAATACAAAACACTCGAGTCAGGATTAACATTCTTATATTAATAAATCCAACTCAAGTGAAATAGCAATTGAAATACAAGTAACTCAAAGGATGTTTGGAATAACCATCCTTTAAGGATCCGTTAAACTATCTACTAGGTAGTAATGTACGCTAAGTAGATAATGTCTATCAGTAATATAAAGATATCAAAGTAGGGTTAAGCAGGGCCCATACACCTCTTAACCTGTTTATTCCCAAAAGCATATACAAGACCGTAGTTTCCCCAAAACCGGAAGTCACCAGAGGGCAATCCATATACTAAAGGTACAAATCAAAATCGTAGTGGTCGCGAATAGGATAATCAGTATGACAAGGTACATGAGGCGATACCAACTAGGATACTAGTAGTTGCCTGATCCGGACTGATGTTGGGCATAGCAGCTACTACCCCAACACCGCGAAACAACACTCCCAAATCGAGGGGTGCACCCAAATCGAATCACAAAAGTAATAGATATGGTATCGAAGAAGTGTGTCCGCTAGAGATGGCGATCCTCAATGGCCCGGCGCGGCTCCTGTTTTAGTCATGTCAAGGGTCATCCAAAATCGTTCTCTTTCTTCAGTCAACGCGTTCACCAAAACCATCCACTTCGTTCTGGATCAACACTCCGCGTATAGTTATTAAAGTGGTTTCGGTTCAGATAGAGAGTATATCCATTACCGATCCCGGTCTCTTTAATAACTTTCGTAATTATTACACCGATTGGTCGTTTATATATTTCAAAAACCAAATCAATTTCAATTTCAATTTCAATTCGTAAATCAACATTTCACTTGTCTTTCGAAAACCAATTTCCATACTTTACGTTTCAAACTTTCAAATTATCATTTCAAAATCTTAAAATTCAAACTCAATTTCTATTTAAACAATCCAAATATTAACTCAAGTTCGAATATAAGTTTCATTTCGAAAACATTTAAATTAATTTAATTTAACATTTAAATCAATTTAAATTCATTTATCAATTTCATTCAATATCGTTAAATTAATTTATCATTCAAAACAATTTCTATTAAATTTCCTAATCATTAAATCAATTTCTTAAATTCAACTTCATTAAATCAAAACTTACAAATTTAATTAAATTAAATTCATCAAATCAAATTCTTTACATTTCAAGTCTTACATTAATCACATTTTCATTTCTTGTTAAAGAAATTCCATTTCACTTATTTACTTACTTAAATAATTTTCCAAAACTTAATTAATAAAGAAACTCAATTTCAATTATTTACGAAGTAAAATTCACTTATTCAAAAGTTCAATTTTTCTTATTAAGAATTCAATTTTATTTAGTCATTAAATAACTCATTATTAAATAATTCAAAACTTAATTATTAAATAATTTCAAAGTTTAATAATTTCAAACTTAATTATAATTTCAAACTTAATTATTAAATCATTTCAAAGTTTAATTGTTTCAAACTTAATTATAATTTCAAACTTAATTATTAAATCATTTCAAACTTAATTCAATCATTTCTCAAATTAAACAACCTTCTTTTAACAATTACATTGTTTGTTTCAGATTTATTAAATATTAACATTTTCCTTTCATAAAAAAAAATTTCAAATTTCAACTTCCTTTCAAAACCATATTATTTATTCAAATAAAATCTTCATTTTATTTTTTTTAATCAAATTATTGACCAATCGGGTTTTATTTAATTTCCTATCCTAGGTAAAATTCAATTTGGGTATTTATCATTTCAACCCGATTCCAATTCAATTCAAAATCAAAACATATCAAAGGGAACTTGCAGTGTGATAACTGGGATGGTGTCAAAGTAAATAAACAAGCAATAACAACAATCAATAACAATCCAATAATCAATTCAAATAATCCCGAAATAACCGTATTAATTCGCATTGTTATTTGTACGAATTAATATAATTATTTCTAGAATCTACACTATCATTTCATGTAGATTAAAGATTATTACATTACGGTTTTCACTTGTCATTCAATTTACAATTTCATACATCATCAATTTAACAACATACATTCAGTGGTTCAAAGTGTAATTAAACAAATCCTACGTGTCAATATATTTAACAGTTAAAGGGGGTCATATATACAAATGTCAGTTAATCAAATTTAACATTTAATTTTCCTATATCAAGTTCAATTTCATACTGTTCATCATTTTAACATTAACAATTTAACGTCCAATATAAACGTCAACAATCAATCAATTATCAGCCAAACTGTATTATCATCACATAAATAATTATCAGATAATGGTGTCAGATGTCACAGGTGAACTGATACAGGTAATAACATACATAACAGTGTAATTAACTAACAGCAGCATATTTCAATTGTCGTTTCAATTGAAATCAAATTTAATAAATAAAAGAACGTTAATCGTGAGTGAGTGCTCACCTTTCGAGGCTAGAGAAGTTCGACCAATGAAATGGGTCATGAATCCAAAGCGACACTAGATGGACACGATTCGGTAAAGAAAACAGGCACGACGGACAAAGCTGATAAATGAAAATCGATGGGAACTAATCAGAATCAGTTTTGATATAAACTGAAACAAAATATATATTAAAATTTTCTCCAAAACCCAATTTTTTTTTTTAAAATGCGCACTTAACTAAGATATATATTATCTTTAAAATCAATATTTAAAATAAAATTTACAAACTTTACACAGTTACAACCCTAACAGATCACCGTTTATAAACTAACTTACTTATCTATTGTTGGTAGAATATAAATCTGTATATAAAGCTTACATATGTATAATACATTGAAATCATCCATATATACTAATATTTTATTGTTCGCAGCAACACTTGTACAATCTAGCCTTTCGACATACAATAATTTATTTATAATCTAGAATACTATACATATATATACACACACACACACATTGTAAACAAAATACTATATATATAAACACGTTTTGTTTTGTTTTGTTATTTTTTTTTTTTTATAAAAAAACACAGTATATCAGTACATAAACATACATTATACAAAACCGGAAAAATATATTTTCAAACTCATCAAACTGTACAGTGTATAGATAAATAAACTGACACTAACACTACTAACATAAAGTCTTACTTTTTTAAACTAGTACTTTGAATAAAACTAGTACAGCAAATCCCGTTTAATAATCATCTGTGCAAACTTCTACAAATTAACAATCCTATAGTTATTATATTATATATACTAGCCTAAGTAGCCTATTATTTATAAACTAATATAGACTTTATAGCTATATAAATACAATAGATCAAAAAGCTACAGCACATTATATGTACTTACGTATATATATAAATAACATACTAAACACACATTATAAATGTAACTTACTAAATCATAGGATAGAAGATGGCAAGGCAAGAGAAAGGAACTGAGGACGAGTGCACGCATGGGTTGCGAACGGAGGAGGGGAAAAAGAAAGGCCTCGGTTGGCTTTAGGCTCGGCTACAAGGAGTGTGGGGCGGAGCTTCGACCAGAGGTCAAGGGGAGACGGCGGTTGATCTCGAGCTCGGCACTGGTGGTAGGAGGAAGGCCGGAGTTAAGTCGATTGGTGGAAGTGAGCTCGGGTGGCTGAAGAGGCCATGGTCGGTTGTAGGCGGTTGATGGGACAGACGAGGCCGGAGGGAATGGCAAACGTGGTCGGAGGGTAGGAGAAGACTCGACCTGGGAGCTGCTATTGACAGAAGTGTGCGGTGCTTGTCGGGATTCGTTCTCGATGGTGGGTTGTCACGGCCGGAGGAGATGTGGTCGAGGGTTCGCTTGGTGGTGCGGGGTAGGCAAAGCTGCACGTGGGCGGTGGCTGACTTGGTTAATAGTGGACTGGCGAAGGAGAGGTAGCGAGGGTAGGTGATGCTGGGTTACTTGGCAGAGGCGGTGGAGATGAAGCTGATGGTGGGTCTCGGCTACAAGGAGGAGGGGTGGTGGCTGCGTCGGCTTCTTGTGAAGGAGAGTGGAGGGAAGAGAACATGTGAATTTAAATAGTGGAGAATGCTTTCTGCCATGGGAAAAAGAAAGGTGGGAAACTTGGAAAAATGAGAGCAAAGCCAGTGACGAAACAGGCTACATTTGTATATATTTTTTTTTTCCTCTCTCTAATTTTTTTTTAAAAGCACAGCCGAGAATGAAAGGAAGGGTATGGTTTGGGAAGAGAGTACTGTGAAGGTGAATAGGCTTGTAAAGGTGAAGAAGGAATAGATATTGTCATAAATTCCTTTGAACGGCACACTAACCGGCAATCTAAAATAACGTGTACTATAAATGAAAGTAGGAATACTAAAAGTTACACGCTTTTTTCGTTTTCTAGAAATCATCAAGTTGAGGCTATTGGGTTATGCATGGTAATAGAATGGTCTCAAGAAGTTTAAAGTAACGGCTATTAGATTTATGTGAAATGGCTCAAGAGAACGGAAGACACAACCGGTTACCGAAACGGTAGGCGTTACGCAAAGTGCAACGTACAACGGAACTCCGAATTTGACAATCGAATATACCGTAGAGATCGGCACGACGAGACGATCAAAATGGTATATAGAAATCAATGGTACGATCATCCGATAAAAATCGATATCGGTACCAGAATACTGCTATTTTGCAGAAAATAAGAACGACGGAGCCAAAGATGTCCGAATTTGGAAAAACGACAAACTGAAATCTTGCTCAGAAGATGATTTAGAATTTTTCTATGTAAAAATATTTAGGTTTCGGAAAACGTTTTATTTTCAACGCTTTTTAACTGATTAAATTGAAGTGAATTTACGCGCGAAATAAACTTTCATATTTTCGGATGAAAATTTACCAGTTGCTATGTTTAACTAGACGTATTCTAAATATCAAATTTTTATTTCAAAATTTTATCGTTTAAAATTTCAACTAATTACGTTATTAAAACAGTTGAAATTTACGGGTCGTTACAAATTGTATGGAGAGGTTGTTATAACTGTCCAGGCTAATGATAAGTTAGTTTACTCTGATTAATGTATGTATATAAATCTTTTCTTTTATAAAGATCTGTTGTGTATTATATATCACCAGTCATGATGTGAGATTTTGTTCTATCTTTTCTTTCTTTCACACCAACAATTTGTCCTTTTGGCACTTGGATGTTCGGTACGTGAATACCGTGGATGTAATACTATCGACTTTTGGGGGTCAAAAGGGCGGGTTGTTGTTGTTCACTGGTTCCACCGCCAATGTTAGTGTAATGACTCAGAATTTTACTGCCTTGATTTGCGAATATTTAATAAATTTTAAATGTTAAAATAGGTTTCATAGCTATATATATAACAAATGATGGTAAAATAGATTTTTAACGACCTAGGATTTTGCCACTTTGAAATAGGCTATTTAAATATATTTTATATAATCAATAAATGGATTTTTATTAGCATATAAACCTATTATAATTATTTAATAATGATTGCAAAATAGTTTCAAATTTTGTTTACCAATATAGATAGTTCAAATAAAAATAGAAAATGTGATCGAAGAACGTTTTTCGAAATTTCAATTTTTCAACATCCGAAAGTCATTGGGAACATTGTGCACACTTGGTGCAACATGCACACATTTATATATGATTAGGATTAGTATTAATTAAGCATACTTATGTATATTAACTTATATAAATATATACCTAAGCTCGGATGTGGCAAATTATGTTATAAAAGGCATATATATACATATAAACACACTTATATGTATACAGATGCCTTGCCATACCTTAAATACCCTACAACATGGCCTAGGAGGGTGGGGGAACATGTGTACGTAAGGGAGAGAGGAGGTATGGGTGCATGCATGCATGTCTGTATTATTCTATAAAGTTACATTACATATTTTAATAAATTCCTAAGCCTATAAATACCCCTCTCATTCCTACACCATCTTCTTTGTTTTCATTTACATTTTTCATGTCAAAACCCTCTTTTTGCCTTCATATATTTCAATGGTTTCCATCTCCAAATCCTAGGAAAAAAATAGAGAAAATAGTGTAAAAATATAACCAAACACCTTCCATTCACTTCCAACCCTCTTCTCTTCAGAAAGCAAACCCCTACACCTCAAAACCACCTTGCGCCGAGCCTAATTATGCCCTTGGATGAGCCCATTTTCACAAAATAAGGTCACACTATGTCATATTTTCAAGCTAAGGCGGTTTGCTTGTGTTGTTGCCAAGTTCAGTGGAAGTTTAGTTTGATTTAGATAAGTTAGGGTGAGTAAAGTTTGTGTTTTTAAAACTCAAGTTATTAACTTTCTAAAGTTATAAATTTTATGCGTTAAAATATTGCTTATGTATGTAGTAATGTTATATGCTATGTATGCATGCATATATGTTGACTTGGTGTTGATTGCTTATGCCGAAGTTTGAGTAGGCGATAAAAATTATACCTTGAATATTGGAAAAGTTAATTAGTATTATGAAGTAATACTTTGTTTATGATGGTGCTATAATGTTACGATTGGTATTGTGATTGAATGTTCTATGTGTTGTATGTTAGTTTATGACATGAAGATATTGATTCGCTAACCAAAAGTGACTTAGAAATCCCTCTTTTTGTCGAAAAGTTGTTTTTATTTCAAAGCGAAATTTTTTCAAGTTTAAATCTTTGATTTTGGTTTCAAAAGTTTAATTTCATGTTTTAAAGAAGAAAAGAGTTCTACGTTGAAGTTTTAAAAGTTAGAAAATCAATATTTCAAATTTTGAAAATTACGGGTCCGTATAGCGATAGTCGCTATATGTGTAGTTCGGAAAATCTAACTATTTTCTAATCCAAACTTGTTTTCACTTAGAAATCTTTTTGGAAATGTTTTCTAAACTTAAATTAAGTAATTAGAGAACAATTATTTAATTACTTAATTATTTTTTATTTGATTATTTAATTGATTTATAAATTAATACCGATAATTAGAACTTAATTATTTGTTAATAATGGTATTTATACTTAAATGTTTATCAATTAAGTTAATTGTGATTTGTTTCTTAATTAAAGTTAATTATTATTTAATAAGGATTAACTAATTATTATTCAATTATTTATTTAATATAATTATTAACTGATTATTTTTAAAATGGGTTTTATTTAATTAATCTTTGATTAAAGCTAATTATATTTTAATAAGGTTCAATTAAGGTTTAATTACTTTTTATTAGAGTTTAATTACTATTTAACAAGGATTTGATTCTCATTTACAAGGGTTTTAATTTATTATAAAATCGCTTTGAGTTTAAGTAATCATTTTTGTTTTAAACTATTTTATTTTCAAATTTGTTTTAAATTAAGGGATTTCTATGTCGCATACCCTTAAGTAACCCCATATGATCAGGAAAACTAAATAACATCTATTAGTAGAACAAAACATCATACTGCTATTACAATTAACTTGGACATTTACTTAAGTTGATTAATTGTTATGTGTTGATCCCTTATATACCTGTTGTTTTGTGATGTCATGATAAATTGGATAAGTAAAACCAAATTAAAAGCACCATTGTGGTCATCAAGCGTCTGTTTGATTTGTAAGGATATATATTTCATTTTCATTTTGAAATAGTTTCAAAGTTATTGCATTTTGAACAAGGTATTTAAAAAATGATTTGATAAATAGTTTTACTAAGGATGTTTTAACTAATAGGAATAGTTTTCCATGTTACGTAAAGAAGTTTTTATAAAGAGTTTTATAAAGGAATTTGGAAATTTATGAAGTATTTTGGATAAATAGATTTTGGTTTTTAAGCAAAGAAGATTTCTTAAATAAGGAAGATTTATAAAATGGATTGCTTATTAAAGGAAACTAAATTGGTATAAGCTTAATTTAGAAGTTGTTAAGCATGAAAGGTTTATAAAGAAGTTTTATAAATGACTTTGGGGTATTATAAAAGAATTTTTAGGAAATGATTTGGATATTCATAAAGGGAGTTTATAAAATGGTTTGGATGTTTATAAGAAATTTATATAAAAATTTGGATATCTATGAAAGCAATTTATGTAAATGATTTTGAATACTATTAAAAGGGTTTGATAAATGAATTTAGGAGTTTGGAAAGCATTTTGAAATGGATTTGGATTTCAAGTAAAATGGATTTCATGAATGAAATAGATTTAATTAAAAAGGATTTATCGAAGAAGTATATAAAGAATTAGAGATCTGGGTTACTCTAAACTGACCTTTTAAAAAAATGGTGGTATGGAACATCCATTCCGCAAGTAACACCAAGGGAATAATGTTTAGGGTTGTCCTTACCTTCAATTTAAACAACATTTATTTAATTCTTTTGAACAGGATTTGGAAGCAAGAAGTTATTTCAAATGTTTTGTGAATATGCTTATGTCAAGGAGATAAATATATGATTGTTTTAGACAAACATTTTGAAAAGAGATTTATTAAATAAAGATTTATTTTGAGGCTTAGTGGTTGCTATAGATAAATAAATCTCAAATGGAGTTGGTTGTTGTTTGTTATTTGATAGTTAAATAACCGATTATCAAATATGGACCAAAACGTAACTTTGGAAATATCTAAAAGAAACACGTGAATCATATGACACATTCATCTCCGATGATGGTGTACTGTGCATACAAATCTCGTTTCGTTCTCCTAGGATAAATGATAAGGAAATCCGTTCACCAACGTTAGGAGGTGATCTCCGCTCTTTTTTTTTACTATTTATTTCCTAAAGAACGGGGGTTGAGTTTACCGAAAACTGTCAAATGTTGTTTCAAAGAGACTGGGATCAGACATATTATCTGAAAACCACTTCGATCCAACTCAAGCATTTCGAAGTGAAGATATCTTAAAGATGATGGAATTGAAGATGCAGCTCTTTGAAGTGTAAGGACTGCTTGCTACTAATCTTGAGGGTGATTCCAAAATGGATGTAGTAGAAGTAGTGCCTTCGGTTTGTCTATCTTCTGGACAACTTATATGGATGAATGCTGGCATTGCATTGTTGTCTAGAGGGAAGTGTTAGAATTCCAAGTGGGAAGTTCTATACGAAAGGTAAAATGTAGCCTCAAGCCTCATCGGTTGGGAAATGACAAAAATCGGTTATGTAGCAGGGCCATGTGGGTCGCTCCCATTAGGGTATGGTCATTCCAAATCAAGATCGCTTACTATCTACTCATGTATGCTTCGAACCCAAAGTGGGGTGATCATATTCGGTACTACTAGACAAGTGGTAGGCCAGTCCTGTGTCGCAGAGGTACAAGATGTCCTTGTTAGACCCACATACATTTTATCTAAAGATATACCATCAGAAGGTAGTTCTGTAATGACCCAGAATTTCGGTCATTTGGAATTGGGATATTTAATCGATTTTAAATATTCATAAGTTAATTTTATAAGTTGAATAACTTATATTTCAAATATCTTGATTTATTTGGATAATTAAATCGTTAATTTATTATTTGAAATTGTAGAAATAATTTGATTTTGAATATAATGTGAATAAAAATGATTTATAAAGTTGAATTATATTCTATTTGAATTAATCGTTAATCGGACTGCGGTGCCCCGGACCCCCGCCGGCGCTGCGCCCGGACCCGCTTCTCGGCTCGCCTTCGGCTCGGCACTCGGCTCGCCTTCGGCTCGGCATATATTTGTCAGTGTCGGTGTCTGTATAAATTGAAACTGCATATGTAATGAGTGAACTGAGTGATGTAGTGAGGAATATCTGTATATGTGAATATCAGTGTTATACATCATGGAATTGTAAAATAGTGGAGTTTGGAATTTGTACTATTTCAAATGTTGAAATAAAATTTTTATTTAAATAAATTACTGTTTAAATATCAAATTCTGTGCAATAGCATTTTATTAAATAAAATATTTATTTTTATTAAAAAATCAAATATGCTCTACATTGTGGGCCCCACAAATTCAAAAAGTTCATATCTATAGCAACATTTTGGAATGTTGCTATAGATACCTATGGGTGTTGCCATAGACCCAAATAGGGTTCTATTGCAACAATATTACTTATGTTGCCTTAGATAGTCAAAATGTTGCCTTTGAGGTCTAAGGCAACGGCAAAAATTGCATCACCCTAAAAGTGTTGCCATAGACCTATGGCAACATTTTTCGGGCCTGAGCCAACATTTTTTTTGTGTTGCAGTAGGCCATTTATGGCGTAGTGGTTTCTGTGTGAGGTTGAGAAACGTGTTTGTGTTGTTGGAGCGAAGAGACCGGGATCAGATTTATCTGAAAACTACTTTGGACTAACATTTATACGACGATTGTGCAGGTTGGCCGATGATATTGATGTTTAGGATTTTCATAGTGAAGGACTGCTTGTTGATCATTTGGGGTTAAAATCCCAATAGTAGCAGTAGTCTCTTCGTTATGAAATATCCAATGCAAGGACTATTCGCCACTAATCCTAGGGATTTCCCGACAGGATGTGGTAGGAGAGTACCTTCGGTTTGTCCTATTCCTGGACAACCTGCATGGATGAATGTCTGACATTGCATTTTCTGAGATTACGTACATTGGTTTTTACAAACGTACATCTGTTTTGTGGCGGAGAAGGCAACTTCTCTTAGCTCAAAACCCTTCCTTGAGACGTACGAGCTCAAGGGTTGTATTTTTGTGAAAGACAATTAGTACTCAACGGAAATGGCGAATGTGGCATTCAAAAGTGATGTGATATGTGATATGTGAAAGGTAATCGTTACCTCAGGCCTCATCAACCGAAAATGACCGAAACTGGGTTAGATGCGACAAGGCTAAGTGGGTCATTCCCAATTAGGATATGATCATCCCCTTCTAGATATATTTCTTTCCGTTATGACGTCCGGGGTGTAAATTATTGTGGATGTATGCTATAAGGGCCCTCGAAAAGGTCGGTAACGACCGGGGGATGATATATTCGGTACTACCTAGTTATAGAGGTAGGTCAGTCTTGTGTTGGTAGAGGTTCCTTTATGATGTTCCTCGGTACATTCCTTTAGAGATGTACTACCAGAAGGTACTCCTTTCACCTGGTCATTTGTATGGAAATCCAAACTCCGCTACGTGCCTGCCATTTTGATTGTATTACCCATTTTGGGCTATATGCTGGAATTTAATAATGGTAACAATTTCGGTTATGATTAATATTATTTGTATAAGACACTAGTATAATATAACATGATTTGATATGAAAGGTTTTAGTTATCGTAAGGTAAAAACATGTCTGTGTTTATGTGGGGGTGTGTCTTACGAGATACTTTTGTTTTGAAAGGAAAAGTTTGGTAATTTAATAAATTTAGTTGAGTGTGTTTCTCACGCTGGTTTACCAGACTGATCCGGGCGTTCTTCCCTTTCAATGCTCGGGTCAGACAGAGTATATTTATAGGTTCATATTTGGTGCTTTTGGAGCTTCAGCAGGAGAGCTGGAGACCTTCATTTTCGTATATACGTATCTGTTTATTATCCGCTGCTTTGTTATTTATATTATCAGTAATTGTAAGGATTGGTTATTATAAGTGTCCAGGCTGATGATTAGTGATTGATTGTTGAACTCCGATTGATGTATGTATATACAATTTCTGTTTTGTAAAGATCATTGATATGATATTTTATGTTTTCCGCTGCGATGTGAGATTCTGTATTGTTCTGTTTGGTTCTCTCTTTCTTCTCTTCTCTTCTTCTCTCTTCTTTTCTTTCTCAAGACTTTCCGTTAGTCTGTGCTTTTTTGGTCGGATATGTGTGGTTTATTGTCGATTCAAAGGGTACGGATTTGCCCATTCGTCACACGTGGTATCAGAGCTTAGGCTTAGTATATTCCTAGGCTTAGATGTGTACTCAGTATAAATAGGGTCAGTAGCAGCCTAGATTGAGTTTGAGTGTATTATATATATGAACGCGTACTTGTTAGTGATATAAAATGTTTTATATTGTGTTTACTTATCTGTTGAGTTGTTTTTAAATTTTGGTCGGTATGTGGGACGTCATATTATCGATAGGAATTTCTAAACACTTAAACAAGGCAAGTCGACATAGTACTATTTTTAATTTGGGTAAATGAAATAATTTTACCTCGATTATATTTTATATATAAAGGATAATTTTTTAGAAATTGTGAAAGTGTATTTAAATTGATTGTTTCATTGTTTGAAAATGAAATGTATATAAGTTAATAAAAGCTATTTGAATAATCTAACTGAAAGCAACAATTGTAAAAGAATAAATTATATAGTAAATGAATTATAAAGTATGGAATTATTATTAATATGATTACAATTGTAAAATAATCTTCTATATAAGAAATGAAACTACATGAGTATATTTTTAAATATGAGTTGAAAATAAAAATGGATTTAAAACTAAGAATTTGAGAATTTGAATCCTGTTGATTTTGAAAGTTATTTTTTCAAAATTTAAAAGAAGTTATATTATTGTAAATCTAAATAAGATAAATGAATTTGGAATAAATCTTATATAAGTGAAGTAAAATAGTGAAATTATATAAGTATGAATTTATAAATGTGATTTATAAATAATAAAAAGTGATTTTAAAAGAATATAAAGCACTGAATTCACTATTGTTGCTGGGAAATAATAAGGGCGATGACTGCAGCATCATCAGTATCATTTTTGAGTTTCTGTGTAATTGATTTGCTACCAATAAAAATTGAAAATTGAAGTTTTGTTTTGATAAACAAATTTGAATTTAAAATCCAAGTTGAAATTGATAAATATAAGGAAAATGTGTTTTGGACTTATAATATGAAATAAAAATTTAATCTTAGTAAAGTTAAATAAAGTGAATTAGATTTGAACTGGATTAGATAAGTTATTGAAATGGAAAGTTAAACTTAATTGGTAAGTGATTATATAATGTGAATTTGGAAGTTTAAATGTATAAGTTGTATAAATTATAAAAGGATAAAATATAAGTAAAATCAAATGTTAAAATGGTTAAACAATTTTGTTAAGCAAAACAAAATCTAAATTTGAATATTGATATGAAATTTGACTTAAGTAAAAGTTAAATAAAATGACTTTAGAAATGAAATCTAAGTTGAGTTAAATAAAATAGAATTTGAATTAAAATTAGAAGTGAACTTAAGTTGTATAATGAAAGTAAATGCAAGTGAGAATGAAATGAAATATAACTTAAGTGATGTTGAATTTGATATAAAAATGAATTAATAAAGTGAAGCAATTAAATGAATATGGACTTGAGTTATATTATGAAATTCAACTGTTAAAATGAATTATCAATCGAATGTAAATGAATTGATAGGGAATAATGAATGTAAGTGTTAATTCATTAAAAGCTAATGAAATTGTGAATTGACTAATTAAATGAAAGTCAATTAGATACTAAACCAATTAGAATTAAATGTTAAACCAAATTGAATGTAAACGAAGTAAATATAAATGTTTGAGTGCAAAGTAAATTAAATAAATTTGGTCATGTTGATTATACATTGGTTGTTAGATGGATGTTAGTTGATTGTATAGAAATTCATATGAAATTGAATTAATGAAATTGAAAGCTATAAATAAATTCAAATCGAAAGTAAGTGAATCTAAATAGAATTGAATTTAATTTGATTTGGAAGTGAACTAAAATGAATGTAAATTAGTGAATGTAAACTAAATGAATTTGAATAAATGTTGTTAGTAAAATCCAATGTTAATGAATCAAATGTGATTAAATTGAATAATCAATTCAATGAATAATTAATGAGAAATGAATGTATATTGATTTGGTTATGGATTTATTGGATAGATATTGGTTGGATGATAGTTGTTTGATGGTTGAATTTGTTGCTTTAGATTGCATTTGCTATATTGACATATATAGTTGTTGTATTGGTATATGTTGCATATTGATATTACTTTCCATATATGTTTCTCATTTATTTGTTGAGTGTTTAGTAGGTGCTGACGGCGTATGCTTCATATTTGGAGCTCGCTTTGGCGCTATATTAGCCATATATGCTCGCTAATAATATATAAGGTACATATCTCGGATTACATATCATACTTTTATATTTTTTCCCTACGGGATGCCTCATCCTCGAAGATGAGATGTATATTTGTGATATATATATATATATATGTATTGTGACTTTACTACGATCGAACCGCGCAATGGAGGCTATGGCGAATTTTTTTTAAAATTTAAGGCGTTAGAAATTTTTTGGGAAAATTGGAAAATTTTGATAACTAAAATTTTGATTTTGAGTTATAATTTGAAATGATATTAGTTGATTTATGGAATGGTATTAGTAAATAACTAAGTATGAATTTGAAAACTTAGAGAAGTTTTATAAGAAGTTTAATGAATGGATTTTCGAAATGTTTAAATGATTTTGATATCTAATTGGAACGAATTGTTTTTGAAAAGTTAATGGATTTTGTGACTTTTTCGTACTTGGTAATTTCGAGGACGAAATTCTTTTAAGTAGAGGAGAATATAACGACCCGGAATTTTGGTCATTCGGAATTGGGATATTTAATTGATTTTAAATATTCATAAGTTAATTTTATAAGTTGAATAACTTATATTTCAAATATCTTGATTTATTTGGATAATTAAATCGTTAATTTAATATTTGAAATTGTATAAATAATTTGATTTTGAATCTAATGTGAATAAAAATGATTTATAAAGTTGAATTATATTCTATTTGAATTAGAATGATGTTGGTAAACTTTTAAAATTGAATTAAAAGTTAATTTATAGATGTAACGACCCGTATTTTTAAGGATCGAAACATCGTAAAACAGTTGATATTTGGTCACATTGTTGATAAGTTGTCCAGAGCTTAAGTCTTAGGTCGTATGGTGGTTAGGTCGTAGTAGACGACCTAAGAAGTGGAGCGACTTAAGAGGTTGGAACGACCTAAGCAGTTAGGTCGTATGATAGATAAGTCGTATGTTGAGGCTTAGGTCGTAGACGACCTAAGAGATAGGAGCGACCTATAGAAATAGATGACCTAAGGATTTCCGACCTACGAGTTAGTGACCTATAGGAGGCAGCGACCTATAGGAGTTAGCGAGTTAGCGACCTAAGAGGGTAAGCAAGTTAGCGACCTAAGGAAGTTAAGTCGTGAGCGACTTAGGAGCGTGTCAAGGTTAGGTCGTAAGATCTATTAAGCCTTAAGTCGGAGACAGTTGAGTCGTTGAGTCGTTGTAGCATGAGTAGTAGGTCGTAGACGACCTATGATAGTACTGGGTATAGTTAGGTCGTGGATGCGCTTTGTTTTAGGTCGCGTGAAGGTTTAAGGGGTTAGGTCGCTGAGTCGTGATCGACCTAGGAGTTATAGAGATATTCCGTGTTAACTCGGCATGTGTTAAGTCGCGCATGGGTTAGGTCGCGCCTGCGTTAGGTCGGAGACCCTGTTAAGCCGCAACCCTGTTAAGTCATGTGGGTTTTTACGTCGGCAAAGCTGTTAAGTCGTAAATCGAAGGGTTCGTTAGGTCGTAGGATGTGGGGTTTCGATAGGTCGTAGGTCGCAGGGTCTCTATAGGTCGTGGACGACCTAAAAGCGAACGACCTAAGGGGTTTTTCAGCCTATAAATAGGAAGGTTTTTCTCCATTTTTGGGATCCGGATTTCGAAGCGACGAAGTGCTGCCATTTTGAGAGCTCGACTTCTACACTTCTTCACTTCTTTTCTCCACTTTAATCTTGTGATTCCTTCCATCTAAATCGAAGATCAAATCGAAGATCGAAGAGCTTAGATTGAAGATCTACATTCTTCGAAGAGAGATTTCATCGTTTGAAGCGGATTCGTGATAGATCAAGTTAGATCCTTCGCTGTCCAGATCTGAAGTGGGTTTCTTTTGAGGTGTTTAGGTGATTTGGTGAGTGGTGATTATCTCTCACACGGATCCAAAGGAGTATATCAGATCGTTGGCTTGATTTGGTGTTAAAGTAGTGATTTCCATGCATTTTTGTAAACCTAAGTATAGATCCATATAGATCCATTGTTCATGATGATTTGACATCCATTCTACTACATGTTAACCTATGCAAGTTCATTCATCAAGATTATATAGATATTGCTCATGATTTCATGCTTGTTAGACTTTTGATTCTTTAATTACGAAATTGCCACTATTATTATAATTGTCTATTTAGATCATATTTGAATGCTTGATTACTTGGATTAATGTTTGACTTGATTGATTGTTATGAATTAGATGATTGATGATTTGATTTAGACCGAAGATGATTCAAAAGCTAAGGGAAAGGCTCTTGAATTGGGAAAGCTGCTCGTGGCATATGTAGCGGATGATGAAGCTCTTATGCATAGATTTGATGATGGTGATGTTGAGATGAGGCTTTGCGAGGATGTGATGAAGCGAGGCATGATATGAGATAGCCTTGGTCTAATCCAGGCGGGATCATTCCAAGCATGTTGATAACTCGGTGAAATGGTTCGAGTTTGAGAATAATGGTTTGCTCGAGAGGCGCTTGAGCTAGTATGGAAATAGTCGTCGAGGAGGATGACTAGGAGGCTGAGATCTCATCGTTGTTGAAGGTTCTAGCATGCTCAAAGCAAGAGTGCGTTGGGTAGATTCGATAGTCCCTGAAGGCTACTGATTGGTAGTCAAGTACTCTGGGCAGATTCGATAGTCCTAGGCACGGGTCACGATGACGTGCGGGAGTAATGTCTAGAACCGGGGTTTCCATTAGCCCTTGACGGACGGATGAAAGAATGAGCCGGTCATTCAATTAACGATGATATCGATGCAATGATAACAGTGATAGCCAGAGTCATGGATGTTTGGTTGTATCGTCATTCGGTCTCAAGAGCAGTGTTTTCTGGGTGCTTATCTGATCTTGGTTTAGGCCTTGGGGGTTTGTACTTGGAAAACATCGCCCTTGACTCGAGTGATAATTGCTTTACTTTAAATTGTATGCTTTGCTATGTTTGCTTCTACTTAGTGTATGTCTGGGGGCTATCACTGTAGAAAGAGGTGGAGTGGGAGGGTTGTATTCCTATTCCTTTTCCTTTATGCTCTTTTGGTATGTTGTTAGTTAATTTACCGCTCACTAAGACTGTTGTCTGACTCAAGGCTTTATGTTTTAACTCTTATTGCCTTGGGCTGTTCGTCCATTTTGGGACGGGCAGACTAGGTAGCAGGTGACAGGTGTTGTTCTTGCTTTCCACGATGCTGATGTCGAAGAGGAGCTGGAGGCTTGCATATTATCTTCTTACTATATGTACTGGATGTTCCGCTGCTTTGTATAAATCTCTGAGTGATATGTAGTGAGGCTTGATGTATTGACTATTCTGATGTTGTATTCAACTATTATGAAGTTTTATTGATGAGATTCTATTTCTGTAAAGCTTCACTATATATATATATTCTATTGTATTTTGTCCATGCGCTGTGAGTAATACGATAGATTTTGTTGTTTTAACTTACCCTGGCAATCGTCCATGGTCGTCTGGCACACTTTACAGCGCACTTTCTCTAGGTTCAGTGCAGGGGTCATGGGCGGTCGTCACATTTGGTATCAGAGCTTTGGTTAATCGATTTTACCCAACGCTCCCTGACGTAACTACGTATGAGAGACGTAATTGTATTTTGATGGATGATTACTATATATAATATAGTAGCTTAGAATGATTTAGATTCCTTATGCAGTTATTTCTCGAGGTGTATTAATCATTCCTTTTTATAGATATTAAGGATGAGTCGAAGAGGGAGACCAGCTGCTAGGGAAGGCCGTGCTACTGAGGGGGCTGCTGATTATGCTGCTATGTTTGAAGCTATGATGACTTCGATCATGAGAAGGATGCCAGCTCCAGGGCCATCGGTGGATGTTGGAGTTCAAGTTCAAACTCCAAAGCCGGTGGATTTTGCTAAGCTGTGTAAAGACTATACTGCTCTTGGAGGAAAGGTTTTCTTGGGGACAGAATCAACCATTGAAGTCCAGAGGTGGATAGATGCTTGTAGAAGGATTTTTGGTGATTTGGGAATTGAGGATGCAACTAAGAGGAAGTTGGCATCAAGACAGCTTCAAGGAAGAGCTTCTGATTGGTGGAACTCTATCACCATTGATACTCTGGAGGAAGAGATTACTTGGGTACAATTCCAAGCCAGATTTGAAGCTAAGTTCATTTCTACAGCTCAGAAGTCTGTTCTGTTCAAGAAGTTTGTGGAGCTCAAGCAAGGAGGAAGACCAGTTCTTGAGTATGTTTCTGAGTTTGAAGCTTTGTCCAAGTATGCCCGGTCGTATATTGAATCTGCATATCAGAAGAACGAGAAGTTTGTGACAGGCTTGGACAGTTATCTTGGAAGACAGTTGGTGGACCATTTGGACGATTCATTTGAGAAGCTTGTGGAGAAGGCTCTCAGGCATGAGAATCTATTTCCTAAGGAAGGATCTGTTGTTGCTGTGACCAGGGAAGAGTCTAGACCTCAGCACAGTGGAAACAAGAAGAGGAAGCAGCAGCAGCAAAAGGGTAAGGATGGCCAGAAGAAGAAGAAGGGCGAAGTGACCTGCTACAATTGTCAGCAGAAGGGCCATTTCTCTAGGGATTGTAAGAATCCGAAGGTGCCGGTGAAATGCCACAACTGTGACAAGCTGGGACACTTTAAGAAGAATTGTCCAGAACCGCGAAGGGACAAGAAGATTGTGCAAGCTTATGCTTTGGGGGCTGTTCCATCATCTTCGAGAGCTCCTACCGCTGAAGAGAAAGGAAAGATTGTGGTGGTTCAAGGTACTCTTTTCCTATGTGGTGTTCCAGTAAGAGTTCTATTTGATACTGGGGCGTCGCATTCGTTTGTTTGTAATGAACTTGTAGGCCGGTTGGGTTTAGAATTGGATATTGTTGATAGGCCATTGGTTGTGACTAATCCGGTTGGGGGTTCGTCTTGTTTGTGTATGCTATGCCGTGGTCTGATTGTATCGAGTTATGATTGCTCTTTTGTTTGTGATTGTTTTGTTCTGAACTTTGCAGGGTTTGGAATTATTTTGGGTATGGACTGGCTTAGGAAGTATGCGGCAAAGGTTGATTGTGAAAGGTTGGAGGTGACAGTCGAGAATGTGGAGGGGCGAAAGATTGTGATACGATGTAAGCATGAAGAAGGCATCTTCATGAGCTTCATGTATTCGCTGGTTGTTCCACGGGATGGACTGTCATCTGTGCCAATCGCTAATGGATTTGAGGATGTCTTTGACGAGGTCAAAGGGTTACCGCCGCATAGAGAGATCAAGTTTCGTATAGATCTAGTTGAAGGAGCCAGACCTGTTGTGATGCCTCTTAGGCGGATGGCGCCTAGGGAACAGCAGGAGTTGAAGGTGCAGGTTGATGATCTTTTGCATAAAGGATTCATTTGGCGTAGTGTGTCCGAATGGGGTGCACCAGTTGTGTTTGCAACCAAGGCAGATGGGTCATTGAGATTGTGTCTGGATTATCGTGAGCTGAATAAGGTGACTAAGAAGAACAAGTATCCATTGCCAAGAATAGATGACTTGTTTGATCAGCTTCACGAAGCTAAGGTGTTTTCTCAGATGGATTTGGCAACGGGATTTCACCAGTTAAGAGTGGCTAAGGATAGTGTGCCGAAGACTGCTTTCATGACATCATCCGGTTTCTTTGAGTGGCTGGTAATGCCGTTTGGATTGACTAATGCGCCAGCATATTTTGTGGATCTTATGAATAGAGTGTTCAGAGATCAGTTGAGCAAGTTTGTGCTAGTATTCGTGGATGATATTCTGATTTATTCCAGAACCGAAGAAGAGCACAAGACGCACTTGCGTATTGTTTTGGAAATCTTGCGGAAACATCAGCTGAAGGCTAAGTTTTCGAAGTGTCACTTCTGGAAGAGTGGAGTGAGGTTCTTAGGCCATGTTATCTCTGGAAATGGAATAGCGGTAGATCCCGCTAAGGTGGCAGCAATCCAGGATTGGGTTAGACCTAAGAATGCATCTGATGTGAGAAGTTTTCTTGGATTAGCAGGATATTATCGACGGTTTATCAAAGACTTCTCCAAGGTAGCTGCACCGTTAACAGGATTAACAAAGAAGAACCTAGTGTTTAGATGGGATGATAAGTGTGAGCAAGCTTTCAAAATCCTGAAAGAGCGATTGACAAGTGCTCCTGTTTTGACTATTCTGAGTGGGAATGATGAGATGGTGGTTTACAACGACGCATGTGGTACTGGACTTGGAGCAGTGCTGATGCAGAGGGATAAAGTTGTTGCGTATGCAAGTCGACAACTGAAGCCGCATGAAAGGAATTACCCGACTCATGATTTGGAGTTAGCGGCGATTGTTTTTGCTCTGAAGATGTGGAGACATTATTTATTGGGAGTTCGATTCGAGTTGTTTACAGATCATAAGTCGTTGAAGTATCTTTTCTCCCAAAAGGATTTGAATCTTCAGCAGCAACGGTGGCTAGAGTTTTTGGCATCATATGATTTTGGTATAGCCTATACTCCGGGAAAAGGTAACGCAGTGGCTGATGCGTTAAGTCGAAGACATGCAGGATTGGGAGCCATGTTTTCAGAATGGAAGAATTCGAGTATTTAGCTGGATTTGACTTCAGGCCCAGATGCGAATTGGAACCTGAGATGTTGGCAAACTTATCGATAAGACCGACTCTTGTGGAAAGGATTGGAGAGAGTCAAAAGCGGGATGATAAGATTGTCAAGATTATCCGTGATTTGGAATCTGGATTAGACCCCGAAAAGGATAAAGGATTCGAGGTTGATCGAGAGGGTTGGCTTCGGAAACAAGGACGACTAGTTGTTCCCGATATAGATGAATTGAGAAGTGAAGTTCTAAAGGAAAGTCATCACTCGAAGATGACAATTCATCCAGGTGGAAATAAGATGTATCGGGATATGAAGAGAACCTATTACTGGGAAGGTATGAAGAAGGATGTTGGAAATTTTATTTCCAAGTGCATGAACTGCCAGTTAGAAAAAGCCGAACAGAAGAAGCCAAGTGGATTGCTTCAGCCATTAGAAGTTCCTACATGGAAGTGGGAGCAAATATCGATGGATTTTATTGATGGGTTACCTAGAACAAGAACGGGAAATGAAGGGATTTGGGTAATCGTAGATCGTCTGACTAAGAGTGCAAGATTTATTCATGTTCGATCGACTAGGACTGCATCGAAGTTGGCAGAGTTGTATGTTAAGTGGATAGTTCGATTCCATGGTATTCCAAAGAGTATAGTGAGCGATCGAGACCCATTGTTCACTAGTGGATTTTGGAAGAGCTTCCAGGAAGTTTTGGGAACCGAGTTGTGTTTGAGTACAGCTTATCATCCTCAAACAGATGGTCAGACCGAGAGAGTCAACCGATTTTTGGAAGATCTCCTTAGAGCATGTGTTTTGGATTTCGGAGGATCATGGGAAGATCACTTTCATTTGGTGGAATTTTCATATAACAACAGTTACCAGTCAATCATTGGTATGGCACCGTATGAGGCATTGTATGGAAGACCGTGTAACTCTCCGACATGTTGGTTAGAGACCGGAGAAAAGCTGATACTTGGGCCAGAGATGATTCGACAGACTTCGGATTGCATAGAGATCATTCGGCAGCGAATGAAGGCAGTCCAAGACCGTCAGAAGAGTTATGCCGATAAGCGTCGTAAGGATTTGGAGTTCGACGTAGGTGATATGGTTTTTGTGAAGATTTCTCCTCTGAAGAATGTTATTCGATTCGGGAAGAAAGGAAAATTGACTCCGAGATTTGTTGGACCATTCCCGATCATCGAGCGAATTGGAAAGCTCGCTTACAGATTGGAGTTACCAAAGAAGATGTCGGGTATGCACAATGTTTTTCACGTATCGTATCTTCGGAAGTATGTGCACGACTCGAATACAGTGGTTTCTGCTGATAGCTGTGAAGATTTCGTAGTTGATCCAGTCGATAAGAGACCTCGTAAGCCGCTTCGTGTTGTGGAAACCAACACGAAACAGCTTAGGAGGAAGGTAGTTAAGTTGCTCAAGATACAATGGAGTGATGATGATAACGACTGTACGTGGGAGGTGGAAGAGAGGATGAAAGCAGCTCATCCTGAACTCTTCAAGGTATGGCCCTAAGATGTCGTTTCATCTAACGACATTGTAACTTGTTCTAAGTTTTAGAATTCTGCATGCTAAGCTAGAATTGGATTCATGGTTTGTTGATTGATGTGGATGGTAGGCATGTAGAATAGCCTTTGTTTGCTCTTGTTTGTTTGGAATTTCGGGGACGAAATTCCTAAGGGGGAGAGAATGTAACGACTCGTATTTTTACGGATCGAAACATCGTAAAACAGTTGATATTTGGTCACATTGTTGATAAGTTGTCCAGAGTTTAAGTCTTAGGTCGTATGGTGGTTAGGTCGTAGTAGACGACCTAAGAAGTGGAGTGACTTAAGAGGTTGGAACGACCTAAGCAGTTAGGTCGTATGATAGATAAGTCGTATGTTGAGGCTTAGGTCGTGGACGACCTAAGAGATAGGAGCAACCTATAGAATTAGACGACCTAAGGATTTCCGACCTACAAGGTAGTGACCTATAGGAGGCAGCGACCTATAGGAGTTAGCGAGTTAGCGACCTAAGAGGGTAAGCGAGTTAGCGACCTAAGGAAGTTAAGTCGTGAGCGACTTGGGAGCGTGATAAGTTGTGAGCGACTTAGGAGCGTGTCAGGGTTAGGTCGTGAGATCTATTAAGCCTTAAGTCGGAGACAGTTGAGTCGTTGAGTCGCTGTAGCATGAGTAGTAGGTCATAGACGGCCTATGATAGTACTGGGTATAGTTAGGTCGTGGATGCGCTTTGTTTTAGGTCGCGTGAAGGTTTAAGGGGTTAGGTCGCTGAGTCGTGAGCGACCTAGGAGTTATAAAGATATTCCGTGTTAACTCGGCATGTGTTAAGTCGCGCATGGGTTAGGTCGCGCCTGTGTTAGGTCGGAGACCCTGTTAAGCCGCAACCCTGTTAAGTCGTGTGGGTTTTTAGGTCGGCAAAGCTGTTAAGTCATAAGTCGAAGGGTTCGTTAGGTCGTAGGATGTGGGGTTTCGATAGGTCGTAGGTCGCATGGTCTCTATAGGTCGTGGACGACCTAAAAGCGAACGACCTAAGGGGTTTTTCAACCTATAAATAGGAAGGTTTTTCTCCATTTTTTGGATCTGGATTTCGAAGCGACGAAGTGCTGCCATTTTGAGAGCTCGACTTCTACACTTCTTCACTTCTTTTCTCCAATTTAATCTTGTGATTCCTTCCATCTAAATCGAAGATCAAATCGAAGATCGAAGAGCTTAGATTGAAGATCTACATTCTTCGAAGAGAGATTTCATCGTTTGAAGCGGATTCGTGATAGATCAAGTTAGATCCTTCGCTGTCCAGATCTGAAGTTGGTTTCTTTTGAGGTGTTTAGGTGATTTGGTGAGTGGTGATTATCTCTCACACGGATCCAAAGGAGTATATCGGATCGTTGGCTTGATTTGGTGTTAAAGTAGTGATTTCCATGCATTTTTGTAAACCTAAGTATAGATCCATATAGATCCATTGTTCATGATGATTTGACATCCATTCTACTACATGTTAACCTATGCAAGTTCATTCATCAAGATTATATAGATATTGCTCATGATTTCATGCTTGTTAGACTTTTGATTCTTTAATTACGAAATTGCCACTATTGTTATAATTGTCTATTTAGATCATATTTGAATGCTTGATTACTTGGATTAATGTTTGACTTGATTGATTGCTATGAATTAGATGATTGATGATTTGATTTAGACCGAAGATGATTCAAAAGCTAAGGGAAAGGCTCTTGAATTGGGAAAGCTGCTCGTGGCATATGTAGCAGATGATGAAGCTCTTATGCATAGATTTGATGATGGTGATGTTGAGATGAGGCTTTGCGAGGATGTGATGAAGCGAGGCATGATATGAGATAGCCTTGGTCTAATCCAGACGGGATCATTCCAAGCATGTTGATAACTCGGTGAAATGGTTCGAGTTTGAGAATAATATTTTGCTCGAGAGGCGCTTGAGCTAGTATGGAAATAGTCGTCGAGGAGGATGACTAGGAGGCTGAGATCTCATCGTTGTTGAAGGTTCTAGCATGCTCAAAGCAAGAGTACGTTGGGCAGATTCGATAGTCCCTGAAGGCTACTGATTGGTAGTCAAGTACTCTGGGCAGATTCGATAGTCCTAGGCATGGGTCACGATGACGTGCGGGAGTAATGTCTAGAACCGGGGTTTCCATTAGCCCTTGACGAACGGATGAAAGAATGAGCCGGTCATTCAATTAACGATGATATCGAAGCAATGATAACAGTGATAGCCAGAGTCATGGATGTTTGGTTGTATCGTCATTCGGTCTCAAGAGCAGTGTTTTCTGGGTGCTTATCTGATCTTGGTTTAGGCCTTGGGGGTTTGTACTTGGAAAACATCGCCCTTGACTTGAGTGATAATTGCTTTACTTTAAATTGTATGCTTTGCTATGTTTGCTTCTACTTAGTGTGTGTCTGGGGGCTATCACTGTAGAAAGAGGTGGAGTGGGAGGGTTGTATTCCTATTCCTTTTCCTTTATGCTCTTTTGGTATGTTGTTAGTTAATTTACCGCTCACTAAGACTGTTGTCTGACTCAAGGCTTTATGTTTTAACTCTTATTGCCTTGGGCTGTTCATCCATTTTGGGACGGGCAGACTAGGTAGAAGGTGACAGGTGCTGTTCTTGCTTCCCACGATGCTGATGTCGAAGACGAGCTGGAGGCTTGCATATTATCTTCTTACTATATGTACTGGATGTTCCGCTGCTTTGTATAAATCTCTGAGTGATATGTAGTGAGGCTTGATGTATTGACTATTATGATGTTGTATTCAACTATTATGAAGTTTTATTGATGAGATTCTATTTCTGTGAAGCTTCACTATATATATATATTCTATTGTATTTTGTCCATGCGCTGTGAGTAATACGATAGATTCTGTTGTTTTAACTTACCCTGGCAATCGTCCATGGTCACCTGGCACACTTTACAGCGCACTTTCTCTAGGTTCAGTGCAGGGGTCATGGGCGGTCGTCACAATAGAAATTGGATATTTTAATATTTAATTAACGTGTAAAAATAGTCATTTTGATACGGTCTCGGATTTCAACGAAACCAGTTTCATTGGATCCGTAATGTTATATTATTGTAGGATTCCAAATTTCATGTCGATCGGACTTACGGTTTGGTCGTACGAAGCTGAAACGTGTAGAAATTTTGTGACAGCCCGGAATTTTTGAGCAATATCAATTTAATAATCTGTATTAAATATTAAATTGATTTGATATATCTTTGTTAATAAGATTTGAATTAATACTTTTCTTTTAATAAATATCTAATTGGTGAATTTTATCTTTTAAAACTAATAAATTATTTTCTATTTATAATGAATATACATTTGTATATATTGTAGATAGGAAAGCTTTGTTTAAAATTTAACTAATAAATTTATGTTTCAAATTCTAATATACATTTTAGTGATTTGGAAATTAGGATTTATTTAATATTTAACTTTTCAAAGCTATTTAATAAACAACTATATGGGTTTAAATACTTAAGATAAGAGTTTAATAGTTTAAAAACTTATTCTAGCTTTAGTTTAGATTTAAATTTATTAACAAAAATATTTGCCTATTCTCTTTTTAAGTATAGCTTGATAAAAATATGATTTAAAATATATTTAAGTTTTAATACAATTTTGTCAAATGATACTTTAGTATATATTATAAAATAAGTAGTTTATAGTAAAGCAGATAATTTCTTTTATAAATCAGTTCAAATTAATAAATGTGTTATTTTTAAAAATACTATTAATAAATAAAAATGTACATATAGGAATACAAGATTATAAGTAATAAGTTAGACATAGAAATAAAACAAATATACATAAGATAAATTATATAGTTTTGAAAATTATAAAATAAATACACTAGAAATATTTAAACAACATGTTAACCATAGGATTCACCCAGATTTCAAAAGCAACAGGATAAATGCAAATAAAAGATAAGTATGATAATAATAAAATGTGAAACAAGGAAACAAAAAGGAATCTGCATAGGCAAGTGAACAAAAGATATAACATTCATTTACATTTCAAAATATCAAACAAGATACAAAATGTACTCATGCTTGTACAGGAAAATGAGTATGTACACATAAAAAAAGAATAAAGATGATATCTAAGTACATACGAAATTTAAATTAAAAGATAAGTTTGTAGACATAGGAGACAAGTATTTAATGCTATATCTCTAGTACACCAAGTAAGATCATATCAGCCCCAAGGAAAGAAAAAAATCTCTGAATATTTGTGTACCTGAAAAATAAACAATTCTGTATACTTGTTTTAATTATCAACTTATCTCATTTCATTTCGTTTACAAAAGACTTAGCATTCCAGTTTCTAAAGTTTTAAACAAGACAAAGTTTCAGTAACCAAACAACAGTTTTATCAAATCTTCAACTTAACCAAGTAAGCAATGTAAAGATCTAGATCAATTCAATTCAACAAAACAGCAAGCCATGGTTCAAATAAAAAACAACTGCTTCTCTGTTTCCTTTGCTTCTTGTTTTCTGGTGGGTAACATTTTTCTTAAAAGCTTAAGAATAATAATTCTATTGCATGTCCATATCTGGAAATAAATATGTTGGTGTATATATAATTATAAGTGCATATCTGGGTAGATATATATGAATGTGTGAATGGGTATATGGCTATTGTATCTGTGTATTGACAGTGCCTAGTTCAGAGCTAGAATTTTTAAAACAAAAATCCATTTCCCCTTGATCTAGTTTCTGTTAGGATTTAGATTATTAACAAAAGTTGTTTATTTAATCATAGGCTAATGTTTAAAATTTTAATTAAGTTAAAATTTAACTTGAATGTCTTTGGAAACTAAAAATAACAGAGCAAGCTCAAGATCACTAAGAATTCAACCGCCTTAATTCATTAATTCGGATTTATGATCTGAAGCCTTATCAAAAATTATGATTTTTAAAGGTGAAATCATAATTTTTAGTTAAGTTTTGGATGAGAAGTTCTAGTTCATCAGAAAATAGGAAATTGGGAATTTTCTGGTGACCTACTTGATGTGGAGGTCGGGGTTCTTCCTGATGATAATGGAGTGATCGAAGATGGTAGGAAAATTGGTAGGAAGTTGATCAGAGCTTTGGGGCGACGGTGGTTGGCCGAGGAAGTCTGTAACCCTAGGTTTAACTAGGAGTAATATTTTGATCACCGCGTCTTCACTGGTAGATCGAGTTGCATGGGGTTCTGGGTAATGGAATCTTGGGCATTGACGAAGACGTGGCCGGAGTTTCAGATGTGATGGTGGTCGGAGGATCGTGGACGAGGCGATGTTCCAGGGTTTGGTTGTAGTGTCCTAGTTTTGTTCCAGGCCTGGGTTGAAACTCGATTTCAATTTCGAGTTGATGGTCGTGATTTGATGAGCGTGATGGGTTGCGTGGATGTTTTCTGATGTGATGAAGTCGTCGATGATGATCGGAGTTGGCCAAAGTCACCGTGCATGTGCACGGTGCACTTTCTTCATTTTTGATGAAGTCTAGGATTGAGCAGTACACGCTCGAGTTTTTCTCGAGTAGATGGAGGGTTTTGCTCGAAGTCGGGTTGGGGTTGGACTCGAAGTTAGTTAAGGGTGGCTCGAGTTATTCTTTTGTGTACAGGTTTTGTTTAAAACCTATCTGATCAAATTTTAAAATGATTTTATAATTTGAAAATAAAGATTTAAACAAAGTTTAAATTAAAAGTTTTAATCTGGATTCAAATTTAATTTGTATTCTAGTTTTTAAAATAAAATAAAGTTTTTAAAAATTTAAATTCTTTTAACAATTTTAAATGTTAAGTAGTTAAGTGTAATTTAAAAGAACTTGAATTTAAATTGGTTTAAATTCTTTTAAACTTCTTTTATAAGATAAATACTTCTTTAACTTGTGATTTTAAAAGTTTTAAAATTGGTTTTTAAACTTTGTTTAAGTTAAATTTGTATTTATTCTAAATCTTAAATTTAAAATGAAATTTGAAATAAATTTGAAAGTAAATTGTTTTAAATGTTTTTGATAATGATAATTTAATCATTAATATGAATAAAGTTTTATCTTAAAATTAATTAGAATTTAATGATTTGTAATTCATTAAATTAATAGGATAATTAAAATGGATAATTAACTAATTTAATTAATTAATGATTTGGATTAATTAATTTAGTAATTAAGAGTTTAAAATTAATTAATTAAAGATTAAGACTAATTAATTAGGAATAATTAATTTGTAATTTAGGGATCATTAATTGGATAAAGATTAGATTTTAATTAATGATTAAATATTAATTAATCAAGTAATTAAAGATTAATTAAGTTATAGTTAAAACTTAAATTAGTTAAATAATTAGAGGTTAATTAATGGGTTATTAAGGATAAATTAATTTGTAATTAATATTATTTAATCTAAGTTTAATTACTTCAGAAAAGTAATTAAAGGATTGTTAATAGTTAGTGAAGATCATTAACTAGGATTATTAAATTATTAATTAATGTGATTAGTTTTTAATAAATAATTAGATCGATTAATTAAAGATAATCAATTGTGAAATTAGTTAAGTATAATTACTTAATGAATTAATTTAAAGGAATTAATTACTTAAGGTAATTAATTAAATGAATTTGATTAGTTTAAGTTGATTGATTAAGTTTAATTAATTTTAATTAATCACTGGATGATTTGTTAGCATAATTACTTAATGTAATAAATGAAGTGTAATTACGTAGTGAAGTAATTAATGGTAATTACCGAATGTAATTAATTGAAGATGATTTAAGTATGATAGTAATTTGGATTAAATTACTTTGTGAAATTAATCAAGGGATTAATTAAGATAATTAATTAAGGAGTAATTAATTTATTCAATGAAGTAATTAAGGGTAGTTAATTACTGAATGTGATTAATCAAGAGTGATTAATAATTATGGTTTAATTAAGGATTAATTTCTTAATGTAATTAATTTAAATAGAATAATTAATTAAAAATGTAATTAGGGATCATTAATTTATATAACTAATGATGTAATTAAGGGTTGATTCATTAAGACTAATTAATCAATAATAAGTGATTTTGAGTAATTAATTAATGTAATTAATTAATGTAATTAATTAAGGATTAATGTAATTAATTATAGTTAATTAATTTATAGAGTAATTAAAGATTAATTACTGTATTTGGTTAAGGATAATTAATTTGTGAAATTAATAAAAGGATAATTACTTGAATGTAATTAAAGGTTAGTTAATCAAAGATGATTAATTAAGATGAAAATTAGAGAATGATTAATTAATTAATTTGTAATTAATTAATGATTATGTAAGCAGGATTATAGAATGAAGTAATTAATTTAATTTACTTTAAATTAATTAGAGATAAAGTAATTAATTTAATTCATTTTAAATTAATTATTAATGGTGTGATTATTAATCCTTGTTTATATATGGATGGATGATATTGATTTCCTTGAATGGTTTGAAATCCCAGATATGAGATAAATAATGCTGTGTGATATGGATGCTTTGGTTGAAGTGAATTATCTTCTGTAATGATAATGTCGATTATCTATCTGTGATATCGTGAATTATCTATCTGTGTGTATATGGATAATGAATTGAATTGTTTTAACTTTAAAACAACTTGGCTTTAAAAGATACGGTTTGGATTTCGATGAGACTGGGATCGGGTTTCCATATTTGGATATCTGAAAACCACATCGATCCAAATTAACGATAGGTCGTGAATCTCAAGTGAAGATGAAGATTCAGAGTGCAAGGGTTATTGTCGTTAACTCTGAGGGTGATTCCAAAATGAGTGTAATGAGATAATGCCTTCGGTTTCTTTCGAACCCAGAACGAACTTGTATGGATTGAATGCTTTCAGAACATCGTCAGGTGGACGATGAGCATTCTAAGAGATGTGTTCTCTAAAGGTAATCGAAGCCTCAAGCCTCATCAACCGGGAATGGATAAAACAGGGGAGGTGCAGCAAGGCTTCATGGGTCGCACCCACTGGAGAGTAAGATATACCCCTGTCTAGATGTCCCTTATTATTTCGGCTTAGTGTGCAGTTGGTCATGACAACCGTGGGGTGATCTTATTTGGGACTGTCCAGTAAGGGATGGTTCCGGCCTTGTGTTGTAGGGGAGCGGGCGTACTCCTCGGTACGCTGATCTAGGCCAGGTACTGTGACGGGCGGTACCCCAGTAGCCCTGCCATTGTATGGAATCCAATCTCCAATAAGTGCCCTCGGATTTGATTGTATTACCCACCTTGTTGGCTAGTATGCTGGAATTTAATAGATGTAACAATTTCAACTATTTCTTTTTTACTTGAAAACCCTAGACCTATTATAATATCAATGAATTTCCTATCAAATGTTTGGTTAGCGTAAGGTAAAAACTTTTCCATGTTTATGTGTGGGAAGTCTTACGTGATACCTATGTTTTCAAAGGATTTTCAAAGTTAAGAAACTTTAACCTGTTACTCACACCAGACCCATGTCTGACCCGGAGTTTATCTTCTGTTTTTCTTAAACTCTCGGGTACTCAAATTTTTACGAGTAGCCAAGGGATTCAGGTTAGCTTTGACGATTTATGGAGGAGTAATGGAGCAGGAGGCTTCAGTGTACAGATATATAGTTTTCCACTGTGTTGGTATCTCTGTGTTGTATTTGAGTTGTATCGAGTTGTATTAACTAGACAGGTGTTATAACTGTCTAGTATATGATGTATTATATGTGTAACTCTGATTGATGTTGTATATCAGGTAATATTTATGTGATTAATATAATTTATTCGTTCCGCTGTTGAGATTCTGATGTTGTTTCTTCTTTCTTCTTTATCTTTTCTCTTTTCTATCCCTTTCTCTCTTAAAGATGATGCAACTTTCTGTTGATAGAAAGTTGGGTCGTTTCATTTGGTATCAGAGCATAGGTTGAGCGAATACCTAAGCTCTGGAGTGGTATCTTTCTTGAGAGAGCGTATTTGTAAATTTTAATATATGTATATATTTATTTATTTAGTTCTAACTATCTGTTGGGTTACCTGTTCGGGTTTTCCAATATAAGTTATAAAGGTAGATAGGGTAGTGGTGTGTGAAGCACGACTACCAATGGTTGGAGTCTGTTGAGGTTGGAAGTGTTTCTGCCGAGACTGTAGACCTAATACAGTCTCGAGTGAATTTTTGTTGTGGTGTAAGGATTTCACAAATCTCTGAAGGAAACCTGTTAAGGTTCGGAGGCCATTTTTTTTGAAGTGAAAGTTTGGATGAGCAGAATTTGGATTCTGACAGTTGATCAGAAGCCAGTGGTGTTATCTTAGTATCTAGGAATCAGTAGTTGTGTGATGAGACACAGTGGCTATGGATGTCTCCGAAGATGTTTCTTTGGGACAAGTTTAAGGAAGTGTGTCTGCATCGGTGTTGAGGCTGAGTTCAGCTAGGTGTTTGGGTTTAGCTTTGAGGCCTGAGTTTCTCGAGGAGTTTAGATTAGGAAGTCTTTGGCATCAGTGGCAGCGTCGCAGCTCAGATTTGTTCTGTGTGCAGGCAAGGAGGCCATCTGTCAGCAGTTTTCTAGAAGTGAAGTTCAGAAGCAACAGGGTGGACCCATTTCTTCGATGGATTGGCTCGATAGGTTTAAGCTGTTCTGATTGGTAAAGGGAGAACAGTTTTCTTTGGATATTAGATTGGGTTGGTCGCAAAAGTGACTGGCGATAGTTGAGTGTTCTTTTGGTTTGTCAGAGATCTTTCAAGATTTCTGAGTTTTCTCTTTATGGATCTGTTGAACCATATTTCTGGGATGTGTTGTCCAGTTTATGCTCGTGTGCATCATCAGCATTTTCATCTACTCCAGATCAGAGTTGTGCAGCGGAAGCAGTTTGGGAGTGCATTGTTTTATCTTTTCGGATAGGAAAAGTGAGTTCAGTCTTCGGATGTTTGAAGAGTAGAGTTTGTGTTCTTGGATTGATTGTGAGTCGATCATTTTGATGAGTTGTTTAGAGGCATCAGCGAAGGTTGAGATGATCAGTAGGGATGAAGGCAGCCCAGGATTGTCATATGAGTTTTGTGGATAAGAGTCAGAGGAATTTGGATTTCGAAGTCGGAGAGTTGATTTTGAGTAAGTTTACTCCGATCGAAGGAGCTTTAAGTTTGGTAAGATTGGGAAGTCAGCTCCGAGGTATCTTGGATTTTCTCTATGTTCTGGTGAGGATAAGTGTTTGGTCTTCAAGATTTAATTGTCAGTTTGGATAACTGGAATTCGATGTGTTTCACGTACCTCTGAGGGAGTACGTGTATAATCCATCTCTGGTTTTGGAATCAGCAGTTCTAGAGGTTTGGTTGTTGAGTCAGACTTGTCTGTAGTCTGATATCCTGTCTAGTTTTGTAGATCTAGATGAGTAGGAGCTCGGTAGCTTAGTAGTATAATTTTGTTTGGGTTTTGTAGGGCGAGTATCCCGGTATTTTTACTTGGGAAACTCTAGGAAATTCTATCCTCAATTTTGTGTGGATAGTTAGATTTGTTTGATTGGATAAGTTGGTTGCTATGGTTGTTAGCATATGATTAATATATGCTTGTGTTTTTTAAAATTAAATCTGTAATGACCCGTAATTTTCGATCCCGAAAATTTCGGATAGTTAGAAAAATAAGGAAGTGATAGAAGAAAAAGAAGCAGAACACATCACAGATTCTCACATTCGCAGCGGATCAAAATATAATATCAAATAATATCAGTTTACAAAAGAATACTATATCTGTCAATTTACATTTATAATACATCAGAGTTACTCTCATACACAACACTGGGCATATACAAATCAAATATATCTTAGATAAACAAAAATAATAGTCATAGCGGAAACACTCCATACGTCCTGCCATCCAGCTCATCTCCTAAGCTCCAGAACGTCCTTACCTGAAAATCTGTAATACTCGGTCTGACCCGAGCATTACATCAAAGTAACACCCGGGTCAGGCTGGAAACCAACGTGAGCAAATCCATATAATTTGAAATACTAAGTTCGAACTCTTTAAGAAACCCGGGTAACTCGTACTTCACTACGAGTTCACGACTCAAATCAATCCCTAAGTGTCCTTACTTAGATTCAAGGATCCACATTATTCCATTTCAGCATATTTATAACTCATACAAATATTTTTTGAAAATCTCTAATTGAAGTGGTTTCGGGTATTTACAAATACCCGACTCCGGACTCTTCGAGTTCAATATTATCTTAACCCAAATTATTTAAAAGAAATACAATTTAATTTTTAAATACAAGATGATACTTTTATACATAGCAATTTATCAACGATAGATCACCATACTATAGTTGTCTATCCAACCTATCATATCATAAAAACATGTCATGTCAGAGTTATCCAACCAATTTAAGGCATTTTATTATATTCAATCATTCATAAACAAGATTGATTACTTCCAAATTAATTTAATTTCTCTCAAATTTAATTGATTACTAGTTCTTTAATCACATAGATTACTTTTACTTAACATAAGTTATAACCCGATTAATTAATCATATCCTTAATTAATTAATTTACACGAAGTAAGTAATTCCTCAGTAAGTTGTTATCTAATTAATCAAACTCAGATAATCAATTAATTAATCTTATTTCTTAATTAATGAATTCTTAATTAACAATTAAGTGATCCTCAAGTAATTAACTAAACCTTTATAAATTAAGTAATCTTTAATAATCAATAACTAATCTCTAATTATTTAATTGATAAGTGCTTAACCTGTAACTAAATTAATCCTTAATTACTTGGCTAGTTAAATTCCTAATCATTATTTAATAACCTTAAATTTCTTATCTATTACATGAATCACCAATCATTAAACCTCAGTTTTACTTTAAGATAAAACACCTCCTTATTTATGACTAATTAACAAACATGGCAATTTTTTTCCTTCCAAATTTATAATTTAAATATTATTTCAATGCTTAGATTAAAAATGAATACTAATTTAGCTTTAACAAGGGGTAAAACAATTTAAAATCCTTTGAACCTCATGTTAAAGACATACTTATTTATAAGTGAAATTTTACGAGGCTTTTAAAACCAACTTCAAATTTTAATTCAAATCATTTTGCAAAGCATACTTTATCAATTTAAAGTTGTTAAAACATTTTCAATTTGATAAAACTTTACTTACCTCAAAACTAGAATACAACTTAGATTTGAGTCCAGCTTAAAATTGATTAAACTCAGCCTAAACCTCTGCTATACATTTTTTTTAAACAAAATAGTTTAAATTCAACACTAACAGGTTTAAAACTTGTCACAAAAAAAACTACCCGAGCCACACATCAAGTTGCTTCGAGCAAGGCCTGGCTAAAACTCGAGCCAAACATCAAGTTACTCAAGAAAACCCAAATCGAGCAATTCAACGCACAAACTCGAGTTTCCTACCTCTGCTACCACCAACTTCTCCAGATACATGGAGATGCACCGTGCACCTACACCCGCGACGATGCCACTTCCGATCACCCATGACGATCCCCACTTGACGGCGATCGACCCTAGATCAGACTACGACCATCACATCGTCGCCACAGACTCGAAATCAAAAATCGAGTTTTAAACCCAAAGTTTGGAACAATCATACCCTTGGAATCGCCCCGTCCATGATCCTCCGACCACTGGAGATCCTGCAACTCCGGCCCAGACCTCGTCAACCCACCTACTTCCATTTCCCAAAATACCACTACACTCGATCATCAACTAAAGTCGCGCCGATCAAAATTGTCCAACCTATCAAAATTAGGTTTACAAACTTCAATTCTCCACTGCAGCGGCCACGATGAATTTCTCGCCTATCTGAAAATTTTGCCGAAGTCCCCGATCACTTAACTACCTCCAGAAGGAAACTCGAACTTCCAGACTAACCCGATCGTTAGAGATACCCCAAAACATCATTTCTGGTCAAACCAGAAATGCCCCATTTCCTCTTTTCTAAAAATTTTGATTTTAGTTTCAGAAATCATGTTCCTAGTTGATGATTTAGTTTACATTCTTGAATTGAAAATTTATGATATTCGAATTTGGACCAAACCAACATTTACCTGTTCTATTCAGTTTACCAGAGGCAAGCAATTTTATTTTAATATGATTAAAAATTTTAAGCCTACTCTATGATCTAACAAACATGTTTTGTTTAACACTTAAATCCAAATATAGGTTGGATCAAAAGATATGATATTTTTTTTTTTTAAATATGTCTTTAGCTTGTAATTCTGGTAGAAGTGATGTTTCAGGCTGTAACATATACACATATAACCACATTCATATATACGCAGAGCAGTTTCCAAACATCTCTATATATACACAAAAACACATACTTTCTAGACCACTACATGTAACCAGAGTCAACTTAAACTTTTAAAGGTGTGAGATTACTCACCTTGTTTTCTAAAATGAACAGAGCTGCTTTTTATTTGAACAGCCTTGTGAAAATGCAAGCTGAAATATCCTCTATAATCCTCTGGTTTGATTTGAGCAAGATTGTTGTTTAAATTGAATTTTGTTTAAGTAGGAGATAATGGTTACTTCAGATTTACACAATTGAGTGAACGAAACAAAGATGAAGTAGATTGATATATATAGAGAAGTTTTACAAGGTGATGTATATATTTATTTATTTATTTTTTCTTTTGTACACATAAGTCGGAGATATTTCCTTTTGTTCCTTTGACTAGCAGACTTTTCCTTTTGTTTTGGTGGCTGAAAAAATCTTGCTTTGTATGCTAGAGATACTAGCATTAATTACTATTGTTTGTTTTCTCAAGTCTACCCTTATCTTATTTTGTTTGAATGTGAATATATATCTGTCTTCCTTTGCAAGCCCATCCATATATACTTTCTTCAAGTGTTCATACTGATCATACTTGAATATATATTGTTTTCTTTTCTTTCTTTTCAGGTGTACATACTTATCCCATTTGTGTATATAGATTTGAATGTACTTTGTTTCTTGTTTCATTTTCATGTCTATCCTTTATTTTCCTTTACATGAATATTTATATTTTCTGTTGCTTGTTTGTTTCAACTAGATTTTTGTTTAAGTTGTGAGAGGGTATTTGCTTCAGATGTACTCAGTTCTGATGGACGAACTGAGATGAAGCTTGATATATAAGAAATGTGTTTACAGGGATATCTTTTTTTTTAGTACAATAGAAGACAAAAATATTTTAATTATCATAATTTTATTTGTTCGGCTTATCCAAATTAATATTCCAACGGTTTAAATCAGTTAACTTCCGAACTACAAACATCAGAAAATCCGGGTCGTCACAAAATCATTAATGAGATTATTAAATTACCTTTGTTTTAAATTTTGGGGACGAAATTCTTTTAAGGGGGAAGGATTCTGACAACCCAGAATTTTTGAGCAATATCAATTTAATAATATGTATTAAATATTAAATTGATTTGATATATCTTTGTTAATAAGATTTGAATTAATACTTTTCTTTTAATAAATATCTAATTGGTGAATTTTATCTTTTAAAACTAATAAATTATTTTCTATTTATAATGAATATACATTTGTATATATTGTAGATAGGAAAGCTTTGTTTTAAATTTAACTAATAAATTTATGTTTCAAATTCTAATATACATTTTAGTGATTTGGAAATTAGGATTTATTTAATATTTAACTTTTCAAAACTATTTAATAAGCAACTATATGGGTTTAAATACTTAAGATAAGAGTTTAATAGTTTAAAAACTTATTCTAGCTTTAGTTTAGATTTAAATTTATTAACAAAAAGATTTGCCTATTCTCTTTTTAAGTATAGCTTGATAAAAATATGATTTAAAATATATTTAAGTTTTAATACAATTTTGTCAAATGATACTTTAGTATATATTATAAAATAAGTAGTTTATAGTAAAGCAGATAATTTCTTTTATAAATCAGTTCAAATTAATAAATGTGTTATTTTTAAAAATACTATTAATAAATAAAAATGTACATATAGGAATACAAGATTATAAGTAATAAGTTAGACATAGAAATAAAACAAATATACATAAGATAAATTATATAGTTTTGTAAATTATAAAATAAATACACTAGAAATATTTAAACAACATGTTAACCATAGGATTCACCCAGATTTCAAAAGCAACAGGATAAATGCAAATAAAAGATAAGTATGATAATAATAAAATGTGAAACAAGGAAACCAAAAGGAATCTGCATAGGCAAGTGAACAAAAGATATAACATTCATTTACATTTCAAAATATCAAACAAGATACAAAATGTACTCATGCTTGTACAGGAAAATGAGTATGTACACATAAAAAAAAGAATAAAGATGATATCTAAGTACATACGAAATTTAAATTAAAAGATAAGTTTGTAGACATAGGAGACAAGCATTTAATGCTATATCTCTAGTACACCAAGTAAGATCATATCAGCCCCAAGGAAAGAAAAAAATCTCTGAATATTTGTGTACCTAAAAAATAAACAATTCTGTATACTTGTTTTATTTATCAACTTATCTCATTTCATTTCGTTTACAAAAGACTTAGCATTCCAGTTTCTAAAGTTTTAAACAAGAAAAAGTTTCAGTAACCAAAACAACAGTTTTATCAAATCTTCAACTTAACCAAGTAAGCAATGTAAAGATCCAGATCAATTCAATTCAACAAAACAGCAAGCCATGGTTCAAATCAAAAACAACTGCTTCTCTGTTTCCTTTGCTTCTTGTTTTCTGGTGGGTAACATTTTTCTTAAAAGCTTAAGAATAATAATTATGTTGCATGTCCATATCTGGAAATAAATATGTTGGTGTATATATAATTATAAGTGCATATATGGGTAGATATATATGAATGTGTGAATGGGTATATGGCTGTTGTATCTGTGTATTGACAGTGCCTAGTTCAGAGCTAGAATTTTTAAAACAAAAATCCATTTCCCCTTGATCTAGTTTCTGTTAGGATTTAGATTATAAACAAAAGTTGTTTATTTAATCATAGGCTAATGTTTAAAATTTTAATTAAGTTAAAATTTAACTTGAATGTCTTTGGAAACTAAAAATAACAGAGCAAGCTCAAGATAACTAAGAATACAACTGCCTTAATTCATTAATTCAGATTTATGATCTGAAGCATTATCAAAAATTATGATTTTTAAAGGTGAAATCATAATTTTTAGTTAAGTTTTGGATGAGTAGTTCTAGTTCATCAAAAAATAGGAAATTGGGAATTTTCTGGTGACCTACTTGATGGTGGAGGTCGGGGTTCTTCCTGATGATAATGGAGTGATCGAAGATGATAGGAAAATTGGTAGGAAGTTGATCAGAGCTTTGGGGCGACGGTGGTTGGCCGAGGAAGTTTGTGACCCTAGTTTTAACTAGGAGTAGTATTTTGATCACCGCGTCTTCACTGGTAGATCGAGTTGCATGGGGTTCTGGGTAATGGAATCTTGGGCATTGACGAAGACGTGGATCGTGGACGAGGCGATGTTCCAGGGTTTGGTTGTAGTGTCCTAGTTTTGTTCCAGGTCTGGGTTGAAACTCGATTTCAATTTTGAGTTGATGGTCACGATCTGATTAGCGTGATGGGTTGCGTGGATGTTTTCCGATGTGATGAAGTCGTCGATGATGATCGGAGTTGGCCAGAGTCACCGTGCATGTGCACGGTGCACTTTCTTCATTTTTGATGAAGTCTAGGATTGAGCAGTAGACGCTTGAGTTTTTCTCGAGTAGATTGAGGGTTTTGCTCGAAGTCGGGTTGGGGTTGGACTCGAAGTTAGTTGAGGGTGGCTCGAGTCATTCTTTTGTGTATAGGTTTTGTTTAAAACCTATCTGATCAAATTTTAAAATGATTTTAAAATCTGAAAATAAAGATTTAAACAAAGTTTAAATCAAAAGTTTTAATCTGGATTCAAATTTAATTTGTATCCTAGTTTTTAAAATAAAATAAAGTTTTTAAAAATTTAAATTCTTTTAGCAATTTTAAATGTTTTATAGTTAAGTGTAATTTAAAAGAACTTGAATTTAAATTGGTTTAAATTCTTTTAAACTTCTTTTATAAGATAAATACTTCTTTAACTTGTGATTTTAAAAGTTTTAAAATTGGTTTTTAAACTTTGTTTAAGTTAAATTGGTATTTATTCTAAATCTTGAATTTAAAATGAAATTTGAAATAAATTTGAAAGTAAATTGTTTTAAATGTTTTTTATAATGATAATTTAATCATTAATATGAATAAAGTTTTATCTTAAAATTAATTAGAATTTAATGATTTGTAATTCATTAAATTAATAGGATAATTAAAATGGATAATTAACTAATTTAATTAATTAATGATTTGGATTAATTAATTTAGTAATTAAGAGTTTAAAATTAATTAATTAATTAAAGATTAAGACTAATTAATTAGGAATAATTAATTTGTAATTTAGGGATCATTAATTGGATAAAGATTAGATTTTATTTAATGATTAAATATTAATTAATCAAGTAATTAAAGATTAATTAAGTTACAGTTAAAAATTAAATTAGTTAAATAATTAGAGGTTAATTAATGGGTTATTAAGGATAAATTAATTTGTAATTAATATTATTTAATCTAAGTTTAATTACTTAAGAAAATAATTAAAGGATTGTTAATAGTTAGTGAAGATCATTAACTAGGATTATTAAATTATTAATTAATGTGATTAGTTTTTAGGGTACTTTTGGTACAGGTCCTTATTAAGTTTCAAAATTCACGAAAAGTCCTTCACTAAATTTTAGTGTAAATTAGGTCCCTGTTTTTTATTCACGATTATTGCAGAGCATGATGCAACATTTCATAAAAGTTGCTGACATTTCCGAAACATTTCTGTACACTGTGAACATAGTGTATGAAAATTGCTGAAATGTCAACACTTATTTATAAAAGTTGCTGATATTTCAACAACATTTATATACACTGTGAACACAGTTTATGAAAGTTGCTGAAATATCAGCACTTATTTTTAAAAATTGCTGACATTTCAGCAATAATTTTTCTTTGTTTTTACAATAAAACTTTGACACAGATAGTTGCTGAAATATCAGCACTTATTTATAAAAGTTGCTGACATTTCAGCAATAATTTTTCTTCATTTCCAGAAAATAGGGACCCGCTTTACAATGAAACTTTAACAGGGACCCGCTTTACAATATGAAAGTATGATAGGGATGCCTTCCTAATTTCCACTAGTTTTTAATAAATAATTAGATCGATTAATTAAAGATAATCAATTGTGAAATTAGTTAAGTATGATTACTTAATGAATTAATTTAAAGGAATTAATTACTTAAGGTAATTAATTAAATGAATTTGATTAGTTTAAGTTGATTAATTAAGTTTAATTAATTTTAATTAATCACTGGATGATTTGTTAGCATAATTACTTAATGTAATAAATGAAGTGTAATTATGTAGTGAAGTAATTAATGGTAATTACCGAATGTAATTAATTAAAGATGATTTAAGTATGATAGTAATTTGGATTAAATTACTTTGTGAAATTAATCAAGGGATTAATTAAGATAATTAATTAAGGAGTAATTAATTTATTCAATGAAGTAATTAAGGGTAGTTAATTACTAAATGTTATTAATCAAGAGTGATTAATAATTATGGTTTAATTAAGGATTAATTTCTTAATGTAATTAATTTAAATAGAATAATTATTTAAAAATGTAATTAGGGATCATTAATTTATATAATTAATGATGTAATTAAGGGTTGATTCATTAAGACTAATTAATCAATAATAAGTGATTTTGAGTAATTAATTAATGTAATTAATTAAGGATTAATGTAATTAATTATAGTTAATTAATTTATAGAGTAATTAAAGATTAATTACTGTATTTGGTTAAGGATAACTAATTTGTGAAATTAATAAAAGGATAATTACTTGAATGTAATTGAAGGTTAGTTAATCAAAGATGATTAATTAAGATGGAAATTAGAGAATGATTAATTAATTGATTTGTAATTAATTAATGATTATGTAAGCAGGATTATAGAATGAGGTAATTAATTTAATTTATTTTAAATTAATTAGAGATGAATTAATTCATTTAATTCATTTTAAATTAATTATTAATGGTGTGATTATTAACCCTTGTTTATATATGGATGGATGATATTGATTCCTTGAATGGTTTGAAATCCCAAATATGAGATAAATAATGCTATGTGATATGGATGCTTTGGTTGAAGTGAATTATCTGCTGTAATGATAATGTCGATTATATATCTGTGATATTGTGAATTATCTATCTGTGTGTATATGGATAATGAATGGAATTGTTTTAACTTTAAAACAACTTGGCCTTAAAAGATACGGTTTGGATTTCGATGAGACCGGGATCGGGTTTCCAGATTTGGATATCTGAAAACCACATCGATCCAAATTAACGATAGGTCGTGAATCTCAAGTGAAGATGAAGATTCAGAGTGCAAGGGTTATTGTCGTTAACTTTGAGAGTGATTCCAAAATGAGTATAACGAGATAATGCCTTCGGTTTCATTCGAACCCTGAACGTACTTGTATGGATTGAATGCTTTCAGAACATCGTCAGGTGGACGATGAGCATTCTAAGAGATGTGTTCTCTAAAGGTAATCGAAGCCTCAAGCCTCATCAACCAGGAATGGCTAAAACAGGGGAGGTGCAGCAAGGCTTCGTGGGTCGCACCCACTGGAGAGTAAGATATACCCCTGTCTAGATGTCCCTTATTATTTCGGCTTAGTGTGCGGTTGGTCATGACAACCGTGGGGTGATCTTATTTGGGACTGTCCAGTAAGGGATGGTTCCGGCCTTGTGTTGCAGGGGAGCGGGCGTACTCCTCGGTACGCTGATCTAGGCCAGGTACTGTGACGGGCGGTACCCCAGTAGCCCTGCCATTGTATGGAATCCAATCTCCAATAAGTGCCCTCGGATTTGATTGTATTACCCACCTTGTTGGCTAGTATGCTGGAATTTAATAGATGTAACAATTTCAACTATTTCTTTTTTACTTGAAAACCCTAGACCTATTATAATATCAATGAATTTCCTATCAAATGTTTGGTTAGCGTAAGGTAAAAACTTTTCCATGTTTATGTGTGGGAAGTCTTACGTGATACCTATGTTTTCAAAGGATTTTCAAAGTTAAGAAACTTTAACCTGTTACTCACACCAGACCCATGTATGACCCGGAGTTTATCTTCTGTTTTTCTTAAACTCTCGGGTACTCAAATTTTTACAAGTAGCCAAGGGATTCAGGTTAGCTTTGACGATTTATGGAGGAGTAATGGAGCAGGAGGCTTCAGTGTACAGATATATAGTTTTCCACTGTGTTGGTATCTCTGTGTTGTATTTGAGTTGTATCGAGTTGTATTAACTAGACAGGTGTTATAACTGTCTAGTATATGATGTATTATATGTGTAACTCTGATTGATGTTGTATATCAGGTAATATTTATGTGATTAATATAATTTATTCGTTCCGCTGTTGAGATTCTGATGTTGTTTCTTCTTTCTTCTTTATCTTTTCTCTTTTCTATCCCTTTCTCTCTTAAAGATGATGCAACTTTCTGTTGATAGAAAGTTGGGTCGTTTCAAATTTATTTAAGTAAATTTTAATTTAAATAAGTCGATTCGAAAACCTATCTTCCAAATACGATGGAATTGGCTCCCAATATATATTCCATTGTGTTCGAATAGGGGTAAAACATTATAGACGTCAGGCGGCACGCTTCGATCGGAGTTCGAAAAAATTTCGAATAAATAGTGCGTGAAATTTTCTATTAAAGGACTTCACTATTTTCTTTTTTCACTCAAAACCCTAACCCTAGGGTTAGGGCCGCCGCCATTATATTTCAATAGCCAGAAAACACCCACCTTCATCCCCTCCGATCTCCTCATCCATCCACTTTCATCGAAAATGTCCAACAACAAAAATGTCAAGCTCGATGAGTACTTCACATCCAACGGTGATGATTTGAATTCACGATGTAAATCAACGGCAAATGTTGTTCAAAGGCCGTGCGTTCGTGTGCATTTTTCACGATGAATAGGCAACTGAGCTTCACATCGTTCATCCTGAAGGTGGAGCTCGTGGTGGCGCTTCGAACGGTGATAGTCGATCAACCTTCGGCGTGTCGGGGAGGAAGCGACGTTCGAAGTTGTTGAACGACGATAGGTTGTTGCTCGCATACGTGAAAATAAAGGAAGAAGGAAGAAAATGATATGTGGCCGCGATCTGATGTAAATGAAACGAACAGCTACGATGCAACTGAGGTTAAATAAAAAAAATTGTAAATTATATATTTAAATCGTATAATCTTTAAAAAAAATCATATCTTCTTCATACGAGGTCGAAAATTGATGAAACGAGTTGCGTCGGGTTCGTATTGACGAACACTACGCGATGGAGCTGGAATGGAGTTGATTGGAGCTAGTGGAAATTTTGGGTAAATTTAAACGCTCGTTTAATTTTATTCGGAATAAAACGCTACAACGACGATTGGAATCAAAGTGAGTACAACTCACTCTATCTGACTCGCTTATATTTTTATATAAGTGAGAATAAATTTATTTTATGCTGATTGATGATTGTTTGGATAATATAAGATATTATATATATATATATTGATTGGTTTGGATATATTCCTGCCTATTGGAGTAGATAAGACCCTATACATTCCCGTGTATGAGCGGATGACCTTTTGTACGCGCGTCTGCCTCGAAGCGGACATTGTACATATTTTCTCATATGTATATTTGTTGCAGGTGATAGGTTGGAGGGATCCAACTGGATTCCTTACCAGTGTTGATTTTATTTACAGATATTGATATATATGTTGTTATCATATGATATATGATGTTTTGGATGCCAGGATTGATATGATTGATGCGATCACCTTGTTAAGCATTTTTTAAGCTCTGGGCCTATTTTTGGAATTTGAAAATATTAAAGTGATGATTTCAAAATTTAAAAATATTAAATTGATGATTTCAATTTAATAAGGATTTCAAAGTGATTTTGAAAATATACGATTTTTGAATTGTCGAGGAAATGAATTTATTTTAAATAAATAAGAAGTTATAATTTTTATGTTATAAAAATTATGATTTTTATGAAATATAAGCAAAATATGATTTTTGAGATATGGATTTAACTATTTTGTAAAATAAGTTAAATTGGGATTTTGGACTTACTATAAATGGGTTATCTATATAAGATTTATAAAATTAATATTTTATACAGGAGTTTTATAAGTGTTAAAATGAAGTTGTAAATGAATCTTATAAGTAAATAAGATTTATAAATTTATGAAGTTATAAAAAGAATGAATTTCTAAATTAGAGAATTATAATTAAATTAACTTATAATTGGATTTTGAGATATAAATGGAATTTGTTAATAAAGGAATTTTATAAATTGATATTTTTATAAAATAGAAATGTGAATTATAAACATTGTTTTATAAATGTGAAATCAATTTAATTTGATAAGTTAAATATGAAAGTTTATTAAAGGAATATATTCACGATTTCGGACAGTGGATAATCCTTTAATAAATGTGTAGAAATAATGAATTTGGGTAAGGAATTATATTCACGATTTTGGATGGAGAATAATCCTTTAAATTAAATAAATATTTTGAAAAGTGATTTTTTAATGGAGTTAAATGGTTTTAAGATGTTTTAAAATGTGTTAAGTATCGAATACATAGATTTCAACATTCATTGTTGAAATAGACGTTTTCGAGAAGTAAGGAAAGCAGGGACTATAACACTATTGTTATAGTAAATGATTTTCGAAAGGAGATGTTTTGTATGGTATATGGGATTTATATATCTATCTAATTATCGAATCCCTATACTGATGATTTTGGGTTGTCATAACGATGTTTTACGCAACATTTGTTTTGACCCAAATAAATATGTTTAAGAGAATGTTTTCCTTAAAGAATAAAATATATACTTAATCATGATTTAATATATGTAATATTTTCTAAGTGTTGAAAATAAAGAGAATTGTGAATTACTTATTATTAAATAAGTATATAGAGATGTTTTCCAAATATAGAATATTGAAATGGTTTTGGAATATATATTTTTAAATATAATTTGAAGCAAATATTTGGAAAGTGATTTAATTAATAAAAGATTAATTAAAAGGCCCTAGTGATTGCTTATAGTGCTAAATATTTGTTTGTTTGCTTTGATAGTTAAATAACCGACTATCAAATTTGGCCATTTTAGTTCCTCGACTTGATGTGGGAACTATTTAGTCACACACTTAGTATGTAGCCATCTGTGTAGGCTTGTTTATCATTTGTGTTCAGGATGTTGATTCTATAGTGCGAAGTATTACTCCAATCTATCGAGCTTCCGTCTTGGCTGAAGGATAGCAAGTTGAAAGTTGGAGACGTGATAAGTCTATGAGACTTAGTTTCTATGTGAGGTTGAGAAACACCTTTGGATTGTTGGAGCGAAGAGACCGAGATCATATTTATCTGAAAACCACTTTGGACCAACATTTATACGGCGATTGTGCAGGTTGGCCGATGATATTGATGTTTAGGATTTTCATAGTGAAGGACTGCTTGCTGATCATTTGGGGTTAAAATCCCAATATACATATAGTAGCAATAGTCTCTTCGTTATGAAATATCCAGTGCAAGAACTATTCGCTACTAATCCTAAGGATTTCCCGACAGGATATGGTAAGAGAGTAACTCTGGTTTGTCCTGTTCCTGGACAACCTGTATGGATGAATGTCTGACATTGCATTTTCTGAGATTATGTAGATTGGTTTTTACAAACATACATCTGTTTGGTGGCGAAGAAGGCAACTTCTCTTAGCTTAACACCCTTCCTTGAGACGTACGTGCTCAAGGGTTGTATTTTTGTGAAAGGCAATTAGTAGTCAACGGAAATGGCGAATGTGGCATTCAAAAGTGATGTGATATGTGATATGTGAAAGGTAATCGTTACCTCAGTCCTCATCAACAGAAAATGACCGAAATAGGGTTAGATGTGGCAAGGCTAAGTGGTTCATTCCCAATGAGGATATGATCGTCCCCTTCTAGATATATTTCTTTCCGCTATGACGTTCGGGATGTAAATTATTGTGGATGTATGCTATGAGGGCCCTCGGAAAGGTCGGTAACGACCGGGGGATGATATATTCGGTACTACCTAGTTATAGAGGTAGGTTGGTCTTGTGTTGGTAGAGGTTCCTTTGTGATGTTCCTCGGTACATTCCTCTAGAGATGTACTGCCAGAAAGTAGTCCCTTCACCTGGTCATTTGTATGGAAATCCAAACTCCGCTATGTGCCTGCCATTTTGATTATATTACCCATGTTGGGCTATATGCTGGAATTTAATAATGGTAACAATTTCGGCAATGATTAATATTATTTGTATACTAGACACTAGTATAATATAACATGATTTGATATGAAAGGTTTTAGTTATCGTAAGGTAAAAACATGTCCGTGTTTATGTGTGGGCGTTTCTTACGAGATACTTTTGTTTTGAAAGGAAAAGTTTGGTAATTTAATAAATTCAGTTGAGTGTGTTTCTCACGCTAGTTTACTAGACTGATCCATGCATTCTTCCCTTTCAATGCTCGGGTCAGACCGAGTATATTTACAGGTTCAGATTTGGTGCTTTTGGAGCTTCAGCAGGAGAGCTGGAGATCTTCATATTCGTATATACGTATTTATTTATTATCTGCTGCTTTGTTATTTATATTATCAGCAATTGTAAGGACTGGTTATTATAATTGTCCAGGCTGATGATTAGTGATTGATTGTTGAACTCTGATTGATGTATGTATATACAGTTTCTATTTTGTAAAGATCATTGATATGATATAATATGTTTTCCACTGCGATATGAGATTCTGTATTGTTCTGTTTGGTTCTCTCTTCTCTCTTTCTTCTCTTCTCTTCTTCTTTCTTCTTTTCTTTCTCATGACTTTTCGTTAGTCTGTGCTTTTTGAGTCGGACATGTGTGGTTTATTGTCGATTCAAAGGGTACGGATTTGCCAGTTCGTCACAAGTTCCTTACCTTATCATAGTATGGAATCCATTTTCCCATACGTGCCTTTACTGTTTTGATTGTAGAACCTAGTATGCTATTATTTATTTAATGTAACAATTTCAGCTATGATTAATAAGTATTTGTAACATTATTATAATATCGCTAGATTTTATATACAAATGTTTTGGTTATCGTATGGTAAAAACCCGTCCGTGTTTATGTGCGGCGAGGTCTTACAAGATGCCTTTGATTTAAAGGTTTTATAAAGTTAAAGACTTATGCTTTACTCATGCCAGACCCATGTCTGGCCCGGAGTTTATTTTTCCTTTTTCCTAAACTGTTGGGTGCTCAAATTTGAATGGGTAGTCAAGTAATTTAGGTTTTCCAAAGATTCATCTTGGAGGAGCTTGGAGTAGGTGACTTCATCTATAGCTAGTTATTTTTCCTTTTTCCGTTGTATTATATGTATAATGTATCAGTAGGTAGGGACAGGCTGTTATAACTATCCTAGCCTAGAATTTGTATTAGTATAACTCTGATGCAACATTTTGAAATGACTTTGTAATTTATTATGTTGAGTAATATATAATGTTCCTTGCATTATGAGATTCTATGTTGTTTTAGTTTTTTCTTTTCTATCTTTTCTTTCTTTCATCCCTAATGACCTGTCTTTCGAACGACTAAATGATCGACACACGAATATCAAGGATTTGTTAAGTGTCGTCTTTGGTAGTAAGAAAGTCGGATCATTACATTTGGTATCAGAGCTTAGGTTGAGCAAACACCTAGGCTTTGGTGGGGTAAACTCATTATAGATAGGGTCAGCAGTGCTTTAGAATGAGTCTGAGTGTAATATATATATATATATATATATATATATATATATATATATATATATATATATATCTGTGTGTGTGTATGAGTGCGTATTGTTAGTGAATAAAAATGTTTTATATTGTATTGTTTGGCCTATCGAGTGGCTTAAGAATTCTGGTCGATGCACCTAATCAACATTATCGATAGGGATTTCCTAAACACTTAAACAAGTTAAATTGACATAATATTGTTTTAAATTTGGTGAATGAAATAATTTTACCAAGAAATATATTTTCTATATATAAAAAGGGATGATTTTCAAAGTCTATGTAGTTATCTATGAGGAGAGTGGGTTAGGAGTTAATGATATTTAAATTATTAGCATTTAGGGTTTAAATAGTCATGCTCGTACAGTTTTGAGCATTGATTATTATCAGATTTAATAATAGATATCCTTTTTACATCATGGGTTGGGTAGATAGAATTTGTAGAAACATTGAATCGAATACCTTGTGAATTAAGTTTCACAATTTTACTATAAGGCATTCGACGATATGTAGGGTTAAAATTTTAATTTTAATAAAGGTGTTTATTAAAAAAATCTTCATATAGTTTTATAAGATGAATTAAGAGAGATGATTTTATAAATCAGAACTATTAAATATGTTTTAAAAATGAAATGGGTTTTGAGAATGTTAAATCCCAATGGCTTTGAAAAATTCTAAATGATTTTAGAAAGTAGCGGTAATCTTTCTTAGGGATATTTGAAGATACAGATATTTTAAAATAAAGTTTGAGAGTAAGGTTCCCTTTGGACAGTTCGGGAATAAGTCTTGATCTGTTTTGTAGTGATCAGAATAATCTTCTAAGTGACAATCAAATGTTTGCTTAGGTAGATATGATGGTGCACTCAGTAAATTATCCTCTTTGTCATTGTACAATCGAGATGAGTTCAAATCCGAATGAATCCAAAGCAAGTGGATGATTTTGTTAAAAATTATTTGTTTATAAATAGTGTTGTTCCAGGAAGAAAATTGGAAAAAGAAGAAGTATTTATTTATTAACTAGTCCGAGTGTCTCGGAAATGACTAAAAATGTGTAAGAGATGTATTCGGATGGCAAACACTTCTCTTGAGTATTGCCCTTCTTAGTAAAGGGGTAGATGGTACTATTTGGTAGGACCCAGTTCCTTGACATCGTTTTAGAGTTACTTGTGCTATATGTATATTTCCAAAAGGTTTTCGAAATAAAACCTGGATATTGTGTTCTTGGATCCCTTAAAAGGAAGAGTTTTCAAAATAAAAAGATATTTTGAAGGTGGATAAATAAATGAAGTTTTAATTAGGTTAAATTTAATAGGGAGGTTTAATAAAATTTGTTTATTTAAACTTTGTCTTTTGATTTTAACATCTAGGATGTGAAGAATTATTTGATGTTATCAGGCCAGCTAATAGACATTTTTACCTTAGTAGTGTCTAAGAAAAAGTAGAATCTAGGATGGAGTTTGGATACCGGCATCCTACTCTTCTTAGCTACTTACCAGACCAATTAGGGTAAAGAGGTTGATTTGGTCGACTTAGTTTCAAGACCCAAATCATTTTTGGCCTACATCTAATAGTTAAAAATTAAGTAGAACTAAAAATTAGTTTTTGAATATACTCTTAGGATGTAGAAGAGTATTACATAAGTTAATAAGTTTAAAAATTGATTCTTATGAAGCATGGTGGGAGGGTAGAAAGTAGTTAGATAGTAAGAATCTTTAGATCAGTACGTAGGTTGTATGAAGATCATTTCTCCTTTTCACATAGTTCTCGATCCTAGATTCGAGTATATGACTGAAGGTGTTTTACACCATTCCGAATAAGGATTTATCACTCGATTTGACGACGAGCGTTAGTGTGGTTTCTTACATGGAACCAAAAATTGTCCATTATAGTTTATGGCTATGTAAGGAGAACAGAGGTTTCTAATTAAGAAGCCTGATCAAAGTCTGCACTAGGAAGTTTGGTGAGCGATACTAGTTCGGAAGTGAAGTTATGTGTTCGAGTGAATGATCAAATTAGATTTTACATGGGAATGATCTATGTACATCAGACGAATTGATGAACAGTTTAAGTGTTTTTGGGAATTAGGGTTGTGGAATAATTTCGGGGATGAAATTCTTTTAAGGGTGGACAAGTGTAACGACCCAGAATTTTACCGCCGTGATTTGCGAATATTTAATAAATTTTAAATGTTAAAATAATAGGTTTTATAACCAAATATATATATATATATATAACTCTTTTAAATAATAACAAATGATGGTAAAATAGATTTGTAACTATAGGATCGATTTCACCCTAGAGGGGGGGTGAATAGGGTGATACTAATAATTATAAAAAATTAATGTGGAAGTGTATAAAATAATCGCAACATAGATAATAGCAGAATAGTAGCAGCACAGATAATAGCAGAATAATAAAAACAGAAATAGAACAGCACAGATTTACCCAGCTTCGGCAAAACCCTGCCTACGTGCTGCCCCCAAGGTTCCGACTAGAAATTAAGTAGTCGGATGCTTACACACGAAAACTTGCGACACCCGATATCAACTAACCTAACTCTATGCTTAAAACCCTGCCACAACTCAGCCACTAAGTTGCGAATTTTCGAACTACAACATCGTAATTCGTCCCCTAGTCACGCGACTAGAATTTACAAAATTTAAAATAAAAATACAAATTAAAAGCAACTAAAAAAATAGAAACCCTATTTTAAATATTAAAGCCCAAATGAAAATACAAGTCAGCCCAAATAATGATAAGAATTTCCCCTTCTCCTTTTTATGTTGTTCGGCCGGTTCCTTGTATTTGCGTTGAAAAAATGGTTGCGTCTTTCTTCTTTCATTCCTCTTTCTGATTTAGGGTTTCTGAGAAATTGAGCACCCGACTTTGTTGATCGATTGAATAAATGTTTAGAGTTGATTGCTTTTTCAATCGATCGTTTCTTCGATTTGGACACGGCTCCTTCTCGATCGAGTTCGACTTGAATTGGTATGTGATTTTCTTTTTGCTTTCGTTTATATGTTAGAACTCGATTGATTTTCTGCCAATGATGTTAAAGGGTTTAAATAGGGTTCAATTCCCTAAATATTCGATCGTCTATATTTACTTGAATTCGTCAATTGATTTTTCTCGGCCACTTGATTATGCTTGAATGCTTGAGATTTCTCTGACTTGTTCAATTCATATATGTTGTTGCTTGATTTTCAAGGCTTTGAATTGCTTTGACGATGTTGATTTATCTTGGTCATCATGGCTTTGAATTGTTCAATTTTCTATGCTCGGCCACTTTGATTTTGTGAAAATTTGACTTTGACTTCGTTCTTGTTTGATCACTGTCCTTTTGTCCACTGCATTTGTTGTTTACGACTTGGTCTTGTAGTCTACATTGTTCGGTTCAATAATTCTTTGCTCTGTGACTAGAATACTGTCACTGTTCACTAGACCTGGTTACATGTGCACTGTCTATATATATATATCTGTGTCTGTGTATTTGAATATGTATAAATGTATTCTTGTTTTACTGTGTTTTTTGTTTGAGATATGACCATGCTTCATTGTATATGCATTTTGTAACTGAGTCTGTCGAATTACATTTTGGTTTCAGTTGAATCTGGTTTGTAGCCTCACACTTGAATCTTGTTGCTGCTGAAACTTGAACTGTTACATATATGTGTGTGTACATGCCTGTAGCATTTTCGACCTGATGCTTGTATCACATATTTCCACTGAAATGATGCATGCTTCGATGTCTGGTGTTGTTTGGAACATGTGACTTGTTTGCAGTGTTGTTTCATTGTTTCTATTGCATCGGGTTGCACTGCTTGCATATCCATATGAACTTGTTGTATCACCATATATGTACGATTCTTGATGTCTTCGTGTTTACTTGAGTGTGGTCTGTGCCTTTGTGCCATGCTGTACATTTGAACTGGATTGGGTTGTGGCCTTTGTTGCATGTCACCATGTGTACACATGCATATGCATGTGTGTGTGTATGTTGTTGAGACTTTTCCATGATCTAATTGTCTTTGATTTTGTTCCAGAGCTTTACTGTTGAGGCTTTGTTCATTCTTGTGTGGTATACAAGTCTGGTTGCTCCTAACCATTTTATTGCATTCATGTTGTTGAGCTTCTGTTTTACTGTTGATCTTCATTGTAACATCTTTTCTTCTTCGATCTATCTTTTTGTGACCCTTTGAGTTACATAGCTTCTGTGATGACCCGGTATTTTAGCAGTATTATTTTAATAAATATTTAATCCAATTATATAAAATGTAAACTGATCATTTTAAAAATAAATATGAGCTTTGAAATAATTGCCATTTATTTATATAAATTTGTATTTTGAAAAGAAAATATGATTTTGAAAATTTAAAATAAATCTTTTAATAATGTTTAAAATGAAATTTTATCTTATATAATTAAATTAAAGTATTTTACTTTGTTTACATTTGATAAATATACATATGGACACTAATGTTTAAAAGAAAATCAAAGTCTACATAAAAGAAAAATATCTATAGATGAAACAAAGATGTACTTACAAACATCAATAGGATTATATGTAAACAAAAATGGGAACATAAGCAATTAATGCTATCTATTCTTAAGCCTAAATCAAAATCACTTCATCCCAAAGGAAGTTGTCTGGTCAAAAAAAAAAGGTAGGTAAAGAAAAAAAATCTCTGACTAAAGTTTACTAAAACAGATAATACCTTCCCTTGTACACAACTTTTCTTTTATATATACATCTATTGTAACTCCAGTTCGTTCATAACTCAGCAAGCTTGATAAAAAGTAAATATCTTCATTTTTACAAACTCAAACAACCCATTCAACAACAAGGCCATTCGAAATATCTATAAATCATTTTAGCTCAAAATGTTGACTGGCCAAAGAAAGAATAAAACTATGTACAATGTAGTATGAAATTATGAAGAAATATATACATATAAAATGAATACCAGTTTGTACATGAAAATAAACAATGAGATAAGTATGAGCTTGTAGAACAAGCCAAGTGATAAATGCCAGCACACATTTATCTTATCAGCCACCAACTGGAAGAAAAAAAATCTCTGAAATGTGGTACAAATGTATAATCTATATTGTACAAAATAATATTACTTGTAAGCTGCTTTCTTATATATAAAATTCCATCTCAGTTTCGAGCTTCATCACTAAGCAAACCTGATATTTATATTATCAAAAACTTAAACAACATTCAAACTTAAAAAACAAAATCAAAGATGGATTCAAGACCAATATAAATCAAGTCTTAAACTCATCTCAACAATTCAAGATTTAACAAGCCTGGAAACAAGAACATGCTCTCTGTTCTCTGTTTTAAAATGGTGAGTAAACTGCTACTTTTTAAATGTTTGAATCTTTTTAAAGTTGATTATTGTGATAAAACATTGAAATAACTACGTAAAATTTGAGTGCATGCTGGAAATATGTTAGTATATAGATAAGTATGCAGTTGTTTGAACAGGTATGACTGTTCTTAGAGATACAAACTTATGTTTAGTACAGATTTCAAACCTCCTCTGTTCAAGCATTAAGTGAGTACACTAGATTTTAAAAACAGTTTAACATTTTGATTATAACTTGATGCTTATGAAAATGAGGTGCGGATATGGTTATTTGTGTTTATAAGAATGAATGCATATGTATATATATATGTTGTGTTGTGAATAAATTTTGTTCTCTGTATCTCTATACAGGCTTTTAAATTTAAAAGGAAAATTCATACCTCTTCAAATGCTTGGTGTTAGGTTAAAATACATAACAGAAAATGTTTGTAAGGGTATAAATTTAATTTTAAAAATAGATTTATTGATATATATAAACTGTTATTCTAGAAATGTTTGAATTTACAGGTCTGATCAATTCATAGGCAAAAATAATTTGTCAGGAATTTATGAACAAATTTTATAACCTGATTCTAATGTGAAATCCATGAATTTAGAAATGTAAATTGTGAATTTTAGATTGAAAATGAATGAGGTATTATGGAATGATGGTTTTCGACATTTTCGTCGACTGGGGGTGATCGGCGGCATCGGGATGTTCGGCGTTTGGGCTGGAGGATGCCTGAGGCATGGGGGTCTCGGGAAAAATGTTGATGGATTTTATTTGTGGCCATGGTGGCCGGAATGGGGTAATCTAGGGTTTAGTGATGGGTTTTGGATCATCGGAGTGTAGAGGTCGTTGTGGCGACTGTGAAGCACCGGGATGAATCGCGATGGGGGGATTTGGTGCGTAGGCCTAGGGCGAGGTGATGGTCGGAGTGACAACGTCTCTGGCGACCCGAGGCGATGGCGCGGAGGGGATTTCTGTTTGGGTAGGACTGTTTTGGTTGAATCGACATGCTCGATTTCAAGTTGATGGTTGATGCTGGTTTCTGGGTAGTGGAGAACCTCGGCGAAGTTGTCGCCGACTTGACGGCGATCGGAGCAGGGGCCGGGGGTGACAGGAGCAGGCGTGCACGTGCACGATGTATCAGGAGAGAGAGAGGAATTTGGGAAGGAATCGTTCGCTCGGGTCGTGCTCGAGTATTTCGTGGGCTGTCTCGAGTAAGGACTCGAGTGGGAATCGTGAGAGTTTATCACGTTTCCAGTTTTTTTTACTTAAACTAAAATCTAAGTTGAAAAAAAAAAGAAAACAGAGAGAAGGTGGGTTTGACTTGGAGCAGGACTCGGGTGGAAGTAAAGTGGAACCCGAAGCATGTTTTAACAGAAAAAAAAAAGTTGTTAAAGCAAAATTTTGGAAATTTAAAGAAATTTAGTTTAAACTTTCTTATATAAATTTCTTCTATACATGTTTTCTTAACGTTTGTCTGAGAGTTATATAATTTGTTAACTTTAAATTATTTAGTTAAAGTTTTATTTTATTTTAAATTTAATGATTTAAATGAAGTAAGTTATTTAAAGATAAATGTTTCAGATAATGTTAATGATTTTTAAAAATCATTAATAGAAGATAATGTTTATCTTAAAGTCGGTTAAGTTTTAATGGGTTAAGATTAATTAATAAGATAATAAAAGGGAAGATAATTAATTTAATAAATTTGATTAAGGTTTATGAATTAATAATAAAGGGGTAATTAATTAGGTAAATAAGGAGATTAATTAAAAGTTAATGTGAATGGTTAAGACTAATTGATCTATGGGGTAATTAAAATTAAAGAAAAATTAATCAGGAGGATTAATTGAGATGGACGATTTTAAGAAACATTTATTAACTGGGTTGAAATTAATTAATGTTAAGTAAGCAGGATTTGGGTAATTCAAGGGAGTAAGTTGGTGATTGATTTAATTGGAGATTAATTAAATAAATAAATTAAGAATTATATCCTATAATCTTGCTTATGGATGGATTGAATGTTAATGGATGAATTGAATTGGTAGATATCTCTGATGTGTGATACTTTGAGATATGGGATATTTTGGTTGAACAGTGATATTATGGTTTATCTATCTGAGATAAATTGTTTAGTGAATACGAAATCCTGAATATAAATTTAACTTGCACAACTTGTTTAATGAATAACTTTGGATTCGAAGAGACCGGGGTCGGGTATTAGTAAATTCCCGAAACCACTTCGATTCTGTATAGATTGATATGTGAAATCAATAGGATGGTATGGAATGATTTAAGTGAATTGGACCATGTAATCTAAGTTTTGGGTACTTAGAAATTGATATATGAAATAAGTGATGTCTATAACAAATTGTGAATTTGTAAATTTGATACGAGTTACCCCGGGTTTTATATAAGTTGTATACTTTTGTATTCCATGTTAAATGGGTTTACTCACGCTGGTTTCCAGCCTGACCCGGGTGTTACTTTGTTGTAATGCTCGGGTCAGACCGAGTATTACAGATTTTCAGGTAAGGACGTTCTGGAGCTCAGGGCGAGCTGGATGGCAGGACGTATGGAGTGTTTCCGCTGTGACTATTATTTTTGTTTATCTGAGATATTTGATTTGTATATGCTCAGTGTTGTGTATAAGAGTAACTCTGATGTATTATAAAATGTAAATTGACAGATATAGTATTCTTTTGTAAACTGTTATTATTTCATATTATATTTTATCCGCTGCGAATGTGAGGATCTGTGTTGTGTTTCTGTTTCTTCTCTTCTATCTTTTTCTTCTTTTTCATAACTATCTGGAATTTTCGGGATCGAAAATTCCGGGTCGTTACAGTTGGTATCAGAGCAAAGGTTAAGCAAGAACCTTGGCTCTGGTGGGTATACTCATATAGATAGGGTCAATAGTACCCTAGAATGAGTTGAGTGTATATATATATGAGAGCGTACTTGTTATTTTCATATATAAAGATTTCAAATGATTTTTATATAAGATTATATTTGATATATAAAGCAATATTCCTTTTAATAAATATTAAGGTAATTGGTGTTAAATCATTGGAATCAAATAGAATAATGAGAATTAAGAGTTAATAGTAATACAACCAAATTGTAATCGAATAAAGATAAATATTGAAAAGGATCCAAACTGAAATTAAAATCCTGAATTTGTAAAAATGTTTTCAGAATAAAGATGATAATGAATTGGTTTCCTGATATGATAATCTTGGTTATTATCATAAATGATTGTTGTATTTAATAATGGAATGTGTGTTAATGAGTAAGCAAAATAAAATGTGTTAAGGATATAAACTTAGATGAGTATAACTTGTAAGTTAGAACAGATTTAAATTGTGAAGTTTAAACCTAAGTTTAGAAACATTTGAATTGTTTCAAAGTGTTTAAAGAAAAGAATAAATAATATTGTTAGAATATACTTGAATGTGATCTTATTTTAAAATAAGGAGTTGTTTGAAAACTTAAAAAGAGATCTGTCTTAAATTAAAAACCAAAGGTGGTTTAAATTTTTAAGTATAGCCTGGTGGGCTAAGAAATAAAGATGTATACATAGTTACAAAGATTGTTTGAAATAAACTCTAAATGTTGAGTTTTAAATTTGGATGGGATGTGATACCCAAAGTGATAAGTTTTTGAACTTATAAAATTACTAATGTGAGATTTAAAGTTTGAAATGGGAATTCAAATTAGGTAAGGTTGTCTGGATTGAGTAAAATGGAATTTAACTTTAGGAAAGTTAAATAAGTTAATAAGCAACCTGAATTGAAATTTCAAGATGAAATTGGGAGTTTGAGTAATCTCAAAATGGGTTTGAGATCCGAAAATTAGGAATGGATGGATGATTTAAAATAAATTGGATGATATCATCCTATTGTTATTAATAATCTTTAAGTTGTGAATTGGTTTGTTTAATTGAATGAGAAATGAAGTGCGGTAATATATCCCTTATTGTGATAAATAGGGAAATTAAACTTTAATTTGGAATTAAAGATATGGAATTATTTTGAACTGAAAATTTGAATAATTGAATTTAAATTTGTTTAAAAACTGGTTTTAAACTGGGAAATAAAATTGGGTAATAAATTGAATTTTTAAGATAAAATTGTTTGAACTCTTATTTGAACATTGAAATAAGTTAAGTAAAGATAACTTAAAATGGAATTTTGAGAATTGGACTCAGAATTAAATTGTTTAAAGATTTGGATTATTAATTTTAAAATAAAGGTTAATTTGATTTAAGGGGTTAAATCAACTTTTGAAAATTTAACTCGAATTTATATAATTCGAGATGGTTTAAAATTTAGATTTAAATTAAATTAGTTCAAACTGAATTTGATTTGAATTAATGGGAATTGTGATTTATGATGGATAAGTATAAAATTCAAATGAGAAATTTGAATTGGATTAATTTGAAATAAAATTGAAGTTATTCAAATTGGGATTGAGTCAATTTAAATGAAAGTGGGAATTTAAGTTGAATTGATGGAAATGGAGATGGGGTATTAAATAGTTGACTCTGGACTATTTTCAAAATAAATTGTTTTAATATAAATCTGTTTTTCCCAACTATTTACTACAACTTTTCTTTTTAAACCTAAATCTATCTTAAGCTTGTTTTACAATTACTTTTGAACTATTTAACCATTTTACAACTGATTTATAAACTGATTACTGTTTTCAACTGTTTTATAAATAATTACTATTTTTCAACTATCTTACAACTACTTAACTATTTTACTATCTATTTTTCAGTTAGTAATTATTTTTTAACTACTTATCTATTTAAAAAAAAATTTCAAGCTATTTTTCTAAATTTAAGCTAGTCGGAGATCAAACTGTTATTGATTAAATACCCAACTGAGATAAGAATTGAAGTGATAATCCGAATGGGGATTAAGGCAAATGTGAATAAGTGAATAAAATCAAAGTGAATGTGAATAGAGAAAAATTGATTGGACTGATAACCAATGAAGATAAATACGTAAGATGTACGTATATTATTCTATTCGCATAGTGATTTGATCCAGATTCGAGCACAGAATTTCGAGATAGTATTATCGATCCGAGTTGGGATTTTTCGCTCGATTTTCAACGGCGAACCTGGATATGGATTTTTGATTGGTTCTGGATATTCTCTATCATAGTTGTGACTATGCAAGGAGAATGACGGTTTCTGATCAAGAAACCAGATCTGAGTCCGCACTAGGAAGTCGAATGAACGATACTAGTTCGGAAGTGAAATTGTGTGATCGAGTGAGCGATCAGATTGATATTGCGTACGAATGATATGGGGACATTGTACGGGTTTGAATGAAATTGGCATTGAAAATTTGTGGATAAATACTGAAAAGATTTTTGAAATTGAAAGTATATTTTAAGAAATTGACAATGAATAAAGGTGGAAATTGATTTTGAAGTTGTAGATAAAAGGTTATAAGATGATTTTTGAAATGGGAAATATATTGTGAATATATGAGGAACTAAAATAAAATAAATTTAAAAATTTATATTTCTATGGTAGAAATTAACTTTATGGAAATAAAGTGGAAATTGAATATTTTTCTGAGTTAAAGTTTACTTTATAATAAAAGTAAGAAATTTGGCAAGTGACTTTATAAAGTAATCAAATTTGAATATTTGATTGGGAATAAACAAAGTTACGTATCTTTGTTATATATGATAAAACTCCCCTTATTGAATCCATTGCCAGAAGAAAAGGGTTTTTGAAAGTTTTGAAGTATACAAAGGAAACTTATATAAGTATAAAGTGATTTAAAGATTAAGAAAATTATATATATGAATATATATATAAAAGATTTTATGGAAATGGTTTTGAGAAAAAGGTTTTGGGAACCTTTGGATTTGGAAAAGGCTTTTGATTTTTGGATAAAATCAATATTGGGATTTGGGAAAGCCTGATTTGTGAATTATCGATTTTGAGAATCGATTTTGTGTAAAAGCATTTATATGAGATTCATACTAGGTGTATGATTTGGAAAATACTATATGTGTATAGTATAAAGTGTTTTGAGATTTGCTCTGGGGAAAAAGGCGCTCCCTTGAAATGAACTTCTCAGGAGTGCCATTGGGTGGTACTGCCTTGAGCCCCAAGGGGGGGTTTCTAAAGTTGATCCTGTGAGGAGTCCGGACAAAACTAGTTCCTGAGGATTATTTGTGTAGCGAAAGTCGAGGGGCTAGTGCCCACAGAGGCATTTGGGTTATGCTGTGACGACAGTATAACTCGATGTCACTGCGATCTACTGCAGACCATAGCGAAAGTCGTGTGTGCCGCTGAGAGCCAACAGTCTACGTTTGATTTTATATCGGTAGACTGCGACACTATGGTAACATAGCGAAAGTCGTGTGTGCCGCTGAGAGCCAACAGTCTATGTTTGATTTTACATCGGTAGACTGCGACCTATGTAGAAGTGGAGAAGTTTCATTTGACAGCGAAAATCGTGTGTGCCGCTGAGAGCCAACAGTTACATGGACTTTTGCTGCGACGGCAACGTAACCCTGGATGTAACTGCGATCTGTTGTGGGTTCCATGGTGTAATTAGTTACATGGACTTTTGCTGCGATGGCAACGTAACCCAGGATGTAACTGTGACCATGGATGGGTGTGATGATTTCCAGAGCAATTTCACTAAAGATATTTCCTCTATTTTCGAAACTGTTTTCTATATTTTCAAAAAAATTATTTTTCAAATTATTTTCACTAGATGTTAAAAACGGGTCTGCCAAGCACTTATAGATTTTCAGTCGTACGCCTGATCAACGTATGACCGAATTTCTGTGAGAACAAGGATGGACTTGTCAAAACATCGAGTTATAAAAGTATTTTTATAAAAACTATTTTAGAAATATTATATAGAATTTTTAAAGTAGTTCAAAGATGATCAAAGAAAATTTATCTGATTTTAAGCATTTTAATAAATCTGGCTTCGTTCCTTTTCGAGGACGAAAAGATTCAAAGGGGAGAGGAATGTGATGACCCGGTATTTTAGCAGTATTATTTTAATAAATATTTAATCCAATTATATAAAATGTAAACTGATCATTTTAAAAATAAATATGAGCTTTGAAATAATTGCCATTTATTTATATAAATTTGTATTTTGAAAAGAAAATATGATTTTGAAAATTTAAAATAAATCTTTTAATAATGTTTAAAATGAAATTTTATCTTATATAATTAAATTAAAGTATTTTACTTTGTTTACATTTGATAAATATACATATGGACACTAATGTTTAAAAGAAAATCAAAGTCTACATAAAAGAAAAATATCTATAGATGAAACAAAGATGTACTTACAAACATCAATAGGATTATATGTAAACAAAAATGGGAACATAAGCAATTAATGCTATCTATTCTTAAGCCTAAATCAAAATCACTTCATCCCAAAGGAAGTTGTCTGGTCAAAAAAAAAAGGTAGGTAAAGAAAAAAAATCTCTGACTAAAGTTTACTAAAACAGATAATACCTTCCCTTGTACACAACTTTTCTTTTATATATACATCTATTGTAACTCCAGTTCGTTCATAACTCAGCAAGCTTGATAAAAAGTAAATATCTTCATTTTTACAAACTCAAACAACCCATTCAACAACAAGGCCATTCGAAATATCTATAAATCATTTTAGCTCAAAATGTTGACTGGCCAAAGAAAGAATAAAACTATGTACAATGTAGTATGAAATTATGAAGAAATATATACATATAAAATGAATACCAGTTTGTACATGAAAATAAACAATGAGATAAGTATGAGCTTGTAGAACAAGCCAAGTGATAAATGCCAGCACACATTTATCTTATCAGCCACCAACTGGAAGAAAAAAAATCTCTGAAATGTGGTACAAATGTATAATCTATATTGTACAAAATAATATTACTTGTAAGCTGCTTTCTTATATATAAAATTCCATCTCAGTTTCGAGCTTCATCACTAAGCAAACCTGATATTTATATTATCAAAAACTTAAACAACATTCAAACTTAAAAACAAAATCAAAGATGGATTCAAGACCAATATAAATCAAGTCTTAAACTCATCTCAACAATTCAAGATTTAACAAGCCTGGAAACAAGAACATGCTCTCTGTTCTCTGTTTTAAAATGGTGAGTAAACTGCTACTTTTTAAATGTTTGAATCTTTTTAAAGTTGATTATTGTGATAAAACATTGAAATAACTACGTAAAATTTGAGTGCATGCTGGAAATATGTTAGTATATAGATAAGTATGCAGTTGTTTGAACAGGTATGACTGTTCTTAGAGATACAAACTTATGTTTAGTACAGATTTCAAACCTCCTCTGTTCAAGCATTAAGTGAGTACACTAGATTTTAAAAACAGTTTAACATTTTGATTATAACTTGATGCTTACGAAAATGAGGTGCGAATATGGTTATTTGTGTTTATAAGAATGAATGCATATGTATATATATATGTTGTGTTGTGAATAAATTTTGTTCTCTGTATCTCTATACAGGCTTTTAAATTTAAAAGGAAAATTCATACCTCTTCAAATGCTTGGTGTTAGGTTAAAATACATAACAGAAAATGTTTGTAAGGGTATAAATTTAATTTTAAAAATAGATTTATTGATATATATAAACTGTTATTCTAGAAATGTTTGAATTTACAGGTCTGATCAATTCATAGGCAAAAATAATTTGTCAGGAATTTATGAACTAATTTTATAACCTGATTCTAATGTGAAATCCATGAATTTAGAAATGTAAATTGTGAATTTTAGATTGAAAATGAATGAGGTATTATGGAATGATGGTTTTCGACATTTTCGTCGACTGGGGGTGATCGGCGGCATCGGGATGTTCGGCGTTTGGGCTGGAGGATGCCTGAGGCATGAGGGTCTCGGGAAAAATGTTGATGGATTTTATTTGTGGCCATGGTGGCCGGAATGGGGTAATCTAGGGTTTAGTGATGGGTTTTGGATCATCGGAGTGTAGAGGTCGTTGTGGCGACTGTGAAGCACCGGGATGAATCGCGATGGGGGGATTTGGTGCGTAGGCCTAGGGCGAGGTGATGGTCGGAGTGACAACGTCTCTGGCGACCCGAGGCGATGGCGCGGAGGGGATTTCTGTTTGGGTAGGACTGTTTTGGTTGAATCGACATGCTCGATTTCAAGTTGATGGTTGATGCTGGTTTCTGGGTAGTGGAGAACCTCGGCGAAGTTGTCGCCGACTTGACGGCGATCGGAGCAGGGGCCGGGGGTGACAGGAGCAGGCGTGCACGTGCACGATGTATCAGGAGAGAGAGAGGAATTTGGGAAGGAATCGTTCGCTCGGGTCGTGCTCGAGTATTTCGTGGGCTGTCTCGAGTAAGGACTCGAGTGGGAATCGTGAGAGTTTATCACGTTTCCAGTTTTTTTTACTTAAACTAAAATCTAAGTTGAAAAAAAAAAGAAAACAGAGAGAAGGTGGGTTTGACTTGGAGCAGGACTCGGGTGGAAGTAAAGTGGAACCCGAAGCATGTTTTAACAGAAAAAAAAAAGTTGTTAAAGCAAAATTTTGGAAATTTAAAGAAATTTAGTTTAAACTTTCTTATATAAATTTCTTCTATACATGTTTTCTTAACGTTTGTCTGAGAGTTATATAATTTGTTAACTTTAAATTATTTAGTTAAAGTTTTATTTTATTTTAAATTTAATGATTTAAATGAAGTAAGTTATTTAAAGATAAATGTTTCAGATAATGTTAATGATTTTTAAAAATCATTAATAGAAGATAATGTTTATCTTAAAGTCGGTTAAGTTTTAATGGGTTAAGATTAATTAATAAGATAATAAAAGGGAAGATAATTAATTTAATAAATTTGATTAAGGTTTATGAATTAATAATAAAGGGGTAATTAATTAGGTAAATAAGGAGATTAATTAAAAGTTAATGTGAATGGTTAAGACTAATTGATCTATGGGGTAATTAAAATTAAAGAAAAATTAATCAGGAGGATTAATTGAGATGGACGATTTTAAGAAACATTTATTAACTGGGTTGAAATTAATTAATGTTAAGTAAGCAGGATTTGGGTAATTCAAGGGAGTAAGTTGGTGATTGATTTAATTGGAGATTAATTAAATAAATAAATTAAGAATTATATCCTATAATCTTGCTTATGGATGGATTGAATGTTAATGGATGAATTGAATTGGTAGATATCTCTGATGTGTGATACTTTGAGATATGGGATATTTTGGTTGAACAGTGATATTATGGTTTATCTATCTGAGATAAATTGTTTAGTGAATACGAAATCCTGAATATAAATTTAACTTGCACAACTTGTTTAATGAATAACTTTGGATTCGAAGAGACCGGGGTCGGGTATTAGTAAATTCCCGAAACCACTTCGATTCTGTATAGATTGATATGTGAAATCAATAGGCTGGTATGGAATGATTTAAGTGAATTGGACCATTTAATCTAAGTTTTGGGTACTTAGAAATTGATATATGAAATAAGTGATGTCTATAACAAATTGTGAATTTGTAAATTTGATACGAGTTACCCCGGGTTTTATATAAGTTGTATACTTTTGTATTCCATGTTAAATGGGTTTACTCACGCTCGTTTCCAGCCTGACCCGGGTGTTACTTTGTTGTAATGCTCGGGTCAGACCGAGTATTACAGATTTTCAGGTAAGGACGTTCTGGAGCTCAGGGCGAGCTGGATGGCAGGACGTATGGAGTGTTTCCGCTGTGACTATTATTTTTGTTTATCTGAGATATTTGATTTGTATATGCTCAGTGTTGTGTATGAGAGTAACTCTGATGTATTATAAAATGTAAATTGACAGATATAGTATTCTTTTGTAAACTGTTATTATTTCATATTATATTTTATCCGCTGCGAATGTGAGGATCTGTGTTGTGTTTCTGTTTCTTCTCTTCTATCTTTTTCTTCTTTTTCATAACTATCTGGAATTTTCGGGATCGAAAATTCCGGGTCGTTACAGCTTCGGGTTGCACTGAGCTCTGGGTTGCATCATTGTTTCTCTGACCACATGTGCTAGTTCTAGTTGAAGTTATTGGTTCATGTGTATACATGTTTGCCTCCTTTATGTGTTGTTCACTACCTTTTGTACTTTTTCATTTTTGATTTTAGACTGGTCGAGTTGTTTTAGTTATCTTGATCATTTTATTGAACTTGTACATTTGGATTGCACCTGTGTTGAATCCAGCTTATAGCTCGGGTTTGACCTTGTGCTCGTGTTGTGACTTTATTTGTATTGCACTTGAGTTGAACCCGGCTTTTGATTGGGTTTGACCTTGTGCTCACCTGTCCCTATAATTTTATCAAGTGTATATCGGTGTGCACGGCCTTGTAGCCTATACAGTGATACACTGTGCATGTCACAAGTTGTTCGTGTTTGATGAATTCAAAATTAAATGATGACGAACAACCCAAATAACTGAAGCATATAATTTTTTCAAACCATATTTTATTTTACACTGCAAAAAATATTTCTTTTTCAATTTTACTGCGTCAGTGTGTATTTTGCAGATAAATCAGATGCTGGATTCAATCTGGAATACAATTGAAGATCAAATACGAGTGTATGAGTGAAATGTAGTGAGGTGCAAATGTATGTATAGTGAAAAGTGTGATGTGATCGAAATTGTATTGTAATTGAAAATTGTATATAGTGAGAGCTTAAATTTGTACTATTCAAAATTGTAATAAAATATTTGTTTGAATAAAATATCTGTTTGAATTTAAATTCTATGTTATTTATTTTATTCAGCAAATATTTATTTAATTGTACAAAAATAAAATAGTACATTAACAAATACATTTAAATGAATACATATATATATATATATATATATGTTTATTATCATCAAACAAAAATCATATACTAGCATATTCAACAATCTCCCCCTTTTGATGATAACAAACATATATTTACGATTTTGAATCTATTAAATGTATTTGATCATTCAATTTGCTCCCCTATTTGAATGCTCCCTCTCTACAACAAAGCTCCCTCTTCATATATGCATGAAAATAAATAAATATATGCAAATGAGCCTAGATGCAAATAGAAAATACAAAATAAAATATTTGACCTTTATAATTTTAACTTTTCTCTCCCCCTTTTGTTATCAGCAAAAGAGTAATAGTGTTAGAAAAATAGAGATTAACTGATAGATATTAATATAATATTAATACCCAATCGAGTGTAAATATTAAATTTCAATAAAATATCAAACAAAAATCATAAACACTCTATTTGACGCATATTCCACTTTAGAGTGATAGGGATGATGTTGGTATGCAAAACCATATAGTTGTGCCTATATGTGGTACATTTATAGCACAAGTTTGAATATCTACTAACCATGCATAACTGTTAGGACTTTTAAATGAGATTAGTAGTATTCTTAATTTTTTATAAAAAAAATGAATTTCAATCATCTTCTAACCATGCATAACCGTGAGGACTTTTAAATGGGATTAGAATCATTGACTATTTAATAATAAATTTTGATATGTGTTCCATATATGCATAACCGTGAGGACTTTTAAATAAACATAAAAGCACATAATCAAAAATTCCAAGTAATTCACCCATGCATAACCGTGAGGACTTTTAAATGAGAGTGAATACTTCGGATGTTTTATTGCTAAAAATATAATAAATTGAAAAATGAATAATTTCCCGTTTAAAATACCACATATTGACATACTATAATGCATTTTGATGAGTGATGGTCGATAGAAATATGATAGAAATAGAAATGGTCGTGGAATTTTTACCAACAAAAAGTTTTTATAACTCTTGTTTAAATTTCTAGAGAAATTTACTAATTATACTCTCAAGTTATAATATATGATTAATATCAACACTCATTACTTTTTCAATCACTATTTATCTTTTCAATAACCAGTGGGGAGTCAGATTAGTTAATGTAGTCATTTAAGATCAAATCCAAAAAATTATAAAATCAAATGACTAATTTGAAAGAAGGTCAACAAAAATGATTTTCTGGAAGGGGTTTTATAAAAGAAAATGTCTGCTAATTGAAAATCATTTGAAATGAAAAATATGCAGATATCTTTTCTAAAAATGCGATGCAGCTAATGAATGTCTCTATATAAAGCACGTTCCACTAGTAATTTTTCTATCAACTAGATTACCAGTGTAATCTGCATCTGAATTTCTTGTTGACTCAAATTTGTCATTAGTTTTATGTCATAGACCAGACCATGAAGTGTGCAACAAAACAGCTTTTAAATGAAATTCTCTTGAATTTGAATTGAAATCGTGCTAATTTACACACAGTGACCATAGTGTCAGATCCAGAAGCAGTAAGATAAGAAAATATATCCACGTGTATCATGAGTAATCATCAATCAATATAAGACAACATCTCTTATCATCTAAACTTGCAATATAGTTAGTCCAAACAAATCTATATTAGATAGTTAAAAAACTTCTATATAGTGTTCTCATCACAAAAAGATAATTGGCCAACAATTTTCATAATTCAGAATCAAAATCAACATTCATTATCACATAACTAGCTTATTTAATTCAGATTATGGTGCAAATTATCACATTTAATATATCGTTCAAGATAGATGTACCTATTTTACCTTTACCGATAATTTCGATGTTGCCCATTGTAATTCTGCCACCTTTATACTAGGCTAAGGAACTTTGATTTGTTGCCCGTTGTATGCCGGGAACAACCAGAATCCAGATAGTACTGTTGTTGTTCCTTAGCCTGCCACCATACCTACACGAGAAAAGATTTTTGTGACCTATTTGTTTTTATAGGTCCATGGTTGTTATTGGCAAAAGATTTTGAAAAATATAATTGTGTAGACCCAAAACTATTTATATATGTTCCTTTCGGCACCCAGATTTGTTTGGCTTTGAGGAATTTTGTATTCATGCCTTTCGGAACCCAAATTGGAATAGTTTTCACGTGTTTGGGTCTGTACCAGCAAATATTATGATTGTGTCCAGTTTTTCCACATATCGTGCACTTTGAATTGACTTGATTAATTTCACTTCTAACATGTTCAGTTTGATTATATCCAAGTCCTTGTCTATCAATATTGACTGTTTGTTTTCCTATTAGCATATTTAGTGATTTTTCTCCTCTGAAGAATTTTCCTAAAGTCGTTGACAGTTATTGGACTTGTGTTTTGAGGGATACATTTTCATTCAATAATTGTGTGCACTTTTTAATATAATTTTCTCTCCTCATGTTTTCACTTTCTTTCAAAATCATAATTTCATTTTCAAGCGATTTAATTTTAATTTTTGATTTTTTAATCTCTTCTTCGAATGTTGGACACTTTTCACACTTAGGGCACTTGTTTTGATAGTTTTTAACCAATTGATCAAGTTGTTTATTTAAATCTATCAAAGTATCTCTTTGTGATTCAATTTTAGCGTATTTCTCCCTAAGTCTTTCGAAACAACCATTTACTTCGTGAAAATATATAAGCAATTCTGAATGAGTAAGTTTTGATACCTCGCTTGGCTCGTCATCATCACTGTCAGTTATATCACCTCGATGGCACAGATATGCTTTTTCACTCTCACGACTAGTACTTTTATTATCATCATCATTTGTATTCCATGTGGTTTCAAAACTTCTTCTTTTTTATTTCTTTTCTTGGCCGAGTCAATTTTGAGGACAATTGGGCTTGATGTGACTAGGTTTATTGCACTTGTGGCAGATGATCTCCTTCTCTTCTGGGTTGTCTAGTGCTTTGACTATTCTGCTTTTCAATTTTTGATTTAGAGCTGGATTTTCGTATTTGCGGTTCCACTTTTTGAATCCTTTTATTAGTAGTGCCAGCTTAGCTGCTCCATCATCATCATCATCACTTTCCGTTGTTCCTTTGAGAGCTATTGATTTCTTTCTAGTATCACCTCCTTCACACTCTTCCTTGAATTTCATTTCTAGCTCGTAAGTGGTGAGATTTCCGATGAGTTCTTCGACTTTAACCTGTTTCAAATCCTTTGATTCTTGAATAGCCGTAACTTTTGCTTCAAAATTCCGTGGAAGGACTCTGAGGATTTTTCGGACTATTTCCAACTCTGTGTATGCTTTTCTGAGAGCTTTTGATTTGTATACGAGGTTGGAAAGTCGTCCATACATCTCTTTGACATTTTCATCCTTGGCCATTGTGAAATTCTCGTATTCGCTACTCAGCATAGCAGGACGAGATTCCTTGACTTGAGAAGTTCCTTCGTGGGTCACTTCGAGTGTGTGCTAGATTTTCTGCGCAGTTAGACAATGTGAGACACGATTAAATTCGATTTGATCCAATGAACAAATAATAGAATTCATAGCTTTACCATTAGCATTAGCATTTTGTAGTCTATTTCAAGATCTGTCCATTGATCCATCGGTTTATCTATTTCTTGATTATTTACCACTATAGTTGGTGTCCTATATCCTGTCTCAACTATATTCCAAGCATCAATGGGTTTTAGAAATTTTTATTCTATTTTTCCAGTAAGCATATTCACCATTGAACATCGGTGGTCTAATTATGGACTGACCCTCAGCAAAAGCATTATTAAAAGAAGCCATTTTAAAATTTCAAATTTGTAAAACAAAAATTGGTTTTTGAAAAATCAAATTTTTAAAACAAAAATGACTTTTGTTCCTAGCTCTGATACCACTTGTAGGATCGATTTCACCCTAGAGGGGGGTGAATAGGGTGATACTAATAATTATAAAAATTTAATGCGAAAGTATATAAAATAATCGCAACACAAATAATAGCAGAATAGTAACAGCACAGATAATAGCAGAATAATAAAAATAGAAATAGAACAACACAGATTTACCTAGCTTCGGTAAAACCCTGCCTACGTGCTGCACCCAAGGTTTCTACTAGAAATTAAGTAGTCATACGCTTACACACGTAAACTCGCGACACCCGCTATCGACTAACCTAACTCTAATCTCAAAACCCTGCCACAACTCAGCCACTGAGTTGCGAATTTTCGAACTACACCACCGTAATTCATCCCCTAGTCACACGACTAGAATTTACAAAAGTTTAAAATAAAAATACAAATTAAAAGCAACTAAAAAAACTAGAAACCCTATTTTAAATATTAAAGCCCAAATAATGATAAGAATTTTCCCCTTCTCCTTTTTATGTTGTTCGGTCGGTTCCTTGTATTTGCGTTGAAAAAATGCTTGCGTCTTTCTTCTTTCGTTCCTCTTTCTGATTTAGGGTTTCTGAGAAATTGAGCACCCGAATTTGTTGATCGATTGAATAAATGTTTAGAGTCGATTGCTTTGTCAGTCGATCGTTTCTTCGATTTTCACACGGCTCCTTCTCGATCGAGTTCGACTTGAATTGGTATGTGATTTCCTTTTTGCTTTCGTTTATATTCTTGAACTCGATTGATTTTCTGCCAATGATGTTAAAGGGTTTAAATAGGGTTCAATTCCCTAAATATTCGATCGTCTATATGTACTTGAATTCGTCAATTGATTTTTCTCGGCCACTTGATTATGCTTGAATGCTTGAGATTTCTCTGACTTGTTCAATTCGTATATGTTGTTGCTTGATTTTCACGGCTTTGAATTGCTTTGACGATGTTGATTTATCTTGGTCATCACGGCTTTGAATTGTTCAATTTTCTATGCTCGGCCACTTTGATTTTGTGAAAATTTGACTTTGACTTCGTTCTTGTTCGATCACTGTCCTTTTGTCCACTGCATTTGTTGTTTACGACTTGGTCTTGTAGTCTGCATTGTTCGGTTCAATAATTCTTTGCTCTGTGACTAGAATACTATCACTGCTCACTAGACCTGGTTACATGTGCACTGTCTATATATATATGTATATATATATATATATGTGTGTGTGTGTATTTGAATATATATATATATGTATGCTTGTTTTACTGTGTTTTTTGTTTGAGATCTGACCATGCTTCATTGTATATGCATTTTGTAACTGAGTTTGTCGAATTACATTTTGGTTTAACTTGAATCTGGTTTGTAGCCTCACACTTGAATCTTGTTGCTGCTGAAACTTGAACTGTTACATATGTGTGTGTGTGTGTGTACATGCCTGTAGCATTTTCGACCTGATGCTTGGTTCACATATTTCCACTGAAATGTTGCATGCTTCGATGTCTGGTGTTGTTTGGAACATGTGACTTGTTTGCAGTGTTGTTTCATTGTGTCTATTGCATCGGGTTGCACTGCTTCCATATCCATATGAACTTGCTGTATCACCATATATGTATGATTCTTGATGTCTTCGTGTTTACTTGAGTGTAGTCCGTGTCTTTGTGGCATGCTATACATTTGAACTGGACTGGGTTGTGGCCTCTATTGCATGTCTCCATGTGTACACATGCATATGCATGTGTGTGTATATATGTTGTTGAGACTTTTCCATGATCTAGTTGTCTTTGATTTTGTTCCAGAGCTTTACTGTTGAGGCTTTGTTCATTCTTGTGTGGTATACAAGTCTGGTTGCTCCTGACCATTTTATTGCACTCATGTTTTTGAGCTTCTGTTTTACTGTTGATCTTCATTGTAACCTCTTTTCTTCTTCGATCTATCTTTTTGTGACTCTTTGAGTTACATAGCTTCGGGTTGCACTGAGCTCTGGGTTCCATCATGGTTTCTCTAACCACATGTGCTAGTTCTGGTTGAAGTTGTTGGTTCATGTGTATACTTGTTTACCTCCTTTATGTGTTGTTCAGTACTTTTTGTACTTGTTCATTTTTGATTTTAGACTGGTTGATTTGTTTTATTTGTCTTAACCATTTTATTGAACTTGTACATTTGGATTGCACCTGTGTTGAATCCAGCTTATAGCTCGGGTTTGACCTTGTGCTCGTGTCGTGACTTTATTTGTATTGCACTTGAGTTGAACCCGGCTTTTGATTGGGTTTGACCTTGTGCTCACCTGTCCCTATAATTTTATCAAGTGTATATCGGTGTGCACGGCCTTGTGGCATGTACAGTGATACACTATGCATGTCACAAGTTTTTCGTGTTTGATGAATTCAAAATTAAATGATGACGAACAACCCAAATAACTGAGGCATATAATTTTTTCAAACCACATTTTATTTACACTGCAAAAAATATTTCTTTTTCAATTTTACTGCGTCGTTGTGTATTTTGCAGATACTCAAACGCTGGATTCAATTTGGAATACATTTGAAGATCAAATACAAGTGTATGAGTGAAATATAGTGAGGTGCAAATGTATGTATAGTGAAAAGTGTGATGTGATCGAAATTGTATTGTAATTGAAAATTGTATATAGTGAGAGCTTAAATTTGTACTATTCCAAATTGTAATAAAATATTTGTTTGAATTTAAATTCTGTGTTATTTATTTTATTCAGCAAATATTTATTTAATTGTATGAAAATAAAATAGTACATTAACAAATACATTTAAATGAATATATATATATATATATGTTTATTATTATCAAACAAAAATCATATACTAGCATATTCAACAGTAACGACCCAGGATTTTGCCACTTTGAAATAGGCTATTTAAATATATTTTATATAATCAATAAATGAATTTTTATTAGAAAATAAACGTATTTAATTATTTAATAATGATACTAAAATAGTTTTCAAAATTTGTTTACCAATATAGATAGTTCAAATAAAAATAGAAAATGTGACCAAAGAACGTTTTCCAAAATTTTGACTTTTCGAAGCTCGAAAATCGTCGAAAACGTTATGCACACTTGGTGCAACATGCATACATTTATATATGTTAGGACTAGTATTAATTAAGCATTCTTATGTATATTAAATTATATAAATATATACCTAAGCTTGGATGTGACAAATTATGTTATAAAAGGCATATATATACATATAAAAACACTTATATATATACAAATGTCATGCCATACCTTAAGTACCCTACAACATTGCCTAGGAGGGGGGTTAACATGTATATGTGAGGGAGAAGGGAGGTATGGGTGCATGCATGCTTGCATGTATTATTTTATTAAGTTACTTTACATATTTTAATAAATTCCTAATCCAATAAATACCCCTCTCATTCCTACATCCTCTTCTTTGTTTTCATTTACATTTTTCATGTCAAAACCCATTTCTTGTCTTCATATATTTCAATGGCTTCCATCTTCAAATTTCTAAGAAAAAAGATAGAGAAAAATATTTGAAAATATAACTAAACACCTTCCATTCACTTCTAAACCTCTTCTCTTCACAAAGCAAACCCATACACCTCAAAACCACTTTGGGCCGAGCCTATGCCCTTGGTCGAACCTATTTGCACCATAGAAGGTCACTCTAGGTCATATTTTCAAGCTAAGGCGGTTTGCTAGTGTTGTAGCCAAGTTCGGTGGAAGTTTAGTTTGATTTAGATAAGTTATGTTGAGTAAAGTTCGTGTTTTTAAAAATTAAGTTATTAACTTTCTAAAGTTGAAAATTTTATGTGTTAAAATGTTGTTTATATATGTAGTAATGTTATATGTTGTGTACGCATGTATATATGTTGATTTGATGTTGACTGCTTATGCCAAGTTTGAGCAGGCGATACATTTTATACCTTGAATATTGAAAAAGTTAGTTAGTACTGTGAAGTAATACTTTATTTATGATGGTTCTATAATGTTATGATGTGATATTGTGGTTGAATGTTACATGTGATGTATGTAGGTTTATGACATGAAGAGCGATTCGCTAACAAAAAGCGACTTCAAAATCCCCCATTTTGTTGAAAAGTTGTTTTTGTTTCAAAGCGAAATGTTTTCAAGTTTAAATCTTTGATTTTGGTTTCAAAAGTTTATTTTCATGTTTTAAAGAAGACAAGGGTTCAAAGTTGAAGTTTTAAAAGTTAGAAAATCAAAATTTCAAGTTTTGAAAATTACGGATCTGTATGGCGATGGTCGCTACAGGTGCAGTTTAGAAAATCTAACTATTTTTTTAATCCAAACTTGTTTTTACTTAGAAATCTTTTTGGAAATGTTTTTGAACTTAAATTAAGTAATTAGAGAATAATTATTTAATTACTTAATTAATTAATTATTTAATGATTATTTAATTGATTTATAAATTAATAAAGGTAATTAGTACTTAATCATTTGTTAATAATGGTACTTATACTTATATGTTAATCAATTAAGTTAATCGTGATTTGTTACTTGATTAAAGTTAATTATAACCTAATTAGGGATTAATTAATTATTATTTAATTATTTATTTAATATAATTATTAATTAATTATTATTTCAAAAGGGGGTCTTATTTAATTAATCTTTGATTAAAGTTAATTATGTTTAATTAAGATTTAATTACTTTTAATTAGAGTTTAATTACTATTTAACAAGGATTTGATTCCCATTTACAAGGGTTTTAATTTATTTTAAAATCACTTTGAGTTTAAGTAATCAGTTTTGTTTTAAACTATTTTCTTTTCAAATTTGTTTTAAATCAAGGGAATTATGTGTCGTGTACCCTTAAGTAACCCCATATGATCAGGAAAAATAAACGACATCTATTAGCAAAACAAAATATCATTTTGTTATTATAATTAACATGGACTTTTACTTAAGTTGATTGATTGTTATGTGTTGATTCCTTATATACCTGTTGTTATGTGTGCAATGCTAAACTGGATAAGTAAAACCAAATTAAAAGCATCATTGTGGTCATTAAGCCTCCGTTTGAGTTGTAAGGATTAATATTTCATTTTCATTTTGAAATGGTTTCAAAGTTATTGCATTTTGAACAAGATACTTAAAGAATGATTTGACAAATAGTTTTACTAAAGATGTTTTAACCGAATGGGAATAGTTTTCCATGTTATGAAAAGAAGTTTTTATAAATAGTTTTATAAAGGAATTTGGAAATTTATAAAGTGTTTTGGGTAAATGGATTTGAGTTTTTAAGTAAAGAAGATTTCATAAATACATGAGATTTATAAAATGGATTGCTTATTAAAGGAAAATAAATTGATATAAGGTTAATTAAGAAGTTATTAAATAGGAATGGTTTATAAAGAAGTTTTATAAATGATTTTAGGGTATTATAAAAGAATTTTTAGGAAATTATTTGGATATTCATAAAGGGAGTTTATAAAAGGGTTTGGATATTTATAAGAAATTTATATAAAAAGTTTGGATATCTATGAAAGCAATTTATATAAACGATTTTGAATATTAATAAAAAGGTTTTATAAATGAATTTGGGAGTTTGGAAATCATTTGAAATAGATTTGGATATTATGTAAAAGGGATTTCATGAATGAAATAGATTTGATTAAAAAGGATTTATCGAAAATGATATAAAGAATTTGAGATAAGGGTTTCTCTGAACTGACCTTGTAAAAATAGTGGTATTAAACATTCGCACAAATAACACTGACGGAATAGTCTTCAGGGTTGTCCTTACTTTAAATTTAAACAGCATTTGTTTAATCCTCTTTTACATGATTTGGAAGCAAGAAGTTATTCGCAAATGTTTTGTGAATGTACTTATGTCAGGGAGATAAGTATATAAATGTTTTAGACAAACATTTTGAAAAGAGATTTATTAAATAAAGATTTGTTTTGAGGCTAAGTGGTTGCCATGGATAAATAAATCTAAAATGGAATTGTTGTTGTTTCTTATTTGATAGTTAAATAACTTATTATCAAATACGGACCAAAATGTTACTTTGGAAATATCTAGAAGAAACACGTGAGTTATATGGCACAGTCATCTCCAATGATGTTGTACTGTGCATACAAATCTCATTTCATTCTCATTGGACAAATGATTAGGAGGTGATCACTGTTCTTATATTTAACCATATCTTTCCTAAAGAACCGAGGTTGAGTATACCAGAAACTATCGAATGTTGTTTTGAAGAGACCGGGATCAGATATGTTATCTGAAAACCACTTTGATCCAACCCAAGCATTTTGAAGTGAAGACATCTTGAAGATGATAGAATTGAAGATGGGGCTCTTTGAAATGCAATGGCTACTTGCTACTAATCCTAAGGGTGATTCCAAAATGGATGTAGTAGAAGTAGTGCCTTCGGTTTGTCCATCTCCAGGAAAACTTTTATGGATGAATGTTGGCATTGCATTGTTGCCTAGAGGGCAGTGTTAGAATTCCAAGTAGGAAGTGCTATATGAAAGGTAAAACGTAGCCTCAAGCCTCATTAGTCGGGAAATGACATAAATTGATCATGTAACAGGGCCATGTGGGTCGTTCCCATCAGGGTATGGTCATTCCAAATCTAGATCGATTACTATCTACTCATGTATACTTCGGGTCCAAAGTGGAGTAATCATATTCGGTACTACTAGTCAAGTGGTAGGCCAGTCCTATATCGCAGGTGTACAAGATGTTCTTGTCGGACCCATGTACATTTTACCTAAAGATGTACCATCGGATGGTAGTTCCTTACCTTATCATAGTATGGAATCCAATTTTCAATATGTGCCTTTATGGTTTTGATTGCAGAACCTAGTATGCTATAATTTAATTAATGTAACAGTTTTGGCTATGATTAATAAGTATTTGTATTCTAGATATTATTATAATATCGCTAGATTTTATATACAAATGTTTTGGTTATCGTAAGGAAAAAACCCGTATGTGTTTATGTGCGACGTGGTCTTATGAGATACCTTTGATTTAAAAGTTTTTATAAAGTTAAATACTTATGCTTTACTCACACCAGACCCATGTCTGACCCAAAGTTTATTTTCCATTTTTTCCTAAATCTTGAGTGCTCAAATTTGAACGGATAGTCAAGTAGTTCAGGTTTTCCGCAGATTCATCTTGGAGAAGCTTGGAGCAGGTGGCTTCATCGATAGCTAGTTATTTTTCTTGTTTCCACTATATTATATGTGTATTGTATCAGTTAGGTAGGGACAGACTGTTATAACTGTCCTAGGATAGAATTTGTATTAGTATGACTCTGATGCAACATTTTGAAATGACTTTGTAATATATTATGTTGAGCAATATATATTGTTCTGTTGCGTTGTGAGATTCTGTGTTGTTTTAGTTTCTTATCTTCTATCTTATCTTTCTTTCACCCCTAATGACCTATCTTTCGGATGACTAAATGATCAGGACACGAATACCGAGGATATATTAAGTGTCATCTTTGGTAGTAAGAAAGGTGGATCGTTACAGTTAGACATGGTGAAAAAGATGTGAATAGAGCTCGCAGAGGAGAAAAGGGTGAGGAAAACTTGAGAGCCCTTTAGGGGGAGGCCCTCCTTTTAATGATAATATGTTGATTAAATTTTTCATCTACCTCGGAATTAGACTAATGCGTCATGTAGAGTAAAGGTAACTTGCTAATCACAAGGTTTAAGAAAGAAAAATGATTGGGAGTAAGCAAGTAATGTAAATGACACCAAATATAGAATGGTCCAACAAGGTTGCCTACGTCTACTATGAAATTTTATCACTATTTGTCTCTCTTTAATAATAAAGAATTGCAAGAGAAAAATAAGAAAATGAGAGGACCTTAAGATTAATGAAGTCGCTAATCTTAAGAACATGATTTGGGAAAGGCTCTAAATTATGTGTAGTGATTGGAATTCTTATGTATTCCAATTTCTTTGAAGTGACAATGCGTGAATATTATAGCTATTGAAAGTAATGCTTGGACGGTTGGGATCGTACTGCAAAACAAGCAGGAAGCACGCTTGGCCGTTGATCTAGCTGATTGAGCTTGATGGGAGATAGCTGGAAAAGTTAAATAAATGTGTGGTTGAGATTGTCAACAAAAGGACCGTGCAAGGTGCATGCCTTGTCTTTACTTCGCATTTAATGCATATATACTATAGCGGTATATTATAGGAAATACGACATGCTCTTTATCGAAAGTAGCTACACATGGTTGTATTTTTTATCATTTACCTTGCATGCTTAGGTGGATAGGCAGGTTGGGTTGGTTAGCTGACTGCTGAGGACAGGAAGATAATAGGAATTTGCTAAGTATAAGCCGAGATTATGTCGAGCTGGGCATGAGATGACGAGATGGTATGTTGATCGTAAGTGGCATTATTGGAGCTTGAATAGTGAGGTAGCTGCTGGGGCTGCACCGAGTTGAGCTAGTCGGTTGCAGGTTCAGAGTGCCATTGAGCATGAGGCTAAGGGAGAGATGATCGACATGGGACACTTATGGTAGATCGTAGGCAGCTGTACTAAAACCGGACTAATGACATGCCATGCTTGAGCTGGTCTTTATTTGAGTCAATTGACAAATAGCCGAAAGAGATGCTTGAGCGAACGAGTATTTTCTTTCTACGCCAAATGTGGGTCAAAATGACAGAGTCGGTTGTATGTGAGATGGGCCCTTGCGGACCAGGTCAGGTTATGCCTAGTCTTACTTTGCTTGATGAGTTATCTGTTGAATTGCTTTGAGGGGCACCGACTAACAGCTGGCTTGATGTGTTATTAAGTAAATGGGTTGATACGGGCCTAGCTTGGACCTAGGTCGGTTGCCAAGGGAGCCTAGCCTGTTTGCCCTAGTTTGTGATGGCCTGGCCTGGATCGAACCGGGCTAGGCCAATTGTGATAACCCGAAAACTTGTCAATTTGATTTATGAATAGTTATTTTATATAAATATTCGATTTCTTGTTTTAATAGATAAAATAACTATCTTTAAAATATTTATAATTAATATTATCATCTTAAATTAATTGACATAAATAAAAAATAGAAATGTGACAAAATTCACTTTTCGAATTTACAGCATTAAGCCGTACGACAAGTTTAATTTAAGAATATTTGAAATACTCTTATACAAACTAGGAAAACCACATTCTTATATCTCAAACTTGTTATTTAGTATAAAACAAAAGTTGGATTATAATAATAATCCTCAAAATAAGAATTTGATTTAAAATTCAAGAAAATATATATATGGAAGAGATGATGTGAAATGAATTAACAACTCATCTTAGATTCCTTAAGTAAGTAAACTAAAATTACACAAACCCCTTTATCCAATGGATTAACAAGAGTTTATTCTTTGGGTAAGAAAAGGAAATGATGACAAGACTAAATAAATGAGTAAAGGATAAAAATGGAAATCCACATTCTTCATTTTTATAAATTCTCCTTTATCCTTTGTCTTCATTTTCCCTAGTTAGCTTCTTTTTTAGTTGTTTTATCCAAAAGAAAATTCACTTCCTTAAAGTTAACTAAAAAAAGAATCAAAGATCAAATTTTTAAAGCTTGGACTTGGCTTGGTAATAAAAAACATGTGGATGGTAAGCTATCTCAAGATGATTATCTAAATCTTTGAAATAAATAATATGAGAATTTGTTTAGTAACTTTTTTGTAAATCTATGTGATGACTTGTTTTATGAATCATAGGAGGAGGTATTCAAAACAATGGGAAAGGTTTTAATTTGCATAAATGTGGATATGTAGATCGAAAATTTGTAAATATAATTTCTGTAAACAAAACTGTTTCTCTGTTTACAAAGTCCACCCTTTCTTTTCATCTTCTAAAATCCATACCACCAAACCTATCGAGTATTAACTCAAGCCATCAAATACAACGATGTTTAACTAGGCCTATATTAAATTTTAAAATTTATGTTTGATGTTCATCGCCCGTGGCATCAGAAATTGACTTTTTATAGTAAATTGGCTAAAAAGGTGAGATTTTTAACAAGCGTAATTTGACGAACAAAGTGTATCATTGCGTTCACCACGTCGATTCATGATTTTTGGTGATATTCGGGTGATTTGTAAGCTTAGGACTGCAGACAGTGTGGCGGCGGCGGCAAGTTGGGTGGCATCGTAGGTGATTGGTGCACGTGCACCGACGTGCACGGTGGGTTTTTAGCTTTTGAATATTAGGTTGGAGGGAGGAGTGGATTTTGATCTGGTAGATGGATTTGATGAAGAGGGTGTTGTGTTTTTTGGTGTGGTATTAGGCCGGGTTAAAGCCCAATTGGGTGGGAGATTTTATTCAAATAAAGTGTTAAAAATTTAGTTAAGATTAAAACTTAAAAATCGAATAACGTGCTCATTTCAAACCCGTTTGATTTACGGTTTCCGACTTTGGTTCCATGTCGCTTAGTAGATCACATCTATAAAGCTATTTGACAAAATTGATGAAGTAGAAATTAGTTGAAATAAAAAAGGCACAAAAAATAATTATGTCGATTAGTAATTAAAATTTATCATTGACACCCGGTTAGCAGAATAAAACCCTGTTATGCTATATTTATGTTAAATTGATTTTATTAGACATTTATTTAGCAGAATAAATCCTTATTCTGCTATTGTGTGATTTAGACATCTATTTATTTGCCGATGATTTGTGTTGACTTACTAACCATCGATTTATGGTATGGATTTCATTTACATATCTAGTGTTTATGTAAACACTTGTGTTGCGACTTAAATGTCGACTTGAGTACAATGCTAACTTGTTTAAGTACCATTGAGATTTGCTAAGAGTCTTGTAAAATTGTATAAGTTATGGGTTTGAAATCAAATTTCTAGTTTATAAGAATTAAACTAAATTTTTAGATTAATTGATTTTGTTAAACTTCAAAATTTCTTTAATTTTATTGAAGTAAATTTAATTTCATAAAGTTAAAGTTAATTTAATTAAAATGGTTTTAAATTAATTTTCCACTTAATTAAAAGGAGTTTAATTTTATTGTTTACTTAATTAAATGTTTTAAGTTAATTGTAAATGGTTTAAAGATAATATTATTTAATTTATTACTTAATTTAATAATATTTTAAAGCCAATTATTATTTTAATTATTATTTTTTAATAATAGTTTAGGCTTAATTATTATTTTAATTTAAAATATTTATGTTAATTTTTACTTTAGTTAATAATGACTTAGATAATTATCCCTTTAAATTAATGTTTTGTCTTAAGTTAAATATATCTTATAATTAATGGTGTTTATAAATTATTAATTTTAAATAAGGTTTTTAAAGTTAGTCAATTATTTTATTTTTAAAGGTTTACCTAAATTAATTATTTTATAAAAGTATTTAAGTTATTTAATAACGAGGTTTAAAATTTAATTAACCATTTATTTAATTAACTTAAGAATATGTTTTAAAAATAATACTGCTTTAGAAAAGGGGTTTAAGCAAATAAGTTGTATATAAAAAGGGATTGCACTTGGTTAAAGAACTAAGTAATAGAGTTATATTGTTGGAAAGAGATTTTGGGTTTTTGAAAAGAAGATGTGGTTTTTAAAGCTTTGATTTAATTAATTTTAATAATCAAGTTATGAATCGAACAAATAAGTAGCCCTTCTCAATCTTGGTGGTAGGGAAGAAATTTCCTATTTAACACTGAGGGACTAGTTGTTTAGGATTCATAATAAACTGGGTTTTCCCAAAAACTTAAGTTTGATCCATTTAAAAGGAATTAAAAATAAGAAATACTTCAAAATTGGTTTGTGCATATACTTCTACCGGTGAGATAAGTATAAGAATTATTTTGGTTAAATAATTTAAGAAATTTAATTAATATGATATTAATTATATAAGGCTTATTGGTTTTCATGGAAAATTACATCTATGTTTGGATTGTTCGTTTATTTGATAGTTAAATATCCGACTATCAAATCTAGACCTTTTTTAACTCTGGAAATATCTAGAGGAACACGAGTATTATAGAGTACATATAAGTTAGATGACAATACCATGTGTATAAATCTTTTTCAATTCTCCTAAGACAAATGATAGGCAGATCCTTCCACTTAAACGGTTAGGGGGTGATCCCCGCTTCTATCTATTGTTTGTTTATTTCCAAAAGAACTGGGATTGAGTTTACCAAAAACTATCGAATGTTGTTTCGAAGAAACTGGGATCAGATAAGTATGAATTATTCGAAAACCACTTCGATCCAACTCAAGCGATGTATTGAAGACATCTTGAAGAGTATGGAATCGAAGACAGAGCATTTGAAGTGCAAGGGCTATTTACTACTAATCTTGTAGATGATGCCAAACGGATGTAGTAGTAGTGCCTTCGGTTTGTTCATATCGCAAACAACTTGTATGGATGAATGATGGCACTACATTGCTGCCTGGAGGACAGTGGTAGTATTCCAAGTGGGTTTGCTATATAAAAGGTAAAACATAGCTTCTAGCCTCATCAACTAGGGATGACTAAAACAAGGGATATGCAGTAGGGCTAAATGCGTCGCTCACATTAGAGTGCATCATCATCTTTCAAGATATGCATTCATTTTATGGATTTAGTTAGAGCTCTCGGTAATGTTTGCAAAGCAACCGGGGTGATGATATATTAGGTACTTTCCAGTAAGGGGTAGGTCGGTCCTGTGAGCAGGGGTGCAAGATGTTCTTGTTGACCTCGGTACATTTTTCTAGAGATGTGCTATGACAAACGCTACCCTAGTAGCCTTGTCATTGATGGAATCCAATCTCTGATATGTGCCTTTACGATTTTAGTTGTATACCTATTATATTGGAATTTAATTAATGTAACAATTTCGGCTATATTCATAATTTATCTGAAAATCCTAGACATTATTATAATATTACTAGATGTTCTATAGAAAATATTTGGGTTATCGAAAGGTAAAAACCCATCCGTGTTTATGTGCGGTGAGGTCTTACAAGATACCTTCGATTTTAAAGAATTTTACAAGTTATAATTAATAAATTTCTTGTTATTTGAGTTTCTCATGCTGGTTTTACAAGGATGACCTCGGCGTTATTTTTCTTATGATGCTCAGGTCAAACCGAGCATATTTTCCAGATTTAGCGGGATCCTTTGAAGCTTTCAAGAGATGAGCTAGATTCTCTAAGACGTATTCACGTATCTTATATTCTTCTGTTGTTTTGTTGCTTTGATTTCTGTTTATGTTAATTAGTATTTGTAAGGACATGGTGTTATAACTGTCCAAGCTGACAATAGGTTAGTGTACTCTGATGTGTGTATGTAAATTAAAGTTCTTTCTTTTTGTAAAGACTTCATTTTATATATTATTCATTGCGATGTGAGATTCTGTGTTGTTTGTTTCTTCTTGCCTTCTTTCTTCTTCTTTCCCCTAATCATCCGTCTTTCCTACACTCTGTGGTTCAGCACGTGCATACCATGGAGGTATTAGTGTCAACTTATGAGGGTCGAAAGGGTGGGTCGTTACACCAATAAGCTTTCATTATCTTTACACTTTACTTACTAAAAAATTGAGCAACAATATCCTTTTTCGAAACACCTTGACTGAGAATATGTAAAATAATATGTAATGTTTCAAAGTGATAAAATTCTCATGATTATAACACATTGTAATTATTATTACATAATATATCATTTAAGGATTTTTGATTTAATTTACTTTAAATTATTTACTTAATTAATTATATCATAATATAACAAGTATACAATAGAAAGAAAACACCCTTTATTTTGAACAAGATTGGTAATAGAGTTAGTAATATGTAATAAATTATATAATTCCCCCTAGTGCATACCCCTAACTTTGTCAAATAAATGTACCCAACATTCATTCTTTCATTGTTAAAGTAAAACTGCAAACAAAAATTATGAACTCAAATCCGAGAATCTCCAATCTATTTCAATAGATTTTTATCGATTCGAAACTCTATTAAAAAATTGTAGTTAATTCGATAATTTTTAACCTTAATATGGTAGAATGTTGGATGATTTTATTTAAAACCTTTTTACAAAAGATAAAAATTGAAGATGTTACAAAGGCAACCAACAAAAAAGCAATTGCTCAAATTGATTAATAACTCTATAAAATTTGTATAATTACCATTCAAATAGAAATTAATTTAAAATTTATAATGTCCACTAAAACAGAAGTTTACTACCTAAATTTTAAATATTCAAATGATATCATTAAAAGATGATAATTACTTTCCATTATGTCAACCAAATTTTTAAATAATTCTTGTTTACTTTTTGTGTAATGTGTCACAACTTAATTAATTATATGCATATAGCTTCAATTCAAATAACCAGAGAAAAATGTTTAGGTTGAAACATTTATTTTCATGGTACTTAATTACAGGATTCAAGACACAACAATTACTTTCAAATGGCAATTGAACAACTGAATTTGAGTATTTAACTGATACCAATGGAAGAAGATAATAGCCTACAATATTTAATAAAGGTGCAATAGATCTCAGAGTATTAAATTAAGACAATAACCAATAGCTGAAATAATTTTTGTTACCTCGATAGTTTGCTACCTTTATGCATGCTTTGTATCCTAACTTAGTTATGCATGTGATATGAATCCAAATAATTGGCTTAAAATTTGGCAGTAACTCAATGGAGACTGAAAAACGCTAAATGATTTCACCAGGTATGAATTGTAAGAAATGAAAATTTACTATAGTGTGAATAAAGTGGAACAACAATACCATTATGAATCTTCTATCGAATACGGTGATATTTAAAAACAAAAGCATCAGTGGTTCTTACCTCGAAATGAAGCTCAACATGAGGTAGAGGCAGAAAAAACTGCCTTTTTGAAAAGCAGATAATAAATTTACCTATCATCATATGTTAGTACTATTACAGTTTTTAGGAAATGCAAAATTACCGCAATTTACTCATTTGCCTATGCTTTAACAGCGTAACATAAAGCTTGTAACTCATACCTTTCAAATTCTACAAAACAATGTAAATTTTTTATTTTTCCCTTTTTTGGCAAATGCATGAAAATTCAAATTTTAACATTGGAATTAACGTAATTCTACCATCTTAGAATTGATATATTAAAAAGGGTTATGGCACATTCAATTCAAATATAGGCCTGTCAACGGATACTTTCGGATACGGATACTGCCATATCTGTATCCGTATTCGCTTTATTTTCGGATTTCGGATATCCGTATCCACTTAATTTTCGAATACGGACGAATATCGGATATTTATCCGCTCCGTCCATAATCAATAAATTTAAAAGTATAAATGAAAAGGTTTGAATCAACATAAAACAATTTTTGTACTAATGTTCATAAAAAAACCAAGAAATAAAAAATGTGATGATAAAACATTGTTTTATACTAATATATGTATGCGTATCCAAAAATATTCAAAAATTAAACATTAAAACTGTCTGTTTTCACTCAAAATGAGCAAAAAACCATATCGTAGTAATAGCCAATGGTTAGGAAATAGTTGGAATACATATATTAATTAAATATCATTTTAATTAAATATATATATGATTAGTTAATCGGACGGATATTTTTCGGATACGGATACCACAATAACCATATCCGTATCCGGAAAGCTTTTCGGATATCGGATATCCGTATCCGCTTTTCGGATAACGGATATTTTTCATATTTTTGGATACGGATTCGGACGGATATCGGATTTTTCGGGTACCCATTGACAGCTTTAAATATAGCAGTGCATAAAATTTATTAAATCATAGGAAACTAAGTAAATTAAAGATGCATTGAAATGCATTTATTAACATTTAAAACAACTAACCAGAAGATGAAAAGAGAGTATTCACCATTTCAAATTATTTGCTATATGTTACTTCCTAAGTATTACCTTATGATGCTTACAAAACTTAAACTAAAGCTGCTTATAATGTAAATTTTGAGGTTTCAAATCATTAGCAATAGAATAATTGAGTGATGTGGTAACTGATATAATAGTCAAAGGTTTACCTACTGAAACTGAAAGGAGATTGATGTTCCGCTCTTAACCTGAAAAGGCAAAAGGTGCATTAACAGAGAAAGTGGATGGTGCATCAATATGTTGATGGTTGGAGCTAAATTCATTGTACCACGTAAATCTGCCAAGAAAACATCAAATTAGGCCTTCCGATTTCAGTTTAAAAACTGTAGAACATGCATGGGATGAGATAAATTAAAAATAATCACATTAGATAGCAGTCAATCTATTAACATAATAAAATAGCAATAATAATTGTTCCAAATACAAGTTCTTAGATTGGCTAAATTTTTGTTTACTTCCAACCGTCTATATAAAACATTAAGCAATCAATACAACATCCACCATGGTTCATTTGAAAAGTATATTACGTTTGAGGACAGTAGCAGGAGAAGTGCGTACCTGAAAGCCAACCTTCGATCGAGAAGCTGATAAAATTATGAATTGGTATCGGTCAAGAAAAAACAGCCAGCCTGTTAACAAAATAGATCAATAACATTTATGTTTGCAAACATCAGATCTTAGAACTGCCTAAAAGTTTATTTGCTAACAAAAATCTATATAATATATTAGACAATCAATACACCATCCACAGGGGTTCAATGGAAACAAATGCTACAGTGACTGAGGCAGCAGATATATAATTTGTGAGTGGAAGTTAGATCTGAAGGTGGAGCCGAAGGTAGCAACTAAGGCAGCGGATTTTGGGGTGTGAAGAATAAACTAGTGATTATGACATAAATATAATTTGGAGAAGATGAGAAAATAGGGTTAAAAATTTACATCGACTTCAGTAGTTATACAGTTATACGCTAAGGAAGCTATCGCAAAACGTTAGTAGGGCTTGGACTAATGGAGGATGGATGTATAAGTGGGGTTGTTAAAAAAGTATAAACGGAATAGGAGCGTAGAAAAATATAGTAGATGAATATCAAAATAAACAACTCACCGGATTCAAGATAGACGATAGAGAAGGCAGACATGAATAGGTGGAACTGATAATGGAGGGAAGTGGAAATGAAAGTGGAGTAGTTGAGTATGGATGGGGGAGAGACGATAATTTAGGGGAGAATGTGGAATAAAACCAGATGGGGTTACGGTAAAAAGGGGAAAGATATAGTAAGAAGGAATGCGGTTCTATTATTTTGAAATGGAGGAAAATAATGATGCCACCTAAGCAGATTGTGAATCCTGCTTTTAAGTTTAAGTAATAGATTCCCTCTGATGAGAGGAACGTGCCTAGAAAGACGCTCAACCAAGATGGGATCTGAAAAAATGTTAAATGATCTCTCCTTTGACTGCCATGTGTCAACTAAATAAGAGATGAGTTCTACTTTCCAATTTAAAAAATAGATTCGGCTACATGCTTCTACATGATATCCCATAATATTATGCGCATGTACCTCATTCTGTCCGCATTCAGCTACGGGCTTCAGCACATGTTCCTAATGATTCATGCATTTATGGTCCTAGTAGTCAACATTATGCGCTCACTTCCTTCTGTCTGTGTGCTGCTCTTATGTTTCATATTTCTCCCCTCATGATGCTAGGAGAACCAGCAATTCTTCATGGATCAGCCTCGAAACCTCTCTATCTCAATTCTACAGCAATTCAGTACAGTTCAAAGCAATTCAATTTGGATGACACAATCTGCAGCTAGGCTATTCTTCTTGAATGATTTTTTTCAAATATTCTTCATGTCATAACCAATTCCTTAGAAATTTATTGCTATCAACTTTTCATGTAGTAAATATTCATGAACTGATTTTTGCTATCATGTTAGATTTTGCTACTCATGTCCAATGCCTTAGAAATTCACTGCTTCTGAGCTAGTGGACTTCATGCATGTCCCACTAACCAATAGTACTAAAGCATATTAATTGATATCCTTTTAGAAGAAAAAAAATCTACTAATAATATATACAAAATAAACAAGCAGATATTGGGGTTTTTGTGGTTCGAGACAAATTTGATGGCGATTACGATGAAGATAATGTTGTACTTCCGACTTCAAGGATCTATGAAATAGATTCTTTCAGACAATAGTTCAACCCACCAGGTACAAACGGGTTATCGAACTATCGACTTTTAGGATTCAATGAAGCCCTATAATAGCGTAATCAGATTCAAAGTTTGCACGCCTTTAATCTGACCAAGAACACTTTAGCAAAGTTTCTGATGATGCAATTTGTATAGAATAGAATGGAGAGGAAGAAGAGAGCAATTATGCGACGTTTTCTGGGTTTGCAACACCTCAGAGGCGTCACAAAACAGAGTAATGGCGACGGAGTTCTGGCGTCGCAAAACTGCTCCGTGAAGAAGAAGAATCAGAATGATAATTAATATTTTTTTCAACGGTTTCTGGGCGACCCGTTACTGTTTACATATGATCCAAAAATATTTTCGGATCCGAACCCGAAACCCGGCCCGGTCGGACGGACGGCGGTGGCGGCACGCGTGTGATGTTGCATGACTTCTCTCCTCACAATAAAGCAAACATGTGGGAGCCCCAAGGCCCCAACATTCACATGATAAAATTATATTTATACAAATATTTTGTATAACTTTCTACCATGTGGGACTAATATCTCTTCTTCCTCTTTACTTCTTCTCTTCCAAATCAAACCCAAAGCCCAAAGTTTATTTGAAAATTTTACAATAGTAGAAATGATGGTTTTGTTAAACAACCATACAAGTAGCCACTAGTATATCGAACCTAACTTCATAAAACAAGCAACTCCAAGATCTAGTTGTATCTTAGTACCATACACTTATGGTGTGCTTTTAAATACACATCATATCACTCACATATTCCTCATCAATCAAAACACAAGCACAAACATAAAACAAGAAATACCTTGAAAAAGAGATGGCAAGCAAAATAACCAAAACTGCTTGGGTTATCTCATTAAGTGTAGCAGTAGTGGAAGCACTTAATGATCAAGCTGGACCGTGCAAATGGAACTACATCCTTAGATCTTTGCATCAACATGCCAAGAACAACATGATTTATTCGTTGCATTAATAAAAAACATATAAAATGTCTCCTACTGTAGTTGCTAACTCAGTTGATAGATTAAGGAACAAAATGAGGTTAGAGAAAGCTAACAAGTCTGAGGAGTCACTATAGATAGTCATGTATCTATTTACAAACGATTCTTCCTGCTGTGGGCACTTAGAGGTGATGTCATCCCTTTTATTACTATTGGAGAACATCTACATGTGAACAATCATTGCACATATTGTTGCCTACTAATTTTTTTGTTTTGTCTTTTATTTCTCATGTAGAGATGATTACCCCCAATCATCACCCACACAAAAATCACCTCCATATTCTTTAGTGTATGTTGCCGACATCGTTTTAACTATGCAATACGAAGTAGTGATTGGACAATGCAAAAGGAGATAGGGAGACATATGAATGAAGATGACTAACATTTTGCATGTATCGAACAAAAATCAAGTAATCTTGTAATACTTAAACTATATTAAAAATAACTACACTATAAATGGCTTATTAAATAAAATTAGAAATAAATGAGCATTAAAAACTACTAATCTACTATTTATACAGTAGCTTTTACCTTAGCTACTCAGTCCAAGCTTCACTCTCTTCCTTTAAAACATAGACCTGTAATCTAGTTGGTTTCAAGTTATCTTTTGAATAACCATGTATGTGCTAACTTGTAATAACAAAAGGTAGATACAAAGCTTTGATAAAAAAATCTGAACCAAATCTGGACATTTATCTAAAAAATTACTATAAAAATAACAGCTAATAAGTCATAAAAAAGTATCAAAATTTGTAATGAAGGAATTGGAAGGAACTCTAATGACAACTGAATAATTTATTATGTTGATATGAATATAAAGGATAGTAAGCGACATCTAAACTTACAATGCGTTCATAATCATGTACCTTTTTGAATATTGGCCAAGACATAGTCATATTAAGTCAACTAACATCATTGAGTCCATGAATATCTATTGAACAATTAAGAGAGAAGAAAATATTCCTACTTTGAGAGCTTTTAGATTACCTGCCACGACCCAAATTTCAGCGTTCGAAAATCGACACCCGTACTTCAATTGTACTCATATGCCGCAGATTCAATTGTTGAAATTCGACTTGTGCCGGAGCTTATAACACATTAAGTATAACAACACAGCGGAAGAAAGAAATGAATGATATCATATTACCAATAATATGTTTGGAACACGGATTATAGTCACACACTACTTTTTGTGTGTATTCTATTAATCGATCACTGATTTGGCCAAATTTATTCTATTAATGAATGATTAACTTGTTAAAATTATGGGAAAAACTATTTATTTGATGCTTCATCTTACATGATTTTGTAAATTGAGTTGAACAAAGAATTATACGACATTCAACCCAAAAATTACATAAATATTATAAAATGAAATCAAAATGGTAGATAATACTTACTCCCCTAAACTAAGAATACTGTAAAGAGAACTAAAGGTAGAGATCTATTAATTATTGATGATGCCTTCATAAAAGATATAATCTTTTCTACAGTCTACTCAATTTAATAGAAAATGATTCAAGAATATTGTAAAGAGGAACCTGGTTTGAAAATAAAAAACTAGCAATAAAAAATGATTCACATTCTTTTGAAGAAAATCAGAAAAGAAAAACTTCATGTAGTGTGCAGGTTATGGAGCAAAAAATTGGACTACTTATATCGGTAAAGATCATTTTGATCGATTTCTAGTTTTGGTAGACTACTTAAATTAGTAAGTACATTATGAGAGTGCATTAAACAATATTGTGCCGAAGGACGAATAAAACTGAAAATCTAATTGTTGTTTCAAGCACAAGTCAAATCATAAATAAATTAAAATAAACAAATTTCGTGGGCAAGTATAGAACATGCCATCGAGGAGTTGGACTTCTCTATTGGTTTAGGAGTATCCTCTTAATGACCCTCTATGTGGTTATTATTTTTATTTAATCACTATTGGTTGATATTTTTCACATTCAATATGCAAATAAGAAATACTACCCTTTACTTAAGAATGCTAAATTGTTCAGCGCATGTACCAATCATTTTAGGAATGTCAAATAATCCATAGTAGAAACAAACAATGTATTTAGATTAAATACATAGTAGGTGTATTTGTGTCAATCACTAGGGCCGACCCTGACAAGTTGGAGGCCCAAGGCTGAGAAGAAGTAAGAAAGTGAGGGGAAAAAAAATGCAAGACAGTAAAAATGTTAGATGCGGAAATTGAACCCAGGAGCCAGGAGCTCAAGCTGAAAGTGGAACACTTTTACCACTGAACCATATTACTTTATATAAATATTGTGAACATCTCATTATATATCATATATAAATTAAAGATTGAGGCCCTCGGAAATTGGAGGCCCTAGGCTACCGCCTTGGAGGCCCTGGGCCAGGGCCGGGCCTGTCAATCACATAAATAAATCACCAATCGTAACAAAAAATATAAACACTGACTTGTTTTATATAAATGTATGTACCAAATCAAGGAGAAACTTAATGAAACATCTTCTCCCACTCAATACATCGGATTATCATAAATAGTGCTACATGCTACACGTTTTCTAGGGATATACAAATTGTGGATGCATATCTAAAGAACAAATAGATGACACAAATTTTATTCAGTTAAGCCTAGCATCCCATATGTTTCTTAATATACAATATGTTAATAATGCTTTAAGAAGACAGTATTTAAGGAATCAATAGGGCGGACTAAGTTAACGAAGCAAAAGTGAAGAAATATTTCACACTTTTACTCTTTTGAAAAAATAAAGCTCATTTTACTTGCTTGTTATGTCATCAATATATGACATTATTGTTTGCACTACAACAAAACATGCTTTTTACAATGGGCAATGCCCGTTGTAGTATGTGTTCCACAACGGGCAGCAGACCGTTGTAATAGGCGATGTTGTAATAGGTCACCCATATTTTACAACGGGCATTTAATGTTGTAAAGACCGTTGTAGTAATCTTTTTTACAACGGTCGCCGACCGTTGTAATAGACTGTAATACAAACTTCTTTGCCCGTTGCAAAATACTATCATACAAGATGGATAGCATGTTTCACAACATTCCCGGACCGTTGTAAAAAACATTTTGACAATAGTTTTCGACCGTTGTTATAGACTTTAATACAAGGCGCAAATGACCATTGTGAAAATGATTTTTACAACGGTTATTGACCGCTGTAATAGAGTATAATACAACACGCTTTGACCGTTGCAGAAAAAATGCAAATTAAAAAAAATTACAGCAACGTATAGGTAGCACATCCATACAAATAATGAATAATTTAACAGTAATAAATATTACGCACAAACAACCAAAATCACATGCGAAAAGACTAAAAGATAGTCATAAAATTCCAACACTCCAAAAAGTCAGATAAGTTTACCTCCCAAATTCATGAAGCATTAATACATAACAGTCGGCTATAAATATCAAGTTCTAAGTACAATCATACTAGACTAAGGATATAAAGTCTTTGTGCCACGCGACGGTTGATCCAACGACCTCTTTAATAGTGGACATCTCTGAATTTGGCCTAAATAAAAAAGCTTCTGGTTCCACCGCTACATCCACCCATACTTTCCAAGCTTCTGCTCCAAGCTTTACAAAATGTACCGACGCATCAGGATCAGTGCTTGCTATTGTCCCCTATGCAACTATGTTCTTCTCCACAACATTAGCGAACACAAACTCCAATGGAACAAAACTAAATCGAGCTAAGACAGTTGTCAGATTACAAACAGTGATACAAATTACAAACGCTGAATTCAGTAACAAAGAAACAAAAAAGGCAAAAAGAAGAAAAGAAGAAGAAAAAACCTCAACATCATAAGATAAACCTCTGTCTAGAAACCTATCATGAAACAAGAAACAATTACATCTTTTAATGAATGGGAATGCAAGGAGGCTTGCTGCTTGCAAAGTAGCTGCTTCCACTGCTCGTCCTTGCTATTGCAGACGTGCATGCACTGCTCTTCGGGTTCATGAAACAAGAAACGATTACCTTTTTGCTGTAAGACCCTGTAAACGAATTGGCGTTTTCATTCAGCCCTCCTGCGTAGCTCCTGCTTGGCTTCATGCTCTTGTTCACTATCGGAGTTTCCTTTTTAGCCAGATCTTCCACTGTTTTCACTTCCGAGAAGGACTGCGATTTGCCTTTGTAGAACTTCGATAGCCCTTTCCTGCACATTGTTGTTCGTCATATAATATGTTAAAAAGAACATGATGGGATGGTTAAGATCTTCGGATCTACGTCTTCCGAGTTTAGATTTTTTATGCTAGAGTACAAAAGGAATCCTTTTGAGAGTATTATTCATTTATACTGAACTACCTATAATAGTTAAACTTCTGATAATAACAGCGGATGATAAAGAGAGGCAAAGTGAGCTTCAAGCAATACTATGTGGTATTGTTTAAGTGTCAATGATTAAGTAGTTGAAAAATAAGGGCAATTACGAAAGGAAAAAATTTCTGTTTGAAGTCTGCTGTTTACAAACTCAAATTTTTTTAGTCTTCCCTCTAGCAAAAGAAAAAAAATTGAAATTTAAAATCTCCATTTGAAAAATAGAACGTGCTTTTTTTTTAGAAGAGACGATAAACTTTATTGATGTCATAAGAATATATTACAAACATTATATACTACATACTGAAAACTAAGAGGGTATTGAAAATAGAAAAAAAATGGACTGCAGCCCAAGAACAAAACATAGTCTATATCGCAATAAGTGATAAAGTGAAGTGCCTTAAACCGAACCGTGTTAGAAGTAACACCATCCAAAAATAGATATACACTTTCTCAAAAAACAGCAGCAACGTCTAGAAACAACAATCCAAAAATAGATCTCGCATATCCCTTTCTGCTCATTGTATGTGGAATATTAGTTTTATCTCTCATTGCTTTGAATTTTTTGCTAGTTTCCTACGTAGGAGAAATTCATTAATAAACTATGCATGTTCAGCCTAGAGGAATAAAATATGCAGGGATAACATATTTATATTTAAATTTGTATAGTTAAAAAAATTATAATGAATAAAATATAACTTGTTACCTCAAATTTCTCCGACAATTTTTCTTTAACAAAGTCGTTCCACTCTTGAACATTTTCTGTAGTATCTGATTTTAGCATCGCTAGCCTAGAGGAAGCGTCGGGACAAGTAATTCAAAAATCTGCAATATATATCTGCATGTTATATACAGAAGTAGTTAAATCTAATGCTTGTACACTACAAAGGCTAATCTGAGGAATTTTGACCCAAACAAATTATGTGGATCTAAATCAATCCACAGAGAAGATATATAATAAACTGTCAACCACATCTGTAATGAAAATCTTGTAATATCATAAATATATAACATGTGAGTAGTGAATACGATATTATAAACATTTCCTAAATAACCAAATATAATAAAGTGTAGAAATGTAAAATAAAAAAGCAAATAACATAAAGGTATCTTTTGACCAATACCAAGCATGAAATCTCTGGCCATTGAATAACGGTGCATCATTTTTAGAGCCAACAAAATCACATGGATACGCATGCATCCCAACCTCGTTAAACGCCAACATCGCATCGGTTTCACTAGAAAACTCATCACTCAGTCAATATTACCCCGACATTGTCATATATATATTTAGTGGAATTTTCTATGTACCGGAGATATCAAGAAAGTTAATCATTTCAGGGTCAATAGGAATCAATCCCCACCATTCAAAAAGACTAGTATACCCCAGCGGTCCCATGAAGTCTCCAAAACTAAAAGATCGACAAAGAATGTTGGTCTTGGACTAAGGTCTGAACTGACTAGGGTTAAAACACTCAAGAATGTGGCATAACTCTTCACGTTGCAAAAACTAATTTGTTTCATGATCTTCAAAAAAATATAGGGGAACTAAAGAAGCTGATCGAGGAAATTCAAGAAAAAAACTGTCAAAACAGAAGAGTGAAAGCTATGCATTTCAAAAATCAGAGATGAATAAAACCTCAAAAGAAGGGCAAGTGAAGACAAATACAATGGTAGAACGCAACAGAATCCAGGGAATAAAATATCAGACCAAATAAACTTAATTTATTGAATAAAGCTTCCAGGGATCATATAGGTACAATTACCACAATCTTTAACTTCAAATGGATTATGATTCTATATTTGAGTAATTATTGAAACAGAAACAAGAAGAGTTCACAATGATCAAACCTGAACCAGATTAATATTGATATTGCCGACATTAAGAACAGATTTAATCATAGAATGAATTTCTGCATCCAGTTCGAACTCGTTCGTTTCTCCATTATAGTCAGAAGATGAAAATGCAACAATCTCCAATGCAGCTTCAACGAGTACAAGCTCTGGAAAAATATATGATGGTGAAAGCATAATCTGAAGCTGCTTAGCTGTTGAAACCTGACCAAACTTGACGCAGCGGCGGATAACAAAATTGATGAAACGGTGAAAGTAGCAATCGATGGACTGAAAAATACCAAAGGCCCAAATCCGTTGATCCAAAGATACCGGATTTTAGCTATCTTCGTCACGTTGATCGCGCACGATACCGTGAAAGAAGATCTACAATTCTTCAGACGTTGATCAAGCGCACTTGATACCGTGAATTGGCTTCTACAATCGTTGATCCGAGCGCACTCGAATGCCGAAGGAGGAGATAGGAGATTACACTCAACTACCAATTTAAGAAGAGGCACAAAGCTCTCAAACAAAAGTTTATTCAAAATCAACTCTTTTTTACAAATGACACAACCCGCCTATTTATAGGCTCACAACTCACACGATTCACCACTTGACAACACTTAGGTCGTGGACGACCTAAAACAATACAACACACGCGACCTAACAGACGCGACCTTCGACTTATATACAAAGCGACATAAGAAAAACACGTTACAACACATTACAACGACTCAACATATACAGGCACACGCGACCTAACATAGGTCGTTAACGACATAACAAATACAACACACAACGACATAAGAAATACAACATAACGACCTAAAATACAACGCACACGACCTAAGAAGTAAATGCGGCTTCAGGATTCTTCACGCGACCAAAAAACAAGGCTTCTGGAATTCTTCGAGCGACCTAAAAACAAGGCTTCTGGAATTCTTCGAGCGACCTAAAGTTGGATCGTTCGCGACCTAAAAGAAGCGGCATGTGAGCGCGACCTAAGGAAAACTGGCCAATGCAATCAGGTGTTTGACTTGGTAGGTCGTTGGAGCGACTTAGAGCATATTCGTTACCATTGTTAGGTAGCTGGAGCGACTTAAAATAGATCTCGTTAGTCTTAGGTCGAAACTTACTAGGTCGGAACTCTTTAGGCCGAGGCTCGTTTTGACTGTCATAACTCGCAAGGTCGCCTGAATGACTTATCAACTCGTTAGGTCGTTCGCGACCTAATCCGTCATCAGATTGCGCTGCATCATCCTCCCCCGGTTGACAAAAATTCATCCTCGAATTTGCACCTTCCTCTCCTTCGTCAAGCTCATCCCCATGATACTGAATCGAGTATTTGACATTGAAAACATCAGAAGTATGAACATTATCCGGCAATCTCAACTGATACGCATTCTCATTAATCTTCTTCAAGATTTCCACTGGTCCAATTTTTCGAGTTTTCAACTTGTTGTAAGTTCCAACAGGAAAACGATCTTTTGTCAACACGGCATAAACCAAGTTACCTTCTCTGAAATTCATAATCCTTCGCTTTTTATCTGCCCGTTGTTTATACTTCTCATTTGATGCAAGCAATCGTTCATAAACAGTTCTGTGGCACTCTTGAAGCTCAGTCGCAAAATCATCAGCTCGCTTAACAACTCCCTTCTGATATGGCACTATCGTCAAATCCAATGGTCCCTTTGGAATTGCTGAATATACAACTTGAAACGGACTGAACCTAGTACTTCGATTAACAGCATGATTATGTGCAAACTCTGCCTGACATAATTTCATATCCCAGCTCTTCAAATTATCCTGTACAAGACATCGTAACAAGTTTCCCAACGATCTGTTCACCACTTCCGTTTGCCCATCTGTTTGCGGATGATAGGCGCTACTAAAATTCAGCTTCGTTCCACCATCTTCCACAAACTTAACCAAAAATGGCTTAGAAATCTAGTATCCCGATAAGAAACAATAGATTCAGGTAGCCCATGTAATCGATACACCTCTTTAAAGAATAATTGAGCAACACGGACGACATCGGCTGTCTTCTTACAAGCTATGAAATGCGCCATCTTGGAAAATCTATCCACCACCACATATATGGAATCATTTCCCCTTTGAGTTCTAGGCAAACCCAAAACAAAGTCCATGCTCACATCAACCCACGGTCTAGTAGGCACAGGTAATGGCATATATAATCCCGCATTCGTCGCTGTCCCTTTGGAAATTTGACAAATATGACATCTCTCCACAAATTTTTCAACTTCTCTTCTCATAGACAGCCAAAAATATGATTTGGAAATCAATTACAACGTACGATCTCTACCCACATGACCTTTCTCATGCAACTCCTTCACAATCTTCATTCATAAGCTGCACTCTGGTATACATAATCGATTCCCCTTAAAAAGAAAACCATCCACCAATACAAACTCATCCGTCTTTCCCTTCTTGACTTCATCTACAAACTTCGCAAAGTAAGGATCATCAAAAAATAATTCTGGCAACACATCAAACCCCATCACTTCAACCTTCATTGTAGTCAACAAATGATTCCTTCGACTCAATGCATCTGCCACACAGTTTGTAATTCCCGACTTATGCTTCACCACAAATGTAAACTGTTGTAAGTATGCGATCCACGAAGCATGTCTAGCTGCAATTTTGTCCTGTCCCTGCAAATGTTTCAGTGCTTCATGATCAGTATACAAAACAAATTCTTTATGGAACAAATAGTGTCTCCAATGTTTGATAGCTTGAACAATAGCATAAAATTCCACATCATAAGTATTATATCTCATCTTGGCTCCCGATAGCTTCTCACTGAAATATGCAATAGGACGTCCTTTCTGACTCAACACTCCTCCAATCCCAACTTTAGATGCATCAGTATATAACTCAAACAACAACTGAAAATCTGGTAATACTAGAATTGGTGCTGTCGTCAAAAGTTCCTTAATTCTCTCAAAAGCAAATCCTGCTTCCTCTGACCATGAAAACTGTTTCCCTTTCATACAATCAGTAACTGGTGCCATCACGCTACTGAAGTGTGGAATAAATCTTCGGTAGAATGATGCTAAACCATGAAAACTTCTAACTTCTGTTATCGTCATGGGTTGTGGCCAATTTTGGATTGCTTCAACTTTATTCTGATCCACCTGTATACCTCCTTCTGAAATAACATATCCCAAAAATAAAAAACTATGCGTCATGAACACGCATTTCTTCATTGCAGCATAAAATTGTTCATGTCGCAGTATCATCAACACTTTTCTCAGATGATGCAAGTGTTCTTCTGAGCTTCTACTATATATCAGTATATCATCAAAATACACCACCACGAATTTCCCAATAAATGGTCTAAAGATCTGATTCATCACCCGCATAAATGTACTAGGTGCATTCGAAAGATCAAACGGCATAACCAGCCATTCGTACAACCCCTCTCTTGTCTTGAATGTTGTCTTCCATTCGTCTCCTGGTCTAATTCGAATTTGATGATAACCACTCTTCAAATCAATTTTCAAAAAGATAGTAGCCCTGCTCAACTGGTCTAACAAATCATCAAGCCTCGGCATTGGAAATCTGTATCTGACAGTTATTTTTGTTGAGTGCCCGACTATCAGTACACATCCTCCACGTTCCATCCTTCTTTGGCACTAACAAAGATGGCACCGCACAAGGACTTAAACTTTCCTGCACACGCCCCTGCTCAAGCAACTCTTCCACTTGCCTTCTCAACTCCTCGTGTTCCTTTGGACTCATTCTGTAATGTGGTCTATGTGGTAACACATCTCCTGGAACAAGATCTATTTGGTGTTGTATGTCCCTTAATGGCGGTAACTCCGTTGGTAGCTCCTTAGGAAATACATCGTCAAACTCTTCCAACACTGGTTTTACTTCTTTAGGGATTTCAACCACTTCATTACTCTCACGTCCAATCAACAAAAACACTTCGCGCTCCTCTTCTACTTCCTTAACAAACTCCTTCAAAGATAGCAAAGTTTTAAGTTCTTCAATCTCCTCCAACTTGCCTTCTTCTTGTTGTCGCTTCTTAGGAATTAAAGTGATTTTAGTACCTTCAAACATGAAACTATAACTGTTAGTACGACCATCATGTTGCACCGCTCTATCATACTGCCAAGGTCTCCCCAACAACAGATGGCATACATCCATGTCCACAACATCACACCAAATTTCATCTTTTTATTTCTTCCCAATCGAAAAATTTACACAAGCTCTTCGTCCAACCTTCACTTCCTTACCTTTCCTCAACCAAGCCAACTTGTAAGGTTTCAGATGCTTCTCAGTCTTCAATGCCAACTTCTTCACAGCCTCTGTAGAGATAATGTTATCGCAACTTCCCACATCGATGACAAACTTGCAAACCCTTCCCAAGATAGTGCACGTTGACTGAAAGATGTTACTCCTCAACCAGCTAGTTTCCTCCTCCTACTTTGGTGTTAAGCAATTTCTCCTCATCATCAATGAATACCCTTCATCTCCCGACACATTTTCTTCCTCCTCATCATGTAGTGAATTAGAACCTTCAGCTTCTGCATCCTCATCTTCCACTTCAGCAATCATAGTTCTCTTCTTCGGTTTCGGACATTCGTTGCTCTTGTGACCCACTTCCTGGCAATTATAGCATTTGAAATTGGTGTTGACTTTTGGTTTAGCCACTTCATGAACAACCGGCTTACTCGATGCTTTAGGAACATTAGAACTACTACCCGCTCCTTTGTTCTGCCTTGTAAAACTTGGAAACACACCTCCCTCACGTCTACCTTGTTTCTCCCAAGCCAACGCCTTTTGATGTGCTTCTGCCACAGATCTAGGGTCGAACATGTTCACCATATCCTGGATCTGTGTTCTAAGTCCACCAACAAACCTAGCGGTCAATTGTTCTTCTGTCTCCATAATGTCATTTCGAGCAATCAACTGGTAGAACTCATCAGCATAATCAGTAACAGTCTTCGTCCCTTGCCTCAGGTTCTGTAATCTATGATACATCAGTGATTGGTAGTTGTAGGGTAAGAAAGTAGCCTTCATCAGCTTCTTCATCTTCTCCCAAGCAACAATCTTCGACTTCCCCATCCGCTCTCTAGTAAGTTTGGTTTGCTGCCACCATGCCATAGCTCTCATTCTCAACCTAGTAGCAACCAACTTCACTTTACGATCTTCCGGAACCTCCTTGAAGTCAAAAATTTCCTCAACATAAGCTAACCAATCAAGAAATTCCTCGGCTTGCATACCTCCCTTAAATTCCGGTATTTCAGTTTTCATCCCAGACTCCCACTTGTGATCATACTCCGAATGATTTCTTCCTTGACCTCGTCCTCATCCATGAACACTACCACCATCAAACTCCTCTTCAAAATCTGATGTATATCGATGTCTATCCTGACCACCAACATCTCTACTACCATCATTTCTTCCACCAACATCCCTTCGATCTACATTCCTCCGATCACGATCATTCACATTCCTATCACGACTTCGATCATCAACATTTCTATAACAATCTCGACCCACACTTCTATGATCACTATCAACTCTTCTCTCTCGATTTGAATGTGGTGAAACTCTACTTCCCCCATGGTTAGATTCAGGTGCAACCCTTCTCTGATTTTGATTCATCTCCAACATCATCTTCTCTAATCGACCAATCCCTTCATTAAGCTTCTCATTAAAGTTTTCGTTAATTCTTTGCTCCATCTCATCGGCTTCTTCTCTTCTATACAACGCTTCTACGTTCTTATGGCGATTAGCTCTTCTCGGCGGCATGATTACTTTTCAACAAAAGCTAACTTTTGGCTTAAACTTCAAATTGAACTTCACACTTCAACTTTAAACTTTCAGCCTTGAATTACAAAATGATGCACGACTTCACTCTGTTGGCTCGGCTTCACTAACTCCTCAAACTCTTCAATAAGAATTGGCTCCAAGACTCGGCTTAGCTATGATTAGCTAAGTCTACCTCTGATACCAAATGACAGAGCGGCAGATAACAAAATTGATGAAACGGTGAAAGTAGCAATCGATGGACTGAAAAATATCAAAGGCCCAAATCCGTTGATCCAAAGATACTGGATTTTAGCTATCTTCGTCACGTTGATCGTGCACGATACCGTGAATGAAGATCTACAATTCTTCAAACGTTGATCAAGCGCACTTGATACCGTGAATTGGCTTCTACAATCGTTGATCCGAGTGCACTCAAATGCCGAAGGAGGAGATAGGAGATTACACTCAACTACCAATTTAAGAAGAGGCACAAAGCTCTCAAACAAAAGTTTATTCAAAATCAACTCTTTTTTACAAATGACACAACCCGCCTATTTATAGGCTCACAACTCACACGATTCACCACTTGACAACACTTAGGTCGTGGACGACCTAAAACAATACAACACACACGACCTAACAGATGCGACCTTCGACTTATATACAAAGCGACATATATAAAAAAAATTCCTTTCAATTAGGTTAAAAGATAATAACAGTATTACCTTAATGCAGTCAGATAAATACACTTAGACAAATGGATAATACAAATAACTGCATTACATAAATGCAGTTAAAACTGCTATGTAAAATTTTGATTTTTAAAAATTTATTTTTAGGTATTAACAATAAATATCATTGAAAAAATTATTAAATTTGCGCTTTAATGGTGAAAATGATTCTTAAATTTGATTAATCCACAAAAGGTTATCACATTTTAAAGATTAGAATTAAATTTGTTGACGGCGGGTGGAATGTCAGAGGAGTATGGACCTAACTTACAAAAAACTAATGATAGAGACCTGCTTTACATTTCAAACAAGAAATAGAGAACCGAAGTTAATATCCAATTATTAGTGAAATATTATGTTCTTTTTCCAATTTGATCAATATATCTTATTGGTAGACAATGTTCGAATAACTAAGCAATACAGCAATAGTATTATTTTGCAGTAAGTTATTCCACAAATACGAAGACTGTTTATGTCAGTTTTTATATTTATAGAATGACTTATCGCAAAATAACTCGGTAAATTTTAATCTTTTGTAAAATATTGGTATATCTACATTGTTATGTATTTGTAATGCGCATCTGTAGGCAAGATAAATTTGTTTTATGTTTGAGATCGATAGCGTACGGAGAGCAGTCTGAGGAGATGCTTTTACTTCTCATTAAAAATATATCTTCTGTTGTAAATCTGGTGGTTCTGCTATTTCATATTGCAATTTTCTGGGGAGAAAAGAAGGTCAGGTACACATGGTCTAGATGGACATCTATATTTATGCACGAGGAAGTACCATAAACAGCCAAGTCAGTTAGTCTTATTCTTTGTTTTCATGGGTCACCTTTTTAATGAATGATGCAAACAGAACAGACATAGTAAGTGGTTTTCAAGCTAAGCAATTCATAATTTACTGACCTCTGATTAACCCACTATGAGATTACCTTTATAGAATGGCGGATACCAAATAGAACAATACTTCTTATAAAGCAAAAGAATCAAATTAGCAAGTTAGTCTCAACTAACAGAGCTAACACAAAGAATACATAAATTTACTCACAGGTAAATCAACATATGTACAGACAGTTCAAAGACAAATATACAAGTAGAGCAATATACTGAGTGAATAAATAATATGCTATTGAAAGCAGAAATGCAACCTGAATTAGTTTAATAAGCTAAGTTAGATAAATAAATGTACAAACTCCACAACACATATACCATGATCGCACGCAAGGAGGAAAAACTGAAAGTCAGTAAATAAAACTGCACGCAGGAAGTGAGGCATCAACAAAGCTAAAATTATATATTCAAGAATCAACACCAATGCATAAGAAATTCACGGATAGTAATGAATAGACATAGGTTCGTGAGTTATTTAACTCACCTTTAAAACTCACGTTTCCTCCTCTCTTCCGAGACATGAACGCACGCAAGACACAAGACAGATCCAATCCCAGCAACATGAATCAATGAACTACAATCCAGCAGCAATATCAGTGCAGCAAACAGCTACGGAGATGTGCGACATTTCAGACGAGCTTCTCCAGATTTGAGCTACCAATTTTGGGATTCAACTGACATTTCAGGTGAGCTTCGAAGATGGTTTGGGATTCAAGCGACATAGCCCAGATCTTGGCTACCAATTTTGAGAAGCATTTCAAATCAAGACGTGAGCCACATCACTCGAGCAAGATCTAATAGAAATCAAGACGGAGGAGGCGGAGGAGGTCGAACGAAGGCAATTGGAAATTAGGGATTTGAGGAGGACGACGAATGAAGGCGATTTGAATTAGGGATTTGATGAGGACGGGTCGCCAGTTGCCATTATTTCATGAAAAAATGAATATGATTCTCTAATAACTGGAAAGTAAAAAGTCTATTAAAATGCTGCTCGAACCTCTTACAGCGGGCACTGTATGAGTGTTGTAAAATTGGTAACTATTACAACGGTCATTTTTTGAACATTGTAAAATTTGGAATCTATTACAACGGACATGAAAGGACCGTTGTAATAGCATTCTATTACAACGGGCAGCCATTGTCAGTTGTAAAAAATGCGTTGTATAAGCATCTATTACAACGGTCTTGAATGGACCGTTGTAATAGCCTTCTATTACAACGGGCAGCAAATGACCGTTGTAAAAAGGGCGTTGTAATAGAGTATTTTTGTTGTAGTGTTGTTTGCTGTCATGATTTCTATTAAGATTTCTTTACTACATGTGAAAAGTTATTTCCCTTTTGCTTCAGTTTTGGGTTTACGTAACTTATTACCTTATATACTGATTTTATTAACTTTTATGTCAATGGTATTCTTCCATTTACATTCATAATTGTGCTTCAGTGCCGTGAACACCTGTTAATTCCATTGTTAGATATTGGGTTGAAACTAATAAAAACAACATATTTAACGTGGGCATGTGTGTGTCTTTGCAGCCCTCAACAAATTTTTGCATCTCACTTACTACGCAACCTTTTTTACTTTTGAAGGCATAGAAGTCTCCCTTGCTACAAAACTTTTGTACTTGAGCAAGCCTAGAAGTATAGGGAAAATGTTAAATCATGTTTTTCTTGATACTGCCTTAGCACTGGTATTCATTAATGGAGTAAGTTTTAATATACATGGCTATAACATCTGAACATTAATTATGTCAGGCCATACATAAGTAAATAACAATTTCCTTGAAGCTTTTTTGTGAAATCCATAGATTCTTTTTTACTATAAATGAATCAGTATAGATAAAAGGTAGCAATGTGTACCATTTTAATATTAAATCATGTTATAAAACAAACAAAGTTGGTGTTCCACTTATTAAATTAATTTTAGCATTTAATATTAACTTCAATTTTAGAAAAGGCATTCAATCATACCATTTTAAACATTATTCAGAAAAGGTACATAAATAATACTAACAAATCTAAATAACATTTCAATTTAAAAGTTAAATTGATATTTTAGGATTTATATTATCTTCAATTCTGAGGAGGTAGGAACTTCAAAATAATTTACTTATGTAGATGATATTTATGACCTGGACTTATATATTTTTAAAACTGAGGACTGTTATAATTCTAAACTAAAACATTAGCTTTATTTCTCTTAATAAGGGATATTTCTAAATAGGTCATTTTGTATGCTTAAAATATCGTTATTTCTTTTACTACTTGCTTAAGTTCTCGAAACATACAACATGTATGGTCTTTTATACAATATATATAGCGTATTGTATATAAGCAAAATAATATAACTTTGTTACATAATGAAACATTAGTGAATGAATTTCATGTATGATGATGATCATTATGGTAGCGAGGACCTAAAAAGTGTAAGATGTAAGAAGGAAGCCAAAGCCAATCGTGATGGTTCCAAAAAGAAATCAAGCTATAGAGATGCTAGTAAGAATGCCAAATGATGTTGCTCTTAGAACTTTTGCCACTTTGTCAGCCTATGTACAAACCAAGTATGCTACGCTTAGTGACACTTAAACATTAAAAAGCATATGTTTATTATACTTGTTATAATATTTGTAATACGTCATGCATCTAAATGAAGGTTATAAAATGTATAACTATGAGCTAGGAAATAGGATTTACAACTGTTTCAAAAGCATCAAGTTAGTTGTCAATGTAATTTGCAAAATTTTCAGTAACACCAAAAAATTCAAGGTTATAAACATGTTACATTGGGGTTTCAAAAATCTGTATTGATAGGCAATATATATTACAAAAAGAAGAAGCATATCACATAGCAAGTAAATGTCATTGCATGCTTCCATTATAGAATATTCCTGTAATCATCCCGACGGCATAGTAAGCATAAATGAATGGACTTGATCGATTATATGCAAGTATAACAATGAAAATAAATAAAGCTCAGCAGTATACGAGCATTATATCACTCTAATCTCATCATAGCAGTTCATTTCAACTCAGATGCAATCTCAGCCATTGCCTCATATTGGATAATGTTGTATCATGGGCTGTTTATTTAAAGCCCATATAACTCTATATATAATGTTTCGAAAACTGCTATATTAATAATAAGAAGAATCATTGTATCAAAAATTTGTGCAGTAATAAAGATTTCTCTTCACAATTTTTTTCTGTATCACTATATCATTCAATTCTTTGCAAAATCTTAACTTGGTATCGGAGCCAAAAATTCTTCTTAACAGCATAAAATCATCCTCAAGGAGGAATTCGATTATTTCTCCATCAGAGTGTTTTCATCACTTGGAGAAATTATTTCTTCCATCAAAATCAATATCATCATCTGGGAATTTGAGTCTGCCTTCAGATTCTGGTGCCTTGCCGAGACATTACACTGGCTGCACTCAAGAATTGCAAGAAGACAAACTCGTTTAAGAAAGTGTTTGAAAAACAGATTCAAGAAACCATAAAATCATCTCAGTAAATCTAAAAATTAGGCCAGAGCCACGCCAAGATCTATCAGAAAAACATTCATCATCTAGATCTAGTTGCTGCTTACCTGTTCTCATTATCTTTTTGAGGTTTTTTCTATTCTTGAACCTCTTTTCTTTGCTTTCTTCTAGTTCTTGATTCAAGAGTTATCATCATGGGTGATGATCTTTCAGCCACTTCTGATAATGTTAATACTGAGCAGCAAACTGATGCAACAACCAAGTTGATCAAGATTGTTACAAGTCCACAAAGTTAATTGATCACTATGCATTTGGATGAAGATAATTATCTGTTGTGGAAATTGCAAGTTGAAACTGCAATTCAAGGATATGGGCTCGAAGGTTTTCTTCTTGGCATCATACCTACACCACCAAAATGCATCACAGTTGAAGGAAACAAGATCATTAGCAATGAAGAGTATGTCAAACATCACAGATAGGATAGACTTATATGCTCCTGGTTATTATCATCAATAAATTCAAATTTGTTATCACATATTATTGGATGCAAATCAGCAAGTGAAATATGGGCAACAATTGAAAAAATCTTCAACACTCGGTCTGTTGCCAAAGTGATGTATCATAAGAGACAGCTTCAAAACATTAGGAAAGACAATTACTCTATGAGAGAATATTTGTACAAAATTAAGACTCTTTGTGATCTGTTAGAGGATACAGGTCACAAAGTATCTGAATTTGAACAAATATTAACCATATTAAACGGTTTAAGTGATGATTACGAAGCAGTGGTGGCAGTTATAGCATCTAATAAAGTTTTACCATCTTTTGATGATGTCCATTCAATTCTACAAGCTCAAGAGGCCAGAATACCTAATAAAAAGCCTCAAGAATCAGAGTTTGCAATCAACTACACCACAAACTCCAAAAAGAAGAATCAGACCAATAACAAAGGAGATCAATCATCTCAAAGAGGAGGACACTCTAACAGGTCAAGGGGAAGAGGCAGGTGGAACAACAAAAATAACAACAACAACAACAACAACAGACCCAAATGCCAGATTTGTGAAAAGATTGGACAATACAGCTATAAAGTGTTATTTTAGATACTCAAACCACCCCAACAACAACAACAACCCAAGAAGTGGAAACTACAGTGCTAATATGGCTCAGGCAAGCTCAAGTAATCAAACTGACAACAAAGATTACAACTCAAATGTAAATGCTCAATCAGAACATGTGCAAGATGACTGCTGGTATCTAGACTCTGGTGTAACAAATCATATAACAAATAATCTTAATAACTTGAACCTTGGCAATAAAGAGTACAAAGGTAAACAGTCAATTTGCATGGGCAATGGTAAGTGTATCAAAATTTCTCATGTTGGTAGTGTTGTTATTAAAGGAAAGAAACAATTATTTTTGCATAACTTACTAAGAGTTCCAAAAATCAAGAAAAGCCTTATAAGTGTGTCTCAATTTGCTAATGACAACAAAGTATTTTTTGAATTTTATCCAAAATATTGCCTTGTTAGAGACATACTGACTAGAGATATTCTCTTGCGGGGTGATGCAGAAAAGGGTTTATATAGGTTTAAATCTGTCAACAGTGCTAGCCTTGCAACAGAGCAAAATTATTGTAATCAGAGTGAAAAGAATGACAACAGTAGTGTATTTGACCTCTGGCACTGTAAACTTGGTAACCCAAGTGTTAAAGTTATGAAACAAGTACTTTATTAAAAATTGTATTCCATATGATGATATCTCTTTTCCTTATGTATGCACTTATTGTCAAATGGGTAAGAGTCACAAATTACCATTTAATGACTCTCTAACCAAGTACTCTAAACCCCTTGATCTTATTACAACTGACCTCTGGGGACCAGCCCCAATATGTTCTGATTATAGTTATAAGTATTATATATCCTTTGTAGATGCACACACAAGATACACTTGGTTGTATTTCTTAAAAGCAAAGTCTGATGCTCACAGAGTTGTGATAAACTTCATAACTATGATTGAAAAACAACTTGGAACACATGTTAAAATTGTACAGTCTGATGGGGGGATTGAATATAAAACCCTTAAAGACTATTTTAAGGAAAGGGGAATAATTCATAGATACACATGTCCCTATACTTCTGAGCAGAATGGGATGGTAGAAAGAAAGCATAGACACATAGTTGAATCTGGGCTTAGTTTACTAGCACATGCAAATTTACCTCTAAAATTCTGGCCTGAAGCCTTTAACACAACAGCCTATCTTATTAATAGACTGCCAACCAGAGTTTAGATGGAATAAGCCCAATAGAAAAGCTTCAAGGAGTTAAGCCAGACTACCACAGTCTTAAAACCTTTGGGTGTCTATGCTTTCCCTACTTAAGACCATACAACAACAACAAATTAAATTCAGATCCAAGCCATGTACTTTCATAGGTTGTGCAATAGATCAAAAGGGATATAAATGTCTAGATGACAGTGGAAAACTCTTCATTAGTAGACATGTTGTATTCAATGAGAATGTTTTTCCTTTTAAAAGATCTGAGATTAAGACTACTAGTAAAGTGTACAATCCACAAGTTTCCATACCTGAATTACCTATATATTCTGATGATGAGACTTCAGCTGAGGTGAAGAGGACTGCTGATGATCATCCAGTTCATCCCACTGTATCTGCTCATCAAAATCACGAGTGGATAGATGATATCAGCCATGCCAGTCACTCACATACACAGATAGCAAATGGAGAAGATCACTGTGAAGAAGGTCAACAAAGTGAATCAAGAAACAACACAAATTCTGGTGAAACAGACAGCTTACCTCACACCGAACCTCCTCAAAAATCAAGCCATCCTATGATTACTAGAGCTAAGAGTGGCATCTTTAAGCCCAAAATATACAATGTCACTACAATCTCAGGTGAACCAACCACCTATGAGGAGGTTGTAAAAAACAACAACTGGAAGATAGCAATGGATGAAGAGTATAATGCTCTTATAAATAATAAAACATGGAATCTTGTATGTCCACCAGCACACAAAAATGTAGTGGAGTGTAGATGGACATACAAGATAAAGAGAAACTCTGATGGCACCATCAATAAATACAAGGCTAGACTGGTTGCCAAAGGTTATACCCAACAATACGGGTTTGATTTCACTGAAACTTTTTCCCCAGTTACCAAACCTTCAACTATAAGACTTATTCTTACAATAGCCTTACATAAGGGATGGAGCATAAGATAGTTAGATGTCAATAATGCTTTCTTGAATGGTATATTATAAGAGGAAATTTACACGAGGCAACCACCTGGCTATGAACAAAATGCAAATCTTGTGTGTAAATTAAATAAGGCAATATATGGCCTTAAACAAGCACCAAGAGTTTGATTTGACAGACTGAAGTCAACTCTAATGACAATTGGATATCAGCCTACCAAATCAGACTCATCCTTGTTCATCAAAATTAGTCAATCATCAACTATATATATATATACTAATCTATGTTGATGATTTAATTATTATAGGTGACAACCAAGATGAGATCAATCAAATTATATGCTATCTCAACGGCAGTTCTCAATTAAAGACCTTGGATAGCTCAATTTCTTTCTGGGAATTGAAGTGAGCAGATCAAAAAATTCTAAAATAATTTTGTGTCAAAGAAAGTACATATCAGAACTGCTCAATAAAACAAAAATGGAGAATGCAAAGCCCATGCCAACACCCATGATAAGCAATCAAAACTTGTCAAAGAACATGGGAGAAGTCATAAACAATTTTAAACAATATAGAAGTGTTATAGGAGCATTGCAGTATGCTACTATAACATGACCAAATATTGCTTTTAGTGTTAACAAACTTTCTCAATTTATGCAGGATCCCCGAAGTGAGCATTGGAAGGCAGTTAAGAGAGTGCTCGGATACTTAAAAGGAACCATTAACTACGGTCTATCACTTAAAGCTTGCAAAAATCTCAACATTACAAGTTATACAGATGCTGACTGGGCTACAGACCCAGATGACAGAAAATCTATCACTGGATATTGCATTTTCATTGGAGAAAATTTAATATCTTGGTGCTCAAAAAAGCAATCAACTATTTCTAGATTCAATACCAAAGCAGAGTACAGGAGTGTAGCAAGTTCAACTGCAGAGATAATGTGGTTACAATCAATTTTAAGGGAGTTACAACTAAATTCAAGCATCAAGGCAACATTGTGGTATGACAATCAAAGTGTTGTTTACATGACTGCTAATCCAATACTACACTCCAGAACTAAACACATTGAGATAGATATACATTTTGTTCGAGATCAAGTTTTAAAAGGGAACTTACATGTAAATCATATACTTGCTACCTACCAGAGGGCTGACACTCTCACGAAACCATTGTCTAGAACAAACTTCATTAAATTCAGATCTGAGCTGGGCATCAAAGAAAATAAGACTTCCTTGGAGCTCAAACTCTCAGATTTCAATCAAATCAAAAAGCCAAAGGAGAAGCAATCTCAAAGGAGCTGTCTTGCTATCAACTCAAACTTTTGTAACAACTCAAAATCTCTGAAGATACCTCAACTTAGCTCAAATCGGGAAGAAAAAGATTGAGAAATGAAGTCAGCTTCAGAATTTACAAATTGCATCAAATAATTTTAGCAACTTCAGAGATTCGAGTATAATCGCTCCCTAACCCTAACCCTAGAAATCGGATTAGGGTTCGAGGGGGGAATGAAAATGAATAAAGCTCAGCAGTATACGAGTATCATATCACTCTAATCTCATCATAGCAGTTCATTTCATCTCAGATGCAATCTCATCCATTGCCTCATATTGGATACTGTTGTATCATGGGCCGTTTATTTAAAGCCCATATAACTCTATATATAATGTTTCGAAAACTGCTGTATTAATAATAAGAAGAATCATTGTATCAAATAATTTGTTCAGTAATAAAGATTTCTCTTCACAATTCTTTTCTGTATCACTATATCATTGAATTCTTTGCAAAATCTTAACTATAACTACAAGAACAAAGCACTAGTAAAAACATATTCTATTGATGGCATCTTCAAATATATTATTCTAGTTTATTAACTCGGTCCTTTTGAATGTTAAAAGATATTATTTTTGTTAAGGCCATCACATATATGCAATGTCAATCTGTTCTTGTTCCCTTGGGAATTTAAACAAAACAAAAATCAATGCAAGGTGATGCTGCAAATTTTATACAAATACATACGAGCTAGAACTAGAAAGTAATACCATCTTGAATATTATGCACTTTACTCTACATCATGATTATGATATGATTCAAATTAATATGCTGGAAATGGTATGGAGATTTTTTCATAGGAAAACGAGTAAAATACAAGTAGACTGAAAAGAACACACGTGCTGCAACGTGAAAATGGCTTACACGATGAATTGCTTGTCGGTAGATCATTGTCACTTTTTGACTTGCTTTTCATTAAAACATGTGGTTGAAAGTAAGAGCGAAGCAGATTCAAGAATTACAACAACACTATAGTAGTAATGATTCCATACATATTGCTTATAAACTTAAATAGCCAAGTTTGTAAATAATGTATAAAAATTACAAAAATTTGCATCCGAACAGCAACCAACTAAAAAAAGATAAGAATTGAATCCTCCAAAGTTAGAATATGTTAAGAACGGTTTCTTCTATATAGTTTTTGCATGAAGACAAATAGTTGCTTAAAAAACAGAGGTTCCTCTAGGAAGTTCTATACAAAATCATAAACCCTGCTATTCTTACTCAACTATAAACAAAATAAGCAATGTCAAAAACATTTTAAGACAAGTTATATAGATACATTACCTAATGGAGTGATACTAGCAATTATGGGAAGAGTCAACAGTGCTTTACGACCCACTTACCTAAAAGATTGCCCAATAGAGTGGTAATTATTAAAGTTCCCAATCCTGTCATCTATAGCATTAGTTCATATTGAGCAAGTTATTTATTTATATAAACTTGGCAAATAATAACCATTTTTCCTGTGTTATTCAACAACAAAATTGTTTTCTATACTTTTAGCAAAATCATTTTTTATCACCAATCAAACAATGTGCACCAATTAATAAATGCAGTTTTTAAGTGAAATGTAAAGTGCAATCTTTAACCAATAACATGTGTGGCATTCAAATGCATCTATCTATTATTCATAACTCTCTACTGTACTATTTATATATTTTTCAAGAAGTGTGTCTCAAATGGTATCATTTAACTATACTAGCTTTTTTTCAACTAGTACTTTGTTTTTTATTATCAGTCACTCAAATCAAATTAAGTCCAGTCTCATGCAATTATAAGTAATGAAATTGAATCTTATACTTTGGTGGACAGTAATACAGATTCACTTGATGGGGAGAGTATATGAAGATAAATAGTAAATATTGATAAAATTTTGATAATACTAACAATAATGTACATAGTATTTAAAGAATACATGAAAGTTTGATATAACTTACACACATTCTGAAGGTACTGAAACTAAGAATAACCAAGTCAAGTAATGTAAATGAAGTTAAAAGGAAGAAAAAACTGAGAAAAATTAATATATTGTTAACACTAACTCTTTGGAAGAAAGAAATAAGGTCTTGATCAACGATTTCATTCAAAGAAGAAAAAACTGAGATCGATCGATTGATCACTCACTCAATCATCGATCGATCATTCACTCGATCGAGAGCGCTCCCTCCCTCCAGCCCACACGCCCGCCCGGTCGGCCCGCCGCACGCCTGCATGCACACACTCACTCACACTCACTCACTCTTTTACATATGATACATACTCATAAACACTCTTAACATTTAGCATAAATTTGTTTTACTAAAGGTAGAAGGCAAGACAATAAAAACCCAAATATGGGACACAGCTGGGCAAGAATGCGATAAAGCAATAACAAGTGCATATTACTGTGATTATGCCCATCGGAAACAAGATAGATCTTAAACATCTACATGCTGCAAATTTTGAAGAAGCTCAAAGCTTTGCTGCAAAAGAAGACTTACCTTTTATCGAGACTTCTGCGTTTGAATCGATGAATGTGGGGAAGGTATTCCAAATAAATCTAGGTGAAATTTATCAAATTTGCAGTAAAAAGAGTTTTGCAAGTGGGGATGAGGCTGGTGGTTCTGGTGTGAAATTTATCAAAATTCTTAAATAATGATTATATACTTTTTGGTGTACTTTTAAATTACTGTATAGGTATGTTATCACATATATTATATGCCTAGACTTGGTATGTTATCACAAATATTCTCAAAACTAGAAATCTCTACACCAATGTCCCCGAATCACCCAATATGCAAGCCTAAATCTTAATTCAAAAACCTTAATGCCAATCCAGTTTTAAAGTATATATGCCCTAATTTAATAAAATCATGTTGGTTTTTGGAGATCATAGATTGGCTAATTTTAGGGAGAAAAGATACATATGTTATATAAGAGGACTTATAACTTAATGTATCGAATGCGGTCCTCCAATACAACTTATATATTGATAATACCGACTCATCGAAAACCATGGATTTATTTGCAGACTATGTAAGATGTTTGGAGCAACAAAAGAAACAATAGTAGAGTTTGATTTCCATGTGCATATTTTTGCAAGGCCAAAGGTATATATTGTATAAGTTTGTTGTGCATGCTAAAAGGCAAGAACTTATGTCTAATTTGTTTCATGACTAAGTTAGTGAAACACAATCATATGAATATATTAGCCCTAACAATGATTACAAAAGCTAATGGTCTAGTGTCTAAAATGCCATGTCCTTTTTAAGATGAGTCAAAATACCAAGAATCGCAAAATTTGTATCACTTGCAGAGCCAATAAAATATGTATTCAGAGAACTAAATAAGTGGATTTGTCATCTCTATGAGTAAAACAAAAAAATTCTTGTAATCTTATTTTGGGATATTATGAAATAAACCCATCTCTAAATATGTTAATGCTTGGTAAAAAAATGCCCATATTTATAGAGGATGGATAAGTGTTATTCAACGTCGTAGCTAATTTCTGCTACCCAGATTTAAGTATAAAACAGTACATAATCGGTTATACTAAGTTACCCTAACATTGAGTTTACCAAGTCTAGTCTTCATTAGATTGAGCAAAAGAGAATACATAAACAACTTTAAAAGGGAATTTAAAAAAATGAAAAGGTTGAAATTTGTATTTTACATCAAGGTATAATAACAAAATAGACATAACCCAAAAATTATGCAAGTAAACACAAAGAATGTCAAATGTAGTGTTGGAAAATACAGATAAGTCCAAAAATTACGCTTCACACGTTCAAATTCAAGTCTACTAAGTATGATCAAGAAAAAATCATGGATATCACTAGATTCTTTTTAACATACATATGCATGTTATGGAACATTGTAGCCTTAACTCAACAGCTAGAACTGTTATTTTTCACAAAGGACGACCATGATTTAACCGACATTTGCCATTAAATAAAACTTTGTGTTTCTCAAAGAATCATACACAACTTAATAATTGTTTCAAATAGGTTATGTTCAATAATATATCACATATAAAATATATCACATATTGTGTTCAAATAGGTTAAAATATATCACATAAAAAATACATCATACATAACTTAATGATTGTTCCAAATAGGTTGTGTTTACATAGGTTTCAAACATGCTGTATTTTAAATTTCTTAGTAAAATATACCACATTCAAAGTATAAAATATAAATCGTATCACATATAAAAATCATACCACTGAAGAGTGTCGCTAGTGATGGGAACCAAGCCTGGAAGCGGCGAAATCAACTAATTATGGTGGGTTTGTTGCATGGTCGAAGTAGAGAATCGCGCTTGAGGGTTTGTCAAAGACTTGGAGCGGAACTCTGATTCGCGCTGAAGATTCTGATGGATAATTTTAATGGAAACGGAGGAAATCATTATTATCGCTTGCGCTAATAATATACTACTGACGGTGGCTCCTTGAATTAGAGCGATTAGACAAGTGAAGGCAGTTCTGTGTTGGATGATTTGGTTTGATTTAGGGTTTTTTAAACGATGAAGTGATTTGATTTGGGGTTTTTAAAGAGAAAAGAGGGAGAGCGAATTTTTTTGTTTTGTTTTTAGGAGACAAGGTGAAAAGAGGGAGATTGGGCATAGTGTTGAAAAGGGAACACGCATCGCCAAAAATATTTGTTCCCGCCTTTTGATAATATAACATTGAAAATTACTTGTTTATTTGTTCCATAAGTTTTTAATAGCATATATAAAGAAAACGCTATGGATTAGTGCTATGGATGGTGCATTTTGTTATAGCGAAAATTCTTTTCTTTACAATAAAAAAAAATAATCACTCAAATTAGATTTTGATTGAGGTAGTTATGGTCCAAAGAAGGAGAGCTATTTTCGGACCTAAATTTATGAGTTTAAAAGTACACTGGAAAGAAATGAGATTTTGACATGACTAACCATAGAACTAGAAAAAGTGATAAAGAAGAAAGTTGTAGCTACTAAAATTTTATACGATTTTAAAAAATGAAAATCTTGATTTGGTGTAAAATAGTGGAAGTTATGGCCGAATAAAGTGGGGGAAAAATGGAAAAGAAAGAGTTTAAAAACAAGTTTGCATCCTTAAAACAATTTAAGTCTTTTGAATTAAAAAAAACTTAAACTAATATAAGAAGCCATGAAACATGAAGAATGCTTTAGGAAAATGGAAATGGAGAAGTAAATGAAAATATGGCGAAGGGGATGTGTATTTATAGATGATAGGAAGTAGGAAAATTACCATAATAACCTTAGTTTTAAAATATCCTAACATGTCATTACTTTGACAAGTCACATCAACACCTTCCTTCCCCTCATATGTCACATCCCCCCCTCTCTAGTAACATCCTCTAGGTCATGATAGACAATGATGATAATGCTAAGATATGACAGGAGATAATGATCTATACTTATATAAAAGATTATTTTTAAAATCATGACTACTCACATCACTTGCTAAACATTAACATAAGGTAATATACTATTAGTGTATTATTATTATTTGGTAAATTAACTCTTATATGTGTGTGTGTGTAGTGGACAAAGACGAACAACGTTCCCGACAACTTTCCGGTGTCAAAAAGTCGATATTCCGAAAACATTCTTCGGTCACATTTTCTATTTTTCTACGAACTATCTATTTTGGTAAACAAACTTTAAAAACTATTTTACCATCATTATTAAATAGTTAAAATAGGTTTATTTGTAAATAAAAACCCATTTATTTACTATTTAAACTTAACTTGAATTCTCGAAGAAATATATAAAATCGATGATATCAACTGTCGATGTCATAAATATATATTATTTTCCAAAAATAAAATATTTTATTTCATAATCTTGTTTGAATACAAATATTAGTGTACAAATCCAAAGCCATGCACGATCCTTATTATTTGAAAGCAGTTTTATTCATAAAACGATTTCCGGCTGTTTTATTGATATTTTACCCAGGACGATATTTACAAATTTTTAGTATTTTACTTGGGTAATTTGTTCACAAATATTTTCCCAAACAAAATAACTATTATTATTTACCACTTAAAACATGATTATTTCTTACTTTTAAACCCATATCTAAATATTTTATAAATAAATATAATTTATCCAAGTGATAAATTTGTGGGTCGTTACATTCTTCCCCCCTTAAAAGAATTTCATCCCCGAAATTATACCACAACCATATTCCCAGAAATACTTAAAACTATTCATCAATCTGCATGTTGTACATAGATCATTCCTATGTAAAAATCTGGTTTGATTACTCACTCATATACATAACTTCATTTCCGAACTAGTATCGCTCACTCGACTTCCTGGTGCAGAATTTGATCAGGCTTCTTAATTAGAAACCTTTGCTCTCCTTGCATATCCATAAAATATGATAAACAACCTTTGGTTCCACATAAGAACCCTCATCTACACTAGCCGCAAAAAAATCAGGCGATAAATCCCTATTCAGAATGTTGTGAAACACCTCGACTCATGTACTCAAACCTTAGATCGAGAACTATGTGAAAAGGAGAAATGATCTACGTACAACCTATGTACTAATCCCATTGGTTCCTACTTCCCAAGATTATAATTACCCTTTTTAAAGAATCGCCATTTTACTTAAGAACATTACTTAAGTTTATTAATATTCTATAATTCAAACTCATTTTAGTATGATACTCTTCTATATCAAAAAGAGTATATACAATTTCAAAGCTTAAATTCGTTTTACTTAACCTAGGATGTTCAACAAATTTAAAACAATATCTATTAACGCGCTCTTAATCAAAACATCATTTTATTTTGAAAACTCTATTCTTTTGAAAAATTCGAGAACACAATATTCGAGTTTCATTTCAAAAAACCTTTCAAAATGATACTTTATATTTAACCCTTTTGAAAACATAATATATAGCCAAAGCAACTCTAAAATGATATCAAGGAACCGGGGGCTACCAAATAGTTTTATCTATCCCTTTTACTAAGTAGGGAAATACTCAAGAGAAGTGTTTACCATCCGAACACATCTCTTACCCATTTTTAGTCATTTTCAAGACACTCGAACTAGTTAATCATAAAATTATTTCTTTCTTCACAAATTCCCTTTTGAAGCAATACTATTTATAGGTAAATAGTTATTTTAATAAAATCACCCACTAGATTTGGATTCGTTCGGATTCGAACTCATTTCGATTGTACAATGACAAAGAGGATAATTTACTAAGTGTAGTATCATATCTGCCTAAGCAAACATTCGACTGTCACTTAGAAGGTTATTCCGATTATCACAAAATAGATCGAAACTCCTTCTCGAATTACCAAGGAAAACTTTACTTTCAAATCCATTTTAAAATATTTGTATCTCAAAATCTCTTTAAGTACAATTACTACAACTTTTCCAAAATCATTTAGATTTTTATCAAAGCCACCGGGATTTAATATTCTCACAATCCTTTTCATTTTTATAAGGTCATCTAAATATTTTCTTTTAACTAAACACATTCTATTCTAAATCCCATTTTAACCCTACATCTCATCGATAACAATATAGACTTTTGAAAATCATTCCTTAATATATAAAATTATCCTAAGTAAAATTATTTCATTTACTAATTTTAAAACAATATTATGTCAATTAGACTTGTTCAAGTGTTTAGGAAATCCCTACCGATAACGTTGGGCAAACACATCGACTAGAATTCTTAAGCCACTCAACAGATCAAACAACACAATATAAAACATTTTTACTCATTAACAAATATGCACTCATATTTATAATACACTCAGGCTCATTCTAGGGTCTCACTAACCCTGTTACAAATGAATTTACCCCACCAAGGCCATGGTTCTCACTTAACCTTCAACTCTGATACCAAATGTAACGAACCGGATTTTCAACCATCGAAAATCGACACTAATACATCCACTGTATCACATGCCAAACATTCAAGTGCCGAAAATACCGATTTGTTAGGATGAAAGAAGAAGGTAGAAGATAAAAGAAATTAAACAACATAGAATCTCACAATGCAGCGAATAATTTATAATATAATGATGATTTTTACAAAAAGGAAACATCTATATCCATATATACAACATCAAAGTACACTAGACTTATCCTAAATTCGGACAGTTATAGAAACATGTGCTTACATTGACAACATACAGAATCTATAATATAATGGAAGAAAAATATATGTGAATACGTCTTGACCAACCAGCTCCTCTCCAACTCTAAAGTATCCAGCTAAACCTGGGAAAACATGCTCGGTCTGACCCGAGCATTACATGGAATAATGCCCGGGCCAGTCTAGTAAACCAGCATGTGTAAAATTCGATAACAAGTAACAACCAAACAGATTTCTACATTTGAAAACTTTTCAAACATAGGGTATCTCGTAAAAGCACACCGCACTTTAAAACGGACGTGTTTTTACCTTACGATAACCAAAATATTATATATAAAAATCCAGTGATAATATCATAGTGTCTAGGTTTAAAGTAAATAGATAAAATAGCTGAAATGCTTGCACCTCACATTTCAACATACTAGGGTCTACAATCGAAAACGTAAGGCACTTATTGGAGATTGAATTCCAACTAATGACTGGGCTACTAGGGTACCGCTCACCATAGTACACCTCTAGAAAAATGTACTGAGGTCGCATCTAACGACCCCTACCAAAACAGGACCGGCCTACCCCTTGTTGGATAGTACCGAATATATCATCATCTGATTGCTTTGCAACCTTTAACCGAGCGCTCCCACATACACGAATTCATTGACGATTGTGTATATATCTAAAAGGGTGATGATATATCCTAATGGGTGCGACCCGCATAGCTCTACTGCATGTCACTTGTTTTAGTCATTCCCAGTTGATGAGGTCTGAGGCTACATTTACCTTTCTGAATAGCAATCCATCTTGGAATGCTAACACTGTCCTCCATGCGTCAATGCAATGCTAGCATCCATCCATACAAGTTCATTCTAGGTCTGAACAAAACCGAAGGCACTAACTCTACTACATCCATTTTGAAATCACCCTCAGGATTAGTAGTAGTCTTCCACTCGAACAGCACAACCTTCAATCATCATCAAGATGTCTTCCACTCGAACGTACATTGTAACAACCCGCCATTTTGGACCATTCGCATCCATTATAAGTGTATAGGTAGACACTCATGCCGGAGTTGAATTGCTCAAAATAACGCGTTGTTAATTTAAATTTGGCAAAACTGAACATATACAGTAAATAAATAATCACAGATCACAGACACAGAGTAATAAGTGCAGCGGAAATAAAAGAGATAGTAGTTCATGAAGCTACTATATGAATATATAAAATACATCAGAGTTTACAACAGAAGAGTAATACGATACATCAGAGTTAAACCAGATACAACGGAAGAGTAACAGATACAAATCAGAATACATCACTGGAATCATCGAATATCTGAAAGCTGGATAGATAGCTGGATCTCCAAGCGAAGCTCCAACTCCGAAAGTGAGTCTCGTAAGCTGAACTACTCAGTCTGACCCGAGCGTAAAGCAAAAACACAAAACACTCGAGTCAGGATTAACATTCTTATATTAATAAATCCAACTCAAGTGAAATAGCAATTGAAATACAAGTAACTCAAAGGATGTTTGGAATAACCATCCTTTAAGGATCCGTTAAACTATCTACTATGTAGTAGTGTACGATAAGTAGATAATGTCTATCAGTAATATAAAGATATCAAAATAGCGTTAAGTCATGGCCCATTCCACCCTTAACACATTTTTATTCCCACAAGCATATACACGACCGTAGTTTCCCCAAAACCGGAAGTCACCAGAGGGCAATCCATATACTCAAGGTACAAAACAAATTCGTAGTGGTCGCGCATAAATGGAATACAAGTATGACAAGGCACATGAGGCTATACCCAAGGTAGTGATACTACCGTTCGCCTGATCTGGATTGGTGAGAACGCAACGCCGCAGCGCCCGCAACACCGTGAAACAACACTCCCAAAATCAAGGGTGCACCAATCGACAACAAGTATAAGTAGTTCGAAGAAGTGTGTCCACTTGAGGTATCAATCCTCCATTGGCCCGGCACAGCTCCTGTTTTAGTCATTTCCAATTTGACACAAGTGTCAAGGCTATCCATTATCGTTCTCTTTCTTCAGCCAACACGTACATCATTCCAACCACTTCATTCTGGATCATCACTCCGCGCATAGTTATTAAAGTGGTTTCCGGTTTAGATAGAGAGTATATCCATAACCGATTCCGGTCTCTTTAATAACTTCCGTAATTATTACACCGATTGGTCGTTTAATATATTTCGAAACCAAATCAATTTCAATTTCAAATAGAATTTGTAAATCAACATTTCATTTGTCTTTCAAAACCAAATTCCAATAATTTACGTTTCAAAACTTTCAAATTACCATTTCAAAATCTTATAATTCGATTTCAATTTCTTTTTAAAACAATTCAAATATTGATTTAAGTTCGTAAATAAGTTTCATTTCGAAATCATTTAAATTAACTTAATTTTAACATTCAAATCAATTTAAACTCATTTATCGATTCCATTCAATATTCGTTAAGTTACTTTATCATTCAAGTAATTTCTATTAAATTTCCAATTCATTAAATCAATTTCTTAAGTTCAACTTCATTAAAACAAAACTTACAATTTTGAATTAAATTAAATTCGTCAAATCAATTCTTTAAATTTCAAGTCTTACATTAATTCCAAAAATATCACATTTTCATTTCTTGTTAAAGAAATTACATTTCACTTATTTACTTTCTTAAATAATTTTCCAAAAACCTTAATTTATAAAGAAACTCAATTTCAGTTATTACGAAGTAAAATTCACTTATTCAAAAGTTCAATTTTCTTATTAAAGAATTTCAATCTAATTTAATCATTAAATAATTCAATCTCATTTAAGTATTAAATAATTCAAAACTTAATTATTAAATAATTTCAAAGTTTAACAATTTCAAACTTAATTATAATTTCGAACTTAATTATTAAATCATTTCAAAGTTAATTCAATCATTTCTCAAATTAAACATCGTCTTTTCATCAAAATTCATTTTTTTTTATTGTTTCAGATTTTTAAATATTAACATTTTCCTTTCATTAAAATTCAAATTTCAACTTCATTTCAAAACCATATTATTTATTCAAATAAAATCTTCATTATATTTTTTTAAAGTATATTCAATAATTTGGGTAAGTATCTCAGATTGCGGTTGGATGTTACTGATCTAGGATGCGGTTATCCTTGATTAGGGCAGCAATCATTGATTTGACTGTATCCATTGAAGTCGTAAAGTGAGGATTGCAAGAAGACTTTAAGACGAAGGTTTGGGACATTTTTTCTCAAGTGGTTCTATGATTTTTATTATATACTACTTATTCATTTGCAAACTCTTCAATCTTCTTTAAATTATTTGGATTATTGGTATTATAATTGCTAATATCACCTTCTGTTACCTTTAGATGCAAAGTTATGATATTTCAGCACACAAAGTTGTTGGCTCATAGATGAAAAAAAAATCAGGGATAATGATTTATTTGAAGATGAGCTTGATAGATTAATTTTTCATTAACACCCAAATCTTTAATTGAAAGATTCATGGTCATTAGCCTAAAGCAGCAAGTTAATTTTTCACTTTACAAATAAAAATTTATTGTAAAGATAACATTCTATTTTGTTTATTTTTGTGATACATAATCAAGTGAAACATGGTTTATACAAGTACACAAAATGTTATGTGGCAATCGTTAATGACTAAAAGTCACCTTTGAAACTAAGATGCTTGAACTATCATGAATTGCACTATACTGATACAAAAATAATTCCATTAAAATAGGTTTTCTAGAATTTCCTTTTTTCGCAACGTCAAGCAATAATATTATACAAATTTAAATTAATACGTCTAGAAACAGATGTGATCCTTAGTTAATCTTGAAAAGTATACAAGTAAAGAAATATACTTGGGATGATTTTGATTTTATCTACCACTCAAAAGGAAAAAGATTGATTACTGCTTTTAACTAGAATTAGTTACTAACCTAACATTGTAGAAAATAATTGTTGAATTCATGTATGTTGCTTGAAATAAGTTGCAACACTAACAAACAAAACTGAGGTGTTAGACATTAAAGTTATCTCAAATGATGATGGAAGCTTAATCAATGTTCTAAAAGAGGGGAATTCTACATCACTGTTGTGTTTGTATCAATATCATCATGTACCTTCTTGATATATACACCCCCCTCCTTTCACACTCTAAATAAAACTATAGTTTAAGTTAAAAGGTCCTACATGGCCTCTGATACAAAAAAGTTTCTTCCTTCAGTGTTAGTTGGCTTAATATGATAAAGTAGCCAAAAAATTATAATCTCCTTTTATGGTTATCATTTTAAAATATATACTAAATCCTCTCACAATGTGGACAGTTGCACTAGTCATTATTAACAGTATACCAGAATATAACAAAGTATCTCATAATTTTATGTAGCCTGTACTCTTTTCCAAAGTGTATATGAAATATGATGAATGTTCACTTTTTTAACCATTGGTACTAATTATTATGCATCTAACTTGATACAACTTTTCCGGTTAGGGATCCTTAGCTAAAAAATTATGAACGTAAGAAAGATATTGGCTTCAAAAGTACAAATTTGGCACATGGTAAGTTTGCTTGCATAGTTTCTCTTCAGGTGCATACTTTGAAAAAACTTTGTGTTTTTCTATTTTTCTATTATTAGTTCCTACTATCTTTTATTATATCTAGCATGTGGATGTGACAAAACAGGAAAAAAAGTAATTAGATATTGGTTGACAATATAGTTAACACTAGAGTTGATACTTAGCTAGTAAAATCTCACCGTTAAACCAAATCAATTCACATTTGTATTCATGTTTGTTGTTATGAGTGTTTTTAATAGCAAGAGTGATATTTAATTTTAGTAGAGCGCTCACATGGTTGTTGTTGTGGATGTACATTGGCTATATGTGAAATTATTGGGGATTCGATTGTTTTTGTGGACAATGGTTGGAGGATGATGTGGAAATTGTGACTCCCATACCGTGCTTTCTTAAAATTGTGGAAGGTCAATAGTTCCTCATATTAACTATCTTAATTATTTATTTATGATTTTTCTTCTAATTCAAATCAGTAAGAGATTGCATAGCAGTGAGAGAAAATAGTTGGCAGATTTTGCAAGATCTATCTGCCCAAATTTTCATTACTATTTATTACTACATAAATTTTGCTTGCTTATAATTAGAAGTCCTACCATTGTCCTTTTATTCAATGCATGTAACATCTATAACCAGTATATTTTAGGAAGGATATTCCAATTCGTAGCAGCATAAATAATGGTAATGGGATACTGTATACATTCCAAATCTCAATAAATATGCACATCATCTGGATATAATTGTTATATGAATCTACACCACCAAATTCAAAGTTTACATCTAATACACTACAAATAATTAATACATTATTTTGAATCCAATCCACGGTATTTTCAAATGCTTTAACTTCTTTTGAATACTCAGAAGTAAAACAGCTCCTCATACATTAATTCAAATAAAATCACTGGCATTAATTCCGGTGGAGAAAGGTCACATGGATTATCATTTGCGTCTTCTCAAACTGTTAAATAGCTATTCTCACTCCTCTCATTTCTCTCCTCTATTCCACATCAAACCCTAAAACTCCACCAATTCCTCATCATGTTAAATAATCTGTTTCTTCTACTTCTTCTTTTATCCCTGCCATTGCTGTTACTATACTGTACCTTGTGTTAAAGCCTCAGCTCCAGTTTACATAATAGAGCATTTTAACATCTAAAATTTCAGCAATTTCATGGAAGCTTCAATGCTCTCTCCCGAGTTTGACATCACGACCAAATCTCTGAACCCTAATGAGAAAATAAGCTTGTAGCATGATGTAGGGAGCAACATAGTTGCAAGATATTCAAATATAAAGCTTGTGCATGGGTCATGCATGGCCTGTGATTTATCAGCTGCTAAAACTATAACTATATTTAAAGTAGTTTTGAAAGGGTCTGGTGTGAAGTTGTCAAAGGGTTTGTTGAAAGAGTTGAAGAAGCAACAAGAAGAATGGAAGGTGTAACTGAAGCTTGATATGATAGTTCCTTTTAGAATCAAATTTGATGCTTTTACGACTTCTACGATTTATGTGGATGTTAGGTTTGATTTGGAACATGAGAAGTTGAAGGTCAATTCTAAGACTATTTATAAAAAAAATTGAGATTTTTTTATCAGCATATTAGATTGAATGTTGTTTTGAACTGACTCGTTTGTTTTTCTTTTTTTTGTAATCAATAGTTATAAACTTTGAGGTAAGTGTCGTTTTGAAGCAATACGCAAAAGTTTAATGTTAACTGTTTTGCTTGGTAGAGTGTAATGAAATCACGTGGTTTTATTTTGATGGAGTTGCAGTAAAAATTAGAAAAGATGCGGTAATTATTCAATAAATTTGTTAAAACTGCATATTTGATTTGAATGGTGTTTTTGCATTCAATAAAAATTCATTGGTTTGTTTCAAACTAATTCACATTGAACAAGTGATTCAAGAATCAATTAATTCCGTTGTTGCAAAATTTAACTATTGGTGGTTCTAATTTAGTAGGGGAAGAAGTGACATCCAATTTTATTATTTTTCCTAACGTGGATTAGTTGCTTTTATTTGAGTTCTAGCAGGATCAACAACTGAATTGCTGAGACGAACTTGTAAGCGCCAGTTCATGGACGATGTTTGCCAGGTAATTATATGTTTCATTATTTTCAATCCTATAATGATTTTGTTCCTATTTAACATAATTTAATTTTAGAAACTGCCAGGTTTTACATGAATTTTCCATATCTTCTAGCTATAGGCAATTTTATCCCACCTACCACAACTATCTGCCAAGAAATATAGCTAAATCACTGTTTTATTTTTCTTTGTAAGTTGTGAAATATACATGAAGAAAAAAGTTAGTACTCGCGTTCATCAAATACTGTTTGGTACTAAAATTTATTCTACGTGCTATCTTTGTTTAACTCAATGATTTATTTGATTTGTAATATTGTGCTTTGAATTTGTAAATGCGTGCTTACAAGGCCATTTAGCGTTCTCTATTTACAGTTGAAAGTTGGATAAACATTTTCATTAACTTTTAAAATTTTCTTATTTTAGTATATAATAAGAGAGCACATTTTAATGTTATTTTTTTGAGATTGTCTATCTATGATATAACAAGAAAAAATACTTCGTTTTATTTGAAAAAAAGTAAGGAATCAACCATTTAATTTATTTCAGCATGGTTATAACTTAATATATGCCTCAATATTCTCAACTAACTTCTGAGATTTTCTATTTGTCTTTTATAAAAAATATAAATACCATTCTTTGTAGTTTAAGCGCAGCTTGATTCTTTGTATCTTCAAATAACCATTTAATTAGAATTTGGTTCAAAAGAATTATTCGGTAAACATGGTAGATGATAGTGCCTCAATTATTAAACAATTTGTGATAATTTATAGTTTCTTACATTTTATTTTCTTGAATTCTATAGTCGATGCAACTAATCGAGCAAAATGTGACAGATTGGAACAGTTCTTGCTATCTTTCATTGTTTAGATTGTAAAATTATTAATATACAAGCTATGATATGTCAGTTCCCTAACAAAAAAGCTAAATACCTAAAGCGGCAAAAGCATTTCACGTCCCGCTATTCTTACCCATATCAAACTTGATTTTCCATGCCTTCCCTTGTAAAATCGTAATTTACTCGCTTCTTTGCAACCTTATAGTCCTATCTTTTCACCATTCTGATCTCCACTTTATCCCATTCGAGTTCTCATAGGCTAATGGTTATCCGTTTTCCGGTAAACTACTTCCATTATTAAATTTTTATTACGTATCAGTTTGATTTAATCACTGAAAGATAAATCTCAAGTTAAATTCCTGTTAAGTGATTATTATTGTTTGATTTCATGTCAGTTGATGTAAAATAGGATAACAGTGCGCTTAGGGAAACCATATTTTCCTAATCTTTTCCAACTCCGCCTCCACCTCATTCCATCTGAGTTTTCTTTGATCAGTGGTGATGTGTTTTCAGGCAAAATACATTTGTTTCACAACTTTTATTATTTATCAGTTTGATTTTATTCCTTGGAAGCATTTAAAATCCATGTTAGCTGATTATTATCGGTGTTTGTTATTCTTAAAAAAGGATTAATATCCAGTCTTAAAATTATTACTTTTGGTACTTTAAATTACTACTGGATTACCTTCACTAAAAAAATTCAGGGCATAATGATCGTCATTTGCTTTATATGTCATATTCAATACACATTGTTGACCAAAAATTATTTATATCTATCACTTCAAATATCTTTTATTATAGTTAGCATAGATTGAGGATTAAATTGTGTAATTTTATATAGGCATTCTCCAATAAATATAATTTTTCGTTGGATAATTTGAAAAGGGTGCAAATAGTAGTACTATTTGCGTCTCTCTTGCACAATAATAAGTTAGTGGTGCAACCTTCATCATATATAGTACAAATTATTTTCGATTCAGGTACATTCGGAAGTAAGCCTTTATTTATTTATATAATTTACAGTTGCAGCTGATTTGCCAGTGATACTGTCATTGCAGTATTGTATGGAGAGAAAATTGGTACCCTTCTTCACCAAGATGCATATTTATGGGTTCTACCTAAAGAAGCTGGTGCTCAAAACATGGTTGTGTCAACAAGCGAATGCTCCAGGTGCCTTTAGGTACACATTAAATCCATTTTATCGATCAATTGGTACTTTCTCTAAACACTTAATCTACCAAATCATTTACAGAATTATGATTCGTACTCTAAGTTTTATTCTCTTAGTTTCATTTTGTGTTATTGTCAAGACCCTAATATCTCAATTTGGGACAGAAAAGCTATAATCTTGTCCAGATCTGATACTTGGAAGCATATAAGTACTAACAGCTTTTAAGTGGTTTGTCTTTTAAGGCTAATCTTCAGGAGATAGAAGGAAAATCTTACTGTACATAACATAGCCGATGCTTTGGAAGAAAATAAGGAGTCGATTAGAAGTGAAAATGAGGCTGAAGTTGCTGATGCCCAGTTTGTAGGCTATTAAAAGGTGCTGATATCTCGCCTCACTTTGAAGCTTGGAAGGTATAGAACTATATTCATATGAGTTGTAGCTGCATGTTTCTGAGACCTAAATGTTAACGCATTTAATTACATGTTATATATTGATAAAACTATAAATTATTACTGTCATTTTCAGTATCTGTTCTTCTATACGTAAAGGTTGATTGATTGTAACTGATTGATCATGCAGATATTGAGCCTTGCCAACTCTGTATGTGTACTTGCAAAGATGGAAGATCCTATTGGACATGCTCTTAAACGAATCGAGGTTAGACATATACATTTTTCAATGAAATTGTTGAATTAGCAAATTTTATATCACACTTGTATGTTATCACACTATAAATTTATATGATGGTTTATGCTATTAAGTTGCTTATATTTTTGTGACTCACATCCTTGATTTGTCTACTTTCTTTGCAATACAACTTACTACGATGGTCTGATTGATTTTTTTTGTATGCGCTGCTCATTTAGGAAGCAGATTGCTTAATTTTGGAAAAAAATCTCTTGTCCCTTGTGTATTTTGCTGGTAGTTTTTGAATCATGACTTGATGCACTAGTTCAGGTAAAAAGAGACTTTAGCTCTTTCTTTTGATTATACATTGGTTCTGTTATATTTTTTTCCTCCTCAAAATTGTCTCCTTGTAAAAACCTATTAGGGAACTCTTTGTAGGGGATCTTGACATAATTCTGTTAATCTTGGGCACCCTACTATAATTTTTAACAATGTACAATACTTGCATGAGTTTTGAAATGATGTGGATACTTTTTTTAGTAAGAAATTTTTACATTTTATTCTACTATTTTTCCTGATGTAGATTATTTATACATTTGCATTTTTTCAGGATCAATGACTAAACTATTGAAATGAACTTATAAGCACCAATTCATTGACGGTGTATGTCAGGTAATTACATGTTTTATTATTTTCAATCCTATATTGATTCTGTTCCTATTGTAGGATAATTTAACTCTTAATATTGCCAGTTTGTATATGAATTCCTTATATTTTCTAACTATAGACCAGTTTATCTCACCTAACAACAAATATCTGCTGAACAATATGGTCAAGTCTATATTTTCATCTTGTTTATAAATTATAACTTGTGAAATATACATGAGGTGTACAGTTTGCTACTAAAAGTTAGTTTATGTCCTATCTTTGTTTAACTAAACGATTTATCCGATTTGTAATATTTACTTTGGAATTGTAAGTGCTTAATTAAGAGGTCCTTTAGTATTTTTTATTTAAAGTTGGAAATTTGTATAAATCTTCAATCATTTATTTATTTTGGTACATGAAAAGAGTGTATTTCTCTATGTTTTTTTATTGACTATGCCTACCTATGATATAACCATAGAAAATACTTCTTTTTTTTAAAAAAAAAGGTAAGGAATGAACTATTTATTTCAACTTGGATTATATACCCCTCAACTAAACAAGAAATATTAACATATAGCTTAAAACAAGAAATAATATGAACTCGGTTCAAGATAAATAATATGAACTTGGCTTTAAGATTTTATATTATTGTGTTATAAAAATATGTTTAATCTTCCTCGGAGTTTACAAGTGAATCTTTATTCAATGAGTCTTTAAAAAAACAGTTAATAAGGATTCAGTTTGAATGAATTATTTGGTTAACTGGTGCACACATCAATTATTAAAGAGTTTGTGATATACTTTACAGTTTTTCATGTTTTATTTTCTTGAAATCTACCGTTAATGCAACTGATGGAGGAGTGAATATTTGGGACTAGAGTTTCATCGAACATTACCTATAGGGAAAATGTATCCTAAGAAGCTACCAAAAGCTCCGAAGGAGATAACAAGGATAGCAGTGATGAGCATGGCTTTATAGTATGCTATATAGAAACATACATGGTATGTTGTATTTATATGCATCTAGTATTGCAGTTAATTTGTTGATATAATTTTATGTACCATAATGTATTTTAATCTATTGGTATGATTGTATATTACGTTATAATTGTATATGCACTGATAATTTATGTTTGTTGTATAATTAAATGTCTGTAATTTATCTAATATATGATTACATATGTTCGTTTGAGTGTATAATTAATTTTTTTAATAATATAATTGATAATAAGGGCGCTTATTAGTGCCTCTAATCTTTTTTTTATTTACTTATCCTACATGGCAGGTAAAGTAGTAGGGGCAGAATTGTGGTTGGATTTGCCTGTAATTGTTATTAGGGGCTTTGCTTATAGGGGCAAATGCTAAATTGCCTCTCATTCTTTTAGTGGCAGAATAGCTATTTTTTGCCTCTACTTTAACTAATAGAGGCAAACCTATTTGCCATTAATATTAAAAATTTCAGTAGTGGCGGAAAAGTCTAACTACGAAAAAGGTAAATAAATAAATTACAACATGATATATTCATATATGTCTATCTATATTACTGTTACTTTGAATGGTCTATTGGAGTACAATAACTATGAGTTCATGAACCTTAAAATGCTTAATGATGATATGTATTGACAACACAATTCAAATCCAGTTTAGTGTTTGTGTAGAATAACATTCATATTTTCGCTTGAAACACGTGAAATCTCTTAATGGGCTATAGTAAATCATTTTCAGATTCAAGAATACAAAGTAGCGATATATTAGATTACAATATTTTACATTAATGTGCTCACAAGCGCAATGGAAAAAATTGCTTATTTTAAATGTTGGTTTTATGAACATTACCTAGTATTGAAAAGATAACTAAAAATGGTAAACATTTTGAAAAAGTCTTCACGTGTATTTGGTTTTCTATTCTTTTTGGCCAACGTTATCAATTATCCTATTGCAATGGAGTTAAGAATATAGTGTTAGATTAGTATGATGTTGAGTTTTTCCAAATTATGTTCGGGTTTCAGCTAATTCACAAAATACATATCCAGTTTCTTCCATTTCACACAATTCTATTACACATCCATTAAATTTAAATAATCATTTTTCCTACAATCAAATACATAACTGATTTGAAATTAATTAGATAAGAAAAAAAGAACGGATGTCCTTCGAAAGCTCTAATAAATTGATGTCCATAAATCATACTAATCACACCAATAACGACAACAAGTAAATTGTGAAAAGGTAATTTTATCTTCGTATTTTCATACCAATATTATTAAGAACATCCATCTGCATAGCATAGATTCGTAATGGTTTTGACTTTTGAATAGATGGCGGATAGAAAATATTGTGGGTAAAGCGTCCAGAGATACTATAGGTTGGACAAAACTGTTCCATTTGGAATCTCCAAAAGCTCTCCAAAGTTTTCTGTGTCCTTGAACAAATTTCAATTTCAAAAGCTAACTCTTGTGCAAAGTGAGTTTCGGGTGTATTAGAACTGGTTATGAACTAGACGCTAAATAATGTCTCCTCTTATCCTCTTATTCCTCGTCAGCGTTGTGGTCCCCGCCTTCGCCCGCGACCGCCACGTCATCAGGCTATCCTCCTCTTCGAGTACCGTCAATCGCTTTACCTCCCTGTCGTACGATCCCTCTTCGCAGCACTTCCTCGTCGGCGGATCCTCCTCCTCCGTAATTTCATCTGTCTCCGACGCCGGAACAATCCAAACCCTAACGGACGCTTCCACATTTGGATCCGTCTCATCCGTTGCCGTAGACTACATCCGCCGCCGTCTCATCTCCGCCGGCAGTGCATCTTCTAACATCGTCTCCTCCTACGATCTACGCTCCCCTATTCCACACCGTCTCATCTTCTCATCGCCGATTTCAGTTTCTTCAGATTCCGCCGTTGCTACTGTTGATGTTTCTGCTGGTACAGGTAATGAATTTAGTGTACAAATCATCACCTTATCTATTTGCCATACTGGATAGTTGATAAGAAATAAATTGGAGCGTTGACCTTGCCTATGTTAAAAGGAATAATTACCCATTTTGATGAATCCTAAAATCACAGACTGATCAAAAAGAAGAAGAAAAAAGGTAGATATGCATAAGCATTGCTCTTCATGTAAAATATTCCCTTTTAAATTTAGTTTTTGGCATAATCATGTTCTCTATACAATCTGAACATGCAAAACTAAAAATTTAAGGGCGGAAGCTATAAACATGATCGATTTATTTACCTCCAGCCATTGCAGTTGCCATTGCAGTTGAATTCTTGAAGCGTATGAAACAACAAATCGAATCTAACCTGAGGAAACATATTTCCAATTCGTCCAAATCTGTACTGCTATTTCTGATTAAGTGCCAAACCCTCACATTCTTTAATTAGATGGTGTATTTGCCTTATAGAGAGTAGGTTTAGTGACCTTGTCGGAAACTAGACTCAAGTTCTCCCTTTTATACTGCTCTTGCCATCAAGGAGCCGTTGAGAACGTGAGAAAGAACGCGGGTGGTTATCTAAAAGTGGGGAGATTAAATAGGGTTGTTATCTTGATCATTGATAACTTCCCTTAATAAATTGACTACATACTTTTCCAAAAATTGACCGAGTTAACTTTTATTAATATCATTTTTTGGAAAAGGCTTACATTCTTCCACTTGGTCCATTTAACTAGAGAGACTTCGTATATGGATCATAGCAACAAATCCTCTTAGAGCGAGAATTAATCTTCCATGTATCACATTATACTCGATCTCTCTTTATTCACGCTATAACTTAATGAGTAAACCATATGTTTACTTCAGGTCAAACATAATGATATTTATCAGCAAATATGTACATACACAAATTCGAATGAGAAATATCCAACTGAAGAAAAAAATTTCAATACAACATGAATGAATGTATCACATGACGGAACCAAGTCCCATTCTCACTACATGACCCTTGAAATTCTTGATTTGCATGCCTTTAGTCAAGGGATCTGCAATCATAAGCTCAGTGCTAATGTGTTCAATGATCACCTTCTTTTCCTGAACACGTTCCTTTATGGCTCGAAACTTTATGTCGATGTGTTTGCTTCGACTTCCACTCTTGTTATTCTTAGCCATAAAGACAACAACTGAATTATCACAATACATTCTTATCAGGTGACAAATAGAGTCCACGATTCGCAACCCAGATATGAAACTCTTCAACCATACACCATGCGAGGTAGCCTCAAAACAAGAAACAAACTCGGCCTCCATAGTAGAAGTGGCCGTCAATGTCTGCTTTGCACTCCTCCATGAAACGACACCATCGGCTAGCATAAACACATATCCGGAAGTGAATTTTCGTGAATCAATGCAGCCACCGTAGTCGGAGTCGGAGTAGCCTACCACTTCAAGGTTATCTGTCCGTCTATACATAAGCATGTAATCCTTAGTACCCTGAAGATACCTTTACACCTTTGCAGCCTTCCAGTGATCGATTCCTGGGTTACTCTGATATCTTCCTAATACCCCAACCGCATATGCAATATCGGGTCTGGTACAAACCTGAGCATACATTATGCTGCCAACAGCTGAAGCATATGGAATTTTTTTCATATGTTCCCTTTCAATGTCATTCCTAGGGCACTGGTCCAAACTGAACCGTTCACCCTTCACAATGAGTGCTGCATTTGGTGAACAATCTTTCATTCTGAATCTTTCAAGCACTTTGTCGATATAGGTCTCTTGAGACAATCCAAAAACGCCTCGAGATCTATCTCTATGGATCTTAATGCCAATGACATAAGATGCCTCTCCCATATCTTTCATATCAAAGCTACTTGAAATGAATTGTTTCACCTCATGTAGCATCCCTTTGTCATTTGTTGCAAGTAAAATATCATCCACATACAACACAAGAAAACAAACTTTACTCCCACTGACCTTAAGATATATACATTGATCCATGATATTTTCTTCGAAACTGAATGAAGTAATTATTTCATGGAATTCTTATACCACTGGCGGGAGGCTTGTTTTAACCCGTATATGGATTTATTTAGTTTACAAACCAAATGCTCACCATCCTTAGAGGAGAATCCTTCAGGTTGTTTCATATAAACATCTTCCTCTAAATCTCCGTTTAGAAAAGCCGTTTTCACATCCATCTGATGCAGCTCGAAGTCAAAATGAGCTACTAATGCCATGACCACTTGGAAAGAATCTTTTTTTGACACAGGAGAGAAAGTTTCTGTGTAGCCGATTCCTTCCCTTTGAGTGAATCCTTTGGCAACGAGTCTTGCCTTATGTCTCTCGATGTTGCCTAGTGAGTCTCTTTTTGTCTTAAAAACCCACTTGCATCCAATGATTTTTACACCATCGGGCAACTCGACGAGATTCCAAACTCGATTAGACGCCATAAAATTCATCTCTTCTTTCATAGCATTCAGCCATAAGTTTGAATCTGCAGAACTTACAGCTTGTGAAAACGACAAAGGGTCATTATCGACTCCAATGTTATAATCCGATTCTTGTAGGTAGACTTCATAGTCATCAGGAATAGCTGATCTCCTTTCTCGAGTAGATCTCCTTAATGGGACTTGTTCATTCTCATGATGAACTGGTTCCTCGTTTACAACACGATCTATCGGATTTTGATCAACAATTTGTGGAATTTCTGTATTTGGTTGTCTAACACTCAGCTGAACTTGAGGAGCGTGAATGACAATCAACCTATCACTTGAATCAGAGGGTGAAACCTTACAGTGGTCTATTTCAGGACTAATATTCTGAAATTGATCACTCCCACTTATCAAATCATTCTCAAGAAATTTAGCATTTCTTGATTCCACAATCCTGGTACAATTTGACGGACAGTAGAATTTATAACCCTTTGACTTCTCGGCATATCCAATGAAATACCCACTAATAGTCCTTGGGTCAAGCTTCTTCTCTTGTGGATTGTAAATTCTCACTTCCGATAGGCATCCCCAAACGCGTACATGTCGCAAACTTGGTTTCCAACCTTTGAACAACTCAAAAGGCGTCTTAGAGACTGCCTTTGAAGGAACCCGGTTTAATATGTATGCTGCCGTCTTAAGAGCTTCAATCCATGAAAATGGTGGAAGTTTAACATTACTTCTCATACTTCTCACCATGTCCATTAAGGTTCGATTTCTTCTTTCTGCCACGTCATTCTGGTCCGGAGAATCAGGCATAGTGTATTGGGTAACAATCCCATGCTCTTGAAGAAATTTTGCAAATGAACCACATGCTTGTCCGTTCTCCGTGTATCTACCATAGTACTCACCACCTCTATCCGATCTTACGATTTTAATGTGCTTACCACATTGATTCTCTACTTCGGCCTTAAACAATTTGAAGGCTTCCAAAGCTTCGTCTTTGGAACGAAGCAAATAGAGATACATATATCGTGAATAATCGTCTATGAATGTGATAAAGTATTTTGGATCATTAGCGTTCATATCTGGACAACAAATATCTGTATGTATGATTTCTAATAGTGCAGAACTCCTCTTTGCACCTTTCTTATGTATGTTAGTTTGCTTGCCCTTAATGCAACTAATACAAGTCTCAAAATCAGTAAAGTCTAGAGTAGAAAGTACTACATCCTTTACTAATCTCTTAACTCTCTCAATGGAGATATGTCTCAATCTCCGATGCCACAACATAAAGGATTTTTCATTCATAATACATCTCTTTAAAAAAGTATTAACATGCATTGAACTATAAGCAATGTCATTTTGCAATTCAAGACGATACAAACCATCAGACAAAATACCATAATCAATAATCTCATAATTTCTAGATAAACTGAAATCAGAATCTGAAAAATTAAAGGAAAATCCCAAAGGTACAAGTCTTGAAACTGAAATTAAATTTCTAGCGAAATTTGGTACATAAAACGTCTTTTTTAAACGCAAAACAAAACCACTACTTAAAGTTAAACTGCATGTCCCAACGGCTTCCACACGTGAACCCATCTGGCTCACAGAATAGATGTAATGTTCCCCACTGGTTTCCTTAGGTTTGTCATACCCTGCAAGGTATTCGAAACATGGATTGTAGTACCAGAATCAATCCACCAAGTACCATGATTAACATTAACCATATTTGATTCATAACACACAAATGCAAGAAAATTACCTTTCTTTGCAAGCCGGATTTTGAATTTAGGACAGTCTTTCTTTATGTGCCCCTTCTTTTTACAGAATTAACACCCATCCTTCTTAATGGCCTACTTAGCCGACATCTTTCCTTTTCCCTTTTCCTTAGTGCAATCCTTCTTCTTTTCAGAAGTAGTAAGGTTCACTTTTTCACTCTTTTCCATTATCAATCTTCCTTCTTCTTGAACACATATAGTCATGAGTTCATTAATTGAACATTTATCCTTATGTGTGTTGTAAGATACTTTAAAAGGACCATATTGATGAGGAAGAGTGCATAAAATGAAATGCATTAGGAAAGACTCGGACATGGTAACTTCTAAGTTATTTAGTTGAGCCGCAATGTCCCTCATGCGCATGATATAATCACGCACTTCTTTAATTTCAGTGAGCCCCATGGATGAAAATTGCATTATTAAGGTGCTAGCAAGAGCTTTGTCTGAAGTTGCAAATTGCTCATTGATGGCCTTAAGGAGATCTCTAACCTTAGTATGCTGATCGACGGAACCACGAATACTAGCACAAATTTTGGTCTTTATGAACATAACAGAGAGACAGTTAGATCTCTCCCACTTTTCATAAAGGTGAACTACATCTGGAGTACTAGTCTAAGTAATGTTAGGTGGTTCGTCTTTCCTAATAGCATAATCAATATCCATCCATCCTAACTGTAGCAGCACTCTTTCCTTCCACACCTTATAGTTATCACCCTTTAATTCAGGAATGTCACATTTGACATTAGAAGAAGCCCCAGGCAAAACTACTGTATAAAAAAAGTAAGATACATGGTTAGAAACAAGAATTTTGGGCATAAGTCTTGTCATGATTTACCAATGTAAATTATGGGGAATATACATGAATCTATTGACATAAAACCTGCCGGTGGGCAGAAGTTGTACTCAATTAGATTCATAAGAACAAACGATGAAAGTAGCAAACAAGACAAGTTTCATAATTCTTGTGGGTACATTAAGAAACTTAACGAAAATTTTCATTCCAACTAAGCGTAGAAATATAATGAAATTCATGTGGGTAAGATTCATTATATGACATACAACAAAGCAAAAAATAGTGCGCAGCGCACAAAAATTCAGCAACCAGAGATGCTGTGGCTAGTCTCCAGCAGCAGGGATACATATTTTACTCACCCGAGAAGGAAGAAAAAGGCAGACGGGTGCAGCTAGGCATACTATCGCACACGCAAGTGCTAAGTGTTTTCCGCGCGTGTGTGATATGGTGGTGCCATTTTCTTCTTCTCCCTTAGCTTTTCTAATTAATAGGGCATTTGCAACTCTCTCTCTCTCTCTATATATATATATATATATAGATATATATATATATATATATATATATATATATATATGCATTAGTTCCAATATTTCTATGATGTGGGACTAAAACTTTAATAGATTTGAGAATTTTCCTATTAATCTTTTACATAGACATAGGACATGGCAGCTTGCATATCTCAAAACATTCACATGAGTTACGCAGTAAACATTAATGTTATATGGCCCACCATATAAAGAAAAGCAATCATACGAAATTCATGCAAATGCATTACTAATTCATTTATTTTGTCCAGTGAGTAAAATCTGCAACTTTCATATGAAAACAACAATAAAGCAACATGATTTTCATATCAAGCAAGGCAGAAGAAATTATGGCTCTGATACCAAATGTAAAATATTCCCTTTTAAATTTAGTTTTTGGCATAATCATGTTCTCTATACAATCTGAACATGCAAAACTAAAAATTTAAGGGCGGAAGCTATAAACATGATTGATTTATTTACCTCCAGCCATTGCAGTTGAATTCTTGAAGCGTATGAAACAACAAATCGAATCTAACCTGAGGACAATTCGTCCAAATCTGTACTGCTATTTCTGATTAAGTGTCAAACCCTCACACTCTTTAATTAAATGGTGTATTTGCCTTATAGAGAGTAGCTTTAGTGACTTTGTCAGAAACCGGACTCAAGTTCTCCCTTTTATACTGTTCTTGCCATCAAGGAGCCGTTGAGAATGTGAGAAAGAACATGGGTGGTTATCTAAAAGTGGGGAGATTAAATAGGGTTGTTATCTTGATCATTGATAACTTCCCTTAATAAATGGACCACATACTTTTCCAAAAATTGACCGAGTTAACTTTTATTAATATCATTTTCTGGAAAAGGCTTACACTTCATTGTATGTAGGTGCAACAATTGTAATTTAGCTAGCCTATATAACTAAATTTGAAGTGATTAATGCCCGTATAAAACTCAGTGTCGTAGATGATATAATCGTCTTGAATGTCACCTGGGATTCTCTTCAAATAACAATACTCTAACACCACTGCAGCAATGCTTTTGAATTGTACTGTATTACATTAATCCAGTTCAAGTCGTTGGGTAAAAATTAATGTAACAAAACTGGTTAAGCCTGAAAGTGGTTACCTTACTTTGTGTTTCACAAGATTGGACCTTTTGAACCTTGGCAGTGGATGCTATCATGCTAATGCTAGTAATGCGTTGCATTGCATATTGATTTTATGAAATGCGCAGTTAAATTTAGTTCATCATAAACATCAATGATAATCAAATCCATATAGGAACCGATTATCGTCTTTATTGGCGGCCAATTGCTTGGTTCTTCAACCATCTCCACTGTTAAATATAAAAAAAGCATGGCATAGCAAATTGAAGTATGATTTTTAGACATACACAATATGTGTGACAAGTGTGACTTTTTAAACACTTGGATCATATATCTTTCATGGTAATATTTCATTTACATGCGTCTTATGAATCATCTATGAATTAATAGCTATAATATACATGTTACCAACTTGCATTATTTCTATTCCAACAGGTGATGCGTATATTGCCACTGCTTCAGGGGAGATATTTAAAAGCGATCTCTTTGGAAATTTATCAAACTTGGCGCATGCTGGCAAAGGAATAACTGGGATGTCATTTGTGAACAATGGATATTTGCTGGTTGTAGGCCCAACTGGGATGTTCAAAGTAGACGCTGAAGATGGTGTAGTTAAGCAAGTTCTAACATCATCTGAGTTAAATATAGAAAAAGTGAGGATGAGAAAGGATGGAGCAGTGGCTACAGGAGGAAAGACAGCAAGGTGGTTAAAAAGCCAGGATGGATGGGCCCAAATGTCGGTTTATGACGAGTTCAGTGTTTCAGAAAGAGAGAGAATCGTTGATGTTGCTGTTAGAGATAGGAGCAGTGTTTATATTTTAGTGGAGAAGGAAGAGGAAGATGGAAATAGGAGCAGTAGGATCGAGGAGGTGGAATGGGCAAGAGAAGGAGAGGGAGAGATGGTGTGGGTATTGGTGTTGGTTGGGTTGGCTTTGGCTTATTTTACGTATTGGAGGCTGCAGATGAGAAAGCTTGTCGAGAATGTTAACAAGAAGAGGACGTGATTGCTGGAAGAAGCTAACTTTTGTATCTGAAATAAAGTATGTGTTGATATGAAAACAAATGTTTGGAAACGGTTGGACTTTCCCTTACAACGGCAATCATTATCTGTCCAAAATTGGACTGTGAAGGATGTGTTGTGGAGGACCTTTGTCCCTCGTTTTTAATGTTGTAGATTATTTTAAAACGACGCAGAAATACTCTCCGTTCAACTATATTTAAGATTTTTATGTTTGATGTAATTAAGCACTTTATAATATAGTGTTTACAATATAAGATTCAAGTTAGAACGGTGTATGAGCTTTGAAATTCTATCCATGTTATCGCACATGAGATAATGTTTAATGTTTTTGGATTGCTTGTCCAAAAGTTTCAAGACTGAAATCCACTGCCAATCGACCAATGTTTAACAAATAAAATTCAGTCTAGTTAGCCTTTGCATATGTTTAATTGATGCGGAGAAACTTCGTAGGCGTTTTTCTTTATATTTTCATAATAAAGCACGGTGGAAAAGAACTAAATTTAAAGACAATCTAAACTTTACAAATTATCCAAATGATCTGATGTACATTTTTTATCTTTTTGTTTAAGGAAAAGATACTAACTTTTTATTACTGGCAAGTGCAAAATCTGAAAGATAGCTACTACAAAAATCTACGATGAAAGTTGAATATTTATAAAGTGTTATATTGTATATTTATAAAGTGTTACATCCATAATTTGGCCATGCTCGGAAGATTTGTATTTATTAGAAGATAGTCCTCAATATTGAGATATGATAGGAGCGAAGATAGTATAATATACGAACGCGACTGCTTTGGATTTTACCAAAAACCCTATAAAAGGTAGATTGAAGTACTGGCCAGAAATCAAAAATCAAGTCCAAATACATGGAAAAATGCTCAAATACATGTTTGGAACACTACTCTCAAAATTCGGTTTAAGACAACACTTAAAACAACAAAAATACAACATTTGCTCAACTTAGGTTGCGACCGAAGTAAGCTAGCATAAACAGCTCTTTTTAATTCCCCGCTAGTATAACATGATAAGCCCAAGTCTGCAACTCCAGATGAAGGGAGAATAGGGGTATTAAGAAAGGGATTTCCTAAGGATCTAAATCCCCAATCCTTTTTGGGGACCAAAACCTCCGATCTCTGCCATCAATGTCAAAGAAGAATGAGAAGAAGTCCTAAAAAAAAGCAAAAAGGAAATTAGCAAGATCCCTAGAAGGTTTCAGCACTGTTCATTATTATGTTTAATTAAGTTCTATATTTGTTGTGTGGTTGAATGTTGTTACTTAACTTTATAATAATGTTATGTGGTTGAAGGCCCTTTTTATTAGTGTGTAAGCTTCCTATGAGATGATATGAAACACGACTCTAGAGCAAAGACATAGGTCGTACAAACCAAAACCCCAAAGTTGCACTAAAGTCAACCCTGAATCAATTTCGCTCGTGTTCCAAAATGAGCCATATGAAACTATACCTCTTGAGATGACATGTAAATACTTCCAACCATTTGAGAACTTCACCATGCTACCTAAGCCTTCATCCTTTCGAATACTAGTGTCAATCATCGAAAATTCCAACCTACGCTGAAGCTCGGTCTAGGTCAATCATAAACTCGACCTAAAGCAAGATCCAAAACTTAATCTCATAGCTCGACCACAGGTTTCATAGCGCTCCACCTGCGCCTCAACCCAAAGCGATCAAAGCAACAACATCCAAACTCGAGCCCAACTTTGCCAAAACCTCTCAAACTTGACTCCTAGAATTAAAACTACTTTAGCCATCCAAACTCAGCCTCCACACCCATATACCGCTCAAATGAGGCCATGAACTTCATCAAAATGTAAATAAATATAAGAGGAAACTTTCAAGCAATTACTAAATGCAGTTTATGGAAATAATTTAGTCAAATCTCAACTACAAATAGAGGGCGCAGGGATGAAGCAATCAATAAGTCATTCTCCACAAAAGCCATGTTAGAACTTTGCCATTTTGGTCTCATCCATTAAGATATATTCATCTCATCCATTAAAAGTAACCCGTATCTCCAAATATTTTGTATCAACAAATTGTAGTGCAAATAAATAATGAAGGTAATAATGGATGTAGGTCGAATTACGTCTAACCACTATAATATTCTTGTGATGTGTTTTTATTTATTTACTATTTGAATTCGCTTTTTCCTAACATCATTTATCTATAACAAAACCTAAGCGATAAAGTAAATGATCACATCCTTCATGGTTGTAAATAATCTCAAGTATATAACTTGGTGTTTATGCCAATTTTTTTTTTTAAAAAACATTTGGTGTTTTCACAGAGAAAGAATTTCATTTTTATTTAAATACTTTCGTGCTTCCTTTAATCTTTCAAATCTTTTTTTTAGTCTTCAATTAGAGCATTTCTCTCATATTTGATTGAGAAAAATTATACTTTTTTATCATAATTTGAGTTTATAAGAAATACTGGATTTTTTCTTGAATATTGAAACATTTTGGAAAGAATCAAATTTCCTAAAGGAATACTGGGCTTTAGAGGTCAAGTGTTTTTACGGAAAAGAAACGAAACTTCTTGAAAAAATTGGTTTTTCAGGATAAAATATTTTGAAGGAGATAAGTTTGTTTTAGTATGGTTCAATTGAAAAATCAAATTCTTTCATCTTCATTAAAAGAGTTTAAGATCTAGACTTATTTTGAAAATTATTATCCATTTTTATTATACACACACATATAAATGGTTATTAATGGAGGAAACGACGTCTGAACAGTGCATGATGACCAAAGAGAAGCACCCACTAAAGACCCCGGATCCACCAGCGCGTCCGACATCATCATCTACATGGAGCAAATCTTGGATCAACATGGTGAAGGGAACGGTTTCTTCGACAGTAACTGAACAAGACACTGACTTGTAGTTTTTACCACCACAAGTAGAGGATGGCCAAAATTTAATTCTGATCCCTGCTTTAAACAAAGAATTGGCAGAATCACGATGGAAGAATTCGTTGATTGCATATGTAATCGGCAGCATACCTCTGTACAACCAGTTTGTTAAATTTGTTGATAATGTTTGGAAGCCTGAAGGATCAGTTGATATATACTACAAGCCTAATGGGTTTATTATCATCAGATTCGAGAAGTTCGAAGATTGCAACAGAGTAATCAAGACTGGGCCTTATACCTTTAATTCAAGAATCTTAATTATGAAATTGTGGAAACCAGGTATGAGATTGACGTGAGAATACTTTTCCACATTACCGATTCGGGTGAAATTGCAAGATTTAGATTTGGATCTTTGGAAAAAAGATGATATAAATTGTATTGCTAGTACTATGGGCAAGCCTATGAAGATGGATAATAATATTGCCAAAGAGGTGCGTTTACACTATGCTAGAGTGTTGACAGAAGTTGAACCTAACTTTTCATTTCCAAAATCTATACAAGGTTGTAATTATGATGGACAAACTATGGAGATTAAATTTGCATATGAATATAGACCTCGACCATGTGAAATTTGCAATATGTTTGGGCATAGGACGAAGAACTGTAGACTTTCATACCCTAAAACTTGGAAACCAAAACAACAAAATACTGAAAGTACTGAAACTGCAAGAAATCTGCACATAGAAGAAATGATTTATAGGGAGCCCACCTCTCCCTTTATACATGTAGGCACAAATGATGATCATTTATCTGATAATACACAAAAGAGAAGTAATATAAGGAAAGAAAACCCATTAAAGAAGTTCCCATCTCTAATTCTTTTTCTTGCTTATTAACTGATGATCTCGATCCTTCAACAAGCACTGGCCAGAACCAATCCGAATCATCTTCCCATTCCAGTCCAAAGCCACCTGCACAACAAGAACAAACTACAATAGAAAAGGAGGATCATACATTGCACGTTCATTTATATCAGTCAGAGGAGTTTGTACCACTGAAGATATCTGAAGATCAACACCAATTTGTAGAAGAAATTGCACAACATATATAAGAAATAGGCAAAACTAAAAGTCACATTAAAAATGTTGCCCACATAATAGAGACTAATGTGAAATATTTGAAGAAGCATGAGAAAAAGCAACATATTTCTACTGCCCCTCCTAAAAGGCACATAAGGGGATCTAGTATTGTTAAATGAATGCTTGTTCATGGAATGTTAGAGGGTTGAACACAAATAATAAGATGTTGTCTTTGTTCAATTTCCTCAAGTTTCATAAGCTATCTTTGATTGCTTTATATGAGACTAAGTTACAAATAGTGGCATTCATAAATTTATAAAAAATTTCCTACCCTTGGCACTGCATACATAATAATGAGATGGGAACTAAGGGAAGGATTTTTGTCATCATTGATAAAAATATTTGGAACATTTCTATCTAGGATCTTAGTTATCAACATATTACTGCTGTCTTGACTAACTTTGGGGGTTTTCAATGCACCTTTACCTTCGTGTATGCTAGTAATACCTATTCAAAGAGGGAGAATTATAGGCTACTTTAAATCTCAATGCTTCCTCAATTCACATGCCATGGATTATCTTTGGGGACTTTAATAATGCTTTGAACCCTAAAGATAAAAAGGGAGGACTGCCTATTCCATTTTCTTATCTGATTGGTTTTAAAAATTGTATTTTACAATGTGGTCTTGCTGAATGAAATGTACAAGGGTGCAAGTTCACTTGGAGAAAGAGAGGGATGGCAAGAAATATTGACGAAGTGTTGGTTAACCAAGATTTTATGCAATTGTTGCCTAATGTATCTGATGTTGCATTGCCTACAACTCTTAGTGATCATACACCAATTTTGATTTCTTTTTCAGAACCTAAATAGCAAAAAAACATACCTTTTAGATATGTGAATACTTGGTGTAATGTTGATGGCTAATTACATTGTGTTCAAGAAGGGCTCAAACTTGTTACATGGGGGGATTACACTCATATTCTCATAGCAAAGCTCAAGCAAGTCAAACTTAATCTTAAAAAATGGAGTAGAGATATCAACAAATAAAATGCAGTACAAAAACCTCATAATGACTACAAGAAAGCCTTCCTTAAAACAGACAATGATCCTGAGAATTTACATCTTTATGAAACTATGTTGCAGGTTAATTTAGAGTTAAATAAACAAGTCAAAATTCAGACTGAAACTCTGTTGCATAAGAGTATAAACATTGTTGCTTGTTGAAGGAGACACTAATTCTAAATTTTTCTTCTCCAGAATGACTATAAGGCAACACAGAAATAGGGTAAAGCTCTACTTTTCCCCACTGGTGATTATATTTTTGATCATAAATGATAACTCAGGAATCTCTGAGTTATTATTCCAATTTATACAATAGGGATAATGCAGTTTCATTCCCACATATTGAACCTAGAAGATTGATTAATGCTGAGAGTCAGAGATACTTAACTTCACCTGTGCAACCTGAGGAAATTAAAACTGCTTTGTGGTCCATTAATGATGCAAAAAGCCCTGGCCCAGATGGCTTTTCCCCCAAATTCTTCAAGATCCGTTATAACTTACTTCATGAAAAACTGTTCTCAGTAATTACAGAGATATTTCAGCTTTGGAACCTTGCAAAAGGAGTCAACCATACCTTTCTTACTTTGATCCCAAAAAAGATACGCCTCAAAACATTTCTGACTACGGGCCTATATCATATGCTAATGTCATTTACAAATTAGTTGCCAAGATTATATGTACAGAATTAGAAATTTTCTACCTTATTTAATATTAGAAAATCGGTCTGCTTTTATACTAGGCAGGAATATTAGAGAAAATATTCTTTTGGCTCATGAATTAATTAGAGACTTCAAGAAAAGAGACAAACAAAGAATGTGTATCAAAACTGACTTGCAAAAAGCTTATGACATGATAAATAGAGAGTTTACATGTCATATGCTTTTAGCAATGGGATTTCCTGCTTCATTAATCAATCTTAGTTATGAATGTATTAGCACCCAAACATTCTACATCTTGGTGGATGGTTCGCCAAAAGGTTTTATTGAATCTAATAACATTTAAGATAGGGTAACCTACTTTCACCTTATCTATTCTGCATTGTAATGGAGTTTCTTTCTCTAAAATTGGAAGATAGTGTTGGAATTCCTAAGTACAAAGTGTAAATGAAATACACTTGTCCCACATCGCCAAATATACAAACAAAGCCAAGTATATTAATAGCTTCCTAATGAAAGAGTTGGGGCCTAGGGGCATCTAAATGTGTGCTTCGTTGTGAGGAGTGAGATTAACTGAGGAGGTGCGACTTCTGAAGCGGGCACGAACCGTTAGACGGGAGCGGGTGCGACCTGACTGAAGAAGCGCGGGGGGTGAACAGAAGCGGGTGCGGCCCGACTGAGGATGCGCGGCCGAACAGATACTAGGAGCAGGCAGGTGCGACCCGTTAACGAGCAGCAGCGTTCAAAAGACAGCGGGTGCGACCCGTCAAGCGGACACGACTGTTTGAAGGGATGCAGACGAAATTATAAATAGAAGAGAATCCTGATCACATTCTCATTCTATTCCTGTTCTAATTTCTTCTGCTTCAGACGGAATTTCCTTCTTCAATCGGTTAGATTTATAATTGATTTATATTTCTATCATTGTTTTCTACGTTGTGCTGTTTCCGTAAATAGCATTACGTTTGATCTATCGCTATAGTTATTGCTATAGTTGTTAGTTTGTTGTTATAATTTAATCACGACATAATTATTGCTTATATTAGCTAATACAGACTTCCAAAGTAGTGGAAATCTGATTGATAAACTTGTGAGATGAGTTTATAATTGATTATTCTCTGTTTTGGTATACTAGACGTATAACATCTTAAGACTTTCCTGTTTTAACTAAAATAGAGATGGCAACAGTAGAGCTCTCAACAAAGGCTACTACACACAACAGGCCCGATCCTTTTAAAGGAGATGGTGACGACCTTTTAACATGGCAGAATCAGATGTTATTTTACCTCACCACACTCGGTCTGCAATGATACCTCGAGGAGCAGCGTTCAAAAGACAGCGGGTGCGACCCGTCAAGCGGACGCGACTGTTTGAAGGGATGCAGACGAAATTATAAATAGAAGAGAATCCTGATCACATTCTCATTCTATTCCTGTTCTAATTTCTTCTGCTTCAGACGGAATTTCCTTCTTCAATCGGTTAGATTTATAATTGATTTATATTTCTATCATTGTTTTCTACGTTGTGCTGTTTCCGTAAATAGCATTACGTTTGATCTATCGCTATAGTTATTGCTATAGTTGTTAGTTTGTTGTTATAATTTAATCACGACATAATTATTGCTTATATTAGCTAATACAGACTTCCAAAGTAGTGGAAATCTGATTGATAAACTTGTGAGACGAGTTTATAATTGATTATTCTCTGTTTTGGTATACTAGACGTATAACATCTTAAGACTTTCCTGTTTTAACTAAAATAGAGATGGCAACAGTAGAGCTCTCAACAAAGGCTACTACACACAACAGGCCCGATCCTTTTAAAGGAGATGGTGACGACCTTTTAACATGGCAGAATCAGATGTTATTTTACCTCACCACACTCGGTCTGCAATGATATCTCGAGGAGGAGGAACCGATTCCTGCACCAGGCAAGGAATCAGATGTTGCTACGTGGAAGCATTCCGACTTCCTATGCAGAAACTATATTCTAAATTGTCTCGACAAGGTGCTATACAAAGTATATCAACCTCTAAAGACAGCAAAAGCACTCTGGAATGCACTTGCCACGAAGTACAAGACGCAGAATATCAGTCTTAAGAAATTCATTGTAGACAAATTCATGGACTACAAGATGGTCGACTCCAAACCGGTGACTGCTCAACTGCATGAACTGCAAATCATCATTTATGAACTCGAAGCGGAAGGTCATAAGGTTGGAGAATCGTTTTTGGTTGAAGCCATCACGGGAAAACTGCCGCCGTCATGGAGAGACTACCGCAACTATCTAAAGCATAAAAAGAAAGAGATTTCATTGCAGGACATCATCGTACGATTAAAGATTGAGGCAGATAACCACGGAATTACCAAACAAAGCGAGGAGGCGTTGGTAACAGAAGGGTCGAAGAACAAGAATAAAGGCCACTTCAACAAAAAGAAGAACTTCTCAAAGAAAAGGAAAGCTCCTGAAAACAAACCCAAAGATAATAAAACCAAGAAGTTTAATGGTGAACGTTGGATTTGTGGCAAAATGGGACATGCCACTAGAGATTGCAGACACAAGAAGGAACGCAACTCAGAGGCAAATATAGTTGACAACATGGAAGTGGACGAGTCCAACTTTTCAGCAGTTATATCTGAATGCAATTTGGTTCAGAATCCTAACCAATGGTGGGTGGACACAGGAGCTACTCGTCATGTCTGCTCTGATAAATCCATGTTTTCAACATATCACAAATTCGATCAGGAAGAAAAACTCTACATGGATAATTCTGCTGTTTCCATGATCGAAGGCAGTGGCACAGTAATCCTCAAGTTTACTTCTGAAAAAACTGTCAAGTTGAATGACGTGCTCCACGTTCCAGACATACGCAAGAATATGATCTCTGGTTCAGTACTATCAAAGAAAGGATTCAAAATGGTGTTCGAGTCAGATAAGATGGTTCTGTCCAAAGCTGGAATGTATATCGGAAGGGGATATTTATGTGATGGCCTATTTAAGGCAAATGTAGCCGTTATTGGCAATAAAACTATGTATTCTGATTGTGTTATTAATAAATTGAAGTTTCTTACTTGCTTGAGCACGAAATTTTACTATGGTATGATAGATTGGGACACATAAATTTCTGAAAAATGAAAACATTATTAAACTTGGGATTAATTCCGAAATTCCAAGTAGATAAGAACTACAAATGTGAGACATGTGTAGAAGCAAAAATGGTTAAAAAAACCATTTCAATCTGTTGATAGAAGCACCGAACCACTAGGTTTGATTCATACAGATTTATGTGATTTTAAATCGTTACCTACAAGTGGTGGGAAAAAGTACTTTATCACATTTATTGACGATTATACGCGATATTGCTATGTATATCTTTTGAATAGTAAAGATGAAGCAATTACATCATTTATAAAGTACAAGGCTGAGGTAGAAAATCAGTTAAATAAAAAGATCAAGATATTGAGATCTGATCGAGGTGGAGAATATGAATCACCATTTGAAAAGTTCTATGCCGAAAATGGTATAATTCATCAAACAACAGCTCCATATTCACCACAACAAAATGGTGTAGCCGAGAGGAAGAACAGAACGTTGAAAGACATGATTAATGCCATTCTTTTAACATCTGGTCTACCAACGAACTTGTGGGGGGAAGCCTTAAATATGTCTAATCACATATTAAACAAAGCCCCTCATAATAAAACAGGAACAATTCCATATGAGTTATGGAAAGGACACAAACCAAGCTTTAAATACCTCAAAGTGTGGGGGTGCTTGGCAAAAGTTCCAGTTCCGCCTCCCAAGAAAGGCAAACTTGGACAAAAAACAGTAGATTGTTACTATCTAGGGCCAGTCCAAAATAGCAGTACCTACAGATTTTTGGTATTCAAACCTGATATAGCTGATGTTCATGTAAATACAATCATGGAATCAAGAGATGCCTCATTCTTTGAAGACGTGTTTCCGCACAAAAGGAATGAAGGGAATAATGTCCCTAAAAGGACAAGAGAAGAATCAAGCAATTCACATAAAGATGAAACTCATCATGAGATTGAGGAAGTTGAACCAAGAAGAAGCGTAAGGGCTAGGACTTCCAAGACATTTGGTTCGGATTTTTTCACATATGTGTTAGAACATGAACCTCAAACGTACAAGGAAGCAATGTCATCTTCTGAATCTTCATGTTGGAAAGAAGCAATCCAAAGTGAGATTGATTCAATTCTAAGTAATAAAACTTGGGAAATTGTTGATATTCCACCTGGAATAAAACCTATTGGCTGCAAATGTATTTTCAAAAAGAAAATGAAAGCAGATGGCTCTATCGACAAGTATAAAGCCAGATTAGTAGCCAAAGGATATCGTCAAAAAGAAGGAGTAGACTTCTTTGATACATATTCGCCGGTAACACGAATAACCTCGATAAGAATGCTAATAGCAATTGCATCGATCTATAATCTAGAAATTCATCAAATGGATGTAAAGACAGCGTTCTTAAATGGAGATCTCGATGAGGAGATCTACATGGAGCAACCTGAAGGTTTTGTTTCCAAAGGAAATGAAAACAAAGTCTGTAGATTAGTAAAATCATTATACGAACTAAAACAAGCTCCAAAACAATGGCACGCAAAATTTGATAGTGTCATGATGAGAAATGGTTTTTGTATAAATGAATGTGATAAATGTGTTTATTATAAACAAATTGGACAATCATATGTGATGATTTGTTTATATGTAGACGATATGTTAATATTTGGTTCAAATACTCAGGTAATAGAGACCATAAAGAAGACGTTGATTAGCAATTTCGATATGAAAGACTTAGGAGTTGCAGACGTTATTTTGGGAATCAAAATAATAAGAACACCTAATGGAATTGAATTATCTCAGTCACACTATGTAGACAAAGTGATTGAGAAATTCCAAGGCTATGGAATTAAAGGAGTGAGAACACCTTTTAATCCATCTGAAGTACTTCATAAAAACACTAATGAGAGTGTAATGCAACTGGAATACTCTCGTGTAATAGGATGTCTCATGTATCTCATGAATTTCACAAGACCAGATATAGCTTATGCAGTAAGTCGACTGAGCAGGTATACAAGCAATCCAGGAAAGGAACACTGGAAATCACTAATGAGAGTGCTTGGATATTTAAAAAATACCACCAAATTAATCCTTACATTATGGAAAATATCCTGCCGTCTTAGAAGGATATAGTGATGCAAACTGGATTGCCGATTCAGAGGAATCAAAATCAACAAGTGGTTATGTCTTTACCTTAGCAGGGGCAGCGGTGTCATGGAAATCAACTAAACAAACATGCATAGCTCGATCCACTATGGAATCGGAGTTCATCGCTTTAGATAAAGCAGGCGAAGAAGCAGAATGGCTTCGTCATTTTTTAGAAGATATTCCATTTTGGCCTAAACCTGTACCGGCCATATGCATACACTGTGATAACCAAGCTGCGCTAAGCAGAGCGCACAACTTCGTGTATAATGGAAAGTCACGACACATTCGTCGAAGCCATAACACAATTAGGCAGTTACTCTCAAATGGAACTATTTCCATAGATTATGTGAGAACAAATGATAACCTAGCGGATCCATTTACTAAAGGTTTATCAAGAGAAAAAATTGACTGCGCATCGAGGGGAATGGGTTTAAAAGCCTAAACCACCAAGAGTTATCTTATACAGAAACCTATCCTAGCAACTGGAGATTCCAAGGACTAGGATCAATAGGCAAACCAGTTCTGAATAACTCAAGACGTAATGCATTTGTTTGGACATAGTCCAACTCCATTCCTATGGTGCACAATATAAATGCATGCCTACAGAAGTATTTAAAGGTTAAAACCATGTTTTTTAATGATGACCATATCTTGAATATAACAAGTGGAGTATATGTAGGATACTCTTAATGGTTGCGATCACCTATGTTAGTGTGAGCTGGATCGGCTCTATGAGATATTAAAGGCTTATATTTTCTATAAACACTCGCAGAACCAAAAATTGTTCAGGACCAAAATGAACACAACCAAGAGATTGGATGTGAAGGGAAATAATGCTTCGTAAAACTTATTGTCTGGATATACAATAAAGGCCGACGGTTCAAGATAAAATAATTCACCGATTATCCAAGTAGATCCGATAAGTTTTAACTAGGGAAAGTTCAAAGTGAAATATCTACTTATCCACGATAAAGCATTATTCCATATGTACTCTGTGATATTTCGCTTTGTGTGGGGGAAAAGTATATTATCATTTATGTGGGGGATTGTTGGAATGCTAAGTACAAAGTGTAAATGAAATACACTTGTCCCACATCGCCAAATATACAAACAAAGCCAAGTATATTAATAGCTTCCTAATGAAGGAGTTGGGGCCTAGGGGCACCCAAATATATGCTTCGTTGTGAGGAGGGAGATCATGCATCACCACACACGTGCGCGCCGCCGCCGTCCATCCGTCCGATCGACCGAACCGGGCCGGGCTCGGGTTTGGGTTTGGGTCTAATATGATCCTAATTTTACTGCAAAATTGGGCCGGGTTTTTTAATAGTTTCAGGCTATACGAACAGACGCGACTGTTCATAAGTGGACGTGGATTAACTGAGGAGGTGCGACTTTTGAAGCGGGCACGAACCGTTAGACGCGAGCGGGTGCGACCTGACTGAAGAAGCGCGGGCGAACAGAAGCGGGTGCGGCCCGACTGAGGATGCACGGCCGAACATATACTAGGAGTAGGCAGGTGCGACCCGTTAACGGGTAGCACCGTTCAAAAGACAGCAGGTGCGACCCGTCATGCGGACGCGACTGTTTGAAGGGATGCGGACGAAATTATAAATAGAAGAGAATCCTGATCATATTCTCATTCTATTCCTGTTCTAGTTTCTTCTGCTTCTTCTTTATCTTCTGCTCTATACTATATCACAGAGTTGACATACTCATTACAATCTCGTGCAGATTACGTCTGTTGTATCTTGGGAGACTTTAAATAAAGTCTTAAGGAAATTGTTACGACAAGCCTCAGACGGAATTTCCTTCTTCAATCGGTTAGATTTATAATTGATTTATATTTCTATCATTGTTTTCTTCGTTGTGCTGTTTCTGTAAATAGCATTACGTTTGATCTATCGCTATAGTTATTGCTATAGTTGTTAGTTTGTTGTTGTAATTTAATCACGACATAATTATTGCTTAAATTAGCTACTACAGACTTCCAAAGTAGTGGAAATCTGATTGATAAACTTGTGAGACGAGTTTATAATTGATTATTCTCTGTTTTGGTATACTAGACGTATAACAGATAGTATAACACTTAATTGGCTACAACAAAGCATTACCCGATTGTTTCTCATTTGTTATATGGCGATGATGTGATATTCTTTCTAAAGGCTATACCAACTAATCCTATATCTATTAAAGGAATTCTAGAAGAGTTAAGTCATGTAACAGGTCTCCATGTCAACAATTAAAATCTACAGTATATTTCAGTATGGCTATGCTGTTGATGCTAAAAATGGACATCAACACCTGTATAATCTCATGGAAAATGTTGACACCAAAAATGGGCATCAACATCTGTAGAATCTCATGGAGATTAAACAATGAATGAAATAAAAAACCAAGCAGAAAAAGTAAATGAACAATTAGATTTTTATAGTGGTTCAGCAATCTTGACCTACATCCACTTCACACTTTTATTAATCTTTCACTGTATTACAATTACAAGAATATTTGGATCAACTCGGATCCATTAATAAATTTTCCAAGAATAAAAAATGGCAGAGCCTCCGGAGCAGGAAGAAGGTCCCCTTTCTAAAGCTATGCTTGCTGTATTTATAGTAGAAGACGCGCATATATCGGGTGGAAACTTTGCAAGAAGGTTTTTTGGGTCCAATGAAGCCCACTATATCGATCGGTAATGATATCTCGATGGTTTGGATAGACCGGCCTAACCATTGGCGATCGTTTTTATTTGCTCCAATCGGGATGCGATCGTTACTGGAGGGTCCCATAGGCTCCTTGACGTTGCTCCTAAAATATGGGATCATTCTGAGATGTGGATTGCAAGCTATGAGTCGTTCTTGGTTGAAGCTGGAATGTGCGTTGAAATTCACCGATCGTTATGTTGAATCATCCAATAACGATCGATGAATATCGATCGGCCTTCCTTCCCCTACCACTTTGGGATGCGCGATCATTATGGTATGCTCCCTTGCCTTGTTGTCGATGCTCTGAAAGTCTCACATGAATTGGCTTCATGGATCTCAAGATATTGAATGCTCTCCGATGACTTGAACTATTTCCTTGATCGTTCTCTGGTCGATCTAAACAAATCATTGTTTCATTCGTAGCTTGTGTATATGAACTTCAATCAATTCCAAACTTAAGATCTAACTTCACGGGGCCAGGCTAGTGACTTCATGCTAGCTACACTTCGATTTGGTCAGGGTTCGAATCTGTTCGACTATCGTCTATAGTACTATACGTAACTGACTCTTCAAGCTGTCGACCATTCTTCCTTGGTCGAATCGATTATATCACGACTTTGCCAAAATGCGGGATAACATTTGCCCCCCAAAGTACGTCTTGTGAGTAACATGACGTGCTTTGAATCGAAAAGAGTCTGAATTGCCGTAAAGAAGTCCATTCCGCTTCCTGATTGATTACTATTCCTCTATCATCTATCAATAGTATAAATCTGAAGTCGTATTATATTTGTATATACAAATTCGATCATGCGGGACCTACAAGCTCTCTTTTATCTGATCCAATCTCAAACTCGAAAATTCCAGGTTTGAATGCAATTTTTATTGATTTCGAAAGGCTGAATTTTTAAATATATTCTTATGTATACACGTTTATGTTGTTGGCTCCCGGACGTGTTCGAACGTCCACAGACCGTTGCCTATCTTTATGATATTATGCCTGTTCGCGTTTGTGATCGAATTCTCACGATAATTCATCATCCTTCCTTTCATTCATTTCTTTCTCTTCCTTTCTTTTTTTATATATACCTAAATTGAACCATTTGCGATCATGGAATTGATTGTTGTAGGTTAGGCAGTGAAACGATCGCTCTAAGGCATAAATAAGTGACAAAAAGGATCGATCAACATAAAGGTTGGGATGGATTGACACGTGATGGTGCGATTGGAATATGGCTTAGAAATGGATCGGTCTAACCCTTCGAAGTGAAAACGACCGTCCAAACCCTTCAAAGCGAAAACAATCGGCCAAACCTTTTTCCTATATAAGGCCTGAGACTTAGAAATTTTTTCTTCACCCAACTCTTTACCTTCCTCCTAAAACAAAGACACGAGACGAACCACTTCCCTCTTTCTTCTGCCGATCCCCACAACAATCATCATCTTCCTCCATGCTTAGGCTTCGAATTGACTTCGAATCCTTCCCTTTTAGATCTCAAACTTAGGTAAAACATCTTCTGAATTTTCCGCATAACTCTTAGAACAACTTTGAACCTGTGACAGTCGACATGGATCTTTTTTTCTTCTTTACTTACGATCGTGTAGAATAGAGACGAGGAGGCTCACTTGGAAGAGAGGTGAGTGAACTACGATCATAGCCAATAGTACGTTGAAGGAGATGAAGTTGCGGAGATGAGGGTGCTGTACAATCGACCATACATGGTCGTTCGTGGACGGTCAGTGAAACTCTAGGCCGTTGGAGTTCGAGAATTTCCTAAAAATGATCGGATATGATAACTTAGGCAAGAACGATGGGTGGGTAGGACGATCGGCTAAGGTCGCTTCATGGAAACGATCGGCATATCCAGAACGCTCGGTCTACACGACACTTAGAACAATTGACCCATGCAATACTAGAACGTTCGGTCTAGACTTGAACTAAGTGTTTTTACTTCACATATGAACCATTCCTCCCCTTTTCTCATGAAATGGGATAAAGATAGAATAACTCGAACTAAGCAACAAGCTCTAGTTTCTCGTACACACTTAGACTTGAATATGACTAGCATTTGATATGGCCTCCATGACTAACATATTACCTTAAAATAAATATCATGAATTAAATCCTTTAACCGCCATGTTAGAACACATTTGTAACATAGATAATAATCAGACTTTTGTTGGCTACCAGTTGGCAATGGAACTCAAGCTGCATCTATTTGGACATATTTTTAAGTCTTGTTGCCTCTTCTGTCTTTAGTTTTGCATAACTTGTTACTATTCCGAACAACACTTTATCGCACTACACTTGCACTCACTATGCACTGGGGAGTACATGTTATTTTTTCTAATTATGATTTTTGCTAAGTTTGATAGCAAGGGAATCTAGGTGTTCCGGGTACTCCGCCATTATGCCAGCTGGATCTTCTTCATGCAGAACTAATTCCGACATAGAGTCTAGTTCAGCGACTGAGTCCGACAGCCTGCCGCGTAGTCATAATTCGAAATAACCAGAAGGCTCGAGTTCCTAGCTTGAACTTTTCAAGATTGTTCTGATCTTTCCGCCAGAAGTTATCAAACCGGCACCCGATAATCTAGAGGACGCAATCATCCTCGAAAATCCTCCTGATTCAGTAGCTTTAAAGATTAAAGAAGATGCTCTCCAGCGGATTCGCACAAGGCACAGGATTCCTTTTGGTGATGTGTTGGTTCCGTCACGAGACGACAGGGATCATAAACCTTCTGAAGGGTACACATCATGTAACAAATTTATGCACACAAGCCATTCAATTCATATATCCGGGGGATCTTACACTATCTAAGGATTGCTCTTGCACAACTCCATCCAAACGGCTATGCGCTCCTCAACTGCACTTATATGGTGTTCATGGAGTTTCTGCACCGCCCCCTACATCAAAGATATCCAATTTATTTTCACTTTTAAACGGAGGACAGGGAGTCTATCGTTCACGTTCCTTGAGTCGGTGAAGGGATGCCAAATTTTGACCGGCACTTGGAACAAATTAAGTGCCTTCAGGAGCGAATGGTTCTTCGTTCGCTGCCCGCCTGGATTCGCTTGACAATGGCTGTAAAGGCGTAAGCATTACCCACCAGTTCCATAATAATATAGGAAAATATTGTTGATGTAAATCATTTACAGGTGCCGTTACCTGGCCTAGCGGTGATATTTACGAAGAGGCAGTCTCAATTTTGAAGAACGCTCCACCTGAAGATAGAAATATTGAACTTTTTCTTAGAGATGAACGCCTCGTCGCTTTTGGCTTGATAGAGGAGGGCCTCAGCGTGGGGCTCACTAAAACTACCCAGGCGTCTGGGATCGAATCATGGGCTGCCATTGGTCAAAGAGATAAGCAATCCCGTCCCGTGGTGCCCCAGTCACGAGTACTCATGAGTCTATTGATATCGGCACTGGAGGACATGGTGAAGATGCATCTGGCCATGATGATGATAGACCTGATCCCGAAGTTGGTGTTAGACCCTCACAAGTCTCTCAACCCCTGGCCGCGATTAAAATAAAAAAGAAGACATTCGCACACAAGCCTCCAAGAAGTTGTCTTTCCGACCCAACCAAGCCGTCCATGAATCTACCACTAGATCCTATGTCCGATCTACCAATTACACACAATCTTAATGCTTATCATTTCATTGACGTGAGCATTAGAGGGTTAGAGTCTCCCATCAGAATTGGCTCGGAGATCCCTATTTCCGGAGGGGAAGTTACTTGCATTCTAATTAACTAATTTCAATTCTACCATTTACTAAATTTTGACATTGTTTTAAATTTACTTCAAAATCAAAAAAAATTCTAATCTATCTTCTTTTGATTGTAGCTCTAAATAAATCTCTACTTGCTCAATTTTCATTGCTAGAGATTAAGAATTTGATTACCTTATTTCATTGAGTTAATTAGAACGTATTATTTATTACCGTTGGAAATAAGGAAATTTTTGTCTTTTTAGTTTTTTTTTCTTTTTTAAATAAGCCTGCGGTATGTAAAGAAAAGAAAACTTAAGGTGTATAAATATCAAGCAATAACAATCCTATAAATGAGGCAACATGGTATAAATTCCCTTTATAAAAATTACGATCCGACTAAAATAAAAAAACAGGTCTTTGAATTTTGTTCATAATGGCGGCTTCCTCTCCGTTAAAGAAACAACTAAAGAGCAATCATCAGTCTCGGTCTTCAATGGAAGAACTCCCAGACCACATCGTATTCATGTCCATCCTCCCACGTCTGTCCTACAAAAGCTTGTCAAAATTTAACGCATCCCTACTCTTTTTAGCGCACAAGCTGTTTGTTCAGAAGTTGCTAAATGTCCCTTGCATTCTTTTCCACTATCTTTAGTACCACTGGTACATTGAAATTAGTTAACATAGATCATAACCAAATGATTGAGAAAACCAAAGAAATACAAGAAAAAGAATGACACATACTCTGATTCTGATTATGATAATGGTGAAGACTTTGATCTAAGCCAATTCTTCTCCGAACATTCTCTACCCAACCTAACTATATACATAATTAAATATATTAGGATATATGAATATGTTTGTGCGCACATACTCTTAGTACCATCCATACATACATGCATATACACATACGTACATACATACACACATATATATGTATATATGTATATATATGTGTGTGTGTGTGTGTGTGTATATATATTAAAACTTGCTAGAATCTATGAATTTTGACTAAGTAATAACATTCAAATTTGAATTCAAATTTAAAAATTTTAATTCAGATTTAATTTGATTTGGTCAAAGATATATTATTTCAGTTTTAAAAGAAAAGGGACAATTTCAAAATAATATACATATATCAAAATTTAAAATTTCAATTCACACTTGTCTAATCTTTTCAGTACATTTGCATGCAACTAATTTGACATGTGCTACCTTCTTTGAATGCATGGCATTCAAGGATTAACAACATAAAATAGGTGTTTCATTCCATGTATTCTATATTGGTGACAAGTGAAGAAAAGTTTTGGCATGCTTTGAAATAGAATACTAGATACTATATAACGAGTAACCTTCTCATCTGTTAACCACACATATCTTTGATCAACGGTCTAAATTCAATATGCATTTAGAAAGTAATATGGAGAGCTGGGCCATGCAAATCTGTTAGCCCATTTATCATATAAATCAGTATATATTACAGATGTGTGTATGTAGCAGATATTTATTTCATTCAGTTGTATCAAAATATCAATTTCAAGTCTGTAACATTCAATCAATAAAACTCTATTTCATTTCTTTCAAAATCTCTTTATGAATCTTTCATTTGCAAAATCTAATATGGTATCAGAGCCACAATACGCCTAACGGCATCAAGAAGATTCAATTTATTAGAAAATCAAAGCCAAGAAATTATCGTTTAAGTATATTCTTTTCTTCTCATCAGATTAGATATCATCACTTGATAAGAAGATTCAGCCAACAAATATCATTGCCTCGCCAGTTCTGATTATCTGGCTGCAACAATATTTCTCAGTGAATCAGAGTTGAAACAGAAACAAAAATCAAAGAAATCAGAATCAAGAAATTCAGAAAACAATAACACAAATCAAAGAAAGTGTCATTCTAAGAAGAACTCATCAGAAAAGGTATCATCATCTGAGATCTTTGGGTGCAACAAACATGTTTGTGCTCAGTCTCTAAATTCTTGAGTCTGTCTCTTATCAAGAAGTCACTGTTTTTTCCTTGCCTTCTTTCTTTCCCTCTGGTTCTGGTGAATATTTTTTTTACCATGTCTGAAGAAGCTCACTCAGAAACTCCAATTAGTGGCAGTAAATCTCAGCACACCACTACAAATGTAGAGAAACTGGTCAGAACTGTAATCAGTCCTCAGAGTCAACTGATTACAGTTCACTTAAGTGAAGAAAATTATCTTTTGTGGAAGCTACATGTGGAGACAGCCATCCAAGGATATGGTCTCAAAGGATTCATCCTAGGAGCCCTTCCTATTCTCCTAAAGTGTATCACTGATCAAGAAAACAAGATTGTTAGCAATGAGGAATATGTTCAACATCACAGGCCAGACAAACTTATATGCTCATGGCTATTATCATCTATAAATGCAAATTTACTACATATGTCATAGGATGTAAAACTGCAAGTGATATATGGTCAACAAATGAAAAGATTTTCAATTCACAATCAGCAGCAAAAGTATTGTTTCACAAGAGACAACATCACAATATCAAGAAAGATAGCTGTAGCATGAGAGAGTATTTGTTCAAGATTAAGTCTATATGCGATACATTAGAAGCAGCTAATCAGAAAGTCTCAGACTCAGAACAAATCATGACTATACTGAATGGTCTAGGTGATGAATATGAAGCTGTGGTGGCTATTATAACATTCAAAGAAATTTACCATCAATAGATGATATGCATTCCATGTTATTGTCACATGAGGCAAGAATTGACATAAAGAAGCCACAAGAATCTGATATATTTGCCAATTTTGCTACAAACTATAAGGGCAAAGGCCAGAATAACAACAGAGGTGATCATTCTACTCAAAAGGGAGCATATTCAAATAGCTCAAGAGGTAGAGGCAGATGGAATAATATAACAAACCCAAATGCCAGATATGTGAAAAACTTGGCCACATAGCAGCAAAATGCTATTTCAAATTGAATCTTAATTATGTTCTAGGTCAGTGGTCCAACAATCAAAGAAACACAAACTACAATGCTAATATGGCACATATTCAACCAGATGCAAGCAAACAATCAGACATGAAAGTTTCTCAATCAGAAATAGCAAAAGCAAAGCATATTCAGGATGAAGATTGGTTCACTGATTCAGGAGAAACCAATCATATCACCAACAATTTGGCTAATCTCAATCTTGGAAATAAGGAGTACAAAGGTATAAATACAATACGTATGGGTAATGGTAAATCTGTTGCAATTACACACACTGGTAAGTCTTACATCATGGGTAAAAGACAATTGTATCTTAATAATCTATTGAGGGTACCACTCATTAGAAAAAACTTACTAAGTGTGTCACAATTTGCAAGAGATAATAATGTTTATTTTAAATCCTACCCGCATCATTGCTTAATTAAGGACATCCTAACTAAGGAAATACTTTTGCAGGGTAATCAGTGTAGGGGGCTGTACAAGTTCAGTTTGAATAATTCAAGAAAATCAAATTTTAAAAGAACTTGGTGTAATAATTCAAAATTGAAACAACATGAAACCAGTGAGACATTTGATATGTGGCACTGTAAACTTGGGCATCCAAACGTTGCAGTTGTTAAGCATGTATTGAATAAGAATAATATTTCTATTGATAATATTTCTATACCATACATATGTACATATTGTCAAATGGGCAAGAGTCATAAGCTACCATTCATAGATTCAAAAACTCAATACAGTAAACTACTTGAATTGGTAGCTACTGACTTATGGGCTCCTGCCCCTATACATACAAATTATGGATTTAAATATTATATCTCTTTTGTTGATGCTTACTCTAGATATGTGTGGATATATTTTCTAAAGTCAAAGTCTGAAACTCATAGTGCAGTCTTGCAATTCATAGCTCAAGTAGAAAATCAAACAAACTGCAAGGTTAAAAAATTTCAATCTGATGGTGGGACAGAGTATGTGCCATTAAAAAGGTTCTTTCAAGAAAAATGAATCAATCATAGAACAACATGCCCCTATACATCTGAGCAGAATGGTCTTATTGAAAGGAGACCTGTGCAGTTAATGCCCAACTATTACCCCGCTATAACCCCGCTATATCTCGTAGCGGATTTCTACCGCTACGATTTTTCCATATAGCCCCAAATATAGCCTTTCCGCTTTAAGCCCCGCTATTTCCGCTATATTCCGTTATTCCCGCTATATTCCGCTATTTCCTCTATATCTTCTTTAAAAGAAATGAATTGAAAAATGACATTTTTACATTATAAAAATTATGAAATTTATTTATTTAATTGAATTTTTAATATATTTTCATAAATGAAAATACTCTAATATTCTACTAAATTCAATCATGTTATATAACAGTTTTACGTTTATTTACAGTATATTCGCATATGTTTTTATTTAAAATTATTTATGTATTAATTATAGTTCAATTGAATGTTAAATTTTCATTTAATTACCATTTATATATTTGTAAAAACATTAAGTATGGGTTTTATATGCTATTTTAGAGTCATCCGCTATATCCCGCTGTATCCTCGCTGTATCCCCGCTATGACTTTTTGCACCTCCGCCGCATTGAATCTACCGAGCGCTTTAACTGCACAGAAGGAGACATAGGCAAAATTTTGAAACTGGGCTTACTCTATTGGCACAAGCATCTATGCCATTAAAATTTTGGTCAGATGCTTTTATTACTGCAGTTTACCTGATTAATAGACTACCATCAAAGGTTTTGAATCTGAAATGTCCTATGGAAGTGTTATTTAATATTACTCCAGATTATCCTAGTCTTAAGATGTTTGGGTGTTTATGTTCTCCTTACATCAGACCCTATAATGCCCATAAATTGAATTTTAGGTCATCCCCATGTATATTTTTAGGCTATGCAGTCAACCAAAAGGGATACAAATGCTTAGATAAAAATGGTAAACTATTTATTTCTAGACATGCGGTCTTCAAAGAAAATATTTTTCCCTTTAAAGAATAAGATATCAAAACCACAGCTAAAGTATATAATGCAAAAGAGTATTTACCACCAATACCTAGTCCACCATTTGAGGTGATACAGCTTCAGGGAGAATCTGTTCATTAGAGTATTAGAAAGGAAGCAAGTCATCCTGTCTCTCAAAGTCAAGAGTTCAGACATGAACCAGCAGATGCCCAAACTGACTCAGTCTTTATACCTGATCAATCATCTCAACAAAGAACAAGTGCACAACTCACATCTCATCAAGCATCAGTCAATTCATAAAGCAATGATACTGATATTCATTCAGAAATAGAGAGAACCCGTCATCAACAAGATACAGTTGGTACAAGGCATCATATGATTACAAGATCAAAGAGTGGTATATTCAAACCAAAAATCTACAATGCAGTTCTAGATACAACTGAACCAAATACACTTGATCAAGCCACGCAAAACACAAATTGGAAAGTAGCTATGCTTGATGAGTATGAGGCACTAATGAAGAACAAGATATGGAATCTTGTTCCCAAGTCAAAGAATAAAAATATTATAGGGTGAAAGTGGACCTATAAGTTAAAAAGAAATGCAGATGGTTCAATTTCTAAGTATAAGGCAAGGCTAGTAGCTAAAGGTTACTCACAACAGCATGGTTTTGATTTTAATGAGACTTTCTCACCTGTTGTGAAACCTACTACTATTAGAATTGTTATAACAATTGCCTTATACAGAAATTGGAGCATCAGGTAATTAGATGTTAACAATGCTTTTTTAAATGGTGTTTTACAGGAAGAGGTATATATGGAACAGCCACATGGCTTCAGACAAAAAGGAAAAAAAAGATCATGTGTGAAAATTACATAAAGCCATCTATGGTTTGAAGAAATCACCAAGAGTGTGGTTCGAACTGCTAAAAGATACAATGATCAGATTGGGATATCATCCAACTAAATCTGACAACTCACTATTTACAAAATTCAGCAGCAATATAATAATGTATGTGCTAATATATGTTGATGACTTTATTATTACAGGTAACTGTGAGCAGGAAATCAGTAATTTAATAAAGCATCTAAACCAAGAATTCACAATCAAGGATCTTGGCAATCTGATTTACTTTTTGGGGATAGAAGTAAAAAGGATATCTGACACAATTATTCAACTGAACCAGAACAAGTATATCACAAAAATACTGCACATGGACAAAATGAATCAAGCCAATCCAATCTCTATAGCAATGATAAGCAATGTGCATTTATCTAAGTACAAAGGTGAAGCTATTCAAAATGACAATCAGTACAAAAGCATAGTTGGTGTTCTTCAGTATGCAACTATCACTAGGCCAAATATTAGTTATAGTGTCAACAAGTCAAGCCAATATATGCAAAGTCCAACAGATATTCACTAGAAGGCAGTGAAAATATTTTTAAGATATCTCAATAGTACATTAAATTTTGGTCTAATCCTAGAAGCAAGCAAAATTATCGACATTACAGGCTATGCTGATGTAGACTGGGCCGTGGACCCAGATGATAGAAGGTCAACTACAGGTTATTGTAATAGTTAGGGCAAAATCCTGTATCTTGGTGTTCAAAGAAGCAACCAACTGTGTCAAGGTCAAGCATAGAGGCAGAGTTCAGAAGTGTAGCTAACGCTACAGTTGAAATTATGTGGATGGAATCTCTTCTAAATGAACTACAAATCAAGGCAGAAAACAAAACAACCATCTGGTGTGATAATTTAAGCACAACACACTTAACTGTCAATCCTATTCTTCATGCAAGAACAAAACATATTGAACTGATCTATATTTCGTTCGAGAACAAGTAAGCAGAGGAAAACTGGCAGTAAATCACATGCCTTATACTTACCAAACTGCCGATATTCTGACCAAGCCTCTGTCAAAGGCAAACTTCACATGGTTCAGAAAGAGGCTTAAAGTTGAAAGCTTTGACAACAGTTCACAAACTTCCAAGTAGAAGAGTGACAAAAGAAACGACTTTCAGGAAGATCCTCAAGCCATCAAGCATAATAACTAAGGAGAAGACTGCAATTGCAACAGTTTACAAAATTCCAAGTAGAAGTGTACCAAAGGTGACGACTTTCAGGAAGATCCTCAAGCCATCAAGCATAATAACTAAGGAGAAAACTACAATTGCAACTATTTGATCAGAAAATCTCTTGCTGAGATCTTTGAAGTGATAATCCACTCATAAACTCACTGTCAAAGCAGCATCTCCTCAGATCCTTTCTTTTCTCTCAAATTTTTTGGACAAAGTCTCACGGAATTTTTGATCGATCGAGGATTAGAGAAATTCGCCACAAACCCTAGACGAAGTAGCGTTTGAGGGGGAGAAATAGAATACTTTAGAAATGCGACTGCAAATACTATATAACGAGTAACATTCTCATCTGTTAGCCACACATATCTTTAATCAACGGTCAAAATTCAATCTACATTTAGAAAGTAATATGGAGAGCTGGGCCGTGCTAGCCCATTTATCATATAAATCAGTATATATTATAGATGTGTGTATGTAGCAGATATTTATTTCACTCAGTTGTATCAAAATATCAATTTCGAGTCTATAACATTCAATCAATAAAACTCTATTTCATTTCTTTCAAAATCTCTTTATGAATCTTTCATTTGCAAAATCTAATACTTTGTATTCTATTGATATGGGGCATAAGGACATTGGCATGACTTTCACTGTAAGCCTGAGATACACGCCACTCCTAGAATAATTACCTAAAACTATCTCTAGGATTAAAGATTCTACAAGGACCATATACGAAAATGGTGGTAGAAAAATTTGAATATAAAAAACCAGGCCAATAGTTGTATTCCTCAAACACTTTCTTTAAGAAAGAAGTGAGATAGCTTGTTCGACTCGTTTAGATGAATGGTATTACAATAATACTGATAAAATTATCAATGTTGGGTTAAACATCATTTGCGATGAGCTGGCATTTATGTACAAGGATGCTACTGTTGTCTCCACCGTAAATATAACTAAAATTAGGTACAAACAACAAGGAAAAGATGCTAATGGTTCGTTGTGGCTATAGTGTCCGTGCACACAACTACAAGGAAAAGATGACATGTGGACTGTCAATTATCTCTCGTCATTTGGCACAGTCAAGATATGTGAATTGGGATGAATTTCATAATACCAAGGTCCTAATGAAATAATTGTATCTAAGATTTTTTCTACTAAATTTTCTACACTGGGAATCAAGAAAACAAATGTCTGCAAATTGTCCCTTAGTAAAAATTATGAATCCTGTTTTTAGTTTCTACTTGGTCAAAATTTTATAAGATCCATTAACTATTACAAAGGTCCAAGTCAATCCTTATTATACAATTATTTCAAATAACCAATTAAATATGCTAAAAAATTTAACCCTTATTATACATATCAAAATAAATCCATAATTGCTTTAATGCAAAATAATGTATTTCATGTGATCAGTAGGAATCAATGGACTACATTGGAACAAAGTTACAGGATAAAAATAATTGAAGCATCGTACATCAAATTTCCACAAAAACATATATGAAATTACTGTTGTTATAGTCTATTCCTCAAATTGTTATCAATTTACATAAAACCAAAATATTTAGTTTACAAATATATTATACTGGAAACAAAGTAATTAACAAATGGTACTTATTTTTCAATCTTCTTGTTTTATCCTTTTATGTTAAGCATCATCCTTGTTTTCAGTCTAAAACCCAAAATATTGAAATATACCACTAATTCGTACAAACGCTTTGTGAAGAAAGACTGCTTCCAATGGAAAACCCCGCTAATTCCACTGCCAATACTAGGCTTAATGTGAAACTAAGAACTAACTTAGTTAACCTGAAGCCAAGTACTAACACAAAAACAGTGACAAATTATGAAATTAAACAGTAATTCGCAGTAATTCACTAAATCAATTAACTACACGGTAATTAACTAATTTGATTTCTGCCTTGCAAGGCTAACAAATTTCAATTCTCGATTGCCAAGATCCAAAATTTAGTACCTTTTCAAGTTTCAACAAGTCAACAACCGTGTAACAACCCGAGATTTAATAACAATTAATTATCGTCGAAGTGACGATTAAATTGTTCGTTTAATTCAGTTGGAGTTTTAATCGATTGTGTCTCTTTTGAAAATTTGTAAAGCAGCTCGGGCTTTAAAATTTATGGAAGCCCATGTTTTATTTTAGAGCTGCCTTATCTAAATGAATACCCGTTCCTTTATCCATCTTTTTCATTTTCAAACCCTAGGAGCTAAAACATACGAACGGAAAAAAAAAGAATGGCGGCCTCGATATCGTTCGTCCCCTTTTTTCCAAATTAGGGCTTCTCAAATTAAATCGAAGCCGAGCCTATTTGAATGATTTGTCTACCGGCTTCCCAAATTTCCGTTGAGCTCATTCTTTGCTTCGAGAAAAAAAAGGTGAGTGGCTCTTTCCCCCTTTCCACTCACATCTAATTCATGCTCTGTAATTGTGTGTGTGATTTCGAAACCATTGGTTCCAATTTTGTTTTACTTGGACTTGGTTTGAATTCACTTATTTTCGTGATAAGGGTTTCTCAGTTTGGAAATTGTGAATTTCTCCGTGGACTTCGGCATTGCTTTACATTTGACTTCGGTCACTCTGATTTTGTTGTGGGAATTTCTGGGTTTTTGGTTCTGCAGTAGTCTTTGACATGGGTTGGTTGTTTTTATCATATTATTTATTGTCTTTGACATTGCATTTCTTAAATGGGAAACCTTTGTTCAAACGTATCCCCAGTGGCATATATTTCTTGTGATGTACTCTGGTACATGTCTGCGTTTACTTCTGTCCATGGTACTTCGAGTTGTGTTGCATTCATTCGTCACTAGGATGTTTGGTGTTTGATATTTCCGTGTACAGTTGCATTCGTGATTGCATTGAGGCTAACTGTACTCGTATCTTGCCATTGTTAGCTGCTGTACACATTGGTATATTCCTCTTTGTTTCATTTGATATAGACATGTATGTGTATACTTATATATATATATATATATGCATACATGTATAATTGTATTTGATCGGCTTTGGAATTATTCGAACTAGCCACACCGAGTTTTAAATTGTTTTAAACTGCTACCTTGTGTGATTTTGTCTCAGCCTTGGACACTGCATCCCTGGATATGTATGTGTTCTTGGGAAGTTTTATTTGGTTTGGTTGCCATGGGTTTGATCACGAGATGGTTGTTCTTTTCATATTCACCACGACTTTGACTGTGGTTGATTCATGATTTTGTCTTCAATTGGTTTGGTTATACTGTTTTAGTATCAGCAGTTAATAATAGTTTCACTGTGTGAACTTGCAACTACATTTTGATTCGAACTCCCTTGCTTTGATATCAGTCTCTTCTGGTTTCATTGTATAAAATAAGTTATTCTACATTGGTAGTTGCATTCCTTTGTATTCGAGTCTATATTTACATTGGGTTTGTTCTTGGTTGTAACTGGACCTGAACTTGTAGTCTTCATTGTATACACTTTGAGTCAGGGTTGTTGTGTACTGTTCACTAGGGCATCCTTTGTTTGGTTTGTGGTTTTGTTTACTTGACATGTTAAGTATTCAGTTGCAGTTACACTTCGTTTTATCTGTGCATTCGTGTCACATTGCAATCGCAGCTGCACTTCAGTTGCGTGTATATATGTATACACTTGTTCACTTGATTCATTGCCGTATTGTGTTCACGGGATTACTTGAGTTTACATATGTTAGTGATGTCTTACTCACACTTGCCTAGTCTGCATATATGAAGTGTTCATCTCTGATGGCACTGCCCAGTGTTGTTTGAGACTATTTATCTCTTGACAGTATCACTTGTGTACTGTCAGGTCCATATTACTTTTGCACTGTTCAGTTTCATGTTGTCTTTGAGTTTTGTCCTCTGTTCTTTGAGACATTTAGTGTAAGTGTACATCACTGGCTCTTGCTTTACTTGGGTTCGAGTCATTTGATTTAGCTATCATGTATTTACATACATCTGTGATCATACTTAAATATATGTATGCAGTTGCACCATGGTACATTTCTTTTGTTTTATTCTATTCTGCTGGTTTGTGTTTCACTTGCATTATTGTAGTGGCGAGGCAGTACACGTTAGCGTGTACTGCAGCCCTAGCAAAAGTGACAGTTTTAATTGATATGTCGATTGTTGAATTGATTCGTTGGTTCAATTCAATATTTTGAAGTTGTATTTTGAAATGATTCATTGTGGTTTGAGTGGGATCTGTTGGCTTTTGGATTAATTGATCTTCTGAGTATTTCATAGACTGTATTGGCGAGGCAGTACACGTTAGCGTGTACTGCAGCCAATCAGCATTGTTTTTTTAATTGACATTTCAATTGTTTAAATTGATTTGGATTGCTGATTGTTGTTTAACACTGTTTAGTGTTATATCTGCCGTTATCCGATTCTTTTATCGAGGAGTCGGATATACGAGATTTCTGTGACTGTCGTCTATTTGATGTTTGATTATTATTGCTTCTATGCACTAATAACTGAGTTTGAATTAGACTGACCCGTGTATTATTTTCTTTTGAATTTAATACTCGGGTCAGACCCGAGTTATTTCAGGTTGTAGATTCCCTGCTTTGAGTTGCTGTTGAGCTTTGAAGACTTTTCATATCATTTGAAGTGGTCTGCGTCTTTTTGTAGTAGTCAGTGAGTCTGTTTTAAGTTGATATGTATTCATGTATATTAGTCGATAATGTACTTGTATATATAACTTCTTGAGTCGACAGTTGTAGTTGTATCATATGTATTGTGTCAACTGTATGGTAACTGACATCAGTTATATATATGAGACTTTTTGTTTAATCTGTGTTCCGCATTTATATTATCTGTGTTATTATTATATTCATTGTCCTAAACTATTATGAACCGTCGTAGTTCGTTTTGTACTAGAATTGGGTATGTCGATGGGAGTAAACAAATAAGAGATGAAAATAAAAAGTATATACCACTCCTACCGAGGTAACCAATATTAGTGTAAGGCCAACTACAGATGGTCGCTCCTATCCAGCCTTATTCTTCGTAATAATAGACAGTATTTCTTTTAATACTCTTTGTTATTATGAGCATAGAGGTGTGGCGTCACAGTTGGTATCAGAGCTTGGGGTTTATGGACATAATATAAAACATAACTTAGATGGAACATATGTTACAACTATTGGTCGATGTTTTATTTGTACTTTGAGTCAAAACTAAAGTTTAAAATTTTGATGAAAGTTTTTAAATATCATTATTTAAAAATAAAGAGTAAATTTGTGTTCTGATGATTTGATGGATTTGAGTACTGTTTATCAGAGTGCGCAGCGGAAACAGTAAAGCTGTCTTCGCTGAGTACAACTGATAATCTATTTGATTTAAAAATTGAAATATGAAATTTAAAATTTCATTGGTTGTTTACATAGCTGTAATTATTTTGTTTCTTTGAGAATTTCGAATCCGAATTGAGGATTCGAAGAAATTACAGTTATGTGATTTTTGTTGAAATTTCCGCTGGCTTTCTTTTGTACTAATCATCTATTGATTAGATTTTGTTGTTTTGAATTGTCTTTATTGAAGATACATTCGAATGATTTCTTTGTTTATATTGTAATGTGCATGCAAATATGAATTGCACGTTACTTCATTAATTTTACGTTGAACCGATGCTTGGTTATGAAACGTATTTTGTTGTCGTTATTGTTATAACGGGATTTTTACACCAGTGCTATATTTTTGAAGCACGGTGTTTTGTTGACAATTTTAATGAATGAAAATTCACTGATGTCACATTTTGATGTGAATTATTTTGATGAGATTTTTGATGTTTTAAAATTACTGTCGCTTTGACTTCAGTAACAGTCAAATTTTTGAAAGTGGATTTTCAAGCGGTTATACCGCAATGCTGATTTGTGACCCGTTTTTACGGTATTTTGAGAAGTACAATTTCCTTATCGAAATCGTTACTGATTTGCTGTTTTAATCACGTGATTGGAAAAATCGTTTTAAAATGAAAATTGTTTTATAAATTTTTAACAGTTTGCGTTTTCAAAAGAATGAGGAAGCGACTTAAACGATTCAGCAAAATCGAGGATTATGACCCCTTTCTTTTACTGATTCGCTTAACTCCGAACTTGTTCAGTTTAGAGTGTGAATTGTTATTTTTATAAAATAAAATATAAAAAATTGTTTTTAGAAATTTTACAGTTTGCGCTTTCAAAAGAATGAGGAAGCGATTTAAACGTTTCAGCAAAATCGAGGACTATGACCCCTTTCTTTTACTGATTCGCTTAATTCCGGACTTGTCCGTTTGAGAATGTAAAGTGTATTTTTACAAAATACACAATTTTGCACTTTCAAGGAAACAATGAAGAGAATCAAATGATTTAGTAAAACACGTGGTATGGGACATGTGCGTTTGCTATTTCGGTTAATTCCGGACTCGTTAATTGAAATATTTGATGATTTCGTGTGCTTTCGTGCCACTATGAGGACCTTCGGGTCATTTGTTGGACCTTCGGGTCAAATACCAGTACTAGACCTTCGAGTCATTTGTTGGACCTTCGGGTCATTTGTTGGGCGCCAAAATTATGTTGAGTACTTGGTAGGCTTCGGCCATTTGTTGATGCACGTGCGGCGAATTAAAAACTCGTCATCTGATGGGATCGATCCAAGCTTTTATGTTGATTTTCTAGTCTTCTTAATTGATTTCTAGATATTTGTTGTTTCCAATTATCTGCAGGTAATTGGATATTTGTTGGTATGAGTTCTGATTATCGTTTTTGATAATCGAATATTTGTTGTTTCTAATTATCGCTTGTGATAATTGGATATTTGTTGATATGAGTTCTGATTATCGTTTTTGATAATCGGATATTTGTTGTTTCTAATTATCGCTTGTGATAATTGAATATTTGTTGATTTGAAATTTGATTATCGTTTTTGATAATCGGATATTTGTTGTTTCTAATTATCGCTTGTGATAATTGGATATTTGTTTATATGAGTTCTGATTATCGTTTTTGATAATCGAATATTTGTTGTTTCTAATTATCGCTTGTGATAATTGGATATTTGTTGATATGAGTTCTGATTATCGTTTTTGATAATCGGATATTTGTTGTTTCTAATTATCGCTTGTGATAATTGGATATTTGTTGATATGAGTTCTGATTATCGTTTTTGATAATCGGATATTTGTTGTTTCTAATTATCGCTTGTGATAATTGGATATTTGTTGATATGAGTTCTGATTATCGTTTTTGATAATCGAATATTTGTTGATTTGAAATTTGATTATCGTTTTTGGATAATTGAATATTTGTTGATTTGAAATTTGATTATCGTTTTTGATAATCGAATATTTGTTGATTTGAAATTTGATTATCGCTTTTGGATAATCGAATATTTGTTGATTTGAAATTTGATTATCGTTTTTGATAATCGAATATTTGTTGATTTGAAATTTGATTATCATTTTTGGATAATTGAATATTCGTTGATTTGAAATTTGATTATCGTTTTTGGATAATCGAATTTTTGTTGATTTGAAATTTGATTATCGTTTTTGATAATCGAATATTTGTTGATTTGAAATTTGATTATCGTTTTTGGATAATCGAATATTTGTTGATTTGAAATTTGATTATCATTTTTGATAATTGAATATTTGTTGATTTGAAATTTGATTATCGTTTTTAGATAATCGAATATTTGTTGATTTGAAATTTGATTATCGTTTTTGATAATTGAATATTTGTTAATTTGAAATTTGATTATCGTTTTTGGATAATCGAATATTTGTTGATTTGAAATTTGATTATCGTTTTTGATAATTGAATATTTGTTGATTTGAAATTTGATTATCGTTTTTGATAATTGAATATTTGTTGTCGTTTTTGATAAGTAGATAATTGATAATTTGATAATTGTTGATTTTTTTTCTGACTATCGTTTAGATAATTGGATGTTTGCTGATTTTATTGATACGAGATTTTCTATTCTCTAATTGAATCTTGATTATGCTGATTTTTATTGAATTGCTGTTTCCTTTCTATCTCTGTTGATAGTTAGAGTTGCTGATTATGAAGTTCGTGTTTTCTAGTAAATTGTGAATAACTAGATATAGGCAGTTTTTCGAATTTTGATTTGTGTCTCATAATTATCTTTGTTGATAATTAGATCTTGTTGTTTTCTAATTATCGTATTGATAATTAGATATTGTTGTTTTGTGATTTCTGTATTATAATTATCTATTGGTAATTGAGTATTACTGATGTTTGCAATTATTCCGTTTGCCGTCTTCTGATTATCTTTTGATAATTGAACTTTGTTGAGAATATGTGAATCTCTTTTATAAAGATAAAAGATTTCTGTGGCATTTGAATATGCGAGTTTTATTTTTCTAGCTTAACCAGTTTATGTTAGAAGAATAATAGTTGTTGATGACCTTCATTATGAAAATTGCGAGGACGCAATTTTTATAAGGAGGGGAGTCTGTAACAACCCGAGATTTAATAATAATTAATTATCGTCGAAGTGACGATTAAATTGTTCGTTTAATTCAGTTGGAGTTTTAATCGATTGTGTCTCTTTTGAAAATTTGTAAAGCAGCTCGGGCTTTAAAATTTATGGAAGCCCATGTTTTATTTTAGAGCTGCCTTATCTAAATGAATACCCGTTCCTTTATCCATCTTTTTCATTTTCAAACCCTAGGAGCTAAAACATATGAACGGAAAAAAAAAAGAATGGCGGCCTCGATATCGTTCGTCCCCTTTTTTCCAAATTAGGGCTTCTCGAATTCAATCGAAGCCGAGCCTATTTGAATGATTTGTCTACCGGCTTCCCAAATTTCCATTGAGCTCATTCTTTGCTTCGAGAAAAAAAAAGGTGAGTGGCTCTTTCCCCCTTTCCACTCACATCTAATTCATGCTCTATAATTGTGTGTGTGATTTCGAAACCATTGGTTCCAATTTTGTTTTACTTGGACTTGGTTTGAATTCACTTATTTTCGTGATAAGGGTTTCTCAGTTTGGAAATTGTGAATTTCTCTGTGGACTTCGGCATTGCTTTACATTTGACTTCGGTCACTCTGATTTTGTTGTGGGAATTTCTGGGTTTTTGGTTCTGCAGTAGTCTTTGACATGGGTTGGTTGTTTTTATCATATTATTTATTGTCTTTGACATTGCATTTCTTAAATGGGAAACCTTTGTTCAAACGTATCCCCAGTGGCATATATTTCTTGTGATGTACTCTGGTACATGTCTGCGTTTACTTCTATCCATGGTACTTCGAGTTGTGTTGCATTCATTCGTCACTAGGATGTTTGGTGTCTGATATTTCCATGTACAGTTGCATTCGTGATTGCATTGAGGCTAACTGTACTCGTATCTTGCCATTGTTAGCTGCTGTACACATTGGTATATTCCTCTTTGTTTCATTTGATATAGACATGTATGTGTATACTTATATATATATGCATACATGTATAATTGTATTTGATCGGCTTTGAAATTATTCGAACTAGCCACACCGAGTTTTAAATTGTTTTAAACTGCTACCTTGTGTGATTTTGTCTCAGCCTTGGACACTGCATCCCTGGATATGTATGTGTTCTTGGGAAGTTTTATTTGGTTTGGTTGCCATGGGTTTGATCACGAGATGGTTGTTCTTTTCATATTCACCACGACTTTGACTGTGGTTGATTCATGATTTTGTCTTCAATTGGTTTGGTTATACTGTTTTAGTATCAGCAGTTAATAACAGTTTCACTGTGTGAACTTGCAACTACATTTTGATTCGAACTCCCTTGCTTTGATATTAGTCTCTTCTGGTTTCATTGTATAAAATAAGTTATTCTACATTGGTAGTTGCATTCCTTTGTATTCGAGTCTATATTTACATTGGGTTTGTTCTTGGTTGTAACTGGACCTGAACTTGTAGTCTTCATTGTATACACTTTGAGTCAGGGTTGTTGTGTACTATTCACTGGGGCATCCTTTGTTTGGTTTGTGGTTTTGTTTACTTGACATGTTAAGTATTCAGTTGCAGTTACACTTCGTTTTATCTGTGCAATCGTGTCACATTGCAATCGCAGCTGCACTTCAGCTGCGTGTATATATGTATACACTTGTTCACTTGATTCATTGCCGTATTGTGTTCACGGGATTACTTGAGTTTACATATGTTAGTGATGTCTTACTCACTCTTGCCTAGTCTGCATATATGAAGTGTTCATCTCTGATGGCACTGCCCAGTGTTGTTTGAGACTATTTATCTCTTGACAGTATCACGTGTGTACTGTCAGGTCCATATTACTTTTTCACTGTTCAGTTTCATGTTGTCTTCGAGTTTTGTCCTCTGTTCTTTGAGACATTTAGTGTAAGTGTACATCACTGGCTCTTGCTTTACTTGGGTTCGAGTCATTTGATTTAGCTATCATGTATTTACATACATCTGTGATCATACTTAAATATATGTATGAAGTTGCACCATGGTACATTTCTTTTGTTTTATTCTATTCTGCTGGTTTGTGTTTCACTTGCATTATTGTAGTGGCGAGGCAGTACACGTTAGCGTGTACTGCAGCCCTAGCAAAAGTGACAGTTTTAATTGATATGTCGATTGTTGAATTGATTCGTTGGTTCAATTCAATATTTTGAAGTTGTATTTTGAAATGATTCATTTTGGTTTGAGTGGGATCTGTTGGCTTTTGGATTAATTGATCTTCTGAGTATTTCATAGACTGTATTGGCGAGGCAGTACACGTTAGCGTGTACTGCAGCCAATCAGCATTGTTGTTTTTAAATTGACATTTCAATTGTTTAAATTGATTTGGATTGCTGATTGTTGTTTAACACTGTTTAGTGTTATATCTGCCGTTATCCGATTCTTTTATCGAGGAGTCGGATATACGAGATTTCTGTGACTGTCGTCTATTTGATGTTTGATTATTATTGCTTCTATGCACTAATAACTGAGTTTGAATTAGACTGACCCGTGTATTATTTTCTTTTGAATTTAATACTCTGGTCAGACCCGAGTTATTTCAGGTTGTAGATTCCCTGCTTTGAGTTGCTGTTGAGCTTTGAAGACTTTTCATATCATTTGAAGTGGTCTGCGTCTTTTTGTAGTAGTCAGTGAGTCTGTTTTAAGTTGATATGTATTCATGTATATTAGTCGATAATGTACTTGTATATATAACTTCTTGAGTCGACAGTTGTAGTTGTATCATATGTATTGTGTCAACTGTATGGTAACTGACATCAGTTATATATATGAGACTTTTTGTTTAATCTGTGTTCCGCATTTATATTATCTGTGTTATTATTATATTCATTGTCCTAAACTATTATGAACCGTCGTAGTTCGTTTTGTACTAGAATTGGGTATGTCGATGGGAGTAAACAAATAAGAGATGAAAAATAAAAAGTATATACCACTCCTACCGAGGTAACCAATATTAGTGTAAGGCCAACTACGGATGGTCGCTCCTATCCAGCCTTATTCTTCGTAATAATAGAAAGTATTTCTTTTAATACTCTTTGTTATTATGAGCATAGAGGTGGGGTGTCACAGTTGGTATCAGAGCTTGGGGTTTATGGACATAATATAAAACATAACTTAGATGGAACATATGTTACAACTATTGGTCGATGTTTTATTTGTACTTTGAGTCAAAACTAAAGTTTAAAATTTTGATGAAAGTTTTTAAATATCATTATTTAAAAATAAAGAGTAAATTTGTGTTCTGATGATTTGATGGATTTGAGTACTGTTTATCAGAGTGCGCAGCGGAAATAGTAAAGCTGTCTTCGCTGAGTACGACTGATAATCTATTTGATTTAAAAATTGAAATATGAAATTTAAAATTTCATTGGTTGTTTACATAGCTGTAATTATTTTGTTTCTTTGAGAATTTCGAATCCGAATTGAGGATTCGAAGAAATTACAGTTATGTGATTTTTGTTGAAATTTCCGCTGGCTTTCTTTTGTACTAATCATCTATTGATTAGATTTTGTTGTTTTGAATTGTCTTCATTGAAGATACATTCGAATGATTTCTTTGTTTATATTGTAATGTGCGTGCAAATATGAATTGCACGTTACTGCATTAATTTTACGTTGAACCGATGCTTGGTTATGAAACGTATTTTGTTGTCGTTATTGTTATAACGGGATTTTTACACCAGTGCTATATTTTTGAAGCACGGTGTTTGTTGACAATTTTAATGAATAAAAATTCACCGATGTCACATTTTGATGTGAATTATTTTGATGAGATTTTTGATGTTTTAAAATTACTGTCGCTTTGACTTCAGTAACAGTCAAAATTTTGAAAGTGGATTTTCAAGCGGTTATACCGCAATGCTGATTTGTGACCCGTTTTTACGGTATTTTGAGAAGTACAATTTCCTTATCGAAATCGTTACTGATTTGCTGTTTTAATCACGTGATTGGAAAAATCGTTTTAAAATGAAAATTGTTTTATAAATTTTTAACAGTTTGCGTTTTCAAAAGAATGAGGAAGCGACTTAAACGATTCAGCAAAATCGAGGATTATGACCCCTTTCTTTTACTGATTCGCTTAACTCCGGACTTGTTCAGTTGAGAGTGTGAATTGTTATTTTTATAAAATAAAAAAAAATTGTTTTTAGAAATTTTACTGTTTGCGCTTTCAAAAGAATGAGGAAGCGATTTAAACGTTTCAGCATAATCGAGGACTATGACCCCTTTCTTTTACTGATTCGCTTAATTCCAGACTTGTCCGTTTGAGAATGTAAAGTGTATTTTTACAAAATACACAATTTTGCACTTTCAAGGAAACGATGAAGAGAATCAAACGATTTAGTAAAACACGTGGTATGGGACATGTGCGTTTGCTATTTCGGTTAATTCCGGACTCGTTAATTGAAATATTTGATGATTTCGTGTGCTTTCGAGCCACTATGAGGACCTTCGGGTCATTTGTTGGACCTTCGGGTCAAATACCAGTACTAGACCTTCGGGTCATTTGTTGGACCTTCGGGTCAAATACCAGTACTAGACCTTCGGGTCATTTGTTGGACCTTCGGGTCATTTGTTGGGTGCCAAAATTATGTTGAGTACTTGGTAGGCTTCGGCCATTTTTTTGATGCACGTGCGGCGAATTAAAAACTCGTCATCTGATGGGATCGATCCAAGCTTTTATGTTGATTTTCTAGTCTTCTTAATTGATTTCTAGATATTTGTTGTTTCCAATTATCTGCAGGTAATTGGATATTTGTTGGTATGAGTTCTGATTATCGTTTTTGATAATCGGATATTTGTTGTTTCTAATTATCACTTGTGATAATTGGATATTTGTTGATATGAGTTCTGATTATCGTTTTTGATAATCGGATATTTGTTGTTTCTAATTATCGCTTGTGATAATTGAATATTTGTTGATTTGAAATTTGATTATCGTTTTTGATAATCGGATATTTGTTGTTTCTAATTATCGCTTGTGATAATTGGATATTTGTTGATATGAGTTCTGATTATCGTTTTTGATAATCGGATATTTGTTGTTTCTAATTATCGCTTGTGATAATTGGATATTTGTTGATATGAGTTCTGATTATCGTTTTTGATAATCGGATATTTGTTGTTTCTAATTATCGCTTGTGATAATTGGATATTTGTTGATATGAGTTCTGATTATCGTTTTTGATAATCGGATATTTGTTGTTTCTAATTATCGCTTGTGATAATTGGATATTTGTTGATATGAGTTCTGATTATCGTTTTTGATAATCGAATATTTGTTGATTTGAAATTTGGTTATCATTTTTGGATAATCGAATATTTGTTGATTTGAAATTTGATTATCGTTTTTGATAATCGAATATTTGTTGATTTGAAATTTGATTATCGTTTTTGGATAATCGAATATTTGTTGATTTGAAATTTGATTATCGTTTTTGATAATCGAATATTTGTTGATTTGAAATTTGATTATCGTTTTTGGATAATCGAATATTTGTTGATTTGAAATTTGATTATCGTTTTTGATAATCGAATATTTGTTGATTTGAAATTTGATTATCGTTTTTGGATAATTGAATATTCGTTGATTTGAAATTTGATTATCGTTTTTGGATAATCGAATATTTGTTGATTTGAAATTTGATTATCGTTTTTGATAATCGAATATTTGTTGATTTGAAATTTGATTATCGTTTTTGGATAATTGAATATTTGTTGATTTGAAATTTGATTATCGTTTTTGATAATCGAATATTTGTTGATTTGAAATTTGATTATCGTTTTTGGATAATCGAATATTTGTTGATTTGAAATTTGATTATCGTTTTTGATAATCGAATATTTGTTGATTTGAAATTTGATTATCGTTTTTGAATAATTGAATATTTGTTGATTTGAAATTTGATTATCGTTTTTGATAATCGAATATTTGTTGATTTGAAATTTGATTATCGTTTTTGGATAATCGAATATTTGTTGATTTGAAATTTGATTATCGTTTTTGATAATCGAATATTTGTTGATTTGAAATTTGATTATCATTTTTGGATAATTGAATATTCGTTGATTTGAAATTTGATTATCGTTTTTGGATAATCGAATATATGTTGATTTGAAATTTGATTATCGTTTTTGATAATCGAATATTTGTTGATTTGAAATTTGATTATCGTTTTTGGATAATCGAATATTTGTTGATTTGAAATTTGATTATCGTTTTTGATAATTGAATATTTGTTGATTTGAAATTTGATTATCGTTTTTGGATAATCGAATATTTGTTGATTTGAAATTTGATTATCGTTTTTGATAATTGAATATTTGTTGATTTGAAATTTGATTATCGTTTTTGGATAATCGAATATTTGTTGATTTGAAATTTGATTATCGTTTTTGATAATCGAATATTTGTTGATTTGAAATTTGATTATCGTTTTTGGATAATTGAATATTCGTTGATTTGAAATTTGATTATCGTTTTTGGATAATCGAATATTTGTTGATTTGAAATTTGATTATCGTTTTTGATAATCGAATATTTGTTGATTTGAAATTTGATTATCGTTTTTGGATAATTGAATATTTGTTGATTTGAAATTTGATTATCGTTTTTGATAATCGAATATTTGTTGATTTGAAATTTGATTATCGTTTTTGGATAATCGAATATTTGTTGATTTGAAATTTGATTATCGTTTTTGATAATCGAATATTTGTTGATTTGAAATTTGATTATCATTTTTGGATAATTGAATATTCGTTGATTTGAAATTTGATTATCGTTTTTGGATAATCGAATATATGTTGATTTGAAATTTGATTATCGTTTTTGATAATCGAATATTTGTTGATTTGAAATTTGATTATCGTTTTTGGATAATCGAATATTTGTTGATTTGAAATTTGATTATCGTTTTTGATAATTGAATATTTGTTGATTTGAAATTTGATTATCGTTTTTGGATAATCGAATATTTGTTGATTTGAAATTTGATTATCGTTTTTGATAATTGAATATTTGTTGATTTGAAATTTGATTATCGTTTTTGGATAATCAAATATTTGTTGATTTGAAATTTGATTATCGTTTTTGATAATTGAATATTTGTTGATTTGAAATTTGATTATCAATTTTGATAATTGAATATTTGTTGTCGTTTTTGATAAGTAGATAATTGATAATTTGATAATTATTGATTTGTTTTCTGACTATCGTTTAGGTAATTGGATGTTTGCTAATTTTATTGATACGAGATTTTCTAGTCTCTAATTGAATCTTGATTATGCTGATTTTTATTGAATTGCTGTTTCCTTTCTATCTCTGTTGATAGTTAGAGTTGCTGATTATGAAGTTCGTGTTTTCTAGTAAATTGTGAATAACTAGATATAGGCAGTTTTGCGAATTGTGATTTGTGTCTCATAATTATCTTTGTTGATAATTAGATCTTGTTGTTTTCTAATTATCGTATTGATAATTAGATATTGCTATTTTGTGATTTCTGTATTATAATTACCTATTGGTAATTGAGTATTACTAATGTTTGCAATTATTCCGTTTGCTGTCTTCTGATTGTCTTTTGATAATTGAACTTTGTTGAGAATTTGTGAATCTCTTTTATAAAGATAAAAGATTTCTGTGGCATTTGAATTTGCGACTTTTATTTTTCTAGCTTAACCAGTTTATGTTAGAAGAATAATAGTTGTTGATGACCTTCATTATGAAAATTGCGAGGACGCAATTTTTATAAGGAGGGGAGTCTGTAACAACCCGAGATTTAATAACAATTAATTATCGTCGAAGTGACGATTAAATTGTTCGTTTAATTCAGTTGGAGTTTTAATCGATTGTGTCTCTTTTGAAAATTTGTTAAGCAGCTCGAGCTTTAAAATTTATGGAAGCCCATGTTTTATTTTAGAGCTGCCTTAGCTAAATGAATACCCGTTCCTTTATCCATCTTTTTCATTTTCAAACCCTAGGAGCTAAAACATACGAACGAAAAAAAAAGAATGGCGGCCTCGATATCGTTCGTCCCCTTTTTTCCAAATTAGGGCTTCTCGAATTCAATCGAAGCCGAGCCTATTTGAATGATTTGTCTACCGGCTTCCCAAATTTCCGTTGACCTCATTCTTTGCTTCGAGAAAAAAAGGTGAGTGGCTCTTTCCCCCTTTCCACTCACATCTAATTCATGCTCTGTAATTGTGTGTGTGATTTCGAAACCATTGGTTCCAATTTTGTTTTACTTGGACTTGGTTTGAATTCACTTATTTTCGTGATAAGGGTTTCTCATTTTGGAAATTGTGAATTTCTTTGTGGACTTCGGCATTGCTTTACATTTGACTTCGGTCACTCTGATTTTGTTGTGGGAATTTCTGGGTTTTTGGTTCTGCAGTAGTCTTTGACATGGGTTGGTTGTTTTTATCATATTATTTATTATCTTTGACATTGCATTTCTTAAATGGGAAACCTTTGTTCAAACGTATCCCCAGTGGCATATATTTCTTGTGATGTACTCTGGTACATGTCTGCGTTTACTTCTGTCCATGGTACTTCGAGTTGTGTTGCATTCATTCGTCACTAGGATGTTTGGTGTCTGATATTTCCGTGTACAGTTGCATTCGTGATTGCATTGAGGCTAACTGTACTCGTATCTTGCCATTGTTAGCTGCTGTACACATTGGTATATTCCTCTTTGTTTCATTTGATATAGACATGTATGTGTATACTTATATATATATATGCATACATGTATAATTGTATTTGATTGGCTTTGGAATTATTCAAACTAGCCACACCGAGTTTTAAATTGTTTTAAACTGCTACCTTGTGTGATTTTGTCTCAGCCTTGGACACTGCATCCCTGGATATGTATGTGTTCTTGGGAAGTTTTATTTGGTTTGGTTGCCATGGGTTTGATCACGAGATGGTTGTTCTTTTCATATTCACCATGACTTTGACTGTGGTTGATTCATGATTTTGTCTTCAATTGGTTTGGTTATACTGTTTTAGTATCAGCAGTTAATAACAGTTTCACTGTGTGAACTTGCAACTACATTTTGATTCGAACTCCCTTGCTTTGATATTAGTCTCTTCTGGTTTCATTGTATAAAATAAGTTATTCTACATTGGTAGTTGCATTCCTTTGTATTCGAGTCTATATTTACATTGGGTTTGTTCTTGGTTGTAACTGGACCTGAACTTGTAGTCTTCATTGTATACACTTTGAGTCAGGGTTGTTGTGTACTGTTCAGTGGGGCATCCTTTGTTTGGTTTGTGGTTTTGTTTACTTGACATGTTAAGTATTCAGTTGCAGTTACACTTCGTTTTATCTGTGCATTCATGTCACATTGCAATCGCAGCTGCACTTCAGTTGCGTGTATATATGTATACACTTGTTCACTTGATTCATTGTCGTATTGTGTTCACGGGATTACTTGAGTTTACATATGTTAGTGATGTCTTACTCACTCTTGCCTAGTCTGCATATATGAAGTGTTCATCTCTGATGGCACTGCCCAGTGTTGTTTGAGACTATTTATCTCTTGACAGTATCACTTGTGTACTGTCAGGTCCATATTACTTTTGCACTGTTCAGTTTCATGTTGTCTTCGAGTTTTGTCCTCTGTTCTTTGAGACATTTAGTGTAAGTGTACATCACTGGCTCTTGCTTTACTTGGGTTCGAGTCATTTGATTTAGCTATCATGTATTTACATACATCTGTGATCATACTTAAATATATGTATGCAGTTGCACCATGGTACATTTCTTTTGTTTTATTCTATTCTGCTGGTTTGTGTTTCACTTGCATTATTGTAGTGGCGAGGCAGTACACGTTAGTGTGTACTGCAGCCCTAGCAAAAGTGACAGTTTTAATTGATATGTCGATTGTTGAATTGATTCGTTGGTTCAATTCAATATTTTGAAGTTGTATTTTGAAATGATTCATTTTGGTTTGAGTGGGATCTGTTGGCTTTTGGATTAATTGATCTTCTGAGTATTTCATAAACTGTATTGGCGAGGCAGTACACGTTAGCGTGTACTGCAGCCAATCAGCATTGTTGTTTTTAAATTGACATTTCAATTGTTTAAATTGATTTGGATTGCTGATTGTTGTTTAACACTGTTTAGTGTTATATCTGCCGTTATCCGATTCTTTTATCGAGGAGTCGGATATACGAGATTTCTATGACTGTCATCTATTTGATGTTTGATTATTATTGCTTCTATGCACTAATAACTGAGTTTGAATTAGACTGACCCGTGTATTATTTTCTTTTGAATTTAATACTCGGGTCAGACCCGAGTTATTTCAGGTTGTAGATTCCCTGCTTTGAGTTGCTGTTGAGCTTTGAAGACTTTTCATATCATTTGAAGTGGTCTGCGTCTTTTTGTAGTAGTCAGTGAGTCTGTTTTAAGTTGATATGTATTCATGTATATTTGTCGATAATGTACTTGTATATATAACTGCTTGAGTCGACAGTTGTAGTTGTATCATATGTATTGTGTCAACTGTATGGTAACTGACATCAGTTATATATATGAGACTTTTTGTTTAATCTGTGTTCCGCATTTATATTATCCGTGTTATTATTATATTCATTGTCCTAAACTATTATGAACCGGCGTAGTTCATTTTGTACTAGAATTGGGTATGTCGATGGGAGTAAACAAATAAGAGATGAAAAATAAAAAGTATATACCACTCCTACCGAGGTAACCAATATTAGTGTAAGGCCAACTACGGATGGTCGCTCCTATCCAGCCTTATTCTTCGTAATAATAGACAGTATTTCTTTTAATACTCTTTGTTATTATGAGCATAGAGGTGGGGCGTCACAAACCGAGTCAGTTAGTCACCGAAGATGTCTTTGCATTAATGGATTGTAGCGCTATCTGATTGGAGTTGTCCCTAGTCGCCGACTCACCGTCGCCGTCGTTTCGCCATCGTTGGACATCGATTGGAGTCTAGAGTCACCACTCACAACTATAAAGGATGAAGCCGCCGCTATGAAAATAGAAGATGACATGGAAGAGGGTTTGGGTGGTGATAATTTGACGGAGAATTTGTGTTTGAGAATTGGAGTAGATAATTCGAGGAAGAGAGAAAGAAGAAATTATGTAGACGATCGGAGGCCAGAAAATAAGAGGCCGCTTAGAATGTGTTACGCGGGCAATTATCCTCTATCAAAAAAATTAAAACAAACAATGACACATGGAATAAAGCATTATCTATTAGTGTTATAAAAACACATTTTTCTTGTAGTTTGCTGCGGTTTATAGAAAACTACTGTATTTCATTTGCTAGTTCGTAGTGGTTGCTTTGTTGTTGCCTCAACTTTAACTTACACCAGCTCCAAATGTAAATTGTGTAATTGCAGTTGAAGTATAAATAAGATATTATTTCTAAGTCACTATTACATAATAGACACTTATCATCATCAAGTGTCATACATCTTTCTATTAACTTGTGCTTTGTAAATAGTTTGTTTGTTATTGGTTCAAACAAACGCATTAACATTTTGGGGTTGTGTATTTTGTCCCATACAAATTTGCACCATAGCACCTCTGGAACACTTGAACTCAAACTGTTGAAGACTGATTAAGTGAGAAATTACCTTGAGTGTTATTTTTCTAGAACCGGTAATTTTTTCCCCTTGATACATGTTGATTCCATGAATTGCATTTATATGTGTGATAGTATGTTGTAGTTTTCTTGACTTCCATTGTCCACTTTCAATGATAGAACTTACTGTCGGATTGCTTCCCCCACAAAAGTTCCATATCGGTTCCACTTAACTTCTCCACAAGTTTTGATCCATTAATCCAGGGGTCAAAACTTGTAGTTTTTCCATCCACAAGCCTTCTCTCCAAAAATTGTACTGCTTTATTCCCAAGTCCAAGCATCTATTTCCATGCCCTGACAATTATCTTTTAATTTTATATCCCAAAAGGATTCCTGCTTCAAATATTTATGTTTCATCCAACTGGATCATAAACTATCCTTTTTAAGAACATTCCATATAATTTTTAGTCCACAAGCTTAATTCATATGTTTGAAATTATAGACACCCAAATCACCTCTTGCTTTACTATAGCAGACTTCATCCTAGTGTATTTTCTGGAATTTTCCTTTCCACATGAACTTAGAACATATTCTGATCACTTTATTCAATGTAGCACTAGGAATTCTAAAACGCTGGCACCAAAATATAACAATAGGGGTGATAGTAGACCTGATAAGCTCAAACTTTCTTTTAATACTTAGCAATTTACATTTCCAACCATCCATTTTCTTTCTAATGCTATCAATCAACCTGTCAACAAATTTGTCCTTGATATATAGAATGGACAATGGTATCCCTAAATGTCTTGCTGGCAGTTCTCCTTTCTGTAGCTGCAATATACTACAAACTTCAATTTTGGGCTTGTAGTGTTTGCTAAAGAAAACCTTTGTTTTATCATTGTTCATTTGCAACCCTGCAAATTTTGAAGTTTCCAAATGATTTTCCTTATGGCTAGTGCACTTGTAACATCTACTTTAGCAAAAATTAGTACATCATCAGCATATATCTAGTGAGTCATGCTTTTTCCATTTTTGATAACTGGCTTTATTTTACAACTACATTATTTCAACTCCATTAGCATAGAGAAATATTCCATAATTATGGTAAAAAGATAAGATGATAAAGGGTCGCCTTGTCTTGTACCATTTTTGCTCTCAAAATAACCCTTTGGTATGCATTTATACAGTACTGAGAATTTTGGGGTATTTACCATTTCTTCTATTATTTTAATCCACCTTTCAGGAAAATTCATAGCTATAAGTATGTGAATTAAAAAATTTCATATTGACCATATCATACACTCTCTTCAAACCCACTTTTATACACATTCTATCAGCTCCATTTGAGTTGAAACCTCTTATTAGCTCATGTGCAAGCATAAGGCCATTTGAAATGTTTGCATGCTGATTTGGTGAAATGATAAACTCTAGCACTGGTTTTACTCTATTGCACAAAATTTTCATTGGAGCTTTATAAATGAAATTACAACAAACAATAGGCCTGTAAATATCCATTGCTGAAGGTGTGTTTTTCTTTGGAACCAGTGTTAAAAATGTATGAATTATTTCTCTGATGATTTACCATCCATGAAACAACTTTGCATAACTATGTGTAAGTTATATTTTAGCTTCTCCCAATGGGTTTGAATTTTTTTAGAAGTATACCCATCAGGCCTAGGGGATTTATCAACACCAGTGTTGAATACCGCCTTTTTTCACTTCCTCCATAGAAATAGCTTCATTCAAAAATACCTTCCCACATTCTGAGACCTGATTCTTACAAATTAATTTTTGAAATACAGGATTTTGAACACCTTTATTACATAGTTGTTCAAAATACTGCATTGATTCCTCACATAGTTGTGTATTAGTTTTTGGGTTAAGACCATTTTCATTGATAGAGTTGGACAACGAATTGGTATGTTTTCTTTTTGCTAGTTTAGCATAAAAGAATTCTATAGCTTTCATCTGCTAGAGTTAACCACTCATATTTTGCTTTTTGTTCCTGAGATATAGATAAGACATGCAGGTTATTGTGATGCTCCTGTTTTGCAGAATAATATAGTTGTGCATTTAATTCAGTATGTTCATCATCCAGTGTTGTTGTAATTGTTCACACTTTTTATGCTTTGCTCTACTGCATTCTAAAAGTTATTTTTATATTTACTCCATTCTTTAAGTTTTTCTTTTACATCCTTCAGCATTCTCAGTAGAAGATATATTTGATTACCTGTCAATGGTATATTCTAAAATTCTTTGACTACATTTCGAAAAACTTGGAAGTGAGTCCAATGGTTACTGAATTTAAATGGTCTTGCACGCTCTATTATTTGATCATGCATGAGTTTCAGAAGTAATTGATAAAGCAAGTAGTGCCATTACATTAGAATTAGAAAACTTTTTAAACCACTCAAAATTTACCAAAATTCTATCAAGTTTACATCCAATATCTCTAAGTAGGCCTGATCTCCAAGTGAATTTAATGCCTCTAACTGTTGAAATTTTCAGGATCGTCCGCACATCCCTACGTGGGGGCAACACAGAGTTTGGTTAACACCTTTTAACAAAAGGAATCCCTTATTGTTACATACGACCAAACTCATATATATACCACTCCACCTCCATTATTTTTCACGATGTGGAATTATTCTTATTTCAATGTGCGCTCATTACGCACATACAATGCAAGACACCCCAATAGATCTCCACATTAGCTCGCATCCATCTATGCATTTTCCAATATGCCAACACAATTCTTGCACCATATCAAGACTTTGTTCCTGTGCCACTTTACCAGATCCAACGTACCATGATCTAGCTTCATCTTAAGTCTTGCTACTTAAGCCTACACTGCTAGCCACCATGAATTAAAGGTCTCATGCGCATTGTCCATTGTCTCAGGCGTTACCATCGGCTCTGATACCATGTTGAAATCCGTCCGCATATCTCCAATGGGGGTAACATAGAGTTTGATCAATATATTTTTTTAACAACAGGAATCCCTTTTTGTTACATGCGACCAAACTCATATATATATATATCACTTCACTTTCATTTTTTTTCATGATGTGGGACCATTCTTCTTTTCAGTGTGCGCTCATTGCCCATGCACAATGCGAGACACCCCAACAGATCTCCACCTTGGCTTGCATCCATATATGCGTCTTCTAATACGCCAATATGATGTGTGCACCATATCAAGACTTTGTTCATGTGTTATTCTACCAGATCCAATGTACCATGATCTAGCTCCACCTTAAGTCTAACTACTTAATCCTACACTGCTAGCTATCACGATTTATAGATCCCTTGCCCATTGTCCCTATCATTACCACCGGCCCTGATACCATGTTGAAATCTGTCCGCACATCCTTATGTAGGGGCAACATAGAGTTTGGTCAACACCTTTTAACAAAAAGAATCCCTTATTATTACATGCAACCAAACTCGTATATATATCATTCCACCTCCATTATTTTTCACAATGTGGAACTATTCTTTTTCCAATATGCACCCATTACCCACATACAATGCGAGACACCCCAACACTAACTTCATGTTTCATCGATGTACATTTAAGAAGACAATCATTAAGTTTAGTTGTTTTACAAAAAGGTAATGGATTACCCCCACTTTTCTCCTTAATCGGTCTTAAATAATTGAAATCACCAAAAATAGCCCGTGGTATATCGTATATGTTGCTTCATTTTCTAGAATGTCCTAAAGTTGCTTTCTATCAACCTCATGATTTGCTGCATACACCACTGTACAAATTAAATCCCCTCCAGCCTTGTTATACAAAATGGTACTGATATGCTGTTTACTCATAAAAATCACATGTCCATCCCACCTGTCACTGTTAACATAAATCAGTATTCGACACTTACTGCGATAAGTAGAGTTATCTATTCTGCACCAATATGCCTCTCAATATTTTTCAAAAGCTGACAAATTGTTATTTTGAATTTTGGTCTCCATTAGAGCTACAAATGAACATTTACAATCTTTCACCACTCTGTTTATGCTAACCATCTTTCTTGGGTATTAGAACCCTAAACATTCCAATATATAATAGTCATAATTATTTAGAAGAAGGTATATCACCCCTTCTTAGCAAAGGAGTATTAGATTCACATTGTTCATTACCTATTTTTATGCTTGTTTTTCTTTGCTTCCTTCGAGGCATTGCACAATTTATTCTCCTGAACTAACTTCTTAACATCAATTATAGGTGTCTGATGGGCTTTAGCATGAGTTGAATTATAATGATTTCAAAAAAAAAACCTTTTTATTATATTGCACAAGACCTTATTATGTGTTTATGGGAATAAACTTTGTTTATACTAAATCAAATTTAGTATTTGTTTAATAAAAACTGATTGTATACTATTTTAATTTATTTAACTTAACTATAGTATTTGTTATCCCACTTTTTAGCAAAGTTGAGATATCAAGAAATTAACTGAAAATCAATGATTATGTTTGTACCAAAAATGGGCACAACACTCTTCGGGAGTTATTTGAAGAGATAAAGTGAAGATTATAAATGTAAAACAGAGGTTATCTAACAAAAACTCCAACGAACAGAAATGTAAAATGCACAGACAAGCAATTTAGAGTGGTTCGGCGTATTGCCTACGTCCACTATGAAGTTTTGATGATTTTATTGATTCTCTTTCAACGATTACAAGCGGTTACAGCAATGAACAGCGGATTACAGATTAGAATTCGAAACTGACAGCAAAAGTAGGACGCAAATCTCAATCCGGCAGAGTCTGGACGCTTTTCAGAAAGAAGATCCTTTTTCTGTTGATTCTGGGGCTCTATTTATAGGCGTAGGAGGCTCAGATCTCGCCTAAACTTTGGGAGACTTGGTCTGGCACGTGAGGGGGCCCACACGACCGTTTCCAGAAAGTTTCGCCTCGATCTGCGATCGATACGAATCCATTTCGTATCGATCAAGATGATGTCCAATTGAGCTGAAATTTGGCATGGACATCCTTTAGTGTGCATGCAAGCTTCCCTGAAAATTTCATTGGATTTGGATCAGTAGATCACGAGATATGGTCGATACGAACTGAGATTTCTCGAAGGCTGTCCGGTTCGTCTCCATGATTTCGACTCGATACCTTCGTGTCGATGGCCGCGCGTGCTCTTGGGATGACGTGGTGCGCGCACTTCGCCTCGATCCGGTTTTTGCTCCGCGTTGACTGCTTCGACTCCATGTATCTCGCCTCGTTTCCTTCGATGGATGACACATTATCCAAACTGGTTGACCTGATGGATTCGAATAAGACTTCGTCCATGGATTCGAACCACGGTCATCTATGGATACGAACTGATTGTCAACTGGAGACGAAGAGACCCTCCCTTGATGGATATGAAATACGTAGCTCCCCAATGGGTACGAAGTCAAAGAACGTAAGTGGTGCCTTCCGAAGGACACGAAGTATTGAACATCTGATGGACACGAAGTTGACATCAAGTGACCGTTACGAACCAAGTGACTTGTTGATAGATACGAACATGTCTGTCTGGCTGAAGGTTCTGTCGATACGAAGCTTATCAATGTTTGGACTTAATCATTCTAATCGACACGATACTGATGGATGTGAAACGAGGACCACTGATGGATACGAAATCCATCGATACGAACCCGATATACTAGCTCCATCGATACGAATAGATACGCTTTGATGGATACGAAATGAGGTCTGCCGATGGATACGAAAACATGCTTTTTCCTCCAAGTTGTATCCATCATAACTTGCGTATATGAGCTCAGATTGACTTGAAACTTGGAACGTTGGTTTGCTTTACTTTCCTGATCATGCCTCATCAGTTGGGGTGTGATTCGGACTTGGTAAAAATTCAGCGATATCCATGACAAGCGACATCTGGAATCCAACTCCTTGGTGTCCTGGCCTTGCCAAAAGGCGGGATAACATTTGCCCCCCAAAGTACGTCTTGTGGAAACATGACGTGCTTTGATAAGTTGTAGGCCTTCTCTGAACAATTTGAAAGTTGTACCCTGTGTTACTGTAATTGACTGTTCTGTGATAATGGTTAGCTGACTCTTGATGACGTCGCGAGTTCGCGAGTTGTTGCCAATTTAGCTTGTTATTGAATTTCATATTAATTATCTCCTGGACCGATTTGGAAATCGAGTTGAAACGACGCTTGATGGTTTTTTTCGAGTAGTTCCTTCGTATCGATCCTCTCCTGGATCGACATAGAAGGTTGAATAGTAGCTTTTCGTAGCGATTCAGGTCAAGTTGATGGATACGAAATGTCCATTCGTACCGGTGATTCCTGATGGATACGAAATTGCCATTCGCATCGATTGACACGCATCGATGTGAGTCGATGGTTGTGAAACGGATATTTCGAGTCGATGGTTGTGAAACGGATTCTTCGAGTCGATGGTTGTGAAACGGATTCTTCGAGTCGATGGTTCGCTGTCCGTTTCGTATCGATGAAGACTTCGGGCCAAGTGGATTAGAATGAAGTCTTCGACTCGATCCACGAGTCAACTGGCTATGGTCGGTCGCACAGACTGGGAGATGAATCGACTCGGTTCTACACTCCATATAAATACCAGGGACTTCACCATTTTTCACTTTTTTACTTTCTACTTTTTACTGTTGCCTCCTGCTTTCGCATCGATCCGCATCCTTCAAGAAAGAAGAAAAACTGCATTCTGCTCTTAAATCAATCAGATTCATACTTTCAATTCTTCGAATTTGAACCTCAAATTAGGTAATGATCCGGTTGCACTCGAATCCAGGCGACAATGCTTGAATCTCAGATCCACTTTATCTTCACCAATCATCAAGCCCGGCAGCCTTTAATGTTGGATCTGGGTCAAAGCTTGGTCGAAAATAGCCATCGCGACGTCTCCGTTGATTGGAGAAGAAAGAGTGGACAGAATAAAAGTGGATCGAACTGTGTTTCGAGCTGATCTGGGGGCCTGTGTTCGAATCGACGTGGGCAACAACGTCTCCGTTTGGATTTCGCATCGATTTCAGGAATATCCTAATGGAGGCGTTTTGGTTCGTGTCGGTGGGGATGGCAGTAGATCGCATCGTTCAATAACGATCGATGCGAGGATTAAGCGAGCCATCGTTTCGAAACCCTCGGTTTCAGATCGATACGAAATTGATTCGTCTTGATCGATACGACAAGCATCGATTCGAATGTGATCGATGTGAAACCGCGGCTTTCCTGATCGATACAAACTTGAACAGTGACGATCGATTTGAAGTGTGCCCCTGGTGATCGATACGAAATTCAGACCTTGAGGGATTTGAATAAATTCCCCACGATCGATTCAAACCCTCCCTTTGATGGATACAAAATCCTCCGAGCACTCGATAATATAACTCCGACAGCTTCATTCTTGCATATCTGAACTTGACTGTTAACTGCATATCTGACTGCCTATCGAAGCTTGTCGATGGAACTATAACCTAACACCGTGACAACGAACTTTAACTTGAATCGATTGCCAACATTGGGACGGTTTGAGGATGACGGTCAGCGATGAAGGTCGTTCCGACTAGGTTCCGATTATCCTTGTCGTCCACAAATTTTCTTTAACCTTGCAGAATTCGTCCAAGTAATGCACAGCACCGCACTGCACAACACACACTTTACATGGGGGAATGCACGGGCTTTTTATCGTCTAATAATGGTTTCTCGTGAGTTAGCCAGTTATGGAACCGTCAAGTTCGCAGCAACAAGAAACTCAGAATCTAACCCCTCCCAGACTTTAGATCTCGGACATCGAGGCCGAAGTAATCGGTCCAGCCCCGGACGAGTTACCTGACGCATCTTTCATAAACAGTCCCCCGGATTCTGCTCCGTCCAGTATCTCTGAAGATACGCTGGGGAGAATATGCTTAAGGCATGGTTTATCGTTGGACGATGTAATGTTGCCTGGGCCGGATGACAGACCACACAATCCCCCAGAGGGATATACCGCCTTTAATCGTCATGCGTGTGCGGCCGGAACGCTTCCCCCGTTCAATGATTATATAAGGGAAGTGCTGGCTTATCTGGGGATCGCTCCGTCGCAGCTACACCCAAATGGGTACGCTTCGCTCAACAGCTTGTTCATTGCATTTATGGAGTACCTCCATCGTCCTCCTTATATGACCGATATAAGATACTTGTTTAACTTCAAGAGCCGGACCGACAGCCCATCTTTCACATTCTTGGAGTCCGTACGAAACTGCCAAGTGGTTGTAGGGTCCTGGACTAGACTAAGCTACTTCAAGTCGGAGTGGTTTTACGTTCGCTGCCCTCCAGGGTTTGCCAGAAGATGGTTATTCAGACATGAGTATCGCCTCTTTCCCAAGTAGTTAACAAGGCGATTCATTAGCGAAATTGAACTCATGTTTTCCATTTCTCTTTTTCCAGCAATAATCCAGCGACCTAAAGGAGGTTACTTTAAGGAGATAGTTCGGGTTCTCCAGGAAGTTCCAGGTGAAGAGAGGAACATCGAAGTGTTGTTAACGGATCAGAACCTCAGAATCCTTGGGTTGATTAGTCGGAGGCAGAGCATAAGGCTCGATGGTGCATTAAAGACCGTCTCCAGAGAAAAGGTCAAGCGGAAGAAACCCAGGGTTGTGATAATTGAGGAACCCGACTCCGAAAGAACTCATACCGACGAGGAGCCGTTGGTCGGACCCACTAATGCAACCCCGGATTCCGATGCAAAGAGGAAAGGCAAAGCTGTGGCCTCAAAATAGCCTAAGTCCGGGAGGCGGAAGTCTGTGGTTTTGCACCATCCTCTGCCAGGAGTTAGGATTACGGAAGCACCCTCCCTGCAAGCTGAAAATCAATTCGAAGGGCCTGCTGACCCTCCAATCCCGGACATTGAGCCCGAGCAACACGATGTTGAATTGGGTAGACCGCGACATATCGTCGATGTTAGCGAGTCTCTTCCTGCCAGTGCGATTGACACTTCTGGTTGGTCCGGTGTGTTACACATTCACACACTCTTCACGGCACAACACATTTTCCTAACCGTAAACAACATATTGCAAACGGCTACTGATTTTTCGTGGTTTGCTTTTCAGGTACGATGTCTGGACAAAGTTCTGTGCTTGGTAGTTTGCGCAACAAGCACCGTTATCATGAGCCACGCAGGAGAGAGGGTGAGAGGGATTACGACTCAGGACACTCTGGTCAGGAAAAGTCTGACAGAGACAGGGGATACGTTCATCGATCCCGATCTCGCTCTCCTCCTCCCAGGATCTCCGCACCTCCTACGGTAGCAGTTGTTCGTCCTCCTGAAACTTCACGGCCTAGGCCACCTTCTCAAGCTCCGAGGCCCGATCAACCGCGCAGGACTGAAATAGCCACCTCTTCGGCTACCACACCGGTCCCGACTGATGCATCCAGTGAAGGAGCGCTTAAATTGGCACAGATGAGGAAGGAATTTCCTGACATCTGCTTTGATGGTTATGTCTTCCCTCCGCACTTGAGGAGAATTCCGCCAACCATTGAAACCACTATCCATGATTATGTTGCGGATATCTTCTTCCAGTACAGGGAATGGGGACGAGCCGCGAGGAAAGCGTCCAAAGTGGCATTCGATCGGGGCGTCACCATTGAGAAGCTTGAGAAGGAGTTGGGTCACAATGACCGAATCATAAAAGCGCTCAACTCGGAGGCTGAGTCTTCTCGTAAATCTGAAATGGATGCCCTAAAAAGGGTTGATGAAGTAAACGCTGCCATGACCAGGATGAAGCAAGAGCATTATACCGCCATCGAGGACATGGGTCATAGGAACACCACCATTACCGCCGAGAGGGATGCCGCTCTTAAGGAGCTTAATGAGCTGAAATCAAAGTTCTCCGAGATGGCGAAGGAAAAAGACGCAGCTAATGTCTCTGCGCAGGAGGCCTGTGATCAGGCAGTGACGCTCCGAAAGGAGAAAGAAGCAGCTATGCAACAGCTCGCGAAGCTGAGGCTGGGGTTGACGAGAAGGTACGGCAGGCGGAGGCTAGGATTGAGGCCGAGGTAGAAGAGCTACTCGTCACGTACAACGCCAATGTGCTAAGGCACCGAGATTTGACATGGCTTGACAATTACCCCACGCATCTCTATAACGCCTGGAACTTACTGGTTGATGAGGAGAAGTCTGGGCACCCTGATGAAGCCCTTGATGAATTCGAGCTGGAGAACCGCATTCTCAATGATGACGAAAAGAAGGTTCTCCATGACTCTATGATTTCCCACGATAAGGAGAGGCTTGGCGCCCAGACTCAAGACGTCGGAGAAAGCTCTGGTGCGGAGCACCATGTTACGAGTTCTGAGATAATCGTGTCATCTCAATCTGAGCCAACTCCTATGATCGACTCTCAGCCTATTCCGGCATATGACCCAGACCGACCGCATCTGTCTCCTATTAAGGAGCATCCTTCCGAAGTCGTTCAGACGACCCCGAGCCAAACCGAGGAAGGTACTTTGAACTAACTGTTTGTATACTTGGATTGGAGGGTCTGTGTCGAAGTGTACATTAATGACATGTTCTTTTTCTTTGATCAGTGACGGAAGTTGCACCAGCTGCGCCTTTCATCGCCCAAGAACCAAGCCAAATGCCAGAAGCCATCATTTCTGAGGCGACTTCCGTCGCGGCAATGGCACCAGTCGGAGTAACGCAGGGGAGCTCGCTTTCTTTCGATGAACAGATGATAAACGAGCTCCTCGGTCGTCAGAATGATCCTTTTGTGGACCTGCCGTTTGGCCTGGGTGGATTCTCGTCTACTTCCGACACTTCAACTCAGACTATCACAACCCATAGCGAGGCCAGAGCGCAACGGGAAGCGACGATGTTGGCCGAGATTAATGCCGAGATGGCGGCCGCGGCGCGTGGCGGCAGCGTAGATGGCGGAGCATCAACACAGTGCCCCACTCCTCTTATGATTGTGTCTCTTGGGGGCACGCTTATTGATACTAATGTACCAGTCCCTCCTCCGGCTGCGGAGTCTGTTCCTCCAACTCCTCCTGTGGGAAGCATTCCCATAGAGTCCAGCTCGGACGAGGACGTCGACATTATGCCTTCACCCGAGGGGAGCCTGCCTAAGGAGAAAGGTTCCAAGAGAAAGGGTACTGGTGGTTCCAGTAGCTCCTCGAGGAAGAAGAAGTTGAGGAAGCAGAAGGATTAGACACTCCTTTTAGGCATACTTTTTTTTTGGTAGTCAGGGATTTTGTCACTTTTCTTTGTTCCCTTTTGTAGGTCGTGTTTAGATGCGGGTTCGGCCCCTGCAAGTAGGAGTATTTTGGAAAGGCTCATGTATGAACTTTAGTTTTTGATTTAGTTGAAAATAAAATTTTGTCTTCTAGTTTCATCTTATGTTCCTTTCTATGCTTGAATATTGCAGTGTTCGAACTTTGGTCCAGTGTACTTGCATTACCTTATTGTTTCAAGAACAGCTCATTTTACTTGTTAAGTATGGAAATCTCGGACTTGAGTTGTGATAGGGGACCACATCGGAGCCGAGCATCGCATAGTTTCGGGTAGTGACTAACATTTGCCTCTGCCCCCAGTTCCAGGGTTAAGTTGTGATGATCAGCTTGTGATTGCATCAAGAGAGGACCGAGTGGTCGAACCACACTTGTTCTCTTATGAATCGTTTCATCCATACTCCGGGGATATATGTCATCTCGTAAGCGGTTATTCGCACTCTGGGAACACGGAGTTGACCGATGTTTGTACTCCGTCTCGCACTCTGGGAGCACGGAGTTGATCGTTTATACTCCGCTTCGCACTCTGGGAACACAGAGTTAGTTGTTTATACTCCGTTTCGCACTCCGGGAACACGGAGTTGGTTGATGTTTATACTCCGTCTCACACTCTGGGAACACGGAGTTGAATGTTTATACTCCGCTTCGCACTCTGGGAATACGGAGTCGAATGTTTATACTCCGCTTCGCACTCTGGGAATGCGGAGTTGAATGTTTATACTCCGCTTCGCACTCTGGGAATGCGGAGTTGAATGTTTATACTCCGTCTCGCACTCTGGGAGCGCGGAGTTAAGTGTTTATACTCCGTCTCGCACTCTGGGAGCGCGGAGTTGAATGTTGATACTCTGTCTCGCACTCTGGGAGCGCGGAGTCGAATGTTTATACTTCGCTTCACACTCTGGGAGCGCGGAGTTGAATGTTTATACTCCGTCTCGCACTCTGGGAGCGTGGAGTTAGAATGTTTATACTCTGTCTCGCACTCTGGGAGCGTGGAGTTAGAATGTTTATACTCCGTCTCGCACTCTGGGAGCGCGGAGTTGGATGTTTATACTCCGCTTCGCACTCTGGGAATGCGGAGTCGAATGCAGGATTGTCGTGTTTCAAATCCATCAATATTGGTGTAATGGCTTGCCCCCGAGCTCGGGTTTCACTTAGTGAGTGGCCGGTCATATCGCAGCCACTCTCCATTTGAATAAGTCCCACAGCGTGATGGGGTTTAGCTCTTCGTGCATCGTGATGTCGTATATCGTACTTAATGAATCACAGCTCTGGCTCGAAGAAGTGGCATTTTATTGCTGAAATAAGAAAATGCGGCAAAGTCAGTTGCCTTATTACAAAATTCAAATTTTGAAATGCAGAAACAAATTGCTAAATAGAATGAAATAAATAAAGCCTGTCATATGTAATAGCGACGGAGACTTTCGCTGTTCCAAGCCCTTGGCAAATCGAGACCGTCAACGGTCGACAGCTTGAACGTGCCATCTCCGAGCTTTCGTGTAATTACATACGGTCCTCCCCAGTTCGGCTTCATGTGTGAAGGAACTGGGTAGATTCTCTTGAGCACGAGGTCGCCGAGTTCAAAGGTTCGAGGTCGAACTTTGGTGTTGTACAGCCGGGCGACCCGACTTCGATGTGCGGCTGCTCTCAAATCAGCCTCTTCCCATTTTTCATCCAATAGATCCAAAGATTCGGCCAGGAGTATAGCGTTTGTTTTCGGATCATAATAAGTCACGCGATGAGAGAACACTTCTGTCTCGACCGGAATAACAGCCTCTGAGCCATAAGATAGGGAAAACGGAGTGTGTCCGGTTGCGGTTTTGTGGGTCGTTCGATAGGCCCATAACGCCATAGGAAGTTCATCGACCCACTTGCCCCCAGCCTTCTCCAATCGTTTCTTCAGGATCAATTTTATAACTTTATTCACAGCTTCAACCTGTCCATTCGCTTGGGGGTGTGCGACAGCCGAGAACTTTTTGCGGATATGAAACCGTTGACAGAAATTCTTGAATTCCGCACTCTCGAATTGGGCTCCGTTATCAGTGATGATAGTATGCGGGAGTCCAAATCGACAGATGATGTTGCGAACCACGAAATTTATCACTTTCTTTGTCATAATGGTTGCAAGGGCTTCGGCCTCAGCCCACTTTGTGAAGTAGTCAACGGCGACGATGGCGTATTTCGCACCGCCTTTTGCTAAAGGTAAAGCGCCGATGATGTCGATGCCCCACATTGCGAATGGCCAGGGACTGACCATTTGGGTTATTTCAGTAGGCGGAGCTCTCGGAATTCGGGCATGTATCTGGCATTTATCGCACTTCCGGGCATAGTTTGCCGCATCTCGGTTCACTGTCGGCCAGTAGTACCCATATCGGAGTATCTTCTTAGCGAGAGCTTGTCCTCCGGTATGATCGCCACACTCTCCTTCATGCACGTCATGTAACACTCGTTTGATTTCCTCGTGGGCGATACATCTGAGGAGAGGAACGGAATAACCTCTCCTGTACATGACTCCGTTTTGGATGACGAACCGCGAAGCTTTTCGCTGAATTTGTCTCTTCTCATTTCTAGGTTCAGGCAACGTCCCATTCTCAATGTAATTTCGATACGGAGTCATCCAAGATTCTCTACTGGGAGCGGTTTCAAACATAGAGTTCATTTCTATCCGATCGATGCTCGGGGAGGCCAAAGTTTCAATAGGGACAAGTCCCATTTGCTGCGCTTCACCTGTGCTAGCTAACTTTGCCAGTGAATCGGCTTTCTGATTGTGCTCCTGAGGCACATAATAGATGGCATAATAATCAAACTGGTTTAGTATTTCCTGAACTCGAGCCAAGTAAGCAGCCAGTCTTCGGTCTCTTGCCTGATATTCTCCTCGTACTTGACATACCACTAACTGTGAATCGCGATAAATTTCCGCAGCGATAATTCTCAAGTCTCTGGCAAGTTTTAGGCCGGTTAGGAGGGCTTCATATTCGGCTTCATTATTAGTTGCACGAAAGTTGAACTTCAGAGCATAACATATGGATCGGCCCTCGGGATTCTCAAGTACAACCCCAGCGCCCGAACACCGGTCATTTGACACACCGTCAGTATACAACTTCCAGATGTATTCGGGAGATTTACTGGTCTCGGGCAAGTCTCCTGGAACGGTGAATTCAGCTATGAAATCTGCCAGGACTTGTCCTTGAATGGCTCTCCGCGGAGCGTACGCGATATCAAATTGGCTTAGCTCAATGTTCCACTTGAGTAACCTACCGGACGTCTCAGGCCGCGTGAGGACCTGTCGTAACGGCTGGTCGGTGTACACAGTAAGCGGATGAGCTTGGAAGTAAGGGCGGAGCTTTCTTGAGGCAATGACCAAGCAATAGGCCAGTTTCTCCAGTCTCGGATAATTTCTTTCAGCTCCTGTCAGCCGCTTACTAACATAGTAGACCGGGTTTTGCACTTTGTCTTCTTCCCGAACTAGAGCAGCGCTGATCGCATGTTCTGATACTGCCAGGTAGAGATATAGTTGCTCGTGGTCAACCGGTTTTGACAAGATCGGAGGTGTGGAGAGATGTTGAACTAATGATCGGAACGCGCCTTCACACTCCGTGGTCCATTCAAAGTTCCGTTTGCCCTTCCGGATCAGGTCGAAGAAAGGAATGCATTTATCGGTGGACTTTGAAATGAACCTGCTTAATGCTGCGACCTTTCCGTTAAGACTCTGGACTTGCTTTATGGTTCTAGGGGTTTGCAAATTTCTAATAGCCCAGATCTTCTCAGGATTCGCTTCTATCCCTCGAGCGTTGACGATGAACCCAAGGAATTTTCCGGATGCAACGCCAAAGTGACACTTGAGCGGGTTGAGCTTCATTCCGTACTCCCGGAGGATGCTGAACATTGAATTCAAATCTCTGACGTGATCTGTGGAGAATCGGGACTTCACCAGCATGTCATCCACGTAAACCTCCATGGTCTTCCCGATCTGATCAGCGAACATCCAGTTGACTAGGCGTTGGTATGTTGCTCCAGCGTTCTTTAGACCAAACGGCATGACTTTGTAACAATAGAGTCCCGGGTCGGTCACGAAGCTGGTATGTTCCTGATCAGGTAAATGCATGGGTATTTGGTTGTAGCCGGAATAAGCATCCATAAAGGATAGTAGCTCATGTCCGGCCGTTGAATCTACGAGCTGATCGATTCGCGGAAGTGGGAAGCTATCTTTTGGACAGGCCTTGTTTAGGTCAGAGTAATCAACGCAGGTTCTCCACTTCCCGTTTGGTTTCCGAACTAGTACAGGGTTGGACACTCATTCTGGATACAAGGCATCTCGAATGAACCCGTTTGATTGTAGTTTATCAACCTCCTCCTTAAGGGCGGCAGATCTCTCTGGATCCATACCGCGCCTTTTCTGCTTTACTGGGACATGTCGCGGATCTATGTTCAGGGAGTGACTTGCAATGCTAGGTGAGATTCCGCACATGTCAGAGTGTGTCCAGGCGAAGACGTCGAGATTCGCCCGAAGAAATTCGACCAATTCCTGCTGTGTCTGCTTGTTCAGTTGAGACCCAACTTTCAGCATCTTTGAACCATCATCCTCACTGATTGGGACGTCCACAGTCAGTTCGGCTGGAGAAGCTTGACTCTCCGTAGATTCGTCTTTATCCTCGTTGTCCCTGGGGTCCAGGTCTTTCAGGAATTGGTCGTGGTGCCCGGGCCGAGGCCCAGGCATCAATTGTCAATTATCGATAGAACGGACGCAGAGAGATTCCTCTACGCCCTTTCCCTTCTCTTTACGTTGCGCCCCGCGCAGCTCAACAACATAACAGGCCCTTCCCGTGGCCTGATCTCCTTGAACAACTCCAATCCCATGATCAGTGGGGAACTTCAAAGTCAGACACCATGGGGCGATGGCCGCCCTGAACTCAGCTAGGGCTGGTCGACCCAGAAACGCATTATATGGCGAATCAATTTCTAGCACAACAAACTGTAACATTCGGACCCTCCGGCGTTCTCCAACGCCTAACTCAACTGGGAGTTCAGTTATTCCGATGGGTATCGTGGCACTTCCGTTGAAACCGTGGATTCTGGATAAACAGGGTTTCAAATCCTTTGTCTCCATCTTCATTAAGTCGTAAGCCCGTTTAAGCAAGATATTCATAGAGCTTCCACTGTCAACCAGGATCCTCTTCATCCAAGCAGGACCTACCTGGGCAGATATGACTAGTGGATCGATAGTAGGGGCTTCGACCTTATCGACGTCTTGGCTCCTGAACACGATATCATCAGATATTATCTTTTGTTGTTTCGCCGGGGTTCCATCTTCGCAATTACTACAACATTCGAAGTCCGCATGCCTGATAGAACTAGCATACGACTCCATTTCCCCCCAGCTTCTGTCTGCCGGATGAGGACCACCACTTATTGTGTTGATAACTAATCTCCCGCCCGCACGGGCAGGTTCCTCCTCTCTTTCCTGATTTTGTGAACGATTTTGATTTGAAGGGACCGCTCCGCCAGACTGCGGCGCCCGTACAAACTGATCTAGCTTCCTCTCTCTAATCAACTTCTCGATGAGGTCCTGTAAATGCCGACACTCATTGGTATTGTGTCCATAGCTTTCATGGAACCTACAGAATTTCCCTGTCTGAACCTGCCTCTCCGATGAGGGCTTCGGAGCAGGTTTCTTATATTGTACAGTGTTACAAGTCTGTAAGTATACGCTTTCCAATGACGTGTTTAGCGGTGTATAACTGTCGAACATCTGAGCTCTACGTCGTGGACCTCGGTTCTCATCTCTCTTCTTATTCTGGCCATTGTTTCCTCTCTGCTGGGTTTGTTTGTTTTGTATATTCAGTTGAACTTTCCCGGAACTCTCACCGGACTGTTTAACCGCTACATTGCTCTATATTCCCTCAATGCTGGGCCTCGCATCGTCCTGCTTCCTAGACTGTTTTGCGTCCTCTTGCCGCAAGAATTGAGCGGCCTTGGAGTAAAAACGGTCCAACGATGCGGGCGGTTTTCCAGCTAGCCAGTTCCCGAATTCAGAATCAGGATCAATCCCCTTGGTCAGAGCCATCAAGATTGAATTATCGTTAGGATTGGTGATCTCAACGCATGCTGCGTGGAACCTCTCCAGGTAACGTCTGAGCGTTTCTCCATGAGCTTGAGTGACGCTGGACAGGGTGTTAACATCTTTTGGCCTGGCAACATGCATACGGAATTGTTCTACAAACCTCTTGGCCAATTGATCGAACGAAGAAATTGATCTAGGTGGTAGGCGTGTAAACCACATTGTCGCGATTCCCCCTAGAGAGATGGGGAAACTTGGACACTTCACTGCATCGTCGGCCCTTGCAGCGCTCATCGACCATTCATATTTCAAAATATGCTGGTTGGGGTCACTATTTCCTTCATACATCGGGAGAGCTGGCATTCTGAATCGCCTAGGGGGTTCTGCGTGCAACACTTCGTCTGTGAAAGAGGTATGACTACGAGAAATCCCCCAATCATCATTAGTGAGCCCCTGACTCTCGCGTATCATTTGACGTATCATGGTTGATATATCCGACACTGGCAGATTCTGAGTATGATGAGCTAAGGCGTGGTCGGGTTCCACGGTGCGAGTATGGATCGGGCGCTGTCGACGATCCGTATCTCGCCTCCTCAGCTCAGCGTCTTCTGGGACATATGGTTCAGGAGTATGTCCACGCTGTTGATTGATCGGTTCTGATTGATTTCGGGCATCAACCCTTGTTTCTGCTGCAGCGGTTGCGGTGTGGTTATCCGTGGTGTACTGTGGGGGCAGTAGTGTACTGTGGGGCAGTGCCTCCTCGTGTCGAGGGTGCCATTTGGAAGCTGGTCGATGGTCCTACCCTCAGTTGCCCAACAGTTAAGGTGGGTTGATATCCAGCAGCTTGAGCGCGACTCCCCTCTAACCGAGGACGAGTAGTCCGGTGGTGATAGTCAGATGAAGCTGAGCTTTCGGTAGACGCTCTGGAGGCATCATCTCTCCTGGACCTCCTGTGGCCCCGGCAGTTTAGCTGGTTGGTCAGCTCGATATTGGCGCGCAATAGTTCCGCCAACTGCTGACGGCTTTGGGTCAGCTCCTGGAGCAATACTTGAAACTCCTGTCGGGTGACTAGCCCCGTTGAATCCGAGTGAGCGGTATTGTCTTGGTTAGAAGAAGGCGGTTGTGTGGGATTCTGCCTATCTCGGCCTTCTTGCTCTGTAGCGGTAGCGCCAGTTCTTGTGCTGACCATTCTCGGTGGTGGAGTCCTCTCCTAGATTTTGAGCAAATCTGAATAGAACGGAAGGATTCCGGACTGGATATCTGGATCTTCCTCTTGGATTTGTGCAATCCGGTATCGATGGCAGAACCAAAGAGCAGGAGAAAAAAAACTGGTTTTCTCAGTGAAAGCACCAAAGTGTTTGTACCAAAAATGGGCAAAACACTCTTCGGGAGTTATTTGAAGAGATAAAGTGAAGATTATAAATGTAAAACAGAGGTTATCTAACAAAAACTCCAACGAACAGAAATGTAAAATGCACAGACAAGCAATTTAGAGTGGTTCGGTGTATTGCCTATGTCCACTATGAAGTTTTGATGATTTTATTGATTCTCTTTCAATGATTACAAGCGGTTACAGCAATGAACAGCGGATTACAGATTAGAATTCGAAACTGACAGCAAAAGTAGGACGCAAATCTCAATCCGGCAGAGTCTGGACGCTTTTCAGAAAGAAGATCCTTTTTCTGTTGATTCTGGGGCTCTATTTATAAGCGTAGGAGGCTCAGATCTCGCCTAAACTTCGGGAGACTTGGTATGGCACGTGAGGGGGCCCATGCGACCGTTTCTAGAAAGTTTCGCCTCGATCTGCGATCGATACGAATCCATTTCGTATCGATCAAGATGATGTCCAATTGAGCTGAAATTTGGCATGGACATCCTTCAGTGTGCATGCAAGCTTCCCTGAAAATTTCATTGGATTTGGATCAGTAGATCACGAGATATGGTCGATACGAACTGAGATTTCTCGAAGGCTGTCCGGTTCGTCTCCATGATTTCGACTCGATACCTTCGTGTCGATGGCCGCGCGTGCTCTTGGGATGACGTGGTGCGCGCGCTTTGCCTCGATCCGGTTTTTGCTCCGCGTTGACTGCTTCGACTCCATGTATCTCGCCTCGTTTCCTTCGATGGATGACACGTTATCCAAACTGGTTCACCTGATGGATTCAAATAAGACTTCGTCCATGGATTCGAACCACGGTCATCTATGGATACGAACTGATTGTCAACTGGAGACGAAGAGACCCTCCCTTGATGGATATGAAATACGTAGCTCCCCAATGGGTACGAAGTCAAAGAACGTAAGTGGTGCCTTCCGAAGGACACGAAGTATTGAACATCTGATGGACACGAAGTTGACATCAAGTGACCGTTACGAACCAAGTGACTTGTTGATAGATACGAACATGTCTGTCTGGCTGAAGGTTCTGTCGATACGAAGCTTATCAATGTTTGGACTTAATCATTCTAATCGACACGATACTGATGGATGCGAAACGAGGACCACTGATGGATACGAAATCCATCGATACGAACCCGATATACTAGCTCCATCGATACGAATAGATACGCTTTGATGGATACGAAATGAGGTCTGCCGATGGATACGAAAACATGCTTTTTCCTCCAAGTTGTATCCATCATAACTTGCGTATATGAGCTCAGATTGACTTGAAACTTGGAACGTTGGTTTGCTTTACTTTCCTGATCATGACTCATCAGTTGGGGTGTGATCCGGACTTGGTAAAAATTCAGCGATATCCATGACAAGCGACATCTGGAATCCAACTCCTTGGTGTCCTGGCCTTGCCAAAAGGCGGGATAACAGATTACTCATCAAAAGTATCGATCATACGTCACAGGTTCACTATGGATGTCGATGACTTTTTTCCGAGTCCGGATCGGGCTTCAATTGACAAGACATGACAAGCAAAGCCATGAAAGCTGACGTTTCAAATTTTAGGTCAATCGGAGCTCATATGATCGAGGTATGATCGATGCAAGTTGAGAAAGATACGCTGTTCGTATCCATCAGGAATGTATGATTTCGAATCCATCCTGTTCGAATCGATCCAGGGAGTCCTGTTTGTATCGGTTCTGTTCGAATCGATCCAAAGAGTCGTCGCATTGGTTCTGTTCGCATCGGTCCTACTCACACTCCTCTAAGAACTACATTGTTCGTGTTGATCTGTTTGCATCGATCAAACATTCACTGTTCGTTTCGATCTGTTCGAATCGATCGAACATTCACTGTTCGTATCGATCTACAACCACTAGTTCGTATCGATCAGTAATAGTTGATGGATATGAACAGAACCAAGATCGATCGATACAAACAGTGCATCATTCCCCTATAAGTGACCGATGCGAATAGCGCCATGATGATCGATGCGAACAGGATGAATTCCCTCGATACGAACAAGAAGACTACATCAATCACTGCGAGCAAGGCGAAAGCTTTGGGACGACTCGACCACTTCGGCACAATGAGTGAATCGATCCGAGAATCTTGATCCACGTCATCTCGCCTGCACGTGCTCAAAATCAAGTCGAACATATCGATACGAAATGTATCTATACGAACAGGAGCGACGCGAAGAGGATCGAGTCGAATGAAACAGCCAAAAGTAAACACGAACTTGTATCGATCATCTCGCAAACCATAAGTCCAAATGCTATGAAATTTTCACAGGAGCTTACGTTCAAGATGAAGAATGTCCACACCAAATTTCGACCCCATTGGATGAAATCCTGATCGATACGAATTACGTTCGTATCGATCACGGATCGAGTCGAAACTTCATGGGCTCGGTCGCGTGGGCCCACTCACGTGCCATAAGAAGTCTCCCGAAGTTTGAGCAAGATATTTGCATGGAACGCCTATAAATAGCACCCTAAAGCTTACAGAAAAGGGACTTTTGGGATCAAGCAACGTCCATACTCTGCCAAAATCAAGATTGAACTCAACTTTATTGCTTGTACTCGAAAATTACTGCTGTAATCCGCTGCAATTAGCGAAGAACATCAATAAAAGATTAACTTTTGGAGTGGACGTAGGCCGGAGATAGCCGAACCACTATAAATCTTGTGTCTCTATCTATCTCTTTCCGTTTTAAGTTCATTATTCTTCACTTTTTATCCTCTACATTACTTAGATCTGTGATCTGTGATTATATACTATTGATTTGTGTTCATACACTGGTGCTTTCACGACATTCGGGGTTTGTGACCAATTTTAGGCAAACACTTTGGTGCTTTCACTGAGAAGAACTAGCACCCGCTATACCAGATTGGGAGTTCAAATTTGAAAGCTTGAAGAATTCAGATTTGAAAGACGATGGCGCGACAAACGAGTAGAAGACAAAGAGCCGAGAGAAGCAAACAAGGGGAAAGCCAAGAGGTGTCCTCCGGAGATGGAGAAGGACCAGCTTCGATCTACATTACCAGGGATGAAATGGAGGCTATGGCGGATTCAATACATGAAAAATTATTGAAGAGTCAACAGGATATGATGCAAAGCTTCTTTGAGCAAATGAGAGCGGGTAGAGCACAGAACTCTGGACCGACTACAGTGGTTGCAAGTGTAGGACAAGGAGCTAGAGTTGTAGAAACCACTGGAGGTCAGATCGAAGATCAGAATGAAGAACCTGAAGGCAATCAACAAGGACTAGGGGGAGACCCTCGGGATCTGACATGGGAAGCCCCACGGATGGAGCTCAGCAGGCCAGAGCCAACGCTAACGTTAATGAGCCACCTGAAGAATATTACCCAGAGTACCCTACGAGACCTGGGGGCAGGTTAGAAGCATGCTGAGGGGACAACTCCTCGATGGAGACGAAAGAATGGCTGGATTGGTGCGTCGAATTATGAGAGGAGGATTGTCAAGCGGAGGCTTAGAGGAGGTTAGTCGGAGTCCGTTCACTCAAAATATCAGAAATGCAAGGAATCCTCCAAAGTTCAAGTTACCCACGCTGAATCCTTATGATGGAAAATCAGATCCAACCATGCATATTACCAGATATATTAGGCATATGGAGGTGCTGGGAGCATCCGAGGAAGTGATGGCACGATGTATAAATTAAAAAGTTCACTTTTTCCAAATTCAAGTATATTGAATAATCAAAATAAAATATCTAACAAAATTAAATGACATATATATATAATAATATTTTGATATTCGGTTGCAACAAATAATTTTTTTACATATATAAATTTTTTTAGCTTGAATAAAAACAAAATTTTGAATTTAAATTTAAATGACTTATTAAAAAATTATTTCTTTTACAGATCAAAACAAAGTTAAAAAACTGTAAAAGGTTCCCTATGGAAATAAATTATACATATATATACTTATACATAAATATATTAAAACGATAAAAAAATTATTTTAAAATCAAAACAAAACAAACAACAACAAAAGTTTAAATAAAGATGAAACCCATTTTAGATAAACATTTTGTTTTAATACACACACATACACATACACATGCATGGATCCGTGAAAATTATTTTCTAATATTTTCTAAAAATAATTTAACATATATGTGTGTGTATATGTGTGTGTATGAATATAAGTTAATGTAAATTAATTATTTAATATATGTATCAAAATTAATTTTTTGATAAAATTGTGGTGAATGAATATTGAAGGAATGATTCGCATGAACATTTACATATAAATATGTATATAAAAAATACTAATCGGAACCGTCGATGTCCTGCTGATGGTCTAACACGTTGTTTGCTAAAGTTTTCCTCTTGGAGCTTTATAATCTCCTCCCCGACTTTAGTTTACAAAGCAAAAGCAAGGCATCACTAATGATAGAAATGGAGGCTAGAGAGTTCAAAAAAGTGTATGGAAAAAGATGTGGAGGTTATACTATTTATATCCAAGGGTTAGCACATATTCACCCTCCCATTTCTCTACCCCTAGAAGACTTTGTCCAGTCTCCCCATTGAAACATTATGGTCGGCCCCTACAAAAGACAAAGTGTGGTTAACAAGCTTTTCACTCCCATTTGAACTTCGAATCAATTTTAATTATTTAATTTCCAACTCCTTAACAAATTGAACCTACATACAACTTTTATCCTTTATTAAAGATGCCATAAAATATTAATAAAACATGCCATAAATAATTTTCAACTCCTTAATAGATCGAACCAACATACATTGTTCTATCTGGTTTTAAGCTTTGAATAAATAATTAAAGATGCCATAAATATTAATAAAACATTTGTATTAATTTATTATTAATTTATAACGTTTATAAATTAATTTTATCATCTATTGAATTAGAAAATAATTAACAATGCAGTTGTGTTGACTCTCCGTTGTGAACTCGGTCCTTAATTGATACTTTAAAATATTAAATATTGATGCATGTACAGATTTTTCTAAAGTACGGTATTAGACTAAGTTCAATGCTTATAGACCTTTTATCCGAAATCCAATTTCTTATTTAAAATAAGCTCACTAGTAACGACGTTTGTACACATATTCTTTTCATCATCATTGTATCTCTTAGATATCAAGAGTTTGGTCTATGATCAAAAGCTCTACTAATTTCTGTATTTAATTGCATAAACAACTTTTAAAGTCCTTGGTTCAATTCGATAAAATTTATCAATGAAACAATTTACTCTGGCTAGAGATTTTAATTTTTAAGTCATATACCAAATGGTGGTACTAACCTTCTACAACGAAGGAGATGAATCTTCTCTTGGGTACTATCTTACTTTAAGTAGTTCGGTGTATATCCAACTATGGTCGTAGCAAGGTCTCCATGCCAAATATTTAACCATAATCAAAGTATAGCCTTGATACTTAAGATAGTTAGTATGCTCAAGTTAGAAGACTACTTATATTTCTTACCATGAGATATTCTATTTTGACTTTGTTATATTAGCATACATCAAACTCTCATCGAGTCATTCTGTGGTTGTTCTAAAAACCATAAGTATGTAAACCCTTAATATCCCATATGGTCATGGGTAAATTCTCTCCATCATATGGAGAGAATTATGCACATTAATCTCAATAGATGTATTGATATCCATTTCTTGATACATCTCGACTTGAAATATTTAAGGAGTTAGTGTCTCGTATGTATTGATTCAATACACATGGTTACAAAAATGGTCATTACATCAATCAATAAAACACTACTCCTAAAGATTCTACTTATATATGTTTAATGCAATCAATTCATTATTTATACCACATTATAATAACACATATAATAAAAAACAAAACTAAAAGCATAAGTTATTTCGAACATGATTGTTTACAAAGTTAAGTTTATATAAAAATAAATTAGGTAATTGCACCTAGAGTACACCCTTAACTTTATCGGTTCCATCTTAGCACAACAAACATATGTGATAATTTCAATCAAAAATTAACAAATATGCTACAAAAATCCAAAATGGAGTATCCAACTTAAGTATAAAATCGTCTTATTATTGTTTACTATAAAAATACATTTATTTCAAAAAGTATAATATTTCTCAAAACGATAATATACTTCAAAATCCTTCATTATCAAAATATTTCTTTAAATATCTTAAAACATTATTATTTAATCAAAGATAGTTATTTACATCCAATTACTTTCAAAAATAATGATATTATTACTTTACATCAAATAATAATATTTATTTAACTCATCTTATTACGTTTCACAACCACTTTATTATTATTTAACTAAAAAAACAATAACATCCTGTATTCTCAAAAATCACTATTGTTATTCAACTCAAAAATAATTTACCCCAAAATACTTCTGAAAAATACATCTTTATTGTTATTATTTTTCACAAGATATCTCTCATTACATTAGTTTAAATATAATAATAACATCATCTTCCCATAAAAGCCATTAAAAAGGTCACATTATTATTTACTTCAAAATAATATAACCTTCCAAACATTATATTACTATTCATTAAATTTTACTATACTCTATAAATAGTAATGAATTTTCCAAATTCACTTTAACATAGATTTTTCATTATTACTTAGGAATCTCTGTAGAAATTCAAAATAATAACTTCATTAGAAATTACACATTAATTCTCATACAAACTATTAGTTATTATTATCTAATACCACTCAAAGTTCATTAATAATGTTAATTACTCTGTTTTTACACATTTTTATTTATGTTCAATTAATTAACTATTTTTCCAAACTCTACAAATAACTGCTATAAAATATCATCGTCTAACAATGCAACAATTAAACGGATAAACAACCAGACCAAAACATATATCATACCAAAAACATCACAAAAATCAAAAAATCATCAAAGGTGTAATATATCTTAGTGGGCATATATATATATGCCTATTTGATATTTTAAAATATAAATACACAATACAATTGCATCCCGCCAAGACGTTTTCGCAAACAGCACTAAAGGAAGCAAATCATATGCCAAAACGTCTAAAATCTCACCATGAATCCAACGAAACAAACCATGAGTGAACCGGAGGTCGTATGCAAAAGATATGGTGATTAGAATATCTAAGGTTTAATTTGCAAACTAATAAATTTATGGGTCCTATCATGTAAAATACACATCTCCTTCAAGTCCAAACGGCGCACCCGAACCCTTATCTCACCGTTGACCATATTGTCAACCATTGCTCCTTCCTTCGACAATCATAGCCCCATTGAATACCCTTAGCCAAACTACAATCTCTTCTACCACCTAACGGTCCAACAACGGCCTCCTAATTATGCTCATTACCGCCACGTCATAACTAGGGTTTTCGAACCTTAATTTGAGAATTACGGCCAAAATAGACCATTGTAGGCCACCACACCACACCAATCGACTCCTTGCTTTGAATGCTACTAATTTATGCATTCAAATTCACCAATTATTGTCTAATCAACAACGCCCAATTTTGGCTTAGGGTTTCGTCGTCATCAGTCTTTGATCGGGATTTCCGACCAACTCGAACATCGTATAAGAAGACGAATTATTATCATGTCTTCAGCTCGTCATGACAAATGATTTGATATATAATTTGATGGTTTTGGACACTTCTGATTTTCGAAACAATTTGTAATCAAGGAAAACTGTCCGTCATTAAAATGTAATTAAGAAGGATTTTAGGATTAGAGAGGAGAACTGATCCGGTAGCAGCTAAGGTTAGGGTAACTCATATTTATTGGGAATAGTCGGGTATTTCAGGTCTAAAGAAATTCTAGGTCTAAAAATACCTATTTCAACCAATGTATCAAAACCCTAACAAACCGAATATCAAAAGTCGTTTCTCAAACATTCGAAACATAAGGGAAATATTTAAATTTTGAAAAAGGCAACTCTATCAAAATTTTCTTCTATCATCAATTTAACTTAAATGTCCAATGATAATTAATTAATAATAAACAGGTCAAATTTGCAGGTTTTTACATATATATAGTTTGATTTGCATGGATACCTATTTTCTTATAACCAATATGTGTTCGACTTCATAGGTTATAAGGTTATTACAGGTATGAATTGATTATTACGTAATGATGCTAGAATTTATTGCATCGATAGAGTTATCATCTTACCAACCCAACGGAATGGGAAAGGATCAAGGTATCATTATCATTAGATGGGTTGAAGAAGAAGTTTGAAGTATCCTTGCTTATGTTAAAAACTAAAGAGGAAAATATTGATTGAGTGCTAGTAGTTCGAGATTTTTAGATTTTTTTGAGCTAGCGACGTGATTACCGTCTAGAAGAGAGACTAAATTATGAATGGATTTGATACTTTATTCTCAACCTGCTAGTATACCACCTAGCAGAATGTCACCCAAGGAGATGGAGGAGTTGAAGTAGCAACTAGTAGAATTTAAGCATTGAAGTTTCATTAGACCAAGCAGTTCCCCATAGGGAGCATCTATGTTATTTGTAAAGATTTCAAATGGATCATGTAGCGAACTGGAATTTTCGACCCTCGAAAATTGACATCAATATGTTCACTTTTTAACATGTCGAATATTCAAGTGCCGAAAGTACCGATTGCTAGGGGTGAAGAAGAAAAGATAGAAGAAGGAACAAAAACAACAACATAGTATCTCACAGTCGCAGAAGAACAAAATATAATATATAATAACAAATTTTTACACAAAAGAATCTGTAGCTGTAAATATATATACAATCATCAAAGTACAACAATCAATACATCAATACGGACAGTTATTATAACTTGTCCTCACCAGTGCTCACTATTCAGTCTACACACACACAACGGAGTATAAACAAGTATGTGATATACGTCTGCAATCCTCCGGCTCGTCTCTTGAGCTCCATAGCATCCTAATCTGAATCTGAAATATTCGGTCTGACCTGAGCATTATAATAAAATAACGCCCAGGTTAGTCTGGAAAACCAGCGTGAGAAAACTCACTCAATTTGAATTATTACTATTTTTAAAACCTTTTGAAAACAAAGGTATCTCGTAAGAGCACGCCATACATAAACACGACAGGGTTTTACCTTACGATAACCAAAACATTTTTATATTAAAATCATCTGATATTATAATAGGGTCTACAGAAAGTAAATTAGAAAATAGCTGAAATGCTTGCATCTCACGTTTCAGCAATATTTGGTATACAATCAAAACCGTACAGGCTCGTAGTGGATATTGGATTTCATACAATAACTGGGCTATTGGGGTACAGCCCGTCACAGTACACCTCTAGAAAAATGTACTGAGATCGTACCTAACATCCATAAGCTTATTGGTTTCACAATTCGTATGCACAAATCAGATATATTAGCTTCTTGGTTTCACAATTTGCACGCACAAATCGGATCAAAGTGATTTTTCGGATAATTAATTCCGATCCTGGTCTCTTCGAAACGATCAACGAATTGAGCCAAATTTGATAGCCGGTTATTTAACTATCAATATAACATTCATAAGCAATCACTAGGCCCATATTATAATTTTCCAAAAAATTATTTACAAAATATCTTTATATGATATATATTCAAATTTCTTTCAATATTTCAATATTTGAACCAACTCAAATACCTTTATCCATAACAGGATATTTTTCAAACCATCCCAACATTAGAAATATTCAAAATTACCATTATGATTCATTACTTAGGAAGATATTTCTATACAATTCATCTCGTTGCTAAAATATTTCCAAAGTCTTCTATTTCAATACTTAGGAAAATATTGCAAGTCTATTTTCCAAAATCATTTCTAATATCGACACTTACGAAATATTTTATAACTTATCTCACAAATCTCAAGAATTTTATTAAACTCCTTTTTACAATTTCCAAAATCCGATTATACTTATTTATAATCTCATCTAACAATTTACAGCTTCTTTTATGAATTCAGATTCATTTTCGAAGTTCCGGTCTCTAAAACATTTTGGAAATTTCTCAAGTTTCCAAAAAACCGTTATAACATTCCTCTTACAAAACCATCTCCATTTACAAACTTGATTTACAAATCTTGAGGGTATTTATAAATCATTTCAATCACTTACCTTTAAAACGTATATATATATATAACAATTTTTTTTAAAATAATAATAATTTATTTTTGAAACATGTTCAAGTAATTATTTAAAATATCAAACACTTTTTATAAACATCAATAACTCATTTTTATATAAACAAATCTATTTATAAGCCGACTATAAAAATTAGAATTAAATTTCAATAAATATTAGATATTTGAAAAATTTACTTTCGAAGTATTTTAGTACTAATCCAGTTTTTAAATTACATAGTATAATAAATAAAATTTTCCTTTTTAAAACAAATTTAACTTCTCAATAAAAATATTTTTTTAAAATTCCAATGTCTAATTTCAATTTATAAATCCCACTTGATTCACTACACGTCGATTTCATTTTCGTATCCTTAACTGTTCTTACATTTCAAAAATAAAAACCACTATTTTTCCTCAAAACGATTTCCATATTCTGATATAAATTCACCCTATGAATTTATATCCCCAATTTATCAACCGATATCGTTTTACCCTTATTTATAAACATATTTTATAAATTTATAAACTCCTTTGAGTTTTCACTTGTTTATAAAACTAATTTTATTTGTAAAATCACATTTTATAAATCCTTTTCTTAATAAATTCCATTTATTCCACAAATCTATTTTTTTAATATCGTTTTCAACTCCTCTTCATATTTTTCAGAAATATCATTTAAAAATCCATCATTTAAGAATCTTCTATATAAATTATTTTTAAATCTCTATTTAAAATATATTTTCTGAATAGTTAGCTACAACCCAAAAATCAATTTATCGTTTTATCCAAATCAATTCCTTTTAAAATAATCCAAACTTTGATATACATATTTTTATATTAAAAATCTCCTTTTAATTTCTTCAAATTCAAAAATAATATTTATGGTATTTAAAATACCAAAATTCAGGCCAGTGCTACTATAGCATCCAATAATTCACATCACAATAATAATCTATAACAGATTATTCTAACACATCATATATTACTATACATGAAAAACAATCAATATAAATTTGAGGAATCCAGTTGGATCCCTCCAACATGTTTCCCTGCATCCACAGATGTTAATATTACATAAAAAAATACCAATCCCACTTCGAGGAGGATATCGCGGTATATAGTGTCATCCGCTATTATACGGCACACATAGGGTCTCATCCGCTATAAGGCGAGAATCATATCCTACTACTAATATATACACTAATATATATATATATATAATATAACATTCAACTGATAATAATATATCAATTCAGCCAATCATTCAATAATTGATTTAAGTTATTATAAATTAATCTAGTCAACCAAATTGAGTGAGGTTTACTCACCTTGATTTTTAATTAAAACTCCTGCTAGCTCCAAATTATTCCAATCCAACTCCTACATGTAGTAATCGATGCCACAAGCGCATCACGACTTGTTTCACTTGAAATGGAGTTCGTATGTAAAGATTACGATTTAATTAGCATTTGAGATTAAATAAAAATTACTTAACAACTAAATAATCAAAATTAACAAAATAATTACCCAAGTTATAACTTAACCCTCCCTACATATACGTTCCAGGCTGCAAAAACCATCTTCTTCCTCGACCAAAACCTCAATGTTGCCACCACCATCAACTACCACAATCCCTAACGCAACCTGCCACCATCGGCCACCAGTAATCGAGAGCGACCCAAACCCTATCACTAGAAAGTCGCGATTCACCCACAGCGCCGCACGCCCTCCTCCTGCAGCCGCGCTATCACTAACCCTAGTCGGGAGCTCCTCGCGTCACCTCGTCTCAATCGCGACCCCGACCCCTCGCCATCGCACTCCAATCAAGTCCCACCTCCACCAACGCACGTAAGCATCTCCTCCCAGGTCGCGAGCTCATTCACGATTTTTTTTATAAGTCGAATTTGTTTGAAGGAAACTAAAAGGAAATACACGATTTCGTTCCAAAAGATGAAGAAGGCAAATGCGATTTAAATCGGGGGCAAGCGTCTCGAGTAAGATAGGGTTTGACTAATATATATATATATATATAATATTATTTAATTTTCAAAATATCTTGCTATGCATAACTTGAAATCCCGAACCCCTATTGAGACGTGCCATCTGGCGTTCCTAATGTTATACCGCTATTTTGAACCCAATGGAACATTTTCGGAACCTAATTCGATCGTATGTGGAAGATAGCTTTTTAAATTGACTATTTTTAATTAAATTCAATTAAATTATTTCTAGGGGTTTTCAGATCGCACGACCAAATGGTAAATCCAAATGCTATGAAATTTGAAATCCGATAATAATACACTATTACAGATCCAATGGAACTAGTTTCGTCGAATTCCGAGACTGTGCTCTGGATCTCTATTTTAACGCATTGATTAAATTGACAATTTCAAAATTTTACGTAATACTTGAAATTCTAGTTTTCAAAACTTATTAACTCATTTACAATTCAAATAGAATTTATATCCACATTAGAATTTATTTTCGATTCATATTCAAAAATTAAATTATATTTCAAATCCATATTTAAAACAATTTAAATATCTCAAATCAAACGTTGAAAAATCGGGGTCGTTACATTCCTCCTCCCTAAAAGAATTTCGTCCCCGAAATTGCTAAGGTAGGAAAAATGCTCTAAACTCGTTTACTTATTAAAACCCACTTGGTTAAAACTCGACATTCACTTTTCAAAACCTTTTAGTTTCATCCAAACCTTTAGTTTCCGCTTCTTATTCAAAACCCTTTTCTTTCAATTTTCAATTTTGAAGTCAAATTTCTGTTCACAAAAATTTTCCAAAATTTTCTAACGCCTTAAATTTCCAAAAATTTTGGCAGAGTCTCCCTTGTACGAAGAGCCGATTGCAATATGATAGAAATGATAAATATATATACATCAACCCACACGGTCGGAACATAATATATATATATATATGTATGTATGTATGTATATGTATGTATATATATCAACATTTATATTTTTTTGCTTTATTGCGTAGGCGTACCTTATATTATCGTTAGTAAGCAAGTTCGCTTAATTTATATGCAATTACGCAACCAAAATCTAGCCCAAGAGCCTCCATGTACCTGTACTTACTCAATTTAAACACGTAAGTACCAAAAATATGAAATTTGATAACATTTCATACATTTTATAGGTGCAGACATATAGGTCTCATAACCAAACATGCTATACATGCAATATAAAATTCCATCATTCGATTATTCATTACAATCGATTTATATACCATTTCGTAATTTATTACTAAGGGTTATTATAACATTCCATTATTATTAAATCAAAAATTCAAACCACTATCCAATTTATTCATATTCTTTCCAAACTAGTTCTAAATTAATTTATATAACCTTCCATTGATTCACAAAATTTGTTTACTTCCATTTACGCTAACCGACAAATTTTTCTATGCAAATTTGGTGATATTCGGTAATAAAATAACCAACCCAGCTTATAAACCCTCTAAACTAATTCTAAATCAATTTACCAACTTCTATTAATTCACATTTAATTTATTCACAAAATCTCGTTCTCTCAGTTTTATATTCAATAACAATCCAATCATGCCACTTTTATTTATGAACCATTTCATAAATTAGTTTGAGCCAAGCTTCCATCCAAAAATATTAACTCAAGTTAATTCGTTTGCTTTAAATCTTTTCAACCATATAACTCAAGTTCCATATTCAATTCCAATTTCAATCCACCAATCCATTTTACTTAACCAAGTTAAGTTCCATATCTATATTCAATTAACTAATTAATTTATCTAATTAGTTCACTTCCAATTTATAATTCAATATCTGATTTTTTTTTTCAAAAATCGCTTATTTGGTTCAACTTGAGTTCAACTTTATTTTCTAATCCAAATTGGATTTCCATTTCTTTACCGAAATATCAATTCATTTGTTCCATTCATTTAAACACATTCTTCATTCACATTCGTATGCATTTACAGTACATTAATTTCATTACATTCTATTTGTTAACAACCACTTCATTGGACTTTGCTTAAGTTAACTCACCATTTCATCAATTCACTTCATTAATTCCATTCAATAAACATACTTATAGTTATATAATAATTTTACAATTCTAACTTTATATCCAATTCAATTCAAATCCAATTCAATTTTATTTAACTCAGCTTAAGTTAAATTCCATTCATTTTACTTACTCAAGTTAAAATTTAATTCCAAAATTCAAATTCCACACTTTTCTTTCTTAATAAAACCATTCTCAATTTATAAGTTCACAACTTATTGTCTGATGTTCTTCCCAACATTTAAATTAAAATTACAGAATTCAAACACCCGTTTTTCTTTCAAATCATTTTGAAATAATATATATATAACTTTGTTTTAACAAACCATTTCCTTGAAATTTTAAACTTAAACTTGGTTTTATCCAAAATAAACTCGCTTGGAATTTCTAAAACAACATTTGTTTTTCAACAAAAATCTCCATAACAAATTACTGCAGTAGCAATCCGTCACTTAGAAACTCGAAAATGAACACCGATGATGTCGCGATCATCATCGGAATTATTTTCCAGTGATTGAAGTGAGTTTAGTGCTTTATTACTTCCAACATCCATTTAAAATATTTCCATTCAAAAATATTCCAAAAATAATATCACCATTACTCTTTTCCAAACACTTTGGAAACACTTCCAAAATCTCCGAGATTTTAAAAATTCCCAAATACTTCAAATCTATTTAAAACATTTTCCAAAATTCTCGGAATTTAAATTTCCAAATTCTGGTTTGAATCCCCTTTTTAGTTTTAACTCATTTATATAAATCATATTTATAAAATTTCTATTTGGTTATGTAAACTATTTCAAATTTTTTAATCTTGTTTTGATTATAATAATATCAACCAAACACTCCAATATACTATAATAATTTCAGAAAAATTATTTCTCTTATACCAAAATATAATTTGGGTAAAATTATTTCATTTACCAACTTCAAAACCATACTGTGTCAGTTTACCTGGTTCAAGTGTTTAGAAACTCCTATCGATTTAGTGGCGCCCCACTATTCGACCGAAATTTATATACCACTCAACAGATAAATCAACACAATATAAAACTTTTTATATTTACTAACAAATACGCGCTCATATCTATTAATACACTCAAACTCATTCTAGGGTATTGCTGACCCTATCTCTAATGAGTAATCCCCACCAAAACCAAGGTTCTCGCTTAACCTTCTACTCTGATACCAAGTGTAGCGAACCGGGATTTTCGACCCTCGAAAATTGACATCAATACGTTCACTGTATAACATGTCGAATATTCAAATGCCGGAAATATTGATTGCTAGGGGTGAAGAAGAAAAGATAGAAGAAGGAACAGAAACAACAACATAGAATCTCACAATCGCAGCGGAACAAAATATAATATATAATAAAAGATTTTTATACAAAAGAATCTGTAGCTGTAAATATATATATATATACAACCATCAGAGTACAACAATCAATACATCAATATAGACAATTATTATAACTTGTCCTCACCAGTGCTGACTATTCAGTCTACACACACAGCGAAATATAAACAAGTATGTGACATATGTCTGCAATCCTCCAGCTCGTCTCTTGAGCTCCATAGCATCCTAATCTGAATATGAAATACTCGGTCTGACCCGAGCATTATAATAAAATAACACCTGAGTCAGTCTGGAAAACTAGTGTGAGAAAACACACTCAATTTGAATTATTACTATTTTCAAAATCTTTTGAAAACAAAGGTATCTCGTAAGACCACGCTACACATAAACACAACGGGTTTTTACCTTACGATAACCAAAATATTTTTATATCAAAATCATCTGATATTATATTAGGGTCTACATAAAGTAAATTAGAAAATAGATGAAATGCTTGCATCTCACGTTTCAGCTAGTGAAAATTGGATTCCATACAATGACTGGGCTACTGGAGTACAGCCCGTCACAGTACACCTCTAGAAAAATGTACCGAGATCGTACCTAACAATCCTTGCCAACATAGGACCAACCTACCCCTTGCTGGATAGTACCGAATATGTTATCACCTCGGGTGTTCCCCCCCTTATCGAGCGCTCTCTTTTCCATGCACAAGCGTATCCATAATTTATAATATTATTGTTCCAAGGTTATCTAGAAAGGTGATAACATACACTACTTTGGTGCGACCCACTTAGCCCTACTGCATCTCCCCTGTTTTAGTCATTCCCGGTTGATGAGGCTTGAGGCTATGTTTTCCTTTAGAATAGCATAATACTTAGAATGCTAACACTTCCTTCCAGGCAACAATGCAATGATAGCATTCATCCATACAAGTTGTCATGGGTCTGGACAAACCAAAATTTCCAAAATCACCGCCTCCATTAGCTTCTTGGTTTCATAATTCGTACGCACAAATCAGATCGAAGTGGTTTTTCGAATAATTAAATCCGATCCCGATCTCTTCGAAACGATCAACGAATTTGGCCAAATTTGATGATTGGTTATTTAACTATCAATATAACATCCATAAGCAGTCACTAGGCCCATATTATAATTTTCCAAAAATTTATTTACAGAATATCTTTATAAGATATATGTTCAAATTTCTTCAAATATTTAAATATTTGAACCAACTCAAATACCTATATCCATAACAGGATATTTTTCAAACCATCCCAGCATTAGAAATATTCAAATTCCCATTATAATTCATTAATTAGGAAGATATTTCTATACAAATCATCTCGTTGTTAAAATATTTCCAAAACCTTCTATTTCAATACTTATGAAAATATTACAAGTCTATTTTCCAAAATCATTTCTAATATCGACACTTACGAAATATTTTATAACTTATCTTACAAATCTCAGGAATTTTATTAAACTCCTTTTTACAATTTCCAAAATTCAATTATACTTATCTATAATCTCATTTAACGAGTTATAGCTTTTTTTATGAATTCAGATTCATTTTCGAAGTTCCCGTCTCTAAAACATTTTGGAAATTTCTTAAGTTTCTAGAAACCCTTTATAACATTCCTCTTACAAAGCCATCTCCATTTACTAACTTGATTTACAAATCTCGAGGGTATTTATAAATCACTTCAATCACTTACCTTTAAAACATATATATATATATATAATAAATATTTTTAAAAAATAATAATAATTTATATTTAAAACATGTTCAAGTAATTATTAAAATATCGAAACACTTTTTATAAACATCAATAACTCATTTTTAGATAAACAAATCGATTTAAAAGCCGATTATAAAAATTAGAATTTAATTTCAATAAATATTAGATATTTGAAAAATTCATTTTCGAAGTATTTCAGTGCTAATCCAGTTTTTAAATTACATAGTTTAATAAATAAAATTTTCCTTTTTGAAACAAATTTAACTTCTCGACAAAATATATTTTTAAAATTCCAATGTCTAATTTCAATTTATAAATCCCTCTTGATTCGCTACACATCGATTTCATTTTCGTTTCCTTAACTGTTCTCACATTTCAAAAATAGAAACCACTATTTTTCCTCAAAACGATTTCCATATTCTGATATAAATGAATTTATATCCCTAAACTATCAACTAATATCGTTTTATCCTTATTTATAAACATCGTTTATAAATTTATAAACTCCTTTGAGTTTTCACTTGTTTATAAAACTAATTTCATTGTAAAATACCATTTTATAAATCATTTTCTTAATAAATTCCATTTATTCCATAAATCTATTTTTTAATATCGTTTTCAACTCCTCTTCATATTTTTCAGAAATATCATTTAAAAACCCATCGTTTAAGAATCTTCTATATAAATTATTTTTAAATCCCTATTTAAAATATATTTCCCGAATAGTTAGGTACAACCCAAAAATCAATTTATAGTTTTATCCAAATCAATTCCTTTTAAAATAATCCAAACTTCTATATACATATTTTTATATTCAAAATATCCTTTTAATCCCTTCTAATTCAAAAATAATATTTATGGTATTTAAAATACCAAAATTCAAGCTAGTGCTACTATAACATCCAATAATTCACATCACAACAATAATCTATAACAAATTATTTTAACACATCATATATTACTATATATGAAAAACAATCAATATAAATTTGAGGAATCCAGTTGGATCCCACCAACATGTTTCCCTGCATCCACAGATCTTAATACAATATAAAAAAATATCAATCCCACTTCGAGGGGATATCGTAGTATATAGAGTCATCCGCTATTATGCGGGGCGCCTAAGGTCTCATCCGCTCCAACGGTGGGAATCATATCCAAATACTAATACATATACTAATATATATATATATATATATATATCTACTACCAATAAAGAGAATTCCATGAATGAAAAATCAACGGTGTCTTTTTGAAATACCCATAATACCCTCTGTATCTCCCTTCGACGCCTTCTCAAAATAAAAAATAAACCTTATTATCTTGCCTCATCAACTACAGAAACGCCTAAATCAATTTTCTCCCCTTTCACACCTCCAAATAAACACTAGGGTTAGTTCATAAAAATGCGAATCCAGATCTAATTCCTCTCCCAGCCCCAAATACATTTGGTTCAAACTAACATCGATCTGCTTTCAACACTAACATGACTCTCAAGTAATTTCCTTCGTTCGCTGCTCTATTGCAACTATCAAACCACTTCCTCACCATAATCACCTTCGATCAAATATCAGAGAACTCGACTTTTATTACTTTCAACCGTCACCTAAGTTGGAAAATGACCAATCACCTTTAGAGAACATCCCACTCATAGTCGCCTCCAATTAGCTATTCACTATGGTATGAATTACTTTCTATTTTCAAATTTGCAAAGTTATAAGTAATTTGTGGGGTGTGTATATGGTTGATTTTGCAAAACTGGAATGTAATTATGATCCTGCCTCTGAGCTATAAGTGTTCATTATAAGTAAATTTGACAAAAAAATGATTATACCCTTATTATAGTATATGTAAATTTAGCCATTAAACTTCAGGTTTTAACTATACCCAGGAAGAAAGATATGCTAATTATGATATAACTCAGTAGTTTATAAATTTATATCATTATATGTGGATATATGGTCAATGTAGGGGTTAATGCCTTGATTAAACAATTTGTCATTTTGAACTTAATAGTCGACATGTAACCGAGAATTAGAAATTGTTCCTTCATCGGCATTTGACACATCATCAGATTTGGTATGTACTGCAATATATTAGTTCTACGGTAATAAAATTATGATGTTATATTATGTGAAAAGAGTTTGACAATTAAATGTATTTCAAGATAATTTGGTCATAAAATGCTCAAAACTATAGTTGATAGCTACCGTACGCACTTTATGCTATCACAAGTATAAGGAAAAAACAATATAGTTAGTTTTTACTGAATGGAATAATATATGAATTAATAGGTCTACCTATATTAGTATGTGATGAGTTAAGCAATATGTTATTGAAAATCGTTTTTTATTTTGCTTGCTTCTTAAATACACGAGGAAGCCCAGTAAAGAAGGAAGAAAAACATAAATATTTTGTTACCAAACAAACAATGAATCCTTTGTTGACATAAAAACATCCATATACATTCTATTATGCAAGTTCTTAGACTACATGTTTTGGGGTGTAGACGATAAGGCTAAGTTTAGTGAATTGAAATAATCCATTTCACCATTAGTTGGCTGACAATATGTATGTTGAACTACTAGCTTGGATAAAGTTTTTCTCTACAAAAATGTTCCATATTGTCATCTGAGTCATGGTATACTTTTGTTCAACCTGAAATCAATATTTTATCTTAATTGCTTCTAACTAGATAAGGTTGTTTGCTTGAGCATTGCTAAGTTGAAACCAATATTTTATCATGATTGTAATGAAGACATAAGAGATCAAATTTTACATGCATCTAGAAGTGTATGGCCTACGAGATACCGTGATTTCCCAAGTACCATATAGTTTTATCCTAAATTAAGGTAAAAATATCTATAAATTTGTTCAACTGTCTTAGTTTTGCAATGTTATTAATAAGATAACATGATAAACATGTCAATTGTTGATGATTATGTCTAAAACCTAAATCGAAATGCAAAATTTAAATTTCATTTAGTTAATCATAATACATGGTATTTAGATTGTAACTCATGTTTGAACCAACGTATACTACATAACAGTAGTAGAGATCTTTGTTCAGAATGGTAATCTCTATAATATGCTACACTCAGGTGTTCTTGAATTCCTTAAATTCATTTGAAATGTATTATTATTAAATACCTATTTAATAGCACTAAACGAATTGCAGTTTATTTGAACTATGCTTAATTTGTGTAGGAGGGCCCTGCAATTCTTATCTCATATGTAGTTGGCTGTTTTTGGGATCAACTAAAGAAATTTGATCATTTGGATTCTATTCAAGCCTTTAAAAATACGAGCAGTTGAACTCCCTTTTTGTTTGTGATACTATATTACACATTTGAAGATGATGATCCTATGCTTAAATATTTACCTAATTTACCTTTCACCTAGTCACTTGAGAAATGTGAGACAAAGAGTGTTAGTAATGCAACTGAGCAAAGGAAATGAATTCATCCACAAGCCTTTGAGAAAGAAGATTATTTCAAGGAGGACATGTTATTTGCCTTCCTTGAATCAGTAGTTATTATATAAGAATATCTCAATCTCATTATATCGAATTCTTATATAGTTTTTTCATTTGATCAACGATGAAGAGGACTTTGGTAATGCTCGATTGGCATAAACCTAAAATCAACATGCGCCGAATATTCCTAATAGAGTTAAAACAACAGATTTATCTAGAGGTATTATCATTGTCAATAATTTATATTAAACAGTTTGAATTTCAAATATGAAATTTTTTTAAGTTTGTTTAGGTTATTATTTATAGTGGTTTTAATTTTGTTTCTTCAGCCACAAAACTTTCTTAAATTATGGAGATTTTAGTTTTTAGCTAAGACTATTTAATATGGTTTGCATTTATTAATGATTATTGAAAGTTTGGTTAAATTATATATATGATCATAATAGTAGCTAGAATTTTATGATATTCTATGAAGTAGATCCATTGTCTCTTTGGAAGTTAGAGGGTTGTACAATTCTCATATGAGATCAATATAGTTGTTTAGAGAACTATGGCTTAATAGTCTCAAAAGCTATGTAAATCACATGAAATGCTTTTCCATTGACAAGAAATGTGGTATGAGGCCCTTAATGAAGATAAACAATGTTTCCATGTATCCGACAGAATTGCAGTGTGTGTGTAAATTAGGCAATCGAATGATATATCAAGTATGAGTTGGAAGTGATAAAATGGTAGATATGGGTATGATTTAGAATCATGTTTATGAAAAATAAAAGTAAAAGTAAGGTTTCATTAGTATGAATTATTTGTGTGACATTGTAGTTGAGAGTTATTATGTAACAAAGGAACAAAGGATTAAAAATTAATGTTTTTTGAATTATAGGAAGAGCTTAAAACTGAAGCACTTGAAGCCAATATGTCTAATTTGAAGATAGCCAAACAGTCAAAAAGTTTTCCCAGTTCATCTTTTATTTCTCGACAAGGTATTGTTTTAAGTTTTAATTTATTGCCAACTATGTTTGATTACTCTGTTTGCTCACTATAAATTTTTTGAAAAATCTACTTCCTTCTGGGTTTTAGCCTATATTTTCTGGTCTATACAAATTATTGATGCAACTTAGATAGATGCTACATTGTACTTACTCAAATCTTAAACCTAAATATATGAGCATGGCAACTTTGTTGTCAAACAGCTGACTTCTTATGTATCTACGATTTTATATTTCGTTTAATATTTTGAGTTAAAAATATTCAATTTATTTCCGTGCAATGAACCAACATCTAAAATTTTATAATATAAAAATATGGCTTATTAGCATAGGATATTGACTAACAAAAGGAAGAGTTTTGATCATGTCAACCATTAAACAGACTGAGTAGCAATGCGGAGAGTTAATTTTAATTACTTAATTTGTGGTTGTTGCATTTAATTGATACATATACATTGCTCTTTGGATCATTTTATTTCTAAAATTGATAATACTAAGTTTTATCTCATTAAAATTGTGGTTTCAGATCTTACATCGTCGAGTTATTTATTCTTCTTGCACCAAACCTATTTGGTGTAATATGCATGTAATGCCTGTCGATAAATCCTACAACTTGCTCTATGCATAAAGTGGTATACGCACACACATGTACTTATATGTACACACAAATATGTATGTCTATGCATTTGGTGGGCACACAGTATCATATATATTCAGTTCATATTCACTTTCTTATACCAAGAATTCTTTGCTAATCAACTATTATTCTATGTAGTTAAGTTGAAATGATGACCAACCTATAACTGTAAAGACTCAGAATGGACGAGATACAAATATGCTTGAACATTGCAGCTTTTGCTTAATTCATTACAGTTGTTTTCTGCATTTTTAACTACACAAGCTGGGAAGGAAGTGAATTTATTCATTATTTTGGGAGGAGAATTTTGATATAAAATGGTTGCATACATTTCGAATTACTTGGTTACAACGGTAAAAAGAAAACATAAATAATAATACAGTATTGTCATTTTCTTTTAATAGTATTGCTTGAACATCATGCTTGATCCTAAATTGGTCATTTATTATCCTCTTTGATATGAGGACATGTCAATTGAAATATATGTATAAAGTGGAATTCAATTTTATTTATGATGTATGAGATAAATTTTATGTATGGTATGTATGGTTGTCCACGTTCATGGTGGAAGAGATGAATTGCATATGTTGAGCAAGAATTTTGGTCCATCTTGGGAAAAATAGAATTAAGAAAGTCAAAGATTAATAAAGCAATGAAATATTGAGGTAAGAAACAGAATAATTAGCATTTGGAACATTAGTAATAAATATAATAATTATGAAATGGTTTATAATAAAGGATGAAAAACAACATGCTTATTCAAAATGATAGTTTAAATGTTATTATACATAGATTCTAAATGACCCATTAACTAGATGTATGCCCAAATGGGCGTGCACATGTATTAGTATATATAATATAACATTCAGCTGATAATAATATATCAATTCAGCCCATCATTCAATAATTGATTTGAGTTATTATAAATTAATCCAGTCAACCAAATTGAGTGAGGTTTACTCACCTTCATTTTTAATTAAAATTCCTACTAGCTCCAAATTATTCCAATCCAACTCCTACATGTAGTAATCGATGCCACAACCACATCGTGACTTGTTTCACTTGAAATGGAGTTCGTATGTAAAGACTACGAATTAATTAGCATTTATGATTAAATAAAAATTACTTAATAACTAAATAATCAAAATTAACAAAATAATTACCCACGTTATACCTTAAACCCCCCACGTATATGTTCCAGGCTGCAAAAACCATTTTCTGCCTCGACCAAAACCTCAACTTTGCCGCCGTCATCAACTACCGCAATCCCTAACGCAACCTGCCACCATCGGCCACCAGTAATCGAGAGCGACCCAAACTCTATCACCAGAAAGTCGCGATTCACCCATAGCGTCGCCACCCCTCCTCCTACAGCCACGCTATCACTAACCCTAGTCGAGAGCTCCTGGCATCGCCTCGTCTCGATCGTGACTCCGACCCCTCACCATCGCGCTCCAATCAAGTCCCACCTCCACCAGTGCACGCATGCTTCTCCTCCCAGGTCGCGAGCTCGTGCGCGATTTTAGTTTTATTTTTTTATAAGTCGAATTTGTCTGAAGGAAACTAAAAGGAAATACACGATTTCGTTCCAAAAGATGAAGAAAGCAAATGCGATTTAAACCGGGGGCAAGCGTCTCGTGTAAGATAGGGTTTGACTAAATTATATATATATATATATTATTTAATTTTCAAAATATCTTGCTATGCATAACTTGAAATCCCGAATCCCTATTGAGGCGTGCCGTAAGAATTCTTAATGTTATACCGCTATTCCAAACCTAATGGAACAAGTTTCGAAACCTAATTCGATCGTATGTGGAAGATAGCTTTCTATGTTGACTATTTTTAATTAAATTCAATTAAATTATTTTTAGGCGTTTTCAGATCGCACGAGTTAACGGTAAATCCAAACACTATGAAATTTGAAATCCGATAATAATACACTATTATGGATCCAATGGAACTGGTTTCGTCGAATTCCGAGACTGTGCTCTAAATCGCTATTTTAACGCATCGACTAAATTAACGATTTCAAAAATTTACGAAATCACTTGAAATTCCAGTTTTAAAAACTTATTAACTTATTTAAAATTCAAATAGAATTTATATCCACATTCGAATTTTTTTTCAATTCATATTCAAAAATCAAATTATATTTCAAATCCATATTTAAAACAATTAAAATATCCCAAATCAAATGTCGAAAAATCCAGGTCGTTATAGATCACTTTGGATATGTATCTACTACCAAAAGTTGATTTAGTTGATTGTAAAGAACCATTATCCTTTTCCTAGAATAAATGACTTATTCTACCAGTCGAGTGAATCCAGAGCATTCGCATAATTAGATTTAACAATGGAATTCCACTAATTGAGGTAGCATAAGATAGTATTCTTTTGAGCGAGTTTAGAACTAGTTACAGTTCATATGAGTAGTTAGTCATGCCCTTTGGATTAACCAATATCCCAGCATTCTTTGTGGACCTTATGAATCGGATCTTTTGTTACCAGTTGGATAGATTTATATTGGTCTTCATTGATCATATTTTAGTGTACTATAAGAATGAGCGAGACCATGAAGTCCATCTTAGATTGGTGTTGGAAACCTTGAGACAACATAAGTTGAAGATAAAATTTTCCATGTGCCACATTAGGAAACATGAAGTCAAAATTTTTGGTCATGTTTTTCCGAAGAATGGATTGGCAGTGGATCAATCGAAGATAGAGACCATAAACAATTGGAAGAGACTAGAGACAGTGATGGAGTTGAGAAGTTTTTTGGGGTGGCTAACTATTATTTCAGAATCATTAAAATTTCTTACATATAATAGCACTCGTGACTAAGTTGACCAGGAAGAATGGGAGGTTCAAGTGGACTGATAAGTATAAAAGGTTATTTCAAGAATAGATGAGGTTATTAACCAAGCTTATGTCTTGATTATACATTGAAGGAATTAGGATTTGATTGTTTATACTAATTCTTACAAAGTAAGGTTAGGAGTAGTGTTGATGCAAAAAAGGCAGCATAAGTATCTAGGCAATTGAGGCCGCATGAGGTCCATTATCCGACTCATAATATAGAGTAGTCACCAATAATCTTTTCTCTAAAGGTTTGGAGACATTAGTTATCGGGAAAGCTTTGAATATGAGGCAACATAGATGGCTATAATTCTAGTGGCATTTGACTTTAACATAGAGTACACGCCAGGAAAAGAGAACAAAGTTATCAATTCTTTGGGTATGAAATAGCAGAGTGGACTGTTATTCATGATTATGGAATGGAAGGCCTTAGAGGCATTAAATTCTTATGGCGTGCACTTTAGGCTAGATGCGGGATCAAGTCAGGGTTCGGGACCAAAAGGAATAGTTTGTCGTGATACAAAGGAATTAAGCAGTAAAGTTATTAAACTTGTTCACTTCCAGTGGAGTAACGATAAAAATGATGAAGCTTGAGAGTTAGAGGATAAAATTATGAATATTTATCTTGAGTTATTTTAGACATTTATGAATATTAGCAGTGTGCTTTGTTTGTCTCTTATATGAACTAGTAGGGGAACTAGTATATCTTAAGTTATGACATGATTATATATTAGTAGTTGTACTAATGCATTATGATTGATGATAAATGTAAGGTACTACTGTAATTATTTTACTTGTGTGTATGCTTTATATTGACGATAGTGGTCATTTCTCGACCTTATTCGAATTTCAAAGACGAAATTCCTATAAGGAGGGGAGACAATAACACCTTATATTTTGAAGTACCATTAGATGAGCTTAATTAATAATAAGTTTTATTAAATAATAATTAAAGGGTTTGATAAAGGAATTACTCAAAGAGAAAATTTAATTAATCAAGCGTGGGACTCTTTAAAAGATTAGTTTAGTTGAAGTAAGATTAATTGTTATATGAATAATCCAACCATAAAGATTAAACAGATAAAGGTGATTATGTAATATGGGGTTACGGAATTAATAATATTAAGCAAGGAGGGATTATATCCTAAGTCCAAATTATTAACCCTTATATCTCTAAAAACTTACCATACTCTTCATTCTCTCGTTTCATGAAAACAAAACCAAACACCAAAGCCAGGGTGTCATTATCAAAAAGGAGAGAAGAAGAAAACAAATAAGAGACAACTCAAGTTTCATTTTCTAAAGGAAGAAAAGGTTTTTAAGCATGCTTTTTGTCTAGGTGAGTAATACTTACCTTATTTTTATTCAAATCTATTTAGATTCGGATTTATGTATATTTGTTGTTTATAATGATGCAAATATGTTTTTTGATGATAAATTGATTCTACATAAGGTTTATTGTTAAATGGATTGTATAAAAATAAGACACGAGTTGATAACTTTAAAATGAAATTGAATTTTTGGTATGTGGTTTATAACATTGAACCTGAGATAGGTTTTTGATTCCAAAATTTTAGGATTTATGGTTTGTTTATTTTGATTTTTTTAAGAAGAAAACTGGCAGATTTGGTTGTAAAAATATATTGTAACGACCCGTAAATTTCAACCGTTTTAATAACGTAATTAGTTGAAATTTTATGAAATTTTAAAAGATAAAATTTTGAAATAAAAATTTAATATTTGGAATACGTCTAGTTAAACATAGCAACTGGTAAATTTTCGTCCGAAAATACGAAAGTTTATTTCGCGCGTAAATTCACTTCAATTTAATCAGTTAAAAAGTAATGAAAATAAAATGTTTTCGGAACCTAAATATTTTTACATAGAAAAATTCTAAACCATCTTCTGAGCAAGATGTCAGTTGGTCGTTTTTCAAAATTTGGACATCTATTGCTCCGTCGTTCTTATTTTCTGGAAAATAGCAGTATTCTGGTACCGATATCAATTTTTATCGGATGATCGTACCACTGATATTTGTATACCGTTTTGATCGTCTCGTCGTGCTGACCACTGTGGTATATTCATTTCTATGTTTTGAAGTTACGGTACGCTGCGAAATTGGTAAAACAATTTTCCGTATCGGTAGTCGTTTTAAACCTTTTCGTTTTCCTTACGACTATTCGTTACTATTGCATTTATATCTTTTGAATATAACTTCTGCCTGTTCATTCATTTCATTTATTGGCTCATTTTGGAAATGTAGATTTTATATTAATTGTACCGTTGCTTTCATATTTTGAACTGTTCATTTCCTTGGTTACTGCAAAAATTTTGAAGTACTGTCTCCCCTTCATTTTGTTCTCGGCCTCACCACAACTTCTTCCCTCTTCATTTTGCCTTGCCATCTTTCTTTCCACTGGAAGCCAACCCACAAAGCCATCTCCTTTCCTTTTCCCTTCCACCCATGCTCGGCCTTCACCATCCCTCCCCCTCCGCCTGGACCGAGCACCAAACCCGACGCCATGTAGCCTCCCATGCCACGTCATCTGTCCTTCCACCGAGCCTCCCATGCCACGTGAGCCACCCACCACCGAAGCTTCAACCTCATGCCGGCGCAACCAAGCAACCACTCTCCATGCACCTCCTTGCAAACCAATCCCAGATCCGCGTCACTCGATCTCCGTCGCCACCGACCACTTGCGTCACCGCCACAAGCTCACCGGCCGAGCATCTCCTTTCCAGCCGTGCTCTGCCTTATTGTTGGGTACCCAAACTTCTCTATTCTTTTTCTCCAAACTCTATTCACGAATGTAAATTATAATAGTTATATTATCTGTTTATATACACTGCATACAAAAGTTTCACTGGTAGCTTATATATAATATGTTAGTTAGATACAAATTAGGGTCAGTATTATATACATTTTGCTAAGTCTTCCACTCAACTGTTCTGCAAATAATCCAAGTATATATAAGTATAATGTAGTTGCTTAGATATTTTGATAGGAAGTGGAAATAAATATAGTTTAGAAACTTTTGATTTAAGTGTTTTATTTAATATTGTTTTAAACCATTATATATGTAGGTGGGCTATAATATTGTACTGCAGTTTATTGTGTTCAAAGAAGCTATGTTTTGTAGGTATAAACAGTGTCTCCAAAGTTTCCATATGACTGACGCGTGTTATATAAATATATATTAGTATTAGCTGCAGTCGCATACATATTTTCTTTTGCCTGTTTTAAATGTCAACATATATGTTTGTATTAGTATATAAATGTCGCTATAGTTTATTAAGATCTGTTGCTTATTGACAAAAATTGACATTAGTTATGCACGACATGTTGTTGTATATATGTATGATGTCTGCACATGTTCATTTAATAGGATATAAGTTATATACCAGTATTATAGGATATAGTATGTTCGTATATTAAGTTTATGTGAGTGATATATTTATTTTAAAGTCCTAGTCTATTTTATTTAGATATATGTTTCCGGGTTATAAACATACTTAATATTTGTGGTAGATATATATGGTCTACGCCAGTTGTATATGTATATTTATAAGCTTGTTTGTATGTACGTGTTAAAAAGATTGATTTGGAATTATATATATACCTCTTGTTTTAAAATGTACGTTTTAAATTTGGTTTTTAAGAAATTTTACCGTATATTTTGTTTCGGTTTCATATCGGTGACCCTGATTGTTTTCATCAATTCCTATTGATCAGCCTTGTTCGTTCAATCTTGCCTTGCTTTGAGATTCGTGCCTGGATTCGTAGCTCATTTCTTTGTCGAATCTATCTAGCCTCGAAAGGTGAGCACTCACTCACGATTAACGTTCTTTTATTTATTAAATTTGATTTCGATTGAAACGACAATTGAAATATGCTGCTGTTAGTTAAGTACACTGTTATATATGTCATTGCCTATATCAGTTCACCTGTGACATCTGACACCATTATTTGTTAATTATTTATGCGATGATAATACAGTTTGGCTGATAATTGATTGATTGTTAATATTTATATTGGATGTTAAATTGTTAATGTTAAAATGATAAACAGTATGAAATTGAACTTGATATAGGATAATTAAGTGTTAAATTTGATTTACTGACATTTGTATAATATGACCCCTTTAACTGTTGAATTTATTGACACGTAGGATTTGTTTAATTACACTTTGAACCACTGAATGTACGTTGTTAAATTGATGATGTATGAAATTGAAATTGAATGACAAGTGAAAACCGTAATGTAATAATCTTTAATCTACATGAAATGATAGTGTAGATTCTAGAAATAATTATATTAATTCGTACAAATAACAATGCGAATTAATACGGTTATTTCGGGATTATTTGAATTGATTATTTGATTGATATTGATTGTTGTTATTGTTTGTTTATTTACTTTGACACCATCTCAGTTATCACACTGCAAGTTCCCTTTGCTATGTTTTGATTTTAAATTGAATTGGAATCGGGTTGAAATGATAAATACCCAAATTAAACTTTGACCTTAGATATAGAGAATTAAATAAAAACCCGATTGGTCAATAATTTGATTTAAAAATAAATAAAGATTTTATTTGAATAAATAATATGGTTTTGAAATGAAGTTGAAATTTGAAGTTTAATGAAAGGAAAATGTTAATATTTAATAAATCTGAAACAAACAATGTAATTGTTGAAAGAAGGTTGTTTAATTTGAGAAATGATTGAATTAAGTTTGAAATGATTTAATAATTAAGTTTGAAATTATAATTAAGTTTGAAACAATTAAACTTTGAAATGATTTAATAATTAAGTTTGAAATTATAATTAAGTTTGAAACAATTAAACTTTGAAATGATTTAATAGTTAAGTTTGAAATTATAATTAAGTTTGAAATTATTAAACTTTGAAATTATTTAATAATTAAGTTTTGAATTATTTAATAATGAATTATTTAATGATTAAATAAAATTGAATTCTTAATAAGAAAAATTGAACTTTTGAATAAGTGAATTTTACTTCGTAAATAATTGAAATTGAGTTTCTTTATTAATTAAGTTTTGGAAAATTATTTAAGTAAGTAAATAAGTGAAATGGAATTTCTTTAACAAGAAATGAAAATGTGATTAATGTAAGACTTGAAATGTAAAGAATTTGATTTGATGAATTTAATTTAATTAAATTTGTAAGTTTTGATTTAATGAAGTTGAATTTAAGAAATTGATTTAATGATTAGGAAATTTAATAGAAATTGTTTTGAATGATAAATTAATTTAACGATATTGAATGAAATTGATAAATGAATTTAAATTGATTTGAATGTTAAATAGAATTTATTTAAATGATTTCGGAATGAAACTTATATACGAACTTGAATCAATATTTGAATTGTTTTAAATAGAAATTGAAATTGAATTATAAGATTTTGAAACGGAAAATTTGAAGTTTTGAAACGAAAATTTGGAAATTGTTTTAGAAAGACAAATGAAATGTTGATTTACGAATTCTATTTGAAATTTGTTTGATTTGGTTTTTGAAATATATAAACGACCAATCGGTGTAATAATTACGAAAGTTATTAAAGAGACCGGGATCAGTAATGGATATACTCTCTATCTGAACCGAAACCACTTTAATAACTATACGCGGAGTGTTGATCCAGAACGAAGTGGATGGTTTTGGTGAACGCGTTGACTGAAGAAAGAGAACGATATTGGATGACCCCTGACATGACTAAAACAGGAGCCGCGCCGGGCCATTGAGGATCGCCATCTCTAGCGGACACACTTCTTCAATACCATATCTATTACTTTTGTGATTCGATTTGGGTGCACCCCTCGATTTGGGAGTGTTGTTTCGCGGTGTTGGGGTAGTAGCTGCTATGCCCAACATCAGTCCGGATCAGGCAACTACTAGTATCCTAGTTGGTATCGCCTCATGTACCTTGTCATACTGATTATCCTATTCGCGACCACTACGATTTTGATTTGTACCTTTAGTATATGGATTGCCCTCTGGTGACTTCCGGTTTTGGTGAAACTACGGTCTTGTATATGCTTTTGGGAATAAAAATGTGTTAAGGGTGGAATGGGCCATGACTTAACGCTATTTTGATATCTTTTTATATTACTGATAGACATTATCTACTTAGCGTACATTACTACATAGTAGATAGTTTAACGGATCCTTAAAGGATGGTTATTCCAAACATCCTTTGAGTTACTTGTATTTCAATTGCTATTTCACTTGAGTTGGATTTATTAATATAAGAATGTTAATCCTGACTCGAGTATCTTGTGTTTTTGCTTTACGCTCGGGTCAGACTGAGTGATCCAGTATTCGAGACTCACCATTGGAGTTGGAGCTTTGCTTGAAGTTCCAGCCATCTATTCTGCTTTCAGTATTCGATGATTCCAGTGATGTATTCTGATTTGTATCTGATGTATCGTATTACTCTTCTATTGTAAACTCTGATGTATTTTATATATTCATATAGTAGCTTCATGAACTACTATCTCTTTTATTTCCGCTGCATTTATTACTCTGTGTCTGTGATCTGTGATTATATCTATTTACTGTATATGTTCAGTTTTGCCAAATTTAAATTAACAACGCGGTATTTTGAGAAATTCAACTCCGGCATGAGTGTCTACCTTTACACTTATAATGGATGCGAATGGTCCAAACTGTATCGGGTCGTTACAGTTGGTATCAGAGCTTTGGTAGCTCTAGGCAAAACTTAACATATAGGGTAAATGTATTTACAGAATCACTCTCATTCGAGTTTCAATCTCTTCCTTTGACTCAATTCCTTTGAAATTTTGGAACGTTCCCTCAGTTCCGAAATTCATTCGTGTCCCTCACTATTCGTCTTCTTTCAATTCCGGAGCACCCCATAACTTCTTTTTGAATGATATTTATAATAGATCGGCGGTCTCGCCAATCTTCGAATGATTCGTAAAGGATTAAACTCCTTTACAATAGACATCGATTTACCGGAGATTTCTGTATCCTCGGTTTACGATGCTATCTATTCCCTGCTATACCTAAATTCCATCTCTTGAGATCGAGTGTTGATTTACCTCGGAATTCAGCATCGATCTTATTCTTGAAGTTACGGACGACTCGGTTAAGGTTGCCCGTGAATTAAATAAACTCATCCATCTCCCGATTGTGGAAATTGAATTATCTTATCTTCTGTTTCAAACTTATTTTTCGAATCAAAATTCTCTTTGATTTGAGTCCATCAAATTTGAATCTCTATCTTTGCTTTGAAATCTATTCTTATATAGTCGAGCGAGGAAGTGTAATTTTAAATTAACATTTAAAATGTTTAAAATATATTGTGTTGTTTGAGTTGTTGATGTTGATTTGGGTTTCCGATCGATTCGTCTGATCAACGCTATCGATAGGATTTCCAAAACACTTGAACAGAGCAAACTGACACAATATTACTTTCAAACTTGGAAAATGAAATAAATTTGTTTGATTATATTGTAAAAATATAAGTAAATTTTCTGGAATCTAATAAGTTAATTAAATTGGTTATTTGAAATGATAATATTTGATTATCATTTATTGTTCTAAATAAATTTATAAATACGGTTTATAAATTGATTTGGAATTTGAAATGAATTTAATTCAGAAGCTTGAGAAATTAGTTTCCGGTGATTTCGAACTTTGGTTTTAAAATTTTAAAGTATATGGTATTGAAAGTATTTTCGAACAGAAATTGTTTTCAAAGAATTTTTAAAATGTTGAAATCAGTGCTCTCCTCTTTGTCGCTGGAAAATAATTTCGGTGATGGCGGCCGCATCATCGATATTCATTTTCGAGTTTTGAATTAGAGATACTATTTTGTAGCTTTGCTACGGTTTTATTTTGAAAAAAATTATGATTTGAATTTCTTCAGTATAATTTGATTTATATATATATAGGAATCTTATTTTAAAAATTTAATTTGATTTGATATAAATATATTATATATATCTCTAAATTGTTTAAAAGTTAATCGGAAATCTAATTCTTAAATTTTGTTAAAGAATGATTTTAATTATAAATAAAACCAAAATTTGGAATAAATATTTAAACTTGAATAATTGAATTAGGAAATTTTATTTGTATATTGTTCAACTGCATTCTAATACAACTTACCTAAATCATTCAGAAGTTGAATATGTGATTGGATAATATATAAGATAAATTGAATTTATAAATAAAATTTGAGTGTTTATAATAAATGTTATACACTAAATTTTGATTATAAAGATGTTAATTGAGTTAGATAGGATAATAAATAAAACTCAGTTAATAATGAAATAAATTTGTTTTGAAAGAATTAATAAATTGAAATTTGATCAACTTATGAAAATACCTTGAATTTAAAAGAAATTAATAAATGTAAACTAATTTAAATCGAAACTTTTATGGTTTAAATTAATTTATATGGGTTAAATATATGTGAGTAGATATATTTAGTAGAATAAATTTAACAATAATTTGTAATAAAGAAGAATTTAAATTGCTGAAAAAAAAAAGATTATAATAAGAGACTATTCAAATTCATGGTTTTAGAAATTGTAAATTTAGGATAATTGGATAATAAGATAATGAATTTAGAAATAGTTGAAATTGATTTTAGTGAAATCAAATGGATTAAATAAATTATTGAATATCAATTAATTTAAATTTGAGTCTATATGGTTTAAATTAATTGTTGTTTTGTATTTCAAATCTGTTTTCTTTCTGGTTGTTTCTATTCTCCTACCTCGTTCCTTTTCGGGGACGAAAAGTTTTGAGTGGGGGAGAGTGTAACGACCCGTAAATTTCAACCGTTTTAATAACGTAATTAGTTGAAATTTTGTGAAATTTTAAAAGATAAAATTTTGAAATAAAAATTTAATATTTGGAATACGTCTAGTTAAACATAGCAACTGGTAAATTTTCGTCCGAAAATACGAAAGTTTATTTCGCGCGTAAATTCACTTCAATTTAATCAGTTAAAAAGTAATGAAAATAAAATGTTTTCGGAACCTAAATATTTTTACATAGAAAAATTCTAAACCATCTTCTGAGCAAGATGTCAGTTGGTCGTTTTTCAAAATTTGGACATCTATTGCTCCGTCGTTCTTATTTTCTAGAAAATAGCAGTATTCTGGTACCGATATCAATTTTTATCGGATGATCGTACCACTGATATTTGTATACCGTTTTGATCGTCTCGTCGTGCTGACCACTGTGGTATATTCATTTCTATGTTTTGAAGTTACGGTACGCTGCGAAATTGGTAAAACAATTTTCCGTATCGGTAGTCGTTTTAAACCTTTTCGTTTTCCTTACGACTATTCGTTACTATTGCATTTATATCTTTTGAATATAACTTCTGCCTGTTCATTCATTTCATTTATTGGCTCATTTTGGAAATGTAGATTTTATATTAATTGTACCGTTGCTTTCATATTTTGAATTGTTCATTTCCTTGGTTACTGCAAAAATTTTGAAGTACTGTCTCCCCTTCATTTTGTTCTCGGCTTCACCACAACTTCTTCCCTCTTCATTTTGCCTTGCCATCTTTCTTTCCACTGGAAGCCAACCCACAAAGCCATCTCCTTTCCTTTTCCCTTCCACCCATGCTCGGCCTTCACCATCCCTCCCCCTCCGCCTGGACCGAGCACCAAACCCGACGCCATGTAGCCTCCCATGCCACGTCATCTGTCCTTCCACCGAGCCTCCCATGCCACGTGAGTCACCCACCACCGAAGCTTCAAGCACATGCCGGCGCAACCAAGCAACCACTCTCCATGCACCTCCTTGCAAACCAATCCCAGATCCGCGTCACTCGATCTCCGTCGCCACCGACCACTTGCGTCACCGCCACAAGCTCACCGGCCGAGCATCTCCTTTCCAGCCGTGCTGTAACGACCCGCCATTTTGGACCATTCGCGTCCATTATAAGTGAATAGGTAGACACTCATGCCGGAGTTGAATTGCTCAAAATACCGCGTTGTTAATTTAAATTGGCAAAACTGAACATATACAGTAAATAGATATAATCACAGATCACAGACACAGAGTAATAAATGTAGCGGAAATAAAAGAGATAGTAGTTCATGAAGCTACTATATGAATATATAAAATACATCAGAGTTTACAACAGAAGGGTAATACGATACATCAGATACAAATCAGAATACATCACTGGAATCATCGGATACTGAAAGCAGAATAGATGGCTGGATCTTCAAGCAAAGCTCCAACTCCAATGGTGAGTCGAATACTGGATCACCCAGTCTGACCCGAGCGTAAAGCAAAAACACAAGACACTCGAGTCAGGATTAACATTCTTATATTAATAAATCCAACTCAAGTGAAATAGCAATTGAAATACAAGTAACTCAAAGGATGTTGGAATAACCATCCTTTAAGGATCCGTCAAACTATCTACTATGTAGTAATGTACGATAAGTAGATAATGTCTATCAGTAATATAAAGATATCAAAGTAGGGTTAAGCAGGGCCCATACACCTCTTAACCTGTTTATTCCCAAAAGCATATACAAGACCGTAGTTTCCCCAAAACCGGAAGTCACCAGAGGGGCAATCCATATACTAAAGGTACAAATCAAAATCGTAGTGGTCGCGAATAGGATAATCAGTATGACAAGGTACATGAGGCGATACCAACTAGGATTGTAATACCCCAAGATTTTGAGGAAAATTCTTTTAATAAATGATTAAAATTCTGGGGGAAAATCAGAATTATTATATAGGTGGGATTTTCAGTGGTGCAAGGTTGTGTGCACGTGCACACTAGTTAGGGCACTAAGAGAAAATCCAGAATTCCTGGATAATAAAACAAGGAAGGAAAACATTTAGATAAAATGTTTTAAATAAAGAAAATATAGACTTAGACATGAGTATTAAAAATTCCTGAGGATGTGTGTATATATATATATCTATATATATGCCTATGTATGACTTGTCTGGAAATTTAGACAGAAGAAAACATTGATTTACAATGAATAAGTGAAATTTTAAATAGGTGTAGAAATGCACATAAGTATGCACATGTTTTCTGCAAATAAATGGTTAAAATTAAATTAACACCCATGGTTGTATAAATATATATATATCCAGATATTATGGAGCAGAAAATAAATAAAGGAAACACTAAAATAGTAAGAACTAAAGTGCAAGAAAGCAAATGTACATAGGCAGAAAAATAGAAAGTCACACCATTATCATGTTTGAGGTAAATATAATAAAAATACTTAAAGTTATCACTTTCTGAAAAGGAAGGAAAATAGGCACAATTTAGTCTTGTTTTAAATATTGGCCGGGACATTAAGGGTTAGGAGGGAAGGAATGAGCAATGCCTTATGCATGATTCTGGTCTGGGCTAAAATAGGGATTTTGCATCACCAAAACCCTAGACAGAACCCTTATTTAAACCAAGAGCCCAATCAGAAAACTGCTCCCTCTCACTAATTAATTAACCTAAGGAAGAAGAGGAAGATAAGGCTAAAGATTTGAAGGGTTTTCTGGTTTGAGTTTGTGTAAGCAGTTAGGTGAGTATCCTCACTCATATACATGGCATTAAGACCTGGGATTAGGCAGCCAAGCTTTTATATGATATATTTTGCATGTTTTGATTTACAAACTATGTTGGCTGCTGATGGTTTCATGAATGTTTGATGAGATATGACCTGCTATGCTGGATGTATAACTTTGTTGTTCTATTTTCATCTCTGTATATTATACCAAAACCTTAAGGAACATATATCAGAGTATTTGTAACTAGTTTGAATAATGGCTTAAGACAAAGAATGAAAAGATAAAGAAAACTATGAGCTGCACATACATTGGTATGGTGCTGAGGCTTGAAAGATTGGTTAAGGGTGCAATGGAGTTTTTCTCTCTAAGTGCTGAGCCCTAAACTAAACAGAAATTTACAAGCCTAAAAACTATGTTTAAACAAGATTGAAGATCTGACTAAATATAGTTGCTTGCAAAATCAAAATAAACTCTATAGAGCCATGTATTTATTCTCAGTTGCAAACATTCTGGTATATGCTTGAACAGGGTGTTAATATGCTAAATAATGTGAGATGGAATGACTGGGGTGTTGAACCTCTAGAATGTAACCTTTAACTTGCTTGCAATGTTATGTCTACAAGGTAATTAGGATGTTTCATGAGTACAGGTGGTATGTACACCTAGCTATCATTGATAGAATGAACCTAAATACACTTAGTGATGTAACTAAGGATTTTGTGCCAAGAAGGCTGCTGGAATGCTTGTCCTATTTGAAGTAGACAAGTTGGCACATGGCTTGTTTAAGTCCTGAGATCTTTGTGCCATAATGTTAATTAGTTCATGGCAATGTGTCCCTTTGATTCCTTATAGCAGATGAGGCCAGGAATTTATAAGAAAAAGAAAAGGCAACCTAGTAGTTCCAGATAGAAGTTGTTTTATTGCATATGTTTGCTCTTATGTATTGTACATGATAATACCGGTCTAGTATGCATAGTATATTTATGCTGTATCCTTAGCTTAATATCATGGATATGTTAGAAATGCTCACACCAGATCATAGATCTGACCCTTATTGCTCATGGCACATGGGGGTGTCTCATTTATAATGAGGCAGCCACTAATGCTTTTGCAGGTTATGATGGAGCTAAGTAAGCAAGATTAAAAAGATATGGAATAGAGGATGCTAAGATATTTAGAAATAAAAGCTAGAAAGTGTTAATTTATGCATGTATTTCCCTGATTAATATGGCTATCTAAATGTATTAAGTAGGAAGAACTTGTAAGAGACATGTGATATGTTGTTTCTGGTTGTTTCTGAATTGGTATGTGCTAAGGATCTTGATATTAAACAGATTTGAAAACCTATTTGCTAAAGTTGTTTTGATTTTGAGGAAAACCTGGATTTTAAAGCATAATTATTTTATGATGATCTCAGTAATCCTGAGTTCTTTCAAAAAGAATAAAGATATATATATAGAAAATTATTTTGAGCACACCCAGAAAAGAATTAAACTGCTATATCTTAGATTTATAATATTGACATAAGTCCAGATGCAAGAAAAAGTGTTTATACCCTGAAGGTGTATTTTTAAAAAGAGAAGTATGATTAGGAAGAACAATATATATCTGATCACAAATGTCTGATTCATACAAATATATATATACATGCTTTTGAAAAGGAAAGGTATCAATGTTTTGTGTATAATCTGGGTTTTAAAAATGCAAACAAAAGACTGGCCAGGGTAACCATATGGTTAGGCCATAGGTCAGGCCAAATGTTTCACTTCAGATCAATGAAGCAAGGGAACATTTGAGCTCAGTTTTCTGGAAAAAGAACAAAAAAACACTGACATGTACATGTATATCAGTGTACATGTTGATATTGGGCAAAAATATAAATGGAAATTCTTAAAACAGTTGTAAGAATGGGTTTAAAAATAGTTATGCAAGAAAAATTGTTTTGTATGTTAGGTTATAGGCAAAAATTAAATATATATATGTACAATTATAGGTAGGTATCAGATTTCAGCCATACAGGAGAAAATAAGAAAAAAAAAGGAAAGACAAAAATTGTGTTTGAACCGACCAGCATAGTACTCGAACCAGTGACCTTGTATGAATAAGTTAGGCGCGTTTCCATTACGCCTAGATGTTGCTTGTGTTCTCTTAGGATCCACTTTCTTTTAACCTGAGTTTGATAATATTCAGACTTTAAGAAAATCATCTATATTATAAGCTTGCTTTCCACTGATTATTGTTTGATCATTTCTTAAGTTTAATAACAGCCTAAAGAACATGTTTTCAGTAGACACTATAGTCAAAAATCAGGATACATTAAGTTTTAATTTAAAAAGGGAATTTATCACATTTATGCAAATTTAAAAAGGATTTCTACTTATTATCATGCTCTGATTCAAGTAGAATGTAACATAGATATCTTCATATATGTATGTTAAAAATGATTTAGAATTAAAACAATATTTCTATATTGTGAAAGATCCTGGATATATTTTTGTTCATTAGAGAAAAGAAAAATGACCCCGGGAAATATATTTGTAATAGATGATATATCTATATATCATCTCTAAAAAAAAAAAAAATCACCAATAAAATTAGTGTGAAATTAGGAGGGTCATTTCATTTGGTATCAGAGCTATGTTTTAATTAACATAGCAAACTGTTTGTATGCTTATGTTTATACTAGGTTGTTTGTATATTTGACTGTTTATAAGTATTCCCTGAATATATGTATGTGTGTGACATACACAATGATTAAATAGGAAAGATACAATCAATTTAAAAATTAAAGCTAAGTGTTATAAACTAATAAGATGAAATACATATACTTTTAGAAATATGGTAGGAAGAGGGTCTCATCATCAAGGAGGATCTAGCACACCACAAATGCTTGACATGCAGGAATTTGTGAGAGTTTTGAGAGATGGAATTGGGCACAGACCTGAGAACCCACATGAGGAGCTCTCCAAGTTAGTGAAGACTTATACCAACTTGGGAGGCAAGAGCTTTGAAGGAACTGAAAGTGTAATGGAGATTCAAGCATGGCTGAGGACATTAGAGAGGATCTTCACTGATATGCAACTAGATGACCAAAGGAAGAGGCAAGTGGCCTCAAGGCAATTAAAAGGTGCAGCTTTGAGTTGGTGGGAGGTGATCATAGCTGGCCGGAATGAAAATGATATTAATTGGAATCAATTTAAGGAAATGTTAGAGGCAAGGTTTGTTCCAGCCTCAGCAAAAACCACTTTACTTGAGGAGTTCATCAAACTTAGACAGGGGACTATGAATGTCACAGAATACACCCAGAAGTTTGAAGGATTGTCTACCTATGGGGCAATGTTAGTGGCTGATGAAGCATCCAAAAATGATAGATACATCAAGGGATTGAACCCAGGGCTTAGCAGGGCTATATTACCTTATGCTGACAGAACTTTTGATCAAGTGATAGATTTGGCTCTGAAGATTGAGCAGCATGACAAGGAAAGAGATAAGTTCAGGAACTTCAAAAACAATAGCAACAAGAAGAACAAAGGAAAGTACCACCCTTATGATAAGAAGAAAGGAGAGGCAGATGGTAAGAAGGCAGTAGATGCAAAACCCAATGAAGCTAAAAGAAAAATAGTTTGCAACCATTGTGGGAAAGAAGGCCATATTAAGCCAAGATGCCCAGAGCTTAAAGGGGGAGCTTTCAAATGCTATCTATGTGGGAAGGAAGGGCATATGAAAAGAAATTGCCCATATTACAAGCAACAGGGGAAAGTAGCAAACCTGGAAGGTAGGGGCAAGGCCATAATTGAGGCAAATGCTGAAAACCATGGTCAAGTGGAAGGTACACTATTTATTTGTACCATACCTTTAGCTGTAATATATGATACCGGGGCAACCCACTCACTCATTTCCCATGAAATAGTTAAAAGGTTGAAAATGAACTGCATTTTGGCTGAAGTACCTCTGTTAATACAAAGCCCTTTAGGAAGTTCTAGTGTATTAGATATGATCTGTGTGGATGTGAATTTGAACATAGGAGGAAACACATTTGTTTCCAATTTATATGTTCTAAACTTCCCAAATATAGGAGTTATATTAGGGGCAGATTGGCTAAGACAATTCAAAGCCATAATTGACCTAGATGCATCCACCATTTCACTACAAAATTCTAAAGGCCAAAGGGTTACAATTCTATGTGAACCTATCAAAGAAAACAGTCTAAATCATTTAATTGAATTAGAAAATAATCCCAAGGAAATAGCTATTGATGAAATCCCCATAGTTAAAGAATACTTGGATGTATTTGGGGAAGTAAAAGGTGTCTCACACCATAGACCTGTTGAATTCCAGATTAACCTTATGCCTGGGGCTAGCCCAGTTATCAAAAAGCCTACAAGGATGGGGCCAAGTGAATTAAAAGAGCTAAAGAACCAGCTGGAAGAATTAGAAGCCAAGGGGTTTATAAGGCCAAGTAATTCATGCTGGGGTGCTCCTGTAGTATTTGTTAAAAAGCATGATGGTACTTTAAGAATGTGTATAGATTACAGAGAATTAAACAAAGTAACCATCAAAAACAAATACCCATTACCCAGGATAGATGATCTCTTTGATCAACTCAGTGGAGCTAAAGTGTTTTCTAGGCTAGACTTGGCATCTGGGTTTCATCAGATGAAGGTTGAGGAATCAAGTATTAAATATACAGCATTCAACACAAGATATGGTTTGTATGAGTTTCTGGTTATGCCATTTGGGCTAACAAATGCCCCTTCTTACTTTGTAGACCTAATGAATAGGATATTCAGAGATTACTTAGACAAGTTTGTTCTGATTTTTATAGATGATATTCTAATCTACTCTAAAACAATAGAGGAACATGAGAACCACTTACATTTGGTCTTATCTAGATTAAGAGAAAAAGATTTGAAAGCAAAGTTCTCTAAGTGTGTGTTCTGGCAGGAGGAAGTACACTTTCTTGGACATGTTGTCTCTGCAAGAGGAATTTCTGTAAACCCCAATAAGATAGTAGCAATCCAAGCATGGAAGAAGCCTAACAATGTTAGTGAAGTTAGGTCATTCATGGGGATGGCAGGATACTATAGGAGGTTCATACAAGGATTTTCTAAAATAGCAATGCCACTCACTAACCTGACTAGGAAGAACCAAAAGTTTATATGGACTGATAAGTGTGAACAAGCTTTCACCCAGATCAAGGAGGCTTTGGTAAAATCACCAGTGTTGAGAGTACCAGAAGGCAATGAGGGATTGGTTGTATATACAGATGCATGTGGGTCAGGGCTAGGGGCTGTGTTGATGCAGCAAGATCAGGTCATAGCCTATGCATCTAGACAACTAAAACCCCATGAAACAAGATATGCAACTCATGATCTTGAGTTGGCAGCAGTAGTTTATGCCTTAAAGCTCTGGAGGCATTATTTATTGGGTGCAAAGTTCATTTTATACACTGATCACAAGGCCTTAAAATATCTCTTTTCACAAAAAGATTTAAATATGAGACAACACAGATGGGTTGAATTTCTTGCTGCTTATGACTTAGATATACTTTATACACCAGGCAAGGCTAATAAAGTGGCAGATGCATTGAGTAGGCAGCATGCAAAAATGGCCATGTTAATGATGGAGGAGTTTAGAGATTTGACCATGCTCACTGATTTGGAAATAGATGAGAACAGTGGGATAAGTATGGAGATAATTGAGGAAGAGAAGAGTAAAGGAAGGTTAAGTTTAATTACTTTACAATCAAATTTGGCCTTGAAGGTGGCAAAAATGCAAGAAGAAGATCAAGACTTAGCAGAAAAGAGGTCTCTCCTATTAAAGAAGGAAGAAGTGAAGGACTATCACATAGATGTAAAAGGATACTTAAGGTACAAGGGAAGGATGTGTGTCCCAAACATCATAGAATTGAAAGAAGAAATCCTTAATGAGTACCATAGGAGCAAATATTCCATACATCCAGGCAGCACCAAAATGTACCAAAATTTAAAAAGGGATTATTGGTGGAAGGGAATGAAGTCTGATGTAGCCAGATATGTTGCTAAGTGCATGGTTTGTCAACAAATAAAAGCTGAGACCCAAAGACCTTCAGGGTTATTGCAGCCACTTAGCATACCACAGTGGAAGTGGGAAGACATATCTATGGATTTCATAGATGGCCTTCCTAGATCCAAGAGGGGAAATACAAGTATTTGGGTGATTGTAGATAGGCTGACTAAAGTAGCCCACTTCATACCAGTGAAAGCAGACAGAAATGCACCTAGGTTAGCCCAAATTTTTATGAGAGAAGTGGTAAAACTGCATGGTGTCCCTAAAACTATAGTGAGTGATAGGGATACAATCTTCACTTCAAGATTCTGGAAGAGCTTCCAAGAAGCTATGGGGAGTGAATTGTGCCTAAGCACTGCTTATCACCCCCAATCAGATGGGCAAACAGAAGTGGTAAACAAGATTTTAGAAGATTTGCTTAGAGCATGTGTGTTAGACTTTGGAGGAAATTGGGAGGACCACCTCCATTTGGCTGAGTTCACATACAATAATAGCCACCAAAGTACAATTGGAATGGCACCCTTTGAAGCCCTATATGGGAAACCATGTCTATCACCTATGTGTTGGGCTGAGGCAGGAGAGAAAGCTATCCTAGGGCCAGAATATGTCAAAGACATCACAGAGAAAATAGGACTGGTGAGAAAGAGGATGGCAGTAGCTCAAGATAGGCAAAAGAAGTATGCTGATGCAAAGAGGAAGTCAGTGGAATTCAAAGTAGGTGATTATGTCTTTATTAAGGTTTCACCAATGAAGAAAGTCTTGAGATTTGGCAAGCAGGGGAAACTCAGACCCAGATATGTTGGACCATACAAGATTTTGGAAAGGATAGGCTCACTAGCCTATAAACTGGAGCTTCCAGAGAAGATGAGTGCAATGCACAATGTGTTTCATGTGTCACAACTAAGGAGATGGGTACATGACAAGGAGGAAATCTTAGAAAAGCCTACTGAAGTTCAGATTAATCCAGATCTAATCTATGAAAAAGAGCCAGTAGGAATTGTGGCAAGGGAAGAAAAGAAATTAAGAAACAAGACATTGAAGCTTGTAAAAATTCAATGGAGTATAGATCCTAGTGATTGTACTTGGGAGCTAGAGGATAAAATCAGAATGGATTACCCTAGGCTCTTTGCAAATTTGAAAGGTAAATTCTTAGATTACTAAGAAAATTTGATATGTATGATAGACAGTGACTATTTGAATTGCTCATGCATATTTGAATAATTTTCCTAAGAAAATAGGAGTACTCAAAGAATATGTTGTGAATTGTGAGGGCACAATTCCTAAAAGTAGGGGTGATTGTAATACCCCAAGATTTTGAGGAAAATTCTTTTAATAAATGATTAAAATTCTGGGGGAAAATCAGAATTATTATATAGGTGGGATTTTCAGTGGTGCAAGGTTGTGTGCATGTGTGCACGTGCACACTAGTTAGGGCACTAAGAGAAAATCCAGAATTCCTGGATAATAAAACAAGGAAGGAAAACATTTAGATAAAATGTTTTAAATAAAGAAAATATAGACTTAGACATGAGTATTAAAAATTCCTGAGGATGTGTGTATATATATATATCTATATATATGCCTATGTATGACTTGTCTGGAAATTTAGACAGAAGAAAACATTGATTTACAATGAATAAGTGAAATTTTAAATAGGTGTAGAAATGCACATAAGTATGCACATGTTTTCTGCAAATAAATGGTTAAAATTAAATTAACACCCATGGTTGTATAAATATATATATATCCAGATATTATGGAGCAGAAAATAAATAAAGGAAACACTAAAATAGTAAGAACTAAAGTGCAAGAAAGCAAATGTACATAGGCAGAAAAATAGAAAGTCACACCATTATCATGTTTGAGGTAAATATAATAAAAATACTTAAAGTTATCACTTTCTGAAAAGGAAGGAAAATAGGCACAATTTAGTCTTGTTTTAAATATTGGCCGGGACATTAAGGGTTAGGAGGGAAGGAATGAGCAATGCCTTATGCATGATTCTGGTCTGGGCTAAAATAGGGATTTTGCATCACCAAAACCCTAGACAGAACCCTTATTTAAACCAAGAGCCCAATCAGAAAACTGCTCCCTCTCACTAATTAATTAACCTAAGGAAGAAGAGGAAGATAAGGCTAAAGATTTGAAGGGTTTTCTGGTTTGAGTTTGTGTAAGCAGTTAGGTGAGTATCCTCACTCATATACATGGCATTAAGACCTGGGATTAGGCAGCCAAGCTTTTATATGATATATTTTGCATGTTTTGATTTACAAACTATGTTGGCTGCTGATGGTTTCATGAATGTTTGATGAGATATGACCTGCTATGCTGGATGTATAACTTTGTTGTTCTATTTTCATCTCTGTATATTATACCAAAACCTTAAGGAACATATATCAGAGTATTTGTAACTAGTTTGAATAATGGCTTAAGACAAAGAATGAAAAGATAAAGAAAACTATGAGCTGCACATACATTGGTATGGTGCTGAGGCTTGAAAGATTGGTTAAGGGTGCAATGGAGTTTTTCTCTCTAAGTGCTGAGCCCTAAACTAAACAGAAATTTACAAGCCTAAAAACTATGTTTAAACAAGATTGAAGATCTGACTAAATATAGTTGCTTGCAAAATCAAAATAAACTCTATAGAGCCATGTATTTATTCTCAGTTGCAAACATTCTGGTATATGCTTGAACAGGGTGTTAATATGCTAAATAATGTGAGATGGAATGACTGGGGTGTTGAACCTCTAGAATGTAACCTTTAACTTGCTTGCAATGTTATGTCTACAAGGTAATTAGGATGTTTCATGAGTACAGGTGGTATGTACACCTAGCTATCATTGATAGAATGAACCTAAATACACTTAGTGATGTAACTAAGGATTTTGTGCCAAGAAGGCTGCTGGAATGCTTGTCCTATTTGAAGTAGACAAGTTGGCACATGGCTTGTTTAAGTCCTGAGATCTTTGTGCCATAATGTTAATTAGTTCATGGCAATGTGTCCCTTTGATTCCTTATAGCAGATGAGGCCAGGAATTTATAAGAAAAAGAAAAGGCAACCTAGTAGTTCCAGATAGAAGTTGTTTTATTGCATATGTTTGCTCTTATGTATTGTACATGATAATACCGGTCTAGTATGCATAGTATATTTATGCTGTATCCTTAGCTTAATATCATGGATATGTTAGAAATGCTCACACCAGATCATAGATCTGACCCTTATTGCTCATGGCACATGGGGGTGTCTCATTTATAATGAGGCAGCCACTAATGCTTTTGCAGGTTATGATGGAGCTAAGTAAGCAAGATTAAAAAGATATGGAATAGAGGATGCTAAGATATTTAGAAATAAAAGCTAGAAAGTGTTAATTTATGCATGTATTTCCCTGATTAATATGGCTATCTAAATGTATTAAGTAGGAAGAACTTGTAAGAGACATGTGATATGTTGTTTCTGGTTGTTTCTGAATTGGTATGTGCTAAGGATCTTGATATTAAACAGATTTGAAAACCTATTTGCTAAAGTTGTTTTGATTTTGAGGAAAACCTGGATTTTAAAGCATAATTATTTTATGATGATCTCAGTAATCCTGAGTTCTTTCAAAAAGAATAAAGATATATATATAGAAAATTATTTTGAGCACACCCAGAAAAGAATTAAACTGCTATATCTTAGATTTATAATATTGACATAAGTCCAGATGCAAGAAAAAGTGTTTATACCCTGAAGGTGTATTTTTAAAAAGAGAAGTATGATTAGGAAGAACAATATATATCTGATCACAAATGTCTGATTCATACAAATATATATATACATGCTTTTGAAAAGGAAAGGTATCAATGTTTTGTGTATAATCTGGGTTTTAAAAATGCAAACAAAAGACTGGCCAGGGTAACCATATGGTTAGGCCATAGGTCAGGCCAAATGTTTCACTTTAGATCAATGAAGCAAGGGAACATTTGAGCTCAGTTTTCTGGAAAAAGAACAAAAAAACACTGACATGTACATGTATATCAGTGTACATGTTGATATTGGGCAAAAATATAAATGGAAATTCTTAAAACAGTTGTAAGAATGGGTTTAAAAATAGTTATGCAAGAAAAATTGTTTTGTATGTTAGGTTATAGGCAAAAATTAAATATATATATGTACAATTATAGGTAGGTATCAGATTTCAGCCATACAGGAGAAAATAAGAAAAAAAAAGGAAAGACAAAAATTGTGTTTGAACCGACCAGCATAGTACTCGAACCAGTGACCTTGTATGAATAAGTTAGGCGCGTTTCCATTACGCCTAGATGTTGCTTGTGTTCTCTTAGGATCCACTTTCTTTTAACCTGAGTTTGATAATATTCAGACTTTAAGAAAATCATCTATATTATAAGCTTGCTTTCCACTGATTATTGTTTGATCATTTCTTAAGTTTAATAACAGCCTAAAGAACATGTTTTCAGTAGACACTATAGTCAAAAATCAGGATACATTAAGTTTTAATTTAAAAAGGGAATTTATCACATTTATGCAAATTTAAAAAGGATTTCTACTTATTATCATGCTCTGATTCAAGTAGAATGTAACATAGATATCTTCATATATGTATGTTAAAAATGATTTAGAATTAAAACAATATTTCTATATTGTGAAAGATCCTGGATATATTTTTGTTCATTAGAGAAAAGAAAAATGACCCCGGGAAATATATTTGTAATAGATGATATATCTATATATCATCTCTAAAAAAAAAAAAAAATCACCAATAAAATTAGTGTGAAATTAGGAGGGTCATTTCAAGGATACTAGTAGTTGCGTGATCCGGACTGATGTTGGGCATAGCAGCAACTACCCCAACACCGCGAAACAACACTCCCAAATCGAGGGGTGCACCCAAATCGAATCACAAAAGTAATAGATAAGGTATCGAAGAAGTGTGTCCGCTAGAGATGGCGATCCTCAATGGCCCGGCGCGGCTCCTGTTTTAGTCATGTCAGGGGTCATCCAAAATCGTTCTCTTTCTTCAGTCAACGCGTTCACCAAAATCATCCACTTCGTTCTGGATCAACACTCCGCGTATAATTATTAAAGTGGTTTCGGTTCAGATAGAGAGTATATCCATTACCGATCCCGGTCTCTTTAATAACTTTCGTAATTATTACACCGATTGGTCGTTTATTTATTTCAAAACCAAATCAATATCAATTTTAATTTAAATTCGTAAATCAATATTTCATTTGTCTTTCGAAATCAATTTCCAAAATTTTCGTTTCAAAACTTCTAATTTACCATTTCAAAATCTTATAAATCAAATTCAAACTTTATTTAAAACAATTCAAATATTGATTCAAGTTCGTATATAGGTTTCATTCCGAAATCATTAAATTAATTTAATTTAACATTCAAGTCAATTTCAATTCATTAATCGATTTCATTAAATATTAAATAAATATATCGTTCAACAATTTCTATTAAATTTCCAAATCATTAAATCAATTTCTTAAGTTCAACTTCATTAAATCAAAACTTACAATTTTGAATTAAATTAAATTCGCCAAATCAATTCTTTCAATTACAAGTCTTACATTAATTCCAAAAATATCACATTTTCATTTCTTGTTAAAGAAATTCAATTTCACTTATTAACTTTCTTAAATAATTTTTCCAAAACTTACTTAATCAAGAAAACTCAATTTCATTTATTTACGAAGTAAAATTCACTTATTAAAAGTTCAATTTCACTTATTAAAGAATTCAATTCAATTTAATCACTAAATCATTCAATCTTATTTAATTATTAAATAATTCAAAACTTAATTATTAATTAATTTCAAAGTTTAATAATTTCAACTTAATTATAATTTCAAACTTAATTCAATAATTCCTCAAATTAAACAACATTCTTTCATCAATTACATTTTTAATAATTTGTTTCAGATTATTTAAACATTAACATTTTCCTTTCACTTAAATTCAAATTTCAACTTCATTTCAAAACCATATTATTTATTCAAATAAAATCTTCGTTTTATTCATAAATCAAATTATTGACCAATCGGGTTTTATTTAATTTTCTATCCTAGGTCAAAGTTCAATTTTTGGGTATTTATCATTTCAACCCGATTCCAATTCAATTCAAAAATCAAAACATACAAAGAGAACTTGCAGTGTGATAACTGGGATGGTGTCAAAGTAAATAAACAAGCAATAACAACAAACAATACAATCCAATAATCAATTCAAATAATCCCGAAATAACCGTATTAATTCGCATTGTTATTTGTACGAATTAATATAATTATTTCTAGAATCTACACTATCATTTCTTGTAGATTAAAGATTATTACATTACGGTTTTTCACTTGTCATCTATTTAAAATTTCATACATCATCAATTTAACAACATACATTTGATGGTTCAAGATGTAGTTAACAATCCTACGTGTCAATAAATTTAACAGTTAAAGGGGTCATATTATACAAATGTCCGTTAATCAAATTTAACATTTAATTATCCTATATCAAGTTCAATTTCATAATATTTACCATTTTAACATTTACAATTTAACGTTCAATATAAACATCAACAATCAATCAATTATCAGCCAAACTGTATTATCATCGCATAAATAATTTACAGATAATGGTGTCAGATGTCACAGGTGAACTGATACAGGCAATAGCAAATATAACAGTGTCATTAACTAATAGCAGCATATTTCAATTGTCGTTTCAATTGAAATCAAATCTAATAAATAAAAGAACGTTAATCGTGAGTGAGTGCTCACCTTTCGAGGCTAGAGATGCACGAGAGGATGGCACGGATACACACACTGATGCGGTCATTGAATTACGAATCCAAGCAAAGCAAATCGGCACGAATTTTGACTACCAAAGCTGAATAACAGAAATCGATTGAACACATCAGAATGGGATCGATGAAGAAAATTGGTATATCAGATGTATGCTAATCGAATCTTTTCCTAAAACCAATATAATATATGCGTGCAATAACCCTTTCTTATTCTTTATGATATAATATATACCATATAAACAAAACCATAAAATATTTAAATTTTGGAAACGAGATACTATCATAAGAATATCTTACATAGACTTTATGCGTTATATATATATATATACACGTAAACTAACTGTAAAACAAATTTTTTTTTTTTTTATATAAACTCACATACAATTGAAACCCAGTCAGATCCTATAAATATAAACCGGATATGTACATGGCTCATCTTCATTCGAATATATTACAATATAATGCAAATACACTTAACTTACATCACTTCGTATAAATAGATTTATATAATAGAACTAACATAGCATATTATAGCTTATATAAAACTACGTATAGGTACCCAACATAATATGTAAGAAACAAAATTCTATAATATAAAATTTATACATATTTTTATAATATACAGACCAAAATTTTCAGTTTTATAAAGTTAAACTTAAACCACATTGTAAAGCAATAAATAAAAGTATAAAACTGCTAGCACATGTAGCCTAAAAGATCTAGACAAAACATACGTATATAAACTGAAATCTAGCATTGATATATATATAGCTTAACCCAATACATACCGGCTGTATACAAATACAACCTACATAGTAGAACAACTTTCTAGTTCATACGAATTTTAACATAAATCCTTTAAAACTAGTATATTACTATCAACCGTATCATATATAGTATTGTACATATTATATTTAAAATATGCAGTAAAACTTTAGAAGGATTGAACAACTATATGAAGTAAAAAAAAAAACAAAATGTAACAAACAATATATTACCAATCTATGAACAAAGAGGAGGTGTGGTTGCAAAGGATGGTGAAGGGGAGTAGGTGCGCGGGCGGTGAAGAGGGAGGCTCGACCGAAGTGGGTGGTCAGGGCTCTCGGACTGGAGGGGAGGCGGTGGAGACGGCTGCTACTGCGTGAGGGCGGGGTGTGCTGTCTCGGAGATGCTGGTGTGGTGATGGGAGAAGGCGGACGAGGTGGAGTGGAGGCCGTAGCTGCTGGGAAGGAGGTGGTGGTCTTCGGGTAGCATGGGATGGTCTGTTGTGTGGTGGGCTGTCGGTTGATGCGGAGCAGGTCAAGGGAGGCGGTAGGGAAAAACGAGGATGAGGTGGATGAGCAAGGTGTGAATTCATGCAAGCTAGATTTGTTCACAGATCCAAAACAATATATGCTTTTATAATAAAAAAATTTTTATAGAGAAAGAAGAAGATGGATTTTAGAATGACAATGAATAATGAGAGCAGGTTGAGGGAGACAAAGATAATGCTGGAGAATAAGGGAATTTGAAAATGAACGGTGATGTAAAAAAAGGCTTCTGGAATAAATTGAAAAGTAACCAAACGGTACAGGCACCAAAAGAATTCGAACGAACCAAAATGAATGAGAACAGAAATTAGAACGTTGGGAATAGTAATTGTCACCCCTAAATTCCGGATGAAAGTAATATAAAAGCAACGCCTATTGGATTCACACGGTAGCTAATGAATGGACACAAAGAATTGAAAGCGTTCAAACATACCGATATGATAAATCGTTTCATATATTTCACCGTGTACCGGAACTCTGAAATTCACAAACAAATATGCTGCAGTGATCAGCACTACGAGACGATCAAAACGGTATACAGATATCAGTGGTATGATCATCCGATAAAAGTCGATATCGGTACCAGAATTCTGCTGTTTTGCAGAAAATAAGAACGACGGAGCAATAGATGTCCGAATTTGGAAAAACGACAAACTGAAATCTTGCTCAGAAGATGGTTTAGAATTTTTCTATGTAAAAATATTTAGGTTTCGAAAACATTTTATTTTCATTACTTTTTAACTGATTGAATTGAAGTAAATTTACGCGCGAAATAAACTTTCATATTTTCGGACGAAAATTTACCAGTTGCTATGTTTAACTAGACGTATTCCAAATATTAAATTTTTATTTCAAAATTTTATCGTTTAAAATTTCACAAAATTTCAGTTAATTTCGTTATTAAAACGGTTGAAATTTACGGGTCGTTACACTCTTCCCCACTCAAAACTTTTCGTCCCCGAAAAGGAACGAGATAGGAGAATAGAAACAACCAGAAAGAAAACAGATTTGAAATACAAAATAACAATTAATTTAAACCATATAAATTCAAATTTAAATAAATTGATATTCAATAATTGATTTAATCCATTTGATTTCACTAAAATAAATCTCAACTATTTCTAAATTCATTATCTTATTATCCAATTATCTTTAATTTACAATTTCTAAAACCATAATTTTTAATAATCTTTTATTATAATCATATTTTATTTTCACAATTTAAATTCTTCTATTCCAAATTATTGTTAACTTTATTCCACTTAATATATCTAATCACATATATTTAACCCATATAAATTAATTTAAACCATAAAAGTTTCGATTTAAATAAATTTACATCTATTAATTTCTTTTAAATTCAAGGTATTTTCATATGTTGATCAAATTTCAATTTATTAATTCTTTCAAAACAAATTTATTTTTCAATTGTCTTATTATTCTATTTATCTCTATTGACATTTTATAATTAAAATTTAAGTGTGTAACATTTATAATAACCATTCAAATTTTATTTATAAATTCAATTTATCTTATATATTATCCAATTACATATTCAACTTCTGAATGATTTAGGTAAGTTGTATTAGAATGCAGTTGAACAATATACAAATAAAATTTTCCCAATTCAATTATTCAAGTTTAAATATTTATTCCAAATTTTGGTTTTATTTATAATTAAAATCATCTTTTAACAAAATTTAAGATTTAGATTTCCGGTTAACTTTAAGCAATTTAGAGATATATCTAATATATTTATATCAAATCAAATTAAAATTTTTAAAATAAGATACCTATATATATATGAATCAAATTATACTGAAGAAATTCAAATCAAAATATTTTTCAAAACAAACCGTAGCAGAACTACAGAGTAGTATCTCCACTTCGAAACTCGAAAATGAATGTCGATGATGCGGCCGCCATCACCGAAATTATTTTCCAGCGACAAAGAGAAGAGTACTGATTTTACATTTTAAAATTCTTTGAAAACGATTTCCATTCGAAAATACTTTCAATAATATATACTTTAAAATTTTAAAACCAAAGTTCAAAATCACCGGAAACTAAATTCTCAAATTTCTGAATTAAATTCATTTCAAATTCCAAATTAATTTATAAACCGTATTTATAAATTTATTTAGAACAATAAATGATAATCAAATATTATCATTTCAAACAACAATTTAATTAACTTATTAAATTCCAGAAAATTTAACTTATATTTTTACAATATAATCAACAAATTTATTTCATTTACCAAATTTGAAAATAATATTGTGTCAGTTTGCTCTGTTCAAGTGTTTTGGAGATCCTATCGATAGCGCTGATCAGACGAATCGATCGGAAACCCAAATCACATCAACAACTCAAACAACACAATATATAAAACATTTAATATTAATTTACAAGTACATTTCTTTGCTCGACGATACAGGGATGAATTTTCAAAATAAGGATAGGGTTTCAAATTTGATGGACTCAAGTTAAAGAGAATTTTGATTCGAAAAATAAGTTTGAAACAGAAGATAAGATAATTCGATTATCACAATCGGTAGATGGATGAGTTTATTTAATTCACGGGCAACCTTAACCGGGTCGTCCGTAACTTCAAGGATAAGATCGATGCAGAATTTCGAGGTAAATCAACACTCGATCTCAAGAGATGGAATTCAGGTATAGCAGGGAATAGATAGCCACGTAAACCGAGGATACAGAAATCTCCGGTAAATCAATGCCTATTGTAAAGGAGTTTCACACCTTTAAAATCATTCAAAGATTGGTGAGACCGCCGATCTATTATAGACATCATTTGAAGTGGAGTTATGTGATGCTCCAGAATAGAAAGAAGACGAATAGTGAGGGACACAAATGAAATTTGGAACCGTAGGGAACGTTCCAAAATTCAAAGAAATTGAGTCAAGGAAAGAGATTGAAACTCGAATGAGAGTGGTTCTGTAAATACATTTACCCTATATGTTGAGTTTTGCCTAGAGCTACCAAAGCTCTGATACCAACTGTAACGACCCGCCATTTTGGACCATTCGCGTCCATTATAAGTGAATAGGTAGACACTCATGCCGGAGTTGAATTGCTCAAAATACCGCGTTGTTAATTTAAATTGGCAAAACTGAACATATACAGTAAATAGATATAATCACAGATCACAGACACAGAGTAATAAATGCAGCGGAAATAAAAGAGATAGTAGTTCATGAAGCTACTATATGAATATATAAAATACATCAGAGTTTAAAACAGAAGGGTAATACGATACATCAGATACAAATCAGAATACATCACTGGAATCATCGGATACTGAAAGCAGAATAGATGGCTGGATCTTCAAGCAAAGCTCCAACTCCAATGGTGAGTCGAATACTGGATCACTCAGTCTGACCCGAGCGTAAAGCAAAAACACAAGACACTCGAGTCAGGATTAACATTCTTATATTAATAAATCCAACTCAAGTGAAATAGCAATTGAAATACAAGTAACTCAAAGGATGTTGGAATAACCATCCTTTAAGGATCCGTCAAACTATCTACTATGTAGTAATGTACGATAAGTAGATAATGTCTATCAGTAATATAAAGATATCAAAGTAGGGTTAAGCAGGGCCCATACACCTCTTAACCTGTTTATTCCCAAAAGCATATACAAGACCGTAGTTTCCCCAAAACCGGAAGTCACCAGAGGGCAATCCATATACTAAAGGTACAAATCAAAATCGTAGTGGTCGCGAATAGGATAATCAGTATGACAAGGTACATGAGGCGATACCAACTAGGATACTAGTAGTTGCGTGATCCGGACTGATGTTGGGCATAGCAGCTACTACCCCAACACCGCGAAACAACACTCCCAAATCGAGGGGTGCACCCAAATCGAATCACAAAAGTAATAGATAAGGTATCGAAGAAGTGTGTCCGCTAGAGATGGCGATCCTCAATGGCCCGGCGCGGCTCCTGTTTTAGTCATGTCAGGGGTCATCCAAAATCGTTCTCTTTCTTCAGTCAACGCGTTCACCAAAATCATCCACTTCGTTCTGGATCAACACTCCGCGTATAATTATTAAAGTGGTTTCGGTTCAGATAGAGAGTATATCCATTACCGATCCCGGTCTCTTTAATAACTTTCGTAATTATTACACCGATTGGTCGTTTATTTATTTCAAAACCAAATCAATTTCAATTTTAATTTAAATTCGTAAATCAATATTTCATTTGTCTTTCGAAATCAATTTCCAAAATTTTCGTTTCAAAACTTCTAATTTACCATTTCAAAATCTTATAAATCAAATTCAAACTTTATTTAAAACAATTCAAATATTGATTCAAGTTCGTATATAGGTTTCATTCCGAAATCATTAAATTAATTTAATTTAACATTCAAGTCAATTTCAATTCATTAATCGATTTCATTAAATATTAAATAAATATATCGTTCAACAATTTCTATTAAATTTCCAAATCATTAAATCAATTTCTTAAGTTCAACTTCATTAAATCAAAACTTACAATTTTGAATTAAATTAAATTCGCCAAATCAATTCTTTCAATTACAAGTCTTACATTAATTCCAAAAATATCACATTTTCATTTCTTGTTAAAGAAATTCAATTTCACTTATTAACTTTCTTAAATAATTTTTCCAAAACTTACTTAATCAAGAAAACTCAATTTCATTTATTTACGAAGTAAAATTCACTTATTAAAAGTTCAATTTCACTTATTAAAGAATTCAATTTAATCACTAAATCATTCAATCTTATTTAATTATTAAATAATTCAAAACTTAATTATTAATTAATTTCAAAGTTTAATAATTTCAACTTAATTATAATTTCAAACTTAATTCAATAATTCCTCAAATTAAACAACATTCTTTCATCAATTACATTTTTAATAATTTGTTTCAGATTATTTAAACATTAACATTTTCCTTTCACTTAAATTCAAATTTCAACTTCATTTCAAAACCATATTATTTATTCAAATAAAATCTTCGTTTTATTCATAAATCAAATTATTGACCAATCGGGTTTTATTTAATTTTCTATCCTAGGTCAAAGTTCAATTTTTGGGTATTTATCATTTCAACCCGATTCCAATTCAATTCAAAAATCAAAACATACAAAGGGAACTTGCAGTGTGATAACTGGGATGGTGTCAAAGTAAATAAACAAGCAATAACAACAAACAATACAATCCAATAATCAATTCAAATAATCCCGAAATAACCGTATTAATTCGCATTGTTATTTGTACGAATTAATATAATTATTTCTAGAATCTACACTATCATTTCATGTAGATTAAAGATTATTACATTACGGTTTTTCACTTGTCATCTATTTAAAATTTCATACATCATCAATTTAACAACATACATTTGATGGTTCAAGATGTAGTTAACAATCCTACGTGTCAATAAATTTAACAGTTAAAGGGGTCATATTATACAAATGTCCGTTAATCAAATTTAACATTTAATTATCCTATATCAAGTTCAATTTCATAATATTTACCATTTTAACATTTACAATTTAACGTTCAATATAAACATCAACAATCAATCAATTATCAACCAAACTGTATTATCATCGCATAATTAATTTACAGATAATGGTGTCAGATGTCACAGGTGAACTGATACAGGCAATAGCAAATATAACAGTGTCATTAACTAATAGCAGCATATTTCAATTGTCGTTTCAATTGAAATCAAATCTAATAAATAAAAGAACGTTAATCGTGAGTGAGTGCTCACCTTTCGAGGCTAGAGATGCACGAGAGGATGGCACGGATACACACACTGATGCGGTCATTGAATTACGAATCCAAGCAAAGCAAATCGGCACGAATTTTGACTACCAAAGCTGAATAACAGAAATCGATTGAACACATCAGAATGGGATCGATGAAGAAAATTGGTATATCAGATGTATGCTAATCGAATCTTTTCCTAAAACCAATATAATATATGCGTGCAATAACCCTTTCTTATTCTTTATGATATAATATATACCATATAAACAAAACCATAAAATATTTAAATTTTGGAAACGAGATACTATCATAAGAATATCTTACATAGACTTTATGCGTTATATATATATATACACGTAAACTAACTGTAAAACAATTTTTTTTTTTTATATATAAACTCACATACAATTGAAACCCAGTCAGATCCTATAAATATAAACCGGATATGTACATGGCTCATCTTCATTCGAATATATTACAATATAATGCAAATACACTTAACTTACATCACTTCGTATAAATAGATTTATATAATAGAACTAACATAGCATATTATAGCTTATATAAAACTACGTATAGGTACCCAACATAATATGTAAGAAACAAAATTCTATAATATAAAATTTATACATATTTTTATAATATACAGACCAAAATTTTCAGTTTTATAAAGTTAAACTTAAACCACATTGTAAAGCAATAAATAAAAATATAAAACTGCTAGCACATGTAGCCTAAAAGATCTAGACAAAACATACGTATATAAACTGAAATCTAGCATTGATATATATATATAGCTTAACCCAATACATACCGGCTGTATACAAATACAACCTACATAGTAGAACAACTTTCTAGTTCATACGAATTTTAACATAAATCCTTTAAAACTAGTATATTACTATCAACCGTATCATATATAGTATTGTACATATTATATTTAAAATATGCAGTAAAACTTTAGAAGGATTGAACAACTATATGAAGTAAAACAAAAAAAAACAAAATGTAACAAACAATATATTACCAATCTATGAACAAAGAGGAGGTGTGGTTGCAATGGATGGTGAAGGGGAGTAGGTGCGCGGGCGGTGAAGAGGGAGGCTCGACCGAAGTGGGTGGTCAGGGCTCTCGGACTGGAGGGGAGGCGGTGGAGACGGCTGCTACTGCGTGAGGGCGGGGTGTGCTGTCTCGGAGATGCTGGTGTGGTGATGGGAGAAGGCGGACGAGGTGGAGTGGAGGCCGTAGCTGCTGGGAAGGAGGTGGTGGTCTTCGGGTAGCATGGGATGGTCTGTTGTGTGGTGGGCTGTCGGTTGATGCGGAGCAGGTCAGGGGAGGCGGTAGGGAAAAACGAGGATGAGGTGGATGAGCAAGGTGTGAATTCATGCAAGCTAGATTTGTTCACAGATCCAAAACAATATATGCTTTTATAATAAAAAAATTTTTATAGAGAAAGAAGTAGATGGATTTTAGAATGACAATGAATAATGAGAGCAGGTTGAGGGAGACAAAGATAATGCTGGAGAATAAGGGAATTTGAAAATGAACGGTGATGTAAAAAAAGGCTTCTGGAATAAATTGAAAAGTAACCAAACGGTACAGGCACCAAAAGAATTCGAACGAACCAAAATGAATGAGAACAGAAATTAGAACGTTGGGAATAGTAATTGTCACCCCTAAATTCCGGATGAAAGTAATATAAAAGCAACGCCTATTGGATTCACACGGTAGCTAATGAATGGACACAAAGAATTGAAAGCGTTCAAACATACCGATATGATAAATCGTTTCATATATTTCACCGTGTACCGGAACTCTGAAATTCACAAACAAATATGCTGCAGTGATCAGCACTACGAGACGATCAAAATGGTATACAGATATCAGTGGTATGATCATCCGATAAAAGTCGATATCAATACCAGAATTCTGCTGTTTTGCAGAAAATAAGAACGACGGAGCAATAGATGTCCGAATTTGGAAAAACGACAAACTGAAATCTTGCTCAGAAGATGGTTTAGAATTTTTCTATGTAAAAATATTTAGGTTTCGAAAACATTTTATTTTCATTACTTTTTAACTGATTGAATTGAAGTAAATTTACGCGCGAAATAAACTTTCATATTTTCGGACGAAAATTTACCAGTTGCTATGTTTAACTAGACGTATTCCAAATATTAAATTTTTATTTCAAAATTTTATCGTTTAAAATTTCACAAAATTTCAGTTAATTTCGTTATTAAAACGGTTGAAATTTACGGGTCGTTACACCGTGCTCTGCCTTATTGTTGGGTACCCAAACTTCTCTATTCTTTTTCTCCAAACTCTATTCACGAATATAAATTATAATAGTTATATTATCTGTTTATATACACTGCATACAAAAGTTTCACTGGTAGCTTATATATAATATGTTAGTTAGATACAAATTAGGGTCAGTATTATATACATTTTGCTAAGTCTTCCACTCAACTGTTCTGCAAATAATCCAAGTATATATAAGTATAATGTAGTTGCTTAGATATTTTGATAGGAAGTGAAAATAAATATAGTTTAGAAACTTTTGATTTAAGTGTTTTATTTAATATTGTTTTAAACCATTATATATGTAGGTGGGCTATAATATTGTACTGCAGTTTATTGTGTTCAAAGAAGCTATGTTTTGTAGGTATAAACAGTGTCTCCAAAGTTTCCATATGACTGACGCATGTTATATAAATATATATTAGTATTAGCTGCAGTCGCATACATATTTTCTTTTGCCTGTTTTAAATGTCAACATATATGTTTGTATTAGTATATAAATGTCGCTATAGTTTATTAAGATCTGTTGCTTATTGACAAAAATTGACATTAGTTATGCACGACATGTTGTTGTATATATGTATGATGTCTGCACATGTTCATTTAATAGGATATAAGTTATATACCAGTATTATAGGATATAGTATGTTCGTATATTAAGTTTATGTGAGTGATATATTTATTTTAAAGTCCTAGTCTATTTTATTTAGATATATGTTTCCGGGTTATAAACATACTTAATATTTGTGGTAGATATATATGGTCTACGCCAGTTGTATATGTATATTTATAAGCTTGTTTGTATGTACGTGTTAAAAAGATTGATTTGGAATTATATATATACCTCTTGTTTTAAAATGTACGTTTTAAATTTGGTTTTTAAGAAATTTTACCGTATATTTTGTTTCGGTTTCATATGGGTGACCCTGATTGTTTTCATCAATTCCTATTGATCAGCCTTGTTCGTTCAATCTTGCCTTGCTTTGAGATTCGTGCCTGGATTCGTAGCTCATTTCTTTGTCGAATCTATCTAGCCTCGAAAGGTGAGCACTCACTCACGATTAACGTTCTTTTATTTATTAAATTTGATTTCGATTGAAACGACAATTGAAATATGCTGCTGTTAGTTAAGTACACTGTTATATATGTCATTGCCTATATCAGTTCACCTGTGACATCTGACACCATTATCTGTTAATTATTTATGCGATGATAATACAGTTTGGCTGATAATTGATTGATTGTTAATATTTATATTGGATGTTAAATTGTTAATGTTAAAATGATAAACAGTATGAAATTGAACTTGATATAGGATAATTAAGTGTTAAATTTGATTTACTGACATTTGTATAATATGACCCCTTTAACTGTTGAATTTATTGACACGTAGGATTTGTTTAATTACACTTTGAACCACTGAATGTACGTTGTTAAATTGATGATGTATGAAATTGAAATTGAATGACAAGTGAAAACCGTAATGTAATAATCTTTAATCTACATGAAATGATAGTGTAGATTCTAGAAATAATTATATTAATTCGTACAAATAACAATGCGAATTAATACGGTTATTTCGGGATTATTTGAATTGATTATTTGATTGATATTGATTGTTGTTATTGTTTGTTTATTTACTTTGACACCATCTCAGTTATCACACTGCAAGTTCCCTTTGCTATGTTTTGATTTTAAATTGAATTGGAATTGGGTTGAAATGATAAATACCCAAATTAAACTTTGACCTTAGATATAGAGAATTAAATAAAAACCCGATTGGTCAATAATTTGATTTAAAAATAAATAAAGATTTTATTTGAATAAATAATATGGTTTTGAAATGAAGTTGAAATTTGAATTTTAATGAAAGGAAAATGTTAATATTTAATAAATCTGAAACAAACAATGTAATTGTTGAAAGAAGGTTGTTTAATTTGAGAAATGATTGAATTAAGTTTGAAATGATTTAATAATTAAGTTTGAAATTATAATTAAGTTTGAAACAATTAAACTTTGAAATGATTTAATAATTAAGTTTGAAATTATAATTAAGTTTGAAACAATTAAACTTTGAAATGATTTAATAGTTAAGTTTGAAATTATAATTAAGTTTGAAATTATTAAACTTTGAAATTATTTAATAATTAAGTTTTGAATTATTTAATAATGAATTATTTAATGATTAAATAAAATTGAATTCTTAATAAGAAAAATTGAACTTTTGAATAAGTGAATTTTACTTCGTAAATAATTGAAATTGAGTTTCTTTATTAATTAAGTTTTGGAAAATTATTTAAGTAAGTAAATAAGTGAAATGAAATTTCTTTAACAAGAAATGAAAATGTGATTAATGTAAGACTTGAAATGTAAAGAATTTGATTTGATGAATTTAATTTAATTAAATTTGTAAGTTTTGATTTAATGAAGTTGAATTTAAGAAATTGATTTAATGATTAGGAAATTTAATAGAAATTGTTTTGAATGATAAATTAATTTAACGATATTGAATGAAATTGATAAATGAATTTAAATTGATTTGAATGTTAAATAGAATTTATTTAAATGATTTCGGAATGAAACTTATATACGAACTTGAATCAATATTTGAATTGTTTTAAATAGAAATTGAAATTGAATTATAAGATTTTGAAACGGAAAATTTGAAGTTTTGAAACGAAAATTTGGAAATTGTTTTAGAAAGACAAATGAAATGTTGATTTACGAATTCTATTTGAAATTTGTTTGATTTGGTTTTTGAAATATATAAACGACCAATCGGTGTAATAATTACGAAAGTTATTAAACAGACCGGGATCAGTAATGGATATACTCTCTATCTGAACCGAAACCACTTTAATAACTATACGCGGAGTGTTGATCCAGAACGAAGTGGATGGTTTTGGTGAACGCGTTGACTGAAGAAAGAGAACGATATTGGATGACCCCTGACATGACTAAAACAGGAGCCGCGCCGGGCCATTGAGGATCGCCATCTCTAGCGGACACACTTCTTCGATACCATATCTATTACTTTTGTGATTCGATTTGGGTGCACCCCTCGATTTGGGAGTGTTGTTTCGCGGTGTTGGGGTAGTAGCTGCTATGCCCAACATCAGTCCGGATCAGGCAACTACTAGTATCCTAGTTGGTATCGCCTCATGTACCTTGTCATACTGATTATCCTATTCGCGACCACTACGATTTTGATTTGTACCTTTAGTATATGGATTGCCCTCTGGTGACTTCCGGTTTTGGTGAAACTACGGTCTTGTATATGCTTTTGGGAATAAAAATGTGTTAAGGGTGGAATGGGCCATGACTTAACGCTATTTTGATATCTTTTTATATTACTGATAGACATTATCTACTTAGCGTACATTACTACATAGTAGATAGTTTAACGGATCCTTAAAGGATGGTTATTCCAAACATCCTTTGAGTTACTTGTATTTCAATTGCTATTTCACTTGAGTTGGATTTATTAATATAAGAATGTTAATCCTGACTCGAGTATCTTGTGTTTTTGCTTTACGCTCGGGTCAGACTGAGTGATCCAGTATTCGAGACTCACCATTGGAGTTGGAGCTTTGCTTGAAGTTCCAGCCATCTATTCTGCTTTCAGTATTCGATGATTCCAGTGATGTATTCTGATTTGTATCTGATGTATCGTATTACTCTTCTATTGTAAACTCTGATGTATTTTATATATTCATATAGTAGCTTCATGAACTACTATCTCTTTTATTTCCGCTGCATTTATTACTCTGTGTCTGTGATCTGTGATTATATCTATTTACTGTATATGTTCAGTTTTGCCAAATTTAAATTAACAACGCGGTATTTTGAGCAATTCAACTCCGGCATGAGTGTCTACCTTTACACTTATAATGGATGCGAATGGTCCAAACTGTATCGGGTCGTTACATATATTATATAATAGTTAAATTTAATATTTTGACTCGAAATTTTCACTAAAGGCATAGGAAAGTATTTATGATATTCGTTAAATTTTAGGAATATTCCTATGATTTTTTGAATTCGTGTGAATTAAATGGCAAGGAAAAAATATCTTTGATTAGTGAATTAATTAAAGAAATGGATTAATTAAGGAGTATAAAGGAGAGAATTACGGATCGTTTTAAAATACTGCCACATGTAATGAAAAAAAGTGTGACAAATGTAAAGACTAAATCAAAAAGTGATTACTTTGTTTAAAAATATATTAGTTTTTCGCTTAATAACAAATTTGGCAGCATAACCTCGATAGGATATATGTAGTAGCTAAATGCTAGTAGACTCGATAGTTAAATGTTGGTCGACTCAATAGCTAAATTTGGTAGAATCAATAGTTAAATGTTAGTAGATTTGATAGTTAAATGTTGGTCGACTCGGTAGCTAAATGTAGATAGGCGTGATAGTTATAGTCCATATATCTGATAGTTATAGTCCATATATCTCATAGTTATAATCCATATACGATAGCCATACGCTCATAAACACAATAGATTAAGGTTGATACATTGAATACATAAAGTGATAGGCACAATAGCATACATTTGATAGTTAAAAGCATATATTCAATAAATAGTATTTCATGCTTACATTAACCAAAATAAGTATATTACTAGAAGTAGTTTGGAAGCCAGTTTCCATGATGTTTAGTCTGGAAATGCAAAGAAATAAAATTTACAACCATATGTTAAACAGTAATAACTTATGCAAGAGATGGAAATTTCTAAAGCTTAGGGTAAGCTAAAAAATGAAAAGTTGTACCATTTAAATAAAGTGATAGATAAAAATGTTTTATCTAAAAGCATTTAAGAATGCTGACATAAATACATGGGTCCATGGAATGTGTAAAGTACACAACTAAAAAATAGAAAATGTAAAAACTAGTATCCTAGATTTTGAAGATATGAATGTTACAGCAGTGCTACTAATGAAATATCGAGTTGTTATAGATTTATTCGAATATCAAGTCTCATTCAAGTGGAGATTTAAGTAAGAAATGAACATTGAAGACATACATATGAAAAACAAGGCAAAAATAAAGAATTGAAAACTGGAGAAAGACCAGACTCGAACCTGGGTGATGATGGGAGTTGAAGAGTACAACTAGCATTAAACCATTAGGCTACTTGCATATTCTAACTATAATATGTCGACTGGTTATATAACAATCGGCCAACCGATTGTAGTTCACTTAATGAACCAGTTGTTATATAAACAGTGACCGATTACTGAAAATTTGAGGCTATATTCTTGTAAACCATCGCATACTTTCATTTTGGCTTGTATCCCTTTGCTCATGATGTTGTCTCCTTTCAGCCTAAAGAATTTCCATCCCACTAACATGACCCTACTATATTATAAACCCACTGGCCTCTCCGTTGGTTAGCAGGACGATCAATTTAATGATCCAACAATTCAATCCACTAAGACATCAATCTTGGATCAATAATTCATCGAGAGCTAATTTAGGCTTCAAAACAAATCAACTAAGATGATCTTAGATTTCTCTCTACTATTGTTGCACTATGCATTTAACTCCACATGATATCCAAAAGAATCTTAGCATCTTTTAGACTTTGGACATTCAAGGTAATATCATTTATGGGTGTTGTATAGATATGTACTAAAATGTTAGCAATTCAATCTATTAGAGACATAATTTAATTGTCAAATAATTTTTTTTACTTTGTAAACTGTGAAATCTTGTTCTGTTGTTTTGGCAAAGGTTGAAGTCTTGTTCGGTGTTGCAGCCGTATGGATACATGTTCCTCCTGGTTAAGTGTGGATGTTATTGAAATTCTAAAGGGAATTTGTGATTAAATATAGGATGAGAGGTCCAAAATAGTACAAATCGACTATGTGATTCACTTTCCACTGCTTATATTATTGTGCTTCAATGGTGGGTCCATTAGTTGGAAAATTTCCAAAAGAGATGTTATGACCGATTCAACCATAGATGAGTGCATTGCCTTAAACAATGTCGTAAATGAAGCAGTGTGGGTGGGCAAATTCACTAAAGAGTTAGGAGTGATCTAAGCATTGAAGGTCCAATGCTGATGTATTGTGACAATAATGTAGCAATACAGATTATTGAGGAACCGCAAGCTCACATTAAGTTGACAAATCCTCTGCAAATTCCATGTGATAAGACAACTTATTAGTGATGGAGGGATAGTAATCGAGAGAGTAGACAATAAGATAACATTGCCGATCCACTAACTAAGACGCTTTCTTAATCTAATTTAGGTACACTAATCAATGGTATGGGCCTAAGACTTCATAATTGCCCCCAAGTGCAAGTGGGAGATTAGCAGAGTTAAGGGTGTGCCCTAAGAGGCAATTATGTAAATAGTTATGTAACTTAACTCTTGTATAGAAGCTTATTCGGAGTAAAGCATCCTTTTGGTTTTAGTTTCTTTTATATATGTTATTATATTATGATATAATTAATGATAATAATATATTAAACATATATAAGTTGAAAATCTTTAGGAAAAGTATTTTATCGATTGTAGCTACGGATGTGTTTGTAACAATAAGTTTTTGAATCAATATTCAAATACGTATTCCTTAAATGTTCCTAGTTAAGATGTATAGAGAAAAGAATATTGATACATCTATTAAGAAAAGTGAATGTGATAATCTTTATATTATGGACAGCGAATTACTCATAATCGCTAGGACACCAAGTGATTACATACTTGTGGTTGTTTGGAACAATCACATAATTACTCAACAAGAGTCTTATGTGATGACGTGAAGTAGTCTTTAGAAGAGAGAGTACTGTGGATCTTAAGTAACTAGACTATACATTGATTATGGTCAATCACATGATATCGCGATCATGTTACGACCATATTTCTTGAACTATTTTAAGTGAAATGCTACTCGGGAGAGGATTCGTCTCCTTCATTGTAGAATAATAAATCATCGTAACTAGCAGTCAAACTCCATGACTAGAGAAAAATGGTTAATCGATAAATGTAATCGGATTGAGCAGAGACGTTAAAGTGATCGATGCAATTAACTATGGATATCATTAGAGTTTTGGACCATTAGCCAAACTTTAGATATCCCAATGATACGATGAAGAAAAAAAGAATATGTACCCTAAATATCGGTACTAGGTGTAGCTTATTAAAGATTAAAATTGGATTTCGCCTAAATGATTTATAAGCAACTGAACTTGTAACTAATATTGTACTTCAACAAAGTCAGCATGTAACGACCCATGATTTTAGTCATTGAACTTGGAATATTTAATTAATTTAGATATTGAAATATTACCTTAGAAGTCAAAAAGCATAAATTTCAAATAATTGGAATTATTTAATAATTAAACCTTGAATTTAATATGAATAAAAATGATTTCGAAAGCTGATTTAAAATTCTATTTGAATAAGAATGAAGATAGTAAACTTTAATTTATAATTAAAGTGATTAGAATTGGTTTTGAATAATAATTCGTTTTAATTAACATGTGAAAATAGCCTTTCGATGCATTGTCTCGAATTTTGACGAAACCAGTTTCATTTGATCCATAATAGTGAGTTATTGTAGGCCGTCGAATTTCGTGGCAATTGGGTGTATGCATATAAATTAATTTCATGAATTTATATAATATAACCAATTTTGAAAAGTTATCTTATGTATATGATTGAATTAGGTCTCGAGACTAGTTCCATTGTATTTGGAATATGGGTATTTAGTATAGAACGTCAAGCACCATGCCTTATTTAGTGTTCAAGATTTTGGAGCGCTTAGAACGGGATATTATAATATAAAATAATATATACCCATACCCCTCACCATACGTCTCCACTGTAGCCATACCCTTGCCCACGTTCAAACCCATACCTCTCTCGCTTTTATAAATTGCGTTATTAGAAAAGTTTGGTTTGAAGTTTTCAAATTAAAACTATCTCCTCATCCAACGGCCCGAGTTCATCGGTGCCACCATGAGTCATTTCAGGCCTAAGTTATTACTAGGAATATGTTCGCGGCATCGAGCTGATACGGTTCAACAGTTAGATTGGGCTAGGTCATGTCATGGTGGGCGCGATTGGAGGATGAATGGCAATTGTATTTTCGTCGATTGTGGCGACCTGGAGGGTTATTGACCCATAGACTATGAAGGGAAAGTGTAGAGGAAGGTGAGGGCGAGGCGAGATCGAAGTTTAGGGGCAATCGATCAACTATGGAGGCGGTAGTTCGAGATGAGCGTGGCTATGTTTTTTGGGTTCGTCGACGTATTTCAATCGACGTGGGGGGAGGCGGCTTGGGTGGCTGTGGGCTCGTCTCGAACATAACTACCTTCTATAGCTGAGCGACGGTGGTAGAAGGCCAATGGCGACGGTGGTTCGACGTTAAGGGGTTCATTTTTTTGGCGGATGAATTTGAGAATAAGAATTATTGTTATGGGTAATTAGTTTAAATATAAATGAGATTAGTGAATTTAAATTATAATCTGAAAAATATCAAAACTTATAAATTTAATATCTTTTGCATACGAGGTCCAAATCAAACGCGGTCAGTCGTGTTAGGTTTATATTATCAAGCACTACGATATGGAATTGGTTGGGTGAAAATTAGAGCTTGTTGAATTTTATGCTGAATTCGAACATCGTTCGAATTCAGATGGAAACCGAACGTGCAAGCGACAATTGGAATAATTATGAGTTAAACTCACCTTTTTAGTTAACCAGTATGATATATAGTCGATAAAAATTGTTGATTAAATGTTTAAGTGATTTACTGTTTTATCATTTGGTTTGGATTTATTTCCAACCCTGGAGTAGATGACCTTTTATATATACCCGCCTAGTAGGGGATGACCCATATTACATAATTATATAATGTTTGAGATGCAGGGGAACAAGTTGGAGGGATCTAACAGGATTTGTCACCACCGTTAAATTTTATTTATATATATGTATTCATATATATATGAGTTGTGATGCGGGAGGACAAGTTGGAGGGATCCAACAGGATTCCTCGCCATTGTTGAATTGTTTTTAATAACATTCTTGTCATATGAATTATTGAATATCAAACCTGTTTGTTTGACACCATTGGTTACGACATTGTTATATGTTCAAAACTTAAACCCTATAGTGATAGAAAATCAATATCAATGTTGGTTAAACATTGGGTAGCTATTGGTCTGAAACTAGTATTTTAAAAATACTATAAATTTCCATTTGAGTTGGAATTGGTTTTTGAGACAGGAAATGATTTTAAATCTGAAATTGGGTCTCGAAAATATTTTGTTTTAAAGGATTAAATTTCTATTTTTGCTCCAACCTTATTATTTGTCTTTTCTAAGTCATTTAGAAATGTTTAGAATATTATTTATATTTATTATTGTTTTAAAGATTATTTATTTATACTTAATATTGTTTCAAAGTTATTTAGCAATATTTTAATATTTTAAAATTTTATTTATTTATAATATGGTTGAAATTATTTATTAATAATGTTTTAAAAGTTAGTCATTATTTATTATAATAATATTGAAATTGATTTTTTTAATTAACAATGTTTTGAAATTTTTAATTATTTTTTTAAGATATTTAAAGTTAATAATTATTATTTATCTATATTATTTATTATTAATAATTATTATTACATAATAGTGTTTTGGATAATGATTATTATTTATTTACAAATGTTTTAAGATTTATAAATAAAGTTCTATAAAAATGATTTGAATTTTATAAGAGGAGTTTTATAAAATGTTTTGGAGGCTTAAAGAGATTATTTACAATGTATAAAGAGAGTTTTGTAAATGGTTTTAGATATTTATATAGAAATTTTATAAATGGGTTTACAGGTTTATAAAAAGAGTTTTATAAATAGTTGCATGGATTTATAAGGATTTATAAATGACTTGAGAAATAATTTATAAATAGTTTATAAATGATTTTAGAGATTTTTAAGGGATTTATAAATGATTTTTGAATTGTATAAAAAGGGAAAATATTTCTCAGTTTTGTGAATATACTTATACCGTTAAGATAAGTATATGGATATTTTTCCAAGTATTGAAAATATAGAAATTTGTGGATATATCTTTGTAAAAGTATTTTGATACAAATATTACAAAGTGATTTTAATTAATGAAATGAATAATTAAGGAGTCCAGTGGCTACTTATGTGCTCAACCAATGTTGGTTTTCCCTTTGGAAATAAATCCTTGATTTGGATGTGTGTTTGTGGATAGTTAAATAAAGACTATCAAATATGGACCCAAAATGTAACTTTGGAAGTATCTAGGAGAAACACGTGAGTTATATGGCACAGTCATCTTCGATGATGTTGTACTGTGTGTATAAATCTCGTTTCATTCTCCTAGGACAAACGATAAGGAAATCCGTCCACTAATGGTTAGGAGGTGAACTCCGCCCTTATTTTTGTCTGTTTATTTCTTAAAGAACCGGGGTTGAGTTTACTGGAAGATACCGAATGTTGTTTCGAAGAGACCGGGATCGGATATGTTATCTGAAAACCACTTTCATCCAACTTAAGCGTTTTGAAGCAAAGACATCTTGAAGATGATGGAATGGAAGACGGAGCTCTTTGAAGTGCAAGGGCTGCTTGCTACTAATCTTGAGGATGATTCTAAAATGGATGTAGTAGAAGCAGTGCCTTCGGTTCATTCATCTCCTGAACGACTTGTATGGATGAATGCTGACATTGTGTCGTTGACTGGAAGGCAATGTAGCATTCCAAGTTGGTTTGTTATTTGAAAAGGTAAAACATAGCCACAAGCCTCATCAACTTGGAAATGACAAAAATCGAGCATGCGGTAGGGCCATGTGGGTCGCTCCCATCAGGGTATGGTCATCCTAAATCTAGATCGATTACTATCTACTCATGTATGCTTCGAGGCCCATTAACAAACGAGTGATCATAATCGGTACTACTAGTCAAGTGGTAGGCCAGTCCCGTGTGGTAGGGGTCAAGATGTTCTTGTCAGACCCTGGTGCATTTTATCTAGAGATGTACCATCGGAAGGTAGTTCCTTACCTTGTCATAGTATGGAATCCATTCTCTAATATGTTCTTTATGGATTTAGTTATGCCCAACTATGCTGAATCGTGAGATGCAAGCATTTTGGCTTTATTCATATTTTACTTTGACCCCTAGACATTATTATAAGATCAATGGATTTTCTTAAGAAAATGTTTTGGTTATCAAGGTAAAAACCCATCTATGTTTATGTGCGACGTGGTCTTACAAGATACCTTAATTTAAAAGGTTTTAGATGAACATTAAATTCAATTTAAGTGTGTTTTTCTTTTCACGCTGGCTTACCAGACTGATCCGGACGTTCTTCCCTTTCAATGCTCGTGTCAGACCGAGCATTGAAACAGATTGCTTTGGATGCATTGGAGCTCAGGAGACGAGCTGGAAGCCTAAGACATATCTACACATTTCTTTGTGTTCCGCTGTGTTGTATGTTTGTTGTATTTATCAGAAATTGTAAGGACATGTTGTTATAATTGTCGGGGCTGAAATAGGTTAGTGTACTCTGTTGGTGTATGTATATTACATTTTTCTTTGTGTAAAGATTTGTTGTGTATTATTGATTATTCACTTCACTGTGAGATTCTATATTGTTTAGTTTTCTCCTTTCTTCCTTCTTCTTTTCCTCTAACAATCAGGTTTTCTGACATTCGATTGTTAGGCATGCAATACAGTGAACGTATTAATATCAATTTTCGAGGGTTGAAAATCCCAATTCATTACAACTGGTATCAGAGCGCATGGTTAAGCGAGAACCTTGGCTTTGATAGGGTAACTCATTAAGAGATAAGGTAATGGAATGACTTATTCTAAGTTTGAGTGTATATGTATATGAGTGCGTATTTGTTAGTGATATAAAATTTGCTTTATATTGTGTTTATTGATCTATTGAGTGGCTTATGGATTCTGGTCAATACGAGTAATTAACGTTATTGATAAAGGTCTCTAAAAACTTGAACAGAGCAATTCGACATGGTATTGTTTTGAAATTAGGTAAATGAAATAATTTTACCTTGATTATAATTTTTATATAAAGGAATAATTTTTCAGAAATTATTACAGTATATATGGTGTGTTTGGGTGTTATTGAATGATAATATTTGATTATTATTGTTTGTCGTTTGTTATTTGTGTTCTAATAAAAGTTGTTACTGTTTTAAGATAAAAAAAGATATACAATTAAGAAATAGTTTTATATAACCAAAGTGAAATTATATATAAGGGAATTGTATAAATATGATTTGTAAATAAAAAAGATTAAAAGCTGCAAATTTGAGAACATAAAATCCAGTTGATTTTGGAAATTGTTTTCAAAGTTTTGAACAAATAATAATGACATTATTTTTAAAATATTTTTAAATGGAAATATTTTAAATGGAATTTGAAAGTGTTAAGAAAGCACTAAACTCACTTCGGTTGCTGGAAAATAATTCCGTTGATGACTACAGCATCATCGACGTTCATTTCGGGTTTCCAAGAGAAGAATTGCTACCATAGGAGATTTGTTTTGGTAAAACAAGTTTTGATTTAAATCCCAAATATGATTTGTTATACAAAATGAGATATATATTATATTATGTATTATTTCAAAATATAATTGAAATAAAACAGAGTGTTTAAATTTTGAAATTTTTTATCTAAATATTCTGCTGAAATTATAAGAAATCGATTTTTGTAACTTATAAATTGAGGAATAATAATTAAAAACAAGGTTTAAAATTGTTGAATATGAATGTTAAGAAAAGAAAATTTGAAATGAAATATAACTTAAGTTAAGTTAAAGACAATGAATTTGAAAAGAAATTTGACTCAAGTAAAGTTAAATGAAGTGAATTAATGAAATGAATCAAATGAAATTGAATTCGATTTAAAATGAATTAAATGAAATGAACTAATGAAATGAATTAGTGAATTGAATATGGTTTGTAAAGTTGTTTGATAAAATTGAATATGAACTTAAGTATTGAAATGATAATAAACATTAGTATTATTAATGAATTTTTTTATAATAAACTTAAGTAATGGTTTGATGGAATGGTTCTTAGGTGATATTAGTATTGGATGAAATATACTAAGTAATAAATGAATGTGAATAAAAATGTGAATAATGACTATGAATAAATGAATATAAATAAAAGAATCTAAATAAAAAAGAGAAGGGATATAATAAGAAACCAATTGGAATAATGTGACGCCCCTTGGGGACGAACGAGCTGAACATCGACGCACCTAAAAAGATACGCCCCATGCATAAACTTATTGAGTCGAACATCGACGCACTTAAAAAGATACGCCCCATGCACAGACTTATTGAGCCGAACATCGACGCACTTAAAAAGATACGCCCCATGCACAGACTCATTGAGCCGATTGCTCCACGAACGGTCAAAAGACCATGGGTCGCTACCTCATAAAAATGAGACGAAGCTCTACAGAATGGGGTATAGTCCCCCATGCAGACAAAGAGACATCACATATCGCTAATCTAAACCATAAAATGATCATCATAGATCAATAAGTTTAAATTACACTAAGCTAGTAATTAAATGTGTTAGGCTTCATTTCCCATAACCACTGGCTTAACTTAAATATCTACAAACAAATTGTAGACTTCCACTCGAAAATAAGTGTAAATTACACTAAGCTAGTAAATAAATGAGTTTAGTTTCATGTCCCATAACCACTAGCTTAACTTAAATATTTACAAACAGGTTATAGATTTCCACTCGAAAATTGTCACGAGATTTCAATCGAACAAGTCCAAGAATTAACCGACAAAGTAAACGCAATCATTTCATGCCACTTGTTTTGCTAAGCTGTGTAATTGGATTTCTCATACGAATGAGGTAAAGGTTTGTATATACTAATAGATTGGAAAACGGTTTTAAAAATGAGCTTTGAATTAAAAATAATGTTGAAATCATTTTTGTGAAAGAGTTTGAGTATTTACTACTAGTATCGAAACCTTTGTATTTTAAAGTGACAAATCATAGAAACGATTGTAAAACCAATCTATCTCCAAAAATCCACACTTCAATAACGTGAATCAAAACCGTGGAAATCGATATCAAATCCATCAAATGGATATTTACGAAAATCCAAAAAAGACAAAGTCGATAATAAATGACAACAACTAACCGGATCCACAAAAATCGATAAGAAATGGAAATTCGCATAAAAACATGCAAATTGGCAAAAATTCAACAGGACCAGATGTCTGGTTGGTTTGACAAATGTCTGACCCTAGGCTCCGCCATTTTTTTCTGTGTTTGTTATTTTTTTCTCAGAGACCTCAACCAGACGTCTGGAAATTTCAACAAGACGTCTAGTTGCCTGGGCCTAGGCAGAATTTGTCTAGGCCAATGATGGCCAAATCAATTCAAAGGCGATCGGGCGAGCGATGGAGGCTAGGGATTTATGCCAAGCGACAACCCAACCCTATAGGCTCTTCGATACACCTGCCTAGGACTAGGCAGAATTTGTCTAGGCCAATGATGGCCAAATCAATTCAAAGGCGATCGGACGAGCGATGGAGGCTAGGGATTTATGCCAAGCGACAACCCAACCCTATAGGCTCTTCGATACACCCCAAACAACATGTCCAAACATTCAAGATAGGATCTTTAAAGGTTTTGATTTCAAAATACCAAAATTGGGAAATTCGCCAAACCAATTCAAATCAAAAGAAATTGAACATGAAATAGATGTTAGGCATTCATACCTAACAACAATGAAAGTTATAGACATAGATGTGAGTTCAAGAACTCACCTTTAAATTCAAAAACAAGAAATGAGAAGCATTAAAACAAGCTTAGACCAATTCCTCTTCACTACACCTCTAGAATCTTCAATCTATTATCATATGCAAATATTTCCTAAGTTAGGTTATAGAAAATTATGAAAATTGGAGAGGGATTGAGATGGAGAAGATGAAGAGAGTGCTTACCTAAGCTTCTCTTTGATTTTTGAACTAGAATTTGAATTCCTAAGAGAAACCAGGGCTTAGGAATCTTAGTTTCCTCTTCCCACCATTCTTCCCAGGGCTTAAGTGTTAGGAATTTAGAAAATGGAATGAATGAATGACGAGGAGTGGAGTGGGAGCTATTAGGTAGAAGAGTTTGGGTCTCTTATTGGGTTAATGGGCTAGAACCCAACCCAAAGCCCAATTGAAAATACAAAAATCCTAATCAACTCCAAACATATCAATGTTTATACTTAAACAAGTTATAAACGTCATTTTAAACTCAATGGAAGTGGTCTCGAGTTCGAATTCGACTATTTACAAAAAATCACAGTTTGAAATTTAATCCAACTGACGACGTTATATTTAAATAAAACATTTAAATATTTAATCGTGGAATATGCGGGTTGTTACAGACTCCCCTCCTTAAAGAAATTGCGTCCTCGCAATACTTAAGAAGTAAATAAAGAGTAACAACCACTCTAAGGCATAACAACACAAAAGAAAAATTTGAAGTGAGAAGTTCGCCTTAAGGAGCATAAGAGAGTAAATCCGGATGTGTTCGCTCGATGAATTCTCTAGATTCCCAAGAACAATCCTTAGGATTTGAGGGCCATTGAACTTTCACAAGCAGAACATCTTTATTACGAAGGCGTTTAACCTCCATAGCAGTGATACGAATAGGATGTTGCTCATAAGTCAAATTAGGTGAAACTTCAATTTCTTCAATAAGACCAGGCTCAAGAATAGAATCAGAATCTCTAAGGCATTTCCATAGTTGAGAAACGTGGAATACGTCATGAATAGCAGAAAATTGAGCCGGTAATAAAAAACGATAAGCCATGGAACCAATGCGTTCGGTGACGGGAAATGGGCCAATATATCGAGGTGCTAATTTTCCCGATTGACTGAAACACACAACACCCTTCATAGGTGAAACACAAATGAATACCAAATCTCCCACAGAAAATTCCAAATTCCATCTTCGGTTATCGAAAAAGGATTTTTGTCTACTTTGAGCTTCTCTCATCCTATGACGAATAAGGTCAATCTTTTCTGTGGCATTATGAACAAAATCTGGACTTAAAACCAGCTTCTCACCGACTTCAAGCCAACACGAAGGAGATCAGCATGGCCTTTCATAGAGTGCCTCAAAAGGTGCCATACCAATACTAGATTGGAAGCTATTATTATAAGAAAATTCAACAAGAGAAATATGATCTTCCCAACTTCCACCAAAATCAAGAACACAAGCACAAAGGAGATCTTCAAGAGTTTGATTCACATGCTCCATTTGTCCATCGGACTGAGGATGATAAGCGGTGCTAAAATTAAGCTTTGTTCCCAAAGCTTTTTGAAGACCTTTCCAAAAACCACTAGTAAACAATGGATCATGATCGCTAACTATAGAAGTAGGAACTCCATGCAATTTAACAATTTCTTTAACATAGAGTTTAGCCAAAAGAGGTACGGTCCGGTTGGACCGAACGGGAATAAAATGGGTGGATTTTGTAATTCTATCTACTATCACCCATAGACTGTCATGACCCGAACGAGAACGGGGAAGACCATCAATAAAGTCTATGGAAATTTGGTCCCACTTCCTAACGGGAGTGTCTAAAGGTTACAATAACCCACCGGGCCTTTGATGCTCGGCCTTAACGAGTTGGCAAGTCATGCAACGCTTAATAAAGTTAGCAATATCAGATTTTATTCCATCCCAATAATAAAGTCGCTTCATGTCCGCGTACATTTTACTACTACCAGGATGAATGGTAAATTTAGAACGATGAGAATCTTCTAAAATGTCCTTACGGAGATCAATAATATTAGGCATAATAAGTCTACCAAATTTTCGAATGCCTCCACAAGCATCAATATCAAAGTCTTTCAAACCATCAACCTTATTTTATCCCTACAACTTTGGCTAAGATGAGCCAATTCAGTATTGTGCTTTTTAGCTTCAAGGATGCGGTCTAAAAGAGAAGGATGAGACTCAAAGCTACATAAAACAAGAGATGAACATGATTGGATTCACGATCTCGAATCTCACAAGTAGACAAAGTCTTGAGATCATTCCATTCAGATATCATCATGGAAACAACCGCTTGTTGCTTATGACTAAGGGCATCGGCAACACGATTTTCCTTTCTGTGAGTATAGAGAATATCAAGATCATAAGATGCAAGGAATTCGAGTAACGTTGTTAACGCAAATTAAGTTCCTTTTGAGAAAATAAATACATCAAAGATTTATGATCGGTGTATAGAACAAATTTCTCTCCCAAAAGATAATGATGCCAAATTCTAAGAGCGAAAACAATGGACGTGAGCTCTAGATCATGAGTGACATATCTAGTCTCGGCAGGCTTTAATTGTCTAGAAGCATAGGCGATAATACGTTCCCTTTTTCATGAGAACGACACCCAAACCAATACGACTAGCATCGGTACAAACAATGAAGTATTGGTTCCCTTCGGGAATCACAAGAATAGGAGCATCGGAAAGGAGTTCTTTTAATGATCCTCTTTCCCGAAAAGCTAAGACATTAAAAATTATGATTAACTTTATGTAACCATCTTTTAAAAAAACAAATTTACTTATTACAAGTCAATTTACTGTGTCTGACTGTCTCATCATAACGTTTAGGAGACTCCTATCGATAACGTTTATCAGGCGCATCGACCAGAATTCTTAAAGCACTCAATGGGCAACACAACATAAAATCATCTTCTATATGATAAACATGTCTCTTAAAAATTTTACGAATATTCATTGCTCGTTTTAAGAACAAAATCCAATTATACTTATTAATATATCTTATTAGAAAGATTTGCAATTTTAAATTGCTGTTTTCACCCATAATCAGTGAACACAAGGATGGACTCATCGAGATATTCGCAGAATACTCGATTCATAAGATGGATGAAATAAGCTGGAGGGTTCGTCAAATCGAATGACATAACGAGCCACTCATAAGAATCATAACGAGTGTGGAATGCGGTAAGTGGAACGCTATCCTCCGCAACTCGTAGCTGATGAAAACCGGTGGCAAGGTCGAACTGAAAAGACCTTAGCACCACTCAATTGATCGCTTAGGTGGTAACCCTAAGACAGGCTCAAAGATATCGGGAAATTCACAAACTACTTGAATGAGGGAAATAACATCTTCCTCATCATGTGGGTTTAAAGAGTAAAATGATGCCACCGAATTGGAATCAAAATCATTAAGAACAATAGAAATCTTCTTAACAGATTGGGGATGTCGAAGATGGATAGTCCTCTCGGGACATAGGATGTTGGCTTCATAACGGTTAAGCCAATCTATTCCCAAAATCAATTCTGAAACCTAAGTAGCGCATAACATGCAAATCGGATCGGAAAGCATAATCATATAAAATAATCTCGATATTTTTACAAAGTAAACTGAGTGTTGCGGATCCACCAATCGGATTCACAATTCTCAGTGAAGTCATTAAGCCTATAATATTCAAAGAAAAAGTATCAACAAGTTCTTTTGATATAAAAGAATGAGATGCACCCGTATTAAAAAGAATTCAAATAGGATGATCAAGAAACAAAACAATGCCATCAAGGACAGAATGAGAAATACCTTGACCAAGAGAAGGGTTACTAGGGGCTTCCACAACATTCAGTTATCCTCTTTCTTGCATGGAAGTTTGGGACATGAAGACATAAGATGACCCGAACTTTTGCAGTAGCAACAAGTAAGGGATTTTGGACACTTATTTGCATAGTGGTCCTTAGAACTACAATTGTAGCATAATCCACGGTTAGGGGTAGGAGTCTTTGCTACCGAAGTTGCTTTCTTCCCTTTATCGTTGGGATTAGGGCTTTTGAACTTAATATGCCTCTTCTTGTTGTTATTGAGGCTCTTCTTGGCACCTCCAACATCACTATCACTTCCTTTATCTGCCTCTTCAAGTCGAAGAGTGATATCTACAAGCCGGTTGAAAGTCACTTCTAATTTCAAAGATAAAATCTTTTTGCGGTTCTAATTCAAAGCACAGATAAACCTTTGCTTCTTTACAAGATCCAAAAGTTGTTGGGCAGACATGAATACGCCATCCAGAGGAGGACCACTGGATTGACCAGTGCTAGGACTGCCAGGTCTAACCATCTCTTCTTCTTTAAGAAAGAAAGAAAGAATGAAGAGGAAAAAGGTTATTCTTAGAATGAATATCACACAAACTTGATTGATAAAACAAAGAATCATAAAAGAAAATAGGATAGAACGGTACGAAGACTCGAATTAAATCCTAAGGCATGATTCCTAAGAAAGACTTAGGACAATGATCCTTGATAGATTATTCTATATTGTTCTGAAGTTTGGCTCGGATACCAAGCTGTGATGCCCCACCTCTATACTCATACTAGCTAAGGACACTATGGGTAATGCTGTCGACTAGCACGAAGAATAAGGCTGTTGAGGAGCGACCATCTGTGTAATTGGTTTGAGCGAGAACCGATACATCAGACAGTATATCATCGTTTCATTTCAAGAGGAAATCTAACGTATCCAATCCAAACTCAAATCTACTAATAGTGGCTAACTGGCCTTCAGAATCAATATAAAATAAACATAACATAATATCAGTCACAGATATTCATATCACTAAGGCGGAAACATATATGAATATAACACATAGAAGTGAACATCATAGTAGTGGTCATACAAGATCCACTACATCATAAAAGAATAGGTACAAGCGCTTCTCAAAAGAATATGTATACATCAAGGAGTCTCTATCTCGAATGTATGGAAAACAAAAACTACTATGCTAAAGTAGTTAGCCAAAAGTCAAAAGCTAATCCCTGCTAAGAAGTCAAGTGGAAACACCTGAAACACCTCGGTCTGCCCCGAGTATTATTTAAGAAGGAAAATAATAAACGGATCAGTCTAGCTATAGATATCATGTAAGATGAGATAGGATAAGAGATATGACAAAAATATATGATAACAATTATACCATGTTGTGACAAGTATATATTTGATAACAATGAAAATCATACAATATCTCAAATTTTCTCAAACACCAAAAAGAATGTCATATTCTTTATTTTATTCACCAAGTCACAAATATTGATAAAGCTTATCACTGAAAATTGCAAAAATTGGTGAAACATAAATTCCAAAAATCCATAATTAAAAATTCAGAAAACATAAAAGGGGTAGCCTATAACCACGGGAGCATGAAAACTCACCAACACTTGTATCATAAACGGGATGCTATCCCATAGGTCGCTAACCCATAAAAATACCGGTACAGTCCCCCTTGGGGACGAACGAGCTGAACATCGACGCACCTAAAAAGTACGCCCCATGCACAAACTTATTGAGTCGAACATCGACGCACTTAAAAAAATACGCCCCATGCACAGACTTATTGAGCCGAAAATCGACGCACTTAAAAAGATACGCCCCATGCACAGACTCATTGAGCCGATTGCTCCACGAACGGTCAAAAGACCATGGGTCGCTACCTCATAAAATTGAGACGAAGCTCTATAGAACGGGGTATAGTCCCTCATGCAGACAAAGAGACATCGCATATCGCTAATCTAAACCATAAAATGATCATCATAGATCAATAAGTGTAAATTACACTAAGCTAGTAATTAAATGTGTTAGGCTTCATTTCCCATAACCACTGGCTTAAATTAAATATTTACAAACAAATTGTAGACTTCCACTCAAAAATAAGTGTAAATTACACTAAGCTAGTAAATAAATGAGTTTATCTTCATGTCCCATAACCACTAGCTTAACTTAAATATTTACGAACAGATTGTAGATTTCCACTCGAAAATTGTCATGAGATTTCAATCGAACAAGTCCAAGAATTAACCGACAAAGTAAACGCAATCATTTCATGCCACTTGTTTTGCTAAGCCGTGTAATTGGATTTCTCATACGAATGAGGTAAAGGTTTGTATATACTAATAGATTGAAAAACGGTTTTAAAAACGAGCTTTGAATTAAAAGTAATGTTGAAATCATTTTTGTGAAAGAGTTTGAGTATTTACTACTAGTATGGAAACTTTTGTATTTTAAAGTGACAAATCATAGAAACGATTGTAAAACCAATCTATCTCCAAAAATCCACACTTCAATAACGTGGATCAAAACCATGGAAATCGATATCAAATCCATCAAATGGATATTTACGAAAATCCAGAAACGAAGTTATCAAAGTCGATAATAAATGACAACAACTAACCGGATCAACAAAAATCGATAAGAAATGGAAATTCGCATAAAAATAGGCAAATTGGAAAAACTTCAACAGGACCAGATGTCTGGTTGGTTTGAAAATACCCAATGGGTTAATGGGCTAGAACCCAACCCAAAGCAATTGAAAATACCAAAATCCTAATCAACTCCAAACATATCGATGTTTATACTTAAACAAGTTGTAAACGTCGTTTTAAACTCAATGGAAGTGGTCTCAAGTCCGGATTCGACTATTTACAAAAAGTCACATTTTGAAATTTAATCCAACTAACAATGTTATATTTAAATAAAAAATTTAAATATTTAATCGTGAAATATGCGGGTTGTTACAAATAAATATGCAAGTTGTATATATATTGTTTTATTCGCATAACTGTTTGATCCAGATTCGAATATATGATTTCGAGATGATTTACATCACTCCAAGTTAGAATTTTTCACTCGATTCTCAACGGCAAAAACAAGATTTGGATTTTGACTAATTCTGATATTCTCTATTATAGTATATGGCTACAAGGAGAATAGCAGTTTCTAATTAAGGAACGAGATCGGAGTACGCACTAGAGAAGTCGATAGGACGATACTAGTACGAAAGTGAAATTGTTACACCCCGCATTTTTAGATAATTAAATAACCAAAATAATTATTAAACAGTGAAAATAAGCATTTTGGAATTGTCAGAATATGGCCTCAAAAATTATACCATTGCGTTCGTGGTGATTTTCAGATCAATTTCCATGTATAACTTGTCGAAATCCGAGTTAATATGAAGAAGTTATGAGAGAATAAGAAATCGGAACTAAACGGAAAAAAAATAAACCCGCAAAGCATAAGGGTCGACCAATAGGTCGACCCGCAAAACACACAGGTCGACCTATAGATCGACCCACATTTTGCCCTAGATGAGAAATCGTCCAAGGACATGCCGAAGTTATAAATTTTGATTTTTATGCGATCTGAAGCGTTGTTTTCTGGATCCAACGATCTGCAGCGAGCCTGTGACGTGGTTGCATCAGATTCAATCCAAAAATCCGACGGTCTGAGATTCCCAAACTCCACTATAAATAGAACCCTATGCCTAGCTATTCTCACAATCAGATTTTCTCCCAATTAGGTTCATTGCCCGAGGTTGAACCCTAAATAGAAAATATTTCTAGGGAGAATATCTTTTTAATAAAAATATTAGACGCCTTAGAAGGGGATCCAGGAAGGGCATGGAGTAAAGCTAAGGACGACAGGTGAGTGGATTTAAATTATATCTCTTTTATGTTTATGATATATAATATCGTTAGATTCCCATTAAATATTTAATTCTGCATTTATTTCAATAATTAGTTCTACTAGTTAGTTATGTTGAAACTGTAAATTTTATAAGATAAGTGTACTTATATTTAAATGTTATTTATATGGAAAAAGAAAGGAATCCAATTAAATATAAGCAATATTAGGCTTAAAAGTTGTAAAGAAAGGAACATGCCTAAAAGTGAGAAATTTACAGTAAATTATGTTAAAACAGGAGAAATTAATTAAATAACTTGATTTGGAAGTTAGTGATAGATTAGTTGGTTGGTTTAGAAAAGGGAATACATTTCCATAGTTTAATATTGTAAGAATGACGATAAACGTAATTGCAAGGATAAAAGCAAGAAAAATGGAATTAGTGCAAAATAAAGACATTACTGTATTTTGCATTACCCAATAATTAAAGAAACAATAAAAGAAATATCTTGCAGTTACGATTTATTGTTTATAGCATTATTTAGTATTAAAATATGGAAATGGATTTTTAGCACAAATTTTGTAACCAACCAAATAAAATAAAACTACTTCTTAGAATAAAAGAGAATAACATGAAGTGTTAAAGAAATTAAAGAACAAGAAATAATCAAGTTAATTATTTGACAAGACTAGAAGCAATAAGCAGAAAATGTGACTAGGTCTGCATTTATTGCGCAGATAGTAGAGTAAAAAGTAAAGCGGTTATTATGATAAGTAATTTGTGACAGTTGGATGTATTCTCAAGCTAAGACTGTCATATTATATAGGAGAACTAAAGAAAATTTAGTATCATAATAAAAGAAGACATACTAGAATAGAAAAGAGACACTTGCAATAACATTTATAACATGTAGGTTATAAAAGAAAGAAAAGAATATAAAAATGACAATTGCAGGTATAATTGTAACATGTAGGTTATAATTAAAAAGAAAGAAATAGAGGAGGCTTATTTTATCAAACTTAGATCTTGGATTAAGTTAATAAGCAAAATAATAGAATTGGCCCGTACCGGTAGCATTCCCTTTTAGGTCTAGGACTAATGGTCTCACACTGGGTGGGGCTGGGCATGCTGATTGAGGTAAATAAGTAGCCAACAGAATAAGAAAAGTAAACTAAATGCATAGTAAAATATTAGACATAGGGTCTAATAAAATGGTAAGGTGCGTTTGGAGCAGCTCGAAAGAGAATCTAGATAAAGGGCCTAACGAAGCAGTTCATCGTAGATTTTTAGTACAAAAAGAGCACGTCCAACTTAGTTATTTTGGGCTAGAAGAAAGTACGAGACTTCAACGGGACGTGAGGATACTCTAGGATGGCCCTCCGGGGTAGGCCTAACGAAGCTGCACCCCCGGAGGTAGGTCTATAGGTGTTCCATCAAGAGAGTATACCTTGACTGCTTTTGCATTGCAGGCCTAACGAAGCGGATCTTTGTAGGCAGTCAAAAGGTTGATGATGGAGTAGGATATTCATATGACACTGTACTCTAGTTTGCGAGTAGGTTATAGTGGGCAGGACCTAAAAGGATAGTCGCATGCGGAGATCGGCCATCATCAGTCAGAGCGAGTTCGGGAAAGACTAGAGTTAAACAAATACGCCAATGATTCTTTCGTTATCAAGACATTGGATAAGGGGCACAACCAATTAGATGTTTAGATTGTTTGTAGTAGGGCACAGCCACTTAGCTCTTGAAAGGTCTTTCGATTAGTTGAGGGGGGCTGCGTAGGGCTATAGCCACGACGAGAAAAGAGACAGACCAAGTAGAATATCTGTATTGTAGGCCTAACGAAGCGGGCCTTTACAGATATAGAAAATCCCCGACTGAGTTCCGTACAAGGTAGACCTTGTTGGTGGAATTCAGGGAGTAGACAGAACGATTACGTCTAATCCTCAGGGTACGCACTGGGTGGTACATTGTGGATGTCCGAGCACTAGTATAAGCTAGTGTGAATGTAGTTTCACGTTTTCATAGTAGACGATGGAACATCTGTATTGTAGGCCTCACGAACCTATCCTTTACAGATGTAGTTACACTACACTCTAGTAGCTTGACGATGGAGTCCTTTTTGAGGAGGATACGGAAGATACTATGGGTAGTACCTAGGACCGATGCGGTCTTTGGGCATGTAGCTACATATATATATTGGTTATTAGGTCTTAATCTACTAGGGAGTAGATGGGTATGATTCACCCACAGAGGCGAGAGTATTATAAACCCAATAAACCAAATATAACATAAAATGGAAATAGAACGGTATATGTAGAATTATGCTTAGAAGTGTATAATTTTTCCATTCACCAGAACTTTAGTTCTGACCCCCTTCTTATATCATCCCACAGGTTAGATAGATGGCAGAGATTTTCCAGCTTTGTGACACTTGATTAGAAAGTGTTATTACCTTGGTGAGTATTTACTTACTATTATATTTTAGTCAGTTCCGCTGTGAGATATTTATTTGAGCTTTGATATATTTATCTTTGCCTATTTGTAGGATACCAGATACCCAAATCGGGCTTCAGTGGGCTTGGATTTTAGCATTTTTGCGGAAAATTCGGACCCACTAGAACTCAGGTTGTTACATAAATTGTGTGATCGAACGAGCGATCAGATTTAATATTGCATACAGATGATATACGTACATTATACGGGCTTTAATAAGTTAAATGTTGACATTGGAAAATGCAAATTCATATGGTTGTTAATTAATTGGATGGATATTGTTTGTTTGATGGTTTCTCTGGTTACATTTGTTACATTTGCATATGGTTGTTGTATAGTCTATGCTATATATTGATATTACTTTCTATATGCTTGCTCTCATTGGTTGCTCAATGATTAGTAGGTGCTGATGGTGTATGCTTTGCATTTGGAGCTCGCTTTTGCATTATATTGATTGTATATGCTTGCTAATATTAAGAAAAGGTACAAAACTCGGATTACATATCATATTTTTATATTTTCCCCTATGGGATGCCTCATCCTTGAAGATGAGATATATATGCGTGATTATATATGTATTGTAAATTTTTTCGATCGAACCGCACAAAGAAGACGCTGGCGAAATTTTCCATAAATCTAAGGCATAAGAAATTTTTTGAAAATTTTGAGAAATTTTGATAACTAAAATTTGATTTTTGGTGTTATAAATTGGAATGATATTAGTTGGTATCGATGAATAAAGTTAAAGGCTTCAAAAAATTTGGAAATCTATTTCAACTAATGGGTTTTGAAAATTTAATGGGTTTGGGGCATTTTTTCTTACTTGCTAATTTCGAGGTTGAAATTCTTTTAAGGGAGAAGAATGTAATGACCCAGGATTTTAGTCACTTGAACTTGGAATATTTAATTAATTTTAGATATTGAAATATTATCTTATAAGTCAAATAGCATAAATTTCAAATAATTGGAATTATTTAATAATTAAATCTTGAATTTAATATGAATAAAAATGATTTCGAAAGCTGATTTAAAATTCTATTTGAATAAGAATGAAGATAGTAAGCTTTAATTTATAATTAAAGTGATGACAATTGGTTAGATAATAATTCATTTTAATTAACGTGTGAAAATAGCCTTCCGAGGCACCGTCTTGAATTTTGAAGAAATCAGTTTCATTTGATCTGTAATAGTGAGTTATTGTAGGTCATCGAATTTCGTGGCAATTGGATGTATCGTGTGGTCGGACGAGTTTGAAATGCATATAAATTAACTTTAGGAATTTATATAATATAACTGGGTTTGAAAAGCTATCTTCTGTATATGATCGAATTAGGTCTCAAGACTAGTTCCATTGTATTCGGAATAGGGATATTTAGTATTGAATGTCAGGCGGCATGCCTTGTTTAGAGTTTGAGATTTTTGAGCGCTTAAAACGGGATACTATAATATAAAATAATATATACCCATACCCCTCACCATACCTCTCCATTGTAGCCATACCCTTGCCAATGTTCAAACCCATACCCCTCTCCCTTTTATAAATAGCGTTATAAGAAAAGTTGGGTTCAACGTTTTCAAATTTAAATTATCTCCTCATCCAACGGCCTGAGATCATCAGCGCCACCACGAGCCATTTCAGGCCTAAGTCATAACTAGGAATATGTTCACGACATTGAGCTGATGGGGTTCGATGGTTGGATTAGGATAGGTCACGTTATGGTGGGAGCGATTAGGGGATGAACGATGATTGCATTTTCACCGATTGCGGGGACATGAAGGGTTATTGGCCCATGGACCCTGAAGGGAAAGTGTAGAGGAAGGTGAGGGCGAGGCATGGTCGAAGTTTGGGGGCGATCGATTAACTGTGGAGGCAGTAGTTCGAGATGAACGTGGCCGCGTTTTTTTGGTTCGTCGACGTACTTCAGGCGACGCAGTGGGGTGGCTTGGGTGGCTATGGGCTCGTCTGGAACATGGCTCCCTTCTATAGTCGAGCGGCGGTGGTAGGGGCCAATGGTGACGGCGGTTCAACATTGAGGGGTTTTTTTTTGCTACTGAATTTGAGAAGTAGGATTATTGTTATGGGTAAATAGTTTAAATATAAAGGAGAGTAGGGAATTTAATTATAAATTGAAAAAAAATGAAACTTATAAATTTAATATCTTTTGCATACGAGGTCCAAATCGTACGCGGTCAGTCGCATTAGGTTAGTATTGTTAAGCACTACAATATGGGATTGGTTGGGTGACAATCGAAGCTTGTTGGATTTTATGCTGAATTTGAACGTGATTCGAATTCAGAGGAATCCCGAATGTGCAGGAGACAACTGGAATAATTATGTGTTAAACTCATCTTTTTGGTTAACCGGTATGTTATATAGTCGATAAAAATTGTTGATTGAACGTTTGGGTGATTTACTGTTTTATCAGTTGGTTTGGATTTATTCTACCCCGGGTGCGGATGATCTTTTATATATACCCTCCTAGTAGTGGATGACTCATATTATAAAATTATATAATGTTTGTGATACAGGGGAACGTGTAGGAGGGATCCAACCGGATTCCTCATCGCTGTTGAATTTTATTTATATATATATGTATTGATATATATATATATATATATATATATATGAGTTGTGATGCGAGGGATAGATTGGAGGGATCCAACAGGAGTCCTCGCCATTGTTGAATTGTTTTTAATAATATTCTTGTCATATGAATTATTGAATATCAAACCAGTTTGTTGACACCATTGGTTATGACATTTTTATAAGTTCAAAACTTAAACCCTATAGTGATAGAAAATCAGTATCAATATTGGTTAAACGTTGGGTAGCCGTTCGCCTTAAATTAGTATTTTAAAAATACTAGTATTGTCATTTGAGTTCGAATTGGTTTTTGAGACAGGAAATGATTTTAAATATGAAATTGGATCTTGGAAATATTTTGTTTTAAAGGATTAAATTTCAATTTTTACTCCAACCTTATTGTCTGTCTTTTCTAAGTCATTTAAGAAATGTTTAGAATATTAATTATTTATATTTAATATTGTTTTAAAGATTATTTATTTATACTTAATATTGTTTTAAAGTTATTTATCAATATTTTAATATTTTGAAAAGTTATTTATTTAAAAGATTTATATGGTTAAAATTATTTATTAATAATGTTTCAAAAGTTAGTCATTATTAATAATTATTATTTATCTATACTATTAATTATTATTACATAATAGTGTTTTGGATAATGATTATTATTTATCTATAATTGTTTTCGAGATTTATAAATAAAGTTCTATAAAAAGACTTGGGTTTTATAAGAGGAGTTTTATAAAATGTTTTGGAGACTCAAAGAGAAATTGTTTACAATGTATAAAGAGAGTTTTGTAAATGGTTTTAGATATTTATAAAGAAATTATATAAATGGGTTTATAGGTTTTATAAAATGAGTTTTATAAATAGTTGCATGGATTTATAAGGGTTTATAAATGACTTGAGAAATAATTTATAAATAGTTTTGATTTAAAAGTTTTTAAAGGATTGATTAATGATTTTTGAATTGTATAAAAAGGGAAAATCTTTCTCAGTTTTTTGAATATACTTATATCATTAAGATAAGTATATGGATATTTTTCCAAGTATTGAAAATATAGGAATTTGTGGATATATCTTTGTAAAAGTTTTTTGACACAAATATTACAAAGTGATTTTGATTAATGAAATGATTAATTAAGAAGTTCGGTGGTTGCTTATGTGCTTTACCAATGTTGGTTTTTCCTTTGGAAATAAATCTCTGATTTGGATGCGTGTTTGTGGATAGTTAAATAAAAAACTATCAAATATGGATCCAAAATGTAACTTTGGAAATATCTAGGAGAAACACGTGAGTTATATGGCATAGTCATCTCCGATTATGTTGTATTATGCATACAAATCTCGTTTCGTTCTCCTAGGACAAACGATAAGGAAATTTATCCACTAATGGTTAGGAAGTGACCTCCGCTCTTATTTTTGTCTGTTTATTTCCTAGAGAACCAGGATTGAGTTTACTGGAAGCTATCGAATGTTGTTTCAAAGAGACTGGGATCAGATATGTTATCCAAAAACCACTTCGGTCCAACTTAAGCGTTTCGAAGCGAAGACATCTTAAAGATGATGAAATGGAAGATGGAGCTCTTTGAAGTGCTATGGCTGCTTACTACTAATCCCGAGGATGATTCCAAAATGGATGTAGTAGAAGTAGTGCCTTCGGTTCATTCATCTCCTGAACAATTTGTATGGATGAATGCTGACATTGTGTCGTCGACTGGAAGGCAATGGAGCATTTCAAGTTGGCCTGCTATTTGAAAAGGTAAAATGTAGCCTCAAGCCTCATCAATCGGGAAATGTAAAAAAAATTGGGCATGTTGTAGGGCCATGTGGGTCGCTCCCATTTGGGTATGGTCATTGCAAATCTAGATCGATTATTATCTACTCATGTATGCTTCATGGCCCATTAACAAAAGGGGTGATCATATTTGATATTACTTGTAACAACCCGCATATTTTACGATTTTATATTTAAATATTTTATTTAAATATAACGTCGTTAATCAGATTAAGGTCCGAAAAGCTACTTTTTGCAAAGTGTCGAATTAGGACTCGGGACCACTTCCATTGAGTCCAAAATGGCGTTTGCGACTTTTTTGAGTATAAGCTTCGATGTGTTTGGAGTAAGTTGAATTTTGCTATTTTCTGTTGGGCTTTTGGGTTTGGGTTTGACCCAACTCATCATATACTCTAACTCAGCCCCTCTCTTCCTCATTTCATTTCTTTTACTCTTGCTAAACTGAAAATGGTGGAAGAGAAGAGGAATTAGAAATTCCAAGCCCTAGATTGAATAGCAAACTCCAAATTCTTGCTCCAAACTCTTGGAAAAGCTTAGGTAAGCTCCATCTTCTCCATCTCTTCTCCTCTTCAATTTCTGAAATTTCCTAAAACCCTAACTTAGGAAATGTTTCATTTTGAGCTTTAGATTGAAGCTCCTTGGGTTGAAATTGAAGAGTGATTGTTCTAGCTTTGCTTGTAGCTTCTCTCTTGTGTTTTTGGGATTAAAGGTGAGATTTTTGCACTCACATCTAAGCCTTAGCTTTTGTTGTTGTTGGGCAAGAATTCCTAACATCAATTCATGTTCATTTGTGTTCGGTTTGGATCGATTTGGTGAATTGTCCAATTTTTGGTTTTGGAATCCAATTTTTGTGAAAATCCAATCTTTGATGTTGAACACGTTAGCGGTGTGCTTCGGAGGGCTACACGAGGCTGGGTTGTCGCTTGACGTAAGTCCTTGGCCATAGTCGCTCGCTCGTCGCTCCCTTTACATGTTTTTGCAATAGCCCCAATTGGGGCTAGACTGTTTCTGCCCAGAAAGCAGGTTCGGTCGACTGAACCAGGGGGCAGAAAACGTTCTGCCCCTGTATCGGTCGACCGACCTCAGGGTTCAGTCGACCGACCTGAGGGGATAGGTATTCATGTCCCTGTGTCAGTCAACTAACACTCTGGGTCAGTCGACTGACCTGGAAACAAAATGTTTCCAGGCTCTGGCCCAGTCGACTGACCCACTGGTTCAGTCGACTGACCTGCTTGTCTCAGCCTATTTGTTGTTTTGCCTTGGTTTTCCAATTTCGGTCGATTGTGTCGTTCCAATTTATTGTTATCGCATTTTGTCATTGATGATTCCTTTTTGACTTCGTACACGGGTTTTTATAAAATGATCTTTTCAAATTGTCTCGTTTCTCCAATTTCTAATTTCTATTCAAAACACACACACACAACTTTGCACTTCGAGCGAAGAGGGAGGAGAATTAAATGATTAAATAAAACGCATGCAATGAACACGTGCGTTTATCTTTTCAGTTAATTCCTAATCTATTCGTTTGACCGTTTTGACCTTTGGGTTTGGTTTACTGATGTGATGAGGTGAACTTTCAGAGAATTACCTTTGTTTACCTAATCTCCTAAGTGGGAGTAATATTGTTCCTTGTTTTGGGATATGATATCCTTTGTTTATTTGAATTACCCGATGATATGCGGCTTGTTTTGATTCATCTTATGATAGATGATTTGGATATCTCTTTCAGAGAAAATTGTGGTACTTTATGATCTTGTATGTTCATTATCATTTAGTTATCTAACTGATTTGTTTCACTAGACTGACCAGTGTATTTTATACTCGGGTCAGACCGAGATGTTTCAGGTAAGGTACTTTGGACTTAGCCTCTTTTGCTTCCGCATGGACTACTCCGCTAGCTCTTTTTGTCTATAACTCTGATATGTATTCTATTGAGTCGTTAGTACATTGTGGTTTGCTTTACCACTTGATATGTCTCATTTGTAAACTCTGTAATGTATCTGTGTATGTGTAAATGTAAGTGATGATTTACTGTTCTGTGATGTGTATTACATTTGAGTTGTTATATTTTATTCTGATAGATCCTCAACCACCTATGGCCTTGTATTAAGTATTTATTGGGTATGTCGATCCATTTAAGTAAGAAGTGGCATTTGTCGGTGTATTCAATAGATAATTAAGACAAGGTTATAGATGGTCGCTCCTATCCAGCTCTATTCTCCGCATTAGCAGATGGTGTTACCTTTTAATACTCTTTGTTAATGTGGGTCTCGGAGTGGGGCGTTACATTACTAGTCAAGTGGTAGGCCAACCTTGTGTGGTAGGGGTACAAGATGTTCTTGTCAGACCCAGTGCATTTTATCTTGAGATGTAACATCGAATGGTAGTTCCTTATCTTGTCATAGTATGGAATCCATCCTCTCCAATACGAGCTTTACGGATTTAGTTGTCCCCAACTATGCTGAAACATGAGATGTGATCATTTCAACTATATTCATATTTTACTTTGACCCCTAGACATTATTATAATATTAATGGATTTTCTATAGAAAATGTTTTGTTTATCGTAAGGTAAAAATCCGTCCATGTTTATGTGCGACGTGGTCTTACGAGATACCTTTATTTGAAAGGTTTTTGATAAACATTAAATTCCATTTGGATGTTTTTTTTTCACGCTGGTTTACAAGACTGATTTGGGCGTTCTTCCCTTTTGATGCTCGAGTCAGACCAAACATATTTACAGATCGCTTTGGATGCATTGAAGCTTAGGAGACGAGCTGGAGGCCCAAGACGTATTGTAACAACCCTAATTTTTGACAACATTATTTAGGAAATTTAATTAGATAAATTAAATAGAATAATGATGATAAGGAGATTGAGATTTGAATAAATTGTATAGGGCCGTGCTTAACCATAAAATACATGGGCTTAAAATTGGTTTATAGGATAATGGACTTACATAAGGCCTTATTGGTAAAAATAGCCGCACTTTCTATTCACGGCTATACATTTGCCTTTGTCCTCTCCCGTTCATTTTATTTCTCAAATCAAAACAAACGCAAATTAAAGCCAAGAAGAGCCGGCAATTAACAAGGGAAAAGAGGAATTTTAATCTAAAGCTAAGGATCAAAAGCTAGGAAGGATTAATCAACAAAAAATCTCAAATTTCTTATCAAGTTTAAGGTGAATAATAATTCATTCCATCTCTTTTTAGTTTTATAATCATGTGATTTCAGATTTGAGTATTTATCTTGTTTCTATGATATATTAGATGATGATATGCTAAATTTATGGATTGTTTGATTTAAACAATTTATATATACATGTGATGTGTACGGTTTTAGGATCAAAACCGTGGGTTAGTGATTTTAAAATGCCATGGAAAATTTTTGTGTCAAGTAAAACATGATTTTGGAGATGGGTTTTAATTTTCAGAATTTTCCAAGCTATGAAAATTTATTATGAATTCTTGATGAAAAATATGATTAATAGGGTTTAAAATTTATTTTGAACATTTCAGGTAGAAATTGGGTCTGAAATTTTAATATGTTTGATTACATGATGAAGTTGAATTTCTATGATTTTTGGGGATTTTTCCCAATTGATTTACTAGGGGAAATAAATTATTTTAAAAGAAGGGCTTTTCTACAAATGTCAGTTTTGTTATATGGAAAGGTTTTAACATTAAAATCCTTTAATTTTGGATCTAAATAAATGCAGCAGTTTTAGATGTAAAGTATTTGAAAAGTTTTATGGCAGCCAATCAGTGTTTTACAAATAGACAAGTTGTTAAAAAGAAATTACTTAAAGTTGCTATAATTCAGCTTTTAAATTAGTAAAGGGTGTTCCGCCTCTATTAGTAAGAACCTTTCGACTCCTTTGATTCTGCCTCATCCCAGTCGCAATCAACACAGTCGATACTACCATAGTCGAAACCAATGCACAAGTTATCACTTAGATGGTATGCAATGGATTGGAAGGAAGGCGGAAGCATTGCTGTCGAAAGGGTAGCTTTCGATGGGATTGAAACCCTGCTACATTTTCATAAGTTTAAAATCCTTGCCTTGTTTCGACACAGTCAAAACATATGCTTTCGAAAAGATTTTACAATTAGCTTTCGAAGGAGGTTGTCATGTTGTGTTAAAATATTTGCTTTCGAAGGAGTACCTTTTTCCTTCAAATAATTGCTTTTGAAAGGGTAGGTTTCGACCAAGTCGAAACCAAGCCGCTAATTTCCCTTTCAACTGCATTGAATTCATCTATGTTATCGAAGGGGTTACTTCTGTTTCAACCTAAGCCTTTTTCCTAAATCCTTTTGAAGGGGTTGGGGGTTTCGAAGGTGATGGAGTCGGAAGGGGGTTTCGACTCTGTCCTTCGAAGTTTTGATTTTAAAGGTCTTTGCTTTCGACTAAGATTGTTCCGACACCATCAATTTTTCCCCAAACTAATTTTTGTTGGTTTTGAAAGAGATACTTTTGTATATAACCATTTTGACCCAAACGATTTTTAAAGAGTAAATCCGATACTTTCGAAAGGGTGCTTTATGTGTTTCGAAGCTATGTTTTAAAAAATGTTTCTTGATACCTTCGAAAGGTATCTTTGGTTTCAAAAGGTCTATACTGAGAGTTTTGAAAAGAGGTTTTCTATGCTTTCGAAGGAGGTCATCCAGTGGTTTCGAAAGTGAAGTTTTAAGGTTCCAAAACGAATAACCCATTCTCATTTTTAAGGGAAAACCATGGCATGAATAAAGATTTTGGAAATGTTATTTACATTGTTATTAACCCATAACTGTATTTTGGAGAAAGGGCAGAATAACCATTTAGGTTGACCTAGTAGTGAATATACTTAACAGATGTTAAACTCTTAATTAAAGATATTGGCAAGGGCCAATAGGTTTATAGTAATCCCATGAAAACTGTATGATATTGGTAGGAGCTAATAGGTTCATAGTCAGCCCATGAAAACTATGATTTAATACTGGTAGGGGCCAATTTGTTATGTAGTTAGCCCATGAAAACTATATCCGGATTAAGATATTAGCAGTCAGCCAATAGGTTCCTAGTTAGCCTATAAAAACTAGGATAAGAAATAAGATATTGGAGTTACCAATAGGTTCTTAGTGATCCCATGAAAAGTAAGTAATCAGACAGATAGTCCTTAACATTTAACAGGTTAATAGTAACCCTATAAACTATAATTGAGACAGATAGTCAGAATGAATGGGGATGGGTAATCCAGAATTGATTTATTTGTTTTGCATATCATCATTGTAACGACCCGTAAATTTCAATTGTTTTAATAACGTAATTAGTTGAAATTTTGTGAAATTTTAAACGATAAAATTTTGAAATAAAAATTTAATATTTGGAATACGTCTAGTTAAACATAGCGACCGGTAAATTTTCGTCCGAAAATATGAGAATTTATTTCGCGCGTAAATTCACTTCAATTTAATCAGTTAAAAAAGCGATGAAAATAAATGTTTTCGGAACCTAAATATTTTTACATAGAAAAATTCTAAAACATCTTTTGAGCAAGATGTCAGTTTGTCATTTTTCCAAATTCGGACATCTTTGGCTCCGTCGATCTTATTTTTCAGCGTTTTTCTTGCATTTTCCGCTATTAGAAAATTCGAATTTTTATAATTCAATCGTACCACTGATATCTGTATACCGTTTTGGTCTCCTCGTTATGCTGATCACTACGATGTATTCATTTCTGTATTTGAAAGTCCGGTTTGCGACGGAAACGATGAAACGTTACGTCGTACCGGTACCATAAATGGTTACCGTTAGCTTTTCGTGCCTTTTCAAATCTGAACGTGTAGCCTAGGGAATCAAATAAATTGCTTTAATAATCTTTGGGAATCAACGTAAATAACGTATGGCCATTGCTTAATTTTACATTGAAAGAAGGAATATATTTTGAAAGATCGTGGGTAAAAATTATTCATCTTCCCTGTAGCTTGCTGTACACATTATCCTCCATTCATTCTTCCTCCTTCTCTTTCATTTCAGCCACTTGAAAAAGAAAAAAAAACTCCCTTTCCTTCCATTACTTTGCACGCAAGTCTCCCACCATCTTCACCGAGACCACCCTTCTTCACATCCACGTTCTTCCGATCACCACCCCACTTCCCAGTCTCGGCCTCACCTAAAATTCCCTCTCCCCTCCATTTTTTTTGCCCACCCGAGCATGCCTTCTGCTCCGATCATCCTGACCTCGCGAATAGAACCCAAACTCCTGCCACCAAAAGCTTCTCTTTCCCCATAGTCGTGCTCCTCTCAAATAACCACCATCTCCCAGCAGTTGCCTTTCACCCACGGCCTGCCGTCCTTCGCATCTTCCTCTTCTATATATGTGTTTATATATAAAGGTAATATATTATTTCATTAGATATTTTGTATATATATTAGTATGTATATATCGGTGTGTATCAATCTGTTAGTTTATATATGTTTTTCATGCTGTTCGTGTTTGATTGGTTATAAGTATATATGAGTTTAGTTTTGTATTGTTATAGATATTGGTTGATACAGCAGTTACATATAAACATATGCATACATGTTTTGGTTTTAGAGATGGTGTAGAGTTTTTATGTATATGTTGGCATTATATATTTATATGATATGATAATTGTTGTTTATAAAATAGGATATAAGAATATATGTCATTGCATATGTAGTAATTTATGCTTGCAGTATAAGGTTATAAGTTTGTTTCAAGTTTATGTTGTCGGGCATGTTGAGTTTCATTTATAACGGGGCTTACTAAAACTTACTCTTGTTTATATAAAGTTGTACATATCAGATCTAAAATAATATATTGTTATATATGTTCGAAATGCTGTTGGTCTGTCTTGTTTCTTTATGTATATATATTTATAAATAATAATGAAGAAAGAGGTATGTTGATGTTTGGATATATATAGAATATAAAAAGGTTATTGGATACGTATATGACATTTCATATGTTAGTATGTTATTGTAACAACCCGCATATCTATCGATTTTATATTTAAATATTTTATCGTTAGTCGGATGTTAGTCCGAAAAGCTACTTTTTGCATACGGTCAAATTAGGACTCGAGACCACTTCCATTGAGTTCAAAATGACGTTTGCGATCTTTTTGAGTGTAAACTTTGATATGTTTGGAGATAGTGAACTTTTCGGCACTTTTTCCCGCCTTTGACTTTGGTTTGGACTGCACCCCTTTAGTTCAGCCCAACCATCTTCCTCACTTTATCAAAACACTTCAAGCTTTGTCAAAAATGGTGGTGGGAAGTAGAAATTAAAACTCCAAACACAAATTCTATTGCAAATCCGAGATTCAACATCAAATTCACGTGAAGAACATTGATTCAAGCTTGTTGGTGTTCTTGCTTTGCTCTCAAATCTCCATCTTCATCAAATTCCGTGAAAAGGTGAGATTTTTGATCTCACATCTTGCCTATAATCGTCATTGGACTGTTGGGAATGATTCCCTATCACTCTAGCATCAACATTTGCTTTTGGTTTGGATTGGATTGGCGAAAAACTTCAATTTTCGGTGTTTTGGTGATTTTTCTGGCACTAGGTCATTCTGGCCTTCGCTAGGTCGTACTCGAGTTAAGGAGTTAGGTCGCTGCGTTGAAAAGTCACAGAACTTAAGTCGTTCACGAGTTAAAGGCATAAGTCGTTCACGAGTTAAAGGCATAAGTCGTTCACGAGTTAAAGGCATAAGTCGTTCACGAGTTAAAGGCCTTAAGTCGTTTGCAGTTAGGTCGCGTGCCTTGCTAACTCGTTAGGTCGCATGCCTAGTTAAGTCATTAGGTCGCGTGCCTTGTTAAGTCATTAGGTCGCGTGCCTAGTCAAGTCGTTAGGTCGTGAACACTTAGGTCGTAAGACTTTTCTGTTCCTTAGGTCGTAAGACCTTAGGTCGTGCACTTTTAGGTCGCGACCAACCTTATGTCGCGAACCTCTTTAGGTCGTATGACCCTAATTTTTCTTAGGTCGTTGGACCTTTTTAACCCGTTAGGTCGTAGACCCTTAAACTGTTAAGTCCCTCGTCACCTTAGGTCGTAGCTCGTAAGTCGCTCGACCCTGCTAAGCCTTTAGGTCGCGTATCCTTAGGTCGCCAGTTTTAGGTCGCTGGTTCGTATGGCTCTTAAGTTGTAAGTCGTTCGCGAGTTAGCACTTAGGTCGTTTGACCTGTTTTCCCCTAGGTCGTTCGACCTGTTCTTCTGCTAGGTCGTGTGGCATTCTTCCCTTAGGTCGTTTGGCTTCTCGAGACCGCTTGCCTTCACTAGGTCGAACCCCGTATTACTCTGCGTAGGCAATCTCTTCTGAAAAACATTTATTAGAATTTCTACTTTGATGGTTTTGGGATTGACTTCTTTGGACTTTACTTACGTCTTCGAACGTGAATTGATTTGTTTCTACAATCGTTTTATGACTTGTCACTTTAAAGATATATGAAGGTTTCAATACTAATAGTAAATATCAAAACTCTTTCATCAAAGCGATTTCAACACTATTTTAAATATCAAAAGTTCGTTTTCTCAAACCGATTTTCAATCTACTAGTATATACAAGCCTTTACTTCACTCGAATGAGAAATCGACTTAAACGACTTAGTAAAACGAGTGGTATGAAACGCTTGCGTTCACTTCGTCGGTTAGCTCTTGGACTTGTTCGATTGAACCCTTTTTGTGACAATTTCCTAGTGAAGATTTACAGCTTGTTCGTAAATATTTAAGTTAAGCAAGTGGTTATGGGACATGAAGCTAAACTCATATATTTACTAGCTTGGTGTGATTGACACTTCCTTATGATCATGACGATCATTTTTGTGATTTAGACTAGCGATTGAGCGATGTCTCTTTGTCTGCGTGGGAGACTATACCCCGTTTATGTGATGTTTCGCCATCACATATCTAGGGTAGCACCCTACGGTCTTCGGGCCATTCCTGTGTGAAAATTTAATGGATAGCTTCCATGAGATAGCTTCTCGTCATGTGTTTACGCGTAGGTGAGTTTTCATGCTCCCATTCATGTGTTAGGCCTCCCCCCTTTTTATGTGTTTTCTGGATTTCTGATGATGATTTCTGGAATTTTGTGCTTCACCAATTTTCATGATTTTCATTGATATGATATCAGTTTTGTGCATTGGTGAATTCATGTGTTATTGACTTGTTATGAATACAAGTTTAGGGTATGATACCCTACCTTATCTTTGTGAAGATTCTTGTGATATTGATCAATCTTTTGTTGATTATCATTTACATACTTATAGTAGTATGTCGTTATGGTTATTTCATGTTCATGTCATGCCTTTTACTTTATACCATATCATCTGATATTTATAGCTAGACTGATCCGTTTATTATTTTCTTATAAATAATACTCGGGTCAGACCGAGATGTTACAGGTGCTTCTGCTTGACTTCTCTTCAGGATATTTCTGACTTTTGGCTAACTACATAGATTAGTAGTTTTTGGATGTACACCTTTGATATATAGACTCTATGTTGTGTACTTATTCTTTTGCATAGCACGTGATGCTATTCTTTTGTATTATCGTGGATCTTTCTGACCACTACTCTGAAGTACACTTTCATGTGATATATATTTATTCATATCTTCTTCCGCCTTTGTGATATGGATGTCTGTGACTGATTTATGTTATGATTATTTCTATGTTTGTTTCCGAAGATTATATATAGCCACCGTGTGATAGCTTTGTGTTTGTATCGGTATGTCGGATTTCCTCCTTAAAAGATATGCATTCTATTCTATCTGACGTATCGGTGCTCGCACAAAGAAGTTACATGGATGGTCGCTCCTCCACAGCCTTATTCTCCGTGCTAATTGACAGCACTACATCGTAGTGTTCTTGGTTAGCGTGGGTATAGAGGTGGGGCGTTACAGCTATCTTGATTCTATAATAAAACACTGGTCTTTGAAAATATGATATACAAGGTCAGATATAAACTTTGTCTTAAACTGCATTGTATATTTATACATATTCCCAGGTCTGCATATAGGTTATCATAGGTCGGCTTGTAGATTTTAAGATGAAGATGTGTCATAGTTGTTATATATTAGTTGTGTCAGTTGTAGTTTGCTTGGCTCATGTGTTATCAGTATGCATATATAGTAGTTATTTTGTTTTGTTGACTTATGAGTCAAAGTAAATTTAAAAAAAAAGTTGTACATGAATCTATATAGTTCTTTATAAGTTATGAACCATGTATGCAAATTTGTATATATTAGTAATATATATGTATTATATATTGTTGTTTTCAAAGCATATATAAGTATTATTTTAAATTTTATTACGTCTGATTTTTTACATATGCATTTAATTTAAAACGATTTTTTTTATACGTATATATATATGTTTAATTTTAAAGGTGTTTGAATTTAGAATATGATTTTTTTTTATTTCATATATATATATAGTTATATATAATTTATATAAGTCCACTGATATCAATTTTCTATCATCATCCAGTTTTGATTTGATTTCGTTAAATGTCTTTTACCAGCTTTGTTGTCGAACTCGTGCCAATTCTACTTTGCTTTGCTTGGATTAGTAACTCAATTTCAGGGTCCGTATCAGTGTGCGTATCTGTGTCATCTTCTATTCTCTCTAGCCTCGAAAGGTGAGCAATCACTCACGATTAATGTTCTTTTATTTATTAAATTTGATTTCAATTGAAACGACAATTGAAATATGCTGTTGTTAGTTATTTACACTGTTTTATATGCTATCACCTATATCAGTTTACTTATGACATCTTACACCATTAACTGTTAATTATGAAATGATAATCTAGTTTGGCTGATAATTGGTTGATTGTTCGATGTTTATATTGGACGTTAATTTGTTAATGTTAAGTGGTTAATTGTATGCAGAATTGAAATTGATATAGGATAGTTAACAATTTTAAAACTGATTTATATGTTAAATTTGATTAGTTGAATATGACCCATTTTAATTGTTAAATTAATTGACATGTAGAATAGTGACAATTACACTTTGAACTATTGAACGTATATTGGATTAATTGTTGTAGTGTTAAAATTGAAATCGAATGACAAGTGAAAAACTGTAATGTAATAATCTTTAATCTGCATGAAATGATAGTGTAGATTCTAGAAATAATTATATTAATTTTCACAAACAACAATGTGAATTAATACGATTATTTCAGGATTATTTGAATTGATTATTGTATTGATATTGGTTGTTGTTATTGCTTGTTTATTTACCACCATCCCAGTTATCACACTGCAAGTTCCCTTTGCTATGCTTTGATTTTTGAATTGAATTGGAATCGGGTTGAAATGATAAATACCCAAATTAAACTTTGACCTAGGATAGAGAATTAAATAAAATCCGATTGGTCAATAATTCGTTTTTAAAATAAAATGAAGATTTTATTTGAATAAATAATATGGTTTTGAAATGAAGTTGAAATTTGAATTTTAATGAAAGGAAAATGTTAATACTCAATAATCTGAAACAACATATTAACAATGTAATTGATGAAAGAATGTTGTTTAATTTGAGAAATGATTGAATTAAGTTTGAAATTGTAATTAAGTTTGAAATTATTAAACTTTGAAATTATTTTTAAGTTTTGAATTATTTAATAATTAAATAAGATTGAATGATTTAATGATCAAATTGAATTCTTTAATAAGTAAAATTGGACTTTTGAATAAGTGAATTTACTTCGTAAATAATTGAAATTGAGTTTTCTTTATTAATTAAGTTTTTGGAAAATTATTTAAGTAAGTAAATAAGTGAAATTGAATTTCTTTAACAAGAAATAAAATGCGATTTATTGAAATTAATGTAAAACTTGAAATTTTAAGAATTTGGTTTGATGGATTTAATTTAATTAAATTTGTAAGTTTTGATATAATAAAGTTGAATTTAAATAATGGATTTAATGAATTGGAAATTTAATAGAAATTATTTGAATGGAAAATTTACTTAATGAATATTGAATGAAATCGATTAATGAATTTAAATTGATTTGAATGTTAAATTAAATTAATTTAAATGTTTTCGAAATGAAACTTATATTCGAACTTGAATCAATATTCAAATTGTTTTAAATAAAATCTGAAATTGAATTATAAGATTTTGAAATGGTAATTTGGAAGTTTTGAAACGGAAATTATGGAAATTGATTTAGAAAGATAAATGAAATGTTGGTTTGCAAATTCTAATTGGAATTGTAATTGATTTGGTTTGAAATATATAAACGACCAATCGGTGAAATAATTTCGGAAGTTATTAAAGAGACCGGAATCGGTTATGGATATACTCTCTATCTAAACCGAAAACCACTTTAATAACTATACGCGGAGTGTGATCCAGAATGAAGTGGTTGGAATGATGTACGTGATGACTGAAGAAAGAGAACGATGATGGATAGCCTTGACACTTGTGTCAAATTGGAAATGACTAAAACAGGAGCCATGCCGGGCCAAATAGAGGTCAGCTACCTCAAGTGAACACACTTCTTCGAACTACTCATTACTTGTTGTCGATTGGTGCACCCTTGATTTTGGGAGTGTTGTTTCACGGTGTTGCGATCGCTGCGGCGATGCGTTCTCATCAGTCCGGATCAGGCAAACGGTAGTATCACTACCTTGGGTATTGCCTCATGTGCCTTGTCATACTTGTATCCCTTTATACGCAACCACTACGAATCTGTTTTGTGTTATACCTATGGAGTACTCCCTGATAGCCCACTAGTTTACGGTGGAGTTTACAGTGCTGTATAGACTATAACGCTTATATATAAAATGTGTTAAGGGCGATAATGGTAACGCCTTAACACTATTTTGATATTTTATATTACTGATAGACATTATCTACTTATCGTACACTACTACATAATAGATAGTTTAATGGATCCTTAAAGGATGGTTATTCCAACATCCTTTAAGTTACTTGTATTTCAATTGCTATTTCACTTGAGTTGGATTTATTAATATAAGAATGTTAATCCTGACTCGAGTGTCTTGTGTTTTTTGCTTTACGCTCGGGTCAGACTGAGTGTACCAGTATTCGAGACTCACCTTTGGAGTTGGAGCTTTGCTTGAAGATCCAGCCATCTATTCTGCTTTCAGTATTCGATGATTCCAGTGATGTATTTTGATTTGTATCTGATGCATTGTATTACTCTTCCGTTGTATCTGTTCTAACTCTGATGTAACTTATACATTTATATAGTAGCTTCATGAACTACTATCTCTTTTATTTCCGCTGCATTTATTACTCTGTGTCTGTGATCTGTGATTATTTATTTACTGTATATGTTCAGTTTTGCCAATTTATATTAACAACGCGGTATTTTGAGCAATTCAACTCCGGCATGAGTGTCTACCTATACACTTATAATGGATGCGAATGGTCCAAAATAGCGGGTCGTTACAATCATAATGTTTTGAAATACTATGTTTTAACCATTGTGGATGCAGGAGCACAGTATACGGTTTTATAAATGTTTTTGGATACTAGTGAGGGGAAAACCCATTCCGCTAAGCGACGTGGTCTCACTAGATATCTAAATGGTTTGAGATGGTAAATTATTATTCATACCAGGCTTTATGTCTGACTCAAAGTTTTTGTTTTCCCCATAAACTCTCGGATACTCAATTGATTTTGAATAGGGTGAGAGTTAAGGTTTTCAGGTGTTCTTTTAGACAGATAAAGCTTTCGAGGACGTGCAGAAGGCAAGCTTGTTATTAGAGTTCTTTTATTTCCACTGTGTGTTTGTTTGTAAAGGAAATTTTTTTTCTTTCCTATCTATATACTCTGATCTACCAAGGGGGCATCTTCATATGCTGTTGTTGGCGTATTTTGTAATAATTATATGTTATCAAAATGTGGTCAACAAATTGGGATTATGTAATCAATTTGGAATATTATGAAATGGAATATGGAATTTGTTTTGCTGTTTAATTTTTTTCCATATTCTTGTGTTTATGTGTATCAATGTATCTAATATCACCGTGTTTGGTCGCCGAGGATTAATAACTATGGATGACTGCCGCATCCGTAGTCGTTACTTTTGGGCCTCCAAATATGGGATGTTACATGTATCTACGTATTTCTTTATGTTCCACTGTGTTGTATGTTGGTCGTATTTATCAGAAATTGTAAGGATTGACTATTATAACTGTCCGGGCTGAAATGGGTTAGTGTACTCTGATTGGTGTATGTATATTATATTTTTCTTTGTGTAAAGATTTGTTGTATATTATAGATTATTCGTTCCACTATGAGATTTTGTATTGTTTAGTTTTCTCCTTTTTTCCTTCTTCTTTTCCCCTAACAATCGGGTTTTTTGGCATTTGATTGCTCGGCACGTAATGCAGTTAATATATTAGTGTTGATTTACAATGTTCAAAAATCCAGGTTCGTTACACAGTACAAGCTAGTATTTAATTTTTTTTAAATATTGACCTAGATCCAAGTTCATACAAGGGGTCAGCACAAGTGTTATTAGCTAATTTCTGAGTTTAACCAATTCAAAATTAATATATAAATGTTATAAATTAATAAGAAAATTAATACAGGTGTTGTATTGAATTTTTATGGCATTTTGATTATTTACTTAAGGCCGTAATCAATCAAAGTAGCACATAATTGTAATATATTAATTTAATTAAATATATGAGCTAAATAATTAATATATGTGATTTATTAGTTAGGCCCGAAGTCTTAAGGCATAGAGATAAGGGTGATCAACCATAACATAGGAAGGAAGGGGTAAGAAGGCTTGGGATTCAAATCTAGAGAGAATTGTGTTGAATATTTTAATATCCAAATATCTATAAATAGCCCCACTCTCTCTTGTTCTTCAAAAACTTAATGAAATCCTAGCCTCTGTTAAAAGGAATTGACCTAAAAGATGGGATTTGCACAGCGTAGTCAAGGATAAGGAACAAGGAGTTCGGAGAGGAAATAGCAAACCATCGAAATGTTGATAACTGGTGTGATCATAAAAAGGTAGATATCTCATTTTATATACATTTCTATATTAAAAATCTTTTTATATTGCTATTATATTTTCGATCATAATACGTTTAGGAAAAATGAATTAAATAATAATGATGATGATGATTAAAAATAGATTCTATATTTATAATTAATGTATATGGTTTTGAAATATATATTATTTTTTCTTAGGGCCATACATAACTATATATAAAATAAAATATGTGTGTATATATATATATATGTATGTATGTATATATGTTTCTGGTTTAAAGTAAAATTATATTTATTTTAGACATATCGATTTAAAAAAACATATTTATTATTTTCTCATTTTAAAATAAAGAAATAAAATTCTCGGCTTTAACAAATATTACAATTTTTTAATTATATATATATATATATATATATCAGTTACAGTTTTTAAAATAAAACCCAAAGATTAAATTTTCCTTTTTGGCTTGTTAATAAAAAATATTAAAATATTTTATTAATCAAAGTAGGTTTAAAATTTGAATATTAAACACATACATCTAAACATATGTATTTAATAATATATAAAAAGATATTGAAATGTATTTTATTCGGCCTTTATTTATACATTAATTTTAAAAACACAAAAATATTTCTTATTATTACCGAAAATAATTATAATATATATACAAATACAATAAAAATTAGTTACTTACAACTGAAAATAAATAAACACACATATATATTATTACTCGTCATTTTCATCATGTTATACTCTTGTTAAATGCCCGTAAACAGAAACTATTGAATATAGATAGTGTCATACCCGCATCCGTATCTGAAATCATTTTCGAGTATCTGATATCTGTATCCGTGGATATAGAAGGATTTTAGATATTTATCATATTCGCTAATGATCGATAAATCAAAAGACATAAATAGAAAATTTTGGTTTAACATGAATTTTTTCAATCCCACTGATTATGAAATTATAAAAAAGCAAGAAATTTTATAATAATAAATAGTTTTAAACAATTAATATGTATTAAATGCATATAATATAAACTATTAACTTAATAAAAAAATATGTATCTTTCAATGTAATGAAATGCATATAATATAAACTATAATCTTAACACAAACAAGATGGATGATTTTTGGATATGGATGCCTTCATATCCGTAGTCATATTTGTTTTTCTCGATATCAGATATTTATCCACTTTTCAGATATGGATACAAATAAATTTCAGATTCTTCAGCTATCCATTAATAGGATTTGATAATATATGATAGCAAGAGTGATACTTCAATCAAGCAGAGCACTCATTATGATGCCTTTGGGGCTCGAACCCATGACCTTTAGAACATCTGTCTAAAGCACCATACCCCCAACCACTTGAGCTAGAGGTCCTTGACAGGATTTGATAATATTTTCTTATCATAATTGTAAATCCAAATTGTTATTTACACATATTTGACATTTATATTTATATACCCTAAGGTAGTGTAGAATATTTGTTTTGTGGTGTTTACATTGTGAATATGAATGCATAAAATATTAAACATGAAAAATTAAAATTAAATTAACTAAATAATACATATACATATATTTAAATAATAATACACAATATATATATATATATATATATATATTACGTGTAACAACCCTGTTTTTTGAAGCTGTAATGTTAAACTAATTTAGTTAAAATAAAAGTGTTCGAATTTGGTTTTGAGAATAATTATTTTGGAGTAAAATTATTATTAAATAAAGTCTATTTAATAAAGAATTTTTGTTATAATGAAATTGAATTACTTAATAAATTACTTTTTAGATAATATATTAACAATTCAAATAAAATGTTTAAATAAGTATAAATATTTTGAAGTATAAATAATTGCATATAATTGAAACTATTGGAAAAAAATTATTTTACATCAATGCAATAAATAATTGGAAATAAGATTTATTTGTATTAATCTATTTAATAATTAAATAGAAAGAAACAATATTAGATTGAATGAAATCGTGTAATTATTGAATTATATTTGTTGGAAAGAAGTGGAAATCAATCTAAACTAAAGTGGAATAAATTATTAAATAATAAATAAATAACAGAATTGGTTAAAACTTAAAGGAGGATTTGTGTTAGAATTAAATAAATGTAGGGTTCTATTGTAAACAAAAAGGAGAGAAGTGAAATGGGCCTAAAACAATTCAAGTCAAAAATCTAACCTAAGCTTTTAAATAAAACTAACCATTCTCTTTCATGCTTATGTCTTGTACTCATCATTTCCTTAAACCCGATTTTGCCTATACCCTAATCCCTAAGTGAAATCGTCGATGGAAAAAAAAATGAATCCATTATTTTGCTCTCGTGCTTGGCATAGGCAATCGAGCTAATCTCGTAAGTGTAGGTGATGGGGTAGAGCACACAAGCATGCTTGGGCTGGCATTCTAGGATGCCGATATCGGAGTCCAGGCGAGAGTGCCGTTGGGGGAAAACATTACGATGTGGAGGAGATTCGGGTCAAAGGCGATTGTGTGGTTGAGGCTGATGGTGCGACCGGTGATGGAAGTAGTTTTGGCGACGCTCAATAGTGGGGTTGCGGGCCCAACAGCTTACATGACAGTGGTTTCTAAGCGAGGTGGTTCGAAGGTTGTAGGAGGATGGTTGCTGCGGCGATGATCGTTCAGTCGAGGCAGAGGCGAATGTTTTAAGGCGATGCAGAAATGGTCAGAGATGCTTGCTGTGATTGGCTAGGCTTAAGGTTGCTGATTCAGGCAAAGTTCAAGCATCGTCCCATGAGACTTAAAGCTGCGAATGATTAATGTGACGCCCCACCTCTATACCCACGCTAGCCAAGGACACTACGAGGTAATGCCGTCAACTAGCACGGAGAATAAGGCTGTTGAGGAGCGACCATCTGTATAATTGCTTTGTGCGAGTACCGATATGCCAGATAAAAATATAACTTTTCATCTCAAGAGGAAATCCGACATACCGATACAAACTCAAAGCTACTACACAGTGGCTATATGGACTTCAGAAACAAATATAGAAATAAACATAACACAAATCAGTCACAGGCAGTTCATATCACAAAGGCGGAAATAGATATGAATATAACACATGAAAGTGTACATCAGAGTAGTGGTCAAATAAGATCCACATTAACACAAAAGAATAGATACAAGTGCTAGACAAAAGATTAATTATACAACATGGAGTCTACATCTCAAATGTGTACAACCAAAAACTACTAAACTAAAGTTGTTAGCCAAAAGTCAGATGGTGGTTCCAGATAGGAAGTCATGAGGAAGCACCTGTAAAATCTCAGTCTGACCCGAGTATTATTTAAGAAGGAAATAATAAATGGATCAGTCTAACTATAATTATCAGATAAAATGAGATATAAGAAGAGATATGACAAAAACGTATGATAACCATAAAGCCATACTATGATAAGTATCTAATCGAAAATCAATCCAGAGATTAATCAATATCACAAGAATCTTCTCAAAGATTAAAAGAATGTCATATTCTTAATTTAATTCACCAAGCCACAATAAATGACATACATATCAATGCCAACTGAAAAAGGTGGTGAAACATAAATCCCAGAAATCAATAAATTAGAAATCCAGAAATCACAAGAAAGAGGATGGCCAATCCCATAAACTAAACATCGACGCACCTAGAAAGGTTCGCCCCATGTAAAGTCTAGCATCGATACACCTAGAAAGACGTACCCCATGCAAAGTCGAACATCGACGCACCTAGAAAGATATGACCCATGCTCTAGCATCGACGCACCTAGAAAGATATGCCCCATGTATAAATAAACATCGACGCAACTAGAAAGATACGCCCCATGTAATGTCTAACATCGATGCACCTAGAAAGATACACCCCATGCAAAGTCGAACATCGACGCACCTAGAAAGATACGACCCATGCATAGACGAACATCGACGCACCTAAATAGATACGCCCCATGCCCCGACTTATTGAGCCGATTGCTCCACGAAGTAAATAAACATCGACGCACCTAAATAGGTACGACCCATGAGAGAAATAAACATCGACGCACCTAAATAGATACGACCCATGCGAGAAGTAAACATCGACGCACCTAAATAGATACGACCCATGAGTCTAAACCATAAAATGATCGTCATCGATCATAAAGAAGTGTCGATTACACTAAGCTAGTAAATATAAGAGTTTAGCTTCATGTCCCATAACCACTTGCTTAACTCAAATATTTACGAACAGATTGTAGATCTGCACTAGAAAATTGTCACAAGAGTTTCAATATGTGTGAATCGAAATCACACCAATGAGGTATAGACTAACCTTGAAGATAAAGAGATATGTGTGAATCGAAATCACACAAATGGTGTCTAGTCTAACCTCGCAAACAAAGAGACATCGCTCAATCGCTAGTCTAAATCACAAGAATGATCATCATGATCATAAGGAAGTGTCGATTACACTAAGCTAGTAAATATAAGAGTTTAGCTTCATGTCCCATAACCACTTGCTTAACTCAAATATTTACGAACAGATTGTAGATCTGCACTAGAAAATTGTCACAAGAGTTTCAATCGAACAAGTCCATAAATTAACCGACGAAGTAAACGCAAGCGTTTCATACCACTTGTTTTGCTAAGCCGTTTAATTAGATTTTCTCATACGAATGAGGTAAAGGTTTGTATATACTAGTAGATTGGAAAACAGTTTTATAAACGAGTTTGATATTGAAAATAGAGTTGAAATCGTTTTGATGAAAGAGTTTTGATATTTACTACTAGTATTGAAACCTTTATATTTTTAAAGTGACAAGTCACAAAACGATTGTTGAAACGAATCAAATCACATAAATTCACGTTCGAAGATGTGAGAAAAATCCAAAGAAATCAATCCCAAAAACCATCGTAGTAGAAATTCTATTGAATGTTTTTCGGATAAGATCGCCTACACAGAGGTGTACGCGGTACGACCTAGAGAGGACAAAATGAGGTCTAACGACCTAAGGGGGATAGGGTCGAGCGACCTAACGAGGTACCATCCCGAAAGAGGGGTCATCAAAGTCTTAAGAAATGATAACAACAAATAGGAGACAACATGAATCGATTAAAGTTGGAAATTCAAACAAAATAGGCGAATAGGCAAAACAACATCAGGTCGGTCGGCCGGCATCAGGGCTCGGTCGACCGGACCCTGTTCTGGAAAATAGTTCGGGAAGAAGGTCGATCGACTGAGCTCTGCAGCCGGTCGACCAAACCCAAACAGAGAAGTGCTTAGCACTTTTGGAAGCAGGTCGGTCGACTGACTACAGAGCTCGGTCGACCGGACCTATTTCCAGCACTGCCCAACTTATCAAGTTCATTGGCCAAATCTCGACCAAATTGCATTTTCGCGAGCAACGACACTAAGGATTTAAGCCAAACGACAACCCGGCCTTATAAGCTCTTCAATGCATCACAAAAATCATGATCAAAGATCAAAGTTTGGATTTTTAAAGAATTGAACTCAAAACACTAAAAATTGGAATATTCACCAAATCAATCCAAACCAAAAGCAATTGCACAAGAATAAGTGTTAGGAATTCATACCTAACAATTGAAGATAAATATAGTTTAAGATGTGAGATAAAAATCTCACCTTTGAACCCAAACGAATGAAGAAGATGCTATGGAGCAATGGCAAGAGCAATTACTCTTCAATTCCAACTCAACAAGCTTGAATTCAAAGCTTAAAAAGAAGAACATTCCCAAAGTTAGGTTTAGGAATTTCTGAAATCAAAGAGAGAATGTGTTGGAGAAGAAGGAGATGAAGCTTACCAATGGGTTCTCTTTGAATTTGGAGCTAGAACAAGAGTTTGCAAATGGAACTAGGGTTTTGTAATTTCTAATTCCTCTTCCTCTCCACCATTTTCAGTTTGCTTGAGGAAATGAAATGAAATGGGAGTGAATGGATGAAGAGTTAGAGAGCTAAGGGGTTAAGTGAGGTTAAGGGCTGAACCCAAACCCAAGTCCAAAGTGAAAAGTAGCAAAAATTCCACTAACTCCAAACATATTGAAGCTTACACTCAAAAAGATCGCAAACGACATTTTGAACTCAATGGAGGTGGTCTCGAGTCCTAATTCGACTGTTTGCAAAAAGTAGCTTTTCGGACCAAAATCCGACGAACGACGAAATATTTAAATAAAATATTTAAATATAAAAATCGATAAATATGCGGGTTGTTACAATTAAGGTGAGTTATTTTATTAACTAACACAACTATATTTGAATAACTATATCTTTTTTGGTATGCCCTGTGTGACGACCGCCCATAACTCCTGCACTGAACCTAGAGAAAGTGCGTTGTAAAGTGTGCCAGGCAGCCATGGACGATTGTCAGGGTAAATTAAAATAACAGAATCTATCGTATTACTCACAGCGCATGGACAAAATACAATAGAACATATATATAGTGAAGCTTCACAGAATAGAATCTCATCAATAAAACCTCATAATAGTTGAATACAAACATCTGAATAGTCAATACAACTAGCCTCACTACATATCACTCAGAGAATACAAAGCAGCGGAACATCCAGTACATATAATAAGAAAAATAATATGCAACCCTCCAGCTCGTCTTTGATATCATCACCGTGGGAAGCAAGATCAGCACCTGTCACCTGCTACCTAGTCTGCCCGTCCCAAAATGGACGAACAGCCCAAGGCAATAAGAGTTAAAACATAAAGCCTTGAGTCAGACAACAGTCTTAGTGAGCAGTAAATTAACTAACAACATACCAAAAGAGTACAAAGGAAAAGGAATAGGAATACAACCCTCCCACTCCAACCTCTTTCTACAGTGATAGCCCCCCAGACACACACTAAGCAGAAGCAAACATAGCAGAGCATACAATTTAAAATAAAGCAATTATCACTCGAGTCAAGGGCGATGTTTTCCAAGTACAAACCCCCAAGGCCTAAACCAAGATTAGATAAGCACCCAGAAAACACTGCTCTTGAGACCGAATGACGATACAACCAAACATCCATGACTCTGGCTATCACTGTTATCATTGCTTCGATTTCACCGTTAATTGAATGACCGGCACATTCTTTCAGCCGTCCGTCAAGGGCTAATGGAAACCTCGGTTCTAGACATAACTCCCGCACGTCATCGTGACCCGTGCCTAGGACTATCGAATCTGCCCAGAGTACTTGACTATCAATCATTAGCCTTCAGGGACTATCGAATATGCCCAACGTACTCTTGCTTTGAGCATGCTAGAACCTTCAACAACGATGAGATCTCAGCCTTCTAGTCATCCTCCTCGATGACTATTTCCATACTAGCTCAAGCGCCTCTCGAGCAAACCATTATCCTCTAACTCGAACCATATCACCGAGTTATCAACATGCTTTGAATGATCCCATCTGGATTAGACCAAGATTATCTCATATCATGCCTCGCTTCATCACATCCTCGCAAAGCTTCATCTCAACATCATCATCATCGAATCTATGCATAAGAGCTTCACCATCCGCTACATATGCCACAAGCAGCTTTTCCAATTCAAGAGCCTTTCCCTTAGCTTTTGAATCATCTTCGGTCTAAATCAAATCATCAATCATATAATTCATTGCAATCAATCAAATCAAACATTAATCCAAGTAAACAAGCATTCAAATATGATCTAAATAGACAATTATAACAATAATGGCAATTTCGTAATTAAAGAGTCAAAAGTCCAAAAAGCATGAAAACATGAGCAATGTCTCTACGATCTTGATGAATGAACTTGCATAGGTTAACATGTAGTAAAATGGATATCAAATCATCATGGACAATGGATCTATATGGATCTACACATATGATTAGGAAAATGCATGGAAATCTCTACTTTAACCCCAAATCAAGCCAACGATCCGATATACTCCTTTGGATCCGTGTGAGAGATAATCACCACTCACCAAATCATCTAAACAACCCCAAATCAACACACTTCAAATCTAGACAGCGAAGGATCTAGCTTGATCTATCACGAATCCGCTTCAAACGATGAAATCTCACTTCAATGGATGTAGATCTTCAATCTAAGCTCTTGAATCTTCAGTTTGATCTTCAATTTGGATGGATGGAATCACTAGATTAGAGTGGAGAAAAGAAGTGAAGAAGTGTAGAAGTCGAGCTCTCAAAATGGCAGCACTTCGTCGCTTCGAAATCCGGATCCCAAAAAGTGAGAAATGGACGAGTATTTATAGGCTGAAAACCCCCTTAACTCGTCCGCCTTCTTAAGTCGTTGCCGACTCAACTCCATCTCCGACCTAACACTCCAGACGACCTACGACTTAACAGAGCTCTCGACCTAATAACTTCAACGATCTACGACTTAACTGCTTGCCGACCCAACACATCGCAGGCGCGCGACCTATCACCACGCGACTTAGCACACAATCGCAACTCATAGGTCGCTCACGACTCAGCGACCTAACACTTAAGCCTTCACGCGACCTAAAAAATGTGTAACCTAACTATGTTACGACTTACGACTTAGTGAACCTGCGACTTATGACTTAGCAGCTAACCCCTAAGTCGGTCACGACTTAACATATAGCAGATCAGTGCCTTCACATGACTTACGACCTATCGAATGTACGACTTAACTCCTGCCTCGACTTAGCAACTCACATGACATACTAACTTAGCCGGGCTACGACCCAATCCCCTTAGGTTGTCTAACGACCTTACTATATACACGATCTAACTGGGACACGACTTAACCTCTTACGACCTAACTCCTAAGTCTTCTACGACTTAACCTACTTAGGTCGTTTACTACTATCCCAGCCTCCTTAGGTCGTTAACCTCTTAAGTCGCCAACCTATAAGTCGCCAACTATCCTTAAGCCGTTCCAATTCCTTAAGTCGCAAATCCTCTTAAGTCGCAAACTTCTTTAGGTCGCTCCATGACTTAATCTTCCACACGACCTAACTTCTACACGACTTATCCCAACCCTTAGGTCGCCTATGACATAACCTCTTAAGTTGCAGACCTCCTTAAGTCGCTCATGACTTATCACTTAAGTCGTTAACGACCTATGATGACGCAACTGGTAAGTTGGAGCTGAAGCTCCCTAAGTCGCACACGACTTACTACATGTCTTAGGTCATTTACGACCTAGGACTTACACGTATCTCTGCTCAAAATCTGAAACGACCTAATGACAATAGTTTTATGACATTTCGATCCATAAAAATACGGGTCGTTACATTCTCTCCCCCTTAGGAATTTCGCCCCCGAAATTCCAAACAAACAAAGCAATCAAAGACTATTCTGCACGCCTATCATCCATAGCAATCAACAAACCATGCATCCAATTCTAGCTTAGCATGCAGAATTCTAAAACTAGAACAAGTTACAATATCGTGAGATGACACGACACCCTAGGGCCATACCTTGAAGAGTTCAGGATGAGCTGCCTTCATCCTCTCTTCCACCTCCCATGTACAGTCGTTATCATCATCACTCCATTGTATCTTGAGCAACTTAACTATCTTCCTCCTAAGCTGTTTCGTGTCGGTTTCCACTACACGAAGCGGCTTACGAGGTCTCTTATCGACTGGATCAACTTCGAAGTCTTCACAGCTATCAGCAGAAACCACTGTATTCGAGTCGTGCACATACTTCCGTAGATACGATACATGAAAAACATTGTGCACACCCGACATCTTCTTTGGTAACTCCAATCTATAGGCGAGCTTTCCAATTCGCTCGATGATCGGGAATGGTCCAACAAATCTCGGAGTCAATTTTCCTTTCTTCCCGAATCGAATAACATTCTTCAGTGGGGAAATCTTCACAAAAACCATATCACCTACGTCGAATTCCAAATCCTTACGACGCTTATCGGCATAACTCTTCTGTCGATCTTGGGCTGCCTTCATTCGTTGCCGAATGATCTCTATGCAATCCGAAGTCTGTCGAATCATCTCTGGCCCAAGCATCAGCTTTTCTCCGGTCTCTAACCAACATGTCGGAGAGTTACACGATCTTCCATATAATGCCTCATACGGTGCCATACCAATGCTTGACTGGTAACTGTTGTTATATGCAAATTCCACCAAATGAAGGTGATCTTCCCACGATCCTCCGAAATCTAAAACACAAGCTCTAAGAAGATCTTCCAAAACTCGATTGACTCTCTCAGTCTGACCATCTGTTTGAGGGTGATAAGCTATACTCAAACACAACTCGGTTCCCAAAACTTCCTGGAAGCTCCTCCAAAATCCACTAGTGAACAACGGGTCTCGATCGCTCACTATACTCTTCGGAATACCATGGAATCGAACTATCCACTTAACATATAACTCGGCCAACTTTGATGCAGTCCTAGTCGATCGAACAGGAATGAATCTTGCACTCTTAGTCAAACGATCCACAATGACCCAAATTCCCTCATTTCCCGTTCTTGTTCTAGGTAATCCATCAATAAAATCCATCAATATTTGCTCCCACTTCCATGTAGGAACTTCTAATGGCTGAAGCAATCCACTTGGCTTCTTCTGTTCGGCTTTTACCAACTGGCAGTTCATGCACTTGGAAATAAAATTTCCAACAGCCTTTTTCATACCTTCCCAGTAATAGGTTCTCTTCATATCCCGATACATCTTATTTCCACCTGGATGAATTGTCAACTTCGAGTGATGACTTTCCTTTAGAACTTCACTCCTCAATTCATCTATATCGGGAACAACTAGTCGTCCTTGCTTCCGAAGCCAACCCTCTCGATCGACCTCGAATCCTTTATCCTTTTCTGGTTCCAATCCAGATTCCAAATCACGGATAATCTTGACAAGCTTATCGTCTCGCTTTTGGCTCTCGCCAATCCTTTCCACAAGAGTAGGTCTTATTGATAAGTTTGCCAACATCTCAGGTTCCAATTCACATCTAGGCCTGAAGTCAAATCCAGCTAAATACTCGAGATTCTTCCATTCTGAAAACATGGCTCCCAATCCTGCATGTCTTCGACTTAACGCATCCGCCACTGCGTTACCCTTTCCCGGAGTATAAGCTATACCAAAATCATATGATGCCAAAAACTCTAGCCATCGTTGCTGCCGAAGATTCAAATCCTTTTGGGAGAAAAGATACTTCAACGACTTATGATCTGTAAACAACTCCAATCGAACTCCCAGTAGATAATGCCTCCACATCTTCAGAGCAAAAACAATCGCTGCTAACTCCAAATCATGAGTCGGGTAATTCCTTTCATGCGGCTTCAGTTGTCGATTGGCATACGCAACAACTTTATCCTTCTGCATCAGCACTGCTCCAAGTCCAGTACCACATGCGTCGGTGTAAACCACCATCTCATCATTCCCACTAGGAATAGTCAAAACAGGAGCACTCGTCAATCGCTCTTTCAGGATTCCGAAAGCTTGCTCACACTTAGCATCCCATCCGAACACTTGGTTCTTCTTTGTCAATCCTGTTAACGGTGCAGCTACCTTGGAGCAGTCTTTGTTAAACCGTCGATAATATCCTGCTAATCCAAGAAAACTTCTCACATCAGATGCATTCTTAGGTCTAACCCAATCCTGGATTGCTGCCACCTTAGCGGGATCAACCGCTATTCCGTTTCCAGAAATCACATGGCCTAAGAACCTCACTTCATTCTTCCAGAAGTGACACTTCGAAAACTTAGCCTTCAGCTGATGTTTCCGTAAGATTTCCAAAACAATTCGCAAGTGTGTCTTGTGCTCTTCTTCAGTTCTGGAATAAATCAGAATATCATCCACGAACACAAGTACGAACTTGTTCAACTGATCTCTGAACACTCTATTCATAAGATCCACAAAATATGCTGGCGCATTAGTCAATCCAAACGGCATTACCAGCCACTCAAAGAAACCTGATGGTGTCCGAAAAGCAGTCTTCGGCACACTATCCTTAGCCACTCTCAACTGGTGAAATCCCATTGCCAAATCCATCTGAGAAAACACCTTGGCTTCGTGAAGCTGATCAAACAAGTCATCTATCCTCGGCAATGGATACCTGTTCTTCTTAGTCACTTTATTCAGCTCACGATAATCCACACACAATCTCAACGACCCATCTGCCTTGGTTGCAAACACAACTGGTGCACCCCATTCGGACACACTACACCGAATGAATCCTTTCTGCAAAAGATCATCAACTTGCACCCTCAACTCTTGCTGTTCCCTAGGCGCCATCCGCCTAAGAGGCATCACAACAGGTCTGGCTCCTTCAACTAGATCTATACGAAACTCGATCTCTCTATGCGGCGGTAACCCTTTGACCTCGTCAAAGACATCCTCAAATCCATTAGCGATTGGCACAGATGACAGTCCATCCCGTGGAACAACCAGCGAATACATGAAGCTCATGAAGACGCCTTCTTCATGCTTACATCGTATCACAATCTTTCGCCCCTCCACATTCTCAACTGTCACCTCCATCCTTTCGCAATCAACCTTTGCCGCATACTTCCTAAGCCAGTCCATACCCAAAATAATTCTGAACCCCGCAAAGTTCAGAACAAAACAATCACAAACAAAAGAGCAACCATGACTCGACAAAATCAGACCACGGCATAACATACACAAACAAGACGAACCCCCAACTGGATTAGTCACAACCAATGGCCTATCAACAATATCCGGTTCCAAACCTAACCGGCCTACAAGATCACTACAAACAAACGAATGCGACGCCCCAGTATCAAACAACACTCTAACTAGAACACCACATATGGAAAGAGTACCTTGAACAACCACACTCTTTCCTTTCTCTTCAACGGTAGGAGCTTTCGAAGACGATGGAACAGCTCCCAAAGCATAAGCTTGCACAATCTGCTTGTCCCTCCTCGGTTCTGGACAATTCTTCCTGATATGCCCCGGTTTGTCACAGTTGTGACACTTCATCGGCACCTTCGGATTCTTACAATCCTTAGAGAAATGGCCCTTCTGTTGACAATTATAGCAAGTCACTTCGCCCTTCGGCTTCTTCTGGCCATCCTTACCCTTCTGTTGCTGTTGCTTCCTCTTCTTGTTTCCACCATACTGTGGTTTAGACTCTTCCCTGGTTACAGCAACAACAGATCCTTCCTTAGGAAACAGACTCTCATGCCTGAGAGCTTTCTCCACAAGTTTCTCAAATGAATCGTCCAAATGATCCACCAACTGCCTCCCAAGATAACTGTCCAAGCCTGTCACAAACTTCTCATTCTTCTGATATGCAGATTCGATATATGATCGGGCATACTTGGACAAAGCTTCAAACTCAGAAACATACTCAAGAACTGGTCTTCCTCCCTGCTTGAGCTCCACAAACTTCTTGAACAGAACAGACTTCTGAGCTGTAGAAATGAACTTAGCTTCAAATCTGACTTGGAATTGCTCCCAAGTAATTTCTTCCTCCGGAGTATTGATGGTAATAGAGTTCCACCAATCAGAAGCTCTTCCTTGAAGCTGTCTTGATGCCAACTTCCTCTTAGTTGCATCCTCGATTCCCAAATCACCAAAAATCCTTCTACAAGCATCTATCCATCTTTGGACATCAATAGTTGATTCTGTTCCCAAGAAAACCTTCCCTCCAAGAGCAGTATAGTCTTTGCACAACTTAGCAAAATCCACTGGTTTTGGAGTTTGGACTTGAACTCCAACATCAACTTCTGCCCCCGGAACTGGTATCCTTCTCATGATCGAAGTCATCATAGCTTCGAACATAGCTGCATAATCAGTAGTCCCCTTCAGTAGCATGGCCTTCCCTAGCAGCTGGTCTCCCTCTTCGACTCATCCTTATTATCTATAAAAAGGAATGATTAGCACACTAGAGAAACAACTGCATAAAGGACTCAAACTCTACTAAGCTACTATATTATATATAGTAATCATCCATCAAAATACAATTACGTCTCTCATACGTAGTTACGTCAGCGAGCGTTGGGTAAAATCGATTAACCAAAGCTCTGATACCAAATGTGACGACCGCCCATAACCCCTGCACTGAACCTAGAGAAAGTGCGCTGTAAAGTGTGCCAGGCAGCCATGGACGATTGTTAGGGTAAATTAAAATAACAGAATCTATCGTATTACTCACAGCGCATGGACAAAATACAATAGAACATATATATAGTGAAGCTTCACAGAATAGAATCTCATCAATAAAACCTCATAATAGTTGAATACAAACATCTGAATAGTCAATACAACTAGCCTCACTACATATCACTCAGAGAATACAAAGCAGCGGAACATCCAGTACATATAATAAGAAAAATAATATGCAACCCTCCAGCTCGTCTTTGATATCATCACCATGGGAAGCAAGATCAGCACCTGTCACCTGCTACCTAGTCTGCCCGTCCCAAAATAGACGAACAGCCCAAGGCAATAAGAGTTAAAACATAAAGCCTTGAGTCAGACAACAGTCTTAGTGAGCAGTAAATTAACTAACAACATACCAAAAGAGTACAAAGGAAAAGGAATAGGAATACAACCCTCCCACTCCAACCTCTTTCTACAGTGATAGCCCCCCAGACACACACTAAGCAGAAGCAAACATAGCAGAGCATACAATTTAAAATAAAGCAATTATCACTCGAGTCAAGGGCGATGTTTTCCAAGTACAAACCCCCAAGGCCTAAACCAAGATCAGATAAGCACCCAAAAAACACTGCTCTTGAGACCGAATGACGATACAACCAAACATCCATGACTCTGGCTATCACTGTTATCATTGCTTCGATTTCACCGTTAATTGAATGACCGGCACATTCTTTCATCCGTCCGTCAAGGGCTAATGGAAACCCCGGTTCTAGACATAACTCCCGCACGTCATCGTGACCCATGCCTAGGACTATCGAATCTGCCCAGAGTACTTGACTATCAATCATTAGCCTTCAGGGACTATCGAATCTGCCCAATGTACTCTTGCTTTGAGCATGCTAGAACCTTCAACAACGATGAGATCTCAGCCTTCTAGTCATCCTCCTTGACGACTATTTCCATACTAGCTCAAGCGCCTCTCGAGCAAACCATTATCCTCTAACTCGAACCATATCACCGAGTTATCAACATGCTTGGAATGATCCCGTCTGGATTAGACCAAGACTATCTCATATCATGCCTCGCTTCATCACATCCTCGCAAAGCTTCATCTCAACATCATCATCATCGAATCTATGCATAAGAGCTTCACCATCCGCTACATATGCCACAAGCAGCTTTTCCAATTCAAGAGCCTTTCCCTTAGCTTTTGAATCATCTTCGGTCTAAATCAAATCATCAATCATCTAATTCATTGCAATCAATCAAATCAAACATTAATCCAAGTAAACAAGCATTCAAATATGATCTAAATAGACAATTATAACAATAATGGCAATTTCGTAATTAAAGAGTCAAAAGTCCAAAAAGCATGAAAACATGAGCAATGTCTCTACGATCTTGATGAATGAACTTGCATAGGTTAACATGTAGTAAAATGGATATCAAATCATCATGGACAATGGATCTATATGGATCTACACATATGATTAGGAAAATGCATGGAAATCTCTACTTTAACCCCAAATCAAGCCAACGATCCGATATACTCCTTTGGATCCGTGTGAGAGATAATCACCACTCACCAAATCACCTAAACAACCCCAAATCAACACACTTCAGATCTGGACAGCGAAGGATCTAGCTTGATCTATCACGAATCCACTTCAAACGATGAAATCTCACTTCAATGGATGTAGATCTTCAATCTAAGCTCTTGAATCTTCAATTTGATCTTCAACTTGGATGGATGGAATCACTAGATTAGAGTGGAGAAAAGAAGTGAAGAAGTGTAGAAGTCGAGCTCTCAAAATGGCAGCACTTCGTCGCTTCGAAATCCGGATCCCAAAAAGTGAGAAATGGATGAGTATTTATAGGCTGAAAACCCCCTTAACTCGTCCGCCTTCTTAAGTCGTTGCCGACTCAACTCCATCTCCGACCTAACACTCCAGACGACCTACGACTTAACAGAGCTCTCGACCTAATAACTTCAACGATCTACGACTTAACTGCTTGCCGACCCAACACATCGCAGGCGCGCGACCTATCACCACGCGACTTAGCACACAATCGACTCAACTCCTAGGTCGCTCACGACTCAGCGACCTAACACTTAAGCCTTCACGCGACCTAAACAATGTGTAACCTAACTATGTTACGACTTACGACTTAGTGAACCTGCGACTTATGACTTAGCAGCTAACCCCTAAGTCGGTCACGACTTAACATATAGCAGATCAGTGCCTTCACACGACTTACGACCTATCGAATGTACGACTTAACTCCTGCCTCGACTTAGCAACTCACACGACATACTAACTTAGCCGGGCTACGACCCAATCCCCTTAGGTCGTCTAACGACCTTACTATATACACGATCTAACTGGGACACGACTTAACCTCTTACGACCTAACTCCTAAGTCTTCTACGACTTAACCTACTTAGGTCGTTTACTACTATCCCAGCCTCCTTAGGTCGTTAACCTCTTAAGTCGCCAACCTATAAGTCGCCAACTATCCTTAAGCCGTTCCAATTCCTTAAGTCGCAAATCCTCTTAAGTCGCAAACTTCTTTAGGTCGCTCCACGACTTAATCTTCCACACGACCTAACTTCTACACGACTTATCCCAACCCTTAGGTCGCCTATGACATAACCTCTTAAGTTGCAGACCTCCTTAAGTCGCTCACGACTTATCACTTAAGTCGTTAACGACCTATGATGACGCAACTGGTAAGTTGGAGCTGAAGCTCCCTAAGTCGCACACGACTTACTACATGTCTTAGGTCGTTTACGACCTAGGACTTACACGTATCTCTGCTCAAAATCTGAAATGACCTAATGACAATAGTTTTACGACGTTTCGATCCGTAAAAATACGGGTCGTTACACCCTGCTTTAGTTATGAATTGCGTTAATAAATGATAGTGATTGGATGATATGATTGAAATACAATTGCATGTTATAGTTTCACTTTGTTTAGCGTTTGAATTGATTGATTATGAAATAACATGTAGTTTGAGAACCATCAAAATGCATTTGATTATTGTAGTTAGACTATATGATGGTTGTGTATTGTTTGAATGATCGAAGTTGTCGAAAAGCAACTCAGATCGCTAAATAATTCCCTATTATGAAATTATATATTAGAGCGATGTTGACTCTAGATATTGAATTTTCGATGGGTTTATTGTTTGAATTATTTAAAGGTTTTCTAAAGATTCTAAAATTGAGATTTTATCTGTTTTGACCCTTATTGGAATTTAGTTTATAAAATATAATTAAATTATATTATATTATAATTTTAGCAGAATATCTTATTTCAAAATTTCTATTCAAAGCTTTTAAAAACGAGTAATATTTAATTATAAAACTTTTTTAAATTTACTATTTTAAGTATGTAATTTTAGAAATGTTTTAGAGGCAAAGAATAAAATATAGTATTATTTTATAAAATCGATTATGAAAGTAACAAATTTTAATTTCAAGTGATTTTGTTATGAAAGAGGTTTAAATTATTTTGAAAGAGTTCCAAAAAGCTTTTGTAAACAAGCAACTCTTCTTTAAAGTGACTTTATGGAATTAAAAGTGATCTTGGAAAATTATATCTTTGAATCTATAAAATTAGTTTAAAAATCTTTTATTTTATTTATTATGGATTTGAGATTTTAGTGGGACTTCGTGCTTTTATATGAAACAAAGAATTTTAATAAACGAATGAATTATCGGATTGGTATGGGATATTTTGTATAATTCATTCCCTTATTATTATAATTTGTTAAATAGAGTTTGAGTGGAAATTACTAGCTTTTAGTAAATACTTGAATTTACTTTCTGGTATGGGACAGTTAGTTTAATTCTAGTGATTACTAAAGCGAAAGTGATCTACACCATAGAGTCGTATTATTTTAGGTTGTTCGGATTTTCAGGCCAATAGAACCCTAAGAGATGGCTCATTTTTCATCGACCTGAGAGTCGATATTTGAGTAGCACTAGACGAAACTGCTTGATTAGGTGTTAGCGGCCTTGTCATTTTGGGCGAAACTGCTTAGAGAGGTGTTAGCGATCTTGTCATTTAGGGCGAAACTGGTTAGTGAGGTGTCAACGACCTTGCCATGGCCGATGAAACTACTTAGAGAGGCGTTAGCGACCTTGTCATTGAGGGCGAAACTGCTTGAGGAGGTGTTATCGACCTTGTTAGGGTCGACGAAACTGCTTGAGGAGGTGTTATTGACCTTGTCAAGGCTATCATAATCTTTTTTGGATCTAAGATTATGATTATTTATTAGTGATGATTGTTTTTTCAGAAATTTTTGGATGGATATTTAGTATCCTTTGGCTTTGGAGAATTTTGAATTGTTATCACCATATTTTTTATGATAGTCCATTGGAGACATGATATGGATTTATGGAATGGTGATTTGGATTAATATGCCTATTTATGGATTTTTGGTTTTAGGCATATTTTTGTTATGGCTTATTTTATTGTTAAGTCATATAATTACAATATCAGTATCCCACCTCTTTATTAGATATAGCCTTATCCGTTTATTTAAAATACTCAGGTCATGCTGAGACTCTATAGGTACAGGGACTCGTTGACCTCTGGATTTTGGGCTAGCACTGAAGTAGACTATTTTGACTGTTTAGTTTACTTCATCATTATATATATTGTCAATTAAGAGGATATGTCGTATATATTATTTAGTAGGTACTGTGTACCTAATACAGTATTTTGGATGTGATGTATATAGTATGTGGGTCTAGTACTGATATTTTGTAGACATGCATTTTATTATGTATATAATATATATTATTTCGCTGTGATCTGTGATTCTGATTCTGATTTATTTATATTATATACTGTTCTGAATGTTTTAAATCGGATTGTTTTTTACTTTGTATTAATATTGTACACATCATAAACTTTTAGTTCAGATCCTCAAAAGGTAATAAAGACGTATCAGTGTTAGTATAAAGATATATTCACATAGATCACCCTTAACTAGCTATATTCTCCATATTATTAGACAACATTACTTGTAATGTTCTTTAATAATATGGGTATAGCAGCGGGGTCATTACAGCTTGGTATCAGAGCTGTGTTCAAAACATTATAGAATATAATTGACATAGAGTTGAGATCTGAACCTAGACAGACTTAGAGTCTCATCCCTTAGGTGTGCAGGGTAGAATTAGAATTTATATTCCTATCAGGATATAAATATAAATGATTATTGGGAATAATCATCGGGATGCAATTGTGAATTTTATGAATTTCTATACATATTATTGTTATGAAAATGATTTTATTGTTGGAACTCACTTCTGTAAAGAGTAAGATTTAATGGGTAGCATAAATGAGACCTTAGGTGGCTTAGAATTTATATTGTTGGGTCCTAATAGGTTAGTAATCAGAATTGCACGGCAAAAGCTGGAAGATGGTTTTCCGCTGAAGGTGATTGTTTCTTTGTTTGATTAAAGTATATGTTATTTGCATCAATATTTGTTTTTGTTTACGCTTAGTTTAAAATTTGGAATTGAATAAAAAGCTATCATTCAAAGAATTTATAAACCCATTTGAATTTGGATGAACCCAATTATTAATAAAAGCTAGCGGTATCTCCAAAATAGAACCGCTTGGGAATAATAAAAATGTTTAAGCAATTAATAGTTATAATATATAGAGTGATAAATTATATATATCTAATTAAATTTGGAATTGGAAAATATACTTGATAAATAAAATAAGATATAATAAAATTTGAATGGTTGCTTGCTATTATGAATAACTGAATATGGTGTGATGTATTGTTTTAAATACAAAGGGTTGATAATGGATGTGTATACATGTAACATCATAAGTTAATATTTTTATATAAGCAAGCAGATGATTTTGAGAAAATATGAATATTATTTTCTAAAGTGGTTGAAAAGAATTTAAATAGTATATTTTGTGTTAATTTATCCGTTGAGTGTTTTAAGAATTCTGATCAATGCATTTGGCCAATGTTATCGATAGGGGTTCCTAAACGCTAGAACGAGACATTTTGACACAATAATTTGAGAAGAAAATAATATTTTGAAAGAGAATACAATGTTTTGATACAATTCTAGTTGAAATTATAAAGCAAGCTTTGATTTTCAAAGAATAAGAAAATTTATTTAGACGGAAAATATAAAGGTCGCAATTATGGCATTATATCATTCTTAACTTTATAATTCAATTCCAAACATCAAAAGTTCATGGAAGAGTTTCCGATGAATGATCAATTTGAAGATCCAACATTTAACGAGCAGTCTTCAGTTAAAACAAAAGCAAGTTTATAAATCCTGCTAATGAAATCATGCCTTATATTTGCAATTATCATTAGATTGTTAAAATCAAGAGTGAGTCTTCTAGTTGCAGCAAAACTTCTTACGACAATTGTATAGGGGTTGAAATCCATGGTAAGAACCACAAACCATTTTGTAGAAACTTGGTCATTTCTTTATGATTTTGCCACAGCCATATACATGAATGTTTGCTTCTAGGCTGGCCTGGTTCAGTAATTTCACTGTTTTGGATCATATGTATATTATTTGTTTTAGGTATTTGTACCGTGACTTTTCTTTTTGAGTTGGAACTTTATGAGATTTTACAAATGTTTATTTCAAGATGTAGACTCCTTTTAGTTTCATAAATATAACTTTAGAATTGTTTGATGATTTATTTCATTCCCTTAAATTCTTTTAGAAGATATTATGACGTTTAAAATTTTCATGTAGTGAACTTTTTGATTCAAAGAGCTGCTGCTTATCTAGTCCTGAAACTACAACCATTGATTTACTGGTTGCCTCTAGATTTGTTCAATGCTTTGGATGAAAATAAATTTCCTTCTCATTTGAACTATCATAATATAGTTTCTTCAAACCTAACGTTTAATACCATAAAAGTTAGATGCAAATCAAGTTAATTTCTTATTTTATAAACCATCCAATGTTTTCTTTATTAGCTCAAGTTCTCTTAAAAAACAGTTCGATTTTCTAAAACTGCAATGTCTTATTATATGTTTCAAATTCAAAGAATTAAGGCCTTAAATTTTGATCGAAGTCTAGCTATGTATGTTTAGAACAGCCAAAACCACTTCAGTTAACATGATCATAGCTTGAGTAAACTAGTCAAACTTCGATGAAATAAATCATTTTGAAACACTATTTCTCTTTCTTTAACATTCATTCATATGGTTTTACCTGTTTTGAAATTTATTGCTCGAACGTTTTTAATACAGTAAGTGATATTGTATACTTTTGTGGTCCAATAATTTTGTGCAAAGTAAACCAAGTTTTTGAAGTTTAAATAGAAATTATTTTTGATAGTATATTTCTATATACCATACCATTTGAAGCTATAGTGCCTTGAAGTACGAAGTTAGGTTTTAGATTCCAAAATATAAAACAACTAGGAAGATAACCGTGCTTCCTACAAGGACAGTTGATTATTTTATAATATCAATATTAATTAAAAATTTGAAAAGTTTTAATGAAATGAATTGATTTTATTTTAGAAGTAATTTGAATTTGAATTTAAACAATAAAACTTTATTTATTTAATGAATTTTAGTAAAATTCTATGGTTTTTGAGAATAAATATTGGTTTAAAAAATGCTTTAAATATAGCTTCAGATTCCCTTAGTCCAGAATTTCAAGACAATGATACCTTGAAAAATGAGTTATAAAATAAAGGGCACTTGCGACTATTCTATTCCAAAACTGCAGTAGTACTTATGATAAACATTAAGAAAGGCTCACAGACTTATGCTAAAACCATTAGTACACATGAAACTAAGTTTAGTTGCACTCAAGAATTAACTTGCGTCTAAAAGGAATATCTAAAGGTTTCTATTCTGTCATTATATATTTTTATTTCCTTCACTAAGTACGTGTAAATAAACGTCATGGAATTTAAGTGTTTGTGCATATAATTTTACAATTTGCTATTTGAAAGGCATGTGAGCATTTATAAAAATAAAAATAAATGATTCATTCAAGTAGTATGTATCGGTCATTGAGAACCCAACTCAATCAAAAGATATTGTGATAGCCCACCTCCTCGACCCTTAGAAATCGACATTAATACATCCTCGGTATTGGCATGCCGCAAATCTAAGTGTCGGAGAGACAGATTATCATGGAGTAAAAGGAAAATGAAGACAGAATAGAATCTTACACGAATGGAATAACATATATTATTTCAATATGTATATATATATATATATATATATATATATATATATATATATATATCTTTACAACCGAAATTTTAAATACATTTATCAGAGTCTATCTTATAAATCAGCCAGGACGGTTATAAATCTCTATCCTTATAAATGCTGAATACAACCAGTAAACTAATGCAGCAGAAATAGAGAAGGAGAATTGTCTACAAGAACATCTTCAGCTCTAGACTTCAAGCTCCATTACAATGCTCTAAGTTAAACCTGACTACTTGGCTGCCCGAAAAAATAGGGCACCTAGAGTTTAAGGGAAAATAAAAATAAACTCCGGGTTAGTCATGGGACTAGTGTGGGAAACTCAAAATATGGATATTTGAAAACAAAGGGTATCTCATAAGACCACGCCCCACATAAACATGGAATGGGTTTTTACCTTATGATAACCAAAACATTTGCTACGTGAAATTAGGGATATTATTTTTAATGACATTCTTTGAAAACCTTTTCAAGTAAACTTATATAATCTTAGCCGAAATTATTATATTGATTAAATTCCAATATAATAGGTTCTACAATCAAGTCTGAAGGCATTTATTGGAGAATGGATTTCCATACAACGGAAAATAAGGATTCGTACAGTACATCTATAGAGGGTTGTACCGAGGATCAACAACTTTTGGAACCTCTGCACCTGGCAAGACCGGCCTACCCGCAGACCCATCTGGTGGTGAACTGAACCGAATATGACATCACTTCGGTCATAACCGACCTATCCGAGAGATCTCTTAGCATACAAAACATACTCGACATATATAGAGTAATTTAGAAAGGTGATGACCATACCCTAATGGTTGCAAACCAAATAGCCTTACGGCATGCCCTGTTTAAGCCATTTTCGGGTGTTGAGGCCCGAGGTAACGATTACCTTTCACATAGCACATTCCACTTTGAATGCCACATTGCCAATTATGTCACACACTATTGATTTCCACATGTGCACAACCTTTGAGCTCGTACGTCTTAGAGAAAGGTGTTAAGTATAGGAGAGTTACCTCATACATCACCAAACAGATGTACATTTGTAAAAATCAATGTACGTGCATTTTAGAAATTCAATGTCAGACATTCGTCCATACAAGTTGTCCAGAAACAGGACAAACCAAAGGAACTCTCCTACTATATCCTATCGGGAATCATCCCTAGGATTAGTAGCGAGCAGCCCTTGCATCGAAGATCAAATGAAGATGCTACTGATACATATATATGACACGGGAAATTTCCCCTAAGGGTCGGTGACAAGCAGCCTTTCAGTCCATTTATTATCATTCCATGTCTTCAGTTCGAACTCGTACATTGGTTCAAGTGGTTTTTGGATAGGAATCAATGAAATCTGACCCTAGTTCCTTCGAACCAATTATCGATAAAGAGATATTAAGTAAATAGATGCTTATCATTTGATTAATTACTTTCTCTTTATCAAAAAATACCTTCTAGAGATTTATATCTTTTAAACATTTCTTTTCAATATATACAAAATCATTAAACCTCTCTTTAACTCTAGAAATACCAAATCAAAGTCATTTCTCTTAAATTACATTACAAAACTTTATTGAGTAAAAAGGGTCGATAGAAATTATACTATTTCTACTCAATATCATTTCCGTATTCAACCTTTACTATCAGTCGAATAATGGTGAAATCACCTTTTAAATTCACACAGATAGTACGGGTCCCCTCCTCAGAATTTAATACCAAGTATAAGAAGATTATTTCTATACAATTCAAGTTGTTTAAAATTGGAAAATTGGATCTTTTATACTTGTCTCGTTTCCGACATTTCGACCTTATCTATTCCTAGCAAAGGAAAAAGGCCAGGTAAGCCAGGGCACTGGTTGCTCCTGAACATCTCCTTAGTTTAAACATCTCACATCCAAATCTCACGAATAGAAAAATCCAGTCTACTCATCGGCTTTTAGAGCCAAGATTAAATCACTAAATTATAACAGCTTTTCTTTAAATCATTTATTTAAACTCTTTAAAATAAAATATAAAAACCTCCACACTATCTTTAAAATACTTTATTATTTTGAACACATTTATAAAAGAATTGGGAAAGAATATTTAAGTTTAAATCCATATTTCAAAAGTTATTAAAAATGCTAGAAAAAGTGATGCGAATAGTGCTTTTAAGGCTTATTTGATCAAAACAACTTTTCGATCATTTAGAAATTCATTTTTATAATTCAAATCTCTTTAAAAACATTTTAATATATTTATAGAATTTATTCCATATTTTTAAAGAATTAAAAATATATCAATTTTAAAGAATTTATCGCTTTGGTTTTCGAACTGCCAAACCGCAACTATTTTGAAAACTTGATTTTCTCATATTTCAACATCTACTAAACGAAATCTCGATCTTTTTCTTTGTTTGAAAACTATGATTTTAAGAGTTTGGAAAATTCTTATTACAAAGAATTATGACTCTGAATCCATCGTATTAATAGATTTAAACTTTTACGACACGAAATCATGAACTATTGTTACGTGATGCGCTTATTTCTGACTCAATTTTCATAACTTGTCAAAACTTCACCAAATTGGGTTTTAGTGTTTATAAAACATTTATAAACCATTTTAAAGAGGTTTAACAATCTCATATACACCATTTCATTTACTAAAGGAAAGCGATTCCTTTGTGATATTCGACGTGTATTAAATGTGAGTCATTTACACATCTAAACAAACATATTATCATATCCAAACATGGTTCACAATCATCACAACCAAGCATAATCAAACATTTATATCATCCAAAATATCATATTATAAATAGAGTTCCTAGCTTCATTAGTTTCTAACTTTACGAAAATTCGCTATAGCTCTGCTACGATCGAATCAAAGCTTATGGAACCAAGCTTGGATCTTTAAATGGGCTCGGCCCAAGCTTGCAAGTGGAGATGGGATCGGCCTTGCAGAGATATGGGTGTGGCCGTGAGCTTTGAGTGGAGATGTGGATAGATTTGCCTTGATTTTGAGGTGGAATGACATGGTATATATATGTGTATATTTTTTACTTTATTTTTGCCATAACTTTGCAAATGTTTTTTCAAGGCATGAAAGCCATTAAAGAATAGATCTTAGAGCTTTAAGAAGAAGGAGGAAGAAGAAGTGAATGGATGAATGAAATGAGAGAGCTAAGGCCTTGTATTTATAGGCAAAAATGTGTGAAAAATATCTAAATGTGCATTTTCTTTTCTACCCACACCCCTCCTTTCCCATCATTCCACACGTTGACCCCCCTCTCCAAGTGTCCCCATCACTTTGCTTTTTTTCCATGCCATGTGCATTGATTTTAAATGACTTAAGGGTGAAGATAAATGAAAATATCACGATATTTGTTTCATAATATCATGATATTTTTATCATATGTATACATGTATATATGTATGTATATTTATATATATGTGTGTGCATGTGACATGTAAATGCATGTATATGTATGTGCCCAAGAGAATGAACAACATTGCAACGACTATGAACGACTTTCGTTCGTTAAACCGTTGAAAATCGAAAAGCCGATACGCGGTCACATTTTCACTTATAAATTAATTTACATATAAATGCAAACAAAATTTTGAAGCTAACTTTTTATCATTTTAACTAATTAAAATGATCGCGTTTGATTTATAAAACCATATAAATTAATATTAAACAATTATTTACAAAAAATGCTGTTATATCGATAAAGCGATACGAATTTTCTTATATTTTCAAATCAAGTATATATCTTTATAAAACTATTATAAATGATTTATTATCACTTCATAAATAATTAAAGTGATTTATTATCATTTAAAAACAATTATTTGAATAATTATGATAATTATTAAATCATTATATCTCACTTAAATTCATAAATCAATTATTAAATATAATGTCATTATTGATGATGTCATAAATACATTTTATTTCCCAAAAAGAAAAGAAATTTTTTATTTCATATTCTTGTTTAAACGGATAAATATGTGTATGTATCCAGCCCCGTGTGCAAATTCTGGTAATTATAGAGTTGTTTATTGATAAAACGGTTTTCGACAAATTTATCAATATTTTTCCAAAGTATATATTTTTGTAAATACTTATTTAAAATAAGATTACCATCATTCTTGTTCAAATCATAGCAGTCCATGTTTTTAAAAAAAACTTATATTTGAATATTTAAAAATAAATATAATTTATCAAATTGATAAATTTGCAGGTCGTTACATACTTCCCCCTTAAAAGAATTTTGTCCTCGAAATTACAACGCAAAACCCAAAGGTGTTTGCCTAAAATATTTATTTTTAAATTTACACTTGTATAATGTATATAGTTTTAACACATAGAAAATACCTCTATATACTTAAATCCATAGAAGTCTCTGAGGAAAGCTTCATATTTTCCAAAACACGTTTTATTAGGTCAAAACGAATGTTGCGTAAAACATCGTTACGACAACCCAAAAACAGTAGTTTAGGATCCGATTAATTATACTTAATATTAATTTTCAATGTCGAACTTAAATTATTTATTAGTTAACAGTGAAGCTGATCAAGTTAGGATATCATTACATCTCAGACCTTGAATGTACGACATTCTTAACTTAAAATGGATATAAGTTATCTCCTCGTAATCTTTACATCAAATATAGGATATGAATAAATCCCGTATATTATATAAAACATCTCCTTTCGGAAATCACTTACTATAACAACAGTGTTATATTCCATGCCTTTCTCACTTTCCCAAAAGCATTTATTACAATAATAAATATAGAAATCTATGTTTTCATCACTTAGTACATTTTAAATTACTTTTTAAAGTCATTAATCTTTATTTGAAAAATATCACTTTCAAAACATTTTTTAAAAGATTATTTTAACTTTTAAAACGTGAATGTATTTTCTTTATAAAATCCATACTTAAATCTCAACACAAATCATTTCCATATTTATAAAACTATGTTTATAAATATCCTTTTTATTTTATAAAACTTCTTCTTATAAAATCTCTTTATTTATAAAGTTCCATTTATAACTCTACTCTTTTACAAATCTCATTTATTTATAAATCTCATTTATAAATCCATTTACAAATGATCAATTACTAATCCATTTTTAATATTTGTAAAACACCGTTTATAAATCTTTTACTTTATTTATAAAATATCAGATTTATAATTTTTGCTCTTAATATATATATATATATATATATCACTTTATATAAAACATTTAATCACTTTATATTAGATGGCTTTTTCCAATTTCTTTAAACTTTGCCAAAACTTTTCAAAACACCAGGATTTAAATTTTCAAAATCACTTTTATAAAATATATCTTCCAAGTTCATCCTTTACAAAATCATTTGATTTTCTTTTGAAATACACTTTTATACAACATGCTCATTTATTATCTTATAAAGTCATTAAGCTTAACACAGTATTATTATCAAAAACCTTATAGTCAAATCGTGAAACTTAATTCACAAGGTGTTTGTATTTAAACTTTTAAATCAAACAACTAATCACTATATAAATAACTATATCATTTGAAAGATATTTCTTTATATTCAAAATATAATCCTTGGTACAATTATTTCATTTACCATATTTTCAGAACAAAAATCATTTTTATATAATATTAACCGATACGCGCTCATATATAATACTCTCAACTCATTCTAGGGTGTCACTTACCCTATCTCTTATAAGTTACTCATCCTAGGGTATTGCTAACCCTATCTTTGATGAGTCTTACCCCTATCAAGCTTAGGTGTTTGCTCAACCTAAGCTTTGATACCAAATGTGATGAACGAGCCTTCGGCTTTCCGCCAGTAGGTACAACCACGTGGCTCATATTGGTACCTCGCAATTTGCTTTCACGGCCAGCCTCTCTATTGCACCAACCCATTCCACTGGGACATGTAGGAGTAAGAGTCATCCGCTTTCCACCAAACACAAGAGATATCCCCTTATCATGCTGCACAAAGCAAGCAAATCTAATCCTGGTTCCTTCGAACCAATCATTGATAAAAAGATGTTAAATAAATAGGGGCTTATCATTTGATTAATTACTTTCTCTTTATCAAAAATATATCTTCTAGATATATATATATATATATCTTTAAAACATTTCTTTCCAGTATATATGGAATCATTAAACCTCTCTTTAACTTTGAAAATACCAAATCAAAATCATTTCTCATAAATCACATGGCAAAACCTTATTGAGTAAAAAGGGTCGATAGAAATTGTACTAATTCTACTCGATATGATTTCTATATTCAACCTTTACTATCTGTCGAATAATGGTGAAATGACCTTTTATATTCACACGGATAGTACGGGTTCCCTCCTTAAAATTTAATACCAAGTATAAGAAGATTATACATATATACAATCCAAGTTGTTTAAATTTGGAAAATTGAATCTTTTATACTTGTCCCATTTTTGACATTTCGACCTTATTTATTCCTTGCCCAGGAAAAAGGCTAGGTGAGCTAGGGCATTAGTTGCTATTGAACATCTCCTTAGTTTAAGCACCTCACATCTGGATCTCACAAATAGAAAAATTTGGTCTACTCATCGGCTTTTAGAGCCAAGATTAAATTACTTAATTCTAACAGCTTTTCTTTAAATCGTTTATTTAAACTCTTTAAAATAAACTATAAAAACCTCCACATTACCTTTAAAATACTTAATTATTTATTTAAGACATTAATAAAAGATTTGGGGAAGTATACTTAAGTTTAAAGCCATATTTTAAAAGTTATTAAAAGTGCTGCAAAAAGTACTACAAATAGTGCTTTTAAGGCTTGTTTGAACCACTTTTCAATCATTTAAAATTCATTTTTACAATTCAAATCTCTTTTAAAACATTTTGATATATTTGTGGAATTAATTCCATACTTTTAAAGAATTAAAAATATCAATTTTAAAGAATTTATCACTTTGGTTTTCGAACTGCTAAACCACGACTATTTTGAAAACTTGATTTGCTCATATTTCAAAATCTTCTAAATGAAATCTCATTGAAAATTATGATTATAGGAGTTCGGACAAAGAATAAAGACTCTGAATCCATCATATAAATGGATTTAAACTTTTACGGTGCGAAATCACGAACTACCGTTACGGGACACGTCTATTATTGACTCAATTTTCATAACTTGTCGAAAATTCACCAAACTGGGTTTTAGTGTTTATTAAACATTTATAAACCATTTTAAAGAGGTTTAACAATCTCATATACACCATTTTATTTATTAAAGGAAAGTGATTTCCTTTGTGATATTCGACGTGTATTAAACGTGAATCATTTACACATCCAAACAAACATATTATCATATCCAAACATGGTTCACAATCATCACAACCAAGCATAACCAAATATGAATACATCCAAAATATCATATTATAAATAGAGTTTCTCACCTTCATTGGTTTCTAGCTTTACGAAAATTCGCTATAGCTCCGCTACGACCGAATCAAAGCTAATGGAATCGAGCCTTGGACCTTTGAATGGGCTTGGCCTAAGCTTGAAAGTAGAGATGGGCTCGGCCTTGCATAGATAAGGGTGTGGCTATGAGCTTTTGGGTGGAGATGTGGAGTGATTTGCTTTGGTTTTGAGGTGGAATGACATGGTGTGTGAAATGACCCTCCTATTTTCACACTAATTTCACATAGGATTTTTTTTTTTAGATTTAGTGATGATATATAGATATATCATTCATTACAGATATATTTCCCAGGGTCATTTTCTTTATCCAATAAACAAAATATATCCAGGATCAAAATAACTTACCAATATAAATATATCGGTGTATAACTAATAACAAACACATACATATGAAGATGTATGTGTTCCTCTTGTTTAAATTCAGAGTATATACTTTATTTTTTTTGTACAAGAACAATCTGTTTGATTTTGATTTTTTTTTTTTTGCAATTCAGATTGATTATTGTATCCTGATTTTTGGCCATAAAATCCACTGGAAACATGTATTTTAGTCTGTCATTATAATTAAGAAATGATCAAGTAACAATCGGTGGTAGACAAGCTTTTAATATAGATGATTGTGTTAAAGTAGGTATAGTGTCAAAATCAGGCTAAAAGAAAGTGGATCCTAAGTGAACACAAGTAACATCTAGGCGTAATGGAAACGCGCCTAACTTATACATGAAAGGTCACGAGTTCGAGTACTATGCTGGTCGGTTCAAACACAATTTTTGTTTTTCTCTTTTTTTTTTCTGTGTGGTTTGAAATCTGATACCTACCTATATTTGTACATATATATTTAATTTTTGCCTATAGCCTAACATACAAAACAATTCTTCTTACTTTACTATTTTTAAAACCCATTCCTACAACTGTTTTAAGAATTTATGTTTATATTTTTGCCCAGATATCAACATGTACGCAGATATACATGTACATGTCAATATCTCTGCTCATTTTCCAGAAAACTGGGTGAAACAATTGCTAAATGTACTAAGCTTTTGAAATGCATTTTTATTTTCAGAATACAACCTACCATGATCAACCAATACTTCATTTATTTGAAGCTAGTTAACCCATGAGTCCTGTATCTGCTACACACTAGTTCAAAACAATGGAGATACCATTCAGTGCATTCTGTCTGAAGCCTTAAAAAAAACATTTTACTTTTCTCAATACAATTCAGAAATGAATTCAAACTTATTTACAAAGCATTTCAGTAAAAAGAAAATAAAATCCCTTTAAGTTTACTTCTTGCTAAATCCAGATTTTGTTCTAAAACTCAGTACTCTGTTATATCTCAAGATTAGCCAATACATATATAAATTATGCAAAACAGTAGCTCACATAATTGTATATTTCTTACCAGACTTTTTTTTTTTAGCTGATACTTGAGCTTATTTTTCTTGTTTATGTTTCAGACTCTACTTCAAAAACAAATCAAACCTTAACACACAACAATTTCAACAGACCAACAAATTTAATCTGACACTTTACAGAACATAAGGGCAACATGATCACTAACCATAAAATATTCAATACATGACTGGAAATCTTAGAAATATAAAATTTTTCCTGAATACATGCAGATATAATCAATTTAAGCTCTTATTGAAACTAGCTAGCATGTTCATTCACTCCTCCATAATAGCCATTACTTCATTTTTACTTAGTGCTTGGGTTACCTGAAAGAGCATAAGTGGCTGCCTCATTTTAAAATGAGACACCCCATATGCCATGAGCAAACAAGGGTCAGATCTATGATCTGGTATGAGTAACATCAATTCATTCATGATATTAAGCAATAGAGATTATAAGAGCACCAATTAGTTATTTAAGCAAATTCCTGCAATCAATTACTTTAACATAGTATAATTAAGTTGATTCAGGTATGATATATTCATTTATCATTCTTACACTTGCATACATAATCATGCAAACATAATTATCTATTTGCAACAATTGCATTCACTGGAATCATCTTGGTTCCATACCATTCAACCTAAGAAATATCCATATTCCTATTTCTTCATTTACAGGTTGTATTATTCAATTTAAATCCCTGCCTCATCTGCTATTAAGGAATCACTGGGACACATTGCAATGAACTAATTCACATCATTGCACAAAGATCTCAGGGCTTAAACAAACCATGTGCCAACTTGCATACTTCAAATATGACAAGCATTCCAGCAGTCTTCTTGGCCTTCCCTTCCCTAGTTTATTTACTAGTGTATTGTCTTAAATCCTAACATCAAATATGCTAAGTGAACATGTCACTGCAAGTATGGAAACATCCATAATCTTTCCTAGCATAATTCTCCTCAGAAATAAGCAGACAGCTATTTCCTAAATGGGGTCAATATGTCTTGATCTTAGTAAAATATGAGAACATTTTCAACTGTAAAAGAGGCATGGCATGTTATATTGATCTGCAAGCCTTTATGATTGATTCAGATTCAAGATCTGGTTCAATCATAATTTTAGCTTGTGGGTTTCTTTCCTTTTTTTTTTTGGTTTGATCAAGGGCTCAGCACTTAGAAAATTTCTATTGCACCCTTAACATTTTTCTTTTCAAGCCTCAGCACTTATACCAAGTATAATGCAGCTCCTAACATTTTTGTAAAGTTTCCATGCCATAGATCTATAACAGTTGAGAGTATTCTCTATATAATTTTTAAGATCCTAAACTTTAACATTTATGAGTAAAAACAGTATGATACACATCCAAAGACAAATGTCTCAACCAATCAAAGATCATCAAAATCATCCATATTAAATCATATCAGATTTAAAATAAGACATCCCAAAAAGCATTGATGAATTCATGAACATCATAACCAGAAATGTATAAATGGCAATATAAAAAGTGGCTGCCTCAACTCAGGTCTTAATGCCATGAACTCAGTGAGATTACTCACCCAAATGTTTCTTCTTATTAATCCAGAAAATTCTTGTTTGAGTGTTTTCTCCTTCCTTCCAATATTTTTTTTTTCTTTTCTTATTTTTGTGCAGCCCGGGGTAAAGACAATTCTACTGTCTATTTATATACATTTTTCCTCTAGGGTTTTGTTGAAACAGAATTCCATTTCTGTCCTGGCTAGCATCATGCATTTTTCATTCATAATACCCCGGCCATATTAACCAAATTAAAGGCTGCATTTTCTTTCTTTTACTTTACAGAAAATGGCCACTCACCTAGTCATGTTAAAAGTGTGACTATCCTATTTTATATTTTAATTATTTCTGAAAATCCCCTTTGCTATTTTTGCCTACACAAGCATATTGACTTGTATCACATTTCATGTCATTTTAATGTTAGGGTTTCACTTACTTATATATATGTACTTTTCAGTATATTAAAAAAAATGTATATTTGTATACATATCTTATCTAGGCTTATTTTAATTCCTCTTTTAAATTCAGAAACATATGCACCTATATGTATACAAGTTTACAAATCCTTATAACATATACATATGTATAATTTTCTTTTCTGGGTTTTAATTAAAATCTGCTTACTAATTTAGAGTAAAACTTACTTTTCTTATTCTCTAAGATGATCCATATAATTTCAGAAATCAAATATCCATGTTGCAAAATCATGTTTGTATTGCTTTTTAATTCTTGTTTTAAATCCAAGAAATCTGGAGTTCTTCCTTGTGCCATTTCAGTGTGCACGTGCACACATATACTTGCACACTATTTATTCCAGAAATTTCACCATATTCAAATCTAAATATTTCAAAAATTAAATCATTTTACAAAAATGATTTTTCACAAAATTTTGGGGTATTACAGTGTGTGTGTGTGTGTGTATGTATGTATATATTTTACTTTATTTTTCCATAACTTTGCAAATATTTTTTTAAGGTATGGAAGCCATTAAAGAAGAGCTCTTAAAGCTTTAAGAAGAAGGAGAAAGAAGAATTGAATGGATGAATGAAATGAGAGAGCTAAGGCCCTATATTTATAAGCAAAAATGTGTAAAAATATCTAAATGCGCATTTCCTTTTCTATGCTCAACCAACGTCCCTCCGTTCCCATCATTCCACATCTTGATCCCCCTCTCTGTGTGCCTCCATCACTTCATGTCTATTCTATGCCATGTGCATTGACTTTAAATGACTTGAGGGTGAAGATAAATGAAAATATCATGATATGTGTTTCATAATATCATGATATTTTTATCATATTTATACATGTATATATGTATGTGTATTTATATGTATATGTGTGCATGTGACATGTATATACATGTATATGTATGTGCACAAGATAATGAACAATGTTGTAATGACTTTAAACAACTTCCGTTCGTTAAACCGTTGAAAATCGGAAAGCCGGTTCTCGGTCACATTTGCACTTATAAATTAATTTACATATAAGTGTAAAAAAAATTTAAAAACTAATTTTTTTATCAATTTTAACTAATTATAATGATCACATTTGATTTATAAAACCATATAAATTAGTATTAAACAACTGTTTACAAAAAGTGATGTTATATTGATAAAGCAATACGAATTTTCTTATATTTTCAAATCATGTATATATCTTTATAAAACTATTATAAATGATTTATTATCACTTCATAACTAATTAAAATGAATTATTATTATTTAAAAACAATTATTTGAATGATTATAATAATTATTAAATCATTAAATATCACTTTAAATTTATAAATCAATTATTAAATTGATGCCATTATTGATGATGTCATAAATACATTTTATTTCCCAAATATAAAATATATTTTTTATTTCATATTATTGTTTAAACGGATAAATAAGTGTATGTATCCAGCTCCATGCAAATTTCTGATAATTATAGAGCTGTTTATTGATAAAACAGTTTTCGACCATTTTATCAATATTTTTCCAAAGTATATTTTTTTGTAAATACTTATTCAAAAGTAAGATTACCATCATTCTTGTTCAAATTAACACAATCTATGTTTTTAAAAAGCTTATATTTGAATATTTAAAAATAAATATAATTTATCAAATTGATAAATTTGCAGGCCGTTACAGATATACTACACCTTTATTGGCCTTTGTGGTAATGCCTACAATGTAGTATTGGCTAAAGCCATTTCAGGCTACTTTAGGTGTATTGGAATAGATTGGTGTTCAAGGTTAATAATTTACTTAACTCGAAAGCTATATGGAAAAGGAAAAAAACTGCTACTGTAGTATGCAACAGCACATAAGGAAGAAAATAATAATCAATTATAAGAAACAATGAATGTAGAAAATTGATATGGTGGTAAAAATTATAACTATGCTATTATTTTTGGTTTGTAAATTACTTGGTTAAAGGACTTCACTTGACCTTTATTTAGTTAAGGGACATGGCATTACAAAAATTTCTGTTATGACACTTGTACATCTTTTTTATGATGTTAGTTCTTTAATGATTTGCAAATTGTTTCCAACCAAAAGTAATAATATTACTAATACAGATTATAATTCATTCTTGCTTAGTGAAGGGCATACACAACTAATTAATTTAAATTTTCATAAATCTGTAATATTTTAAGGTTTAAGAAATTAAATTAGCGTTCCAAATTTCATTTCAGCAACTTCCAATGTCATATTACTAAATTTTAGGTATATGAGACTTACATGTGTAATTTGAGGTATAGGTACGTGAAGGCTATATGAATTGGAATATGGGCAATCTCGCTTTTTGGCTCGCTTACAATCTAATAAATTGTTTAAAAATGCTAAAATAAAGGTATGCTTTCGGACTAAAATATAGAAGTATTATAAATATATTAATATATATTATGTTTTCGAACGTGTGGTCGATATATATTGTATATATATTATATTTGTAAAATTGCAAACGACTCTTCGTACAATGGAGACTCTGTCGAAATTTTTTCTAACAAAATTTTTCGTAAATACTAACACTTAGAAAAAATTTCAATAAATTTCGTACAGCGGAAATAAAAGTTAAGAAATTAATCTGTTTTAATTTATAAATATATAGTAAGCTTAATTCTTAGATTAACTACTTAGAAAATTGAACGAGTTTCAACTTGATTGTACAATACGAAAAGAGATAATGTTAGAATTTACTGTTACGTCACCCTAAATTGCGAGAACGCAATTTTCTTAAGTGGGGAGGTCTGTAACAAACCTGTTTTTGAAGCTGTAATATAAGCTAATTTAGTTAAAACAAAAGTGTTTGAATTCGGTTTTGAGAATAATCATTTTGGAGTAAAATTATTATTAAATAAAGTTTATTTAATAAAGAATTTTTCTTATAATGAAATTGAATTAGTTAATAAATTCCTTTTTAGATAACATATTAAAAATTCAAATAAAATGTTTGAATAAGTATAAAATATTTTGAAGTTTAAATAATTGCATATAATTGAAACCATTGGAGAAAAATAATTTTTCTTTACATCAATGCAATAAATAATTGAAAATAAGAGTTATTTGTGTTAATCTATTTAATAATTAAATAGAGAGAAACAATATTGGATTGAATGAAACTTTGTAATTACCAAATTATTTTTGTTGGAAAGAAGTGAAAATCAATCTAAATTAAAGTGGAATAGATTATTAAATAATAAATAAATAATAGAAATTGTTAAAACTTAAAGGAGGATTGGTGTTAGAATTAAATAAATGTAGGGTTCTGTTATAAACAAAAAGGAGAGAAAACACTTTGCTTTAAGTGAAATGGACTAAAACAATTCAAGTCAAAACTCTAACCCAAGCTTCTAAATAAAACTAACTCTTCTCTTTCATGCTTAGAGCCTGTACTCATCATTTCCTCGAACCTGACTTTGTCCTATACCCTAATCCCCATATTGAAATTGTCAATGGGAAAAAACAAGAAGACGAATCCTTTTTTTGTTCTCATGCTTGGCATAGGCGACTGAGCTAGTCTCCAAGTGTAGGCGCGGGGTAGAGCACATGCGCGTGTTGGGGGCATGTTCTAGGAGGCCGATATCAAAGTCCAGGCGAAAGCGTCGTTGGGGGAAAATGCTATGATGCGAAGGAGATTCAGGTCGAAGGCAGTTGTGTGGTTGAGGCTGATGGTGCAGCTAGTGACGGAAGTAGTTTTGGTAATGCTCGATCGTGAGGTTGCGAGCCCAGCAGCATGCGTGACGGTGGTTTATAATCAAGGTGGTTCGAAGGCTATAGGAGGATGGTTGCTGCGTTGGCGACGATCGTTCAATCGAGGAAAAGGCGAACGTTTCAAGGCGATGTAGAAATGGTTGGAGATGCTTGCTGTGATTGGCTGGGTTTAAGGTTGTTGATTCGGGCAGAATTCGAGCATCGTCCAAGGAGAGTTAAAGATGCGAATGATCAAGGTGAGTTATTCTATTAACTCACATAACTATATCTTAATAATAATATCCTTTTTGGTATGCACTGCTTTAGTTATGAATTGCATTAATATATGATAATAATTGGATGATATGATTGAAATAGAATTGCATGTTATAGTTTCACTTAGTTTAGTGTTTGAATTGATTGATTATGAAATAACATGTATGTTGAGAACCATCAAAATGCATTTGATTATTGTAGTTAGATTATATGATGGTTGTGTATTGTTTGAATGATCGAAGTTGTTGGAAAGCAATTCGGATCGCTAAATAATTTCTTAATATGGAATTATATTTTAGAGCGATGTTGGCTCTAGATATTGAATTTTCGATAGGTTAATTGTTTAAAGATTTTTCAAAGATTCTAAAAATGAGATTCTATCTATTTTGATCCTTATTGGATTTTAGTTTATAAAATATAATTAAATTATATTATAATTTTAGCTAAATCCTTATTTCAAAATTTCTATTCAAGGCTTTTAAAAACGAGTAAGTATGTAATTATGGAAATGTTTTAGAGGCAAAAAATAAAATATAGTATTATTTTATAAAAGCAATTATGAAAGTAATAAATTTTAATTTCAAGTGATTTTGCTATAAAAGAGGTTTAAATAATTTTGAATGAGTTCCAAAAAGATTTTGTAAATAAGCAACTCTTATTTACAGTGAGTTTATGGAATTAAAAGTGATTTGGGAAAATTATATCTTTGTATATATAAAACTAATTTAAAACTCTTTTATTTTATTTATTAGGGATTTGAGATTTTAATGAGATTTCATGCTTTTATATGAAACAAAGAATTTTAATAAACGATTAAATTGTCGGATTGGTATGGGACATTTCGTACAATTATTTCGCTTATTATTATAATTTGTTAAATACGGTTTGAGTGGAAATTATGAGCTTTTAGTAAATACTTGAATTTACTTTCTAGTATAGGACAGTTAGTTAAATTCTAATGATTGCTAAAGTGAAAATGATCTACACTTTAGAGTCGTATTATTTTAAGGTGTTCGGATTTTCAGGCCAATAGATCCCTGAGAGACGATGGCTCATTTTTCATCGACCTGAGAGTCGATATTTGAGTGGCGCTTGACAAAACTACTTGAGGAGGTGTTAGCGACATTGTCATTCGGGGTGAAATTGTTTAGAGAGGTGTTAGCGACCTTGTCATTTAGGGTGAAACTGCTTAATGAGGTATTAGCGACCTTGCCATGGCCGATGAAACTGCTTAGAGAGGTGTTAGCGACCTTGTTATTCAGGGAGAAACTGCTTGAGGAGATGTTAGCGACCTTGTTAGTTCTGACGAAACTGCTGGAGGAGGTGTTAGCGATCTTGTCAAGGCTATCATAATCTTTTTCGGATCCGTGATTATGATTATTTATTAGTGATGATTGTTTCTTCAGAAATTTTTAGATGGATGTTTAGTACCTTTTGGCTCTGGAGAATTTTGAATTATTATAACCATATTTTTGGTGATAGTCCATTGGAGACTTGGTATGGATTTATGAAATGGTGATGTGGATTAATATGCCTATTTATGGATTTTTGGTTTTAGGCATATTTTTGTTATGGCTTATTTTATTGTTAAATTATATAATTACAATATCAGTATTTCACCTCTTTATTAGATATAGTCTAGTTGTTTATTTAAAATACTTGGGTTAGGCCGAGACTCTACAAGTATAGGGACTTGCTGACCTTTGGATTTTGGGCAAGCATTGAAGTAGACTATTTTGGCTGTTTAGTTTACTTTATCATTGTATATATTGTCAGTTAGAAGGATATGTCGTGTATACTATTTAGTAGTCATTGTGTACCTGATATAGTATTTTGGATGTGATGTATATAGTATGTATATAGTATGTGGGTCTAGCACTGATATCATTGTTTATTACTTTGTAATGATACTGTACACGTCATAAATTTTTATTTCAGATCCGCAAAAGGTAATAAAGATATGTCAGTGTTAGTATAAAGGAATATTCACATACATATTATTAGACGACATTACTTGTAATGTTCTTTAATAATATGGGTATAGCGGTAGGGTCGTTACATTAGGTTTTAGATAAACTAAGTAAATTAAAATTAAAACAACAAACTCCTTTATTAATAATCTCTAAATATAATTTAGTGCAAATATTATTCTTAATGTATATACAAAATAAGATCTGATGCAAATTAATAAAAGAAATTTTTTTGAAATTTCCTAATTTTACCCGGTTATCAATGCACCTGACCTAATAATATTGTCAAAGTCTTCACTGTGTTCACATGAATAATTAACCAACACATAAGGCAGTCACTTGGAAAATCCAACTAGATGTGTGTTTAAGGAATAGATATTTAACTAAGGAGAAGGTTACTCTAATTACGAAACGTTCTTATAAATAGAAGACCTTCCACCTCACGACCTTTACTTTTCTCATTGAGTTTTGCGCCTTAGGTTGATTTAGATAAGCATATTTTAATATTATACTTAAATTATTTTAAATTTAAATAAAAGATTACAAAATTTTATTAAGAGTTATAAATTGTAAATTAATTTTTTTTATTTTACATAAATATACATGTTATATTTAAATTAGTTAAAAGGTTTAATTAATAAAGAAATACAAATGAATACACACACACACACACATATATATATATATAACTCAATGAATCATAAATGTTATAAAAAATTAAAATATATATATATATATATATATTATGTGTAAAAAAAGGGAGGTTTAAATGAACTCATATAGACTTGAGAGGATATATATTTGATGTACAGACATATTATGTCATAAGATTATACTCATGTACCTTACGATGTCGATAATACTCAAATAAATATTAAATTATTGATTTAAAATAAAGCTTCTCTCCATCATTTCTAATATAAATAGAGTATTATACATATCTAAAGTGATGTATATATTACCCCTAGATTGGTGAGGATATTATGTAATCTTGTTAAGCACCCTCAATGGTACGTAATTATCCTTAGGCTATCATGAAATAATGGGTCTAGAGTATCTAATGCACTTTATGATTTGTTAAGCACCCGTGAGGTAATAGAGAAGAATAGGACCAATAAATAAATATATGGTTGAGAATTATATACGAGATATAATTAGTAAAGTGTTATTTACCATTGACTATAATTTGTTGAGCACTCTCAAGGTTGTAGTAACTAATTAAATGAGTCCTAAAACTTGTTAAAGGAATTTAAGAAATTCACGTATCTATTTAGGGTTTTTGAGAGATGTAGCATTCAGTGGGAGCCTTATTTGATAAATATAATAAATCAATCTAATAGGTATAAGAACATATGCCATGTTATCTAATTTACACTAATGAATTTGCATAAATTAAATGGAAACTATGAAGCTATTCCCAGAGCAAAACACACTAACTGATACAAACTATAAAGACTGGTTAAGGAACCTAAAAATTGCACTCATCTATAAGAAATTCTACTTTGGTATGTGGTCGCCAATGAGCCTAAGGCTAAACCCGACGAAAACGGAACAGCCGATCACTTAGCACCCTATGAATCATGGTAGACAGACTATAAAGTTGCCCAATGCTACGTATTATCAACCATGAGCACCGAACTCCAAAGATAGCATGAGAATATGGATGTTCGATGCATATTTAAACAACCACAAAAGTTGTACAATGAATATTCTTATGCCGCAAGTTATAAGATCTCATGGAAATTATTTTGTATGAAGATGAGCAAAGGTACTCTTGTCCAAAATCACATACTCGATATGATTGGGTAAATAAGGAAATTGGTAGAGTTGGGAACAACTCTTGATATTGAGCTACAGACCGACTTAATCCTTGGATCACTAACTCTGCAATTTGATCCGTTCATATTGAATTTAAGTATGAATTTTTTGAAGTATGTTGCGAGGATCTCCTTAATATGTTAAGGATGACTGAGGGTATGTTAACAAAAGAACCAAGTGTAGTGCTCGCAGCAAAGGGCGCATCTTCCCTGAATACTTCAAAGAAGAGAAAGCATACGTCGAAGGATGATAAGGGTAAAGCAAAGGCCAAAGAAGAGAAGGGTGAATGTCACTTTTTGTAACGACCCACTTTTATATACAGTTTAAGAGGACAATCAACCACACATGACCCACTCAAATTGAACGGAAAGGCGGATAGTTAGGGAAAAGAAAGAAGACAAGAACAAAACTAAAAAAACATAATCTCATGGCGGAACGAATAATCTGTAATATACAACAAATCTTTACATAAAGAAAAAAATATGTAATATTCATACACCAATCAAAGTACACTAACATATTTCAGTCCGGACAGTTATAACAGTATATCTTTACAATTGCTGACAATTACAACCAACAGACAACACGGCGGAACACAAGAAGTATGTAGATACGTCTTGGACCTCCAGCTCATCTCCTAAGCTCCAACGCATCCAAAGCAAATCTGTAATATGCTAGGTCTAACCCCGAGCATTATAATAAAATAACACCTGAGTCAGTCTGGAAAACAACGTGAGAAAACACACCCAACTGGATTTTAAAGTTATAAAAAACCTTTGAAATCAAAAGTATCCCGTAAGACCACGCCGCATATAAACACGGACGGGTATTTACCTTACGATAACCAAACCATTTCATATGAAATTCTATGATATTATAATAGTGTCTAAGATACAAATATCTATTAATTATAGCCGAAATTGTTACATTAATTAAATTCCAGCATAATAGGTATACAACTAAAACCATAAAGACACATATTGGAAAAGGGATTCCAAACGACGACGGGGCTACGAGGGTACCGCCCATCATGGTGCATCTCTAGATAAAATTGCACCGAGGACCTCACTGAGATCCCCTACCAACACAGAACCGGCCTACCACTTGACTAGTAGTACCGAATAAGATCATCCTGGGTTAATGGGCCTTGAAGCATACAAATGAGAGATAATATCGACTTTAGGTAGGGATGATCATAGCCTAATTGGGAGCGACCCACTTAGCCATATTGCATGTCCCCTGTTTTAGTCATTTTCGATTGATGAGGCTTGAGGCTACTTCTTACCTTTTATATAGCACTTCCTACTTGGAATGCTAACACTACCCTCCATGCAATAATGCAATGATAGCATTCATCCATACAAGTTGTTCAGAACATGAACAAATTGAAGGCACTACTTCTATTACATCCATTTTGGAATCACCCACGGGATTAGTAGCAAGCAGCCCTTGCATTTCAAAGAGCGCCGTTTTCAATTCCATAAACTTCAAGATGTCTTCACTTCGAAATGCTTGAGTTGGATCGAAGTGGTTTTTGGATAACATATCCGATCCCAATCTCTTTAAAACAACTTTCGATAATATCCGGTAATCTCAACCCCGGTTCTTTAGGAAATAAACAGTCAAAGATAAGAGCGAAGGTCACCTCCTAACCGTTAGTGGATGGATTTCCTTAGCATTTGTCCTAGGAGAATGAAACGAAATCTATATGCACGGTACAACATCGTTGAAGATGACTGTGCTATATAACTCACGTGTTTCTCCTAGATATTTCCAAAGTTACGTTTTGGGTTCAAATTTGATAGTCAGTTATTTAACTATCGAACAAATAAACATTCAAATCAGGGATTTGATTACATAGGGAAAACTAACATCGGTTAAGCACATAAGTAACCATTAGCCTCCTTAATTAATATTTTCATTAATTAAATTCATCTTCTAAATATTTGTATCAAAATACTTTTACAAAGATATATTCACAATCCCTATATTTTCAACACTTGGAAAAATATCTATATGCTTATCTTAATGGTATAAGTATATCCACAGAACGAAGGAAAATTTCCTCTTCTACACAATTCTAAAACCTTTTATAAACTCCTTTTTATATTTCTAAAACCCATTTATAAACTATTTAATAAATCTCTAAAAACCATTTATAAACGTCACGTCTCTAAATCATTTCTCAAAGCATTTATAAACTCTTTATAAATCCATAAAACTAATTATATAACTCCTCTTATAAATCTATAAACTCATTTCTAAAATTCATTTATAAATATCTAATCATTTATAAAACTCCTTACCTTGTAAAAATCTTCCTTTAAGTATTCAAACCACTTAATAAAACCCCTTTTAAAAACCCAAGTGCGTTTATAAAACTCTATTTATAAGTCTCAAAAACATTTATAAATAAATAAAAATCATTTACTTCAAAACACTATTATATAATAATAATTATCAACGATGAACATAATAAATAAATAATAACAATCAACTTAAAACATCATAAAAATAATAATTAATAATTTCAAAAGATCATTAATAAAACAATAATAATTAATCTTTACCATTATTATAAATAGATATTTTATTTCCAAAACATTATTAATAAATCATTATTATTAATTTCAACACATATTTTTTTTTTAAATAATTAACTTTTCAAAATATTAAAATATTGATAAATAACTTTAAAACAACATTAATATAAATAAATAATATTAAATATAAATAATCTTTAAATAGTATTAAATATAAATAAATAACTTAGAAAAGGTAGATAAAAAGGTTGGAGTAAAATAGAAGTTAAATCCTTTAAAACAAAATATTTTCGAAACTAAATTTCAGATTTTAAATCTTTCACCATCTCAAAAACCAATTCCAACCCAAATAGCAATTTATAATAATTTATAGCATTTTAAAATACTAATTTAATGCCAATAGCTACAACGTTTAACCAATATCGATATTGATTTTCTATCATTACAGGGTTAAGTTTTGAACATATAAAAATGTCATAACCAATAGCGTCAAACAATCAGGTTTGATGTTCAATGATACATATAACAAGAATATTTTTGAAAACAAATCAATGGTGAGGAATCCCGTTGGATCCCTCCAACCTATCCCTCTGCATCATAGCTTATATATATCAACATATATATATATATATATAAATCAATAGTGATGAGGAATCATGTTGGATCCTCCAACCTGCCCCCCGTAATTGATTTCATATATTGACCACTTTCAAAGCGGAAATTCATCAAAACCAAACAATCAATAGATAAACAACCAAACATCCAATCAATATTTTTATCGACTATATGATGTTACTGGTTAACCAAAACGATGAGTTTAACTCACTGAAATTCCTGTTGTCGCCGAGGCATTCCGGTTCGGAACTAAAATCCAATAGGCGTTCAATTTTAACTCAATTTCCTACTAGCTCCAAATCCATCCAATCTGATTATATATTATAGTATTCGTCGTTATGATCGTAACGCAAAAACCCGCATTCAAATCCGAACTAATATCATCAAGTTATTACATTAATATGATCTAAAAATTAAATATTATATTTTTATTAACTAAATACATCATTAGGTTAATTAACCTTAATTAATTCCTTCCCTCTGTAATCCTCTCTCTCACGTTCGATAATACCCAGACCACGCAACTTCACGACCATCTCCACACAGCCTCAGACCACGCTAGCCCGCCGCTCGACCACCGAAGCTTCGCCTCCCTCCGACGAACCCGACCCCACCAGCCTCGCCTCACATAATGCCTCAATTCGTCTAAATAAACCAAATGTCCTTTTTCGTTTAACCCCTAATTTCCATCACCTCCGATCACCAACATCCACCGCACTTTTCCTGAACCTTGCCCACGTCCTCCTCTACAAATTTCCTTCAGAACCCCTCGCCTCTAGATCACCCACAATGCCACAATCGGCGACCAAAACTGCCATTGTTCAACTAAGCTCCACCGCTACCTCGTCTCGTCTTAACACGATCCCTCCGTTCAAGTTGCTCCACTCATCGTCGCGGTTAAGTTTTTTGTTGGGGACGTTGGCTAACTCTGCCTCTAATGGTCGCGATAATTATGGACCTTTGGATTTGGTTGTTTTAAATTCTCAAAAAAAATTGAAAAATAATAGGGGAGGGAGAACTTCATATGAGAGACCGGTATGGTCAGGACAGTTGAAACGTGGTCTGGTATGGGGTAGGGTATGGTGTATATATTAAAATATTCAAAATATCAAGCTTAAGGCGTCCAAAAATTTCGAACTCCGATCGAGACATGCCAACTAGCGTTCTATACTAAATGCCCCTATTCTGAACTTAGTAGAACTAGTATCGGAATCCAACTTCAAAGAATACAGAAGTTAGCTTTCAAAATCGAATTATATAAATTTAAATTCCTTTAATTTATTTATACATGTTTCGAGCTCGCACGACCAAACGATACGTCCGATCGCCATGAAATTCGATGGCGTACAATAATTTATTATTATGGATCTAATGAAACTAGTTTTGTCGAAATCGGAGACAGTTCCCCGAAAAGCTATTTTCACACGTTAATTAAAATGATTATTATAAAACTAGTTTAATCGCTTTTAAATTCAAATGCAAAAGTTTGCTATCTTCATTCTTATCCAAATAGAAGTTAAATCAACTTCCGAAATCATTTTCATCCACATAAAATTCAAGATTTGATTATTTAAACAATTTCAAATATTCAAATAACCATTATATTTGAAATTCAAGTTATTTAACTTATAAAATTAACTTTTTAATATTTAAAATAAATTAAATATTCCAAATTCGAACAACCAAAATTCTGGGACGTTGCATTCTTCCCCCTTAAAAGAATATCGTCCTTGAAATTAGCAAGTAAGAAAAATGCCCCAAACCCGTTAATTTTTCAAAACCAATTAGCTGAAAATAGATTACAAATCTTTTAAGTCTTTAACTTTATTCACCGATTCCAACTAATATCATTCCAAGTTATAACACCAAAAATCAAATATTAGTTATCAAAATTTCTCAAAAAATTTCCGACGCCTTAAATTTTTGGAAAATTTTGCCAGCGTCTCCTTTGCACGATTCGATCGAAAAAATTTATAATATATATATAATCACAAATATACATCTCATCTTCAAGAATGAGGCATCTCGTATGGAAAAATATAAAAATATGATATGTAATCTGTGATGTTGACTTTTATTAGTATTAGCAAGCATATACAATCAATATATAATGCGAAAGCAAGCTCCAAATGCGAAGCATAAGCCATCCGCACCTACTAATCACTCAATAACCAATTAGAACATGTATAGGGAAAATAATATCAATATATAACATAGACTGTACAATAACCATATGTAAATATAGCAAAGTTAACCAAAGAAACCGTCCAACAAATAATATCCATCTAATTGATTCATAACCATATCAATTTACCTTTCCTAATGTCGACATTTAATTTATTAAAGTTCGTACGATGTACATATACAATCTGTATGCAATATCAAACCCGATCGCTTGCTCGATCACACAATTTCACTTCCGAACTACTATCATTCACACGGCCATTCTATTGCGGACCTAGATCCGGTTTCATAATTAGAAACCGCCATTCTCCTTGCATAGCCATATACTATGATAGAAAATCCTAGGATTAATCAAAAATCCATATCCAGTGTTCGCCATCGAGAATCAAGTGAAAAATTCCAACTCGGACCAATGTAAATCATCTCGAAATCATGTACTCAAATCTAGATCAAATAGTTATGCGAATAAAATAATATACGTACAACTTACGTATTTATTTCAATTGGTTTCTCATTATTCATATTCTTTTATTTACATTCATTTATCCATAATCATTATTTACATTGCTTTATTCCCATTCATTTATTACTTACTATATTTCTTTCAAATAATATCATTTAAGAACCATTCCTTCAAATTTTACTTAAGTTTATTATAAACATTTTATACAACCCAACTCCTTTTTATTGCTACTTTTTAACTTAAGTTCATATTCATTTTAAATCAAAGTCAATTTCATATAACTCATTTCACTAATTCACTTCATTTACCTTTACTTGAGTCAAATTCCATTTCAAAATTCATTTTATTTAACTTAAGTTAAATTTCATTTCATAGTTCAATTTCAAATTTACTTTTGAATTTTAAAATCAAAACTAGTTTTACAAAAACAAAACTCCAATGTTAGCAATCCATCACATAGAAACTTGAAAATAAACGCCAATAATGCTGCAGCCATCACCAGAATTATTTCTCAACGACTAAAGTGAGTTCAGTGCTTCTATTTTTTAGATCCTTTTAAAAATATTTCTAAACAAAATACTTTCTAAATAGTATCATTATTATTTCTTCAAACTTTGAAAAAACAAATTTTCAAATCAATGGAATTTAAATTCTCAAATTCCCAGCTTTTAATCCTTTTTATTTACAAATCATATTTTTACATTTCCCTTATATATAATTTCACTATGGTTATATAAAACCATTTCTTAATTGTTTACTTTGTATACATTAGAATAATAACAACTTTTGTTAGAACACAAACAACAAATGATAATAATCAAATATTATCATTTACTAACACCCAAACACACCATATATACTACAATAATTTCTGAAAAATTATTCCTTTATATGAAAATATAATCTAGGTAAAATTATTTCATTTACCCAATTTCAAAACAATACCATGTCGAATTTCTCTGTTCAAGTGATTAGAGATCCCCATGAATAACGTTAATTACTCGTATTGACCAGAATCCATAAGTCGCTCAACAGATCAATCAACACAATATAAAACATTTTTAAATCACTAGTAAATACGCGCTCATATATATACACTCAAACTCAGAATAAGGCATTCCATTACCTTATCTCTTAATGAGTTACCCCACTAAAGCCAAGGTTCTCGCTTATCCTTGCGCTCTGAGACTACGATGTAACCACCCATTTCTCCGTACAGTTTAAGCGAATAACCAACCACGCATGACCCACTCAAATTGAATGGAAAGGCCGATAGTCAGGGAAAAAAGAAGAAAGAAGAAAACTAAAAAACAGAATCTCATGGCAGAATGAATAATCTATAATATACAACAAATCATTACACAAAGAAAAAATTTAATATACTTAAACCAATCAGAGTACACTAACCTATTTCAGCCCAAATAGTAATAACAGCCTATCCTTACAATTACTGACAAATACAACCAACAGACAACACAGCGGAACACAAGAAGTACGTAGATACGTCTTGGACCTCCAACTCATGTCATAAGCTCCAATGCATCCAAAGAAAACCTATAATATGCTCGGTCTGACCCAAGCATTATAATAAAATAACACTCGATTCAGTCTGGAAAACCAGCCTGAGAGAACACATCCAACTGAATTTTAAAGTTATAAAAAACCTTTGAAATCAAAAGTATCTCGTAAGACCACGCTGCACATAAACACAAATGGGTTTTAATAACCAAACCATTTCATATGAAATTCTATGATATTATAATAGTGTCTAAGATATAAATACTTATTAATCATAGTCGAAATTGTTACATTAATTAAATTCCAGCATAATAGGGATACAACTAAAACCGTAAAGGCACGTATTGGAAAATGGATTCCATATAATGACTGGGAAATTTGGGTACCACCCGTCACGGTGCATCTCTAGATAAAATAACACCGAGGACCTTGTGGGGATCCCTTGCCAATATTGAACTAGCCTATCACTTGACTTGTAGTACCGAATATGATCGCTCTTTGGTTAATGGGCCCCGAAACATACAAATGAAGGATAATATCGACTCTAGATAGGGATGATCATACCCTAATTAGGAGCGACCCACTTAGCCCTGATGCATCTTCCCTGTTTTAGTCATTCTTGGTTGATGAGGCTTGAGGCTACGTTTTACCTTTTATATAGCACTTCACACTAGGAATGCTAACACTGCCCTCCAAGCAACAATGCCAACATTCATCCATACAAGTTGTTTAGGACATGAACAAACAAAAGGCAATACTTCTGCTACATCCATTTTGGAATCACCCTCAGGATTAGTAGCAAGCAGCCCTTACATTTCGAAGAGCTCCATCTTCAATTCCATCATCTTCAAGATGTCTTCACTGTAAATGCTTGAGTTGGATCGAAGTGGTTTTAGGATAACATATCATATCCTGGTCTCTTCGAAACAACTTTCGATAATTTCCGGTAAACGCAACACAGGTTCCTTAGGAAATAAACAGTCAAAGATAAGAGCGAAGGTCACCCCCTATCCATTAGTGGACGGATTTCCTTATCATTTGTCCTAGGAGAACAAAACGTGATTTATACGCACAGTACAGCATCATTGAAGATGATTGTGCCATATAACTCATGTATTTCTCCTAGATATTTTCAAAGTTACGTTTTGGGTCCAAATTCGATAGTCGGTTATTTAACTATCGAATAAACAAATGTTCAAACCAGAGGTTTGATTACATAGGGAAAACCAACATCGGTTAAGTACATAAGTAACCACTAGCCTCCTTAATTAATATTTTCATTAATTAAATTCATCTTGGAAGTATTGTATCAAAATAATTTTACAAAGATATATTCATGGTCCCTATATTTTCAATACTTAAAAAAATATCCATATACGTATCTCAACGTATAAGTATGCGGAGGAAGATTTCCACTTTTAAACAATTCTAAAACCATTTATAAGCTCCTTTATAAAATTATAATACCCATTTATAAACTATTTAATAAATCTCTAAAAATCATTTATAAACGTCTCTAAATCATTTCTCAAATTGTTTATAAACAATTTATAAATCCATAAAACTAATTATAGAACACCTCTTATAAATCTATAAACCCATTTCTAAAATTTGTTTATAAATATCTAACCATTTATAAAACTCATTTACCTTGTAAAAATCTTCCTTTAAGTCTTCAAACCACTTTATAAAACCCCTCTTATAAAACCCAAGTCCGTTTATAAAACTCTATTTATAAGTCCCGAAAACATTTATAAATAAATAAAAATCATTTACTTCAAAACACTATTATATAACAATAATTATCAACAATAAACATTATAAATAAATAATAAATATCAACTTAAAATATCTTAAAAATAATAATTAATAATTTCAAAAGATTATTAATAAAACAATAATAATTCATCTTTACCATTATTATAAATAGTAATATTTTATTTCCAAAAATTATTAATAAAACATTACTATTAATTGCAAGCCATATTTATTTTTTAAAATAATTAACTTCTCAAAATATTAAAATATGATAAATAACTTTAAAACAACATTAAAATAAATAAAAAATATAAATATAAATAATCTTTAAACAATATTAAATATAAATAAATAACTTAGAAAAGATAGATAAAAAGGTTAGAGTTAAATAGAAGTTAAATCCTTTAAAAACAAATATTTCCGAAACCAAATTATAAATCTTTCTCCGTCTCAAAAACCAATTCCAACCTAAATGGCAATTTATAGTATTTTATACTATTTTAAAATACTAATTTAAGCCCAATAGCTACCAACATTTAACCAATATTGATATTGATATTGATTTTCTATCATTACAGGGTTAAATTTTGAACATATAACAATGTCATAACCAATAGTGTCAAACAATCAGGTTTGATATTCAATGATTCATATAACAGGAATATTTTTGAAAACAAATCAATGGCGAGGAATTTCGTTGGATCCCTCGAACCTATCCCCCTGCATCACAGCTCATATATACCAGCACATAGATATATATAAATATAAATCAACAGTGATGAGGAATCCTATTGGATCCTCCAACCTGTCCCATGCAATTGATTTCATATATTGACGGCTTTCAGAGCGACAATTCATCAAAAACAAACAATCAATAGATAAACATCCAAACATCCAAACAATAATTTTTATCAACTATATAACGTTACTAGTTAACCAAAAAGGTGAGTTTAACTCACCAAAATTCCTGTTGTCGCAGAGGCGTTCCGGTTTGGAACTAAAATCCAACAGGCATTCAATTTTAACCCAATTTCCTACTAGCTCCAAATCCATCCAATCCAGTTCTATATCATAGTATTCGTCGTTATGATCGTAATGAAAAAACTCGCATTCAAATCTGACCTAATATCATCAAGTTATTGCATTAATACAATCCAAGAATTAAATATTATATTTTTATTAACTAAATACATCATTAGGTTAATTAACCTTAATTAATTCCTTCCCTCCGTAATCCTCTCTCTCGCGTTCGAAAATACCATGCAACTTCACGACCATCTCCATACTACCTCAGGCCATGCCAGCTCGCCGCTCGACCACCGAAGCTCCGCCTCCCTCTGACGAACCCGACCCCACTAGCCTCACCTCACCAAATGCCTCAATTCGCCTAAACGAACCAAATGTCAATTTTCTTTTAACCTCAAAATTCCATCTCCTCTGATCACAAACGTCCACCGCACTTTGCCTGAGCCTTGTCCACGTCACATCTACAAATTTCTTTCAGAACCCCTCACCTCTAGATCACCCACGATGCCACAATCGGCAACCAAAACTACACCGTTCAACTGAGCTCCGCCGCTACCTGTCTCGTCTTAACACGATCCCTCCATTCAAGTTGCTCCACTCGTCGGCGGGGTCAATTTTATAGTTGGGGACGTTGGCCAAACTGCCTCTAGTGGTCGTGATAATTATGGACCTTTGGATTTAGTCGTTTTAAATTCTCAAAAAAATTTGAAAATTAATAGGGGAGGGAGCTGTTTATATAAGAGGCGGGTAAGGTCAGCACAGTTGAAACGTGGCCTGGTATGGGCTATGTTATGGGTAGGGTATAGTGTATATATTAAAATATTCAAAATATCAAGCTTAAGGCATCTAGAAATTTCAAACTCCGATCGAGACATGCCAACTGGCGTTCTATACTAAATACTCCTATTCTGAACTTAGTAGAACAAGTATCGAAATCCAATTTCAAAGTATACAGAAGTTAGCTTTCAAAATCGAATTATATAAATTTAAATTCCTTTAATTTATTTTACACATTTCGAGCTCGCACGACCAAACGATACATTCGATCGCCATGAAATTCAATGACGTGCAATAATATATTATTACAAATCCAATGAAACTGGTTTTGTTGAAATCCAAGACGGTGCCCTGAAAGGCTATTTTCACACGTTAATTAAAACAATTATTATAAAACTAGATTAATTTCTTTTAAATTCAAATTCTAAAGTTTACTATCTTCATTCTTATCCAGATAGAATTTAAATCAACTTCCGAAATCATTTTCATTCACATAAAATTCAAGACTTGATTATTTAAACAATTTCGAATATTCAAATAACCATTATACTTTAAATTCAAGTTATTTAAATTACAAAATTAACTGTTCAATATTTAAAATAAATTAAATATTCCAAATTCGAATAACCGAAATTTTGGGTCGTTACATTCTTCCCTCCTTAAAAGAATTTCATCCTTGAAATTAGCAAGTAAGAAAAATGCCCCAAACCCATTAACTTTTCAAAACCAATTAGCTGAAAATAGATTACCAAATCTTTAAAGTCTTTAACTTTATTCACTGATACCAACTAATATCATTCCATGTTATAACACCAAAAATTAAATTTTAGTTATCAAAATTCTCAAAAAATTTCTAACGCCTTAAATTGTTGGAAAATTTTGCCAGCGTCTCCTTTGCACGATTCGACCAGAAAAATTTATAATATATATAATCATAAATATACATCTCACCTTCAAGAATGAGGCATCCCGTAGGGAAAAATATAAAAATATGATATGTAATCCGAGATGTGTGCCTTTTATTAGTATTAGCAAGCATATACAGTCAGTACATAATGCGAAAGCAAGCTCCAAATGCGAAGCATATGCCATCCGCACCTACTAATCACTCAACAACCAATGAGAACATGTATAGGGAAATTAATATCAATATATAACATAGACTATACAATAACCTTATGCAAATATAGCAAGTGTAACCAAAGAAACCATCCAACAAGTAATATCCATCTAATTGATTCATAACCATATCAATTTACATTTCCTAATGTCAACATTTAATTTATTAAAGCTCGTATGAAGTACACATACAATACATATGCAATTACACTTCCGAACTAGTATCGTTCACACGACCACTCTATTGCAGACCAGTTCTGGTTCCTTAATTGGAAACCGACATGCTCCTTGCATAGCCATATACTATGATAGAGAATCCTAGAATTAATCAAAAATCCATATCCAGTGTTTGTCGTCGAGAATCGAGTGAAAAATTCTAAGTCGGACCAATGTATATCATCTCGAAATCATATACTCGAATCTAGATCAAATAGTTATTCGAATAAAATAATATACGTACAACTTACGTATTTATTTCAATTGGTTTCTCATTATTCATATTCTTTTATTTACATTCAATTATTCATAATCATTATTTACATTGCTTTATTCACATTCATTTATTACTTAGTATATTTCTTTCAATACTAATATCACTTAAGAACCATTCCTTCAAATTTTACTTAAGTTTATTATAAACATTTTATACAACCCAACTCATTTTTTTACTACGTCATAACTTAAGTTCATATACGTTTTAAATCAAAGTCAATTTCATTTAAGTCATTTCACTAATTCACTTCATTTACCTTTACTTGAGTCAAATTCCCTTTCAAAATTCATTTTATTTAACTTAACTTAAGTTAAATTTCATTTCATAGTTCAATTTCAAATTTACTTTGAATTTTAAAATCAACACTAGTTTTACCAAAAGAAAACTCCAATAGTAGCAATCCATCACTTAGAAACTTGAAAATGAACGCTGATGATGCTATAGCCATCACTGGAATTATTTCTCAGTGACTAAAGTGAGTTCGGTGCTTCTATTTCTTTTAGATCCTTTTAAAAATATTTCTAAACAAAATACTTTCTAAATAATAATATTATTATTTCTTCAAACTTTGTAAAAACAAATTTTCAAAATCAATGGGATTTAAATTCTTAAATTCCTAGCTTTTATTCCTTTTTATTTACAAATCATATTTATACATTCCCTTATATATAATTTCAATATGGTTATATAAAACCATTTCTTAATTGTTATCTTTGTTTACATTAAAATAATAACAGCTTTTGTTAGTGTTAACAAGATTTCTTGTTAACATCCCCAATGCTTTGCATAAGATTGTTTCACATGGGCTCAACTTTGTGGTTGAGTGAATTCACATCTTCCGAATAAAATGAATAAGTCGGAAGGGTTTAAGGCCTTAGTTTTAACCTTAGCTTGAGATTGGCAATATCGAAAGGTTTTGAGAAATTGTTTACTCCTTTTATGAAATTGAGTAAAACTAACTCATTAACCATGTCGAAAGGTTGAGGTTCCATTTAAACCTTATGGTTTGGTTGGAATAATAGAATTATTAAACCATCTGCCCTGGCCGGAGGGTTTAAAGATCATTTAAACCTTTCGACTAGGTTGCTATGATTATATAGCTTTCGACCTTGTCATTTCATTGTATTCCATCTCCCCTGGAAACCGAGAGCAGTCGATCGATGATTTTCATCTCCTTTCGATCTTGTCGGAAGGTAGTAGACCTTTCGACGTTGTCGAAAGGAGATGTTACTCTGTTTTACATTTTTCTGATGCTTTCGGCCTCCTAGGTTGATATTCTTCTCGTGAAAACCCTTCGAAAAGAATGCATCATCCAAACATGCTCAGACAAAAATAAGAACTAATTTAATATGCCATGGAACCATATTAGGGACTAATTTACAAGTAGTATCTCCCTTTTTATGGCCGGAGCCAAGAAAAGGGTACAAGGCTCATGAAAATGTCTAATGACGGTTCCATGGCATATACTAAAAATAAATAATGAAGATAAGAAATAAATCATATATGATCAACTATTAATATTGAATTAACGCCTAATCATGATCATCCCTAAATTTCGAGTCGATCACAAGCCACGATTCTCTTTATTTCTACATGATGAAGTTTGATACAAAATTAAAGAAACCAATCCCCAATTTGATTTCTAAATTAGGGTTACAAAGTAGTGAGCGAAAGCAATACTAGTTGAGTGAAAGCAAACTGAGAAGAAAAATTAGATCCCGAAACTAGACCCTTTGGGTCCTATTTATAGATGCAGGCGGCCCTCCCTTCGGCTCCATGCCTTCGACTGAGACGAAAGGTCGCCTCTTATATGTAGTTGCAAACCTTTTGACCTTGTCTAAAGTTTTATCCACTGTACATCATCATGGACCTTTGAATGTTGTCGAAGGGTCTGCATTTCCTAATGTATTCATGAACCTTTCGTTTTTTTTCAAAGGGTCTATCTTTTATATGGTATTTTGAACCCTTCGACCTTGTCAGAAGGTTGATTCCCTACTAGATTGCTGCCGAAAGCCGTGCTTGTCTTGAATGTTGTCGGAAGGTTGTCTTTCATTCTTTGTTGACCTATGAATGCCACCCTTATCATAAACCTTTCGACACTATCGAAAGGTACTGAGTATGTATTCCAACTGGTCCGAAAGGCTTATTATGCTTTCAAAAAGGTCGTTATAGAGTCGGATACCCTTGCTTTGACTTCTCTATCTTTTTTGAAAGATAAGAACTCTTTGAATGTCGAGAGATGAAACCCTTTGTCTCCTTCGAAAGGTTGGGATTGCTAAAAGATGTTAAGAGCATTCTTTCGACTCCTTCGAAGGGTTTAGCGTGAACTTCTTTTCTTTAGTATTTGTTTTATGGCAAATGGTTATGGAGCCATTTTCCTTTTTCATTCGGGAGGTGCTTAGTGGTTTTGTATCTAGCTGCTTCATTGTGCTTTAGTAGTTCTTTCCTTCATGCTTGCGAAAGCTTCATTCTTAAGTTCCCATGTGCTCTTCTTTGTTATCATTGTACAATCCTTTCGACATTGTCGTAAGAGGATTTCTCCTGATGTTCTTTATCTATGTGGAAAGTTTTCGAAAGGCCTTCTTTATCTTTATTCATATTTTATGGTTAACATTTAGCCCCCCCCCCCCCCCCCCGTATAAAGAAGGCTTTTGTTCTTTAGGACAAAAATTCTAGTATTACCAAATTATCCCTGCATTCTTGCAATACATCTAATAATATTCGCATGGTTAATTCATACTACAAGTATCTTTTCAGTTTAGTTGAACTTTAACTCTAATTTTATTTTGGCGGGAGATTCATCCTTTGAACATTCAGAACCAGATAGTAATTATTTCTCATTTTGCCATGAATGATGAAAGTTTCTTAGCAATAGAATGTTAGAAGACCGTGATGGATAATTTAGAAGTTTGTGTCTTGCGACAATAAAGGCTGAAAATTCCATATCAAATAATAATAGGGAGATCAAAATCATCTTGATCATATAATAGAAGGCTACAAATCCATATTAATCCGGTAATAATGAGAAAGGACCAGAATACCAATCCGATCATCTGTTTGATGTAAAGGTCTAGGAGATTATTTTTGGTTGTAAACGTTAAAGGTTCAGATGACTTGTTTTGTCATTCAATAATAGAAGATCATAAGGTTGTTTCTGGTGATAAGCAGTAGAAGAATAGAAATGCACATCTGATAATGAGTAATAGAAGACTAGAAATCCAATTTGGCATCAATAATGGAAATCCATAAAACCGTTTCTGGTAATGAGTAATAGATGACCAGAATATCCCTTCCTGATATTTAATAGTAGAAGTCCAAAACATCATTTTAGATAACTAATGATAGAAGTCCAGGATGCCACTTTCAGAATATCATTTCTGATAATTAATAATAGAAGTCCCAGAATACCATTTCCGTTAGTTACTAACAGAAGACCAGAATAACATTTCTAGTAATTAATAGTAGAAGACTAGAATATCATTTCTGGCAATTAATAATAGAAGACCAGAATACCATTTCTGGTAATTAATAATAGAAGACTAGAATACCCATCTGGCATATGTTTATAAAGAGAAGTTAGAGAATTCTTTCTGATTCTATTTTTCGAATGTGCCATCTTCTGGCTTTGAGGATGTCTTGCATGCTTTTGCTTTCTCGGGCCCGAGTTTTCTTTGTCCATTTGTTTTGGCCTATTTCAGGTGGGAACTCTTTAGTCCAATTTTGTGCTTATTTAAGCAAAGTCCATTTCAGGCTGTTTGTCATTTTAGACATTTCCAATCTTTTGGCAGTTTCCATTTTAGGCGATGCCAATTTCTGGCGGTGCCTATTTTAGGCATGGACTTTTCTTAGTCCGCCGGACATTTCATCCGGGTTTCCGGTGCGCTCGGCTAGCTTATTCTGAAGCAGGGCCCGAGGACTTACTCGTTCTCCCTCTAGGAGGCGCCTTAACCTGGCCATAGCATGACACGGTTAAGGGCTTGTTCGGTACCTTGGCCAGGCCACAGTATGGCGGGACCAAGGGATTACCCGTCCTCCCTCTAGGAGATACCTTATCCTGGCCATAGCGTGACGCGGATAAGGGCTTATGCTACTTTAACCTGGCCATTTCTGACTTTGGCGCGGATAAAGGCTTACGCCCTCCCTCCAGGAGGTGCCTTGACCTGGCCATCTTGGCGCGACCAAGGGCTTTCAACCATTATTGGTAGCCTACCATCTTAGGTAGTCCAAGTTTAAGAAGAAGTTTACTCCCAACCATGTAGACTTTTCTTAATGAATCATAGCAGAGACATTCCTGAAAATGCTTTATTCATTTAGAGTCAAAAAATATGGTTTCAAATGTTCTATGTTCTAGGTTCTTGGTACCACATTACCATCAGCATGGCATAGCTTGTAGGCCCCTGGGGGGATTTCTTTGAAAATTATTAGTGGACCTTCCCATTTAGTCCTAATGACCCATCTGATGGGTTTCTCGTATTGGCCATTACTCTTCTAAGTACCAAATCTCCTTGCCTGAATGACCTTGTTTTTACCTTTGAGTTGTAGTACTTCGATATTCTCCTTTGGTATTCAGCCATTCTTAAGGCTGCTTCATCTCTTAATTCATGAATCAAGTCAAGTGATTCTATTCTCAACTCTTGGTTTGGATTAAAGGTGTAGGCAATCCTTCAATGAGAAGGTACTTCAATTTCTACCGGTAGCATTGCTTCACATCCATATGTTAGTGAATACGGGGTATGACCCAATGCAGTTTTAGTGGATGTTCTATAAGCCCACAAAACTGGGGGTAATTCCTCTATCCAATTCCCTTTTGCCTTATTCAGTCTCTTTTTCAAGATTGTCTTTATTGTTTTGTTAGCAGCTTCGACGGCTCCATTGGCCCTTGGGTGAGTGACGGAAGAGAAGCTTTTTATGGTTCCATTCTTACGGAAAAATCGCGAAAATTCTTCACTTTCAAATTGAGTTCCACTGTCGGATATTATCTTGTAAGGTATCCCAAACCTTGTGACAATGTTTTTAATGACAAATCATAGCACTTTCCTAGAGGTGATTTTCGGAACTGGTTCTGCTTCGACCCATTTTGTGAAGTAATCAATTGCTACTATAGCATATTTCGCTCCTCCTTTGGAGATTAGAAGCAGCCCGATTAAATCAATTCCCCAAACATCAAATGGCCATGGACTGGTAATGGGGGTTAGTTGACTCGGACGAAGACGTGGTATCTTTGAATAACGTTGACACTTTTCACACCTTTTAACATACTCAATTGCTTGTTGGTCAAATGTGGCTAGTAAAACCCTTGCGTCATTATCATTTTGGCCAGTTTGATCCCATTAGAGTGATCTCCACAAAATCGTTTGTGTGCTTTCGTGCTTATATTTTATCTACAGGTAGTGTCCCATTGACAATATAACTCATAATCAGAGCCATCCAAGTGTTTTCGTAATATTCTTCCGCTATTAGGGCTACAGGTTTTTCATTCAGTATTTCCTGATCTATTTATTTCGATTCTTGTGCTAAGGCTTGTGATTGGGTTAATACTAATAGCTCCTTGGTTTCTCCTTGTTTGTTTACCTCAATGCTGGGATTGGCCTGAAATCCCACAGGCACAATTCGAGTCTCTAGGGCTCCTCTCGAACTTGCCAACTTAGCTAGCGGATTTGCTTGAGAATTGTCTCCTCCTGGTATTTGGTGTACAGAGAAATCTTCAAAAAGTGCAAGCATTTTTAAAACTTTCTTCATATACTGACTAAGTTTGGGATCTTTGGTTTGATATACTTGTTTGATTTGGTTAACCATCAATTGAGAATCACTGAATACTTGAATCCTTGGGATCTTGAGTTGTAGAGCGAGGGTTAATCCTGCAACCATGGATTCATATTCTGCTACATTGTTAGTTGTCGAGAACCCCAATTTCATAGCATAATGAAGTCTATGTCCATCTGGGGTAATTATCACATATCCTACTCCGGCCCCTTGTTCGTTTGAGGCACCATCCACAAATAACTGCCACTTGGGTTTTACATCCTTTTCCTTTTCGAATTGTTCTAAAATGAATCTTGTGCACTCATTAATGAAATCAGCTAAAGCTTGCCCTTTTATAGCCGTTCTGGGCTGATATGTTATATCATACTAACTTAGTTCAGTGCCCCACTTAATCAATCTTCCAGAAGTTTCGGGATTATCAAAGACTTGTTTCAATGGAAAGTTGGTCAACACCTTCACCGGGTGCGCTTGGAAGTAAGGCCTTAATTTTCGAGCTGTCAAAATTAAATAGTATGACAGTTTCTCAATGACTGGATATCGGATTTCAGCATCCTTTAACCTTCTGCTCACATAATAAACCGGTAGTTGCAATCCCTTGTCATTTCTCATCAATACTGAGTTTACTGCATGTTCAGAAATTGCCATATACAAGAATAGATCCTCTCCCTCTTCGGGGCTGGATAAGATCGGAGGTTTTTCCAAATGTAGTTTCAACTCTTGAAATGCCTTTCTGCAATCCTCGTTCCATTCAGAATTTTTCTTTTTCTTTATTACCTCAAAGAATGGTATGCACTTATCGGTGGCCTTTTGATATAAACCTGCTTAGCGCTGCTACTTTCCCATTTAAACTCATGACATCTTTACTCGTCTTAGGCTTTTCCATATCCTTAATAGCCTCGATCTGTTCAGAGCTAGCCTCAATACCTTGTGCACTTATAATATAGCCCAGAAATTTTCTAGAATGGACTCCATAGTTGCATTTTTGGGGGTTGAGTTTCATTTTATACTTGCGGAGCACTTTGAACATTTCATCCAAATCTTCAAGATGATCCTTCGCCTCTTGGGATTTTACCAACATGTCGTCTACATAAACTTCCATATTTTTCTCGATTTGGTCTTTGAACATTCGGTTAACCAACCTTTGGTAAGTTGCCCCAGAATTTTTCAATCCGAACGACATTACTTTATAACAATATGTCCCTCATCTGTAATGAAGACGGTATGTTCCTCATTAGGTTTAAACATAGGGGTTTGATTGTATCCGGAATACGCATCCATCAGGGAGAGCAGCTTATGTCCACTGGTGGAGTCGACCAATTGATCTATCCTTGGCAGCGGGCAACATTCCTTTGGACAAGCTTTGTTTAAATCTGTATAATCCATGCAAGTCCGCCACTTCCGTTAAGTTTCCTTACCAAAATCGGATTTTCCAACCAATTGGCATAAAAGACTTCTCGGATAAACCCATTTTGCTGCAATTTCTTGACTTCTTCCTTTAAGGCGTCAGTCCTCACCTTATCGAATTGTCTTTTCTTTTGCCTGACCGAAGGGATGTCTGGATTGATATTCAAGGCGTGACTCATGACCGTAGGGTTAATTCTAACCATGTCAGAGTGGGTCCAAGCAAAATATCCTTATTGGCCTTTAAGGATTCTATCAATCTTGACTTTAAGTGCTCCTCAAGAACCTTTCCTACTCTGATTATACTGGTAGAATCGGTACAATCTATTGGAATTTCTTCGGTTTCTTCAACCGGCTTAACTATTTCAACCTTCCCTTGACAATCTAGCTCTATAACAATTTCACTTTCCTCTACCGAGTTGGAATCCATTCTCTTCATCTTCCCATAAATTGCAAAACATCTTGCGGCAATACGTTTGTTACTTTTATCAGATTTTTTCTTTGCTTCGAATGATGGATGTAGAAATCCATCATCCAAGGCTATAAAGTAATGGAAGAATCAAAGTAACAAGTGAACTCCCTATTATATTGCTCCAAGGTTACAAAATACATTTCTCTTGACGCAAATTGCTCGCCTCGGATTGTTCCCTAGCTGCTCTTAGTAAGGAACTTGAGCATCATATATTCTAGCAAGACAAACGCATCCACTTCATCTAATGCTAGACGTCCAAAGAAAGCGTTGTAGAATGATGGCTGATCTATGATCACAAAGGTTGTTTCAAAAACATGGGAGCACGAAGGGAGTCCCAACTGAACCAAAAGCTTCACTTGCCCAAGTGGAGTTGTTCCTTTATTGTTGAACCCGAAGATAGGTTCGGGGCTAGGCTCAAGTTTGTCCTTGGAGATTCCTATCTGATCAAATGCATGTCGAAATATCACATTTACAGCACTTCCAATATCAGCCAAGATTTTTGTGACCGCCGAGAATCCTGTCCGAGCTGTGATCATTAATGGATTGTTGTGGGGATGATGGATTCCCCTTCTCAATTCTTGGGGACTGATCACCAGAGTGTGCATGTTGATGTTGTATTTTGGGTTCTTGAGTGATGGTTCTTCTTGCACAGAAAATACACCCTTCCTGGCTTCACGAATGTATTTATTCCGAGAATTCTGACTTCTGCCCGCGGGATGCGGTCCACCGTATATGACATCAATTTTGTTTTAGGGTGGACTCAGGCTAAGTGGGTCTTCGATCATATTTACAGCATTACCAACAGGTTTTCTTGCCTCAACCTCTGATAGGAAAGTCTGTTGTGGATTCTTCACAAACTCCTTCGACTGCCTTCTCGAATTAATTTCTGAATTATTCCAGCCAATACCTTACACTCGTTGGTTCTTTGACCATTCACCTTGTGGTAAGCACAATATTTATCTCCTTTCTTCTGTTCTGGGTAATTTCGGGCTTTGAATGAGGTCGGGAAATTGACCTTGTCTTGAGTCATTGCATAGATGTAAGATATTAGTCGTTTTAACGCCACCGCATTAGTATTAGCATCCTCTCATCTAGCTCTTTTAGGAATCCTTTCTAGGCCGAATTTACCACTGTCCTTCTTTTGATTAAATGTTATCTTTGAATAGTACAATTCATCCATCCGAATGAATTTGTCAGTTTGAAAATGGAAGTCTTGTAAATCCCAGCATCCATGGATTAACAACTCCTTCCAGAAAGGAGAATTGACTATGAGACCTAAGTGAACAGCAATGAGCTTGTCTCTATCATTCATTCCTTTGGCTTTCAAAGCTTCAGTATTGAACCTCTTCAAGTAATCTCATAATGATTCACCATGGTTCTATCTGATATTAGCGAGTACTGTATAGTCGATAGAGGGTCCTTGCAGATGCAAAACTGAGAAGAGAATTCATAGGAGAACTATTTCCAAGAATAATCATGTTCTCACGATACTATCGGTACCATTTAGCAACAGCTCCTTGTAGTGTGACTGGAAAAGGCCAACATCTAACAGCGCCAGAAGCATTGTACAAATCCATTTGACTGTCGAATGCCATCAAATGGTCGTCTGGATCAGATGTTTCATGATATTTCATTATAGGGACATTTATGTGAGGTGGGATAGGCGCTGACATGATTTCATCAATGAAAGGGGCAACCCTCTCGTTGTCATTTACTCTCTCATCCTTTGTTCTCTTACACTTGACATTCAATAGATCCTTCACAGCCTTCTGTGCTACGTCTTTGAGGTAAGCCTCACTGTTCAAGTAGTTCCTTTTATCTGTGTAGCCATCTGAAGTAGAGCTTGCGGAACAATCCTTATCATCCTCTTGGACCCTTCCTTGATAGTTTGCCTTTAGTGGAAGCAATCCTTCCTTTTAGACAAGGAAACATTAGCTTTACTCTTTACGGCATCCATATTGATTTTCAAATTTCTTCTAGGAGAGACAACTTCCTCTCCTGCCATAGCAGCTTTCATAGATGACCAGTGAGATAGTACTTCATTTAGGAGTTCCTTCATCTCTGCCATTTGCCTTGTAAATATGTGATTTTAGCAATGTGATCCTCTGGCTGAAGATTTTGAGTTGGACCCAGTTGTGGAGACTGCCCCTGTTCCCTGTTCCATGTTGAGCTGGGGTGTAAGACTGCCCCCGTTCCCTGGGTTAAAAGATGGTGAGACAATTTCCTCCAGTGAAGTTACATGTTCGTCCCTTTCGCTGACAGTAGAAAGCCTTTTAGATTTCATTTTCCTACAACAAACCAAATTTTCGCAATTAGTTGTACTAATATAGCAAGGTCGGAGGTTCAGGCCCTCCTTCTAGCGCCAAAAATGTTAACAAGATTTCTTGTTAACATCCCTAATGCTTTGCATAAGATTGTTTCACATGGGCTCAACTTTGTGGTTGAGTGAATTCACATCTTTTGAATAAAATGACTAAGTTGGAAAGGTTTAAGGACTTAGTTTTAACCTTAGCTTGAGATGGGCAATATCAAAAGGTTTTGAGAAATTGTTTACTCCTTCTATGAAATTGAGTAAAAAATTAACTAACTCATTAACCATGTCGAAAGGTTGAGGTTCCGTTTAAACCTTATGGTTTGGTTGGACTAATAGAATTATTAAACCTCCTGCCCTGGCCGGATGGTTTAAAGATCATCTAAACCTTTAGACAAGGTTTCTATGATTATATAGCTTTCGACCTTCTCATTTCGTTGTATTCCATCACCCCTGGAAACTGAGAGCAGTCGATCAATGATTTTCATCTCCTTTCGACCTTGTCGGGAGGTAGTAGACCTTTCGACGTTGTCGAAAGGAGATGTTACTCTGTTTTACATTTTTCTGATGCATTCAGCCTCCTAGGTTGATATTCTTCTCGTGAAAACCCTTCGAAAAGAATGCATCATCCAAACATGCTCAAACAAAAATAAGAACTGATTTAATATGCCATGGAACCATATTAGGGACTAATTTACAAGTAGTATCTCCTTTTTGTGGTCGGAGCCAAGAAAAGGGTACAAGATTCATGAAAATGTCTAATGATAGTTCCATGGCATATACTCGAAATAAACAAATAAGATAAGAAATAAATCATATATGATCAGCCGTTAATATTGATTTAACGCCTAATCATGATCATCCCCAAATTTCGAGTCGATCACAAGCCACAATTCTCTTTATTTCTTCGTGATGAAGTTTGATACAAAATTCAAGAAACCAATCCCTAATTTGATTTCCAAATTAGGATTACAAAGTAGTGAGCGAAAGCAATAGTAATTGAGTGAAAGCAGAATGAGAAGAAATAAATCGGATCCCGAAACTGGACCCCTTGGGTCCTATTTATAGATGCATGCGACACCCTCCTTTCGACTCCATGCCTTCAACTGGGACGAAAGGTCGCCTCTTATATGTAGTTGTAAACCTTGCGACCTTGTCGAAAGATTTATCCACTGTACATCATCATGGACCTTTGAATGTTGTCAAAGGGTCTTGATTTCCTAATGTTTTCAAGAACGTTTCGTCTTTTCCGAAGGGTCTGTATTTTATATGGTATTGTGAATCCTTCGACCTTGTTGGAAGGTTGCTCCCCTACTTAATTGTTGCCGAAAGCCGTGCTTTTCTTGAATGTTGTCAGAAGGTTGTCTTTCATTCTTTGTTGACCTATGAATGCCGCCCTTATCATAAACCTCTCGACACTGTCGAAAGGTACTAAGTATGTATTCCAACTGGTCTGAAAGGCTTATTATGCTTTCAAAAAGGTCGTTATAGAGTCGCATACCCTTGCTTTGATTTCTCCATCTTTTTCGAAATATAAGAAATCTTTGAATGTCGAGAGACGAAACCCTTTGTCTCCTTCGAAAGGTTGGGATTGCTACAAGCTGTTAACCGCATTCTTTCGACTCCTTCGAAGGGTTTAGCATGAACATCTTTTCTTTAGTCTTTGTTTTATGGCAAATGGTTACAAAGCCATTTTCCTTTTTCATTCGGGAGGTGCTTAGCGGTTTTGTATCGAGCTGCTTCATTGTGCTTTAGTAGTTCTTTCCTTCATGCTTGCGAAAGCTTCATTCTTATGTTCCCATGTGCTCTTCTTTATTAGCGTTGTACAATCCTTTCGACATTGACGTAAGGGGATTTCTCCTGAGGTTCTTTACATATGCGGAAGGTTTCCGAAAGGCCTTGTTTATCTTCATTCATATTTTACGGTTAACAGTTAGACCACAAAAAATAAACAACAAATGATAATAATAAAATAATATCATTTACTAACACCCAAACACACCATATATACTACAATAATTTCTGAAAAAGTATTCCTTTATATATAAAATATAATCTAGGTAAAATTATTTCATTTACCCAATTTCAAAACAATACCATGTCGAATTGCTCTGTTCAAGTGTTTAGAGATCCCTATGAATAACGTTAATTACTAAAATTGACCAGAATCCATAAGCCACTCAACAGATCAATCAACACAATATAAAACATTTTTATATCACTAATAAATACGCGCTCATATATATACACTCAAACTCAGAGTAAGGCATTCCATTACCTTATCACTTAATGAGTTACCCCACCAATGCTAAGGTTCTCGCTTAACCCTATGCTCTGAGACCACGATGTAACCACTCATTTTTCCATACAGTTTAAGTGGACAATCAATCACACATGACCCACTCAAATTGAACGGAGAGGCGAATAGTTAGGGAAAAGAAAGATGATAAGAAGAAAACTAAAAAAGAATCTCAAAGCTGAAAGAATAATCTGTAATATACAACAAATCATTACATAAAGAAAAAATATAATATACATAAACCAATCATAGTACATTAACCTATTTCAGCCCAGATAGTTATAATAGCCCGTCCTTACAATTACTGACAAATACAACCAACAGACAACACAACAGAATACAAGAAGTACGTAGATACATCTTGGACCTCCAACTCGTCTTATGAGCTCCAATGCATCCAAAGCAAACCTGTAATATGCTCGGTTTGACCCAAGCATTATAATAAAATAAAACCCGAGTCGGTCTGGAAAACCAGCGTAAGAGAACACACCCTACTGGATTTTAAAGTTATAAAAAAACCTTTGAAATATCTCATAAAACCACGCCGCACATAAACACGAATGGGTTTTTACCTTATAATAACCAAACCATTTCATATGAAATTCTATGATATTATAATTGTGTCTAAGATACAAATACTTAATAATCATAGTCGAAATTGTTACATTAATCAAATTCCAGCATAATAGGTATACAACTAAAACCGTAAAGGCACGTATTGGAAAATGGATTCCATACAATGAGTGGGATACTGGGGTACCGCCCGTCACGGTGCATCTGTACATAAAATAACACCGAGGATCTTACGGGGATCCCTTGCCAACATTGCTGTAACAACCCAAATTCCAGTGGGTAAGGGTTTATTGCAAAAATGCTAAAATCCAAGCCCACTGAAGCCCGAGTTAGGTATCTGGTATCCTGCAAATAGGCAAAGATAAATATATCAGAGCTTAAATAAATATCTCACAGCGAAACTGACTAAAATATAATAGTAAGTAAATACTGACTGAGATAATAACACTTTCTAAACAAGTGTCTCAAGCTGGAAGATCTCTGCCATCTATCTAACCTGTGAAATGTTATGAGGAGGGGGTCAGAACTAAAGTTCTGGTGAATGCACAAATTATACACTTCTAAGCATAATTCTACATATACCGTTCTATTTCTATTTTCTATTATATTAGGTTTATTGGGTTTATAATACTCTCGCCTCTGTACGTGAATCGTACCCATCTACTCCCTAGTAGATTAAGACCTAATAACCAATATATATATATATATGAAGCTACATGCCCAAAGACCGCATCGGTCCTAGGTACTACCCATAGTACCTTCCATATCCTCCTCGAAAAGGACTCCATCGTCTGGCTATTAGAGCGTACTGTAACCACATCTGTAAAGGACAGCTTCGTGAGGCCTACAATACAGATGTTCCATCGTCTGCTATGAAAACGTGAAACTGCATCCGCACTAGCTTATAGTAGTGCTCGGACATCCAATGTACCACCCAGTGCGTACCTTGAGGACTACACGTAATCGTTATGTATACTCCCTGAATTCTGCCAACAAGGTCTACCTTGTACGGAACTCAGTCGGGGATTTACTATATTTGTAAAGGTCCACTTCGTTAGGCCTACAATACTGATATTCTACTGGGTCTGTCTCTTTTCTCATCGTAGCTATGGCCCCACGCAGCCCCTCCTCAACTAATCGAAAGACCTTTCAAGGGATAAGTGGTTGTGCCCTACTGCAAACAATCTAAACATCCAATTGGTTGTGTCCCTCATCCAGTGTCTCGATAGTGAAAGAATCATTGGCCTGTTGGTTTAACTCTAGTCTTTTTCGAACTCGCTCTGACTGATGATGGCTGATCTCTGCATGCAACTATTCTTTTGGGTCCTGCCCACTATAACCTACTCGAAAACTAGAGTATGGTGTCATACAAATATCCTACTCCATCATCAACCTTTTGACTTCCTACATAGGTCCGCTTCGTTAGGCCTGCAATGCAAAAGCAGTCAAGGCACCCTCTCTTGATGGAATACCTACCGACCTGCCTCCTGGGGTGCAGCTTCGTTAGGCCTACCCCATAGGGCCATCCTAGAGTATCCTCACATCCCGTTGAAGTCTCGTACTTTCTTCTAGCCCCAAAATAACTAATTTGGACGTGCTCTTTCTGTACTAAAAATCTGCGATGAACTGCTTCGTTAGGCTCTTTGTCCAGATTCTCTTTCGGGCTGCTCCAAACGCACCTTACCATTTAATTAGACCAACATCTAATCTTTTACTATGTGTTTAGTTTACTTTCCTTATTCTGTTGGCTACTTATTTGCCCTAATCAGCATGCCCATCCCCACCCATGTGTGAGACCATCAGTCCTAAAACTGAAAGCGAATGTTGCCGGCACGGGCCACTTCTATTATTTTTCTTATTAACTTAATCCAAGATCTAAGTTTGATAAAATAAGCCTCTTCTATTTCTTTCTTTTTAATTATAACCTACTTGTTACAATTATACTTGCAATTTTCACTTTTATATTCTTTTCTTTCTTTTATTACCTACATGTTATAAATGTAATTGCAAGTGTCTCTTTTCTTATTCTAGTCCACCTTATTTTATTATGATACTAAATTTTCTTTAGTTCTTATATTATATGACAATCTTAGCTTGGGACTATGTCTAACTGTCACAAATTTATCATAATAACTTATTTACTCTTTATTCTACTATCTGCGCAGTAAATGCAGATCTAGTCACATTTTCTGTTTATTATTTATAGTCTTGTCAAATAATTAACTTGATGAAAATTAATGGCGACGTCCACTTCTTTTCCTTCTTTGCCTTCTTTTTCTTTGGATTCTGCTTCTTTTCCTCCTCTTTCTTCCACCTCATCCGTATCTTCATCTGCTACTCCATCGATTTCGTTTTCTTCTTCCTCTGCTCTTTCTGCTTCCACATCTCTTCCTATATCTTCTGTTTCTTGTCAACCTGGTTCTGAAATTTCTTGTACCAAGAATGTCTCGTCGAATGGTAATTGGTCCTCTCTTTTTAAATCTCTTCCTCGTAATGCTGGGTCGTATAAGCCGATTCATTTTGATATTCCAAGGGATCAATCTCCTATAGATTTACCAGATCTTGTCAAAGAGGAAGGAGTCAAATACTGAAATAATCACTTAGTTGGTTTCTTTTTGGATGGTACGCTTTCTTTCTTAACTGTGGTTAATTTCTTGAAAAGGTATTGGAAGATTAAGGGCGATGTTGATTTTAAATCAGATGGATACAATTTTTACTTTAATTTCTCTAATCAAGAGGACAAAGAACAGGTTCTTAATGTTGATCCAATTTTTATAAAAGGTAGAATGTTCATAATTACTAAATGGGAACCATCTATTGGTATCTCACAAGCACAGATCAAGAAAGTTCCAGTGTGGATTCATTTTCATAGAATTCCTTTTATTCTTTGGACGCTTGTAGGGATTAATTGGTTAGCTTGTCATGTTGGTAGGCTTATTTGTTTTGATAATAGTACTGAGAAGCTACAAAGATTTAAATATGCCAAGGCATTAGTGGAGATATCACCTAATTTTGAACTACCGGAGTCTATTTCTATACCTGGGTTAGGTGAAAATTGTCCGGAGGTTAAATTGTCCTATGATTGGAAGCCAAATATTTGTACAAATTGCAAGATATTTGGTCATGATACTGTTAGATGTGAACTAGTTAATAATATAAAGGAGTATGATTCACAGAAGAAAATCAATCAAGTTGAGAATAGTGATAAGAATCAAGATGATTTTGGATCTTTTAATAATAACAGCACAAACCAGACATGGAAGAACATAGACAGGAGACATAAAGGAGTTTGGAAGAAAAAGGAGATTATTTCTAAAGGAAAAGTGCAATTGAGTGTTGATCCTAAGATAAGTGAGGAATTTGGAAAGGGTAGTGAAGGAACTACTTCTGTTACCTTAAATCCTTTTTCGGTTTTATCTGATCCTTCGCCTGATTTAAACTCAGCAACTACAGTCTCTTCCTCATCGATTTCTTTTGACTCATTACCTTCTGAACCAGCAGTTAAAGTTGCTTCCACTTCTTCTGCTATTTCTGTTTCTTCATCATGCAGTTCTCAATTTAGCTTTCAGTCACCTTCTTTGTTGACATCAAACTCTTCATCACCCTATCTGCATTTATCTCCACCTGATCATATTATTCTTCCTCCTGCCTCTAAATCAGTTGATCCTAATATTCCTGGTGATTTGAATAATGGAAAGGATTTTAAGCCTCGGGAAGTACTTCCTATAACATCCACAAAAAATAAATCTCATCTAAGACATACAAGGAAAAATCCATCCACTTTGCTTTCTCCTCTTCCATTGAAATGAATAATATTGCTTTTTGGAATATAAGGGGTGCTAACTTGCCCTCTAAACAAGTTGAGATTAGAAATTTGATCAAAGTTAATGATATTCATCTGATGTGTGTTTCTGAAACAAAGTTAGATATACAGTCTACTCTTAAGGCTGTTAAATTGATATCCCCTTCTTGGCTATATGATCATAATTTTGATGAATCAAATTATGGCAGACTGTTAACTTTATGGAATCCATCTATCTTCAAACTTTCCAGGATCATTGCTACAGATCAACTCATTCACTATCACTGTGTTCATTTACCTTCTAATTTGAATTTCCATTTCACGTCAGTTTATGCTTAAAACTCCTTATCATTAAGACAATCTTTTTTGGATCAACTTCCTACTCTAAATCTTTCCTCTGCTCCTTGGTTGATAGGTGGTGATTTCAACTGTATGCTTGCTAGTAATCAAAAGTATGGTGGTTGTCCGCTGTCTCTAAAAGATATTGCGCCTCTAAATAGTGCTTTAAACCAATCTAACCTGATCCCAGTCAATTCTTTTGGCTCAGTCTTTTCCTGGTCCAATAGTAGTAGGAATGGAAATTTAACGCTTTGTAAATTGGATCATATTTTTGTTAACATACCTTTCCTTCAAATCTGGCCCAAACCATTTTATGATACAATTTAACCTTCTTTATCTGATCACTGTCCCTTAATTTTCCATTGGGGAATTGATGAAAATCGTAGTGGTGATCTTTCTTTTAAATTTTTAAATTTTTGGACTAAGCATGTGGATTATTCTAATATTCTTAAACAGGTTTGGAGGATGCAATTTGGCAGGAACCCTTTGGCTAATGTTATATTCAAGATGAAGGCTCTAAAATTTCAATTAAGGATCTGGCTGCGGCTAATTTTGGTAAAGATTTAAAGCTCTCTTCTCACATTAGGAATGAGCTTATTAAAATTCAGGAAGAATTGAGTGCTAAACCAAATGATGCAATATTACAACATACTGAATTAGAACTAAGGAAGAATCTAGAACATGTTATTGATAGGGAATTGTTATCCATTAAACAAAAAGTTCACTTGAAATTTGAGAAGGAGGCTGATAGAAATACAAAGTATTTTCATAACTTTCTAAGAGCAAAGAGAGCAAGAGAATGTATATCTCAGATTAAAGATATGAATGGTAATGTGATCAAGTCCTCTGATGGTATAAATGATGCTTTTGTACAGTACTTCTCTTCCATACTTGCTCCTCCCATTTCTTTTATTCCCAATATAAAGCCTCTCTTTGACATAAATCTTCCAGTTTTATCTTTCTCTCAATCTGCTTCTTTGATTTATGCCATTACTGATGAGGAGATTAGATCTGCGGTGTTTAGTTTAGAACCTAATAGCTGTGGAGGTCCAGATGGGTTCAATGCTCATTTTTTGCAACATAGTTGGGACATAATTGGTGATGATATTGTTAAAGCTACACAATTCTTTTTTCTCAACAATAAACTACCTACTAGTCTCTCTGCCACTTCCATTGCCTTAATTCCTAAGATTGACAGCCCTACCTCAGTTGCTGATTTTAGACCAATATCTTGTTGTAATATCGTCTATAAAATTATTTCAAAAGTATTGGCTAATAGGCTGCAGTCTGTCTTACCATTCATTATCTCTAATAATCAGGCTGCTTATATTAGGGGTAGATCCATTAGTGATAACATCCTACTGACTCAGGAACTATTGTTTGGGTATGAAAGGAAAAATATATCTCCTAGATGCATGATAAAATTGGATATAAAGAAAGCCTTTGACTCCACTGCATGGTGTTCTATTTTAGCTATAATGTCTAGGATGAACTTTCCAAAACCTTTCTTAGCTTGGATTTTCACATGTATTTCATCACCTATGTATTCAATTTCGAGAGAGGGTGGTCTCCATGGATTTTTTAGAGGTGCATAAGGTGTTAGGCAAGGTGATCCTATTTCAGCCTACTTGTTCATTATTGTCATGGAATTACTCAATTCTATTTTGATGGATCTAGTTTCAAAGAAAGCACTTGATTTACATCCTAAATGCAAACATCCCTTAATTACTCATCTTCTTTTTGTTGATGATCTCATTATTTTTACAAAGCCTACTCACAGAAATATCCAGAATATTTTGTCATCCCTGCAGTTTTTTTATTCCATCACTGGACTTCAAATTAACCTTTCAAAATCTAATATCCTTGTTGGTGGTTTGCCTCCTCCTAAGAAGATTGATATTATTAATTGCTCCGGACTTCAGGAATTGCCTACAAATTCATTCTATTTGGGTTTACCTCTTATAAGTTCTAGATTAACAAGTCATAATTGTTTACCTCTCTTTGAAAAAATTATTGAAAAGTTGAGGATATGGCCATGCAATAAATTATCACAGGCTGGTAGGCTCACTATTATTCAATCTATTGCTATGGCCATGACTACATATTGGACCAGACACTACATTCTTCCAATTAAACTCATCAATATGGTAACAAGTGCTCTAAATAAATTTCTTTGGCATGGTGATCCTTTCTCGAGGAAGCTTATACCTATTTCTTTCTATAAACTGTTTGAGCCTAAAAAGTATGGTGGACTTGGTATTACAAATATTTTTCTCTGGAATAAGGCAGCTATCTCTGTATACTTCAATAAGATTTTCACACCTGATAAAAATTTATGGTCACAGTGGGTTAATCAGAATCTCATTGGTAAGAAGTATTTCTGGAATATGGGAATACCTCAAAATTGTAGTTGGAGTTGGAGATGTATACTTAAACTCAGGCAAACATTTTTACCTTATATACAATGTAATTATGCAGTGGTTAGTGGATTATCATTTTGGTATTCTCCATGGGCTAAGCCAGGTTTGATTTTAAGTTCTATTGTGGACTACAATTTAAGAAGGAGTTCTGGAATTTCTGAGGATGCAATGGTTGAAGAATTTATACATGATGGTGCTATTGTATTACCATACTCCAGCTCATTTCAATTAAGAAGTCTGTGGAATACTATTACCAATTATCAACTTACTAACAGTGACAGTGCCTTAATTTGGTCCAGTAAGCAGAAGTTTCACTCTATTCAGTCTCTCAAGAGCCGGACCCGGGACCGCCAAAAAGTATATCAACTATTTTGTAAGAGTGATACTGTCTTTCCATGGCATACAAGAATTTGGAATAATGGTTGTTCAGCGAAGCACAACTTGTTGTTGTGGAAGGTAATGGCTAATGCTTTGAATACTAAGGATAAGCTTTGTAGAATGGGTATTATCTCAGAATATTTATGTGTACTCTGTAATTCAGAATCAGAATCTAACACTCATTTATTCTTTGAATGTCCTTTCGTCTATCAAATATGGTATAGGCTTTTACCTAATGGTGGTTTTCACAAGCCTTCAACTATCAGTTCAATTGAATGGTTTAACGTATTCAAAGCAACTAGATGGAAGACTCGTACAACTAGGCTTGTGCTTAAGCTACTTAAAAAAATGATTCATGCTGTATGGACTGAGAGGAATAATAGGGTTTTTGGTATTGGAGTTAAGAATGCATCTCAGCTCTACTCTATAATTCATGGCAGTATCTTGAGAGACTTAAGGTCTGACAATGTTTGATGATTGTAGATTATTCAGAAATGTCTCCATATTTCACTATATGATCAGATAGCACTGAATATTGTCATCTTGCAGCATGGATTGAATGCTTCTTTGCTGTCTACATGAGTATGGTAGTTTCTTCTGATTCATGCTGTGTTTATATTTGAAATATCTCTGTTTTGTATTGGTTATATTATACTCTCTTGAGTAGTAATTGCTGGTAATTGACTGTAATGAGTTGATTTTGTTTGTCATGTATTGGTGCTGTGTGAGTTGTAATTCTTTGTAATGGAACATTAGTGAATAAAATGAGCTGTTGCTCTTGCTTTTTCAAAAAAAAATTAACTTGATTATTTCCTCTTCTTTAATTTCTTCAACGCTTCATGATATTCTCTTTTATCCTAGGAAGTAGTTCTATTCAATTTGGTTGGTTGCAAAAACTATGCTAAAAATCCATTTCCATATTTTATTACTAAATAATGCTATAAATAATAACTCATAACAGCAAGATATTTCTTTTATTGTCTTTTTAATGGTGGGGTAATGCAAAATACAGTATTGTCTCTGTTTTGCACTAATTCCATTTTTCTTGATTTTATTCTTGCAATTACGTTTATTGTTATTCTTACAATATTAAACTATGGAAATGTATTCCCTTTTCTAAACCAACCAACTAATCTATCACTAACTTCCAAATCAAGTTATTAGATTTTTCCCCTTTTTAATTCATTTCTCCCGTTTTAACATAATTTAAATTTCTCACTTTTAGGCTTATACCTTTCTCTACAACTTTTAAGCCTAATATTACTTATATTTAATTTGATTCCTTTCTTTTTCTATATAAATAGCATTTAAATATAAGTACACTTCTCTTAGAAAATTTATAGTTTCAACATAGCTGACTAGTAAAACTAATTACTAAAATAAACGTTGAATTGAATATTAACGGGAATTTAACGATATTATAAACCATAAACATAAAAGAGATATAATTTAAATCCACTCACATGTCGTCCTTAGATTTGCTCCATGGTCATCCTGAATCCTCCTCTAAGGCGTCTAATATTTTTATTAAGAAGATCTTCTCCCCAGAAATATTTCTATTTAGGGCTCAGCCTCATGCAATGAATCCAGTTGGGAGAAAATCTAATTGTGAGAAAATAGCTAGGCCTAGGGTTCTATTTATAGTGTAGCTTAGGGATCTCAGGCCATTGGATTTAGCAGATTGAATCTGAAGCCACCACGTCACAGGGTCGTTTGGAGCCATCAGATCTATCAACGTACGGCTTTGATCAAATAAAATCAACCGAAGTCGTTACCAAAACTAACTTCGGCTCCACAAAAGTGCGGGTCGACCCTACATCATTGCGGGTCGACCTGGGGAGGATGGGGGTCGACCTACAAGGTCCTTTCTATTTATTTTTATTTTTTCTCGTTTTTCTAATTTCTTATTCACTCGTATCTTCTTCATATTAACTCGGATTTCGACAATTTATATATGAAAATTGATTAGAAAATCGTCACGAACACAATGGTATAAGTTTCGGGGCCATATTCTGACAATTCCAAAAATGCTTATTTTCACTATTCATCATTATTTAATTATTTAATTATCTAAAAATACAGGGTGTTACATTCTCCCACCCTTTAGGAAATTTCGTCCCCGAAATTCGACAAGGGCAAAATTATGTAATTCCTCGCATCAATCACATCCATTTTGTGTACATCCAATTTTGCAACCATCAACGTCCTTGTGCAAAGTGTCATTCAGTATAAAATATATGCATGTACATGAATTTCTAAGCGGTACCTTCTATATGAATGCTTTTCTTCTTTAAAAACTCCTTTTTAAAATATGATGCACACATCCTAAATATACTTGCAATTTTTTATATGAATGCAATCTTTTGAAAACTCAAAACGTTTTTCATCCAATTTTTCCCACACTCCTACTGAATAGGGGCGTAGTTCAACGAATTTTACATCCAAATCCTACCACACAACTTTTAATATTCGAATTTTAGAAAAATATAATTTTTCAAACTCGATTTCTTATGTCAGAAAGAAGGTAGAAAACGGAAAACCTCACATTTACCATTTTACTTTTGCACAGCTCTTTCTCCGTACTTGGAACTTATGCCACTATTCTATAAAAATCTCTATTTTCTTTCTCAAGCACGGTTTACATAAGGAAATTTTTCTTTTCAAATTTTTCTGTTGACGTTTCTGTCGCTTTCTTTAAATTTGTTGTTTTCCTTTTAGTTACTCTTTTATCTGCTTTTACTTTTCTTTTAATATTTTACGTCCTATGTCCTTATTCTCTTTTTGTGAACATCACAAAAACACAGAGAAAAAGCATCATACTAATCATTACTGATTTACTACAATAGGAACTAAATGCTTACACAGGAGTACAATCTCATAACTAAAAGAGAAAACAAGTCCTACTACAAAGCGATACTAGATAGGTAAATATAGCAGCTAAACACAGCTATCATCTAGGGCTAGGAGGCCTAGGACCATGTCCACCCTAACACAGAAAGGTCCTACTCTAGGAATCCAAGTAACTCATATGCTCCTCCTGCCGCCTATTACTCGTTACTAACTTACGCTGCATTATTCACGATGAATAAGATCTATTCATCACTTCCATTCCATACTCAAAATGGAATAAGCAAGTCTCATTTACTGCAACAAATAAGGATTTCAATCTATGTTGTCTCTATCTAAAAAGGCAACTAAGCTTGGGAAAATTTTCTCTTTACCTTTACCTTTCATTTTTCCCTAACTAAGGTCTACCTACCCCAACCACGTGTGTCTTACTATCTTACTAATATCACTTCACTATTCTTCTATAGTCTACACACATGAAGCATCATTCCTAGGTTCACACTAGTGTCCTATACACTTTACGGGAACTTTTATTATTACTACTAAAAGTAATCACTGCTATAGCCTTACACTTTTCCCTTCACACCTAGGAAATGATTCCTCTCTACTCCATATTTAAAAGTTTGGTTTGGTATTTATCATTTCATTTCAAAAATTAATGCTTCTAAATCTTTTTGAAACATCAAATCCCAAAATCCTTGCCTTTAAAAGTATTACTTTGAAGTTTCTATTAAATTCAAAGGTACTTGGTTACTTAACATTTTATCTTTCTAGACTTGCCTCTTTACAGCTCTTTGAATTTAAATTATTCCCAAAACCTAGAGGGGAAAACTTACAAATTCTAAGTTCAAAACTTATTTACTTCTTCACCAAACTATTTTTCTTTAAAACATGCCTTGCTTGTCCTTAAAACATTTTTTTCTCGACTTCCAAAAATGTCCTCACATGTTTTCAAAACATCTTCTTTTCATAGATTTTCAAATTTACAAAAACTGGAGTAGATAAGAACAATTATTTTATCAAAAATCCCTTAATTTTCCTACTCTTCCAATCACCTAACCTTGGAGGGGTTTCTAACTTGCTACAAATGGGGACTTTCTACAAAGGCAAGCAACCAATGCGCATTACCAATGGAAAAATATGAAATTTTCATTGCTTAGCTTTCCTACTAAGGCTCTCTATAATATCCCTCCTAACTAACACTATCTCCAATTACTACACTTCTTATTACACCTAATTGTTTTATACCTTAATATATTGGAACTACTCTCTTGTGAGAAACCATTGACGCTAAAACCTTATATGAATCCTTTAAAAGAGGATTTCTTATTTATGTGAAATCACAAGGAACTTATTTTATATTTTATCGAAATAGGCTATACAAAATATGGTGCTTTCCATACCTTGTACATCTCTTTCACGCATTCCTTATAACTTGCACAAAACATCTTTATTTGTGATTTGGTTTCATAGAAAATTATATCATTATTCATTTCATTCCAATATATTAAAGTATGTTTAATTTATATTTAATTACAATAGACATTTCTTACGAAATCTATTAATTTCCTAATATTTAACTTACATTTTTTTCAGAAGAACTCATTTTCAAAATTGTTTTAATATTTTCATAACTATAAAACTTTTCCATATACTTATCTAAATAATAATTGTACTTAAAATCCACTTTATTTGTATACCTAGAAATTATCTTCAAAACACATTTTATTTGGGTCAAAACAGATGTTGCGTAAAACACCGTTACTACAACCCAAAAATACTAGTATATGGATTCAATTAAAATAAATATTAATAAATCTCATATGCTATGTAAAAACATTTCCTTTGGGAGTCACCTACTCTAACAATAGTGTCATAGTCTATGCTTCCTTTATTTTTCACGAAAACATCTATTACAACAATAAATGTTGTAACCTACGTTTTCGATACTTAACACACTCTAGGTTTTTATATTTAAAATCTTTGTTTACCTACAAAGAAATTAGAGAGCTATACATGCTCTATAAATCTTCAAAAAGAATTTCACTTTTAACAAATTTACATCATATATAAACCAATTTAAATTTCATACTATTTTTTTCCAAAAACCCAATATTTACTTCCTCAAACATATTAACAATTATATTTTTCAACTTTTCAACTCCAAAAGTTTCATTTTATTGGTCTAGACATAAAGTGGTTTTTCTTCTTACTACCCTAGGAATACCCTTCCTGAACCTTGAAAATCTCATTTCCTTACTAAAATCTCTTATTCCTTCCAAAATAAAAATACTCTCCCTACTATCCCTAGGGAACTTTTCTCAAACATATGGATACCAATATTCTCTCAAAACATAGTTTATTGTACACTATAAATCGGCAATAACATAGGCCTCAACATCCTTAGGTCATCCCAAACCCAACTAGCAAACTATGCACAAATATACGTCTAAAAACTTTCCATATGTTGAAATCTATAATTGGGGACTATTTGGATTTAGTACATAATATATTTATATTTTATTCAAAAATACAAATACGTTCACTCATATTTCCTAATTTACGTAGGATCTACTAACCTAAGCTCTGATACCAAATGAAACAACTCAAATTCCAATGAGTCAGGGTTTTTCGCAAAAATGCTAAAATCCAAGCCCACTGAAGCCCGAGTTGGGTATCTGATATCCTGCATATAGGCAAAGATAAATATATCAGAGCTCAAATAAATATCTCATAGCGGAACTGACTAAAATATAATAGTAAGTAAATACTCACCAAGATAATAACACTTTCTAAACAAGTGTCTCAAAGCTGGAAGATCTCCGCCATCTATCTAACCTATGGGATGTTATGAGGAAGGGGTCAGAACTAAAGTTCTGGTGAATGGAAAAATTATACAATTCTAAGCATAATTCTACATATACCGTTCTATTTCTATTTTCTACTATATTAGGTTTATTGGGCTTATAATACTCTTGCCTCTGTGCGTGAATCATACCTATCTACTCCCTAGTAGATTAAGACCTAATAACCAATATATATGCAGCTACATGCCCAAAGACCGCATCGGTCCTAGGTACTACCCATAGTACCTTCTATATCCTCCTCGAAAAGGACTCCATCGTCCAGCTACTAGAACGTATTGTAACCACATCTGTAAAGGACAGCTTCGTGAGGCCTACAATACAAATGTTCCGTCGTCTGCTATGAAAACGTGAAACTGCATCAGCACAAGCTTATACTAGTGCTCGGACAACCACAATGTACCACCGAGTGCGTACCTTGAGGACTACATGTAATCGTTCTGTCTACTCCCTGAATTTTTCCAACAAGGTCTACCTTGTACGGAACTTAGTCGGGGATTTTCTATATCTGTAAAGGTCCACTTCGTTAGGCCTACAATATAGATATTCTACTTGGTTTGTCTCTTTTCTCATCATGGCTATGGCCCCACGTAGCCCCTCCTCAACTAATCGAAAGACCTTTCAAGAGATAAGTGGTTGTGCCCTACTGCAAATAATCTAAACATCCAATTGGTTGTGCCCCTCATCCAATGTCTCGATAGTGAAAGAATCATTGGCATGTTGGTTTAACTCTAGACTTTCTCGAACTCGCTCTGACTGATGATGGCTGATCTCCGCATATGACTATCCTTTTGGGTCATGCCCACTATAACCTCCTCGCAATGTATAGTACGGTGTCATACAAATATCCTTCTCCATCATCAACCTTTTGATTACCTACAAAGGCCCGCTTCGTTAGGCCTGCAATGCAAAAGCAATCAAGGCATGCTCTCTTGATGGAACACCTACCGACCTGCCTCCGGGGGTGCAGCTTTGTTAGTCCTACCCCAGAGGGCCATCCTAGAGTATCCTCACGTTCCGTTGAAGTCTCGTACTTCCTTCTAGCCCCAAAATAACTAAGTTGGGCGTGCTCTTTTTGTACTAAAAATCAACGATGAACTGCTTCGTTAGGCTCTTTATCCAGATTCTCTTTCGGGCTGCTCCAAACACACCTTACCATTTTATTAGACCCTACATCTAATCTTTTACTATGCGTTTAGTTTACTTTTCTTATTATGTTGGCTACTTATTTACCCTAATCAGCATGCCTAGCCCCACCCATGTGTGAGACCATCAGTCCTAGACCTGAAAGCGAATGCTGCCGGTACGGGCCACTTCTATTATTTTGTTTATTAACTTAATCCAAGATCTAAGTTTGATAAAATAAGCCTCTTCTATTTCTTTCTTTTTAATTATAACCTACTTGTTACAATTATACTTGCAATTTTCACTTTTACATTCTTTTCTTTCTTTTATAACCTACATGTTATAAATGTAATTGCAAGTGTCTCTTTTCTTATTCTAGTCCACCCTCTTTTATTATGATACTAAATTTTCATTAGTTCTTATATTATATGACAGTCTTAGCTTGGGACTACGTCCAACTATCAAAAATTACTTATCATAATAACTGCTTTACTTTTTATTCTACTATCTACGCAGTAAATGCAGATCTAGTCGCATTTTCTATTATTATTTCTAGTCTTGTCAAATAATTAACTTGATTATTTCCTCTTCTTTAATTTCTTCAATGATTCACGTTATTCTCTTTTATTCTAGGAAGTAGTTCTATTCTATTTGGTTGGTTACAAAAACTGTGCTAAAAATCCATTTCCATATTTTAATACTAAATAATGCTATAAACAATAACTCATAACTGCAATATATTTCTTTTATTGTTTCTTTAATTGTTGGGTAATGCAAAATACACTAATTTCACTGTTTTGCACTAATTTCATTTTTCTTGCTTTTATTTTTGCAATTACGTTTATTGTTATTCTTACAATATTAAACTATGAAAATGTATTCCCTTTTCAAAGCCAACCAACTAATCTATTACTAACTTCCAAATCAAGTTATTAGATTTTCCCCATTTTAATTCATTTCTCCCGTATTAACATAATTTACTGTAAATTTCTCACTTTTAGGCTTATGCCTTTCTATACAACTTTTAAGCCTAATATTGCTTATATTTAATTGGATCCCTTTCTTTTTCCATATAAATAACATTTAAATATAAGTACACTTCTCTTATAAAATTTACAGTTTCAGCATAACTGACCAGTAAAACAAATTATTGAAATAAATGATGAATTGAATATTAACGAGAATTTAACGATATGATATACCATAAACATAAAAGAGATATAATTTAAATCCACTCACATATCTTCCTTAGCTTTGCTCCATGGCCTTCTTGGATCCCCTTCTAAGGCGTCTAATATTTTTATTAAGAAGATCTTCTCCCTAGAAATATTTTCTACTTAGGGTTCAGCCTTAGGCAATGAACCCACTTGGGAGAAAATCTGATTGTGAGAAAATAGCTAGGCCTAAGGTTCTATTTATAGTATAGCTTAGGGATCTTAGGCCATTGGATTTAGCAGATTGAATTCGAAGCCACCACGTCATAGGGTCGTTTGGAGCCATCGGATCTATCAACGTACGGTTCTGATCGAATAAAGTCAACCGAAGTCGTCACCAAAACAAACTTTGGCTCCGCAAAAGTGCGGGTCGACCCTACATCATTGCACGTCGACCTAAAGGTCCGCTTGGGAAGGATGGGTGTCGACCTATAAGGTCCTTTCTATTTATTTAATTTTTTCTCATTTTTCTGATTTCTTATTCACTCGTATCTTCTTCATATTAACTCGGATTTCGACAAGTTATATATGAAAATATGATCAGAAAATTTCCACGAACACAATGGCATGAATTTCGAGGACATATTCTGACAATTCCAAAATGCATATTTTCACTGTTCATCGTTATTTAATTATTTAATTATCTAAAAATGCGGGGTGTTACAGTTGAACTGGCCTACCACTTGACTAGTAGTATTGAATATGATCGCCTTTTGGTTAATGGGCCCCGAAGCAGACAAATGAGAGATAATATCGACTCTAGATAGGGATGATCATACCCTAATTTGGAGCGACCCACTTAGCCCTGCTGCATTTCCCTTGTTTTAGTCATTCTCGATTGATGAGGCTTGAGGCTACGTTTTACCTTTTATATAGCACTTCCCACTTGGAATGCTAACACTACCCTCTAGGCAACAATGCCAGCATTCATCCATACAAGTTGTTCGGGACATGAACAAACCAAAGGAACTAATTCTACTACATCCATTTTGGAATCACCCTCAGGATTAGTAGCAAGCAGCCCTTGCATTTCGAAGAGCTCCATCTTCAATTCCATCATCTTCAAGATGTCTTCACTTTAAATGCTTGAGTTGGATCAAAGTGGTTTTAGGATAACATATCCTATCCTGGTCTCCTCGAAACAACTTTCGATAATTTCTGGTAAACGTAACACAAGTTCTTTAGGAAATAAACGGTCAAAGAAAAGAGTGAAGGTCACCTCATATCCGTTAGTGGACGGATTTCCTTATCATTTGTCCTAGGAGAAAAAACGTGAATTATATGCACAGTACAGCATCATTGAAGATGATTGTGCTATATAACTCACATGTTTCTCCTAGATATTTTCAAAGTTACGTTTTGGGTTCAAATTCAATAGTCGGTTATTTAACTATCGAATAAACAAACGTTCAAATCAGGAATTTGATTACATAGGGAAAATCATCACCGGTTAATCACATAAGTAACCACTAGCCTCCTAAATTAATTTTTGAATTAATTAAATTCATCTTGGAAATATTTGTATCAAAATAATTTTACAAAGATATATTCATGATCCCTATATTTTCAATACTTGGAAAAATATCCATATACTTATCTCAATGGTATAAGTATACCGAGGAAGATTTCCTCTTTTACACAATTCTAAAACCATTTATAAGCTCCTTTATAAAATTTTAAAACCTATTGATAAAATATTTAATAAATCTCTGAAAACCATTTATAAATGTCTTTAAATCATTTCTCAAATCATCTATATGCTCTTTATATCCACAAAACTAATTATAGAACTATTCTTATAAATCTATAAACTCATTTCTAAAATTCGTTTATAAATATCTAACCATTTATAAAACTCCTTTACCCTATAAAAATCTTTCTTTAAGTCTTCAAACCACTTTATAAAACCCCTCTTATAAAACCCAAGTCTGTTTATAAAACTCCATTTATAAGTCTCGAAAACATTTATAAATAAATAAAAAAACATTTACTTCAAAACATTATTATACAATAATAATTATCAACAATAAACATTATAAATAAGTAATAATTATCAACTTAAAACATCTTAAAAATAATAATTAATAATTTCAAAACATCAATAATGAAACAATAATAATTAATCTTCACCATTATTATAAGTAGTAATATATTATTTCAAAAACATTATTAATAAATCATTATTATTAATTTCAAGCCAAATTTATTTTTTATAATAATTAACTTTTCAAAATACTAAAATATTGATAAATAACTTTAAAACAACATTAAATATAAATAAATAATCTTTGAAACAATATTAAATATAAATAATATCTAAACAATATTAAATATAAATAAATAACATAGAAAAGACGTATAAAAAGGTTGGAGTAAAATAGAAGTTAAATCCTTTAAAACAAAATATTTTGGAAACCAAATTTCAGATTTTAAATCTTTCTCCATCTCAAAAACCAATTTCAACCCAAATGGTAATTATAGTATTTTAAAATACTAATTTAAGGCCAATAGCTACCAACGTTTAACCGATAACGATATTGATTTTCTATCACTACAAGGTTAAGTTTTGAACATATAATAATGTCATAACCAATAGTGTCAAACAATCAGGTTTGATATTCAATGATTCATATAACAGGAATATTTTTGAAAACAATTCAATGGCGAGGAATCCCGTTGGATCTTTCTAACCTGTCCTCCTGCATCACAGCTCATATATATCAGCATATATATATATATATGAGGAATCCTGTTGGATCCCTCCAACCTGTCCCCCTACAATTGATTTTATATATTGACTACTTTCAAAGTGATAATTCATCAAAACCAAACAATCAACAGATAACATCCAAACATCCAACCAATAATTTTTATTAACTATATAACATTACTGGTTAACCAAAAAGGTGAGTTTAACTCACCGAAATTCTTGTTGTCGCCGAGGCGTTTTGGTTTGGAACTAAAATCCAATGGACGTTCAATTTTAACCCAATTTCCTACTAACTCCAAATTCATCCAATTCAATTCTATATCATAGTATTCATCATTATGATCGTAATGCAAAAAACCGTGTTCTAATCCAACCTAGTATCATCAAGTTATTGCATTAATATGATCCAAGAATTAAATATATTTTTATTAACTAAATACATCATTAGGTTAATTAAGCTTAATTAATTCCTTCCTAACCCTCTCTCTCACGTTCGAAAATACCTAGGCCATGCAACTTTACGACCATCTCCACGCCGCCTCAGGCCACGCCAGCTCGCCGCTTGACCACCGAAGCTCCGCCTCCTTCCGACGAACCCAACCCCACCGGTCTCGCCTTGCCAAATGCCTCCATTTTCCTAAACGAACCCAAAATCCTTTTCCATTCAACCCCTAAATTCCACCACCTCCAATCACCAACATCCACCGCACTTCGCCTGAACCTTGCCCACGTCCTCTTCTACAAATTTCCTTCAGAACCCCTCGTCTCTAGACCACCCACGAAGCCGCAATCGATGACCAAAATTGCCGTTGTTCAACTGAGCTCCGCCGTCGCCTTGCCTTGTCTTAACACGATCCCACCGTTCAAGTTGCTCAATTCATCATCGCGGTAAATTTTATAGTTGGGGACGTTACCCAACTACTCCTCTAATGGTCATGATAATTATGGCTGTTGGATTTGATTGTTTTAAATTCTCAAAAAATTTTGAAAAATAATATGGGAGGGAGCAGTTTATATGAGAGACGGGTATGGTCAGCATAGTTGAAACGTGGCCTAGTGTGGGCTATGGTATGGGTAGGGTATGGTGTACATATTAAAATATTCAAAATATCAAGCTTAAGGCGTCCAAAAATTTCGAACTCCGACCGAGATGTGCCGATTGGCGTTCTATGCTAAATACCCCTATTCTGAACTCAATGGAACTAGTATCAGAATGCAATTTCAAAGTATATAGCTTTCAAAGTCGGATTATATAAATTTCAATTCCTTTAATTTATTTCTACACGTTTTGAGCTCGCACGACCAAATGATACGTCCGATCGCCATGAAATTCGATGGTGTACAATAATTTATTATTACGGATCCAATAAATAAGGTTTCGTCGAAGTCCTAAACAGTGCTCTAAAAGGCTATTTTCACACGTTAATTAAAACGATTATTATAAAACAAGTTTAATCGCTTTTAAATTCAAATTCAAAAGTTCACTATCTTCATTCTTATCCAAATAGAATTTAAATCAAGTTTCAAAATCATTTTCATTCACATAAAATTCAAGATTTAATTATTTAAACAATTTCGAATATTCAAATAACCATTATATTTGAAATTCAAGTTATTTAACTTATAAAATAACTTTTCAATATTTAAAATAAATTAAATATTTCAAATTCGAATGACCGAAATTCTGGGTCATTACACTTTTGCTCTAAGAAGGGACATTGGAAGGGGAACCATATAGTTTATCAAAAGACGCTAAAGGGAAAGGACTAGTTCTGCTCCTAAAGGTATTTTCCTTATAAAAAATTGTTTATCTATGAGTGCTTCAAGTTGAGTTTTAAATATTAGACCTAAGACTCATATCTGTAATTCGTTATAGGGAAACAGAAGTAAGAGGACTGTAGAAAGTGGGAGCATGGAATTTCAAGTTGCAAATGGAGCTATTGTAGCTGCCACCATAGTAGGAGATTATCATGTGAAACTTTCTGGTGGACATGATATAATTTTATATAATAATTATTATGTACCATGGAACAAATTTTATTTCTCATTCGATGGAAAACAGATATAGTTTTATTTGTAATGATAATATTATGTGTACTTGTTATTATAATAATAATAAAACCATTTGTTTTGGTACTTTGAAAGAAGGCATTTATGTACTTAATTATAATCATGTGTTTTCTATCGAAAACAATAACATATAAAATAAATGACAACTACCTTTGGCGTTGTAGATCGGGCCACATAAGGAAGAAATGATTGAACAAGCTAATAAATCAAGGGTTTCTCTCACCATTTGATTCTGAATCATTTGATACTTATACGTCATGTCTAAAGGTAAAATAGCCAAGCACTCATTCAATGGAAGGAATGAAAGAGTTACTGAACTCATAGGACTAGTACATACTGATGTATATTGTCCTATGCCTACCACTACCAAAGGTGGAACCTCTTAATTTGTAACATTCACTGATGAATTATCCAAGTATGGATATGTGTATCTCATGCAACACAAATCGGGGGTCTATGATAAATTCATAGAATATAAGAATGAAGTTGAAAAACAAACATGTAAGGAAATTAAAATACTTCAATCTGATCGAGGCGGTGAGTACATTGGATATGAGCTCCAAAAATATCTAAAAGAGAATGAGATTCTCTCTCAAGTTACACCTCCCTATACTCCTCAACATAATAGTATTTCAGAAAAGAGGAATTGAACAATGTTATACATGGTTCAATCAACGATGAGTGATATTGATTTGCATCTTTTCTTTTGGGGATATGCGCTTGAAGCCACGACATATACGGTGAATCCTATACCATCCAAATCTATGCTTAAGACCTCATATGAGATATAGAGTAGTAAGAAAGCCCACCTTAAGTATCTTAAGGTATGGGGTTGTCTGGCTTAGGTTAAGAATGTAAACCCCAATAAACTTGAGGCAAGATCAATTCAACGTAAGTTTACATGGTATCCTAGAAATTATCATGAATATATATTCTATCATACCGAGGAATAAAAAGTGTTTGTTTTGAGACACACCACCCTTTGGACGAGGAATTTTTATCTCAAGAAATTAGTGGAAGTAAGATTGACTTGAATGGGATCTAAGAAACTTTTGTATAAATTGAATATTTAGATAGTAATTCAATACCCATAGAAAACACACAATTTATTAGAAGGCTTAGTAGGGAATCTCATGTGCCAAAGAGATACTATAGGATTCTCATTAATAGTGAAAATGGGAATTGCATCATTCAAGATGATGATTGTAACGACCCGGATTTTCGGACCATTCAAAACCGTCGAAAAACCCATCCGTTCTAAAATTACAAATGAAAACTACCAACTAAATACACAATATTTGATAAATATTCAACACTATTAAATGTATAGGATACAATTTCAATTGTACAAGTTATCAAAGTAATCAATTTAATCTATTAAGTGTGCCTTAATACATACCAAATACAAATAAATCTACCGCTACATAACTCTGATGAGAGAGACAGCAATAACCATTCCTGCAAACTCAATAAACATGTCAAATGCGGAATAAAATAATAAGCAGGAAAAATACATCAATACACGATATATATAGCAAACAATAAATAGAAAAATGTTATGTTATTATTGGGGCTGCAACACTACCACTTGTGACTGCCTATGTACCTCTATCTAATTGTGTACCCAATTAGATACAGGATCAAACCATCGTAGTTCTCCTACCGCAAATAGGACTCATGGAGCCAACGATGCAACAAACAGTATGCAATTCCCAAAACTACCCACTTAGGCTTAATCTTCAAATTTAGATTTTCAAAATCTAATTAACTTTATTATTTTCAAAATATAATTCTTTTCGAAAATAATCTCTTTAGACCAAACTCCCGATTTTTATTTCAAAACCTTTGAAATAATATATATACATCTTTTGTATCAAATTATATTTTACTTTGGGATTTTAAAACAAATTACTTCTAAAATATTATTTGGAAGTCTCAAAATACTACTATAAAGGCATATCAAAGTATATGCAACTAGATCAAGAGGTTTCTCCCATAAACAAAGCAACTGGGTCCCAGCCGTCATACAGTTGATAAATAAGTACATCCCTCTATTCCAAGCACAGACTATACCAAAAACATATGCCCACTTTTTAGTCACAGATTGCCCTAATCATCGGTAACATAACAAATCATTTTATATCCGGAAGAGATAAAATATTTTCACTAATATTCACAAATACTTTCAATCATAGTATTTTCATTTTCCAAAACCTTTTGAAATCATTTTCAAACACCGGATTTTTAGTCCTCGAAATTCTCTTCGTTTATAAAACACTTTCATAAACCATTTTATAACCCCTTCAAAAATATTTATTCTAAATATTTCTATTACTTTCCAAAAGAAATCATTTTAATTCAAAAGATAAAATATCTTTTATTTCCAAAATCAGAATAAACATCTTTTATTATAATTCCTGCTTAAGCAATATTTTTATCGAACACTTTATAGTCAAATTGTAAAATTTTAATCACAAGGTGTTCGTATTTAATCATTCTCAATTTATTGTCTACCCAACCCTTGCATATAAAAAGGTAAACTGCTCATAAACTAGTCGAGCATAATTCAAATAATCAATTAATGAAATAAACACAACAATAAATGATAATCAATGCTTCATTCTATCAAATATTTATAACAATTTTTATTTTATCTTGGGTTAAACTGGTTTGATATTTATTTTTGAGCACCCGGCCTTTCCCTTCGACATATTATGTCCCTTGCCCAAGTTTCCTTGGATCTCATAGATGAAACACGTGTACTAGTCATTTCTGCATACCCCATTAAGTATATAACTTCTAAATTTTAAAATATTTAATTAACCATCCAAACATAGTCAAACAAGGAAATCAAACCATTGTTTTAGCAAACAAAGTAAACAAGCATTCAACAAAGGTTTTCAAACAACACTTAAAGTTCCTTCAACTTAACAATGGTTTTAATGAACTTAAAGGAAGAAATAACTCACTTTGGATTCCACTCCTTCAAACTTTAAGGCAAGGAACTCAAGATCTAAACCATACTTCCTGTCTCGCTTCGAAACCAAACCAAAATAAGCCCAAATTCCTCCTTCCTCTTCTCATAACTCACTGCCATGGGTGGTTGGACCCCCTAACTGCTCGCCTTGACTCTAAACTTGGCATACAACCTACTAATGATGAACTAATGACTTTGGCAAAGTTTGAAGGTGTTTTGGCTTCATTTGATATTGTTTTGAAAAAGTTAGTAAGGAGAGAAGGAAGAAAGCCATGGAAATAACTTAAAGAAAGAAGAAGAAGAGAATGTGTGTGATAAAATGAGAGGAAAGCTTGTGTGTGTTTATACGAAAATAAAGAAGTGGTAAGCTACCAAATTAACCCTTTACCAAATTACCAAAATACCCTTCCTTAACTTTAAAGTAAACTTACTTTTTTCAACACTTACCATCATCCATCATTTCATTACTTTATGTCATTTTCACTTAATACTTAAGCAATATATTTCGATGGAAAAGTGGATAAAAGTGTAGATTTGCCTTGGTTTTGGTGAGATTTGATTTGATGTTTGCTTTTTGACTTTTTTAATTACCTTACTTACTTTTACTAATGGCACTCTAAAAAATTTCTAATGATACTTAGTAAAAGTAAACTTGATTATTTATAAAATGTGTGTATATATATGTGTTAAAACATGTTAACAAAGGTGCAACAACGTTGCGACAACTTATATTGAACAAAACGTTGAACGTTTTACGATCACATTTTGACGTTTTTGTTAAACTATTTGTAACGACCCGTATTTTTACGGATCGACAAGTTCGTCAAAATCTGGAATTTTCAGCATTTTAAGACATTTCAGATTTTAGGTATAATTTGTCTAAGTCCTAGGTCGTGAACGACCTAAGAACTAAGACGTGACCGACCTATAGAATGGTAGCGAGTTAAGAGCTATGTTGCAGACGACTTAGGGATGTGGTGCGACCTAAGGAAAACTGTTGTGAGCTACCTAAGTGTATGGGTGAGTTAAGTGTTAGGTCGGCAGTTCGAGTTAGCGACCTAAGAGATAGGAGGTAGCGACCTAGTAGAGTTAACGACTTAGGGGATAAGCAGTTTGCGACCTATAGGATTGACCGACCTAAGTGTTAGCGTAGTTAGGTCGTTAGTTCTGTGTTGAGATAGGTCGTAGGCGACCTAAGATAGTTAGGTCGCGAGAGGGCTTAAGTCGCGGCATTGTTAGGTCGCGTGGGTGTTAAGTTGTTAGGTCGCAGGGCTTTGTAAGTTTAGGTCGTAGCTTAGTAAGTTGTTAGGTCGCGTGTGTTTTAGTAGTTAGGTCGTAAGCGACCTATGGGGTGAGGTCATGTGATGTTGTTAGGTCGCATGTTGGCTTAAGCGTTAGGTCGCGTGGAAGTCTAAGGTATTAGGTCGTAACCTCGTTATGTCGTAGGTCGGCAAAGCAGTTAAGTGTTTGGTCACATTAAGACATGTGTGTTTTGCAGGCAGTTAGGTCGGCAACGACCTAAGTTAGGTCGTGGACTTCTATGATTGTTAAGTCGCGGTGTGTTAGGTCGCTGAGGAGCTGAGTCGTAGCCTATGTGTTAAGTCGCGCGTTGCGTTAGGTCGTAGGTCGCTGGGTGTTTGGATGCGCAGAAGTGTTAGGTCGGAGAGGCTTAGGTCGTAAGTCGGAAGCGACTTAGGGAGATAGCCAGATTTCGACTTAAGGAATTTCAGCTATAAATAGGAGGGGTTGTTCTCACTTTTTGGGATCCGGATTTTTGAAGCGACGAAGTGCTGCCATTTTGAGAGCTCGACTTCTACACTTCTTCACTTCTTTTCTCCACTCTAATCTAGTGCTTCCTTCCATCCAAATCAAAGATCAAGATTGAAGATTCAAGAGCTAAAGTTGAAGATCTTCATCTTTTCAAGAGAGATTTCTTCGTTTGAAGCGGATTCGTGATAGGTCAAGCTTGATCCTTCGCTGTCCAGATCTGAAGCGTGTTGATTTGGGTTTGTTTAGGTGATTTGGTGAGTGGTGATTATCTCTCACACGGATCCAAAGGAGTATATCGGATTGTTGGCTCGTTTTGGTGTTAAAATAGTGATTTCCATGCATTTTCTTCATCCAAAGTGTAGATCCATATAGATCCATTGTTCATGATGATGTTACATCCATTTTATCATATGTTAACCTATGCAAGTTCATTCATCAAGTTTGTAGAGATATAATCCATGTTTTCATGCTTATTGGACTTTCAACTCTTTAATTACGAAAATGCCATTATTGTGATAATTGTCTACTTAGATCTTATTTGAATGCTTGATTGTTTGTATTAATGTTTGATTTGATTGATTGTTATGAATTAGATGATTGATGGTTTGATTTAGACCAAAGACGATTCGAAAGCTAAGGGAAAGGCTCTTGAATTGGGAAAGCTGCTCGTGGCATATGTAGCGGGATGATGAAGCTCTTATGCATGGATTTGATGATGTGATGTTGAGATGAGGCTTCGCGAGGATGTGATGAAGCGAGACAATCATGTGATGAAGACTTGGTCTAATCCAGACGGGATCATTCCAAGCATGTTGATAACTCGGTGATATGATTCGAGTTGAGGATAATGAACGGATATGAGAATAGTCATCGAGGAGGATGACTAGGAGGCTTGGATAGCATCGTTGTTGAAGGTTCTAGCATGCTCTAAGCAAGAGTACGTTTGGGCAGATTCGATAGTCCCAACGGCCAACTGTTGAAGGTCGAGTACTCTGGGCAGATTTGATAGTCCTAGGCACGGGTTGCGACGACGTGCGGGAGTTATGTCTAGAACCGGGGTTTCCATTAGCCCTTGACGGACGGCTGAAAGAATGTGCCGGTCATTCAATTAACGGTGATATCGAAGCAATGATAACAGTGATAGCCAGAGTCATGGATGTTTGGTTGTATCGTCATTCGGGCTCGAGAGCGGTATTTTCTGGGTGCTTATCTGATTTAGGCCTTGGTACTTGGAAAGCATCGCCCTTGACTCGAATGATTGTTATTTTATTTTAAATTGTATGCTATGCTGCGTTGCTTCTGCTTAGTTTGTGTCTGGGGGCTATCACTGTAGTAAGAGGTGGAGTGGGAGGGTTGTATTCCTATTCCTTTTCCTTTATGCTCTTTTGGTATGTTGTTAGTTAATTTACTGCTCACTAAGACTGTTGTCTGACTCAAGGCTCTATGTTTTAATTCTTATTGCCTTGGGCTGTTCGTCCATTTTGGGACGGGCAGACTAGGTAGCAGGTGACAGGTGCTGTTCTAGCTTCTCACGGTGCTGATATCGAAGACGAGCTGGTGTATTGCATATTATTTCTTACTATATGTACTGGATGTTCCGCTGCTTTGTATTCTCTGAGTGATATGTAGTGAGGCTTGTTGTATTGACTATTCAGATGCTTGTATTCAACTATTATGAAGTTTTATATGATGACATTCTATTCTGTGAAGCTTCACTATACATATGTTCTATTGTATTTTGTCCATGCGCTGTGAGTAATACGATAGATTCTGCTGTTTAAATTTACCTTGACAATCGTCCATGGTCGCCTGGCACACTTTACAGCGCACTATCTCTAGATTCCGTGCGGGGGTCATGGGCGGTCGTCACATTTGGTATCAGAGCATTGGTTAATCGATTTTACCCAACGCTCGCTGACGTAACTACGTATGAGAGACGTAATTGTAATTTTGATGGATGACTACTATATATAATATAGTAGATTAGTAGAATTTGAGTCCTTTATGCAGTTGTTTCTCTAAGATGTTCTGATCATTCCTTTTTATAGATATTGAGAATGAGTCGAAGAGGGAGACCAGCTGCTAGGGAAGGCCGTGCTACTGAAGAGACTGCTGATTATGCAGCCATGTTCGAAGCTATGATGACTTCGATCATGAGAAGGATACCAGTTCCGGGGGCAGCAGTAGATGTTGGAGTTCAAGTCCAAACTCCGAAACCAGTGGATTTTGCTAAGTTGTGCTAGGATTATACTGCTCTTGGAGGGAAGGTTTTCTTGGGAACAGAATCAACTATTGAGGTCCAGAGGTGGATGGATGCTTGTAGAAGGATCTTTGGTGATTTGGGAATTGATGATGCAACTAAGAGGAAGTTGGCATCAAGGCAGCTTCAAGGGAGAGCCTTTGATTGGTGGAACTCTATTACCATCAATACTGCGGAGGAAGAGATTACTTGGGAGCAATTCCAAGCTAGATTTGAAGCTAAGTTCATTTCTACAGCTCAGAAGTCTGTTCTGTTCAAGAGGTTTGTGGAGCTCAAGCAAGGTGGAAGATCAGTTCTTGAGTATGTTTCTGAGTTCGAAGCTTTGTCCAAGTATGCCCGGTCATATATTGAATCTGCTTACCAGAAGAATGAGAAGTTTGTGACAGGCTTGGACAGTTATCTTGGGAGGCAGTTAGTGGATCATTTGGATGATTCATTTGAGAAGCTTGTGGAGAAAGCTCTCAGGCATGAGAGTCTGTTTCCTAAGGAAGGATCTGTTGTTGCTGTGACCAGGGAAGAGTCTAAACCCCAGCAGGGTGGAAACAAGAAGAGGAAGCAGCAGCAGCAGCAGAAGGGTAAGGATGGCCAGAAGAAGCCGAAAGGCGAGGTGACTTGCTACAATTGTCAGCAGAAGGGCCATTTCTCGAAGGATTGTAAGAATCCAAAGGCACCGATGAAGTGTCACAACTGTGACAAGCCAGGGCACATCAGGAAGAATTGTCCAGAACCGAGGAAGGACGGGCAGATTGTGCAAGCTTATGCTTTGGGAGCTGTTCCGTCGTCTTCAAAAGCTCCTACCGCTGAAGAGAAGGGAAAGAGTGTGGTGGTTCAAGGTACTCTTTTCCTATGTGGTGTTCCAGTTAGAGTTCTGTTTGATACTGGAGCGTCGCATTCGTTTGTTTGTAGTGAACTTGTAGGCCGGTTAGGTTTGGAACCGGATATTGTTGATAGGCCATTGGTTGTGACTAATCCAGTTGGGGGTTCGTCTTGTTTGTGTATGTTATGCCGTGGTCTGATTGTGTCGAGTCATGGTTGCTCTTTTGTTTGTGATTGTTTTGTTCTGAACTTTGCGGGGTTCGGAATTATTTTGGGTATGGACTGGCTTAGGAAGTATGCGGCTAAGGTTGATTGTGAGAGGCTGGAGGTGACAGTCGAGAATGTGGAAGGGCGAAAGATTGTGATACGATGTAAGCATGAGGAAGGCGTCTTCATGAGCTTCATGTATTCGCTAGTTGTTCCACGGGATGGACTGTCTTTAGTGCCAATCGCAAATGGATTCGAGGATGTCTTTGACGAAGTCAAAGGGTTGCCGCCGCATAGAGAGATCGAGTTTCGTATAGATCTAGTTGAAGGAGCCAGACCTATTGTGATGCCTCTTAGGCGGATGGCGCCTAGGGAACAGCAGGAGTTGAGGGTGCAAGTTGATGATCTTTTGCAGAAAGGATTCATTCGGCGTAGTGTGTCCGAATGGGGTGCACCAGTTGTGTTCGCAACCAAGGCAGATGGATCGTTGAGATTGTGCGTCGATTATCGTGAGCTGAATAAGGTGACTAAGAAGAACAAGTATCCATTGCCGAGAATAGATGACTTGTTTGATCAGCTTCACGAGGCTAAGGTGTTTTCTCAGATGGATTTGGCAACGGGATTTCACCAGTTGAGAGTAGCTAAGGATAGTGTGCCGAAGACTGCTTTTCGAACACCATCCGGTTTCTTTGAGTGGCTGGTAATGCCGTTTGGATTGACTAACGTGCCAGCATATTTTGTGGATCTTATGGATAGAGTGTTCAGAGATCAGTTGAACAAGTTCGTACTTGTGTTCGTGGATGATATTCTGATTTATTCCAGAACGGAAGAGGAGCACAAGACGCACTTGCGTATTGTTTTGGAAATCTTGCGGAAACATCAGCTGAAGGCTAAGTTTTCGAAGTGTCACTTCTGGAAGAGTGAAGTGAGGTTCTTAGGCCATGTGATTTCTGGAAATGGGATAGCGGTTGATCCCGCTAAGGTGGTAGCAATCCAGGATTGGGTTAGACCTAAGAATGCATCAGATGTGAGAAGTTTTCTTGGATTAGCAGGATATTATCGACGGTTTATCAAAGACTTCTCCAAGATAGCTGCACCGTTAACAGGATTGACGAAAAAGAACCAAGTATTCAGTTGGGATGCTAAGTGTGAGCAAGCTTTCGGAATCCTGAAAGAGAGATTGACGAGTGCTCCTGTTTTGACTATTCCAAGTGGGAATGATGAGATGGTGGTTTACACCGACGCATGTGGTACTGGACTTGGAGCATTGCTGATGCAGAAGGATAAAGTTGTTGCGTATGCCAGTCGACAACTGAAGCCGCATGAAAGGAATTACCCGACTCATGATTTGGAGTTAGCGGCGATTGTATTTGCTCTGAAGATGTGGAGACATTATCTATTGGGAGTTCGATTTGAGTTGTTTACGGATCACAAGTCATTGAAGTATCTTTTCTCCCAAAAGGATTTGAATCTTCGGCAGCAACGTTGGCTAGAGTTTTTGGCATCATATGATTTTGGTATAGCTTATACTCCGGGAAAAGGTAACGCAGTGGCAGATGCGTTAAGTCGAAGACATGCAGGATTGGGAGCTATGTTTTCAGAATGGAAGAGTCTCGAGTATTTAGCTGGATTTGACTTCAAGCCTAGATGCGAATTGGAACCTGAGATGTTGGCAAACTTATCGATAAGACCGACTCTTGTGGAAAGGATTGGCGAGAGTCAAAAGCGAGATGATAAGATTGTCAAGATTATCCATGATTCGGAATCTGGATTGGATCCAGAAAAGGATAAAGGATTCGAGGTCGATCGAGAGGGTTGGCTTCGAAAGCAAGGACGACTAGTTGTTCCCGATATAGATGGATTGAGAGATGAAGTTCTGAAGGAAAGTCATCACTCGAAGTTGACAATTCATCCAGGTGGAAATAAGATGTATCGGGATATGAAGAGAACCTACTACTGGGAAGGTATGAAGAAGGATGTTGGAAATTTTATTTCCAAGTGTATGAACTGCCAGTTGGTAAAAGCCGAACAGAAGAAGCCAAGTGGATTGCTTCAGCCATTAGAAGTTCCTACATGGAAGTGGGAACATGTGTCGATGGATTTTATCGATGTATTACCTAGAACCAGAACGGGAAATGAAGGAATTTGGGTCATTGTGGATCGTCTGACTAAGAGTGCACGATTCATTCCTGTTCGATCGACTAGGACTGCATCAAAGTTGGCTGAGTTGTATGTTAAGTGGATAGTTCGATTCCATGGTATTCCGAAGAGTATAGTGAGCGATAGAGATCCATTGTTCACTAGTGGATTTTGGAAGAGCTTCCAGGAAGTTTTGGGAACCGAGTTGTGTTTGAGTACAGCTTATCACCCTCAAACAGATGGTCAGACCGAGAGAGTCAACCGAGTTTTGGAAGATCTCCTCAGAGCTTGTGTTTTGGATTTCGGAGGATCATGGGAAGATCACCTTCATTTGGTGGAGTTTGCATACAACAACAGTTACCAGTCAAGCATTGGTATGGCACCGTATGAGGCATTGTATGGAAGACCGTGTAACTCTCCGACATGTTGGTTGGAAACTGGAGAAAAGCTGATGCTTGGGCCAGAGATGATTCGACAGACTTCAGATTGTATAGAAATCATTCGGCAACGAATGAAGGCAGCCCAAGATCGTCAGAAGAGTTATGCCGATAAGCGTCGAAAGGATTTGGAATTCGACGTTGGTGATATGGTTTTTGTGAAGATTTCTCCGCTGAAGAATGTTATTCGATTCGGGAAGAAAGGAAAATTGACTCCGAGATTTGTTGGACCATTTCCGATCATCGAGCGAATTGGAAAGCTCGCCTATAGACTGGAGTTACCTGAGAAGATGTCGAGTGTGCACAATGTTTTTCACATATCATATCTACGGAAGTATGTGCACGACTCGAGTACGGTGGTTTCTGCTGATAGATATGAAGACTTAGAAGTTGATCCAGTCAATAGAAGACCTCGTAAGCCACTTCGTGTTGTTGAAACTGACACGAAACAGCTTAGGAGGAAGGTAGTTAAGTTGCTCAAGATACAATGGAGTGATGATGATAATGACTGTACGTGGGAGGTGGAAGAGAGGATGAAGGCAGCTCATCCTGAACTCTTCAAGGTATGGCCCTAAGGTGTCGTCTCATCTCGCGATATTGTAACTTGTTCTAGTTTTAGAATTTTGTACGCTAAGCTAGAATTGGATGCATGGTTTGTTGATTGCTATGGATGGTAGGCGTACAGAATAGTCATTGATTGCTTTGCTTGCTTGGAATTTCGAGGGCGAAATTCCTAAGGGGGAGAGAATGTAACGACCCGTATTTTTACGGATCGACAAGTTCGTCAAAATCTGGAATTTTCAGCATTTTAAGACATTTCAGATTTTAGGTATAATTTGTCTAAGTCCTAGGTCGTGAACGACCTAAGAACTAAGACGTGACCGACCTATAGAATGGTAGCGAGTTAAGAGCTATGTTGCAGACGACTTAGGGATGTGGTGCGACCTAAGGAAAACTGTTGTGAGCGACCTAAGTGTATGGGTGAGTTAAGTGTTAGGTCGGCAGTTCGAGTTAGCAACCTAAGAGATAGGAGGTAGCGACCTAGTAGAGTTAACGACTTAGGGGATAAGCAGTTTGCGACCTATAGGATTGACCGACCTAAGTGTTAGCGTAGTTAGGTCGTTAGTTCTGTGTTGAGATAGGTCGTAGGCGACCTAAGATAGTTAGGTCGCGAGAGGGCTTAAGTCGCGGCATTGTTAGGTCACGTGGGTGTTAAGTTGTTAGGTCGCAGGGCTTTGTAAGTTTAGGTCGTAGCTTAGTAAGTTGTTAGGTCGCGTGTGTTTTAGTAGTTAGGTCGTAAGCGACCTATGGGGTGAGGTCACGTGATGTTGTTAGGTCGCATGGTGGCTTAAGCGTTAGGTCGCGTGGAAGTCTAAGGTATTAGGTCGTAACCTCGTTATGTCGTAGGTCGGCAAAGCAGTTAAGTGTTTGGTCACATTAAGACATGTGTGTTTTGCAGGCAGTTAGGTCGGCAACGACCTAAGTTAGGTCGTGGACTTCTATGGTTGTTAAGTCGCGGTGTGTTAGGTCGCTGAGGAGTTGAGTCGTAGCCTATGTGTTAAGTCGCGCGTTGCGTTAGGTCGTAGGTCGCTGGGTGTTTGGATGCGCAGAAGTGTTAGGTCGGAGAGGCTTAGGTCGTATGTCGGAAGCGACTTAGGGAGATAGCCAGATTTCGACTTAAGGAATTTCAGCTATAAATAGGAGGGGTTGTTCTCACTTTTTGGGATCCGGATTTTTGAAGCGACGAAGTGCTGCCATTTTGAGAGCTCGACTTCTACACTTCTTCACTTCTTTTCTCCACTCTAATCTAGTGCTTCCTTCCATCCAAATCAAAGATCAAGATTGAAGATTCAAGAGCTAAAGTTGAAGATCTTCATCTTTTCAAGAGAGATTTCTTCGTTTGAAGCGGATTCGTGATAGGTCAAGCTTGATCCTTCGCTGTCCAGATCTGAAGCGTGTTGATTTGGGTTTGTTTAGGTGATTTGGTGAGTGGTGATTATCTCTCACACGGATCCAAAGGAGTATATCGGATTGTTGGCTCGTTTTGGTGTTAAAATAGTGATTTCCATGCATTTTCTTCATCCAAAGTGTAGATCCATATAGATCCATTGTTCATGATGATGTTACATCCATTTTATCATATGTTAACCTATGCAAGTTCATTCATCAAGTTTGTAGAGATATAATCCATGTTTTCATGCTTATTGGACTTTCAACTCTTTAATTACGAAAATGCCATTATTGTGATAATTGTCTACTTAGATCTTATTTGAATGCTTGATTGTTTGTATTAATGTTTGATTTGATTGATTGTTATGAATTAGATGATTGATGGTTTGATTTAGACCAAAGACGATTCGAAAGCTAAGGGAAAGGCTCTTGAATTGGGAAAGCTGCTCGTGGCATATGTAGCGGGATGATGAAGCTCTTATGCATGGATTTGATGATGTGATGTTGAGATGAGGCTTCGCGAGGATGTGATGAAGCGAGGCAATCATGTGATGAAGACTTGGTCTAATCCAGACGGGATCATTCCAAGCATGTTGATAACTCGGTGATATGATTCGAGTTGAGGATAATGAACGGATATGAGAATAGTCGTCGAGGAGGATGACTAGGAGGCTTGGATAGCATCGTTGTTGAAGGTTCTAGCATGCTCTAAGCAAGAGTACGTTTGGGCAGATTCGATAGTCCCAACGGCCAACTGTTGAAGGTCGAGTACTCTGGGCAGATTTGATAGTCCTAGGCACGGGTTGCGACGACGTGCGGGAGTTATGTCTAGAACCGGGGTTTCCATTAGCCCTTGACGGACGGCTGAAAGAATGTGTCGGTCATTCAATTAACGGTGATATCGAAGCAATGATAACAGTGATAGCCAGAGTCATGGATGTTTGGTTGTATCGTCATTCGGGCTCGAGAGCGGTATTTTCTGGGTGCTTATCTGATTTAGGCCTTGGTACTTGGAAAGCATCGCCCTTGACTCGAATGATTGTTATTTTATTTTAAATTGTATGCTATGCTGTGTTGCTTCTGCTTAGTTTGTGTCTGGGGGCTATCACTGTAGTAAGAGGTGGAGTGGGAGGGTTGTATTCCTATTCCTTTTCCTTTATGCTCTTTTGGTATGTTGTTAGTTAATTTACTGCTCACTAAGACTGTTGTCTGACTCAAGGCTTTATGTTTTAATTCTTATTGCCTTGGGCTGTTCGTCCATTTTGGGACGGGCAGACTAGGTAGCAGGTGACAGGTGCTGTTCTAGCTTCTCACGATGCTGATATCGAAGACGAGCTGGTGTATTGCATATTATTTCTTACTATATGTACTGGATGTTCTGCTGCTTTGTATTCTCTGAGTGATATGTAGTGAGGCTTGTTGTATTGACTATTCAGATGCTTGTATTCAACTATTATGAAGTTTTATATGATGACATTCTATTCTGTGAAGCTTCACTATACATATGTTCTATTGTATTTTGTCCATGCGCTGTGAGTAATACGATAGATTCTGCTGTTTAAATTTACCTTGACAATCGTCCATGGTCGCCTGGCACACTTTACAGCGCACTATCTCTAGATTCCGTGCGGGGGTCATGGGCGGTCGTCACATTTGGTATCAGAGCATTGGTTAATCGATTTTACCCAACGCTCGCTGACGTAACTACGTATGAGAGATGTAATTGTAATTTTGATGGATGACTACTATATATAATATAGTAGATTAGTAGAATTTGAGTCCTTTATGCAGTTGTTTCTCTAAGATGTTCTGATCATTCCTTTTTATAGATATTGAGAATGAGTCGAAGAGGGAGACCAGCTGCTAGGGAAGGCCGTGCTACTGAATAGACTGCTGATTATGCAGCCATGTTCGAAGCTATGATGACTTCGATCATGAGAAGGATACCAGTTCCGGGGGCAGCAGTAGATGTTGGAGTTCAAGTCCAAACTCCGAAACCAGTGGATTTTGCTAAGTTGTGCAAGGATTATACTGCTCTTGGAGGGAAGGTTTTCTTGGGAACAGAATCAACTATTGAGGTCCAGAGGTGGATGGATGCTTGTAGAAGGATCTTTGGTGATTTGGGAATTGATGATGGAACTAAGAGGAAGTTGGCATCAAGGCAGCTTCAAGGGAGAGCCTCTGATTGGTGGAACTCTATTACCATCAATACTGCGGAGGAAGAGATTACTTGGGAGCAATTCCAAGCTAGATTTGAAGCTAAGTTCATTTCTACAGCTCAGAAGTCTGTTCTGTTCAAGAGGTTTGTGGAGCTCAAGCAAGGTGGAAGATCAGTTCTTGAGTATGTTTCTGAGTTCGAAGCTTTGTCCAAGTATGCCCGGTCATATATTGAATCTGCTTACCAGAAGAATGAGAAGTTTGTGACAGGCTTGGACAGTTATCTTGGGAGGCAGTTAGTGGATCATTTGGATGATTCATTTGAGAAGCTTGTGGAGAAAGCTCTCAGGCATGAGAGTCTATTTCCTAAGGAAGGATCTGTTGTTGCTGTGACCAGGGAAGAGTTTAAACCCCAGCAGGGTGGAAACAAGAAGAGGAAGCAGCAGCAGCAGCAGAAGGGTAAGGATGGCCAGAAGAAGCCGAAAGGCGAGGTGACTTGCTACAATTGTCAGCAGAAGGGCCATTTCTCGAAGGATTGTAAGAATCCAAAGGCACCGATGAAGTGTCACAACTGTGACAAGCCAGGGCACATCAGGAAGAATTGTCCAGAACCTAGGAAGGACGGGCAGATTGTGCAAGCTTATGCTTTGGGAGCTGTTCCGTCGTCTTCAAAAGCTCCTACCGCTGAAGAGAAGGGAAAGAGTGTGGTGGTTCAAGGTACTCTTTTCCTATGTGGTGTTCCAGTTAGAGTTCTGTTTGATACTGGAGCGTCGCATTCGTTTGTTTGTAGTGAACTTGTAGGCCGGTTAGGTTTGGAACCGGATATTGTTGATAGGCCATTGGTTGTGACTAATCCAGTTGGGGGTTCGTCTTGTTTGTGTATGTTATGCCGTGGTCTGATTGTGTCGAGTCATGGTTGCTCTTTTGTTTGTGATTGTTTTGTTCTGAACTTTGCGGGGTTCGGAATTATTTTGGGTATGGACTGGCTTAGGAAGTATGCGGCTAAGGTTGATTGTGAGAGGCTGGAGGTGACAGTCGAGAATGTGGAAGGGCGAAAGATTGTGATACGATGTAAGCATGAGGAAGGCGTCTTCATGAGCTTCATGTATTCGCTAGTTGTTCCACGGGATGGACTGTCTTTAGTGCCAATCGCAAATGGATTCGAGGATGTCTTTGACGAAGTCAAAGGGTTGCCGCCGCATAGAGAGATCGAGTTTCGTATAGATCTAGTTGAAGGAGCCAGACCTGTTGTGATGCCTCTTAGGCGGATGGCGCCTAGGGAACAGCAGGAGTTGAGGGTGCAAGTTGATGATCTTTTGCAGAAAGGATTCATTCGGCGTAGTGTGTCCGAATGGGGTGCACCAGTTGTGTTCGCAACCAAGGCAGACGGATCGTTGAGATTGTGCGTCGATTATCGTGAGATGAATAAGGTGACTAAGAAGAACAAGTATCCATTGCCGAGAATAGATGACTTGTTTGATCAGCTTCACGAGGCTAAGGTGTTTTCTCAAATGGATTTGGCAACGGGATTTCACCAGTTGAGAGTAGCTAAGGATAGTGTGCCGAAGACTGCTTTTCGAACACCATCCGGTTTCTTTGAGTGGCTGGTAATGCCGTTTGGATTGACTAACGCGCCAGCATATTTTGTGGATCTTATGAATAGAGTGTTCAGAGATCAGTTGAACAAGTTCGTACTTGTGTTCGTGGATGATATTCTGATTTATTCCAGAACGGAAGAGGAGCACAAGACGCACTTGCGTATTGTTTTGGAAATCTTGCGGAAACATCAGCTGAAGGCTAAGTTTTCGAAGTGTCACTTCTGGAAGAGTGAAGTGAGGTTCTTAGGCCATGTGATTTCTGGAAATGGGATAGCGGTTGATCCCGCTAAGGTGGTAGCAATCCAGGATTGGGTTAGACCTAAGAATGCATCAGATGTGAGAAGTTTTCTTGGATTAGCAGGATATTATCGACGGTTTATCAAAGACTTCTCCAAGATAGCTGCACCGTTAACAGGATTGACGAAAAAGAACCAAGTATTCAGTTGGGATGCTAAGTGTGAGCAAGCTTTCGGAATCCTGAAAGAGAGATTGACGAGTGCTCCTGTTTTGACTATTCCAAGTGGGAATGATGAGATGGTGGTTTACACCGACGCATGTGGTACTGGACTTGGAGCAGTGCTGATGCAGAAGGATAAAGTTGTTGCGTATGCCAGTCGACAACTGAAGCCGCATGAAAGGAATTACCCGACTCATGATTTGGAGTTAGCGGCGATTGTATTTGCTCTGAAGATGTGGAGACATTATCTATTGGGAGTTCGATTTGAGTTGTTTACGGATCACAAGTCATTGAAGTATCTTTTCTCCCAAAAGGATTTGAATCTTCGGCAGCAACGTTGGCTAGAGTTTTTGGCATCATATGATTTTGGTATAGCTTATACTCCGGGAAAAGGTAACGCAGTGGCAGATGCGTTAAGTCGAAGACATGCAGGATTGGGAGCTATGTTTTCAGAATGGAAGAGTCTCGAGTATTTAGCTGGATTTGACTTCAAGCCTAGATGCGAATTGGAACCTGAGATGTTGGCAAACTTATCGATAAGACCGACTCTTGTGGAAAGGATTGGCGAGAGTCAAAAGCGAGATGATAAGATTGTCAAGATTATCCATGATTCGGAATCTGGATTGGATCCAGAAAAGGATAAAGGATTCGAGGTCGATCGAGAGGGTTGGCTTCGAAAGCAAGGACGACTAGTTGTTCCCGATATAGATGGATTGAGAGATGAAGTTCTGAAGGAAAGTCATCACTCGAAGTTGACAATTCATCCAGGTGGAAATAAGATGTATCGGGATATGAAGAGAACCTACTACTGGGAAGGTATGAAGAAGGATGTTGGAAATTTTATTTCCAAGTGTATGAACTGCCAGTTGGTAAAAGCCGAACAGAAGAAGCCAAGTGGATTGCTTCAGCCATTAGAAGTTCCTACATGGAAGTGGGAACATGTGTCGATGGGTTTTATCGATGGATTACCTAGAACCAGAACGGGAAATGAAGGAATTTGGGTCATTGTGGATCGTCTGACTAAGAGTGCACGATTCATTCCTGTTCGATTGACTAGGACTGCATCAAAGTTGGCTGAGTTGTATGTTAAGTGGATAGTTCGATTCCATGGTATTCCGAAGAGTATAGTGAGCGATAGAGATCCATTGTTCACTAGTGGATTTTGGAAGAGCTTCCAGGAAGTTTTGGGAACCGAGTTGTGTTTGAGTACAGCTTATCACCCTCAAACAGATGGTCAGACCGAGAGAGTCAACCGAGTTTTGGAAGATCTCCTCAGAGCTTGTGTTTTGGATTTCGGAGGATCATGGGAAGATCACCTTCATTTGGTGGAGTTTGCATACAACAACAGTTACCAGTCAAGCATTGGTATGGCACCGTATGAGGCATTGTATGGAAGACCGTGTAACTCTCCGACATGTTGGTTGGAAACTGGAGAAAAGCTGATGCTTGGGCCAGAGATGATTCGACAGACTTCAGATTGTATAGAAATCATTCGGCAACGAATGAAGGCAGCCCAAGATCGTCAGAAGAGTTATGCCGATAAGCGTCGAAAGGATTTGGAATTCGACGTTGGTGATATGGTTTTTGTGAAGATTTCTCCGCTGAAGAATGTTATTCGATTCGGGAAGAAAGGAAAATTGACTCCGAGATTTGTTGGACCATTTCCGATCATCGAGCGAATTGGAAAGCTCGCCTATAGACTGGAGTTACCTGAGAAGATGTCGAATGTGCACAATGTTTTTCACATATCATATCTACGGAAGTATGTGCACGACTCGAGTACGGTGGTTTCTGCTGATAGATATGAAGACTTAGAAGTTGATCCAGTCAATAGAAGACCTCGTAAGCCACTTCGTGTTGTTGAAACTGACACGAAACAGCTTAGGAGGAAGGTAGTTAAGTTGCTCAAGATACAATGGAGTGATGATGATAACGACTGTACGTGGGAGGTGGAAGAGAGGATGAAGGCAGCTCATCCTGAACTCTTCAAGGTATGGCCCTAAGGTGTCGTCTCATCTCGCGATATTGTAACTTGTTCTAGTTTTAGAATTCTGTACGCTAAGCTAGAATTGGATGCATGGTTTGTTGATTGCTATGGATGGTAGGCGTACAGAATAGTCATTGATTGCTTTGCTTGCTTGGAATTTCGGGGGCGAAATTCCTAAGGGGGAGAGAATGTAACGACCCGTATTTTTACGGATCGACAAGTTCGTCAAAATCTGGAATTTTCAGCATTTTAAGACATTTCAGATTTTAGGTATAATTTGTCTAAGTCCTAGGTCGTGAACGACCTAAGAACTAAGACGTGACCGACCTATAGAATGGTAGCGAGTTAAGAGCTATGTTGCAGACGACTTAGGGATGTGGTGCGACCTAAGGAAAACTATTGTGAGCGACCTAAGTGTATGGGTGAGTTAAGTGTTAGGTCGGCAGTTCGAGTTAGCGACCTAAGAGATAGGAGGTAGCGACCTAGTAGAGTTAACGACTTAGGGGATAAGCAGTTTGCGACCTATAGGATTGACCGACCTAAGTGTTAGCGTAGTTAGGTCGTTAGTTCTGTGTTGAGATAGGTCGTAGGCGACCTAAGATAGTTAGGTCGCGAGAGGGCTTAAGTCGCGGCATTGTTAGGTCACGTGGGTGTTAAGTTGTTAGGTCGCAGGGCTTTGTAAGTTTAGGTCGTAGCTTAGTAAGTTGTTAGGTCGCGTGTGTTTTAGTAGTTAGGTCGTAAGCGACCAATGGGGTGAGGTCACGTGATGTTGTTAGGTCGCATGTTGGCTTAAGCGTTAGGTCGCGTGGAAGTCTAAGGTATTAGGTCGTAACCTCGTTATGTCATAGGTCGGCAAAGCAGTTAAGTGTTTGGTCACATTAAGACATGTGTGTTTTGCAGGTAGTTAGGTCGGCAACGACCTAAGTTAGGTCGTGGACTTCTATGGTTGTTAAGTCGCGGTGTGTTAGGTCGCTGAGGAGTTGAGTCATAGCCTATGTGTTAAGTCGCGCGTTGCGTTAGGTCGTAGGTCGCTGGGTGTTTGGATGCGCAGAAGTGTTAGGTCGGAGAGGCTTAGGTCGTAAGTCGGAAGCGACTTAGGGAGATAGCCAGATTTCGACTTAAGGAATTTCAGCTATAAATAGGAGGGGTTGTTCTCACTTTTTGGGATCCGGATTTTTGAAGCGACGAAGTGCTGCCATTTTGAGAGCTCGACTTCTACACTTCTTCACTTCTTTTCTCCACTCTGATCTAGTGCTTCCTTCCATCCAAATCAAAGATCAAGATTGAAGATTCAAGAGCTAAAGTTGAAGATCTTCATCTTTTCAAGAGAGATTTCTTCGTTTGAAGCAGATTCGTGATAGGTCAAGCTTGATCCTTCGCTGTCCAGATCTGAAGCGTGTTGATTTGGGTTTGTTTAGGTGATTTGGTGAGTGGTGATTATCTCTCATACGGATCCAAAGGAGTATATCGGATTGTTGGCTCGTTTTGGTGTTAAAATAGTGATTTCCATGCATTTTCTTCATCCAAAGTGTAGATCCATATAGATCCATTGTTCATGATGATGTTACATCCATTTTATCATATGTTAACCTATGAAAGTTCATTCATCAAGTTTGTAGAGATATAATCCATGTTTTCATGCTTATTGGACTTTCAACTCTTTAATTACGAAAATGCCATTATTGTGATAATTGTCTACTTAGATCTTATTTGAATGCTTGATTGTTTGTATTAATGTTTGATTTGATTGATTGTTATGAATTAGATGATTGATGGTTTGATTTAGACCAAAGACGATTCGAAAGCTAAGGGAAAGGCTCTTGAATTGGGAAAGCTGCTCGTGGCATATGTAGCGGGATGATGAAGCTCTTATGCATGGATTTGATGATGTGATGTTGAGATGAGGCTTCGCGAGGATGTGATGAAGCGAGGCAATCATGTGATGAAGACTTGGTCTAATCCAGACGGGATCATTCCAAGCATGTTGATAACTCGGTGATATGATTCGAGTTGAGGATAATGAACGGATATGAGAATAGTCGTCGAGGAGGATGACTAGGAGGCTTGGATAGCATCGTTGTTGAAGGTTCTAGCATGCTCTAAGCAAGAGTACGTTTGGGCAGATTCGATAGTCCCAACGGCCAACTGTTGAAGGTCGAGTACTCTGGGCAGATTTGATAGTCCTAGGCACGGGTTGCGACGACGTGCGGGAGTTATGTCTAGAACCGGGGTTTCCATTAGCCCTTGACGGACGGCTGAAAGAATGTGCCGGTCATTCAATTAACGGTGATATCGAAGCAATGATAACAGTGATAGCCAGAGTCATGGATGTTTGGTTGTATCGTCATTCGGGCTCGAGAGCGGTATTTTCTGGGTGCTTATCTGATTTAGGCCTTGGTACTTGGAAAGCATCGCCCTTGACTCGAATGATTGTTATTTTATTTTAAATTGTATGCTATGCTGTGTTGCTTCTGTTTAGTTTGTGTCTGGGGGCTATCACTGTAGTAAGAGGTGGAGTGGGAGGGTTGTATTCCTATTCCTTTTCCTTTATGCTCTTTTGGTATGTTGTTAGTTAATTTACTGCTCACTAAGACTGTTGTCTGACTCAAGGCTTTATGTTTTAATTCTTATTGCCTTGGGCTGTTCGTCCATTTTGGGACGGGCAGACTAGGTAGCAGGTGACAGGTGCTGTTCTAGCTTCTCACGGTGCTGATATCGAAGACGAGCTGGTGTATTGCATATTATTTCTTACTATATGTACTGGATGTTCCGCTGCTTTGTATTCTCTGAGTGATATGTAGTGAGGCTTGTTGTATTGACTATTCAGATGCTTGTATTCAACTATTATGAAGTTTTATATGATGACATTCTATTCTGTGAAGCTTCACTATACATATGTTCTATTGTATTTTGTCCATGCGCTGTGAGTAATACGATAGATTCTGCTGTTTAAATTTACCTTGACAATCGTCCATGGTCGCCTGGCACACTTTACAGCGCACTATCTCTAGATTCCGTGCGGGGGTCATTGGCGGTCGTCACACTATTTATTTATGTAAACAAAACTTGAAAATAAGTTTTTTTATTATCTTTAATTAATTAAAAAAAATAACTTATAAAACAATATAAAAATCCATTCGCAAAAATACGACATTGATTTGTCAATTTGCGATGAAATTTGTCAATGTACGACTAAATTTGTCAATTATTATAAAATAAATAAATATATATATCGTTATAAAACCTTTATCAACCAATTATTTTCATTATGTAACTATTTTAAAAAGGGTAATTTATCTTTTAAAACAATTACTTGACTGCATATCAATTTTATCGAAAACCGGCTTTTTTCACTTTTCAACGAAAATCCAAACTTCTTGATTTTGTAATCAAATTCTCAAAATAAGTTTACCATTTTTATTTATCATATAAAACATGATTATTTAAGTTTGAAAATTCTATATCTGAATATTTAAAATAAATTAAATATTCCATTTTCAAAGTGGTAAAATCACGGGTCGTTGCATACTTTCCCCCTTAAAAGAATTTCGTCCTCGAAATTCCAAGGACGAAAAATATAATGAAACCAAACAATTAAGTACACCTTAAAACAAAAATCACCCATAATCCGGTCAGAGGTACGGTGCCTTATCCTATCCTTTTTTTTCAAATTAAGGTTGTTTTCATTTTAAAATTCCTAGGTTAATTTTACTAACCTAAACAAATTTTACTTAGGCACCTAACCTATGCTCTGGTACCATCTGTAACGACCGGGGTTTTCGGACCAGTTAAAATCATCGAAAAACCTGTCCGTTCTAAAACTACAAATGAATACTACCAACTTAATACACAATATTTGATAAATATTCAACATTATTAAATGTATAAGATACAATTTTAATTGCACAAGTTATTAGAGTAATCAATTTAATATATTAGGTGTGCTATAATACATACCAAATACAAATACAAATAAATCTACCGCTGCACAATTCCGATGAGAGAGACATCTATAACCATTCCTACAAACTTAATAAACATGTCAAATGTGGAATAAAATAGTAAGCACGAAAAATACATCAATACACGATACATAGCAAACAATAAACAAAAAAATGTCATGTTATTATTAGGGTTGCATCACTACCACTTGTGACTGCCTACGTACCCCAATCTAATTGGGTACCCAATTAGATAGGGGATCAAACCAACGTAGTTCTCCTACCACAAATAGGACTCATAGAGCTACGATGCAACAAATAATATGCAATTTCCAAAACTACCCACTTGGGCTTAGTCTTCAAATTTAGATTTTCAAAATCTAATTAACTTTATTATTTTCAAAATATAATTCTTTTTGAAAATAATCTGTTTGGACCAAACTCTCGATTTTTATTTCAAAACCTTTGAAATAATACATATACATCTTTTGTATCAAATTATATTTTACTTCGGGATTTTAAAACAAATAAAGTCTGAAATATTTATTTGGAAATCTCAAAATACTACTATAAAAGCATAACAAAGTATATGCAACCAGATCGGGAGATTTCTCCCATAAACAAGGCAACTGGGTCCCAGCCTTCATACAATCGATAAATAAGTACATCCCTTTATTCCAAGAGTGGACTATACCAAAAACATATGCCCACTTTTTAGTTGCAGGTTGCCCAAATCATCGGTAACATAACAAATCATTTTATATCCCGAAGCGATAAAATATTTTCACTAGTATTCACAAATACTTTCAACCATAGTATTTTCATTTCCCAAAACCTTTTGAAATCATTTTCAAACACTAAGTTTTTAGTCCTCGAAATTCTATTCGTTTATAAAACACTTTCATAAACCATTTTATAACCCTTTCAAAAATATTTATTCTTTAAATATTTCTATTACTTTCCAAAAGAAATCATTTCAATTCAAAAGATAAAATATCTTTTATTTCCAAAATCATAATAAACATCTTTTATTATAATTCCTGCTTAACCAATATTTTTACTGAACACCTTATAGTCAAACTACAAAATTCTAATCACAAGGTGTTCGTATTTAATCATTCATAATTTATTGTCTACCCAGCCCATGCATATAAAAATGTAAACTGCTCATAAACTGGTCGAGCCTAATTCAAATAATCAATCAATGAAATAAACACAACAATAAATGACAATCAACACTTCATTCTATCAAATATTTATAACACTTTTTATTTTATCTTGGGTTAAAACGGTTTGATATTTATTTTTAAGCATCCGGGTTTTCCCTTCAACATGTTCTGTCCCTCGTCCAAGTCTCGTTGGATCTCACAAACGAAACACGCATACTAGTTGTTTCCACATACCTCATTAAGTATTTAACTTCTAAATTTTAAAATACTTAATAAACCGTCCAAACATAGTCAAACAAGTAAATCAAACCATAGTTTTAGCAAACAAGTAAACAAGCATTCAACAAGGGTTTTTAAACAACACTTAAAGTTCCTTCAACTTAATAATGGTTTTAATGAACTTAAAGGAAGAATAACTCACTTCGGATTTCACTCCGTCAAACTTTAAGGCAAGGAACTCAAGATCTAAACCATACTTCCTACCTTGCTTCGAAACCAAACCAAAATAAGCTCGAATTCCTCCTTCCACTCCTCGTAACTCACGGCCATGGGTGGTTGGATCCCTTAACTTCTTCCCTTGACTCTAAATTTGGCATACAACCTATTAATGATGAACTGATGACTTTGGCAAGGTTTGAAGATGTTTTGACTTCATTTGATATTGTTTTGAAAAAATTAGTAAGGAGAGAATGAAGAAAGCCATGGAAGCCATGGAAATAGCTTAAAGGAAGAAGAATATGAAGAGAATGTGCGTGATAAAATGAGAGGAAAGCTTGTGTATTTATAGGAAAAGAAAGAAGTGGTAAGTTACCAAATTAACCCCTTAACAAATTACCAAAATACCCTTCCTTAACTTTAAAGTAAACTTACTTTTTTCAATACTTACCATCATCCATCAACTCATTACTTTATGTCATTTTCACTTAATACTTAAGGAATGTATTTCGATGGCAAAATTGGATAAAAGTGAAGATTTTGCCTTGGTTTTGATGAGATCTGATTTAATGTTTGCTTTTTGACTTTCTAATTACCTTACTTACTTCTACTAATGACATTCTAGTGTTTTCTAATGATACTTAGTAAAATTAAACTTGATTATTTGTAAAATGTATATATATGTATGTTAAAACGTGTTAACAAAAGTGCAACAACGTTGCGACAGCTTATATTGAACAAAACGTTGATTTTCGATAAAATATTTTACGGTCACATTTTGACGTTTTTGTTAAACTATTTATTTATATAAACAGGACTTGAAAATAAGTTTCTTATTATCTTTAATTAATTAAAACAAATATATTTTTACTTATAAAACAATATCAAAATCCATTCGTAAAAATACGACATTGATTTGTCAATGTGCGACGAAATTTGTCAATCATTATAAAATAAATAAATATATATATATATAGTTATAAAACTTTTATCAACTATTTATTTTCATTATGTAACCATTTTAAAAAGCATTATTCATCTTTTAAAACAATTACTTAAATGTATATCAATTTTTATTGAAAACCGGCTTTTGTCACTTTTTGATTAATATCCAAACTTCCTTATTTTGTAATCAAATTCTAAAAATAAGTATATCATTTGTATTTATCATATAAAACATGATTATCTAAATTTGAAAATTCTATATCTGAATATTTAAAATAAATTAAATATTCCATTTTCAAAGTGGTAAAATTATAGGTCGTTACAATGATCCCCTCATTTACCGACAAGCCTTGAAGAGTAAAGACTCTGCCTTATGCTTGATACGAAGAAATCCAAAATGGATTCCATGTAAGAAAAATCAAAGTTTTAAATTTGGAAAATACTCAAAGGGGTAAAACCCATTAGCTATAAAGGGATATTCAAAAAAAATATCGATGTAGATAGAAAGATCAAGACCTATAAAGCAAGGTTGGTGGCAAAAGATTTCTATAAAATTCAAGGTGTTTATTATGAAGAAACATTTTCACCGGTCATCATGCTTAAATCAGTTTGGATTCTACATGCAATCATTGTATATTATGACAACAAAATATGGCAGATGGACTTGAAACAATGTTTTATTTAAAAGAGATTGTTTATATGTTGCAGCATGAGGGTTTAGAGGTCAGTGGAAGCGGAGATAAGGAATATAGACTCTTAAGACCAATTTATGGTCTTAAGAAAGCATCTAGAAGTTGGAATAAATGTTTTGACAATGTAATCGATCTGCCTAGTTTCAACCAATACACGGAGGAAGCATGCATATATAGGAAAGAACAAACGATCCTAGTATGTTCCTAGTTTTATATGTTGAGGATTTACTATAGATTGGTAACGTTGTACCAATGTTAGAATCACTAAAAGTTTGTTTGTCCAATAATTTTTCAGTAAAGGATTCGAGAAAGTCATCTTTTATATTGATATAAAGTTCTATAGAGATAGATCTAAAAGGTTACTAGGATGTACTAGAAGATTTAGCATGGAAAATTCCAAGTGTGGAAATGTTCTAGTGATGCATGTACTTGTTCATTCTAAGAAAGATTCCCTATCTACGGATAAGGAAAGACGGTGTATCGGTAGGATTCCTTATGTATTGGCAATAGGATCCATTATGTATGTTATGACATGTACTAGGTCATATATCGTTTTTGCGCTAAGTGCAGTTGGTTATTATCAATCAAATTCAGGTAAAATTCATTGGGTAGCAGTTAAGGTCTTCCTCAAGTCATTTAAGAAATATCGAGGAATTGTTTCTTATATATGGAAACAACGTATAAAGGGGTACTCGGACTTTGGTTTTCAAAGTGATTTGTATGATAGCAAATCCATCTCGGGATTACGTTTACCACAAATGGAGGGGTCGTTAGTTGGAAAAGTTTAAAATAAGAAGTTATGGCTGAATCAACCATGGAGGCTAAGTACATTGTCTTAAACAATGCCGCAAAAGAAGTAGTATAAATGCACAAATTCATTATAAAGCTAGAAGTGATACCAAGAATTGAAGGTGCGTTGCTGATGTATTACGACAATAATGTAGCAATGCATATTGCCAAGGAACAACGAGCTCACAAGAAATCAAGACACATCCTCTGCAAGTTCCATATGATAAGACAGTTTATCAATGATGGAGAGAAGTAATTGAGAGAGTAGATACTAAAGATAACACTGCATATCCATTTACTAAGGAACTTTCTCGGTTTAATTTAGGTACACTGATCAAATGTATGAGCACGAGGCTCCATAATTGACCCTAAGTGCAAGCGGGAGATTGATAGAGTTAAATGTGTACCCTGGGACAATTATGTAGGTAGTTATATAACTTAACTCCTATAAAGAATCTTGTTTGAAAATCTTTAGGAAGAGTATTGTGATATAATTAATGATGATAATACAATAAAATATAATTAATGATGATAATACATTAAAATATATATAAGCAGAAAATCCTTAGGAAGAGTATTTTATCGATTGCAGCTACGATTGTGTTCATAACCATTAGTTTTGAATTGATATTCAAATACTTATTCCTTAAATGGTCATATTCAAGATGTAACGAGAAAATGATATTGATAGATCCATTGAAACTATTGTATGCAATGATCTCCATGCGATGGAAGGTGAATTACTTAGACCATTGGGGACACCAAGGGGTAATATACTTGTGGTTGTTTGAAACAATTACACAATGACTCAACGAGATTCTTCTATAGGTTAATACAACTAAGTCAAAATAAAATATCTCATATAACGATGTGTAATAGTCTTCAGACTTGATAGTACTGTGAATCTTTAGTAACTAGACTATACTTTACTTATGGTCAATCACATGGCATCAAAATCATGTTACGACCCTAATTGGGTATATGTTGAACTACTTGAAGTGAAACACTACTAAAGAGGATTCGTCTCCTTCGTTGTAAAAAGTTAGTATCTCCGCAATTAACAATCAACTTAAAATCAAAATCTCTAGCCAAAGTAAAGTAGTTAATTGATAAATGACATCGAATAAAACCAAGGATTTTAAAGTGATTTATGTGATTAGCTATGGAAGTTACTAGAGTTTTTGATCATTGACCAAAAGAAAAGAAAATGTGCACTAAATATTGTTACAATTTGTGGCTTATTAAATATTAGAAACTGGATTTTGTCTACATGATCTATAGGGGATGAACTTGCACCCGATATAGTACTTCAACAAAATCAATACATGCTTCAGTATATGAATTGTTTAAATATTGACTGAAGATCGGGTTCACACCAGGGATTCAGCACAACCGTGTTGTTAGCTAACTTCTGACTTCAACTAAATTTATAATAAAATTAATACAAATATTGTTTTAAATTTTCAAGGCATTTTAATTATTTGTTTAAGGCCTTTAATTAATTAAAATAATATATAATTGTTATATATTAATTTAATTAAATATATGGGCTAAATAATTAGTTAAATGATTAATATATATATATATAATGTATTAGTTAGGCTAGAAGTCTTGAAGCTCAGGCATAGGGATGGCCGACCATAACAAATTGTGGAAGGCCTAAGAAGACTTGGTCTTTAGATCTATGGAGAAAGGGGTTGGACATTCGGATATACAGGTGGCTATAAAATATAAATAGCCCCACTCTCTCTTATTCTTCGTACGCTAAACAAAACTCTAGCCTCCATTATAAGGTATTGGTGAAGCCTAGAAGACGGGATTCACACACAGTAGTCAAGGACAAGGAATAAGGAGTCGGGAGAGCAAATATAGCTAACTGCCGAAGTGTCGATAAACAACGGGATCATAAAAAGGTAAATATCTCATTTTATATACATTTCTATATTAAAAATCTGTTTATATTACTATAATATTTTCGGCTTTAATGTGTTTTAAACAAATTGAATTAATAATAATAATAAATGATTAAAAATAGATTATATATAAATAATTAACGTATTCGGTTTGGAATATATATATTTGTATTTGCTCGCGGCCATACATAATTATATATAAGATAAAATATATGTTTATGTGTGTGTGTAAGTTTTCAGTTTAAATTAAAATTATATTTTTATCGAACTTAGATCGGTTTCCATAATGATATGTAGTTGACAAGGTTTAAACTAAAATTATATTTATTTTACAATACAATTTTAGAAAAAAAAAACATGTTTTTGTTTTCTCGTTTCAAAAATAATAATTTCTTCTCGGATTTTTTTAAAACAAAATAAAATATACATATTAGTTATGATTTATAAAATTAAAAATTGGATTATTCATTTTGGCCTGTCAATTCAAAATTAAAAAATTAAAAAATTTGATTAAGTGGTCAAAGGCCTCTAGCTCAAGTGATTAGGGTGTGGCGCTTTAGACAGAGGTTCTAAAGGTCACGGCTCGAGCCTCTGAGACATCAAAAGAGTGCTCTACTTAAATAAAGTATCAATCATGTTATAAAAAAATTGATTAAGTGAAAGTAGATTTAAAATTTGAATTTCAAATACAAACATCTAAATAAATGTATTTGATGATATATATATACAAATTATTTTGAACTTTATATATACATCAATTATAAACACAAAAAAGGTTATTTTTATTATTGTCAATAATAATAATATATGCAAATAAAATAATTTATACATATTAATAATTATGGTCGTGTGTGTGTATACATGTATATACATAGACATTCATACATATATTATTACTCATCATTATCACCATGTTATACTCTTGATATTATTGCCTTGTCATAACCATAAATCCCAATGGATTATTTACACACATTTGCCATTTATATTTATATACCCTAGGTTAGTGAAGAATGCTTATTTTGTAGTGTTTTCATTATGAATATGAACATATAATAAATTAAACATGAAAAAATAAAATTTAATTAACTATATATATATATGGGGATGGGTATTTAGACACAAAATAAAATATAAATGGTGACAGAAAAAGATCTGGACCGTTTGATCTTTTTGTCCTTATATGAAAGGTGGAATCCATAGAGCAATCTAGTGATGAAGATCCATTGTGTCATCAAATTATGTCCAAATAAATTTTCCTTGTATATGTACACACACACGCATAGATTTAAATCATAATATACATAATAATTATGCATAAAGTTTTATATTAATTAATTAAATTAAGATTAAAACAAACAAACTTCTTTATTAATAACTACTAAATATGATTTAGTTTAAATATATTATTTTTGTACATACAAATAAGATCTTATGCAAATTAATAAAAGGAACTTTTTTGAAATTTCTTCATTTTACCCAGCTTCCAATGCACCTAATCCAACAATAATATCACAGCCTACATTTTGTTCACATGAATAATTAACTAACACGTATGGCAGTCACTTAGAAAACCCAATTAGAAGTGTGTCTAAGGAAAATGTGTCTAACTAAGGAGATGGTTACCCTAAGTAAGAAACGTTCATATGAACGAAAAACCTCAATCTCCTAGCCTTTACCTGGATCATCGAAGTGGTCTGTTTTAAGTGTATGCCCTGATGGATAAAACTATTGAATGAATGAACGAATTGGCAAAGTGAAAAGAAAGTTTTTATGGGACTATGAGATGCTATTGACACTTAGTAAGTACGCTTACTAGAATGTATTATGGATGCTTACATTCAAACTCCTTGAAGAGTCGGGGTGGCTCTAGTTAGGTTGGCTCTCAAGGTAAATGAGTGGTCATTCACCAGTGACATTGTGCAAGAATAATTAGTGATAAATAGACCCTGTATGTTATTCACTAAATACGGTTAAGGGTGACTGGTAAATGGGCATCTAAATAAGAGTCTAGGTTATGCATATGGATAAGAATGATAACAATATGACATAATCTTAATGTGTGGATGATTAGTATAGGTTATACGTGTGTTTGCAATTGATGATTACATGACATGGTTCATAATAAGGTACTAAATATAGGGTATAGTTATGATTTAAATGATACTTATACAACGATGTTTATGATATGATGCCTTCGGGTTACATGATATTATTTAATCTATGCTATTGACTTGGTGAGGGTAAAACCTGTTATGCTAAGCGGTGTGATCTCACTATATTTTATGTTTAGGGAGAAATATTACTCATATCATGCTTTATACTCGACCTGTGTTTTTATTATTGTTTTCTCCATAAACTCTCAGGTATCCATTTGAGTAGACTAAGCTTATGAATTAGCCATGTTATTTTGAAGACGAATAAAACTCTGAAGAAGAAGCTGAAAACTTAGTACTTATTTGTATTTTCTGATATTTCGTTGTTGTAGAAGCAAGATTTATAACCGGTTAAGTGAACATGCTCACATTTTCATATGTCGGGCATATCACTATCATCCATGTTTATTATATTTATCCCTACGTGGGCACGTTTGGATAAACAAAATTGTAAAATCAGTTTGTATAATAAAAAAGTATTTAGTTGTTTTGCTTACTTAATATTGCTAGAAAAAAGCTAATCTCACTTTGTCGCTGAGAAATGATTCTAGTGATGGCTACAGCATCAATGGCGTTTATTTTCAAATCTTAACCGTAATACACATGATTACAAACACACTCTTAACCGTAATAGATAAAATACTTAATCTTAGAGATTTCATATTGTACGTGTGAATGTAATCACGAACACTATATACATACATACATACATACATATATATATTCACATACAATGGAAACAAAAACTAGAAAAATACACTTTCATTTCGAACAAGATTCGTGTATAAAAGTTAAGTGTACAATTATATTATCAAAAAATACACAACTGCTCTTAGGGCAACCCTCAATTTTATCAATTATGACTTAATTGGTCATCTGGGAGATTATGTGCTTTGATATTATGCATTTTATTTATGAGTACTTTGTTTTGATCATACTACCATCTCACATGTTATATTATATTATATTATATTATATTATATATATATATATATATATATATAGACACAGGATCTGCAACCCTCTTTATTTAGCCCTCAAGCAATCCCCCTAATTGCAGCTACTCGTTTCGATTTAAATGATAATATGGTGTGATAAGAGAGGGTGTTGTGTATTATTATTTAAATCAGAGTGAGTGGCTGAAATCAAAAGGCCGGGTTTGAAGGCTAAATAGGGAGGATTGGGGATCCTAGCATATATACATGTGTGTGTACACACACATGTATATATGGTGTGATAAGAGAGGGTGTTGTGTATTATTATTTAAATCAGAGTGAGTGGCTGAAATCAAAAGGCCGGGTTTGAAGGCTAAATAGGGAGGATTGGGGATCCTAGCATATATACATGTGTGTACACACAAATGCACGCACGCACATAAATATATATGTGTGTGCGTGTGTATACATACACACACATGTATGTATGTATATGTTCTTTTATTTTATCTATCCCCTATGAGATATACGACAAGTTATAGACGAATTTTATTACATCGATCGACCGTGTGCTTGAACAGCGTCGCATTGTTGCCAATAAATTTAAATATTACTAAATTTTCGTCTTATAGTTACTAGAACGCTTTACCATAATATATTTTAAAAAATTGTAAATTATCTATGACAAACTGCAAACTAGCGATGGGAAAAAAAGAAGAAGCTCGGAGTTATAACCAGAAGTTGCAAATTTATATTAAAAAGTTGTATAATCTAATATAAAAAAAAAATGCAAAAAGCAAAATAAAATCAAAATTGTAGTTGTTATGCATTCTTCAGAAGTGGACAAAAAATAAAAATCTAGATTCAAAATATACATTTAAAAAAAAAGTACATACTGTAAGAAATGAATTTGCTATGTCTTCCTTTAAAACCTGAAAAAATATAAAGTCAACACGCAGGTTATGTAGTATTTAAATGTGATTCAAACGCTTCTCATGCATAGTAAACAATCTTTGCATGTCTAGAAAATAAATCACTTATCAAAACATAAATAATTGGGTGATAAGAAATTACTTGTAAAAATCTATAGTGATTCACATCCATGACATTAAAAGGCAAACCTAATTCATTTTCTGTTTAGTTTTACCGCAAGAAAACCATCAATAATGTTAAAAAAGGTAAAGTGATTTATAAGGATTAATGTTCAATGAATAAAAAATTGATTTTCTGTATACCATAAGCAGCATGTTATTGTCATGTATACCATAAGCGCAAGCAAATTGATAAACTTTTTAAATTTGTCCACTCAACACTTCATCAAAAAAATTCCTGGCATAAATCTCCATCAGAAAGCAATGTTCAGATAATAAACAAGAACTATGAGCGCTCTGAATAACTGATTACATTCATTTCAGCTGTCCTCAAAAAATAAAAACAGGCAGGCGCTTATAAAAGACAGATAGTTGCATCTCAACATTAAGACCCACTTATAAATAGCATATGAACATTTACGGCCCTTAATTATTGGCAAGGCTTAACAACAAATAAAAATGATAGATGACAGTAAAATTTTATCTAGCACATCAACGTATAAAACATGGTAAGAAGGGCATTCAGCATCTTGTATTGCCAAATATAACATATAACATTTACCATTAGTAGCAATCACAACAACAGTTTTTAAACTCCTATAATTTTTCAAGATATTCTTCATAAGAGCATGAACCAAAGAGCACATTGCAATTGTTCGTCAAACAATAAAAACTAAAAATAAGAGTCCATAAGTCCACGAATTATTCCAACCATACAGAATAATATATTTTTTAAGTATTGCACTCTTCCTTATCGAGTGCTTTCATCATCTTTGTTGCTGTATTGACTGGCTGAAGATGGAGAATATCCTGGTGCCGTTGGTGAGTATCCAGCACTTGGGCTGATCATTATTTAATTAAAAATAACCGTTAAGTTTGCATTCTACTAGAAAAAATTGGGGATGTGCATTGCAAAAGTAAATGCAATAGTGAATTTACCTGTATTGTGGGGAAGTTGGGCTGTAGTCAGGGCTCACATTGGAATCATTGTATGGGCTGGAGCAGAATGAGAAATTGTAAGACGGAGATGTACATATTGCATGACGTGATATGATATATGGGTGCAAACATTTGACTAAGTTACTAAAGCTTTAGTATTAGAGAAATATCATGCAAATACTAAAAGCCGTGATTATGACAAATTTTAACTAAGAAATAGCCGATGCACGGATTCTGTGGCACTTCCTTTTATCATCAAACGGATTGTTTAATTTTTATGTTTGGAGACTCTGAACAACTACCAAAACAATATAAAAGTTAGGTTGATGTATCTTCGCTGTTAACAAAATGAACCAACTTCATGTGATTCGTTCCTTTTTCATTTGTAGTCTTTTTCTACATTGTGATAAATTATTATTTTTCTATTCACAAAATTACTTAAAATCATTTATTATGTCCGTATAAACCTATCTATCTATCTCTTTGTGTCCGTATTTTTTGACTTGTGTTTACATTTTGAAAATTATTGTTATAATCAAAGATTTTACCTTGAAGGACTTTGTGAAGGACCTGGGGGAGAATATGATGGCGAAGTTGGAGAATAGGCCTGAGAAGTTGGGCTGCAAACCAAAGAAATAATAATATTACACCACAGACAATAATAAATAAATAAAACATATAACAAGGAATACCAACAACTAACAGTGCCACAACTCAACATGTCAGTAACACTAGCTACTTGAAACACAAAATACTATCGGTTAACTAACAGTTCATGTGTAGTTTAACATAGGCATGTAAACGGTCAAATACGGATTTCAGATAGTGTCATATCTATATTCGAAATCATTTTCAGATATCTATATCCGCAAATGCAAACGGATATCAGATATTTATCGGATATCCTTTGACCAGTTCACAACCAATAAATCCAAACAAATAAACAAAAAACTCTGATTCAATATAAATCCATTTCAATACTAAAAACATAAAAAATAATACATATGCTAAGGGAAAAAAATTAAGCAGTAAATATTAATTTTTATACACATTAAAAATTTTACCTAAATAAAATAGTAAACGACTCATTTTATTTACTAAAATACACAAAAAAAAACTATAAACTTGATAAAAACCGGACAGATAATTATTTGATGCGGATATGACCATATCCGTATCCATTTTTCGGATATCGGATAATTTTTCATATTTCATATACAGATACGGATGGATTTTCAGATGCTCACGGACAGCCCTAGTTGTATAGATCAAAAAACAATACCTGTAATTAGGAGAACTTGCACTGTATGGAGGCGATATTCTCGGACTGCTCGGAGAGTACACAAGGGAAGGAGTATACTTCCCAGAAGGGGGATTGTAACTTGGAGATGTTGGACTATAGCTGGGGGAAGTGGGACTATAGCTCGGCGAAGTTGGGCTGTATCCAGGAGAAGTCGGACTATAAGCAGGAGATGATGGGCTGTAGCTTGGAGAAGTCGGACTATAACTTGGAGAAGTTGGGCTATAGGAAGGCGACGTTGGGCTATAAGATGGTGAAGTGGGACTATATGATGGTGATGTGGGACTGTAAGCGGGTGATGTGGGACTGTAGACCGGAGAAGTGGGGCTGTAAACCGGAGATGTGGGGCTGTAGCTCGGTGAAGTTGGGCTGTAGCTTGGAGAAGTAGGGCTGTAGCTTGGTGATGTTGGACTGTAGCTTGGAGAAGTTGGGCTGTAGCTTGGAGATGTAGGGCTGTAGCTCGGAGAAGTAGGAGAATAGGCTGGGCTAGTAGGAGAATATCCAGGAGAACTCGGACTGTAAGTTGGAGAAGTTGGACTGTACCCAGGAGAAGTTGGACTGTACCCAGGTGATGTTGGACTGTATCCAGGTGACGTTGGACTGTACCCAGGTGATGTTGGGCTGTACCCAGGTGACAATGGACTGTACCCAGGTGAAGAACTAGGTGAAAAAGCCATGCCACCAACATAAGGAGAAAACTGAGCATCCATGATAGGTGACCGAATACTTGGACTCAATAAAGGTGACATCATTCCTTCATGGTAAGGCGTACCCGATATAGGTGATCGACCTGGTGTCATGCCAAAATCTAGACCTTCCATGTAACTAGGAAGCTGGAGCTCAATAGCTTGCTGTAACATTTTGTCATTCAAATACAAGGCACATCCACCTGTTCCAATGGGTGCAAGCTGACCTAACATGATATTTTCAGTGACACCTCTAAGATGATCTGCCTCCGCATATACAGCTGCATCTAGGAGAATATCAACAGTTTCTTCGAATGAGCATCTCATCATGGGGCCAGTATCATTTCTGTTAATACCGTGGCGAGTAATTGCCATTAAGTGGCCGCGATATGTCATGGTGTCGCACAATATAGCCAAGTGACGATAATTCACATAAGAACCATCAAACGAGATAACCACACGCAATTCATCTAAAAGTGATTTACGAACAGCTTCAATTCCAAGAACTTCAATTACTTCAATAAGATGGTTACTTGTTGTCCTGGTAGGATCAACATCTTCATTGCACAAAACTGCCAACAAATTGACACCTTCGGTATCAAGCATCCATTCATTGGTGGCTTTAAATCCTTCGTTCTCATCAAACCGGTTTACTTTTCCTGACTTGATGAAAACCTTGTTTATATCAGGGATTCCTCGAAGCGCCATTTCTGTAAGCATGTTGCTTTCTATTCTTTTGAGGAAGACATCATCCTCAGCAGACTCATCTTGCATTTCACCTTTTGGTGCATCATCATTCATGATACGAATACGAAGAATGAGTTTTTCTGCATTATCATCATTAAATATGCATGTCAGGTCATCATCAAATTCCCGGTTGATCTTTTCTGCAATGTCTGCCATGCTAAGCTTTTTATCCACCATCATCTCTCTATTCAGCTCAATACGCAACAGCCATGGGGATATTTTTTCAGGGTTAATCTCCTCATCAGGCATTTCATAGTAAGAATTGACAAAATCAACATCCTCTTCAATTATAGTGCCCGTAGGATTGGGGTCGTACCATACTTCAGTTGCATGTGTTACACTTCTCAAAGTAGTGTATTCCAAAGCACATTGTACGTTTTTAGCCAATTCTTTCTTCTTGCTGACCTCAGGCTTTAAGAAGACTGAAAGTGAAGGGGTTTTGATTTTCTTGGCAACATTGATGATTTCTCTTAACCTAGGAACACCAAGGGTGACATTCTTGGCACTGACACCAGCGTAATGGAAAGTGTTCAGAGTCATTTGTGTTGCTGGTTCTCCAATAGACTGGGCAGCCACACAGCCTATCATTTCACCAGGCGCAACCAATGACTGCAAAAATCGAGACTCAATTTCACCAATGACCCACTCAAATGCTTCTCGAGTAAGTCGATACTCCTTCAATACTCGCTTGCTGGCAAATGTACTACGGAGCAATATGTTGAAAAATAATGTTGCATTCTTCTGAGCCTCTATGCTCAAAAAATCATCACCTGGGACAACTTTAAGCCTTTCTTGAAGCTTGTCGACTGCTTCCACAATTTCCATGGGATGCATCTCAGATGGTTTTCTAGGATCGATCTTGAACGTTTTCTGTGCATTCCAGATAAGTCTCTTGAGATTCACAGGCATGGGCCATGTGTTTTCTCCTGTAGTAACAATCTCCGTCCCAAGTTGAAATCTGTCAGCTTCTAACTTCTGAACTTCAGCATCGAATACATGCCTAAATTCACGAATTGTCTTCAAATCCTCAACATGATCTGCTTGCATGTAATTAGGTTTCCAATTTTCATCGTCGAACTCATATCTAAAAACTTTGTTAAATTCTTTCTTTTTCATTTTCAGTGAGTCTAATTTTTGTGACTCGATCCAAACAGCATCCATACCATCTTCCCCGTAAAGGAACTGGATAACATCACCAAGAGAATTTCTAACGGTGCCATCATATTTAACCATGATATCTTCCATAGCCTTTACAAGTCTTCTCTGAATATATCCAGTTTCAGAAGTTTTGACAGCAGTATCAATCAGACCTTCCCTACCACCCATAGCATGAAAAAAGAACTCTTGTGGAGTTAAGCCACGAAGATACGAGTTCTCAACAAAGCCACGACTTTCTGGTCCATAATCATCCTGGGTAAAGTGGGGTAATGTTCGACCATGAAAACCATAAGGAATACGCTTACCCTCAACATTTTGTTGTCCCACACAAGCAGTCATTTGGGATATGTTAATGAAACTTCCTTTTGAACCAGCAGAAACCATAGCTTTTAAGTTGTTACTCTCTGATAAACTTTGTTGCGCACTTGTCCCAGCATCATCTCGAGCTTTATTCAAAGTCTGATATTTGTATTAAAAAGATGTTATATATACAAAAGCATGTGTAGCTAAAATTAGAAAGAAGAAAGAAAAGAACAGCCTAACCTGATTGACTTTATTTTCAAATGTCTCCATCATAGTTCGACCAGGCTCAGGCTCTAAAGTTTTGTCCTGTGCCTGCTTAATATATTCTTTCACCTGTCTTTTGGCTTCTAAAATGGTTTCATTGATTTTCTCCATAGTCGCAGCATCAGCAATAGTATCCCCGATACCAATACTGAATGCTTGCTGTAATAGCCAATAATTGACAAGCCACTGTGTATGCCCTAGAAACTTGCGAGCCGCATCTGGGCCAACCTCTTCCCTGTAAATTACAGTGTAACTATACAATACAAACAAATAGCTTTTGAAATAACATTCATCTGTATCTCACGCATACCAGATTATATGAATAAGACTACCACCTCCTGTTCCAAGTGTTTTCTTGCACAAAGTTCCAGATAGAAGTTCTCCTTTTTCTATTCTAACGACAGTATCACCCGGAGTAATATGTCCTGTTTCTGTGTCTACATGCCAACCTGAATTTTTTATAAGGTTTATCTGCTTTGGGATAATAAGGTTGAAGACTTGCTTCCCAGTCCAGAGGGGTTTAGGCTTCAAAATGGCTGGAGCAGGTACTTTACCATCAAAGTCTTCCCACCACATCAAGATATTCATAAAAACATCCTGCCACAAATGAAATATCATTGAAAACATTTCTTACCAATTACAGTACATGCTATTTAAATGACACTTAGACCATGAGTACCTTTTCAATAAAGGTATCTCTTTTGGTCACCTTACGACATCCCAAGAGGGTGTCCTGCACAATACCCATAACAGGTCTATTTGCCTGAGGTGAGACAATGCACTTGGGTACCATCATCAGCTCCAAAACTTCTGCTCTAGTTTCAAATGACTGAGGCACGTGCATGTTCATCTCATCTCCATCAAAATCAGCATTATATGGTGAAGTGACTGATAAGTTCAAACGAAATGTTGAGTAAGGCATAATTTTTATCCTGTGTCCCATAATAGACATTTTATGAAGACTCGGTTGCCGGTTGAAAAGAACAAAATCCCCATCATTCAAATGTCTCTCCACCTGTCAACCAAAAGTACTCAGCATAATTTTTATAAACTTAATAAGTTGAAATGATGAAATTGTAATGAATGGCAACAATTTTGCCTTGTAGCCAAGCTCTAAATGATGGTCGCTGCTCTTTTTCAAGAAACGGAGATCAAGCCTCTGACCATCTTCTCTAATGATGTATTTTGCACCAGTCTTGCCGGGCGGGGGATGAGGACCATACTCTACTAATTCTTTTAGTCTGAGAATTAATATGTACAAAAATAAAAATTAAGAAAGTAAAACACTACTGCCTGCAAATTCAAAAATAATATAAAAGGCACCTCTCAATATTATATGGAGTGACAGTTTCCGGGTATGTCAAATTCAATGCAATACTCCAAGGCACGCCAAGTTGATCGATGTTTATAGTTGGATCAGGGGTGATGACTGTTCGTGCTGAAAAGTCAACACGCTTTCCCATCAAGTTTCCACGAATACGACCTTCTTTTGCTTTTAGCCTACTGCATATAGACTTGATAGGTCGTCCTGATCTTTGGGTGGCCTAAACAATTATGTAGATAAGATAATAAGGCAGAAAAAATGAACTATTTTCTACAGAATGTGCAACAGCATGCATACCCTTGGCTGACCAGGAAGCTCATTGTCGAAGTATGTTGCTATGTGGAACTGCAATAATTGTGCAAACTCTGTGATGATGTGAGCAGGAGCTCCATTCCTCTCTTGACGTCGCAAATTCTCATTGTGCCTTATTATCATTGCTAGCTGATGAGTCAAGTCGTCCTATTGAACATGGAAAATATATATAATAAAAAACATGACTTGGGCAATAAATTCCAGATTAAAATGGCCAAAATAATACAATATGATCAACAAATACTAAGTACCTCACTCCTAGCCGATGTGTCCATCATAACAGAAGGTCTAACAGGAGGAGGTGGAATAGGTAGAACTTGTAATATCATCCAATCAGGACGGGCATATTTTGGATTCAAACCCAGTAACAAACAATCTTCATCGCTTATCCTTTTAAGAACACTGAGAACCTGAAAAGATTATAGAAAGATGGTAGACCAATCAATAATGGAAGAGAAATCGCTATCATAATTATTTGTCACAATTTTACCCTTTCTGCAGAAAGCTGTTGTTTCCTTTCAACAGGTTCCGGAAGCTGTTCCTGATCATCTGATTTCTTCTTTGAAGCTTTATATTCAGCAACCATTTTCATGCCATCAATTGTGATGTTTGGTTGTTGAGCACCACAGCCACCACGACTCTTCTTTACGGGTTCATCTGTATCTTGTTCACCATCCACATCAATATCATCACCTCCAGCACATTTCTTCTTGCTTTTACATGCATCGTAAATTCTTTTCAATCTATTCTTTGGATTTCTAATTTTCATAGCCTGCTTAAATTTTGTATCTTCCTGAAATATAAGGAAATTACAAGTTCAAAAAATTAAACCAGTTTAGAAGGATAAAAGATAAAAATTAGTGATGTACAGAATATGATTGTCAATTACCACATTTACGAAGAAACAATATAAGATCAAATCAAAGAATCAATGCTGCAGTAGCTAATTCATAGAAAATTGGAAAACCTACTGTGTGATGAGGAAAATATGTATTTCATTTTTGCATGTTACAAACACATTTGAATTAACTGTTGTTTGAAGATCTCTTTATGCGACCAGCAGCTGTGATAACAACTTCAAGATTTATGAGCAAGCTCCAGAGAAACATATACTTCATAAATCCAACAAGGAAACTCATTTTGTCACCATACTTGGCTACAAGAAGCATAAACCAACAGCAATGCTACTCAAAGGTTTCAGCTCTTCACTTATCTCAACGGAGATGTCACTCTGACGCTCGGCGAATCAAAAGATCCAATTACGCCTGAATCTTGTTTGAACCAAATATTGGACGAGATTGAAAATCTCAGCCTGAACCTTGAACGAGATTTATTTGCGAGATCGCGTCGAGTTATTGTTAATCTAAATGAGTTGGCCCACAAAATCCATAACAAATTAATGAAATGTATCTTCTCTCTTCTAACCTAAACCATAAAAATTCACAATTTACTTCTTACCAACACCAAAAAAATCCTTGTTATTCTATTTTCGCATTTCACTCGACCAATTTACTTCATGCTCGATGATTGCAAGTTTAGCTAATCAAATTCAAGTTTGTAGATTCAACTAAAAGATTTCGGGCTGTTTTTTTTTGAGAAATTTATAGACTAATTTTGTTTCAAAGTTGTTTTTTGCATCACACTATACGTAGGAATCTCTTCTCTCTGTTTTTTTTTCTTTTTTCTTTCTTTCCTTTTTTTTCCTTTTTTGAGTTGCAACAGATTCAGGCAATAATATTTTACGTTACCTTCTTATTTTGTTTTTTGAATTGCACTTGATTAAAGCACAAAGAATATAACTTGTTATTATGTCTTGTCTTGCAGCAATTTTTCTGAATTGCAGTACAATTTTTTTTATGTTAGCATTTAGTTGTAGTATACTATTAGTAGATTCAGAATGTCAGTTGAATTGTAGTTAGCTAGAATACTGGGTACCATACAAAGATAAACTGATTTGGTTGTCAAAATGATTTTTTACTCAAATCAACCTCGCCTCCAAACGGCCATGATCAGATGGTAGGTAAGTGGATTGATGTCTCTATAAGAATGAATTTTCATAGTTTAGCATGAAGCACTTCTTGAAAAGGCATGTTCAGGGGCTCATTGATCTACAATGAGGAAAGAGCACATTATTGAAGAGGATATGATAGACATGCCGTTGTGGAAGAAGATCTGAATTTGTTTTGGTTAACTATCATGAAACGGTATGCGTTCTGTTCTTGGAGTTTCATTCATGTGTTTATGATTTTCTAATTTCCCGTATTTTAACGCTATTACAAATGTTGTATGTGAAAATTGATCACATATACAAAAACATTTCCAAGTTGAAATTTTAACCCTGAGATGTAACCCGAGGTGGACAACTAAGTTACATTTATCTCTTCCAAGATCCCATTAATACAAGATCTTCGGTGTGAAATCTCCAGGAAGTGACATGACCAAACTCTAAGATTTGAAACCTTGACACTACCTTAATTAAGGTTTCTCATTAACAAAAACAAATAAATAGATTAACTGATTTTTACTTAAGGGAGCATCATTTTCGAAAATCTTTAAAATCCTACTATTTGAGACCCTTTTTGTGTCGACATCTTTCAAATTCCAATTAAGTCTCAATCTGATTTAAACTCAATTCAAACATTTCCATATTGAAATATAAAAAACATCAGAAGCTTGCATGAATATACATTTTTTCACTGTTTTAAAAGAAAACAAAACAAAACTTTATGCATTTAAATACCTAACTGTCACCAAATAACTAGTCTTATTTCAAACAAATATATACATACATGTTATAATATGAACTCTTATAATCTATAATTAAAGATTTAAATCCATTTCTAAATAAAAGTTAAACTTTGTGATTTATGATTCAAATACCATTTTTAAAACCATGTTAGAGAATAATTAACAATTTGCTGTTTTCCTGAAATACATAGATGTTTTCATCGACGCAACAGAATTCACTTACTGTCAGTCAGCTCCATAACAAAAATTCACTGGTTAATCAAACGAATGAAAAATCTACCTCATCAGCCAGAATCTTGGAGCAATTAAAGCAAACGCAACGCATAATAGCAAGAACAGTCTTCATAAACCCAATATGAAACATAGGTTTAGCAAGCTCAAGGTGCCCAAAATGCCCAGGGCATTCGGCCATATTTGCAGTGCAAGTTTCACACTTAATTTTTTTATCGATAGTCCCAAGTCTCGGGTCACTGAGCCCTCCAATCTTAGGTTTTCCTCTCTCCATCGTCTCTCCATGCTCCACTTGCACCACTGACATTTGCCGCTACAAATGAAACAGTAAAATCAAGGCCTATGAAATTACAAACCCTACAACAGAAAATTGATGAAACTGGATGTGAAAAGCATACGATTTCATCAGGGCTTAAGATTCCGAATTGGACAGTACGGACTTTGGCCACTTCAGCCGGAGAGAATGGAAATCTAGAGTCCATACCGAATCGAGGTCAATGTTATATTTACTTAATTTAAAGTCTTTTTGGGCTTGATTAATAGATCGGAAGACAGAGAACAGAAATTTAAATTTATGCTTAAAGAGGTTTTCGAAATTATTTCGCGGATTAGCGAAATCGCCTTTCTGGGGAAAGGAGGAGCCGCAAGGCAGGTTGAAGAAATGGAAAATCGGGAGGGTTGGGCATTTATTTATAGAGGAATTCTAGGGTCTGCTTCCTGCTTCAATCTAACATGCACCGGACGCGCATTCTAGTACTAGTATAAATTTAGCGCATTGTAGTGTAAATTTAGAAACCGCCTTTGAAAGTAGTTAGGCCGGGCCTGGGTTTGTATGATAGCATATATATCCAAATAAAATTTGTTAAAGCCTTGTTAAACGAAGAAACGCATTCATCTCAATACAGCATTTAGATAACAGGGAGAAAAGTTATTTTAGAGCATTTCAAAACGAAAGAGAGTGGAAATCGAATGAGTTTTTATGCTACCAAAGAGACCCAAAAAAATGATCATTTGTATTTATTTGTACTTTTACTTGTTTTAAAAAATTTTAACTATTTTTGAATAAATGTTGATGGTTGATGTTAAATTATAAATTAAACTGAAAAAACATTACATTGCGAGAAAAAATAGCACGTTCCATTAGAAAAAATGTACATTTGAATAAGAAAACAACCATTGCATGTACTTCAATCCAAATTGTTCTACTAAACAATTTGAAAAACTTCTAAGTTCATTTTTTGTGTTCGGCATAAACCGAGCAAGCGGGTGACGTTTGGCTCGTTCAAAAAAATTAATGCAATCTTCTACTCATAATCATTCATAAGCGACTTAATTCTAAGATTAATGTTCAACAATTTGTTTGAACAAGTCAGAATTTGGATATTCATCTATCTAATTAGAAGGTCTCAATTGCCTAGCCCGTGACAATAACGGTATCCAATGTTTGTCGTTGAGTGTAGCGATGGGATTGGAGAATAGCTCATTCTCTATCTCGTTAAGAATATCGAAGTATAGTTATTTGTCGAAGTGGACTGGAGGGGTTGGAGGAATTTTTTAAACACGCTTTTGATTCTTTATTGCATCATTATACATCTGATCCAATTGCTTTAACTTTAGGCTGAGCTCTCTCTAGTGTCGACTTGGGCCCCTCTACTGCTTCAGGCCACACGCGGGTCATCGAATATGGACGAGATTTATGTGTTGATGGCGACAACATTTTTTCCATTCGCCCGCTAAGATGAGGAGGAGAGAGCTTGGCGCTCAGCTTTTTGGCGTATCTGTTGCCTGAAATATTGCACAAATATACGTTCGCGAATCAACTGTTCTATCTTGTCTTTTATATGGTGGCACTCATTGGTGGTGTGACCGTTAAGTAGATGGAAATCGTAATATTTCTCATTGTTACAGGTCTCATCCTTTCTCCTTGAGGGGAGGAGGAGGTATGTGGTAACAAAACGATCCCTAGTGAGGAGATAAATAGTTTACATGTCACGATTTAAAATGACATAGTTTGCATACATAGGTTTGAATCGAGGAGCGTCCTAAGAGTGTCTTTTGTAATGTTGTCGACGACCATTTCTTCTATGGCTCTCCTCGCCACGTGAGTTGTGCTTATCCCCTCGCTTTTTTTCCCATCGCCGTAGGATAAGTCAACCTCCTCCATCCACATAATGTCATTGGTTTTTTGAAAGAAATCTATCAAAGTTGAGGTGGTTTGTTTATACAATTCTTTCAACATCTTGGAGTGGTACCTCACCCCAGAGCAAACAACGACTACCATGTTATTCTTGTCCTCCAATAAGGTAGGTTGACTCCTTATGCAAGCAATTGGTGTAGGAGCGACACAATTTAATTGGCCCTTGATAGATGTTGCAAAGCTGTTAGCCATCATTGTTCGTGTTTGAAAGACAAAGAAACTAATTTCAAAGTCGATGCACAATTGGAACCTGAAAGAGTTAGTGGTATGCCCTAGGCGCAATTATGTAATTTGTTACATATATCTGACTTTATAGTCAATCTTGTTTTTAATAAAGATGTTAGGATTCTGTTATATGCTTTGTTATATTATGATATAATTAATTATATTAATAAGAAAATATTTAAATAAAATGTTATGTGATTGTAGTTGCAAATAGTTACAATCGTGAGTAATTAATTACAAAATAAAATGACATTTTGTTTTAAATATTATTGGTCGGGATGGTTCGAGAAAAAGATATTGATTCATTCATTGAGACCAGAGTATGTAACGCTATTCAAATGTTAAGCAGTGTATTACTTATGGTTGTTGAGTGCACCAAGGATTACATATTTCGTCAAATTCACCGATGAATTATCACAGACATGACTATGTGTACTTAATACACAAGTAGTATATCTTTGATAATTTCATATAATATAAAATGAAAGTAGAAAACATAACATGTAAAAGAAATAAAACAATTTGATTTAATGAATAGGTGAGTATACCGGAAAGAATGTAACTAAAAACGAATATAAGTGTAACAACCCGCATATCTATCGATTTTATATTTAAATATTTTATCGTTAGTCGGATGTTAGTCCGAAAAGCTACTTTTTGCATACGGTCAAATTAGGACTCGAGACCACTCCCATTGAGTTCAAAATGACGTTTGCGATCTTTTTGAGTGTAAACTTCGATATGTTTGGAGATAGTGAAATTTTCGACACTTTTTCCCGCCTTTGACTTTGGTTTGGACTGCACCCCTTTAGTTCAGCCCAACCCTCTTTCTCATTTGTTCAAACACTTCAAGCTTTGTCAAAAATGGTGGTGGGAAAGAGAAATTAAAACTCCCAACTCAAATTCTATTGCAAATCCGAGATTCAACATCAAATTCAAGTAGAAGATTGTGGATTCAAGCTTTGGATTGCTTCTCCTTGCTTTCAATCTTCATCTTCATCAATTTCGTGGAAAAGGTGAGATTTTTGATCTCACATCTTGCCTATATCTATCTTGGACTGTTGGGAATGATCCCCTATTGCATTTGCATCAACATTTGCATTTGGTTTGGATTGGATTGGCGAAAAACTTCAATTTTCAGCGTTTTGGTGATTTTTCTGGCCTTAAGTCGTTTCTGGCCATCCCTAGGTCGTCCACGAGTTAACTTCTTAGGTCGTTGCCGACCTATAATCTCCAGGCGAAGTCTTAGGTCGTTGCCGACCTATAATCCCCAGGCAAAATGCTAAGTCGTTCGCGAGTTAAACCTTAAGTCTTAGGTCGTTGCCGACCTATAATCCCCAGGCAAAATGCTAAGTCGTTCGCGAGTTAAACTTTAAACCTTAGGTCGTTGCCGACCTATAATCCCCAGGCAAAATGCTAAGTCGTTCGCGAGTTAAACTTTAAACCTTAGGTCGTTGCCGACCTATAATCTCCAGGCTAAGTCTTAGGTCGTTGCCGACCTATAATCTCCAGGCTAAGTCTTAGGTCGTTGCCGACCTATAATCCCCAGGCAAAGTTAAGTCGTTCGCGAGTTAAACCTTAAGTCTTAGGTCGTTGCCGACCTATAATTCCCAGGCAAGATGTTAAGTCGTTCGCGAGTTAAACCTTAAGTCGTAGGTCGTCTCCGACCTAATATTTCCCCTGCTATTTCACTAGGTCGTTTGACCTTAAGTCGTAGGTCGTCTCCGACCTATGCCCCACTAAGTCGCATCCCACTTAGGTCGTAGCTCGTAAGTCGTAGGTCGTCGCCGACCTTACACTTGGTCTTTTTGTTCGAGATTTCCTTAGGTCGTATGACCTATTTTTCCTTAGGTCGCTGGACCGCTTGCCTTCACTAGGTCGTACCATGACGGGGCGCTGCCCCCTGGACCCCCGCGACCTGACCGGGCAGGTCGAACCCCGTATTACTCTGCGTAGGCAATCTCGTCTGAAAAACATTTATCAGAATTTCTACTTTGATGGTTTTGGGATTGACTTCTTTGGACTTTACTCACGTCTTCGAACGTGAATTGATTTGTTTCTACAATCGTTTTATGACTTGTCATTTTAAAGATATATGAAGGTTTCAATACTAATAGTAAATATCAAAACTCTTTCATCAAAGCGATTTCAACACTATTTTAAATATCAAAAGTTCGTTTTCTCAAACCGATTTTCAATCTACTAGTATATACAAGCCTTTACTTCACTCGAATGAGAAATCGACTTAAACGACTTAGTAAAACGAGTGGTATGAAACGCTTGCGTTCACTTCGTCGGTTAGCTCTTGGACTTGTTCGATTGAACCCTTTTTGTGACAATTTCCTAGTGAAGATTTACAGCTTGTTCGTAAATATTTAAGTTAAGCAAGTGGTTATGGGACATGAAGCTAAACTCATGTATTTACTAGCTTGGTGTGATTGACACTTCCTTATGATCATGACGATCATTTTTGTGATTTAGACTAGCGATTGAGCGATGTCTCTTTGTCTACGTGGGAGACTATACCCCGATCATGTGATTTTTCGCCATCACATTTCTAGGGTAGCACCCTACGGTCTTCGGGCCATTCCTGTGTGAAAATTTAATGGATAGCTTCCATGAGATAGCTTCTCGTCATGTGTTTACGCGTAGGTGAGTTTTCATGCTCCCATTCATGTGTTAGGCCTCCCCCCTTTTATGTGTTTTCTGGATTTCTGATGATGATTTCTGGAATTTTGTGCTTCACCAATTTTCGTGATTTTCATTGATATGATATCAGTTTTTGTGCATTGGTGAATTCATGTGTTATTGACTTGTTATGAATACAAGTTTAGGGTATGATACCCTACCTTATCTTTGAGAAGATTCTTGTGATATTGATTAATCTTTTGTTGATTATCATTTACATACTTATAGTAGTATGTCGTAATAGTTCTTTCATGTTCATGTCATGCCATTTACTTTATACCATATCATCTGATATTTATAGTTAGACTGATCCGTTTATTATTTTCTTATAAATAATACTCGGGTCAGACCGAGATGTTACAGGTGCTTCTGCTTGACTTCTCTTCAGGATATTTCTGATTTTTGGCTAACTACATAGATTGTAGTTTTTGGATGTACACCTTTGAGATATAGACTCTATGTTGTGTACTTATTCTTTTGTATAGCACGTGATGCTATTCTTTTGTATTATCGTGGATCTTTCTGACCACTACTCTGATGTACACTTTCATGTGTTATATATTTATTCATATCTTCTTCCGCCTTTGTGATATGGATGTCTGTGACTGATTTATGTTATGATTACTTCTATGTTTGTTTTCCGAAGATTATATATAGCCACCGTGTGATAGCTTTGTGTTTGTATCGGTATGTCGGATTTCCTCCTTAAAAGATATGCATTCTATTCTATCTGACGTATCGGTGCTCGCACAAAGAAGTTACATGGATGGTCGCTCCTCCACAGCCTTATTCTCCGCGCTAATTGACAGCACTACATCGTAGTGTTCTTGGTTAGTGTGGGTATAGAGGTGGGGCGTCACAATAAGTCAATATCAAAGTCACTCCTCTATATAATACATAATGATGTAAGGAGCAATCAAACTTTACTGAACAAAGTACGATTAATGATGAGTGAACTTAAATCAACTTCTTTTTGTAAGGATGTATACTTAAGAAAAAGTATATATATTAAATTTAATTTCACCTAAAGCATAGTTTACGAGATCTATTCATATAAGATGTGAAATGATAAGAACCTCTGATCTTAAATAGTTTAAGATGTGCGGTTGTCTAATTTTTGTTATGAATGCAAGTTTCGTGGACTTAAATCTAAATCATTTTTATGTAAGTATAAAGACAGTTCATAAAACCTCTCTGAATGCATGTTCGTTGTAGTGAGAAACAATTATTGTTTCAAGAAAACACCTTCATAGCGAAGGAATTTCTTTTACTAATTAGTAGTGGTACAATGGATCTGGATACGATCCAAAGACTCTAACATGGAAACTGATTACATAAATAAAATTAATAAACCTAAAATGGACATAACTCATTGGAATGTCTAACAAGAATTCTCATACATTAGGAGAAACTATAAGTTTTTTATCAATATCGAGAAAAACAATTGTTAGTAATAACAATTTCCCCGATTGTCAATAAGCTATGAAAAGTATAACCTCTGTCATATGGCATGATGCCTTAAATCCAAAATGGATTCCATGCACATTATTAAAATATGATTTTGGTAGTTGTACACGAAGGGATATGATCCATCGGCCTCGAGTGTAACGACCCGTAACTTTTTGATAATTAAAAATTGTTAATTTAGTTAAGTTTGCAATTTAATGTTGAAATAAATAAAGATTTGTGAGTTATGAATGAAACAATATCTAGAATGAAAGTTGATAATGTTAATTTAAGTTAATTATTAACAACTCGAATGAAATTCCAATCAACTGAAGGAATATAAAATGTTATGCTTGGTTATCAATTGAATATCAGAAAACAAATGTGAATATTTAATAAATTAATGAAATAATATATTGTTAATGATGATTGAATGAAATTTGTGTTATGTAAACAAATTGTAACATTTGTTTGTTAATAATAACTTATAGGTGTAATTAAAAGTTAATAGTAACAATTATTGTATATTACCTATTTATTTAGCCTGTTAATTTAAATTGGAAATAAATTCCAATAAATGTAATTAAATATCATGTTAATGTAAATTAAGTTAATATTTGGAAATAATGTTAATTTTATCCATAATATGATAATTGATAATAAAAAGAATGGAAATCAAGATTTATTAATTTATTGGAATTCAAATTATAATAATTGGATTAATTGCAAATAAATGAAATTAAATATTTAAATATTACGTTAATAGAGATTAAGATGGAAATTGGAGAATATTAATGTAATAAATATAAACCAATGTTAATTATACTCATAAGATGATAAGTGATTGAATAACAAAATTTAAAATCAAATAAATGGATTTATTGGAATTTCAGTTGATAATTAATGAAGTTACTGAAATTGAAATTGAACATTTGTATTGGTAAATTAATCAACATTGAATTGATATAGAAATTAGTTTTAAAGGATTTTAAATTTCTAAGTAATCCAAAGTGATAGAAATTTTAAATTATAGAATTCGAGTGGAAAAGTGATTTAATTAATTTAATATTAATTTATTTAATTAATGTGAAAATAGCCATTTTGGCCACTGACTCGGATTTCGACGAAACTAGTTTCATCGGATCCGTAATGGTAAATTATAGTAGGATTTCAAGTTTCATAACGATCGGACTTGTCGTTTGATCGTACGGGCTCGAAACGCCTAAAAATCAATTTAATTAAAATCAATTGAAATCGATTTGAAATAAGCTGATTTTATCATAACTTCTTTATACGATGGAATTTGGACTTGAAACCAGTTCCATTGATTTTAAAATTACCGAAAGCATCTATTGTGATATATGGGTTGACCCATTTTCGTTCCGGAGTCAGAACGGGCTTTTCGGGTCGTTTATCGTTCAACTTTCAAATCAAATCTAATCCATTCATTTCTATTTCTGATCTGCATATAAATACCTCATTATAAACCCTAGTCACTTCTTATCCCTCATTTCTATACGTACAAATTCCATTTGCTTCTCCCTTCCCAATGGTTGCAAACCCTAATTCCCAAATTGCATATCCAAATCAAAAATCAAATTGAAAATCAAACTCCTCAATATATATCGAATTATATATCGATTTGAAGCTCTCGATGAGTGCAAGTCAAATATGCGGTCCGTTTTTCGATTTGGGTTTCTGTGTGGGCGGAATTCGAGGAATAAACCTCGGCCGTTCATCGCATCACGATCAACTCGGCCCGATCGTCGAATCGATAGTGTTGCTGTGTAGACGGTCGAGCACGTAGTCCATCGGTGAAGATCGCTTGGTGATTTAGCGGCTAGATCATCGAGAATTTTTTTGATTAGGGTTTCGGTTACGTTCGGCGACGGTGGATTGTGGAGGTCGAGGGGGGGTCGCGTGGCCTAGGGGCGTTCTGGCGAACGTGGCGGCTCCTTTGGTGGTTAGGGACATGGATGCGATTGTACAGTGGCGCTCGACGTTGATTTGCTGGTGGCTGCCCGTGTACAGGTTGAAGATGTATTGAGTTCGGCAATTTTTGAAGAGTACGTGGTAGTGACGTGGTAAATTAATTATTTTATTTTATTTAAATTTAATTCAAAAATTTTTATGTTCTAATTGACATAATTTTTACATACGAGGTCCAATTCATGCGCGATTTGATCCGCTGGGATTGTATTGAAATTCCAGACATTTTGACGCTGGTTTGGATGAATTCTGAGACCGTTCAAATTTTGGGTTTAAATTTGATTTCAAATCAATTTAAATTCAAAGGTGAGTGTTTTAACCCACTCACGACTTCTAAAATTTCTTATGTTTGTTAAACTAAATTTATGATGTGATTAGAAATTTATTTATGACTGTTTGGTATATTGTAAATCATCATCTTAGTTAATTTGAATTTATTTGAATTAAATTGTCATTTAATTTGTTATTGAATATAAATTGCTAGTTAAATACCTGTTATTGATTATCAGTTCTATATTGATATTTATTGATTGATTTGGATGATGTTTGTAATGAATGTTGATTGTTGATATTGGATGAATGGATGTTTTATTTTATATCGTTATAAACTACAAGTTCACTATGGGTTGAAATAATACATACCCGAATGATCAATAGATTATGGAAAAATCGTTATGCGTTGAAATGATAGACTCGAGCGATTTTATGGATTTGATAATTTTTGGGATTTCGGATTGAAATGATATATATCCGTAAATATAAAAAATTTAAAATCGCGGATTGAAATGATAAATATCTGTATCACTTGACCCTAGGGTAGAGAATTATATACGGATACCGGATTGGTTAAATTAAATGATTTTGAATCCTTAAATTTTGCATTGAGTTAAATAATATTTTGAAATAAAATTTTGGGTTATATAAATCGAATTTTTTTATCGAACTTCGAGTTTTATATTAAAATCGAATTGTTTTGAAAGATTTGATGAAGGAATAAAATTGAAATTTTATAGTGAAGTCACTACTAGAAATACAGTATATAGCCACGAAGGCTTTCTAACGGCCGCCAACGGCATTTTCCAACGGCTACCAACGGCACGTTTTTTTTAACTTGCTGTTGGTAGCCGTTGATAACCGTTGGAAAAAAGGCCATTTGCGGCCGTTGGTAACCGTTGGAAATTTGCGTATACCTGCAACCAGACAGAGACCAAAACATTATTCTCATCTTCCCCAATTCCACCAAAACCCTTCTCCTCCCCTCCTCTTTTCCACCTCCAACCTTCCCCACGCAACCAACAGCTGCTCCAACGCCATCACTCAACGCCAACATCCTCTCTCCATTCCTAGAAGTCTCCAAAATCAGGTTTTTCTAAAACCCTACAATTTTTATCTTTTTTAATTTTGTGTTAATTTGCTGTTATATTTGTATCCAATGACATATTGCTTGTTTATTACACCAAACTAAATGCTAATTACAATTATTGTCATCCAAATGTCCAAATTGTTTGTGTATGTATATATTATGCACATATGTAAATATGTTTATAATTTAGTATAAATGCGCATGTGAATTAGCATTAGATTAGTTATGATTGATTTAAATTATGTTGTGTATGTTTTGTAAAATGTTAGAAAAACATGAATTAGTGGAATATTTTACGAACATGAATTATATATTTTGTGAAATATTAAAAATCATATAATTTACTATATATGTATTTATTAAAATAATAGAATATAATGCATAATATGCCTTATTTTATATATTTAATAAAACGGTAACATAAAAACCAAATTTAAATCCCTTAGTTAATTTTTGGCCCCGTCTGACAGGTATTATATATGATCGTTGTATGAATATTCGTTTTTATTGCAAAACGGATATTCATATTCATCTGATACAATATCTGTTGGATTTGTCCCTGTATTGGACAAGTTACAAACACTATAAAGTAATTACGTTTCGGAAATCATATCGTTATAAACGGTTCACAAAATTTCGACGGCATTTCCTTTTTGTTCCTTGTGTACATGCATTGTGTACGATACAAGGAACACGGGGGAAGTGCTGCCGAAATTTTGGGAAATCGTTTATAAAGATATGATTTAAGAAATGTAATTACTATTGTGTTTGTAATGGGAAGTAGGATAACCGACCATCACAAAAGGTACAAAAATATAAACAAAATAGCAAGAAATATAACTTTGTATATAAACGAAAATGGATTATAAAAACAGTAAAATCTAAAATGTGTTTATCGAATTTGATTAATAGTTTTTTTACTATTGATCATAGGTTTTACAGTAGGAAAAATGGTCAATTATTTTATTGATCGGAGCTGGATGTATCAAAGAAGAGAATTGGGAGGCTCGATAAGTACACAGTTTCTCAACGGGGTTAATGTGTTTGTCGAATTTGCTTTAAGTAATATTGGAAACGACGTAGAAATTCGTTGTCCATGTAGTAGGTGCAAATTGTTGAAGCATTTAGTACCGAATATGGTTAGGATTCATTTGCGCCAATATGGTTTCGTAACCAATTATTTGGTGTGGGATCGTCATGGAGAAAGTATAACACGTAACGAAGAACAGTCAATAGAGGTCATTAGTGATGAAGTTAGTACGACGAATCTCATAGAACATATGGTTGAAGATGCAGCACGATCAATGTTCCCTACTGTTGAATTTAATAACGAAGATGTTAACGTCGAAGAGGAACCAAATGTTGGAGCGAAAAAAATATATGATTTATTGGATGCTGCTAAGAAACCTCTTTGGAATGGATGTACTAGCGGCACTCAATTATCGGCAACTGCAGAGTACATTGCGATGAAATCAAAGTACAACTTCACAGAAGCCGGATTTACGGCTGTTGTACAAGCTGCTAAACGCCATATGCCATCAGATAATTTAATGTGCGAAAATTATTATGAAGTGAAAAAACTAATGTCATCTTTCGGTTTACCGTATCAAAAAATTGATACATGTCTAAATGGTTGCATGTTGTTTTGGAAAGATGATGTCAGTCTTCGGAATTGTAAAATATGTAATCAAGAAAGATACAAGCCAAGGAAAAAAAAGGGAAAAGAAGTTCCATACAAGCGTATGCATTATTTACCTATCACTCCTAGACTTCAAAGGTTATATGCATCATCTGTAACAGCGCATCATATGAGATGGCACAGTGTGAGAACACCTGAAGAAGGTACGTTAACACACCCATCTGATGGAGAAGCATGGAAGTATTTTGATAAGAAATATCCCGATTTCGCAGCGGAGAGCCGTAACGTTAGACTAGGTTTGTGTACTGATGGATTTTCACCGTTTTCTCAGTTTGGTTCTAAATATTCATCTTGGCCTATAATAATCACACCTTACAATCTACCCCCGTAGATGTGTATGAAAACTCCATATATGTTTCTCACAATTGTCGTCCCTGGCCCCGATGATCCGACACAGGGTATCGATGTTTACTTACAACCGTTAATCGAAGAGTTGAAAACATTGTGGTACGAAGGAGTTGAAACATACGACATATCAAAAAAGAAAAATTTTCGGATGTTCGCTTCTCTGTTATGGACTATTAGCGATTTTCCTGCATATGCAATGCTTTCGGGTTGGAGTACGGCCGGTCGTTTTGCTTGTCCTTACTGTATGGAAGAAACACGAGCATTTTCTTTACGGCATGGGAAGAAAATTTCATGGTTTGATTGTCATCGACGTTTTCTCCATATTAATCATACTTTTAGAAGAGACAAAAAAAACTTCATAGCTAATAGACATGAGACTTTACAACCACCAACGATTTGGTCAAGTGAAGATATATATGAACTTGTCAAAGATTATCCAAAGATACATGAAACCGGGCAGCAAACTGAAATCCAAGGTAAATCGACGTTTCATAATTGGTGCAAACAGAGTATATTATGGGAGTTGCCTTATTGGAAAAATCTCTTAATCCGTCATAACATTGACGTGATGCATAACGAGAAAAATGTATTCGATAATGTGTTTAATACACTTTTGAATGTTAAGGGAAAGACTAAGGACGATCTGAAATCAAGACGTGATATAGAAGAAATATGTAATCGTCCTGAGCTTCATATGAAGCCAAATGACACTAAAAAACCCAAAGCATGTTATGAATTAGATAACAACCAAGTTAAAGTACTGTTAAAATGGGTGGAAGGATTACGATTTCCTGATGGAATTTCATCTAATCTTCGTAGATGTGTCGACTATAAGAACGGAAGACTGAGTGGGATGAAAAGCCATGATTGTCATGTAATGATGCAAAATTTGTTACCCGTCGCTTTCAAAGAATTGTTGCCCGTAAAAGTTTGGAAGGTTATAACAGAACTTAGTTTATTTTATAAGGAGCTTTGTTCAACTACGTTAAAAGTTGACCGTCTTCGTAAACTTGAGGTAGAAATCCCTATACTGCTCTGCAAACTGGAGAAAATATTTCCTCCAGGTTTGTTCAATGTAATGGAGCATTTACCTGTTCATCTTCCATTTGAAGCACGTCTTCGAGGTCCTGTGCAATATGGATGGATGTATCCATTCGAGAGGTATGTTGTTAATACTGAGTATGTAATTTAAGTATAATTAAAAATCAATATTGATATGAAATAATTTTTATCAGGTACTTAAATCATTTAAAGAAAAAAGTGAGACAAAAAGCTCGAGTTGAAGGTTCGATTTGCAAATCATATATCGAAGAAGAAGCATCGTTCTTTTTCTCTCATTATTTCAATGATCATGTGAATTTATCATTTCAAAGTGTTGTGCGTAATGATGAGACCGTCGAACAAGATTTTTCTTCTAAAGCAATGTTATCTATTTTTAAACAACATGGTCGACATGCTGGAAAATGTGTAGAAGTATGGTTAGATGATAGAGATTACCATGCAGCACACACGTATATTCTTCTTAATTGTCCAGAAGTTGCACCATTTATTAGGTAATTATCATATTACAAGTTTTGATAAATTTAATTTAATACTGCATGTGTTAATTAATAATAAAGCAATATATTGTTTTTGTTTGCAGTGTTTATGAATCACAAAATCCAAACGGCGATTTAAGCAAAAATTTCGCTACTTGGTTTTCGAACTACGTTTGTGATCCTACAAATAATGTGGTCGATGAAGGATTAAAACATTTGGCGTTGGGACCGAAAATGAAAGTTAAAACGTATCCAATATTTTTCGTTAATGGATATAAATTCAACACCAAAGAATACGGTGCTGAAAAATTAACAAACAATACCGGTGTATTTGTTAAAGGCAGTGATGATCCTAATAATCATATACATGATTTTTATGGCGTGTTAACCCAGATTTTGCAATTGACATATTTTATAAGACCCGCAGAGGAAGTTTTTTTGTTTAGATGCAACTGGTTCAGCAATGTTCTAGGTTCTGGTATTAACGTGCATCCAAATTATAATCTTATAGAAATAAAACATACCTCCCGTTATCAGCCATACGATCCGTTTGTACTAGCCAAACAAGCCCTACAAGTTTATTACGCCCCTTATCCGTCTCTAAAAAGAGATAAAGCGGATTGGTCTGCGGTTTTTAAAACCAAGACGAGATTTACATTCGATGGAAAAAATATTCCAGAAGAACAAGCCTATCAAGCAGATATCGAAGAAAATGTTGAAACCACAATTACAGACGATCAAACTGATTTTGGACAATTAAATGATGAGACAAATGTATTAGTCGAAGCATTTGAGAGTGTAGAGGAAAACGATATAGAACACGAGATCGAGTCTGAATCAGAAAACGACGAGGACTGAGTTAAATCCGGTAATTTTTACAATTATATATTCACGCACACGCATCACATATATATCATCTCATCATCATTACATGCACCACATATCATCATCATTTTATCTATGTCTATAATTAAAAATGAAACTTTTCAACAGGTATTATGTCAGGCTCCAGACGTCGTAGCTCTTCTCGCTCGGCCGGCGAGAGTAGTGGTGAGCCTCCAGCTCGACCACTTGTATATTTGCAGCCGAAGGCTGATGGAGCGTAAGTATCAAAATTAAAATGATAACAATATAAATTTGTTCATACATATATATACTTGTCTAAAGCTTTGTTTTATTTAACACAGGGGATTTGATTTGGAGCCCTCAGGAGTTGTGCTTGGCATTTCCAAGCAATCATATATGAGCAGGATGACAGATTGCTGGCCTAAGTGGAGTAAGATCCCTGACCATGTCAGGGAGGCCATATGGCAGGATTTTCTGGTGAGTTTATATATACTACTTTACTATATGAATAAGTATAAATGAACACTTAGTAATGTTTTCTCTTTGTACAGGGGCAAGTGGACTTGGCGGAGGCCGATGTCGTCATGGTTCAGCGCCATTGGAATTCGAAGGTCGCCAAAAATTACAGGGAGGTAATGTCAGCTCTTAAAAAATCGGGGAAGAAACCGAACTGGATGGGCGCTTCCGTATGGGATTCTTAGATGAGGTGGTGGGAGACCGACGGGTTCAAGGTAAATGTTCTACCTAATATATAGTTAATTATTTCGCAATTAGTATAAATATAATATTCAATTTATAAAATTGCAGATGGAGTCGGAGAGGAACTCTGCCAATAGAAGTAGGAATCCTGTAACGCATCGTGGCGGATCCAAGTCTTTTCAGCATCACCGTGAGGACTTGGTAAATTTATCTAAACCGTTATTACATTTTGTATATTAATTAGTTCGGTAATTAGCTATGAAAAATTAAAATATATAAATTATTTATTGCAGGAAAGATCGGTTGGACGTCGCGTGTCTATGATGGAGGTATTTACCCGCACCCACGCATCAAGACAAACAGACAATACTGGCAATATTACATATCAGTGGGATGGTGATGATAAGGCGACGGCTGCATATGTATGCATATTTTAAAACTTATTTTATTAATATCGATATGTTTAAATCCTATTCTACTAATTTTAACCTGTAATTGTTTTTTATTTTAGGCAAAGTTTCAGGAGGCACGGGCAGAGCTGCTTTCAGAATCGGATCGCGATGAGTTGACGGTAGAGGAGGAAGATAATATTTTCGACGTTATTATGGATCCGACGCAGCGGAATAGGCGCTATGGCTATGGAAACCAAGCGGTAATCTTATAAACATTGCAATATTATATTTAATAAATTAACATACAGATACACTATACATATGATGATTTCTAGTTGAGTTAACCTATATATTTAATAAGTTAACCTATATATTGTAATAAAAATATGCATTTATTTGTGGTATATGCATTGCTTAAGATCACGTCATTTACGTTTCTATATTTTAAAATATACATTGCTTAAGAAAATGATTATAATACAAATGTGAACATCTCATATTCTATTTGCAGGTTCGGGCAGCTCAAAAGGCGTGTGACAAAGCTGAAATAAAAGAGCTTAGAACCATGGTTGAGCAGTTGCAAGAGCAGGACCGTCTTCGCGCTATACAAATGGAGCAGCTGAATCAACGTTTAGCGGAGTACGCACAGAGGCATGGTTCCTTCCCTTCGTCGTCTGGTGCTTCCGGAGGTGATGATGATGCTTGAGAGGTATGATGATTATTGTTTTGTGGTTGGTTATTGTATATATTGACTTTGAGGTGGTGAGGATTGTGTTTGATGGTTATTGTGTATGTATTGACTTTGAGGTGGTGAGGTTTAAGTGTTTGCATTGTATATATTGACTTGAATATGGAGTTGGAGTTGGTGAGGGTTTGGTTGTAATGTTTGAATATGGAGTTGGACTTGAATATGTAATGTTTGATGTTGATTTTTGGTTGTTTATATTGTTTGTGGTATAATGTGTTGAATATGTGATATATATGTGAAATGGAGTGGAAATGGAATGGAAATTGATATATATTGATTGTGTGTGGCTGGAAGGTGAATCGCGTGCTGCTGTAAAAAAAAATTCACCCAGATTAGCAACGACTACCAACGGCTAACAACGGCTTATTGGTCAGTTTTTTGCCGTTGGTAGCCGTTGCTAATTCCCCGTTGCTTCCGTTGGAAGCTGTTGGAAGGCGTGGTACTCTATTCCAACGCTATTTCCAACGGCTCCCAACGGCCGCCAACGGCTGGGAGCCGTTGGAATAGCCTATTTCCCTTGTAGTGAGTTTATCGAAATTAGTTATTAAAAATCGTTGAAGTATAACTTTGAAATATATTGAAATTGGAGTAATTAAATCGATGTTTTAACATGGATTTGAGCGATATCGAATTTAATATTTATTTAGAATTCTGAATCGGAAAATTTGAAATTGGGTTTTGGGACATTGTAATGGTCAAAATGTGTTGGAATGAAATGAATAGTTTAATTTGAAATTCATGTTTTAATATAAACTGTTTTAAAAATATATTATTTCAAAATTTCTAATTATTAAGATTTTCAAAGTATTAAACTATTTTAACCTGTATTAATTATATTAAATCATTTTAACCTATTTTAAACCATTTAATTTATTGAAACTAATTAACCAATTTTAGCTTATTTTAAATCTAATTAATCTATTTTAAAGCTATTTAATCTATTTTAATTATATTTAATCTATTTTAAATCTATATTAACTATTTATAACTATTTAAAACTATTTTCATCTAAATTCCAAACTAAGTAAAATGGATGGGTTTACATTCAAATCCTTGATTTTTAAAGCGAATGTAGTTAAGTGACATTATAACCTAAGTTGGGATTTAAATAGCATATTTGGTTTAATATGATAATTTTGAAATGAGAGTTTAACCTATTTTGGAAATATGACTTTTGAAAAGAAATATAATTTCGAACTATGATTTCAAATGTGATATGATTTCAAAGGTGAATATGATTTCGAAAGTAAGTAATGATTTCGAAAATGATATGATTTGAATTGAATATGATATTTTGATATCAATTATGAAATGATTTTGGAAATGTAAAAGAACCATCCGGTGTGTAATAAGTGATTGGTTGTTAAAGAGACCGGGATCGAATATGGGCATACTCTCTATCGATACCGAAAACCACTTTGACAACTGTGTACCCGGTGGAGATTCCAGAATGAAGTAGGATGGTGGCAACGATCCTATAAGGTATATACGTGGACCTAACTCCCATGAGTTAGCATAAGGTGGCTAAAACAGGAGCAATCGATGGGCTAAGTGAGGTCATTCCTCCGATCGGGCACATTCCATCGATACTATATTCTAACTTTGCGATTTATTTGGTGGCCACCCTCGATTTTTTGATTCGGGAGTGTGTTCCGAGGTGGGCGGTAGTAACTGCTATGCGTTACCACCGGTCCAGAAGTGTAATTGGTATATCTACCCTGGCATTTCCTAGTGGTGCCATGTCACCTACCCTAGCGCGCCTTCTACGAGTTTGGTTTGTACCATACCTATGGAGTGCCATCTGACGACGTCCAGTACGGGCGGGGTTACGGTACTATATAGACTTTGGGAAATAAAAATGTGTTAAGGGGGAAAATGTTACGCCTTAATGCTATTTTAATAGTTTATATTACTGTAGACATATTATAATAGCGTATTGTATTACATAGTAGATAGTTTAACGGATCCTTAGGAGATGTGAATCCCGAACATCTCTTAAGTTATTGCACTCACGTTAGACACTGGATAAGAGATGTCAAACCTCGTAAACATCTCTGACGCCGTTTACACTCATATTTATTTACCGTTGATTTGACTCACATAAGATCTTTTAGTTCTGACTCGAGTGTTTTGTCTTTTCAATTCGCTCGGGTCAGCCTGAGCATTTCAGGATTCGAAGACCTTATTTTTGGAGGACGAAGACGAAGATTGTACTATTATTATTTACTATATTTATTCCACTGCATTCATACTGTTCCGCTGAATTATTTGTTTATCTCTGATATGTGTAACTCTGATTTTGTATTGTATAAGTATAATCAAATGTTTTGTATACAACTTCATGAACTATTATTTTTTTATTATATTTAGTCATTCCACTGCGAGATTCTGTTTTGTTTTTTTCTTTCTATACTTTTTCTTATTCACCCCAATAACAATCCACCCTTCTGTATGGTTTGAGTCGGCATGTGTGTCTGCTTAAAACGTACAAAAAGGCGGGATGTTACATCGAGTGTGTTTTCAAAAAAAAAGACCGATATAGTTGAAATATAGTAAGCAATATTGATGAGGATAACCCCGTAAATTTCAGTTGTTGAAATTAGTGTAACACTTTCATCAGTCAATGTGTTAAGTTAATTCCGATTCTACTCACAAAATTATCGCCCAATATGATTTTGGTTTTTGGTACATATATGTTGAAACAGAAATTCTAAATAATAATATAGATAGGTTATTTGCACATAATAACCAAAATGTTATGAAGTTAGTGGGAGTGATAATCGAGGTTGTAAGTATTAGATGGGTTCAAGAACTAATATGACAATATCATTCAACAAGCATCAGAATTGAGCAAATATTTTGATAGAAAAACTAATAGTTTGATTTTCAATCAAAAAACAAGGAAAGCGTGTATTTGTAAGAAAGAATATTAAAGGTACAAAAATAATTCTTAAACTATAAATACAGAATATATTATTGATTGTCAATGATGTACCCATATTAAATCGGTTTTTGAAGATAGAAATAAATTAATGAAGAGGAAATTTTACTTCATAAACTGATACTTTTTGATTGCACAATTAACAATGAAATCATGTAGGTTATATATAGCCTTAACAAACAGCTTTTCGTCTAATAGACACACCCTTTATCAATCGACAAACGCATCCTTTATGAATCAATAGACACACTCTTTCACCTTCTGTCTTTTTGACTTCAATACATTTTTCATGCAAGTTAATTTAATTTATTGTCAGCAATGCCTCCCCTAAATTAAACTTTCTTCTTATTCCCAATTTTTCTACATTTCTCTTGAAGACTTGTCCACTAAGTGCCTTTGTTAAAATATCAACCATCTGGTCACTTGTTTTACAATAGTTAACAGTAATGTCACCTTCTTTCACAAGTTCCCTTAAGAAATGATACCTAATGTGGATGTGTTTTATCCTTCCATGAAGCATTGGATCTTTTGTGACTGAAATAGCCGAACTATTATCACATAATAGTGTTGTTGGTTTGTTCTGCTGCTATTTAAGACTTTCCAAAATTCCACGCAACCAAATTAATTGACATCCCACATAAGATTCAACAAGTACTTAGATTCCGTAGTAGAGAGCGCAATGATTGACTACTTCTTCGAGCTCCATGAAATTGCACCGCTCCCAAGATGAAAAACATAACTAGAAGTTCTTCTGTTATCATCAATACTTCCTGCCAAGTCGCTATCCTTATAACCAATAAGATTAACAGAACCATTAGCCTCATAGGATATTCCATGGTTGGTGGTTCCTTTCACATATCTTCATATTCTTCTTCCAGCCTCCCAGCGGTTGGAGTATGGTTTTTACATGAATCTGCTCACCAAGCCTACTCCATACATGATGTCAGGCCTTATAGAAGTTAGATACATCAAATTTCCAACAAGACTTCTAAACATGGTAAAATTAACAAGCTTTCCTTCACCTTCTCTGGATAGTTTCAGACCTGTGATGCATGGTCATGAAACTAGATTAGCATTCTCCATTTTGAACTTCTTTAAAACTTCTTTTGCATAGCTCTCCTATGAAATAAAATTTCCTTTCATAGATCGGTGAACTTCAATGCCAAGAAAATGAAGAAACTATCCCAAATCTGTCATTTCAAACTTCGCCATCATTGTATGCTTGAACTCATTCAACATTTTCTCATCATTTCCTATGAAAATTAAATCATCAACATAAAGACTGACAACCACCAATCTTCCTTTCGAACTACTTTTGATGTAGAGTGTGTGTTCATATGGATGTTTTTGAAAGCCGTACTTTTCAAAATATGAATTAATGCGACTGTACCAAGCTCGTGGTGATTGCTTCGGCTCATATAAAGCCTTTCTTAACTTGTATACTTTGTTCTCTTCTCCTTTCTTGACGAACCCAGGTGGTTGATCAACATAGACTTCTTCCTTAAGAACGCCATTTAAAAATGTTGATTTTACATCCATTTGAAACAACTTCTAATTTTTTTGAGCAGCCAGAGAAATAAGTAGCCGAATGGTCTCAAGTGTTAAAATGGGAGCAAACACCTTTGTAAAATCTTCTCCTCCTTTTTGCTTATACCCTTTTGTGGCCAGCCTTGCCTTGTGCTACTACTTATTGATAGAGCCATTTGGATTCATCTTTGTCTTGTACACCCATTTTACTCTAATAGAATTCTTGTATGGTGGTAAATTTGTAAGCTCGTGTATCATTATATTCAATCAAGTCAATCTCTTCTTTCATGGCTTTTCTCTATTTTTCTTTTTGACATGCATCATCGAAAGAAATTGGATCTTTCCTGGTGAAGAAAGCAAAGAACACAACATTATTTGATTCAACTTCATCAGTGATGTCATAAAATTCCTGGATACTTCTCAACTTTCTTGGTGGGCTTGAAACAGAATATGTGTTGGATGAAGAAAGTTGGGTAACAGCTTCTTCTATAGTGTCATTCTCCATATTTTCCAAATCTAAAAAAATATTTTCTTCGGTTTCAGAAAAAAAGGGACATATTATGTTTTCAACTTCCAAATTCTCAAGAAAAAAAAGAACTTTAATCAAAACAAACATCTCGGCTGATCACAATTTTCTTTATAGTCGAATCATACAGTTTGTATGCCTTGCTTCGTTTGTTATAGCCAATGAAAATACATTTCTCCGACTTATCATCCAACTTTCTTCTCATTACGTTTGGAATACGAGAGTAAGCAACACTCCTAAATATCCTTAGATGTTGAACATTTGGTTTTATACCATACCATGCTTCATATGGTGTGCAATTTTCCAACTCCTTGTTGGTGACATGTTAATCAAATAAGCTGCACAAGAAATAGCTTCCGCCCAAAAGGTTTTAGACAACCTCTTCTTCTTGAGAAGACATCTAGCCATCTTCATGATTGTTCGATTTTTTCTTTCACATACACCATTTTGTTATGGTGTGTGACTGACTGTCATTTCATGCCGAATGCCATTGTTTAAAAAATATTTTTCAAACTCATTTGAGAGATATTCTCCTCTACGGTCAGTCTTTAAAGTGTTGATTTTAAGCCCAATAAAAGTCTCCACGTTTTCCTGAAATCTTTAAACTCATGATAAGCTTATGATTTTTCTTTGACAAAGTACCCCCAAACTCTTCGTGAATAATCATCAATGAAAGAAATAAAATATCGATTACCTCCCAAAGGTGTCACTGGCATTGGACAACAAAGATCTGAATGAATAAGCTACAATGGTCTATTTGCTCTCCAATAGGATTGATTAGGAAATGGATTGTTGTGTTACTTTCTAAGTTAACATTCTTCACAAACTTCATCAAGACAATCAATTTTCAGCAAACCCTTTGACCATCATCTTTCTTGAAAGCATCTTCAAAATTTCATAATTTAGATGACTGTATCTGTCATGCCATAGCTTGGATATACCTTTATCGGCACCAAAAAACAAGACATATTTTAGTTCTGAAGAGTGAGTGAAAAAAGATTATTTGAGGCTACTCTAACTCTAGCAATAACCTGATTTTTCTTTGATAGGTGGCATGCCATATCATGGAAGTGAATATCGTGTCCATTCTTCAAAAGATAACCCATGCTAAGCAAATTGTTTTTTAAACTAGGAATAAGATAAACTTCTAACGTTTTCTCCATTCTTCTGGTTTTAGTTGTGAATTCAATCTCACCAACACCACTAACTTTGTATGTTTTTCCATCTTCAACTTTAACTTCTCCATAATCATATTTAAACAACTTTGAAAACAAATTTTTGTTACCTGTCATATGTTTGCTAGCACCACTATCTATATACCAGGAATTATCAAAATCTCCACTTTCAGACAAAAGTAAAAAAGTTTCTTGATTATGATTCTCTTGGTTTTTGTTTCCATACACCAAGTTAGCATCATGTTTTTCATCCTCCTTATGCCAGAAATCATTTGCCATATGACCAGGATTATCGCAATTAAAACATTCAAAATAGTCATGACCTTTTCCTCTCTCATTTCTGCATCCTCTCCCACTTTGTGAACCTCTTGAGTTCTGATTATACCAACAATCTCCTCTTCCATTTTCCTTGCTTGAATAATCACTTCTTCCATGAGCATATATGCCTTTTCCTCTCGAGTTTCCTTCTCTTCCACGACCACGCCCTCTACCTCTTTGATTTTTAAAATCTTCCTTCTTTTCATTTAGAAACGATTTCAATTGGAGTGCTTGATCCAAAGCTATATTTTTGTTCTTCCTGTTGAGTCTTTCTTCATGAGCTTGCAATGAACCCGTGAGTTTATAAATGGTTATGGAATTGAGTTCCTTGGAATCTTCAATGGTTGCAACAATATAGTCAAATCTAGAATCCAAAGAATAAAGATTTTTTTCAATAACACGAATATCATCCATAGTTTCACCATTTACTCTAAATTGGTTGATTATAGATAATACCCATGAACAATAATCTGAAATAGGTTCAGACTCCTTTTTTGTAAACCTTCAAACTCTCCTTGAAGTGTGTGAAAACAGACCCTTTTTACTTTATCATCTCCCTTGAATGAACTTTGCAAATCCTCACATGCTTACTTTGTAGTGGCATTTTCTATATTCCCAAAAGCGGCATCATATGTTTGTACTCCCTAGTAGATATAAAGTAAAGCTTGTTTGTCTTTTTTTCTCAATCTTCTTAAACTCTCCTTTTGAGCTTGCATTAATTCTTCCTCATTTTCAACTTCAGTATACTCATTTTCAATGATCTCCATTATTATTAAGACCTAAGAAGGACTTTCATTTGGATACTCCATTTACCATAGTTTTCTTTAGTTAATTGAGGGACAAAAGGAAGACAAAATGAGTTGTTCATTTTAATCGAACAAAGCTCTGATACCAGCTTGAAGATAGAAATAAGTTAATGGAGAGGAAATTTTACTTCATAAACTAATACTTATTTATTGCATAATTATCAATGAAAGCATGTAGGCTATATATATATTCTTAACAAACAACTTTTCATCTAACAAACACATCCTTTATCAATCAACGAACACATCCTTTATCAATCAATATACACACCCTTTCACCTTCTTGTCTTTTTGACTTCAATGCATTTTTTATGCAAGTAAATTTAATTTATTGTCAACGATTTTGGTTTGGTTGTTTAACCCTCGATATTGGATTTGAAAATAACATCATTTATAATCACTATCAATGGATGTTGAGATTATCCCTAACGATATTAAACATACACCATATTTAAATGTTTAAAGTTGAGCATATGAGATGGATTCCTTAAGCATTGGCAACATGAATTATCATATATGCTATATATAATGCCTACTTTATTATAATTTGCTTATGTAATTGGTACATTGAGCTAGTGTCAAATCCGAATTAAGATCACTAAATGATAGTTAAGAATATTCTCAAATATTTATGAAATACTGAAGAATTGTTATGAAAATAACATATTCCTTACGAAGGAGTATTCAAACTCGAATTTCATAAGTGATATCGAGCATAGTGTGTCAATCATAAATTCATGTTCAGTCTTAGTTAAGGAGCTTTGAATTGGAAATGTTCCAAACGAGAGGTTGTGTAACATTCTCCATTTCGAAACCCAAAGACACTACGCTAGAAAAGCCATTTTGATATGTTTTGATATGTACCTTTATTCCTTTTTGACATAGAACATAGCTTAATAAAGATGCCATTTTAGAAAAATGTCCAACCAGTAAAACATTTGTCGTGTTTTCGGGAATATTATCAACAACCACTGCAACTGCTAAGCTTGTTCCATCTACAATTTTTACTTTCAGTTTTGGGTTATTTACTGTAATAAAGGTCATCATTTCCATTCAGTTCATTCCTCTATGTATCAGAAATTCGTTTAAAATTTAGCAAATAATAAAATTATTTGTCAATGATGTCTTAATCATCCAACGTGCAACAAACAATAGTTATAGAGAACAAAATAAGCAATATAAGTAAATTGATGATGTAACAGTTATTATATGAAAAAAGCCATATATTAAAATGAAGGTTTATTTTTCTAAAATGTCATGTTTGTATTCAATGCATTTTTCATGCATGTAAAATGGTTATATCATATGATGTTAACTCGCTTTTTAGCAAAGCAGATTTCAACCGGACTTAGAAAATTCAAACGAGAACGAAATGACTTGAAAACTTGGAGGCACATTTAAAGTGACAAGAGAATTAAGCTTAAGAAATTTGGATGAAAAATACACTAAAGAGAGATGTTGGTACCGACCTCTCATGTTAACTCCATAGATGTTGCGACTTCTTGGAACACCTCCATATGGAATTAAAAGAGTGCTGTAAAAAGTACAAGTCATTTCGAGCTAAGGAAAAAAGTCATACCGAGAGTTTAAGGTGAATTTCTAGCCACATTTAAGGTGAATTTCTAGCCAAGCACTGCATACCAAGCACATTTAAGGTGAATTTCTAGCCCAACACGATTGTTTCCCCTCTAAATACAAGCCATAGAGCAACCAAAACAGGATCGAAATTCTCTGACCGTGGAGACTATATCATTTCTTTACCTTTGATCTCTCCTCTAATAAAGTCACCTAAGAAGATTCTATTTGCTATTTTAGGACTTAGATCAGCAAATTCTTAGTACTAATAACTCATAAACAACCTAGAAATTCTATTGTAAATCTGAGATCTACTAGATTGTGGTTAGATCTGATATAACTAGTTGTAATCCATAGAGAGAACAACTAATAAAAAGATGAAAGTGGATGTAGGTCAAAGATTATGCTGAACCACTTTAAAAATTATGCCTTTTTATTGCTTTTTTGTTTATTTAATCTGAACTGGTGCTTTCATTTGATATCTAGGTGTTGATCCATTTTGTTAGGTTAATATTTTGGTGCTTTCACTGAGAACAAAGTGAGATATCAAAACTTGAAGCTTGAATCTGAGATTTGAAGGAAATGAAGAGGCCTAATACCATATCTAAAATCAAAGCAAGTCCACCAGAGCCTGGGGCAGCCTAGAGGTGTCCTCAAATTCTCACCAGTCTAACTACGTGTCCAGAGAAGAGACAGAAAGAATGATGAATGAGATGCAGGATGGAGTGATAACTAGACAACAAGAAATGCTTGAAGGATTCTTCCAAAAGATGGGACAATAAAGAATAACTAGTGTTGCTGGAATTTAGAACCAAGGACAAGGAGCTAATGTAGGAACATTTGGGGTTTGAGTGGAACAAACTGGAATAATGCCCCCACAAATAGAACAACTCGGTACCAACCTAAATCAACTTGTACCAAGAGAACTACACTTGGGGGCAATATTGGTGTGATTGCTGGGATGTTGGGAATGGATAACACTGGAGCTAGAAACACAAATCAGAATGCGAATGCACCGCAACTGGAGGAATATGTGTCAAAGCTACCCCATGGGAATGGAGGACAAAATGAATCCAGAGGAGCAGAATAGAATGCTAATGCGCGACCGGTGGAATATGTGTCAGAGCATGTGCCAGAATTCCCCTACGGGAGCGGGGGCAAAATATCACTTTTAGATGAAGACCATCATTGGACGGTGAAAACCGAATTGCTAAATTCGTAAGAAGAATAGTGAGAGGAGGACCCCCAGATCAAGGTCTGGAAGATGTGAACAGAAATCCATTCACTTCTAAATCTAAAACACAAGAAATCCACCCGAATTTAAAATTTCGACGTTGGAAATATATGATGGAAAGACAGATCTGACGATTCATCTAATGAGATACATCCGACATATGAATGTGTTGAGTGCTTTTGAGGAGGTAATAGGGCGGTGTTTCCCATTATACTTAACGAACTTGGCGGATAGTTGGAGAATGGGTCCATAAGCACATGTACCGACCTAGTGAGCAGATTCTTGAGACAGTTCAGAGTTCACGTCTCGCGACCAAAGAATGTACTAACACTATCACGTGTGAAACAAAAGCCCGGAGTGACCTTGAGAAGCTATTTGACACGATTCAATGTAGTGGCAACTGCAGTGGATAAGCCGAATCCATTATTAATCCTAATGGCAGCAATATCTGGAGTCGTGAGCAAGACCGACTTCAAATGCGCACTAGAAAAGGATCCACCTATGGATCTTGCGGAATTCTACTATGAAGCTGAATGATATCTACGATAGGAAGACGTTGAAGCTGAGGATGCCGAAGTTAATGCCATGGATGACAAAGGACTATTCTGAGCAGGAAATGGAAAAGACAATGGAAAAAGGAGAACTAATGATAACTTCGGGGAACCGAAACGAAAAATGAGGGGGCATAAGTTTTCTTCCTACACTGACTTGACTAAAACTGCGAAGGGGACATATCGGGACACTAGGGTGTAGATCCTCCATCAAAAGCCTACAAGAAGAGAGCCTACTGATTGGGAGAAAAGATCTAGAAAGTCCGCATCTTTCATGAGCTGGATGGACATGAAATGAACGAGTGCTGATACCTTCGTAAAATGATAGAGGAACTGCTTCAAAGCAACCAACCACAACTGTACGTGAGGAACCAAACTGCAATGGTATGGCCGGAGCAACCATCACCTGTAGCGAATGCATCAAGAAACAACCAGGCAACTGGTCTGAGACTCGAAATCCAATGATTGGGATGAATGGGAGTCAGATCTGATTCCCACACTCTGCTTTTTCATTTCTTTTCTTGGAATTTTCTTTTCGTATTTAGCAGTAAAGATAACAGTAACCCCAAACCCCTTATATATGCATAAAACCTAGATGGGTCTCTAGTCACGCTTTAAGTTGGATGTCATGGTTGATTGCTTAGGATAATAATAACCTCAGACCGCTTACATGTGTACGAGACATAGATTTTCTCTAAGCACGCTCTAAGTCGGATGTCTAGGATGAACACTTAGGATTTTTGCTTGTTTTCTTTGATTTGATCATCTCTTCAACCAATCGATGGGGTCATTCACTATAAATCAATGGTGAGGCAATACCCTTATATTATTTAAAATTTTGAGATGTTTTCATTGATTTCCCGAGTGTATCGCCTTTTTCATGGTTGGCCATTCGACCTATTATATATATATATATGGCGAATACCTTATGGAAATTTAAGTTGCCTACACTGGCGTTATTTGAGATTTGCCTTTTGGCGTTATTATTGAGATATGAAGTTTTCTACTTTGTGCACACTAATTTTTAGTTCAATCAAAAGTCGTTCGGCCACCTGTTTTATATCTGAAAGTTGAACCCAGAGAAGATTTCAGACCTGGGTATTATTTTGGCTAAGTGTTTTTATGTTCTTTTCCATCCGATTTTTGACTTTTACTTCATGTTTTTGTGATATTTCTGAAATGTTTTGAGGGCTATGATGCCTATCAATAGGATAGCCAAGTTTTAATGAATTTGAAATTTAAATTTGAATTGAATTTGAATGACAGTTTTGAGCGATTTCTTTGATTTCAAGCACAGATTTTTCCAAACAATTTTGAAATAATTTTTAAAATAAATTGGCATTTAGAATAATTATTATGTAATATTTTTAAATTATTTTAAGCTACAAAATTTATTTATTCTCTATAATAAGGGAATTTTCAAATATCGTCTTCAAAAATCAAAATTTGAGCTTTGTAATCATTTTTGTTGTTGATAGTTTTCCGAGTTGCTGCAAACATGGCCTGAGTCCATGTTTGAGATAGCATAACTTTTTCATTTCTTACTGAAATTGCGTGATTCTTTTTTTGTTTAAAAGATAAAGTTTTGTACTACAAGCATATCAAATTTAAAGTGATTTCGACCTATATAGCTTATATTAATATGCTGCCGAACTTTGACTCGGAGCATGTTTTTCCCCAGGGTTTTACAGTGAAAACACTGCCTGGGTTCAACTTTGAGACATCATAACTTTCTCATAATTTATCCAAATTGCAAAATTCTTTTGAAAACAAGTTTGAATTAATTATCAACATAAACTTATTAAAGTTGATGATTTGACTTTTAAAATTTAGTTTTACTATTTAAAAACTCTTATTTTCATCATTTTTACAACCAAAAATGCACAGGCCTGAAAACGATCTTGAGTTCAACTTCCAGGCATGAAACCCTGTTTTATGCCTGAAATTTGAATCATCACAGAGTATACAAAATGATACATCACATATTAGAGTAGAAACAAAAAGGACTACACAAAAGCTACAACAAAAAGAGCTAGCAGAAAATTCCATGCGGAAGCAGAATATGCTAAGTCCAAAGGGTACCTAACCTGAAATACCTCGGTCTGACCCGAGTATAAAATACAAGGGTCAGTCTAGCTAAACAAATCAGTTTACAAGGATAAGCGATAATATGAGCATAAGGATAATGTGATAATATTCTCGAATGAGAAGGAACAATCTAAAGTGTATGATAAAGTTATGATGTCTCAAAGTTGAACCCATGCAGTGTTTTCACTGTAAAACCCTGGGCAAAAACATGCTCCGGATGAAAGTTCGGCAGCATATTTCTATAAGCTATTTAGAGAAAATGAGAAGGAGAATTAAACGATTGGGTAAAACACATGATATGGGACACGTGCGTTTATCTTATCGGTTAATTCCTGACTTGTCCGTTTGATCGTTTTGACCTTCGAGTCGAGTTTACCGATGAGATAAGGTAAATTTTTACTGCTTTGAGTGTGAAATTTACTAGCGGTTAGTAAACTGTTTAGTGCGAACGTATGGTATGGGACACACGTTAACACTGTTCGGGTTCTAATCCGAGAGTTTGTGACACATTTGCCATTGTGGCGTGCCAGTACTAGACCTTCGGGTCATTGCCATTGCGGCGTATTTGTCCACGAGACGTTTTCCATTGCGGCGTATTTGCCATTGTGATGTATTTGCCTTCGGACGTGGTACCATATTTGAGACCAGTACTTGGCAGGCTTCGGCCAAAAGCACGTGCAAATTTTGAGATGTTTTCATAGATTTCCCGAGTGTATCGCCTTTTTCATGGTTGGCCATTCGACCCATTATATATATATATGGTGAATACCTTATGGGAATTTAAGTTGCCTACACTGGCGTTATTTGAGATTTGCCTTTTGGCGTTATTACATGAGATTGCCTTTTGGCGTTTATTTGGGATTATATTCTCCTATGTTGGAGAGTTATATTTGATTGCCTTGTGGCGTATTTTTTAGATGGTGATTTCTTTGAGATTTTTTTGAGTTTGCCGATATGGCGGGTTTTGGGATTTCTCCTTTTTAGGAGTTATATTTTCCCTAAACTAGGGGTGGGCACGGTCGGTTAACCGAACCGATCGATTAATTAACCGATTTAACCGACCAAAGTCTACGGTTCGGTTAACCGAACCGAAAATAAATTTGGATGGTTCATACTGACCAAACCGCCCAAATTTAACCGCGGTTAACCGCACAAATCTAATGATTAACCGTTTAAGTTTAGCCGGTTAACTGAATAATTAACCGCATTTCAGAGTCACGGCATACATTTCTCAGTCACAAACAGTTCAATATATTTGTTTAAGGCATAAACTGCTATATACATAATATGTTATCAACTTAATACATTTCAAAGTCACAAACAGCTCAATACAGAATACATCTCATAATACTACAATACATATAAGCTCAAAAAAAGCAAATGATATGTCTTATTGAGTAACTAATACAGTTCATACTTCATACAGTAAAGTCAGCACATAGCCACATAGCCCTCAACATTCAGCAATTACAATACATGAAAGTTATAATGCATAACATGGTCTGAACTCTGAAGACAAATTTGCAGTTCTGACTTATACTAAAAGACTAGCTTATTACATATAAACTATTATGTAGTGCTGAAGATATAACAAACGCTGCATGTTAACTAGATCTAAAAGATCTAATGAAGAACCGACTTACCAGTGCAACCGATATAATCAAAAACATATATTGAAAGATCAAAAACTTGTAGTGGAAATACATTAATCTAACAACATAGCTAAATCACTGAAACTGCCAATACAGTTCCTATGTTATACTATCAAACATAATTAAACTTTCTAGACTAATTAAATTTCAATATGGACCACAACTCATAAATGAATTACTGCATGCTTGTGCATCAAACATTTGGCACATATGTGAACAATAGGAGAATGAACTAGCATATTTCACTAAACTAAATTCATTCAACATATGAATGATTTTATCATGTCAAACATATTGATTTTGTAAACTGCAATAAATTTAACAGCCCACACCAAAATAAAAATTAACATTATTAATTTACCAACACCAAAAAACAATGACGCTTAGAAAATAATGTAAACAAACAATGCGCAGGTTTGCAGTTTACAATATAATGATAAGCTGAAATCATTTTAACAATTAATTAAGAATAGAACAATATATGTACAAAGAATCGATTAATTAACAATTACTTAAGAATTGATTCAAGTTAATTTTACTCACATGCTTTCTCTTGACGCCATAGTTTTCTGCAACAGTCGAGGGCTGGAAATAGTGTAATGAGTCGCGAGTAATACCGTTGATCTACCAATCTAGGGATTCGATTAGTAGATGAATATGAGCAGTGACCACTTGAGCGAATCTATGGTTTTCAACTCTCTCTTATTTTTATTTTTATTTTTTGATTTTGTTGAATGATTGAGAGAACGCACCAAACTACCAAAGTAATTAATTAGTAGGGCATGGTATCAGTTTTGGTATGGGCTAATAAGTACTGGGTTGGGCTGTGTTTTAAAAAACTTAATTTTTGGTCGGTTAACGGTTAACCGACCGACCAAATTTTTTCAACCGTTAACCGAACCGAAAATGGTCGGTTATGGTCGGTCGGTTAACCAATGACGTCAGTTAACCGCTCTTATCGGTTAAGTCGGTTTGGTAGATGTCGGTTAAATCGGTTAAATTGATTAAGTCGGTTAAATGCCCACCTCTACCTTAAACCATATTTGATGTTTTATGAATGCCGATGATATGAGGCTCGCTACTTTTAGCATTTTATGGGTTATTTTATCTCTTTTGAGATCATATGTTTGTGTAAGTTATATCATCTCATCACTTAAAGTAAACATACCATACTTATACTCATGCTTATACTCAATATTGTTCCTTCTCGTTTAAGAAGAACATTACCCTTATTCTTGTGCATTTATTACTGCTTATCCTCTTAAACTGATATGTATATATCCCAAGATCGTTTTCAGGCCTGGGCATATTTTGTTTTTGATCTGTTGATCTTGGCAAACCCAAAACATGCATAAAGAGATCTCATCTCAAACACAGACTCAGGCCATGTTTGTAGCAACTCAGAAAACACTACAGGCAGAAAAACTGTGTTTTCTAAGTTGCTGCAAACATGGCCTGAGTATGTGTTTGAGATGAGATCTCTTTATGCATGTTTTGGGTTTGCCAAGATCAACATAACAAAAACAAAATATGCCCAGGCCTGAAATCTTCTCTGGGTTCAACTTTTGGATATAAAACAGGTGGCCGAACGACTTTTGATTGAACTAAAAATTAGTCTTCATAAAGTAGAAAACTTCATCTTTAAAACAAAAAAGAATCAATGAATTCCGACTAGAAATGAAAAAGTTACACTGTCTCAAACATGGCCTCATTTAGAATAATCATTATGTAATATTTCTGAAATGTTTTGAGGGCTATGATGCCTATTAATAGGCTAGCCAAGTTTTGATGAATTTGAAATTTAAATTTGAATTGAATTTGAATTAATTATCAACTTTAATAAGTTTATGTTGATAATTAATTCAAACTTGTTTTCCAAAGAATTTTGCAATTTTAAACAAAAAAAGAATCACGCAGTTTCAGTAAGAAATGAAAGAGTTATGCTATCTCAAACATGGACTCAGGCCATGTTTGCAGCAGCTTAGAAAACACAATTTCTACAAGCAGAAAAACTGTGTTTTGTTGATTTTACAGCAACAGTTTGAACACTCAAATGACAATATTTTTCAACCAAATTTTGCAAAAATAAAGTTCAACATACAAGCTACCAAATGCAAGAAATCCGGCAGCATTTCGTTGCCGGAATCAAAAGAAATAAGCATGCAAAGAAGCAACCCAAACTAGATTCACAGAAAGAAAACTATCAACAACAAAAATGATTACAAAGCTCAAATTTTGATTTTTGAAGCTTTGCTTCAGCAAGAAATTGTGAGTTTATCACTCACCTTGCAATATACTTAAGCTACTACATCAAATTTGGTGAAAAGGAGCAAGCTTTGACGTTGAAAGATGTTTCAACAACCTAGAAATGGGTTTTGCCAAAATGCAACACAAGAACTTCAATTAGACAACAAACTTCCTCAAAATTGGAATTTGATGAAGTAATTTGGTTTAGAGATAGATTACCAGAAATATATAGACTCTAATTTGTTAATTACATCAAGAAATTGAGTAAGATGGGAGATTTTGGCTTTGTTTTGAAAGAAGGAATAGGTTTTGTTACTTTTCTTAGTTTCTGGAAGAAAGAGTTTTGTGTACGTACAGAAAATGAGAGAAACATTTTCTCCTTTCTGATTAAGTGCTAAATGGGCTAAGCCCAAAACTAATTAACTTAGCCTAAAAAGAAATTAACACACAAATCCTATTATACACTAATATACCCAAGTTATAACAAAAAATATAAAGTTTTCTACTTTGTGCACACTAATTTTTAGTTCAATCAAAAGTCGTTCGGCCACCTGTTTTATATCCGAAAGTTGAACCCAGAGAAGATTTCAGACCTCGGTATTATTTTGGCTAAGTGTTTTTATGTTCTTTTTCCATCCGATTTTTGACTTACTTCATGTTTTTGTGATATTTCTCAAATATATTCATGTAGTATAATCGTTTTAAATTGTGAGAATAATTTTAAACTTTATATAATCTTTTAAATTGGTAAAAAAAAACTTTATAGCTTACTAAAATCTCTTTCATTTACAAAAGATTAAACTCAATTTATTTTAAAATGGGTTTGAAAGTAAGTTGTGACGCCCCATACTATACATGAATCAAAACAATATACATATCGGAGTGGCAACAAAAAGGACTACAACAAAAAGGGAAGCAGAAAAGTCCATGCAGAAGCAGAATCGGCTAAGTCCATAAGGGTACCTAACCTGAAACACCTCGGTCTGACCCGAGTATAAAATACACGGGTCAGTCTAGCCAAACATATCAGTTTAAGAGGATAAGCAGTAATAAATGCATAAGAATAAGGGTAATGTTCTTCTTAAACGAGAAGGAACAATGTTGAGTATAAGCATGAGTATAAGTATGGTATAGTTACTTTAAGTGATGAGATGATATAACTTACACAAACATATGATCTCAAAAGAGATAAAACAATCCATAAAACGCTAAATATAGCAAGCTTCGTATCATCGGCATATCACAAATCATCAATAGTATGGGGCGTCACAGCTTGGTATCAGAGCTATATTCAACACAAATTATTTCATCAAGCAAAGGAGGTTAGATAAGCTCAAGTTTAAAGTTTCTCACTCTCGGCACAGGATGATAGAAAACCAGGGTAAAATAGCTCGATTAATTCTTTGGTGTCCCAAATGCTAATATTGGGATTAGCGGACCATTGAATTTCTACGAGCAAAACATCATAATTTTGAAGGCGTCTCACCTTCGAAACAAGAACACAGACAGGATGCTACACAAAAGATCAACGAGTGGGATTGATTTCTTAGAAACTTCTCGAATAGAGTCGGGAATAAATGTTTGAGACAGTTCAACAAGAATGCTCCTTTTAAAAATTAATAAAAGAAATTTTGGCAATAATTACCCAAGTATTAATTTTTATTTTAAATGTAATAATTTTGATAATTATTGCCAAATTTCTCTTTTATTAATTTTTAAACGGAGCATTCTTGTTGAAAGGCACATTCTTGTTGAACTGTTACAAACATGGTCTAAGTCCATGTTTGAGACATCATAACTTTCACATACTTTATCCAAAGTGCATGATTCTTTTTTTGTTTGAAAGATAAAGTTTTCTACTATATGTCTACCAATTTTGAGCTCAATCCAATATAGTTTGTTGCTCTGTTTTATGCTTGAAAGTTGAACCCAGAGAAGATTTCAGACCTGGGTATTATTTTGTGTGTTTTTATGTTCATTTTCCGTCCGATTTTGTCTTTTACTTCATGTTTTGTGATATTTCAGAAATGTTTTGAGGGCTATGATGCCTATCAATAGGCTAGCTAAGTTTTGATGAATTTAAAATTCAAATTTGAATTGAATTTGAATGACAGTTTTGAGTGATTTCTTTGATTTCGAGCATAGATTTTTCCAAATAAATTTGAAATAAATTTTAAAATAAATTAGCAGGAAAACGCCATAATGGCAAGATATGCGAATAGGCTGCTGCACAATAGATAAGTCTGGGAGATCTCAAGCTCTTGCAAATCAGGAGAATTGATAATAGAATCCGACTCTCGAAGACACTTCCGAAGCTGAGAGACGTGAAACACGTCGTGAATGCCAGATATAAAATTATTCGGAGCAATAGGACAAGTGGAAATACGAGATATACCTCTTACAGCTTTCCACACTCGATATGGAAAATGTTTTATTTTATAAGTAGGTAAGTTAACATGTTTTTCTTGTATAAAAAATTGTTGAATATGATCAAGAGGATCGACATGGCCTTCCGTATAAGGCTTCGAATGATGAAGCATACTCAGAGATGAATCTGGATGTTGAAGATATAAAATTCTCTCAGAACAAATAATCCTGGCATCGTATCGCACTAGCCAGTCCATACCCAAAATCATATTTGAGATAACAAGCTTTTAAAACCATTTTCCGAAATCAATTTTGAAGACGATGTTTGAAAATTCCCTTATTATAGAGAATAAATAGATTTTATAGCTTAAAATAATTTGTTGTTACAGATGTTTTCACTGTAAAAACCTGGGCAAAAACATGCTCCGGATCAAAGTTCGACAGCATATTTCTATAAGCTATATAGGTCGAAATGACCTGAAATTTGGTATGCTTATAGAAATATGCTATCGAACTTTGATCCGAGCATGTTTTTGCCCAGGTTTTTACAGTGAAAACATATGTAACAACCCTGGTTTGTAGATTACATGTTAATATTAAATTATAATGGTAATTATAATTTAATATTGACATGTAATCTACAAACAGGGTTGTTACAGATTCTTGCGAAGACACCCATGAGGGTCAATGCTAAAATCCCTCAAACATCATACCAAATTTAATCTTAAATTTTGACCTAGCTAAGCTCAAAATATGAAAATACTTATAAAAAAAAATTCCGTCCGATTTTTGACTTTTACTTCATGTTTTGTGATATTTTAGAAATGTTTTGAGGGCTATGATGCCTATCAATAGGCTAGCCAAGTTTTGATGAATTTGAAATTCAAATTTGAATTGAATTTGAATGACAGTTTTGAGTGATTTCTTTGATTTCGAGCACAGATTTTTCCAAACAATTTTGAAATAATTTTTAAAATAAATTGGCAAGGCTTCAGCCACATGCACGTGCAAACACTTTTGAGATGGTTTCTTTGACTATTTCCCCTAGTGTATTGCCCCTTTCCGGAATTGGTCCTTTGAACCATTCGATATATATTTGTGGCGATTACCTTTTGGGAATTTGAACTCATGGAAGTTCTATTTTTGAGATTTGAATCGCCTACACTAGCGTTATATGAGATTTGCCATTTGGCGTTTACTCGAGATTTTATTCTCCTCTTTGGAGATATATTTTCCTTATGGCGTGTTTGAGATGAGATCTCTTTATGCATGTTTTGGGTTTGCCAAGATGGCGGGTTTAGGTTTTCCCCTAAATCATATTTGATGTTTTATGAATGCCAATGATATGTGGCTCGCTACTTTTAGCATTTTATGAGTTATTTTATCTCTTTTGAGATTATATGTTTCTATAGTGATACCATATTATCACTTGATATAATCATACATTTTAGTTGTCCCTTCTCACTCGAGCTTATCTATATTTCTTTTGATTGATGAAATTAATGTATTAAATACAAATCTTCTCTAGAAATTGTGAGGACGCAATTTTATAAGTGGGGAAGTCAGTAACAACCCTGGTTTGTAGATTACATGTCAATATTCTCAAATAGGTACCTCGCCCGAAGGCAAAACGTCACAATGACAAATACGCCGCAATGGAAATGACCCGAAGGTCCAGTACTGGCACGCTGCTTTGGTTGTTGAGATTTGCATATTGGCATTATTACATCACATATGTGGTATGATGATCACAATATACATAAAACTTCATTTTTAATTTCAAATTCATCAAAACTTGGCTTTGTTTTGAAAGATAAAGTTTTCTACTATGCACATACCAAATTTCAACTGAATATGATATCATTTGATCCTCTGTTTCATGCCTGGAAGTTGAACTCAAGATCGTTTGCAGGCCTGGGCATATATTTTTTTTGATCTGTTGTAAACATGGACGTTTGAACATTTGAATTGAAAAAACCACATTGAATGTGATGACTGACATTGATCGCCTCAAAGTCCCAACTGGAGAGATTGGACCGGAGTGCATGGTGCAAGCTCCCTTGCCGGAGAGCGAGTTAATGGGCTTGTACGAAAAGTAAGTCCCCTCATCGAAGAGCGAGCAGATGGGCTTGCTTGGCTGTTGAGTCCGTTTGTTGGAGAACGAACAGACTCAGCAAGGATCTAGAGAGATCGAAATCCTAGATTAAACGATAAACGATCCGGAGAGATCGTCTCCCTTAAATTAAACATTAAATGATCTAGAGAGATCGTCCTCTTAAATTAAACGGTAAACAATCTGGAGATATTGTATGTTAAATTTAATGAAAAATGATCCGGAGAGATCGAACCTTAGAACAGAAACCGATTTGATAAAAGGATTTGAACACCTTGTAATTAGAATAATATTGATAAATCCTGGATCAATACGGGATGATTTTGGATATGTGATGTAATAACTTTGAATGCAATCAGATACGTGATGTAATAAAGAATATGTGATGTAATAACTCCGAATAAAATCATAATGATTGTGGTGTATAAACTATACTTAGGCAGAGTCTAGAGTCTTAGGCTGTAATAGGTTTGGAATGACTTGTAATTGACAAGAGAATTCGAAGAAACTACACTATTCACCAAGAACGAAGTAGCTGGAGAGCACAGCTATCGAAGACCGATTACTGGAACTTGTTCTTGAGCAAAGCACACCTTACATTCAAAAAGCTACTTTGAAGGGCAAGTGTTAACCTGCTTTTTAGCAAAGCAGATTTCAACTGGACTTGGAAGATTCAAATGAGAACGAAACGACTTGAAAACTTGAAGGAACACTCAGAATGATTAGAGAATTGAACTCAAGAAATTTGGACAAAAAATACACTAAGGAGAGATGTCGATACCGACCTCTCCGACCTCTCATGTTAACTCCATAGACGTTGCAACTTCTTGGCACACCTTCATATGGAATTAGAAGAGTGCTGTAAAAAGTACAAGTCATTTTGAGCTAAGGAAAAAAGTCACTACCGACCTCTAAGGCAAAATGGCTGATATCAGGTTGTTTTGGAGAGAAGTAGATGACGACTTGTTTTGGATGAACAATGATCGATGAAAATAGCATAGGACACCTTGAAATGAAGTAAGAAGAAGGATGCATGAAGGTTCGAAGCGATTCAAACTACGATGAGAAGTCAACCCCGACTACATCAAGATAGGAAAGGAGTTATCGTCCTAGACTACATTAAGAGTGTATATGTATATGAGAGTGCATACTTGTTATATATTTTGGTTTTCAAAACTATATAATACGATATATTGTATATAAGTCGCAAGCATACACGAGTACCATTGATGCGGTTTTCTTATGAGAGCCGGCGGTTCTTGCTATAGATCAAGAATGAGCCAGCATACAAGAAACCCTATGAGGAACTCTCTCTTTGGAGTTGAAGAAGGAACGAATTTGGAGGCTGCTAACCCTGACTTGCAGGAGATGTTCAACATATTGATGGCAAACATGCTATAAAATGCCTAAGCGACCGCTTCGAATGTTGTTGGCGGTGGTGCTTAAGTGCAAGCGCTCAAAGTTGATTTTGCTAAGCTAAATAAGGATCTTGCCAGTCTTAGTGACAAATCATTCCAAGGATCGGAATTAGCTATGGAAGTGCAGAATTGGCTGGACACATATGAAAGGATTTTTGATGACCTTGAATTAGATGATGCGATGAAAAGGACGTTTGCTTCCCAAGAGTTTCAGGGGAGAGCCATGAATTAGTGAAATGCTATTAGGGTTTCTACTCCCAAGGGTCAGTTTACTTGATACCAGTTCAAAATCCAATTCAAGGAGAAGTTTATTCCAACTACTCAGAAGCCGTTGTTGTTTAGGAAATTTGTTGATTTAAAGGATGGATACATGTATGTCTTCTAGCATGTTGCTAAGTTGGACGTCTTCTCGAAATATGAGATGTCTTTTATCGATACTCATTTAAGGAAGAATGAAAAGTTTCTTATGGGTTTGGACAACTATTTGGGGGAGAATTTGGTGAGTCACATTGATGAGCCATTTGAGAGACTTGTCGAGAAAGCACTCACCATGTAACCCCAAGTCCAAATCAGCTATTGTAGTTAAGAGCCAGAACCACAATTGGCGGGGAGGCAAGGAGAAAAGGAATGGTAAGAGAAAGCCATTTCAAGGAAATAATGCTCAGAAGAAAGCAAAGTGGGATCCTGTCTGTTATAGTTGCGGAGATAAGGGCCACTTGATTAGATATTGCAATGCTGATGGAAAGAAGAAGTGCTACAACTGTGGAAAGTTTGGACATATGCAAAAGAATTGTCCGGAACCAATGCAATAGAAAGTGAAGGCATATGCTTTGGATGATATCCTGACTTTGTCGAATGCTCCCTCGGTAAAGGAGAAAGGGAAAAGCATCGCTATTCAAGGTATGGTTCCCATTTATGATGTTCTAGTACTTTTTTGGTCGATACTGGGGCACATTCCTTTATATCTAGCGATCAGGTAGATAGATTGGGATTGAGGCCAGAAATTGTTGATCGACCTTTTGCAATGACAAACAATGTCGAAGGCTCCACTACTCCGTGTATGGTTTGTCGCGGCTTGGCCTTATCAAGTCATAAATACTTTTTTATTTGTGATTGCTTTTTTAGTTTCGTTGAGTTTGGGATAATCTTGGAGATGGACTAGTTGAGGAAGTATGCGGTAGTAGTAGATTGCGAGAAGTTGTTGGTAACAATTAGGGCTGTGGAGGGGCAGAAAATAGTGATTAGCTGCCTGCCAGAGTACGGGGTTATGGTTAGCTTTCTATATTCGCTCGAGGTTCCACATGATGAGTAGTCATCAATGCCTATCGTTAGAGAGTATCCGAGCATATTTAAGGAGGTGAACGGATTACCGCCACACTGGGAGATAGAGTTCCGCATAGACTTAGTGAAGGATGTCAGACTAATAGTTATGCCTTTGACAAATATGGAACCCAGAAAGTAGAAGGAGTTGGAGGTACAAATGAATGTCCTATTGAGGCGGGAGTTCATCCATAGGAGCATATCTGAGTGGGGGCAGTTGTAGTGTTCGCTACTAAGGCAGATGGCTATATGAGGTTGTGTGTAGATTACCATCAGCCGAATAAGGTGATGAGTAAGAACAAGTATTCACTTCCATGTATTGATGACTTGTTCGATCAGCTCCATGGTGTGAAGGTGTTCTCTCAATTGGATGTTACGATGGGTTTTCACTAATTGAGAGTAGCAAGGGAGGGTGTACCGATCACTACGTTTCATAAATTATCTGGTTTTTATGAGTGGTTGGTTATGCCATTCGGGCTAACCAATGCTCTGGCATACTTTGTTAATCTCATGAACCGTGTCTTCATGGATCACCTGAATAAGTCTAAGCTTGTGTTCGTGGATGATATTCTGGCCTATTCTAGGACAAGGAGGAACATTGGACACCCCTGAGGATTGTGCTTAAGGTATCGAGGAAGCACGGGATGAAAGCGAAGTTTTCAAAGTGTCACTTCTAGATGAGAGAAGTGAGATTCTTGGGTCATGTCATCTCCAAGCAGAGCATCGTAGTAGATCCTACCAAGATGGCAACGGTTCAGGATTGGAACCAACTTAAGAACACTACTGATGCGAGGAGCTTCCTAGGATTGGCATGATATTATAGATGTTTTATCATGGACTTCTTGAAGATAACAACGTCGTTTACCAATTTGACGGAGAAGAATCAGACTTTTGTTTGGGACATGAAGTGCGAACATGCTTTTATGAGTCTAAAGGAGAGGTTGACAAGTGCTTGGTATGGACTATTCTGAGCGAGAATGAGGAATTGAAGTAGACACATACGCCTGTGGTACTGGACTGAGCGCGGTGTTAATGCAGGGGGAAAGTTGTCACCAATGCTAGTCAATAGATGCAACCGCACGAGTCGAAGTATCCAACTTATGATTTGGAGTTAGCAATGATAGCATTTGCTTTGAATATTTGGAGGCATTATCTATTAGGAAAAAGGTTCGAGCTGTTCGTGGACCACAAATCCTTGAAGTATCTTTTCTCTTAAAAGGATCTCAACCTTTGGCAGTAACGATGGTTGGAATTCTTGGCCTTCTACGATTTTGACATTTCCTATATGCCTGATAAGGGAAATGTAGCCATCGATGCACTAAGTAGAAGATATGCCAGTTTGGGAGCGATGTTCCCAGAATGGAAGCAGTTGGATTATATCGATGGTTATGACTTTAGACCTTATTGTGAGTTAGAGCTTTAGATCTTGGCGAGTTTGACTATCAGACCTACTTTGATTGAGTGGATCGGTACTAGTCAGAAGCAAGATGTTATACCAGCAGAGATCATAGCAAAAATAGAAGAAGAAGTAGAGTATGAGGAGATGAAGCGGTGTGGACTTGACCCAAATGGTTGGCTTTGTAAGGATAAAAGATTGTTTGTTCCTGATATCAATGGATTGCAAGATGAGGTGTGATGAGAGTGTCTTCACTCTAAATTGACTATTCATCCCGGTGGCAATAAAGATATACTGTGATATGAAGCAGGCCAATTATTGGAAAGGGTGAAGAAGGATATCTAGACATTCATCTCGAAGTGTGTGAACCGTCAATTGGTAAAGGCAAAGCAAAAGAAGCCAAGTGGGTTGATGCAACCACTTGAAGTTCCCCATTAGAAATAAAAGCAAGTTTCGATGGATTTCATAGATGGATTGCTGAGGACTAGAGCAAGGTACGATAGCATTTGGTTCATAGTCGATAGATTGACAAAGAATTCTTGATTTGTACTGGTTAAGTCTAGTAGAAAGGCATCCAAATTGGCCGAGCTATATGTAAAATGGATAGTGTGATTCCAAGGTGTGCTGCAGAGCATTACGAGTGATCAAGACCTTTTATTCACTGATGGGTTTTGGAAAAGCTTACAATAGGCATTGGGGACAGAGCAACATCTCAGTATAGCTTATCATCCATAAACTGATGTGTAGACCAAGAGAGTGAATCGTATATTGGAAGATCTCTGACGTGCTTGCAATCTTGATTTTGAAGGCTCATGGGATGACCGTTTGCATTTGGTAGAGTTCGCATACAATAGTGTTATCAATATTGTATTGGAATGACACCGTATGAAGCATTGCATGGTCGACCATGTAACACTTCTTCATGTCGGTGAGAAGCAGAAGAGAAACCGATATTTGGACTGGATATGATTAGAGAGACCTCATAAAAGATTGAGATCATTCAACAATGAATGAAAGCTACTCGGGATAGGTAGAAGAGTTACGCTGATAAGCGACGTCAAGATATAGCGTTCTCTGTCGGCGATATGGTGTTTGTCATGATTTCTCTATTGAAGAACGTTATTTGATTCGGTAGTAAAGGGTATCAGCGTTGAGATTCGTAGAACCTTTCTCAATAGTAGAGAGGATTGGGAACCTAGCATATAGGGTCGACATACCTTAGAAAATAGTGGGTGTGCACAACGTCTTCCACTTCTCTCATCTACGAAAGTTTGTGCATGACTCAGGCATGACAATTGCACCGGATCAACTTGATGATATCAAGATTGAGATGAAGCTTCGAAGACCTCGTAGGCCAACGTATTGTCGGACGCGATATGAAATGGTTTAGAAGGAAAACGATGGAATTAGTGAAGGTTCAATGGGACGAAAGTGAAAGTGATAGCACGTGGGAAACCGAGGAGGCCATTAGGGTGAATATCCAGAGCTCTTTGCATAGTAAGGCCTACTATTTATCATATTTTACTTTCGTTTTGACATCATACATGATAGTTTAGTATCTCGCATCCTAGGATATGTTTATCTATACTATTGGTTGTGTGGCCGCTTGTTTGAGATGTTTGATGGTTGCATATGATTATTAGGCATGCGTGGTAACTATGGTTGACTACTCCTTGATCTAGTTGAGAATTCGAGGGTGAAATTCCTAAGGGGGAGAGAGTGAAATGAGCTGTATTTTATTCATTGGAGGATCATACAATATTTTTATTTAATTCATATGAGGTCTTATGACTCTAAAAATTTAGAAAATGGCCGCTAAGGATATTTTCTTCCTTTAGAATTTTTATCAGACATTCCAGACTAAGAAATTATTATAACACTTATAACTTTTTACAGGGATTGAATTAGGATCTTAAACCACTTCCATTAGATTGAGCTTGTGGTTTCTCTTTCCGTATGGTGGTCATAATAAGAAAACAGACTTACTGTTTAGGAGATATGGCTGTTTTAAGTTCTATTTGCTACTCGACAGATTAATGGGTAATTAGAGAGGCTTAAGGGCTAAAGCCAAGGCCGAACTAAGGATTTGTGCAAATGGTGGCTAAAATAATGGCCCCCAAAATCATTTCTCTTCTTCCCAAACTAGATCAAAACCTCTATTAGCCATAATTTCATCAAAAAGCTCACTTTTTCTTACTAATCTTAGCCCAAATTATCAATAGAAGGGTAGTTAGCAAAGGGGATTGTAGATCCATCATTTTTGTTGCCTTGGGATTCGAATTACTGCTGTTCATTTTGGATTTGTGGAGAAAAGTTGATATTTTAGGTATTAGATGAGTGCTTCTTGACCTCGCACTATTATATGCATTTTTGTATAGTTAAAATGGATGTTTTTAACATGATTTTGATATTAAAATGTTTTCTAACTTTAATTACACCTTCATACATGTTTATGGCCGAAATTAAAAAGATTTAAAGTGGTTTTTAAATAGTTTTGCAACTCCTTTTGATCATATTGTCATGCTAGTATAAAGGTTAGATCTAGGCAAAATCCTATACGCTAATCATGTTGGATGTATTATAAGTGTTGAATGGATGCCTATGGATGATATTGCTATTTTGGATGCATTGGTTTGATATGGTTTGTTAGTATTTTTAGATTACTTAGAAAATGGTTGTCGATTTGGGAAAAACGAAGGAAAAAATGCTCGGAATTGGATGAAACTTAAAGGAGGTGCTCTAAAGGATAGGGCACCTGCCCTTTGTATACCTTGAATCAACGTTGAGTAACAACGTCTGACTCCTGAATACCACAAAAGATAGCCCGTCAGGGTAAAATATAAAAAAACTAAACATCACCAGGGCACAAAGATAAAATCTCACAATGGAATGATGATATACAATATACCGAATATACATTAGCAATAAGATAAATAATATATAAGAGACTGTACTAATATAAGTAACTGATAAATAAATATCAATATAGAAAGTCAGAATATAATATCTGATACAACAAGTCTCACATATAAATATCATATATGTCATGTACTACTACAATATCCAGTATATATCAAAGTAGCGACTTCGCTTCTAAAGTTCTCCAGCTTTCTTGAAAGTGTATCCCTAAGAGCACTTGACTCCCAAACTACTCAATCGAGTACCCGAGAGTTGTCATGACATAAACAAATGAAGCCAAAATGTGGTCAAACATAAAGGCTTGTGTGAGGGGAACTATCTCAACATACGGTATATCAAAACCATATACATGTAAATAGGAGACCACTGAAGTACAGCCGGTCCTCTCCACAAACATGGCTCAGGGATAATCCGAACTACCTATAAACAAGTAAAGCAATGCCAACTCAAAGGTAGGAATACCATATCATTCTTCTCCTGTAATTAATGAGTCTGCATAACTAATACAATGTGACTGAAACGTAACAATATACTATGATAGAGGTAACCTAATGTACCAATTGAGGAGTAATTTAAACATCACAGTATAAGTCTTTACATACAATGTTCAACTATAATAATCAACCAACCAATATAACATGCAGAATTATAATTATAAGAGACACATAGAAAATAAGTTGATACCTATCATTGCTGATGGGTGGAGTCCGCTACGGACACCAATCGGTTCAATGATCCTTATCGAAGCATCTGAAATGCAAAAAAATACAACGATGTAATTATGTTATTAACATAGCATCTCCATATCCAAGACTAAAATACTGATATCTATAACCGATACGCGTCTCGTATTGCCATTAGCTACCAAAGAGACCCATCAAAAGCCACAACTATATTGTGGACTCTCGTGAAAACCAACACCTCAAAAGAAATTGACCTGTAGGTCCTGTCATAGTACATGTCCGCGCAATGCAATAGTAGGCGACTTACTCTAGACTAGCATCCCAATCTCTCTTCACCCTACTTCGGAACAACCTCTGCAGGTCGTGCACTTCAATGGTACATTGGATTCCTTTTCAAAACCGATATCATTCAATTGTATATGGATGGAAAATCTAGATTCAAGCTACTCCACATACGCCATATCCATACGCATACACGCCACTGAAGTATTGTCATCACCGTACGGATCGTGATTCATTCTTGAAGTGTCTCGCACTACCCGGTTGCCCTAAGTCAGGCATACCAAACCAATATATATATAAATCACATAAATCGTGCACACATATATATACATATATATCACTTGAACCACATATTTATATATCTGCATAATATATTCTGTCCACTGTCAGTGACCCTAAGTCAGGCATACCGAAAATATACGTACATTTAAATTGTGTATCGATGAATCACGTCGAATTGCCATTAGCTACCAAAAAGACATATCGAGAGCCACAACTAAATTTGGCTCCCCTAAAAACCAACACTACAAAAGAAGTTGGCATGTAGGTCATGTCATAGTACCTATCCATACAACGCAACAATAGGTGTCTTACTCTAGACCAACGTCCCAGTCTCTCTTAGCCCCTACTACGAAATCCCATCTACAGGTCATGTGCCTTATGGATTCCTTGTACCAATCGGTAGCCCTAAGTCGAACATACCAAAACCATATATATAAATGTTTTTAACCGCATATCTATGAATACATATATATAATATTCTGTGTATCTCCCAGTAGTCCTAGGTCAGACATATTAGAACTATGTATAAATATAGACATATATAACTCACATAAATTGTATGCAGGTACACACACACACACACACACACACACATATATATATATATAACCAGTCCAACAATATGGAACTAATAAACACATATCGTGCCTATTTACATACACAAAGGCAAACACAACCAAAGTAGCAAACCTATCTTATCAATATCAATAACAATTCACACATACACAAAAATGCATATTACTTAAATAACCAATCTAACAATCATATTTCCTTCGTATTAATTTATAGAAGTTTCTAACTTATTTTATAGAATAATATCCTCACTGAATCCATCATATTATAGCTCAATATCACTTAATTCTTCTATTAAAATTAAGTTTAACTATTGATAAGACCTCAAAATACTATATAACTCATGTATAATATATATATATATATATATATATATATGTATGTGTGTGTGTATCATGAACCATTTCATAGGGTTAAAAGTTAATAAATCACATTACTCCAATGTTCTGGATTTTATAATCTTAATCAAGTCCTATTAAATAATACATTATTTCTTTGAAATCTCAAACTTATCAAATCACCTTTATAGAAATTCACTGGTTAGTTCATTATTGATTTACACTATAATAAACCAATCCCAAGGCCAGATAAACTTTAAAGCTATTTTTAATAAAGGTTTAACCTGCCTAAATCATTATTTTAGCCTTATAGCTTATTTTAAAGGTCATACTTCTAATTTCCGATTAGTAATAAAACATATAATAATATTTCTATCACTGATATAACTACAAACTAGAATTCTATTTAATTCATAACAATGTTATAAATTAATATCAACTCTATCTAATTATATTCAATATGAATAGAACACAACATTTATATATATGGGATCTTAATCATTTTCCCCTACATCAGCAATAAAATATATGATAATATTTCTGTCACTGATCTAACTACAAATTGGAGTTTATTTAATTTATAATCACTTTATAAATTAATATCAACTCCATCTAATTCTATTCAATATGAATAGATCACCGTATTTATATATATGGGATCTTAATCAATTACCTGCATATCAGTAATAAAATATATAATAATATTTCTATCATTGACTTAAGTACAAATTAGAGTTTAATTAATTTATAATCACATTATAAATTTATATCAACTCCATCTACTTCTATTCAATACGAATAAAACACAATATTTATATATACAAAATATCAATCAATTATCCCGAATATTTATTCTAACCAATCCAAATCAATAGGGGAATAATTACATATATGTATACTGAAATTGATATATATATATATATATATATAATTCTACCTCTCGTGGGCAATATTTTTCAATATATATAATTACGGGAATTTATACTCAAATATGAATTCAAAGTTATAATTTTGCTCACCCAAACCATATATATCTAAGTGTTTGAATCTAGTCCAAGCATATACTGCATCATCATTATCTTATTACGAGTGCAAAGGGAAAGACCGCGTCTCGAATGGACCTCGTATGCAAGAGATACGAATTTTTTAAGACACGAGATAATCAATATATTAATTATTCTTTAATTAACAAACTAATTACCTTAAAATACTAACCCCTCTTCTTCCCTAATTCTCTATCTCCCTACCCTATACATGTACATGCACAAAGTCGTGCACGTTCACATCCCTCTCTCTCTCTCGAGCTATGGTTCACAAATCGACAAACGGCCGACTCCGCCGTGCTCCACTTCGCGCCTACTTCGCAACGCACTGGAATTTGCCATGTCCGAACCCCCTTCCCAAATCCGATCTTCTCTTCTCCTCGTCATTATTTCTATGTCGTGAATTACATAGGGGCACTGGTGCTTCAACCACTACCACCAAATGATGCACGCTGCAAAGAGAGGAACAATGGTGCACCTCGTTTCTCCAAAATCCCCCTTCATCTCCAAAAAATCCAACCCTAGCTGTCATCCAAAAGAGGTCGATCCTCCTAGTCGCCACTGTATCCTTAAATTTTGCAATGGATGTGATCCCCATCTCACCACGAGTCCAACAGATTCAACCCCGTCGCCTAACGTGGCCCGATGCTCTGGATTTAATCCAAGGAAGGAGGCCACGTTTTCTTTCCTTTTAAATGCAAGATATATTTTTATGGGAGGGTAAGAAAAGTATATCCAGGAAAAGTAGGATGTAAGAGGGAGTGTATGTGTATATATAAATAAATATATAAATATATATATTTTAATTAATTTCTCGAATAACTGCCATACGTTTCAAGGTCGTACGATCACATGATACATTGGATTGCCACAAAACTCATCATTGCACATCAACTCATTTTTCCAATCCCGATAGCATAAGTTTCGTTACCATCCAAGATAGTGCTTGCATATAATAATTTCTTGCATTTCGATATCATTTTGCCATCGGATCACTCAATTCCAAAAATTCTTCAATGGTACATCTCAAAATGAAGTCCTTATCATAGAACGCAGCCGTTAGTCGAGATCCCACTGGACCAACTACGCATGTAATTCTATAAATACTGGCAATACATAAATTGTAAAAATACTATGACTCTAAATATAGGGATATTTATATCCATCTTGATTCGTAATGTTGACCCAGACTCAATGGAAGTGGTCTCGAGTCCTAATCGCTCGTATGCAAAAAGTCATATATTTGGATCTTCAATTAATTAATGATTTAATATTTAAATTAATTATTTAAAGGTCATGTGGTTAAAAAATGTGGGCTGTTACAGGTAAAGCCTATGATTCTAGTCGTATGAAGTTTGGATGTCGGAATTCATGTCGATGATGAGATAATTGCTCAGGGAAGAAATAACAGATCTGGTCCGTGTGGAGCAATACTTTGGAACTTAGGCTACAGGACTTCGGGCCAAGCTTTGAGTTAGAGTAAGGAAGAAGTTCCATGAGCCAAAGTGAAAATTTGGCTAAGGATGGTGGTCGGTACCGATCACTTTTGATCGGTACCGAGTTGTTTTTTGGGGAATATAGGTAAAGCTTGGAGTTTGGGGAGCTTCGAGAATAAAGAATGGAGTTCTAGGCATGCCAAGAAGAAGTGGTTGGAAGGAAATTACTTAGCCAAATCCTGGCTAAGTAAATGTGAAGAGATTCATATCGGCATCAACCTCTTTTGGTCGATACCGATATGAAATTTTAGGGTAGGGTTTGTGAAATTTCCAAAGGGGAATGTGGGGGCTTTATAGGTCGTGTTAAAGGTGTTTATTTGCTCGCTTGGGATTCAATGGCGATGTGGTGGCATGATGAAGGATGATAGCTTCGGGACTTCCATAATGGTAACTTGATGGCGAATGGAGTTAGGTTTCGATGATGGAGGCTTGATGTTGAAAGGAGTCGTGAGAATGATTGTCCACAAAGGACAAGTTCTAGGAAGAGTGACCTATATATAGGACGTTTAATGGTCCTATCGTGAAAAGAAGGAATATGGAATGGATTTTTGAGAATAATGGAAACTAGATGGAGCAAGGAAAGGGCTCGGGTATGCGTGCTAAGGGATCGTTTATACATAGAGTGTTTTCTGATGTACTCGATAGTAGGGGTATTGTGAGGACGCTCATTCTGTACTTGGAAGGGATACCTCTGGTCAGTGGAATTGATCTGTATACCCTGGACCGGTGGAATGAGTCTAGTGTTAGGTTTGGGCTGTGAGCGAGTACATTGAAAACTAGGATTTATCCATTAATCCCTGGCAAAAGAATGGTCATACTAGTTATCACATACCCAGGGCACATTGAGTGATAGTGAGGATTGTTTGATGGATGTTATGTTTGCTTTGGTTGCTTTCTCCTATAGTCTATCACTCTAGGGATGCCACTTGAGATAGGTACTGTGGATAGAGATACTTGGGCACTTGTCATTGTACATAGGTTGCAGTACACCTTTATAATGTTTGTAGAATAGCATGTTATGTTCGTTATGTGCTAACTCTTTGGTTGTAGGGACATGTCCGGTATGGTTTATATTTCCTTATTCCTTACAATATCAACTTATATAATATTTTGAGATTTATTTATCACTCACACCAGATTGTTATCTGTAACAAGCTGGAAAATTAATAGAAATTTAATAAGAAAATTAAATTAAAATAAAACAAGGACTAAAAAAATTCACAAACATCCGAATTTGGCTACGAACTTACACCATAGTGTTTGCAGCGATTTTCTAGAAAATTTTCATATATAACGCTTCATAATCGGAGGTTATACGGCAAATTTACGGACGTTAGAAGAAGCGGAAAATAGAATAGAAACTTAAAGTTAATATTACACAAATTAACATGGGAACCGATCGACCCATGTAGGTCGAAGGTCGACCATTAGCGGTCGACCTAGGGATATAGGCGGTCGACCGTGAGCCTTGTAAAATCGAGCATTTGGTATTTCATGTGACGTTCTCGAATGGTGTAGATGGATTGCTTTGCGACCAAGGCTATGATGAATGAATTTATTGCTGAAAATATTCATTAAGCTAAATCTAATGGCCTAAACTATTTTGCAAACCCTATAAACGCTAGCCTAATCTAACCCTGTTCTCAAATAATAGTTTAATGTAACCAAACTATGCCAAATTTCTCCCTCTTCCCTAAACCCTAAAATTTCTTATAACCAAAATAAAATAAACCTAGAAGAATACAAGCAATTGGAGGTAGACGGAGCAAGCGGATCTAGCATTAGGAGGGGCGAATCTCAACAAGCAGATAGAAAGAGCTTAGGCTTGAGGGGGGTGGGAACAATATTAAGTAGGTGATTATTTACAGTTAAAATTGATCTATTCTCTATGATCTAGGATAATGGTAGAAACCCTAAATTGAAACATAACCTAGATAGAAATTGAAATTACTGTAGATTCCTAAACCTAATTTGATGCTAACACAACCCTCTTGTGATTAGATTGAAAACCCTAAATATGCAAAACCCTAAATTGGACAATCTAACATTGAAATTGAAACATTAACTGGTCAAATTGAAAATTAGGGATCACCGAGCACTGCTAACAACACAAATTAAATGTTAATCAATATTCGACAATTAAATTAACAAAAACCCTAATTTTAGTATACAACCGGTCGACCCTGACCCTCGATGGTCGACCGGTAGAAGTGTAAAATGCGCGGTTTGAACCTCAGCCTAAAGCCCAAGTTTATTAATAAACATATATATAAACCTTAATTGTTTGGGGGCCTATTTAAGGGCAATTAGATGTATGTTAGAAATTGTAGGGAAGCTAGTTCCCTAAAAGCGGACACTAGGTCATTTTGGTGTTGGGTAAATATTGTTTACCCAATTTGGGATCGAGTAATCAACTAGAGACGATATATTGTCGCAAATGGCACTCATAGAAGGTTCCACAATGGGCCTGCAGCACTGACGAGGATGCCTGATGGAGTGTTTCCGGCACAACGAGTCCTAGTATGCACAATTTCTAACGCACATGATACAGTTCAAATGGGGGATCCTGGAGCATGCAATAAGAGGACAACACTACGATTGAGAGGTGGAAGCGAATGAAGACGATTAGACGTACCGACAAGTCGGCATCATGGGTTCTTCCTCTCCAAGCATAGTGAGGGGGAATCAGTTCTCGGTAGCCCAGTGGTAGTGATATTAGTGGGAATTTAATCCTATAGTAGCCTAGTAGTGGTGTTTTCATGGTCAGTAGCCAAGGGGGCGGTGCTTCCACGTTTACTAGTGTTGTGGCGGTGTTTCCATGTTTTAATAGCCTAGTATCATTGTTTACATTGAGTAAGCTTTAAGATCGAAGGCCGATCGTTAGGTGTGATGTTCGATCCTTAGTTCGATCCATTGCAATAATCAACACAAATTATAGTGTAGGAAAGTATTAGACCATAACCTTAGGCAACAGACCTTTGGAATTCACGGACACTTGTAGCGCACGCTATGCCATGTAGAGTAGAGTTAAAGTTAATGGCTTATGATCATCACATATTAAACTTCTACTCATTCACCAGACTTTTGTCCGACCTATTCCCTCCTTTCCATTTTCCCCACCACGTGATAGTAGATTAATAGATGATTGGGCATAGTACGTGGAGAAAGGAGCTTCACGTTAAAGTTCTCATATTTTTTGTTGTTCATCGTGTAGTTACTTACTATATTAAAAGTCTATAAAACATATATTGGACTTCGAAATAGTGTATATGGCAAATAAAGTATTCTGATGACTATTTTTTGAAATGTCTATTTTTCAGTGCTTATATTTTAATTCCTTCCGCTATGAGATCTGAAAGTGTAGAATGTCTTAGAACATACCCTTATAATTATGCTCTACAATGTTTAAAAACCCAACAGCTTGTATTTGTTGGTATGACGCGAGTCTGAAAGTCACACTAGGCTTTGGATCGGTGTGTCGGGAAGTGCGAGTTGTTACATTTGGTATCAGAGCGAGGTTTAAGATTTCCTAGGATTTAGGTGCATATTGAGAGAACGTACTTGAAAAGTTTTGAATTTTTTTCCAAAAAAGTTTTCAGAAATGGAATTTTGAAAGGTATATATGTGTATGTATAGATAATTTTTTTTGAAGGTTTTACATATATATAAAAGTATAACAAGAAAGAATGACATCAAGTAATCTTGCCAAGAACTATCTTTGGGAAAGTTGAAAATAATTCACAATCACAGATAGTGAGAATGAGTACAAGTTTTAGAGGAATGGCTCTAGAAAGACAGCTAAGATTTCGAGCGTGAACATCCCTACATAGTTCCATCGGTATCTAAAGCGAGGAGATAAGATGATCCTAACCCGACTAAGGGAACGTAATTTTAATTTGTTGATATATGTATTAATACACAACACACTATGTATTTTGACTTATAAGGTAATTGTTGGCTTATCACTTATAAAGGCAGACAATTATGAGTCAGAATAAGTGTTAAGGTTATGGCAGTTGAGGTGAAAAATAAGCTTTTCACATTTATTGGAGTTTGCCCCATAAAGAAAGGCTAAGAGAGGTTTTATATACCAACTAAGTAGCAAGTAAATTATGGACTTAAGAATGAGTAAAGATGATTAGTACCAAGAGACCAATATAATAGGAATATAAGGTTGACAATAGAAAGAGGACTTTACAAATTAAAGGCGAATTTCCCAATTAAAGTAGAAACTCTATTCTCACATTGGAAATAGTCTCAAGTACTCCTATATATTTAAAAATATGGCTAGAGTATTTCAATATTGAAGATGGACACTATATTAGAAAATAAACTCTAGCTAACCATCTTTGAAATAAAAGACAGAAACCTTATGCACTTAAGCATTGTTATGTACAAGTAGGCTTAGGTAGTCGGGTTGTTATTGTCTACTCCGATTTAAGTGATAAACAACTGAAAATGTTTTCTAAAAGTTAGAAACTGTAGATGTCTGATATTTTAAATAGAAAAAAATATTGGTTATGATTTTATATAAACTAATTAGACAGACTTTATGGAAATTGTTTAAAAAGTAAAAGTAGAGAATTTGATAAAAAGTGGTTTTTCAAATAACCATTTTAAAGTTTTTGCTATGTCTTTTAGGCACATTGTTACGGTATTCCTCAATGTGCACTTTGCTTTTAATAATAGAACTTTTTGAAAAAAAAATCGAGGAGTATGTAAGATCCGACTTTTGAACTCTTTGTGTAAATAAGAAATGGTCAGTACTTGAAAGTGTCTTTTATCGATGTTTTTGTCAAACTCTAAAATAATAATAGTAATAAGTTAAAAATATCACATTTTCTTTAAAATTATGTTTTTGTGAAAAAAATTATGTATGAAACAAATTTTAAAATAGTGTATTTTATGTACGTTTTGCGAAGTTAAGCTCAACCCTTTTTGATAATTGAATTAAAGAAAAAAATCATGATCTTAATAATAAGCGAACGCTTGTTAAAGATAAAAAAGAGTTTTATAGTTTTAAAACCTACTAGTTTTAAGAAAATAAATTTAAAATCAAAGGTTTTGATTTAAAAGGGTAAAGTGAAAATAGTATGACTGTTACATAAACTTAAAAAAGGGAAGAAATAGATTGACGATATATAGGATTAAACAGCCCACTATGAAAGAATTTGACTACGGAATTTGGAATCCTTGAAATGGTTTTGACGGATAAAAAAAAGAAGGGAAAAGTGGAAATTTAGTGACATTTTCAATCAATGGTTGAACTGGAAGGACAGAGCACTAGGTTAAACTTTCTATAATAGTGAAGGGTGAGCACCACCTTGTATCTTTTCCCCAAGTATGGTTTGAATCGTAAAATATTTGCATGAGGAAGTTAGGAAAGTGTGATTTGGATAAAAAATATTTCTGAATACGAAAAGATTAAGCTGAGATGTTTTATTTTATTAAAGGATGTTGCAAATTAAAGAGGTTATTCAGTTTAAAGTGTAAAAAGGACCAAGTAGGGTCTAGTTCAATTCTTGTATGGTGAGTTAAGTGACAAAGGGGCAATTCATTGATTACATTAGGATATCTAATTTGGAATGATAAGTGGTGGTTCGGCACTATAACAGTAAGGTTGTGTAACACCCCATATATTTTATAACCTTATTTAAGATATTTATTTAGTTAAATTAAATTAAATAATGTGAAGATTAATAGGTTGAGATTTGATTAGTTGGAGGTAGTCGTGCCATGTTAAAGGGGTTAACTAGAATGAAATAACACTAGGTAGTGTGTTAGGAAATGAGAAGGGTATTTTGGGAAATAGCAAAACCTTATACCCTAAACCCTTAGGAAATGGGTAACTCACGTTCATTATTATCATTTCATTAAAAACGAAAATTTCTAAGGTCGGCCACCATTTCCAATCTCAAGAGAAGAAGTAAAGCTAGGATTCAAGAGGAAAGAAGAAATCAACTAATTCAACACTCAAAAATCTCATCTATAATCTCTAAAGCTAAGGTGAATAATTATTACATCCATAATACTTTTAGTTTTCGGTTTTGTGGTAAGATTTGAAATGTTTTTGCTATAATATTGCCATGTTGGATGTTTTAAGATATATATATTTATTGTTGGTGAATTTATAAATGTTTATTTGTGTTTCATGATATGTTTACCACAAAAACCCTATTTAATGACATCCGAATACCTTGAAAATTTAAACATAGGTCTGGAATAATATTTTAGAGATGATTTTGATTTTCATAATTTTTTGATTTATTATGAATTTTATATGAATTTTCGAATGAAGGAAATTGTTTATTGGGTTTTAAATTATTTTTGGCTGAAATAATAATTATTTGGGTTTGAAATTTTAATATGTTAGGCAATATATTAAAATATATTTTCTGGAATTTTTTCAGATTTTCCTAAGTCATTTTGAGGGATATATAAAATTATCTAAGGTATGAGACTTAAATGTTTTATATATTTATAAAGGAGAAGGGGCATTTTGCAAAATAAAACGATTTATTAATTCTGGTAACTGCGGCAGCACATTTCTGAAAAGCATTTTATTGACCAATGAAAATTTGACAGACAAAGGCAGGTTAGTTGAAAAGTTTCCAATCTAAGTTTAAAAACAAAAATCACTCTTTTTCCATGTTTCAACCCATACGGTTGAATACCTTCCATCCTAGACCCTTTGTCTCAGTCGAATGGTTAACTTTTGATAGGGTCAAAGTTCAATGCATAAGGTATCAAGTAATTGGTATGTAATGTATTCAATATAGCCGAAAGGTTCTAAGCCGAAAGTTTGATGGCCTAAAAGGTTGGAATATAATTGTTTTATAAGTGAAAAGCTTTTGCATTCTTTGCTTTTGAATTAGAACTTTCAACTTGGTCACTTCCGGCCAAGTCAAGATAACGAAAAGAAAGACTTTAAAACCTTCCGATGTAGTCGATAGGTTGTAGCTGTTAGCGCCATTACTTTGTTTTGAAACCTTCCGGCACAACCGAAGGGTTTCCACTGCTTTTATAAAGGTTTTTGTTTGGAACCTTCCGACCAAGCCGAAAGGTTTACTTGTTTTTAAAATTAGCCATTTCTCCAGTGCTTTTGAAGGGAAGCTTTCGACTTAGGTGGTTACCCTTGTTTCGTGAAATATATCCAAAGGCTTTCGAAAGGTTATTCAGGTGTTTTTGAAAGGTTTTTTTAATAAAGACAAAAGGTTTTTAATGAAGGTTTCCAGATTATTTAAAATTGAGCCAAGTATGCCTACGAAGGGTTTATGTTTTAAAAGGTTTTATGTATTCGAAGGGTTCTGTTTCAAAAGGTTTATTAGAAGTTTTCGAAAGGTTTCCGAAGGAAGGTTTTCCAAAGGTTTTTCTAATGCAATGACTTAAAGTGATTTTAAAGAAGGATGTCTAAGGTTTATAACTTCCGAAAGGATTGCTTTGAATAAATCGGAAAGGTTTTAGAGATGATTTCGAACAATTTAAACTTGGATTTTGAAGGAGGTGATTTCAAAGTATAGAAAGAGGTTCTTTCAAATGGTAAAGTGTTTTCATCAACTAAGTTTTGAGAAAAGGATATATATCTAACATGGTAATATGATTTGATTAAAGTACAAAGACTTATTTCTTTTCCTTGTTTGAAGTTTGATTTAAAGGTTTAAATCATTTTGAAGTTGTTTTCAGGGAAAATTATAGGAAGGGATCCTTAAGTATAAATGGCTCAGATATTAGAAAACCAGATGGGACTGGTATGGGGTCGCACCCTATACATTAGCTTTTAGCCCCAGCTAATTGTTGTCCAAAATTCCAGTGTATAGGTCTTGGTCACAGGTAGACTAAAATTATGATTACACAACGAAAGGAATATATGTTGTATACAGATAGGTTATTGGTAAGCCCGGAAAACCATTAGGCTCGGGAGAACCTGGGAGATGATTAAGTTAGGGACAGACCATTCAGAAGGGAGATATTTAACATATAGTTTAGGATAGACCGTCCTGATGGGAAATGTTAAACAGATAGAAAGGGATAAATAATCCTAAATATGAATATCTAATAGATGTTAGGTAAATTTTGATTATGTTGTTTGGTAGGACTGAGTCAGCCAAATGTTAAAAGTTATTTGTGTTGAACGGGTAGTTCATTATTACCTGATATTTATGTTGGTTTATATAATGTTTATTTTGTAGAATTTAACCATTGTGGATGCAGGTGCATAGTGTATGGTTATAAGAAAGGATTTGCAAAGATATGTTTTAAAAAGGATGTTAGTGAGAGGAAACCCGTTCCGCTAAGCGGCGTGGTCTCACTTAACATAATTAAACCGGGATGTATAGTATTATTCATATCAGGCTTTATGTTTGACTCAAAGTTTATGTTTTCCCCTTAAACTCTCGGGTACTCAAATTAATTTGAGTAGGTTGAGAGGTTAAGGATCTTTTCATGTTTTTAGAAAGTTGACGAATAAGCTACCGGAGGATGATGGAGGCAACATATAGTTATTTAGGATTTGCTGCTTTTATTTATGTTTAGATGATTTTCTGCTGTGTTATGATTTATTAGGTCTTATACGACCATTTAACTCTGATCAATCGAGGGGGTATCTTTATATACCGCTCTCGACGTAATTTGTAATAACTATGTTTAATCTGTGCCTGGGAAAACGTTTTGGGTTATGTGACGTAAATGTGGAACAAATTTTATATGGAAATGTAATGTAGTAATCTGTGATTTTGGAAATTTGTGTTTTGTTTCATATTCAAGTACTTCTGATATTATTGATACCATTAACATAGCCGTATTTAGTCGCCGGAAGCTAATACTATAGATGAATGCAGCATCTATAGCGCTTAGTTTTGGGCCTCTAGATAGGGGATGTTACAGCTTGGTATCAGAGCATGGTTTATGAAATACTTTAACTGAAAATGATTTGTGAAAACATAATCCATAGAAATTAGAGTTGAGATCAGGGTATGGGATAACGCTATAATAAAGTACTTGTATTTATATATATATAAGTATATGCTCTATCTTTAGACTCCTATCTTAATTAGGTTATTCATGTGTATCTCACGAGGTTTGAATATAGATATGGAGGGAGGAAGAAGCCGAGTGAATGTTGGAGGAGACAATACCACTACCAACGGAAATGCCCGACCAAACACAAGGAGAGGTCCTAGCCAGGCACAAGCTGAAAATGCTGGCGCAAGAGTTCCCCAAGTGGATATGGGGGCAATGTATCAATTCTTTGTGAATATGGTGCAAGCTGGAGTAGCAGCAGGTGTTGTTGGAGGAAACACTATGGGAGTAGGAGTTCAAGAAGTTCCTGCGGTCAATCAGTATGACAATTTGAGTAGAGATTACATTAGGCTCGGAGGGAAGCCATTCATTGGTATCGAGTACGAGCTTGTAGTAGAAAACTGGCTACTGCATTGTGAAAGGATTTTCGCTGATTTAGGGCTAAATGATGCGCAGAAAAGGAGGTTGGCCTCAAGACAGCTGCAGGGAGCTGCATTATTTTGGTGGAACATTGTCACTACCGGGGTAGATGAAGAGACCATTACTTGGGAGGAATTCAGAAGAAGGTTTTCAGAAAGGTTTATGTCTGTTATGGCGCAAGCTGCATTGGCAAGGAGGTTTGTAGAACTGGAGCAGGGAGATATGAGTATGTTAGAGTATACCAGGAAGTTCGAGGAACTAGCCCGATACGGGTATGCATTGGTCGATACTGTTATCAGTAGAAATGAGAAGTACATCAGTGGATTAAGGCCAGTATTGATAAGTGCTACTTTACCACACTTAAGAGACCCTGGTGATGTTGTGGTTGAGATGGAATCGAGGCAAGAAGAAGCATTGGCATGCCTTAGGAAGAAAGTGAAAGAAGCTCAGACGGGACAAGCCCAGAAGAGGAAATTTTTCAAAAGAAAGATTGTTCATAAGGAAGGGGCACAAAAGAAGAGTAAAGCTGAAGTAGTTTGTTACAACTGCAACAAGAAAGGACACTATGCCAATGGGTGTCGAGCCAGCAAGGGAAAAGGAAAGGAGGCTGGTAGGAAGAAAAATGTCAGATGCTTTAATTGCGATCAAGTGGGTCATTTCAAGAACAAGTGTCCAGAGCCACCAAAGGAAGGAAAGGGGCGAGTTTATGCTTTGGAGCCCACAACTGCAAAATCAATTGCTCAGGAAAAGGGAAAAGTTGTTTTAGGAGGCTCACTACAGATCCACGGTATGTCTATTAACGTCCTATTTGATATTGGGGCATCCCATTCTTTTATTTCTCGATGTCTGGTAGATAGACTTAACCTAGAACCCTCTTACTTAGTTACTTCCTTAAGGGTTTCTAATCTAATAGGAGGTTATGCAACACTTGGGATAAGGTGTGACCGTCTAGAATTTGATTTGTTAGGCCATACCTTTGATTGTTGTTTTCATGTATTTGACTTTGTGGGATTTGGGATTTTCGTGGGGATGGATTGGTTGAGTAGGTATGACGCTAGGATATTTTGCCAAGATAGGAAAATATCACTTAGACATCCAGATTGTAGTGATCAGATAATTTATGCTGTAGAGAACCCTAGTTGTGAGGTGAATGCTTTACTGGGTGTTATGGAGTTGGGGGATGAGTTGCTCGGGTCTTTGTAGTTAGAGAATTTGCCGATGTGTTTGAACCAGTCATTGGGCTGCCACCAAAACGAGCTATTGAGTTTCGGATTGATTTAGTGCCTGGAGCTGAACTGGTGAGTAGACCGCCGAGTAGGATGACACCTACAGAAATGAAAGAATTGAAGGTGCAGTTACTAGATCTGGAAGGCAAAAGTTTTATTAGGCCGAGTAGTTCACCATGGGGAGTTTCTGCTGTGTTTGCTAAAGAAGCCGGATGGATCGTTAAGGCTATGTGGATTATCGTAAGTTGAATGAGAAAACGATAAAGAACCAATATCCATTGCCGAGAATTAATGATTTGTTCGATCAATTGAGTGGAGCAAAGGTATTTTATCAGCTAGATTTGGCGATTGGATTTCATCAGCTTAGAGTGGCAGAGGATAGCATTCCTTTGACGACGTTTAGAACGAGATATGGATCGTACGAATGGTTAGTTATGTCGTTCGGACTAACTAATGCACTGGAATTCTTTGTAGATCTGATGAATAGGATTTTTCGAAAGCATTTGGATAAGTTTGTGTTGGTTTTCATTGATGACATTTTGATATACTCTAAGGATGAGAAGGAGCATGAAGTTCATCTCAGAGTCGTGCTTGAGACGTTGAGGGAGCATCAGTTGAAAGCTAAGTTTACAAAGTGACATTTTTGGAAGAAGGAAGTGAAGTTCCTGGGTTATGTCGTCTTTGAGAAAGGGTTGTCAGTAGATCCGACTAAGATTGAAGCAGTGAACAATTGGAAGAGACCTGAGACGGTGACCGAGATAAAGAGTTTCCTTGGATTGGCGGGATATTATCGGAGATTTATAAAAAAAAATTCGTGGATAGCAGCACCGATGACTAAGGTTACGCGAAAAGATGTGAAGTTCGTGTGGACTGATAAGTGTGAAGAAGCATTCTAGAGCTTGAAACACTTATTGACCCATGCACCGGTGTTAGTTGTTCTGGAGGGGAATCAAGATTTAGGTGTTTATACAGATGCGTGTGGAACGGGATTGGGAGCTGTGTTGATGCAAAGGAGTAAAATAATTGCTTACGCTTCTAGACAGCTAAGACCACATGAGGTTAGGTATCCAACGCATGACTTGGAGTTAGTTGCCATTATATTTTCTTTAAAGGTATGGAGGCATTATCTTTTGGGAGGGCGATTTGAGCTATATACTGATCATAAGCCGTTGAAGTATTTGTTCTCTTAGAAGGAGCTGAATATGAGACAACAGAGATGGTTGGAGTTTATTGCTGCCTATGATATGGGAATTGAGTACACACTCGAAAAAGGAAACAAGGTAGCAGATGCACTTAGTCGGAAACATCAGAACGCGGTATTGGCTATGATCACTGAGTGGAAAGACTTGGAAGCGTTATCGGATTGTAGTGTGCGGTATAGGTCCGAAGTAGGATTGAGTACAGGAAGTACTATATTGTCTTGTTTGGAAATCCGACCGGTAATGATTGAGAAGATATCTTCTAAGCAAGAGGAGGATCCAGTATTGGCTGAGCGGATCAGAAGGTTGAAGGAAGGAACGAAGAGCGATGACCTAAAAGATTTCAATCTTGACCATAATGGGTGGTTGAGAAAGAAAGGAAGATTATGTGTTCCAAATATAGGAGATATAAGGAAGGAGGTTTTGGATGAGTGTCATCGTTCGAAGTTCACTATCCACCCAAGAGGAACAAAGATGTATCAGAACATGAAGGAAATTTCTTCTAGGAAGGTATGAAGCGAGATATTGGATTGTGTGTTAAGCAGTGCTTGAATTGCCAACAGGCAAAGGCTGAACACCAGAAGCCAAGTGGATTGCTTCAACCATTAGAGGTTCCATTAAGGAAATAGGATTCAATCACCATGGATTTTATTGATGGGTTGCCGAGATCTAGAAGGGGAAACGAAAGCATATGGTTCATGTAGATAGACTGACTAAGAGTGCCCATTTTATTCTGGTAAAGTCAACAAGAACGACACCCGATTTGGCAAAGTTATTCATGAAGAATGTGGTTAGACTGCACATGATTCCTAGTAGTATTGTCAGTGATAGAGATTCTTTATTTACTAGTGAGTTCTGGAAAAGTCTACAAGAAGCATTAGGAACCAAGCTCAAAATGGGTACCGCTTACCATCCACAGACAGATGGACAAACATAAAGAGTTAACAAAGTCTTGGAAGATTTGTTAAGAGCTTGTTTATTAGATTTTGGGGGATCATGGGAAGACCATCTTCATCTAGTCGAGTTCTCGTATAACAATAGTTATCGGACTAGTATTGGGATGGCATCGTTTGAAGCATTGTATGGAAGATCTTGCAAGTCTCCCGTATGTTGGTTAGAGACCGGGGATAGATTAGTTCTTGGTCCGGATTTAGTGAAGGAAGCTGTGGAAAAGATTGAGTTGATTCGAGCTAGGATGAAGGAAGCTCAATCTAGGCAGAAAAGCTATGCAGATAAAAGAAGGAAGAATTTGGAATTTTCCATTGGAGATTATGTGTTCGTTAAGGTTTCGCCGATGAATGGTGTAATCAGATTTGGGAAGTTAGGGAAGTTAGCACCTAGGTTCATTGGTCCATTTTGTATTAATGAGAGGATTGGGAAACTCGCTTATAAAGTGGAGTTACCGGGTAGTTTGGCTGGAGTCCATAATGTTTTCCATGTTTCTCATCTTAGGAAATGTGTTAGAGACCCGGAGACTACTATAGCACCTACAGTATTAGAAGACATAGTAGTAGAACCAGATTTGAATATAGTTAGGAAACCGATTCAGAATATGGCTAGAGATGAGAAGAAATTGAGGAACAAGACAGTCAAGTTAGTAAAGGTCCAGTGGAGTAATGATGCTAGAGACTGTACTTGGGAAGTGGAGAGCAGGATTAGAGACTCTTACCCAAATTTATTTGATGGTATGTTTTACCTTTGATTGTTTTGGTGTGTACCTTATCATAATTTCGAGGATGAAATTCTTTAAGGTGGGGAGTCTGTAACACCCTATATATTTTATAACCTTATTTAAGATATTTAATTAGTTAGATTAAATAATGTGAAGGTTAATAGGTTGAGATTTGATTAGTTGGAGGAAGCCGTGCCATGTTAAAGGGGTTAACTAAAATGAAATAACACTAGGTAGTGTGTTAGGAAATGAGAAGGGTATTTTGGGAAATAGCAAAACCTTATACCCTAAACCCTTAGGAAATGGGTAACTCACGTTCATTATTCTCATTTCATTAAAAACGAAAATTTCTAGGGCCGACCACCATTTCCAATCTCAAGAGAAGAAGTAAGGCTAGGATTCAAGAGGAAAGAGGAAATCAACTAATTCAACACTCAAAAATATCGTCTATAATCTCTAAAGCTAAGGTGAATAATTATTACATCCCTAATACTTTTAGTTTTCGGTTTTGTGGTAAGATCCGAAATGTTTTTGCTATAATATTGCCATGTTGGATGTTTTAAGATATATATATTTATTGTTGGTGAATTTATAAATGTTTATTCATGTTTTATGATATGTTTACCATGAAAACCCTATTTAATGACATCCGAATACCTTGGAAATTTAAATATAGGTCTGGAATAATATTTTAGAGATGGGTTTTGATTTTCATAATTTTCCGATTTATTATGGATTTTATATGAATTTTCGAATGAAGGAAATTGTTTATTGGGTTTTAAATTATATTCGGTTGAAATAATAATTGTTTGGGTTTGAAATTTTAATATGTTAGGCAATATATTAAAATATATTTTCTGGAATTTTTCCAGAATTTTCCTAAGTCATTTTGAGTGATGTATAAAATTATTTAAGGTATGGGACTTAAATGTTTTATATATTTATAAAGGAGAAGGGGCATTTTGCAAAATAAAATGATTTATAAATTCTGGTAACTACGGTAGCACATTTCTAAAAAGCATTTTATTGACCAATGAAAATTTGAAAAACAAAGGCAGGTTAGTTGAAAAGTTTCCTTTCTAAGTTTAAAAACAAAAATCACACTTTTTTCATGTTTCAACCCATACGGCTGAATACCTTCCGTCCCAAACCCTTCGTCTCAGTCGAAAGGTTAACTTTTGATAAGGTCAAAGTTCAATGCATAAGGTATCAAGTAATTGGTATGTAATGAATTGAATATAGCCGAAAGGTTAATGGCCTAAAAGGTTGGAATATAATTGTTTATAAGTGAAAAGCTTTCGCCTACTTTGCTTTCGAATTAGAGCTTTCGACTTGGTTACTTCCAGCCAAGTCAAGATAATTAAAAGAAAGACTTTAAAACCTTCTGATGTAGTTGATAGGTTATAGCTGCTAGCGCCATTACTTTGTTTTGAAACCTTCCGGCACAACCGAAGGGTTTCCACTGCTTTTATAAAGGGTTTTGTTTGGAACCTTCCGACCAAGCCGAAAGGTTTACTTGTTTTTAAAATTAGCCATTTCTCCAATGCTTTTGAAGGGAAGCTTTCGACTTAGGTGGTTACCCTTGTTTCGTGAAATATAACCAAAGGCTTTCGAAAGGTTATTCAGGTGTTTTCGAAAGTTTGTTTTAATAAAGATGAAAGGTTTTAAATGAAGGTTTCTAGATTATTTAAAATTGAGCCCAGTATGCCTACGAAGGGTTCCTGTTTAAAAGGTTTTATGTATTCGAAGGGTTCTATTTCAAAAGGTTTATTAAAAGTTTTCAAAAGGTTTTCGAAGGAAGGTTTTCCAAAGGTTTTTCTAAGGCAACGACTTAAAGTGATTTTAAAGAAGGATGTCTAAGGTTTATAACTTCTGAAAGGATTGCTTTGAATAAATTTGAAAGGTTTTAGAGATGATTTCGAAAGGTTTAAACTTGGATTTTGAAGGAGGTAGTTTCAAAGTATTGAAAGAGGTTCTTTCAAATGGTAAAGTGTTTTCATCAACTAAGTTTTGAGAAAAGGATATATATCTAACATGGTAATATGATTTGAGTCAAGTACAAAAACTTATTTCTTTTCCTTGTTTGAAGTTTGATTTAATGGTTTAAATCATTTTGAAGTTGTTTTCATGGTAAATTTTGGGAGGGGATCCTTAAGTATAAATGGCTCAGATATTAGAAAACCAGATGGGATTGGTATGGGGTCGTGCCCTATACATTAGCTTATAGCCCCAGCTAATTGTTGTCCAAAATTCCAGTGTGTAGGGCTTGGTCACAGGTAGACTAAAATTATGATTACACACCGAAAGGAATATATGTTGTATACAGATATTTTATTGGTAAGCCCGGAAAACCATTAGGCTCGGGAGAACCTGTGAGATGATTAAGTTAGGGACAGACCGTCCAGAAGGGAGATATTTAACAAATAGTTTAGGACAGACCGTCCTGATGGGAAATGTTAAACAGATAGAAAGGGATAGATAATCCTAAATATGAATATCTAATAGATGTTGGGTAAATTTTGAGTATGTTGCCTGGTAGGCCCGAGTCAGCCAAATGTTAAAAGGTATTTGTGCTGAACGGGTAGTTCATTATTACCTGATATTTATGTTGGTTTACATAATGTTTATTTTGTAGAATTTAACCATTGTGGATGCAGGTGCATAGTGTATGGTTATAAGAAAGGATTTGCAAAGATATGTTTTAAAAAGGATGTTAGTGAGAGGAAACCCGTTCCGCTAAGCGGCGTGGTCTCAGTTAACATAATTAAACCGGAATGTATAGTATTATTCATACCAGGCTTTATGTCTGACTCGAAGTTTATATTTTCCCCTTAAACTCTCGGGTACTCAAAATTAGTTTGAGTAGGTTGAGAGGTTAAGGATCTTTTCAGGTTTTAAAAAGTTGACGAATAAGCTACCGGAGGATGCTGGAGGCAACAGATAGCTATTTAGGATTTGCTGCTTTTATTTATGTTCAGATGATTTTCCACCGTGTTATGATGTATTAGGTCTTATATGACCATTTGACTCTGATCAATCGAGGGGGTATCTTCATATACCACTCTCAACGTAATTTGTAATAACTATATTTAATTTGTGCCTGGGAAAACGTTTTGGGTTATGTGATGTGAATGTGGAACAAAATTTATATGGAAATGTAATGAAGTAATCTGTGATTTTGGAAATCTGTGTTTTGTTTCATATTCAAGTACTTCTGATATTATTGATACCATTAACATAGCCGTATTTAGTCGCCGGAAGCTAATACTATAGATGACTGCAACATCTGTAGCGCTTAGTTTTGAGCCTCTAGATAGGGGATGTTACAGGTTGGTACCTTATAGGTAAGTATAGGATACTCGTAGGCTACAAGCAGACCAGGTATTATGTTGTTTCACTGGAGGCTACAGGAGGACCAGGTTGACATAAGTGGGATGTCATATTAGTGGGATAGCAGTCCCCATAGTAGCAATATGCAGTGGTGTTAGTGGAAACTGGTTTCCACAGTAGCCTATTGATGGTGTTACTCTATTGGGTTCTATCATTGTAGATGTGTTCCACGTATGCGCAAGTAAACCTTGGAATTATATGGTTAGAAATTTTCTCATATTTGAATTCGAAAAATGTAGGGTGGTAATAGTCCTTGAACTTATAAATCATGCGATAGTTCCAGATTTGTGGATTTGAAGGACGTGTGCAAGTAAAATATAAGTTAAGCCATCAAGGTAAATTGATTGGGATTTAGATGATCCCGGATTTTGTTGGATAATTGAAATGGGTTAGTAGACATAACCGAAAGCAGTGACAAAAATTGGAAATGGAATTTAAGTAGTATTTTAATTCATTGGAATGTAAAGGGTTGCAATGTAAATTCCTATGGATTATTAAGTTCATATTTATAAATAAAAAAGTATCGTTTGAATTAACAAGGAATACGCCCAAGAAGAAAGAGATGTATAAAATAAGGAGATTTACCTTTTTATACTGTTTATTTCAATAATTATGAAAAAGATTGTTCCTTATAATTCCAAGTGTAACATAAATTCTCCTTTTGGGATAAGATATAGAAATTTACATTATAAACCTATCCTTTAGGAGAGATGTAGTTCCAATGCATTAAAATACAGAAATCTTTAAGTATAAACTAAAGTATTGGTCATCGTGTTTGTTGGAATATAATGGCAGAGCATCATTCCATATTGAGTTATCTCAACCGTGAAATAAATAGAATAAAGTGACAAGAGGTCGCATTTGGTAAATAAGTCTCATTTATGGGAGAACGTTAAGAAATGGTAAGAGTTTTGGAAGTTCAAACCAAAAGAGGTATTCTAGATAAAGTTATAATCAAGGTTTTACAAGGAGTGGTTAATTCAAGAATTTTGGTCTCCATCAATAAAACGATACCGTTATTCACACGCACTGGGAATGCGAAGGTGATATTTATAGAAAACGAGATCAAGAAATTTTCTTAAGATTTGAAGGAAGAGATAAAAAGGATTCTTCTCAACAATCCATCGGATTGGAAGAAGACTATTTACTTAAGGAAATTCATGGAAGACTAACTTAGAATACAGAGTTGTGTGCATATCAGTTTCACACGAACAAAGTACCATTTAGATGATTTTTACCAGTGCTAAAGTGATTCTAAGTTATGACTTCAATTAATTTTGGGACTTTTATTGTTAAGGTTGAATGGAAAGATAGACCAAACTTTCACTTGTAGAACTTAGGATGGATCCCTATATACTCTAAACATGATAACTAAGTACCACGAGTTTAAAGGATTGGAGAAATGTAACACCCCCATCTTGATACCCAATGCTAAGTGCTATAGATGTTGCAGTCATCTATAGTATTTAACTTTCATTGATAAAATACGGTAGTGTTAATGGTATCTATAATATCAGAGGCACATGAATATGAAATAAAATTACAGATTTCAAAAACAACTTCTGATTACATTTCAAATAAATATTTCATATTCAATTACATAATCCCAAAATGATTCCCAGGTTTCGATCAAATATAATTATTATAAATTACGCCAAGAGCGGCATATGAAGATGCCCCTTTGGATGATCAGAGTACTAGATAGACATATCAGTTATAAATACATCGCAGCGGAAATAATATTAATAGCTCTTACATAGCTTTCTTTGCATCCTACACGTCTTCGAAAGCTTATTCATCCAACCTACTAACCCAGAAAAGACCTTAACTCTCAATCTAGTCAAATTAATTTTAAGCGCTCGAGAGTTTAAGGGGAAAACATAAACTTAGAGTCAGACATAAAGCCTGGTGTGAATAATACTATTACATCCCGGTTCACTGATATTAAGTGAGACCACCCCGCTTAGCGGAACGGGTTTCCCCTCGCTAATATCCTTTTAAAAGCATATCTTTTACAAATCAAAATCTTGCAATCAAACTGATTATGACAGCTAGAGCAATAACATATATGCATATAAATTAGGTAAACAATGGACTATTTGTCCACACTATAGTTTCATCTGGATAACTATTAACCATTGCCCGACTCAGGCCTACGAGACATAATCAATAATCTAACTTCTGTTAGACATAATACTGGGCCATCTACCCTTAACTATCTTCTTCTAGGGTCAACGGATCCTAATGGTTTTGCGGGCTCACCAATAACCAATCTTTACTCTGTATATTCCCTTCTGTGTGTAACATAATTTTAGTCCCATATGTGACAAAGCCCTACACACTGCAATTTTGGACTTATTTTAGATGGGGTTATTAACTAAAGTATGGGCTTGACCCTACACTAGTCTCATCTGGTCTTTTAATGCCTGGGTCATACACTTAATGTGAATTACCCCATCCAATTTTCCTTAAAAACATTTCTTTCAAAACGATCTAACCCTTTTTATATCATACTTAAACAAAGAAAATATGCTCTTTGCTTTACTCAAAATTCTCATGCCATGATATATGCTTTACACAAAACAATGTTGATAAAATCCAATCAATGGGATTATCTATCCCTCCAAAATAAGTTAAAGCCTCTTTTAAACTTAGAAAACTTTAGGCCATGAAGCCAAAGCAATACCTTTGAAACCCTTGTTTAAAACCTTAAACAAAATACCTTTCGAAAGCATTACTTAAAACCTTAGACATCCTCCTTCAAAACCATTTAAACTTATTTTTCGAAAGCATTAGAACTTTCCTTTTGAAATACTCGAAACATTCACGATAAACATTTCGAAAGCGTTGAGATCAAGTAAAGGGTTGCGGAAACATTGCTTTGAAACCATTTGAAATTATTCTTTTCGAAATCTCTGGGTTTAACATTTAATATGACCATTGGGTCAAAGAAAACAGAAGCCAAAGTATCCCTTTCGAAAGCTTTAATCTAAGCAAAAGAGTTGGGGAAGAGGATGGCTTCGACACCCACCCTTACGAAACCGTTGCCTCCGAAACCATTTAAAAGCAGCTACATGACCCTTTCGAAAGAATTTCGAAGGAGGTTTCAAAGTAAAAAGGCGAAAGCACCCCTTTCGAATACATTGTGATTCGAAAGGTATGAATGTGGCAGCTGGGTATCAAATAAGTTCAAATGCGGCTATCCTTTCAAAAGCTTCTTTTAAAACAAAAGCAAGCCGGAACTCTTTCAAAAGCTTCTTTCTAAAAACAAAGGCAAGTGGCAACTTGTTCGAAAGCTTCTTTAAAAACAAAGGTAAGTTGATTAATTCGAAAGCTAATTAGAGTGGCTTTAATCGCTTTGAATGCATGCCTTCGACACTGTCCCTTCCTCCTTTCTCCAATACACTACATACCAATTGCTTGATATCATGTGCATTGGTTTCGAATAGGTGCGAAAGGTCTAACTGGGATGGGTGATGGAAGCAAGCTAAGGAAGTGGCAAAGTTGTAATTCGAAACAAAACAGATTTATTACCTTTCAAATAATTCATTTTTACCTAACATGCCTAATTTGTCAAAATATGATTGGTTGCTATTTCTTTATCAAATTCCTTTTCTAAAAAGGCTGCCGAATTCAAAATTTACAATTTAAAACATTTTAAGCAAATAAGCCCTTCTCCTTGATATAACATATAAAACATTTAAGTCCCTTAACTTAAATAATTCTATAACCATAGTAAAATACTTAGGAAAATTCCCCAAAAATCATAAAATTCACTTTTAATATGTTTTCTAACATATATAAATTTCAGACCCAAAATTATTACATAATTGCCTTAAAATAATTTAAACCCAATATTAACTATTTTCTCTCATAGAAAATTCATAATAAATCCACAATTACTTAAAAAATTATAAAACTTGAAACCCACTTCTATAATAATGTTTTTGATCATATATCAAAAACACAACTCATTTGGATGTCATTTAATAGGTTTTCTAATATAAACATATCATAAAATCCATATAAAATCATATAAATCATCAACAAGAATATATATCTATTTAAACAACCATAACATGGCATGTTACTTGCAAAATACTTCGGACATAATCATGAAACCGGAATCAATATCAAAAATGAGATGTAAATCAATTATTCACCTTGGCTTGGTGTTAAGAAGGTTGAGATTTGCCCTTTGATTAATTTCTTCAAGCTTTCTACTTGATTCCTAGCTTATCTTCCTTTTGATTCCTCTTAATGGTGGTCGACCGAGCTCTTAGGGTTTTAATTTTTTTATGAATGTTAGAATGAATAAGGAATGGAGAATGGAAGGGTTTAGGGTATTAGAATGAAGGATGTACCCATTTTACCCTTATAATATTCCTCATACTTTCCTATTTTCAATTCTATTTTGCTTATATATTCATTAAGGCACGACCCCTTATTAATTAACAAATCTCAATCCCTTAACTATTAACATTATTTTATTTAATTTATTCAATTAAATGTTCTAAATAATGTTACTCAAAATTAGGGTCATTACAGGCTCCCCTCCTTAAAAAAATTCATCCTCAAAATTGCGATAAAGTACTCACAACAATCAAACATAAAGGTAAAACATACCATGAAGTAAATTAGGATAAGTATCTCTAATCCTGCTCCAGGTTTCCCATGTACAGTCTCTCTCATCGTCACTCCATTGGGCTTTGATTAATCTGGTTATCTTGTTCCTTAGTCTCTTCTCATCTCTCGTAGCTATACAAACTGGTTTTCTAACTATAGTCATATCCGGTTCCACTACTAGATCCTCTAACATAGTGGTGTAATAGTAATTTCTGGATCTCGAATACACTTTCTTAGATGAGAAATATGAAATACATTGTGGACTCCTGCCAAACTATTAGGTAACTCTACTCTATATGCGAGTTTCCCGATTCTTTCTATAATAGGAAATGGTCCAACGAATCTTGGTGCCAATTTTCCTGATTTTCCAAATCTGATTACACCTTTCATCGGTGACACCCTAACGAAAACATGATCTCCAACCGAGAACTCTAAGTCTTTCCATCTTTTATCAGCATAACCCTTCTGCCTAGACTGAGCTTCCTTCATCCTAGCTCAAATTAACTCAATCTTTTCTACAGCTTCTTTAACCAAATCCAGACCAAGAATTAATCTATCTTCGGTCTCTAACCAACAAACTGGAGATTTGTATAGCCTTCCATATAAAGCTTCAAATGGTTCCATCCCTATCCTAGTCTGATAACTGTTGTTATACGAAAACTCGACTAATGTGTAGATGGTCTTCCCATGATCCTCCAAAATCTAGCATGCAAGCTCTTAACAAATCCACTATGACTTTGTTAACTCTCTCTGTTTGCCCATCTGTCTACAGATGGTAAGCGGTACTCACCTTGGGCTTAGTACCTAAAGTCTCCCATAGACTCTTCCAGAACTCACTAGTGAATAAGGAATCTCTGTCACTTACTATACTAGGAATTCCATGCAGTCTAACTATATTCTCCATGAATAACTTAGCTAAATCTGGTGCTGTCCTGGTCGACTTAACGGGTATAAAGTGCGCACTCTTTGTCAATCTATCCATTATAACCCATATACTCTCATTTCCTCTATTCGACCTTGGCAACCCATCTATGAAATCCATTAAGACAAAATCCCATTTCCAGACCGGAATATCTAAAGGCTGAAGTAACCCACTCGATTTCTGATGTTCGGCTTTTACCTGTTGATAGTTTAAACACTGCCTCACCCATAACCCTACATCTCTCTTCATACCTTCCCAGAAGAAACTCCTTTTCATATCTTTATACATCTTAGTTCCTCCTGGATGAATAGTGAACTTCGAACGATGACATTCTCTAAGAACTTCCTTCCTAATGTTTCCCACATTCGGAACACATAGCCTTCCTTTCTTCCTTAACCACCCATTCTGGTCAAGAATGAAATCTTTCAAGTCATCGCTCTATGTTCCATTCCTTAACTTTCTGATCCGTTCGGCTAATAATGGATCCTCTCCTTGTTTAGAAGTAATCCTTTCAATCATCACTGGTCGAACTTCTAAACACGACAACATGGCGGTTTCTCGACTGGAACTAGCCTCGGATTTCCATTGTATTCCGCATGTAGTCAATGCTTCTAAATCTTTCCATTCAACTATCATTACCAATACTGCATTCTGATGTTTTTTGCTAAGTGCGTCTGCAACCTTATTGCCTTTTCTCAGTGTATATTCAATACCAAAGTCATAAGCGGCTAAAAACTCTAGCCACCTCTCCTGTCTCATATTCAACTCCTTTTGAGAGAATAAATATCTTAGTCACTTATGATCCGCATATAACTCGAATCTTTCTCCCAAAAGGTAATGTCTCCACACCTTCAACGCGAAAATCACTGCATCTAATTTCAAATCATGTGTTGGGTACCTAACTTCATGCGGTCTGAGCTGTCGGGAAGCATAGGCAATTACTTTACCTTTTTGCATTAACACAACTCCTAACCTTGTTCCACATGCATTTGTATACACCATTAAGTCCTGATTCCCCTTTGGAACAACTCACACAGATGCATTAGTTAATAAATGTTTCAGTTTCTGGAATGCCTCCTCACACTTATCAGTCCAGACAAACTTCACATCTTTCCAAGTTAGCTTAGTCATTGGTGCAGCTATCCATGGGAAATCCTTAATGAATCTTTGATAATAACCAGCTAATTCGAGAAAACTCTTTACTTAGTCACTGCCTCGGGTCTTTTTCAATTATTAACTGCCTTGATCTTAGCCAGATCTACTGACAATCCTTTTTCTGAGACAACGTGACCAAGAAACTTCACTTCCTTCTTCCAGAAATGACATTTTAGAAATTTTGCTTTTAGTTGATGCTGCCGCAGTGTCTCAAGCACCACTCTAAGATGAACTTCATGCTCTCTTTCATCCTTAGAATATATCAAAATTTTGTCTATGAATACTAACACGAATTTGTCCAAATGTTCTTGGAAGATTCTATTCATCAAGTCCATGAAAAATGCTGGTGCATTAGTTGGTCCGAATGGCATCACTAACCATTCGTACGATCATACCTTGTCCTAAACGCCGTCAAAGGAATACTATCCTCTGCTACTCGAAGCTGATGGAACCCTATTGCCAAATTCAACTGAGAAAATACTTTGGCTCCATTCAACTAGTTGAATAAATCGTCAATACTAAGTAATGGATATCGATTTTTTATCGTCTTCTCGTTCAACTTACGATAATCGATACACAACCTTAACGATCCGTCCGGCTTTCTCGCAAACACTACGGCTGCTCCCCAAGGCGAACTGCTTAGTCTGTTAAAATTTTTACCTTCTAATCACCAACTATATCTTTAACTCCTTCATATCGGTAGGTGTCATTCTACTTGGTGGTCTACTTACAGTCTCTGCTCCTGGTATTCAATCTATCTGAAACTCAATGGCTCGTTTCGGCAGTATTCCTATCATAGGCTCAAAGACATCTACGAATTCTCTAACAACGAAAACTCGATTCAACTCGTCTTTTGCCTCCATAACACCCAACAAAGCATTAACCTCAAAACTAGGGTTTTCTACGGAGTATATAATCCGATCACTACAACTAGGGTGTCTAAGTGTTATTTTCCTATCAAGGCAAAATATCCTAGCATCATATTCACTTAACCAATCCATAGCCAAAATAATTTCAAACCCTACGAAATCAAATATACGCAAACCGCAAGTAAATATATGGTCTAACAACTCAAACTCTAAGTGGTCGCATCTCAACCCAAGAGTCTCATACCCTCCTATTGGATTCACAACCCTAAAGGATGTAACTATGTAGGGAGGTTCTAGGTTAAGCTTATCTATCAAACAATGAGATATAGAAGAATGTGATGCACCAGTATCAAATAGAACTCTAACTGATACACCATGAATCAAAAGTGTACCTCCCAACATAGCTTTTCCTTTCTCCTCTGTTGTTGGTCTTGAGGTAGCTGGTTCCAATGCAAACACATTACCTTTTCTATCCTTGATCAGTTCCTTGCACCGATTCTTATAATGTCCAATCTAATCACAGTTGAAGCATCTCACTTATTTCTTGTCAGCAACCTTCTTCCCTTTGCCTGTCCAGCACTCATGAGCGAAATGTCCATTCTTGTCGCACTTATAGCAAACTACTTCGGCCTTCCCTTTCTTGGCGGCTCCTCCTTTCTGAGGGCCTTTCTTATGGAAAAACTTTCTCTTCTAGTTCTGTCCACTTTGAGTTTCCCTTGCTTTGTTACTATCATGGAAAGTGAGCATCTCTTCATGCCTCAAAGCCATCTCAACAACTACATCACACAGATCCCTAATATGTGGCGAAGTTGCTTTAGCAAGCTTAGGTTTCAATCCGCAGATGAACTTCTCATTCCTTTTGATAACGGTATCTACCGTACCATACCCATATCTTGATAACTCCTCAAATCTGGTAGCATATTCAAGCATTGTCGTGTCTTCCTACACCAACTCAACAAACTTCCTGAGCAGAGATGACTTGGCGACCTCTGACAGAATCTTTCCTCAAATATACTTTTGAATTCTACCCAAGTCATGGTTTCCTCATTTATTCCTACAGTGACACTGTTCCACTAGTACAGTGCTGCTCCTTGCAACTGTCTGGATGTCAATCTTCTTTTTTGCTCATCATTTAGTCCCAAATCAACAAAGATTCCTTCACAATGAAGCAACCAATTCTCTACTTCTATTGCATCCTCGATCCCGATGAATGGATTTCCTCCAAGCCTAACATAGTCTCTGTTTAGTACTGCATAGTTATTGACTACCAGAGCTTCCTGATTTCCTTCTCCTGCATTTCCTCCAACTAATCCCGTAGCAGCTCCAGTTTGCATTAGGTTGACAAAGAACTGATACATAGCTCCCATATCAACTTGCGGCGCTCCAGCACCCACATTAGCAGCTTATGCCCGACCTTGATTCCTTCTAGTATTTGGTCTAGCATTTTCATTAGTTGTGGTGCTTCTCCACCAAGGTTAACACTTCCATTCCTAGCATTCATATCATACTTCCTTAAAATATACATTCAAGCCTTCATAAAATACAGAAGAATAGCCTAATAGAGATAGGAGAATAGAGATAAAGCGTCTACTTATATATAGCAAATACAAGTACGTTACTATAGTGTTATCCCATACCCCAATCTTTTCTCTAATTCCTTAGGATTATGTTTTCAGAATCATTTTTAAGTTTATTTTTTTTAAGTTTTCATAAACCTATGCTATAATACCAAGTTGTAACAACCTCTATCTTGAGGCCTAAATCTAAGTGCTACAGAAGTTGCAGTCATCTATAGTATTTAACTTTCGGTGACAAAATACGGTAATGTTAATGGTATCAATAATATCATAGGCACATGTCACAGATTTCAGAAAACACTTTTCTGATTACATTTCAAATCAATATTTCATATTCAGTTACATAATCCCAAAACGATTCCCAGGTTTCGATCAAATACAATTATTACAAATTATGCCAAGAGCGACATATGAAGATGCCCTCTTAGATGATCAGAGTACTAGATAGACATATCAGTCATAAATACATCACAATGGAAATAACACTAAATAGCTCCTACGTAGTTAGCTGTTCGTCGATAGAAATTCTATTGGTTTAGAAAACCGTCGAACGAATTTAAAATTAAAATAACCGCAAGCGCACGGCGTACACTTGTAGTACGTGGCGAATACGGGTCGATCCGCAGGGAATTGATGATTTTAAAATTCTATTCAATAAAATTAAACCAAAGTCGAGTGAGAGTTAAGCTAGAAAATTAGAAAATTAGCTAACTAACTAAAAGAAAAGAGATGCAAATACAAGGGTTAAATGACAATTTAGAGAATAAATCCACTCTCTAGATCATGTAGTTCAACACATATGAAATCATGATCTCTCTTTTTTGGTCATTAGTGCTTTAATTGATGTGCTTATCATAAGTATGACATATTTGTGCTATTGATTAGCCAACATAAGCCATCAAACTATAACACACCCCTTAAACCACTTACTAACTTTCATGAAATTTGACAATGAAAATGAAATCTATTTTAAGTATGGCCTATTAACTATTGATTAGAAATATAGACCATCAAATTTTAATTTCAAATCACTTTCTTTTGCCATAATCATATTTTGATGAAGAGGCAATTAGTGTTAGTGATTGTTTAAGCATAGCCTATTTGATGTCAACAATATAAGCTATCAAATTCAAGGCAAAAACAACAATTAAACCACTTCAATCATCATCATTAAGCACAAAAAGAGAGCATGAATTAACAAATAGTTGAAGCTACATAATTAGAGAGCTTCATTACCCATAAATTGAAGGGGTTTAGCCTCTAATATTTGTCATTTTATTAACAAATGTAGCTAGCAACATGAAAGCAAAAAGAAAGGAAAATGAAAGCTAATGGAAAAGAGAAGCTAATTAACAAGAATTAAAACTAATCTACTTTGCATGAATGTAAATCTACACTACTAACATGAAAGGAAAATAAACAAGAGAAGAAAAGAGCAATGTATTAAAGTTGCATAAAAATTACATAAAAGAAATGGCTAAGTAGCCATGAAAAGAAAAGAGAAGAGCTTGTTTATTTGTGAGCCTAAACTAAACTAAAAAGAGACTAAGGGAAAGAGGGAGGTTACATGAACATAATGGGTTATTTATACAAGCATGAAACCCTAATCCATAATTTGGGGAATGCCCAAACTACCCCTTAGGAAGTGTGGTGGCTAAGTAACCATTAGCATCCATTAATCATCATTTAAGTGTACATGAAGCCATTAATTCCATAAGCATGTGCATTAGCCTCTAATGTGTACATTAAGGTAGGTGGGTAGGTGGGGTCCTCCATGATCTTCACATTGAATTATTTCCATCTTCATTCCTTTGTGTTCTTTTTGTGCATGCATATCTTCTTCATGAAACCACTTGTAATGGAAATCAAATTCCTACAAAATAGTATGGAAATTTCTAATTAAATTTTCTCAAGTTAATTTATGCAGAAAGAATGACTATTTTGCCCTTGGATGAAGATGAATATGTGACAATTTTGAATTAATATGGATTTTGATTAAAATAAGTTAAAATACCCAATATGATCATTTATTTGAATTAATTAGATTAAATATAATGGTAAAAATATGCACATTTACGTGCATATCATTAGCTTTGACTCCTGCATGACTTCGGAAACTTATTCGTCCAACCTACTAACCCTGAGAAGACCTTAACTCTCAGTCTACTCAAATTAATTTTGAGTACCCGAGAGTTTAAGGGGAAAACATAAACTTCGGATAAGACATAAAGCTTGGTGTGAATAATATTATTACATCCCGGTTTACTGATATTAAGTGAGACCACGCCCTTTAGCGGAACGGGTTTCCCCTCACTAATATCCTTTTAAAAGCATATCTTTTACAAATCGAAATCCTACAATCAAACTAATTATGACAGCTAGAGCAATAACATATAAGCATATAAATTAGGTAATCAATGGACTATCTGTCCACACTATAGTTTCAACTGGCTAACTATCAACCATTGGCTGAGTCGGGCCTACCAGACATAATCAATAATCTAACTTATATTAGACACAATATTGGGCCATCTGCCCTTGACTATCTTCTTCTAGGGTCAACTGATCCTAATGGTTTTACGAGCTCACCAATAACCTATCTTTACTCTGTATATTCCCTTCTGTGTGCAACACCATTTTAGTCCCATATGTGACAAAGCCCTACACACTTGAATTTTGGACTTATTTTAGCTAGGGGTTATTAGCTAAAGTATAGGGCGTGACCCTACACCAGTCCCATCCGGTCTTTTAATATTTGAGTCATACACTTAGGGTTAACTACCCCATCCAATTTTTCTTGAAAACATTTCTTTCAAAATGTTCTAACCCTTTTTAAATCATACTTAAACAAGGAAAATATGCTCTTTGCTTTACTCAAAATTCCCATGCCATGATATATGCTTTACATAAAACAACGCTAATGAAATCTAATCAATGGGATTATCTATCCTTTCAAAATAAGTTAAAGCCTCTTTTAAAATTAGAAAACTTTAGGCCATGAAGCCAAAGCAATACCTTCGAAACCCTTGTTTAAAACCTTAAACACTACCTTTCAAAATCATTGACAAGAACCCTTTCGAAAGCATTTCGAAAGCATTACTTAAAACCTTAGACATCCTCCTTCAAAACCATTTAAACTTATTTTTCGAAATCCGAAACATTCACAATATACCTTTCGAAAGCATTGAGCTCAAGTAAAGGGTTGTGGAAACATTGCTTTGAAACCATTTAAAATTATTCCTTTCGAAACCTCTGGGTTTAACATTTAATATAACCATTGGGTCAAAGAAAACAAATGCCAAAGTATCCCTTTCGAAATCTTTAATCCAAGCAAAAGAGTCGGGGAAGAGGATGGCTTCGAAACCACCCTTTCGAAACCGTTGCCTTCGAAACCATTTAAAAGTGGTTACATGACCCTTTCGAAAGCATTGATAAGGCGGCTTCAAAGTAAAACGACGAAAGCACCCCTTTCGAATACATTGTGATTCGAAAGGTATGAATGTGGCAGCTAGGTATCGAATAGGTTCAAATGTGGCTATCCTTTCGAAAGCTTCTTTAAAAACAAAATCAAGCGGCAACTCTTTCAAAAGCTTCTTTCAAGAAACAAAGGAAAATGGAAACTTGTTTGAAAGCTTCTTTTAAAACAAAGGTAAGTTGATTGATTCGAAAGCTAATTAGAGTGGCTTCAACCCCTTCGAATGCATGCCTTCGACACAGTACCTACCGCCTTTCTCCAATACACTACATACCAATTGCTTGATATCATGTGCATTGGTTTCGAATAGGTGCAAAAGGTCTTACTGGGCAGGGTGAAAAAAGCAAGCTAAGGAAGTGGTGAATTTGTAATTCAAAATAAAACTGGTTTATTGCCTTTCAAAATAATTCAATTTTACCTAACATGCCTAATTTGTCAAAATATGATTGTTTGTCATTTCTTTATCCAACTCCTTTTCTAAAAAAGCTACCGAATTCAAAATTTACAATTTAAAACATTTTCAGCAAATAAGCCTTTCTCCTTGATATAAAATATAAAACATTAAAGTCTCTTAACTTAGATAATTTTATAACCATAGTAAAATACTTAGGAAAATTCTCCAAAAATCACAACAACTCACTTTTAATATATTTTCTAACATATATAAATTTCAGACCCAAAATCATTATATAATTGCCTTAAATAATTTAAACCCAATATTAACTATTTTCTCCCACAGAAAATTCATAATATATAGAAAAAGCAACTCATTTAGATGTCATTTAATAGGTTCTCTAATCTAAACATATCATAAAATCCATATAAAATCATATAAATCATCAACAAGCATATATATCTATTTAAACAACCATAACATGGCATGTTACTTACAAAATACTTTGAACATAATCATGAAACCGAAATCATATAAAAAATGAGATGTAAATATATTATTCACCTTGATTTGGTGTTAAGAAGGTTGAGTTTTTCCCTTTGATTAATTTCTTCAAGCTTTCTACTTGATTCCTAGCTTATCTTCCTTTTGATTCCTCTTAATAGTGGGCGGGCGAGCTCTTAGGGTTTTAATTTTGTTTGTGAATGTTAGAATGAATAAGGAATGAAGAATGGAAGGGTTTAGGGTATTTGAATAAAGGATGTTTCCCTTTTACCTTTATCTTATTCCTCCTACTTATCTATTTTCAATTCTTTTTTCCTTATATATTCATTAAGGCACGACCCCTTATTAATTAACAAATCTCAATCTCTTAACTATTAACATTATTTTATTTAATTTATCCAATTAAATGTTCTAAATAATGTTACACAAAATTAGGGTCATTACAATAAACCATTCAGAAGTAAAATGAGATGATTTAAGTTGAATTAAATTGGAAAAGAATTTTTGCTATTTTCAACATTTTAATAAATCACAAAGTGGATACCCTTCGATAAAGTGAAAGAATGGAAAAGAACTAAGTAGGAAGTATCATGGAAGGGACATTGTCCACATTCACGCTGTCTTACTTGCTATTTGGAAGTTGAAGTGATTACGTATACCACTAGATGAGTTAAGGCAATATGTTATGCATTGGGCATTTCATAGAGCTATAGTTTCGTAGGAGCATACTTATGCTCAAGTTATTTAGCATGGGGCATGTCGACACCATTTGAGTTAGTAGCAAGGATTGCAGAGAATTACCTATGCCCATACATTCAGATTAAAGGTTTATGTTAATGGTAAAGGATGAGAAGTGCAATTGAAAAAAATGGATAGATTTGTTTCATAAAAAGACAAGAACAACACAAGATGGGTGGAAAAGAAAGTACTAATAGAAGGCGTATGGGGTATTCTATGGAGCTGAGTCCACAATGGGAAACAGACTAGTAGAAAATCCCCAAGGCAAGATAGAATACAGCTAAAATATTGTGAAGCTGTCCTTAAGTACTCGCGGAAGTGTCTATGCAATGCAACTACCATGGTCAAGCCGTGTCAGTTGGGGAAAGGATAGGTGAGTCACTTGTTCACCATGCACCTACCCGTATTTTTGGGCATGGGACGAATCAACTTTGTACTGAAATAATTAACCTAGTTAGAGTCCAGTAGGGAGACGATCCAGTTGAGAATACTTGGGAGCTTAAGGAGAAAGTCCGAACTACCCATCCTGGACTCTTTTCTGGCATGTTTCCATTTTAGTTAGAAGAGATAATTTTTGCAAATAGGTTTTAGCTTAGTTAGAGATCATCAGATGATAGGAATGGTTGTAAACATGTCAATAGGACGTGTTATGGATGACGGATGCTAGTGGATATATTTGGATGTATTGTTTGTATTGCTTGTTATACATAGTTAGGACAGTATATCCTCTAGCTAGTACACACATTCACATTATCTCTTATTATTGTCTAGCTTGTTATATATGATACATATGGATGCTTGGTTGTTATTCACTACGCATATGCATATGAATAGAATGGTTGTGCATACATGTAGAATTGCAAGTATATTAATTATCAGGATGTTGCACACATTTTGGATGCATGGTATGAGCACTTGCATGACAGGAAGTCAACCGAATCAGTAGACTGCCTAATTTTGCATTAGTATAGATTCATGTGCATTTCACGTTGCATATATATGTACATGATGCATTAGAAAATTTCTAAAGACAATGGTTGCTCATGGATAATGGATGAGTAGATGGTTGTAGCTATTGGTTGATGTGTGTATGCGTTATATTTTTCCGGCCTTTAAGATTTCGAGGACAAAATCCTTCTAAGAGGGAGAATGTAACACTCTGAAAATTCAACAAAAATTTAATACAAAAATTTAATTAATATTAAACAAGAAATAAAAAGAAATTTTTCACAGACTTTCGAATTTAGCTGCGAAACTTGCACCATTGTATTCATAGCGATTTTATGGGCGGTTTTCATATATAATACTTCATAATCGGAGTTGATACCGAAAAGTTACGAACGTATAGAAGAAGTGGAAAATAGAATAGAAACTTAAAATAAAAATTACACAAATTAACATAGGCCGGTCGACTCATGAGGGTCGAAGGTCGACCGGTAGCGATCAACCTAAGGATATAGACGATCGACCCTGAGCCTTGTAAAATCGAGCGTTTGGGATTTCCTGTGATGTGTTCGAATGGTGTAGAAGGATTGCATTGCGGCCAAGGCTGTGATGAACGAATGTGATTACTGAAAATATTCACTAAGCTAAATCTAACAGCCTAAACTATTTTGTAAACCCTATAAATGCCAACCTAATCTAACCTTAATTCTCACATAACCGTTTACTGTAACCAAACTCCGCCAAATTTCTCCTTCTTTTCTAAACCCTAAAATTTCTTATAACCAAAATAAAATCAACCTAGAAAAATACAAGTAATTGAAGGTAGACGGAGCAAACATTAGGAGGGGCGAATCTCAGGCAAGCGGATAGAAAGAGCTTAGGCTTGAGGTGAGCAGGAACAATTATAATTAGGTGATTATTTACAGTTAAAATTGATCTATTTTCTACGATCTAGAATGATGTTAGAAACCCTAAATTGAAACTTATAACCTAGATAGAAATTGAAATTACTGTAAATTCCTAAACCTAATTTGATGCTAAAACACCCCTTTTGTGGTTAAATTGCAAAACACTAAATTGGACAATCTAACATTGAAATTGAAACATTGACTAGTCAAATTGGAAATTAGGGATCACTGAGCACTGCTAACGACACAAATTAAGTGTTAATCAATATTCAACAATTAAATTAATGAAAACACTAATTTCAGTATACGACCGGTCGACCCTGGCCCTCGGTGTTCTACCGGTAGCGGTCGACCCATTAGGGTAAGCGTCGACTAGTAGAAATGTAAATGCACAGTCTGAACCTCAGTCTAAAGTTCAAGTTTATTAATACATATACATACATACATATATATATATAAGCGTTAACTGTTTGGGGGCCTATTTAAGGGCAATTAGATGCACGTTAGAACATGTAAGGAAGCTAGTTCCTTAAGAGCGAATACTAGGTCATTGCGGTGTTGGGTAAATATTGTTTACCCCATTTGGGGTCGAGTAATCAACTAGAGGTGATGTATGTTCTCAAATGGCACTCACAGAAGGTTCCATGGTAGGCCTGCAGCATTGACGAGGATGCCTGATGGAGTAGATCCGACACAACGGGTTCTAGTATGCATGATTTCTGACGCACATGATACAGTTCAAATAGGGAATCCCGGAGCATGCAATAAGAGGCCAACACTACGATTGAGAGGTAGAAGCGAATGTATACGATTAGATATACCGACGAGTCGACAGCTCGGGTTCTTCCTCTTCAGGTGTAGTGAGGGGGAATTGGTTCTCGGTAGCCCAACGGTAGTGATAATAGTGGGAATTTAGTCCTACTGTAGCCTAATGGTGGTGTTTTCATGGCAGTAGCCAAGGGGGTGATGTTTCCATGTTTAGTAGTGTTGTGGCAATGTTTCCATATTTTAATAGCCTAGTAGCATTGTTTACATTAACTTTAAGATCGATGGCCGATCGTTAGGCATGAGGTTCGATCCTTAGTTTGATCCATTGCAATAACCTACACAAAGTAGGAATGTATTAAACAAGAACCCTTAGGCAATAGACCTTTGGAATTCACGAACACTTGTAGCACTTGGTACTCTATCACCGGACTTTTATCTGACCCACTCCCCTCTTTCCATTTTCCCCACCACAGGATGACAAGTTAGCAGATGATTGGGCATAGTACATGGAGAAAGGAGCTTCACGTTGGAGTTCTCATATTCTTTGTTGTTCATCATGTAGTTACTTAATACATTAAAAGTCTGTAAAACGTATATTGTACTTTGAAATAATGTATATGGAAAATAAAGTATTTAGGAGACTGTTTTCTGAAATGTCTATTTTCAGTGCTTATATTTTAATTTCTTCTGCTGTGAGTTCTGAAAGTGTAGAATGTCTTAGAACTTACATTTATAATTATGCCCTATAATGTTTTAAAATACCCAACGACTTTTATTTCTTGGCATGACGCAAGTCCAAAAGTCACACTAGGCTTTGGATTGACGTGTCGGGTAGTGCGGGTTTTTACATTGTCTAAATCGAGTTTTTTTGCTTTGCTTCTTATTATCTCAGGTACTCTTAAATGAGTAGACTAGATAGCAAGTCTAGGTGATACACGGTGGTTGTGCAGAGGACCAGCTGGATGGAGATTTCTTGTATTATATATGGATATACTATATATTTTTCCGTTGTGTAACACTGTGGAGCCTAGGTAGTATTTGCTTTTCTACGAGACAGTTTATCTGAGTTTATTCTCACTTTATATAAATTCTGTTACTATGTTGTATAATTTTGTGAACCTATGCACTCTGATATTGTGGTTCATTTTAGTTATTACTACCTCATCTGTTTTATCTCAGTGATATTATTATATTTTATTCGAAGCACAGTGAGATATGTGATATGTTCTGTAATGTTTTATTCCTTTTCAACCCTTGACAATCATCCTACACCAGGCAGACACCACAACAACTCATTATATATGAATATTGGGTGCCAGTGGTGTAGGGCGGTCATCACACATCTGATCACATCACTGCCTTTAATTCTATTACCCATGCTGGTCGGCATTTTGACACAGCAAAGTGCTTGCTCTTTCCATCTACTCTCATTGGACCGTTCTTCCACTGGTTCTTGCATCTACGATCAGGCACATCAATTCTTGGAATATTTCAGGACATGATTCTTTATTTGCAGGGCCTACGTCATGATGGCTAGTGAGCTAGGTAATATCAGGAAGGGTCCCACTGAAAGCTTGCGGTCGTATGTCAGTCGCTTCAATAAAGAGTCCAACCGAACTAGGGGAGCATACATAAACAACTTAGACATAGCCCTCTGCTCAGGGGTTAGATACAAGTCCAGAATGTGGGGAAATCTCTAGATGCAATCGGCTACGTCCCTGGTTGACTTTTATCAGTAATTGAACGATGTGATAATGATGGAAGATGGAAATCTTTTAAAAAATGACAATGAAACTAGGCATCCTACCCACACCGATCCTCATAAAAACAATGAAAAACAAAGCAATGGTCATCAGATTGACACTAGAAGGCGAGTAGAAGTTGACGCTCAATACTATGCCCATGTATGCTAGTTATGCTACCTTGAACAAGGATATCGCCACCCAGGACTGGGTGCACTTTCATATGCCCATCACCGCCAGAAATGGGAAAAAGGAGGAATCTCATGGTAACGCCGAGTACTATGAGTACCATCTACGTAAAGGCCATTCCGTAGTCAAGTGCCAGGTGCTTAAAGACGAAATTGAGGGATTCAACCAGGAAGGAACACTTTTGGAGTCTATTCGTTATCAGGTGGAACAAAAGAATAACAGTGACAACCGGCTAACTTAGCCCCAGCAACCCAACAATAATGCCACAGCTTTCACCGACATCTTGACCATATATGGAGGCCTGCATATGACTGCCAGCAGCCGATGGGCACAGTCCCGGTATCAAATGGAAATGGACATGGCTGGTCAGGTCTATTCACTAAAGCATCGAGAGTCGAAAGCACCCTGGCTGGAATCACACCAGTCGATCACCTTCACTGTTGAGGATAGGGAAGCAATCTCTTACCTCCATCATGATCCAATGGACATCACTCTTGCAATGGCCAACTCCAATGTACATCAGGCTTTCGTGGCTAGGGGAAGCTCGGTCAATGTCATATTCAAACATGTCTTCGTGGCTTTCACACTTCTTGCCTCCAGCTTTACTTCATGTTCCTTGCCGATTTATGGCTTTGGGGGTGCAGTCATTGTTCCAATGGGCGCTACCTCACTTATGACTATGTTCATCCAAGAACCCCTTGCTGTAAAATTTCTGGTAAACTTCATGGTAGTCGACTGTCTTCTGCAAACAATCTGTTAATAGGATTACCAACACTCGTCGAACTAGATGCCATATTCTCCTGCAACCACCTCATCATGAAGGTTCCCGTCTAGGGTAGGGTCGGAAAGATCGGAGGTAATCAGTAGAAAGCTAGGTAGTGTTATTGAACCTTCCTCAAGCAAGCAAAGAAGGCGTTCTTATGCTTCAACAAGATATTGCAACAATCAGCAGCGAGTCACTCGAAAGAACCATCGAGCCGATCAATGCTCTGGTTCGTGCTGAGACCACCCTCAGTTTTGAGCATCAACATCATTAAATCCTCCAACCATTAACAATCCGTCTGAGCAAGTTGCGGCAGTCAGCATTGTTTGATCTAGGAGAGTGTCAAGCACTCTTGCCGGGACCGTCCTTGCTATTAAAGAATCAACTGTTAACAATGTGTCATCCGAGAGTACCCTCGAGCCAACCAATGCTCAGGGTCGTGCTAGGACCACCTTTGGCTATGAAGTTGTATCAATCGACTGTGTGTCACCCGTGAGTACCCTCGAGTACAGTAATGCCCAGGGTTGTGCCGGGGCCGTCGGCCACACTAAAAACTGGGATGGAATGAACCCTATATCCTTATCCACTCCCTAAGAACTAGAGGTCATTATTGCATGGAATGAACAAGTCTCTCCCCATTGGCAAGCGGGGTCATCAAGAACAACAGCTCCTACCATTTTGACGATGACAGATTTACCTGTGAGAGCCGGAGGCAACATTATTACTTCAAATTGAGTCCAAATGTCCGTCTCGGCTGAGGACATCATATGACGCATGATTTATGCGCTAGACCAGTGCAACTTGGAAACAAACTCGAATCTAGAGGACGACCCACTAAACCCTCGCATGGGTGACTTAAGAATTAAAGGTGGGCTGGCCACTCCCTTGGAATCAATCTTCATAGATGGTGCAGACCCTAGCAAAGTCATTCAAATCGACATCAAGCTTGGCCCGAAAGTTAGAAAGGATCTGATCAAGTACCTTTAATAGAGCAAAGATGTCTTTACATGGGTCCATACCGACGTGACTAGCATTGATCTGAAGATCAGTAGCCACATGCTCAGTGTCTTTCCAAAGGCAACCCCCGTTTGGCGAAAGTGCCTGCTACTCTCAACCCAGAAAGGTACCAGGCTCTCAAGGAAGAAGTAGAGAAGATGTTGCCAATGGCTTCATTCAAGAGGTGGATTATCTGGTCTGGGTAGCAAATCCAGTGCTAGTCAGAAAGCCAAATGCTACTTGGAGGACTTGCATTAACTTCTCTAATCTCAACAAAGCTTGCCCCAAAGGTAGTTTTTCTTTGCCTCGCACGATCAGCTTGTGGATGCAACTAGTGGTCATGAGCCCCTCACCTTTATGGATGCCTATTCTAGATACAGTCAAATTGCCATGCATGGCCTAGACCAAGAACACGCCTCCTTAATTACCAATGCTGGCCTATACTGTTATCATGTAATGCCTTTTGGTTTGCGAAATGTGGGTGCTACATATCAACGCCTCATCAACGGTATGTTCTTTTAACATATTTGCTGGTCAATGGAAGTTTATGTAAACGATATGTTGGTAAGGTCTAAGAAGGTCGGGTGGCATGTACAAAACCTGGCCAAGACTTTTCTGCATCCTTCGTCAATACAACATGAAGCTGAATCCAAACAATTGCCCCTTTGTCCTCTGGTCTGGTAAATTCCTAGGTTATGTTATGAGTGCTATGGGCATTGAAGCCAATCCCGATAAGATCCAAGCTATCTAAGATATCCAAGTTCCCCGAACTATGAAGCAAGTGCAGAGCTTGAATGAGATGGTTGCAGTTTAATGCCAGTTTATATCAATGTCAATCGATCGTTGTATCCTCTTCTTCGACCTCATCAAGAAGAAAAAGTCATCCACTTAGAGCGAGAAACACGCTAAGGCATTCAAAGAACAAAAATAACATTTGGCCACTCTTCCAATACTATTCAAGCCTATCAAAAAGGAAGATTTGTATCCATACTTGGTAGTGTCTAACCACGCAATCAGTGCTGCCTTTACCAAGGAAGACAAGAACGTTGAAGGGTTGTTTTATTATATCAGCAAGAGATTGACCGGCCTAGAGACAAGATACTCTAGGCTAGAGAAGCTCTCCTTTTACCTGCTTATGGTAGTCCGAAAATGCTAGTCGTATTTCCAAGCACATCCCATCAAGGTCCTAAACAATCGGCCTTTGAAGCAAAATCGTTGCTAGCCTGATATAGCAGACCCATTCTCGAAATGATTGGTCGAGCTTAGGCAACATTACATCTTCTTCCAGCCTCGCACTTCCATAAAGGGCTAAGCTATTGCTGATTTTATTGTCAAGTGCTCAAGCCCAAGCAACTTGGAAGAGGAGACCATCGCTAACCATCCAGCTTGGCACCTGTATGTGGATGGAGCATCAAATGAGAAGGGGGTAAGGGCGGGCATGGTCCTTGTCACACCCTAAGGAAAAGAATTGTGTTTTTCGATATGCCTTACTTTCATGGCGACCAGTAATGAAGCCGTTTTGACTGGCATTAGAATGGAAAAAGAATCGCACGTACAGTCTATTCATATTTTCAATGACTCATCATTGGTCATCAATTAGATTGGCGGACGCTTTTAATTGAAGAACAAGGCACTGGACTTGTATGTTGCTGAGGCGAAGAAGATTATCAGCACCTTTGCTGAATTCAAGTTGGAACAGGTACTCAGGGAGCAGAATGTCAAGGCTAATCAGCTGGTCAAGGCAGCAAGTAATCTAGAAGTAGTTACTCACAGGGTACCCTTAGAGATTTGAGGCATCTCCTGCTACGAGCCAGAGGCAACAACTATGGAAATAGATGCGTCGTCCACATACAACTGGACGGTGCCCCTTATTAGGTATTTAATAAGTAATGAGCTTCCTGCTGACCGTAAGGAAGGCAGAAAGATTCTCTACCAGGCTCCCAACTACATGTTCGTAGAAGGAGGGCTCTACAAACGAGGGTACCCTAAGCCACTTTAGTGGTTTGTGTCCATAGATGAAGCCAGCCAGATTTTGAAAGAGCCGCATAAAGGATTTCATGGGACAAAGCTAGCAAAAATGGCCACTTGGCAAGGCTACTACTGGCCTACTATGATCAAGGATTCTACGATATAAGTAAAGAAGGGAAATGATATTAGTGGTTCGCTAAGATCCCTAGAGCCTCACCTACCATTCCGACTCTAATGAATTCCAGAAGGTCGTTCGACACTTGGGGAATCGACTTAAATGGAAAATTGTCAAATGCCAAAGGAGGGTACAGTCATGCTATAGTTGGCATCGACTATTTCACCAAATAGGTCGAGGCCGACACCCTTACTAGGTCACCACCCCTAGATTCTTAGCTTTGTCATCAAGAATATTGTCTACTGTTTTGGTTGGCTAAAGAAGATCATCACCGATAATGGCACTCATTCGAGAGTAGCCTATTTCAAGACTTCCATGCTAGAAACGGAATCAAGAAGTGATTCTCTTCCATTACCCACTCTCAAGCCAATGGAAAAGTCAAGGATGTCAACAAAACCATCACGCCCACTCTCAAGAAGTGCCTTACAAAAGCTAAAGGGGAGTGGACCAAAGAACTGCCACATGTTCTTTGGTTCTAATGCACTTCCAACTGCACTTCAACCATCCATACCCCATTCTCTTTGTCCTATGGGTATGAAGCCATGTTGCCCATAGAATTAGATGTCCCTTCACTTGGCATCTAACCTTTGAGCCCAAGCAAAACAACAAGCAACTCAACTCGGACTCGACACAGTAGAAGAACGAAGAGCAGAAGCTGAACTCTGCACTGATGCCTACAAGAGGAAGATTGCCAAGCACTACAACTCAAGAGTAAAGCTCCAATAATTCATTGTTAGTGACCTAATCCTACGTCGGGTGTTCACAAACACAAAAGACTCGACCGAAGGAGTGCTTGGCCTAAACTGGAAGGGTTCGTATATCAAACGTGTTGTCTTAACAAATGGTGCCTACTGCCTTTCTCACCTAGATGGAACCCACATTTCCACGCTTGGAATTCAATATACCTCTAGGCTTATCACAAATGAGAGCTGGCCATTATTATAAGGTCACTTAATACATCTTTTTTAAAGAATACATCGAAGATTCCAGAGCCAACATTGTTCAACAGATTCATCATGGTTAACCAACGAAGGATGAGTTTTTATGTGCTCATTTACCATGTTAGCGATTGCCTATAACAATCTGATATTTGGGGGTAGTTAATAAAAGATAATAATCATTATTTAATTGCCTGAAATGGATTTATAAATTAAAAAGAATAATTTTGGATTTAATAAAGAATATTGAAAATTAATAATAAAGTAATAAATGTGGAAATTAAATAATTTGAGAATAACTATTTATTTTAAAGACTGTGAAATAAATTAATCAAGTAATTAATTAATGAGCTTAAAATGTGAATATTGGATATTTAAATTTAAATAAATTAAATATGGAAATAACATTTTATAAAAGTGATATAATTAAAGTATAATATTGGTTTGGGAAAGAAACGGTTTTGAAACAAAAATTTATGTTTATTTAAATTAAATAGAAAATAGTTTTACAAATAAAAGAATAATAAATATTAATTTATTTAAGCCTAAGTTTGTAAGTGCAAACCCTATTAATTTTTCCTAAATCTTGATTTTCCATCTTCGAGACTTTTGTTTTCCTCAGTAAAATATTCATGCACACTCTTCCTGGTATCATTTTTTATACCATCTCCCTGAAGTAAAACTAGAAAAATCCTTTTTCTAAAATAATTAAAATAAAATTCAATAAATTACCATAAATCACCAAATTTGGATATATATTCATCATGATACACACACACATAATAATGAGGGAATTGAAGTTATGGGTGTAGATTTGAGTTCTTAAGTGTGCGAATAGAAAGGAAGAAGAACAAGAAAGCTTAGGTGAGTACTCGTACTCACATTCCTATGCCTAAACCATATATTTCTCTTTATATTATGTGTTTAGATTGATGGTTAAATGAATAAATATAGATATGAATTGAATTGGTGAAGATGAGTGATGTATGATGCCTTAATTTGGTCAGAGATGGAGCAAATCGTCAGAAGTTTGCTCCAGGCTCACACGATGGGTAGGTCTACTGGTCGACCGGCGGGTCGATAGGAGGCCAAATCAGACTTAAAAAAATATAAAATAAAAATTATATATATATAATTAATATAAATATAATATCTACTTTATACTTTTACTTTAAACATAGTACTGTAAATATATTTATTTAATTTAAGTTATTTAATAATTAAATGAAATCATTCAATCATATCGTATTAATGAATAATTATAACGATTTAGTAAATTCTTGTTTTAAATTATTAAATAGGTTTATGGAGTTCATTAATGAGTTTAGAAGCTATGAATTTATATAATTAAGTATATTGTTTTAGAATTATTTACTCATACTTAATATAAATATTTAATTAAATTGTTTTATTTTGTATATGTTATTATTTCCTCTCCTATAATTTATTTTGAATATATGAACGATTCACCATTGATATTAATTTGGGTAGTTTTAATATGATACGGTGATGGCATCCTTTATATAATTTCATAGCATTTGACTCTGTCTGATGAGGAATCCAAATAAATGAAGTTATAATACCGTTTAGGATAGGGCATCCGATAATATTTTTCCTGTCATTATTTGGACTCGTTAAATATTGTGGAGATTGAGTGTAGTTTATGAGTATTGAATAAATGAATGAGCATCACGTGGTGGTTTGGGACGCCAATGCAATACTTATTCGGTTATTTATTATAAGCAGATGTCACTCAAACGACAGGAACTGGGATATTGAGATATACTTATGTAAGCCGATGCTCGGGGTAGAGCTAACTCATAGATGATTGATTTATGGAGGAGTACCCATATGTGTGTATGTGTGTGTGTATTCATATATATTATCTACTTGTTTATCATGAATTGCTTTGGGATATGATTTGGAGTTAGCGGGAACCAGATGGCCATTGTCTACCCCGACGACTTGATTGTGCCCTAGTTCTATGTCACCTTTATTATATATTAGATGCACATCACAAGATTTTAGTGAAGGGTGGTTAGCCCTTAGGGTGGGTGGCTGTAACGACCCAGATTTAGTCATTCGATTTTGAAATGTTTAATTAATTCTAAATATTGAAATATTAGTTTTAAAAGTAAAACAACTTGAATTTCAAAATATAGGGGTTTATTTGAAAATGTAAATTGTTAATTTAACATTGGAATTTGTTTAAATAATTGAATCTTGGATTTAATGTGAATAAAAATGGTTCTGAAATCATATTTAAATTTAGAATAAACGAGAATGGAATAATAAACTGTTAAATTAGATTTAAAAGCGGTTAATTTAGTTTTAATAATAATTTGATTTTAATTAACATGTGAAATTATCATCTTGGAACATTGTCTTGGATTTTGACGAAACCAGTGCCATTGGAACCGTAATAGTGAATTATTGTACGCTAACGAATTACATGATGATTGGATGTATCGTGTGATCGTGCAAGGTCGAAAAGCGTAGAAATTAATTAAAGGAATTTAAATTAATATAATTCGACTTTAAAAACTAACTTCTGTCTATGATCGAATTAGGTCTCGATACTAGTTTCATTATGTTCGGAATAGGGGTATTACATATAAAATGCCAGTGAGCACGCCTCGATAGGAGTTCCAGATTTTTCGAGTGTATAATATTAGATTTTATATAATAAAATAAGATGTACCCCACTATTTATGCCATACCTGCACCCTACCCTTCACTGTGCTGCCCATACTCTCTCTCACGTCTCACCATACCTTTCTTCTCTGTTTATAATTGTCTGAAAGAAGGCTATGAGAGTTTTTCCATTTCCAAAAATCAAACAAAGATCAGAAAATTAAAAAAATACTTAATTTTGAAATTGTTTAAGTAAGATATACACTTATATTTGCATATGAATGGGTTTGGCCTCGTATTCACGGGCTCGACCATTTACAGTGAAGCTTGATAAACCAGGGCTTGATTTTATTAGAAATGGTGATGGAGTTTGGATATATTGGTGTTGTATTTGGATTCAACATGTCGGAGAGCGGCTTGTAGCCAAGTTTTGGGGTGTGCGGTGGTGGAATAGTGGTCCCGTCGCTTAGGGGTAGAGGCTCGGCTGTAGGGATGTCATGTTTTAAGGGGATAACCGAGGATGAAGTGGATGGGTCGAAGTGGTGTGGCTCTCGATGAGGTGAAGGATAGCGGTGTCGGTTTGGCGAATAGTGGAGAGACGGAGGAGCTTTGGTCGATGGAGGTTCGGGCAATGGTGGGTTCGGTCTCAGGAAGTAGGTGGGAAGAAGAAACGGGGAAGAAGGGATTAAAAATAATGATGGTAATTAAGGATTTAAAAGTGTAATTAATAAAATAATTATATTATTTAATTCTGTAAACTTGTAAATTAAATATCTTGTTCGTTTTAGGTCCAAATCAAATGCGGCCAGTCTCATTAAGTTCGTATTGACAAGATCTAGGATATGGAATTGGATTGGTGGCAGTTGGAACTAGTGGAATTTTATGCTAGAATCGAACGCTATTCGATTTCAAACGAAACTAGAATGCCTCGGCGACAACTGGAACAACGGTGAGTTAAACTCACCTTTTCAGTTAACCAGTAATGTTATTTAGTTAATAAAAGTTATTGGTTGGATGTTGGATGTTTATTTTTTGATTGTTTGGTTTTGATGAATTGTCGCTTTTGAAAACGATCAATATATGAAATAAATTACAAGAAAACAGGTTGGAGGGATCCAACAGGATTCCTCACCATTATTGATTTATATATATATATATATATATATGTGTGTGTGTGTGTGTGTGTGTATGTGTGTGTGTGTTGATATATATGAGTTGTGATGCAGAGGGACATGTTGGAGGGGTCCAATAGGATTCATCGCCATTGTTATATTATTTTTCAATAATATTCCTGTTATATGATTATTGAATACCAAACCTGATTGTTTGACACTATTGGTTATGACATTGTTATATGATCAAACTTAAACCCTATAGCAATAGAAAATCAATATATAAGTTGGTTAAGCGTTGTAGTTATTGGCCTCAAAATTAATATTTGAAATACTATAAAATTTCCATTTAAGTTGGAGTTAGGTTTTGAAACGGGGGATGATTTTAAACCTGAATTTGGGGTTTTCAAAAATATTTTATTTTAAATAGTTTAACTCTATTTTACTCCAACCTTTTTATCCGTCTTTTCTAAATTATTTAGAAATAATTTAAAGTGTTTAACTATTGTTATAAATGCTTTTTTAAAGTTGTTTATTTCTATTAATGATGTATTAAAGTGGTTTATCAATATTTTAATATTATAAAAAGCTATTTATTTTATTTATCCTTATTGTTTATATAAATGTTTTGGAATTTATAATAGTTTTTTACAAATGTTTTGAAGTTTAATTATTATTTTATATAATAATGTTTTGCGTTTGAATTACTATGAAATAATGTTTTAAAGTTATTTATTTATTAATTAATAATGTTTTAAAAGTGTTTTATTTTTATTTAATAAGGTTTTAAAATTGGTTGACCGGTGTTTTTAAAAGATTTAAAAGTTATTTGTTTGTATTAAATATTGTTTATAAGTAATTTATCCATATTTTAAGATTTTGAAAAGTTGATATTTAAATAATTAATATGGTTTAAAGTAAATAATTATTATTTATTTATAAATATTTTTGAGATTTATAAATAAAGTTTCGAAAAAGACTTGGGTTTTATAAAAGAAGTTTTATAAAATGGTTTGGAGACTTAAAGGAAGATAAAGGTAAAAAGAGTTTTAGATATTTATAAAAGAATTTTAGAACTGGGTTTATAAATTTATAAAAGGAGTTTTATAAATAATTTTATGGATTTATAAAGAGTTTATAAATGTTTTGAAATTTATAAAAACGTTTATAATTGGAAATGGAGGTTTGGTTTTATAAGGGATTTTTATAAAGAGTTTTATAATGGTTTCAAAGATTTATAAAATCGTTTATAAATGGTTTTTAGAGATTTATAAAGGAGTTATAAATGATTTAGGATTGATATAAAATGGGAATCCTTCTCAAGTGTTTTGTGAATATACTTATACCGTTGAGATAAATATATGGATATTTTTCCAAGTATCGAAAATATAGGGATTTGTGAATGTGTCTTTGTAAAAGTATTTTTATACAAATATTTACAAGATGATTTAATTAATGACAAGATTAATTAAAGAGGCTAATGGTTACTTATATGCTTAACCAATGTTGGTATTCCCTATGGAATTAAATCCCTGAATTGAATGTTTATTTGTTTGATAGTTAAATAACCGACTATCGATATGGACCAAAACATAACTTTGAAATATCTAGGAGAAACACGGTAATTATATGGTACAGTTACCGTCGGTGGTGCTATACTGTATTTATAAACTCGTTTTGTTCTTCTAGGACAAATGATAAGGAAATCCGTTCATTCAATGGTTAGGAGGAGAACTTCGCTCTTATTCTTTTACCTGTTTATTTCCTAAAGAACCGGGTTTGACTTTACCAGAAATTATCGAATGTTGTCTTGAAGAGACCGGGATCAGATATGTTATACGAAAACCACTTCAATCCAACTCAAGCATCTCGAACTAAAGACATCTGGAAGAGCATGGAATCGAAGATGGAGTTTTGAAGTGCAAGCGATGTTTTCTATTTTCCTTTGGAGGGATTCCTGTAACGGATGCAATGGAAGTAGTGCCTTTGTTTTGTTCAGTCCCAGAACGAACTTGTATGGACGAACGCTAGCATTGCATTGATGCCTGGAGGGCCGTGTTCGCATTCCAAGTGGGCTCGCTATTAAAAAGGTAAAGGCGTGACTTCACAAGCCACCCAAATCGGGAATTAGCAAAAACATGGTATGCAGCAGAGCTATGTGGTTAGCTACCATCAGGAGCCGCCATTCCATTCTAGATTGTTCCTTTCGAGTTGTTTGCACATAGGCACCGTGGTAGTATAAGGCCTCGGTGTTAAGGGATGAGGTAATCCGATTCGCTATGTTAAAGAGGCAGCCGGCTCTATGTAGCAGGGGTACAAGAAGTTCTTGTCAGACTCCAGTGCATTTTCTAGGGGTGTACCATCGGAAGGTAGTCCCTTACCTTGCCATAGTATGGAATCCATTCTCCAATATGAGCCTTTACAGATTTAGATGTGCCTAACTATGTTGGAATGTGAGATGCAAGCATTTCAACTATTTTATATATTTACTTTAAACCTCTAGACATTATTATAATATCACTGGAATTTATATAAATGTGTTTTAGTTATCCTAAGGTAAAAAACCGTCCATGTTTATGTGCGATGTAGTCTTATGAGATACCTTTATTTGAAAGGTTTTGATAAACATTAAATTCCATTTGAGGTGTGTTTTCTCATGCTGGTTTACCAGACTGATTTGGGCATTCTTTCCTTTCAATGCTTGGGTCAAACCGAGCATGTTTGCTGATTACTTTGGACGCATTGGAGCTCAGGAGATGAGCTGGAGGTCTAAGACGTATCTATATATTTCTTTATGTTCCGTTGTGTTGTCTATTAGTTGTATTTATCAGTAATTGTAAGGACAGACTATTATAACTGTCCAGGCTGAAATTGGTTAGTGTACTCTGATTGATGTATGTATATTACAGTTTATATTTGTGTAAAGATTTGTTGTATATTATAGATTATTCGTTCCGCTATGAGATTCTGTGTTGTTTAGTTTTCTTCTTTCTTTCTTCTTCTTTTCATAATGGTCAGGCTTTTCGGCATTCGATTGCTCAGCACGCAATACAGTGACGTTTTAGTGTCGATTTTTGAGGTCAAAAATCCTGTTTGTTACAGTAGCCCTAGCCCCTTTTTGTCAGCTAGGCCAGTAGATTTTTTCCTTATGGGCTTGATCCGAGATAGTGACTAGGAGTCCTCGCATTGACGTGTACATTGGGTGGATATTGTCACGATTACCATGGAGTTAACTAAAGACTATAAGAGCGGATCCGGATTGGTAGGCCAGGGCTCTTGGAGCAGGCGGGTAGCTGTCGGTCTCCTTTTTGGTTCTACATGGAGTGGTAGATAAGTACATATTATTCACATACCTTATTAAGTATCCCCACTTGTCGGGCGGCTATCCACAATGGTGAATTACTGTGCATTCACTTCCTTGTTGGGGACTGCCACCTAGCATTCAGGTTCGTGTCGAGCCCAACACTACTCTCAGCTTACATCATGCCATCTTGGAGAACCTTCGAGCAGCTTAGGATATCCAATGAAAGATGAGTTTTTATGTGCTCATTTACCTTATTGGGGACGACCGCCTTTGCTGCCAAGTGCGTAGAGAGCCAGTCTCCCTGCTTATCGGCCGATTATCCATAAGGATGAATTACTGTGCATTCACTTCTTTGTTGGGGACAGCCAGCTAGCGTTCAGATTCATACCGGGCCCAATTACCACACTAAACTGGCATGTGTCACCCTGGAGAACCTTTGAGTGATCTAGGTTATCTAATGAAGGATGAGTTATTATGTGCTCATTTACCTTGTTAGGGACTGCCGGCCTTTGCTGCCAAGTGCGTAGTGACCTAGTATCCCCACTTACAGGCCGACTATCCACGAGTGTGAATTACCATCCATTTACTTCATTGTTGGGGACTACCACTAGTGTTTAAGTTCATGCCGGTCCCGATTGCCACTCTCAACTGGCATCATGTCACCCTGGAGAACCTTCGATAAGTCAGGCTTTTCAATGAAGGATGAGTTATTATGTTCTCATTACCTTATTTGGGACTGCCGACCTTTACCGCCAAGTGCATAGCAAGCCAATTTCCCTACCTTCCAACTGGCTATCCACGAGGGCGAATTACCGTGTATTCATTTCCTTGTTGGCTACTACCACTGTTTCTTTGAGTGTGTCACCCTGGAGCTTTAAGTCAATCATTTCTTAGGCTCATGCCAGGACCGCCTACCATCAAGACTTGTCGTCTGTTAGCCGAGAATAACCTTCTAGCCATTCAATGCTTAGGTTCATGTCGACACCGTTTGAAAAGAAGATGACACAAGTAAGCCCGACTACCATATGTCGGCCTTGGTTCTTAACAAACAACTGGGCTACAAGGTCAATGCTCGCATCCAAGTCCATCAACCGGCTTAGCCTATCGACTAATACAAGTTGATCACTTCGGTACAAGGTTTGCAAGAATGGGTCGTCTCGCCGACCATCACTTACCTTTACTTGGCTAATCTATCTTGTGGAAATATGAAGTACAATTACACGAGGACTATCCAATACTCAAAGTATGCTACCCTACAAGTTAAGCACAACCAGACAGGAGTAGATACAACCATTAAAACACTTAGACAAATTTAAAAAAAGGGAATTATATTCAAATCCAAAACTGTAGGGGAACAAAGCCCGCCTTGCTAGGCTAACAAAAAAGGAAAAATAAAATATCTACAAATCTAACCCCTTCGTTTGCCGAGCCAAGTAGTCCAGCTGCTCCTAGGTCAACACAGCCGGCACCGGTATACACTCAGCTCGCCTCTGTTTTATAACCTCCTCTCAGGCCCTCGCATAAGCCACAACATCAAATTTTCTGATGGAAATGGGGAACCGGTAATTCTCATTGATCGGGGTCTTTACCATGTTCTTCGGCTGATTCTTCCACTTGACCACCTCCTCTTGACCACTTCACCTGCTTTTCCAATTCCGCTCACAGCTAGTTGGCCTCCTTCTCTTGATTTGCAAATCTCGCCTTGAGGTCCACCTCTGCCTCCTCTACCTTCTTAGCCCTCCCTTAGAGATCTGCCTCCGCCTTCTCAACCCTCCCTCGAAGATCTACCTCCGCCTTCTCAGCCCTCCCCTAGGGCTTAGGTACCTCAAATGCTTCCTTTTTGGCCCCTTTAGCCACCACCTTGTTGCCCTTCTCGACCACTTCCTTCCCCTCCCAGACCTTGGTAACAACTACCTCCATTACCTGCCAAGCCAGTGCCTTAATCTTTAGATAATTCTGAAGCTTCTACACGTTCCTCCAGATGCACATGCAGCGGTACCTTCCCTATAGTAAAGGCAAGTGTTAAAATAGCTAAGTAAGAAACAAGCAAGACCGAAGTCAGAAACTTACCAACAGGGAGTTCTGGGTCCAAAAGTATAACATCCCGTATCTGGAGGCCAAAAGCTAAGCACTACAGATGCTGCAGTCATCCATAGTATTAACTTCTGGTAAAAAAATACGGTATCGATACTGGTATCCATAATATCAGAAGCACTTGAATATAAACAAAATTACAGATTTCCAAAAACAACATTTTACCGATTACATTTCAAAACAAATTCATATCCAAGTTACATAATCCCATATCATTTCCCAAGTAAAGATTAATTATTATCATTACAAAAATACACCAAGAGCGACATATGACGATGCCCTCTTGGTTGATCAAAGCAATATAGTCATATCTGACTTAATACACAACGTAAATAAACACAATAATCTGTAACTCCTAATTAGCTATCTGTCAGCCACCTGCTCGTCTCTGGAAGATTTATTCGCCAAAATTCCTAAACCTGAAAACCTTAATCCTCAGCCTACTCAAATCAATTTTGAGCACCCAAGAGTTTAAGAGGAGACAATAACTTCGAGTCGGACATAAAGCCTGGTGTGAATAATTCTGTTACATCTCGGTTTACTGATATTAAGTGAGACCACACAGCTTAGCGGAATGGGTTTCCCCTCACTAGTATCCCCTTTAAAACATATATTTTGCAATTTCCTGCAACCAAACTGGTTAATCAAACTGATTATATCAATATAGCAATATCCTTTATGCTAATAAATGGGCCATCTGTCCATAAAACAGGTAATAAGTAGACTATCTACCTACAATATAATAGCAAGGTCCGTTATGCTAACAAATGGAATATCTGTCCATAAAACTGGGTGGACTCCCGCAAACTGGACTAACTGTCCAGATCAAAATAGACTAACTGTCCGAATTATTTTCTTAGGGTTAACTACCCTTCATCTTTTTCCTTGAAAACCTTTTTAAAACGATTTAACCTTTTAAATCATACTTATACAAGGAAAATATATTTTTAGCTTTACTCTAAGCTATTTTGCCATGATATATATACTTTACTCAAAATTTTGTTGATGAGGTTTAATGAGGATTAACTATCCTTCTAAAACAAGTTAAAACCATTTTTAACCAGAAAATACTTAGGCTATATTGCATATTTAATACATTCGAAACCTTAGTTTAAAACCTTTAAACAACACTTTCAAAACCATTGAAGGTAACCCCTTCGAAACCATTGAAAGACCCTTTCGAAACCATTGAAGGTAACCCCTTCGAAACCATTGAAAGACCCTTTTGAAACCATTAAAAAGCCTTTCAAAAACATTGGAAAAACCTTTCCTTTCTTTTCTCCAAAAGCTTCAAAACATTAGACATCCTCCTCTAAAACCTTAAATATTGCCTTTCGAAAACATAGGAAAAACCCTTTCTTTCAACCCTTTCGAAACCCCAGGGAACCACCTCTTTCGAAACAATTCATTATAACCATTCGAAACAGTGAAAACTCAATCCTTTCAAAAGCACTTTGGGTTCAATTTAAAGCATGTGGAAACCTTTCGAAACCATTCGAAAATTTACTCCTTCGAACCTTTGAAAAATGTCTCGGTCGAAACCATTTGGATTATGCCTTCAAGTAGAGCAAAAGGATCAGAAACCCATTAAAGTCGAAAGCATCTGTTTCGAACCATTTAAAACTGTCTCTTTCAAAACTATATGGGTTTTACTTCAATCATAGAAAAAGGGTCTTTAAAATATTTGAGTCGAAAGCATATGCTTCGAAACCATTTCCTAAGTAAAGAAGTGATGGTGTCGAAACATCCATTTCGAAAGCATTGGAGAAGTGGCCAAATTTTTTAGAAAACAAAGTAAACTACCCTTTCGAAACCATTTGGGTCGAAAGGTAGAAAGCGGTAGAAAAAGGCTTCGACTTAGTCGAAAGCACATATTTAAAATAAAAGCACAACCCAATCGAAACCATTTATTTAAGTCCATTAAACCCAGTCGATAGCTAACCGAGTTGAAAGCTACTCAGTCGAAAGCCATTTACTCGAAAGCAAGTAGGCGCATTTTTAATTTAAAATCAGAGTAATGCCTCAACCCTTTTGGAACCCCTAGTTTCGACTCCATACCTTCCACCTACATCCAATTCACTATGTACCAGTTCCCTGATACCATGTGCATTGGTCTCGACTGTGTCGGAAGCGAAGATGAGGAGGCGAAACCTGGTGCCGAAAGCATCGAAACAGTGAAAAACATGTAGCAAATAGTTCTTTTCACCTAACCTACTTTACGTGTCAAATTTTGATTGGTTGCCTCTTTCTTTATCAATAAAAAGTACTGCACTTTTCAGAACTAATCTTTTTGAATTATTTGCAAAAGGCCCCTTCTCCTTCATTTATTATATAAAACATTTAAGTCCCATGCCTTAAATAATTTTATATAACCATTAAAACACATAGGAAAATTCTACAAAAATTTCAGAAAATCTCTTTTGATATGTTTTCCAACATATAAAAATTTCAGACCCAAACCCTTTATTAGTTAACCGTAATTAATTTATAACCCAAAATAACCTTTTCTTTACTAGAAAATTCATATAAATTCCACAAATATTCAGAAAATTCTGAAAATTGAAACCTATCTCTAAAATATCATTTAGGATCTTCATAAAAATTCGTAAGGCATTTGGATGTCATTTTATAGGGTTTTCACTTTAAAACATATCATAAATTCAATATGAACAACCATAATTCATCAACAAATATATATAATCATTCCATCATTCAAAAACATGGCAAATCAATCCAAAATATTCAGAATTCATCTTAAAACCGAAAATAATAAAATTTTGAAATGTAAACATTATTCACCTTAGCTTTAGAGATTAAAGAGATTGAGATGTGAATGGATTTGATTTGAATTAGCTTCTTCCTTAGCTTTTCTCTATCTTCTTCCTCTTTCTCTTGTTAATGGTGGTCGGCCTTAGTTTTAAAATTTTTGATAAAATGAAATGGACGTGTATGGGGTACATGACCAAGGGTTTAGGGATATAGGAATGGCCTCTTTCCTATTTTACCCCGCCTCTAGTTCAATTTAACTCTTATTTTAATTTAAAGGTTAAATGGCACGGTTACCCTTTGGTTAAATCAAATCTCAATCCCCTAGTCAACACATTATTTTATTTAATTTAACTAATTTAATATCCTAAATAATGTTACCAAAAATACGGGGTGTTACAAACTCCCCTCCATAAAGAATTTTTCCTCGAAATTACGATAAGGTACACAACAAATCAAACAAAGAAGGTAAAACATACCATCAAACAAGTCTGGATAAGTATCTCTAATCCTGCTCTCAATCTCCCAAGTATATTCCCTGTCATCGTCGCTCCACTGGACTTTGACTAATCTAACCATCTTGGTTCTAAGCCTCTTCTCATCTCTCGCAACAATACGAATAGGCTTCCTCGCTATAGTCAAATCCGGTTCTACCACTAAATCATCTAGCACAGTCGGTGCAATAGTAGTTTCTGGGTCTCTAACACACTTTCTGAGATGAGAAACATGGTAAACATCGTGGAATCTTGCCAAACTGCTCAGTAACTCAATTCTATACACGAGCTTCCCAATCCTCTCAACAATAGGAAAAGGTCCAACGAATCTCGGTGTTAACTTTCCTAATTTCCCAAATCTAATCACACCCTTCATCGGTGACACTTTAACGAAACCCTGGTCTCCAACTGAGAACTTTAAGTCTTTCCATCTCTTATCTGCATAACTCTTCTGCCTAGACCGAGCCTCCTTCATTCTAGCCCAAATGACCTCAATCTTTTTAGCAGCTTCTCTAACCAAATCTGGACCAAGAACCAACCTATCCACGGTCTCTAACCAACATATGGGAGATTTGCATGGCCTTCCATACAAAGCTTCAAACGATGCCATCCCAATACTAGTATGATAATTATTGTTATACGAAAACTCGACTAAATGCAGATGGTCTTCCCATGATCCCCCGAAATCTAACACACAAGCTCTTAACAAATCCTCCAAGATTTTGTTAATTCTTTCCGTTTGCCCATCCGTCTGCGGATGGTAAGCGATACTCGTTTTGAGCTTGGTTCCAAAAACTTCCTGCACACTCTTCCAGAACTCGCTAGTGAATAAGGGATCTCTATCTCTAACTATGCTACTAGGAATCCTGTGCAGTCTAACCACATTCTTCATAAACAACTTTGCCAAAAAGGTGTCGTTCTGGTTAACTTAACTGGAACGAAATGGGCACTCTTGGTCAATCTGTCCACTATGACCCATATACTATCATTTCCTCTATTCGACCTTGGCAACCCGTTAATAAAATCCATAGAAACAGAATCTCATTTCCATACCAGAATATCTAATGGCTGAAGCAACCCACTTGGCTTATGGTGTTCGGTCTTTACCTGTTGGTAATTCAAACACTGCTTCACCCATAAACCAATATCCTGCTTCATACCTTCCCAGAAAAAACTCCTCTTCATGTCCTGATACATCTTAGTACCTCCCGTATGAATAGAGAACTTCGAACGAAGGCATTCCTCTAAGACTTCTTTTCTTATGTTTCCTACACTCAGAACCCATAATCTTTCTTTCTTTCTCAACCTCCCATTCTGGTCAAGACTAAAATCTTTCAAGTCATCGCTCTCGGTTCCATCTCTTAACTTCCTGATCCGTTCAGCTAATACCGGATCCTCTTCCTATTTAGAAGCAATCTTTTCGATCATCACTAGTCGAACTTCCAAACAGGATAACACCACAGTTTCTCCGCTAAACCCCGCCTCAGATCTCTACCGCACTCCGTAATCTGCTAATGCTTCCAGATCTTTCCACTCGATGATCATTGCCAACATTGCATTCTGATGTTTCCTACTAAGTGCATCCGCAACCTTGTTGCATTTCCCCTGTGTGTACTCAATCCCAAAATCATAAGCAGCGATAAACTCTAACCACCACTGCTGTCTCATATTCAACTCCTTCTGAGAGAACAAATACTTCAACGATTTATGATCTGTATATAACTCAAACCTCTCTCCCAAAAGGTAATGCCTCCACACCTTCAACGCAAAAATCACCGCAGCCAATTCCAAATCATGTGTCAGATATCTGACCTCATGCGGTCTGAGAAGCATAGGCAATCACTTTACCTCTCTACATCAATACTGCTCCCAATCCTGTTCCACACGCATCAGTATAAACTACCAAATCTTGATTCCCTTCCGGAACAACCTAAACCGGTGCATGGGTCAATTAGTGTTTTAAACTCTGGAATGCTTCCTCACACTTATCGGTCCACACAAACTTTACATCCTTTCTTGTTAGCTTGGTCATCGGTGCCGCTATCCGCGAAAAATCCTTAATGAACCTACGATAATAACCAGCCAACCCATGGAAACTCTTTATCTTCGTCACTGTCTCGGGTCTCTTACAACTATTCACTGCTTTGATCTTAGTCGGATCCACCGACAACCCTTCTTTTGAGACTACATGACCAAGAAACTTCACTTTCTTCTTCCAGAAATGACACTTTGAAAATTTCGCCTTCAGCTGATGCTGTCTCAGCGTCTTAAGCACCACACTAAGATGAACTTCATGCTCTCTTTCATTATTAGAGTATACCAAGATATCATCTGTGAAAACCAATACGAACCTATCCAAAATCTCTTGGAAAACTCGGTTTATCAAATCCATAAAGAATGATGGCACATTAATCAGTCCGAACGGCATAACTAACCATTCGTACGACCCATATCTGGTCCTAAAGGCCATCAAAGGTATACCATCCTCTGCTACTCCGAGCTGATGGAAACCCATTGCCAAACCAACTGCGAAAATCCTTGGCTCCACTCAACTGGTCGAACAAATCGTCAATCCTCGGCAATGGATATCGATTCTTTATTGTCCTCTCATTCAACTTACGATAATCGATACATAGCCTCAACGATCCATCCGGCTTCTTAGCAAACACCGCGGTTGCTCCCCAAGGCGAACTACTCGGCCTGATAAAACTCTTGCCTTCTAAATCCACCAACTGCACCTTCAAATCCCTCATCTCGGTAGGGGTCATCATGTTTGGCGGTCTACTCACTGGTTCTGCTCCCGGAACCAAATCTATCCGAAACTCAATGGCTCGTTCCAGCGGCAAGCATATATCTCACTGCAAGAACCTTCTACGGTATAAACTATCTGATCACTACAATTAGGGTGTCTAAACGATATTTTCCTATCCTGGCAAAATATACTAGCATCGTACTCACTTAACCAATCCATCCCAAGAATGATCCTGAACCCCACAAAATCAAATACATGCAAACTGCAAACAAAAGTATTAACTAACAGGTCAAACTCTAACTGGTCACATCTCAATCCTAGAGTTTCATACCCTCCTATTGGATTCGCAACCCGTAAGGAAGTAACTAAATATGTGGGTTCTAGGTTAAGCTTATCTATCATACATCTAGATATAAAAGAATGCAATGCACCAGTATCAAATAGAATGCTAACAGACATACCCTGAATCTGAAGCGTACCTCCCAAAACTGTCTTTCCTTTCTCCTGAGCTGTTGGCTTTGAAGTAGTAGGCTCCAATGCATACACCTTGCCCTTTCCATCCTTAGCGGGCTCCTTGCACTGGCTCTTATAATGGCCAATCTGGTCACAATTGAAGCACCTGACATTCTTTTTATAGCCACTTCCTTAGCCTTTCCAGCACAACACTCATTAGCAAAGTGCCCCTTCTTGTCACATTTGAAGTAAACAATCTTAGACTTCCCTTTCTAAGCTGCTCCACCCTACTGAGCACCTTTCTTAGGAAATAACTTCCTCTTCTGATTCTGCCCAACCTGGACTTCTTTAGCCTTACTCTTCTCTAGAGAATCAAGAATCTCCTCATGCCTTAAGGCCATCTCTGCTATGAAGTCAGAAGGATCTCTAATATGAGGTAATGTAGCCTTTGCTAACTCAGGCTTCAACCCTCTGATAAACTTCTCATTCCTCTTCATACTGTATCAACTGAAGCATACCCATATCTAGCCAACTCCTCAAACTTTCTAGCATACTCTAGAACAGAGATCTCTCCCTGCTCTAACTCAACAAACTTTCTGATTAGAGCATACTATGCCATTGCAAACATAAACCTCTCCTGGAACCTTCCGCTGAAATCTGCCCATGACAAAGTTTCCTCATCCACACCAGCCGTCATACTGTTCCACCAAAACAAAGGCGCTCCATGAAGCTGTCTAGATGCAAGCCTCCTTTTATGCTCATCGTTGAGCCCTAAGTCTGTAAAGATTCTCTCATAGTGAAGCAACCAATTTTCCACCTCTATAGCGTCTTATGTTCCCAGAAATGGCTTCCCATCGAGCTTAGGGTAATATCCGCTTAGCTTAGCATAATGTTTAACTACCGAAACTTCCCTAACTTCTGCCCCTGCAGCATCTCCACCTATCACTCCAGCTGCAATTCCAACTTGCATCATATTCACAAAAAAATGATACATAGCTCCCATGTCCACTTGTGGGACTCCAACACCTACATTCTCTGCTTGTGCCTGACCTTGGGTCCTCCTTGTATTAGGTCTAGCATTCCCATCGTTGCCCTTCCCTCCTGGGTTAACTCTTCCTCTTCTACCTTTCATATCGGTATTCAAACCTTATGAGATACAGAAAAATAACCTAACAAGGATAGGAGACTAGAGATAAAGCGTATACTTATATATAACAAATACAAGTACGTTACTATAGCGTTATCCCATACCCCAATCTTACTCTAATTCCTTAGGATTATGTTTTAAAAACCATTTTTAGTTTAAAGTTTTTCATAAACCATGCTTTGATACCAAGTTGTAACATTCCGTATCTGGAGACCAAAAGCTAAGCGCTACAGATGCTGCGGTCATCCATAGTATTAACTTCTGGTGACAAAATACGGCAGTGATAATGGTATCCATAATATCTGAAGCACTTGAATATGAACAAAATTATAGATTTCCAAAAATAACATTTTATTGATTACATTTCAAAACAAATTCATATCCAAGTTACATAATCCCATATCGTTTCCCGGGTAAAGATTAATTATAATCATTATAAAAATACGCCAAGAGCGACATATGATGATGCCCTCTTGGTTGATCAAAGAAATATAGTCATATCTGACTTAATACACAGCGAAAATAAACACAATAACTTGTAACTCCTAATTAGCTATCCGTCAGCCACCTGCTCATCTCCGGAAGCTTTATTCGCCAAAATTTCTAAACCTAAAAACCTTAACCCTCAGCCTACTCAAATCAATTTTGAGCACCCGAGAGTTTAAAAGGAAACAAAAACTTCGAGTCGGACATAAAGCCCGGTGTGAGTAATTCTGTTACATCTCGGTTTACTGATATTAAGTGAGACCACGCCGCTTAGCGGAACTGGTTTCCCCTCACTAATATCCCCTTTAAAACATATATTTTACAAAACCTTTCCTACCAAACTGGTTAATCAAACTGATTATATCAAAATAGCAATATCCTTTATGCTAATAAATGGACTATCTGTCCATAAAATAGGTAATAAGTAGACTATCTGTCCACAACATAATAGCAAGGTCCGTTATGCTAACAAATGGAATATCTATCCATAAAACCGGGCTAACTGCCCGCAAACTGGACTAACTGTTCGGATCAAAATGGACTAACTATCCGAATTATTTTCTTAGGGTTAACTACCCTTTCATCTTTTTCCTTGAAAACCTTTTTAAAATGATTTAACCTTTTAAATCATACTTATACAAGGAAAATATATTCTTAGCTTTACTCTAAGCTATTTTGCCATGATATATATACTTTACTCAAAATTTTGTTGATGAGATTTAATGAGGATTGACTGTCCTTCCAAAACAAGTTGAAACCCTTTTAACTTGGAAATACTTAGGCTATATTGCCTATTTAATACATTCGAAACCTTAGTTTAAAACCTTTAAACAACCCTTTCAAAACCATTGAAGGTAACCCCTTTGAAACTATTGAATGACCCTTTTGAAACCATTAAAAAGCCTTTCAAAAACATTGGAAAAACCTTTCCTTTATTTTCTCCAAAATCTTCAAAACATTAGACATCCTCCTTTAAAACCTTTTAATATTGCCTTTCAAAACATAGGAAAAACTCTTCCAACCACCCCTTTCGAAACCATTCATTAAAACCTTTTGAAACGGTCAAAACTCAATCCTTTCAAAAGCACTTTGGGTTCAATTTAAAACATGTGGAAACATTTCGAAACCATTCGAAAATTTACTCCTTCGAAACCTTTGTAAAACATCTCGACCGAAACCATTTGGATTATGCCTTCAAGTAGAGCAAAAGGATCAGAAACCAATTAAAGTCGAAAGCATCTGTTTTGAAACCATTTAAAACTATCTCTTTCGAAACTATTTGGGTTTTAATTCAATCATAGAAAAAGGGTCTTTAGAGCATTTAAGTCAAAAGCATCTGCTTCAAAAACATTTCCTAAGTAAAGAAGTGATGGTGTCAAAACCACCCCTTTCGAAAGCATTGGAGAAGTGGCAAATATTTTTAGAAAACAAAGTAAACAACCCTTTCGAAACCATCTGGGTCAAAAGGTAGAAAGCGGCAGTAAAAAGGCTTTGACTTAGTCGAAAGCACATATTTAAAACAAAAGCGCAACCCAATCGAAACCTTTCTTTAAATCCATTAAACCCAATCAAAAGCTAACCGAGTCGAAAGCAATTCAGTCGAAAGCCATTTAGTCGAAAGCAAGCAGGCCCATTTTTAATTTAAAAGCAAAGTAATGCCTCAACCCCTTCGGAACCACTAGTTTCGACTCCATACCTTCTGCCTACATCCAATTCACTACGTACCAGTTTCCTGATACCATATGCATCGGTCTCAACTATGTCAGAAGCGAAGATGAGGAGGCGGAACCTGGTGCTAAAAGCATCGAAACAGTGAAAAACATGTAGCAAATAGTTCTTTTCACCTAACTTGCTTTACATATCAAATTTTGATTGGTTGCCTCTTTCTTTACCAATAAAAAGTACTGCACTTTTCAGAACTAATCTTTTTGAATTATTTGCAAAAGGCCCCTTCTCCTTCATTTATTATATAAAACATTTAAGTCCCATGCCTTAAATAATTTTATATAACCATTAAAACACTTAGGAAAATTCTACAAAAATTTCAGAAAATCTCTTTTAATATGTTTTCCAACATATAAAAATTTCAGACCCAAACCCTTTATTAGTTAACCGTAATTAATTTATAACCCAAAATAACCTTTTCTTTACTAGAAAATTCATATAAATTCCACAAATATCCAGAAAATTCAGAAAATTGAAACCCATCTCTAAAATATCATTTAGGATCTTCATAAAAATTCGCATGGCATTTGGATGTCATTTTATAGGGTTTTCACTTTAAAACATATCATAAATTCAATATGAACAACCATAATTCATCAAATAATATATATAATCATTCCATCATTAAAAAACATGGTAAATCAATGCAAAATATTCGGAATTCATCTTAAAACCGAAAATAATAAAATTTTGAGATGTAAACATTATTCACCTTAGCTTTAGAGATTAAAGAGATTGAGATGTGAATGGATTTGATTTGAATTAGCTTCTTCCTTAGCTTTTCCTATCTTCTTTCTCTTTCTCTTGTTAATGGTGGCTGGCCTTAGTTTTAAATTTTTTGATTAAATGAAATGGACGTGTAGGGGGTACACGACAAAGGGTTTAGGGATATATGAATGGCCTCTTTCCTTTTTTACCCCTCCTCTATTTTAATTTAACTCTTATTTTAATTTATAGGTTAAATGGCATGGCCATCCTTTGATTAAATAAAATCTCAATCCCCTAATCAACGCATTATTTTATTTAATTTAACTAATTAAATATCTTAAATAATATTACCAAAATATAGGGTGTTACAAATAGTCTGTGACATCCTCCAAGGAGTAGCAATTCGGGTTGGATTGGACACAGTTGGGGTATATGAGGACCTCCATGGCCATCAGTTGGTAAGTTGAAAGCATTTGGTCCATATCGGTAGGGTCCTTAGCATGATGAAGGTCCAAGATAACCTCCTCTAGTGGCTCGGCTTTCTAGTCAGTGAGCAGTTCCTCTATGTCATAAATATTAAGTAACTTCTTATAAGGCCCGATGGCATCAACTCCCAAAGATGGGCCGATAACATCACTCTTCCTCTTATAGGAATGTGGGAGCAAGTGAGAGGTGCTAAGAGGCAAGTCAGTAGCCACCTAGATATGATCGATGATTTTTAGGTTCGTGGGTCCATGGGGGTTCAGGTGTAGAAGACTCACTGGGAATGATGGAGGCATTGATAACTTTGGTCACGTCACCCTTGTCCATCCCCTCGTCAATTACATCGAAACCCAGTTCATCCGCCTCTGCGAGAATAAAGAGCAAAAGTGTTAGTCAAAATACAGTGTGAAAAGAAGACAAACGCAAGTAAACTACCATTTGTATCAACCCAATCCCTATTTCTAACAAGGGTCGACATAATGAGGTCAAGCTTTCTACGCTAGTTTCATCTTTCCCTGGATGAGACTTATCTGCAGATACCCCTTCGTATCTAGGATACGAAGGGTTGTATTCTAGAATTTATCCAAATGAGGCACTTGTGTCCCTACCGATGCCTGGCTCTTGTTCCTTTCCTGCAAAACTACTACTATCCCTAGAGCTTGCATCAGTATCCCACACTTAGGGCAGCGGCTCATGGTGAGGGACTGGAACATCAACTAGCTATTATGGGTCAAATTATTCCCACCGCGACTCTGGCAAAGCATCACTTAATTTGTCACGATCAACTTGCTGCCATTCCTCTTTCTCCTTACTTTTAACGACATCATCGTATGTCCAGTCATCATCTGTGATCGGCAGACATTTGGGTTCTTGAACTGGACTTTGGAGTAGTCTCACTTGATTTTGACCGGCTTCTCCACTTCGGCCACTTTCTTTGTCGGCTTCCTCCTCTATAGTACCTTGACCATTGTCTGACCTTGCCTAATCAACCTAACCTAATGGAGGTTGGCATCTATCACTAAGAGCCTCAAGTCTCGGTGGGCAGGGGGGCCGTCTTCAACCGGTTCAGGTTCTCACTTAGTTCAGTAAACTCAACGCTAAGGAATGCAAGATCATCTACTGTTATGAAATGAGTTATGCAATAGAAAGCAATTAAAAAGATGAAGGGAAAGAAAGAGAAGCAAACACTTACTAGGGATTTGTAAGTTAGTGTTCTCAAGCCTATGGTTAACACCGTGCGGTTCAAAAATATTATCTGGTCATCCAACCAGGGGTGGCATTATTTGGAACGCCCGAAAAACCACGGGCTTAGTGTCATCTTGGAAGCGATTGTAGGTGTAGGCCCGGTAGTTGGCCTCCTTTTGGAGATGGAAGACCATGTCTACAATATTTGCATTTGGCTCTAAGCACCACAAAAGCAACATAGACGCTTAACAAAAAGTGGTAACTGTTAGAAGTTCGCTACCCAGGAGAAAGTTGGTAAGGATTGAGGATGGACATGATGTAGGGGTGGTGGGCGGTATTACCCCTACCTTAAAGTAGCCCATCGAGAAGGCAAAGAATCCGATCAAAGGTCGGTTAGGACGGTCGTTAGAGGTTGGATAACAGACCATTGCTATGTTGACTCCGTGGTCGACCAACAACTTGGCTAGGTCAATGTTGTCTTGTTCTAATTCAATGGCCCTAAGAGGGGTAGCCCCTGCTGATGTTGATTGGCTACCGAAAGTAGAGCTACCATCTAAAACATAAGTAGCTCAATTATACAACAGCACAATAGCCAAGCCTAGCTAAGCCCAGAGGCTAACCCCCCGGCATGGAATTGTTACAAGAAGTGTGTCTTTATGGCGTACCCATGCCGAGCACCCATGGAGACTAGCTCACAACTCGAGTACTAAGCTAAGTATTAAGCCTCCTGATCCCTATCTAGTTCTTATAGTTTACTTAAAACCAATACATACAAAATTGAGCCTAACCTATTGCTGAATATCTTAACAAATACTAATATCATAATTTAATGTTTGTACTTTTCAGGCTCACTCAAGCACATCAATGTCGATCAACCACCGCTGACATGGAAACAATGGTTAATCAAAGTCGAAAGATGGTCAGGAAAGGCAATTTTCGATCACAACGTGGAGAAACCAAAGCTCTATAGCCAAATCGTTACGACATTACAGTAAGAGTAGAAAGATCGAAAGCAAAAAAGTTTGAAAATGGCAGCTAAAACTCAGACCTTCACCGAGGTGATGATGCCTTCAATGACAGAGGCAAAGGGGGAGAAGTACTTACTTTTTGTTAAAGAAGACTGAGGGAAAAAATCGATGTTTTGAAGAGGCTGAAGGTCTTTTAAGGATGTATTCATTTTTCCATTCTCATTAAAGGATGAAAGAAAGGAGAAGGGCAACTTTTATAAACCTACTCCATAGATCTCAGCCGTATGATTTGAATAAAATTTAGATCTCAAACGTTTGGGTGTAATGAATGCATCTATAACTTCACCCACGTCAAATACATGCATTCCCCACCACATTTGAAAGAACAGACTGTTACAACTAATGACATAGTGCCATGTAGGGCACATACTAAATGCAAAGCAGAGGTCCGAACGGTGGCATTGTTGTGAAATGACAAGCTCGCCCCTGCTGATAGAAACAAGCTAAGGAAGCAAAATGTTGCTCAGTTTTCTTATAAGTGATTAGCAAGCTGATTAAGGCATGGCCTGACCTAATCATAGCGGGCCAATTACTGTACGAAGGCCTATTCATGCCAGTCCAAACTATAGTTGGTCCCAGCCCAGCCTATCTTCTCGAGCAACACATCAAGCGTGCAATCGGCCGTCTCTCTCAAAGCAACTTTCAGGCAATTCATCAAGTGAAGACAAAGCTAGGTATAGCCTTGTCCGGTCCACTCCTACCTGACTCAATGACAACCGACCCTGTCATGCTGATCTACTTTCAGCCTGACTCCAAACATGCCCGTCCACTCAACTTCACTTTAGTTGCTAGCCGGAACCACTCAAGGCTGTCTTAACAGCCAGCATACCAGCATCAGTACAACCATCTTCGATTGGTTCAAAGCAGGCCGTCCTATCATCCTATCCCCAGCTTGGCATCACCTCCACAACAAGGTCCTTAGCACCGGCCAACTCTCAACAAGCTTAGACATAGAACAACCGGCCCACTCATGGCTATATGCACCCAAACTGGCTTCAGGTTAGCACCTCTGGACTGGCTCCATAGTTGGCCGACACACTTAGATAGCTTCAAATGGCACCCATTTGTCAAGGTCGGCCCAAGCATAACTGTCTCTAACTTGATATCACTATTGCATGTCTCATCATATCACAACTAGCCTGACCTGTTCTTTGCATCTTAGTCCTTAGCAACCTTTAGTCCTCGGTATCCTTGGAGCCTGGCCAAGGTCATCCCTATGCCTTGCCACATAAGCATACAAAAGTGAATAACAAGCCGTACCTTTGATTGTATAAGGTCATGTATCAAAGTAGCTGGATATACACCTAGTCCCATAGCTTGTCATCAGCATTTAATATGCACTAAATGCAATGCTTGCACCTAGTATAGGAGACAAATTGGCATGCTTCTCAACCATTCATTTCATTTTGATTTTATAGCTGTCTCCCATCAGCTCATGCGACTAGGTCAACGGCCAGGCATGATTCTCCTATTTCTACAGCACAATCTCAGTCATCCATCATCCATTTCAGCCATTATAAATACCCTATGTATTGCCACTTCAAAGAGGTTGGAAAATATTAGAAATTCTAGCTATTATCTATTTCCAGAGCTCTCCTCACAGCAGGTTAAAGCTTTAACTACTTGAGATTAGTTAGATTTTCTAGTCATAAGTGTAATATTTCTTATTATTCTCTTGTAATTCCGTGTAATTGTAAGAGAGAACTATAGTAAAGGATCTTCATAGTGGACGTAGGCAATCTCGCCGAACCACTATATATTTTGGTGTCACTTTATTTTTCTTTACTTGCATTCTTTCTCATTTTTCATTTTTAAGTCCAATAATTAGCACGTAACCTTTGTTTTCACAGTTTGACTAGGCTAATATCAAGCTTGGCTAAATCTCTAGTCAACACTATACTTTCGGTTCTTGGTTGCCACATCATCTACTGAATTCTGCTTTGGTTGCCACTCCAGGCCTTACAACAATCATTTTCACGTCTCAATAGTTAGCTTAGACCTTATTACAACACTTTCAGTTGTGGCTCCCACTTTGAGCCTTACACCAACGCTTTTGGTTTCAGTTGCCACTTAGGCCTTACACCTACGCTTTCGGTTCCGATTACCACTCATTACACCTACACTTTTGGTTCTTGGTTACCACATCAAGCCTTACACCATCTATCAAATGCTGATATACATCCAATTTGATATAGTTCTAAGTACTTGTTTCGGCCATCTTAAGCCTTAGCATTAACACTATCCTCCGGAGGTCAATAGATTACAGTACTAACTTTCCACCAAAAGTTAACAGGTCTTGACAATTACTATCCATGTTTCGCATAGGGAAGCTTGACTTATATTTTTGTTTCGTTTCATCTTCAAGTAGAGTTTTACCACTTGGTCTTGGAAACCACCCCCTCTACCTATAAGTCCTCTACTACCATCGTATTTCTTTCTCCTATGGACCTCAGCTAATACCCTCGATACATGTTGAAAGCTTTCCTTCTGCACATCTGACGCCACCTTTACAGTGTTAACACCTAATATGTTATGACTTCGTCCTTTTATAACTAGTATAGTACTTTTTTGATTTGTTCAAAATATATTGTGGACTTAGTCACTTATCCATTATTTAAATATTTTACTCATTTAAATCTCCTCCTAGCCTCCTATGCCTTTCGGTACACATAAATCCCTTTGAGTATTTTAATTTGGAAATCATTTATAAAAATTCTAAATAATATTAGAACATATATACACAAACTTTTTTTTTTCTTAAAATTTCTCAAACTTCATGGTTCTAATAATTTCCTATAATAAACCGTTCCTTGTATAATTCATATCAATTATTTATTTATGGGAAAATTCTACAACAAAAAATCCATCTCTAAAATTATTTTCACAACATCATATTAAATTTTCAATTTATTCTAATCTCAAGAAACATAAGAACAAATCTTAATAATCATGACCATGTCTAATCACAAAAGAAATGGGGATTAAGGGAATGTAGTACTCACCTAATCCTTTGATTAACTTGATCTATATTAGTCTTTATGTTCTCCTAACTTTAATCTTCTTTCTTAGGCAATTGCCACCAATAAAGGATATCAAAGCCTTTTTTGTTTAGAGAGAGAGAGTGGATAGAAAATGGGGTAGTTGTTAAGTTTTCATTCCATAACAGGTTGGGCTACCAGCCCTTCTTGGCCCTCTTTTCCATTTAATTCCTTTCATTTAGTTTCATTGAGTATCAATCATAAAAGTAGATGTACATCCAAATAGTTATCATGATATATCATTATTTTTTAAATCCAAATGGCAATGGTAAATAAATGTCACTATATTTAATCTATTAACTCCATGACTTTTATTATTTAATTTCATAATTAAGTTACTTAAATCCTTATTCTCATAATTAATTTGTGATGACCACCCTACACCTTCGATGTTCATACAACCGAATAGTGCGCAACTGGTGTATCTGGCCGATGTAGGACAATTGTCAAGGGAAAGAAATAGAAGTAAAGAAGAGGAATAGAAAATAAAAGAAGAGAAAGAAAACATTACACAATCACATAACCTATCGGATATCTCACAGCGCATCAGATAAAATATAATAGTTATTACAGTTATACAAAACAGTAGTAGAGTTTATCAACTGATAAATAAAGTCAACTGATAAACTATCTCTAATAATAGTAAGTCAAACACTGTCAAGGCTCCACAGTGTCACACAGCCGAATATGCAATAACAAGCCTAAATATAAGTATGAGAAAGAATCACCTCTTGCTAGTCCATCTGCAGAACTCCATGTATCGTTTATACCTGCTTTTTAGTCTACTTATTTAAGAGTACCTAAAGTAAGAAGAAGCAAAGCAAAAAACATTGAGTCAGACAACAGTCTAGTGTGAGCGATAACTAATCTTAAAACACTATAAAAGTCGGTAAGTATATGGAATATAGGGTATGGAGAATCATACATGACCTGTCCCTGCAACGATAGAGTTGGCACATAACGAACATAATATGATACTCTACCAATATCATAAGGGGTATTGTATACTAAGTACGGCGTCAGGGTGCTTAGGTATCCCTATCCATAAAACCTACATCATGTGACATCCCTAGAGTGATAGGTGGCTAGTTATGCAACCATAACAAACATAGCATCCACCAAACAATACTAACTATCACTCAGTGTGATTTGGATGCATGATAACTCATATGACCTTTCAACTGCCAAGGACTAATGGAAGTCCCTGTTTTCAATTGTACTCACGTATCTCGTAGCCCGAACTAGATACATGTTTCGCTACCCGAAGCTGGACACTAGACCTAATCAACGATCCAGGGTATATGGATCCAATTACCTGACCCGGAGTAACCAAATAAAGTACCCATAGGCGTCCCCATAATACCCCTGTTCCGAGTACAACAAAAAACACTTTGGGTATCAACGATCCCTTAGCACACGTATCCAAGCTCTTCATTGCTCCATCAATTTCCATGATAGAACTATTCAAAATGTTATCCACGGGTCACCCCTAAAGAACCTACCCTTGTGGAAACCCATCATGACTCCTTTCGACATCAAGCCTCCAACCTCGGAACCTAACCCCATGCACCAATAGCTACCATCTGAAGTCCTGAAACTATCAACCTCGGAACCTAATTCCATGCACCAATGAGCAACCATCCGAAGTCACCTAACTCCATGCACCGACGAGCTACCATCCGAAGTCCTGAAACTCCCATGTCGAAACATCACATCAACGCAATCCTCGAAATTGCTCGTTGTAGAGAAATAACATTAAGACCCAGAGTCGACCGCATGAACAAAGCATCATATCACGCTCCTCGAAGCCTCATGACCTTCCATGCCAAAGATTGGCCAAATCAGTCATCATCACTAGTGATGGGCATCGACTACTCTACAGTGGTCAATACCAACCACTTTGATTGTGTACTTAACAAAAAATAGATAAATACAAACCAAATGAAAACATCCGACATCCATCTTGAAGTCCAAAGTCTATCCAAGTCCATCGTCTTCCAACTTCAGATTGGTCGACACACATTCCAATTTTCTTCTAAAACTTATCCCATTCGTTTGGGTTTTAGATCAATAGGCACGGAACCCCAATGCGTGGAATACTCCTATTGATCCAAGAAATAGACCAACACCCTAGTTTAGATTTGATAGCACCAGCTCTGTCTTCACAGAGAGCAATATAAAATATCACAGAAATAGAAAAGAAGCACTAAATGAAAATAGAAAGAATATTTTTATAGTGGTTCGGCTATTAACGAAGCCTACATCCACTTTATAGTTTTATTATAAGCTGACTGTTATTACATAAGTTGTTTGCTTACAAGGCTTTAGCTAATTCCAAACTAAATTGGATCTATAGAGTTAGAATCCACTAGAGAATCATAGTGTATTCCTTCTAAGATCATTGTGAGGGAGGTTAGAGGTGAAGAAGAGTCCCAGTAGAGCTCCAGCAGTCAGTTTCCAGAACCCCTTTTATGTTGCAAGAGGTATGTTATTTATAGAGGTTGGAGGGTTTTTGGGCCTAGCCCGTCACTTTCAGGTCTTAGGTATGGTACAGGCGACCCAGGGGGATTCATCGGTCGAAAATTGCTAAACTCCATTGGTCGCGAGCGACCCATGGCGATGGGTCGCTGGCAACCTATGGGCGATGGGTCGCACGCGAGCCATAGACTTAGTCTACTTTCGCACGCTGAATCCTTCCTTCTTTAGTCGTATTTCATAGCTTCCTTGTTCGTGGTTTTTAAGGAGTACATGGGTTGCGGTTGTTTCGGCCATAGAGGTCTATCCTGGATTCTGAAACTGGAGATGTCTTCTCAGGCATTCATCGTTGTAGTCACATGCTAATGGCCAGTCGCCGGCTGCTTATACTTAAACCCATGTTGGTTCGTAGGGAAGATGATCTCTTGGCTTTGTTGATTCCTGTCGTCATTTTAACCGTGTAGCTTGATCCTTGTCGAACTTTAGTCGTAACATCTCTGGTTAGCTCTTGAATCATCCCGCCTCTTAAGGTTGCCTCGCTTATTGTCGGTATCTGCTGGGTTAAAAACCCGTATAATAATTGCCCTATAGAGTATGTCTTCGTTGTAAACAAGGCGTGCTCTGAAAGTTATTGTTTCCCATATCCATTTGTTGACTTTCAAGTGGTTGTATCGGAGCTCTACACATAGACTAGCCCAACACCATCGATTATTTTCCTTCGGTTCTAGCTATTGTTGCTTACCTCGACTTGTCTTGTCTTGGAGTGATGAGCAGTCGCGATTGTTTGATTATGAAGTGGCTGGACAGAGCTTTCTTTTTCTAGTACACAAATATACATGGCATGCAAATTTTCATATACATTATATACATTTTTCTTCTCTCCCTTTTTTTATGATGGGTCGCTGGCGATCTATCTCTTAGAAAAAAAATTTCTCGGGTCAATGCCAGGTCGGGTCGCGAACGACCATGATAGGTCGGGTCGCATGCAACTCGAACACTTAGAAAGTTTTTCGCCTCTTATTCACTACATATACCTGAGCCTATCTCTTTTTCCTCATTTGACCCGATCATCTGCAATCTCTCTGAATGATCCATCTCTTCCGGGCACCATCTCGTGCTACAGATCCACAAATCCAAGCCCTAGTCGACCCGCTTCGTGTGATTTTGAGGTGTAGCTGACCCATTGCTTTGTTGTACACGAGCCAATCCTCCACTTGCTCGCCCACAACCTAGTTTGCAGCTTGCCAAGTTCAATTTGTAACTGCTCTTGTTCAATTTAGCTGATTTGAGGTACGTTTGTTTGATTGAGTCGTTGATTGCAATGTTGGTATGACGGTTTAACGCCCAGTTTTAGCTTGTGACGTTGTCTGCAAAATTTTGTTCAAATTATGGTTCTTTGGAGAAAGATAGGAGATCAACTCTTGAGTCATTTTTCGAAATGACATTCGGGTTTTGGTCTAAGACTCGATTTGTTTTGCTATCTTTGACCATCGGACCAGAATTGGCTTGCCACTAGTTTGCGGACGTCGCTTGTATAATGCTTCATCAGTTGACCATGATTCTTCTGAGAACTTGGGCTTAACTCGTTTTACCTATTTCATGCTTGGTGTCCCTACAATGAGAAGGGTTTCCCGTGTCGCTTCGGATAATGGGTCTGTTATCTATCATAGATCGATAAGGGTAAGCGTGCAAGCAGTATAACCAAAAGTCGAAAACGAGATTTTATAGGAATTATTTCTCTCCTTTAACTGCAAACAAACTATCTACACGTGATGGGCCGTTTGCGGTGCTTTGGACACTAAATTTACCTCATATAGATAGCTCACCGCACTTGCCCCAGTTCATACTTGAAATCCATCATACTAATCCCAAGTCAATGTTGCGTCGGAGTTCAAGTGTGATAAGGGAAATTCATAAGAGTAGGATAGATTTGCCAATAGAATTACCTGACCTTTTGCAGACGCGAGTTCTGTCATATAGAATGAAACAACCATCCACAGGTCGCAAGCCGAGTCGACGAAGTCCGGTGCTTTCTGAAGCCGAATCGTCATCTACTTCACAAGACGAGTTCGGTCAACTAGTTCCGATTGGGCCAATCGTGGACCGTACGCCACCCAACTTTCGAGTTTTACTCAATCCGCCTGAAAAATCCCCTTCGGCGATCTCCGCCAAAGTTTTTCATAACATCTGTTTGCAGCACGGGATCCCCGAAGTGGACGTGTGCCTTCCGAAAAAGGATGAGTTCGCTCACATGCCTCCCCCTGGGTTTACAGCTTGCCATAGGTTCATGTGTTTGAAAGGAGCCGTGCCCCTCTTTAATGACTTTCTTCATGAAACACTATCAAACTTGGGGATTCACCCATTCCAGCTTCACTCGAACGGTTATGCCATCCTCACTTGCCTGCACATCCTCTTTATGCGGACATTCCATCGCACTCCGAGTTTCGACGAGTTGCGATATTTCTTAGCTTTCAAGATAAGAGACGACTGCCCCTCCCTAATCATAATCAAGGCCTAGCGAAATCGAAAGATCATTTTACGTCTGCAAAGCAATCTATCTCAATTCAAGACGCAGTACTTCTTCGTTAGGTGCCCCGAGGGGTTTAATCGTCAATGGACGATAGGGGGTAAGTTTCCCTATTCTCCGTTTGCCGCGCTTTGAAGTGGTGTGATAGAGTTTCTAATTGATTTCTTGCTTTTTAAAGTTATCCCAAGATCAAATAGAGACACGGATCTTAGTGAAGTTTGCCAAACTCTAAAAGCTATTGAGGCCGAGGAGCGAGCACCAGAGTCTTGCTTACTGACGAGAACTTGCGCCGATTTGGGTTGTTAGCTCCGGGCAGATCGGTTGCTCAAATTGAAGCTTCTTCTCCCAGCCGAGCTAGAGTTCGTGTAAGACCTTCTCCTTCTTCACATGATTCTGACGAGGGTCATGAAATAGGCGGCCCCTCCGATAGTCCACTCAACGAGACTCATGAGGAAGGTATCACAGCTGGTCTAAGCGGTTCCACTAGAATGTCCCCGATCCAGGAGGAATTAGAAACTGAGCCCTCGTAGAGAGAAGGGAAAGCCGTGATAGACTCGGAGAAGGAGGAAGGGGAATTTGAAAGCAGTAGTGATGAATCCACAGCCAGCGACTATTATCTGTCAGGGTCCAAAGGTGAGGATTTCGAGTCATGTGACGAGACACCAGACATGAGTCCCGTTCTTTTGGATTTACCCCTTTCCAATACTGATGACAAAGACAAGGCCATGGAGGCCGGCAAACGTCATGATTCTCCCGGTAAGGCTGCCGGGGTAGATTTTGGAGATATCAGTGACGTATTTGTCGATTTTGATGCCCTCATGAAAGACGACTTCAACTTTGATGTGACGCCATCCTGTTCTGGCGGCATCGTGCCATCCATCAGTCCGCCTCTGCCTGCGACAACCGAAGTCAGCCCTATTCCCCCACCTACAATTGTTCGCTCTGTTTTGTGACGACGTCTTAGGCTCGTTTTAGGACTACACGACACGACATACTAGGATTGCACTTATATTTATTTTCCATTCTCTCGCATGTTTGCTTAGCTCTTTAAATGTTTCTAAGGTTTCTCCTGTATGCTTTATTTTAGGTATGACGAGGAGGCGTGGTCTTTACGACGACTTCGAGGATTACACCGATTCGCAACGGTACTCGAAGCGTTCTTTCAGTCGCCACCAAGCCCGGGACACAGAGGAAGAATATAGGCGGAGGAAAGAAATTGAGGTGGAAACCCGCTGTCAGGAGGAAAAGGATAAGTATCGCTCGCACAGAGGCGGTTATGAAAGAAAACGGTCCCAAGGGAAGAATCATCGAAGAAGTCTAAGCTCGATAATCGCTCCCATCCTTCCGAACTTGTTCCAAAACATGCGTCTGTGGGACAAGGTATTACCACTTCTTCTGCCCCCATTCCGCCTTCAACAAACGTCTCATCTTCTTCTACTACCGCTTCTGCCCCTGTCTCTTCTCATCCCCGTCGGAGGCCGGCTTATATTCTTCCCGTAGGTCCACCTAAGCTTGAGGCGGCCCTTCCGGGTTGGTTTCTAAAAGGCTTTAAGTTTGATATGGATATTCATCCCATTTTGAGGGACACTTATATGCCGCGCCTTCAAGGCATTCAGGCTGATTTGGAGCATGGCGAGAAGTGGGAGAGGCTCTGTAAATAACTAGCCGATACTAACAGGACTAACTATTAAAAATCCTCTCCTTCGAGGCCGAAAAAGATGATTTTGAAAAGGGCTAACCGAGTGGGATGCCAGAATTAAACAGTTGGACGAGGAAAAAGAGGCAGCGCTTCGGGACAGTACGAGGACTGCCAGCTTGATGCAGGAGATGAAACATGTGCACGAGAGAGCATAAATCGTCTGGAGAGACGAAATCAAGAACACACATGCGGAATAAGCCAAGCTGAAGAAATATGTGGTTGCCTGCGACACTATTATCGAAGCCCAAAAGAAGACAATCGCCGACCACAATCTGGTTGTAGAGGGGCATACTAAAACAATCTCTGATCAGGCCAAGACAATTGAGGAGTTGCAGGGGACAATTGTAGGACTACAAGCTCAGGTCACACAACTTAATGCCGACAAGACTGCAATTGAGATGGAGAAGGCTGCGGTGACAACAAATTATCTAGAACTCCAGCATACTTTTGACCGGAAGATGGAGAAACTAGACTCGACGATCCTGAATTTCTATGTCAATTCTATATTGCATCAGGGGAGTATTTCTTATCTTGGCCCGAAGTTCCCACGCACTCTTGCCCTTGTTTGGGAGGACTTCCTATTTCGTTTTGCTAAAACGGCGACGTATATACCAATCAGGAGTTACGGGATGCCTATCTTACTGAGTAATCCAAGAAGGCATTGCTCGAAGGCTAAGAAATTCTCCGAGCTGAACGGGAGATGGAAACCGTCGAAGTGGCTCCGATGGTTGCCATAGATGCACCTGCCAAGTCTCTAATCTCTAATGTGGGTGAACCTTCGGGGCAGCTTCATGATCAGCCGACAAGTTCGGGGCTCGATGTCACTTCCCATGCGGCGAAGATTTCCAAAGATGATGAAGGAAATGAGTTTGAAGTTGTCGTTCGCGACCCTATCTCCAGTGTAGGTAATGATCACTCCTCCCTCGAATTCGGGGGACTCCATCTTACGCCACAGGAGTAAGAAGAGTTTAATGCTTTTCTTTTTGATCTTATAGGTCCCTCTACTATTCCTGTTGACATGCTAGTTACCTCGGTGCTTGTGCATACTGCTATCTTTACATCTTCTGAAATTAGGTCTGTTCCTGTTCCTGCCCCTACATCAACACCTAGCTCGCAACCGGGATCGGAGGCTGAAAAGATTGCGGCGCTTTATGGCCTGGACGATCCTTCGACATCCCTTGAGGGCGACATGACTGCCGTTGAGGCCAAAGAGCAGGAGACTCCGATAGAGCAGCCACCGAAGACTTCGCACGACATGGTTGCCGTCAAGAAAGAGAAAGTGGAGGCGGTCAAGGCCTCGAAGAGTTCCCGGAAGCGGAGGAAGCACAAGGGGTCGGGCATCTCTACTGGAAAGCACTCGGAGGAGGAGATCACTACGGAAATACACGTTGACATTACCGACAGCGACACCTCTCCAGAAAAGAAGCCGAAGTTGCCCACTAGAGGCGGGAAAGGAAGCAGTGGCCAAAAACGCTGATTGGCCCATTCGAGGAGGGACTGCATTTTGTTGTATAGCTCATGGGCGACTTGACTTGTTGTGTTCTTTTTTGAGTCCTTAAGCCAAAGCGTATGTACTTTGGGTCTTGGTCATGGACTTTGTAATTATTCTTTGTTGGCCGCTGTTGTGTGGGTACGACCCCCACATTTTGATTTTGTGTTCATAAAATTACAAACAATGCAATGGTATCTTGACTTGTAACTTTGTCTATCTTTTCATACATACTCTGTGTACACACGTACATTTCATTTCATACTTTTACTAACAACAATTAGAGGATTTTTGTTCAGAAGTTCATAAAACTTCCAAAGACTCTCAAAATTGCTTAATCCTGTTTAGAAATCTTCAAATTTTCTTTAGGAAGTTAACTCACGTTCAGGATTCTTGTTAAATTTTGAGATAAAACTTATGAGTTTATTGTTCTTTGAAGTGACAGGATTTGTGGACTCTTTGCATTCAGGTGATTTTATCTTTATGCAGGTATATGCCCCCCAGTTCACAGGGCTGTTCACTCCAGACAAACTCCAAGTATCCGAAGTTTTCGACCAATGCAAGAAGCTGGAAATCTGGAGTTCCTCGGCGTTGCCTATCTCCGGGCAGCGTGAGAAACTTGCATCTTGAGTTCCTCGGCGTCGCCTACCTTCGGGCGACGCGAGAAACTTAAATTTGGGGCTTCTCGGCGACGTCAATCTTTGGGCAACGCGAGAAACTTGCGTCGAGAGTTCCTCGGCGTCGCCTATCTCCGGGCGATGCAAGAAGCTTAAATCTGGGGCTCCTCGACGTTTCCTATCTCCCGGAAACACGAGAAACTTGCGTCGAGAGTTCCTCGACGTAGCCTGTCTCTGGGCAACGCAATAAATTTAAATCTGGGGCTTCTTGGCGTTGCCTATCTCTGGGAAACGCGAGAAGCTTGCGTCGAGAGTTCCTCGGCATCGCCTATCTTTGAGCGACGTGGAAAACTTGTATCTGGGGCTCCTCGGCGTTGCCTATCTCACCTATCTCTAGACAACGCGAGAAGCTTGCGTTGAGAGTTCCTCGGCGTCGCCTACCTCCAGGCTATGCGAGAAACTTGAATCTAGGGATCCTCGGCGTTGCTTATCTCTGGCAACGCGAGAAGCTTGCGTCGAGAGTTCCTCGGCGTCGCCTGTCTCCGGTTGAATCTGGGGCTCCTCGACGTTGCCTATCTTCGGGCAACGCGAGAAGCTTGCTGTCTTCGGGCGACGCGAGAAACTTGAATCTGGGGCTCCTTGGCGTTGCCTATCTCCGGGCAACGCGAGAAGCTTGCGTCGAGAGTTCCTTGGCGTCGCCTACCTTCGGGCGATGCGAGAAACTTGAATCTGGGGCTCCTCGGTGTTGCCTATCTCTAGGCAATGCGAGAAGCTTGTGTCGAGAGTTCCTCGACGTCGCCTACGTCCGGGCGACACGAGAAACTTGAATCTGGGGCTCCTCGGCATTGCCTAGCTCCGGGCAACGTGAGAAGCTTGTGTCGAGAGTTCCTCGGCATCGCCTACCTCCGGGCGATGCAAGAAACTTGAATCTGAAATCTTTGGCGTCGCCCATTTCTGGGCGGCGCGAAAGACTTGAGCCCATGGCCCTCTTGATGTAGCCGGGGCGGCATCATTTTTAAGAGGGCCGGAATCGGGTTCTGCTGATCCGACGGTTCAAGTTGGTTTGCCCCTGTCAGATCGTCGGGTAACTACTATGCACATAATTTGAATGATTCAAAAAGCAAACTTTATTAAAAAAGCATGGCAGATTCTTTGCCTATTTACAATGCCTTCGGCATTCCCGTATTGTCTTATTTGCTGAAAATTAAAAAAATACATAAAGTTTCTTTTAAATGAAATATCGGCGGAGCGACTCGCTGTTCCAAGCTCTGGGAATTGCGATCCCGTCGATGATTGTCAGCTTGAATGTCCCATCTCCAAGTTTTTGATGAATGACGAATGGTCCTTCCCAATTTGGTCTGAAGGCTCCTGGGACCAGGTAAACTCGCTTGAGTACGAGATCGCCAACTTCGAAGGTTTGACTGTGAACTTTGGAGTTGAAGTATCGTGTGACCCTTCTTTGGTGGGCGACGATTCTTAATTCTGCTTCCTCTCTCTTTTCATCGACCATGTCAAGTGATTCGAGTAGGAGTTGCTTGTTTTGGTTTTGATTGAAATTCAGCCTTCGGTGAGAGGGGACTTCAAGTACGATAGGAATCATCGCCTATGAACCATACGCTAATGCGAATGGAGTGTGGCCAGTAGTAGCTTTGTGTGTTGTTCTATAAGCCCATAGTACGAGTGAAAGCTCATCAACCCGGTTTCCCTTTGCTTTTGTCAATCTCTTTTTGATGGTGGACATGATGATCTTGTTTATTGCCTCCACTTGCCCGTCCGCCTGCAGGTGAGCCACTGCGGAAAAGATTTTCTCAATCTAGAAGCGCTTGTAGAAGTCTTTGAACTCGGCGCTTTCGAACCGCGTTCCATTGTCAGTGATGATTTTCTATGGCACACCAAACCTGCAAAAGATAGTTTTAGTAACAAAGTTAATAACTTTCTTTGTGTTTATGGTGGCGAGCAGTTCCACTTCGGCCCATTTCATGAAATAATCTACGACCACTATTGCATATTTGGCTCCTTGTTTTTCCATCGCAAGGACGCCAATCAAATCGATCCCCCATATCGCAAACGGCCATGGGTTGACCATTTGTGTTAGCTCTGTTGATGGAGTTCTCTTAATCTTGATGAATCTCTAACAGCGATCACATCTCCTGGCATGATCTGCAGCATTGCGGTTTACTATTGGCCAGAAGTAACCGTACCAAAGAACCTTCTTTGCTAACGTCTGCCCACCGCGTGATCTCCGCACTCACCTTCGTGCACTTCTTCCAGGATTCGGTGCGCTTCATCTTCGGTCACACACCTAAGAAGAGGGGTCAAGAATCCCCTTCGATAGAGTATTCCATCTTGTATCATGAACCGCGATGCCTTCCTGAGTAATTTCTTTCGCTGGTTTCGGTCTGCCGAAAGAGTTCCTACCAGAAGATAATCTTTTATTGGTGTCATCCACGTGTCCGGTTCCACAGTGGTCTCGAGAATCCATTCTACGTCCATTTCGTTAATGATTGGATTGGTTAGTGTTTTGACTGGGACAACTCCCAGCGACTGTGCTTCTCTGGAGCTTGCCAACTTGGCCAAAAAGTATGCCTTGGTCTTTTGCTCCCGTGGTATGTGGGTTATGGTGTAGTGTTCGATGTTGCTCAATAGCTCTTGCACTTTGGAGGGATATGGAGCCAGATTCTCGCCGCGTGCCTAATACTTCCTTTTGCTTGACACACAACCAGCTGAGAGTCACTATATATATGAACGGACTTTATTTCGAGCTCCTTCACAATTTTCAGCCCTGTGACAGTGCTTTGTACTTCGCCTCGTTATTCGTAGCTTGGAATTCCAGATGTAAAGCATAGCTAATGGCTCGCCCCTCGGGAGTTTCAAGCACTACCCCTGCGCCCGAACATGAGTTGTTCGATGCTCCATCGACAAAAAGCTTCCATTGTGTGTCTACTTGCAACTGAACTTCCTCTTCATCATCCCTTATTGTGAACTCAGTAATGAAATCGGCTAGAGCTTGCCTATTGATTGCCTTCCTCGGATGGTAAGTGATATCATATTGACTCAATTCTATGTTTCACTTAAGTAATCGCTCGGATGTCTCTGGCCGGTATAAAACTTGTTTCAATGGCTGGCCGGTTAGTACTTTAATTAGATGAGCCTTGAAATATGGTCGCAGTTTTCGGGATGCGATCAAAAGGCAATATGCCAGCTTTTCTAATTTCGGGTAATTCTTTTCGGCTCCGATGAATCGCTTGCTAATATAGTACACAGGTCGTTGGATCCTTGCTTCTTCCCATACGAGAGCTACGCTCAACGCATGCAGGGAAATTGCTAAGTAAATGAATAGTTCTTCTCCATCGACTGGTTTTGTTAAGATCGGAGGAGTTTCCATGTGTCACACCAGTTCCTCGAAGGCCGTTTGACAAGCTTCGCTCCATTCAAAGTTTTTCTTTCCCTTCTTCAATGCGTCAAAGAATGGTATACACTTGTCCATAGCTTTTGAGACAAAACGGCTTAGTGCTGCGACTTTTCCATTCAAACTTTGAAGTTCTCTCTTATTCTTAGGGGCTTGGACTTCTCGTAATGCTGCTATTTGTTCCGGATTTTCTTTGATGCCCCGAGCACTCACTATGAATCCTAAGAATTTCCCGAAAGCCACCCCGAAATGACATTTAAGTGGATTAAGCTTTATTTCGTACTTACGGAATATCTCGAACATCTCAGCAAGGTTATCTAGGTGGTTAGAGGCTACTCGGGATTTGACTAACATATCGTCTACATAAACTTTCATAGTTTTCCCGATCTGGCGCTTGAACATTGTATTCACTAGTCTTTGATACGTGGCTCCTGCATTCTTCAGACCAAACGGCATTACTCTATAATAGTATAATCCTAGGTTAGTGATGAAGCTGGTATTTTCTTGATCTGGTTTGTGCATTAGGGTCTAATTATAGCCCGAGAACGCATCCACAAATGACAACAATTCGTGTCCCGCTGTTCCATCCACCAGTTGATCAATTCTGGGAAGTGGAAAGCTATCCTTTGGACAGGCTTTGTTGAGGTCTGAAAAGTCAATATCGGTGCGCCATTTTCCGTTAGACTTCTTGACCAGTACCGAATTCGATACCCATTCGGGGTAGGTTGCATCCCGGATGAAACCATTGGCCATTAGCTTATCCACCTCCTCTCTCAGGGCCCAAGCTACGCCTCTTTTGCTTTACTGGAGTGAATTTGGGATCAATGTTAAGGGCGTGACAAGCAATTTCGAATGATACTCCACACATATCGGCATGCATCCAGGCAAATACATCTAAGTTGGCGTGATGGAATTTGGTTAATTCCGATCGCATCTTGTTTCCAAGCTGCGATTCGATTCTCAGGTCCCGCGTGGGGTCATCTATACTTACTAAGACATACAATGATAGTTCAGCCGGTGCCGCCCTATCCTCCCCCGAGCTCTTCTTCCTAGGGTCCAAGCCTTATTGAATCAGCTATGGTCCCCAAGCCAGGGGCAGTTCTGTAATTGCTATTCAGAGGGTTTTCGGATGTGGAGAGCTTTTCCCACATCCTTTCCTTTCTCCTTTCTTCTAGATTCACGCAATTCCGCAATGTAACATTCACGAGCAATGCTTTGGTCTCCTTTCACAATCCCGACTCCATGCTCGGTCGGGAATTTCATTGTGAGGCACCATTGAGCCGGTGCTATCTTAAAGTCGGCCAACACAGGCCTTCCTAGAATGCATTATATGCTGACATCTCGTCTACAATCACAAAAGTCTGAATGAGGGTGACTCGTCGTTCTCCCTCTCCAAGTTCCACAGGTAGGTCAATGGTCCCCACCGATTGCTTAGGTTCTCCGGTAAATCCCTAGATCTTCATTTGGCACGCAGATACACTTTTCATACTTATCTTCATCTGATCGAAGGTGCGCTTGAAAAGTATATTAACCGAGCTTCCACTGTCAACCAATACTCGACGAACAACTGTGAGTTCGATTCCCACTGTTATCACCATTGGATCAAGAGTTGGTCCCTCAATTCCTTCGGTATCACAGTCGCGAAATATTATATCATTGCTCAGCACTTTCTACCGTTTGACCGGAGTTTCACCATCTATTGTGAAACATGACCCTTTCGGGACATGTTTTAGCGAGCTTGCGTATCTTTCCATTTCCCCTCAGCTTCTTTATGCAGGATGCGGTCCACCGGATATAGTTCCGATAATGAGCCTTTGGTCTGTTCGTTTCGACCCTTGTTCACTAGTTCCAGCCTGATTTCCTTGCTCCATAGGTGGTTGAGGGACTATAGCCTGGCTGGGTTTTCGTGGCCCTTTTACATATTGCTGAAGCTTGTTGTCACAGATCAACCTTCAATGAGGTCCTTGAGGTGGCGGCATTCATTTGTGTTGTGTCCGTGTGCCTCATGGAAGTGGCAGAATTTCCCTGAGCGCTTCTACTGTTCTGTTGCCTCCTTCTTGAGGGGTTTCCTATACTCTTTAGTTTCTTACGTTGCAAGATAGATATTCTCTCGGGTGTCATTCAGGGGGGGTATAATCTCCTGGTCCAAACTCTCTAAACCTTTTGTTACGGCCACCACTATTTTTCTTGTCAGAGTTCTGATTTCCTCTCTTCTAGTTTCCATTCTTCCCTGTGGCCCCTTGACTATTCCCAGGGTTGCGTGAATTCTGATTAAAATTCATGCCATTCTGCTCGGTGCTCGTTTGTTGTGTTCCAGTAGCCTTTCTTTCCAGCTCCTGCACCTCTTCCAACCTCAAGTATTGGCTTGCTTTGCGGTTGAAACTTTTCCTGTTGGTGGGCTGCTTCTCCTTGATCCATTTCCCGAACTCCGTCTCCAGGTGAATAGCGCGGACTAAGGCCATAAAAACAATGTCTTCAGGATTACTCACCTCTTTTACTGCCGTGTTGAATCTATTCATAAATGATCTCAATGACTCGTTGCGCCCTTGAACCAGTCCTGATAGTGACATGACATCCTTTGGTTGGGCGGTATGAAGTCTGAACTGTTCAAGGAACTTTGTTGCTAGTTGATCGAAAGTAGCGATAGATCTTGGGGGAAGTCTGGTGAACCACATGGATGCAACGCCTTCTAGGAAGATGGGAAAACATCGGCAGCGTAGGGCTTTCGGAGCGTTGGCTCCATCCATATACCAACTATATTTGTACAAATGGGGTTTCAGATCCTTAGTCCCGACTCCCGTCATAGGAGGGGATGGTTGGCACGGTAAACTTGTCTGGGTAACTTTCATTTAAGATCTCGTCGGTAAACGAGGTCCGACTTGGGGCAGATCCCCATTCATCGTCTTTCTGACTCTTACTCTCGTCCATCAGCCGCTTGACCATGTCTGCTATGTATGCCTCTGATGTCCGGTGGTCCTGGGGTGGCAGTCAGTCACTGCGCCAAGTGTTTGGTTCAGCAAACGATCTTGGCACATAGGTTGATGCCTAGGCTCTTCTGTCTTCGGGAGGGCCATTTCCACAAGATCCTGTTGGCTTGTGTTTGGCCTAACTGAGGCAGTCTGGACGTTTCTAATGTTATCACATGCATTGGCACCTTCCTCTACCTGATCACCCTGCTCTACGCCCTTTGAATCAGAGAGGTTCACAACCACATCCTCTAGTGGGGTTTTAGCCCCTTGATTCAAATTCAGATTTGGTTGTCTTGGGTCAAGTGGGGTGTTCTCATTCTCTTCCAAGTTATATCATGTTGTCACCCTTCTCAACGACTGTTTTCCGTTTCTCCTGTGTAAGCCGGACACAGAGGAGTTTTCTTGTTCCATGGCAGTAGCTAGTTCAGGGATGGTTCTCTGAAAGGGATTTGATTGAAGAGTTATTAGGCGTTGAGCTTCTCCATTAGAGCCTTTTGACTCTCTTCCATTCTTTGATTGATTTCCTCAGCCATCTTATTCAACTCATCTCTGGTAACAACTTCATGCTGACTAAAGGACCTTGGTGCTTGATTTCCTAAGCCTACAGCATTCACTTCAGCCTGTTGGGTACTAACTCCTTCCACGGCTATTGCTGCCCCTATGGATCTTCCTGAGGCAGTCCTTTTCCTTCTGGGATCCATTTGACTTTGTAAGATAGCTGGATTTTTAAGCAGAGATTAGAGACCTAACTTCTGGATCTATACAATCCAAAGTAGATAGCTAGATCTGGATTCTAGATTGAAAGTGGAGATCTAACTTCTGGACCTATACAATCCAAAGTAGATAGCTAGATCTAGATCCTAGGTTGTAGTTTCTCAGTGAAAGCACCAAAATGTTGATCCAAAAATGGACCAACACCCTGGTTTAGATTTGAAAGCACCAGCTCTGTCTTCACAGAGCAATATAACAGATCACAGAAATAGAAAATAAGCAATAAAGGAAAATAGTCAGAAGATTTTTATAGTGGTTCGGCTATTAACGAAGCCTACATCCACTTTATAGTTTTATTATAAGCTGACTGCTATTACAGAAGTTGTTTGATTACAAGGCTTTAGCTAATTCCAAACTAAATTGGATCTCTAGAGATAGAATCCACCAGAGAATTACGGTGTATTCCTTCTGAGATCGTTTTGAGGGAGGTTAGAGGTGAAGAAGAGTCCCAGCAGAGCTCCAGCAGTCAGTTTTCAGAACCCCTTTTATGTTGTAGGAGGTATGCTATTTATAGAGGTTGGAGGGCTTCTGGGCCTAGCCCGTCACTTTCAGGTCACAGGTATGGTACAGGAGACCCAGGGGGTTCAACGATCGAAAATTGCTAAACTCCATGGGTCGCTGGCGAGCCATGGTCCATGGGTCGCTAGCGACCCATAGACTTAGTCTACTTTCGCCCGTTGAGTCCTTCCTTCTTTAGTCATATTTCATAGCTTGCTTGTTCATGGATTTTAAGGAGTACATGGGTTGCGGTTTTTCCGGCCATAGAGGTCTATCCTGGATTTCGAAACTGGAGATGTCTTCTCAGGCATTCATCGTTGTAGTCATATGCTGATGGCCAGTCGCTGGTTGCTTATACTTAAACCCTTCTTGATTCGTAGTGAAGCTGGTCTCTTGGCTTCGTTGACTCCTATCGTCATTTTAACCGTGTAACTTAGTCCGTGTCGAACTTTAGTCGTAACATCTCCGGTTAGCTCTTAATCATCCCGCCGCTTAAGGTTGCCTCGCTTATTATCGGTATCTGCTGGGTTAAAACCCGAATAACATTTGCCCCTAGAGTATGTCTTCGTTGTAAACAAGGCGTGCTATGGAAGTTATCGTTTCCCATATCCATTTGTTAACTTTCAAGTGGTTGTATCGGTGCTCTACACATAGACTAGCCCAACACCATCGATTATTTTCCTTCGGTTCTAGCTATTGTTGCTTTCCCTAACACTGATAACAATTCCCTAACGTTGGATAACAATTGTTAAAAACCCGAATAACAATTCCCTAACACTGGATCGTCAATAAATCGGTGTTTTCAACCAAAACAAGCAAACAAGCATACGTGCAACCAACAAGCATACATACATCCAATATAGTATACGTACAACATGTATAATGCATCTATATCAACTAGCGTGGGATTTATATCAAAAACGGCCTAAAACTAGCAATTTTCTATAATAGCACGTCAATGGAAAAATGTGATATTTGATTTAAAACCATTTTAAAATACTTTTAGTTTCTTTTATAAAAATCAAGTAGGTCTTTATATATATTATAATCAAATTTTAAAGTAAGAAATCATTTCAAAATACCATTTTTATACTATACTAACAACCAAAGTATCGTGAGAGACAATATGACTTACCTTAACAAAAGCCATCTAATCCAATGGCAAGTCGTTGAACTCCCCATCACGAGCGCAATGCAAGAAACCGCGTTCGAAATGGACCTCTTATGCAAAAGATATGCGTAATATGAGAAACCAGATTAATTAAATAATTAACTATCCCCTAATTACCTTCATTAAACCTTAATCCTTCTTCTCCAAATCATCTCCTTTATACTCCCCGTTCACATCCAACCCAAACATGCATACGTCTCCACCTGATTCCTCCACCTATGCTCAACTATTTGACGAATTGGCGGTTGCAACGCCCTCCACTACTCGCGCACTCCACAATGGACACCACCACAATGTGACTGCACCTCATGCTCAATTCGTGGCCTGGTAGCTAATCACTACTCCAGCAAATGACACATTTTGCTCTGGTGCTTTGAGTTTAACAAGATTTGATGGAAAGTTGTAGTTCGCGAAGAGAAACCTAACGGTAATCTCTGTTTTGCCTATCTCTGCCTCAACCAACGGCAAAGTGAAACCCTAGTCGATGTCGAATGCATGAGCATCTCCACAATTGATGCCGAACCCTTTAAATCCTCTATGGATGCGAAGCTCTCTTCGATACAAGCTCAACGAACCTGGTTTCATAATTTTTCATATAGCGAATCTCTAGATTTCGACTTTTGAATGGGTTTGATAGTGGTGGCCATTTATTTTGGCTACAAGCAATGTAATAGTAGCCGTAAAAATGAGAGAGAGGGTTGGATTAATTAGGGTTTTATTTTATTGATATTTTATATAATTTATTTGAATTCTTAAATAAATAGTCGTATGTTCTAAGCTTGTATGATCAGGCGATGCATCCGATCGCAACGAAACTCGTCAACATACATCACCTCATTTTTTTGGTCCCAATGGTATAAATTTCATCGCTATCTGAGATAATGCTCTGGGATGATAATTTCATGCATTTCGAGATTGTTTTGGCCGTTAGATTGTCCGATCTCCAAATATAGTGATGCTTATAATCATTTAAATTCGCAACATCGATCCGGACTCAATGGAAGTGGTATCGAGTCTTGATTCATGTGAAAAATCATATTTTGGGCCTTTAATTAATTAATGATTCAATATTTAAATCAATTATTTAAACATCCTATCGTTAAAAATACGAGTCGTTGCATTCTCCCCTCCTTAAAGGATTTCATCCTCGAAATTCCCAAAGTAAGGAGGATGTCTTCTAACCCATAGGCTTTCAAAAACCCTCACATTTCATAAAAATTCGGTAGCACCTCCTTTGCGCGGCTAGGTCCGGGAAAAATAAGAATACAATATATGTATATATATATATATTATATCTAAGGCATCTCATATCCGAGGCATCTCGTTTCTGAGTATAACCAAGCATAAATACTCATATCTACACTATAAATGTTACGTACCTCTTTTATAGCAAGAGCATACCATTTAGATGCGAATAAAAGTGAGTAAGCATCCAATTAGCCAACACTTGCTTCCATGTACCTGAATATGTACTCAAACAAGACGGTTCAACATAATAGCAATATCATCATGTATTTAAGCATATTAGATCATATACATAGCAACCATCTCAAATAAATATGCCACATCAAACCATAACTATCCTGCATGACTAACAACCATATAAACATAATTAATCGTGTCTACTTCCAACAATCAACATTGAACATGCATATAAGATCAAATATCAAAATGTAACATTAATGCCTATCCTAGCATGTAGGATACTAAACTATCTAGTATAAGACATCTAATATGATATCCAATATGAAAACTGATGAAAAATGAAATCTCACCAAGTAAAGAGCTCCAGACAAGTGGTCCCCACACTCACCTCAGTCTAATATATGTTATCGCCTCTATTTTTACTCCATTGAACCTTTACTACTTCACCGTCTTCATCCTAACCTGTTTCGTATCACGTCTATCGGTACGGATAGGTCTACGAGGTCTCTAAGTTTTTGGTTCAGTCTCGATATGATCTAGTCAATTTGGTCTAAATTTCCTAATGCCTCTTGTAAGTACTCCCGAAACCCACTAGTGAACAATGGGTTTCGAACACTTACAATCCTCTTGGCATACAATGGAATCACACTATCCATTCCACATATAACTCGACTAATTTAGATGCCTTCAACTGGACCTAATGAATATAAATCTAGCACTCTTTGTCAATCTATCAACTTTGATCCAAATGCTATCGTATCCTCTTTAGGTCCTAGGCAATTTATCGATGAAGCCCATAAATATCTGCTCCTACTACTACTCAAGAAAAAACAATCTCTCTTCCTTACAAAACCAATAGTTGTGGTTGGGTCCGCACTGCATCACCTCTACAGACACTACTCGTTCCTCTAACTTAGCCATGATCTCCGCTAGTTTAGCTTCACACCTCTGATTATTATCGATCGACTAAATCAAAGTAGGTCTAATAGTCAAACTAGTCATCATCTTTGGCCATAGCCCACATTGAGTTCTAAAGTCATAACCAGTGATAAACTCAAACAATGTCCACTCTAGGAGTATCACTCCCAAACTGGCATGTCTTCCACTCAAAGCATCAACAAATTCATTTCCCTTATGGGCGTATAGGAAATGTTAAATCTATAGGAGGCTAAGAACTTTAACCATCGCTGCTGGCGAAGGTTAAGATCCTTCTCGAAGAAGAGATACCTCAATGATGTAGGATCAATGAACAACCCGAACCTCTCTCCTAATAGGTAGTACCTCTAAATCCCCAAAGCAAACACAATAGCTGCGAACTCCAAATTATGAGTCGAATACTTCCTCTCATGCAGTTTTTGTTGTCAACTAGCATATGCGGCAACCTTACCTTTCTGCATCAATACTGCACCCAGTTAAGTACCATAGGCTTTTGTATACCATCGACTCCTCATCCCCTCTCGTAATGAGTAACATCAGTGCCCTCACCAACCTCTCTGCCAAACACACAAACGCATGTCTGCGCCTCACATTCCAAATAAAATTCTGATTCTCTCTCATCAAATCGGTTAACGGTGCCGCTACTTCTGAGAAGTACATGGTAATACATCTATAATATCCCGCTAATCCAAGAAAACTCCTCATATTCATAGGACCCTTGGGTCTATTCCAATCCTGGACTGTCGTAACTTACAGAATACATAGCAATATCATACTCCGAAATGACATGACCCAAGCATCTCACTTCCCTTCTTAAAAAGTGATACTTTGTAAATCTCACTATTAATCAGTATTTTCTCAATACCTCCAACATGATCATCAATCTTGTTTTGTGCCCCCCTTTCGTCGACGAGTAGATGACAGTATCATCAACGAGCAAAAGCACAGACTTACTCAAGTGATCTCTCGAAATACGGTCCAAGAAATCAACAAAGTATGCCGTCTCATTGGATAGCCCGAATGGCATAACCAACCAATCAAAAATCAAGGTATTGTATAAAATGCTATGATCAGCACACTCTTTCTAGTTACTCTCAGTTGATGAAACCTCATCACAAGGTCTAACTAAGAGAACACCTTCGTGCCATAGAGTTGATCGAACAAGCCACCAATAAGTGGGAGTGGATACTTATTCATCATCTCATTTAACTCATGGTAATCACATACCACCTCAAAGAGCCAACCGCCTTAGTGGCGAACATTATAGGTGCATCCCACTCAAATGTGCTCCTACGAATGAACCCTCACCTCAACAGGTTATCCGCCCGCACCTTTAGTTTTCTTTGCTCTTTGGGCATCATATGCCTCAAAGACATAACTACTGGTATAGCACCTCTAACCAGATCGATACGAAATTCAAGCCCTATATGGTGATAATCCGGTCACCTCATCGAATGTGTCCGGACATTCTCTAGATATAGGCATAGATGATGACTCATCATGTGGGATATCAAGCGAATATAGAAAACTAACCATCTCCTCATCATCAGATGAGCAGTCGATGACTACCTTTCGCTCCTCATCAGTCCCTATCATCACCAACAGCCTCTCACAATCCACCACTATTCCGTACCCCTTCAGCCAGTTAATTTCCAGACTATAATATTGTACCCAATTAGATCCAAAACAATCAATAACAAGCAAATAAACATCCATGACTCGATAAGGCTGGGCCTAAAGAAACCATGTACATGCTGGCTGAGCCCCAACAAGGTTCGTCATAATTAAAGGTCGGTTAATAATTTCGGGTCTCAATCCTAATCTATCTACAAATCACTAGATACGAAGGAATGTGAAACCTCGACGTTGAATAAAAAACGCATGCAAACACTATAAATGGTAAGCATACCTTGGAGGGTGATGCCCTTTCCCTTCCTTTTCGTCGAAGGAGCACTTGACGAAATCGAAAGGACATTCAATGCATATTCTTCCATTATCTACCTTACTTAACTGGTTTAGGATAGTCCTTCTATACTGGATATATGCTCTTACATCGTAAAGCCTTCTCGATCAACTTATTGAAGATTTGGTCAATATGACCAATCAATCGCTTCTCAAGATGATCACTCAACCCAATGATAAATTCTTCAGTCATTCTGAGTGGAGTATCAATGGAAGATAAACCGTACTTTGACAACACATCAAATTAGTCAATGCACTCTTACACAGACATAACGTCTTACTTTAAACCAACGAACTTCCTAAACAACGTAGACTTTTGAAAAGTCAAGATAAATTTTCTTCAAAGCAAAATATGAACTGATCTCAAGTAAAATGATCCTCAGGAATCAAAGCTATAAGGGAACTCCACCAGTTCATTGTTCATCTCTGGAGTTATCTAAAGGTCAACTTCTACCTTATTGCATTATCCAACACCAAGTCATCGAAGATCCTTTTGCAAATATCCATCCCAACTTGCACCTCATTAGCTGACTCTGTTTCAGGGAACTGCCTGCCTCTTAGACTTATGTGGTCATTATACAGCTCGGCAAAGTTGACTCTAGGAATTTTCACTTGATTACCATAATCATTTGGAGTACATGGACATTCCAAAAAATGAGTCGCACCATCTCTATGAACGTATTCTGTAAATTAGGGTTAGTGGCCCTGATCCTTCCCACTCCTCAAATCCAAAGGTGAAGTCAATAGCAGTATTTCTCATATACCAGATCATTCCAAATCTATACTAAGGATGATCGGTCTCTCATAAGGAAAACTGCACCAATAGTGCTTGTGTGTGCAATACAACTTATATACTATATATACTGCTATATAGTTTTGAAAATCAAAATATATAACAAATTTGCACTCTATAGTATATAGGTATACTCTAGGTCAAGTCTAAGGCGACAACTCCTACCCTATCTCTACTAGATCACAATATCAACTTGGGTTAATCACGTAACCTAAGCTCTGATACTAAATGCGATGACCGCCCTACACCTCCGTTGCTTATACAATCGAATAGTGCACTGCTGGAGCATCCAGCCGATGTAGGAGATTGTCAAGGGAAAGACATAGAAGTAAAGAAAAGGAATATAAAAGAAGAGAAGAGAATGGAAGAGAAGAGAAAGAAAGAAAATATCACACAATCACATAACCTATCGTATAACTCACATCGCATCAGATAAAATATAGTAGTCATCACAGATATAAAACAGGCGAGACGGTAATAACTACATGAATAACAGAATTAGAGTACACAGGCTTACAGTATAAAAAACAGTAATATACTTTATAAAACTGATAAATAAAATCAACTGGTAAACTGTCTCTAACAATAGCAAGTCAAACACTGTCAAGGCTCTATAGTGTCACACAACAAAATATGCAATAACAAGCCTAAATATAAGTATGAGAAAGCTTCACCTCCTGCTAGTCCATCTGTAGAACTCCATGTATTGTTTACATCTGCTTTCTAGTCTACTCATTTAAGAGCACCTAAGGTAATACGAAGGAAAGTATAAAACCTTGAGTCAAATAACGATTTAGTGTGAGCGATAAATAATCTCAAAACATTATAAAATTCGATATAGTATGTGGAACAGAGGGTATGGAGAATCATACCTGATCCGTCCTTGCATCCAAAGAGTTAGCACATAACGAACATAATATGCTACTCTATAAATATCATAAGGGGTACTCATTACTAACTACAATGTCGGGGTACCTAGGTATCCCTATCCACAATTCCTATATCATGTGACATCCCTAGAGTGATAGGTGGCTAGTGATGTAACAATAACAAAATAGCATCCATCAAACAATACTAACCGTCATTCAGTGTGCTTTGGATATATGATAGCTCGTATGACCTTTCAACTGCTAAGGACTAATGGAAGTCTCGGTTTTTAGTTGTACTCGCGCATCTCGTAGCTCGAAGCTAGATACGTGTCCCGCAACCAGAAGTTGGACACTAAACCAATCATTGGTCCAGGGTATACAGATCCAATCAACCGACCAAGGGTAACCAAACAAATTAACCATGGGCGTCCCCATAATAACCCTTCTCTGAGTACAACAGAAAACATTCCGAGTATCAACAATTCCTTAGCATGCGTATCCAAGCTCTTCATTGCTCCATCAATTTCCATGATAGAACCTTTCAACATTATATCCACAGGTCACCTCCAACCCGCACTTGTGGAAATCCATCACGACTCCTTTCGACATCAAGTCTCCAACCTCGAAACCTCACTCCATGCACCAACGAGCTACCATTGAAAGTCCTGAAATTTTCAATCCCGACACCAAACTCCATGCACCAACGAGGTACCATATGAAGTCCAAAACTATCATGTCGAAATGCCATATCACCGCGATCCTCAAAATCTCTCGTCGTAGAGCAATAACATCAAGACCTAGAGTCGATCGCATGAACAAACCATCATATCGTGCTCCTCGATGCCTCCTCACTATCCATGCTGAAGATCGGCCATCATCAATAGTGATGGGCACCGACCACTCTACAGTTGTCAATACCAACCACTTTGGTCATGTATTTAACCAAAAATGGATATTTACAAACAAATGAAATGAAAATGTCTGACGTCCATCCTGAAGTCCAAAGTCCATCCAAGTCCATCGTCTTTCATCTTTAGATCGATTGGCACACATTCCAGTACTCTCCTACAACTTATCCCATTTGTTTGGGTTTTCGATCAATAGGCACGAAACCCCAACACATGGAATATTCCTTGATGCTAGATCGCCAATAAATCAGTTTTTTCAACCAAAACAAGCAAACAAGCATACGTGCAACCAATAAGCATACATACATCCAATATAGTATACGTTCAACTTGTATATTGAATTTATATCAACCAATGGGGATTCATATCAAAAACAGTCTAAAACTAGCAATTTCCTAAAATAGCACGTCAATGGGAAAAATGTGATGTTTGATTTAAAACCGCTATAAAGTATTTTAATTTCTTTTATAAAAATCAAGTAGGTGTTTATATATATTAAAATCACATTTTAAAGTTAGAAATCATTTCAAAATACCGTTTTTGTACTATACTAAAAATCATAGTATCATGAGAGACAATATCACTCACCTCAATAAAAGCCATTCAATCCAAAGCTAAGTCATAGAGCTTCCTATTACAAGCGCAATGCAAGAAACCACGTCCAAAATGGACCTCGTATGCAAAAGATATGCGTAATACGAGATACTAGATTAATTAAATAATTAATTAGCTCAAATAATTAACTACCCCTTAATTACCTTCATTAAACCTTAATCCTTCCTCTCCAAATCATCTCCCCTGCACACCCCATGCACATCCAACCCAAACGCAAACACGTCTCCATTCGATTCCTCCACCTATACTCAACTATTTGACGAACCGACAGTTGCAACGCGCTCCACTACTCGCGCACTCCGCAATGGACACCACCACAATGTGACCGCACTTCCTGCTTAATTCGTGACCTAGTAGCCCACCACCGCTCCATCAAATGACATGTTTTGCTCTGGTGTCTTGTGTTTAACTAGATTTGGTGGATATGTGTAGTTTGCGAAGAGGAACCCAACAGTAATCTCCGTTTCACCCATCTCTTTGTCAATCAACCGTAAAGTGAAACCCTAGTCGATGTCGAATGCACGACCATTCCCCAATCGATGCCGCACCCTTCAAATCCTATATGGATGTGAAGCTCTCTACGACATGAGTTCAACGAACTTGGCTTCGTAATTTTTCATGGAGCGCTCTGAATTTTGATTTTTGAATGGGTTTGAGAGTGGCGGCCATTTATTTTGGCTATAGGTAATGTAGCAGTAGTCGTAAAAATGAGAGAGAGGATTGGATTAGTTAGGGTTTTATTTTATTAATATTTTATATAATTTATTTGAATTTTCAAATAAATCGTCATACGTTTCGAGCTCGTATGATCGAACGACGCGTTCGATCGCAACAAAACTTGTTAGCATGCATCTTCTCATTTTTCTCGTCCGATGCTATAAATTTCGTCGCTATCTAATATGGCGCTACAGAATGATAATTTTATGCATTTTGAGATCGTTTTGGCCCTCGGATCTCTCCAAATATAGTGAAGCTTATACTCATTTTAATTTGCATCGTCGATCCGGACTCAACGAAAGTGGTCTCGAGTCCTGATTCAATCGTATGCAAAAAATGATATTTTTGGGCCTTCAATTAATTTATGATTCAATATCTAGATCAATTATTTGAATATCATATCATTAAAATACTAGTCGTTACATAATTTCTTAATTAATTATCTATTAATTTTTATGGTATTTCAAGCTTCCCCTTTATAAGAATTTCTTCTGCAAAATTCAAATAAGGTACGGTAGTGATTCTCAATCTTTCTCATGTCTATTCTAGCAAAAACACATATGCATCACATACAAATACACAATTCATCTACATATACATAAGAAAACCAACCATAATAACACATTTGCACATACATACATACATACGTACGTACGTACATACATATATATATATACATATACATATTTACACACACATATGCATACATACATACGTACGTACGTACATACATACATACATACATATATTTATTTATTTACACACACACACGCATACATAAATACATAATATGTGTGTGTATGGCCCATAACAAAGCATATTAAACAATACGTTAATCTAAACAAACAACTTGGGATAAATTCCTTTGACTTTCTCTTATGTTTCCCAAAAACAATCATCTCGGTCCTCCTTCCTCTAGAATCATACAAGCTTCACAATCTTATTTTAAAGCATCTTTATGTCTCGGTCTACCATCCGTAATGGTTTTCACCCATAAGTCATACTTGGTTCAATAACCAAGTCTTCCATTGATCGCGGGTTTACTTCTGCATCAGGGTCTCGGACATACTTCCTCAAATGTGATATACTAAACACATTATGGACCCTAGCAAATGCATTTGGCAATTCAAATCTATCACTACTTTGTCGATTCTCTCTAGTATTGAAAATGTGCCAACGTATCTCAGCGCCAACTTTCTAGCCTTTCCAAACCTCATAGCGCCTCTCATCAGTGAAACTTTAACAAACACTTAATCCCCTAGATTAAAATCCAAATCTTTCTCCCAGTTATAAACGTAGGTTATCTGCCTTAACTGAGCATCTTCCTTTCTTTGTCGAATTAACTCAACCTTCTTATAAGGTTTGGTACCAGAAAGATTCTATCCCCATCCCGCACCAACATGCTTGCAACTTACAGGTTCTTCCATACAACACCTCGGAAGGTTCAATCCCAATATTAGGCTGACAACTATTGTTGTATGAAAATTCTAACAAGTGTAAGTGATCTTCCCAAGATCCATTGAAGTTTAACACGCATGCTCGTTACAAGTCCTCAAGCACTCAGTTGACCCTCTCGGTCTATCCATTCATTTGAGGGTAGTAAGCGGTACTCATACACAACTCTAGACCCAAAGCATTCTATAGGCCATGTTAAAACTCAATGGAAAATAATGGGACTCACTCACTTACTACCGTACTTAGTAGTCCATATAGTCTTGCTATAGTTTTCATATAAGTCTTGACTAATTTTACCGCTGGCCTCATAGATTTTACTGTAATAAATGGGCACTCTTTGTCAATCGATCTATTATGACCCATATAATCACATTTCATGCTCTTGACCCAGTAAACCATCTACAAAGTCCATAGAAACCAAGTTCCACTTCCACATTGGAAGTCCACTTGGCTTTTGGTGTTCGGCTTTAACTTGTTGGTATGTGAAACTTATCTTCACATTCTCCAACCTCTCTTTTCTTCCCTTCAAAGTAGAAATCATGCTTCATGTCTCGGCACATCTTGTGCCCCTTCGATGGATATCAAACTTAGAAGGATAGCATTCATCTAAGACTAACTTTCGAAGGTATCCACTATCTAGAACATATAACCTTCCTTTCTTGTCAATACCGAAGCCTTTCAGCTCTTCAGTCTTGGCACTACTATTCAGGCCACTGATCCTTTCGACACATAGTAGATCTTCTTTCTTCTTCTCGGCAATCTTTTCTGTGAGACCTGAACATACTTCTAACTGTGATAACATTCTAAAAGTCCTACTTGGACCACCATTCGACCTAAAATGAACATTTCAAGAAGTTAAAGTCTCTAATACATCCTACTCTTCTATCATAGCTAGAATACAACTCCGCTATCATTCGCTCAAAGCATCAACAACCTTATTTACTTTCCTCGGGGTGTGCTTAATCATGAAATCATAAGAGAAAACGATTCCAACCACCTTCATTGTTTCATGTTCAACTCCTTCTGGGGGATAAATATCTCAAAAACTTATGGTGACTAAACAATTCAAACCTTTCCCCAAGAAGGCAATGCCTTCAAATCTTTAGTACAAAGATAAACGCCGCTAGCTCTATGTCATGTGTTGGGTAATGAAACTTATGGGGTCGCGGTTTCCTGAATGCATAAGCTATTACTTCGTCTCTTTATGTCAACACTAATCTTAGCCTTGAACCCGAAGCATCGTTATAAACTATCATATCTCTATTCCCCTCGGGCATCACCAAAATTGGATCATTCGTTGGTCGAAGCTTCAGCTCTTGGAATTCCATCATGCACTCCTTCATCCAAACATACCTCTGGTTCTTCTAAGTAAGTCTTGTTAGTGGCACTGCTATTAGAGAAAAGTTCTTAATGAATCTCCGATAGTACACCGCCAATCCTAGAAAACTCTGAATCTTGGTAACATTCTTAGGTCTATTCCAACTATTCATAGCCTCAACTTTCAAAGGATCTATGGCTAATCCTTCCTTCGAAATAACACGGCCTGGGAACTTGTCATGTTTCCAAAAGTGACACTTGGAAAACTTTGACTGTAACTTGTTTTGTCTCAAGGTCTCCAATACCAATCTAAGATGAACTTCATGATCCCTTTCATCCTTAGAATATACCTAAATATCATTTGTAAAGACTAATACAAACACGTCCAACTGATCACAAAAGAACCAGTTCATAAGATTCAGAAAGAATGATAGAGCATTTGTTAGTCCAAAGGGCATGGCTAACCATTCTTATGTATCATACCTCATTTTATACACGGTCAAAGGAATATTTTCTTCAACAACTCTTAGTTGATGGAATCCCATAGCTAAATCTAGCTACGAGAATACTCTAGCTCCACTCAACTGATCAAATAAATCATCTATAACCGGAAATAGATAACAATTTTTTAACTCGTTCAATTTTAGGTAGTCAATGCACATCCTAAGTGATCCATCCGACTTCTTTACAAATGTCACAGAAGCTCCTACGATGAACTAATTATCCTAATGAAACTCTTATGCTCAAGTTCTACTAGCTTCTTCTTTAATCTTCCATCTCCTTAGGCAACATTCGACTAAGGGGTCAACTAACAGGCTGTGCCACTGGTACAAAATCTATATGGAATTCAATCGCTCTTCTCGATGGAAATCCCATCCCTAGCTAAAAGATGCTTGCAAATTTGCAAACCAATAAAACTCTATCAATCTCCTCTTTTAGATTTTCCATAACATATAATGAAATTCTAGACTTACCCTCCGTCTCATCCAAAGCTACCAAGATCCTTTCTGCTCTCTTTAGGTTTTGTAAAGCAATAACCCTCCCGACATGTCATTCTTCCCTTACCAATCCATTCCCAAAATTACCCAGTGCCCTACAAAATATTATATATATATATATGGGTTGCAAGAAAAAAAATTCACATAGAACAAATTCTAAACAGTGCACTTTAACCCGATAGTAGCATATCCACCAATCGGATTAACAACACGCATAGAAGCAATTAGATAGGTAACATCTAACCCTAAGCTATCAACCAAATATTTTGATATGAAAGAGTGTGTAGCCATAGTATCGAACAAAGCTCTAATCAAAAAACTGAAAATTAATATCATACCTTCAAAAACAACACTCTTGCCTTTCTCATCCGCTAATGGTCCTCCTTTCGACCGTTCCAAAGCTAAGAGCCTTTTATATTTCAACTATGAACAACCCTACTTATTACGGCTTAACTTATCGCAACTAAAACATTTAACCTTGATCACTCCAGCTGGTTCTAGACACTTTGATGCATAGTATGCCTTTTGACCACATTTGTAACGAACAACGTTTGAAACATCCTTTCGGCCTCCTCCCTCCCGAGCCTTCCCTTTCAATTATCGGCCCTTCTTCCCCTTCTAATATGGGTTAAACCTCTTCTTTTGCTTTGTCTCGGACTTCATCTCAATCCTCCTCTCCTTTTAGTACATGCTATCATACATGTAGTCAAATTTACAATAAATTTGAAAGGATATGCTAAGTGTGCCATCACCTTACTATTCGAACCTCTGAATGAACTTCTCTTTCTTCTTCAATGACGTACTAATCATCTTTCAGTCATACTTAACCAAAGCATTGAACTTATGAATTACTTCCTCCATAGAAAGATGTCATTACTTCAAACCAATGAACTCCCAAAGTAACACACTTCGTTGAGACTCGTAAATGATATAAACCTCAAATATTTCCTTAAGCTGTACCCAAGGATCTCTTCTTAGAGGATCTCGAAAGCCACTATCTCCCAACAGTCCATGACATCTTCGAGAAAATGCCTCAAAGCCTATCTTTTCTTTTGTGCATCATTCATCCCAAGGTCCCCCAAGGTATGCTCACACACCTTCGGCAAAGTTAATACATCAACTGCCAACTTGTAACACCCTATATTTTGGAAGGTCCTTAATATGGAAAATTTAATTAGATTAATAATAATAAATTATTAAATGATAGATAAAATAGTTTTAATTGCAAGAATTACCAAAGGGAGATTTGGTTAATTAAGTGTGGGATACTTTAAAAGCTTAATAAAATGGACAGAGTGATTAGAGCAATTAAGGTTATCCTTGTTAATGAAAATTTAGAATGGGAATGATTTATGTTAGGGGAATTTATTGATGGGACAAGGCTACATGAGGAGTTAGCCCAATCCAAAACCACTAGTTCGTCTTCTTAGCCATATTTTCCCATTACACCTTCGTTCCACTTACAAAACAAATCCCTAAAAGCTTAAATCAAGGCTGGCCACCATTTTTCTTAAGAAAAAAGGAAAGTCAAGTTAAAAGATCAAGCTTTAACTTTAAGGAACAAGGAATATTAAACAAAGTATTTCTTAATCAAGGCGGCTAATTATTTTCCTAAAACCTTCCTAACCCATTTGGGTTAGGATTTTGATTGTAAATGAATGCTTGAGGATGATTAACATGTTTGGATGTCTTAAACACTATTTTGATTATGGTTTGACATTTAAATGAAGTAAATTTGTTGATGTTTTAGGGTAAAACATGTTTTAATCATAGTTAAATAATTGGAAATTCAAATATGATGTTTATAATGAGGAAATATGGATGATTTTATAATTTTTGGAATTAATTTGGAATTTATACAAATTTTCTAAATTGAGAAAAAGGTTAATTTTGAAAAAATTAACTATTAAAAATAATAAATTAATTTTTTGACCTGAAATTCTGATATGAGGTAAAATATGATAAAATTATTTTTGGTGAATTTTTAGGTTTTTTTCCATCAATTTTTGATTTTATATGAATTAATTGGCTAAGATAAGAAATAATTAATTAGTGGTAAGTAATAAAAAAATGGAGAATGTAATTAGCTCATTTCTGAAAAGTGAAATGTAAAGATATAGATTAGCCGATAAGAATTTGACACCAAGTGGGATTTGGTGTAAAGGGATTACTTAGCAATAAAACAGTTTTAGTTTATTAAAAAACTATCTCTTTCAACTTTCGAAAGCTTGTAGGTATCGACCCGCGAGAGCATATGCTATCAACGTGCGATGACACTTGGGGAGAGCCAATATTTGGTGGCCCTTGGGAAAGTCAAAATTCAAAGGCTAGATGGAAGCGCAAGGTGCAAAGGCTTAGGGAAGTCAACTTATGATGGCTACTTGGAGTCAACATACGATAGCTTGGGAGGCTATCTACTTACGATGGCTATGAATCAAAATACGAAGTCGTGGGGGAGTCAACCTATGATGGCTTAGGGATTCAAGATGCGAAGGCTCCGGGGAGTCAACATGCAATGGCCCAGGGAGCTAACATGTGATGGCTCGGGGGAGTTAACATGCGAAGGCTTATGGATAGCGACTATGCGATAGTTAACATGTGGTAGTTAGGCTCAACTTACGAGGGCTATAGGATAGTGACTATGCGATAGTTAATGTCAACTCACGATAGCTTGGGAAGCTATATTTTTCCAAGTAAAATAAGAACTTCTTAATGCACTTTGGTAGATAGTTTCCACATGTTAATGTACTATTTCATAGAGATGAAATAAAGAAAGGATTTCATAAGTTAAATTGTGTCAACTTATTTTTGAAAAGCTTAGAGAAGCTAATAAACGATAGGGTATCATTTAACCAAATATTAATATATTTTATCTAAAGAAAGGGTTGGGTACACCATAAACGAATGAAAGAAAAGGGGGGGTTAAACTATGATCATAAAGATATACAGACTCATGGTGGTATTGGATGACAGGGTGTCTTGACAATTAATTAAAAGTCCAATGGTATATGGTAGGGTGCTATGATAGGGTTCAATCCTAAAAGATTTATAAACTTCAAAGGGAAGTTATGGAAGGGTGCCATGGTAGGATGCCAAAACATCACGATGGTGTTATATATAAGATAAATAAATTGGGAACGTGAACGATAGCATTTTGGGGACCAGGAAGGGTGTTGATGCTTAATAAGAATGCTTGCTAGAATGTATTCGGGATGCTTATATTCAACCTCTTAGGATAATTAGGGTGGCTCTAGTCAGGGTGGCTCCCATCGGTGGAATAAGTGGCCATTTCATCCGGTGACATTATTCGAGAAAAGGTAAAGCTAGTGATAGATAGGCCTAGAGAGGTAATCATAAAATAAATTAATGATAACTTAACAATGACAACCTAAAACAAGAGATTAGGTGATGTTTGAATTGATGACGGATGAATGGATGACTTGGTTCATAATTGGATGTTAAGTATAGGGTACAATTAATTTAAATTGAAACTCATATATGATATGGTTCATTATTGAATGAAAAGTACAGGGTACACTCATGGATTGAATGCAATGTACATGGTTGGACTATGATAGTATATGTATGATATGATGCATATTGCTATGATGATGAAGTGAGGGGAAAACCATTCCGCATTAGCGACGTGGTCTCACTATGGGTGGTTAGGGTAAAGGTATTACTCATGTCAGGTTTTATGTTTGACCCGTGTTTTTATTATTTCTTATAAACTCATAGGTACTCATTTAAGTAGGCTGGGTTTATGGAAAAACAGGTGTAACGACTACCTACACCTCCGAAACCCAATAGGCATATAAGTGCACTGCTGTGGTGCCCATATGATGTAGGATGATTGTCAAGGGTGAAAAAGGAATAAAACAATCACATAACCTATCGTATATATCATAGCGCATAGAATAAAATAATATATATATATATATATATATAACATATGTAAAACAGGTAAGATAGTAATAACTAAAACAAATCAAAATATCAGAGTACACGGGTTCATAAAGCTAAACAAAATGATAGACTTTATACAACTAATAGTAAACTCAAACTATCTCCGACATATTTATATATAATAAATTAACACTGTCCAGACTCCATAGTGTCGTACAACAGAATATGCATAAGTTTCCATATATAATACGCGAAAGCTCCATCCTGCTCGTCCTCTGCACTACCACCGCGTATCACCTAGACATGCCATCTAGCCTACTTATTTAAGAGTACCTGATATAATATGAAGCAAAGCATAAAACCATAGATCAAACAACAATCTGTTGTTAATGATAAGAAATCTCAAAATACGATACAAGTCGGTATGGTCAGGAATAATGGTATACAAACCATACCTGATTTGTCCATACAACCAAAGAGTTGGCACATAACGAATATAATATGCTACTCTACAAACATTATAAGTTGTACTACAACCTAAGTACAATGATCGGTATCAAGATATCCTTATCCATAATACCTATCTCGAGTGGCATCCCTAGAGGGATAGACTATGGGAGAAAACAACTAAAGCAAACATAGCATCCATAAAATAAACCTCACTATTACTCAATGTGTCCTAGATATATGATAACACGTATGACCTTTCCTCCACTAGGGATTAATAGAAAATCCCGGTTCTCAGTGTACTCGCTCAAAGCCCGAAGCTGACCCTAGACCAATTCCACCGGTCCAGAGTATACAGATGCATTCCATTGACCTGGGGTAGCCATTCCAAGTACCCAATGAGCATCCTCTCAATACCCATGCTTCTGAGTACAACAATAAACACTCTGAGTATCAACGATCCTTTAGCACACATATTCAAGCCCTTTCCTTACTTCATCTAGTTTCCATTATCCTCAAGGAATCATTCAACATTCCTTTCTTTCCACGATAGAACCATTCAACATTCTATCCATGGGCCACCATTCAAGGAAGCCACCGTTTGTGGATAAACATTCTAACGACTCCTTTTAACAGCGAGCTACTCTCATTCGAACCTAACTCCATTCACCGTCGAGTTACCATCATCGAAGTCCCGAAGCTATCATCCTTCATCGTGCTTCCACATTGCCATCAGACCCCAAAATAAATATAAAAAACATTTAGCACAACCTGCAAATTTCCCACATTCCCCTCTTTGAATTCCACCAACCCTACTGTCATAAATTCATGTCGGTATTGCCAGAAGGGGTCGAGCCGATATGAATACTCTAACTTAGCCAAATTTTGGCCATGTATTTTCCTTTCCGAACACTCCTCCATTAGCCTGCTTAGGACCCCTTGCTTCATTCCTCGGGCTTCCAAGCCCTAAGCTCCAACCCACGTGCCGTAAAAGTGATCGGTACCGACCAGAAGTGGCGGTACCGAAATCCATACTTAGCTAAATTTTGACCTTTAGCTTCAGGAGTTCCTTCTTAGATTTACCTTGAAGCTTGTCTCGAAGTTTCTTAGCTTTTACACTGAAGCAACCTCCTCATACCGACTAGAACTGGAACAAACTCCATCGAGCAGCATTCATCTTGTCATCGACCATTAGTTAGCCAACCAAACCCAATAAACCTGTAACAAGAATATCAGCCTCCTCCCATCCTCCAAAGCCTCTCCTTCAAGTTTCATCCAATTTTGATCGCTTTTGCTTTTGTTTTTCCTAAATCGACGACCTCTTTCTTAACTTCACTAAAACACTAGCAAACTATATCAAAAAAATTCATCTAAATATGGATATCATTCATAAGTAGTCATCAAACATATACAATCCATCCAAACAAGATTAACATACATGATTTAACCTAGATCTAGCTTTTTTTTTTACCAAAATGACAATATGATCCAAAAGAGTTGTAAAACTATTTAAAATCAAATCCAATCTTTTAATTTCGACCATAAACATCTTTAAAGGTTTAGTTAAATTTTTTTTTAACATGAACATCAAATCAAAAACATCATTTTTTAACTATATGGACAAGCATAAAATATTGAGAGATCAAGAATCACTCACTTAATACCTAAAATACTAATCTAATCCCTAGATCTGAAAATAACAGCCAAGAATCACAAATTTCCAAGCATAAAAATGATGAATCTATGATCCCCATTGATAATTACCCTTCTAATGATGGATTTGGCTAAGATTAGTAAGTAAAAGATTACCCTTTTGATGAAATTAGGGTTAGTGGAGGTCTGAAAAATATTTTGGGAAAGTGGAAAATGATTAGATCTGTCCCATCTCCCCCAATTAGGCACAATTCCCAAAATTCATTAGTGGGCCTAAGCATGGGCTTAGTTTAATTGACCACTAATCTTTCCAGCAGCAAACAAACTTTGAAATGGCTATATCTCCTAAACGGTAAGTTTCTTTTCCTATACGACTACTCTATAGAAAAAGAGAATACAAGCCCTATCTAATGAAAGTGGTTTCAGACCCTAATTCAAATCATATCAAAAGTCATACGCCTTACAAAAATTTCCGAGTTCAAAATGTCCGCTAAAAATTCTAAGAATGGAAAAGTCCCTAATAGTCATTTCTTGAAGTTTTAGAGTCATACAACCTCTTATTTTTTAAATAATAATATTTTACGATCATTCGATACGTAATATATGGGTAGTTACTCTCTCAAACTTTAGGAATTTCGCCATCAAAATCCCTAAATAAATAAAAGAATAGTCAACCATAGTTACCATGCATTTCTGTCAATCATATGCAACCATCAAACATTTCGAACAAGCAGCCATGTAATCAATAGTATAAATAAACCTATTCTAACATGTGAGATACTAAACTATCCTATATGATATTGAAAGTGAAAGTAAATACAATAAATAGTAGTCCTTACCATGCAAAAAGCTCCAGTATGCAACCTTCATGCTTTCCTCAGTTTCCCACGTGGAATTACCTTCATTTCACCCCCATTGAACCTTCACTGGCTCCATTGTCCTTCTCTTAAGTTGTTTCATATTGTGTCCGATAATATGAAGTGGTTATGAGATATCGAAGCTTTGGCTCAATCTCGATATCATCAAATTGATCCGGTGTAATCATCATGCCCGAGTCATGCACACACTTCTGCAAGTGAGAGATGTGGAATACATTTGCAAGCTTGCCATCTTCTGAGCTAAATCAATCTTATAAGCTAGGTTCTCAATCCTCTCTACTATCAGAAATGGACCTACAAATCTTGGCCCCAACTTCCCCTTACTACCAAACTGAATAACAACGAGGAAATCTTCACAAACACCATATCATCGATAGAGAACTCTAAATCTGGATGTCACTTGTCTGTGTAGCTCTTCTTCTATCCTGAGCAGCTTTCATCCATTGTCGAATGACCTCAATCTTCTCCAAGGCCTCTCTAATCATATCTGGCCCAAGTATCAGTTTCTTGCCTGCTTCTTACCAACATGAAGGAACGTTACACAGTCCGCTATACAATGCTTCATATGGTTTCATACTGATACTAGACTGATAGTTATTGTTGTATGCGAACTCCATTAAATGCAAAGATTGTCCCACGAGCCACCAAAATCGAGTATGCAAGCTTGTAAGAGACCCTCCAATATATGATTCACCCTCTCGATTTGTCCATCGGTTTGCGGGCGATAAGATGCACCTCTATCCCCAACACCTCTTGTAAGCCTCTCCAAAACCCACTAGTAAATAAAGGATCTCAGTCACTCATAATGCTCTTCGACACACCATGGAATCGTACCATCCATTTCACATGCAACTCGGCCAAATTAGATGTCGTTCTACTAGACTTAAAGGGTATGAATCAGGCATTCTTCATTAGTTTATTGACTATGATCCAAATACTATCATACCCTCCTTTGGTCCTCAACAATCTGTTAATGAAATCCATTGAAACTTGTTCCCACTTTCACTTGGGAACTTTGAGTGGTTGCATTAACCCACTCTGCTTCTTTTGCTCTGCCATCACCAACTGACAGTTCATACACTTAGAGATGAATGTCCCGACATCCTTCTTCATCCCCTCTACTAATATGTCTTCTTCACATTTTGGTACATCTTATTACCATCGTGATGTACAATCAATCTAGAGTGATGGCACTTTTGTAGCACCTCATCCCGTAATCCATCAACATCGAGAACAAACTATTTCCCTTCCCTACGGAGCTAACCATATCGGTCAAGTATGTGTTGCTTTATCTACTCGGACTCTACTCCTTCTTTTATTTTTTCCATGATCCCCATTAGTATTGCATCTCGCTTCTAACTACTACCAATCTGCTCGATCAAAGTTCTTCTAATAGTTAAACTTGCCAACATAGCTGGTTCTAACCCGCAATGAGGTCTGAAGTCATAGCCAGCAACATAGTTCAACTGCTTCCACGGTTGGAACATCGCTTCTAAACTGGCATGTATTTTACTCAAAGCATTGGTGACTTCATTCGCCTTACCAGGCATGTAGGAAATGCTAAAGTCATAGGAGGCCAAGCATTCCAACTATCGCTGCTGACGAAGGTTGAGGTCCTTCTACGAGAAGAGGTACTACAAAGATTTGTGGTCCGTGAATAGTTCAAACCTCTTTCCTAATAGGCAATGCCTCCAAATTTTCAAAGCAAATACTATCGTCGCCAACTCCGAATCATAGGTCAGGTACTTCCTCTCATGTGGTTTCAGTTGTCGACTTGAGTAAGCAATGACCTTACCTCCCTACATTAGTACCGCACCCAATCTAGTACTACAGGCATCAGTGTATACCTTTATCTCCTCATTCCCACTCGGAATTGTCAACACCGGTGCACTTATCAACCTCTCCTTCAGACTCAAAAATGCATGCTTGCACTTCACGTCCCATACAATAGTCTGATTCTTCTTCGTCAAATTAGTCAATAGCACTGCTACCTTTGAGAAGTTCTTGATAAAACATCTATAGTATCTCGCCAATCCTAGGAAACTCCTCACACCTATAGAATTGTTGGGTTAGTACCAATGTTGAACTACTTCCACCATTGCACTTCTACCATGATGCCCTGCTCAGAAACGAGATGACCCAATAATCTCACTTCCCTCCACTAGAAATGACATTTCAAAAACTTAGCTCTCAACTTGTGCCTCCTCAACACTTCAAGCGCAATCCTCAAGTGTGTCTTGTGTTCCTCCATCCTAGAATAGACTAGAATATCATCCACGAACACAAGCACAAACCTTTTCTGCTGATCCCTAAAGGCGGTCTATGAGATACATAAAGTATGCTGGAGCATTGGTCAGCCCGAACGGCATAACTAACCACTCATAAAAACCAGACGATGTATGAAACACGGTGATCGGCACACTCTCCATTCCTACTCTTAGCTGGTGAAACTTAATTGTAAGATCCAACCGAGAGAACACCTTCGCACCATTGAGCTAATTGAACAAGTCATTAATACACGAGAGCGGATAATACTTGTTCTTCCTTATTACCTTATTCAGCTCACTATAATCTACACACAACCTCGGAGGGCCATCCTTCTTAGTGGTAAATATGATGGGTGCACCCCACTTAGATATGCTCATGTTAATGAACCCTCGGCTCAATAGGGCATTTAATTGAACCTCTAACTCCTTTCACTCTCTAAGTGCCATACGCCTCAAAGGCATAACTATCGACCTGGGATCCTTCACTAAGTTTATACAGAACTTAGTCTCTCAGTTTGGCATAATCTAGTCACCTCTTCGAACACGTCTGGATACTCTCTAATAGTAAGCACAGATGACAACTCATCTTGTAGGACCTCGAGCGAATATATAAAGCTAACTATAATCCCATCCTCTTGTAGGAAGCTGATTACTACCTTTCGCCCCTCCTCAATCCCAGTTGTCACCAACAGCTTCTCCTAGTCTACCACTACTGCATACTTCTTCAGCCAGTCCATTCCTAAGACAATCCCAAACCCAACGAAATCCAAAACAAGGCAATCATAAGCAAAAGAGTATACATGAATCGATAAGACCAAACAATGACAAACTATATAAAGACTAGTGGGGCCTCCAACTGGGTTCATCATTACTAAAGGTCGGTCACTACTTCGGGTCTCAATCCCAATCCATCCGCCAGGTCATTGGATATGAATATAATGCCCTAGTATCGAACAAAACATGTATGGAAATTGCACAAATAGAAAGCATTCCTTGAATTGTGATACTCTTCCCCTTCTCCTTCATTGAGGTAGCACTCGACGAAGTCAGGATAGCATCCAAAGGACATGCCTTCACTACCTGCTTCTACTGCAATGGTTCTGTGAAATTCCTCTACATATGTCCAAACTTGCCATAGTTGTTGAACATCTTATTCCCATTGGCTTTGCTGTCTCTAATCAAGTGGCCCTTATCTCCATAATCATAGCAGACTAGATTCCATTTTGCCTTGTTCGGAGCATTCTTTCCCTGAAACTGCTTCCATTTTCCATTCCATTTCTTCTTACCTCCACCGCCTTGTTGCAATTTTGGAAATTCCTTAACCACTGCAGCTGATTTGGACTTGGGGTACAAACTCTCCTTGCAAAGAGATTTCTCAAAAAGTCTCTCAAATGGCTCATCTATATGAGTCACTAACTACTCTCTAAGTAGTCATCCAAACCCATAAGAAACTTCTCATTCTTCTGCAGCGGAGTGTTAATGAAACACATCCTAAATTCCGACAAGGCATCAAACTCAGCACATAATCGAACATAGACATATCTCTCTACTTCAAGTCTACAATTTTTTTGAATTAAACTAACTTTTGGGCAGCCGGGATGAACTTCTCCTTAAAGCGGGTTTTGAACTAGTACCAAGTAAATTAATCCTCGGGAGTAGCAACTCTAATAGCGTTCCACTAGTTCATGGATCTCCCCTGAATCTGTTGGGAAGCCAACCTCCTCTTCGTCGCATCATTAATTTGAGGTCATCAAAAATCCCTCATGTACCTTCATACATGATTCCGTTCCTTGGAATGGTTTGCCACAAAGACTGGAAAAGTCTTTATTCAGCTGAGCAAAATTGACTATGGGCACTTGCACTTGTGCACCACCACCAACAGCAACATTCAAAATGGGCGCTTAGGCAATCTGTAGCATGTTCTCCATCATCGCATTAAACATCACCTGCAAGTCAGGGTTAGTTTCCCCCAAACATGGTTCTTCCTCGACTCTAGAAACGGAGTTCCTTGCAACATTTCTTATATGCTGGCCCATTCTTGATCTGTAACAATAATGATTGTCACTCATATAGAAAACTACATCGATTGAACTCAGATGTTCATGCGACTTATATACTATATACACTACTATATAGTTTTGAAAACCAAAATATACAACAAGTACGCTCTGTCTCTCGTGTATATATACACACACTTTCGACCTAGTATATGGTGATAACTCCTTCCCTATCTCTACTGGATCCTGGTATCAACTCAAGTTAGTCGTGTAATCTAAGCTCTGATAGCAAATATGACGATCGCCCTATACCTTTGACGCCTAATATACATATAAGTGCGCTGCTGTAGTGCCCGGACGATATAGGATGATTGTCAAGGGTAAAAAAGGAGTAAAACAATCACAGGACCTGTCGTATATCTCAAAGCATATCGAATGAAATATAATATACATCACAGATATAAAACATGTGAGACGGTAATAACTAAAATGAACCAAAATATTAGAGTACATAGATTCACAAAGCTATAAAAATTGATAGAGTTTATACAACTGATAGTAAACTCAAGTTGTCTCTAATACATACATGCATACATTTATATATATATATATATATATATATATAATGGACGAACATTGTGCGGCTCCACAGTGTTGCATAATGGAATAAGCATAAGTATCCATACATAATATAAGAAAGCTCCATCCTACTCATCCTTTACACTGCGACCGCATATCATCTAGACATGTTATCTAGTCTACTCATTTAAGAGTACCGAGATAATAAGAAGTAAAGTATAAAACCTTGGGTCAGACAACAGTCTGGTATGAGGGATAAGAAATCTCAAAATGCTCTACAAGTCAGTATAGTAAGGAATAAAGATATACGAACCATACCTGACTTGTCCCTATAAACAAGGGGTTAACATATACCAAACATAATATTCTACTTTACAAACATCATAAGGTGTACTACAACCTAAGTACAATGATAGGTATCCATGTATCCCTATCCATAATACATATCTCAAGTAACATTCCTAGAGGGATAATCTATGGGAGAAAACAACCAAAGCAAACATAGTATCCATCAAACAATCCTTACTATCACTCAATGTGCCATGAATAGTGTTGGGGATTAATGGAAAATTTCAGTATTCAATGTATTCTCTCACAGCCCGAAGTTGATAGTAGACTCATTCCACTAGTCCAGAGTATATGAATCCAGTACATCGACCTGAGGTAGCTATTCCAAGTACTTAATGAGCGTCCTCACCATACCCTTACTTTTGAGTATAACATAAAACACTCTAAGTATCAACGATCCCTTAACACGCATATCCAAGCCCTTTCCTTGCTTCATCTAGTTTCCATTATCCTCAAGGACCCATTAAACATTCCTTTCTTTCCACGATAGTACCATTCAACATTCTGTCCACGGGTCACCCTTCATAGAACCTACCCTTTGTGGATAAACTTTCTCATGACTCCTTTCAACAGCGAGCTCCCTTATCGGAACCTAACCTCATTTATTATCGAGTTACTGTCATCGAAGTCCTAAAGCTATCACCCTTCATCGTGCCTCCACATCGCAATCAGACCCCAAGCGAACAAACAAACACCTTCAGAACAACTTGTAGAGTCCCCTTATTCCCCTTTGGATATTCCACCGACCCTACTACCATAAATTCATGTCGGTACCAACAAACGGGGTTGGTACCGATATGAATACTCTAACTTATACTTTACCAAATTTTAGCTAAGTATTTTCCTTCTTGAACTCTCCTCCATTAGCCTTCGTAGGACCCCTTACTTCATTCCGTAAGCTTTCAAGACCTAAGCTCCAACCCATTTGTCGTAAAAAGTAATCAGTACCGACCAAAAGCGGCACCGACATCCATGCTTAGCCAATTTTCGACCTTTGGCTTATGGAGCTCCTTCCTGGCCATCCTAAAGCTTGTCTTGAAGTTCCTTAGCTTTTTCCCTAAAGCAAACTCCCCATACCGACAAGAACTGGAATTAACTCCACCAAGTAGCATTCAACTCGTCACCAACCATTAGTTAGCCCACCAAACCAACCCCTGTCAACCTACGACTAGAACCTTAAGCTACTCCCCTCCTCCAAAGCTACTCCTTTAAGTTTCATCCAATTTCGACCACTTTTGCATCCGTTTTGCCCAAATCGACGAGCTCTTTCCTTACTTTAGTAAAGCACTAGCATACCATATCAAAACAAATCATTCAAACATGTATATCATTCATCAGCATTCATCAAACATATACAATCCATCTAAACAAGATTAGCATACTGATTTAACTAGATCTAGTTTTGTACCATGAGAATATGACCCAAAAATGGTTGTAAAACCATATAAATTAAATTCTTTTTAATTCAGGTCATAAACATCTGTAAAGGTTTAATTAAAGTTTAAAAAAAATTAACATGAAAATCATATCAAAAATGTCATTGTTAACTATATGGAAAAGCATAGAACAGTGAGAGAACAAGAATCACATACCTAATACCCAAAATACCAATTTAATCTCTAGATCTAAAATGAACGACTAAGAATCACGAATTTACAAGCACCAAAATGATGAATCTATGATCCCCTTTTCTAACAACCCTTCTAATAAGGGATTTGGCTAAGATTAGTAAGGAAAAGACGATCTTTTTAATCAAATTAGATTTAATGGAGGTTTGGAATTATTTTAGGAAAGTGGGAAATGATTTAGATCTGGCTAATCTCCCTTAATTAAAATAATTCCTGAAATTCATTAGTGGGCCTAAGTGTGAGCTTAGTTTAATTGTCCACTAATTTATCCACCAGCAAACATAATTTGAAATGGCCATATCTCCTAAACAGTAAGTATGTTTTCCTATTATGACCTCTTCATAGCAAGAGAAACCACAAGCCCAATCTAATTGAAATAGTTTTAGACCCTAATTCAACCCATATCAAAAGTTATAGGCCTTATATGGATTTTTAGGTCTAAATCATCCGATAAAGATTCTATGTATGTAAAATGTCTCTATTAGTCATTTCCCAAAGTTTTAGAGTGATACGACCTCATATGATTCAAACTAATAATATTTTACGATTCTTCGATACGTAAAATATGGGTCATTATAACATCTATCTATTGGAGGGATGGATAAAGACTCCAAAGATGAAGCAAGAGGCTTATATAGAGAATAAAAGTATTTTAAAATTTCTACCATGTAAAACTAGGAATTATAACTGGTTATGTGTTGTGTTGGCACTTTATATGTTGGACATAGTATCACTTTATTTTCTATTTGTATTTACCCCTACGTAGGAACAACATGGGTTAAGGATGATGTAATGAATCATGCAATTCAAATTAATGTAATGGAAAAGTTATTTAGCTGCTCTATTTACTTATGTTGTGCAAAATAATATTGAACTTACTTTGATGCTTGAAAATGATTCTGATGATGACTACAACATCATTGGTATCCATTTTGGATCTTAGAGTGGGGAATGTTACAATGTGGTATCAAAGCTTAGGTTAGGGGAGACACCTAAGTAAAATAGAGCTAAGTAAAAGCATATTAGTGGAAAACGAACATCTTGAGGGGGTATACGCTATATATACGTACTTGTATTTTGATATAGATATATAAGATAATATATCTACCCTCTGTTGTTGCTCTCACTCTCTTTATTTCCATTTCTTATGAACCCTTGCCTATGTAGAAGGAAAAAATGGACCTACATAAATGATGTTTGACCATAGGAAGTGCAAAAGTGAATCTTAGTAGAGGAGATGATAGTATGCAAACTAATAACTAAAGAGGGAAGGCATACCCAAAAGTTCATTTTCAAGCCAGTACTCAAGTGCCTGTCCTGGCTGAAGGAGCAATGGATGTGAATGTTTTATTCTACCAGTTTATGATGGAGATGGTGAGGCAATAACTAGCTAGAGTTGTTGAGCTAAGATAGGAGGTAGCAAGAGAAGCAGCCTTATCTAAGATGAACAAAGATTTCAAGAATTATGGAGGAAAGGAGTTCACATGGAAGGAACCCGCTTTGGAAGTTTTGAACTGGTTGAAAGTGTGCGAACATATCTTTGGAGACTTGGGTTATAATAATGCTCAGAAGAGGAGGTTGACTTCACGTCAGCTTCAGAAGGATGTGTTGGATTGGTCGGAGGTTGCAATTACTGAAGTCTTAGAAGAAGAGATAACGTGGGAGAAGTTTAAGGAGTGATTCAAGGCTCGGTTTATCCCAGAACCATAGAAGAATGCTTTGTGTCGGGAGTTCCTTGACTTAGAGCAAGGAGAGATGACTCTGGCAGAGTACATTCAATGTTTTAATGCTTTGCCGAAGTATGGAAGGGAGCATATTAATAATCCATGGAAGAAGAATGAGAAATTTATTTAAGGGCCTAGGAAGGGGGCAAATCACAAGATGATGGCACATCTATTGGCTTCTTTTGGTATGGTGGTGGAAATGACGAGAAGGTATAATCACTTGTTTTAGAAGGAGAAGAAAGCTGACTTTAGACCCAAGGGTGGGTAGAAGAAGACATCCAATCCATTTCAAAAGGGCGATAAGAATCATAAAAGAGTAAAGTCTTTTGAAGGAGGTACCCAAAAACCAAATATGGCAAATGTTACTTGTTTTACCTGTGACCATAACGGGCACTACTCCACTTAGTGTACCCAGCCGAAGAACAAGGATAGAGCCAAGTGCTTTATCTGTAATAGGCATGGCCATAAGAAGAGGGATTTCCTAGAAGAAAAATAGGCGAAGGTTTATGCTTTGGAAGGACCTTTGTCTAGATCGACTACTAAGGAGAAAGGAAAGGGTGTACTTGGAGGTATGATTTCGATATCCAATATGTTAGTGAGAGTTTTGTTTAATGTTGGTACCACTCACTTCATTTGAGATATTTGGTTGATAGATTATAATTAAGCACTGCCTATTTGGCTACGTCCCTACATGTGGTCAATTTGATTAGTGGGTATGTCACTTTCGAATTAAGATGCACTGACCTTAAGTTTAATTTGTATGGACATTTGTTTGTTTGCGACCCATATTGTTTGACTTCGTGGGGTACGGGGTAATTTTGAGTGTGGATTGTTTGTGTTAGGAAATCAATTCTATGGTTTCGATGATAACAACTATACAATAGAAATCGAATGTACATATAGATCTATATTTACAGGTAGTTGATAGAGTAACATCACCAAAAAGACTAAAGCAACACTCAAGAGAAGAATCAAAAGACATCAAATCAGTAGAGGTTGAAAAGAAATAGGACATGCACAAGATAAAGCAACATGCACACTTTCAGACATCTAAGAGCACTATCCAACCGTCTGAATGATTCCTCTGGTTCATAATTCAAAAGCAACTAGACGTCTGGTTACCAACGTCAGACGTCTGAAAAGTACCCAGGCATAAAATAGATATGAAGACCAGACGTCTGAGGTTACTCTCCAGACGTCTGATTCGAGACTCGACTGTGCATTTTCAAAGTACAACTGCCACATTCGAAAAGACACATCCACTTCTCTTTTGTCGCAACTCTTCATCACCATCAAAAGCGACTTTACGGAGATTACAACAGATGCAACTATATAAGAAAACTCTTCATCACTATAAATAGCATCAGGAATTCAAGAGAATAATCACCTGACTTACTTACACTCTTATCTCTTATACTCTGATTTATTCCTGATCTATAAGCAATCAAATACCTGTAATTAACCCTTCCATATATACAGAACTCCTCATTCAGATATTCTCTAGATAGATATATATTGGAAGCACTTTTGTACTCAATAGTCAACATCCGTGTTATAGAACGCATTCTTGATAAAGAAACTTTGCTATTGTAAACCTGTTCCTCCGGGTCAAGCGAGGGTTAGTTGAAAGGAAATTCCGAAGAGGAGCTTCGGGACTGGACGTAGGACGGGAGGTCCGAACCAGTATAAAATACCGGTGTGATTATATTCATTTACTTTGCTACTATCGTTTATAGAGTTATATTATATAGTTAGTTGTTTATACTTGCATATAATCTATACGATCCACTCATATAGACTTTCAATTGGTATCAGAGCAAGGTTCGTTTAAAAGAACAGTAACACATTTTTTAAATCATTCTAATATGGCAAGTATTTTTCAAGAAGGACAATCCACAGCACGACCCCCACTTTTTAATGGCTCTAATTATTCATATTGGTCTACACGTATGAGAATTTTTATGGAAGCTAATGGCTTAGAAATTTGGTCAGCCACTCAAGATAAATATGAAGCTCCAACTACTGCTATGAACACATGGACCGATGCACAAAAGACCTTAGCATCAAATAATGCTAAAGCTATGAATGTTTTGTTTTGCTCACTTGACAAAAATGAATTTTCACGTGTCATGTTATGTACAACTGCATTTGATATTTGGCGTACCTTACAAATTACACATGAAGGTACAACAAAGGTCAAACAAACTAAAATTTCAATTTTGCAAAATCAATTTTCATCATTTAAAATGAAACAAAATGAAACTATAGTAGACATGTATTCTAGATTTCAAACTATTCAACATGATCTTATGGCATTAGGAGTTAAGTTTACTGATTTTGATTTAGTTTCTCGAATACTCAACTCTTTAACACCTGATTGGGAAAGAAAGGTATTAGCTATTGATGAAGCTAATGATCTCTCCACTCTCAAAGTTGAAGAGTTGATAGGAAATTTGATGTCCTATGAAGCTAATTTGCAGGCACGTAAAGAATTAAATTCGGAGACGAAGAACATAGCATTTTCATCAATAAAGAAGGATGACTCAGATTTAGATGAAAATGAGATAGTATTCATTGCCAAAAACTATAATAGATTCAAGAAATTTAGAAAGATGACCAAGTTTCAAAAAGAAGGAAAAACCAACTCAACAAATTTATCTCAAATTAAGTGCTATGAATGTGATCAATACAGACACATGAAAAAGAATTGCCCAAAACTTAACAATGATAAAAAGAAGAGCAAATTTGAAAAACTCAAAAAGAAGAAAGCTTTCAAAGTAACGTGGGATGACTCTGATTCTTCATCTTCAGAAAGTGATAGCGATAGTGATGGAGAACAAGCTAATGTGTGTTTTATGGCACAAAAAGATGAGGTATGTCCAGAACTTAGTTATGAAGAATTACTTGAACTTAGCATAGAATTAGATGATAAATTTAGACAAATTAAAAAATTGAACAAAGAATATATAGTAAAAGTAAATAGATTAGAACTTGAAGTAGGAATGTTGAAAGATGAAAAAACTATTTTAGAAGAAGAACTTGAAATATCTCAAGAAAAACTAAGAATAATGTGATAGAAAGTGAGAACATTACTCTAGTAAAAGAAAATGTTGATCTTAAAAATAATATTGAATTATTGAAAACAGAAAATAGAGAGTTAAAAGGAAAATTAGATAAAATTACAAATAATGTATCAAAATTCAACAAAGGAAAACAAGATTTGTAAAATCTTATCAAAACATCAAAACCATCAGGTAATAGAAATGGAATAGGATTTAAAAAATGTTCCAAACAAAAGAAAAATAATGCTAAAAAAATTAATTATATAGAAACTAGAAGTTTATCTAAACAAAAATTGAATACCAAAAATATGAAAATTTGGGTTCCTAAAACAAATAATAATTTAATTAGACAAAAGCACATCAGTAATTACTTAGAAAATGTAGTCTATAATAAAAACTATATTTATAAAGGTACCAAACCATCTTGGGTGTGGCTACCTTCTTCTAACAATTAGGACCCTAACCAAATATATGGGTACCAATTAAAACATTTTTTATCTTACAGGTACTCAAAATAAAAAATAAGGAGAAATGGATACTAGATAGCGGTTGCTCCAAACATATGACCGGAAACTCAAAAATGTTATCAAATATAACATACATCGATGGTGGAACGGTAACATTTGGAGATAATTCAAAGGGATTTGTCATAGGCATTGGAGAAGTCATCAACTCTGGTATATCTAATTCTCCTATTATTACAAATGTTTTACTAGTAGAAAATTTAAAACACAACTTGTTAAGCATTAGTCAATTATGTGATAAAGGTTTTCAAATAAATTTTGAAAAAGATAAGTGTAATATTTTAGATAATAACAAACAACTCATTTTTGAAGGTTTTAGAAACAAAAATATTTATGTATTAAACATGAATATTAATAAAAATTCAAACTTATGCTTAACTGCCAAACATGATGATCCATGGTTATGGCATAAACGATTTTGTCATATTAATTTTAAGAGTATTAATAAGTTAGCTAAACATGAATTAGTAAGAGGGTTACCTAAAATAAGTTACAAAGTAGAAAATTTATGCGATGATTGTCAAATTGGTAAACTAAAAAAAGCTCGTTTAAATCTAAAAATAATATTTCTACAAAACAACCATTAGAATTATTACATTTAGATTTATTTGGTCCAACACAAATAAGATCTATTAATCACAATAAATATGTTTTTGTAATAGTCGATGATTTTTCGAGATATACATGGACTTTATTTCTAAAACACAAAAGCGATACTTTTGGTATGTTTAAAATATTTGCAAAACGAATTAAAACTCAAATGAATTTGAAAATTAAAAATATTAGAAGTGATCATGGAGGAGAATTCAAAAATGATCTTTTTTCAAACTTTTGCAATAAAAAGGGAATAACTCATAATTTTTCTTTTCCTCGCACACCTCAACAAAATGGTGTCGTAGAAAGAAAAAATCGCACATTACAAGAATGTGCACGAACATTATTAAATAGTAGCAGATTACCAAAACACTTTTGGGCCGAAGCTATTGCTACATCTTGTTATGTATTAAATCGAGTAACTATTCGCCCAATGACTAAACAAACTTGTTTTGAAATATTTTTTGGTAAAAAACCTAAAGTATCATACTTTAAAACTTTTGGCTCAAAATGTTTTATATTAAATACAAAAGATAAATTAGGAAAATTTGATCCAAAAGCCGATGAGGGTATCTTTGTTGGATACTCGGATTGAAGCAAGGCATATCGAATTTTTAATAAAAGGAATAATACTATAGAAGAGAGCTTACATGTCTCATTCGATGAAAATCCTTTCAAACATCAGACTAATGATGAAGAAGAAATTATTCAACTAACAAATTCAACAAATTTTATTATTAATGAAGCAAATATACAGAATAACACTATTGTATCATCTCCTAGAATTCTTAAGAATCATCCAATAGATAATATTATTGGAGATATTAATTCAACAGTTACTAGAAATCAACTAAATCAAATAAGTCATATAGCGTTTGTATCAAACTTTGAACCAAAGAATTATAAAGAAGCCTCAAATGATAATTTTTGGATAATAGCTATGCAAGAGGAATTACATCAATTTGAACGTAATAACGTATGGGAATTAGTACCAAGACCAGAAGATCAATCAGTAATAGGAACAAAATGGGTATTTAAAAACAAGGCGGACGAAAATGGAAATATTGTTAGAAATAAAGCACGACTAGTTGCTCAGGGCTACAATCAAGAAGAAGGCATAGATTACGATGAAACTTTTGCACCGGTAGCAAGATTAGAAGCCATTCGTACTTTACTTTCCTTTGCAACTCATAACAATTTTAAACTATTTCAAATGGATGTCAAAAGTGCCTTTTTGAATGGTTTTATCAAAGAAAATGTATATGTCGAACAACCACCGCTTTTTGTTCATGAAAATTATCCCGATCATGTTTTTAAATTACATAAAGCACTGTATGGATTAAAACAAGCACCTCGTGCATGGTATGAACGTCTTAAAAATCACCTAGTAACATCTGGTTTTCATATAGGAAAAATAGATACAGCTTTATTCATTAAAAAAGAAAATGACGATATTTTAGTTGTACAAATTTATGTTGATGATATCATCTTTGGTTCAACCAACGAAAAACTATGTAATGATTTTTCAAATATTATGACAAATGAATTTGAAATGTCACACATGGGAGAATTAAATTTCTTCTTAGGATTACAAATAAAACAACTAGAAAATGGAATTTTTATTCACCAAGAAAAATATTGTAATGATTTATTACATCGATTTAAAATGGATAAAACTTCAAGCAAACCAACACCAATGAGTACCACTATTCACTTAGAAAAAGATGAAAATGGAAAAGATTTTGATGAAAAGTTATATCGAAGTATGATTGGTTCTTTACTATATTTAACGGCTAGTCGACCAGATATTATGATGAGTGTATGTCTTTGTGCTCGATTTCAAGCTAAACCAAAAGAATCTCATCTACGATCTGTTAAGCGCATTTTACGTTATTTATCTAGTACTAAAGATTATGGTTTGTTTTATCCTAAAGGATCACCTTTTGAACTTGTCTCATATAGCGATGCGGATTTTGGTGGTTGTAGAACAGACCGTAAGAGTACTAGTGGAACATGTCATTTTATCGGACAATCTTTAGTTTCGTGGTTTAGTAAAAAGCAAAATTGTGTTTCTTTATCTACTTGTGAAGCTGAATACATCTCCGCAGCTCTAGCATGTGCGCAAGTAATATACATGCAACAAACACTAATGGATTTTGGTAAAATTATCAAAAAATCTCCAATATATTGTGATAGCACAAGTGCTATAAATTTGTCAAAAAATCCTGTAAATCACTCACGAACCAAACATATAGATATACAACATCATTTCTTACGAGACCATGTTGAAAAAGGAACTATATCTTTAGAATACGTAAGTCACGAAAATCAAGTAGCCGATATATTTACAAAACCATTAAACGAACAAACTTTCATAAAACTGCGACGAAATCTAGGAATCTGTTCACTTCAAGATCTTAACTAAAATTGAATTAAAAACTAAATTTAGTTCACCTCTTCATTACCACAAATGAATGAATTTTATGAACCATTAAAATTTTAGAAAATTAGTTTTCCTATAAATAACTCTTTCAGCATATATAAATACACATGGTTATATCACAAATATATAAAAAGTATCAAATTCTTATAATAATGTCTTCTGGAAGTTCCTATATATCTATCTCTGTCTCCACACCATCGACGGACAGCGCAGTAGACACACCACAATGTCTTCCGACACCTACACCAAAGCAAGAACCGATAAACAGGTGGTCTTCGTATCATACGGGTTTTACTCCAGGAACTAAAAAAACTAAAAGATCTTTGTTTACTTCTCCTAATAAAAAGGAGAAAATTGATGAAATTCATCATTATCAAAAACAATAGATGGATCTTCAACGAGAACTTTATTTCGAACAGAAAGTTACAGCACGAAGGTTTAGTTTTCTGGAACAAGTGGCGATGAAGTTTTGCTCGTCCCGAAAGAAAGATGTACTTGAACCACTACCAAAACCTTGTAGTTCATTAGATCCATCTTCTTCGTATCGCACTTCTTCTGATCCTTCTCCAAGACGATATTCTGGCTCCCCACGGACCCACGAACGAAGGAATATATGGTCTCCACTTAGACCATGGAAGGATAACGACTCAGGCAATCCGAAAACACCGTCGCCTTCTAAATAAATAACATCAAAATTGATTATTGTATGTATTTTGTAAGTTGTTATATATTTTCCAATAATAAAGACTTTTACTATCAAAAATTGATAAATAAATAAAACCATAAATTTTATACTATTTTTAGCAAAATTGCCCCTTTCAGACGTCTGACTATTGTCTTCAGACGTCTGATTCACTGATATATGTCACAACTTTAACCACTGTGCATATGTCAGACGTCTGATATAGCCCCTAGACGTCTGGAATGAAGCTCTGCCTTCTCCAAAAAAACATTCAGAATAATTCAGACGTCTGAACTAATTTCCAGACGTCTGACTAACTTATCTGTTTCACAAATAAACAGAAAACAGACGTCTGTGTTAAGCTCCAGACGTCTGATTAGTCTTTCTGCCTCTAAAATTTTCAAACTTTGCCAAACCAGATGTCTGACATATACCAAACAGACGTCTATTCGCTTTATATGTACAATTTTTAGGGCAAACCAGACGTCTACTTTCAAACTCAGACATCTGGAATTCAATCGACCGTTATTATAACCCCAAAATAACGACAGTTGTTTTTTACTTTTCAAACTTCATACCATATTTTCTCTCTGCCGATTTCCAATTATATTACCAAACCCTAATTATTTTTAAACGAAACGAAGATGCCTCCTCGTACAAAAAATATCAAAGCTCCAAAACGCAAACTAGACCAACAATCGACATCTTCAAATCCTCAAGTATGCCCCGACGAGTAGATTGAACGATGGATGCTCAAGGCACCCCATTCGATGAAAAGGTATCAAGAAATTCAAAAGAAAAAACTTCATATAGGACCTTTCTATAATTTACTTAAGTTTCCTATGTACGACCTCGATGAACTTTGCGAAAATGCTGGATTGGAGACTTTAATTTCTTTCACACCGAATGATTTTCAGATAGATCAACTTGCTATTTTCTTATTCTACGCCAATCTAGATAGCACTGCTGTCTGGAATACCGAAGACGAGGACAATTGGTTGTGGTCAAGTGTTTATGGAAATACCATACGTTTATCTCCGGGATTAATCGGAAGAACCTTGGGATGCTCCGACACCGGTGAAGATCTTCACAATATCCCAGATATGCGTTTTAAGCCAAGGAATAACATCACCCATCAAATATGGGAGGATGAAATGCCCAAATTTGCTTCAAAATATTTGCGTCCTAAACCTCGATTGCTCACAAGGATGATAATCAATACAATTGTTCACGAGCAAATAACGGAAATGGAGCATAAAGCACTTTATGCTCTTTTTAGTGGAACAAGGGTAAATTGGGCGAAGTTCATATTTGACGAGCTCAAACAATTTTGGAATCGATCAAGGCCATCGATTATCTATCCTACCTATATTATAAGGCTTCTCCGTGCACATAATATTCCTTCATATCTCTCGACGTTTGAAGAAATTTCCCCAAAATATGCTTCCACAAAATTCTTTTCTTTGATGCATTTGCCTGAAACTCCTTCGGAATTCATGTCTTTTGAAGATTGGACGAATCATCGACAATCTAGAAGAGTTGAAAATCCTCCTCAACCATCTGCTGTTCCATCTCAATAGATAGAACAACATAGAGAAATCACTTCTCCTCCTCCCGCTCCATTTGATTATCCAGGACAAGAAGACGTTATAGAGACTCGACTAGAAACAGACCCTAATGAAAGTATTCGAGATCTTACACTCAGAAATCAACATATATTATCTCAAAATCAAAAGTACTTGGCTAAGCGAATCGACAAATTTGAAACTTCATTTGCTACACGACTAGCCACAGTCGAAGACTCTCTCTCCACTGTCCTATCAGTTCTAAAAGAGGTTCTACAGCGAGTTCGAGGTCCTTCACCACCTTCTGAGGATTGGCCTACTCCTGTACCCTCTCCTCCTACAAAACACTCTAAATTATTTGACGATGATCCTTCCAACGAAGCGTTGACATCTTCTTCTAAGCCAGGTACTTCTGACAAACCAAAGGAAGATGATCCAAAGGAAGCTTCTCCTAAGGAACTCTAGAATTTAGTCTTTTTTGTTTTCACTTTCTTATTCAAATCTATGAATGTAACTTCTTCTTATTATTAATGATAATCTCTTTTTGGCTTGACCTTTTAAATATTCTTTTTGATAATGTCAAAAGGGGAGAAATATATATATAAATCTTAACAACAAAACTAAGCACATATTCAGGGGGAGATTTAAAATATATATATAAGTACATTGAATAGTTGTCATCATCAAAAAGGGGGAGATTGTTAGGAAATCAATTCTATGGTTTCGATGATAACAACTATACAATAGAAATCGAATGTACATATAGATCTATATTTACAGGTAGTTGATAGAGTAACATCACCAAAAAGACTAAAGCAACACTCAAGAGAAGAATCAAAAGACGTCAAATCAGTAGAGGTTGAAAAGAAATAGGACATGCACAAGATAAAGCAACATGCACACTTTCAGACGTCTAAGAGCACTATCCAGACGTCTGAATGATTCCTCTGGTTCATAATTCAAAAGCAACCAGACGTCTGGTTACCAACGTCAGACGTCTGAAAAGTACCCAGGCATAAAACAGATATGAAGACCAGACGTCTGAGGTTACTCTCCAGACGTCTGATTCGAGACTCGACTGTGCATTTTCAAAGTACAACTGCCACATTCGAAAAGACACATCCACTTCTCTTTTGTCGCAACTCTTCATCACCATCAGAAGCGACTTTACGGAGATTACAACAGATGCAACTATACAAGAAAACTCTTCATCACTATAAATAGCATTAGGAATTCAAGAGAATAATCACCTGACTTACTTACACTCTTATCTCTTGTACTCTGATTTATTCCTGATCTATAAGCAATCAAATACCTGTAATTAACCCTTCCATATATACAGAACTGCTCATTCAGATATTCTCTAGATGGATATATATTGGAAGCACTTTTGTACTCAATAGTCAACATCCGTGTTATAGAACGCATTCTTGACAAAGAAACTTTGCTATTGTAAACCCGTTCCTCCGGGTCAAGCGAGGGTTAGTTGAAAGGAAATTCCGAAGAGGAGCTTCGGGACTGGACGTAGGACGGGAGGTCCGAACCAGTATAAAATACCGGTGTGATTATATTCATTTACTTTACTACTATCGTTTATAGAGTTATATTATATAGTTAGTTGTTTATACTTGCATATAATCTATACGATCCACTCATATAGACTTTCAGTTTGGTGTTAAATGACGCTAGGATCTATTATGCGAATAGGATTATCACCATATGGAATCCTAAAGGTGGAGAGAGAATTATGATAACTTTGGACATAATGAAGGAGAAGTTGGAATTGATGTTATGTGCTATAGAAGATGATGATGAGATTAGTGGAGTGCAAGTGGTTAGGGAACTCGTAGATGTTTTTGAACTCCTAAAGAGATTACTGCTAAGGAAGGCAATCGAATTCTGAATAGGCTTGATGCCGGGGTCGCAACTTGTTAGTAGACCTCATAGAAGAATGTTACCTAAGGAGATACTAGAATTGAAGAAGCAGCCAGTAGAACTTAAGGACAAAAGTTTCTTTAGGCCGAGTAGTTCATGTGGGGAGCGTCCACGGTATTCGTAAAGAAGTCAGATGAATCTTTACGGATGTGCATTGATTATCAGAAGGTAAATGAGTTAATAGTGAAGAATTGTTATCCATTGCCCATGATAGATGACTTGTTTGATCAGTTGAGTGGAGCTCGGGTATTCTCGTGGCTAGACTTGGCAACGGTTTTCGTCAATTTAAAGTAGCGAAAGATAATGTTTCATTGACCATATTTCGAACAAAGTATGGTTCGTATGAGTGGTTAGTGATGCCGTTTAGACCGACCAATGCCCTAGTGTTCTTTGTAGACCTTATGAACTGAATCTTCCGCAATTAGTTGGATTGATTTGTGTTGGTCTTCATTAATGATATCTTAGTATATTGTAAAGATGGAAGAGACCATGAAGTCCATCTTAGATTGGTATCAGAGATGTTGAGACAACCTAAGTTGAAAGCGAAGTTTTCAAAATGCCATTTTTGAAAACGAGAGGTGAAATTTCTATGGGAAATGGTGTAGTATAAATTATACTAATGTGAATGGATCTTAAGGCAACTTTAATACTAGAAAGGGGTGAATAGTGTTTTGTGACTTATATGGAACTTTTCTAAATTATTTCAAGATTTAAATTCAAACACACACATATATATTAACAAACAATCACCCCCCCCCCCAACACACACACACGCACACACATATATATATATGCAATAAAAATAAAGTAAAAGTAAGCGAGATGACACCAGGAGTTTTATACTGGTTCAGATTAACCAATTCTACGTCCAGTCCTCTACAGTATGGGCAAAGATTTCCTTTCCAACCTACTTTAATTATGTAGCAAGCAACCTAGAATACAATCTTGATATCAAGGCAATAAGATACACCTTCCTGACTTTCTGACCTCGGGGAAGACTCTCTTGATTTAATCGGGCAACAAGATCACCCACTTGATTTAAACATGCAACAAGCACACCCACTTGATTTGAATGGGCAACAAGCACACCCACACAAATAATAGTAGAGAGTTATTGATTCCAAATACAAATAGTTGTACTTTGGATATAGAATATCCTTTAGCCCTTTGATAGCACTTTGATCTTTAATTGATGAGAGAATACTTTCAAATCAGTGAGTAGATTGTAGAGAATAAATGTAGTAAAATAGAGATTGAATTTGAGTGAATTTGAAGAGTATAAAAAGTGGATTTTGTAAAATATATAATGAGAATTTGGAGTAAGAAGAATATAGAGAAAATAGTTGTTAAAAATTCATTTTCCAATCCCTTTTATATAGTGTTTGAAGGGACGTGTCTATTTGCGAAGAGATGTAACCAAAAATCGCAACTATTCAAAATTCAATAGTCACCTCTTCAACGGTACATATGTCGACACATATAGGTAGGGTATGTCAACATAACTTTGTTTATTTTGAAAAACAGAAACACTTTTAAGGTGTTGCAAAATTCTGAACTCTTATAAAATTATTTAAACATGGTTTTTGAATACTTTAATATATACAACTCTTATTAAATATTTGTAAAATATATTTTTAAAAATAAAATAAATATTTTGATAATAAAATAACTATTTTGATAAGAGAGTATTCAAAGAAAAGAAATTTTCTATTCAAGGACTTTAACAAATTAATTTAATGTCTATTAACTATAAACTATAGTCTTGAACTCTTCTTGTCTTTGTCTCTAAACTCGCAATCTTCAAATATCTTGATCGTATTTGAATCTTGATCTCTAGTATTTTTATTAATCAGTCTTCAAACTCAATTATCCTGTACTTGTGTAAACCTATATAATATCCTGCAAAATATTCGGTACAACTTGAGAAAACATCAGTACCTATATTTATATAGTTGTTGTAATCAAAATCAATATATATGGTATTAACAATTTCCCCATTTTTGATGACGACAATCTTGTAAATATATTCATTATAAAATATAATGTAACTCCCCTAAATTAGTTAACCCCTTATTTTGAATAACTCTCCTTTAGTATATATATATATATATATTATATTTTTCTCCCCCTTTGTCATCAACAAAAATGGATAAAGAAAAATAAACTCCTCTTATACGTGACATATATTAAATATTATAAAATGTTATATATGGAATCAAAATCAATATCAATTATAAAATTTCTGAGAAATAACTATATACACACACACATAATTATTATTACATCTGTTTTAACCATACATCACAGTCCATACACATTTTATACAATTAATTACACATAGATTATCACTATAGTTAATTATACATACTAAAATGTATATAAAATCATATTATAAATAAAAATAAAAACCAAGATTTTCTCGGGAACTTAGACCCATCCTTGGGATCCAAAGATAGGATTTGTATCGTTAACTTTCCAATCTTCATTATCCACTTTCACTTTAGAGTTCGAGCATTCCGGGGCATTGCTTTGAAATTCTTTGGAGAAACTAGACATAAAACGTCGAAGATAATCAAATTATTTTTCCTATTCTTTGATCATTTATATCTGACTCAATTCCAAGTGTCGTTGATTGCGAAGAATGAAGTAAAGAGCATTCTTGAAAGGTTGAAGAGTTTCTTCTAGATTTTTACTTAATTCTTTTTGAAAAATTGTTGTCTGATTTAATTTTTCTAAAAAGAAGTGTGTAGAAAGGAATAAAATAAGAGGATGAATTGATTTCTATTTTTTCTGGAAGAAATATGGTTTATAGAAGTGAAAAGTTGAATTAATAACTAATCCCTCCAAAAACTAACTAATTTATTTGAATTTCAAATTGTGGAAAAACCAGAGTATGTCGACTACATAGGTGACCTATGTCGACATACTTGCAGTAATTTTCATGTTTCTTGTTTTTTTTAATTTTTTGTTTATATTTTATATTATTTTGGTTTATGATTCCAAAGAGCAAAAAAACATTTTAACAACAAAAATGAAATCACTAAGCAAATTTCATTAAAAACCAGAGAGATACATAATCATAATGAAAAATACTAGAAAATGAAATAATTAAAAGCTATAAAATATAAAGATAGCTAAATAAATCTAAAATGATGATGGTGAAGATGAATAATTTCCATTGAGCTTTCTCATTATCTTCCCAAAGTATTTGTCGAATTTTCCTCTAAGGCTAGTGAACTTCTTACTAAAGGAGTGCTTAAGTTTCTTTGGATTATTGAGAAGCTTCTATTGATTTCTAAGTATCTATTTGTTCGAATAACGAAATGGTTTGTCATAGCTTTCAAGAGATGTATCCATTTCCTCCTCCTCCTCTTCTTGTTCTTCCTCTTCATCTATTTCCATGTCTTCATTTTTTCTTCTTAGAGAATTTCTTGTTCTTCTTCTCTTGCTTATCTCTCTTCCTTTTTGACAATAGACTCATAAGGTTCAAATTTGACAGGGATGTGCATGAGAGAGAAGTTTTTTTTGTCAAAAAATTTATGAGGTAAAATGTTTTCACCTCATAAATCGATACCAAAATAGTTGAAATTCAAGTGAGGTACACACCATGATAAAGTATGTTTTTGTGTCTAGAAATTTGCTTTTGAACAAAGTCATCCAAATCACTTGATCAAAATTTATATCATATTTTCCGAAAATAGCAAAAAGTGTTTTGAAAACTTTTTAAGTGGGTTATGTAATTCCTCGTTCTTGGTGTAATACGTTGTTGTAAAATAAAACCTATTATTTTTGCTTTTGGCCTAAGAATTTCGCCTTTAAAACCATACTCTTCATCATTTGAAAATATACCATGCATAACTTCTCCTTTTCCGTAATTAGTTTCAAAAGTGGAGAGGTCATTTCCACTATTTTTACAACCAAAAATTTGACCAAGAATTTCACAATCTAAAACAATAGTAGTATCTTTAAGACTACTCCAAACTTGATCTTCTTCTCCTTGATAAAACTTTCTATTTAAATTAGCACAAAACATTTTAACCAAACAAGATAGCAATCAAAATCATTTTGAGATAAATTGGTTAAACCAAAAATACCATTTTCTAAAGCAAGATCTTGTAAACCATAAGAATAAAACTCATTATAATTTGCAAATCTTCCTGAAAATACTTTACCATAAGTAGCATACTCAAATATATTTCAATGGGCTCTTGATCATTGAAAAGTTGACTTTTGATTCTTTTGGTAAGCCCAATGGCTTTGGATGAAGAGGGTTGGTTTGGGGAAGACATTATTGGTTTATTTTGGAGGAAAGAGAGTGAAGAATATATGTGATTTTGAAATAAAATGCATGTGTAGAAGATGGGGTAAGAAAAAGCGAATAAATAGAAGTTGAATTGTCATGTGATAAGTAAAAAGGCGATTTTTCAAATTTTAAATTTAATGCAAAGGAAAGGGAAGTTCAAAAGTTTGAATTTTGAAAAGATTCCTCAAATTCTGCTAGATATGTGACATACCAGTATGGCATATGTCGACATATATGCCAAAGTTTTCAAAATTTAAAATTAAAGAAATATTATATATTTATATACACTTGTTGTATTACATATGTTTATATTCATATATATTTATTATTATTATATATCATTCCTATATTAAGTAATTTCCAATATAAAATAAAAAATGAAATATGAAATGTAAAAGTACTGGTTTTACCGTTTCCTTTGTTTGATCTGATTAATCTTCTACCACTGTGAAACACATGTTGATATTCTATGTCTGGTTCGTTGTCACTAGATGTTGTATCAGAATCATCCAAAATTGCTTTGTAAGCCCTTCTCTTTTTGAATAAATTGGTGTTTGGTGAATTATTTTCTCTTTTTCTATGGGCAGTCTCTTCGTAGATGGCCGGATTTACCAAAATCATAACACTAAAAAACATTTTCGTTTATGGAATTTTCGTTTCTAGTTTTATGAAAGTTGTTCATCTTTCTGTATTTCAAATTTTTTTTGAAATTTTGAGTCATAAGAGAAATCTCCTCATCATTATCATCGTCATCTGAATCTTGATTGTCAGTTGTTGCGCTGAATGTAATTGATTTCTTTTTTGTCGTCTTATTATCCCTTCTACCCTATAACTATGCTTCATTGGATATTAGATTACCAAATAATTTTTCAATTTTCAATATACTAATATCATCGGCTTTTCTTTTGCTAATGTCTTTTGATATCGTCCAGAAGAGGGTGAATTAAGGATTTTCTAACTTGATTCTCTTTTGAGAAATTTTTCCCTAATGGTACTAATGAATGAACTATATCCCGAAATCTAGAATATATGTTAGAAATATACTCATTCAGTTTCATTTTAAAAAGTTCAAACTATTGGTTAGCATGGAAATCTTAGTTTTTTTTACTTTACTAGTGCCCTCATGTGTAACCTGCAATGTTCTCCAAATTTCATAAGGAGTCTTACAAATAAAAACTCGATCAAATTCAATTTTATCTAAGGAGAAAAATAAAATATTCATGGCCTTAGAGTTATTGAGTACTTGTGTCTTTTGGTCTGGAGTGCATTGTGAGTATTCAATTTGGGGTTCAGAGTACTCACTCTGTACAATGTTACAAATATCTAAACCATTGGATTGTAAATAAATTTTCATCCTACTTGACCAGTAAGTATAACTACTCCCATTAAATAGTGGGGGTCTAGTAGTTGATTGTTCTTCTCCAAAAGTGTTAAAAATTATACTATTTGTGTTACTAGCCATTTATACTTTTCAAAAATCAAATAAGGACTTTTTGAAAACCTAAGGCTCTAATACCAAACAAGGGAAATGCTTTAGTATAAATTATACTAATGTGAATTGATCTTAAGGCTACATTAACATTAAAGGGGGATGAATAGTATTTTATAACTTATGTAGAATTTTTCTAAATTATTTCAAGTTTTAAATTCAAACATAGATAATAAAGAATGATACATATTAACAAAAAATCATAGATATATATATATATATATATAAATGTAATAAATTAAAGTAAAAGTTAGAGAGATAACACTAGGAGTTTTATATTGGTTTGGATTGACCAATCCTACATCCAGTCTATACAGTGTATGTACAGATTTCCTTTCCAACCCCTACTTTAATCAGGTAGCAAGCAAACTAGAACACAGACTTGATTTTAAGGCAACAAGATATACCCTCCCGACTTTTCAAGCTCAAGGTAGACTCTCTTGATTTAATTGGGCAACAAGATCACCCACTTGATTTAAACGTGAAAAAGCACACCCACTTGATTTCATCGCGTAATAAGCACACCCATTTGATTTGAACGGATAACAAGCATACCCACACACAAATAAAATGTACTTTGGATATAGAATATCCTATAGCCTTTTTATAACACTTTGATCTTTTAATTGATGAGAGAGTACTTTCAAATCAGTGAGTAGATTGTAGGGAATGAATATAGTAAAGTAAAGATCGAATTTGATTTAATTTGAAGAGTATAGAAAGTTGATTTTGTGAAACATATAATGAGAATTTGTAGTAGAAGAATATAAAGAAAGTAGTTGTTAAAAATTCATTTTCTAGTCCCCTTTATATAGTGTTTGAAGTGGCATGTCTGTTTGCGAAGAGATGTAACTAAAATCACAACTATTCAAAATTCAAAAGACGCCACTTCAACAATACATATATCGACATACATAGGTAGGGCAACATACCCTTGTTTATTCAGAAAAATAAAAACACTTTTAAGGTGTTGCAAAATTCTGAACTCTTATAAAATTATTTAAACATAGTTTTCAAATACTTTAATATATACAACTCTTATAAAATATTTGTAAAAATAATTTTTGAAAATAAAATATATATTTTGATAATAAAATAACTATTTTGATAAGAGAGCATTCAAAGAAATTTTTTTGCTATTCAAGGACTTTAATAAATTAATCTAACATCTATTAACTATAAACTATAGTCTTGAACTCTTCTTGTCTTTGTCTTTAAACCTCATGAGTCTTCAAATATCTTGATCATTTTTGAATCGCGTTCTCTATCTTTTTACTATTTAGTATTCAAACTCGATTATCCTGTATATGTATAAACTTGTATAATATCCTACAAAACATTCTATACAACTTGGGAAAACATCAGTACCTATATTTATATGACCGTTGTCATCAAAATCAATCTATGTGGTATTAATATTTTCTTGAGCATGTTGTTTTAGAAAATGGATTATTTGTGGATCCATCGAAGATAGAAACCATTAATGGTTAGAAGAGGCCAGAGGTAGTCACATACATGAGGAGTTTCTTAGGTTTGCCTGGCTATTACCGAGATTCGTTAAGGATTTCATACGTATAGCAACACCCTTGACTAAGATGACCTGGAAGAATGAGAAATTTGTATGGACCAATAGATGTGAAGAGTCATATCTGGAGTTGAAGAAGTTATTGTCAAATGCTCCTGCCTTCATATTGCCTGAAGGGAATCAGGAGTTGATATTGTATACCAATGCTTATAGAACAAGCTTAGAAGCAGTGTTGATGTTGAAAGGGTGAGTGATAGCTTATGCATCAAGGCAATTGAGGCCACATGAGGTTGAATATCCGACTCGTGACTTAGAGTTAGCAGTTATGGTGTTTGTGCTAAAAATTTGGTGACATTACTTGTTGGGAGAACAGTTCGAGTTGTATACGAACCATAAGTCCCTTGAGTATCTATTCTCTTTAAAGGAGTTGAATATGAGGCAACAAAGATAGTAGAAATTCTTGGTGGCATATGATTTCTATATAAAATATGGGCCAAGAAAATGGAACAAGGTTGTCGATGCTTTGAGTAGGAAGCATCAGAATGGAGTGTTAACCATGATTGAAAAATTGAAGACGTTAAAAATGTTAGCCTCTTGCGGAGTGCACTATAGGCAGAATATTGAATCGAGTAGAGTTCCGGATGTGTTAGCAAGTTTGGAGGTACGTTCAACACTTGTGGATAGAATTGCTTCAAGGAAAAGAGAGGTACCACTAATTGCCGAAAGAATTAGGCGACTAGAGATAGGGGCACATGTTAGGATATGAAAATATTCGAGATAGACTCAAAAGGATGGCCTAGAAAAAAAGGAGACTGTGTGTTATAGATGTAGGAGACATTCGGAAGGAAGTCTTCGATGAAAGTCATCAGACTAAGTTTACCATTCATCCTGTGGCACGAAAGTGTATCGTGTTACGAAGAGAGTCTTCCTTTGGGATGTGATGAAGAGAGATAAAGGAGAATGTGTGAAGAAATGCTTCACCTATCAACAAGTGATGGCTAAGCATCAAAAGCCAAGAGGTTTTTTTCAACCATTAGAAGTACCAACTTGGAAGTGGGACTCAATGTCCATGGATTTTATCGATGGATTGCCTAGGTCGAGGATGAGAAATGATAACATTTGGGTGATAGTTGATTGATTGACTAACAGTGCCCACTTTGTCCCAATGAAGACGACTAGGATGGCAGCTAGCTTGGCATAGCTATATGTGAAGAATGTAGTGAGACTACATAGGATACCGAGCGGTATTGTTAGTGATAGAGACTCATTGTTCATCAATGAGTTCTAGAGAAGTTTGCAGAGTGCATTGGGTATGGAGTTGAACTTGAGCTCAGCTTATCATCCACTGTTATGATGTTCAAACCGAGAGGGCGAACCGTGTGCTCGAGGATTTGCTGAGAGCATGCATTTGGATTTTGGAGGATCTTGGAAAGATCATTTCCATCTAGTAGAGTTTGCCTAAAATAATAGTTACCACTCGGGTATCCACTACGAGAAAACTTATTATTAGTTGCACTAATCAGTAACGTTTCAAAGTTAAGTGCTACTAATAATCATTTATATGAACAAAAATAAATAAATAATCGCTACCAAAATGCTCCCACCAGATATACATTAAAAATTTAATGAACTTTTTTGTCGGCCCCCCGTATCTCTCTTTCTTCGACTTAACAAAAACATTTTTCACTTTTATTTTAGAAAAACCTAAAGAAAAATCAGCAATCAGCCATCGTCTCCATGCTTCCCTACCTAACCCCTCTGACCTCGTCTATTCCTCAACCTCTCTCGTGTCTAACCTACTTCCATTTCCTCCATTCTTTCTCTCACACAATCCTTGGCTTCTCTTTCAAAGCTTGGAAACACTAGAATTGGCTTACCTCATCGCTGCTTGCATCTTGATTTGCTTTGAATGCCCAATCGTCGCGCTTCTGTTTTGAATAGTTGTATGGATATATTAGTTTAATTTCGAATTGATTATGAAGAATAATGGAAAGAAGTTTGATGATTCACAAACTTTTGGAGAAATGGGTGAGGTAAAATTTAAATTTTTATGTTAATATCTTTTTAGCACCACTTATGTACATTGTTACTTTTAGATGAGTTTGGCCACTTGAAGAGCCATATGTCACATTGATTAATACTCTACTAATCTTTACAAGCAATAAGTTACTTGCATGTGTTTTTCTTTTTAATAAAAAGCATGCTTGATGTAGCACAGATGCAGCTTTCGATAAACTAGGATATCTATGCAATACCCATTTCTTAATTGGTAGGATTTATCTTTATTTCCTGATGTTCCATGTCTATACTTGTTATCACTGCAATCACTATGAAGCAAGGATACTGAGAAAATTATTGTTTGATTTAGTTGAATTAAGTACTTTTTAATGTATTTGATGTGGTTGTGAAACATAAAGGTTCGTTACATACCCATTTGGTTGAAATTTATGAACTTATTCATTAGGTTAATGTAGTCTACAAGGGGATTGACTTTTCCATGCATAATATATATTTTAAACATGGATTTTTGTATTCACAATCGTTTTTAAACACAAAATGATTTATGAATGCATAATATATTCTCTATGCTTATTTTACAATTTTTTGTAATTAGTAGTATCCATTATTGGTTAATGAATCAAAACAAGTAGATAAACAACTTGATTACTGCTGATATAATAATATATGTCTTGATAATCTTATTCAAAATCCGCTGATTTTTAAGTTTTTTTTGAACTCCTGCTTCGGAATTTTCAACCTGACATATGACATGGACCATTATTAAATTCAGACATATCAACAATACATTCCGAATGGAAAAAAATTTGATTCTATTCTAATGAACTATGTAATATTTAATTGACAAATAAGAAGATTTCATTTGATTTTTTTTCCTTGCTGATAAACTCTTTTAGCTTTTTTCGTAGTTCATAAGGCTATAATGATAAATTTATAACTTTTCTATATAATTCAAAAGCTACAGCTAACTAAGTATGCTTTCAAAAACATTCACACAGGTAAGTTATCATTACCTAACATTTTCATATTATGTTGTAATATTTCCATGCACCAAAAATACTGTCCAAGTTTTATAAAAACAAAATGATAATTGTTGCAGACACTATGCACTTAAGCAATTTTGTTTTAATAATATAAAATGTTAGTAAGATTGGAAAAAGAATTTTCAGCCTCTAATGAAAAGAAGCATGTTTGTGACATTTTTAGCTTCTTTATAGAAGAAAACTGTTTGATCATCTCTCCAAGAATCTAGAATAGGAACCGCAATCTTCTCAATATCACTTAAATAAGTAGGACTTGAGTTGATTGTACTTACAAGTGCAACTGCTAAATTTCTTACCTCTTGTGAGAAACTCCAGCTATAATAATCAAAGAAGAGATACCGAGTATTTTTGAATTGGCTTTAGGTAACAACATTGAAAAAACATCTCTTCATTTTGAAGTATGGAGTGGTTCAATTCTTGATCATATGACACAATAGTAGGTGTATAGCAAAAATGAGACCCGATTGCTCTAACATACTCGATTACAAATTTATACGAGCATCACTTTCATCATGCATGTAAGCATTACCTTAGTTATTTTTCTATAATGTTTTCATAACACAGAAGTGATACAAACCTGGAAATTGCTAGTACCTTAGGCATTAGTTTTGATGACAAAAACCATATGACATAAAAAAAAAAATAGATACTAATCTTTTTTATCAAGTTATATATTGTATATAGTGCATGATATTAGACAAGTGTTGATTAAGAAGACTATATAGTATCAAGAGTAGATTCAAGAGCCTGATATAGAGATTCAAGAGTTAGAGATTGAAGACTCATGAGTATTGAAGATTCAAGGTATCCAGATAAGTTATAGAGTCATAGATTATTGTTAAAACCCTGATAGCACTTCTTTGATCTCTCTCTTCATTTTCAAAAAAGGATTTAAAATCTATTCTCTTATTTTAAATGGTTTTTAAATATTCTGAATTTCAAAAATGTTTTTAAAAAATCTCTGTTTTCAAAATGATCTTTCAAAATGGCCTTCATATAATATCTAACTTTTTTAATTTTATTTACAAGGTTATTATACTTTGAGTAATTAATTTTTTTTAAGTATTTTATATTTTAAATATACTTTTAAATCCATTATACTTTGTTATAGTTTTAGTTTATGCTTTCTAAATGTTTATATGTATATTATAACATTTATTATAACCTTGATTTTAAATATATATTCACTTATACTTATATATATTATTTTCAAAAAGAAATTCGTATTTAAAACCTTTATATATTTAAATTTTTATAAAGTTTTCTTAAATTTTGATATGATTAAAATATGTATAAACTATGTTTAGATGATTGAACAAAGTTTCAAATTATTTTACAAAGCTTTATATTTTCAAAACAATTTTTACAAAGTGTTTTTCATAAATACAAAGGGTATGTCGACATATCCATATAGTGTATGTCGACATATATGCTGAATATTCAAAATTCAAATTTGAATGGAAGTGTCTTTTTGTCATATCTTTTCGTGAATGGACATGACCATTGTTTCTCTGTAAATAGGAGGATTTCCTAATGAAATTTTTAACCAATTTCTCATATTTTCTCTCCTCTTTTACTCTCTTGATTTATAAAAGAAAATCTACTCAAAATATTCTCAAATTAAATCAGAATCAAATTCAAACTCCATTGATTTGATTCTCTATCAATTACTCTCTGATCTCTATCAACCAAAACATGTTCAAAGTGCTATTCAAGAGGTTACAGAGGCATTTGTATTCAAGATCAAGAATCTGAGTATGTAAACTCTATCAAATTATACTCATATACTCTTAGGCGTGCTTGATGTCCTTGAAATCGAATTAGTGTGCTTGTGTCCTGTCTAAATCAAGTGGGTGTAATAGGGGTCCCGTTTGAATCCAAGTGGGTGTGCTAGTGTCCCATCCGAATCTAGTGAGCGTGCCCAAAGCTCGAAAAATCTGGAGGGTGTGTCTCATAGCCTTGAAATCGATATTGTGAAGACTTTGACATTTGAAAAGAAATATATACAAGAAATTATATAGGACTGGATATAGGGTAACTCTGAACCAGTATAAAAATTCCTTGGGTGATCTCTCCAACTCTTTACTTTTTACTTTTACTGCATTTATATCTGTCTGTGTTTACATATGTTATCGTTGATTCTGCATTGTTTAATTATAATCTTAAAAGAATTTAAAAAGATTCACAAAATCAGTAAACTCTGTTCACCCCACTTCTAGTGTTAAATTAGCCTTAAAATCCATCTTCCGCAAACTAACATTTGGTATTAGAGCACTGGTTTTCAAAGTATTCATAATTTTGATTTTTGAAAAGTTTTAATGGCTAACAACACTATTAGTAGCACTGTTAATTCACTTGTTAGTACCTCCTTTATCGAAGGACAATATACTGCTAGACCCCAACTTTTTAATGGCGGTAACTACACAAATTGGTCATGTAGAATGAAAATATACTTACAGTCGATTGATTTAGATATTTGGAATATCTCACAAAATGAGTACATTGAGCCCCAAACCGACTTTTCACAATGGACTGCTGACCAAAAGGTAGTTGACACAAAGTAATTCTAAAGCCATGAATATATTTTTTTGTTCATTAGATAGAAATTGATTTAATAGAGTATATGTCCGTAAGTATGCATTTGAAATATGGAGAACACTACAAGTTACACATAAGGACACTAGTAAACCCAAACAGACCTAAATTTCTATGTTAACTAACCAATTCTAATTATTAAAATAAGTTCAAATGAGTCCATTTCCGATATGTATAGTAGATTTCAAGATATAGTTCATTCACTAATTGCTTTGGGTAAAAAAATTCTAAAGAGGACCAAGTTAGAAAAATCCTCAATTCACTTACTTCTGAATGGGACCGAAAGACTCTTGCGATTGAAGAGACTATTGACATTAGCACTCTGAAAATTGAAGAGCTAATTGACAGTTTATTGTCATTTGAAGCACAAATGTGGGGAAGTAGAGAAAGTAAGGAAATAGAGAAGAAATCCATCGCTTTCAATGCCATAACAAATGATCTGGATTCTGACAATGATGATAATGAGGAAATTGCCTTCATGATAAGAAATTTCAGAAAATTTCTAAATACAGAAAGATTAATAATCTCATGAGAAATGATAATAAAAATCTCGAAAGTGGAAGCGGAAATGTTGTTAGATGCTTTAATTGCAATGAACTTGGCCATATGCAGAGAGACTGTCTACATCCGTAGAAACCGAAAAACTCACCAAATACTGATTCATCCAGAAAATGGAGAAGAGCCTAGACTGCCACGTTGGATGATTCGGGCACTTCCTCAAGTGATAATGAACCAGATACAGAGAATGTCAATATGTTTTTCACAACAATAATCAATTCAGAAAAGTTCGAAGAAATGGAACGAAAATATATACGCGTTTAAAAATAAAATTTTGAAATTTTTAAGTGTTTGATTGCTTTTGGTTGTTAGTAATAACCTATAGATTAATAATAATAGTATTGGATGAATATAGTGCGTATATTTATATTAAATATTTTATAAAATTTATTTAAATATAAAATATATATTTAAATTATTTACTAAGTATATATATTATTTAATTATATATATACATATATAGGAAAATAAGAATAATTTGTTCAATTCCTCTTTTTTGAAATTCACGTGATGTATGTCGACATACCCACTATGCATATGTCGGCATATAAACTTGAATTCAGAATTTGAATTTTCATTTCAAATTTACAATTTAAATTTCCCTCCACCTTTTCACTAACCCCAATGCCCTAAAAAGATGTCTCTTGACTAGAGAATTTGTTCATTGATTCTCTATTTAATCATACTATCTCCATCCGTTCATTTCACTATCAATTTCAAATTAAAAAACTCATTAACTCACTTGTCTCTTCAAACCATTCTTCGATGGCTTCCTTAAGCAACACTCCATCAACCGTGAGGCTTTCTATGAAAATAAAAGGCTTCCTTTTTCATGACAAAGAAGCCATACAAGCCTATATGGAGTATATGTCTTTCGAAAAAGTCTCTTCTAGAAAATTCGCTATTTTCAATGGTTTTCCTACTTATGATCTTTATAATCTCTGTTTGCAAAATGGAATTCTTTCTTTAATAGATGCTTCCCAAAATGATTTCGTATGTTATCCAAATTTAGTAAAAATATTTTATGCAAATTGAATGGAAAGTTTTATGATGGAAATGAAGGAGAAGTTTGGAGTGGTGTCAAAGGCACTTAAATTGTTTTAAATTGTGAAATTTTTGGTAACATTATCGGATGCAAATCTAGTGGAATGGAACTTTTAAATTTTAAAATTGATATTCAAAATCGTGAATTTTTTCATGATATTTTTGAAAGTGATTATGATTTTGAGTTCAAAAACAAAAATCTGTGTCCTAAAACAAGATTTTTAAGTCTTCTTTTGCAACAAAGTATAACTCCGAGGATGGTAAATTATAATAACCCAACTCAAAAAGTTTTTAAAGCCCTTTTTTCCATTTATGGTCAATACGAAATAAATTGATCACAAGTTATTTTGGATGAAATTTTTCTTAAGAATCTCTCTAGGCATGAGAACGCACTATTTCATGGTGTGTACTTACTAGGGTATTCACATATTTTGGTATTGACCTAAAGGAGAGGAAACCATTCTTCGAAAACTGTTCGACAAGGCCAACATCTCTCTCATGCAAATTTCTCCCATATTCGAGCCTTATGAAACACTTGGAGAAAAGGAATAAAGATTAGCTTGGAAAAAGGAGCAAGAAATAAGGAAAGAGGAGGAAGAGGAAGGAGAAGAAATGGAAGTCGAGAAGGAAGAATAAGAAAAGGAAGAAGATACTTTATTGGAAAGTATCGAAATACCATCTCATCCTTCCTACAAAGTGTTAGTCCCTGAGGAGTTGGTTTTGATGACAACAACCTTACTTAGAATTAGATTAAAATATATAATACTAACATTATTGTGTAGATATATATAGATATGTTTGCAGGTACTAAAGAATGAAGAACTGTACAGTATAAAGATTCAAGATCAAAGATTGAAGATATCAAGATTCAAGACTCATGAGTATCAAGAATTTCAAGAGTTCAAGTTTCCAAGATAAGTTATATAGTTAGGAATATTGTTAAAACTCATAGAAAGGCACTGACATCTTAAAATCTATTTTATTCGTGGAATGGAATCCACTTCGTGCTCGTTAAAGGGATGGAACTCTAAGTAGGATGGAACCTACGAAAAATCTAGTGGAACATCTTTTTGTATCCACTTACTTTTATTTCAAAATGATTTTCAAAATATATAGCTTGTTTTTCAAAATGATTTTAAATATTCCTGTTTAAAAACCAAAATCATCTGTCCTGGTTTTTCAATATATTTTAGCCTCAAAAATATCCTTAGTTTTAAATATCTTTAATTTTAAATATCTTTGATTTTAAATTATTATCCTAAGTTTTTAAACTACAATTTTGATATTAATATATTTAGTTGTTTTATATATTTATATTTAAGATTTAAATATAAAAGTATAGAAAATTATTATATATATTTTAATATTGTTCTCTATAGTTATTTATGTATTATAACTATATATAAGTATATTTTAAAGTTTAAATATAAGTATAATATAATATAGAAATTATTTTCAAAGAAAAACAAATCGCCAAAAAATACAAGGGCATGTCGACATGGTCACATGTACCCCTGTCGACATGGTGACAGTTAAATTGTTTTTTAAAAGAAGTGTCTATTCGCCACATCCCTTCACCAATGGACATGGCTATTGATCTACTATAAATAAAGGGTGTTTTCAACGAATTTTAATTACTTTTTTCTCTGATTTAACTTCTCTTCTTCTTCTCCACATTCTTATTTACAAATTACACCATTACTCTGCCGAAATCAATATCGAATCTAACTAGATAATTTCTGGTTTTGATTCTCTCCACTATCTCTACAAGATCCAAGTGCTAATCTAAGTTATAGACTTTTTGTAATCAATTGAGCGAGAGAAGGTGTGATTGTAGCCCTGGAAATCAATTGGGTGAACTTGTTGCCCGGTAAATCAAGTATCTCTACCCAGAGGATTGTGAATCTGGAGCGGTGTACCTCGTAGCCTTGAAATCGAGGGTTGTATTTGTAAGAATTGTTTTTGAAAGGAAATCCGTACTTGTGTTGCGGGATTGGATGTAGGGTAACTCCGAACCAGTATAAAATCCGGTGTGTTTTTTCCTTTACTGCTTTTACTTTATATTTGCATCTGTATTTGATTCTGTGTTCATATCTGTGTCTGATTAGTGTATACATTGTTAACAAATTAAGATAAATTCAAAAAGATTAACAAATTTCTTAAAACACTATTCACCCCCCCTCTAGTGTTAATTCTAGCCTTAAGATCCTTAATCCGCGTTCTAACAATTGGTATCAGAGCTTTGTTTTCAAAAGTTTCATAATATGAATTTTGAAAAGTTTTAAAATGGCTATTTTTGAAAAATCTGTTAAAACTAGTTTAGAAATGTTTAAATCATCATTGTTCCATGAGTCTGCATATGAATGTTATTCAAATTCTAGTTGTCTACCCAAATTTTATAATGTGCAGGAAAGATGCTTTATGGGTATTAAGGAATCAACCCACAATGGACAATCTGTGCAGATCAAAAGGAATAAGTGGATACTTGATAGTGGATGCTCCAGACACATGACTGGTAATCCGGATATGCTGAATAATATTATATACAAAGACGGAGGACCGATTAACTTTGGAGACAACTCAAAAGGATACGTGATTGGCATTGGCAATGTCGGTAAGTCTGAAACTACTATTATTACTAATGTTTTGCTAGTTAAGAATCTAAAACATAATCTACTAAGTATTAGTCAACTCTGTGATAAAGGATATAAGATTAAATTTGAGAAAGATAAATGTCATATTGAAGATAATAACTCAGCCATAATATTTGAGGGAATTAGGAAAAAGAATATTTATATTCTTAGTATGAAAGTTTCAAATGATAACCTATGTCTTTTGGCAAATACAAGTGACCCTTGAATTTGGCATAAGAGATTTGGACATTTGAATTTCAAACTCTTATCTAGACTGTCAAAACATGATCTAGTAAGAGGCCTCCCTAAAATGAATTTTAAAGTAGATAGTTTATGTGATGCATGTCAATTAGGAAAGCTTAGAAAAAGTTCCTTTAAATTAAAAGATATGATGTCAACTTCAAAACCCCTTGAGTTACTTCATCTTGATTTATTTGGTCCATCTCAAATTCAGTCAATAAATCATAGTAATTTTTTTTTGTAATTGTAGATGATTATTCTAGATTTACATGGACAATATTTTTGAAACATAAAAGTGATACTTTTGAATGTTTTAAGAACTTTACAAAAAGGATTCAAAATTAATTATCTTTAAAACTTATAACTATTCGTAGTGATCATGGTGGTGAATTTGAAAATGAAAAGTTTAAGGAATTCTGCAATAAGAAGGGAATAACTCACAATTTCTCATTTCCATGAACTCCACAATAAAACGGAGTAGTTGAACGTAAAAATAGAACGATACAAGAGTGTGCGAGAACTATGCTTTCAGATAGTAATTTACCAAAACACTTTTGGGCAGAAACTGTTGCTACCGCCTGTTATATTTTGAATAGAATTTTAATTAGACCTTTAACTGATAAGACACCTTATGAACTTCTTCATGGAAAGAAACCTAAGGTATCATACTTCAGAATTTTTGGAAGTAAATGCTTTATTTTAAATACAAAAGATAATTTGGATAAATTTGATCCTAAATCCGACAAAGGAATCTTTATCGGATATTCTAATAGAAGTAAAGCTTATAGAGTTTTTAATTTAAGATCTAACACCATCGAAGAAACAATGCATGTTTCGTTTGATGAAAATTTAAAAGATTTTGAAATTACAAATGATGAAGAAGATTTAATTACTCAAAATCAGGAATCAACCGAAATTAATAATGAAATTAATCATCCTAATAAAAGGATTAAACTTTTAAAAGATCATCCTATTGAAAATATAATAGGAGATATGCAATCTATTGTTACAACTAGAAATCAACTAAGTAAAATGAGTAATGTAGCATTTATATCATCTATTGAACCCAAAAATCCTAAAGAAGCATCAACTGATGATTCATGGATTTTGGCTATGCAAGAAGAATTAAATCAATTCACTAGAAATGAAGTTTGGGAACTTGTTCCTAGACCTGAAGATAAAACTATAATTGGAACTAAATGGGTCTATAAAAATAAAATGAATGAACAAGGTGAGGTCGTTAGAAATAAAGCACGATTAGTTGCCCAAGGTTATTGTCAAGAAGAAGGTATAGATTGTGACGAAACCTTTGCTCCTGTAGCAAGATTAAAAGCCATTAGGATTCTACTTGCTTTCGCAAATCATAATAATTTCAAATTATTTCAAATGGATGTTAAAAGTGCATTTTTAAATGGATTTGTAAAAGAAGAAGTATATGTTGAACAACCACCACTTTTTGAAGATGAAAAATTACCAAACCATGTGTACAAACTTAAGAAAGCTTTATATGGTCTAAAACAAGCTCCTAGAGCCTGGTATGATAGACTAAGGTCTTATTTATTACAATCAAATTTTGAAATTGGTAAAATAGATAATAATCTTTTTATTAAAAGAAATAAAAATGATATTCAACTAGTTCAAGTATACGTAGATGATATCATTTTTGGTTCAACTAACTTCGAAATGAATAAAGAATTTTCTGAAATAATGACAAAAGAGTTTGAGATGAGTCATATGGGTGAATTAAACTTCTTTCTAGGATTGCAAATAAAACAGTTAGATAATGGTATTTTTATTAGTCAAGAAAAATATGCTAAAGAACTAGTTAATAAATTTGGTTTAACTACTGCGAGTGGAAAACCTACTCCCATGGCAACCAATGAATATCTAAGTAAAGAAGATCTCTCGAAAGATGTAGATCAAAAGTTGTATAGAGGAATGATCGGATCATTGCTCTATATCACTGCTAGTAGACCTGATATCATGCATAGTGTATGTCTCTGTGCAAGATATCAATCTCATCCTAAAGAAACTCACTTAAAAGCGGTAAAACATATCATAAGATATATTAAACACACCTCTGATTATGGCTTATTTTATCATAAAAATGATTCATTTGATTTAATATCATACTGTGATGCTGACTATGCTGGATGTAAATCAGACCGAAAAAGTACAAGTGGAACTTGTCACTTTTTGGGACATTCTCTGGTTTCCTGGTTTAGTAAAAAGCAATATACAGTTTCTCTATCAACAACTGAAGCAAAGTATATTTCTGCTGCTTTGGCTTGTTCTCAAGTAATATATATGCAACAAACCTTTAGAGATTTTGGATTAAATATCTCAAAATCACCAATTTATTATGATAATACTAGTGCAATAAATTTATCTAAAAATCCTACTTATCATGCTCGAACTAAACATATTGATATTCGATATCATTTTCTTAGAGATAATATAACTTAAGAAGTAATTACTCTCGAATATATAAACTCTGAGAATCAAACTGCTGATATCTTAACAAAACCATTAAATGAATCTATATTTACTAAATTAAGAAGAGAATTAGGTATTTTTTCAATAACTGAAATATAAAACATAAATATATAACAAGTATAATTAAATAAATTAAAAATAAATTAGAAGCCAAAATTAAAATACCCCTGTCGACAACTCCATATCCCACCATGTCGACATATAACGGTATTTTTTGAAAATTAAAATTCCCACCAAAATTTGAAAAGTTGGTTATATATTCTTCCATATTTCGACTTTCTCTTCATTCTCTCTCATTTTCTTCTGGTTTAACTTCTGAAACAAAGAAAATAATGGCTTCTCCGTCATATTCAAACATAAACTCGACTTTCTCATTTCACTCTCCTACTCACGGCCCTCTTCAACGCTCCATTCACGCTCGTGTGATAAAATTAGAGGATACTACAAAGGATATTCTGCAAATTGTGACTGAGATTCAAGTTCCTAATGGATAACCAAGCGAACCCAATCTTGATCGAAGAAGAGTCTTCTAGTGACCATGCACAAGAGGACAGCGAAGAAGAGCCAATGGAAGAGGAAGAAGCACCCTTGGAAGAAGAGGACGAAAATGTTCATGAAGTGCAAGTTGAAGACGACGACACCGTAGTTTGCGTTGGTGAAGTATGTTTTGATAAGGGTGGAAACCTTGTCGAACAGCGTGGAAACTTCTGTCTCCACTATCCTAATTATTCGATTCATAGGTCTCCTATTGTCAAGAATACTCCTCAGTGTTCTTTCTTTCATTCTTTCGTTCGTATCGTTGTTTATATTAAAAACACATGTATATTTGTTTACATAGTTTACACACATATAAATCTAACATTATATAATAAATTGTGTTCTCTTATTCGTATATTCTCGTATCTTTTGAATATATAGTATATTAGTTAAGAAAAGTAGTTATTAAGAGTTTAGTTTAAAGTTAAGTATTGATTATGTATGATAACACTATCATTATAATCACAAGTAATGTAGTCTTAGTTTCAGGGGGAGTTATATAGAATTATATAGTATTATAATTATGGAGTTATATGGTTTTTTGTTGATGACAAAGGGGGAGAAGTATAAAATAGGATAGTTAGGCATAGATTAAAGGGGAGTTATTAGAAGTATTAGGATAGAAGTGATATTTTATAAACAAAGGTTGTCATCATCAAAAAGAGGGAGATTGTTAGTCCCTGAGGTGGTTTTGATGACAACAACCTTACTTAGAATTAGATTATAAAATATATAATACTAACATTATTGTGTAGATATATATAGATATGTTTGCAGGTACTAAAGAATGAAGAACTGTACAGTATAAAGATTCAAGATCAAAGATTGAAGATATCAAGATTCAAGACTCATGAGTATCAAGAATTTCAAGAGTTCAAGTTTCCAAGATAAGTTATATAGTTAGGAATATTGCTAAAACTCATAGAAAGGCACTGACATCTTAAAATCTATTTTATTCGTGGAATGGAATCCACTTCGTGCTCGTTAAAGGGATGGAACCCTAAGTAGGATGGAACCTACGAAAAATCTAGTGGAACATCTTTTTGTATCCACTTACTTTTATTTCAAAATGATTTTCAAAATATATAGCTTGTTTTTCAAAATGATTTTAAATATTCCTGTTTAAAAACCAAAATCATCTGTCCTGGTTTTTCAATATATTTTAGCCTCAAAAATATCCTTAGTTTTAAATATCTTTGATTTTAAATTATTATCCTAAGTTTTTAAACTATAATTTTGATATTAATATATTTAGCTGTTTTATATATTTATACTTAAGATTTAAATATAAAAGTATAGAAAATTATTATATATATTTTAATATTGTTCTCTATAGTTATTTATGTATTATAACTATATATGAGTATATTTTAAAGTTTAAATATAAGTATAATATAATATAGAAATTATTTTCAAAGAAAAACAAATCACCAAAAAATACAAGGGCATGTCGACATAGTCACATGTACCCCTGTCGACATGGTGACAGTTAAATTGTTTTTTAAAAGAAGTGTCTATTCGCCACATCCCTTCACCAATGGACATGGCTATTGATCTACTATAAATAAAGGGTGTTTTCAATGAATTTTAATTACTTTTTTCTCTGATTTAACTTCTCTTCTTCTTCTCCAATTTCTTATTTACAAATTACACCATTACTCTGCCGAAATCAATATCGAATCTAACTAGATAATTTTTGGTTTTGATTCTCTCCACTATCTCTACAAGATCCAAGTGCTAATCTGAGTTATAGACTTTTTGTAATCAATTGAGCGAGAGAAGGTGTGATTGTAGCTCTGGAAATCAATTGGGTGAACTTGTTGCCCGGTAAACCAAGTATCTCTACCCAGAGGATTGTGAATCTGGAGCGGTGTACCTCGTAGCCTTGAAATCGAGGGTTGTATTTGTCAGAATTGTTTTTGAAAGGAAATCCGTACTTGTGTTGCGGGACTGGATGTAGGATAACTCCGAACCAGTATAAAATCCGGTGTGTTCTTTCCTTTACTGCTTTTACTTTATATTTGCATCTGTGTTTGATTCTGTGTTCATATCTGTGTCTGATTAGTGTATACATTGTTAACAAATTAAGATAAATTCAAAAAGATTAACAAATTTCTTAAAAGACTATTCACCCCCTCTCTAGTGTTAATTCTAGCCTTAAGATCCTTAATCCGCATTCTAACACAAAGATCTTCTTAAAAATCAAGTGAATATTGTTTTCAACAAAAAGAAGCTTAAGAGATCTTTTTCTAAGAAATTCAATTCTCTTTCCAACAAAGTAAACAAATACTTTGTAAAGATCATTTGCAAGGTTAGTGGGAAAGCTTCATCTTCATCTACTTCTTCCTAGTTATTTCTATGTATTTTTAGTTTCTAGTTTGGATTGTCTTAGTTTTCATTTTATGTATCATTTATCTTTATCTTTGGATTCCATATAGTTTTCCTTTATTATTAATAAAACCTTATTCCTCCCTGTTATACATTGTTATAAGTCTATGGAAAGTTATACAAATGAAATTGTATAGCAAAATAAGGTGGTTTTTGAAAGTTACGATACATATGTCGACATATGTATATATTGTATGTCGACATACAGCGGCCAGATTTCAAATTTTTTTTTAAAATTAAATTAAAATAACCACCAAACACCTATTCATTTCAAATGAATTTTTACCCCTATATAATCCTATTCACTCTAGTAAAACATCGTTTTCTATCATCTTTCTTCTCCCTTTTCATTTATAAACTTACGTTTTCAAAATGGCTTCTCCATATCAAAAATTATGTGAAAATTTTGAATAAACTCTACAATCGATCAAGAATATCCTTACTTTCATTCTTAGAAATCAAATACACTTAGAACTAAGGCAAATACAGATGATTAAAGAAAAAGGGAAGCATTTTGATGCCATTCGGTGGATGATTTCTTCTCTTATCAAAGACGAACCAACCAACAATCCTGATAGTGCCATCAATAAAGATGATGAAGATTGGAATGCCATCAAAACGGATCCAATTTTCAGTTCTGATGGTTGGGTAGAAGTTCCTAGGGAAGTCTAAGTTTGATTTGTTAGTCTTAATATATATATATATAGGATTTAAATCAATTTCTATATTAATATATTACACTATGGATTGGTGTATATAAACTTACTGAATTGGATTGATTTGTTTGATGGATTGGATTGATTTGTATTTGATTTAGATAAATAATATGTATGTAATTGATTGGTATGATTAATAAACTTTATGTTATCACTTATTATTTACATATATCATTCCTATTCCTTTTATATCATATAGTACCTTAGTTAGGGGCAGTTTTGGTTGAATTTTTTTGTTGATGGCAAAGGGAGAGAAATATATAAAATATCCAGGTATAAATTAAGGGGAGTTTTGTAACTCAGGGGGAGTTATATCATATTTTATAAATATGGTTGTTATTATCAAAACGGGGAAGATTGTTAGTACCTTGGGCATTAGTTTTGATGACAATAACCATATGACATCATATAAAATATAGATACTGATATTTTTTTAATCGAGTTATATATAGTATATGGTGTAGGATAATAGACATGTGTTGATTAAGAAGACTGTACAGTATCAAGAGTAGATTCAAGAGGCTGATATAGAGATTAAAGAGTTAGAGATTGAAGATTCATGAATATTGAAGATTCAAGATATCCAGATAAGTTATAGAGTCATAGATTATTGTTAAAACCCTGATAGCACTTCTTTGATCTCTCTCTTCATTTTTCCAAAACGGTTTTAAAATCTATTTTCCGATTTTAAATGATTTTCAAATATTCCGAATTTCAAAAATGTTTTTAAAGCATCCCTGTTTTCAAAATGATCTTTCAAAATAGCCTTCAAATGATTTCTAACTTTTGATTTTATTTATAAGATTATTATATTTTGAGTAATTAATTTTTTCAGTATTTTATATTTTAAATATACTTTTAAATCTATTATACTTTGTTATAGTTTTAGTTTTATGCTTTCTAAATGTTCATAAGTATATTATAATATTTATTATAACTTTGATTTTAAATATATATTCACATATACTTTATATATATTATTTTCAAAAAGAAATTCATATTTAAAACCTTTATATATTTAAAAATATTTCAAAATAATTTTATAGAGTTTTCTTAATTTTGATATGATTAAAATATGTATAAACTATGCTTAGATGATTGAACAAAGTTTTAAAATATTTTACAAAGCTTTATATTTTCAAAATAAATTTTATAAAGTGTTTTTCAAAAATACAAAGGGTATGTCGACATATCCCTATAGTGTATGTCGACATATAGGCCGAATTTTTCAAAATTCAAATTTGAATGGAAGTGTCTTTTCGTCATATCTCTTCGCAAAGGGACATGACCGTTGTTTCTCTATAAATAGGATGATTTTCCAATGAAAATTTTTAAATACTTTCTCATATTTTCTCTCCTCTTTTACTCTCTTGATTTCTAAAAGAAAATCTGCTCAAAATATTCTCAAATCAAATCAGAATCAAATTCAAACTTTGTTAATTTGTTTCTCCATCAAATACTCTCTGATCTCTCTCATATCTATCACTCAAAACACGATCAAAGTGCTATTCAAGAGGTTATAGGAGCATAAGATCAAGAATCTGAGTCTATAAACTCTATCAAATTATACTCTTAGGCATGCTTGGTGTCCTTGAAATCCAAGTGGGTGTGCTTATGTCCCATCTAAATCAAGTAGTGTGTTTGGTGTCTCGTTTGAATCCAAATGGTTGTATTGGTGTCCTGTCCGAATCCAGTGAGTGTATCGAAAGCTCGAAAAATCTGAAGGGTGTGTCTTATAGCCTTGAAATCGAGATTGTAATGACTTTGATATTTGAAAAGAAATATGTACAATAAATTATACGGGACTGGATGTAGAGTAACTTCGAACCAGTATAAAAATTCCTAATGTGATCTCTCCAACTCTTTACATTTTACTTTAACTGCATTTAAATCTGTCTGTGTTTGCATATGTAATTGTTAATTATGTATTGTTTAATTATAATCTTAAAACAATCTAAAAGGATTCACAAAAATCAGTAAACACTATTCACCCCCTTCTATTGTTAAATTAGCCTAAAGATCTATCTTCAAACTAACATAAATAAGACCTTCCAAAAAGCGACACGATTACTAGGGATATGTGGGATCAAAAAATTCAAATTTTGGCCAATCAAAGGCCATCCAAAACTCCCTCTAGGAAAGTCTTTCTAATTTGAAATGAACAAGGGAGAATAATGGTTAGAGATTAAAACAGAGGCTGCTAAAACTTAAAACTTTTGTATATTATTCAAAAACTATAGCGACAATGGTGTCTATTATAGGATCAAGTTATTAAATGGTTGCAATAGGTTACTGCTATGCCATAGGTTTCCATGTTGCCCCACCTTTGGAATGGGTCTTAACTCACATAATATGGGGGAAATTTAAGAAAATGCCTCTTTTATTTTTAACAATAATCGAAGAAATAGACAAAAAAACATAAACCATGAAACTTTCTTACCCAATATCCAACTCGATGAAGAACATAAAGAATCATGTTTGCTCAAATATGAAAAAGGTAGTCTTTTATTAAGTTTTCTTGTTCGAATTTTTAACGAAGAAACAACACTATAATTTGTCAAATTCCAACTGGATTCATGTTAAAATTGGATTGAAATGACCAAAATTTTGCGGTCGACTGAAATATTAGGCCTTAACAACAGCAAACAATTACCATGCAAGCAGGCGAGCACGCAAGCCTGCAAGCTTCCATTTGGATACTATAAAGATATGTCAAACTAATGATAAAAAATCACTTCTAATTATATGTTTCGGTTTTTTTTATATTTACGTTTTCAACTTTCTTTATTTTTGATGCTAAATACACTGCTCAAGATCTGTAGCTCTTAGAAATATTGTCTAAAAGACTTACATTGTATTTTTTTATTTTTATATCCTATAGTGAATGTAAAAGCTTCAAGTGATGCCTTTCCAACTTTAAAACAAAATAAATAACACCTTAAACCACATAACTTTACTTTTCTAAGTCTAGCAAGTCTAAATATGAATAAAATACACAAAATCTAATCTACTGAAGCATTAACCAGAAAAATATGCGTTGCTATATGGAGAAACTAGCAAAATTTTGCATTTCTACATTTCAAATATTAACGAAAACAATACAGATATCAAGCTCCATGATATTAAAATTCTATAATAGTCAATACTAGGTATTTATTCATGGTCTCATATTTTTTATCTAAACCTATATATGTCTCAGGTTGGTATATTACTGCTCTTAGTTATCTCGCATCCATAGTCTCAGTTCTATCTATGTCATGCATAAGTTGATGCTTTCAATCTTCTCACCCATATAGCCTATTATGCTATGCTGATCCTTTTTTTGCGTTAGTTATACATTTGTTGTGCTCTAGCAAGATAAAATGCGAACACATTTAACAAAATTAGTAATAAACCATAGAAGCAAAAATAATGCATTAAACTGAAGCATTATTTTGAAAGTAGGCAAACTAAAAATAGCAAATAGGACAATTGGAAGTTAACCGGTTATTACGCCTGAGATGTGGTAAGCTGGAGATGACTGTTGTTGCGTGGCTAAGGGTTCATCACGTAAATAGAATTTTACTTGAAAGATGATGGTCTGGATCAAATTGTTGAACTGTGATAAAGCACCGAGCTTGCAATGCAAGGATTTTCAAGCAGAACACAAGAGGTGTGCATGAGCTTAAAAAATGGTTATGCAGTAGAATAAGTAAATGAAATAGACCTTTTGTGAATAGTAGGTACACTACAAGAATAACAGTATATAGCGACAACACACTTCCAACAGCCGTCGACAAAAATTTCCGACGACTAGCGATGGCCCGTCATCTTCGTGTCATTTCTGTAATTAAAATAAAATAACCATTACAAGCTGTCGAAAACCGACGCAAATACAGCTGTAAGCGGGAAAATACAGCCGTAAGCGGCCGTCGACAGCCGTCCGAAATAAACGTGTTTACAGGCCAGATTGGCCGAGAGCTGCTTCATTATCTCCCTTTCATCCAAATCAATCAAAATCCCCAACTCCCCCACCTCCTCCCCGCGACAGCCAGCCCCCCACGTCTTCCGGAGCATCTCCAACATCATCAATCATCACTCCTAATAACTCTAGCCTCTCCATCCATCTCCAAATCATGTTTTTCCTAAACCCTAATTGATTTTCATTTGTTAATTTAGGGTCAAATTGTAATTTTAATTGTTTATAATAGCTGATTGATTGTTTATTTACATTAACTAATTAGTAATTTGACTAGTTTATTTACATAAAGCCTAAACCCTACTTAGTAATTTCCTAAACCCTAAACCCTAATTAATAATTTGATTAGTTTATTTACATTAACCAATTAGTGTATATATACGTTGATTATTTAGTGCAATGCGCATTTGAGCTAGCATTTGGTTAGTTAGGATTGATGTGAATGATTGCGTTTATGGTTTGTAAAATTCTGAAAACGATAATTAAAATATATTAATCATAGTTAAACCCTTAATCGTTTATATAAAATCAAGTTTGGTACGATATTGTGTGGCATGATATAAACTAGTGTATACTATAGTTTAATATTATTTGAAATAAAATATAACACTATATACGTAATTCGTTAAATTTGAAGACATGAATAATATATATTTTCGAAATAGTAAAAATCATATAATATAGTATATATTTAACAAAATGGTAAAATGCAAATAAACTATTGTACAAATGCTAATATATGTTATATAATTAACTAATCGTGCATAATATTTATATATAATGCTAATATTGATGATCTATGAACAAATCAGATGTGCATAATGTGTTTTATTTTTTATAAATCCCTTAAAGAGTTTTTGGCCCCGTCTGACAAGTATTGTATATGATCGTTATATGAATATTCATTTTTATCACAAAACGAACACTCATATTCATCTGATATAATATTTGTTGGATTTGTCCCTGTATTGGACAAGTTACAAACAATATAAAGTAATTACATTTCGTAAATCATTTCATTTTAAACGGTTCACAAAATTTCGACAAAAAGGCGCAAAAGCAATTTCAATGCGCAAAAAGGTGCAAGAAGACGCAAAATGGCGCAAATTAGCAAATTCAATAACATTATAAATAAATACTTTTTACTTAAAAAATAAAATGTCAATCCATAAAATTAAACGATTAATACTAATTTAAATTTCTATCATAGGTTTTAAAGTAGAAAAAATGGTCAATTATTTTACTGATCGGAGCTAGATGTATGAACAACGGAGGGAAATGGAAGGCTCAATAAGTGAACATTTTTGTAATGGGGTACATGTGTTTATTGAATTCGCTTTAAGTAATAATGGAAATGACGAAGAATTCGTTGTCCATGTAGTAGGTGCAAACTGTTGAAGCATTTAATACCGGATATGGTTAGAGTTCATTTGCGTCAATACGGTTTCGTGCCGCATTATTTGGTGTCAGATCGTTATGGAGAAATTGTAGCCCCTAATCAAGAACAGTCAGAGGAGGAGGTTGGTGATTAAATTAGTACGACGAATCTCATAGAACATATGGTTGAAGATGATGCACGATCAATGTTCCCTACCGTTGAACTTGATAATGACGATGTTAACATGGAAGAGGAACCAACTGTTGGAGCAAAAAAAAAAATATGATTTATTGGATGTTGGTAAGAAACCTTTATGGAATGGCTGTACAAGCGGCACTTAATTATCAGTAACTGCAGAGTACATTGCGATGAAATCAAAATACAACCTCACAGAAGCCGGATTTACAACCGTTGTACAAGCTGCTAAATGGCATATGCCACTCGATAATTTAATGTGCGAAAATCATATGAAGTAAAAAAAAACTTATGTCTGCTTTCGGTTTGCCGTATCAAAAAATATATACTTGTTTAAATGGTTGCATGTTGTTTTGGAAAGAAGACATTAATCTTAGGAATTGCAGAATATGTAACCAGGAAAGATACAAACCAAGAAAAAATAAGGGATAAGAAGTTCCATACAAGCGTAAGTATTACTTACCTATCACTCATAGACTTCAAAGGTTATATGCATCATCTGTAACAGTGCATCATATGAGATGGCACAATGTGAGAATACAAGAAGAAGGTACGTTAACACACCCAGCTGATGGAGAAGCATGGAAGCATTTTGATAATAAATATCCCTCTTTTGCAGCGGAGAGCCATAACGTTAGGCTTGGTTTATGTACGGATGGATTTTCACCGTTTTCCTAGTTTGGTTCTAAATATTCATCTTGGCCTATAATCGTTACACCTTACAATCTACCTCCGTGGATGTGTATGAAAACTCCATATATGTTTCTCACAATTATCGTCCCTCACCCAGATGATCGACATAGGGAATCGATGTTTATTTACAACCGTTAATCGAAGAGTTGAAAACATTGTGGTACGAAGGAGTTAAAACATACGACGTATCAAAAAAAAATCGGATGTTTGCTTCTTTATTGTGAGCTATTAGTGATTTTCCTGCATATGCAATGCTTTCGAGTTGGATTACGGCCAGTCATTTAGCGTGTCCTTATTATATGGAAGAAACACGAGCATTTTCTTTATCAAATGGGAAGAAAATTTCATGGTTTGATCGTCATCGATGTTTTAATCATCCTTTTAGAAGAGATAAAAAAACTTCACAGTTAATAGACATAAGACTTTGCGACCACCAACAATTTGGTCAAGCGAAGATATATATGAAGTTGTAAATGATTATCCAAAGATACATGAAACCGGACAACAAATTGAAATTCAAGATAAATCGACGATTCATAATTGGTGCAAACAAAGTATATTTTGGGAGTTTCCTTATTGGAAAAATCTCCTAATCCGTCATAACATTGACGTGATGCATAATGAGAAAAACGTATTTGATAATCTGTTTAATACAGTTTTCAATGTTAAGGGCAAGACTAAGGATGATTTGAAATCAAGACATGATATAGAAGAAATTTGTAACCATTCTGAGCTTCATATTAAGCCAAATGACACTAAAAAACCCAAAGCATGCTATGATTTAGACAACAACCAAGTTAAAGTACTGTTAAAATGGGTGGAAGGATTACGATTTCCCGATGGGATTTCCTCTAATCTTCGTAGATGTGTCGACTATAAGAACAAAAGACTAAGTGGGATGAAAATTCATGATTGTCATATATTGATGGAAAATTTGTTGCCCATCGCTTTCAGAGAACTATTGCCCGGAAAAGTTTGGAAGGTTGTAACGGAACTTAGTTTATTTTATAAGGAGCTTTGTTCAACTACGTTAAAAGTTGATCGCCTACGTAAACTTGAGGAAGAAATCCCTGTACTGCTCTGCAAATTGGAGAAAATATTTCCTCCGGGTTTATTTAATGTAATGGAGCCTTTACCTATTCATCTTCCATATGAAGCACGTCTTCGAGGTCTTGTGTAATATAGATGGATGTAACCATTCGAGAGGTAAGGTATTAATATCGAGTATGGTAAATATTATTTTAATTACATATATATAAGTTATTTTTGAATTGAAATATTTTCTATTTTCTATTAGGTACTTAAATCATTTAAAGAAAAAAGTGAGACAAAAAGCTCGAGTTGAAGGTTCAATTTGCAAATCATATATCAAAGAAGAAGCTTCATTCTTTTTTCTCATTATTTCAGTGATCATATGAACTTATCATTTGAAAGTGCTACGTGTAATGATGAAGCAATTGAACAAGATTGTTCTTCTAAGGCAATGTTATCTATTTTTAGACAACATGGTTGACCTGCTGGAAAATGTGTGGAAGTATGGTTAGACGATAGAGATTACCATGTAGCACACACATATATTCTTCTTAATTGTACTGAAGTTGCACCATTTATTAGGTAATATTAAGTTACAAGTCTGGATATATTTATTTAATTTAATACTATACGTGTACATTAATTATAATGCAATATATTATCTACGTTTGTAGTGTTTATGAATCACAACATCCAAGCGACGATATAAGCAAAGATTTCGCTACTTGGTTTTCGAACTATGTTTATGAGCCGAAAAATTGTGTGGTCGGTGAAGGATTAAAACATCTAGCGATGGGACCAAAAAGAAAAGTTAAGACATATCCAATATTCTTCGTTAATGGATATAAATTCAACACCAAAGAATATGGTGCTGAAAAATTAACTAACAATACTGGTGTATTTGTTAAAGGCAGTGATGATCCAAATGATCATATAAATGATTTTTATGGCATGTTAACCCAGGTTTTGCAATTGACATATTTCACTAGACCCGCGGAGAAAGTTTTATGTTTAGATGCAACCAGTTCAGCAATGTTCTAGGTTCTGGAGTTATCGTGCATCCAAATTATAATCTTATAGAAATAAAACATACCTCTCGTTATCAAAAGTACGATCCTTTTGTACTAGCCAAACAAGCCCTACAAGTTTATTATACCCCTTATCCATCTCTAAAAAAGAGATAAAGCAGACTGGTCGGTAGTTTTTAAAATGAAGGCAAGATTTACGTTTGATGGAAAGAATATTCCAAACAAACAAGCCTATCAAGCAGATATCGAGGAAAATGTTGAAATAACAATAACGGACAATCACACGGATTTTCGACCTCTAAATGATGAATCAAATGTATTAGTAGAAGCATTTGAAACTATAGAGGAAAACGATATAGAGTACGAAACTGAGTCCGAATCATAAAATGACGAGGACTTATTGTTAATATACAATTTAATATAAGGTAATTTATGCGATTATTCATGTTACATTTTTCTCATCAATTATGATATCTTTTCTCATAATTATAATGAATTATATGTTCTGACATAATAAATTGATATGTACGTGACAGGTATTATGTCTTTTTTCCGAAGGCGTAGCTCTTCCCACTCCGGTTCCCCCTCTTCTTCTCGAATAGGGAATAGAGGTGATGACAGTGGCCCTACAGAGCCAGCAGCATGACCAGTAGTGTATTTATAGCCCAAAGCCGATGGATCGTAAGTATTAAAATTAGCAGCATAGCATTAGAAATATTTTGTGTACGATATATATAATAGTCTAAAGCTATGTTTCAAATTTAACACAGGGGATTTGAGCTAGAGCCATCGGGAGTGGTTCTTAGTATTTCCAAGCAGGCATATATGAGTAGGATGACTGGTTGTTGGTCCCAATGGAGTAAAATCCCTGACCCGATCAAAGAGAGCATCTGGCAGGACTTTTTGGTGAGTTTAAATTTACATATTTATAAATTATCGTTTTACAATTTGTTGACTACTTAAAACTGTACAACTTATATTTAATTTTCTCAATGTGCAGTGTTCCGTAGTTCTGCAGGAAGTAAACATTTCCCTTGTACAACGCCATTAGAATTCTAAGATAGCGAAGAATTATCGGAACACGGTGTCGGGCCTTAGGAAAGCTGGGAAGAAACCGAACTGGATGGGTGCCAGTGTATGGGATGCTTGGTTTGCCTGGTGGAACAACGATGAGTTCAAGGTAATTAATCTATCATATATATCTCATTACTTTGTTTTACAGCTATTAAATATATTGTTCAATTATTTAAATTTGTAGGTGGAGTCAGAGAGGAACTCTACGAATAGAAATAAGAACACAGTAACACATCGTGGTGGTTCCAAGTCATTCCAGCATCATTGTGAGGATTTGGTAAATTTATTAATTGCGATTATAAACAGTTAATACATTTATATAGTTTAAGTTATAAGTTATTAATAAACAGTTAATATAAACAGTAATATATACATTATTTATTGCAGGAAAGAGCGCGTCGACGCCCGGTCTCATACATGGAAGTATTTGCTCATACCCATGCCATAAAGCAAACAAACGAAGCTGGCAACCTTACATATGCATGGGAATATGAGGATAAGGAAACATCTGCATATGTGTGCATATTTTGAATTTTAAGTTATTAATATTGATTAGTTTAAGTAATTAGCTTTGAAGAATTAAAATAATGTTGTGCTAATTTCAACTGTAATTTTTTTGGCATTGTAGGCAAAGTTTTAAAAGGCACAGGCACAGATGTTATAGGGATCGGATCGCGATGAGTTGACCCGCGAGGAGGAAGACGCTATTTTTGACTCCATCATGGATCCGACGTAGCGAAATCGGCATTTTGGTTATGGAAACCAAACGGTAATTTATAAAAATAAACTATCGTATAAAATTTACACAATTGTTATAAAAGTCGTCGAAAAGTTCTATAACAGTTTTTTCTATTCGCAGGCTAGGGCATCTCAACAAACATACCAAAAAGAGCAGGACACAGTCGGGATAAAAGAGCCGAGAGCCATGGTCGAGCAGCTGCAGGAGCAGGACCGTCTTCGCGCTATACGGATGAGGCAGTTGAATCAGCGCTTGGCGGAGTACGTGCAGCAACATGGTTCATTTCCTTCATCGTCTGGTGCTTCCGGAGGTGAGGATGATTCTTGATAGGTACGCTTTTCTGTGTTTGTGCTTGGATGTTGTATATGTTGACTTGGAGTTGATGAGGAAGATTTGTTTTGGTATGTTTGATACACTTTGATGAGAGATTGGATTTGTTGTATTGATTTGGTACATTTTGTGGAGTTGTTTGATGTTTGACGTTGATTGGCCAGTGTTTTGTTAGATGTTTGAGGATGTTGGATGGTTGATATTGTATATATTGGAGTTTATGATCTTGACTTTATATATATTGGAGTGTTAGCGCCCAAATTGGTCACTACACCCAAATCCAGATGAAAATACCAAATACCAGTCACAGCTCAGAGATAGAGTATATGTAGAGAGTAATAATGTGAAGAACAGTTAAAACTAAAATGAAAGCAGTAAAGAACAATGGATTTTATAGTGGTTCGGCTAACTCCGGCCTACGTCCACTTAGAAGTTTGCTTTCTATTGCTGTAATAATCGATTACAGTTGCAAAATGGCAGAGTTGCCTTAGCCTTAAAAAAGAAAAAGTAAGAGAGCAGAAAGAAGATCCCCCATCTGGAGACCCACATGCTGTATTTATAGGCAAAACCAGGTTGTTGGGCCTCCTGAGTAGTTTGGGCCCATCAAGGTCATAGCCGAACCCTACTTCATTATGCCGACCAATCCTGAGCAGTTGGTATGCCGAACGTGGGGAGGTGCGAGGTATCGAGGTACCGAGGTATGGAGGTGCGAGGTACGGAAGTATGGAGGTGCGAGGTACGGAAGTATGGAGGTATGAGGTACCGAGGTATGGAGGTGCGAGGTGCAATGCCGAGCGAGGTGAGGTATGCCGAACGTTGGGAGGTGCGAGGTACCGAGGTATGGAGGTGCGAGGTACCGAGGTATGGAGGTGCGAGGTGCAATGTACCGAGGTCTGGAGGTACCGAGGTATGGAGGTGCGAGGTGCAATGCCGAGCGAGATGAGGTATGCCGAACGACCCATCCAATGCCGAACGCTCCCTAATGCCGAACGATCCATCCAATGCCGAACGAGATTTATGCCGAGCGCTCCATCTAATGCCGAATGATACTTAACACCGAACCTCCATCATGCCGAACCATGTTCGATGCCGAACAGTTTCTAATGCCGAGCGTCCATCATGTCGAACGATCTCTAATGCCGAGCGCCTCTAAATGCCGAGCGCTCCTGGATGCCGAGCGCTACTGAATGACGAGTGCTCCTGGAATGCCGAACCACTCATGTATGTCGAACGCTCTATGCATGTCGAGTACTCCCGAATGCTATTCGAACGTGAACAGTGAATGCCAGACGAACTATTTGTGTCGAACTTCCATCATGCCGAACCATTGGTCATCCTTTATCCAATCATATTTCCATCTCCCAAGCACGTTGCATCACCCATCCATCCAGTCGACTGAATCCATCGTACTCTAGCCTCGACGAACATGCAGTTGATTAAGTTAAACCCGTCTGTCCGCGACCTTGCCAAAAGGCGGGTTAACATGGAGTTTATGATTTTGTATATATTGGAGATTATGGTTAATATTGTTGTTGGTATAATATGTAATGTTGGTTGTTATATATATATATATTTGAATTATCTGTGTGGAATGGAGTTGAGAAGTATATTGATATATATGTAAATTTGTTGGAAGTCGAATAGGCGTAGAAATAAAAAAAATAAACCTAGATTTCCGACGGCTACCGACGGCTTATGGGTCACAATTTTCCGACGGCTATTGACGGCTACCGATGGATTATTGGTTACGAGTGGATCCACGTGTACCTCATTGATCATCGAAGACTGTCGCTATTTTCCGTTAGAAGCCGTAGAAAAGACGTCGAAAGATTGTCGTCATCGCCGTCGAAAGTTGACAAAAACCGTGAACGCTATTCCGACGGCTTAAGACAGCCGCCGATGGCTATTTGCCGTCGGAATATCCCTGTGTTCTTGTAGTGGTAGAATTATAATCAAGCGATGCTTAAATGGTTGTTGACTACAATAGATATGCAGGAGAGTTGCAAGCGACAAACTAAAGTGCAGCTAGAGAGATATGCTGCAGTTGAATAAAAGATTGAAGAAGGTGCAACAAGCTAAAGGGCTAGAACAAAGTTGATGTTGCTGGTGCAAGAACACATAAGCAAGATTTGAGACAGGATGTCGCTGTTGCTAAGGGAGTGCATTGAGGCATGAGCCGACATAGAATACTATTGCTGCTATATTGGAGCATTGAGACAGGAGTAGAAGCAAACTTGCAACATGATACGGGATGAGATAGAAGATATAGAACACTATTTAACTAAGTTTATGAAAAAAATTATAAGTGTGAGATAATTTATAAAAATTATCCATGTTAATAATATTTAGATTTGAGATTATTTATAAGTTTTAGTTAATCAGAATTTAAGTTGTAACATTTTAAGTTTTAGCAATTGAGTTAATTTATAAGTTTAAGTTCAATGCATGTAAAAAAATTTGTTTGCGCTATTTAACTATATACTCGAATTCAAGTAAACTTGTTGGAAAACTCATCCTTGATTCATGTTACTTTCCTAATTTTTGTGTGTGTTTCCATGTAATCTATTTGTAGCAGCTAATTGGCTTCAACATATATAATTAGTATAATTAGTTGTAGAAAGACCAGAGCGCATGCTTCTGATACTTACCTCTTGAAATTTTTCCAGGTTTCACGTCGACAGATACAATTGAAGGCTTTAGTTGAACAATAACAAGCTCTTGTTATATGACTAGAAAAGGTTGACCGGGAGTTGTGAAAGAATTGATGAATGATTGGTGTAATGTGTTGTTATTGAGAGGAAAAGATAAAATTTGCTTTATCGAAATGATTTTCAGTACATGTTACATTGCTTGTTCACAGATACAAGCATAAAGTATTTAAATACAATGATATTGGTTTAAGTGGGCTTCTGGGCTTAGCATACCCGCCATCCATATTACCAAATACACGGTTCTTTGATATTACCCTAACAGCCGCACTTCACTTTTCCACTTCATTTCTTACTCCCCTCTCAAACCAATATTAGGGTTAGGGTTTCTTCAATCGATTTGGGGCTTCAGTAGCGATTCAATTAATTTATACTTCTCTTCTTCAATCTCTTCATTAATCGCTCTCTAGAGTGTTTCTAAGCTTAGATCAACTGAAGTTGCTTCTTTATTCTCTGAAGCAATTGAAGTTGTGCGTCCAATTCTCTGTTGGATGTCAGATCTGCTTGTCTTCACCTTGTTCCACTTTTAGCTCTGCTCTAAATCTCAAAAAGTTTCTAGCTGACAGTGCTTTGGTAAGAATATCCGCTCGTTGGTAAGTGGAAGGTATGTGATTGACTTGTAACTTCCCTCTTTGAATTTGCTCTTGGACAAAATATAGATCGATCTCGATATGTTTTGTTCTAGAATGCAATACTGGATTTGCTATCATGTATACCGTACTCTGATTATCACACCACAATCTCGGTTTGGTTTCTGTTTTGATCTGTAATTCCTTTAGTAATGATTGTATCCATATTATTTCTGCTGTTATGCTTGCCACACTCCTATACTCAACTTACGTGCTGAATCTGGATATTGTTATTTGTTTCTTTGAGCACCAAGATACTAGATTGTCTCCAATGTAGATGTAGTAACCAGTTATTGATTTTCTGTCATCTATTTCTGTTGCCCAGTCTGCATCTGCATATGCTGTGATGTTTAAATTGTTGCATTTTTTTAGAGTGAGCCCATAGTTTGCAGTCCCTTTGAGATACCTCAGAATTCTTTTAAAAGCTCCCCAATGTTCATCATGAGGTTCCTGCATGAATTGTGACACCTTGTTAATACTGAATGAGATATATGGTCTAGTTATAGTAGTGTATTGTAGAGCTCCTACAATACTTCTATATTGTTTAACATTTAATATTGGTTCTTCCCTGTTTTTGGAAAGCTGTTGATGACTGATCATAGGTGTTGGTTGTGGTTTAGCTTCATTCATCTTTGACTTGACTAGTAACTCTTTGATATATTTCCTTTGACTTAATAATATTTATGAATCTGATTTTCTTTTTACTTCTATACGCAAGAAGTAATTCAGGTTTCCAAGATCCTTGATTGAAAATTGTTTGTTGAGATATTGAATGTTGTTGATCTCATTTTCATCATCACCTGTTATAATAAAATCATCAACATATATCAGAATATAAATGATAAAAAAATTATTGATTTTGACAAATAACGAGTTATCTGATTTGGTGGACTGATAGCCTAAACTGATCAAAGTGGCTTTCAGTCTATCAAACCATACTCTTGGTGCCTGTTTTAATCCATATATAGCTTTCTTTAACTTGCAAACATGATGTATATCTTGCTTGTATCCCTGTGGTTGCTCTATATAGATTTCTTCCTGTAATATACCATTCAGAAAAGCATTATTAACATCTAATTGTCTTATATTCCAATTTTTGCTCAGTTCTATTGTGAGAACAACTATAATAGTTGTTGGCTTCACCACTGGTGAAAATGTTTCGCTGAAGTCAAATCCATACTGTTAAGTATATCCCTTAGCAACAAGTCTTGCTTTATACCTTGACACTGTTCCATCTGGATTTTTCTTCAATTTTTAGGTCCATTTGCATCCTATTATATTCTTGTTTGCTGGTGGATATACTAGACTCCATGTTTTATTTTTCATGAGTGCCAGATACTCTTCATCCATTGCTGCTTTCCAATTCTTATCCTTAAGTGCTTGCTCAAATGTTTCAGGCTCAACTATGCTAGATGTTGCAGATTTTTGGCTTAAATATTCCACTCTTTGATCTTGTTATCATATGATGACCTGTTCTGGCTGGTAATTCAGTATGTGTTGATGCTGAATTGCTATCCTGATCAATGTTGTCCAATGGTTGAATTTGATAACTGTTTTCATTGATGCTTTGATTTTGATCATTTGATCTTGTAGGTGATTGAGCATGTATATTAGGCTGCTCTTCTGTACCATGACCTGGTTCAGACAACACTGTGTGTTGTGGTTCAGAGGCTCCTGCTTTCTTCTCAGTCTTTGTCTGATTCCATATGCTTGAATACACAGGTACATTGGATATGGATACTCATGGATTATATACTTTCTGTGTTGTTTTAACATTTGTGCAGGCAAATGGAAATACTTTTTCATTAAACACTACATGTCTACTTATGATTATTTTTCCAGTGCTATCCAAACACTTGTACCCTTTCTGTTTAGTTGCATAACCTAGAAAGGTACATGGTAGTGATCTATAATCCAGTTTATGCTTGTTATATGGCCTTAAGTAGGGAAAACATAGACACCCAAATGCCCTTAAACTTTCATAGTCAGGTTTTGCTCCCAAGAGCTTTTCAATTGGACTTATTCCTTTTAGTACTTTTGTTGGTAATCTATTGATTAAATATACTGCAGTACTGAAGGAATCTGGCCAAAATTTTAAGGGTAGTAATGCTTGTGCAAGTAAAGTGAGACCAGTTTCAACTATGTGTCTATGTTTTCTTTCAACTAGACCATTTTGCTCAGATGTATATGGACATGTTGTTCTATGTATTATACCCTTATCTAAGAAAAACTTGTCAAGTGGTTTAAATTCAGTACCACCATCACTTTGAATGATTTTAACTTTGTGATTTGTTTGCTTTTCAGCTTGTGTTATAAAGTATATATCAGCATTGTAAGCTTCCGCCTTTGTTTTCAGGAAATATATCCATGTGTATCTAGTGTGTGCATCAACAAATGATATGTAGTATTTATAGCCATAGTCTGAACTAATGGGTGCAGGACCCTAGAGATCAGTTGCAACCAATTCTAAAGGCATCTTGTATTCAGTTGTGGAATCTGCAAAAGCCAATTTATGGCTTTCTCCCATTTGACAATAAGTGTAAACATATGGTAACGTAAAATTATCAAAATAAATTTTATTTTCTATTAGAACCTGTTTCACAACACTTGCATTAGGATGACCTAACTTATAATGCCATAGATCAAAGACATTTTTATTACTTTCAGTTGATGACATTGTACTATTGTTACAACTCTTTACTTTCTCTATAGGATTTCTGCAATTAGTCAAAGTAAACTTGTACAGTCCATTCACTTCATCACCCTGCAAAAGTATTTCTCTAGTTAGTATATCTTTAACTAAATAATACTTTCGATAAAATTCAAAGTAAACATTATTATCATGAGAAAATTAAGAAACACTCATAAGATTCTTCTTTATTCTTTGTACTCTCAATAAATTATTAAGATATAATTGTCTTTCACCTTTGATACAGGCATTACCATTGTGGGTGATTTCAATAGACATACCATTTCCCATGAAAATGGACTATTTACCTCTGTACTCTTTACTGCCCAGATTTAAGTTGTCAAGATTGATTGTCAAGTGATTGGTTGCTCCTGAGTCTGGGTACCATGCTTCATCCTGAATATGTTCAGCCTTAGTGATTTCATCTAGGTACTGATTCTTATTGCCATTGGATTGTTTGTTTGGTTCAGATTTCACACGTGCTAGGTTTGCACTGTAATTACCATTTCTTTGATTATTTGAACCTTGTCTTGGTACATAATTTGCATTAAACCTAAAGTAGCACTTTGGAGCAGTGTGACTCACTCTCTCACATATTTGACACTTTGGTTTATTTCCTCCACTCCATCTCCCTCTCCCTCTACCTCTAACTGATTGATTTCCTCTTTGATATTGCTGATCTTCCCTGCCATAGTTTTGATTTTTGGTTTTATTACTTGCTGCATAATTAATTGACATGTCGGTATCAAGGGGTTTCTTGAAATCCAGTCTTCCTTCATGTGCTAGGAGAATAGAGTGAACATATTCTAGAGATGGCAAAGTTTCTTGTAATGATATGACTGCTACAACAGCCTCATATTCATCACTGAAACCACTTAAAATTGTTAGTACTTGTTCAGTATTTGAAATTTTGCGACCTGCAGCTTTAAGTAAATCACATGTATTCTTGATCTTTGTTGGATATTTTGTAAATTGCCTGTTGTCTATTCTTACATTTGTAGTTGCCTTTTGTAGTGCATGACCCTAGCTGCAGATTGTGTATTGAATATCCTTTCAACTATCATCCAAATTTCATTTGCAGTTTTGCATATATTACTTGTGGCAATAGTTTCACACTTATTGATGACAACAACCATGAACTTATTAAACTATCTTGTCTTTAATACTTTGCAAAATCTTCATTGTTCACAGTCTTGTTTTCTTGATCAGTAATAAATCTGGGTGGAATGGCAACTGTACCAAGAATAAATCCTTCCAGGCCATAACCTCTGGCTGAGTTTCAACTTGAATTTTCCAAAGAAGATAATTGTCTTCTTCCAGATGTGTTGTGATGAGCTGTGTTTGAGGACGGATGATGGGTTTAATAAGATTTTCTGCTATTGCAGAAGTTTGTTGAGATGGATCAGATGAACTGTTGGAGGTTGTTGAACTGCCTTCAGCCATGACGACACTTCTTGAATCAAGAACAAACTTGTAAAATATGAATTCACTATTGAAAGAATAAGAAATTCTTCTCTGCAGTAACCATGTATATTGCAACCAAGTCTAAATGATGAAATTACACTGATAGGCTTCTGGTATGGCACTTCTTTTCTATTTTGACGAGTTTCTTGATTTTTTTGATTGTTTTTTGATTTTCTCATGTCTGAATTTGCTCTGTGATAGAGACTTGTTGCATCCAAGATTTTCTTGGCGTGGCAGCAGTTTCTTGAGACAAATTCACCATTGTCCAAATGATGAATCTCTGACTGATGGGTAAACTGATCTCCAAATGATGAAATTTCTTTAATGGATAATCAGTTTTTCTTCTTCCTCCTTTCTTTTTGAAGCTTCAATGTAGTTATATTATATATGGCACTAATACATTGAAAGAATTGATGAATGATTGGTGTAATGTGTTGTTATTGAGAGGAAAAGATAAAATTTGCTTTATTGAATGATTTTCAGTACATGTTACATTGCTTGTTCATGGATACAGGCCTGAAGTATTTAAATACAATGATATTGGTTTTAATGGGCTTCTGGGCTTAGCATACCCACTATCCATATTACCAAATACACGGTTCTTTGTATATTACCCTAACAGCCGCACTTCACATTTCCACTTCATTTCTTACTAGTTGTCTCTATTAGAAAGAGAGGGTCTGGTATCAAAAGTTTTCAGTAAGTTATTATCAAGTATTACTATTTTTCAACTGATTATGTGTCATATATTACTATTTTTTGGTTCTTACTCCTATTTTATTATCACAATGATCCTAATATGCATTTGACTTCAGACTTTAAAAGAGTTTGCTGCTATTGCTGGAACTGATGTGCAATTTTTATAATATCATTTTTCAATTTTTTAATTAACTATTTGGTTCAAAGTTTACGCACTGCATTTACCATTTCAGCTTTCATTAAATCATGCTAAGTACCATATGTGGCGTTCTATGTTTCTTGTTTTTTTTTGAAGAATTTATACAATAACTTATTTTAGGGTGAAGCCCAACTAAGTTTGATAAAGAAAGAAATTGATAGTTTAGCTCTCAAATGTGCAGCCGATGCTAAAAGATTGCAGGAAGAGCATCCAAGAGAAGAACTAGATTTGAACTCAGTTGAAAAGCAGACAGAAGAGTTCTTAAAGGTATTCGTTGCCATTTTGTTCTTAATGTAAATTTGTGATTACTAACTGTAATGACGAACCCTTAATTTGTAACTCGAATCTTTGAAAGGTGCTTCGAGATGTTATAAAGGAGACAAATGAAGAAGCACTGGGGTGTGCTGTAGAGCTTTTAGCTGAGGCTGGTTTAGTTTCAAAATTTTATGACCAGGAGATATATGCAACAGTTAGATAAGCTGCATGGCCATGAACCCAGTGGCTTTGGTAGTTGTACTAAGGTCGCCGTAAGATTTGGAGGACCTTAGAGTGCTTCAGACCGGCTGTGACATGGGTACAGGGTTGTAATACATCTATACACATGCAACACAACTAATAAGCACATCTCCTATTAAATGCAGGTTAGTTTCACTTACTACCATTAAACTGCCTACATCTATACACATAACATACATATGTATTGAGGGAATACTATGTTATTTTCATTGTACTTAGCTAGATAAGCTGCTGCGATAACAATGTTTCTTATGGCAGTCTTGGTCTTAGGTAAAAAAATTCCCTATGTTTTGCTTTGCGTATAAATTAAAGCATATTTCCCCAAAAATACAAAGCAGCTTGAGTATTAGGAGCAGTTGCAGTTAGATAGCAGCTGGCTTGCACTTGAATTGAGTGGTCAACTTTATTGGTTGCAAGCACTTAGAGCACCACGCGAATGTGCATGTAGAGAAAGTACAGGGTCTGAGCCTTTATGAGCAATATTGGAAAATGTTTGCACATTATTAGCAAATGAATCAAGACAAGCTTGAGCATTTATTAGAGGAGCATAAGCAACATAAGGAAACACAACATGGTGAGCATTACAGTATTTAAAACAGTAGTGGCATATGGTTCAGGTAGATTACTGACATGCTGCAGCACTCCAGTGGGATCTTGAGCTTGTGCAACATCAGGGTCTGGAGCCGAAGCTTTATGGAGAATGGGGGTGAGCATAATATAGGGACTTTGAATGAATTGAAGGCATACATGATGAGCATGAGTGATGAAGCGGCATACCTGGATGATGCAGTCTATCTCGAGTTGAAGACCAAGAGCTCCGACCTACGACCTAATCCCAGTTCCGACCTATCATCACCGACCCATCACCGCGACTCACGACACCACTTCGCTGCCGCCCAAAAACCTAGTTCGCGACACAACCTAAAGCCTAAGTCGGAGCCGAGATACCCCATAAGTCGGAGGCGAGATACCCATAAGTCGGCGACGAGATACCCATAAGTCGATTGCCGAGTTAAGCTGATATTCCCTAAGTCGGCGACGAGATACCCATAAGTCGATTGCCGAGTTAAGCTGATATTCCCCATGAGTCGATTGCCGAGTTAAGCTGAGTCGTTGCCGAGGTAAAGGGAACCACTGCCAATTCTAAGTCGCGAACGAAAATTAGGTCGGCAGAGAAAGTAAGTCTTCATCTATAGGTCGTAACCGACCTAAGTACTTTGTTTTTTTTCTTTTGTTTTTTGGTATGTTGAGTTGTAACGACTATAAATAGTGGGTGAGTTGTAACTTTTGGAGTTTGTTGAATATTGAATAAAATTCTCTTTGTTAGCTTGTTGCTTTCAATTTCAATTGGTAGTCGAGTGTATCTCCTATCTCCACTAACGTCATTCGAGTGCGCTCGGATCATCGTTTGCTGAAGCCGATTCACGGTATCTTGTGCGCAAGATCAACGTCGAAGAATCGTAGATCTCTTTCCCGGTATCTTCGGATCAACGAGTCAGAGATAGCTAGAGTTCGGCATCTTCGGATCAACGAATTCGGGCATTTCAGTATCCATCAATCCACAGATTGCCATTTTCATCAATTGAAGATCGTTTTGAATTATCCGCTGCGTCAGTTTGGTATCAGAGCCTGTTTTAGCCAATCATAGCTAAATCGAGTCTTGGAGCCGAGAATTTAAAGTTGTGTGCATCGTGTTCATCATATTTTGCAACAAAGTTGGAGTTTCCGATCCATTTCATTTTGGATCAAAGTTCGAAAGGTGTTTGAAACTTGAAGTGTGAATTTGTTGAAGTGTTTGTGAAGTATTCAATCATGCCGCCAAGACGAGTTCAACGTCATCGCAATATTAATGCTTTATACGGAAGAGAAGAGGCCGACGAAATGGAGCAACGAATCAACGAGAATTTCAATGAGAAGCTTACGGAAGGGATTGGTCGATTAGAGAGGATGATGTTGGAGATGAGTCAAAATCAGAGAAGAGTATCACCTGAATCGAGCCATGGAAGAAGCAGGATTTCACCACATTCAAATCGAGAGAGAAGTGTCGATAGTGATCATAGAAGCGTGGATCGAGATTGTGATAGAAATGTTAATGATCGAGATCGTGATAGAAATGTGACTGATCGAGATCGGAGGAATGTGGATCGTAGGAATGTTGGTGGAAGACGTGATGGTGGTAGAGATGTTGGTGGTCAGGATCGACATCGATATACATCGGATGGTGAAGAAGAGTATGATGGTGGTAGTGTTCATGGACGAGGACGTGGACGAGGAAGGAATCAGTCGGAATACGATCACAAGTGGGAATCTGGGATGAAGACAGAAATTCCAGAATTCAAAGGTGGTATGCAGGCTGAGGAGTTTTTGGATTGGATGGCTAATGTTGAAGAAATTTTTGATTTCAAAGAAGTTCCAGAACGTCGTAGAGTGAAGTTGGTTGCTACAAGGTTGAGGGGTAGAGCTTTGGCATGGTGGCAGCAAACTAAACTTACACGTGAACGAATGGGGAAGTCAAAAATTGAATCTTGGGAGAAGATGAAGAAATTGATGAAAGCAACGTTCTTACCTTACAATTATCAATCTCTGATGTATCAACGTTTGCAGAACTTGAGGCAGGGCACAAAGACTGTAAATGATTACGCGGATGAGTTTTACCAGCTTATTGCGAGGAATGACATTATGGAGACGGAAGAACAACTGACATCTAGATTCATTGGGGGATTGAGAATGCAGATTCAGGATATGGTTAATATGTTCGATCCAAGATCTGTGGCGGAAGCACATCAGAAAGCGTTGGCTTGGGAGAAGCAGGGACGACGAGGAGGTGGTGTGTTTACAAATTCCAATAATCAAGTGAAGGGTGTTGGTGGAAGTTCTAATGTGTCTAAACCTATCAGTAAACCAGTGGTGAAGGAGGTTGAGAAGGCAAAAGTTAACAACGGTTTCAAATGTTACAACTGTCAGGAGTTGGGTCATAAAAGCAATGAGTGTCCAAAGCCAAAGAAGAGAGCAATGATTGCTGAGGTTGAGGATGAGGATGAAGAAGCTGAAGGTTTTAATTCTTTACCAGTTGAGGAGGAAGACTTACTGTCGGGAGATGACGGGTACGCATTGATGATGAGGAGAAGTTGTTTAACACCGAAGCAAGAGGAGGAAAGTAGTTGGTTGAGAAACAATATCTTTCAATCTACATGCACTATTCTGGGAAGAGTTTGTAAATTTGTTATTGATGCTGGGAGTTGCGATAATATTATCTCTACAGACGCAGTGAAGAAGTTGGAGTTGAAAACTGAGAAACATCCTAAACCGTACAAGTTAGCTTGGTTGAGGAAGGGTGGTGAAGTGAAAGTTGGACGTAGAGCTTGTGTGAAGTTTTCAATTGGGCAGAAATACAAAGATGAAATCTGGTGTGACGTCGTAGATATGGACGTTTGTCATTTGTTGCTGGGGAGACCGTGGCAGTATGATCGAGCTGTGCAGCATGACGGACGGACCAACAGTTACAGTTTCATGTTCGAAGGTACAAAGATTACTCTGGTTCCGAAGAAACGCCAACAGGAAGAAAACAAACTGGAGGAGATTGAAGAATTGAAAACGTTGTTATCTTTGAAGGAGTTTGTTAAGGAGGTCGAGGAGGAACCGGAAGTGTTCTTGTTGATTGGGCGTGAGAGCAGTGAAGAGATTGAAATTCCAGAAGAAGTTAAACCAGTTCTGAAAGAATTTGACGATGTATTTCCAGATGAGTTACCAACGGAGTTGCCACCGTTGAGGGATATACAACATCAAATAGATCTTGTTCCCGGTGCTGTATTACCACACAGACCACATTATCGAATGAGTCCGAAGGAACATGAAGAATTGCGGAGGCAGGTAGAGGAATTGCTTGAACAGGGGCGTGTGCAGGAGAGTCTGAGTCCTTGTGCTGTACCAGCTTTATTGGTACCCAAGAAGGATGGGACATGGAGAATGTGCACTGACAGTCGAGCATTGAATAAAATTACCGTGAGATATAGATTTCCAATGCCGAGGTTGGATGACTTGTTGGATCAGATAAGCGGAGCTACTATCTTTTCTAAGATTGATTTGAAGAGCGGATATCATCAAATTCGTATCAGACCAGGAGATGAGTGGAAGACTGCTTTTAAAACCAGAGAGGGTCTATACGAATGGTTGGTTATGCCATTTGGTTTATCCAATGCGCCAAGTACTTTCATGAGGGTGATGAATCAAATTTTTCGACCGTTCATTGGGAAATTCGTGGTGGTGTATTTCGATGATATTCTTATTTACAGTGGGAGTCCAGAGGAACATTTGAATCATCTTAGAGAAGTGCTGATGGTATTGCGACAAGAACAATTCTATGCTGCAACGAAGAAATGCGTGTTCATGACGCATAGTGTTTTATTTCTGGGGTATGTTGTTTCAGAGAAAGGAATACAGGTTGACCAAAGTAAAGTTGAGGCGATCAGAAATTGGCCGCAGCCCAAGACGATAACGGAAGTTCGTAGTTTTCATGGGTTGGCTTCATTTTATCGAAGGTTTATCCCACACTTTAGTAGTGTGATGGCGCCTGTTACAGATTGTATGAAAGGCAAACAGTTTTCATGGTCAGAGGAAGCAGGGATTGCTTTTGGAAAAATCAAGGAATTGCTGACGTCCGCACCAATCCTAGTGCTACCTGATTTTCAGTTGGTGTTTGAACTACATACTGATGCATCCAAGGTTGGGATTGGAGGGGTGTTGAGTCAGAAGGGGCGTCCTATTGCATATTTCAGTGAGAAGTTGTCAGGAGCGAAGATGCGATACAGTACATATGATGTGGAGTTTTATGCTGTTGTGCAATCTATTAAACACTGGAGACACTATCTATTTCAGAAGGAGTTTGTTCTTTACACTGATCATGAAGCATTGAAGCATTTGCAAGGGCAAGACAAGATTTCAGCGAGACATGCATCGTGGATTGCTTATTTACAGCAGTTTACTTTTGTCGTTAAGCACAAGTCAGGGGTAACCAATCGTGTGGCTGATGCTTTGAGCAGAAGGAGTCATTTGTTGACAACAATGAAAGTTGAAGTGACTGGGTTTGAAATGTTGCCGGAATTATTTGTTGAAGATCCTTACTTCGTGAAATTTGTTGAAAGGGTAAAGGAAGGAAATACGGATGGATTTGTGTTGGTGGATGGCTTTCTGTTTAAGGGAAATCGTTTGTGCATCCCAGACTGTAGCTTGAGAATGAAGATTGTTAAAGAACTACATGAAGAAGGCCATGTGGGTAGAGATCGTACGTTGCAGTTAATTTCTCAATCTTATTATTGGCCGTCAATGAGGAAAGAGGTGGAAAGATTTGTTGAGAGATGCCATATCTGTCAAGTTTCGAAAGGAACTGCGACTAATGCGGGTTTATATATGCCGTTACCGTTACCAACTAAACCATGGGTTGATGTGAGTATGGACTTCGTGTTGGGATTACCAAGGACACAGCGTGGTAACGATTCCATATATGTGGTGGTGGACAGATTCTCGAAAATGGCACATTTTATTGCTTGTAAGAAAACGGCAGATGCTGTTCATGTTGCTCAGTTGTTTTTCAAGGAGATCTATCGACTTCATGGATTGCCAGAATCTATTGTGTCAGATAGAGATACTCGATTTCTGAGTCACTTTTGGTTGAGTTTGTGGAAAATGGTGGGAACAAAGCTGAAGTTTAGTAGTGCTTATCATCCGCAAACTGATGGACAAACGGAGGTGGTTAATCGATCGTTGGGAAACTTGTTGAGGTGTCTTGTTCAAGATAATCTAAAGAGTTGGGATGTGAAGTTATGTCAGGCAGAATTTGCCCATAATCATGCTGTGAATCGAAGTACTGGGTTCAGTCCATTCCAGATTGTTTATTCGAGCTTACCAAAGGGACCGTTGGATTTAACGGTAATACCACAATCAAAGAAGACAGTTAAGAAAGCTGCTGATTTTGTTGAAGGGTTGACGGAGTGCCATAGAATCGTTCAGGAACGATTGGAAAAGACAAATGAGAAACAAATGGCGGATAAGAAACGAAGGAGTGTAGTCTTCAAAGAGGGTGATTTTGTTTACGCGGTATTGACGAAAGATCGTTTTCCAGTTGGAACTTACAACAAGCTGAAAGCTCGCAAGATTGGACCAGTAGAAATCTTGAAGAAAATCAATGACAATGCTTATCAGTTAAAGTTGTCAGATCACATTCACACTGCTGACGTTTTCAACGTTAAACATTTGATTCCGTACCAGGGAGATGAGCTTGTTGAAGAAGAGAGAAGTACAAATTCGAGGTCGAATTTTTGTCAACAAGGGGAGGATGATGAAGCGGCATACCTGGATGATGCAGTCTATCTCGAGTTGAAGACCAAGAGCTCCGACCTACGACCTAATCCCAGTTCCGACCTATCATCACCGACCCATCACCGCGACTCACGACACCACTTCGCTGCCGCCCAAAAACCTAGTTCGCGACACAACCTAAAGCCTAAGTCGGAGCCGAGATACCCCATAAGTCGGAGGCGAGATACCCATAAGTCGGCGACGAGATACCCATAAGTCGATTGCCGAGTTAAGCTGATATTCCCTAAGTCGGCGACGAGATACCCATAAGTCGATTGCCGAGTTAAGCTGATATTCCCCATGAGTCGATTGCCGAGTTAAGCTGAGTCGTTGCCGAGGTAAAGGGAACCACTGCCAATTCTAAGTCGCGAACGAAAATTAGGTCGGCAGAGAAAGTAAGTCTTCATCTATAGGTCGTAACCGACCTAAGTACTTTGTTTTTTTTCTTTTGTTTTTTGGTATGTTGAGTTGTAACGACTATAAATAGTGGGTGAGTTGTAACTTTTGGAGTTTGTTGAATATTGAATAAAATTCTCTTTGTTAGCTTGTTGCTTTCAATTTCAATTGGTAGTCGAGTGTATCTCCTATCTCCACTAACGTCATTCGAGTGCGCTCGGATCATCGTTTGCTGAAGCCGATTCACGGTATCTTGTGCGCAAGATCAACGTCGAAGAATCGTAGATCTCTTTCCCGGTATCTTCGGAACAACGAGTCAGAGATAGCTAGAGTTCGGCATCTTCGGATCAACGAATTCGGGCATTTCAGTATCCATCAATCCACAGATTGCCATTTTCATCAATTGAAGATCGTTTTGAATTATCCGCTGCGTCAATGAGTTAGGACTTGATGTGTAGCCTGCACACAGATGATCAGTGGAAATGATTCGGTCAACATGCACAACACTCCTAGCATTAACGTATTGTTAGTACTAGTTGTGCAAACTTCTCTATATACGGTTATGAATTTTATATGAATGTGGTTATTTTATTTAAAATATTTTGTTTCGAATTGTTTGTATATTATATTTCATTATGTGATTAATGTTTTTTCCATAGTTTGAATATGATAATTATATGCATGGTTGTTGGTTTCATATTGAAATATGTTAATTATTACTATATAGTATATATTATGAACAAAATGATGAAGGAACCGAAAGAGCTGCCATGGCAAGGGAAAAATGCATAAAAAATCAACAATTTTAACAGTATTTTTATACTGGCAAACAAAAAACGCTACTATAATATTTTATATAACACCAATAGTACTTTTTAGCGGCGTTTAGATAGCGCCACGATAAATAAAATTGTTGTGTTTTAAAACGCTGCAAAAGGATGCTTTTTGGTAGTGTTTATGAAAACGCAATGGAAAGTCCTTGGTTTTTTATTGCTAGTTGTGTATTTTTTAGCAGCATTCGCTAAAACGCTACCGTAAGTTATGGTAGGATTTTTTGTGCACCGCCAAAAATATTTTTGGGTGTACTGATCGGGATGGCACTGTTCAAGCCACTTTATGGTAGACCGTGTAAGTCACTGGTAGTTTAGTTGAACATAGGTGACAGACTTGTGTTAGGGCATGATTTGGTAAGGGATGCTACTGAGAAGGTAGAATTGATTCGAGGCAGGATGAAAGCAGCACATACAAGGCAAAAGATTTATGTCGACAAGCGAAGGAAAGAGCTTGGGTTCGCAGTAGGTGATCATGTGTTCATGAAGTTTTCCCCGCTGCAGAAATTTATGCACTTTGGGATGGAGGGGAAGTTGGCACATAGATATGTAGGACTATTTCTGGTGTTTGAGAGGACTGGTAAACTTGCCTACCGAGCCAAATTTTCAAGCAGTTTGGCGGGTATGCATAATGTTTTTCATGTATCACTCTTGAGGAAATGCATGCATGACCCAAGTTTGATAGTGAACCGAGGGTGATTGAAGATTCATCTATAGAGCTAGATTTGACATATGCAAGATGACCAAAGGGAATAGTAGGTCATGATACAAAGGAATTGAGGAATAAAGTTATTGGACTTTTTCGTTTCCAGTGGAGTGACGGTAGGGAGGATTGTACCTGAGAGGTAGAGGATATGATTAGAAATATTTATCCCTTACTATTCTAGACATTCATGTATATATAGCATGGTGCTTGGTTTGTCTATTATATGGATAGCAGGGTACTAGTATATTTATATATGAGATGATTGTGTATTAATAGTTGCATTGAAACATTTTATTTGATGGTTTACATTAGTAGGGTACTAGTGTAATCTTTTGTACTTGTGTGCACATTTATGATAATGATTTTACACTTTCAAGGAGTTAGTGCAAATTTTGTTTTCCTTATTAAAATTTCAAGGATGAAATTTTTATGAGGGAAGACTATAACACCCTATATTTTGGAGGGTCCTTAATGTGAGAAATTTAATTAGATTAACAATAAGAAATTATTAAATGATGGATAAAATAGTTTTAATTGCAAGAATTACCAAAGGGAGATTTAGTTAATTAAGTGCGGCGCACTTTAAAAGGTTAATTGAATAGAGTAAAGGTAATTAGTACAATTGAGGTTAGCCTTATTAATGAAAATAAACAAACAAGTTTTAGAATGTGAATAATTTGTGTTAGGGGAATGTAATAGTGGGACTGGGCCACATGGGGTATTAGCCCAAGCCAAAACTACTAGTCCATCTTCTTAGCCATATTCTCCCATTCCACCTTCATTCCATTTACAAACAAATCCCTTAAAGCTTAAATCAAGGTCGACTACCATTTTGCTAAAGAAAAGAGGAAAGTCAAGCTAGAAGATCAAGCTTTCAACTTTAAGGAACAAGGAAGATTAAACAAAGTTTTTCTTAACTAAAGCGAGTAAAATTTTCCATAAAACCTTCCTAACCTGTTTGGGTTTGGATTTTGACTGTAGATGAATATTTAAGGATGATTAACATGTTTGGATACCTTAAACATTGTTTTGATTATGGTTTGAAATTCAAATGAAGTAAATTTTTTCATCTTTTAGGGTAAAATATGTTTTAATCATAGTCAAATGATTCAAACTTGAGATATGATGTTTATAATGAGGAAATAAAGATGGGTTTTAATTTCACAATTTTTGGAATTAATTTGGAATTTATACGAATTCTCTAAGTTAAGAAAAGGTTAATTCAAAAATATTTATTATTAAAAATAATTAAAATAATTATTTTGACATGAAATTTTTATTTGAGGTACATATAATAAAATTGATTTTTGGTGAATTTTTGGGATTTTTTTCATTAATTTTCAATTTTATATGAATTAACTGACTGAGGTAAGAAGTAATTAATTAGTGGTAATTAAGTCATAAATGGAGAATGTAATTAGCTCATTTCTGAAAAGCTAATTGTAAAGAAATAGATTAGCCAATGATAATTTTATACTAAGTGGGATTTGGTGTAAAGTGATTATTTAACGAAGCAATAAAACAGTTTTCAATTTAATAACAAAACTACCACTTTCAACTTTCGAAAGCTTGTAAGTATCAACTTGCGATAGCATTGGCTATCAAAGGGCTATGTCACTTGGGGAGACTTAACATTCGATAGCTCTTGGGAAGTGTCAACATTCGAAACTAGATGAAGGCTCAAGGTGTGAAGGCTTAGGGAAATCAACTTATAGTGGCTATTTGGAGTCAAACGCGATAGCTTGGGAAGCATCAACTTATGATGGCTACTTGGAATCAAAACATGAAGGTTTATGGGAGTCAACCTACGAAGGCTCAGGGGAGTTATCATGCGAAGGTTCAAAGGCGTCAACATGCGAAGGCTCAGGGGAGTCAACATGCGATGGCTTAGGGGAGTCAACATGCAATGTCTCGGGGGAGTCAACATGCGAAGGCTTAGGGAAGTCAACTAGCGAAGGCCTAGGTATAGTTAACATGTAAAGGCTATAGGATAGTCAATGTCAATAGCTAGGCTCGACTTCAAAGGTTATGAGATAGCCAATATGAAAAAGTTAATGTCTACTCTCGATAGCTTGGGAAGCTATATTTTTCTAAGTAAAATAAAAAATACTTAGTGCACTTTGAAAAACAGTTTCCAAATGTTAATAAACTATTTCATATGGATGAAATAAAGGAACGATTTCATAAGTTAAAATCACGTTTACTTTTTTTGAAATGGAAGAAAAGCTTAGAGAAGCTAATAAATGATAGGGAATCATTTAACCAAAGATAAAGATATTTTATCTAAAGAAAGTGTAGGGTAAACTATAAACGAATGAAAGAAAACAGGTTTGAACTATGATTGTAAAGATATACCGGCTCATGGAGTTATTGGATGGTAGGATGCCTTGACTATTAGCCTAAAGTTCAATGGTACATGGCAGGATACCATGACAAGGTTCAGCCCTAAAAGATTTATAAACTCTAAAGGGGAGTTATGGCGTGGTTCTGAAACATCAGGATGGTGTTATGACTAAATAAATAAATTGGCTATGTGAACGATAACGATTCAGGGACTAAGAGAGGCTATTGATGCTTAGTAAGGACGCTTACTAGAATGCATTCAGGATGCTTACATTCAATGGAGAGTCAGAGAGGCTCTAGTAAGGGTAACTTCCATTGGTGAAATGAGTGGCCATTTCATCAGGTGATGTTGTTCGAGAAGTTAAAATTAGTGATAGACAGGCCTAGGAAGGCAACCACTAAATAAGTTAATGATAACTTAACAGTGAAAGCCTAAAACAAGAGAATATGTGATGTTTGAATGGATGATGGATGATTGTATGACATAGTTCATAATTGGATGTTAAGTAAAGAGTATACTTAATTTGAATTGAAACTTATATATGACATGGTTCATAATTGAATAAAAAGTGTAGGGTACACTCATGGATTGAATGTGATGTACATGGTTGCTCTTGATGATTATGTTTGTATATGTATGATATGAAGTATATTGCTATGATGATGAACTGAAGGGAAAACCCATTCTCCATTAGCAGATGGTCTCACTATGGATGCTTAGGGTAAATGTTTTAATCATATCAGGCTTTAGGTCTGATCCGTATTTTTATTATTTCCCATAAATTCATGGGTACTCATTCGAGTAGGTTGAGCTTATGGAATAGACAGGTATCTATTGGAGGGTTGAATAAAGACCCTGAAAACGAAGCAGTAGGCTTATCTAGAGAATAAAAGTATTTTAAAATTTATGTTGTGTAAAACCAAGAATTATAACTGGTTTATGTATTGTGTTGTCATTTTCATATGTCGAACACAACACCACTTTCTATTGTATTTAACCCTACTTGGGAACGAAATGGATTAAATATGATGTAATGAATCATGTAATTAATGGAAAAGTTATTTAGCCGCTCTATTACTTATGTTATACAACACAATACTGAACTCACTTTGTTGCTTGAGAATGATTCTGATGATGATTGTAACATCATCAACGTCCATTTTTGAATCTCGAAGTGGGGGATGTTACATAGCTCTTACCTAGTAAACATCTTTCTTCCTAGGTTTTGATAATCGTGCTTTAACTTCGAAAAACCTTCTCTGACTTTCGGCCTCGGTTCAATAACCTCCAACATATTCTCCCCCATCATATGAACAATGAATTGCCAGATCAAATCATTTACATCCATGCCCTCAGCATTGATGGGTGGGGCAGCTTCTTTTTCAACCGCCAGTGGCACTTCCCTTTCATTTCCTCCAACCATTAGAGTACTTTTGGTCTCTCTTCTAGCATTAGCTCCCCCTATAGTAATCGTTTCACTTATCATTTCGATTTTTTCTTTTTCTTTAGTAAATTCTTCATTAGAATCGAAAGGAAAAAGAGTGAAAAATAGCAGTAAGACAAGTATGTCAACCTATATATCTATACAGCAAAATACAAGTACATCGTGCAATAGCGTATACCCTCCCTAATGTGTCAGTTTTCTACTATCCAGTCTTTACCTAAACCATTATTTAGCTTTGTTTTACTTAGATGTCCTCTAAACTAAGCTCTGATACCAACTAGAGTATCCCTCATTTCTAAACCTCTCTAATGTGCTAAAGTAACCTTGGAATTATCTTTTGGAAATGAGATGAAATTGATTATATAAATATCAACAACTTAAATAAATAGAGCAGCTAATCAATATCACACATAATCATTTTTACATTTTCAGATTGTTCTTATATATGTTCCTACCCAGGTGTCAAAACTATAATACAAAATAAATAATAGTGCCATGTCCAACATATGATGATTCCGACTTGAACACTTTATACAACTGAACAAAAACAACATTTATACATCTAAGACTTTTACTTCGTTTTTGTGACTCTTTGTTTGCCTTTTGAAAGCAACCTACAAAAATCCATAAAAGAAATCCTACTCGATGAGTACCCATGAGTTATTAGGGAAAAAATAATACAAACAAGGGTCAGACACAAAGTTTGGTATGAGAGTTATATTACCCTAAACATAAAATATCGTGAGACCACGTCTATAAAACACGAAATGGTTTTCCCCTCATCGTTTCATAACAATCATTCAATAAGTTGATTCATGGCACAAGCCATTATTTCATTCCTAAATGTCATATATATGCTAAAATACCATGATTATAATAAATAGCCATTCCACTCGGTACGTAATTTAGTCCATACCAGCTATTCTTTTCAAAATCTAAGCTAAAAAGCCTTCAACTGCCACTAAGGCCTTATGCCTTCACTAATTCCTTAGTTACTACTAGATATACTTTTGATTTCAGTTTCCACCCAGGCCTTACACCTACGCTTTCATATTTCGGTTGCCACTTAGGCCTTACACCTATGCTTTCATGTTTCAGTTGCCACTCAAGCCTTGCACCTACGCTTTCGGTTCTTGGCTACACAGGCCTTACACTATCTACCAATTTCTACTTTGGTTGCCTCTCTAGGCCTTACACCTATCGCTTTCGTGTTTCAAATCCTTAGACCTTATTCCAACACTTTTGGTTGCAGTTACCACTTTAGGTCTTACATCAATGCTTTCGGTTTCTGTTACCACTTAGGCCTTGCACCTACAATTTCGGTTTTGGTTGTATTTCAGGCCTTACATCTACACTTTTGGTTCTTAGCCACCACTTCTAGCCTTACACTCTCTACCGAATTCTGCTATATATATATATATCACATTTCATAATTTTCTAAGTACTTTTTTGGCCATTTTAAGCCTTAGCATTAACTCCATCCTCTAGAGGTCAATAGATCTCGGTATTAACTTTCCACCGAAAGTTAATAAGTCTCGGCAACCACTATCCATGGTATCACCTAGGGAAGCCTGACTTATATTTTGGTTATGTTCCTTCTTCATATAGAATTTCAATAATAAAACTTGAAAATCATCCCTCTATAAATCATTCATCTACCACCATCGTATTTTCTTTCACCTTTGGCCCTTGGTTATTACCCTCGGTACATATCGAAAGCCTTCCTTCTATGCATCCAACGCCACTTTTACACATGTCGGTACCTAATTCATTCTATCTTTTCCCTTCTACGGTCAGTAAAATACTTTTCTGGCTCATTTAAGCCACCTCTTGGCCTCCCATATTTGCCTTTCGATACATAGATCCCCTTTGGCTAGTCTATTACCAAACTACTCGGTAACTCGAATCTATACGTGAGGTTATCGATCCCCTCTATCATTGGAAACATACATATATCTGTAGGAATCAATGTCCTCGCCATCCCAATGCGCATAACACTTCGTTTCAGTGAAACCTTTACAAACACATGATCGCCCACCGCAGATTCAATTTCCTTTCTTCTCTTATCGACATAACTCTTCTGAATTTATTGTGCAACTTTCATTCTGGTGCCATTTTCTATGTAGCATCTTTTACCAAGTCGGGTTCTAACATGAGTCTATCTCCTATGTCCAACCAACAAATAGGTGGCATACACAGTCTACCATAAAGCACCTCAAACAGTGCCATTTCGATACCCAACTAGTAATTGTTGTAGGAAAATTCTACCAATTTCAGATGATCATCCCAAGATCCTCCAAAGTCCAAAACAAATGCCTTTAGCAGAGCCTCTAATACACAGTTCACCTTTTCTATTGGACCATCTGTCTGTGTTAGTAAGCCATACTCAAACTCAACTCTATACCCAATGCCCTGTGCAAACTCTCTATAACTTGCTGTTGCACAAGAGTCTTTATCACTAATAATACTGCTCGAAATCTCATGCAGTCTTACAACATTCTTCATGATAAGCCTCGCTAAGCTAGCTGTCGTTCTTGTTGACTTCACTAGACTAAAATGGGCACTCTTAGTAAATCTATCGACTATTACCCATATTCTATCATTTTTGTTTCTCAACCTTGGAAATACATCTGCAAAATCCATAAATAACGAACCCCACTTTTAAGTCAGTACTTCCAAGGGTTGAAGTAAGCCACTTGGCTTCCGATGCTCACCTTTCACTTGCTGACATGTGATACACTTCTTCACATATTCTGCTACGTCTCTCTTCATCCCTTCCCAAAAAAGGACATGCTTCATGTCGTAGTACATCTTTGTCCCTCTAGTGTGAACTGTAACATAAACCGATGACTTTTCTCTAAGACCTCTTTGCGAAGGTCTCCTACATTCAAAACACATAGTTTGCCTTTCTTCCTAAGCCATCCCTTCGAGTCTATCCCGAATCCTTTCAGGTCCTCAACATCCACCCCATCTCCAATTGCATAATTCTTTCGGCTAACAATGGGTCCTCTCTTTGTCTTGCAAAAATTGTATCCACAAGTGCTCGATGAACTTCCAAACTTTCCAGTGCATTGGGATCTCGACTTGACCCCACATCCATCCTATAATGCACTCCACACAACCCTAACATCTCTAATGTCTTCCATTCCTCAATCATGGCTAATACTCCATTCTGCTGCTTTCTACTTAAAGCATCGGCAACCTTGTTTCCTTTTCCTAATGTGTACTCAATATCAAAGTCATATGCCGCCCAAAATTCTAACCATCTCTGTTGTCTTATATTCAACTCCTTTTAAGAGAAAAATACTTAAGAGACTTATGGAACGTATACAAATCGAACCGTTCTCCCAAAAGATAATGCCTTCAAATCTTAAAAGCAAAGATCACTACCACCAACTCTACGTCATGAGTCAGATATCGAACTTCATGTAGCCTTAATTGTCTTGACGCACAAGCTATCACTCGCCCTTTCTACATCAATACTGCACTCAATCCGGTTCTACATGCATCAGTATACACTACCAAATTCTAATTCCCTGTACAATCAAGAAGGAAGCATTCGTTAACAACCTCTTTAACTCCTGAAATGACCCTTCACACTTATCGGTCCATAATAACTTCGCATTCTTCCTGGTCAACTTAGTCGAGGGTGATGCTATGCATGAGAAATCCTCAATTAATCTACAGCAATAGCTGGTTAATCCCAAGAACTCTTATCTCAGTAAGTTTCTCTAGTTTTTTCCAATCATTAATGGTCTCTATCTTTGATGGATTTACCGCTAACCCATTCTCCGAAACAACACGACCAAGGAACATAACTTCTTGTATCAAAAAATGGCATTTCCAAAACTTCGCCCTCAATTGTGTTGTCTCAATATCCCCAACACCAATTTAAGATGGACTTCATGATCTCTCTTATTCTTAAAGTGTACCAAAATATCATCGAGGAAGACCAACACAAACTTATCCAATTGATTGTAAAAAATTGGTTCATACGATATACAAAGAACGTTGGGGCGTTGGTCCATCCAAATGGCATAACTAACCACTTGTACAAACCATACCATGTTCTAATTGCGGTCATGGAAAATTATCCTAAGCTACACACGGTTAATGGAACCTGTTGTCAAATCTAGTTGTGAAAATACTTTGGCTCAACTCAACTAATCAAACAAGTTGTCTATCCTAGGAAATGGATAATGATTCTTCATTGTTAACTCATTTACTTTAGGTGATCAATACACATCCATAACGATTCATCCGACTTCTTTTCAAATACCATGGATGCTCCTCATGGTGAAGTACTCAGCCTGATGAAACTTTTATGCTAAAGTTCCTCTAATTGTTTCTTCAATTCTTCCATCTCCTTGGGTGGCATTCTGCTAGGTGGTTTACCACAAGTTGTGCCCTCGACATCGAGTCTATTTGGAATTCAATCGCTCTTCTAGGCAATAATCCTGTTACTGGCTCGAAAACATCGGTAAATTCCTGAACTACCAACACTCTACCTATCTCATCTTTCTGATCCTACATTGCACCTAATATCAATTTCAACTTCTTCTTTATTACGTCTAATACTATCATGATCCTTTCTCCACCCCTTGGATTTCATAAAGTGATAATCCTATCGACACAACAGATCCTAGCGTCACTGTGCACTAACCACTCCATTCCCAAAATTACCCCGTATTCTACGAAGTCAAACACATATGAGTCATAAATAAACAAATGTTCATGCAAAGAAAAATCAAGGTTAGTGCACTTTTATCCGAGAGTAGCATACCCACCGATCGGATTAGCCGCACCCAAAGACAAAACTAAATAAGTAGTATCTAATTCCAACCTACTAAGCCTTTCTAAATGAACAAGTGTGTAACACCAGTATCAAATAGAACTCTAACTAAAGTAACAACGATCGAAATCATACCTCCTAACACAACACCTTTTACCTTCTCTTCAACCGTAGGTCATATAGACAAAACTTCTAAAGCAAAAATCTCTACCCATTTCAGTTTTGAACAATCTTTCTTCTTTGGCTAGTTTGTCACAATTGAAGCAGTTGACTTTAGCCATTCCTATGGGGGTAAGGCATTTAGTTGCATAATTCCTAGCCACCCACAACTATAACAATTAATTTTTAAACTGTCCTTCCATGCTCCTCCTCATTGATCATTTCCTTTCGGTTGTTGCCCCTTCTTACCCTTTTAGTATGAACAAACTTCTTTTTCTTTTTATCAATATAAGGCCTTTGCCCCGCACCTCTCCTCTCAAAATACACAAGCTTATATCTTCAAGCTACATCCACCACCTCATTAAATAGAAGTGTCAAATACAACATTATCATGTCACTCAATCCCAGCCTTAATTCTAAAATAAACTTATACACCTTCTTTCTTGGGGTTCTAATCAAGTCAACCGCATACTTGGACAAAGCATTAAACTTTTGCCATACTTAGGCATGATCATATTCCCTTGCTGCAGTTCAAGAAATTCCTGAAACATTGCTGACTACTCTGAACCAGTTAAGAGCTATCGACTTTGAACCAGGAACGAACTATTCTTCGAACATCTTCCAAAACCTTTTCCAAGGGCCTTCTTGCTCTGGAACCTCTGCCCTTACTATATTTGTTATTCAATTTTTCGTAAGTAAGAAGGAAAAAAAATCAAGGTATCTTAGCCTGGCATGGTCTGGTCTAGGCCGACTAAGTCCAAGTTAGCTCGCAGGCTAGCAACAACTAGGGGAAAATCAACTGGGTTTCCTGTGTATAATGATAACCCAAATCTAGCCTAGGTCGGTAATGGCTCCTCTGCTTAATTGTATGTCAATCCTTCTGCTGGCAAAGCCTCCCGATGCAACAACCACAACAACTAACTTGCCCATCAAGACAAGTGGCAAGCCCGACTTGGCCTATCTCCCATTGGCCAATCGACTCTCTCTCTCTCCGACCCCCTTGCAACTCGGTTCCATGCCAGCCCATTTTCTCAATCATCTCTTCCTCAGCTATTTCCCGTCGGCATAATTTGAGACTATCTCAAGGGTGGCCAGTCATTAATCCAGCTTCGATACCACAATCTACGACCTACACTCCATCTCGTTTCACCCGGCTTGGCATGCCCTTGGCTCTCATCGGTTCCCCATCCTCCTTATGGTCTTAGTAGACCAACTCGGTTGGTCCTGCCACCTAGGCATGTGGGAGCAAAGTGATAAGAGGTACAACTAGATGTACCTATTTCTAATAAGAACCATATCCCATTTCCTACAAGCATACTGCAAGTACAAGCGCATTTAATGGAAAGCATGGAAAATCATGCTCTTGGTACAGTTCTATTGACCTTCATCTTAGCCATGCGTTACTTTCTTTTGATAACTATCTCTCATCAAGTCTATTCAGCCAGATCAATAGTCAGGCACGAATCATGCCTGTTTTGCAGCACGATCTTAGTGGTTCAAGCTTCAATTCAGCTACCATAAGAATCTCATGCAAGGCTACTTCCAAGGGGTTGGTTGGGCCCTGGTGGAAGGGACACTAGTTGGTTGATCCCCCGGGTAAGGGAAAATAGGTTGGCGGGGCCCCTGGTGGAAGGGACTCTGGTTTGTTGGGGCAATGATGGAGAGGATCATGTTTAGTTGATCCTCCGGTGGGGAGACTAAAGTAGGTGGTGACCTGGTGGAGGGGAATCAAGTAGGTGGTGACCCGGTGAAAAGGCCTCGGTTGGTTGGGCACTCGATGGAGGGGACCCCGGTGGGTTGATCCAACTCAAGTTAGTGGGGCTCCTGATGGAGGGGACCCTAGTTGGTTGAGCCCCCAATGGAGGAGACCCCAGAGGGTTGGAAGTCATGATCCGACACTCAAGCTCCCTAAGATCAGTAGCTTCCTGAGATTAACAGCTTCGTTAGGCTTAGGCGTATCATCTTTTCTTATTGTTGTCTTATAATTCCTTGTAATTGTGAGAGAGCCATATAGTAAAAGTACTTTACAATGGGAGTAGGAAGCTTGGCAGAACCACTTCACATCTAGTGTCATTTACCGCTAAAGGCTCTTTTCCCTTCATTTTTCTATCATTAAGCCTAGTGATTAGCAAGTAACATTTGCTCTTCATAACGCATTATCATAACTTCAAAGTTAATGAAAAATATCGTCAACATTTTAGAGATAGAAGGAGGGGCTGAACCTCTGATCTTGTGATTTGTAGTTTTCTATATAAGCTCTTTCCATGTTTGGCACCTCGCATCCAACATCGATAGTGGCAATGGTGGACAATGTTCAACCGCCTCCTCCAATCACCAAGAAGAAGCCTCAACTACCTCAGTTCGGCTTCTTGTCGTGTGCAGTTGCTGTGGCACCCACCCATCTCCCTACATTGCTGCTACTATCAACCAAATTATGACAACCATGCATGCACCCTATATGAGTGTTGTGCCCAACCGCTCAGATATTTGCCTTAGGATTTGGACCTTCTGAGTAAGCCCGCTTCATGTCAAAACCCAAGGGCAGGGTAACCCCTTGGAAATCTCAACCTTCCACTGAGAACCCCCACGTAAAAATCCTAGAGACCCAGCACTCTTGTTAATGCCTGGAGAAGACTTCCCCGTGGGTCGCCAAATAGTTCTATCATTCTCCTTCGTCCTCAATGGCATCCGAAAGCAGCCGGATGCCCGCTCACATATCCCAAGATGCCCAGACTCTACTGCTAGTGCCTTTCTCAAGCTCACTTCCAAGCCCGTGATGTCTTGTGAATAATGCATTAAAGACCGAGGGGTCTGGATCATTTAGCACCTTCACCAAGGACGAGTATCATGTTCTCATTACCTTATTTGGGGTCTGTAAACCTTTGCTGCTTAGGATAGCATGAGCCGTCGCTTCCTTCTTATCCAGTCGGCTATTTGCGAGGGTGGATTACTGAGAATCCATTTCCTTTTTTGGGACTACCAAGCTATGCAGCAAGATTGAATCACCGTGCATTCAATTCCTTGCTCAAGGAATGCCCATTACCTCATGAGTTTGGGTGAGACATTTGTTCCCTTCATGTCATGGCCCATCGACGATTGGATATGCGGCCACAACAGTTTGTACCCCTCACCCATGATCCTACCCATCCTCTATATAGGATGGGGCACTAATGTCAGGACCAAAGCTGTTATCCTGAATGACGCCGAAGTCTGGCATCCATAGTGTGCCTGCATAGAAATAAACCAAACCCAACTCTTTGTTGCAGCGTGTCATCTTAGAGAACCTTCAAGCCCCTAAGCACTGAAGTTCGAGTCAGGACTGCTTGTTAGCTCCTTATTGCAGCCTGTCACACTAGAGAACCTTCAAGCCCATCAAGATTTAGGTTCGAACCAGGACTACCTGTTAGCTCCTTAATGCAGCATGTCACCATGGAGAACTTTCAACTCCTCGGTGCTTGGGTTTAAGCTGGGACCACCTATTAGCTCCTTATTATAGCATGTCACCTTAGAAAACCTTCAAGCCCCTTAGCGCTTAGGGTTGAGCCAGGATAACCTGTTAGCTCCTTAGTGTAGCATGCCACCTAAAAGAATCTTCAAGTCCCTCATTACATAGGTTCGAGCAGGGACTACCTGTCAGCTCCTTATTGCAGCGTGTCACCCTAGAGAGCCTCCAACCCTCTCAGTGCTTAGATTTGAGGAGGGACTGCCTGTTAGCTCCTTAGTACAGCATGTTACCATGGAGAACTTTCAAGCTACTCAGCATTTAGATTCGTGCCGGGACCGCCCAACAGTAGAGCGACGCACATATAAGTTCATTTTTACTACTTCTATGTGTTAAATTCTTATGAATGGCAACACTTGCTGCTCGTCTCACCATCATCTCATACCCTTATGCATGAATGTTCCAGCCAGCCATGCACCCTAGTATGAACCGAGACATGCGGCCACCTAATGATAAGCGATATGTCATTGAGGAGAACACTTGATCCCCTATGCACTCATGTTCGAGTCGGGCCTGTCCACCACTTTGCACATGATTGTTTGTCACCCAAGAGAACCCATGTGCCAACATGCCCTCCTACTCTATGCCAATGCCACCGCCACTTGGTACTGGGCTGGCACTTGGCTCTTATCAGTGCCTAGGTTCAGCCTATCACATAGTAGTAGCACTGTTTAGCATGTCTTTAACAGGAATTTTTTTTAAAATAATGCAAGAACCCTCCTGATCGCATGTCGTCCAGAAGGACCTCGAGCCACTCAGAGCTTAGGTTCATGCCGGGACCGCCCATTAACATGCAGCATAGTAAAGCTCGGTTGTCATTTGTCGGCCTCGGCACAAGACGAACGACTGGATTACTTGGTCAATGTTGGCTTCTGAGTCCATTGACTAGCCTGGCCAATCAACCAAAATAGACTGGTCAACGCAATGCAAGGGACTTTCTTAGCTATCCAAGATAAGCTACTCTACCAACCCCAGGCAAACAATCAAAGATAATAACTAGTTTCATAAAAAATACATTTTCAACATAAAAGATCGGTTGTTATTCGGTTCTAAAGAGTGCGAAGGCACAATGCCTGCCCAACTAGGCTTACAAATATTTGCGATTACTAATTAGTTAGAAAGAAGAAAAGGAGAAAAGGAAGAAGAAGCACGTCAACTATGCTCTTCAAAGGCATGCTGACCTGCGCTCATATCACCACCTAGATCGTGCTCGGCTGCACCGATGGTACTCCTCCAGCACTTGGAGCAATCCATAACTTATTGAAGAAAACTAAGAGTGTCGCCATCTTCGAAGCCTTCCTCATCGGATCTCACAAAAGACCCTGAAAATCTTCTAAACACCCTTGCCAAGGAGCATACCAAGGCTTCGGCCATGGCAGCAGCAGTTAAGGTGACAACTACTATTCTTTCCAGTATGGCATTAAAGCATCCAAACTGACCCGAGGTCGGAAATGTTAGAGCATCAAAACAAGGAAGCCCCTAGCTTCACTTAGATCATTAGTCCAAGACCGATGAGCAACCACCATTGTAAGGATGGTCTAAAGCATGAGCACAGGTCCAAGCCAAAAGCAAGATCCATCTAAAGAAGCAAAATCCAAGCATTTAATCTGAACTACAATCGGAAAACACAGTTTAGCCCCTAAAGAGCTACCTTCTTCCTTTTAATCCCAAACAAATTTGATAATAACCCAAGCGCTTAAGAGCAATGGGAGAGGAAGTGTGACGACCACCCTACACCCCCAATACCCGATATACTTGAAGAAAGCGCTATAACAGTACCCAATCGATGTAAGAGTTTTGTCAAGGGTGAAATGCCTAAAACTCCAATCATAACCTATCGTATATCTCACAGCGCATCAAATAAATTATAATATCAACATCGATATAAAACATGTGAGACATATATGTATAACAAAATGAACTAAAAAAATATTATAGTACAAGATCCATAGTAGTCATACAAAACAAGTGGAGTAGAGCTTATACATCATCAAAATAAACTCAGAGGAATTCTTCTAAATAAGGTAAAGCACCGCCAAAGCTCCACAATACTGCATATCGGAATAAGCAACAAACTCCAGTAAGAAACATAATAGCCCCAGCCTCATGCTTGTCCTCTAAACAGCTCCATGCGCTAAACTCAACCTGTTATCTATTCTACTCATTTATGAGTTTCCGAGATAATAGGAAGAAAAGCATAATACCTCGAGTAAGACAACAGTCTAGTGTGAGCGATAAACAATCTTAAAATACTGTGAAAATTGCTATTGTAAAGGACGTAGGGTAAGGATAATCATGCCAGACATGTCTCTACATCCAAAGAGTTTAGCATATAAGACAATATACGCTATAATACTATCATTGTCATATAAGTATACTATACCAAGTATATTATGGATCTCAAGGTGTTTATCACAAAATTACCACCATCACAAGACATCCAACAATCACACCAATCATAGCGAACACAAAGTAGGCACACGGTGATAACCATCCTTGAGGTCTCATATTGCCATGTCTATCGCCAACGTCTTACGGTGTCACGCACCGTCACAACGGTTATCATCGGAGTCACACTTCAACACAATCATCCCCGAAGTCCCACTTTACTACGATCATTATAGAACTTCCGCTTCACTACAAATTTGTAACATCCCATATCTGGAGGCCTAAAGCTAAGCGCTACAGATGCTGTAGTCATCCATAGTATTAACTTCCGGTGACCAAATAAGGTAATGTTAATGGTATCTATAATATCAGAAGCACATGAACATGAAACAAAACCACAGATTTCATAAAACAATATTTTTGATTACATTTCATAAAACATGTTTCATATCCAGATTACATAACCCCAACATTTCCCAGGTTCAGATCAAACATAATTATTACAAAATACGCCAAGAGCGACGTATGAAGATGCCTACTTGGTTGACCAGAGTACTATATAATCATAACTGACATAATACAACACATTGGAATAAAACAAAATAAAACAGAAACTCCTAAATAGCTATCCGTTAGTCACATGTTCGTCTCAGGAAGCTTTATTCGACAACCTACTAAAAACATGTAAACCTTAACCCTCAGCCTACTCAAATCAATTTTGAGCACCTGGGAGTTTAAGGGGGAAAATATAAACTTCGGGTCAGATATAAAGCCTGATGTGAATAATACTATACATCTCGGTTATTTGATATTAAGCGAGACCACACCGCTTAGCGGACCGGGTTTTCCCTCACTAATCCCTTTAAAACATATCTTTAGCAAATCATAATCCTCCAACCAAAAATGGTTAAAACTGTAAAGCAATATCATGTAAACATACATGTCAGGTAACAAATGAACTATCAGTCCAAACACTATTGTTTTGTTTGGCTAACTACTAACCTTTAGCTGACTCGGGCCTACCAGACAATATAAACAAATATTTTAGCACATGTTAGACACTCCTCTTCTGGACGGACTGTCCCTAAATTATCTTCTCCTAGGGTCACATGATCCTAATGGTCTTGCGGGCACACCAATAACCTATTAATGTACAAATATATATTCCCTTCTATGTGTAACATCATCTTAGTCTTACTTGTGACAAAGCCCTACACACTGGAATTTTGGACTAAATTAGCCGGGGCTAATAGCTAATGTATAGGGTGCGACCCTATACCAGTCCCATCTGGTATATAAATATCTGGGTCATTTTACTTAGGGTAACCTTCCCTTAAATTTTCCTTGAAAACCTTTTCATCTCAATTTGATTTAAAACCATTAAATCAAACTTAAACAAGGAAATATATACTATATGATTTACTCAAAATCACCTTGCCATGTTATATATACTTTACTCAAATCTTTGTTGATGAAAACATTTAAACCTTTGAAAGTGCCCCTTTCAATCCCATTTAAAGTATCCCTTTCGAAACCAAGTAAACCCTTTTCTTTCACCTAGGCCGAAAGGCCAAAACATTCCTTTCGAAACTATTCATATAAACCTTTTGAAACCATTGAAAAATCTTTCCTTCGAAAGCTATAAAACCTTGACATCCTATCTTGAAAACACTTAAACATTGCCTTTCGAAAAAATTGGAAAACCTTTCCTTTCAAACCTTTCGAAACCTTCCTTTTAACCTTTCGAAACCATTGGGGAACCACCCCTTTGAAACCATTCTTTAAAACCTTTCGAAAGCATTAAAACATCAAACCTTTCGAAAGCCTTTGGGTTCAAGTAAAACATGTGGAATAACCTTTAGAAACCATTTAAAACTATCTTCTTCGAAGCCTTTGGGTTCGACCTTCAACAGAGCAAAAGGGTCATAAAACATTTAAATTGAAAGCACTATTTCGAAAGCATTTCCAAAGTAAAGAAGTGATGGTGTCGAAACCAACCCTTCGAAAGCCTTGGAGAAGCGGCTTGGGTTTTAAAACAAAGTATACCTTCCAAAACCATTTGCTTCGAATGGTAGAAAAGCGGCAGCAAGGGGTTTCAACCCCGACGAAAGAATTTACTTAAAATAAAAGATACAACCTCTTTGAAACCATTCTTCAAATCAATTTCTCCCGGTCATAAGCCAACCAGGTCGAAAGCATTACTTTCGAAAGCAAAGCAGGCACATTTCCATTTGAAAACAAAGTAGCGCTTCGACCCCTTCGGAACCCCTGGTTTCGATCCAATACCTTCCGCCTATATCCAATTCGCTGTGCACCAAGTCTTTGATGCCATGTGCATTGGTTTCGATGGTGATGGTGGCGGAACTACTAGGTCGGAACCCCAGGTGCCGAAAGTGGCGAAAGAGGTAAATAGCCTGTTTAAACTGAATTTTATCCTTTTAAAGTATTCTTTTCAACTAACCTGCCTTGTTTGTTAGAATATGATTGGTTGCTAATTTCTTTTCTAAAATTGCTGCCAATATTTCAGAAATAAACAATTTAATTAATTTACAAAATACCCCTTCTCCTTTTATAAATATATAAAATATTTAAGTCCCATACCTTAAATAATTTTAAATATCTATTAAAACACTTTGGAAAATTCTACAAAAATTTCAGAAAATCATTTTTAATACGTTTTCCAACATATATTAATTTCAGGCCCTAAACATAAATAATTTAGCCCTAAATTATTTTAAACCCAAATAATCAAATTCCTCGCTAGAAAATTAGTATTAAATCCATATTAATTCAAAAAATTATGAAAATTGAAACCCATCTAAAATATCATTTCTGATCTAAGTCTAAAATCGCAAGGCATTTGGTTGTCATTTAATAGGCTTTTCACATTAAAACATATCATAAAACCAATATGAATAAGCATAATTCATCAACAAGCATATATAAACATTTAATCATTCATAACATGGCATAATCTTGCAAAATATATCGGGTTTAACCTTAAAACCGACAATAATTAGAAAACATGAGATGTACTCATTATTCACCTTAGCTTTGAGATTAAGAGGTTTGAGATTTGAATGGATTTGATTTGATTAATCATCTTCCTTTAGCTTTTCTTCCTCTTGTTCTTGCTAATGGTGGCCGGTCTTAATATTTAATTTTTACAAGTGAATGAACGTTTGAAATGAATTCCTAAGGGTTTAGGGTATTAGAATACTCTTATTCCAACTTTTCCACTCACCTATTTCCTTTACCTATTTTATTGTAGTTCATTTTAGTTCATTTATTCTCTTAGGCACGGCTACCTCCTAGTTTAATCACTAATCTCAATTCCCTAATCATTTTACATTATTTCATTTAATTTACCTAATTAAATTTTCCTAATAATGTTACTAAAAATATGGGGTGTTACAGTCTCCCCTCCTTAAAGAAATTCTTCCTCGAAATTACGATAAGGTGCCCAACAAAACAATCAAAAAGGTAAAACATACCATCAAACTTCAGGATAAGCGTCTCTAATCTTGCTCTCACTCTCCCAAGTACAGTCTCTCTCATCGTCACTCCACCGGAATTTAACTAATCTGACTGTCTTATTCCTTAGCCTCTTCTTATCTCTCGCGACTATACGAACCGGCTTTCTAACTATAGTCAAGTCTGGTTCTACTACTAGGTCATCTAACACAGTTGGTGCTATAGTGAACTCTGGATCTCTAACACACTTCCTTAGATGAGAAACATGAAAAACATCATGGACTCTTGCCAAACAATTTGGTAACTCTACTCTATACGCGAATTTCTCGATCCTCTCTACAATAGGAAATGGTCCTACGAATCTCGGTGCCAACTTTCCTGATTTCCCAAATCAAATCACACCCTTCAGCGGCGATACCTTAATGAAAACATGATCTCCAAGTATTTCCGTCTTTTATCTGCATAACTTTTCTGTCTAGGCTGAGCTTCCTTTATCCTAACTCGAATTAGCTCAATCTTTTCTGCAGCTTTCCTAATCAAATCTGGACCAAGAACTAACCTATCCCCGGTCTCCAACCAATAAACGGGATAATTGCATGGCCTTCCATACAAAGCTTCAAACGGTGCCATCCCTATACTAGTCTGATAACTGTTGTCATATGAAAACTCGACTAAGTGTAGATGGTCTTCCCACGATTCCCCAAAATCCAACACACAAGCTCTTAACAAATCCTCCAAGACTTTGTTAATCCTTTCCGTTTGCCCATCGGTCTGTGGATGGTAAGTGGTACTCATCTTGAGCTTGGTTCCTAAAATCTTCTGTAGACTCTTCCAGAACTCACTAGTGAATAAGGAATCTCTATCACTTACTATACTACTAGGAATTCCATGAAGTCTAACTACATTCTTCATAAATAACTTAGCCAGAACAGGTGCCGTCCTAGTTGACTTAACTGGAATGAAATGGCACTCTTGGTTAATCTGTCCACTATGACCCTTATACTTTCATTTCCTCTGTTTGACCTTAGCAACCCGTCTATAAAATCCATAGAAATAGATACCCAATTCCATACCGGAATATCCAATGGCTGAAGCAACCCACTTGGCTTCTGATGTTCGGCTTTTACCTATTGGCAATTCAAACACTGCTTCACCCATAAGCCTACATCCCTCTTCATACCTTCCCAGAAGAAACTTCTCTTCATGTCTTGATACATCTTAGTTCCTTCTGTATGAATAGTGAACTTGAACGATGGCATTCCTCCAAAACTTCCTTCCTAATGTCCCTCACATTCGGAACACATAACCTCCCTTTCTTTCTCAACCACCCGTTCTGGTCAAGACTAAAATTCTTCAAGTCATCGCTCTCCGTTCCTTCCTTTAACTTTCTGATCTATTCAACCAATACTGGATCCTTTTCCTGTTTAGAAGCAACCTTTTCGATCATCACTGGTCGAAGTTCTAAACAAGACAGCACAACGGTTCCTTCGCTAGACCCAACTTCAGATCTCCACTGCACTCTGCAAGTCGACAACATTTCCAAATCTTTCCACTCAGCTATCATTGCCAACACGGCATTCTGATGCTTTCTACTAAGCGCTTTTGCAACCTTATTACCTTTCACTGGTGTGTACTCAATTCCAAAATCATAAGCAGCAATAAACTCTAACCATCTTTGTTGTCTCATGTTCAGATCCTTCTGAGAGAACAAATACTTCAACGACTTATGATTTGTATATAACTCAAATTGCACTCCCAAAAGGTAATGTCCCCACACCTTCAATGCAAAAATCACCGCAGCTAACTCCAAATCATGCGTTGGATACCTAACCTCATACGGTCTAAGCTTTCGAGAAGCATAGGAAATAACTTTACCTCTCTGCATTAACAGCTCCTAATCCAGGTCCACACACATCTATATGTACTACCAAATCCTGATTCCCCTCTAGAACAACAAATATAGGTGCATGAGTCAATAAGTGTTTCAAGCTCTGGAATGCTTCCTCACACTTATCGGTCCAAACAAACTTCACATCCTTTCGCGTTAGCTTGGTCATCGGTGCTGCTATCCACAAAAAATCCTTAATGAACCTCCTATAATATTCAACCAACCAAAGAAAACTCTTTACCTCCGTCACTGTCTCGGGTCTCTTCCAATTATTCACCGCTTCAATCTTAGTCGGATCTACAGACAACCCTTTCTCTGAGACAACATGACCAAGAAACTTCACCTCCTTCTTCCAGAAATGACACTTTGAAAACTTCGCCTTCAGCTGATTCTGACTCAATGTCTCAAGCACCACTCTAGTATGAACTTCATGCTCCCTTTCATCTCTAGGGTATATCAAGATATCATCTATGAACACCAATATGAACCTATCCAAGTGCTCCCACAAATTTCGGTTCATCAAGTTCACAAAGAATGCTGGCGTATTAGTTAGTCCGAATGGCATCACTAACCATTCATACGATCCATATCTGGTTCTAAACATCGTCAAAGGTATACTATCTTCTACTACTCTAAGCTGATGAAAACCTGTTGCTAAATCCAACTGAGAAAATACCTTGGCTCCACTCAACTGATCGAACAAATCGTCAATTCTAGGCAACAGATATCGATTCTTTATCGTCTTCTCATTCAACTTACGATAATCGATACATAACCTCAACGATCCATCTGACTTCTTAGCAAACACTGCGGCTGTTCCCCAAGGTGAACTACTAGGTCTAATAAAACTCTTGCCTTCCAAATCTACCAATTTCACCTTCAGCTCTCTCATCTCTGTAGGTGTCATCCCACTTGGCGGTCTACTCACCGGTTCGATTCCAAGCACCAAATCTATCTAAAACTAAATGGCTTGTTTCGGTGGCAGTCCAACTACGGGTTCAAGACATCTGCGAATTCCCTAACCACGAAGACTCGACTCAGCTCGTCTTCTAACTCCACAACACCCAACAAAGCATTCACCTCACAACCAGGGTTTTCTACAGTATATACAATCCGATCACTACAATCAGGGTGTCTAAGTGATATTTTTATATCATGGAAAAATATCCTAGCATCACACTTACTTAACCAATCCATACCCAAAATAATTTCGAACCATACAAAGTCAAATTCGTGCAAACTGCAAACAAAGGTATGACCTAACAAATCAAACTCTAGGTGGTCACATTTCATCCCAAGTGTCGCATACCCTCCTATCGGATTTGCAACCCTTAAGGAAGTAATTAGGTATGTGGGTTCTAGGTTAAGCTTATCTATCAAACAATGAGATAAAAAATGCGGTGCACCAGTATCAAACAGAACGCTAATAGACATATCATAGATCTAAAGCGTACCTCCCAATACTGCCTTCCCTTTCTCCTATACAATTGGTCCCGATGTAGCAGGTTCCAATGCCAATACTTTTCCCCTTCCATCCTTAGCAGACTCTTTGCACCGGTTCTTTTAATGACCAATCTAATCATAGTTGAAGCATCCGATATTTTTCTTCCCGATCACTTCCTTCGCCTTTCCAGTACGACACTCATTTGCGAAATGTCCTTGCTTATCGCACTTGAAGCAAACAACCTCCGACTTCCCTTTCTTTGCGGCTCAACCTTTCTGAGCACCCTTCTTATGAAAGAACTTCCTCTTTTGGCTCTACACTACTTGGACCTCCATTGCCTTATTCTTCTCTAGAGAAGCAAGCATCTCCTCGTGTCTTAAAGCCATCTCCACCGCAACATCACAAGGATCCCTAAGATGAGGTAATGTAGTCCTTGCTAACTCAAGCTTCAACCCCTTTATGAACTTCTCATTTCTCTTCATCATAGTATCCACAGTGGCATGTCCATACCTAGCCAATTCCTCAAACCTTCTGGCATACTCCAACATAGTCATCTACCCTTGCTCCAACTTAGCAAATTTTCTGAGCAAAGTAGACTACACCAGTACAGACATGAACCTCTCCTCGAACCTTCTCCTAAACTCAGCCCATGTCATCGTCTCTTCATCCACTCCAGCCATCACACTATTCCACCAGAATAAAGCTGCTCCCTGAAGCTGTCTTGAAGTAAGCCTTCTCTTCTGCTCATCATTAAGCCCCAAGTCAGCAAAGATTCTCTCACAATGCAACAACCAGCTCTCCACCTCAATAACATCTTCAGTTCTGATAAATGACTTGCCTCCAAGCCTAACATAATCTCTGCTCAAGATAGCATAATCGTTGTCCATCGGAGCTACCTGAACTCCTACGCTAGCATTTTCTCCAATCACTCTAACAGCAATTCCAGCTTGCATCATGTTCACGAAAAACTGATACATAGCTCCCATATCCACTTATGGAACCCCAATATCAACATTTCCAGCTTGTGATTGACCTGGGTTTCACTTGGTATTCGCTCTGGCATTTCCATTTGTCGTGCTGCTTCACCCAAGATTCACTCTTCCACTTCTAGTGTGCATATCTGTATTCAAGCCTCATGAGATATAGAAGAATAAACTAAGAGAGATAGGAGAATAGAGATATAGCGTATACTTCTATATAGCAAATACAAGTACGTTACTATAGCATTATCCCATACCCCGATCTTATCTCTAATTCCTTAGGATTATGTTTTCGAAACCATTTTTTTCAGTTTAAAGTTTTTCATAAACCTATGCTCTGATACCAAGTTGTAACATCCCCTATCTGGAGGCTCGAAGTTAAGCGCTACAGATGCTACAGTCATCCATAATATTAACTTCTGATGACCAAATACGGTAATGTTAATGGTATCCATAATATCAAAAGCACATGAACACGAAACAAAACCACTGATTTCATAAAACAACATTTCTGATTACATTTCATAAAACATGTTTCATATCTAGATTACATAACCCCAACGTTTCCCAGGTTCAGATCAAATATAATTATTACAAAAAACGCCAAGAGCGACGTATGAAGATACCCCCTTGGTTGACCAGAGTACTATATAGTCATAACTGACTTAATACAACGCAGCGGAATAAAACAAAATAAAACAGCAAGTCCTAAAAAGCTATCCATCAGCCACGTGCTCGTCTCCGGAAGCTTTATTCGCCAACCTACTGAAAACCTCTAAACCTAAACCCTTAGCCTACTTAAATCAATTTTGAGCACCCGAGAGTTTAAGGGGAAAACATAAACTTTAAGTCAGAAGCCTGGTGTGAATAATACTATGCATCTCGGTTATTTGATATTAAGTGAGACCACGCCGCTTAGCGGAACGGGTTTCCCCTCACTAATATCCCTTTAAAACATATCTTTAGCAAATCATAAACCTACAACTAAAACCGGTTAAAACTGTAAAGTAATACCGTGTAAACATACATGTCACGTAACAAATGAACTATATGTCTGAACACTATAGTTTTGTTTGGCTAACTACTAACCTTTGGCTGACTCGGGCCTACCAGACAATATAAACAATTATTCTAACACCTGTTAGACACTCCTCTTCTGGACGGTTTGTCCCTAAATTATCTTCTCCCTAGGTCACCTGATCCTAATGGTTTTGCGGGCTCACCAATAACCTATCTCTGTACAAATATATATTTCCTTCTATGTGTAACATCATCTTAGTCTTACCCGTGACAAAGCTTTACACACTGGAATTTTGGACTAAATTAGCTGGGGCTAATAGCTAATGTATAGGGCGCGACCCTATACCAGTCCCATCTGGTATATAAATATCTGAGTCATTTTACTTAGGGTAAACTTCCCTTAAATTTTCCTTGAAAACCTTTTCATCTCAAATTGATTTAAACCTTTAAATCAAACTTAAACAAGGAAAATATATACTCTATTCTTTATTCAAAATCACCTTGCCATATTATATACTTTAGTACCAAGTACATTTTTTCTTTCACCTAGGCCAAAAGGCCAAAAGATGCCTTTCGAAACCATTCATATAAACCATTCAAAACCATTGAAAAACCTTTCCTTCGAAAGCTATAAAACCTTGGACATCTTATCTTTAAAACACTTAAACGTTGCCTTTCGAAAACATTGGAAAACCATTTCATTCAAACCTTTCGAAACCTTCTTTTAACCTTTAGAAACCATTGGGGAACCACCCCTTTGAAACCATTCTTTAAAACCTTTCGAAAGCATTAAAACATCAAACCTTTCGAAAGCCTTTGGGTTCAAGTAAAACATGTGGAATAACCTTTCGAAACCATTTAAGACTATCTTCTTCGAAGCCTTTGGGTTCTACTTTCAACAGAGCAAAAGGGTCATAAAACCTTTAAGTCGAAAGCACTCTTTCGAAAGCATTTCCTAAGTAAGGAAGTGATGGTGTCAAAACCAACCCTTCGAAAGCATTGGAGAAGCGACTTGGGTTTTAAAACAAAGTATACCTTCCGAAACCATTTGCTTCGAAAGGTAGAAAAGCGGCAGCAAGGGGTTTCGACCTCGACGAAAGCATTTACTTAAAAACAAAGGCACAACCTCTTTGAAACCATTCTTTAAATCAATTTGTCCCGGTCGAAAGCCAACCTAGTCGAAAGCATTACTTTCGAAAGTAAAGCAGGCGTATTTCCATTTGAAAACAAAGTAGCGCTTCAACCCCTTCGGAACCCCTGGTTTCGATCCAATACCTTCCATTTATATCCAATTCGCTGCGCACCAAGTCTTTGATGCCATGCACATTGGTTTCAATGGTGATGGTGGTGGAACTACTAGGTCGGAAACTCAGGTGCCGAAAGTGGCGAAACATGTAAAAAGCCTGTTTAAACTGAATTTATCTTTTTAAAGTAATCTTTTCAACTAACCTGCCTTGTTTGTTAGAATATGATTGTTTGCTAATTTCTTTTCTAAAATTGCTGCCAATATTTCAGAAATAAACAATTTAATTAATTTACAAAATACCCCTTCTCCTTTTATAAATATATAAAACATTTACGTCCCATACCTTAAATAATTTTATATATCTATTAAAACACTTAGGAATCTACAAAAACTCCAGAAAATCATTTTTAATATGTTTTCCAACATATATTAATTTCAGACCCTAAACATAAATAATTTAACCGTAAATTATTTTAAACCCAAGTGATCAATTTCCTCACTAGAAAATTAATATTAAATCCACATTAATTCAGAAAATTATGAAAATTGATACTCATCTTTAAAATATCATTTCTGATCTAAATCTAAAATCGCAAGGCATTTGGATGTTATTTAATAGGGGTTTCAAATTAAACATATCATAAAACCTATATGAATAAGCATAATTCATCAACAAGCATATATAAACTTTTAATCATTCAAAACATGGCATAATCTTGCAAAATATATTGGGTTTAACCTTAAAACCGAAAATAATTAGAAAACATGAGATGTAGTCATTATTCACCTTAGCTTTGAGATTAAGGAGTTTGAGATTTGAATGGATTTGGTTTGATTAATCTTCTTCCTCTAGCTTTTCTTCCTCTTGTTCTTGCTAATGGTGTTCGGCCTTAATATTTAATTTTTGCTTATGAATGAATGTTTGAAATGAATTCCTAAGGGTTTAGGGTATTAGAATACTCTTATTCCAACTTTGCCCCTCACCTATTTCCTTTACCTATTTTATTGTAGTTCATTTTAGTTCATTTTCACTTAGGCACGACTACCTCTTAGTTTTATCACAAATCTCAATCCCCTAATCATTTTACATTATTTCATTTAATTTACCTAATTAAATGTTCCAAATAATGTTACTAAAAATATGGAGTGTTACAAACTTTCCTAAAATCTCTTGCCACCACGAATTTCCCAAATTCTGTTTCATCTTGACCTTCCAAAGGCCTTTGTCATCGTGACTTTTCCAAAGTCTACATCATCTTGACCTTCCAAAGGTCTTCGTCATCACGACTTTCCCAAAGTATGCTTCATCCCAGCTTTTTCAAGGTCTTCGGATATGTGATAACTCTTTTAACAACCTCCTAGTTGGCGACACCCCATTTCACAATTGGATTCGGTGTTCCTTTGGATACATATCCCATAAGTACTACCTTCCTGGGGTAGGCTAGATCGTCCAATAGTCCAGGGTACATAGGTGAGTGTCCTCACATACCCTTGCCCTATGAAATCACCTACATCTAAAGTTATTAATGATCCATTCTACATACGAATCGATTCAAAACATCCCATGCCAAATCACATCTCTTCGCCTTGTCGATCATGCCTCTTCGGACTACCCTAGCCCCTAACATACACTTCTCTCCTGAAGTATTCAATCTAATGCTTTGCGTTGTTGAAGTTTGAAACATCTCTATATGCCATCTCATGTCGTAGATTCATCTCATCGCAATACCGAAGTCCTTGTGTAAAAACGTCATGCCTTTGACTCTTCGTTTATCGTCAATCTTCATCGTTTTGTAACCATCGAAAATGAATGTCGAATGATCGAATGAACACATGTACACGAACACTGGAATAACATGTGCACGTCCCCCCAAATCATGATCCCATTGGCCAACAGCAAAAGAGGTCGGTACCGACCATAAAAGATGTCAGTGACAACCACTTTTGGCCAAGCCAATTATTCACCAAGTTGAAGTGGTTTACTTTCCTTTCTTGATCTTATGCCGACTCAAAGTCACTCTCTCATTTCCCCGAAGCAAACACCCTTGTGACTCGAAGCATGGTCACCACCGACCACTTTTTGCCCACCACTGACCACTTTTGATGATCAATTTTTGAGCTACAAAATCAACTCTAAATCACTTTAAACTTGTCGTATAGGCTTCCTAAACCTTTAAGAATAATATATCCAAATTTCATCACATTTCGAGCACTTTCGACGACCATTTATTTTATGACCTCTTTTAGGTGACCACCTTTTCTACTATCAAAACAACTCCAAACCACTTGAAATTTTTTGAGTGGACTCTCCATATCTTCCAACACAACATATCCAGATTTTGTCACATTCTGAGCTTTTTCGATGACCACTTTTGGATGACCACTTTTTTTACTATCAAAACAACCCCAAAGCACTTGAAATTTTCTTAGTAGACTCTCCACATTTTCTAACACAACATATTCAAATTTCGTCACTTTCCGAGCAATTTCGATGACTACTTTTTCGACGACCTCTTTTGGACGACCTCCTTTTCTACTATCTAAACAACTCCAAACCATTTGAAAATCTTTGAGTATATTCTCTACCTCTTCTAGCACAATGTATCCAAAATTCATCGCATTTCGGCAATTTTGGTGTCATTTGCATTGAGCAATGTACCACTTTTCTAACCACACAAAATGACTAGCAAATATATCAAAGTAATCCATAAAAGCATCAAATATCATCATACAACATCCAAGCAATGCATACAATAATCCAAACATGATTTACTAGCCTAAATCGTCCTGTATCTGATTTTGTATAAAATTGTAGTTGTGGTTAGTAAACGGTACAAATCATGTTAAAATACAAATCTATATTCTTGAACCATGTTCTAGGGTGTTATTTATATTAGATCTGAGTTCTCAAACATTTTTTACTTTAATATTTATACTAAAATAACATTTTAACAACATAAGTAAGCACAGTATAGTGAGTGAAGTAGAATCACTCACCTTGGATTAAAGCACACAAATCCCTAAGCAAATCTGATATGGAATAGCAGCTACACAATTTCCAAGCTCCCAAATATCAAATCTACTATCTTATTATGTTATTTTCTCTTAGATCCACTACTTACACTAACTAAATTAGAGAAATAGTGGTTTTTAGCTCTAGTCTGGACTGATGGAGGTTAGCAGTTGATTAGGGAAGAAGAAAAATTACTGATGATGGTTGGATAGAAGGGGTATTAATACAAATCTCATATTGGTTTAATGGGTTGCACAAATCACTCCCTAATTAACCACTAATTTGCTCAAAACTAGTTAGAACTTCAAATAGCCATAACTCTTAAATAGAAAATCCAAATTCTTAATATGACCACTCTACGGAAAGAGAAAACCTCATCACGATCTAATGAAAGTGGTTTAGACCCAAATTCAGAACCTATCAAAAGTTATATGCTCAAATAGATTTTTAAGGTCAAAATTATCCAATAAAAATTCTATAGATGAAAAATGTCACTAGTTAATATTTTCCAAAATTAAAGAGTCATGTTATCTCTCATGAATTTAAAAATAATATTACTTATTTTATGATCCTCCGATACGTAAAATACAGGTCATTACACTCTCCCCCTTTAGGAATTTCACCATCAAAATCTAAGTCAAATATGAAAAGGTCAAATATAGCAACACCGCGTGAAAAGTGAAGAGGATGGGGGTTCTTGTTTAGGCCATGAGCAAAGGAGGAAGATGAGAGCATGTTTTTCTAATTTTGGTGCTAATGGTTGGATCTTTATGCTTTTGGTAATGGTAGGAAGTATTCTTCAATTTGTGAGTGTTTGGGCATGTGTTTGGCTTGGATCTAAGTGAGTTATCTCATTATCTTACAAGTATATATTGTGTATATATGTTGTGTGGTTGAAATATAACGTTAAAGTGACATTAACTAATTAAATTATTAAACTTTGGACCTCACTTGTTTTTGAAAGCAAATGATAACTTTATATTATATGACATCGCTTCTATTACCTCTTAAACATGTGGCATGACCTTGACTTAATGTTTAAATGGTTATTTGGTTTGTGTTGAATTAAAGTACGTTTGGAAGTGTTTGAAGCGAGAATGGTCGCTATAAGTGTACTTCGATATCCCTTGACTTTAACTTGTGTAAAGTGAATATTTATGAACTTAACTCGGGATGAATTGTCTTGGTTGTTCTCTATACATATTTTGGTCTATTGGACAATAGAGAAATGGTTTGGAAAGTTATAGAAACTGTGAACCAAAGTTGTGAAAGTTAGAAGCATCATCTCAAACATCAAACGCGCATCCATGCGATCATAAGTAATCAAATGTCTATCCTAGCATGGGAGATACTAAACTATCCTACATGACATCGTAAGTGAAAGAGAATGCAGTACATGGAAAACCATACCAAATAAAGCGTTCCACATCATCGGTCCCCACACTCTCCTCAATCTTTTTCATACTATTGCCTTTGTTTTCACTTCCACTGAACTTCTACTGACTTCAGCACCTTCCACTTACTTCGCTCATGTTTCAACCTTGATATCACCCAAACTGTATCTGCACTAAGGACTCCAATCAATAGCTATCTCTATGGATGCACTTTGAAAATGCCTATATTCGGTGATTCTCAAAGTTAAATTTGAGAGATATCCTAGGGGTTTATTTGCAATTTTATTAAGTACTATAAGTGTACTTATTACTGAAAAAAATTAGAGTTTAAAAGGTTTTGAAACTGGTCAAACCAAGTGGCTAAAGTTAGAGCAAAAAGATGGTTATAATTACACTTTGTAAATATAGCTTATTTTCGGGGATTTTTATAAATAAATTAGAAGATATCCTTAAGGGTTTCTTTCCATCGTTCTTAAGTACCCTAAGGTGTAAAAAATTCAAGTCTTAAATCATTTGTTAAAGTGGAGAAAACTAGTCGCAAAGTTCGTGCTTGTCTATGTTGTTCTTTAACAAGGACTTTTTAACAACATTTATAAATGTTGTAGTAAGTTGCTTATGGTTTCAAGTGTTTAAAAATGATATTTAAATTTGGTAATTTTCCTTAACCTTTTTAGAGATGTCTTCTAACATATTTTGAATTATTTCAAAGTTGGTTTTTAGGTTTAAATATATTTTTAATATTTAATCATGAAATTTGGAATTAAAGGGGTTTTAAATTATAAAACATGTTTTTACTTTATTTTCATCAAATTGAAAATTAGTTATTTTCGAGTAATATTTAACATAGATATTTAAAACCTATTTATAAATATTTTTAAAGTATTTATATATATATAAAAGTTTTGAAAAAGGAAATTAATTATGCTTAATACTAAAAGCCGACGAAGTAGGCTTATTTATTTGTGAGAGTTAAGATTGATTTTCGAGTAGGGATAGAAGCAATAGTGATCTAATCTACCGACTTCCCTCTTGATCGAGGAATAGTTAAGTAGGAAATGTGTTAATCGTGTTAATTTCTTACTCATTTATAAAAGTTATTAATACTATACTTAACACTAAAGCCGACGAGGTAGACTTTTCTATCTGTGAGATTCAAGAATGAAGTGTCTAGGCAATGCTTTGATATGCAATTAGTGCTATAACTTACCTAGCTTCACTTAGGGTAGTATAAGTTGGAATGTCAGAAAAGGGTTAAATATATGAACTGTGATTTCTATAAGCAATCGTTTTAACTGGGTAGTTGACTTGTAAGCTATCGAACTTAACCAAGTATTAACTTAGATCTTTAACATAATGTTTTTAAAGATAATATGGGTAAAGAATGGTTTTGGGTTTATTGTGACAATGTGTTAATAACATTCATCTTTAAACCTTTTTTTATCATACTTATGAATATAAATAGATCTTTAAAGAATATTTTAAAGATAAGAATAAGTGAAATGGTTTTAGATTTGTAGTGACAATATCTAAGTAACATTAGTCTTAAAACTTTTTGAATGGATTTGTGAAAATACTTAGATCCTTAAAATAGATATTTTGAAGGAATTTATAAGTATGTAATCTTTTGGAAAAAGATAGAAAAAGTAAAGGTTTGATGTAGGAAATCTTGTTAATGATTTATGAATATACTTATACCATTTGCGATAAGTATATGAATACTTTTTGAAGTATTGAAAGAGTACAAATGAATAATAGAGATTGATAAATGAAATTTTATTAGATAAAATAAGCATTACTAATAATCAAGTCCCCTCTTCTAAGGCTCTAATATCCCCACTTTAGTGGCACCTTCTACACAACCCATGGTATCCACTCATAAATCTAAATAAGTTATTCGACCATCTGGTTCTACGATGTCCGAGCCTACCAAATTGAGGTCTAGTAAAGAGGATAATTATGCTCATGCTTCTACAGCAGTTATGGAACCTACTTCAAATTCGCAACTTGCTGCATTGCAAAGAGCTTTCCCCATGTTTTGCTTTGCTCATGTTAAATTTGCATATCTCATGAAGGAATTCCTCTTGATGTAGCTAATAACATTAAGGCATGCATGAACGATGCATACAATCAGTACTATGTATGGAGGAAGTTTGCTCAAGCTTTGCCTGGCATTAACAAAGTTGATCAGTTACTCCTTCAGGAGAAGGAGATTGAGAAAAAGGATAGCGATCAAATTATTGTACAGTATGAAAAAAGAGTTATAGGACACCAAGAAATCCTTCGACACGACAAAAAAGAAGTCATTGAACGAGAGAAAAGACATCAAGGACAATTCAAGATAAAACAAGAGCATCTTGAGGCTACATATCATAGGAGCCTCACACTTTCCACAAAAAAAGAGGCTCTCCAGACCATTGTTGATGGACTAACCCTAAAGATTCTAGGTTTGGAGACCATGCTAGAAGCTGAGAGGAAATAAAAGCATGATGCTCTTACCACGGCCAAAGATTCTGTGAATAAAGTGCTCAATGTCGAATAGGCATAAAGGGATGCAGTAGCCCGAACGGCCAATATTGAAGAAAAATCAAGTCTAAATTTGAGTCACTTTAGTTTGCTTATGTGCAAACGTTGTAAAATTTGGCATATGCTTTGATGATAAATACCCTAGAGTGCTTGCTATGGCCTGGGAAGAGATCCTTAAACAAGAAAGAGAACATTTTAGGGAGGTCAACGGAGAAGAGCTAAAGGTTGACCTCCTAGATGACAAAGATTTAGACGCTCTTGTTGTAGGTCAAGTGATTTTAACTTCCAAAGCTTCTACCTAGGAGCCTCCTGGGGCCTTCCCCAAATCAAACTCTAAGCATTTGGGGGGAAATTTAATTCCTATCCTTAAGGACCCCAAGTAGAGAGTGTTAATATAACGGCGGTTACTTCTAGTGTCATAACTTCTTCCACATCTAGGCTCATTATCTCTGAACCCATGATTCCCTCTTCTAGTACTTCTAAAACTTCAACTGCTATAGTGACATCAATGATAGCGACTTCATCCTTATCTTTAATTCATGTTCAATATAATCCCAAGGAACCCACCTACACACTACCAAAGTCAGCTCCAAAGCTCGTCGCTCTAACGTCCATCAGAGAGGAGAGCCAGATCGGGACTCCTCCTCGACCTCTATCAACTTCTCCCAGAGGTATATCATTAGTATCTTTTATGTTGGAGAAGGCTCAAATGACACCATTAGATGTTTCTAATCTTTATTTTTCTCTCTGTCAAGTTTTAGGTCCGTTAGCATTTACTCGCCTGCCGAATATGATCCTTGCTTCGGCCCTCTAACCTTTAATGACTGAGTTTAACATCATCTCTGCCCCACCATTGATTCTAACCTCTTCAGTCGGGTCCACTTCGGGTCTCAATGCTGAAAAGATTCATGCACTGAATGAAGAGGCAACTAATTATCTTAACATGTCATAGGGCGACGAGGACTTGACTGTCACAAGGGCTAAGGATAACAACTCCAAGCTATCGATGTTGGAGAGGAAGATTTCCCATCTCATAAAGCTTCAAGATATCAAAACGGAGAAGGGTGTTAATGATATTCCTCCTCACTCTCGGTATCCTTGCCAACTCACTCACTCGTCATCCTAACCTCTGCACCTTTAGCAGTTGGCATTCACGCTGAGACTCACAAATCTTTAGGGAGTAACCATAACTGGGATGATGATCCTGAGAGTCATCTACCCATGGGGAAGGAAGTTGCATCAAAGAAAAGGCCATTCTCAACCTCTCCAGAAGGGAAGAAGAAAAGGAAGAGGAATAATGATTAGTATTGTTTTCTCACGTAGCTTTTGTTTTAACCACTTGGTTTTAGCACACGCATATAGGTCTTTATTGTGCGGGTATGGCCCCCTCTTTTTCTTTTGAAAGTTTCAATGTAATTAAAGTTATTTTTATTTGGATATTCGTCTTATTTTACTTTTTGTCTTTATTTCTACGCACCTATATACTTGGATTAATTATGTTTATGATAATCATATCTTAATCTGTGTAATGCTATTATTCACTATAACTCTATATTTATGAATAAGTCTTCACTACTTTTTAATAGTACTACATCATTTAGTTATGTTTATCATTGCCAAAGTCTTTCTTTCTTGGCTAAACAAAATTGTGATGATTCGGCCAACTCCGTGACCAACCTTATTTACCTTTGATCGGGTTCCATTTGACCATAAACAAGTATATATTCACAAAAGTTTTCTGATTCACATCGTTTCCTATTTTCGAGAAAAGGCATTTCGGATATCTATCTCTAGACATCCATCTTTGATCCCTCTTATCTCTGGGCATTGACCAAAAGTATTCATCAACCGTCATCACTTACCATAAGCTGAGTGTGCCTCATCAGGGATTGTAAGTGTGGTTGTACATGTAAAAGGTCCAATTATACTCTAGGTCCTATCTCCAGGACTCAATGTTTTGGATGCCTATCTCCAGGCATCGATCTTAGACCTACTTATCTCTATGCATCGGTTGAAGATCAGATGTGTGGGGAAAATCATTCGATCAACCCCAGTATGATTATACTCCGACAACCGGATCATGGATTAAATGAGCTTATTGGTGCCTGTCTTTGGGTATCAACCTCAGGCCTTACCTATATTCGAGCATTGGTTGAAGATCATTAGCATGGGGGTGAATCGTCAATCAACCCTATTGCAATTATACTCCAGCAACCCGAACATTGATCAAAAGAGTTTATCCATACTATCTTCGATTACCAAGATATATAGGTTTTCAAAACAGAAGATGTTCAATTTTGACGTTATTTGTACGACACAAAGTTGGGCTTTTAAGAATACAGTTCCATCGATCCTAAAATCCAATTCTACTTATAAACACAAGAATGGTAGTAGTGACGCCAAAAATGGCATCAACACCCAATATAATCTAGTAGAGATTAATTGAAGAATGAAATTAAAACAGAGCAAAAATCATAAATGAGCACACTGATTTTTATAGTGGTTCGACAATCTTGGCCTACCTCCACTTTATATTTTTATTGATCTCCCACTTTATTATCATCACAAGAATGTTTGGATCAGCTAGGATCCATTAGTACAAAAGTGAAGAATAAAAATTGCAGAGCCTCGACAGAGAAAGCCGAATCACCTTTATGGAGAATAGCTGCTGTATTTATGGAGAAGACGTGCATGGATTGGGCTGAAATTTTGCAAGAAGAGTCTCTAGATCTGTAGGGGCCCCTGAAAGATCGGTGGCCTAACTTGACATTTTCGAATGATCGGCCAAAGTTTAGCCGATCGTTATTTTTGTCTCTAATTGATGTGTGATCGATAATGTTGGCTCTTCATGATGTAAGGTACTTGCTCTCCAAATTTCATGCAATTTCGACGTACCGTTTATGAGATATCGCATTTTCCTTGAAATTATGGATCGTGCATTGAAATATGCTGATCATTTTTTATGGCTTGACAAAAACGATCGGCCAAACTATAACTGCAACTTTATGACCCACGATCGGTTTTGTGGGCTTTACTCTTCAATATATTGATGCTTTGAAAGTTTCAAGTGCATTGTCTTTGTATATTTTGAGATATTGATCGATCTTCGTCGATTTATGTTGTTTAATGGATCGTTTTAGATCGATCCATATAAATTCTTCATTTGTCCATAACTCGAGCGTACAAATTTCGATTGACTTGAAATTTGAAATGTAACCTTACAAGGCCATGCCAGTTACTCCATGCTGACTGCACCTCAATTGGGTCTCGGTACGAATCCCCGGCCATCGTCTATAATACTGTACGTAATTGATTCCTAAGGCTGTTGACCATCCGTTCCTAGCCAAGTCGATGATATCACGGCCTTTCCAAAAGGAGGGATAACATTTGCCCCCCAAAGTACGTCTTGTATCATACATGGCGTGCTTTGAATCGTCGTAAGCTTGAATTGTCTTAAAAGAAAACCATCTGGTTCATCAAATAGTCGCTGCCCTTTCACGGGTTATTTTCTTGTCAAAGGTCATAGTTTCCTTATTTGTCATGATGATTGCTCGATTCCAACAGTATAAATTCAGGATTGTATCCTATCAGTTGCTATTTATGTTCAGTTCTACATGGCTAGTAGCTTTGGCTATCTAATCCAGTCTTCTCTCTAATAACTCCAGATGAAAATTCAATTTCTGTCGGTTTCAAGAAATCGACTTTTTAGAATATATATATATATATACATGCACGTTTAGGTGCACGTTCTTGTCATTGGCTCCCGGATGCGTTTGTACGCTCACGAGTCATCACCAATTTCTTATAGTTTAATTGGAATTGGGTTGCAATTCCTTGTTTATATTTTTTTGTGAAATAGGGGTTGTAATCAGCCTCTCGATGAGAGGGGACTTCAAGTTCTACAGGGATGACGACTCGAAGCCGTAAGCAAGGGTGAATGGGGTATGACCAGTTGCGGACTAATGGGTGGTTTTGTAAGCCCATAATGCTGTTGGAAGTTCATCCACTCATTTACCTCTAGCCTTTTCCAAACGTTTCTTCAGATTGGACTTTATGATTTTGTTCCCAGCTTCAACCTGTCCATTTGCTTGAGGGCGAGCAACTACCGCAAATCTCTTTTCAGTATGATGCCGACGGTAGAAGTCTTTAAATTCAGTGCTATCGAATTGGGTTCCATTATTAGTTTTAATGGTTTGTGGAAGGCCAAAACGACAAATGATATTCCAGACAATGAAGTTGATTTCTTTCTTTGTCATGATCGTGGCCAAAGGTTCGGCTTCAGCCCATTTGATGATGTAATCCACTGCTACAATGGCGTACTTCGCTCCTCTTTATAAATTGGTAAGGAACCGATAATGTCAATACCCCAAGTGACAAACGGCCATGGATTGACCATTTGAGTAATTTCTGTAGGCAGGGCTCTTGGAATTTCTATAAAAATCTAGCACTTGTCACATTGTCTAGTGTGATCCGCTGCTTCTCCATTGACAGTCGATAAGTAATACCCATAGCGGGGTATTTCCTTTGTCAGGGTTTTCCCCCAAGTGTGATCGCATTCTCCTTCATGGATTTCTCTAGAGACTTGTTTTATTTCTTCATGTGCGATACATCGAAGCAGGGGAATGGAGAAACCTTTTCTATACATGACTCCTTCTTGGATGATGTTGCGTGAAGCTTTGTGGAAGACTTGTCATTTTTTATTCCTCCATTCAGGAAGAATTCCCCATCGTAGATAATCTTTGATAAGAGTCATCCATGACTCCTCTTTTAGCTTCGTCTCTAAGATCTTGTCAATCTCCATCTATCAATGCTTGGAATGTTCAGTACTTCAACCGGGACAAATCTATTTCCTGCGCATCCCCAGAACTGGCCAGCTTGGCCAATGACTCGGCCTTTTCATTTTGTTCTCTGAAGATGTGTGTAATGGTGTAATACTCGAAGTTGACCAGTAGCTCTTGGAACCGGCCGAGACAAGGAGCAAGTTGCTGCCCCCTAGCCTGATAATCTCCCCTAACTTGGCATACCAGTAACCGGGAATCACAAAAGAATTATAAAGTTTTCACTCCTAGTTTTCTGGCAAGCTTGAGCCCAACAATCAGAACTTCATATTCGACTTTGTTATTTGTTGCAGGGATGTCGAGTTTCAGGGCATAGTAGATGGATCGTTCCTCAGAAATCATTAACATGACTCTGGTGCTAGATCATTAATCGTTGGATGCTTCATTTATGTACATTTTCCATCGGTTGGTCGGTTCTCCACTACTCTCTCTGGAGAGTCGTCATGCACAGTGAATTCAGCTATGAAGTCTGCCAATGTCTGTCCTCGGATAGCTCTATGAAGGAGATAAGTGATATCAAATTGGCTTAGTTCGATATTCCATTTGAGTAGTCTTCCAGATGTCTCAGGTCGTTGTATGACCTGTCGTAACGGCTGGTCGGCATAGATGTTAATGGGGTGAGCCTGAAAGTAAGAGCGGAGCTTTCATGATGAAATCAACAGGCATTACGTGAGCTTTTGTAGCTTCAGTTAGCTTTCTCTTAGTACCTATCAATGCTTGGTTACATAATATATTGGTCTTTGGATCCGGTTCTCCTCGCATAGCATTGCGACGCTTATGGCGTGTACCAATATGGCTAAATTGATGTATAAATATTTATGATCCACTGGCTTTGACAAGATGGGAGGTCTCTTTAAGTGGTTCACCAAAGCTTGGAATGCATCTTTACAATCCTATGTCCATTTGAAATTCCTTTTTCATCTCCCGATTAGGTTGAAGAAGAGAGTACACTTGTCGATGGCCCTGGAGATGAATCGACTTCGGGCGATGACCTTCCCATTTAGACTCTATACCTACTTGATTGTCTTCGGTACCTAGATGTCTTTGATTGCCTGAATCTTCTTATGGTTGGCTTTGATTCTACGAGAGTTGAACATTAAACCCAAGAACTTCCCTGACGCAATGCCGAAAGAGCATATCAAGGGACTGAGCTTCATTCCATATCTTCAAATAAAATTGAACATCTCCTCTAAGTCATCGATGTGCTCGTTTGAACATCAAGACTTCACGAGCATATCATCCACATATACTTCCATCGATCGCTTGACCTGGTCTTTGAACATCTTGTAGACCAGTCTCTGGCAAGTAGCTTCAGCATTATTTAGTTCAAATGGCATCACAACATAATTATATTACCCTAGATTGGTACTAAAGTTGGTGTGCCCCGGGTCGAGGACGTGCATCAGGGTCTAGTTGCCTCCTAAGTACACATCCATAAATGAAAGCAGTTAATATCCAGCAGTTGAGTCTACCAGCTGGTCGATCCTCGAAAGTGGAAAGTTGTCTTTCGGGTATGCCTTGTTCAGGTAAGAGTAGTCGATGTATGTCTACCACTTTCCACTATGGGCAGAGGGTGTCGTGGGTAAACCTGTTGTTTTTGAGTTTATCCACTTCCACTTTAAGTGCATCAGATCTCATCGGATCCATGACACGTTGCTTTTGTCTCACCAGAGCATGCCTCGGGGCGATATTCAATGCATGGCTTGCGATGGTCGGTGAGGTCACATGCATGTCAGAATCGGTCCAAGCGAACACATCAAGATTCACTCAGAGAAATCCAGCAAATTCCTTCATCATCGTGCACTGAGCTATGATCTGATCTTCGGTACCCGTGATGGGTCGCAATGGCTGACTATAATGTCGATTGTCAGCTCAGCGGGTGCAGCTTTGATTCCTTGAGTTCAAACGTAACTATTTCACATAACAATCAACGTGAAATTTGGTTAGGATGTTCAATGATGATTGTTACTCCAGTCGAATCCCCGAGTCCTGTCATGAGATACTGAGTCTGATAGTGAAGGGCTCTAAGTGCTTTGAGCAATTATTTACAAATGGCCGAAGATCAGGCTTAGAAGCACGTTGAAGCAAAAGTTGAGTAGGGGTTAGCCTAGAGTTGCATGCAGCTGCATAGCTAGTTGTTGCTTCGAGTTTGAATCTGCTTGTGTATTCCAGTAAGGTGCTTTCCATTCAATGTACTCGCGATATGTTGCTCGTCGTTCAGGTTAGTCAGTTGCCCATGATCTTGGTTATCGATTTGACAATTCTATCTCTAGTCATCCTTTCGGTTGTAGCCTCGAGTCATCGTAAACACCAAGTTTGAGTCACAGTATTGAGCTACCGTAGTCAGTCTTTGGATGATCACACTTCTGCTCCCAGTCTCGGGTTGATAAATGTACTGCATGGACGGTCGAGTCTCGTCCTAGTTATGTTTATACTCCCACCTAAGCTCTAAAGATATAGAATTGATCGATGAATGGTCGGTTCACATTCATCTTGTTTCTCGCTTGTGCCCCCAAGTCTGGGGCATACATCGATAAGTAGGAAGGCAAGCCATGTCCACTTTAGCTTTACACTCTTTCCCATTGAATCGGGGGATCAGGTTAGCTGATGGAAGGCTGAGTCTCGCCTATCCTGGATTTTATTCTGGTTTTTCCTTCCAAGGGGAATATTTCGATGCTCCGTTTGATTTCGAGCATGAGTTGGGTACATGATGGTCAACCACGTCCACTGTGATTCATATTCTCTAATCAGATCTAGAGGTAAAGTTGGCTCAGGTGCGGTCGGGCCATGCTCATCCAGTTTCATACTCCTCCTTACGGGTCGAAGGAGGGTGTTGGAGAATTAATGATCAAAACTTTGTGGTTTATTCTCCTATCCGCACTCTGGTGATCATAGTTTTTCAAAAGACTTCCGGGTTACATCTGTTTGTGTTTGGTGTGGATCAATATTGACCGTCGACCCAATGGCACAATATTGTCAATTGCTTGTAGCTTCGGACGTCATTCTAATTAGTTTTGTATTAAGGCCTCCTTGCAGTCGTTGTCTTAAGTCGTAAAGAACACTAAGCCGGAGCTATAGTAAGCTTTCGTATTCACCTTTTAGTGATTTGTACTCCTGCCCCAGTCTTGGGTTAATGGAGTTAGTTCATGGATGGTCGAGTTCCATCAGTAGTGAGTTTATACTCCTCCCGTAGGTTTTAAGCCGGAGTTTGTGGAATAGAGAACGGTCGAACTCCACTCATCTATTCATTCATGTTTGTATCCACACTCCAGGGACAATATTTAGTTGATGGGTGGTCGAATCGCACACAATTTATATTTATACTCCAGTCCATGCTCTGGGGACCAGAGTTGGTCAATGGGTGATCAGTCACACCAGTTTGATGTTTATACTATAGTCCACGCTTTGGGGACTAGAGTTGGTCGATAGTTGGTCAGTCTCACCCGTTTGATGTTTATACTCCGGGACCCGGGTTGGTCGATGGGTGGTCAGTCAAACCTGTTTGATGTTTATACTCCAGTCCACGCTCTGGGGACCAGAGTTGGTTGATGGGTGGTCAGTCACACCCGTTTGATGTTTACACTCCAGTCCGCACTCTGGGGACCAGAGTTGGTCAATGGGTGGTCAATCACAACCATTTGATGTTTATACTCCAGTCTGTGCTCCGGGGACTTAGAGTTATCTCGTGGATGGTCGGTTCACACCCGATTTATGTTTCTACTCCAGTCTGCGCTTCGGGGACGTAGAGTTATCTTATGGGCGGTCGGTTCACACCCGATTTATGTTTATACTCTAGTTCGCGCTTCAGGGACTTAAAGTTATCTCGTGGGCGGTCGGTTCACACCCAATTTATGTTTATACTTCAACCCACACTCTGGGGACCAGAGTTCGTCAATGGATGGTCAGTCACACCCATTTTTAATTTATACTCCATCTACCAAGTTGGGATAAGATTTATTGAATGAATGGTCGAATCACGTTCATTCATGGAATGGAATTCTACCCCCGGTATAAAGGAAAGAACTTGGCAAGTGAGTCGATCGATTCGTATCTGTTTGGTGGTTGTAGCTCCTCTTCTCAAGCTAAGGAAGGGAGTAGGCGATGGATTGTCGGTTCACATCCATGCTTGGGTTGGATGGTCAGGTCACATCCACCTCAAGGTGCGGCCGTGTTCACGTGTTGTGGGCGGTGGTTGATGAGTAGGCAATCAGTCACACCTACTTTAAGTCGAGCTTCCAAACTGCCCTCTGTGTTCAAGGCAGGAGTTAATGTGTGGACGATCGAATCGCGTCCACTTTAGTTGGACCTCAGTCATGCGGAGCTTCGGAGAGGCATAATTATCTTGGCGAACTTCAAGTATGAGCTGGGGAGTGGATGGTTAGGTTGCATCCACTCCAAGTCTTTCTTTAGTCTCCAAGTTAGGCGTGGAAGTTAATGAATAGACGATTGGTCGTGTCCACTTTTTACCGGATCCTGACCTTATCGTGCTTATCCATTTCGAGTCCTTGGCCCTAAGTCAGGAGCATATGGTAGCTGATGAGCGGTTGAATCATGGTTATCTTGATGAAACTCCAAAGGTCCGATCATGGTCCGCGGAGATTGGTTGGCGCCCAACTCTAAGTACTTGGTCACCTGCATCGTTTGGAAGTAGTTTAGTTCAAGTTGGTCGTAGTTCATAGCACAACTGAAATAGAAATAGAAATAATTCAAAGAAGATCAGAATAAATCTTATTGATAAGTGAAGCAATGCCGTATGCTCGCTACTCCACTTTGTCTAAGCCCTTCTCGGTTGGAAGTCGACCATGGATGGTCCAATTAATAATCAAAGTTCTTTATTAATAAGGGTCGGATGTTCCCTGCCTACTATTCCATAGGGCTTGTGCATATTATCGAAACTTTCCTTTCCAAATCAGCTTTCTGATCACTTCTCAGAGGTGTTTTCAATTGCCAATGTTAGGACCGTGTGTATCTTGGAATATACAACATTCCTCGGGTTTCCTTTGGGCTTCAGTGGACTCTCTCGAGACTGGTTTTTAGTATTGCTCTGAGTCGTGAGTCTCCAAGTAGATGTTATCAATTGAGTCGTTCAAAGGAGTATATATGAGTCGAATTTTGAGATTCTAGGTCGTCTCCTAGAATTTGAGTCCTCATCTAAGGCCTCAATTCTGCCTTCGCTTTGACTTCCTTCAGCCAACGGACTTGCATCGTTCTTCTATCTAGTATGACTTGCCTCATCCTTGTGTAGGCACTAGTTCGCTTTGTAATAGAAGCGATCCAAGGTCGAAGGAGGCTCTCCAGCCAACCAGTCGCCGAAATCCAACTTGGGGTGGATTCCCCTTATCAATGCCATTAGTTTAGTATCCTCGCTGGGATTGCTCGCTTTAGCGACGATAACGAAAGTCTTTGAGTGGCTCACCTAGCATCTAGATAAATTGGATAATGACATCACATCCTTGGTGTGAGTCGCATGCATTCTGAACTGCTCGACAATCTTCTGATCCAATTGATTGAATGAGGAGATGGATTTGGGTGATAATCGTATAAATCTCATGATTGATACACCTTCGAGGAATATAGGAAAGCGTCTACATTCGATGGCATATATCGCTCTAGCAGAATTCATATGCCACTCGAATTTCATGAGATGTAGTCCAGGGTCGGTTTCCCTGAGTAAACCGATATGATTGGTACAATGAATCTCCTCAGATATTCTACACACCGAGCGGCTTCAATGAATAGCCTTCGACTGGGAGAGATGCTTCAGTCATCGTCAATCCGGTTCGTTTTTAAGTTATAGCTACTTGTTATGCTTGTGAATGATGTATGCATGCCCAAGATATGAGCAAAGCAAGTTGGACTAGTATTGATGGATTAGTGGTAAGTTACTTGGAGTCGGACCCGAGAAAATCTACTATTTGCTTGAAGTCGGCAATTGGTTTGCTTGGGGTCACTGAATTCAAAGTGCTGGGTTAGTGAAGAATGGTGCTTGGAATCATCTTGGCATATGCTTGGAGAAATCTTGGTTTTACCCAGGTTTGTCTTTGGGCCAAAGTTTCTTTGGTCTAATTAAAGTCACTCCACATATCTTCTCTAACCTTTGGGAGTATTGTTTGAGTAGCAGTTGCATGTCTATTCCTTGGTTGCAATTCAGAAGCTGCCACTTGATCCTCTATGCATCCGTCAGTCACAGGACACAAGGGAAGTGGATAGAATGCACCATCCTTAAGTTGACCTCCTTGATGACAATGATTTAGATGCTCTTGTTATACGTAAAGTGATTTTAACTTCCAAATCTTTTACCTAGGAGCCTCCTGGGGCCTTCCCCAAATCAAACTCTAAGCATTTGGGGAAATTTTAATACCCATTCTTAGGGACCCCAAGTAGAGAGTGTTAATATAACAGTGGTTACTTCTAGTGTCGTAACTTCTTCCACATCTAGGCTCATTATCTCTGAACCTGTGATCCCCTCTTCTAGTACTCCTAAAATTTCAACTGCTATAGTGACATTAGTGGCAGCGACTTCATCCTTATCTTTAATTCATGTTCAATATAATCCCAAGGAACCCAATTACACACTACCAAAGTCAGCTCCAAAGCTCGTCGCTCTAACGTCTATCATAGAGGAGAGCCAGATCGGGACTCCTCCTCAACCTCTATCCACTTCTCCCAAAGGTATATCATTAGTTTCTTTTATGTTGGAGAAGTCTCAAATGACACCCATAGATGTTTCTAATCTTTAATTTTCTCTCTGTCAAGTTTTAGGTCAGTTAGCATTTGCTCGCCTGCCGAATATGATCCTTGCTTCGGCCCTCTAAGCTTTAATGACTGAGTTTAACATCGTCTCTGCCCCACCATTGATTCTAACCTCTTCAGTCGGGTCCACTTCGGGTCTCGACGCCGAAAAGATTCATGCACTGAATGAAGAGGCAACTAATTATCCTGACATGACATAGGGCGATGAGGACTTGACTATCACAAGGGCTAAGGATAACAACTCCAAGCTATCGATGTTGGAGACGCAGATTTCCCATCTCATAAAGCTTCAAGATATCAAAAAGGAGAAGGGTGTTGATGATATTCCTCCCCCACTCTCGGTATCCTTGCCAACTCACTCACTCATCGTCCTAACCTCTGCACCTTTAGCGGCTGGCATTCATGTAGAGACTCATATATCTTTAGGGAGTAACTATAATTGGGATGACGATCCTGAGAGTCATCTATCCATGGGAAAGGAAGCTGCATCAAAGAAAAGGCCATTCTCAACCTCTCTAGAAGGGAAGAAGAAAAGGAAGAGGAATGATGATTAGATATTGTTTTCCGCATAGCTTTTGTTTTAACTATTTTGTTTTAGCACATGCACATAGATCTTTGTTGTGCGGATACGACCCCCTCTCTTGCTTTTGAAAGTTTAAATGTAATTAAAGTTGTTTTTATTTGGATATTTATCTTATTTTACTTTTTTGTCTTTATTTCTACGCACCTATATACTTGGATTAATTATGTTTATGATAATCATATCTTAATCTATGTAATGTTATTATTCACTGTTTGTACCAAAAATGGGAACAACACTCTTCGGGAATTATTTGAAGAGATAAAATGAAGAATGTAAATTTAAAACAGAGGTTATCTAACAAAAACTCCAACAAACAGAAATGTAAAATGCACAGACAAGCAATTTAGAGTGGTTCAGCGTAACGCCTACGTCCACTATGAAGTTTTGATGATTTTATTGATGCTCTTTCAATGATTACAAGCGATTACAACAAACAACAGCGGATTACAGATTAGAATTCGAAATTGACAGTAAAGGTTGGGTGCAAATCTTAATCCGGCAGAGTCTGGACGCTTCAGAGAAAAAAGATCCTTTTTCTGTTGGCTCTGGGACTCTATTTATAGGCGTAGGAGGTCTAGATCGCGCTCAAATCTCGGAAGACTTTCCCAGGCACGTGAGTGGGCCCACGCGCCCAACCTCAGAAAGTTTCGAGTCGATCTGTGATCGATACGAAGTCATTTCGTATCGATCAAGATGATCTTCAATTGAGCTCAAATTTGGTGGGGACGACCCTCAGCACGTATGCAACCTTCCCTGAAAATTTCATCAGATTTGGATCAGTGAATTGCGAGATACGGTCGATGCGAAGTGAGATCCCTCGCAGGTTGTTTGGCTCGTCTCCACAGCTTCGACTCCATCCCTTCGTGTCGATGACTGCACGTGTTCACGAGATGATGTGGCGCGCGCGCTTCGCTTCGATCCGGCCTTTACTCTGCATTGACCGTTTCGACTCCATATACTTCGCCTCGTTTGGTTCGATGAATGGCATGTCATCCCAGTTTATTGACTCGTTGAACATGAAGTGGTCGTCGACTGATGGTTGCGATACACGTCACCTGTTGATGGATACGAGTCTATATCGATGCGAACTCGATGGGTTCGAATGAAGGAGATCCGATCGATGCGAAGCAGACGTTGGCTGATGGATACGAAGCGCTTCAACTGCTGATGTGTATGAAGTCCATCGATACGAGCTCGATGGATTCGAAGCTAACCGAGTCGAACCTGGGTACTTTGATGGATTCGAAGCTGATTGGTACGAACCTTGATTGATCCGAACTAGGGCTTCGGTGATGGATACGAAACCACCCAGAGTGATGGATACGAAATCTCCCAAAGTGATGGATACGAAATCTGGGCCCTTCCCTTCAATTCGAATCATTCATATCCTGAGTGTATGAACCCGGATTGGCTTGAAACTTGGAACGTTGGCTTCCTTTGTTCTACTAGCCACGTCTCATCAATTGTAGCTTGATTTGGACTCGGACAAAATTCATCGATATCCACGATAAGGATATTTGGAATCCAATCAATTCTTTGGTGTCCTGGTCTTGCCAAAAGGTGGGATAACATTTGCCCCCCAAAGTACGTCTTGTGAAAACATGACGTGCTTTGAAAAGCCACAAGTTTGCGAGTCGTCATCAACATTTGTCGTCATTGAACCTCGCATTGATCCCTTCTCGAACTGATTTGAAACTTGAGTTGAAACGATGTCTAATGACCGCCTTTTACCATTTTCTTGTATTGATCCCCACATGAATCGATGTTAAATGTTGGAAAACCTTTCTTCGTATCGATGCGGGCTGACTCGAGGGATACGAAATGATTATTCGTATTGATGGATTATAACAGGTATGAATTCTGTGATCGTATCGATAAGCCTGCTTCGCTGAGAACGCGTGCTTCGAATCGATGGGGTCCATTATCTTCAGGTGGCTTCTTCGTGCATCTCGAATCGAGGAAGTTTGGTGGGTTCGACACGGACCTTCGCTTTGAAGCGCCATTTGACTGGTTGCGACCGGTCAGGTTGACTGGGAGTCGAATCGACTCGGTTCCACCCTGGACTCCATATAAATACCTGGGACTTAGCCCATTTTTCACTTTTTCACTTTTTGTTTTTATTGTTGCCTTTAGCCTCTTGCGATCGATTTGGGAAGAGATAACAACTCCACACTTTCGACTCGATCAAACTCGTTCCTCCAGATCTTCGAATCCAAGCTCCAAATTAGGTAGGCAACTACGAATCTAAATGACGAAGTTGCCACGGATCCGCTCTCTCTTCATCAATCTGTCATTCTGGCAACTGGTAAAACCAGATCTGGCTCGAAGCTACGATGGCCATGGCTATTTACACAGATTGGAGAAGAAAGGACGGAGAGGGCGATTTTGAATCGATATGGGGGTTATTTTTGAATTGGTGAGAGCGATGAGATTTTTCCTGAATTTCGCATCGATTCTTGGAGTGAACTGGTGTCAATGCAGTTCGAACCAATGGCTCAGGCGGTTGATCGTACCGATACGAAATGGTTGATACGAATGAATGAGTTATACGAACCCCTTAGCTTCGGATCGACGCAAACTTTGCGTCTACGATCGATACGAAAACCGTCGATTCTAGCGTCATCGATGTCAACCTAAAACTTCTCTGATCGGTACGAACCAAGCAACCAAGGACCGATGCGAAGTTATCTCATTCTGATCGATACGAACTCAGCCCCTCATAATCGACTCGAAATGTGCTTACTGGTATCGATTCGAACTGATACATTGATGGGTTCGAACGAACTCCATCTGACCGATTCGAACTGACATCATGATGGAGTTGAATGAACTCCATTCTTTATCATAATTCTAATGAGCCTCACTTTTGCATACCTTGACCTTCGATTCCGACGAGCTTCTACCTTGCGTAATTGAACTTGACCACAGGACTACCTATTTGACCGCCTTTTGAAGCTCGTCGACGGAACTGTAACCTAACGAATATATAACGGACTTACACTTGAATCAACCATCTAACATCCGGATTTTGTGGTCATGACGGTCAGCGATGACGGTCACTTCCAGGCTGACTTTCAAAGTTTTGCCGTTTACACATTTCGGCTTATTTCACAGAATTTGCTCAAGTCACGCACGACATTTGCACTGCACAACACACACTTTACATGGGGGAATGCACGGGCTTTTTATCATCTAATGATGGTTTCTTGTGAGTTAGCTAGTTATGGAACCATCAAGTTCGCAGTAGCAAGAAACTCAGAAATCTTATCCCTCCCAGACTTGAGATTCCGGACATCGAGGCCGAAGCTATTGGTCCAGCTCCGGATGAGTTGCCCGATGCGTCCTTCATTAATAGTCCACCTGACTCTGTCCCGTCCAATATCTCTGAAGATATGCTAGGGAGAATATGCTTGAGGCATGGCTTATCGTTGGACGATGTAATGTTGCCTGGACCGGACGACAGACCACACAATCCCCCGGAGGGGTATACTGCCTTTAATCGACATGCATGCGCAGCCGGTACACTTCCTCCGTTCAACGATTATATAAGAGAAGTGTTGGCTTACCTGGATATTGCTCCGTCTCAGCTACATCCGAATGGATATGCATCACTCAATGGCTTGTTCATCGCATTTATGGAATACCTCTACTGACCTCCCCGCCCGACCGAGATAAGATACCTCTTCAACTTCAAAAGTCGAACTGATAGCCCATCTTTTACATTCTTGGAGTCTGTAAGAAACTGCCAAGTTGTCATGGGGTCGTGGACTAGGCTGAGCTACTTCAAGTCAGAGTGGTTCTATGTCCGATGTCCTCCGGTGTTTGCCAGAAGATGGCTGTTCAGACGTGAGTATTGTCTTTTTCCAAGTAATCGACAGGGCAATTTTTGAATGAAACTAAACTCATATCTCCTACTCCTTTTCTTTCAGCTATAATCCAGCGACCTAAAGGTGGCTATTATAAAGAGATAGTTCGGGTCCTTCAAGAGATTCCTAGTGAAGAAAGGAATATTGAATTGCTGCTGACGGACCGGAATCTCAGAGTTCTTGGGTTGATTGGGCGGAGGCAGAGCATAAGGCTCGATGCCGCATTAAAGACTATCTCCGGAGAAAAGGTCAAGCGGAAGAAACCCAGGGTTGTGATAATTGAGGAACCCGATTCCGAGAGAACTCATACCGACGAGGAACCGTTGGTCGGACCTACTAATGCAATCCCGGATACTGATGAAAAAAGAAAAGGCAAAGCAGTGGCCTCCAAACAGCCTAAATCCGGGAGGCGGAAGTCGGTGGTTTTACACCGCCCCCTGTCAGGAGTTAGAATTGCGGAGGCACCCTCCCTGCAAGCTGAAAATCAATTCGAAGGGCTCGCTGACCCTCCAATCCCGGACATCGAGCCTGAGCAACACGACGTTGAATTGGGTGGACCGCGACATACCTTCGATGTTAGCGAGTCTATTCCTGCCAGTGCGATTGACACTTCTGGTTGGTCCGGGGGGTTACACATTCACACACTCTTCACGGCACAACACATTTTCCTAACCATAAACAACATATTGTAAACGGCTACTGATTTTCCGTGGTTTGCTTTTCAAGTACAATGTCTGGACAAAGTTCTGTGCTTGGTAGTTTGCGCAACAAGCGTCGTTATCATGAGCCACACAGGAGAGAGGGCGAGAGGGATTATGACTCAGGACACTCTGGTCAGGAGAAGTCTGACAGAGACAGGGGGTACGTTCACCGATCCCGATCTCGCTCTCCTCCTCCCAGGACGTCCGCACCTCCTACGGTAGCAGTTGCTCGTCCTCCTGAAATTTCACGGCCTAGGCCACCTTCTCAAGCTTCGAGGCTCGATCCTCCGCGCAGGACTAAAATAGCCACCTCTTTAGCTACCACACCGGTCCCGACTGATGCGTCCAGTGAAGGAGCGCTTAAATTGGCACAGATGAGGAAGGAATTTCCCGACATCTGCTTTGATGGTTATGTCTTCCCTCCGCACTTGAGGAGAATTCCGCCAACCGCTGAAACCACTATCCATGATTATGTTGCGAACATCTTCTTCCAGTACAGGGAGTGGGCACGGGCCATGAGGAAAGCGTCCAAAGTGGCATTCGATCGGGGCGTCGCCATTGAGAAGCTTGAGAAGGAGTTGGGTCACAATGACCGAATCATAAAAGCGCTCAACGCGGAGGCTGAGTCTTCCCGTAAATCTGAAATGGAGGCCCTAAAAAAGGTTGACGAAGTAAACTCTGCCATGACCAGAATGAAGAAAGAGCATTATACCGCCATCGAGGACATGGGTCATAGGAACACCACCATTACCGCCGAGAGGGATGCCGCTCTTAAGGAGCTTAATGAGATGAAATCAAAGTTCTCCGAGATGGCGAAGGAGAAAGATGCAGCTAATGTCTCTGCGCAGGAGGCCTATGATCAGGCGGTGACGCTCCGAAAGGATAAGGAAGCGGCTATGCAACAAGCTCGCGAAGCTGAAGCTGGGGTTGACAAGAAGGTACGGCAGGCGGAGGCCAGGATTGAGGCTGAGGTAGAAGAGCTACTCGTCACTTACAATGCCAATGTGCTAAGGCACCGAGATCTGACATGGCTCGACGACTATCCAACACATCTCTATAACGCCTGGAATACGGTGGTTGAGGAGGAGAAATCTGGACATCCCGATAAAGGCATCGATGAGTTTGAGGTGGAGAACCGCATTCTTAATGATGACGAAAAGAAAGTTCTCCATGGCTCCATGATTTCTCACGAGGAGGAGAGGCTTGGCGCCCGATCTCAGGAAATTGGGGAAAGCTCTGGTGCTGAGCACCGTATCACAAGTTCTGAGATTGTCGTGTCATCTCAATCTGAGCCAACTACGACGATCGACTCCCAGCCTATACCGGCCTATGATCCAGATCGACCACATTTATCTCCTATTAAGGAGCATTCCTCCGAAGCCGTTAAAACGACCCTGACCCAAACTGAGGAAGGTACTCTGAACTAATCCCTTGTTCATTTGGGGTGAAGAATGTGTATGGAAGTGTATACTAACAGACGTTTCCTTTCTTTGACCAGTGATTGGAGTTGCACCGGCGGCGCCTTCCGTAGCCCAGGAATCATGTCAAATGTCAGAGGCCATCATTTCTGAGGCAACTTCTGTTGTGACAACAGTGCCGGTGGAAGTAACACAGGGGAGCTCACTCTCTTTCGATGAACAGATGATAAACGAGCTCCTTGGCCGACAGAGTGACCCCTTTGCAGATCTATCATTCAGCCTTGGCGGATTCTCGTCCACTTCTGATATTTCAACCCAGGCTGTCACAGCACATGGTGAGGCCAGAGCGCAGCGAGAAGCAAGGATGTTGGCCGAAATCAATGCTGAGATGGCGGCAGCTGCGCATGGTGGCAGCGCGGATGGCGGAGCAGCGGCACATTGTCCCACCCCTCTTATGATTGTATCTCCTGGGGGCACGCTTACTGACACTAGTGCGTCGGTCCCGCCTCCGGCTACGGATTCTGTTCCTCCAACTCCTCCTGCGGGAAGCATTCCCATAGAGTCCAGCTCGGACGAGGACGTCGACATCATGCCTTCATCCGAGGGGAGCCTGCCTAGGGAGAAAAGTTCTAAACGAAAGAGTACTGGCGGCTCCAGTAGCTCCTCGAGGAAGAAGAAGTTGAGGAAGCAGAAAGATTAGACACTCTTTTTAGGCATACTTTCCTCTTTTGGTAGTCAGGGATTTTGTTACTTTTTCTTTTTTCCCTTTTGTAGGCCGTGTTTAGATGCGGGTTCGGCCCCTGCTAGTAGTAATATTTTGGAAAGGCTCGTGTATGAACCATTGCTTTTGATTTAGTTGAAATAAAATTTTGTCTTCTAGTTTCGGCTTATGTTCCTTTCATGCTTGAATACTGCAGTGTTCGAACTTCTGTCCGGTGTACTTGCATTATTTTTATGTTCAAGCATAGCTTGTTTTATCTGCCAAATCTGCCCCCAAGTTCCGGGGTTAAGTTATGATGATCAGCTTGTGATCGCATTGAGGGAGGATCGAACAAGCGGGCTACACTTACTTCCTCCTGAATAATGTCATCCACACTCTGGGGATTCAAGTCATCTCATGAACGGTTGTTCACGTTCCGGGGACTTTAAGATTGACGTTAGTACTTCGACTCATATTCTGGGGAATTTGAGTTAGCGTTCACACTCTGACTCGCGCTTCGGGAGTTCGAAGTGGACTGATTATACTTCGCTTCGCATGCTGGGAAAACAAAGTTGGCTGTTTATTCTCCGTTTCACACTCTGAATACGGAGCCGAATGTTTTTTCTCCGTTTCACACTCTGGGAATACGGAGTCGAATGTTTATACTCCGTTTCGCACTCTGGGAATACGGAGTCAAATGTTTATACTCCGTCTCGCACTCTGGGAGTACGGAGTTGAATGTTTATACTCCGTTTCGCACTCTGGGAATACGGAGTTAAATGTTTATACTCCGTCTCGCACTCTGGGAGTACGGAGTTGAATGTTTATACTCCGTCTCGCACTCTGGGAATACGGAGTTGAATGTTTATACTCCGTTTCGCACTCTGGGAATACGGAGTTAAATGTTTATACTCCGTCTCGCACTCTGGGAGTACGGAGTTGAATGTTTATACTCTGTTTCGCACTCTGGGAATACGGAGTCAAATGTTTATACTCCGTCTAACACTCTGGGAGTACGGAGTTGAATGTTTATACTCCGTCTCGCACTCTAGGAATACGGAGTTGAATGTTTATACTCCGTTTCGCACTCTGGGAATACGGAGTCAAATGTTTATACTCCGTCTCGCACTCTGGGAGTACGGAGTTGAATGTTTATACTCCGTCTCGCACTCTGGGAATACGGAGTTGAATGTTTATACTCCGTTTCGCACTCTGGGAATACAGAGTTGAATGTTTATACTCCGGTTCGCACTCTGGGAATACGGAGTCAAATGTTTATACTCCGTCTCGCACTCTGGGAGTACGGAGTTGGATATAGGATTGTCGTGTGTCAATCCTATCGATATTGGTGTAATGGCTTGCCCCCGAGCTCGGGTTTCACTTAGCGAGTGGCCGGTCGTATCACAGCCACTCTCCATTTGAATAAGTCCCATTGCGTGATGGGATTAGCTCTTCGTGCATCGTGATGTCGTATATCGTACTTAATGAATCACAGCTCTGGCTCGAAGAGATGGCATTTTATTGCTGAAATAAGAAAATGTGGCAAAAGTCAGCCGCCTTATTACAAAATTCAAATTTCGAAATGCAGAAACAAATTGCTAAATAGAATGAAATAAATAAAGCCTGTCATGTGTAATAGCGACGGAGACTTTCGCTGTTCCAGGCCCTTGGCAAATCGTGACCGTCAACGGTCGATAGCTTGAATGTGCCATCTCCGAGTCTTTGTGTAATCACATATGGTCCTCCCCAGTTTGGCTTCATGTGTGAAGGAACTGGGTAGATTCTCTTGAGCACGAGGTCGCCGAGTTCAAAGGTTCGGGGTCGAACTTTGGTGTTGTACAGTCGGGCGACCCGACTCCGATATGCGGCTGCTCTCAAATCAGCCTCTTCCCGTTTTTCATCCAACAGATCCAAAGATTCGGCCAGCAGCACAGCGTTCGTTTTCGGATCATAGTAAGTCACGCGATGAGAAAATACTTCCGTCTCGACCGGAATAACAGCCTCTGAGCCATAAGATAGGGAAAACGGAGTGTGTCCGGTCGCGGTTTTGTGAGTCGTTCGATAGGCCCATAACGCCATAGGAAGTTCATCGACCCATTTGCCCCCGGCCTTTTCCAGTCGTTTCTTCAGGATGGATTTTATAACTTTATTGACAGCTTCAACCTGTCCATTTGCCTAGGGGTGTGCGACAGCCGAGAACTTTTTATGGATATGAAACCGTTGATAGAAATTCTTGAATTCTGTACTTTTGAATTGAGCTCCGTTATCAGTGATGATGGTATGCGGGAGCCCAAATCGATAGATGATGTTGCGGACCACGAAATTTATCACTTTCTTTGTTGTAATGGTTGCAAGGGCTTCGGCCTCAGCCCACTTTGTAAAGTAGTCAACGGCAACGATGGCGTATTTTGCACCGCCTTTCGCCAAAGGTAGAGCACCGATGATATCGATGCCCCACATTGCGAATGGCCAGGGACTGACCATTTGGGTTATCTCGGTAGGCGGGGCTCTCGGAATTCGGGCATGTATTTGGCATTTATCACACTTTCTGGCATAGTTCGCCGCGTCTCGGTTCACTGTCGGCCAGTAATACCCATATCGGAGTATCTTCTTAGCGAGAGCTTGCCCTCCGGTATGATCGCCACACTCTCCTTCGTGCACGTCATGTAACACTCGTTTGATTTCCTCGTGGGCGATACATCGGAGGAGGGGAACGGAATAACCTCTCCTGTACATGACTCCGTTCTGGATAATGAATCGTGAAGCTTTCCGTAAAATTTGTCTCTTCTCATTTCTATGCTCAGGCAACGTCCCACTCTCAATGTAATTTCGATACGGAGTCATCCAAGACTCTCTACTAGGAGCGGTTTCAAACACGAAGTTCGTTTCTATCCGATCGATGCTTGGGAAAGATAGAGTTTCGACGGGGACAAGTCCCATCTTCTGTGCTTCACCTGTGCTGGCTAACTTTGCTAATGAATCGGCTCTCTGATTGCGTTCCCGGGGTATATAATAAATGGCATAATAATCAAATTGATTCAGTATTTCCTGAACTCGGGCCAAGTAGGTAGCCAGCCTTCGATCCCTTGCTTGATACTCTCCCCGTACTTGACACACAACTAACTGCGAATCACAGTAAATTTCCACAGCGATAATTCTCAAATCTCTGGCAAGTTTTAGGCTGGTCAAGAGGGCTTCATATTCAGCTTCATTATTAGTCGCACGAAAATCGAACTTCAAAGCATAACATATGGATCGGCCCTCGGGAGTCTCAAGTACAACCCCAGCGCCCAAACATCGGTCGTTTGATGCACCGTCAGTATACAGCTTCCAGACGTATTCGGGGGATTCACTGGTCTCGGGCAAGTCTTCTGGAACGGTAAATTCAGCTATGAAATCTACCAGGACTTGTCCTTGAATGGCTCTCCACGGAGCGTATGTAATATCAAATTGGCTTAGTTCAATGTTCCATTTGTGTAACCTACCAGACGTCTCAGGCCGCGTGAGGACCTGTTGTAACGGCTGGTCGGTGTACACAGTATGAGGATGAGCCTGGAAGTAAGGGCGGAGCTTTCTCGAGGCAATGACCAAGCAATAGGCCAGTTTCTCCAGTCTCGGATAATTTCTTTCAGCTCCTGTTAGCCGCTTACTAACATAGTAGACCGGGTTTTGCACTTTGTCTTCCTCCCGAACTAGAGCAGCACTAATCGCATGTTCTGATACTGCCAGGTAGAGGTATAATTGCTCGTGGTCAACTGGTTTTGACAAGATCAGAGGTGTGGAAAGATGTTGAACTAGTGATCGAAATGCGCCCTCACACTCCGTGGTCCATTCAAAGTTTCGCTTTCCCTTCCGGATCAGATCGAAGAAAGGAATGCATTTGTCGGTGGACTTTGAAATGAACCTGCTCAATGCTGCGACCTTTCCGTTGAGACTCTGTACTTGCTTTATGGTTCTAGGGGTTTGCAAATTTCTTATTGCCCAGATTTTCTCAGGATTCGCTTCTATCCCTCGAGCATTGACAATAAACCCAAGGAACTTTCCGGACGCGACGCCGAAGTGGCACTTCAATGGGTTGAGCTTCATTCCATACTCTCGAAGGATGCTGAACATCGAATTTAAATCTCTGAGGTGATCCGTGGAAAATCGAGACTTCACCAGCATGTCATCCACGTAGACCTCCATGGTCTTCCCGATCTGATCGGCGAACATCCGGTTGACTAAGCGTTGGTATGTTGCTCCAGCGTTCTTTAGACCGAACGGAATGACTTTGTAACAGTAGAGTCCCAGATCGGTTACGAAGCTGGTATGTTCTTGGTCAGGCAGATGCATGGGGATTTGATTGTAGCCAGAGTAAGCATCCATAAAAGATAATAATTCGTGTCCGGCCGTCGAGTCTACGAGCTGATCAATTCGTGGAAGTGGGAAGCTATCTTTTGGACAGGCCTTGTTTAGGTCAGAGTAATCAACGCAGGTTCTCCATTTTCCATTTGGCTTTCGAACTAGTATGGCGTTGGATACCCATTATGGGTACAAAGCATCTCGAATAAACCCATTCGATTGTAATTTATCAACCTCCTCCTTAAGGGCGGCAGATCTCTCTGGATCCATACCGCGCCTTTTCTGCTTTACTGGGACATGTCGCGGATCCATATTCAGGGAGTGACTTGCAATGCTCGGCGAGATTCCGCACATGTCAAAGTGTGTCCAGGCGAAGACATCGAGATTCGGCCGAAGAAATTCGACCAATTCTTGCTGTGTCTGCTCGCTCAGTTGAGACCCAACTTTCAGCATCTTTGAATCATCATCCTCACTGATTGGGACGTCCACAGTCAGTTCGGCCAGAGAAGCTTGACTCTCCGTAGATTCGTCTTTATCCTCATTGTCCCTAGGGTCCAGGTCTTTCAGGAATTGGTCGTGGTGCCTGGGCCGAGGCCCAGGCATCAATTGTCAATTATCAATAGAACGGACGCAGAGAGATTCCTCTACGCCCTTTCCCTTCTCTTTACGTTGCGCCCCGCGCAACTCAGCAACATAACAGGCCCTTCCCGTGGCCTGATCTCCTTGAACAACTCCAATCCCACAATCAGTGGGGAACTTCAGAGTTAAACACCATGGGGCGATGGCTGCCCTGAATTCGGCTAGGGCTGGTCGGCCCAAAAATGTGTTATAAGGTGAATCAATCTCTAAGACGACAAATTGTAAAATCCGGACTCTCCGGCGTTCTCCAACCCCCAACTCAACCGGTAGTTCAGTCACTCCAATGGGTATCGTGGCACTCCCGTTAAAACCGTGGATTCGGGACAGGCAAGGTTTCAAGTCCTTTGCCTCCATTTTCATTAAGTCTTAAGCCCGTTTAAGCAAGATATTCACAGAGCTTCCACTATCAACCAGGATCCTCTTCATCCAAGCAGGACCTACCTGGGCAGATATGACTAGTGGGTCTATTGTAGGGGCTTCGACCTTATCAGCGTCTCGGCTTCTGAACACGATATCATCAGACATTATCTTTTGTTGTTTAACCGGGGTTCCGTCTTCGCAATTACTACAACACTCGAAGTCTGCATGCCTGATAGAACTAGCATACGACTCCATTTCCCCCCAGCTTCTGTCTGCCGGGTGGGGACCACCACTTATTGTATTAATAACCAATCTCCCGCCCGCACGTGCGGGTTCCTCCTGTTTTTCCTGGTTTTGTGAATGATTCTGATTTGAAGGGCCCGCTCCACCAGATTGCGGCGCCCGTACAAACTGATCCAACTTCCTTTCTCTGATCAACTTTTCGATGAGGTCCTGCAAATGCCGACATTCATTGGTATTGTGGCCGTAGCTTTCATGGAATCTACAGAACTTCCCCATCTGAACCTGCCTCTCCGATGAGGGCTTCGGAGCAGGTTTCTTATACTGTACAGTGTTGCAGGTCTGTAAGTATATGTTTTCCAATGATGTGTTTAACGGTGTATAATTGTCAAACATTTGAGCCCTACGTCGAGGACCTCGGTTCTGATCTCTTTTCTTATCCTGGCTATTGTTTCCCCTTGGCTGGGCTTGTTTGTTCTGTATGTTCAGTTGAACTTTCCCGGAACTCTCACCGGCTTGTTTAACTGCTACATTGCTCTGTATTCCCTCAATACTGGGCCCCGCACCGTCCTGCTTCCTAGACTGTTTTGTGTCCTCTTGCCGCAAGAATTGAGCAGCTTTGGAATAAAAACGGTCCAACAATGCGGGCGGTTTACCGGCTAGCCAGTTCCCAAATTCAGAATCAGGGTCAATCCCCTTGGTCAAAGCCATCAAGATTGAGTTATCGTTAGGATTGGTGATCTCAACACACGCTGCGTGGAACCTCTCCAGGTAACGCCTGAGCGTTTCTCCATGAGCTTGAGTGACACTGGACAGGGTATTAACGTCTTTTGGTCTAGCAACATGCATGCAAAACTGTTCTACAAACCTCTTGGCCAGTTGGTCGAACGAAGAAATGGATCTAGGTGGTAATCGTGTAAACCACATTGTCGCGATTCCCCCCAGAGAGATGGGGAAACTTCGACACTTCACTGCATCGTCAGCCCTTGCAGCACTCATTGACCATTCATATTTCAGAATATGTTGGTTGGGGTCGCTATTTCCTTCATACATTGGGAGAGTCGGCATTCTGAGTCGCCGAGGGGGTTCGGCATGTAACACTTCGTCTGTGAAAGGGGTATGACTACGAGAGATTCCCCAATCATCATTAGTGAGCCCCTGACTCTCGCGTATCATCTGACGTATCATGGTCGATATGTCTGACACTGGCAAATTCTGAGCATGCTGAGCTAAGGTGTGGTCGGGTTCCACAGTGCGAGTCTGGACCGGGCGCTGTCGACGGTCTGTATCTTGCCTCCTTGGCTCAGCGTCTTCTGGGATATATGGTTCAGGAGTATGTCCGCGCTGTTGATTATTCGGCTCTGACTAATTTCGGGTATCGACCCTTGTCTCTACCGTGGCGGTTGTAGCGCGGTTGTCCATGGTGTATTGCGGAGCAGTGCCTCCTCGTGTTGAGAGTCCTGTTTGGAAACTGGTTGACGGTCCTGTCCTCAATTGCCCGACAGTCAAGGCGGGTTGATATCCAACAGTCTGAGCGCGACTCCCTTCTAACCGGGGGCGGGTAGACCTGTGGTGATAGTCAGATGAAGCTGAGCTTTCGGTAGATGCCCGGGAAGCATCATCCCTCCTGGACCTTCTGTGGCCCCGGCGGTTTAGCTGGTTGGTCAGCTCGATATTGGCGCGCAACTGTTCAGCCAACTGCTGACGGCTTTGTGTTAGCTCCTGGAGCAATACTTGAAATTCTTGTTGGGTGACTGGCGCTGCCGGATCCGAGTGAGCGGTATTGTTCTGATTAGAAGAAGGCTGCTGCGTGGGATTCTGTCTCTCTCGGCCTTCCTGATCAGCAGCGGTAGCGGCGGTTCTTGTACTAACCATCTTCAATAGTGGAGTCCTTTCCTAGATTTTATGCAAATCTGAATAGAGTGGTAGGATTCCGAATCAGATATCTGGATCTTCCTCTTGGATTTATGCAATCCGGTATCGATGGCAGATCCAAAGAGCAGGAGAAAAAACTGGTTTTCTCAGTGAAAGCACCAAAGTGTTTGTACCAAAAATGGGCACAACACTCTTCGGGAGTTATTTGAAGAGATAAAATGAAGAATGTAAATTTAAAACAGAGGTTATCTAACAAAAACTCCAACAAACAGAAATGTAAAATGCATAGACAAGCAATTTAGAGTGGTTCAGCGTAATCCTTACGTCCACTATGAAGTTTTGATTATTTTATTGATGCTCTTTCATGATTACAAGCGATTACAGCAAACAACAGCGGATTACAGATTAGAATTCGAAATTGACAGTAAAGGTTGGGTGCAAATCTTAATCCGGTAGAGTCTGGACGCTTCAAAGAAAAAAGATCCTTTTTTTGTTGGCTCTGGGACTCTATTTATAGGCGTAGGAGGTCTAGATCGCGCTCAAATCTCGGGAGACTTTCCCAGGCACGTGAGTGGGCCCACGCGCCCAACCTCAGAAAGTTTCGAGTCGATCTGTGATCGATACGAAGTCATTTCGTATCGATCAAGATGATCTTCAATTGAGCTCAAATTTGGTGGGGACGACCCTCAGCACGTATGCAACCTTCCCTGAAAATTTCATCAGATTTGGATCAGTGAATTGCGAGATACGGTCGATGCGAAGTGAGATCCCTCGCAGGTTATTTGGCTCGTCTCCACGGCTTCGACTCCATCCCTTCGTGTCGATGACTGCACGTGTTCACGAGATGATGTGGCGCGCGCGCTTCGCTTCGATCTGGCCTTTACTCCGCATTGACCGTTTCGACTCCATATACTTCGCCTCGTTTGGTTCGATGAATGGCATGTCATCCCAGTTTATTGACTCGTTGAACATGAAGTGGTCGTCGACTGATGGTTGCGATACACGTCACCTGTTGATGGATACGAGTCTATATCGATGCGAACTCGATGGGTTCGAATGAAGGAGATCCGATGGATGCGAAGCAGACGTTGGATGATGGATACGAAGCGCTTCAACTACTGATGTGTACGAAGTCCATCGATACGAGCTCGATGGATTCGAAGCTAACCGAGTCGAACCTGGGTACTTCGATGGATTCGAAGCTGATTGGTACGAACCTTGATTGATCCAAACTAGGGCTTCGGTGATGGGTACGAAACCACCCAGAGTGATGGATACGAAATCTCCCAAAGTGATGGATACGAAATCTGGGCCCTTCCCTTCAATTCGAATCATTCATATCCTGAGTGTATGAACCCGAATTGGCTTGAAACTTGGAACGTTGGCTTCCTTTGTTCTACTAGTCATGTCTCATCAATTGTAGCTTGATTTGGACTCGGACAAAATTCATCGATATCCACGATAAGAGATATTTGGAATCCAATCAATTCTTTGGTGTCCTGGCCTTGCCAAAAGGCGGGATAACATTCACTATAACTCTATATTTATGAATAAGTCTTCACAACTGCTTAATAGTACTTCATCATTTAGTTATGTTTATCATTGCCAAAGTCTTTCTTTCTTGGATAAACAAAATTGTGATGGTTCGGCCAACTCCGTGACAAACCTTATTTACCTTTGATCGGGTTCCATTTGACCATAAACAAGGTTATAGTCACAAAATTTTTCTGACTCACATCATTTCCTATTTTCGAGAAAAGGCATTCGGGACATCTATCTCTGGACGTCCATCTTTGATCCCACTTATATCTGGGCATTGACCAAAAATATTCATCAACCTTCATCACTTATCATCAGCTGAGTGTAGCTAATCAAGGATTGTAAGTGTGGTTGTACATGTAAAAGGTCTAATTATACTCTTGGTCCTATCTCTAGGACTCGATGTTTCGGATTCCTATCTTCGGGCATCGACCATAGATCTGCTTATCTCTAGGCATCGGTGGAAGATCAGATGTGTAGGGAAAATTGTTTAATCAACCCCAATATGATTATACTCCGACGACCAGATCATGGATTAAATGAGCTTATTGGTGCCTACCTTCGGGTCGAGCATTGGTTGAAGATCATTTGCATGTGGGTGAATCTTCCAATCAACCCTATTGCAATTATACTCTAGCAACCTGAACATTGATCAAAAGAGTTTATCCGTACTATCTTCGATTACCAAGATATATAGGTTTCCACAACAAAATATGTTCAGTTTTGATGTTATTTGTACGGCACAAAGTTGGGCTTTTAAGAATACAGTTCTATCGATTCTAAAATCCAATTCTATTTATAAACACAAGAATGGTAGTGCTGACGTTAAAAATTGGCATCAACACCCAAGAATGGTAGTGGTTCAGCAATCTTGGCCTTCGTCCACTTCATATTTTTATTGATCTTCCACTTGATTATCATTACAATAATATTTGGACACTACGCCATAAATGACCTTCTGCAACATTTTTGCAAGGTGTTGCTAGCTAAAATGTTGCGATAGCTATAGAATTTTGGTCCTACTGCAACGTTGTATTTTTGGTGTTACCTTAACCATAGAAATGTGTTGCTCTAGCTAAACAAGTGTAACACGATGCAACATTTTTATATAGTGTTGCCATAGATGTTTTCAGATTAAAAAATTAAAAAAAAATTACACCTTAGCGATCCACACCACCATTTAAAACAAAATCTCAACCGTCGATTCACACCATCGATCCACACCTTACCAATTTCCATTTCCCGCTTTACTTTTCACTCATCCGCTTTCGTTTCTCACCCCCAATTTTCCAATCCCTAATTTTTATTCCGCCGACTTTAAAAAAAATGACGCCGCTCCTCCTTGTTTCTTCGATCTGGAGAATAACTGGCTTTGCTTTTATCCCTTGTCGGCCATATCAATTTCCGTTATTTTCTTTCGCCTCGCGTCAGTTTTCCTCACTACTTCCGGATTTGCGATTTTGTTCAGGTTTTTGGCGATTCTGGTGATTCGAGGTAAGGTTGCGGGATTGCGATGGTTCAAGGAGTTGCTGATTTGGTCGCAATTTCGTGGTTGGGGCCTGATGTCAGAGTGGCAGGGGGTAGTCGAATTGGTTTCGGTGAAAACTAGGGCACGCGATTCTAATTGCTTTGATGCTCTGATTGATCGAATCTAGTGTGAGAAACGTTCCTGGTAGCTTGCTCCTTCGTTCTCCTTGATTGATTGCTCGAATTGCTTTGACTTCGTCGTCGGGTGCGATGTGATATTATTTGGTATGTTTTCTGCCTTCTGGTTTACTTGAATATTCTTGATTTTGGTTACACTCGCACGCTTTTGCCGATGATGAATTGGGATTTATTTATAGGCTTTATTTCCTATAATCTCGTGTTTAATCTTTCTGTTGGACTTTGAGAAATCTGGTATGTTGGATTGCAATGATGAATACAAACATATGTGTGTTGAGCTTTGTTGGTTTTGCTTGGTCTGGACTGAACTGGTACCATGCTAACCTTGTTCTTTAACATGAACTGATGCTCCAAGTCCTCTGTATATCATGTTACTGCCTAGGTTTCTCTTGTACATGCCTGATGCATTCACTGTTTTTGCTTGATGGGCTGCCTATGTGTACTGCTGTGTTTCTTGCACTGGCTTGTCTATATTTTGCTGAACCTGGTTCTTGTTTGTTTTGTTGGTTGCTTGGCCCTGAGTTGAATCCAGTCGATGACTCGGGTTTGACCTTGTGTCGTGTCCGTTTTTTTGGCTTGTCTACATATCTGGCTGCACTTGAGAATGAACTTGCACTTGAGTAGTTGCACTTGAGTAGTTTCTTGTACCAAGCCTTATGATGCATGTATGTTCATCCATGTACATGCATTTCTTGGTCATGTTATGTTGCTTGCTGTGTTGAGTACTACTTTGTGCACTTGGCTTCTCCTTTGTGCATTTTTGCCTGAACTGTTGCTTGATGTCTTCCATACTGCCTTGTATCCATGTGTTGCATTCATGTTTGGCTTATGCACTTATGAAAAGAAACAACCCAAATACCTGAGGCAAATAATATAACAAAAATATTTTCATTTTCTGTTCGAGTTAAATATTATTTTCCAGATTACTGCTTTTGAATTATATGTGACAGGTATTGAAGACTGAACAGCTGGATATAAGCTTGAAGACAGAGTCAAATCAAATGTGCATGAGCTTGAAGACAAATTTCAAAGAAGGCTCGATCTTCCAAAATCGGATGAATCGGGCGGTGCCCCGGACCCCCGCCGGCGCTGCGCCCGGACCCGCTTCTCGGCTCGCCTTCGGCTCGGCACTCGGCTCGCCTTCGGCTCGGCATATATTTGTCAGTGTCGGTGTCTGTATAAATTGAAACTGCATATGTAATGAGTGAACTGAGTGATGTAGTGAGGAATATCTGTATATGTGAATATCAGTGTTATATATCATTGAATTGTAAAATAGTGGAGTCAGGAATTTGTACTATTTCAAATGTTGAAATAAAATATTTATTTAAATAAATTACTGTTTAAATATCAAATTCTGTGCAATAGCATTTTATTAAATAAATATTTATTTTTATCAAAAAATCAAATATGCTCTACATTGTGGGCCCCACAAATTCAAAAAGTTCATATTTATAGCAACATTTTGGAATGTTGCTACAGATACCTATGGGTGTTGCCATAGACCCAAATAGGGTTCTATTGCAACAATATTACTTATGTTGCCTTAGATAGTCAAAATGTTGCCTTTGAGGTCTAAGGCAACGGCAAAAATTGCATCACCCTAAAAGTGTTGCCATAGACCTATGGCAACATTTTTCGGGCCTGAGCCAACATTTTTTTTGTGTTGCAGTAGGCCATTTATGGCGTAGTGGGATATGCTTGGATCCATTAGTACAAAAGCGAAGAATAAAAATGGAAGAGCCTCAGCAGAGAAAGCTGCATCCCCTTTATGGAGAATAGCCACTGTATTTATAGGAGAAGACGTGCATGGATTGGGCTGAAATTTTGCAGGAAGAGTCTCTAGGTCCGTAGGGGCCCACCGTAAAGATCAGTGGCCCTAACTTGACTTTTTGGAATGATCAGCCAAAGTTTAGCTGATGGTTAATTTTGCCTCTACTTGATTTGCGATCGATAATGCAGGCTCTTCATGATGTAAGGTACTTGCTCTCCAAATTTCATGCAATTCCGACATACCATTTGTGAGATATCGCATTTTCCGTGAAACTATGGATCATGCACTGAAATATTGGATTGGCAAAAACGATTGGCTAACAACGATTGGCCAAACTATAATTGCAACTTTATGACCCACGATCATTTTTGTTGGCTCTACTCTTCAATATATTAATTCTCTGAAAGTTTCAAGTGCATTAGCTTTGTAGATTTTGAGATATCGATCAATCTTCGTCGATATATGCTGTTTATGGATCATTATAGATCGATCTGTATTAATTCTTCATTTGTCCATAACTCGAGCGTACAAATTCCGATTGACTTGAAATTTGAAATGTAACCTTACGAGGCCATGCCAGTTACTCCATTCCAACTGCACCTCAATTGAATCCCGGTCCAAATCTATCCGGCCATCGTCTATAATATTGTACGTAATTGATTCCTAAAGTGATTGACCATCTGTTCCTAGCTAAGTCGATGATATCACGGTCTTGCCAAAAGGTGGGATAACAGGCAGACTCTTCCTTATTATTTTAGAGTCTACTCGACTATTTACATGAATCAGTCTAAATGAAGTTGTGTCTTAATTGCTCGTGATTCCATGCTCGTGGAATTAAGATCCTATCAAAAATTGCTAGCTTGAAAGTTCCATCTCCAAGCTTATGTTCTATCATGTAGGTACCTTCCCAATTTTGGCTAAGCGCCACCGTACCAAAAAAGACCCATTTCAAAACAAGGTCGCCTATCTCAAAGATGCAATATCTGACCTTGGAGTTGAATTATCATGTTACCCTTTTCTAGTAAGCAATTATCCTCAAATTAGCTTCCTTTTGCTTCTCATCGACCAAGTCAAGGGACTTAAGCAAGGGCTCCTTGTTCATCTTGAGATCATAACGAATTCTTTGATGAATACGGACTTCCAATTCAATTAGAATTATGGCCTTAGATCCATAGGCCAAATCAAATGGAGTATGGTCGGTCATGAACTTGTAAGTCATTCGGTAGGCCCACAATGCTAGTGGTAGTTCATTGACTCAGTTGTGTAACAACCCATATTCTATATATTGGAGGATCATAAAATATTATTATTTAATTTATATGAGGTCGTATGAATCTAAAACTTTGTAAAATGACTACTAGGTACATTTTCCACCTTTAGAATTTTTATCGGACATTTTGGACCAAGAAATTCTTGTAAGGCCGATAACTTTTAATAAGGAATTGATTTAGGATTTGAAACCACTTCCATTAGATCGGGCTTGTGGTTTCTCTTTCCGTAGAGTGGTCACTATGGAAAAACAGACTTACATTTAGGTGATATAGCCGTTTTAAGTTATGTTTGTTGTTGGATAGATTAGTGGGTAGTTAAGGCCCAAAGCTTAACCCACTAATGAATTTCGGGAATTGTTCCAAATTGAGGGAGATGGGACAGTTCTAAATTAGTTCCCAATAGAACTAAATTGTTTCCCTCTTTCCCAAAATAATTCCTAACCTCCATTGACCCTAATTTCAATAAAAAAGCTTGTCTTTTTCTTACTAATCATAACCAATTCCATCATATTGAAGTGATTAACAAAGGAGATCATAAATTAATCATTTTGGTGCTTTGATTTCGAATTAGCTGTTGTTCACATCAGATCTAGAGGTTCAAAGTGGTAACTTGGGTATTGTGCATGTGATTCTTGATCCCTCACAACTCTATACTTTTCCGTATAGTTGAAATTGATGTTCTTAACATGATTTGATATTAAAATATTTTCTAACTTTAAATACATCTTCATACATGTTCATGGTCGAAATTAAAAAGGTTTAAAATGGTTTTAAATCTTTTTACAACCACTTTTGATCATATTGACATGCTAATGTAAAAGTTAGATCGAGATTAGGATTTGTATGATTACCATGTTTTGATGAACTTCATGTGTGTATGGATGTTATTTTGGTTTGGTACGTTGTGCTTTGATATGATTTGCTAGTACTTCTAGGTAGTTAGGAAAGAGGTTGTCAAATTGGGGAAATAAAAGGCAAATATGGTCAGGATTGGATGAAACTTGAAGGAGAGGCTTTGGAATAAGGGAGTAGCCCATGGTTCAAGTCACATGAAATTTGGAACGGTGGATTTTGATCCTGACGACCTGAATCAGATCGGTGGTGGAGTTTCATATTAGTGGGATTCTACTTCTACTCGTGCTTTGAGCAACTTGGTGGAAAACCTGGGGTTAACTTCGGGTAAGTTGGAGAAGGCATTGGGTTCAAGCGGTGGTTAAATTAGCTTAGTGGGATTTCACTTTGGGCTATGCTTGGGTAAAACACAGAGGATGCTTCGGTCTTGGCTTCGAGACAAAAATGTAGTTGAGCTGGGGAAGTTGAAAGCCGAAAATTTGGCTAAGCATTCAGGTCGGTGCTGACCTGACCTGGGGGGAGAGATGAGTTGGATGTTTGCATCGAGACTTAGAATTGGGAAGAGGATCTTAAGTAGGGGGTCCAAAGTTCAATTCGATACCGACATGAATATTTTTCTCAGGTCAGGATGAAAGTTCTGGAGGCGAAATGTGTGGTCTCTGTAGGTTGTGCCTAAGATGTTTGTTTTTTCACTTGGGGTTTGACGGTAATGTAAAGGCTCGATGAAGAGTCGTAGCTTTGTAACTTCAATGATGGTAACTCAATGATGAATGGAGTTAGGTACCGATGATAGTGGCTCAAAGACTGGATCTGAAGTGATGATCCAAAGGGCGGGTTCAATGAGGGGAGCTTGTGGGTGAAATTATGACTATGTTCCACTATACATGTGAGTAGAATGGAATTATGACCGTGTTCAATTTTGAAGGCATGTGCGAGGGATCAGAGATACTTAGAAGTTTCATGTATGCCCATGTAGAGGTGGGTACGTAGGGATGTCCACCTGGATTACGATTGTGTCAAGTTCTTATGATCGCAGATTACCCTAGACTTTATAACCGTGGGCTTATTTCCTAGCCTTACGAAGTGGCATGGCATTGAGCACCATGGAACCGAGATTTGGTTAGGTCTCTGGCTTATGATCATGCCATACGAGTTGTATTATAACCAAGCATATTGAGTGATAGTGAGAAATATTTAATTGATGCTTTGGTTGTTTCCTCTATAATTTGTCACTCTAGGATGTCACATGAGGTAGGTATAGTGGATAGGGATACCTAAACACCGGCCGTTGTACTTATGATGTAGTACACCTTTATGATGATTGTAGAGTAGCATATTATGATGTTATGTGCTAACACTTTGGTTGCTGGGGCAGGTCAGGTATGGTTCTTATACCCTTGTTCCTTACTATATCGACTTTTATGACATTTTAAGATTCATTTATTACTCACACCGGACTGTTATCCAACTCAAGGTTTTATGCTTTGCTTCTTATTATCTTGTGTACTCTTAAATGAGTAGACTAGATAGTAGGTCTAGGTGATACACGATGGTTGTGTAGAAGATGAGCTTGATGAAGCTTTCAAGTATTATATATAGATATTCTATTGCTTATTCCGTTGTGCAACACTGTGGAGCCTAGACAGTATTTGCTTTACTATTATGAGACAGTTTATCTGAGTTTATTTCTGCTTTGTACAAACTCTATTACTATGTTGTATAACTTTGTGGATCTGTGCTCTGATATTTGGTTCACTTAGTTACTACTGTCTCTCTTGTTTTATATTTGTGATGTATATTATATTTTATTCAATGCGCTGTGAGATGTACAACAGGTTCTATGATTTTTTATTTCTTTTCAACCTTTGACAATCATCCTACATCGGTCGGGCACTGCAGCAACACATTTATCTATGTATATTGAGTGTCGGTGGTGTAGGATGGTCATTACATTTATTATCAAAGCTGAGATTACACAATTTACCTGAATTGATATTAAGGTCCAATAGAGTTAGGAAAGGATTATCACCCTAGACTGGATCGAGAGTGTGTGTATACACATACACACACGAGAGAGTCCATACATGTTATATATTTTGATTTTCAAAACTATATAGTTGTATATATTGCATATCTGTCGCATGCACACACAAGTACCATTGATGTAGTTTTGTTTATGAGAGACCGATCATTCTTGTTATAGTTCAAGAATAAGGCAACATAAAAGAAATACTAGAGGAACACCAACTCTATAGTCGAGGAAGGAGCGGGTTCAGGGGTTGCGAACCCAGATTTGCAGGCGATGTTCAACACAATGATGGTAAACATACTGCAAAATTCCCAAGCGGTCATTTCGAATGTTGCTGCAGGTGGTGGTGCTCAGGTGCAGGCGTCGAGGGTTGACTTTGCCAAACTAAGTAAGAAATACTCCAATCTGGGAGGCAAACCATTTCTGGGAATGAAATCAGCCATCGAAGTGCAAGAGTGGTTGGACAATTGCGAACGTATCATTGGGGATATGGAGATAGATGACGCCATGAAGAGGAAGTCGGCCTTTAGATAGCTTCAAGGGCGAGCTATAGGTAGATGGAATGCTATTAAGATCGCTACTCCTAAGGACCACTTTAGTTGGGATCAATTTAAAGCTACATTTGAGGAGAAATTTATCCAAGCTTGACTTGGGATCAATTTAAAGCTAAATTTGAGGGCAAATTTATCCAAACTGCTCATAAGTTGGTGCTATTCGGAAAGTTTGCTAATTTGAAGTAAGGAGGCACGTCAATCTCCGAATATGTTGCAGAATTCAATGCTTTGTCGAAATATAGGATGTATTTTATTGAAAATCCCTTGAAAAAGAATGAGTCGAAGCTGATCATGGGGTTAGATGAATATTTGGGAAAAGCTTGTAGGGTGGAACATGCCTCTCTGGAACAGGCCTAATTTTGAATCCAATAAAAGCCCAATCGAACTATAAGTCCATTCCAGAGTTGGCTATTGGTTGGTAAAATAAGCAATATATAGAGCTATCTATCTATACTTTCATAATCTCACAACAGAAGATATAAAATACAATAATAACATAAATAAGTACCTATTTCACATATGCCAAATCTCAGAAATACAACATCCCAAAATATCTGTGATAACCTATTTCTTCGACTCTCGGAAATTGGCACTAATACATCCTCGCTATTCATGTGCCGCAAACCCAAGTGCCAAAGAAGCGGATTCTCAAGGGTAAGAAAGAAAATAAATACAGAACAGAATCTCATGTATATTATTTCAATATAAACTTTACAATAGAAATTAAAATACATTTATTAGAGTGAAAAACATGGACGGTAATAAATTTCTATCCTTACAAATGCGGAATACTATAGTACAAGAGTGTGGTGGAAATAGACCAAAATCTTCTATAAAATCTTCTGACTCCATGCTTCAAGCACCATCCAGCTTTCTTCTAAACTAAACCTGACTACTAGGCTGCCCGGGGAAAATTAGGGCACCCAGAGTTTATGGAAAGGGAAAATAAACTCTGGGTCAGTCATGGGACTGGTGTGAGAACTCAAAATACGCGTTTTGAAAAGAAAAAGGTATCTCATAAGACCATGCTGCACATAAACACGGAACGAGTTTTTACCTTATGATAACCAAATCATTATTACGTAAACACGGCACTTATTGGAGAATGGATTCCACACAAATGACTAGGTAAAGGGACTACCTTCCGACAGTACATCTCTAGAGGAATGTACCGAGGTCAACAGAACATATGCACCTCTACCAACACAAGACCGGCCTAGCTTTCTCACTAGATAGTAACGAATATGTCATCACCCCGGTCATTACTGACCTATCCGAGCACTCGATTACCATACACCACATTAATTTACATCTCGAACGTCATAGTGGGAAGAAATATATCTAGAACGGGATGATCATATTCTAATGGTTGCGAACCACATAGCCATGTTGCATCTACCCTATTTCGGCCATTTCCGGGTGTGAGGCTTGAGGTAGCGATTACCTTTCACTTTTCACATTTAACTTTGAATGCCACATTGTCATTCCATCGATCACTGTTGACTTCCACAAACATACAACCTTCGAGCTCACACGTCTCAAAGAAGGGTGTTAAGCTAAGAGAAGTTGCCTTCTCCGCCACCAAACAGATGTATGTTTATAAAAGTCAATGATGAAATCTCAAGAATGCAATGTCAGACATCCATCCATAAAAATTCGTTCTGGGATTGAACGAAACCGAAGGCACTCTCCTACCACATCCTATCGGGAATTGTCCCTAGGATTAGTAGTGAAAAGTCCTTGCAACCCAAAGAGTTTTAGAAATGAAGGGACCGCTTCTACTTTAGTATTTGGGAGCTAACCAGAATTATCAACAAGCAGTCCTTTCACCCCGAGAATCCTAGGTCTTCATCCTTCATTTTCTTTATCACGTCTTCATTTTTTTTTTTGAACGCATACATCGGTTCGAAGTGGTTTTCGGATAGGGAATACCGAAGATCCAACCCGGTTCCTTCGAATCCAATCATCGATAAAAAGAGGTTTTGTGAATAGAGAATCATTTTAATTAATTAAGTTCTTTTTATCAAAAAAATCTCTTTTAGAGATATACAACTTTTAAACCACTTTTTTCTGGTATATACGGAATCATTAAACCTCTCTTATTAATTCCTTGATTACTTAAAACCCTTTTTAAACTTGGAATAATTCAAAATCGTTTCATTTTATACTTAGGGAAATATTCCCAAAATCGTCTAATTTAAATCTTTACAAAGATTTCTTAATTCAATACTCTCAATTTTGCTCGAGTTAAAACCATGTTATCTAGGATATAAATCCAAAACCAGTAAATATTAAGTGAGCAGAATCTATAGAAATCATCTAATTTTACTCAATATCAATTCACGTATTCCATAAATACTATGGGTAGAATAACGATGAAATCGCCTTTTAAATTTCAAGAATAGTACGAGTTCCCTCTTCGGGCTTTAACATTGAGTACAAGAAGATCATCTCTATAAAATCCAACTTGTTTAAATCTTGAAAAATATTTTTCTTTATCTTTGTGAAATTTCGATCCAAGTAAATTAAATTTACTACCTCCTTCGTCGGGCCAGTCCGGATAGCCAAAGAGAGTAGGAAACTGGTTTCCAAACTCAAGCCTAGACAATATCTCTCTAACACCCAAAAGGCAGTCAAGTTATTTGATCGACTCTAAATCATTAAATCATTTCATAAATCCTTCAAATTATCTTTAAAACACTTTACTAATCATTTAAAAACATTTATAAAAGACTTGGAGAAGAATTGTTAAGTTTTAAAGTTCAAAAGTTAGTGAAAAGTGCTGTGGATAAGTGCTACGGAAAGTGCCTTTTAAGCTATATTGATCAAAACGACTTTTTATTATTTGAAAATTCATTATTATTACCCAAATAATTTGCAAAACATTTTAAACATTTATAAGATTTATTCAATATTTTTAAATAATTTTAAAACATCATTTTCAAAGAAATCCAGTTTTGGATTACGAACTGCAAAATCAGGATTTTTTCAAAACTTTTTTTACTCATATTTCAAAATCTACTAATCGAAATCTCGATTTTCCTTCTTCGTTGGAAAATTATGGATATAATAGTTTGAAAAATTATTATCTCGAAGAATTCCGAGCTATATTCCAACTTTTACACATGTTTGACTTTATGGCGTGAAATCTCGAACTACCATTACGCGGCGCGCTTATTTTTAACTAAATTTTCCATTTCTTTTCAAACTTCACCAAAGCACTTCTAAATGTTTATAAAACATTTCAAATACATTTTAAATCATTTTAAGAGGTTTAAAAATTCCATATACACCATTTCATTAATTCAATGGAAGAGATTTTCTTTATGTTTATCGACGTGTATATTCGTGACTTGCATATAATTTCAACATTCATATGAAAACAACCAAACTTGATGATCAAAGCATATTAAACATTCATTTGCAAACATCATATCATCGTCCAACATATAATATAATAGTTTAGGAGTTCTCACATTGATTTCCTATCGGAAAAAGGCTATAGCTTCACTAACTCGCGATCCTAGCTCACGAACACCAACACCTTACATCCTTGTGTACTCGGCCATTCCATGCCAAAAGTGGTGCTCGGCCAAGCATGGGAAGTGAGGTGTAGTACTTTGGATTATTATTGAATTTACCGAAAACTAGACCTAAAAATAGGTCATTTTCTCTTGGGTTTTTGGACATTCTACTCTATGAATTTGGAAATGTGGTCAACATGATAGTTGTAGGGAATTATTTCCTCTACGATTAAAAAAAGAATCATCTAATTTAGATTAGTTATGAGGAAGTTATGGCCAAGGGAAGAAGATGTATTCTCATATTCGTAAAAACGAAGCCCGAAAATGCACTATAAAAAGTGGTATTTTGACATAGTTAGACTCAAAACTGGAATAAGTGCTAAACATGAAAGTTGTAGCCACTGGAATTGTACATGGTTTTAAAAAATGAATTACTTTGTTTGGATCTGTTTTGGAGGAGTTATGAGTTATGCTCGAATGAAAAAGAGGTATTTTCGGCCATTAAAACTGAGCTCGAAAATGCTTTGGAGAAAATGGAGTTCTTAGCATAGCTAACTTTAAAATGGGAAGATGTGGTCAACTAGAAAGTTGTATCCGTTGAAAATATGAATGGTTTCAAGAAAATAATTTCCTTAATTCGATCTGATACGAGGAAGTTAGGCTAGAGTGAATAAAGTAATAAAATGTGATGAGAGGGTGGGCTATTTATAGCCAAAGTAAGAGTGCAAAAGTGTCCATACACACATCATCATTCCATGGCTTCTCCAATACACCTCCTCCCTCCCTAGTCCATAAAAATTCTCCCCACATGTGCCCATCACTTCCATCCACTTCATGTATGTATATGTTGACTTATGTAGCTTAAGGAGGAAGCTTGCTTAAAATATCTTAGATTTTGTATTATGTATGTATTTTTAAGCGTATAAGTATATATGTATGTATACATATGTTCATGTTCATGCTAGCGGATGCATTTGTATGTTACATAGGTGTTATCTCGCATTTTGGCAAGGCCGTGATACCAGGAACTTGACTGGAAACCAATGACAGTTCATCCCGAAGATCGGTTATACTCAGGTTTGCTATGGATGTCGATAAATTTTGTCCCAATCCGGATCAAGCTACAATTAACATGACATGACAAGCAAAGCTATAAAAGCCAACGTTTCGAATTTCAAGTCAATCGGAGCTCGTATGCTCAAGATATGATCGATACGGGTAAAGAGAAAACACCATTCGTATCCATCCTATCAATGCTTGTTCGCATCCGTTAGAAGTTCTGTATATTCGTATCCATCGGCGAACATCTGTTCGTATCCATCAGAATGCGCCGCTTCGTATCCATCAAATGAAGGGCCTTGTTCGAATCCATCAGGTGACTTTAGTTCGTATCCATCAGATAATCACTACTTCGTATCCATCGAGTAACCACTGTTCGTATCCATCAAAGCCAAGCAGAGCCGTCATCTGTTCGTATCCATCAAAGCCAAGCAGAGCCGTCATCTGTTCGTATCTATCAAGTTGGAGCAACTTCGATCGATACGAAAAAGGCCTCACAGTCGATACGAACTGAGCTACTCCCATCGATACGAATTGGACAACCTCCATCGATACGAACAAGGCAACTGCTATCCGATGCTCTCCAACAACTGCAGGATGAAACTCGATCCTTTGAAATGCTCTTTCACCATTACATCATAAAGATTCTTTGTTTTCATCATCAATTCCCGTGGAATTAAGGCTAATTTCCAGAAAATTCCGACAATTAGAGACACCCATGTACCATAGACAACCAAGCAGGTACGGAGCCCAAGTCGGAAGATTACCATCCTAAGTTGATTCAACTCTAGGACCATCTACAAGTGAATTCTCTTCTTCAACCTGACCAAGAGAGGGAAGAGAACTTTTGAATGAACTAACAACTGCGTTGATGCAATTCCGGCTCCGATAGATTGCTTAAGAGACCTCCCATTTTACCCAGACCTTTAGATCGCGAAGATTTATACATCAGTTGGGCCGTGTCAACACACGCCATAAGCATCGTAATGCTATATAAAGAGAAACGAATCCAAAGATCAGAATATAATGAAAGCTAGCTATTGATGAGCTCACCCAGTTAATGTCTATATCGACCAGCCGTTATGATAGGTCCTATAGAAACTTTAAATGTTTGGAAGGTTACTCAATTAGAATATCGAGTTAAGCCAATTTGATATCACTTATTCCCCTCGGAGAGCTCTCCATGGTCAAACATTAGCATACTTCATATCTGAATTCACTATATCAGACGATTATCTGAAGAACAGTGGAGAACCATCCAACCGATGAAGAACATACATAGATGGAATTTCCGATATTCGGCTTTTTAACGTCAAAGTTGCGTTAGTGACTACCGAGGAACGATCGATCTGCTACGCCCTCAAACTCAACTTCCCTGCAACAAATAACGAAGATAAGTGTGAAGCCTTAGCGCTCAAACTTGCAAGAAAACTAGGACTGGAAACTTTACATATCTTATGTGATTACTGGTTGGTAGTATACTAAGTCAGGGAAGATTATTCGACTAGGGGGCAACATCTTGCTCCTTATCCTAGCTGGGTCCAAAAGCTACTAGCCGACTTCTACTATTACACCACTACACAAATCCTCAGAGAACTAAACAAAAAGGCCGAATCACTCGCCAAGCTAGCCAGATCTAGGGATGCGCGACAAATAGACTTTGTCCCAGTTGAAATGCTTATTATTCCAAGCATTGACATATGAATATCAACTAGATCTTGGAGACGGATCTAGAAGAAAAGTTATCCACAATCGGGGATTCTTATTGAATAAAGGAATGAGAAATGGCATATCCTCCGTGAAGCATCACTGCATGATTTTGTCTGGATCGTTCGACTCCATCGATACAAAGCATTACTTTTGTATCCATCGATCCGAGACCCAATATTACATATCCATCGATACGAAGCATACATTCCAACATTTCAGATCGATCTAGGAGAGGATCGATACAAAGGAAGGACTTAAACAACCATCGAACGTTGTTACAACTCGAATTTCACATCGATCCAGGAGAGGATCGTTACGAAACTCGATAAAAGAAACTTAACAACGACCCGTGAATGTGCAAACATTGACGAGAGTCAGGCTAACATACATGCATGTATGACAGACTAACATTCAATTTTCAAAATTCACAGGGGTTGAATGCTCACCTGATGACAATTACAACAGTGAATAACAAATCGCTAGCACTTGACACTCAGTTACAACAATGCACTGCATAATCATTGGTAGTCAATAAATCAGCATTTATATTACTGGAAATCAATCGAATGTTACATCTTTTGACGAAAAGGTAGCAACTACTCAGCGAATCAGATAGAACTTCTTCAGAATGAAGATTGCAGCTTTTCAAGCATGTCATGTTCTCACAAGACGTACTTTGGGGGGCAAATGTTATCCCGCCTTTTGGCAAGGCCGTGATACCAGGAACTTGACTGGAAATTAAGGACAGTCCATCCCGAAGATCGGTTATACTCAGGTTTGCTATGGATGTCGATAAAAAATTTCTGAGTCCGGATCGAGCTATAATTGACATGACATGACAAGCAAAGCTATAAAAGCCAACGTTCCGAATTTCAAGTCAATCGGAGCTCGTATGCTCAAGATATGATCGATACGGGTAAAGAGAACACACCGTTCGTATCCATCCTATCAATGCTTGTTCGCATCCGTCAGAAGTTCTGCATATTCGTATCCATCGGCGAACATCTGTTTATATCCATGGGAACGCGCCGCTTCGTATCCATCAGCTGAAGGGCCTTGTTTGAATCCATCAGGTGACTTTAGTTCGTATCCATCAGATAATCACTACTTTGTATCCATCGAGTAAGCACTGTTCATATCCATCAAAGCCAAGCAGAGCCATCATCTGTTCGTATCCATCAAGTTGGAGCAACTTCGATCGATACAAACAAGGCCTCACAGTCGATACGAACTGAGCTACTCCCATCGATACGAATTGGGCCACCTCCATCGATACGAACAAGGCAACTACTATCGATACGAATTAGGCGAAAATACGAGGAAGAATCAGTCGACTTGGCATAAAAAGTGGATCGATCCGAAGAGTGAGCGCCACGCCAATTTGAAGGCACGTGCCTGGATTGATTCGAACCGATCAATACGAAGGCATCGATTCGAACGCGACAGCCTCCATAAAATCGCAAGTTTGCATTGATCATAACTCGCAGTCTACAAGTCCAAATGCCACCAAATTTTCACACGAGCTTACGTACAACATAAAGAACGTCCATGCCAAATATCGACTCAATTGGACCAAATCTTGATCGATACGAAATTCGTTCGTATCGATCACGGACCGAGTGCAGAACAGCACGGAATAGATTGTGTGGGCCCGCCCACGTAAGAGAAAAGGTCTCCCGAGATCTGAGCGAGATATTTGTAGCCTACGCCTATAAATAGCAGCCCTGGACCTACAGAAAAGGGACTTTTGGCCTCTCTATGCTGATATTCTGCCGAAATGATTATCAAACTTCAGTTATACTGTTGTAATCTTTTGTAAACAACGAGTGAAATTCAATAAACATCAATCATTTCATAGTGGACGTAGGCAATTCGCCGAACCACTCTAAATCCGTGTGTTTCTGTGCATTTTCTTATCTGTTTAATTGATGTGTTTGTTAGATCAGTTTCTTTTACATTTATTTTCTTCATTTTATCTCTTCAAACACATCCGAAGAGTGTTGTGCCCAATTTTGGTACAAACAATAGGTGTAAATGGCATATAAACAATGTTGCATTGATTTCGACAACTTTCGTTCGATAAACCGTTACCTAATCGGAGAACCGATTCTCAGTCACATTTTCACATATACTTTAACGTACATATATTTGTAAATAAAATTAAAAAAAAAATCTTATCATTTTAAATGAATTAAAATGATCGTATTTGAATTATAAAACCATATAAATTAATATTAGCAATTATTTAAAAAATTTGCTAATATACCGATAAAGCGATATCGATTTTTCCTTATATTTTCAAATCAAATATATATCTTTATATAACTATTATAAATGATTTATTATCACTTTATAACTATTCAAAATGAATTATCATAATTTAAAATAATTATTTGAATAATTAAAATAATTATTACATCATAAAATCTCAATTTAAATTAAATAAATCAATTATCATATTTAAGGGCATCACTAACAATGTCAAAAACACATTTTATTTCCAAAAACAAATCAATTGATTTTATTTCATATTCTTGTTTAATTATAAAAACAAGTGTATGTATCAAGCTTCGTGCATGACGTTTTACGATTATAGAGTTGGTTATCGATAAAATGATTTTCGACCATTTTATCGTTTTAAATTTCGAGGAAAATATTTTTGTAAATACTTATTCAAAATAAGATTACTATTATTTATTATCACTCAAAACAATATTATTTGTATTATTAACCTTTTATTTAAAAATAAATATAATTTATCAAAGCGATAAATTTGCGGGTCGTTACAGACTTCCCCCCTTAAAAGAATTTCGTCTCCGAAATTACCTAAAACAAAAACCCAAAGGTTTTGCCCAAAATATTTATTTTTAAACTTATACCCGTACGATGTATATAGATCACCCGTACACAATATCTATTATTCAAATTTGCAACTTTATTTCCGAACTAGTATTGATCCCCTGATCCTTTAGTGTGGACTCTGACCAGGCTTTTTGAATAGTGAATTCAATCACCAATTTAATGAAGGAACATTCCATCCACACTTCTGATTGTTCCATGACTGAACAAGACATAGGGGATCACAACAACAAATGTTGAATTGCAATCAAGGAATGGGCAAAGAAATACTACTCAACCGGTGCTCCCAAAGGCTGGAGAACCTAGCTAGTACGCCAAGAACTAGAGTTGATTAATATATCATGCTTCTAAGGTGGACTGCAACTTTCCCCAATTGACCGGCTTTTAAACTCCTGAACTAACAACTATGGTACGATGGCTAGTATGACGACTGCCCAACACTGTCTACTCTGCTAACTCAAAACATAGCTGGTCACCGCTGAACCATCTTCAAATGCCCGCATCTTAATCATACCATGTCCATATGACTAGAAGCACGACATACAACCTTAAGAGGAAATCCTCACTATCTTATATGGGCCTCCTACCTGGGTGAAAATTAGAAATAATCACCAACCTATGAGCCCATCTTAACCAGCTCACCATCCAATTGGCATTACCAACCACTCGAACGTTGGGCAATCATGCATACATCATTCACCAGTATTACGAGACCCCGTAGCCATAAAATGGACCTAATAATGTTTATAGAAGTATCTTTCCCAGTCCAGACCTATTTATTGAAACCATCCTACATGCAGATTTTCCAGCAAAAATTCATCACGCTGACTAAGTCAGTGTACTTTGGAAATATAACCCCCAGCACTACCTCATGAAGTGAGAATTGTGCATGGTTTGCGCCAAGAGTGATGACGGCCATCAAATGTAGCTGTCTTCCCCCATTCCTCAAAGAACATTGTCAATCGTGGTTAGACATACCAGTTCTACTTCTCATATTGTTGAAGGGAATGAAGAAGCTGGCAGCCAATGAATTTATCCAAAGCCCACAGCCAGTTGCTGCCAATACCCATGAATGAATTCATCACCATAGCTTATTTCCAGACTTTGATAAGAGAACTGGTGGGTAGCCGCCGGCGAGTACACCAACATATCCAGGCCAATATTGAGTTGATGAACCAGATGAAGGATCAACATGGCGAGATAAGGAAGAGACCTACTCCATACTCTAGATCAGAAAACTCTTCTTCTCTAGATGGCTACCGTGAACGCCAACGCCATAAGGCTGCTCCGGAAAGGATAGCTCCGACAATATGTGCAAGCCTTATAAAACGAAGGACCGGGAACATCCGACCCCTATCGATCAAGGACTATGATCAAATTGAACCATTTGCATTAGACTTCCAACTGAGAAGGGCTGGACTGAAGTGCAATAGCGAGCATACGACGCTGCCTCACTTATCAATGATATTTGATCTGATCTCTTTTGAATTATTTCTAATTCAATTTCATTTATGATGCGAAATATGATCAACTTGAATTAAACTACTTGCAAACGATGCAGGTAACTGAGTACTTAAGATTGGGTGCAAAACAACCTCCGCGGACTATGATCAAATCATTGAGGTATCATCATGACGAGCATGATTCAACCACTCATTGGCTACTATATGCCCCTGACTGGGGCAAGGCATCAAAGCGGAAGAGACCGACAAGGTCAGGACTCTAGTACAAAGTGGATGCAACCGACCATCCACTCATCCGCCTATGCAATTTAATTAGGAGATTTAAGAAAGACTTGGAGTTATATGTCCCACAAATGCACTCTCCATCTCGTGTTTGAAGCTCGCCAAAATACTTATGCTTCTTCTGATGCCCAATAAAATCGGAATCACACCAAGGGTGGACTGGACGTGATGTCACCATCCATGCATCCAATCCTACATTAGACACTTGGGATTACTTAAGAGAACACATGTTTAAAGTGGATATGATTTGAACGTTCACTCTCTAGTTTGCTTCTGTAATTCGGCAAAACAGTCATGCCATAAGCCAACTTCATTAGGGTCCAACCCTCAATTTAAAGTCATCAACGACTGACTGCCTACTCGCTAACCATCACGAGCTATCATTTCAACTCTCTTCCTTAGCTCGATCGAAAGAATGCAAAGTATAAATTGGACGTGACTCGACTGTCTGCTCTCCAATTCTTGCACCCGACTTAAGGGAAAATACACAACTCAAAGTGGTGTAGTTCGACCATCCTTTCCTATGCTCGAGCATAAAGCTTGCCAGAACACTAATCTTACTCCTTAGGCTAAGCAAAAGTGGAATCCAAACGAACATGGACGTGATCCAACCGTCCATAAACTAAATCTCTTCCTTCATTGAGGGGCATATAAGTGGAAGTTAATCGGGATCCCACCGATCACTCGCTAAGTGAAACCCCAAGCTCAGGGACAAGGCATCACACTGCGGTAATAAGGGATTGATACACGACAATCCTCTAGCTAACTCCGACTCCCAGAGTGTGAGCTGGAGTATAAACTTACGGACATGGGCTCGAGGAGGATGGATCCGTCCATCTAACGACTTTGCCCGTGTTCAACCTAAACCCGAGGAGGGTGGATCAGTCCATCTAACGACCTCGCCTTCCATATTTACAAGCTCAAGGAGGATGGATCCGTCCATCTAACGACTTCGCTTGCCTATTCAAGGTGGATATGATACAACCGTCCACGTACCTGATCAACTTCTTGTTCCTAGAGTGTGAACGAAATCCTAAAGCCTAAACAAATGTGACTGACCATCTGTCGGCTAACTCCAGATTCCCAGAGCGCGAACAGGAGTATAAACATTAAATAACTCTAAGTCCCCAGGGCGCAGACTGGAGTATAAACACTAAAATGGGTGCGACTGACCACCCTTCAACTAACTCCAGATTCCCAGAGTGCGAAGTGGAGTATAAACATCAACTAACTCTAAGTCCCCAAGGCGCGGACTGTAGTATAAACACTAAAATGGGTGTGACTGACCACCCATCAACTAACTCCAGATTCCCAGAGTGCGAACTGGAGTATAAACATCAACTAACTCCAGATTCCCAGAGTGCGAACTGGAGTATAAACATCAACTAACTCCAGATTCCTAGAGTGCGGTCTGGAGTATAAACATCAACTAACTCTAAGTCCATGAAGTGTGGACTGGAGTATAAACATCAACTAACTCCAGATTCCTAGAGTGCGAACTTGAGTATAAACATCAACTAACTCCAGATTCCCAGAGTGCGAACTGGAGTATAAACATCAGCTAACTCCAGATTCCCAGAGTGCGAACTGGAGTATAAACATCTAATAACTCTAAGTCCCCAGAGTGTGGACTGGAGTATAAACATCAACTGGGTGCGAATGACCACCCATCAACTTACTTCGGTCCCGAGAGCGCAGGCTAGAGTATAAACACCAAATGGGTGTGACTAACAACCCATCAACCAACTCCAGTCCTCAAAGCATGGTTTGGAATATGAATACCAAAAGGGATGTGATTCGACTGTCCATCTATCGGCTATGGTTCCTCATCAAGTTTTGTAGTACAAAAAGCGGATGTGGTTCGACCGTCTGCTTTCCAATCTACCCCTGACATGGGGGCACACTTAACACACAAAATTGGATGTGATCCGACCATCCAGCACTAAGCGGGCATGACACAACCGTCCATGCATCAACTCATATCCCCGGCACGGGACCCATAACGTAAATTTATAGGGATGCACTCCAACCCTACAAGACAAAATTTCTTCCTTGATTCGACAGGGAGGCATAGATTCGAAAAACGAACCTAGTTGGATGTCCTATTCTGAATTGATATTACTACCATCCAACCGCAAATGAATGTGGCATGACCGTTCATCAGCTAACTCTCGCCTGTGATCCAACGGATTGTGCGTGCAACATTAACGGATGTGACCTAACCATCCACCAATCAATTCCTTCCTACAGTTCAATGGGAGAAGCATTAAACTAAAGTTGTTGTAATTTCACCGACCACACTTCGAATTTTGCCCTTGACTGAGGGTAGAAGAATTGACCGAGGAAAATGTGGTCCGACCATTTTCTACAAAAAAATCTTAGTCCCAAAAGTGTGGACAGGGGTATAAACACCAAATAGGTGTGATGAATGGCCCTTCAACTGACTCTAATCCCCAAAGTGTGGCTATAAGAATAAACAAACAAATGAATGTGATTCGACCATTCATTCACCAACTCTGACCTAAACTTGACATGAGGAGTACAAACTCACTACAGGTGCAATTAGACCATCCACGAACTAACTCTGCTAACCCAAGACTAGGGGCAGAAGTACAAATCACCGAAAGAAGAGAAAGGGGACTCGCTACATCTCCAGCTTAGCGTCCTTTACAACTTAAGGCGACGACTACAAGGAGACCCTAATGCCAACCAATCAGAATGATGCCCAAAGTTCTGGGCAACCAATTATATCGTACCGCCGGATCGACAGGCAATATCGATCTGCAACTTTCATATCATACCATTGGATCGATAGGAAATGAGGTCTGAGCATTCCACATCTTTCCATTGAATTGACGGTCAACATCGATCCTCTTCGACTACAAATCGATGTGACCTGAACTCCATCGAATACCTTTGACCAACGGAGCATGGGTAGAAGACTAAACCACAACTGAGTGTGACTTGACCATTCGTCCTCCGTCGCCTTCCTTTGATCCGTCAAGAAGAGCATGAGACCAAATGAGCATGACATAATTGCATTTGAGCTGACTTTATCCCTAGATCTAACGGGAGAACGTAAATTGAAATGGACGTGGTTGATCGCCCAACTCCAAAAGAATGCGTTGCGGCCATTCGCTCTTTGACTCATAACACAGTCCGACTAAACGAGCAATTCAAAACAAGAGCAACCTAAATGTCCATGCACCGATTGTTACCCTAGATTTGACAAGGGGAGCATCAATACTGCATTGGATCTGACTGGACGATTCACTCTTTGGTTTTTGCCCAAAGTAATGCGTCATAAGCAGCAAAGTGAATGTCATTGGCCGTCCAGAATCTAGCTTATGTCTGAATGTTGGCAAAGTAACAATGTATTCAATCTAGAGGAAAGAACTAGAACATAATGCAGGATAGGCATGGCTCAGCCTTCCATCGGTTAACTCGATCCCATGGTTCAATGGGATAGAATACAAAATTGAAGTGGACATTATCTACCCTACCACTTATCGAGATATTCCCCAGACTTGGGGGCACGAGCAAGAAGATAAGATTAATATGATTCAACCATTCATCAATAAACTCCGGTTCTTAAAGCTTGAACTGCATTATAAACACAGCTGGGACGAGACTAGACCGTCCGCGTAATGCATCCGTCAACCCGAGACTGGGGGCAAAAGAGTGATTATTCGAAAGTTGACTATGACAACTTGAACCCATGACCCATGCCTAATATTCGTAACAACTCTAGGTTGTGACCGAAAGGATGCCTAGAGATAAAATCATCAGATCAATACCCGAACTCATGGGCAACTGATCATCATTCCGACCCTTACAATGAGCAATGGATCGCGAGTACATTGAATGAAAAGAGCATCATTCAGAAACACAAGTAAATTCAATCTCAAAGCTAGAGCTAGTTATGTAGAAGCATGCAGTACAAGGCTAAGTTCTACTAATCCTTTGATTCAACGTCCTTATAAGCCTGATCATTCACCATTGCAAATAAACACATAAAGTACCTACAACCCATCACGAGTATTGTAGATCAGATCACAACTCTGAACAATGATGATGAAAGAGTCAACTGTTTTACTTTAGGTGAATCTTGATGTGTTCGCTTGGACCCTGCATTGAAGAACCCTGCATTAAATGTCGACCCGAGGCATGTCTCGGTGAATAATAACTATGCAACATAGATCCGGAGAGATCTATTGCACTTAAAGAGGAGGCGAATCTTCTCAAAACCAGTGGGTTTATCCATGATGCCCTCCAACCAAAATGAGTATCCAATCCTTTAATTATAAGAAAAATGAACAGAGAGTGGAGGACATACGTCAACTACTCAGATTTGCATGGGGTATGACAAAGCACAGCTTCCCGCTTCCAATGATCAACCAACTGATGGACCCGACCATCAGGCATGGATTACTCACATCCGTACATGCAAACTCCAGATACAATCGGATACTAAAGCATGTCCCAGACCAGGAATGCAACTGTTTCATTATTAACCTAGGCCTACAGTGCTATGCTGTAATCCCTGGATTCAAACTTGAGAACGCTTATGCTACTTACCAAAGGACGATTAACAGATCATTCAAAAATCATATCGGCCAATCGATGAAAGTATATGTAGTTAATATGCTCGTGAGATCATAACCATTAAATGACCACATCGATGACTTGGCATAGATATCCGATGCTCTCCAACAACTGCAGGATGAAACTCGATCCTTTGAAATGCTCTTTCACCATTACATCATAAAGATTCTTTGTTTTCATCATCAATTCCCGTGGAATTAAGGCTAATTTCCAGAAAATTCCGACAATTAGAGACACCCATGTACCGAAGACAACCAAGCAGGTACGGAGCCCAAGTCGGAAGATTACCGTCTTAAGTTGATTCAACTCTAGGACCATCTACAAGTGAATTCTCTTCTTCAACCTGACCAAGAGAGGGAAGAGAACTTTTGAATGAACTAACAACTGCGTTGATGCAATTCCGGCTCCGATAGATTGCTTAAGAGACCTCCCATTTTACCCAGACCTTTAGATCGCGAAGATTTATACATCAGTTGGGCCGTGTCAACACACGCCATAAGCATCGTAATGCTATATAAAGAGAAACAAATCCAAAGATCAGAATATAATGAAAGCTAGCTATTGATGAGCTCACCCAGTTAATGTCTATATCGACCAGCCGTTATGATAGGTCCTATAGAAACTTTAAATGTTTGGAAGGTTACTCAATTAGAATATCGAGCTAAGCCAATTTGATATCACTTATTCCCCTCGGAGAGCTCTCCATGGTCAAACATTAGCATACTTCATATCTGAATTCACTATATCAGACGATTATCTGAAGAACAGTGGAGAACCATCCAACCGATGAAGAACATACATAGATGGAATTTCTGATAATTGGCTTTTTAACGTCAAAGTTGCGTTAGTGACTACCGAGGAACGATCGATCTGCTACGCCCTCAAACTCAACTTCCCTGCAACAAATAACGAAGCTAAGTGTGAAGCCTTAGCGCTCAAACTTGCAAGAAAACTAGGACTGGAAACTTTACATATCTTATGTGATTACTGGTTAGTAGTATACTAAGTCAGGGAAGATTATTCGACTAGGGGGCAACATCTTGCTCCTTATCCTAGCTGGGTCCAAAAGCTACTAGCCGACTTCGACTATTACACCACTACACAAATCCTCAGAGAACTAAACGAAAAGGCCGAATCACTCGCCAAGCTAGCCAGTTCTGGGGATGCGCGACAAATAGACTTTGTCCCAGTTGAAATGCTTATTATTCCAAGCATTGACATATGAATATCAACTAGATCTTGGAGACGGATCTAGAAGAAAAGTTATCCACAATCGGGGATTCTTATTGAATAAAGGAATGAGAAATGGCATATCCTCCGTGAAGCATCACTGCATGATTTTGTCTGGATCGTTCGACTCCATCGATACAAAGCATTACTTTTGTATCCATCGATCCGAGACCCAATATTACATATCCATCGATACGAAGCATACATTCCAACATTTCAGATCGATCTAGGAGAGGATCGATACAAAGGAAGGACTTAAAACAACCATCGAACGTTGTTACAACTCGAATTTCACATCGATCTAGCAGAGGATCGTTACGAAACTCGATAAAAGAAACTTAACAACGACCCGTGAATGTGCAAACATTGACGAGAGTTAGGCTAACATACATGCATGTATGACATACTAACATTCAATTTTCAAAATTCACAGGGGTTGAATGCTCACCTGATGACAATTACAACAGTGAATAACAAATCGCTAGCACTCGACACTCAATTGCAACAATGCACTGCATAATCATTGGCAGTCAATAAATCAGCATTTATATTACTGGAAATCAATCGAAGGTTACATCTTTTGACGAAAAGGTAGCAACTACTCAGCGAATCGGATAGAACTTCTTCAGAATGAAGATTGCAGCTTTTCAAGCATGTCATGTTCTCACAAGACGTACTTTGGGGGGCAAATGTTATCCCGCCTTTTGGCAAGGCCGTGATACCAGGAACTTGACTGGAAACCAAGGACAGTCCATCCCGAAGATCGGTTATACTCAGGTTTGCTATGGATGTCGATAAAAATTTTCCGAGTCCGGATCGAGCTACAATTGACATGACATGACAAGCAAAGCTATAAAAGCCAACGTTCTGAATTTCAAGTCAATCGGAGCTCGTATGCTCAAGATATGATCGATACGGGTAAAGAAAACACACCGTTCGTATCCATCCTATCAATGCTTGTTCGCATCCGTCAGAAGTTCTGCATATCCGTATCCATCGGCGAACATCTGTTTATATCCATGGGAACGCGCCGCTTCGTATCCATCAGCTGAAGGGCCTTGTTTGAATCCATCAGGTGACTTTAGTTCATATCCATCAGATAATCACTACTTTGTATCCATCGAGTAAGCACTGTTCATATCCATCAAAGCCAAGCAGAGCCATCATCTGTTCGTATCCATCAAGTTGGAGCAACTTCGATCGATACGAACAAGGCCTCACAGTCGATACGAACTGAGCTACTCCCATCGATACGAATTGGGCCACCTCCATCGATACGAACAAGGCAACTGCTATCGATACGAACTAGGCGAAAATACGGGGAAGACTCGGTCGACTTGGCATAAAAAGTGGATCGATCCGAAGAGTGAGCGCCACGTCAATTTGAAGGCACGTGCCTGGATCGATTCGAACTGATCGATACGAAGGCATCGATTCGAATGCGACATCCTCCATAAAATCGCAAGTTTGCATTGATCATAACTCGCAATCTACAAGTCCAAATGCCACCAAATTTTTACACAAGCTTACGTACAACATAAAGAACGCCCATGCCAAATTTCGACTCAATTGGACCAAATCTTGATCGATACGAAATTCGTTCGTATCGATCACGGACCGAGTGCAAAACAGCACGGAATGGATTGTGTGGGCCCGCCCACGTAAGAGAAAAGGTCTCCCGAGATCTGAGCGAGATATTTGTAGCCTACGCCTATAAATAGCAGCCCTGGACCTACAGAAAAGGGACTTTTGGCCTCTCTACGTTGATATTCTGCTGAAATGATTATCAAACTTCTGTTATACTGTTGTAATCTTTTGTAAACAACGAGTGAAATTCAATAAACATCAATCATTTCATAGTGGACGTAGGCAATTCGCCGAACCACTCTAAATCCGTGTGTTTCTATGCATTTTCTTATCTGTTTAATTGATGTGTTTGTTAGATCTGTTTCATTTTACATTTATTTTCTTCATTTTATCTCTTCAAACACATCCGAAGAGTGTTGTGCCCAATTTTGGTACAAACAATAGGTGTAAATGGCATATAAACAATGTTGCATTGATTTCGACAACTTTCGTTCGATAAACCGTTACCTAATCGGAGAACCGATTCCCAGTCACATTTTCACATATACTTTAACGTACATATATTTGTAAATAAAATTTAAAAAAAAATTCTTATCATTTTAAATGAATTAAAATGATCGTATTTGAATTATAAAACCATACAAATTAATATTAGCAATTATTTAAAAAAATTTGCTAATATACCGATAAAGCGATATCGATTTTTCCTTATATTTTCAAATCAAATATATATCTTTATATAACTATTTTAAATGATTTATTATCACTTTATAACTATTCAAAATGAATTATCATAATTTAAAATAATTATTTGAATAATTAAAATAATTATTACATCATAAAATCTCAATTTAAATTAAATAAATCAATTATCATATTTAAGGGCATCACTAACAATGTCAAAAACACATTTTATTTCCAAAAACAAATCAATTGATTTTATTTCATATTCTTGTTTAATTATAAAAACAAGTGTATGTATCTAGCTCCGTGCATGACGTTTTACGATTATAGAGCTGGTTATCGATAAAATGATTTTCGGCCATTTTATCGTTTTAAATTTCGAGGAAAATATTTTTGTAAATACTTATTCAAAATAAGATTACTATTATTTATTATCACTCAAAACAATATTATTTGTATTATTAACCTTTTATTTAAAAATAAATATAATTTATCAAAGCGATAAATTTGCGGGTCGTTACAGACTTCCCCCCTTAAAAGAATTTCGTCTCCGAAATTACCTAAAAAAACCCAAAGGTTTTGCCCAAAATATTTATTTTTAAACTTATACCCGTAAGATGTATATAGATCACCCGTACACAATATCTATTATTCAAATTCGCAACTTTATTTCCGAACTAGTATTGATCCCTTGATCCTTTAGTGTGGACTCTGACCAGGCTTTCTAATCAAAACTTTAGTTCTCCTTGCATAGCGCTCAACTATGATAGAAAACTCAAGTATCCAACCACAAACCCTCATCAATGTTCATCATCAAGAATCGAGTGATAAATCCTCTTCCGGATAAGTGTCAAGACACGTCAAAGTTCTGCACTCGAATCTTAGATTAAATCGTGCGACGAAATAATCCATATACTTATATGAATTTAATAATCTTTCAAAAAAAAATATGAAAACATTTCATAAAACTTTCATTCTTTATTCAAACTTTTATAATGATACTTCTTTATATATAACCATTTTACATTTTTATTTCCAATAATTCTACTTAAAACACATTCTTTTCAAAAGATAAATATCTTTTTATTATAACACATCTCTAAACACATCTTAATAGTTTCTGAAAAACTTATTTTCAAAATAATTCATTAAATTGATAAATTACCATAATCTTCCTTTAGCTAATATCAAATGTGAAAACATTCTTTATTTAGTTAAAACTTACTTATTCAATTTAACACTCGTTTATTAATTAAAACTTCCTTTATAAATATATATTCTCTTTACCTTTACAGTTTCAATATATAAAAGTATTCATATACTTATTTAGTTGCTTTAAGTATATTCATAATTTACTTAACAAGTTTTACTTACTTTAAAATATAATCGAAGAGATTAAAACAATTACTACCAAAACATTGTTATAATGAACTTCTATATTTTTTATAACATGTTAGTTATAATATTTTCCATCTTTTTATAAAAGATTCCAATACTTATTATTATCTTTTAAAATCCCATCATTAAAGACTTAAATATACCCATAAAATTTCTTCCAAAGTGTCATTCAAGGGTTTAAAAACAAATGTTGCTAAAACATTGTTTACTACAAACCCAAAACCATTCATTATTAACTTTAAATATTTATTTTAAAGGTCAAAGCATACCCATTCTTATTAATTAAGATAATACACTTTGATAAAAATTGACAACCATTAATTAATCTATCAACTAATGATTCATATTATCCTTTTTAACTTTAGAAAATTATATAGATCGAGTAACTCAAAAATGATACCAAGGAACTAGGTACTACCAATAGATCACATATTTCTTTAACAAGAAGGGGAATACTTAAGAGAAGCGTTTACCAGCCGAACATATCTCCTGCCCATTTTTAGTTACTTTCGACCCACTCGGATCAATTAACCATAAGATTGTTTTTCATTTTCAAAATCCCTTTTTAGAAATAATACCAGTATTATTCCTTTCCCAAAAATCATTTGAAATTCCTTTCAAAAATACAGAAATTTAAATTCTCAAAAATTCTTGTATAAAGCACGTTTTATAATCCAGTTCACAAAATCACTTATATAAAACATAGTTATAAGATTTAAATAAATTCCTATAATAAACATTTGTTATTTATTGAATACCCCATATGGTTTCTACAAGGCAAACAATTATTCTTTTAGGCACAAGTAGTAGGTAATTGCTAGCGTATTCATAGGTAGACAGGTTTGGTCAATACTCAGAAAGTGTTTCGAGATTCATGTCTAAAGATAGCTTTTATAATTCTTTGTACAATGTCTATTTATTTCCAAAAATTTTTGAAAATTTTACCAAAATATTCTTTTCTTTCAAATACATACATACATACATTTATATATATATGTAAAATGATTTCATATAAAACCGAATTCTTTTGTATATTTTATTAACAAATATGCGTTCATATATAATACTCTCAAACTCATTCTAGGGCATTACTAACCCCATCTCTAATGAGTTACTCATCCTAGGGTATTACTATCCCAATCTCTGATGAGTCTTTTACCCCTATCAGGCTCAGGTGTTCGCTTAACCTAAGCTCTGATACCAAATTTGATAGCCCGTTTCTTCAACTCTCGGAAATCGACACTAATACATCCTTGGTATTCACGTGCCGCAAACCCAAGTGCCGAAGAAGCAAATTCTCAAGGGTAAGAAAGAAAATAAGGACAGAATAGAATCTCGCATATATTATTTCAATATAAACATTACAGTGGAAATTAAAATACATTTACCAGAGTTAAAAACATGGACGGTAATAAATTTCTATCCTCACAAATGCGGAATTCTATAGTACAAGAGTATGGTGGAAATAGACAAAAATCTTCAGTAAAATATTCTGACTCCATGCTTCGAGCTCCTTCCAGCTTTCTTCTAAACTAAACTTGACTACTGGGCAGCTCGAGGAAAATTAGGGCATCCAGAGTTAAAGGAAAGGGAAAAATAAACTCCGGGTCAGTCATGAGACTGGTGTGAGAACTCAAAATACGCGTTTTGAAAAGAAAACAGTATCTCATAAGTACACGCCGCACATAAAAATGGAACAGGTTTTTACCTAATGATAACCAAATCATTATTGCATAAAAATACTTGATATTACTTTTAATGACATATCTTTGAAAACATTTGCAGGTAAACTTATTAATCTTAGCCGAAATTGTTACATTAATTAAATTCCAGCAATGCTAGCCACAAACGCGGGTTCTACAAACAAACTGCCAGGCACTTATTGGAGAATGGATTCCACACAAATGACAAGGTGAAGGGACTACCTTGTGGTAGTACATCTCTAGAAGAATGTACCGAGGTCAACAGAACATCTGTACTTCTACCAACATAAGACCGGCCTACCTTTCTCCCTAGATAGTACCGAATATGTCATCACCTCGGTTGTTACCAACCTATCCGAGCTCTCGATTACCATACACCACATTAATTTACATCCCGAACGTCATAGTGGGAAGAAATATATCTAGAACGGGATGATCATATCCTAATGGTTGCGAACCACATAGCCTTGCTGCATCTACCCTGTTTCGGCCATTTCCGGATGTGAGGCTTGAGGTAGCGATTACCTTTCACTTTGAATGCCACATTGCCATTCCATTGATCACTGTTGACTTCCACAAACATACAACCTTCGAGCTCACACGTCTCAGAGAAGGGTGTTAAGCTAAGAGAAGTTGCCTTCTCCTCCACCAAACAGATGTATGTTTATAAAAGTCAACGATGAAATCTCAAGAATGCAATGTCGGACATCCATCCATACAAGTTCGTTCTGGGATTGAACGAAACCGAAGGCACTCTCCTACCACATCCTATCGGGAATTATCCCTAGGATTAGTAGTGAAAAGTCCTTGCAACCCAAAGAGTTTTAGAAATGAAGGGACCGCTTCTACTTTAGTATTTGGGAGCTAACCAGAATTATCAACAAGCAGTCCTTTCACCCCGAAAATACTAGGTCTTCATCCTTCATTTTCTTTATCATGTCTTCATTTTTTTCGAACGCATACATCGGTTCGAAGTGGTTTTCGGATAGGGAATACCCTAGATCCGACCCCAGTTCCTTCGAATTCAATCATCTATAAAAAGAGGTTTTGTGGATAGAGAATCATTCTTTAATCGATTAAGTTCTTTTTATCAAAAAATCTCTTTTAGATATATACAGTTTTTAAAACACTTCTTTTCGGTATATACGGAATCATTAAACCTCTCTTATTAATTCCTTGGTTACTTAAAACCCTTTTAAACTTGGAATAATTCGAAATCGTTTCATTTTATACTTAGGGAAATATTCTTAAAATCAACTCATTTAAATCTTTACAAAGATTTCTTAATTCAATACTCTCAATTTTGCTTGAGTTAAAACCATGTTATCTAGGATATAAATCCAAAACTAGTAAATATTAAGTGAGCAGAATCTATAGAAATCATCTTATCCTACTCAATATCAATTCACATATTCAACAAATACTATGGGCATAATAATGATGAAATCGCCTTTTAAATTCCACGAATAGTACGAGTTCCCTCTTCGGGCTTTAACATCGAATACAAGAAGATCATTTCTATAAAACCTAAGTTGTTTAAATCTTGAAAAATATTTTTCTTTATCTTTTTGAAATTTCGATCTGAGTAAATCAAATTTACTATCCCCTCCATCTGACCAGTCTGGATAGCCAGGGAGAGCAGGAAACTAGTTTTCCAAACTCAAGCCTAGACACTATCTCTTTGACACCCAAAAGGCGTTTAAGTTATTTGATCGACTCTAAATCATTAAAACATTTAATCATTTCATAAATCCTTCCAGTTATCTTTAAAACACTTTATTAATCACTTAAAAATATTTATAAAATATTTGGAGAAGAATTGTTAAGTTTTAAAGCTATATTTCAAAAGTTAGAGAAAAGTGATGCGGATAAGTGCTACGGAAAGTGCTTTTTAAGCTATATTGATCAAAACGACTTTTTATTATTTGAAAATTCATTTTTATTACCCAAAACATTTTAAAACATTTATAAGATTTATTCCATATTTTTAAACAATTTTAAAACATTATTTTCAAAGAAATGCAGTTTTGGATTACGAACTACAAAATCGGAATTTTTACAAAACTTGTTTTACTCATATTTCAAAATCTACTTATCGAAATCTCGATTTTCCATTTTCGTTGGAAAACTATGAATATAATAGTTCGGAAAATTCTTATCTTGAATAATTCTGAGCTATATTCCAACTTTTACACATGTTTGACTTTATGGCGTGAAATCTCGAACTACCGTTACGCGACGCGCTTATTTTTAACTAAATTTTCCATTTCTTTTCAAACTTCACCAAAGCACTTTTAAATGTTTATAAAACATTTCAAATACATTTTAAACCATTTTTAATAGGTTTAACAATTCCATATACACCATTTCATTATTTCAAGGAAAGTGATTTCCTTTGTGTTTATCGACGTGTATATTCGTGACTTGCATAAAATTTCAACATTCATCTGAAAACAACCAAACTTGATGATCAAAGCATATTAAACATCCATTTGCAAACATCATATCATCATCCAACATATAGTATAATAGTTTAGGAGTTCTCACATTGATATCCTATCGAAAAAAGGCTATAATTTCACTAACTCGCGATCCGAGCTCACGAACACCAACACCTTGCCTCCTAGTGTACTCGGCCATTTCATGCCAAAAGTGGTGCTCGGCCAAGCATGGGAAATGAGGTGTAGGACTTTGGATTATTATTGAGTTTACCGAAAATTAGACCTAAAAATAGGTTATTTTCTCTCGGGTTTTTGGATATTCTACTCTATGAATTTGGAAATATGGTCAACATGAAAGTTGTAAGGAATTCTTTCCTATACGGTTTAAAAAAATAATCTTCTAATTTGTATTATTTATGAGGAAGTTATGGTCAAGAGAAGAAGAGGTATTCTCGGATTCGTAAAAACGAAGCTCTGAAATGCACTGTAAAAAAGTGGTATTTTTACATAGTTAGACTCAAAACCGGAATAAGTGCTAAACATGAAAGTTGTAGCCACTGGAATTGTACATGGTTTTAAATAAAGAATTACTTCATTTGGATCAGTTTTGGAGGAGTTATGAGTTATACTCGAATGAAAATGAGGTATTTTCAGCCATTAAAACTGGGCTCGAAAAAGCTTTGGAGAAAATGGAGTTTCGAGCATAGCTAAGTTTAAAATGGGAAGAAGTAGTCAACTAGAAAGTTGTAGCCACTAAAACTTTGAATGGTTTCAGGAAAAGAATTTCCTCATTTCGGTTTGATATGAGAAAGTTATACTAGAGTGAAGAAAGTGAAAAAATGTAATGAGAGGGTGGGCTATTTATAGCCAAAGGAAGAGTGTAAAAGTGTCCATACACACATCATCATTTCATGGCTTCTCCAATACACCTCCCGCCTCCCTAGACCAGCAAAAGCCTCCCCCTATGTGCCCATCACTTCCATCCACTTCATGTATGTATATGTTGACTTATGTAGCTTAAGGAGAAAGCTTGCTTAAAATATCTTAGATTTTGTATTATGTATGTATTTTTAAGTGTATAAGTATATATGTATGTATACATATGTTCATGTGCATGTTAGTGGATGCATTTGTATGTTAGATAGGTGTAAATGGCATATAAACAACGTTTCATTGATTCCGAACAACTTTCGTTTGATAAACCATTGCCTAATCGGAGAACCGATTCCCGGTCACATTTTCACTAATACTTTAACATACATATATTTATAAAAAAAATTTGAAAAACATTTTCTTATCATTTTAAATGAATTAAAATGATCATATTTTAATTATAAAACCATATAAATTAATATTAACAATTATTTACAAAAATCGCTATTATACCGATAAAGCGATATCGATTTTTCCTTATATTTTCAAATCAAATATATATCTTTATAAACTATTATAAAAGATTTATTATCACTTTATAACTATTCAAAATGAATTATCATCATTTAAAATAATTGTTTGAATAATTAAAATAATTATTAAATCATAAAATCTCAATTTAAATTAAATAAATCAATTATCATATTTAATGGCACCACTAACAATGTCAAAACACATTTTATTTTCAAAAACAAATCAATTGATTTTATTTCATATTCTTGTTTAACTATAAAAATAAGTGTATGTATCCATCTCTGTGCGCGATGTTTTACGATTATAGAGCTGGTTATCGATAAAACGATTTTCGGCCATTTTATCGATTTAAATTTCGAGGAAAATATTTTTGTAAATACTTATTCAAAATAAAATTACTATTATTTATTATCACTCAAAACAATATTATTTGTATTATCAACCTTTTGTTTAAAAATAAATATAATTTATCAAAGCGATAAATTTGCGAGTCGTTACAATATCCATAATACAATGTCTCAAATAAATCACCAACATGTCTTAAAATCTGGGTACATCTGAATATATCAGAAACATAGACAAATAAATAAACTGCCACAAATTTCACCACCACCTTCATCTTCTCCATCAACATTGTTCCCCCTAACCAGCGGCTTGTAATAAGGAGGGAGTTAGAACAATAATGTCTGGTGAATGAAAATATCAAGTCTTACCAAAGTAGTATTTGGGCAGTATCATTTTGATAAATATTATGTCTTACGCATCCTATACTTAACCTACCGAGTATACTTCCATCTGGAAGCCAAAGGCTCTTCTAGTCCAGCTCCATAACGTACCATTAACTATAGGCCAATGGCCCTTTTTAGTCCAACTTATAACTCTAACGCGGGTGCAATGCAACTATGGGGTCTAACGATCCATCTCCATCAATCATGCCCTAACGATGCGAGATAAAGCATCTAAGCCACTTAATACCTCTTTAGTAGGAAATAAGAAGACTCTGATCATTTAATACCAATACCCTATGAAGATCTCCGTCATTTAATACCAAGACCCAAGACGGACCCTCTTTGGTACTTCCCAGCTAACATTGTAAGAAATCCCATAAGGCTACATAATACTTCTTTGATGGAAAAAAGACAGACCCTACAATAACCACTTAATACCCCAATGCTCAAGTGGATCCCCTCTAGAGATTTTCTACTACTGCACCTAAAAGATAATCCCGAACATTCAATACTTCTTGAGTGGGAAGGGGGCAGACCCTACGACAACCACTTAATACCTTCAACCTAAAAGCAGGCATGTACTATGATACACGTCTTATGATCCATAACCCAAACTGTGACGTCTTACATTAGTCCGACTATTCATAGGTGTTAGTAGCCAGATTAGCTGGGCAGACTTACCCTTCAGAATTAGGACTAACCTCGCATCCACCATGGGTATTTATTTTATGTGATATCTCACATCAGTTCCAAAGTCACACTGTTGGTAGCTAGATTAGCTGGGAAGGCTTCTGTGTGTATTTAACTGACCTTGCATCCCTATAACTTAGTCATATTTTCACTCTCCAATATTACCAAATATACTAGGATACATATATACTATATATATATATATATATATCTGTGTGTGTATGTGTGTGTGTGTATTATACCTCACCCACATATACGCATTAAGGCCATAAAGGTAAACTCCTTATTTCGCCTTTAATTATGGATTAATTACCATAATTATCCTAAACTTCCTTCCTATAGGGATCAGCGTTATATATTTTATCTATTTAATTCTTACATTTATGACATATATGTAACTAATATATTTATACCTAACGTAAAATATTAGACTAGCTGATTTTTATTAAGTATTCCTAAGCGTGCATGAAATTGTTTCTATAATAAGGGTTTCACTTCCTATATAAGTTGTTAAATTGTCAAAACTTCATATTCATACAAGTCTCGATCTCGTACAATATTTTGCAAAATAGCTAACATAATTAGCTACACAAAATAGACTTGCATATATATAAAAAAGGAATCCAAATACCTATCTTATTTTACATTAACATGGTAGAATCAACGCCTCTATTTCGAGGAACAAAACTTTACAATTTGAATCCTTTATATCCTATTTAACTTTTATATATACAAGCTTGAAGTGAAAAAAGGGATTCATATTTACCTAAATTATAGAAATAGGCGGTGCAAACTACAAATAGAAAATTCCATACTTTACACACCATTTTCTAAATCTTTTCTTTTAGGACCCTTCGTCGCAACGACAGAAATTTAAAAGTGGAAGTTGAATAAAACATAAATTATTCATATTGCAGATAAGAATATAAGTTCCACCATATTAACATAAAATAATTGAGATTCCAACTAATCCAAGAATTAACATATTATGGAGGAAATTTTAGGGTTTAAGATTTGAGGTTTTCGTATACAAAATTTCCCAAGGCATAAAATAAATCTAAACTTTTACTATATAAATTACTAAAAAGTGAAAAACTAAGATTTCCACTCACAGATGGCTTTCCTTGATTTCGTTTGGCTTTGATTTCACGCCTTCGCCTAATTCCTCCTACAGTTATCTTCTTCTTGGAATATACAATAATTTAATTGTGTATAAATTAGATTCAAAATTCAGAGATTAGGGAAGAATAGAAATAGGGAAACGTGTATATGTATAACTCATTACCTTTAATCTGATTGATTCCTTCCCTGAAAGTTGAATCTTGAATCTAAAAGGCTTATGGAAGAGGAAGAGACCGACAAAGTTTTGCTAGTGTTGTTGTTTTTCTTATGAATAAAAGTGAAGGGGGCTAGCCTCTTATGTATAGTGGTTTGAACATGCCTAGGCCGTACATCAAAGTCCATTTAAAGTAATAAAATCCGGACCGTTCAAGCCTAGCAAAACCCTAGCCGGCACAAGAGCACCGATCGATCAGCCTACCTTGGATAGGCCCAGCGAAGGCGGTCGACCAGCCTTCTTCTACTGGCCGATATTTATTTCTTGCCTTTTATTTTTGACGTCAATATCCAATTTACGACCGTCAATCCTTAACGTTAATGTTTCCTTCGACATTAAGTCTACTACTTAACGTGACATTATTTATTACCTTTTAAAATTTAAATGTTAATTTTTAAATTTAAATTTGTTTGAATTATTTTTAATTCGAAAACCTCAAACATCAATAACTTTTCTGTTTAAACTCCGATTGTGAAACTTTATATATGAAAGTCGCTCAGAAAATTGCCATGAATACAATGATGTAACTTTTGTGGCTAAATTCTAACGTTTGTGGAATTCTCATTTGTAATCTTATCATTAACTAATAAATTTTATTATTTAAATTTCTTATCTATTTTATGGGGTGTTACATGGGCATATTGACAAGCCGTTTGAAAAGATAGTGGGGAAATCCCTTCGACTTGAGTGCTTGTACCCCAAATCCAAGTTTGTTGGTATAGTCGCAAAGGAGGAGCTAAAATCATAGTAAAGCAATAGAGGCAAGAACAAGTGGAATGGAAAGAGAAAGCAACCGCAGGGCAAGGGTAGCCAAAAGAAGGAAAAGTGAGAGCCCACTTGTTACAACTGCAGAGAGAAGGATAGCCTTATCAAAGACAGTAAGGTTGAAGGTAGGAAGTGCTACAACTATAACTAGATGGGGCATATTCAAAATAATTGTCCTGAACTAGTAAAAATAGAAACCAGCTATGAGGGCATATGCTTTGAATTTTGTCCTGACTTCATCGAATGCTCCCTCAACAAAGGAGAAGGTGAAGAGTGTTGTTATTTAATGTATGCTTTCCATTTATTATGTTCCCATATGTATTTTGTTTGGTATCAAGGCATCATATTCCTTCATAGTAGATAGATTGAGATTGAAACCCGAAATAGTTGACCGACCTTTGATTGTGATTAACCCAATTGGAGGCTCCACTAGCCTATATATGGTTTGTCGTGGTTTGATCATATCGATTCATGGATGCTCTTTTGTTTATGATTGCTTTGTTTTGAATTTTGTTAGGTTTGGGATTACCTTAGGGATGGACTAGCTGAGGAAGTATGCGATAGTGGTGGATTGCGAGAAGTTGTTAGTGACAACTGGGGCTTTGGAGGGGCGGATGGTAGTGATTGGCTGGCTGCAAGAGGATGGGGTTATTTTTAGTATTCTATATTTTCTCGAGATTCCATAGGATGAGTTATCATCTGTGCCTATCATTAGAGAGTATCTAGACGTATTTGAGAGGATGACCGGATTATAGCCACACCAAGGGGTTGAGTTTTGCAAATACTTAGTAAAGGATGTCAGGCCGACAGTTATGCCTTTTGGCGCATGGCACCTAGAGGAAGAAGGAGTTGGAAGTGGAAGTGAATGACCTGTTGAACCGAGGGTTCATTCGTAGGAGCATATCTGAGTGGGGAGCATCTGTGGTATTTTCCACTAAGGCAGATGGCTCTTTGAGGTTATGTGTGGATTACTATGAGCAGAATAAAGTAACGAGGAAGAACAAGTATCCACTCCCACGTATTGATGACTAGTTTGTTCAGCTCCATGGTGAGAAGGTGTTCACTCGGTTAGATCTAGTGATGGGGTTTCACCAACTGAGAGTAGCAAACGAGAGAGTGTTGATCACTGCATTTCATACGCCATCAGGTTCCTATGAGTGTTTGGTTATGCCGTTTGGGCTAACCAATGCTTAAGCATAATTTTTTGATTTCATGAACCGTGTCTTCAAGGATCAACTAAACAAGTTTGTGTTTATGTAAGTGGATGTTATTATGTTCTATTCTAGGATAGAGGAGGAACACAAGATGCACTTAAGGATTGTGCTTTAAGTGTTGAGGAAACACAGGTCGAAAGCAAAAATTTTGAAGTGTCACTTTTGGAGGAGGGAAGTGACATTCTTGGGTCATGTCTCAGAGTAGGGTATCGTAGTAGATCCTGCCAAAGTGGTAGTGGTTCAGGATTGTAACCAGCCCAAGAATGCTACTGATGTGAGAAATTTCCTAGGATTAGCAGGATATTATAGATGTTTTATCAAGGACTTCTCGTAGGTAGAAGCACCGTTGACCAATTTGATGAAGAAGAATCACACCTTTTTTTAGGGTGCAAAGTGTTAGCATGCATTTGTGAGTCTGAAGGGGAGGTTAATAAGTGCACCAGTGTTGAATTTTCAAGCAAGAAGGAGGAGCTGACAGTACACACAGACGCCTATGGTACTAGAATGGGTGCAGTGTTGATACAGAGGGGAAAAGTTGTCTCCCGCGCTAGCCGATAGCTGAAACCACATGAGAGAAAGCATCTGACACATAATTTGGAGTTGGCGGTGATAGGTGCTTTAAATATTTGGAGGCATTATCTATTAGGAGAAAGGTTCAAGTTGTCCACACACAAGAAATCCTTGAAGTACCTTTTCTCCTAGAAAGAACCCTTCGCCAGTATCGATTATTTGATTTCTTTGCCTTCTATGACTTTGACATTTCCTATATGCCTGGTAAAGAGGATGTGGTCATTGATGCATTGAGTAGAAGAAATGCCCGTTTGGGAGGATGTTCCTAAAGGGGAAGCAGTTAGAGTATATTGTTGGCTATGACTTCAGACCTCACTATGAGTTAGAGCCAAAGATGTTGGTGAGTTTGATTATCAGACATACCATGATTGAGTGGGTCACTAGTAAGGCAAGATCCTAGACTAGCTAAGATCATGGAAAAAATGGAAGGTGGCATAGAGTCTAAGGAGATGAAGCAGTACGGACTTGACCGGGATGGTTGGCTTAGATTGTTTATTATCAATGTCGACGGATTGCGAGATGAGGTGCCACGAGAGTGCTGCCACTCTAGATTGACTATACATCCTGGCGGTAATAAGATGTACCGTGATATAAAGCATACCTATTATGGAAGGGATGAAGAAGGATGTTGGGACATTCATCTCTAAGTGCATGAACTGCCAGTTGGTGAAGGTAGAGCAGAAGAAACCTAGTGGGTTGCTGTGCAGAAGAAACCAAGTGGGTTGCTGTAACCACTTGAAGTTCCCAAGTGGAAATGGGAGCAAGTATCAATGGATTTTATTGATGAATTGTCAAGGACCAGAGGAGGGTACGGTAGAATTTGGGTCATAGTTGATAGATCGAGGAAGAGTGCTAGATTCATACCTATTAAGTCAAGTAGAACGGCATCAAATTGGTTGAGTTGCATGTGAAGTGGATAATGTGATTTCATGGTGTGCCAAAGGGTATTGTGAGTGATCGAGACCCTTTATTCACTAGTAGGTTTTAGAATGGCTTACAAGATGCATTGGGGACGGAGCTGCATCTCAGTATAGCTTATCAGCCGTAAACTGATAGGCAGACCAGGAGGGTAAATCGTACATTAGAGGATCTCTTGCAAGCTTGCATACTCGATTTTGGAGGCTCGTGGGACGATCACTTGCATTTGGTATAGTTCGCATACAACAATATCTACCAGTCTAGTATCAATATGGCACCATACAAAGCATTATATGGCCAATCGTGCAATGCACCTTAATGTTGGTAGGAAGCGGGTGAGAAACAGATACTTGGACCAAATATGATTAGAGAAATCTTGGAGAAGATCGAGATCATTCAGCAACGGATGAAAGCTACTCAGGATAGGTAGAAAAGTAATGCTGATAGGAGACGTAGAGATTTGGAGTTCTCTGTCAGTGATATAGTGTTTGTGAAGATATATTTGAAGAATGTTATTCGATTCGGTAGTAAGGGGAAGTTGGGGCCAAGATTCATAGGTCCTTTTTCGATAGTAGAGAGGATTGGGAACCTAGCATATAGGATTGAATTACCTCAGAAGAAGGCGGGCATGTACAACGTCTTCCACGTCTCTCATTTGTAGAAGTTTGTCCACGACTCAGGCATGATAATTGCACTGGATCAACTTGATGATATCAAGATTGAACCAGAAGCTTCGAGACCTCGTAAATCGATGCATATTGTCGGACGCGATATGAAATAACTTAGGAGGAAGACGGTGGAGTTAGCGAAGGTTCGATGGGGCGAAAGTAAAGGTGAGTACATGTGGGAAACCAAGGAAAGCATGAGACCTGCATATCCGGAGCTCTTTGCTTGGTAAGGCCTACTATTTATCGTGTTAACTTCACATTCAGTATTATGTATGATAGTTTAATATCTCGCATGCTAGGATCTGTTCATCTATGCTATTGATTGCATAGCTGTCTTTTTGATATGTTTGATGGTTTTATATGGTAGTTAGGCATGCAAGGTAGCCATGGCTGACTGTTCTTTGATTTTTTAAGGGATTTCGGGAGTGAAATTCCTAAAGGGGAAGAGTGCAACGACCAAAATTTTACGTATTGAAGGATCGTAATATATTAGTATTTAATTCATATGAGGTCGTATGACTCTAAAACTTTGGGAAATGACTAATAGGGACATTTTCCACCTTTAGAATTTTTATTAGACATTTATGACCCAAAATTCTTGTAAGGTGGATAACTTTTGATAGGGATTGAATTAGGATTTGAAACCACTTCTATTAGATCGGGCTTGTGGTTTGTCTTTCCGTAGAGTGGTCATAATTGGAAAACGGACTTAACATTTTGGAGATATGGTCATTTTAAGTTATGCTTGCTACTGGATAGATTAGTGGGTATTTGATTAGGCCCAAAGCTTAGCCCACTAATGAATTTTAGGAATTGTGCCTGATTGAGGGAGATGGGACATATCTAAATCATTTCCCTCTTTTCTAAAATAATTCCTAACCTCTATTAACCCTGATTTCATTAAAAAGCTTACTTTTTTCTTTCTAATTGTAGTCAAATCCATCATTAAGGAGTGATTAACAACGAAGATCATAAATTCATCATTTTGATGCTTTGATTTCGAATTAGTTGATGTTCATATCAGATATAGAGGTTTAAAGTAGTAAATTGGTTATTAAGGGAGTGACTCTTGATCCTCACTATTCTATACTTGTCCATAGAGTTGAAATTGATGTTTTAAACATGATTTTGATATTAAAATGTTTTCTAAATGTAATTACATATTCATACATGTTTATCGTTGAAATTAAAAAGATCTAAAATGGATTATAAATGGCTTTACAACCTCTTTTGATCATATCGACATGCCAGTGTAAAAGTTAGATCTAGATTAGGATTTACATGATTATCATGTTTTGATAAATTGTATGTATGTATGGATGTATATGGATGATATTTCAGTTTGGTACGTTGTGCTTTGATATTGTTTTCTAGTGCTTTTATATAGTTAGGAAAGAGGTTGTTGATTTGGGAAAATCGAAGGCAAAATTGGTCGGATTGGATGAAACATAGAAGAGAGGCTTTAGAGTAAGGGGGGAGCCTGTGGTTTAAGTCGCATGAAATTTAGCACGGTGGATTTTGATTGCGATGACTTGAATCGGATCGATGGTGGAGCATCAGGTAAGCGGGGTTCTGCTTCGAGTCGTGCTTCGGGCAACTCGGTGGAAAACTCGGGGTTGACTTTGCGTAAGTTGGAGAAGGCCTTGGGTTCAAGCAGTGTCTAAAATAGCTCGATGGGATTTCACATTTAGGCATGCTTTGGGCTTGCTTAGGGAAAACACAGAAGATACTTCGAGCGTAGCTTTGAGACAAAAGTGAAGTGGAGCTGGGGAAGTTAAAGGCTAAAAATTTGGCTAAGTGTTCAGGTCGATACTGACTTAAACCGAGGGAGAGATGGACTTGGATCTTAGTATAGGGACTTAGGCTTGGGAAGAGGAGCTTAGGAAAAAGCCAACGAAGCAAGAGGTGGTCCAAAGTTCAACTCTGTACCAACCTCATCAGGTTGGTACCAACCTGAATATTTTTCTTAGGTCGTGAGGAAACTTCTGGAGGCGAAGTGTGTGATCTCTACAGGTCGGGCTGAAGATGTTTGTTTGTTCGTTTGGGGTTTGACGGCGATATAGCAGAAGAATAAAGAATGATAGCTTCAAAACTTTGATGAGGGTAACTCGATGGTGAATGGAGTTAGGTTCCGATGATGGTGGCTCATAGACTGGAGCCAAAGTGAAGATCCAATGGGTGGGTTCAATGAGGGGAGCTCGTGCTGGAAATATAACTGCGTTCGATTATGGATATGAGTAGAATGGAATTATGACCATGTTCCATTATGAAGGCGTGTGTGAAAAGTTTGTAGACACTCGAAGGTTTCTCGTATGCTAATGTAGAGGGGGTACGCTGGGATACCCACTTAGATTATGACTGTGATCAAATCTTATGACCGCAAATTACCTTGGACCATATAACTGTAGGTTTATTTCCTAGCCTTACAAAGTGGCATGGATAGAGCACCGTGAAACCAAGATTTGATCGAGTCTCTGGCATATGGTCATGCCATATGAGTTGTCTTATATCCAAGCACATTGAGTGATAGTAAGGATTGTTTGATGGATACTTTGGTTATTTCTCCTATAATTTGTCATTCTAGGATGTCACATGAGGTGGGTGGGTATAGTGGATAGGGATACATGGACACCCGTCATTGTACTTATGATGTAGTACACCTTTATGATGATTGTAGAGTAGCATATTATGATGTTATATGCTAACTCTTTAGTTGCAGGGACAAGTCAAGTATGGTTCGTATCCCCTTGTGCCTTACTATATCGGCTTATATGGTATTCTGGGATTTATTTATCACTCATAGCAGACTGTTGTCTGAATCAAAGTTTTATGTTTTCCTTCTTATTATCTCGGGCACTCTTAAATGAGTAGACTGGATAGCAAGCCTAGGTGACACATGGTTGTTTTGCAGAGGACGAGCTGGGTGGATCTTTCCCATACTATATATGGATATTCTATTGTTTATTCTACTGCGCAACACTGTGAAGCCTAGATAGTATTTTCTTTACTATTATGAGATAGTTTATATGAGTTTATTTTTGGTTTGTATAAACTCTATTACTGTTTTGTATAACTCTATGGATCAGTGCTCTGATATTTGGTTCACTTAATTACTATTGCCTCTCTTGTTTTATATCTGTGATGTATATTATATTTTATTACATGCACTATGAGATATATGATAGGTTCTGTGATTTTTTATCTCTTTCCAACCCTTGACAATCATCCTACATTGGTCGGGTACCACAGCAATGCACTTATCTATGTATATTGGGTGTCGGTGGTGTAGGGCGGTCATCGCAAGTTGCCCTTGGTTTTTGTTAATCGCTTCTTTATGATGGATTTTATGATTTTGTTCACCGCCTCCACCTGTACATTTGCTTGTGGGTGTGCTACTGCTGCAAATTTCTTCTCAATTCGGTATCGACTGCAGAAATCCTTAAATTTAGCACTTTCGAATCGGGTTCCATTATTAGTAATAATCTTTTATGGAATTCCAAATCGGTATATAATGTTCTTTACCACAAAGTTGATCACCTTCTTTGTAGTGATCATAGCTAGAGGTTTTTCTTTAGCCTACTTTGTGAAGTAGTTCATAGCAACGATAGCATACTTCACTCCGTCATTTGACATTGTTAGTACACTGATTATGTCAAGTTCTCAAACTACAAACGGTCGTGGACTAACTATTTGTGTAAGCTATATGGACGGGGCTCACGGTATCTTTGCAAAACGTTAGAATCTATCACAATTTCTATTGTAATCAGTCACGTCTCGATTGATTGTTGGCCAAAAGTGTCAATAACGAAGAACCTTTCTCACCGAGTCTACCCCCCAATTTGATCACCACAACTTCCCACATGCATACTGGAAAGTATCTTCTTAGCTTCTTCCTTTTTGACACATCATAGGAGAGGAGCAGAGAATCCTCTTCTGTATAGAATCCTTCCTGAATAACTAGCTATGATATTTTGAGCAGGAGTTTCCTTCATTTTCTCCTTCCATTTGGGAGATCACTTTTTCGCAAGTACTCCTTTATCGGTGTCGTCCATGACTCTTTTCCTTCCCCAGCCTCCAAGGTCCAATTGACATCCAAATGGTCAATACTCAAAGCTAGCAAATCCTCCACTGGAACTAGACCCACAAGTTGTGCATCCCTAAACCTGGTCAATTTGACTAATGAGTCAGCTTTCATATTCTCTTCTTTGGGAGTGTGCGTTATCGTTTAGTATTCGATGTCATTTAACAGTTCCAGAACCTTCGATAGGTAATGGGCAAGCCTTTCTCCCTTAGCCTAAAATTCGTTCTTGACTTAACAAACCACTAATTGAGAGTTGCTGAATATATGCAGTGTTTTGACTCCCAATTCTTTTGCTATCTTAAATCCCACGATCTACTCTTCATATTCAGCTTTGTTATTCGTTTTCAAGAACTCTAACTTCAAGGCATAGCAAATCATTCATTACTCTAGGGTTATGAAGATTACTCCTTCCTAAGAGCTATGTTTATTGGATGCTCCGTCCACATACAACTTCCTTTGTTCCAATTAGACCGCATCTTCTTCCATTTCTACATCCCGGATAGTGAACTCAATGATGAAATCCCTCAACGCCTATTCTCGTATTACCCTACTAGGGTGGTAGGTATGTTATATTAGTCGGCTCGATATTTCACTTTAGTGATCTTCCCAAAGTTTTGGATCAGTGCAACACTTGTGTCAAAGGCTAATCAGCCGGTACTTCAACGGGTAAACCTGGAAGTATGGATGTAAATCCTAGAAGCAATCAGCAAACAGTGTGCCAGCTTATCTAACTTTGGATAATTCTTTTCTGCTCCGGTGAACTACTTGTTGAAATAATACATAGGACTTTAGATTCTAGACTTCTCACGTACCAAAGCTACACTTAGAGCTTGAGCAAACACTCTAAGTTAACAAATAAATCTTCTCCTTCCAAAGGCTTTGGCAAGACTAGCGGTCTCTCCATGTGTTCAAGTAGGTTCGAGAAAGCTTTCTGACATTCCTTCATCCAAACAAACTTCCCGTTTACTTTCTTAAGGGCATCAAAAAATGGTACATATTTATCTATCGCCTTTGAAATAAACCAACTCAGTGTTGTGACTTTCCGTTCAAGCTCTGCATTTTCCTCCTTGTCTCTAGGAAAATAACTTCTTTTAATGCTTTTATCTTCTCCAGATTAGCTTATATGCCCCTTGAGTTTACTATGAAACCCAAAAACTTGCTCAATGCGACTCTAAAAGAACATTTCAATAGATAAAGCCTCATCCCATACTTCCAGAGTACATCGAATATATTTGAGAGATCAAGCGTGTGGTTCATCGATCGCCAAGACTTTACAATCATATTGTCTTCATAGACCTCCATCGTCCTTTTGATCTGTCGTTAAACATCGAGTTTACTAATTGCTGGTAAGTAGCTTCAGTGTTCTATAAACCTAATGACATAATTCGATAATAATACAGCCCTAAATCAGTGACGAAACTAGTATGCTCTTGATTTGGAACGTTCTTTCCTATCTGATTGCAGCTGGAGTATGCGTCCATGAAGGGTAATAATTCGTGTTCGGTGGTTCCATCAACGAGCTGATCAATTTTAGGCAGCGGAAGCTGTCCTTTAGGCATGCCTTATTCAGATATGAATAATTGATGCATATTCACCACTTTCCATTCAATTTTTTAAATAGCACACAATTCGATACCCATTTAGGGTATATAAAATCATAGATAAAGCCATTCAACTTCATCTTATTCACTTCTTCTTTTAACGCAGCGGATCGCTCTAGACCCAATTGCGCCTCTTCTGCTTCACAGGAAGTTATGTTAGGTCCACATTCAATGTATGGCATAGTATCTCTACCGATATTCCATACATATCAAAATATTTCCAGAAAAACATATTCAAATTTGCCTGAAGAAACCCTACCAACTCCTTCTTCATCTTTACACCAAGTTGAGACCCGGTCTTTAGGACCCGAGTGGGGTCATCCTCATCGACCGAGATGTTGATCGTTGGCTCTGTCGGTGTCACCCTAGCATCTTCTGGCTCTTTCTGTGGATCCATAGATTTGTGAAATTTACTACAGTGCCTAAGCCAGGGCTTAGGCAGTGATTGCAAAGCGTTGATGGTTTTGATGCAGACATCTTACTCTACATTCTTTCCTTTTCACGTCACTTCGCTTCTCTGAGATATGCTATGTAACACTCATAGCCAGAACTCCGATCTCTCATAATATCTCCTAGCCCATTCTCAGTAGGTAATTTCATCATCAAACACCACGGTGCAAGGGCTATTCTGAAATTGGCCAAGGCCAATCGGCCCAAGAAAGCATTGTAAGTTGAGTACGTATCAATCACAACAAACATCTGCACTTGCAACATCTTACAGTCTCCTTCACCCATCTCGACTGACAAATCAATATAACCAACGGGCTCCTTAGCCTCTCTAGTAAATCCCTAGATACGGGACTTACATCGCTTAAGGTCCTGCCCACTAATCTTCATCGGGTTGAACGTTTTCTTCAACAAAATATTAACCAAGCTCCCACAATCAGTCAGACTCAGTGCACAGTTGTCGGTCCAATGACAGCTGTAATCTCCATGGGGTCAAGCATTTGTGCTTCTACCTCATCAACATCCTTACCTCTGAACCCAATATTATCACACAATGTATTTTTTTGTTTCGTTGGAGTTCCATTTTCCACCATGAAACAATTATCTTAAATTACATGCTTCAAAGAACTATCGTACCTCTCCATCTCATTCTAGCTCTTATCATCTGGATGAGGTCCTCCGATAATAGTATTAATCACGATTCTCTTTTTAGACTACCCAGGTCCATTACCACTAGGCCCGGCCTAATTCCTTTGGGCCATCTGGCCTTAGGGTCTATCAACCATCTGCCCGCCAACCTATGGGTCTCTCATAAATTGCTACGGTTTTTTTCCTAATCAGATCTTTAATAATATCCCTCAAATATCAGCACTCATTGGTACTGTTCCTATGTTTCTCGTGGAAGCAACAATACTTCCTTAACAATGTTATTCTTCAATTACCTCCCTCCAAAGCACTTCCTATACTTTTTCATTCCTTTCACAGCAAGGTAAATATTTTCAATAGGTTCATTTAATGGGGTATAATCTTCAGGCCTCATATATCTAGGGGGTTTCTTGGGGTCTAGTTTCTTCCTACTAGCACCTTGGTTTTTTTTCTTTAGGTTATTATTCCCCACATTCAAAATAACGTTCCAGGTGCTCTCGCTAGTTTGCTTAATCGCGCTATTGCTTTGTACCACATCGTTCGATATTCTACCGCCAATAAGTCAAACATCCAACTTTGCCTCTCCCAAGCATAGAAACTTGGACGCTTGATGGTAAAACTCCTCCATAATAAGTGGTTTCTTCCTTTTTATCAATTTACCAAACTCCATGTCAGGGTAAATGCCTCAAATTAAGGTCATCAAACTATATCTTCTTTTGGATTGCTTACTTCGATCACAGCAGTGTTAAACCAACTTAAAAAATCTTTCAGAGTCTTACTGGAACTTTGACGAATGTTTGATAAGGAATCACATCCTTGGGTCGAGTGGTGTGAAGTCTAAAAGGCTCCATGAACTTTCTTGCAAGTTAGTCAAAATATGATATGGCCCTTGGCGCGAGCTGAGTGAACCATATCATAGCCACCCCTTCTAGGAATATGGGGAAACGTCTACATCTTACTACGACAATAGCTTTGGCACCATCCGTGTGCCACTCATATTACAAAAGATGCTATCTTGGATCTGTCGTTCCATTGTAAGACGATATCGTCATAATAACAATTCTCCTTAGATAACTTTCTTGCAAAGTATCATTTGTAAATGGGGTCCTAGTAGGCGATAAACCCCAATCATCATTGCTTCTCTGCTTATTCTCATTTGAAAATCTTCTCACCATGTCAGCTTTATATTCAGGACTAGTATGACCGACTGGATAGTAATCGTCAGGGACAACCCCAAGTGTTTGACTCTGCAAATGCTCTTGGTTAGTTTAATGACGTCTGGGCTCCTATGTCTTTGAGACGGCCATTCTTTCGGTCCCTCGTTGTCTACGTTGTTTCCTTGATGGCTTAGTAGAATTTTCTTGAATACCACCACTTTGACCACCAGCAACTTGCTTAGCACTAGCATCAACCTTCTTATGAAGCTCACCTTCAGAATCATTAGGTACAACTTTTCCCGATAACTCAGTACCAAATCATGATAGTTTGGTACTGAGTTGTAGCTTTTGAACCAAGGCTCTTCCAAGTCCTATTTTCGATGTCCCAGCTTCTCCCTTTTTCATCTTATGCTTTCCATCTTTTCAATTCTTGTATGATGAAGAAGGACTTTCTTATTTTGAGTCAGAAGATGATGAATTTTTATGGCTCTTTTATGCCTTTGGGATAGCTAAGTTATCATGGAAATGCTTCTCTATGTCTCTTTCAAGATAGAGTTTTGACCTTCAAACACCTTTTTCTCCATTCCGACATCATCCAGTCCAACTCCACCCTTCTCAATTTCTTTGGTGCATTCAGGATTTCAGGAGGAGCGGGTTGATTCGTTTCTTCTTTGTATTGAGATTCTTCATTCTCAACTTCATTGATGGGCCTTGAGGTGATTAACATCTCCTTATCCTTTCTAGGTGCCATTATTCTTAGATCTAAATGATAGACTTCTTTCAAATTTAAGTAACCACAGATCTCCAACAACAAATCTCTAGATCTAGCTTATGGATATTTCAAATCCAAAGTTCTAAGGTAGATATATAACCAAGAACCTTGAAATTTCTCAATGAAAACACTAAAATATTTGCAAAAAAAATGGGACAAACATCCAATCAATTAATAGATGAAATTTAAATGATTTGAGAGAATAAAATAGACAAGAACATAAAAGATTTATATTGGTCTGACCAAGATTAATAGCCTACGTCCACTGTCAAATTTGTTATTGACTATAGCTTTGTTTTACAAGTATGATCTTACAACTCGGTTGTCTACAACTACAATAAGAATCCAATAGAGTCTCGGGGTAAAATTAGACGATAAAGAAAGTAAAGAAAAAGATCCCGTTTACTTTGCACCTCTTCTTCTATTTATAGACGAAAACTATCACAAAAGTCATCAAAATGTGCTCCCCACATTCTCCACTTCTGGCATGGGGCTCCATGCAAGAGATCGTGGCTAAATTAACAAACATTAATAAACTGGTACCGAGTTGTGCTCATAACTCGGTTCCAAGTTATGAAAGCTTATGTCTTCACTTGCTTTACTTTACTTTGTCTTCGATTCTTTGATCATATGCTTTGCTGACCCATCGTTGAAATACAAAACTCGGTACCGAGTTATGGCCTTTGAATCATATTTTCAGTTTTGCTTCTTATCATTTGATTTTTTCGAAGAATAACTAAGTATTTTCCTATGACAAGCAAGGATCGGCGTTGATTATTGGGGTTTCATCTGAATTCTAGCACCAGACTAGAATTTTAGACTTTTGGTTATTTCAGGACCATTCAATGGTTTTAACTCGTCGAGATATTGCTTAGTTCAAAAGCGGGATAACAGCATATTCATCGTTGACCTCTTGCACGGGGAGATCTATGAAGGACGCTGAAAAGTTGTTAGACAATTGGGTAAGGAAAACCCAAGTGGTAAAGAGATGTTGGATAAGAGGACTTATGATCAGATAACCAGAAACATGTAATATTCTCTCTTGAAGTAACTGCGCTTTTTATGGAGTGCTTCGATGATCTTGCAATGATTGTACAACTTAACTATTAACAAAGAGGGTAAATCTTTCCTCTTCTTGAAGCTAAAAAGGTAGGTTTTAGCACCAAAATTGGTCACTAACCTCATTGAGAAAGATTATGTAGAGAGATTAATGAAGAAGATAAATTAGAACTCAAAAATAGTGTAATTCAATGACAAAAGAACAACAAAAACGAGAACACCAGATTTATAGTGGTTCGGCGTAACTGCCTATGTCCACTTTGAGTTTTGATCTTTATTACTTTCACAAGTAGTTGAATACAGATACAATCCATATATTAATGACTTGAATACAAGTTTGAACTAAAAATAATAAGTCTTGAAAGTGGCAGAGTCTCCCTAGTGTTCTCGAAAAAGGGTCCATTTCACTGTGCCCCTGCCCCTCTATTTATAGACGAAGATGGGTTGGACTTCCCTCTTAGGCCTAGGAGTGAGATACTTTGGCCCGTGGAGAGTGACTTCTGTGCACCATTCCATGCAACCTGAACGAGACATGCCGGACGAGACAAGCCGGACCACATCTGGCCAAACTAGGAACTATGCGCTATCGTGGTTGAACGACGTTTGCCGAGCGAGGCTCTATGTCAATCGAGGCTCTACGCAAGCGATGGCTTTGCATGCTGAATGGGAACTCTGTGCCGAGCCTCTCGTTACCGGGTCAAATAACCGGTTAACAGTAGGTGAGCTCTCTAGATGTTAGAGGACGATTTAATTGCATTGAAGAGGATGTATAGAGAATTAAGCAGGCAATTGCCGTTGGGTTATAATTGAGTGGGAGCTAGTTGGATCTCTTGAAGAAAGAATTTAATGAAGTCATTGAATTGTGTCACGGCTCTAGATAAGCATATGTATCTATTTAATGTCGTATAGCCTAGAGGCGGGAGATGAGCTTGTTGGTCGTCGGTAAGAGGATCTCATCCTTGGGAATCCCATGTTTAAGGCAAATTGAATGGAGTGCCTCTATGGACAGCTTTGATGGTATTTGATCTCAGGAATTATCCAAGATTATTTGAATAAGTCGTCCATCAAATGGACAAGCAACACCATTAGGTTGAGTGGTCGGAAGGGCCTGAAGTTGAAGTGCTCGAATTACAGATTGTCACTCTTCAGACGGAGTGGACGTAGAAGCATAACCTATAAAAGAGCCTACCTTCGAAGGATTTGAAGGAGTAGTGTTGATTTTAAGGTGAGGAGATCATCTGTTCATAATGAACTGAAAAGCTTGATGCGAACACAGTCATGTATGTTTTATTTTGATAAATTACTTTAATCAAACCCATGCAGCCGATGTATAGAATCAAATGGATATCGACGTGTACTGACCAATCATATTATGCACATTGACCGGGGTAGTATGAAGTCTCGGCCTATGTAGTGTGTCATGTGTTCAGAACATGGTGTATGCAAACACTCTATGTAAATAGCTCGCTTATGCTGGTAAATGAGCTCCATTGCACTAAGAAACCATGTGTCAAAATTTACTTGTTATCGTAGAATATACGATAACATAATCGTTGTCCAAAGAGACACAAAGTTTTCTTTGCAGCAACGTAGGATCATGATGTTCAACCTGTAATGTTGGCATGTGTGCTCTATTCGGATTCTAGAGTGCGTTCGATATGACTGTTCCTCAAAACTGTCTCACCAAACTGAGCTGTCGATTCATACTCGACCAAACTACAACGAAGATCGATTGTGCCACTTTTATGTGTGAAAATATGTTACATATGCAAATTCAAGGCCAACTACGAAAAACTTGGAGCAGCAGCCCAGGGGACTCAAGGGGCAATAGCAAGCAAGGAAGTTTTTTAAAAACTTAGGTGTGAACCAAGGCATGCTTGGTGTCAATCTCGTGAACATCGAGTAGTCCCCGATACCTTTGTCTTAATTTGGCTAAGTAAAGTGGAAAATTTACCTGAAGTCAATTATGGATCAACAGCGGTTGTTGGGTGCCTAAGGTGACGACATTTGTGACAATAGCACCCATGACATCAAGATCAAAATCCAAAACACACCGAGCTGCTAAAATCAAATCTAGAAGGTGGTCGGGTTGTAGATTCGGTGCTGACTTAATGATGGCAGTGAGATTAAATATTGTGGTACTGAAAATGGCGGTAAAGCTAATGGCATCGATGGTAAAGGATTGACAGCGGCTTAAAATCGAATCACAAAGGAAAATGTATGCACGAAAAAGATGATGTGAAGTAAAAGTTTTCCTAAGTGTTGAAATATATGTGCACAATTCAGGAATCATGTTGGTACGAATATGATTTGGTCGGTACCGACATGTTTTGGTCGCCACTTTATTAAGAAAAAAGAAAAGGAAAAGAAGAAAAATGAGAAAGGAAGACTACTTGATCAAGACACGATGTAGCTTCCAAAATGTTAAGGACTCCAACTTTTTTGTGAAATATAATGGTACGCTAACTATTTAAAGTAGTGAACGGATGTTCTTAGCATAAATGTGACGCTTCAAAAATGAAGGCTGGTTGGCCAATGGATATTGTGCAGCTGACTCTATATGGCTTGTCTTGATCCAAAAAATGCTTTGTTTTTTTATGAAAGCATACTATTGGAGGCAAGTGTTATCCAACATTTGAACCGAGCAACTTCTAAGTGAATCCAGACTTTAACACGAAGGTGAAATGGATCAAAAACTCGAGGGATGCTTGGAATGATGGAATGAAGTAGCACTGGAAGTTAGAGCCAATTTGGAGAAAGTGAATTATGGTCGATACCGAGTTGATTTTAGTAAGGAACCCACTACTAAACAGTTAGATAAACTATTGTTGTACTTTTCAGAAAAAGAAAAGTCTCACATAGGACAAACCATATCGGTACCAATATGATTTGGTGGAGCAACTTTAACAACTAAGCTTGAAACCTAAAGTACAGACAAATATTATGAAGGAAGCTATATGGTGAAGATCAATTATGTCAGTACCGACCATATTATGTTCAGTACCAACATGATTTTGATAATGGAAAACACACATTCTTCCTTTCTATTCACATAGATCTGAACTCTTACCCTATCTTCCAAAAGTTAGAAAATTCAGTGGGTGGATTTGTCTATAAATAACCACCTTAGAGAAAAATGAAAGGGACTTTTGGCTCTATTCCGTACTCACTTCCCTTTGCTTTAACCTTCATCACGAATTGCCATCAAACACGAATTTGCACTGTTTTATATATAAAACATTGTAAATCGTTTGTATTCGTGTCAAATCTCAAGTAATAAAATTAAAGTGAGCATATATAGTCATTTGAGGCCGAACCGCTATAAAAATTTGTGTGTTCTAACTGCTCAATCTCATTTTTGATCGATTTACTCTCATTTCTGATCGATTTGGGGTATTGTGTCACTTTTTGACCCAACACATGTTGACATCAGATTGTTATTACATGTTAACATAGTGCTATCGCACGTTGATTCCATATAGCTATCACTTGTTTACCATATGCAACTATGGCATGTTGATTGTGACGATCGCCCTACACCTTCGGCATCCAATGCGTCTGGAGAGTGCGATAATGCGGTGCTCAATTGATGTAGGATGATAGCCAATAGTGAAAAGAAAGGAAAACAATTGTACCATGCCCCACCTGGAGGCCCAAAATAAATGGCTACGGATGCTGCAGTCATCCATAGTTATTAATCCTCGATGACCAAATGCGATAATGTTAGATACATTGATATGACAGAAACACATGGATATGGAAAATTTTAAAAAATCATAAAACAACATTCATATTCCATTTCAAAACATTTCAACATTCATTGCATAATCCCATATTTGAGAACCACGTTCAGAGAAAATATAATCATTACAACATACGCCAAGAGCGACATATGAAGATGCCCCCTTGGATGATCAAAGTATATGTAACTAGGCAATTAAACAACTTTGCCTTTACAACAAAACACAGTGGAATCAAAATAGAAAAGAACTCCTATTAGCTAGCTTGCCTTCCGCATGTCTCCGGAAGCTTATTCGTCTAAGAAGAACCTAAAAACCTCAACTCTCAAACTACTCAAAATCAATTGAGTACTTGAGAGTTTAAAGGGAAAACATAAACTTCGAGTCAGACATAAAACCTGGTATGAATAATAACCTACCATCTCAAACCATTTATATATCTAGTGAGACCATGCCACTTAGCGGAACGAGTTTTCCCCTCACTAGTATTTTATCCAAACTTTATAAAAACCATATACTGTGCCCCTGCATCCACAATGGTTAACGCATAACAATTCAAAATATTATAATGATATGCAAACAAGTAAATATATTTTGGAATACCCATCCCCATTCATTTTGACTATCTGTCTCAGTTATAGTTTCTAGGGTCACTATTAACCTATTAGTTTTCATGGGCTTACTAATAACCTATTTAAAACTTATGGACTCCCTGTCCGGTTTCATATTTTTCATGGGATCACTAAGAACCTATTGGCCTCTGCCAATAACTTCATTGTTTCATGGGTTATCCCTGAACCTATTGGTATCTCCAATAACTTCCCTCATATCCTATTTTCATGGGTTGACTAGGAACCTATTGACTTCTATCAATAACTTAATCCGAATATAGTTTTCATGGGTTCACTACAAACATATTGGCCCCTACCAATAACTCGTTTTAAACATAGTTTTCATGGTTTTACTATGAACCTGTCTATCTAACAACTTCTTTAATCGATATTTAGACATCATATATTCTGGTCTACCTAACTTCCTGAATGCAGTTCTACTCATACAGGAGTTAACTCAATTTATATTCACTACTGGGTCAACCTAGCTGGTTATTCTACTCTTTCCCAAAATACAGTTATGGGTCTATTTAAAGTGAATATATATATATATATATTACAAGAAGCAAACATAATAACACCAACACCTGTGGTTTAATATCATTGAAATCATTTTCATATGAAACATGGTTAATCCCTTTAACCTATTATTTTATCAAGGAAAGCTTCTTCAAAAACTCTATACTTAAAAGTCATTTTAAAACTCCTTTATTTATGCCATGGTTTTTTTTCCTTTTAAAATGAGATTGGGTTCTTTGTTTTGAAAACTAAGGCTTTCGAAACCTTAAACTTTTACTTTCGAAACCATTGGATAACCTCCTTAGAAAGCTTTCAAATCTTCTTTTCAAAACACTAAGCATATGCCTTTCAAAACACTTTAAACCATCTCTTTCGAAACCCTCAAAACATACCTTTTGAAAGTATTAAACTATTACTTATTAACTCTTAGAAGCATAGCTTCAAAACCATTGAAAGTACCCCTTTCGAAACCATTTGAAAGTACCTCTTTCGAAACCATTAAGTTTATTTTCAAAAATATCTTTTGGGTCAAAGTGAATATAAATGAAAGTACCCCTTTTGAAACCATTAAACTTTATATAAAAGAATTTGGGGAAAAACTGATGGCTTCGGAATTATTCTTTCGAAAGCTTAAAACATTTAAGTAAAAATTTTAAAGGATTGCTTCGATACCCCTTTCGAAGCCATTGCCTTCGAAACCATTAAACCCTTTTCAAAAGCTTTAGGGAGTGACTTATTACATTTATAAACAAAAGCTACCTTTCGATCTAGTTGAGACTTCAATCCATTTGAAAGGCATATGGTCGGCAGCAGGATTTCGACTGGGTTGAAACTACCCCTTTCGAAAGCATTAAATTAAAACAAGGCAACTCATTCGAAAGCATTCTTTCTGAAACAAAAAGGCGACAATATTTTTGAAAGCTATTTAAATGGGTTTCGACCCCTTCGAAAGCATCCTTTTGAAAACAAGGCAATCGCATATCTTTGGAGAGTAAAACAAAGGCTTCAACCACTTCGAAAGCTAGGTTTCGACACCATACCCTCCACCTTTCTCCAATCCACTACGTACAACTCATTGATACCTTGTGTATTGGATTCAACTTGGTTGGTTTCGACTTGGTTGAGGTGGAAGTACAGGGTCGAAAGGTAGCATCTAAAAGAGGCGAAACATAATTTCTGGGTAAAGACTGTTTTAATGCCTTTTTAAGTAATTGCTTTCTAACTAACCTGCCTATTTGTAAACATTTAATTGGTTGCCATAAACTTTTCAAATTCTTTCTAAAAAAACTGCCGCGGTTATTTCAGATCTAATTAATACAATTTAGCAAATAAGCCCTTCCTTAAGCTAAAAAATAAAACATTTAAATCCTACTTCTAAAATAATTTAATTTCCATAGTAAATTACTCAGGAAAAATCCCCGAAAATCACAAAAATTCACTTTTAATATGTTATCTGACATATATAAATTTCAGACCCAAATTCTTCATAATATAGCTGATATTAATTTCTAAATCCAATTATTCATATTTTCCTTTGAAAATTCATAATAAATTTTCCGTGGCTTGGAAAATTACAAAAATTAAAACTCATCTCCAAAATAATGTTTTGCATAACATATAAACATTCGAAATCCATAAATTAAATTTTTTGCCCAAAAATCGAATTAAAAATTTATCAAACAATCTTGTTTGAATCAAACATGTCATAGAATCCATGCATATCATCATGAAAATCAAGGCACAAGGTTTTAAACATAAACCCGAAATCAAATGATCTTTAAAGACAAAAATAGAGATGGTTTTGATTATTATTCACCTTGATTAGGTAAGGAATTTGAGATTTGATCCTTGATTAATTCCCCTAGCTTGATTCCTTAGCTTTAGAAGAATTTTTCTCCTCTTTTCCTCCTAAGTAATGGCCGACTTGCTCCCTTTAATTTACGTTTTTGAGTCATGAAAAATGAACATGAATAGAAAGTGGAAACGAGGTTATAAGGGTATTGGGATTATGGTGCGGCTATTACCCATAAGGCCCGTGTTTTATTCTTTTATTAATTGTCTAATAAACTGTTTCCATAAACTCATTCTTTGAATTTAATTAATCACTTGCCTTTAATTTAAAATTTTCAAATCTCAATCCTCTTATCAATTTAGTATTTACATTATTCTATTTAATTTATGTAATTAAATCTCCTGAATAATGTTATTAAAAATTAGGGGTGTTACAGGCTCCCCTCCTTAAAGAATTTCATCCTCGAAATTCGGTAAAGACTAAATACTAAACATAGCAATCATCTGTAACAACTCCTAACAACCGTACTAGCCTATCTGACTAGCAACTATCTATATAAAGCTAATATAGAATATACCCTCACAGCAGATCGGGATAAGTATCTCTAATCCTGTCTTCTATCTCCCAAGTACAGTCCTTCTCGTTGTCGCTCCATTGAACTTTCCAACTTGACTATCTTGTTCCTTAACCATTTCCGATCTCTCGCTACAAGCCGAACTGGTTGTCTAACAAAAGTCAAATTTGGTTCTACTACCAACTCTTCCAACCCTGTCGGAGGAATAGTAGTCTCTAGATCATGCACATACTTGGGAAGATGAGACACATGAAACACATTATGGACACATGTCATACTGCTCGGCAACTCTACTCTGTATGCGAGCATTCCGCTCCTCTCTATAACTTAGAACGGACCAACATATCTCGGTGTCAGTTTCCCTGACTTTCTAAATCGTACCACACCATCCATTGGTGATACCTTAATGAAAACCCTATCTCCAACCGAAAATTCTAGGTCTTTACGCCTCTTATTTGCGTAACTCTTCTGTCTAGAATGCGCTTCCTTCATTCTTTCTTGGATCAACTTAATCTTTTCTGTCGCCTCTCTAACTAGATCTGGACCTAAGACTAATCTATCTCCAGTCTCCAACCAACATTCTGGTGATTTGCATGGCCTTCTATACAAAGCTTCGAAAGGCGTCATTCCTATACTAGTCTGATAACTATTCTTATAGGAAAACTCCACTAAGTGGAGCTGATCTTCCCAAGATCCACCAAAGTCTAATACACAAGCTCTCAATAAATCCTCGAGTACCTTATTGACTCTCTATGTTTGCTCATCCATCTAAGGGTGATACACAGTACTCATCTTAAGCTTGGTACCTAACACATCCTATAGACTCTACTAGAATTCACTAGCAAACAAAGCATCTCTGTCACTGACTGTACTACTAGGAATTCCATGCAGTCTAACTATGTTCTTCATGAACAACTTAGCTAAAGCAGGTGTTGTTCCGGTTGACTTAACTGGAATGAAATGGGCACTCTTAGTCAACCTGTCCACTATAACCCATATACTTTCATTTCCTCTATTTGACCTTGGCAACCCGTTTATAAAATCTATGGATATCGAATCTTATTTACAAATTGGTACCTCCATAGGTTGAAGCAACCCACTCGGCTTCTGATGTTCAGCCTTCACTTGTTGACAGTTTGCACACTGCCTAACCTACAAGCCAACATCCCTCTTCATACCTTCCCATAGAAGCTCCTCTTCATATCTTGATACATCTTGGTTCCTCTAAGATGAATCATAAATTTGGATCGATGACATTCCCCAAGAACTTCTTTCCTTAAGTTCTCAACATTCGAAACACATAACTGTCCCTTCTTTCTCAACCATCCTCTCTGGTCGAGACTAAAATCTCTTAGATCATCGATCTCAGTTCCAAACTCAAGCCTTCTAATCTTCTCAGCAAATACTGGATCATCTATCTACTCAGAAGCAATCCTTTCCATCAACACTGCTCGAATGTCCAAACAGGACAACATGGCGGTGCTCTAACTAGAACTAGCAGTTGATCTTAACTGCACACTACAAGTAGTCAAAGCTTCTAAATCTTTCCATTCTGTCAACATATCTAACACCACATTCTGATGTCTTCTGCTAAGAGCATCCGCTACCTTATTACCTCTCCCAAGTGTATACTCTGTACCAAAGTCATACGCAGCTAAAAACTTCAACCACCTCTGCTGCCTCATATTCAACTCCTTAAGAGAGAATAAGTACCTTATAGACTTATGATCTGTGTATAGCTCAAATCTCTCCCCTAATAGATAACGTCTCCAAATCTTCAATGCGAAGATCACTGCTGCCAACTCCAAATCATGAGTATGATATCTTACTTCATGCGATCTAAGCTATCGTGAAGCGTAGGCAATAACTTTACCCTTCTGCATCAACGCATCTCATAATCCAGTCCTACATACATCGGTATACACCACCAACCCTTGGTTTCCATCCGGAACTACTAACGCAGGTGCGTTGGTCAACAAATGCTTTAATTTAAGGAATGCTTCCTCACATTTGTTAGACCAGACAAACTTCACATCCTTCCTGGTTAACTTAGTCAAAGGTGCTGCTATCCGCGAGAAATCCTTAATGAATCTCCGGTAATAGCCAGCAAGTCGAAGAAAACTTCCGATCTTAGCCACCGTCTTTGGTCTCTTCCAAATATTAACAGCTTCGATCTTATTTAGATCAACTACAAGCCCTTCTCTGAAACCTCGTGACCAAGAAACCTAACCTTTTTCTTCCAAAAATGACACTTGAAAAACTTCGCTTTCAGTTGATGCCGCTTCGGCGTCTCAAGCACTACCCTAAGATGATCTTCATGCTATCTTTCATCCTTAGAGTATACTAAAATGTCATCTATAAATACCAACATGAACCTATCCCAAGTACTCTCGGAAAACTCGGTTCATCAAATCCATGAATAAAGCTGGTGCATTCGTTAACCCGAATGGCATTACTAACCACTAGTATGAACCATATCTAGTCTGAAATGCAGTCAACGGAATGTTGTCCTCTGCCATTCTTAACTGATGAAAACCTGTTGCCAGATCCAACTGGGAAAATACTCTGGCTCCAAACAACTGATCAAATAGATCATCAATCCTCGGCAAAGGATACTTATTATTAATCGTCTTCTCGTTCAACTTACGATAGTCGATACGCAACCTTAACAACACATCCGGTTTCTTGACAAACACTGTGGCCGCTCCCCAAGGTGAACTGCTTGGTCTAATAAATTTTCTCCCTTCTAGATCCACTAGTTGCACCTTCAATTCCTTCATCTCGGTTGGTGTCATCCTGTAAGGTGGTCTACTAACAGGTTCAGTTTCTGGCACAAGGTCTATCCGAAACTCAACGGCTCGTTTCTGTGGTAGTCCTGTAACCGGCTCAAAAACATCTGCAAAATCTCTTGCTACACGAACTTGACTTAACTCTTCTTCTACTTCCATAGCTCTTAACAAAGCACAAGCACTTCGGTCAGAATTCTCCACTGAGAATATAATTCGGTTGTGACTGTCAAGGCGTCTCAATGATATTTCCCTATCTTGGCAAAGTATCCTAGCCTCATATTTACCCAACCAATCCATACCCAAGATGATCCCAAAATATACAAAATCAAAAACATATAGACTGCATGCAAACTTATGACTTAACAAATCAAGTTCTAACTGGTCACATCTCATCCCCAGAGTTGCATACCCTCCTATCGGATTCGCAACCCTTAAGGAAGTAATAAGGTATGTGGGTTCTAAACACAACCGATCAACCAAACATTGAGATATAAATGAATGTGATGCACCGGTATCAAATAGTACCATAACTGGTATACTCGGAATCAAAAGCGTACCTTCCATCACAGTCTTCCCTTTTTCAGCTGTAGTTGACCTAGCAGATGATGGTTCACAACAAAGACCTTTCCCTTGTCCTCCCTGACTGGTTCTGGACACTGATTCCTATAATGCCAAACTTGGTCGCAGTTAAAGCACTTCACGCCCTTCTTTTCTGCAACCTTTTTCCCCTTGCATGGCCGGCACTCATGAGCATAATGACCTTTCTTGTCACACTTAATGCAAACTAAATCTGCCTTTGCCTTCATGGCATCCTCTCCCTTCTGGTCTCCCTTCTTTTTAAAGAACTTCCTCTTCTTTCCCTGAGAACCCTGGGTTTCAACTAACTTTTCCTTCCCACAAATAACAAGCATTTCCTCATGTCGGATTGCTATCTCCATAACCACATTACAAGGATCACGAAGATGTGGAAGGGTTGCCCTAGCAATCTCAAGTCCCAATCCCTGAATGAACTTCTCATTCCTTCTGATGACGATGATTATAGCAGCATACCCATATCGGGACAACTCATCAAACTTAGTAGCATACTCTATTACCAACATCTCTCCCTGCACCAAATCCATAAACTTTCTCAACAAGGTTGACTTAGCAATCGGACAAAAACCTTTTCTCAAATCTTCTTCAAAATTCTGCCCAAGTCAACTCTTCCTCAAGAACTCCGGCAGTAACACTATTCCACCAATGGAGTGTTGCTCCCTACAACTGCCTAGAGGCTAGTCTCCTCTTTTGCTTATCATTCAATCCCAAGTCAGCAAAGATTCTCTCATAATGCAACAACCAATTCTCAACTTCTATGGCATCCTTTGTTCCTACAAACGGCTTCCCACCAGGACTGGTGTAATTTCTGCTCAGCTTAGCATAATTATTCCCAATTGGAGCCACGGGATTAGCTCCTCCAACATTCTCAGCCACTCCAGCAGCCGCTCCTACTTGCATCAGATTTACGAAGAACTGATACATCGTCCCCATATCCACTAGTGGATTTCCATCACCTACATTGGCATCTGCATTTTGATTAGCATTAGCCTGTCGACTCGGGTTCCTCCTGGTACTAGGTCGAACATTTCCATTTGTTGTGGTGCTTCATCCACCGAGATTTCCTCTTCCATTTCCTACCTCCATATTTTTTTTCTCGTAAATCTGCATACAAGCCTTAGTAAGATATAGAATAACGGTCTAAGAGAGAGTGGAATACGTACTTATATATATACATATATTAAGTACAAGTATGTTGCTATAGCGTTATCCCAAACCCCAAGCTTATTTTCTGATTCATTGGATTATGTTTTGAAAAATCTTTTAGGTTTAAATTTCTTTTAAGTTTTCATAAACCTATGCTTCGATACCAACTTGTAACATCCCCCACTTGGAGGCCCAAAACTAATGGCTACGGATGCTGCAGTCATCCATAGTTATTAATCCTTGACGACCAAATACGGTAATGTTAGATACATTGATATGACAGAAACACATGGATATGGAAAAAAATTAAAAATCATAAAACAACTTTCACATTCCATTTCAAATCGTTTCAACATTATATTCATTACATAATCCCATATTCGAGAACAACATTCAGAGAAAATATAATTACTACAACATATGCCAAGAGCGACAGATGAAGATGCCCCTTCGATGATCAGTGTATATATAACTAGGCAATTAAACAACTTTTCCTTTACAACAAAACACAGCGGAATCAAAATAGAAAAGAACTCCTATTAGCTAGCTTGCCTCCTACACGTCTTCAGAAACTTATTCATCTAAGGAGAACCTAAAAACGTCAACTCTCAAACTACTCAAAATCAATTGTGTACTCGAGAGTTTAAGGGGAAAACATAAACTTCGAGTCAGACATAAAGCCTGGTATGAATAATAACCTACCATCTCAAACTATTTAGATATCTAGTGAGACCACGCCGCTTAGCGAAACGGGTTTTCCCTTCACTAGCACCTTATCCAAACTTTATAAAAACCATATACTGTGCCCCAGCAGCCACAATGGTTAATACATAACAATTCAAAATATTATGATGATATGCAAATAAGTAAACCTATTCTGGATTACCTAACCCTATTCATTTTGACTACCTGTCTCAGTTATAGTTTCTAGGGTCACTATTAACCTATTAGTTTTCATGGGCTTACTAATAACCTGTTTAAATCTTATGGAGTCCCTGTATGGTTTCATAGTTTTCATGGAATCACTAAGAACCTATTGGCCCTACCAATAACTTCATTGTTTTATTGTTTCTCCCTGCACCTATTAGTATCTCCAATAACTTCCCTCATATCCTAGTTTTCATGGATTGATTAGGAACCTATTGACTTTTGTCAATAAATTAATCCGGATATAGTTTTCATGGGTTCACTACAAACCTATTGCCCCATACCAATAACTCTTTTTAAATATAGTGTTCATGGGTTTACTATGAACCTGTCGATCTGACAACTTCTTTAATTAATATTTTGATATCCTTTATTCTGGTCTACCATACTTCCTGGATGCAATTCTGCTCATACAGAAGTTAACTCAATTTATATTCACTACTGGGTCAACCTAGCTGGTTATTCTGCCCTTTTTCAAAATACAGTCATGGGTCCATTTAAAGTGAATATTTATATATTAGAAGAAGCAAACATAAAAACATAATAACACCAACACTTGTGGTTTAATATCCTTGAAATCATTTTCATATGAAACATGGTTAATCCCTTTAACTTATTATTTTATCAAGGAAAGCTTCTTCAAAAACTCTATACTTAAAAGTCATTTTTAAACACCTTTATTTATGTCGTGTTCCTTTAAAAATGAGATTCGGTTCATTGTTTTGAAAACTAAGGCTTTCGAAACCTTAAACTTTTACTTTCGAAACCATTGGATAACCTCCTTCGAAAGCTTTCAAATCTTCTTTTCAAAACATTAAGCATATGCCTTTTGAAACACTTTAAATCATCTCTTTTGAAACCTCAAAACATGCCCTTCGAAAGTATTAAAGTATTACTTATTAACTCTTAGAAGCATAGCTTCAAAACCATTGAAAGTAGCCCTTTTGAAACCATTTGAAAGTACCTCATTCAAAACCATTGAGTTTATCTTTAAAAATATCTTTTGGGTCAAAGTGAATATAAATGAAAGTACCTCTTTCGAAACCATTAACCTTTATATAAAAGAATTTGGGGAAAACCGATGGCTTCAGAACCATCCTTTCGAAAGCTTAAAACATTTAAGTAAAACATTTAAAGGATAGCTTCGATACCCTTTTTGAAACCATTGCCTTCGAAACCATTAAACCCTTTTCAAAAGCTTTAGGGAGTGATTTATTACATTTATAAACAAAAGCTACCTTTCGATCTAGTTGATGACTTCAATCCACTCGAAAGGCATAAGGTCGGCAGCAGGGTTTCGACTGGGTTGAAACTACCCCTTTCGAAAGCATTGAATTAAAACAAGGCAACTCATTCAAAAGCATTCTATTCAAAATAAAAAGGCAGTGACATTTTCGAAAGTTATTTTAATGGGTTTCGACCTCTTCAAAAGCATCCTTTTGAAAACAAGGCAAGCGAATATCTTTGGAGAGTAAAACAAAGGCTTCGACCCCTTCTAAAGCTAGGTTTCAACACCATACCTTCCACCTTTCTCCAATCCACTACGTATCAACTCATTGATACCTTGTGTATTGGATTCAACTTGGTTGGTTTTGACTTGGTTGAGGCGGAAGTACAGGGTCGAAAGGTAGCTTCTAAAAGAGGCAAAACATAATTTTTAGGTAAAGACTGTTTTAATGCCTTTTAAGTAATTGCTTTCTAACTAACCTGCCTATTTGTAAATATTTAATTAGTTTCTATAAACTTTTCAAATTCTTTCTAAAATAAAACTGCCGCAATTATTTCAGCTCTAATTAAAACAATTTAGCAAATAAGCCCTTCTTTAAGCTAAACAAATAAAATATTTAAATACTTCTTCTAAAATAATTTAATTTCCATAGTAAATTACTCGGGAAAAATCCCCAAAAATCACAGAAATTCACTTTTAATATGTTATCTAACATATATAAATTTCAGACCCAAATTCTTTATAATATAGCCGAAATTAATTTCTAAACCCAATTATTCATATTTTCCTTTGAAAATTCATAATAAATTTTTCCTAGCTTGGAAAATTACAAAAATTAAAACCCATCTCCAAAATAATGTTTTACATAACATATAAATTCCTCATGGCATTCGAAATCTAGAAAGTATGATTTTTGCCTAAAAACTGAATTAAACATTTATCAAACAATCTTGTTTGAATCAAACATGTCATAAAATCCATGTATATCATCATGAAAATTATCACACAAGGTTTTAAATATAAACCCGAAATCAAATGATCTTTAAAGATAAAAATAGAGATGGTTTTGATTATTATTCACCTTGATTAGGATAAGGAATTTGAGATTTGATCCTTGATTAATTCCCCTAGCTTGATTCCTTAGCTTTAGATGAATTTTCTCCTCTTTTCCTCCTAAGTAATGGCCTGCTTACTCTCTTTAATTTACGTTTTTGAGTTATGAAAAATGAACGTGAATAGAAAGTGGAAACGAGATTATAAGGGTAGTGGGATTATGGTGCGGTTTTTACCCATAAGGCCCGTGTTTTATTCTTTTATTAATTGTCTAATAAACCATTTCCTCATTCTTTGTATTTAATTAAGCATGGCCTTTAATTTAAAATTTTCAAATCTCAATCCTCTTATCACCCTAGTATTTACATTATTCTATTTAATTTATCTAATTATATCTCCTGAATAATGTTATTAAAAATTAGGGGTGTTACAACAATCATAAAAGCTGTTGTATATCCTATAATGCATCGAATATAATAATAACATCACAATTATAAAACAGGCGAGATAGTAGTAACTAAATGAACTATAATATCAGAGCACATAGGTTCAAAAATTTATACAAGATTGAGATAAAGTTTATACAACTAATAATAAACTCAAAGATAAACTATCTCTAATTAAATAAATGAACACTGCCTAGGCTCCACAACGTCGCACGGTGGAATGAGCATAAGTAAATCTATAAATAATACGAGAAAGCACCAACTTTAACTCGTCCTCTGTACAATAATTGTGTATCACCTAAACCAGATATCTAGTCTAATTATTTGAGAGTACCAAATATAATGAGAAATAAAGCATAAAACCTTGAGTTAGACAATAGTTTGGGTAAGTGAAAAGAAATCTCAAAGTGCTATATGAGTCGATATAGTGAGGAACAAAGGTATAGGGGTCACACCTGACATTTCCCAACATCTAAAGAGTTAGCACATAACATCTATAATATGCTACTCCACTACCATAAAAAAAGGTATACTACATCCTAAGTACAATGTCGGGTGTCTAGTTATCCGCATCTGTAATAATTACATCATGTGATATCCTTAGAATGACAAAAAACAATAAAATCGACAACAACAAACATATCATCCCTCAAACAATCCTCATTGCTACTCAATGTACTTTGAATATATGATAACTCATATAACCATTCCTCTACCAGGAATTAATGGAAACTTCCCAGTTTTTAGTGTACTCACCCACTAGTTGACACTGGATCCCTTCCACCAATCCAGGATATTTATCCATTCCACCGATCTGGGATAGCCATACAAAATACCCAGTGTGTGTCCTCTCTATACCGCTGCCCATGAGTACATCAGAAAACACTCCAAGTATCAACGATCCCTTAACATATGTATCCTAGCCCTTTCCTTGCTCCATCTAGTTTCCATTCATCCTTAAGGAACCATTCCATATTCCTTTATTTCCACAATAGAACCTTTCAACATTTTATCCGCAAGTCGCCCTTCCGAGAACCCGCCCTTGTGGATAATTATCCTCGTGACTCCATTCAACATCGAGCCATCATCATCGAAACATAACTCCATCATCATTGAGTGACCATCATCAAAGTCACCAAGCTATCATCCTTCATCATGCTACCATATCGCAATTGAATGTTAAGCAAATGAACAAACACCTTCAGCACGACCTATAGGACCCCCTGAGCATCCCCTAAAAGTTTAGCCAAGAATGGGCACTCATGTTCATATTGGTACCAACATGAATTGCTTCATGTCGGTGCCAACATGAATTACTTAGCCAAATTTTAGCTAAGTACTTCATGCCGATCTCTTGCCTCATTTTGCTTACTTGAAGACCCCTTTCCATATACTTGAAGTCCTGAAGTCCCCTGGTCCATTCCAGCAGGCCAAAAAGATCTCGGTACCGACCTATAAAACTTCATCAACTTTTTGGGTTAAGTCCCCAGACTCCTTCCTTGCCTTCTCTCGAAGTCTTCCCCAAAGTTTTGTAGCCTAAGTCCCAAAGCACCTCTTCAACCGACCAAACTTCAACTTCTAAAATCCAACTTTTAGCTTGGTACTGACATGAGGTTAGGCATCCAAATCAACTCCATTTCACCTATGATCAAAAATGTAGCCTCCTCTCCTCCTCTAGAACCCGTTCTCCAAGTTGCATTTGATTCTTAGCATCTTTAACCTCGCTTTGCTCGAATCGACAATCGCATCCTAACTACTCTAAAAGCACTAACAAACATAGCAAAGCAATACATACCAAAGCAAACATCATCTATAAGCATATAAACAACATAATCAATCTATCCAAATATAATTTGCAATCGTATAATTTCCTAGATCTAGTTTCATACTAAGATGACAATATGATTCATAAGGGGTTATAAAACCATTTAAAATCCATTTCTATCCTTTTAAACTCAGTTATAAACTTATATGAAGGTTAAACTAAATTTTAAAGTTGTTTTAACATAGAAATCATAAGAAAAACATTGTTTTCAACTATATGAACATGCACAGGCTAACAAGAGACCAAAAATCACTCACCTAATACCAAAATTACCAGTTTAATCATCAAATATGAAGTGGATAACAAGCAATCTGAATTTGAAAGCAACCGAAATGATAGATCTTCAACCCCCTTTGCTCATTACCATTCTAATATGCTTTAGGCTAGGATTAGTATGAAAAAGAAGAGTTTTTTTTTATGAAATCTATGTTACTGGAGGTTTAGTACTGTTTTTGGGAAGTGGGAAATGAATTAGATCTATCACATAATCCCCGATTAGGCACAAATCCCAAAATGGGTTAGTGGGCTTAAGTTTGGCTTAACTAATTACCCACTAATCTGGCAAGCAGTAGTTTAAACCTAAAACGGTCATATCTCTTAAATGGTAAGTTTGTTTTCCTATTATGACCACTCTACGAAAAAAGAAACCATCATCCTGGTCTAATGGAAGTGGTTTTAAATTCCAATTCAACCGATATCAAAGGTTATTGGCCTTACAAGAATTTCATCGTCCAAGCTGTCCGATAAAAATTCTAAAGGTGGAAAATGTCGGAAATTGTCCCTAGTTGTCATTTCCCAAAGTTTTAGAGTCTACAACCTCATATGATTTAAATAATAAAAAATTTCAATCATCTAATACATAAAATACGGGTCGTTGCACTCTCCTCAACTTTAGGAATTTTGCCCTTGAAATTCCCAAACAAATCAAGGAATAGTCAACCATAGTTACCCCCACATGCTTAACAATCATATGCAACCATCAAACATATCAAACAGGCAGCCATGCGATCAATAATATAGAAAGACCTAACCTTGCAAGCAAGATACTAAACTAACCTAAATGACATCAAAAGCGAAAGTAAAAATGATAAATAGTAGGCCTTGCCATGCAAAGAGCTCTAGATATGCAGTCATCATGCTCTCCTCGGTTTCCCACGTGCAATTGCCTTCACTTTCAACCTTATTGAACCTTCACGGATTCCACCGTCTTTCTCATAAGTTGTTTTGTATCACGTCCAACCGTACGAATTGGCTTACGAGTTCATGAAGCTTCTCGTTCAATCTTGATATCTTCAAGTTGATCTAGTGCAATCTTTATGCCTGAGTCTGCACAAACTTTCACTAACGAGAGACGTGGAATATATTGTGCATGCCCGCTATCTTCTTAGCAAAATCGACCCATATGTTGCATTCCCAATCCTCTCTACTACCGAAGAAGGACTTACGAATCTCGGCGCCAACTTCTCATTACTACCAAATCAAACAACGTTCTTTAATGGAGAAATCTTTACAAACACCATATTTCCAAAAGAGAACTCCAAGTCTCTACATCTCCTATCAGCGTATCTCTTTTGCCTATGTTGGGTAGCCTTTGTTGGTTGTCGAATGACTTCAATCTTCTCTAAAGTATCCCTGATCATATCTAGCCCAAGTATCAGCTTCTCCTCTACTTCCTACTAATATGGAGGAGCATTACACGGTCAGCCATACAATGCTACGTATGGTGCCATACCGATACTAGACTGGTAACAATTGTTGTATGCGAATTCCACCAGATGCAGGTGATCATCCAACTAGCCTCTAAAATCGAGTATGCAAGCTCGCAAGAGATGTAGCTCCGTCCCCAACACCTTTTGTAAGATTTTCCAAAACACACTAATGAATAAAGGATCTTGTTCACTCACAATGCTCTTCGACATAGCATGGAATAGCACTACCCATTTCACATATAATTCGACCAACTTGGATGCCATTCTAGTGGACTTGACGGGTATGAATTAGGCACCCTGAGTAAATCTATCTAAAGGTATTGGACCAACCCGCAATGGAGTTAAAGGGTAAATTTCCAAAAAAAATCCTTTATTAGATCTTTTATAGGCTTATGAAGTCTAAATTTCATTTAGAACTTTTCTTAGTTTCTTTTAAATAAAATCAATATTTTATTTAACTTTATAAATGAAGTTTTATTTTAAATTATTTGTATTATAATTTATATATGTGTGTGTGTCATATACACATATGTGTATACGTGCATGTGCAATAGAATTATGTATACATGGTTTGACATGTCTGCGTATAGGTGTTGGGATTTGCACCGCAACAGCAATGTTCAATATTTTATTTAACTTTATAAATGAAGTTTTATTTTAAATTATTTGTATTATAATTTATATATGTGTGTGTATCATATACACATATGTGTATACGTGCATGTGCAATAGAATAATGTATACATGGTTTGACATGCCTGCATATAGGTGTTGGAATTTACATCGCAACGGACATGTTAGCTCCTTTTATATGCAAATATGTTGTCCAAATGAATGTTGTGTTGTTATATAGAATATATATATATGTGTATGTGTGTGTGTGTGTGTGTGTGTGTGATGATTATATTGATATACTTTAAGTGTTATCATATGAAATTATATTTGAAAAGATGTATATACATAATAATATAAATATGTATGTACATGTATATATCGAATAAATTTTTTAGTACACTTTGAATACATTTTACATACACATTAAATGCAATTTAAAACACACTTTAAATATGTGTGCATTTATTTAACCCATTATATATGTATGTCAATCCAATATACATATTTATATATACAAGTTAGAATACACACACATGCATACTTTAAATATACCTTAAATGCACTTTGAATACATTTTACTATACTTTGAATACCAATTAATTATACATTAAATACATTTTAAATGCACACTAAAAAAACTTTAATACACATTAAATGCTCATTAAATACATTTTAAACGCACTTTAAATACATATTAAAGCACTTTAGTACTCATATATTAGAGAACAAAAGTAAGATATACATGTATAGAAGTTTTGTAGTCATATATATAATTTACAAATATGTATGTATATTGATTTATTAAGTGTAAAACAAGTTTTAAATAAAATAAAAGTATATATATATGTACATATATGGAATAATATATATATATATATATGGATTAAAACATGTTTCATAAAATCTAAACATTAGTGTATGAATGAATTGCTAAAAGAAAGTGATTATAAAATCAATATTAATTTCAACATAAAGTTTCTATTATTATTATTATTATTTCCATGAGCAATGATTACCATGAATACACAAATGAATTTTTCTTTTATTCATACACACATATATTCAACCATCTCAATGTGATAACATATAAGCATATATTTTCATTATAATTTCCTTACTAATTTATATGTACAGTACGATAAAATAAGTTTGACATAATTAAATTGAGAAGAGTACCTTTCACCAATGCCTATGATTCTCACATTAAAAGGAAGAAGTGTTATCCTTGAATCAGTTCACAAATAAGAAGATGTTAGCTCACGAATTGCTGACCACCGACTATCGAATAGTGTTATATTTGATGTATTTTGAACTTGGAATTTTTTGTGCTTTAGAAAGCCATGGCCGGCCTTGTTTTGGCTTAGTATTTCAGATTTTGTAGAGCAGAATGAAAGAATAGCAAATGAAATGGTAATCTCTGTGTTAAAAAGAGGAATAGTTGTGTGAACAATGCTAGTTAATATAACCTTTATAACCCCATTGTCATTGAGCTTGCCTTTTCATTCCAAAATTTAAAAGAAACCTCCCCCTTTACTCCATACTGTGGACAACTATATACATGCTAGTTTATGGACCTTAAATACCTTTAAGCAAGTGCAAAAAAATTCCCATATTTAAATCCAATTTAAACGTGTACCGATATCATATATCGTTTAGTATATTTATAACTATTATAAATACACTGTTTAATATTGTTCAATACATCAAACAAAATTTGATAATTAATATTTTATAAATATTAACTAATTTAATTAATTATAAAAATTATAAATTAATTAAATCAGGTGGTCAAAGGAATATTCAACAATTCGGTTGTGTGACTCTTAAGTGAAAATTTGGTCAACGATTAATATCGAACAATTTGAATATTAACTTTCATACATCACCTAGCAGGTGGTGTGACATTTTGGCCAAATTTCTTTCTTACTTGGTTCAGTAAAATCCAGTTTTACTTTGTTAAGTGTTACCCGGTAGTGACGATTATTTGCACCAATTCTCTTCCTCAAAACTATATCACTTTAGACTTATGGAATTTGGCAATGGTCAAAACCCCAGCATCGTCCATATTCAACATTATGGTCCAAACACAAAGTCATTGGTTCAATAATAACAATTATTATTATCAAACGAACTACTCTAGCCAGAGATTTTGCCTTTGAGTTAACTTCAGTTGACCGTGATATTAACCCCATATAGTTGAGGAGACAAATCCTCACTTGAATATGTTTTACTTCCAATACTTCCACTCGATCCAACTTTAGTCGTTCGATGATTGTTGTGCTAAGATTTAATTATAATCAAAGCAAAGCTTTCATATCGAATATCGATAGTATTCTCAAGTCAGGAGAACTGTGTAAATTAGTCACTTTGATATTTTCTAATTGACCTTAATTATATTAACCAATGGAAAACCGTCGAGTGAATTATTCTGTAGTTATTAAATAACTATTAGTACGTAATCCCTTAGTGCCCCCAGCAGCCATGAGTAATACACTGCCTAAGATTTAGAGAGCATTACATACTCTAGTGTCAATGGATATGTCAATGTCCGGTCTCGATACATCTTGATTAGGAATATTTAAAACGATGTGCTTTTTATATTGTGAAACAATACTCATTGTTACAACTGTTTACAATTACTATCACAAACACATCATCTATGGACATTCTGATATATATAATTAAATTAACTAATAAATTATTTATAAAATTTATAATAGAAAGAAAACACCTTTTATTTTGAACAAGATTGGTTATCAAGTTAGATTTATGTAACAAATTACATACTTGCCTCTAAGGCGTACCCCTAACTCTATCAATCTCTCACTAGCACTCAGAGTCAATTATAAAATCTTATTTAAACTTCTCCAATCGGTTCAGTCCCCCAGTGAACAGATATGCTATTATGTTTCAATTATCTACTGTGTCAATCAACTCTCCATGACGCTGTTAAACTGCCTTTATCATATGGAACAATTCATAGTATGTCTCTCGACCTCCAATGAACACTCAATTTACGAACTATACCAAGACATTGTTATCATATAACAATGTTATGATATTTTCAACATTTGAAATCATCCTTTACTCAATTATAAATTTGTGCATTTTATTATGTATATACATTCCTTTCATTTTAGCGCTATTCAAGGAAATGTACTTGGCCTTTTATTAAATCGGCCAAAATCTCTCATTTGGAACATTTTCAACTTAACGCTTCTTAACCAAGCTTTGAACATGAATTTTATATTGACATGACATACTCTATCACATATAAAGTCTGACTCTGAATACTCATTCATAAGGAGTTCATTGTTTCTATTAACAATTCTCATGTATTTTGTAAATACACGAGAACACTCTAAACTACCATTTAGTGACCTTAATTTGGATTTGATATTTGCTTCATGTAGCAAATACATAAGCAAATTACGATATCATAGACAGCATAACATGTATGATAATTCCTATCGCCAATGCATAAGGAATCCATCTTTCATGTTCCTTATTAAACATTTTGATTAGGTGTCCTTGCATATTATTTAGGACATTCCCAATACCTTTATACTTACTATAAAAGACATCATTTACAAACCAAATGTTGAGTATTAAACAAGTAAAGCTGATTTTAACACTAGCATCGTTAACAATGAGCAATATGTTGTTTACTTATGGTTTAGAAATATCAGTGTACCTTTTTAACTTTCTTTTTTATGAGCACATGCTTCCTCTACATTTTAACTAAAATCAAACTATTTGATATCACTATCAGAATACTGGTTCAATTTTGATGCTCGTCAAACGATACTTTCATAACGGTTCTTGGATCATATCCAAAACCCATAAATTCATTATTACTCCCACTGACTTCGAGACACTTTGGTTATTATGTACAAACAGCCTAGTCTAAATTTTTATTTCGAATTTTCTGTTTCAACACATATGTATCAAAACACAAAGTCATACATGGCGATAATTTTGAAGGTAGAATCTGAATCAACTTGAGCAAATTGAATGGAGAATCTGTTATGCTAATTTCAACATTTGAAATTCATGATTTTATTCTAATTAATGTGGCTCACCATATTCCAACTTCATTTCCTTTTTCTTAAAGACACATTTGTGGCCGATGGACCATATCAATTCGGGTCCAATTATCAAACTCATATTTTAATAATGTACTTGGAATCTATTTTAGATTTGCGCATCATACCATATTATAGAGTCGATACTCTTAATGGTTTATCTAAACAACTGAGGATTATTTATTATTGACATTAATAAGAAACTCAAAGTTTCTTCTTTATTGTGTTGTAATACCAAAAGTGGCTCAACACCAAAGTCATGTTGAAATATTGAGATCTAGTAGAAATATTTGAAAAACAGAGAGAACAGCAAGATTTTCAAAGTGGTTTGGCAATTTCTGGCCTATGTTGACTGTGGTTTATTGATTATTTGATTGAGAGTCACTAGTACAAGGGATTGACAAGTTTTCAAAGCCTAGAACAACCAACAATGTATGCCTTAGTGATAGTTGAGAGGAGAAATAGAAGATGAAGAAAACAAAGGAGCCAAAAGTCTTTTTCTGGATGCCATGGGGGCTGTATTTTATAGGGAGATAGCAGAATCGAGGGCCCGTGAGATACCAAGTCTAGATCCAGATCCAAGAGCGTAGAAGGGGAAGACCATTTAAAATGATGATATGGTTTCCTGGATCTAGTTTCATACTAAAATGACAATATGATTCAAAGGGGTTATAAAACCATTTAAATCCATTTCTGTCCTTTTAAATTTAGTCATAAACTTATATGAAGGTTAAATTAAAGTTTAAAATCATTTTAACATGGAAATTAGTATGAAAAAGATAGTATAGGTTAGGATTAGTCTAAAAAAATGAACTTTTTGAGGAAATCTGAATTAATGGAGGTTTAGAAATGTTTTTAGGAAGTGGGAATGAATTAGATCTATCCTATCAGTTCCGATTAGGCACAAATCCCGAATTGGGTTAGTGGGCTTAAGTTGGGCTTAACTAATTACCTGCTAATATAGCCAGCAGCAGTCCAAACCTAAATGGTCATATCTCCTAAATGGTAAATAGGTTTTTCTATTATGACCACTCTACGAAAAGAGAAACCATCATCCAGATCTAATGGAAGTGGTTTTAGACCTTAGTTCAAGCCCTAACAAAAGTTATAGGCCTAACAAGAATTTCTAGATCCAAATTGTCCGATAAAAATTCAAAAGGTGGAAAGTCATTTTCTAAAATTTTAGAATCATATGACCGCATATGATTTAAATAATAATATTTTACAATTCTCCTATACATAAAATATGAGTTGTTACATTGACACTGGGGTATCGCATGTTGACGTCATATAGCTATCGCAAGTTAAGATTTTAAAAGCCATTGAAAGTTAAGCTATCACATGCCAAGCTATTGCATGCCAAGTTATCACATATCTAAACCTATCCAAGATCAAACCTATCATGCCTCTAAGTTATCGTGTGTCCAAGGCTATTGCAGGTTGAGCTATCGCATGCCAACATATCACATGCTAAGTTATCACACATCTAGTTTCAAAGCTATCGAATGTCAAGCCTTTAAAGCTATTGAGTGTTTAACTCAAAGCTATCGAATGTCTTCTTTCAAGCTATCGAAGGTCAAGACTTTACAAACTATCACATGTTAAACTTGTGAGCCATCAATGGTTGATAATTTAATGTTATCAATAGCTGTGTTTCATAAGCCATCGAATATCAAGATTTAGGGTTATCGAATATCAAGACTTAGGGCTATCACATGTCTAAACAGAGCTGTCATAAGCCACGATAGCAAATTCGTAATTAAGTTAAAAATGATATTTTGCCTTAATAAATTAGTATATTTTAACCTAACTCGTACACATGCCATTGATTCAGTAGATGTTTTAATTTACAAACGTAAACTTATCCTCCGTTAATCCAATCTTGATTTTAGTAGGTAGGGGTTCATTTGGTTTTATCTCAATTGATTTTTTAGCATATTCAAATCTACCCATCTTTATGTTGATTCATTGAAACAAAAACGTTCTCCAATATGACATATCTACCAGTTTATGCCAATTAAAGAACAGAAAATAAATGGATTTTGAAAAGTAAATTCATACTAGAATGGAATGCACTTGCTACTTGGCAAGATCTACCAAAGGACTCTACTTTGAAAGTTAAAAGATGATTTTGGATCAAAACAAGATTTTGATGGATAATTCTAGATGGTTGGTATGTTGAAGTTCTTCAATTCATGAACATAGATTTTATCTTATAGAAGTCAAGAACACTTCTCATGAAAACACCATATGTTTTAGCGAATTCTCATCAAACTCTTCAACGTAAGTTGTTCATAAGTTACTTAAAAGTAACTTGCCTTTGATGAGTAAAAGATGGAAAGCATAAAAAATAAACTAATGTAACAAAATAAGATACCAAATTTTGGAGTAGTTTAGGGAATGAGTTCCCTTGTGTCCATTATGTAAATTTATTTTCTTCTTGTCTTATAAATCACTTGTGCAAAGTTCACTTCTCCTAAACGACCATTAAAATGACTCTCAAGCCTTAAAAAACTCAAGATTTAAAATGAGTTACAAAGAAGAAAAGAGAAAAATATCCTTTTATAGTGATGGAGGTGATCTATTTATAGTGCTTAGTCACCATTAGATATTTGGCATGTGATGTAAATTACGTGACCCTAAATAAAAATTTCTAGATAGTGATACTTGGGAATCTAACGGTTGAACATGTTTGTACACCTATATGTACAAAGCATGTTTTTGTACAATTTCATATGAAAATGACCAATGATGCTTCAAGATGAGGTAGTCCATTCAGGATGGGACACTTGACAATCCATGGAGAAATGACAAAAGGGAATCTTTTGTTGATCTTTTATAGGTTTATATAGTATATATTTTTTGGTTTGTGGAGATATACATACACATGCAATAACTCTATACTTTTATATGCTCATTAGTTGAATTATGTAATGACCCGTGTTTTACATATCAAAGGATTGTAAAATATTTTTATTTTTACTCATATGAGGTCGTATGACTCTACAATTTTGGGAATGACTCTTAGGGACATTTTCCACATCTTTGTCCATTTTCTATTTGACCGTTTTTAACCCTAAAAACCTTATTTGTACTATAACTTTTGATAGAAGCCGAATTTGGGTCTCAAACCACTTACATTGCTTCAGGAAGATGGTGTCACATTCCATAAAGTGGTCATAATAGAAAAACAGACTTATCGTTTGAAAGTTATATCTGTTTTGTATGCCATCTGGTTTCTATGAGTGGTTGGTTATGTCATTCGGGCAAACCAATGCTCCATCATATTGTGTTGATCTCATGAACCGTAACTTTTGGGGATCACCTAAAAAAGTTTGTGTTTGTGTTCGTGGATGATATTTTGATCTATTTTAGGATAGATGTGGAACACAAGATGCACTTGAGAATTGTGCTTGAAGTGTTGAGGAAGCACAAGCTGAAAGCGAAGTTTTCAAAACATCACTTCTAGAGGGAAGTAAATTCTTGGGTCATGTCATCTTGGAGCAGTGAATCGCAGTAGATCCTACCAAGGTGGTAGCAGTTCAGGATTGAAACCAACCCAAGAATGCTACGAATGTGAGGAGTTTTCTAAGATTGGCGGGATATTATAGACGTTTTATCAAGGACTTCTCAAAGATAGCAGCACTGTTGACCAATTTAATGAAGAAGAATCAGACTTTAGTTTGCGACGCGAAATGCGAAAATGCGTTTGTCGGTCTAAAGGAGAAGTTGATGAGTGCACTGGCGTTAGTCATTCCGAGCGGGAATGAGGAGTTGATAGTATACATAGACACATGTGATACTGGACTTGGTGCTGTATTGATGCACTGGGAAAAGGTTGTCGCCTAGGCTAGTCGACAGCAGAAACTGCATGAGAGGAAGTATCCGACTCACGACGATAGTATTTGCTTCAAAGATTTGGAGGCACTACCTATTAGAAGAAAGGTTCATGCTGTTCATGGATCATAGGTCCTTAAAGTACATTTTCTTCCAAAAGGATCTCAACCTTCGCCAGCACGATGGTTGGAATTCTTGGTTTTCTATGATTTTAGCTTTCTTATACACCTTGTAAAGGAAATGCGGTTGCCGAAGCATTGAACAGAAGACATGCCAATTTAGGAGCGATGTTCATGGAGTGGAAACAGTTGGAGTATATTGCTGGCTATGACTTCAGACCCCATTACGAGTTAGAACCAGAGATTTTGTTAAATTTGACTATCAAGCCTACTTTGATTGAGCGGATCGGTGCTAGTCAGAAGGCGAGATGCTAGACTAGCAGAGATCATGGCAAAAAATGAAGGAGTAGAGTATAAAGATATGAAGCAATACAGACTCGACTGAGAAGGTTGGTTGTAACGATCCAGAATTTCTGTCAATTAAAATTTGTATATTTAATTGATTTTAAATATTAAAAAGTAGAATTAATAAGTCGAATAATTTATTTTTCGAATATCTGGATTTAATTGGATAATTAAATCGATAAATTAATGTTTGAAATTCCAGAAATAATTGAAATCTGGATTTAATGTGATTGAAAATGATTTATAAAGTTATATTAAATCATATTGAAGTTATAGTAATGTTATAGAACTTTTAAAATTGAATTAAGAGTTTATTTGTGAAAATTGAATATTTTAATATTTAAATCGACTAGTGAAATTAGCCATTTTTGGGACAGTCTCAGAATTGGACGAAACTAGTTCCATTGGATCCATAATAGTTTGTTATTATCGGATTTCAATTTTCGTAGCAATCGGAGTTGTCGTGTGATCGTGGCAGCTCGAAACGCATCGAAATTGTTTTAATATTAATTTGGCGAGTTAAAATAGTCATTTTTCAAAAAGTCTCGGATTTTTACAAAACCAGTTTTATCGGATCCGTAATGTGATATTATTATTTGGTTTCAAATTTCGTGTCAATCGGATTTATCGTTTGTCCGGGGCAAGCCAAAACGCATCGAAATCGGTTTAATTTAAAATCGATCGTTTAATTCCGTAACTCACACAGATGATCGAATTTGCTCCCGAAACACGTTCCATTGAGTTCGGAACGTGGGATAAACCTTACGAACGCCAGGCGGCACGTGTGATTTGGAGATCGTTTGAAAAAGTCATTTTAAAATGAATTTAATATTAATTTAATACGTATATATATATATATATACGTTTGCCCAAACCCTAGTCTATTAGCTTCAGCCGCCACCTCCAATTATCAATGGCCGAAAGTTGTCAATCTTCTTCCTCAAATTTCTTCAAATCCACAAACAATTAGCTGAATCTCTCAACTGCAATATTGTAGAGCATCACGAGCTCTACATTTTCAACGGTCAAGATCGAAAATAGCGTCACGGATCAACGGCAACGGGGTTTGAGTGTCGCGCGTTTGGGCACAAATTCCCAGGCCTAGATGAGGCCGAGCTCCACTATACTACAGCCGATGGTGGCTCTCGTCGAGGGCAATTGAACGGCATCACTTGATCGTTGCATAGTTCGTCGGTGGTGGCTCGATAATTGGATGAAGGAGACGGCCAAATGGGTTTAAATTGACGTGAATTGGCTGATGTAGAACGTGAGGGGGAAGAAGAAAATTCATGGTCCAGATCTGAGCTAAGCAAAAATCAAGGGCCGAGATGAATTCTAGGGTAAAAAAATAAAATAAAAATAAAATAGTAAATTGATTTATATAAATTCGTGTAACTTTAAAAATGTATAACTTTTTCATACAAGGTCCGTTTTGGACGAAACAAATTGCATTGGCTTCGTTTTGTCGAGCACTACGCTATGGAACAGGATTGGGGTCATTTAGAGCTAGTGTGAATTTCGGGTAAAATTAAACGTCTGTTTAATTTTATTTGAAATAAAACGCTGCAACCGTTTTAAAAGCTAAGGTGAGAACTCCTCACTCAATCGAATGTTTTGTTTCGATTTAAAATTTTAAATAGTTAGATTTAAAATTGTTGAAAATGCCGATTGTGTGAATTGGATGATATTTGTTATCTATTGTGTTAAATAAACATTATATGCCGTTATTAATCGGAGGTTATTTATTCAAAAACATATACCACGATAATTTCACATTGAAGTGGAATTGGTATTATTTATGTATATAGCAATATATATATATTGGAATATGTATATATTGGAGTTGATTTCCCGCATTGTATAGCGGATGAGACCCTATTGCGCCGCATAATAGCGGATAATATTTATTAAACCTATATACCGCGATATTCCATACTGGAGCGGAATTGGTATTGTGCTAACATCTGTGGATGCAGGGAAGCAGGATGGAGGGATCCAACTGGATTCCTCACCAATATTTATTTGATTACATATATTGTGATATTTGTTGATTATCATATGATGATATATGATGTTTGATTGTTGTGATTGATTTTTGGGTGCTGTTGCATCATCGGATCCATTTTTGAAGTTAAAAATAACGATATTGATTTATAAAAGATTTTAAAAGTGATTTTTGAAAATATACGTTTTATTGAATTTTGGAATTGATTCATTTTAAATAAATAAATGTTATAATTTTTATGTTATGAAAATTATGAGATTTGTGAAATATAACCAAAAGTGATTTTTTAAATAAATAGTTGATTTATTTATAAAATGGTTTAAATTGGGATTTTTGAATTATTATGAACGATTTATATAAAAGATTTATAAAGTTGATATTTTATAAATTAAGAATACTGGAATTATAAAACGAGTTTTTATAAGTGTTAAAATGGAAAAAATGGATTTCATAAGTGAACGAAATTTATAGACTTATGATTTGTGAAGTTATAAAATGAATAGATATTGTAAATAAATGGATTATAAGTTCTTAACTTATAATATATACTTCCGGTATATAATTGAGTTATATAAATTGAATTGGATAATAAAGGAGATATATTCGTGATTTTGGACAGCGAATTATCCTTTAAGTTAAATGTTGTAATAATAAGAGTTTGGTTGGGAATTTTATCCACGATTTTGGACAGTGGATAATCTTTTAAATAAAATGTGTAGAAACATTGAATTGGGTAAATAAAGTATATTTACGATTTTGGACAGTGAATATATTATTAAATTAAATGGATATGTCTTGGAGAAGTGATATTACGAAATGAAGTAAGTGTTTTAAAAGATGTTTTAAAACGTGTTAAGTATCGAAACCATAGATTTCAACATTCATTATTGAAATAGACGTTTTCGAGAAATAAGGAAATGGTGGACTATAACACTGTTGTTATAGTAAATGATTTTCGAAAGAAAATGTTTTATATAGTATTGGGATTTATATATCTATCTTAATTTTGAATCCCTATACTAGTGATTTTGAGTCGTTGTAACGATGTTTTACGTAACATTCGTTTTGACTCAAATAAATGTGTTTAAGAGAACGGTTTCCTTAAAGAATGAAATATATACTTAATTATGATTTAAGTATATCGAATATTTTCCAAGTGTTGAAAATAAATGGATTTGTGAAATACTTATTATTAAATGAGTATGGAAATGTTTTCCAATATGAAATGAAAGGTTTGAAATTTTATCTTTTAAAGATAAATTGAAAAGTGAATATTTGAAATTTGTTTCAAATGGTTAAGTGTGGAAAATTATATATCTTGTAAAGATATTTTTTTTGGAAGATAAATAATTTGGAAAATTATTTGGAATCTGATGATGTTGCGCATCTTTATTGATAGTTAAATAACCGACTATCAATATTTACCCTTGAATGAGTATTTGTTGTGAATTGGATGAATTTGAATGCCACACTTATTTTTGAATAAGCGCTCACTATTCGGGTTAGCCGGGAAAGGACCTTTGTGTCGTATAACCCATTCCGAATTTGTGATACGACGATATGGATCGTATTGAAGACCGGTGGTAAAGACCGGGTATTTGTGAAAACGATAGGATGACCTATCGATTGTCTCTGCACCGTTAGCTACGGTATAGAGATTTCCTTTGTGATGAGAAGTTTTATCGGGATTGTGAATACCCGGATTGTAAGGGCTTCTTTGGAAGTGCCTTCGGTTCTGTTCGAACCTGGAACAGACTTGTATGGTTACATGTTTGACATTACATTTTGAGATGTAAAGCTGATTTCTTTCAAATACATTTCTGTGGGTGGCGGAGAATTTATTCTCTTAGATTAACACCCTTCTCTGAGACGTACGAGCTCGGAGGTTATGTAGTTGAAATTTATCAGCGATATATTCCCAATTTGGTAATGTGGCATGCTGAGTGTTGTTGTGATGATGATCATTTATTGATCATTTGTGATCAAAGCGTGGCTTTGGAAAAAGCGTAGCTTTGTGGACGAGACTTCGTCAGGGCCTCAACAACCCGGAAATGGTCGAAACAGGAATGTTGCGGCAAGGTTATGAGGGTCGCGCCCTTTAGGGTATGTCATTTCCTTCTGGAAAGAGGTGGTATCATGGTATGGAGCCCAAATACTTACTCATATGGACACACCTTATTTATTATGTGTGATGTGGTTACCGAGCGCTCGGATAAAGGTCCCAAAGGACCGGGGGATGACATATTCGTGAGTTACCTAGTTACAGGGGTAACCCGGCTTTGTTGGCAGAGAGCAGTTTGTCTCTCGGGACGTCCAACCAGAGGCGATCCCATTCGGCGGTAGGAAAGGAAGTTCCTTAGCCTGACCATTTGTTGGAAAATCCAAAGAAACAATACAAACCTTTACGATTGCAATTTTATAACCTGCTATGGAATGTGGCGGTAACCTGCTATTGAACATAGTAGCTATAGTAGGCATAAGTGCGGAATGCCTATGCTGGCTAAGATTAATATTATACTTTCGAAATGTTTTCTTCACTATGCACTAATAATAATAAAATCAAATGATTTTGCATAGTAAGCATGTTTGATTATCATAATAAGAAATCTCCTCCAATTCGGCGTTTGCATTGTGTGTGTGGTGGGAGGTCTTATGGTAGTTTCATTTTCCAAAAGCATTGCGAAATTGTTTTATTTTCTTTGTTGTTGATTGTTTAAAGATAAACTGTTTTAGTTCTCACACCAGTCATCATGACTGACCTGGAGTTTATTGTTTCCTCCCTAAACTCTGGGTACCCACCAATTTCCACACGGGCAGTCTAGAGTTAGGTTATTAGGTCATTCTAGATTCAGGAGATGCTATGGAGCTCATTAGCGAGTTGGATGGCGAGACGTATTACTTGTATATGATATTATCTTTTCCGCTGTGTATTCTGTATATGGACAAGTTCATATAACTGTCCAGTTGTGTTATATACTGTTGTTGTAAACTCCGATGATGATGTAATGTATAAAATGATATAGTTCTTTGATTTAAAGATTATTCATTTATCTATTATATGTTGTTCTGCTGCGATATGTGAGATTCTGATATTGTTTTCTGTTTCTGTGTCTTTCTATTGTTTCTTCTTTCCTTTTCTTCTGTCTTCTTCTACCTCTTCTTTTTCTCCATAACAATTCAGTTTTTCGCCATTCGATTGCTCGGCAGTTGATACAGTGAATGTATTTATGTCGATTTTCGAGCGACGAAAAATCGAATCGTTACATTTAGTATCAGAGCATATGGTTAAGCGACAACCCTGCTCTGTTGGGTGTTACTCATTAGAGATAGGGTCAGTAGTGCTCTAGAATGAGTTAAGTGTAATAATAGATACGAGCGCATATTTGTTAGTGAATATAAAATGGTTTTATATTGTGATGATTGATTTGTTGAGTGGTATATGGATTCTGGTCGGTATTGTCAGTACTACTCTATCGATAGGGATCTCTAAACACTTGTTCAGAACAATTCGACACGATACTATTTTAAATTGGGTAAATGAAATAATTTTACCTCGATTATATTTTTTATATAAAGAAATAATTTTTCTGAAATTATTAAAGTGTATATGAGTGATTGTTTGGATGTTGAAAATATAAATATATATAAGTTAATAAAAGTTGTTTGAATAAGTTAAATGAAAACAAAAATTGTAAAAGAATAAATTGTATAAACAAATGAATTATAATGTATGAAGTTATAATTAAAATGATTTACAATGGTAAAATAATCTTATATATAAAAGTGAAATTTTATAAGTAAAAGATTTGTAAATGTGAATTATAATCTAAAATAAAATTCCAGAGAAGTGTTTTGAAAGGATTTGATGTTTTGGAAAATTGTTTTGGAGAGATGAAAGCTCTAAACTCTTTTCAGATCGCTGGAAAATAATCCCGATGATGATCGCGACATCATTGGTGTTCATTTTCGGGTTTCCAAAAGAGGAATTGCTGCCAGATTATTTTTAATGAAAGAATTTTGGAAAATTTGGATTTGGTTTTAGAAATTCAAAAGATAAATTGAATTGATTTCAAAATGGTTTTGAAAGGTTGAAAAGACTCTGGAATCCTATTTAAAATATTTATGGGAATGATAAATGAGTTGATACTTATATAATTTGAATTTTGATATAATAAATTTAACTTAAAGGATAGAGTTAAATTAAAGTAAGTATAAGTGAATCAATAAAATCCAAGTTGAAATTGTTGAATATAAGTAATCAAGTTTTGAACTTATTATTTGAGATAATAAATTTGACTTTGGTAAAAGTTAAATAGAATTGGAATCTGAATTGGATTTATAAGTGGAAACTTAAGTTAATTTGAACAAATGATGTTTGAAATGGAAAATAACTTAAGTGATATAAAATGAATTTGATTTTGATATCAAAGTAAATTAATAAAGTGAATTTATTAAATGAATGTGAACTTGAGTTATATAAATGAAATTCAATTAATTGTAAAATGAATTAGCAATTGAATTTAATAAATGGATTGAATATTAATCAATCAAATGTGAATGGATGGATGTTAATCAATTGAATGTAAATAAATTGATATGAAACAATGAATATAAGTGTTAATTCATTAGAAGCTAATGAAGTTGAGAAATTGAATAAATCGAATGGAAGTCAATTTAATATCAACCAATTGAAATTAAAAGTATTGAACCAAATTGAATGTAAGTAAAGTAAATTGAATTTATTTGGTTGTGTTGAATATACATTGGTTGTTATTTGATTGTTAGTTGATTGTAGTATAATTCATTAGTGTTAATGAAATTGAATAAATGGAATTGGAAGCTATGTAATTTGATTTAAATTGAAGGTGAAGTAAATTTAAATAGAAATTGATTTGAATTGAAAGTGAACCAATTTGAATGTAAATTAGCGAATATGAACAAATTGAAAACGAATAATTGAATGTCATTGTATACGAGTTGGTTGTAAACAATTGCAAGTAATGTTGAAATATTATAAGTTGCTTATAAACCTTGTTTAGTATGCATTTCTTTGATATGCAAATGTTGTAGTTGTTTAAAAGAGTAAATTATTAATAACTTTATATATATGTCACTTACATGTTTAAATTGAGTAAGTACAGGTGCCGTGGCTACCGTTCGGTTGATTTGGTTGTGCTAAAATGCTAAATTAATAAATGCTTTGCTTAAAAATGCTAAAAAGGTACACCTACGCAATAAAAATAGGAAATATGAACCGTTTTTCTGCTTTTCCGACTGGGTGGGTCGATGTATACATATTTATGTCTATTGTGATCCTACTACGATCAAACCGCGCAAAGGAGACGCTGGCGAATTTTTCTGGAAATTTAAGGCGTTAGAAAATTTTCGGGAAATTTTGGAAATTTTTGTTAATGAAAAGTTGATTTCCAAATTGAAATGAAAATGTAGGAATTGAACTAGAAAATGGAAACCATTGTTTTGGTTGAAGTTAAAGGTTTTGGAAAAGGTGAATATAAAATTTTTACAAAATGGATTTCTGAAAAGTTAATGGATTTTGTGAATTTTTCTTACTTGGTAATTTCGAGGATGAAATTCTTTTAAGGGGGGAAGTTTGTAACGACCCAGAATTTATGTCAATTAAAATTTGTATATTTAATTGATTTTAAATATTAAAAAGTAGAATTAATAAGTCGAATAATTTATTTTTCAAATATTTGGATTTAATTGGATAATTAAATCGATAAATTAATGTTTGAAATTCCAGAAATAATTGAAATCTGGATTTATTATGATTGAAAATGATTTATAAAGTTATATTAAATCATATTGAAGTTATAGTAATGTTATAGAACTTTTAAAATTGAATTAAGAGTTAATTTGTGAAAATTGAATATTTTAATATTTAAATCGACTAGTGAAATTAGCCATTTTTGGGATAGTCTCAGAATTGGACAAAACTAGTTCCATTAGATCCGTAATAGTTTGTTATTATCGGATTTCAATTTTCGTAGCAATCGGAGTTGTCGTGTGACCGTGGCAGCTCGAATCGCATCGAAATTATTTTAATATTAATTTGGCGAGTTAAAATAGTCATTTTTCAAAAAGTCTCAGATTTCGACGAAACCAGTTTCATCGGATCCGTAATGTTGTATTATTATATGGTTTCAAATTTCGTGTCAATCGGATTTATCGTTTGTCCGAGGCAAGCCAAAACGCATCGAAATCGGTTTAAATCGGTTTAATTTAAAATTGATCGTTTAATTTCGTAACTCGCACAGATGATCGAATTTGCTCCCAAAATACGTTCCATTATGTTCGGAACGCGGGGTAAACCTTACGAATGCCAGGTGGCACGTGTGATTTGGAGATCGTTTGAAAAAGTCGTTCTAAAATGAATTTAATATTAATTTAATACGTATATATATATATATACGTTTGCCCAAACCCTAGTCTATTAGCTTCAGCCGCCACCTCCAATTATCAATGGCCGAAAGTTGTCAATCTTCTTCCTCAAATTTCTTCAAATCCACAAACAATTAGCTGAATCTCTCAACTGCAATATTGTAGAGCATCACGAGCTCTACATTTTCAACGGTCAATATCGAAAATAGCGTCATAGATCAACGACAAACGGGGTTTGAGTGTCACGAGTTTGGGCACGAATTCCCAGGCCTAGATGAGGCCGAGCTCCACTATACTACAGCCGATGGTGGCTCTCATCGAGGGCAATTGAACGGCATCACTTGATCGTTGCATAGTTCGTCGGTGGTGGCTCGATAATTGGATGAAGGAGGCGGCCAAATGGGTTTAAATTGACGTGAATTGGCTGATGTAGAACGTGAGGGGGAAGAAGAAAATTCATGGTCCAGATCTGAGCTAAGCAAAAATCAAGGGCCGAGATGAATTCTAGGGTAAAAAAATAAAATAAAAATAAAATAGTAAATTGATTTATATACATTCGTGTAACTTTAAAAATGTATAACTTTTTCATACAAGGTCCGTTTTGGACGAAACAAATTGCGTTGGCTTCGTTTTGTCGAGCACTATGCTATGGAACAAGATTGGGGTCATTTAGAGCTAGTGTGAATTTTGGGTAAAATTAAACGTCTGTTTAATTTTATTTGAAATAAAACGCTGCAACCGTTTTAAAAGCTAAGGTGAGAACTCCTCACTCAATCGAATGTTTTGTTTCGATTTAAAATTTTAAATAGTTAGATTTAAAATTGTTGAAAATGCTAATTGTGTGAATTGGATGATATTTGTTATCTATTGTGTTAAATAAACATTATACGCCGTTATTAAGCGGAGGTTATTTATTAAAAACATATACCGCGATAATTTCACATTGAAGTGGAATTGGTATTATTTATGTATATAGCAATATATATATATATATATATATTGGAATATGTATATATTGGAGTTGATTTCCCGCATTGTATAGCGGATGAGACCCTATTGCGCCGCATAATAGCGGATAATATTTATTAAATCTATATACCGCGATATTCCGTACTGGAGCGGAATTGGTATTGTGCTAACATCTGTGGATGCAGGGAAGCAGGATGGAGGGATCCAATTGGATTCCTCAACAATATTTATTTGATTACAGATATTGTGATATTTGTTGATTATCATATGATGATATATGATGTTTGATTGTTGTGATTGATTTTTGGGTGCTGTTGCATCATAGGATCCATTTTTGAAGTTAAAAATAACAATATTGATTTATAAAAGATTTTAAAAGTGATTTTTGAAAATATACGTTTTATTGAATTTCGGAATTGATTCATTTTAAATAAATAAATGTTATAATTTTTATGTTATGAAAATTATGAGATTTGTGAAATATAACCAAAAGTGATTTTTTAAATAAATAGTTGATTTATTTATAAAATGGTTTAAATTGGGATTTTTGAATTATTATGAACGATTTATATAAAAGATTTATAAAGTTGATATTTTATAAATTAAGAATACTGGAATTATAAAACGAGTTTTTATAAGTGTTAAAATGGAAAAAATGGATTTCATAAGTGAACGAAATTTATAGACTTATGATTTGTGAAGTTATAAAATGAATAGATATTGCAAATAAATGGATTATAAGTTCTTAACTTATAATATAGACTTCCGGTATATAATTGAGTTATATAAATTGAATTGGATAATAAAGGAGATATATTCGTGATTTTGGACAGCGAATTATCCTTTAAGTTAAATGTTGTAATAATAAGAGTTTGGTTGGGAATTTTATCCATGATTTTGGACAGTGGATAATCTTTTAAATAAAATGTGTAGAAACATTGAATTGGGTAAATAAAGTATATTTACGATTTTGGACAGTGAATATATTATTAAATTAAATGGATATGTCTTGGAGAAGTGATATTACGAAATGAAGTAAGTGTTTTAAAAGATGTTTTAAAACGTGTTAAGTATCGAAACCATAGATTTCAACATTCATTGTTGAAATAGACGTTTTCGAGAAATAAGGAAATGGTGGACTATAACACTGTTGTTATAGTAAATGATTTTTGAAAGAAAATGTTTTATATAGTATTGGGATTTATATATCTATCTTAATGTCGAATCCCTATACTAGTGATTTTGAGTCGTTGTAACGATATTTTACGTAACATTCGTTTTGACTCAAATAAATGTGTTTAAGAGAACGATTTCCTTAAAGAATGAAATATATACTTAATTATGATTTAAGTATATCGAATATTTTCCAAGTTTTGAAAATAAATGGATTTGTGAAATACTTATTATTAAATGAGTATGGAAATGTTTTCCAATATGAAATGAAAGGTTTGAAATTTTATCTTTTAAAGATAAATTGAAAAGTGAATATTTGAAATTTGTTTCAAATGGTTAAGTGTGGAAAATTATATATCTTGTAAATATATTTTTTTGGAAGATAAATAATTTGGAAAATTATTTGGAATCTGATGATGTTGTGCATCTTTATTGATAGTTAAATAACCGACTATCAATATTTACCCTTGAATGGGTATTTGTTGTGAATTGGATGAATTTGAATGCCACACTTATTTTTGAATAAGCGCTCACTATTCGGGTTAGCCGGGAAAGGACCTTTGTGTCGTATAACCCATTCCGAATTTGTGATACGACGATATGGATCGTATTGAAGACCGGTGGTGAAGACCGGGTATTTGTGAAAACGATAGGATGACCTATCGATTGTCTCTGCACCGTTAGCTACGGTATAGAGATTTCCTTTGTGATGGGAAGTTTTATCAGGATTGTGAATACCCGGATTGCAAAGGCTTCTTTGGAAGTGCCTTCGGTTCTGTTCGAACCCGGAACAGACTTGTATGGTTACATGTCTAACATTACATTTTGAGATGTAAAGCTGATTTCTTTCAAATACAGTTCTGTTGGTGGCGGAGAATTTATTCTCTTAGCTTAACACCCTTCTCTGAGACGTACGAGCTCGGAGGTTATGTAGTTGAAATTTATCAGCGATATATTCCCAATTTGGTAATGTGGCATGCTGAGTGTTGCTGTGATGATGATCATTTATTGATCATTTGTGATCAAAGCGTGGCTTTGTGAAAAAGCGTAGCTTTATGGACGAGACTTCGTCAGGGCCTCAACAACCTGGAAATGGTCGAAACAGGAATGTTGTGGCAAGGTTATGAGGGTCGCGCCCTTTAGGGTATGTCATTTCCTTCTGGAAAGGGGTGGTATCATGGTATGGAGCCCAGATACTTACTCATGTGGACACACCTTATTTATTATGTGTGATGTGGTTACCGAGCGCTCAGATAAAGGTCCCAAAGAACCGGGGGATGACATATTCGTGAGTTACCTAGTTACAGGGGTAACCCGTCTTTGTTGGCAGATAGCAGTTTGTCTCTCGGGACGTCCAACCAGAGGCGATCCCATTCGGCAGTAGGAAAGGAAGTTCCTTAGCCTGACCATTTGTTGGAAAATCCAAAGAAACAATACGAACCTTTACGATTGCAATTGTATAACCTGCTATGGAATGTGGCGGTAACCTGCTATTGAACATAGTAGCTATAGTAGGCATAAGTGCGGAATGCCTATGCTGGCTAAGATTAATATTATACTTTCGAAATGTTTTCTTCACTATGCACTAATAATAATAAAATCAAATGATTTTGCGTAGTAAGCATGTTTGATTATCATAAGAAGAAATCTCCTCTAATTCTGCGTTTGCATTGTGTGTGTGGCGGGAGGTCTTATGGTAGTTTCATTTTCCAAAAGCATTGCGAAATTGTTTTATTTTCTTTATTGTTGATTGTTTAAAGATAAACTGTTTTAGTTCTCACACCAGTCACCATGACTGACCTGGAGTTTATTGTTTCCTCCCTAAACTCTGGGTACCCACCAATTTCCACACGGGCAGTCTAGAGCTAGGTTATTAGGTCATTCTAGATTCAGGAGATGTTGTGGAGCTCAGTGGCGAGTTGGATGGCGAGACGTATTACTTGTATATGATATTATCTTTTCCGCTGTGTATTCTGTATATGGACAAGTTCATATAACTATCCAGTTGTGTTGTATACTGTTGTTGTAAACTCTGATGATGATGTAATGTATAAAATGATATAGTTCTTTTTTAAAGATTATTCATTTATCTATTATATGTTGTTCCGCTACGATATGTGAGATTCTGATATTGTTTTCTGTTTCTGTGTTTTTCTGTTGTTTCATCTTTCCTTTTCTTCTATCTTCTTCTACCTCTTCTTTTTCTCCATAACAATTCGGTTTTCCGGCATTCGATTGCTCGGCAATTGATACAATGAATGTATTAATGTCGATTTTCGAGCGACGAAAAATCGAATCATTATAGGTTGGCTCCACAAGGATGGGAGACTGTTTGTTCCCGAGGTTGATAGATTATGAGATAAGGTGATACGAGAGTGCCATCATTCTAGGTTGACCATACATCCCGGCGGTAATAACATGTATTGTGATATGAAGTAGACCTATTATTGGGAGGGGATGAAGAAGGATGTCAAGACATTCATCTCGAAATGCATGAACTGCCAATTGGTGAGAGCAGAGCAAAAGAAGCCGAGTGTGTTGTTGCAACCGCTTGAAATTTCTAAAGGGAAGTGGAAGCAAGTATTGATGGACTTTATTGATGGACCGCCAAGGACTCGAGCAGGGTACAGCAGCATCTAGGTCATAGTTGACCGATTGACCAAGAGCGCTCGATTTATAACCATCAAGTCAAGTAGGACTGCAGCCAAACCGGCCGAGTTGTATGTGAAATGGGTCATGCAATTTCATAGTGCGTCGAAGAGCATTGTGAGAGACCGAGACCTGTTGTTCACTAGTTGATTCTAGAAGAGCTTACAATAAACGTTGGATATTAAGCTGCATCTCAGTACAGCTTATCACCCGCAAACGGATGGGTAGACAAAGAGAGTGAATCATATATTGAGGATCTTCTGTGGGCATGCATACTTGATTTTGGAGGGTCATGGGATGAACATCTATATTTGGCGAAGTTCACATATAATAATAGTTACCAGTCTAGTATCGGTATGGCACCGCATGAAGCATTTTATGGCCAACCATGTAACGCCCCTCCGTGTTGGTGGAAAGTGGGCGAGAAACTGTTACTTGGGCCAGATAATATCAAAGAAACCTCGTAGAAGATAGAGATCATTCGACGGCGAATGAAAGCTGCTCGGGATAGGTAAAAGAGCTACACTGATAGGAAATGTAGAGACTTGGAATTCTCTGTCGGTGATATTGTGTTTGTGAAGATTTCTCTTTAAAGAATGCTATTTGATTCGGTAGTAAGGGAAAGTTGGCACCGAGGTTCGTGGGTCCTTTTTCGGTAACAGAGAGGATTGGGAACCTAGCATATAGGGTCGACTTACCTCAGAAGATGGTGGGTGTGCACAATGTCTTCTATGTTTCTCACTTTTAGAAGTTTGTGCACGACTCAGGCATGACAGTTACACTAGATCAACTAGATGATACCAAAATTGAACCATAAGCTTCGAGACCTCATAGGTTGTTCGTATTGTCAGACGCAACATGAAATAGCTTAGGAGGAAGACGGTGGAGTTAATAAAGGTTCAATGGGGCAAAAGTGAAGGTGATTGCACGTGGGAAACCGAGAAGAGCATGAGTACCACTCATCCGAAGCTCTTTGTATGGTAAGGCCTACTGTTTATCGCATTTGCTTTCCCTTTTGATATCATATGGTAGTTTAGTATCTCGCATGCTAGGATAGGTTTGCTTATGTTATTGATTACATGACTACTTGTTTGATGCGTTTAATGGTTGCACGTGATTGATAGGCATGCGGGGTAACTACGGTTGACTATTTCTTGATTCATTTCGAGATTTCGAGGGCGAAATTCCTAAAGGGGGAGAGAGTGTAACGATCGGTGTTTTACGTATCAAAGGATCGTAAAATATTTTTATTTTTATTTTTATAAATATGTGGTCGTATGACTATAAATTTTTGGAAAGTGACTCTTAGAGACATTTTCCACATCTATGATTTTTGATGATTTTCTATATGACCATTTTGACCCTAAAAACCTTATTTTAGACTATAACTTTTGATAGGAGTTGAATTAGGGTCTCAAACCACTTTCATTTCTTCAGGGTGATGGTTTCCCATTCTACAAAGTGACCATAATAGAAAAACTGACTTATCATTTGAAAGTTATAGTTGTTTTAAATTTTGACTGATGCTGGCTAATTTTAACGGGTAATTAACTAAGCTTATGCTTAGGCCCATTAACCCATCTCAAAAATTATTCTAAGGGATGGTTGTAGAAATCGATCTAAGTCATTTTCATCTTCCCCAGAATAGCTCTAAACCTCCATTAACCCTAATTTCATCAAAAATCACAACTTTTCCTTGTTAATCTTAGCCAAATCATTGATTAGAGGGGTGATTAACATAGGAAAAGATTTAGATTATCATTTTGTTGATTTATGTTTGTCTCCTTTGTTGTCTACTTCATATCTAAGGAGAAAATTTGGTATTTTGGGTATTTGGTGAGTGGTTCTTGACCTCTTACTCTACTATGCATGTTTATATAGTTAAAAATGATGTTTTTTGACATGATTTTGACCTTAAATCATTTCCTAACCTTAACTACATTTTTATACATGTTTATGGACAAACTATAAAGGCTAAAAAATAATTTTAAAATGGTTTTAAAATCCCTTGTATTCATATGCATATGCTAGTATAGAAGTTAGATCTAGATTAAGATTTGCTTGCTTATCACATTCTTATGTATAGCTTGTATGAATGGATATATATGCATGGTTTCCTATGATTGTATTTTGTGCTTTGATGTTTTTTGCTAGTGTTTTAGATAGTTGGAGAATAGGTTGATGAATTCGACAAGTTGAAGACAAAGATGGTCAGAATTGGATGAAACTTGGAGGAGGGGTTCTGGAGCATGGTAGGAACCCAAGCTACAAGTCGCAGCAGAAAAGGGGCAAAGGAAATAAATCGACACAGGTTATTTAAGTCGGTGCCGAGTTATTTTTAGTGGCCAAAATAATTCGGCGAGTGGATGTCTTGAAGGGGAATGGCTAGAGGAGTTGGACAAAGGCTAGATTCTGGAAGTTGGCTAAGTGTTAGTCACCATATCGAGTTGTTTCTAAAATTGGAGATTCGAGCTTTAAGTTGATGTTGAGTTATTTTGAAGGATGGGTCGGGGTCCGAAGCATTTGGGGAATGATGTACCAGGACCAGGGAAGGAGACTTAACCAAAATTGATTAAGTAAATAAGTCGATGTCGAGCTATTGTAGGTCGGTACGAGTTATTTATGTTGATGGGATTAGAGTGAAACTTCCAGGAGGGAAGTAAAGGCTCTACAGGTTGTGTTGAAGGTGTTTGTTTGTTCGCTTGGGGTTTGTTGGCGGCATAGTAACATGATGATAGTTTCGGGACTTTGGTGACATCTCGATGAAGAAAGGAGTTTGGTTTTGATGATGGTGGCTCAATGTTGAACGGAGTCGTGAGAATAGTTATCCCCAAAGGGTGGATTCTAAGAAAGGTGATGTAATGACCCATATTTTTAACGGTCGGATATTTAAATTGTTTATTTAAAAATTTAATCGTTAATTAAATGAAGGCCCAAAAATGTGATTTTTCGCATACGGTCGAATCAGGACTCAAGGCCACTTCCGTTAAGTCCGGATTGATGTTGCGAATTGAAATGAGTATAAGGATCGCTATATTTCGAGATCAAATGATCCAATGGATAAAACGATCTCGAAATACACAAAATTAGCCTTCCGAGGCATAGTCTTAGATGGAGATGAGATTAGTACCGTTGGATCCGAAAAAAAGAAGTGATGTACGCAGACGAGTTTCGTGTCGATTGGACATGTCGTGTGATCATACGGACTCGAAATGTACAGCCATTTATTTGAGAATTAAATAAATGGAATAAAATATATTATAAATACCTAAATCAAATTAGATCTCCCTCCATTATATCATTGTCAAATCATGTAGCATTTATAGAGAAAACAGTTCATGACCGTGTATACATCTTGAGCTTCAAAAATTATTTTTCCCAAATACTCATCTAAAAATCACAAAACGAATTTCATCGGATTCGTATCAAAGAGGGCTTCAATTATCTTGAGTTTGTCGATGCGTTTCCGAGGTCGACCCCATAGCTATGGATCTAGGGCTTGGGCTTGATGGAGATTAGAGCATCGATTTTCGAATCAGAGATTGTATTTGTGTTTCTTGCATCAAGACGCGCCTTGCCGCACCACTTGGAGGAGCTCCGGTTGCCTTAGATGGACCGTGACATTTGGATGAGGACGAGCATGCAAGCAGGTCGCGAATTCCTAGGAGCATGCGATCGAGGATTGGTTGAGTGCAGATCGAAGTTTACGCGAAGAGAATTCTATTGGCGAAGGTGGATCGAAGAATCGTCGCTCGTGGATGGAGAAATCAATGATCTAAGAAGTGGCTATGTTGTACATGTCTTGTGCGTGTATAGGCATTTCTTTGATTGGGGAAGAAGACGTTAAGCACCATAAATAACGTTTTAATTATTTAATTAGTTATCCCGTTAAGCTCGATCCTCAATATATTCATATCTTTTGCATACGAGTTCTGTTTTGGATGTGGTTTCTCTCATTGCGCTCGTGATGACGAGATCTACATTTTGGAACTAGTTTGAACAGATTTGGATGAGGTGAGTGATATTGTCTCTCACTTTACTATGATTGGTTGCTTATTGTTATATTGACGCTCGGGAATGATTTTTGGTTTTTAAATGTGATATTACTATACTTATATAGCAGCTATATTTTTATAAAAGAAAAAAAAATCATTTTAAATGATTTATAAAGAATATCACATATTTTCCATCGACGTGCCATAGTTAGTGAATTATTAGATTAGATCTATTATTGATGTTATTTCCCCACAATAATTGATATGGATGGATTGTATATGTTGTATGTATATTGTTTTGGATGGATGTTTGGATGTATGGATGTTTGGATATATGTTTAATTGCTTGGCTTGTTTGTTATTTGGCTGTTTTGGTTGAAAATGCCAATTAGCGGTGATTTGATTTTAGGTAGAATCTGGTACATTGGAGTTTCGCACACGTGAAAATCTAATGAACGAGATGAGCTGTAGAAGAGGGTTTGGGATACGTGCTGACGGATCTAGATTTCAGAGTGGATGCTGGACGTTTCTATTTGGTTTGTACTTAATCGTTCGGTTAAGTACAAGGCCAAGGTGGATGGTATTGACCATAGCAGAGTGGTCAATGTCCATCACTGTTGTCAATTGGCGATTTGGCCGATCTGTGGCTTGGACGTTGATGAGATATCATTGTGCACGACGTAATGGTTTGTTTATGCGAATGGTTTAGCGATTGGATGTTATCACCGTACGACAAGTGATATTGATGGTGAGGTAGGGATGTGATGCTTCGACCTAGTGATTTTGATGGTGAGGCAGGGATGTGGTGGTTCGACCTGGTAGACTGTAACGCCCCACTCCGAGACCCACTGTAACAAAGAGTATTACGGGAGTAATACTGTCTGTTAAAGCGGAGAATAGAGTATAGTGGAAGCGACCATCTATAATCAACCTATAACTATCTACCGAATACGTCGAAAGGTGGAATCTATTTAAATTTTTCTCAATCAGGTGGTTCGACATATTCGGTAAATACTTATAACGAAATTACAAATGGCTAAAGATCTATCAGGACAAAGCATAATAATAAATGATAAAAACATCACAGAACAGAATCACATAACAGATATAAAATCCCAGAACAATACATCATCAATACAGATCCAAATATCATAAGTGGGTACAAAGCCACTGCTCACACATGTGAGTCAAAAATATGTACATATCAAAGTCTGAATAATAACATAAGCGGACACTAAGATAAGCTATCTCAAAAGCATAGCAGATAAGTCCAAAGCGGAAGCACAGAGCAGCTAAGTCCAGAGACCTAACCTGAAACAACTCGGTCTGACCCGAGCGAAAACACTCGGGTCAGGCTAGCTAAACAATCAGTAATAACTGAGATATATAATAATGCGGTACATAAGTAAAACAGTACTTATCCAAAGAGAAGTATATTATGAACCACATGAATATAATGACGATCCCTAATCATCAATAAACAATAAAAATCTCCAAAGATAAATCAACACCAAAGTGTAGAATAAATAAAATCGCCTCATATCATCGGCGTAGCCAAAGCTATAAAAAGATGCCCATAGGCAATAATCCCAAGAGTGACCAGAGTCTGTAATCAATGCCCAAGCAAAGATCGATGCTCCAAAGAGCAATGGGGATATACTGAAAAATCAATGAAATCAAACACTGAAAAGCAGTGTCCAGAGACACTGTGAATCCACAAGGTAATCGCACTTACATCGTATGGTTCCATAGAACCAACGCCGAATGGCGGTACTCGAATGGATATAAAAATCATCAGATAATACAAATGTTGCACGTGCACCGACCAGAGTCGTTGTTGCCAAGTACTGTAGAGTTGTGATCGATCACTCGCACCGATGCGAAACGCGCGAGACGGCGAGATCCTTCCCAGAAGGATAAAGGCCCAGAGGCACACGCCGAAAAATAAACTGCTCCATAGAGCAGGTGTCCAGAGACGGTTGCCCAGAGGCATGGTGACCCAGAGGTCCAGTACTGGCCGCCCAGAGGCTAATGTGTCACTAACTTCTTGGAGAGGAACCCGCAAAGTGTTAACAATGAGTCCCATACCCCACGTTCGCACTAAACGGTTTCCTAACCAATAGCAAGCTCACACTCCAAACAATAAAAAGTCTACCTCATATCATCGGTAAACTAGACCCAAAGGTCAAAACGATCAATCGAATAGGTCGGGGATTAACCGGAAAGAAAATACACACGGTTTCCATAGACCGGAGATTTCCTAACCGTTTAAGCACCTTTCCACTTCGCTCGACGTGCTAAAAGTGAGTGTGAGATTTTTATTATAGAAAATAATGGTGTAAAACGGATTTATAATTGATTTTCGAAATCACTTTTAAAACGGTCTTTTGAAAGGTCTCCTATTATGGAGTAATTAATTTAATAATTAAAATAATATTATATAATAATTTTCAAAAGCCATTTAGGAGTGAAAAATCTTTTGAAAATGATTCATAAAACCCGTGTACGAAATCTAGAGACAAATCTCAAAGAAATCAATGAAAACCAGAAAATCATCAAAAATATTCTAAGTGTTTGTAAACATTCAAAAACAGCTGTGAACCCAAGTTCGACAATTTATTTGGACCAGCAAACTGTGTCCAAATGTCATGAAAATTTGCAGGCATGTAGTCCAACATCCCTACTTTAAGATGCAAAAAGAATTTTTGGATTCCGAGTTGAGACGAAGTAGCAGCGACGTCTCAAAGTTGGACCCAGAACAAGATTTACACTGTTTACAAACAGCGATCAGAGTTCAACTTCGACACGAAATTGGAAGTACCAAACGAATACCGATGATGCCCAAATTTTACAGAGATGAAGTTCGAAACTCCACCTTTCCAACGAGACCAAAAACGTCAAATTCCGACTTCGAATGCGATCGTGGTGGCATTCCGAAGTGGAGCTCAAAAGCTGGAAAAATACAGAGGTGATATTATTATTTTTTTTTTTTTTTTTTCTCGGGCTGCACCATGGGTGCAGCCCTGGTCCAGCCCAGCCTGCCTGGGCTGGGATTTAAGTCCCAGCCCACGCGGGCTGGGAAGAATGTCCCAGCCCGCCTGGGCTGGGATTGAATTCCCAGCCCACGCGGGCTAGGAATATTGTCCCAGCCCACTTGGGCTGGGATTGATGTCCCAGCCCACGCGGGCTGGGATTGATGTCCCAGCCCGCCTGGGCTGGGATTGAATTCCCAGCCCACGCGGGCTGGGAATATTGTCCCAGCCCACTTGGGCTGGGATTGATGTCCCAGCCCGCCTGGGCTGGGATTGATGTCCCAGCCCGCCTGGGCTGGGATTGAATTCCCAGCCCACGCGGGCTGGGAATATTGTCCCAGCCCGCCTGGGCTGGGATTGATGTCCCAGCCCACGCGGGGCTGGGGTATCTTCAGCCCGCCTGGGCTGGGGTGTCAAGCCTCAGCCCATGCGGGCTGGGTTGCGTGCGCGCCAGTCCAACTGGGCTGGCCTTGCTTCTGGCTAGCCCAACTGGGCTAGCCTGCTGTGCATGGGAGTCTGGGTGCAACCCAGACCTGATATTGGGCTCCCAGAACTCTGTTTCAACCAGGTTGAATTCCAGCCAGCTGATTTTGATGTTTTTAGTGGTTTAGGAGTGTTTTTTTCAAGTTTTGGCATCAAATTTTCACCACAATTAACTAGCAATAATCACTAATAGATATAACTAGCAATAATCACTAATTATTAGTAATTACCAAAATTACAACTAGCATTAATTACTAATCAATAGTAATTACCTCTACCAATCAAGCAAATAAGCAAACACTTCAAGTGCAACTTTCCAAAGCAAAGAGGATGTGGATTAGAGAGCTTCAAAATTAAAAAGAGAACAAAACCAAGGATTACAAAGAGATTTCAAAGATTAAAATAAAGATTAGAAGGTGATTAGGCCTAGGATTGCATTACCTTGCTAGGATTAAACAAGTCTAATTATGAAGAGATGGAGATGGAGCTTCTAAATGGAGGCCATTAATTTTGCTTAGGTTTAGGTTTAGGAATTTATGAAGAGGATGAGGGTTAGGGTTATGAAATGGGTTTAAGATATTATATAGAATGGGTAGGCTAATGGGTTTGTTATGAGGGTTTTACAACCCAATAAGGCTTAGTTCAATTACTTAAGTGCATATGTAAATTTAAAAGAAAATTTTCTAATGTTATCATTTGAACAAAAATCCTAAGTAGTAACCTAGTTTTAATCAAAACCATATAATTGTCTCATTAGCCAATTAAACCCATTATCACATTTAAAAATTTCCCTTTTAAATATTAAATTCCAAAAATATTAATTTTCCCATTTTAAACCCAAAATACTTTAATTTGCAAACCAATTGCAAATTTAAATTCCCAAAATTTTTGTTTAGCTCCCTTTTCAACTTAAAATCATAATTTTAATTTATTATTCGGTAATTGCAATCTCAGGGTTGTTACATAGACTGATAATACGGATGGTGACTCGATGATATATGGAGTAGGCTTCGGGATGATAGTATCAGGACTTTATGGATCATGCTAGACCTCGGGCTTCCGATGGCATGATAGTAGGGTTCTTCGATCGAGAGCTCAGGTAGAGAGCAGGATTGAGGGTGGCAGCTCGGATTGGAGTGAGGCTACGGATAGTGGACTGGGTTGAGTGTTTAGGCTCATGCCCAGAAACTGTAGTGAGCCAGTAGGGTTCGAATCTGTATCGAGTGAGTAGGGCTCGATGGATGTGTTTGTGCCTAGGGATCGTTGATGACTCAGAGTGTTTTCTGTTGTGCTCGGAGAAGGGGTACTATATGTGGGCGATACCTAAGGGCTGGTAGCGATGGTCAAGTACCGTGGACCGCCCCGAGGGGGTCTAGTGTCAAGCATGCATGGGAGTGTACTGGGCCATGGCAGCGTACTGGGGTTAAAATAGTCCCGTCTGTACATGAGTACAACAGAGAACCGGGATTTCCACTAGTCTTTAACAATTGTAGAGGGTCATATGAGTCATCATATATCTGGTACATTGGATGACAATTAGTATTGTTTGATGGATTCTATGTTTGTTATGGTTGCTCACTAGTCACCTGTCACCCTAGGGATCTCACACTGGATAGGAATTATGGTACAGATACATAGATACCCTGTCTTAACTTAGTATGGAGCAGGTATGGATGGAGATACCTAGATACCTGAAGTTTACTTAGTATGGAGTAGGGACTATAGGTGGAGATATCTAGGCACCCTGACAAATACTGAGTATGGTATACCCTTTTTATGATGTTATAAAGTAGCATATTACTTATGTTTATGTGCTGACTCTGTGGTTGTAAGGACAAGCCAGGTATGGTTTATATACCCTCTGTTCCGTATATTATCGAGTTTTATAGTATTTTGAGATTTAATATCGCTCACACCAAACTGTTGTATGACCTAAGGTTTTATGCTTCTTATTATCTAAGGTACTCTTAAATGAGTAGATTGAGAGCAGGTGGATGATTATGGAGTTCTACAGATGGACCGATAGGAGGTAACAGTTATCTATACTTATATGTGCATTTGTTATTATATTTCCGTTGTGTGACACTGTGGAGCCTTGACAGTGTTGATTAACTATTTTGGGACAGTGTACCAGTTGAGTTTACTTTCCCGTTTTATAAACTCTACTATGGTGTTGTATAACTTTGTGGATCTTATATTCAGATGATTATTTCACATTGTTATTACGGTCTCTATTATTTTATACCCGTATTGATTATTATATTTAATCTTATGCGATTTGGGATATGCTATAGGTAATTTGGTTATTTGATGCTTCCTTTTTCTTCTTTTCCATTCTTTTATCTTCTATTTCTTTATCTTATTTCCTTTTCTTTTCTTTGACTACCGTTCTGCACCGTAGGTGTAGGGCGGTTGTTACATTTGGTATCAGAGCAAAGGTTACCCGATTAACCTTAGTTAATACCGCGATCCGGTAGAGATAGGGTAGGAGTTATTGCTTTAGACTGGATCTAGAGAGTGTACATATATGAGAGAGTTCTTATTTGTTATATATTTTGGTTTTCAAAACTATATAGTAGTACATATAGTATATGAGTTGGGTGCACACATGAGCACTATTGATGCAGTTTTATTTGTGAGAGACTGATCATCCTTATTATAAAATAGGAATGATCTAGCATGGAAGAAAAACTGCTATTGACTCTATCTTTAGAGTTGAATATTGGGAAGGATCAGGGCCGCTATCCCTAATTGATAGGATATGTTTGTAGAGTTGGTGTGGATCATTTCCTGGATGCACAGTTTGTTCTGGATGGTTATGGTAATCAAGTGCAATTGGCTAGAGTCGACTTTGCCGAGCTGTACATAGACCAAAAGAGTCTAGGCGACAAGTCATTCCTTCTAACAGAGTCGGCTATTGGGAGGCAAGTTTGGTTGGTTGCTTGTAGAAGGATCTTCGATGACTTGGAGTTAGATGATGCATGAGGTAGAAGTTAGCCTCTGGATGACTCCAAGGACGAACGATGAACTAGTGGAGTGTTTCTGCAGCTTTGATTCCCGAGGACCGATTTCCTTAGGACTAGTTCATAGTTTCTTCGAAGGAGATTTGTCTTGACTTTTCTAAATTCGGGGATGGTTAGAGAGTTTTCCGATTCGAAGTACAGCGATATGTCTATTTTGGAGTATGTGGTCGGATTAGATATGATATCGAGGTACCGTATATCCCCGTTGATACTCCACACAGAAAAGATTGAAATCATTGGGTAGAGAGATCATCTTATGGGTCGATTGATTCACCACATCGACGAGGGATTTGAGAGGATGATCGAGAAGTGCCAAGTATTGAAGAGTTATCCCATACATGTTATGTAGGGATAGATCGGGAAGCATATGTATTGATCATCGTTCCGGTTTTGTCGATTGCTCCATCGACGAAAGAGAAGGGAAATGGCGTCACTTTTTGAGATATGCTTTCCACATATGATGGTTCCATACGTGTTTTATTTGACGTCGAGGTTTCATATTCCTTTATATCTAGATCCGATGGTTAGATATTGGGATAGAGACTCGAGATATTTATCGATCTTTGATCGTGACAAACCTAGTTAGGGGCTCAGCCAGCCTATACGTGGTTTGTCGAGAGCTTGCCCTTTTGAGTCATGGTTGTTTGTTTGTTAGGCATTGATTATTTAGGGTTTAGTTTGATTGGTATTATAGTTTAAGAATGTACTAGCTGCAGTGGATATGGAATAGTGGTGGACTAAGAGAGACCATTAATGACGATCGGGGTTGTGGAGGAGTGAATGGTAGTGATTGGCTGCCGGTAGAGGAGCTTTGTATATTCGCTCGATATTCCACATGATAAGATGTCATCTATGCCCGTAGTTGGAGAGTGTCCGGACATTCACAAGGAGGTAACCGGATTACCACCGTATTGAGATAGAGTTCCGTATCGATCTGGTCAAAGGAGTTGGACCAGTAGATATGCCTTTAAGGCATAGGGTGTCCAAAGAGCTTAGGAGATTAGAGGTGCGGGCGCATGACCTGTTTAAGTGATGGTTCATCCATAGGTGTATATTTTGGGTAGGATGCACCTGTTGTGTTCGTCGATAGGACGGATGGCTCTTCGGAGTTGTTTGTTGGTTGTTATGAGCTGGATGAGATGACGAACATGTTCGTACTCCTATTTGTTGATGACTTGTTCGATCAGCTCTATAGCATGAGAATGTTTTCTTAGTTGGACCCTGAGGTGGGGTTGCACCAACTGAGAGTATTTTGGGCGGGTGTGCCGATTATAGTGTTTCACACACTACCTTGATTTTAGGTTGGTCATGCCGTTCGGGCTAACCAATGTGTTGGCATATGTTGTGGATCTCATGGACCATGATTAGAGTGGTCACTTGATTAGGTTGAGCTTGTGTTCATTGATGATACTTTCGTCTACCCATGGTTGGAAAAGGAGTACAAGACACGATTAGTGATGAGATTTTGATGGTATCACTCCTGAAGGAGGGGAGTGAGATGCTTGGGTCATGTTGTTTCAGAGTAGGACGTTGTTGTAGGTCCTTTGGTTATGACAGTCCGGAATCTAGATAGACCCAAGATAGCAGTATCATTGACCTATTGTATGGGAGAGGATCAGACTTTTGTTTGAGATGTGAGGTGTAGACATGCGTTAGTGAGTCTGACCGAGAGGTTGATAGTACATTGATGGTACTCATTCCAAGCGAGAATGCAGAGACGATGGTACATACTTGCATGTGGTACTTAACTAGGTATGGTAGTGATGTTGAGAAGTAATATCCAACTCTTGGTTTGGAGTTGGAGGCGATAGAGTTCACTTTGGGGATATGGAGACACTACCTATTAGGAGAGGAGTTCGAGCTGTTCAATGGTTCCACGTCATTATAGTATCTCTTCTCTGAGAGGATCTCTGCCTACGCTTGTAGCAATGGTTGGAGTTTTTAACCTCCTATAGTTTTGACATTTCCTAGACGTTTGAAGGGAAATATAATTGTTGGTGTTTCGAGTGGGAGACGTACCAGTTTGGAAGCAATAGTCCTAGAGTGGGTATTGCCTGAGCTTATCACTGGTTACAACTCCAGGACTCGATGAGCTTTGGTCGAGTGTGATAGCTAGTTTGACCATCAGACCTACTTTGATTTAGCGGATTGCTACTAGTCATAGGCGATAGGCTAGACTAGTGGAGATCGTGGCTAAATTAGAAGAGTAAGTAGTGTCTGTAGAGGTGTTGCAATGCGGACCCGACCAAGATTGTTGGTTCCGTAGGGATGAGAGATGATTGTTCTCGAGTAGTGGGAACATATATTTATAGACCGCATCAAAGGATTGCCGATGACTAAGGATAGAGAGATAGCATTTGAGTCACGGTCGATTGGTTGGCAGATGATGCTAGAAAAGTCCAGAAGTACGGCATCCTTCTTTGTTGTTTTATTTGAGGGGTGATTGGTGTGATTCCATTGTGTCCCAAGAGCATTGTAAGTGGCCAAGACCCATTTTTGATAATGGGTTATGGAAGAACTTACAAGAGGCATTCGGATAATTGGCACTAAATGGATTAGATAATATCGAGATTGAACCATAGACTTGGAGACCTCATAAGCCTATTTGTGCCGGTAAATGTGATACGAATAAGGTTAGGAGGAGGTCGAAGGAGTAGTAGGGTTCGGTGGAATGAAAGCGAAGGCGATAGGGTAAGGTGGACTGTGGGAAGCATGAGGACCGTTAGTCCGAAGCTCTTTAGACGATGAGACTTTGTTTGTATCGTCATCTTTCATTGTATATATCATATTGGATGTTTATACTAGATGGTTTAGTATTCTGCATGTTAGGATAGGCATGGATGTTATTTTTGGATGTTAGATCTTGAAGGAACTGGGCCAGCCCGCAGCAGAAGAAATGGGTGAATTTCAATTTTTTTTACCATTTTGGATCTTTAACGAGCCTATGAAGTCTAAATGTATATTGGATCCAATCTAATAAAACATTAAATAAAGTCTTATTTTATTTAAAGTTAGTTAAAAGGAAGTTTAAAATTAATTTAGTTTAAATGTATAGTGCATCAAATACACTCAACAATTGTTTATAAGAGTTAATTTAGGGAAGGAAACCATTCATTTCTTTCCCAAAAGACAGGTAATTAATTGAGAGTATAATAAACATTATATGAAGAGAGAAACCTTCCATTTTCTCGCTCTAATTAAATTGATTGGGTCATTAAATGTGTAACACCCCGATATTTTACGGGAAATATAATTAATAAATTAAAAGCGCATTTGGTACAGTGGTAAAGGCGTATGTTGACTTCCTTAGTGAGCAGGGATCAATTCCCGTTGTCGCCCAAAATCTGGAGTGATGTTTTTTTAGCTGGTTCGTTTCCAGCGATTTTCTTACGTATTTAAGCATTGTTTTTGACATATGGCGGCTTCTCATTTGCTCCAGTGATGTAATAGGATGAGATGGCTAAATTTTATTGGTTGAGTGATGTGTATGGGCTAGAATGGATAACCATTAAGTGTATGAAAGAACCATATTTAATCTAAAATAATCTAATGGATTATATTCAGTCAAACAATCTATAAATAAACCATCTAATCTAAACCTAATCTCTTATTTAGCTGTCGCCATAATTCTACAGTAAAATTAGTGTGTATTATTCTTCCTCCTTTTCTCTACTAAATAAACAAATCTCTACCAAATTAAATTATCTATATATATTCAAACAATTTAGGGAATTTAGAAGAATCAAAGGGGGAAGATTAAAGCAAAGCTTTTTTAAAATTTATGCAAGCTCAAGTGTCAGGTGAGGGGAATTAATATGAGAAAGAAAAATAAAGTAGTTCAATTTCAGTTCTTTTCTGGCACGTTAATATGAATTAATTTCTATTATTAAGTGAGAATAGATGTAAATTATTGTATCTTCTTCTTCCACTTCTCAAATCTAATTCATGTTTGGTTTAAGATATGAGACATATAAATTGTCTATTCACGTTTTATGGCATAAATAAGATTGAAATTTATGTAAATTATTGTATCTTCTTCTTCTTCCACTTCTCAATTCTAATTCATGTTTGGGTTGAAATTTGGAACAAATAAATTGTTATTCGCGTTTCATGGCGTAAATAAGATTGTTTTAATTAAATTGAATTAGAATTGTTATTTAATTTCTAATGGTAGAACAGGCTAGTTGAATAAATTCAGAATAAGTTACTTGAATAAAATTATGGTTTTGATTGATATAATTACATAATTTTGAATATGGTTTTGGAACAAAATTGGGAAGTCTAATTGGCATAATTGTTTGTTTCATATATGGCCTAAAAATGTAAAAGTGGAATTTTGTGTAATTAAATGGTTTTTGGCTATTGGATAAAAATTTTGTACAGATTAAATATCTAAAAGGAGAACGTAAATTAGGGTGGAAAAAATGTAAATTAAATGGACCCTAAAGGCTAGTGTAAATCTGTAACAAAATGGCATAAAAATTACAAACAAACCATACGTACTGAACGGACGTGAAATTGAAATACCATTTATGTAAGAAAAAGAAAAATTATGAAATAACCAAATCGGATATAAAAATGGCCTAAAGTAGATTAATGGAAATAAACAGTATGTAAACAGTAACGGTAAAATTAATTAATCTAGAAGCGATTTGGTAGGCAGACCTTGTAATGGTCTGGATAGGTGTTTCATGCAGTTAAGACCAAAATATAGTTTTGGCTGTACGTACTAGGAGCGGGCAAGTAGGTTCGCAAGGATGTTTGTTACTTTTCATAGGTTGCTAGTATGTATGTATCGAAGTGCATTACTTGCAAAAGGGTAAAGGCGGAACAGAAGAAGCCCGGAGGACTATTGTAGCCATTGGATATTCCATTATGGAAATGGGAGAGCGTCTCTATGGACTTCGTGGATGGATTACCAAGGTCGCGGAGAGGGAACACGAGCATTTGGGTCATTGTGGATAGACTGACAAAGAGCGCTCATTTTATACCCAGTAAGAGTAATAGGACGACAGCTTCTTTGGTGACTCTTTATGTAAGGGAGATAGTTAGGCTTCATGGAGTTCCCGCCAACATTGTGAGCGACAGAGATCCATTATTCACCAGCGAGTTTTGGAGGAGTCTTCAGCAAGCCTTGGGAACGGAATTGAATCTGAGCACGGCATATCACCCTCAGACAGATGGACAGATTGAGAGGGTAAATAGGGTTTTGGAAGATTTGCTCAGATTGTGCATCATTGAATTCGGAGGCTCTTGGGAAGACCACCTACCTTTGGTGGAGTTCGCGTATAATAATAGTTATCAAGCAAGCATTGGGATGGCACTGTTCGAGGCCCTCTATGGCAGACCATGTAGATTACCAGCCTGTTGGTGGGATACCACTGATAGGATCTTGCTTGGACCAGACTTGGTGAGGGAAACTTCCGAGAAGGTGGATTTGATTCGCAAGAGGTTGAAGACTGCACAAGATATACAAAAGTCATATGCCGATAGAAGACGTTCAGATTTGGAGTTTAAGGTTGGAGATATGGTTTTTTTCAAGGTTTCTCCTCTGAGAAACGTTATGAGATTTTGCTTAGTGGGTAAGTTGGCACAGAGATTTGTAGGACCTTTCCCTATTACCACACGGATTGGAAAAGTGGCATACAGAGTTGATTTTCCAGATAAGTTGGCAAGAGTTCACGATGTTTTTCATGTTTCGCATCTGAGCAAGTGTCTACATGATTCCGCATAGTAGTAGAACCCGATCAGCTAAGGGAAGTGGAGGTAGAGCACGAATCACTTGTGTGTCGTGCACCCACTCGTATATTGGAACACGGCATCAAGAGATTACGCAACAAGGAAGTTCGTCTAGTGAAGGTTCAGTGGGAAGATGACCCCAAGGAGTGCACATGGGAATCTGAGGAGAGAATTCGAACTTCTTATCCTTTTATATACGAAGGTACACTTCAAATATCCTATCTTTGATCTTTGATCTTTCCTTAGTTAGGGTCTTTTCGATAATCTTTAGGTGAAACCTATAGATGGTAGCTTGGTTGTAAACATGTCATTAAGGCATGTTATGTTTGATGGATGAAAATGATTGCAAGTGGATGCCAATGTTTGCAAATGGATGCATTGCATGCACTAGATAGATATTTATTAGGATAATCGACCAACTAGGTACACACACCTGCATATGCGTGCCTGCTATCTATTGCATTTGCACATGGTTGTATATATATATATGTGTGTGTGTGTGTGTGTATAAATGGATGTTGCATATGGATGGTGCATTTGGGTGAATGATTGAAACATACATATAGAATTATCAATTATACTAGGGTAATTGCATACATTTGGTTGCATGACATAAGCATACTTGCATTATAGGAGGCCAACTAAATAAGTAGAGTGACTACCTTTTCGCATTAGGTAAGTTCATATGCATTTCACTTTGCATAAATCATAAATTGCATTAGTTAAAAATAAGGACAATGGTAGAAATGGATGATGGTTGAGTAAATTGATGTAGTTCTTGGATGCTGGTTGTTAATTATATTCTTCCGTTTTTGGAGATTTCGGGGACGAAATCCTTTAAGGGGGGAGAATGTAACACCCCGATATTTTATGGGAAATATAATTAAAAAGAAATTAAAAGTGCATTTGGTACAGTGGTAAAGGCGCATGTTGACTTCCTTAGGGAACAAGGATCAAGTCCCATTGTCGCCCAAAATCTGGAGCGATGTTTTTTTAGCTGGTTTGTTTCCAGCGATTTTCCTACGTATTTTAGCGTTGTTTCTGACATGTGGCTGCTTCCCATTCGCTCTAGTGATGTAATAGGATGAGATGGCTAAATTTTATTGGTTGAGTGATGTATATGGGCTAGAATGGATAACCATTAAGTGTATGAAAGAACCGGATTTAATCTAAAATAATCTAATGGATTATATTCACTCAAACAATCTATAAATAAACCATCTAACCTAAACCTAATCTCTTATTCAGCCGTCGCCATAATTCTACAGTAAAATTAGTGTGTATTATTCTTCCTCCTTTTCTCTACTAAATAAAGAAATATCTACCAAATTAAATTATCTATATATATATATATATATTCAAGAAATTTGGGGAATTTAGAAGAATCAAAAGGGGAAAGATTAAAGCAAAGCTTTTTTCAAATTTATGTAAGCTCAAGTGCCAGGTGAGTGGGAATTAATATGAAATAGAAAAATAAAGTAGTTTGATTTCAGTTCTTTTTTGGCATGTTAATATGAACTAATTTCTGTTATTAGTTGAGAATAGATGGAAATTATTGTATCTTCTTCTTCTTCCACTTCTCAAATCTAATTCATGTTTGGTTTAAAATATATGACATATAAATTGTCTATTCACGTTTTATGGCATAAATAAGATTGAAACTTATGTAAATATTGTATCTTCTTCTTCTTCCACTTCTCAATTCTAATTCATGTTTGGGTTGAAATTTGGAACAAACAAATTGTTATTCACGTTTCATGGCGTAAATAAGATTGGTTTAATTAAATTGAATTAGAATTGTTATTCAATTTCTAATGGTAGACCAGGCTAGTTGAATAAATTCAGAATATGTTACTTGAATAAAATTATGGTTTTGATTGATATAATTACATAATTTTGAATATGGTTTTGGAACAAAATTGGGAAGTCTAATTTTCATTATTGTTTGTTTCATATGTGGCCTAAAAATGTAAAAGTGGAATTTTGTGTAATTAAATGGTTTGTGGCTATTGGATAAAAAAATTATACAGATTAAATCTCTAAAAGGAGAACGTAAATTAGGGTGGAAAAACAATGTAAATTAAATGGACTCTAAAGGCTAGTGTAAATCTGTAACAAAATGGAATAAAAATTACAGACAAACCATATGGACTGAACGGACGTGAAATTGAAATACCATTTATGTAAGAAAAAGGGAAATTGTGAAATAACCAAATCGGATGTAAAAATGGCCTAAAGCTGATTAATGGAAATAAACAAGATGTAAACTGTAATGGTAAAATTAATTAACCTGGAAGCGATTTGGTAGGCAGACCTTGTAAAGGTCTGGATAGGTGTTTCATGCAGTTAAGACCAAAATATAGTTTTGGCTGTACGTACTAGGAGCGGGCAAGTAGGTTCGCAAGGATGTTTGTAACCTTTCATAGGTTGCTAGTACGTAGGATAGATAGCATCCGCAATCATAGGCTTCTTCAGGCAGATCGACGCGGACGGAACATGACAAGTGTGCTCCGACATAGGCTTCTTTAGGCAGATCGTTGGAGGATTTTGCGCAGCCGACCCAACTGCGGGCACTCTTTCGGAGGATCGACACTTTGGATAGAGGCAAGTCCACGTTGGTGACCGAGGAGGCAGGAGGATAGGAGTCTAGTTTGGCGGAGCCTAAGCGCAACTTCGAGGTCCTACGAGGTTGTTTGAGTCGGTGCCGGTCAGACGTAAGAGGCATTTAGTCACAGTGCACGGATGAAGAGCATGACTTTCACGCTGTAGCACATGGATAGGTAAGGACAGCAGGTCCGACAGGCCGATTGATGTTTAGTATTACTGCATGGTTGACTTTCCTAGAGTGACCATGGACTTTAGCTTTTAGGAACTGTATCCAAGAAGGATTCACTGCATTATATTATTCACCCTCTGCGATATCCGGGGAAGACCTGCAATTAAACTGTTTTATTCTTTCTACTTCATTTTATTTCTCATTCAATATACTTTATGTCTAACCTATTTCTATTTTTCCTCTTTTCCCAAAATCACAGGAGAGCTGGTCTAGGTTGCAGTTCTTTGCAGCTTGAAGGGTCATTGGAGCAGTTGTTATCTATAGCTTTTGTTTCTTTTGTTTCACGTACTTCGTTTCTCTTTTCCGTACTTTAATCTATATATGGGGACCTATATTGTGAACTTTTTTATGTATTATGTTTTGGTGGAGACTACTTGGTACTTTTGGTTTTAGAAATAAATTTGGGATAATGTTGTTTTTAATGAAGCTGTTTTGCTATTAATTTATAATTAGTGAAAGTTTTCTTCTGCTGTAATATTCTAATCATTTTATGTTGTTGCCTTAGTCTCTGTGCTATGTTATGGATTTTTATTTCACCCGACCACCAGCACCCCTTATCATGTCCGATTTTCGGGGTGCCTAGAGGTGCGGGGTGTCACAAAATGATATTAATTGGCAATTTATTCATGGCATAAAATGTAACTATTGTCCAAATGTACTTTACTATAAATTATGTAAGTGCAACAAATCTGATAATGTATAGGGATGATATTTCTTACATATGTGGCTTTATTGTCCATAGTATTATTTAAAATACATATCCATACATATATTTACACTTATATACAATACACAAATACAGATAAATGAGATAAAATTAAGTGTCACTTTTATAACTTCAAAAGGTCAGCAACTTTGAACCTAGATTCAAAACTGAAAGTTTTTAAGATTAAAAAATTATGATTTTACATAAAAGTCCATCATATAAATTCAATTCAAATTGTGTGTGTGTATATATATATATGTATATATATATGTATGTATGTATGTATGTATGTATGTATGTATGTATGTATGTATGTATGTATGTATGTACGTACGTATACACACGCACATAAATTTGTGTGTGTGTACACATAAAAAATCATTGTAAATAATGTTTTAAACTTGATACCTCTTTATGTTAAAATTTATAATTTACTATAAGTTCCAATATAAAGTAACAAGAAAAGCCTAACTTTAATTTTAAAAGGAAATCCAAGGTTTATGATATTTTGCAATAAAGTCCAGTTATGTTTATACAGGAAACTTTTTTTGTAACTTTAAACGGAAGTATGCAAAAACCAAAAGATTGAATTTGAAATATTGAACACAAAACATACACGCAAACATAAATAAATTGCATATGTTTTCTATTTGAATCAATAACAGAAATATTTCATTAACTAAGACTTAGATTTTAATCAAAAGGTGTTTTTTTAATAACAAACTTGAAACAACAACAAAATAGATAGGACAAATCAGACACATATGTATATGTTGCAAAGGTTTCAGATCTAAACAATTCAGAAATATGAAAAATAATTAAATATGGGATCATATAATGTAGATCTAATAATGAAAACAAGAATTGGCAAACAATCAAAATATATCTTAAAACGGATTCAAAATAAAACAACATGGTTAACATATGTAATTAATTAAGATGGAACAAAAGGGATCTAATCTATTTGACCAAATAAACAAATACACGAATGAGATGAAATAGGAGATGGATCTAAATTACATAAACAAGTGGAATGATGAATATATAAAATTACAATCATCACCTTGAGATGTCCAAGAGAATGCACCTTGAATGATGAATCAAAGGCTCCTAGATTCCATAAATCAATCTCCGAATTTCGCAAGAATTAAGAGATTAGAACCACCTTTTGTTATTAATTTTATTTGATATTTTATTTTGAAAATTTAGAGGTTAAGAAGCCATGAAAATTCGAAATTCTCTGATAGAAGAGCAAGATAGATGATTATGACAGGAAATAAATCAATCATATAAGAAAATAAAGGGAGATGATATGTTTTAAAGGAACGATAAAAACTTTTTCTATTCCTTCCTTAAAACTTTCCTATATTAATTCCTTTTTAAATGTTAATCAGATCCTCTCTCTCTTCTACATGCAGGCTAGCCATAGATGGTGCAACAAGGACCTTCGAAAATTTCCAAAATCTCATTAGCATCAATCCCATTTGAATCCAGTTAAAATGTGCGTGCGTTTATAACTTTTATATACGCACACCATGAAATGCTGTTGTTATTCAAATAAATTAAAATAAAATTTTAATAATTAATATTTCACAAATACTAATTAATTTAATTAATTTAAAACCCCTTTTTAGCATTTATCATGTTTAAATCAAATTTAAACACTGTAAAGATATCATATATCAATATGCGCTTTTATAACTCATATATATACACACTTACTAAATGCTAATGGCATTCAAACAAATTAAATAAAAATTATTAATTAATATTTCATAAATATTAATTAATTTAATTAATTTACAATAATTATAAATTAATTAAATCATGTGGTTCATTTAGAGCATTCATCATTTCGGTTGTGCGACTCAAAGGTGTAAATTCAGCCAGTGACTAATATCGAACTATTCGAATATTAACATTCAAACGTCACTTAGTAGGTGGTGTGACATTTTGGCAAAATTTATCGCTTACACATCTTTTAGTAAAATCTAATTTTACTTATTATAAGCAGTACCTGATAGTGACAATTATTTACACCAATTCTCTTCGTCAACACTATATCACTTTGGATTTATGGAATTTGGTAATGGTCAAAATTCCAATGTCATCCACATTCAACTTTATAGTCCAAACACAAAGTCCTTAGTTCAATAATAACAGTTATTGTTAACCAAAATGCTCCGGCCAGAGACTTTGACTTTGAGTTGACCATGATACTAACCCCATATAACTGAGGAGACGAATCCTCTCTTGAATAGTGCTTCACTTCCAATACTTCCACTCGACCCAACTATAGTCACTTGATGGAATGCCATGCCATGATTTGACTATAATCAAAGCGGGGCTTTCATATTGAAGATCCACAGTATTCTCAAGTCGAGAGAACTGTGTAAGTCAGTCACATCGATATTTTCTGTTTGACCTTAGTTATATTAACCAATAGAAAACTATCGAGTGATTCATTCCATAGTTATCCAATAACTATCAGTACGTAACCCCTAGGTGACCCCAGCAGTCATGAGTAATACACTGCCCAACATTTGGAGAGCGTTACATACTCTGTCTCAACAGATACATCAATAGGCAGTCTCGATGCATCTTGACTAGGAACATTTAAAATGGTATATTTGTTTTTTTGTGATAAATTACTCACAGTTACAACACTTTGTTACTGCTATCACAAAATATGCCATATATGGATTTTCTATTAAATATACTTTTAATTAAATTAATTAATTAATATAACCACATTATATCAAGCATATAATAGAAAGAAAGACTTTTATTATGAACAAGATTGTTCAACGAGTTAGATATATGTAACAAATTACATAATTGCCCATATGGCAAACCCATAACTCTATCAAGCTCCCACTTGCGCTTGGGGTCAATAATGGAATCTTATTCCAACTTCTCCAATCGGTTTCTCAAAACCAACTGGTTCAGTCCCTTTGTGAACGGGTATGCTATTATGTTTCAATTATCTACTCTGTCAATCAACTCTCTCCGACGGTGATAAACTGCTTTATCTCGTGGAACAATTTGGAGTATGTCTCTCGACCTCTAATGAGCTCTAAGTTCTATTACGAACCATATCCCGACATTATTATCATATAATAATGTTATGAGATTCTCAACATTTGGAATCGGCCCAGTTATAAATTTGTGCACTTATAATTTTATATACATTATTTTTATTGCGGCAATATTCAAGGCGATGTACGTAGCATTGAATAAGCCACGGTCTTTTATTTGGAACATTTCCAACTTAAAGATTCTTAACTTGAATTTATTATTGACATACTACACTTAATATGACTAATAAAGTTTGAGTTTGAACACTCCTTCATAAGGAGTTTTTGTTTTTGTAAACAATTCTCTAGTATTTCATGAATACACGAGAACACTTCAAACAACCATTTAGTGATATCAATTTGGATTTGATATTTGCTTCATGTATCAAATACATAAACAAATCAGGATATAGTAGACAACACAACATGTATGATAATTCTTTTTGCCAATGCAAAGGAATCCATCTAACATGTTCCATATTAAACATTTTAATAATGTGTCCTTGCATATCATTTGGGACATTCCTGACATCTTTTATACTTACTATAAAAGACATCATTTATTAATCCAAAAACAACTAAGGATGATTTTAACACAAGTACATCGTTAAAATCAACAGCATGTTGTTTACATATAGTTTAGAAATATCAATGTACCTTTTAACGTTCTTTCTTATGAACACACGCTTCCTTTGCATTTTGATTGAAAATCAAACTATTTTATTTCTATCAAAATACTTATTCAATCTTGATGCTTGTAAAATGATACTTTCGTACCATTTCTTGGATCATATCCAAAGACTCACAAACTCAATATCGCTCCCACTGACTTTGAGACATTTTTGGTTAATGTGTAAACAGCTTACTCTAAATCATTATTTAGAATTTTCTGTTTCTATGCATATGTACTAAAATGCTAGGACTTATCAAGCGGTAATTTTGTGAGTAAATCCGAATTGACTTGAACGTGTTGAATGTCGAATCTATTATGCTAATTTAAACAATTGAAATTTACTATATTATTCTTATCAACATTGCTCCAACTGCATTAGTCTTACTCATAAAGACACAGTCGTGATCGATGGATCATATCCCTTCAGTTACGACCACCATAATCTATATTTTGATAGCGTACGTGGAATTCTTTCGGATTTTCACATCATACCATATAGAGTCAACACTCTCAATGGTTTAATTAAAAATTCTAGGATTATATATTTTCGACATTAATAAGAAAATCATAGTTTCTCTTAGATGTGCGAGAATGCTTATTAGACATTCTAATGCTATGTGTTCATTTAGGTTGGTTAATTTCATTTCATCTCATATAATCAGTTCTATCTATGGATCGTATCCAATTCCATTTTACTACCAATAATTCCTCAAAGAAATTTCTTCACAATGAAGTTGGTACATCTTGAAACAATAATTGTTTCTCAATGCAATAGAATATGTATTCATAAACGTTTTATGAATTTCTTTATTTATAAAACTGATTTGGTTTTAGTTTACAAAAATTATGTTCAAAACATAAATATGTCATCCAATGACAGTGTTTTCAAAATCCTTTAGGGAGATTCATACAAGATCTCTCATGAACAATTATTACGTGCAATCTTTCAACTCGTACAACCTGCCAACTCCTTGGCTTATGATATGTTGGAGTTTCGTATAAACCCTTACCTTGTAAAATTTTGTAAACTGTTATTCAAATGAAATAATATTAACCTTGTGTACTACCCTTAAGTACATCACTTCATAGAAAGAAACTAACTCAACTTCACTCACAATTAATAGTATATTGTCCAACAAAGTTCGATTACTCCATATAAATGAATCATTATGTATCACATTGAGGAGTAATTTTGAGATTGAATCTTTATTCATTTTAGGTACGTTCGGAACATTTTTCGATATACTCACTCATTCGATCAAATCAAATCATTTATATCGCATGTTATTTTATTTACTTTTGTTTTATATTCTATAAGTTTACCATAGACATACTACATGCATATCAAATACACATGTCATGTCGACGATAACTCATCGGTGAATATGATGATGTGCATGGAACTGTTTTGGTATTTATAGAATTACGATTGCATACATCAATATGTATTAATCCGAAGATTTCATCAACTCTTATGATACTCCCACTAAATGGGTGAATAGCACGTTATTGTTTGAGATATAATTAACAAATATCATATGATTCAAAATCATACAATAAAATTATTTCTCAAAACTACGGTTTGGTCTATAATTCCAAAACAACCGTAAATAATATTAGATACTTATGTATTTTCCAATGCATCACTTTTGTTATAAAAAAAATTACCACATTATAGTTTTATTTCATAAAGAATATTCATAATATTCATATTGAAATATAGCTATGTCTATTTTTTTCAGTCGATACTAAAAATAATCATTATTTCATAAATAATGTATGGTAAGTTTTACGGAAACAATTTTTGTACTATGATGCAATTAATAAGTGCTATATGGCATGCTCCCACTATTTCCACCATTACTATAATAGTGTACCAAATTCGGAGGTCCATCATTCACTTAATACAATTTGTTTATTTCATACACTGAACTATTTACAGTGAAGAGTTTGTTGATCAAATATCTTGAACTCAAAGAAATAAATCTCATAGAAAACAAATTTCTATATTAAAATACATTTTGAATAGAAATTATATTTCTTATTCCAATAGTAAGTATCAATTATTATTACAATTCTCGTTTCCAATGTTTCTCTATGAAGCAGAAGTGAGTATTTATTCTCTTTATCCGAACTGTACCTTAAATTACATCTATTATTATATATTCATTTTCCTTTCAAATGGCCAAACTATTCAAAAGAAAACCATACTACAATATCATAACAAACTCTTTACAAAAGTGCATTCGATTGTCCTTAACATTTAAGGACATCAAATATGTTGCACTTTACGTAAACCGATCAAAATGATATTTCAACGATCGAGTTCTTATATTTATCTTGTAGTTTTAGTCTTGTGTTACATTAACACAATATGATCCCTTTTTTAATCAATCAGATTGAATACTCGATCTCGCACTAAGGTTTATTTGGTTTTTCGGATGAACTAATTTCATCGAAATATTATAAATTACAAACTTCGACCATTCACCATATAACATTTATATGCAATTGTATATGGATCAAATATCCATAGTCTTGTATTGATTTTAGAGTTCGAAACTCATAGAATGCAATACATCATCTTGACCAAATAAATGCATAAGTGACCAAACCACGAATGTATTCAGTGGTTGTAAAATCAGGCACTTGCATGGGTGTTGAAACTTTAACATGCAACGGGAATTTAATAATGGGCATTATATTTCCATTTGTCAACTTTCAATTCAGTTCATTTGTATATGTTAATTGATAAATATTTTATCAATCATATTAAATGCACAAATTTATCATTGTAGATAATTATAACATTATTTAGCATATGTTCTTACAATATTAGAAAGGTTAAATATTACCATTTCATTTTTCTAATAAGGCTCCCACTAGTCTTTTATGTTTCTCCAAATCCTAAGATGAAACATAGAAGTCTTTCGACTTCACTAGTGGGTGTTAGGACTGTCTGTCTTGGTATTCTGACCTTGAGTTTGTTCAACAAATCATAGCCTCACAAACAATGGATAACTCCTTATCGGTTGTATCACATACAACTCCTAACCCATTTTTCCTTGTCCTAATCTCATTTTGACCTTGAGTTTGCTCAACAAATCGAAAGAGATTATTCACTCGTACCTACCATATCGTGATGGCCTAAGTATAGTATACGTTCCTTGAGTTTGCTCAACAAGTACATATAGTTATCTTACCTCATCTATTCAATATATTAATAATACTACACATAACATCCCCGGCTTAAGTTTGCTCAACAACTAAGGAGTATGCAAGTAATTAATTAATATATATGGTAGATGACAACATTATATTGAAGATTCATAATCTTTAATATATTGTATTGAGTGATATCGACTTATGGAATAATGTATTTCTTATGAAATACCCTCGTGATTTAAGTGTCAGACACATTAGAAATCACAGTATATGTACATTTACGTATGTATTTATTCCCTAAGTCTATTTGGGTTTCTTTAATGTTCCATCTTTAGTTTATACATTCATATCATATAAGTTTTATTGTTATATAACTTTTATATTTCATATTACTTATATGATAGTCTTATGTATGATATTTTATTAATTAAATCTTATTTAATTAATTTTAATTAATTAACTCTTTGATTAATTTTAAATTAGTATTTCAATACAACTTTTATATTGGACAAATCTATTACAACATTTATATTGTATACTACAACCTTTATAGCATAACACATATATCTTATATATGCGTATTTTTTATTTAACTAATAACCTTTAATTAATTTATTTAATTAAACAATTTTAATTAAATTATATCCATTTCAAAATTTACCTTACATGCATGTATACTTATGTTATCTTAACACTTTAAAATAACATAACATATATTAACATATATAATACATGCATATGAGTATTAATTAATTAACTCATTTAATTAATTTATTTTATTAATCTTATTAATAAATTTTAAATTTTGAAATTAACAGTTTCAAACATTTTGAAATTTTCATTACATTTTCAAACATTTTGAAAATTTATGTTATATTATAACCATTTATAATAAACATGTTTTTATTTTAAATTTAACTTTTAAATTTAAAATCATGTCTTAATTTTCAAAACTATTTTGAAAATTAGCGCAAGGCCCAATTCAAATTGGGCATTTTTAATTAGGGGCAACCTTTGGGCTCACATCACCTTTTAGGCCAGGCAGGTAACCAGGTAGGAAAGGGTACTTGATTACCCAATTCCAATCCTAGGCATCACCTTTTTAGACACCGTATTAAGTGCACAAGCTTAATTAGTTAGCCCTAACATGACTAACTTAGACCGCATAGGCTATTGGGCTCTGATACCATTGAATGAACTGGGCCAACCCGCAGCAGAAGAAATGGGTGACTTTCAAAAAATTTACCATTTTGGATCTTTAATAAGCCTACGAAGTCTAATGTATATTAGATCCAATCTAATAAAACATTAAATAAAGTCTTATTTTATTTAAAGTTAGTTAAAAGGAAGTTTAAAATTAATTTAGTTTAAATGTATGGTGCATCAAATACACTCAACAATTATTTATAAGAGTTAATTTAGGGAAGGAAACCATTCATTTCTTTCCTTAAAAACATGTAATTAATTGAGAGTATAATGAACATTATATGAAGGGAGAGACCTTCCATTTTCTCTCTCTCTCTCCAATTAAATTGATTGGGTCATTAAATGATATTAATTGGCAATTTATTTATGGCATAAAATGTAACTATTGTCCAAATGTACTTTACTGTAAATTATGTAAGTGCAACAAATCTGATAATGTATAGAGATGATATTTCCTACATGTGTGTCTTTATTGTCCATAGTATTATTTAAAATACCTATTACATGCATATATTTTCATTTATATACAATACACAAATATATAAATGAGATAAAATTAAGTGTCACTTTTATAACTCCAAAAGGTCGGCAATTTTGAACCTAGTTTCAAAACTGAAAGTTTTTAAGATTAAAAAATTATGATTTTACATAGAAGTCCATTATATAAATTCAATTCAAATTGTGTGTGTGTGTGTATATATATATGCATGTATATACATATGTATACACACACACACATAAATTTGTGTGTGTGTATACACGTACAGAAATCATTGTAAATAATGTTTTAAACTTGATACCTCTTTATGTTAAAATTTATAATTTAGTATATGTTCCAGTATAAAGTAAAAACTAAAGCCTAACTTTAATTTTAAAAGAAAATCCAAGGGTTTATGATATTTTGCAATAAAGTCCAGTTATGTTTATAAAGAAAACTTTTTTTTGGTAACTTTAAACAGAAGTATGCAAAAACCAAAAGATTGAATTTGAAATATTGAACACAAAACATGCACACAAACATAAATAAATTACATATGTTTTCTATTCGAATCAATAACAGAAATATTTCATTAATTAGAACTTAGATTTTAATCAAAAGGTGTTTTTTTTTATAAAAATAACAAACTTGAAACAACAACAAAATAGATAGGAAAAATCAAACATATATGTATACGTTGCAAAGGTTTCAGATCTAAAAAATTAAGCAATATGAAAAATATTAAATATGAGATCATATAATGTAGATCTAATAATGGAAATAAGAATTGACAGATAATCAAAATATATCTTAAAACAGATTCAAATTAAAATAATATGGCGAGCATATGTAATTAATTAAGATGGAACAAAAGGGATCTAAGCTATTTGACCAAATAAACAAATACATAGATGAGATGAAATAGGAGATGGATCTAAATTACATAAACAAGTTGAATGATGAATATATAAAATTATAATCATCACCTTGAGATGTTGCCAAGAGAATGCACCTTGAATGATAAATCAAAGGCTCTTAGATTCCATGAATCAGTCTTCGAATTTTGCAAGAATTAAGAGATTAGAACCACCTTTTGTTATTAATTTTATTTGATATTTTATTATGGAAATTTAGAGATTAGGAAGCCATGAAAATTCAAAATTATCTAATAGAAGAGCAAGAGAGATGATTATGATAGGAAATAAATCAATCGTATAAGAAAATAAAGGGAGATGTGTTTTAAAGGAATGATAGAAACCTTTCCTATTCCTTCCTTAAAACTTTCCTCTATTAATTCCTTTTTAAATGTTAACCAGATCATCTCTCTCTCTCTCTTCTACATGCATGGCTAGCCATAGATGGTGCCACATGGACCCTCAAAAAATTTTAAAATCTCATTAGCATCAATCCAATTTAAATCCAATTCAAATGTGCGCGCGTTTATAACTTTTATATACGCACACCATGAAATGCTAATGTTATTCAAATAAATTAAAATAAAATTTTAATAATTAATATTTCACAAATACTGATTAATTTTAATTTATTTAAAGCCCTCTTTTAGTATTTATCATGTTTAAATCAAATTTAAACATTGTAAAGATATCATATATCAATATGCGCGTTTATAACTCATATATATACACACACTTACTAAATGCTAAGGGCATTCAAAAAAATTAAATAAAAATATAGTAATTAATATTTCATAAATATTAATTAATTTACAATAATTATAAATTAAATAAATCATGTGATTCATTTAGAGCATTCATCATTTCGGTTGTGCGACTCAAAGGTGTAAATTCAGTCAGCGATTAATATCGAACTATTCGAATATTAACGTTCATACGTCACTTAGCAGGTGGTGTGACATTTTGGCTAAATTTATCGCTTACACATCTTTTAGTAAAATCTAATTTTACTTATTATAAGCAGTACCTGATAGTGACAATTATTTACACCAATTCTCTTTGTCAAAACTATATCACTTTGGATTTATAGAATTTGGTAATGGTCAAAATTCCAATGTCATCCACCTTCAACTTTATAGTCCAAACACAAAGTCCTTGGTTCAATAGTAATAATTATTGTTAAAAAAATGCTCTAGCCAGAGACTTTGACTTTGAGTTGACCATGATACGAACCCCGTATACCTAAGGAGACAAATACTCACCTGAATAGTGCTTCACTTTCGATACTTCCACTCGACCCAACTATAGTCACTCGATGGAACGGCATGCCATGATTTGACTATAATCAAAGTAGAGCTTTCGTATTGAAGATCCACGGTATTCTCAAGTCGAGAGAACTGTGTAAATCAATCACATCGATACTTTCTGTTTGACCTTAGTTATATTAACCAACAGAAACTATCGAGTGAGTTGTAATGATCCTGAAATCGGCCTTCGAAAATCGACACCCGTACTTCACTTGTACTCAAAATGCCGTAGATTCAAACGCCAAATCTGGGTCACCGGAAACACAGTAAGTATAACAACACAGCGGAATAAAGAAATAGATGATATCATATACAACTCCAATGAATACAATATCCAGAATGATATACAACAATGATATCAATAATACACAGCAATATCAGAGATATGATACAATGCTACAGCGGAAATAACAACAATGGAAGAGATCACTCCAAATGATCTACAAAAGAGAATGACTCCAACAACTCCAACATCAGCTCGAACCACCATCACGATGCACCAAGATAAGCAAGAACAGTCCATAACTCCAAAACTAAACTAGCTCCCGGCTATCTACTAAACCTGAATATCTGAGAAACCCAACTCTAGACTGCCCGTGTGGAAAATTGTGGGCACCCAGAGTTTAGGAAGGGAACAATAAACTCCAGGTCAGTCATGGGACTAGTATGAGCAAACAAAAACAGTTTATCTTTAAAACAAACATCAAAAGGATTTTTAACATTGAAATCCGCAATACTTTTGGAAAATGAAACTACCATAAGACCTCCCACCACACACACAATGCAATCGCAGACTTGGAGGAGATTTCTTCTTATGATAGTCAAACATGCTTACTACGCAAAAGAAAACACTTTTGATATTATTAATAGTGCATAGTGGAAAACCATTTCGAAAATACAATATTAATCTTAGCCAGCATAGGTACCATTATACTATGCCTACTATAGCTGCTATGTTAAATAGCAGGTTCTACAACTAAAACCGTACTGGGTTTGTATTGGGAATTGGATTTCCAACAAATGGTCAGGCAAAGGAACTTCCTTACACCGAAATGGAATGCCTCTGGAAAGACGCCCCGAGAACCTAACCGGATCTCTGCAAAAACAAGGCCGATGCTACCTCACGCTGTACAGCTGTAACTAGGTAACTAACACATTGACGCTACCTCACGCTGTACAGCTATAACTGAAAGTACACGTGTAGTACTAAGGATCGTGTAATATGGTATGTTAATGCGGAAACTGGTAATAACAGTAAAGTACAAATTAAAGTAAGCACACCAGGAATTTTTATACTGGTTCGAACTTCCCGTTCTACGTCCAGTCCCAGAATACCCTCTGGATTTAAACTAAACCCCTCACTTAACCCGGAGGAATAGGTATACGACACCTGAGCAGCCGAACAGGAATTTTTCCGCCTCAACAGCCGAAGAGGACTTCAACTTAATACAAATAGTTTGTTGACGAATGTGTTCTGAATAACACTGATTGTCTTTTGATAGTACAACTTTCCTATAATCAAATCCTCAAGAGTATATATGTGTGTGAAGATTTAGAAGGAAGATGATCACGTAGAATCGAAGTATATGAATAAATTCAAGGATTCTAGTGATATTAAATAAGAATAAATGCTTTTATTTGCAGAAATGAATAGAGATTAGATTTCAGAAATATAAAACAAGAATCGGTGATTGTAGAAGTGAATTGAATATGTTTATATAGTTGTAGAAGAGTTGTAATCTTCCATGAAGAGTTTTAGTTAACAGTTGTGTCCATACCTCTTGAAATAGAGGACATTCCTCTTCATGAAATGATCGCGTCTCTTCAGAAAACTAGCCGTTTTTCTCTGGTCGGTCGACCGGAAAACCTGGCCGGTCAGCTGAGTTTAAAACGTATACAAAACAGAAAGTCACTGTGCACATGATACAGGGTCGGTCGACCGAGGATCCTGGTCGGTCGGCCGACCTGGTGTTATATGCACAGTGAACATAGTTTTTGCTAAAAAATGTTTTGTGTGCGTGTGTGACTATTTGAGGAATGATTTTAACATTGTTCTAAGACTCAAATAAAATAAAATATCCATACTAATCTCTGGATTGTAAGATTATCTCCTTTGTAGTGCACGGTATGCACTTATTCTCTTTTTGTCGCTTTCATATAGTATTCTCGTCGTATGATCTCTGAAGCTTGTGTCATGAATCAAAACTCATGAATCAACATTCTCCCCCTTTTTGATTGATGACAATACTTATGTGACGAAGTAATATTGGCATATATATTATAGTTCTCCCCCTGAATTTATGACGACTTTTCTGCAAAAATTCGTTAGTTTGCATACATTTCTCCCCCTTTGTCATCGACAAAAAGGAATACTTATAACAGATTAAAGTAATGCAAAAACATTTAAATTTACATGGTACATTCTTAAATAGAAATAATTTAAAGATGTTTGCTTAGAACATAACATAACAATTAATTAAGAAACAAATAAAGTACAAGAAATTCTTGAAAGTAAATAAATTGTAAAAATACTACAATTACTCCTCATCATCGTCGGTATCCCACTGTTCTGGATGAAGATTTTCATCGAGAGGAGCCGGTTCCTTACCCCGTCTTTGAGTAGTAGGTGCGGGAGTTGCCGATGTGCTGGAACTTGTGTTATCGGATGTAGACCAAGAGAAATTTGGTGCTGTTCTTTTTCCAGGAGCAACAAATGAAGCACCGGCTTCAGAAGTACATGATAAGGCATCCCATAAATTTACGAAGAAGCCTTTGATCTTCTTGAAACGCCCATCAATTTTTCAAAGGCGAGAATCCAAAGCTAGTTGATTTTGGGCCAAAATATCAATGGCAGCCGCTGTGCTAGTACCGGGAGGTGGTCTTTGGATAGAGGTTTGACGAGTTATACGTTCTGTAGAATGAGTGGATGGTTGAGGAGTAGAATAGCTGCGACGTAGTTGTTCTCGGGGAATGGTACGCCATTGCTGAAAGGTTGTAATTTGGGATGGTGCATCGGGTAACTTCATTAATTTTATTGTTCGTGAGTCAAAGGTACGAACTTTGGATGTTTCGGATTCCGGAGCATGGGTGACAAAGTTATTAATCAACCGCATTATGTATTCTCCATAATAAATATGGAGCATTTTCCCTTGGTTGAACGTAAGGAATTCATCCATGATAAGTTGTGTCCAATTTACCCGAATATTTCCACACATAGCATATAACGCCTTGAAGTTTTCGGGATATACTAAGTGGTATGACCCTCCTCTTGGAACAATAGACTTCATCATGAATCGATGAAAAAGTCGTGCTTTAGGTCGGAGAGATGAAGTTTGCCTTAAATCGGTAGCATCATCTTCAAAGAATAGATGACTTAGGCGATCACGAGTTGATGTATTACAGTCTACATCATGTAATGATATTCCACCCGGTTGAGCATTTAAAATATGATTCATTCGATCAATGGAGAGAAAAATCGAAGTGCCACAAACCGATGTCCAAACACAATTTTCAGTGTTTCTCGGTGGATTTACAAGATTGAGATTTGCTAGGAATAACTTGACCATTATATGATTAATTTTCAAGTTGTTTTTCCTATGGTCAAGAAAAGCATCAAGACCACTTTCAAGAGCGGCATTTTCAACACCGTAGGAAGTTAAATCAGGATAACTTACAAAAGACTCCTCAAAGATTTTTGCATCTTGAAGCCTTATCCATCTTTCTAAAGCTTTTTCACTTACTAGCCAAGAAGCAATCTGAGAGTCTACAGGAGTTGAGGAAGATTGGCCAGCAGTAGTCTTAGATTTCTTCTTGGGTGTCATTTTTTCTTTGAAGAATTTGAAGAAATTTAGGAAGGTTGTAATGGGGACTAGGGTTAAAATCTGTTGTGGGAGAGTAAAGTGAAGAGGTGAGATAAAAAGGTGAATGGTTGGGTTAAAATATGTAGTTAATTTCAGCAGAAAAGTTCGTTCGGTCGGCTGAAATCCCTGGGACGGTCGACCGAGTTGAGGTTCAGAATAGTACTGAAACTTTCGGGAAGAGCTTCGGTCGACTGGTGCAGGGTATTCGGTCGAGTTAAAAAAATGTTCTAATGTCATTCGGGAAACAAGTTCGGCTGACCGAGACAGGTTGTTCGGTCGACCGACTTGTAAGAAATCTGTTTTCAAAAACTTCTTGGGACAGCTTCGGTTGACCGATTCAGATTTTTCGGTCGACCGAGGCATGTGAACAGACTAGTTTATGCTGTTTTTCAAACAAGAATTACAGAAGTATAATTATATTATTACATCATATACATCTATACATCTTATTCAAAATAATAACATATATATATTAAATTATAGTCATGATGCATCAGCATCGACGTTCCCATGAATTTGGAGATGGAACGTTTTCTACCGGTGACCATATTGGAGCTATTGGAGATTGAACATGGTCAGAAGGAGATGGAGTTCTGTAAGAAGGTTCAGCAACATCATCCTTCTTAGATGAACAAAATTTCATGGCAATCTTTTCAAGGAAGCTTAAACGTCTTGCCGTGACTTTCTATTCGTAATAAAGTTCCCTTTGCATATTCATCTGTTGTTGTTGGTAGTGATGAATTTCATCAATCTTTTGTTTGGTTGATGGAGATACTTCCATTTCCTTTTTCCCTTTCTTTTTATCAGGTGTATAACCTGTATGGGAGTCTTCCCATGGTTTCCACCTGTGTCGGGGGTCATTATCTGGAGAGGAGAATTCTAAAACACGATTAGGCATTGGAAAAGTAGGATGGGGACCATTTTCAGGGATGCGATCAGAATAGTCGTCGTCCGGGGATGTATAAGAAAGATGAGAATTTTCAGAATTGTAGACGTCATTGTTAGAAGACATTTTTGTTTCAAGTTTTGTTTTGTAAGTAGATTTTTTTTGTATTTTATGTTCTATTCAATAAACATATGTATGTATATATATAACCATTTATTTCTAAAAAAATAGTGGTTTAAAATCAAATTTTAGTTTTAATCACAGAACGTTTTAATCAAAAACTGTTTGTAAATGAATGACATACAATGCTTTAGAGTCAAAAATAGTATATTTTGAAATTAAGTTTTAATGGTGCAAATTAGAAACAGAGCTGGAACAAGAAACACCCATAGCTCAAGTGGCTATACTACAACATCTAACATAAGTTAGAAGTCATGAGTTCGAGTGCCGCTTTGGTTAGAAATAAAATAATTTTTGTTTTTCCATATTTTTGCATATTTTTATTCATAAGTCTTTAAACGACATTATACCTAAATCACTTCTTAGTTTTATAAAAGTATTCTCATTTAGTGGTTTAGTAAAAATGTCAGCTATTTGATTTTCAGTGTTGATAAATTCTAGATTTATTAATCCTTTTTCCAAACAATCACAAAGAAAATGATGTCGAATATCAATGTGTTTTGTTCGTGAGTGATTGACCGGATTTTTAGAAAGATTTATTGCACTGGTATTATCACAATAAATTATTGATTTTTCAAGATGACAATTAAAATCTTGTAATGTCTGTTGCATATATACGACTTGTGCACATGCCAAAGCAGCAGATATATATTCTGCTTCACATGTTGATAAAGAAACACAGTTTTGTTTCTTACTAAACCAAGAAACTAAGGAACGTCCAATGAAGTGACATGTTCCGCTCGTACTTTTTCGATCCGTCCGACTTCCTCCAAAATCAGCATCACTATAGGAAACTAATTCGAAAGGACATTCTTTCGGATAAAATAGTCCGAAATCTTTGGTTTTAGTTAGATAGCGAATAATGCGTTTAACTGCTCTCATATGTGATTCTTTGGGATTTGCTTGAAATCGAGCACACAAACAGACACTCATCATAATATCGGGGCGACTCGCTGTTAAATAAAGTAAAGAACCTATCATACTACGATATAACTTTTGATCAACACTTTTGCCATCTTCATCTCTATCAAGATGAATCGTCGTACTCATAGGAGTTGGTTTGGCAGTAGTGTTTTCAAGACCAAAACGTTTGATTAAATTATAACAATATTTTTCTTGATTAATAAAAATTCCATTTTCAATTTGTTTAATTTGTAATCCAAGAAAATATGACAATTCTCCCATATGAGACATTTCAAATTCATTTGTCATTATAGTTGAGAATTCTTGACATAATTTTTCATTTGTCGAGCCAAAAATAATATCGTCAACATATATTTGAATTATTAAAATATCTTTATTAGTTTTCTTAATAAAAAGTGTTTGATCTACTTTACCGATTTCAAAACCAGATTCTAATAAATAACCTTTAAGACGATCATACCAAGCACGTGGTGCTTGTTTTAAACCGTATAACGCCTTTTTAAGTTTATATACATGATCTGGAAATTTTTCATGATTGAACAAAGGTAGTTGTTCAACAAAAACATTTTCTTTTATGAATCCATTTAAAAATGCACTTTTAACATCCATTTGATATAGTTTAAAATTATGAAAACACGCATAAGCTAATAATATTCGTATTGCTTCAAGTCGGGCGACTGGAGCAAACGTCTCTTCGTAATCAATACCTTCTTCTTGATTATATCCTTGTGCAACTAATCTAGCTTTATTCCTTGTTATATTTCCTAGTTCATCTGCTTTATTTTTGAAAACCCATTTAGTACCGATGACTGATTGGTCACTGGGTCTAGGAACGAGTTCCCAAACTTCGTTTCGTTCGAATTGATTTAATTCTTCTTGCATGGCAAGTATCCAGTAGTCATCAGTTGAAGCTTCTTTTATATTCTTAGGTTCTATGTTAGAAAGAAAAGCTACATGACCAACTTGATTTAATTGATGTTTGGTTTTAACATTCGTATTAACTTCTCCAATTATATTTTGCACAGGATGATCTCTTAAAATTCTAGGTGGAGATTTTATTATATTAGACGTCACGTTTGTATTGGTTTCATGAATATCAAAATTTTCATTTGCATTATTATTTTCATTCTGAGTAGATTCATCATCAGAATCAATAGTAACACTTGGATTTATATTTTTAAAATTTTCGTTGAAAGAAACATGTAAACTTTCTTCAATAATTTGAGTTCGTTTATTATAAATTCGATAAGCCTTGCTTCGTTCCGAATATCCAACGAATATACCTTCATCGGATTTTGGATCGAATTTACCTAGTTGATCTTTAGTATTTAAAATAAAACATTTGGAACCAAAAACTTTTAGATATGAATATTTGGTTTTCTTCCATTTAGAAGTTCATATGGTGTATTTTTAGTTAATGGTCGAATAGAAACGCGATTTAGTACGTAACAAGCAGTGGCTACAGCTTCTGCCCAAAAATGTTTCGATAAAGTTGTTCCATTTAGTAAAGTTCTTGCACATTCTTGTAACGTTCTATTTTTCCTTTCTACAACTCCATTTTGTTGTGGTGTTCTAGGAAAAGAGAAATTATGGTTAATACCTTTCTTGTTACAAAATTGTTCAAAAACTTCATTTTCAAATTCGCCTCCATGATCACTTCTTATATTTTTAATTCTCAATGTTTTAATATTTTGAATTCTTTTAACAAAAATTTTAAAATTATCAAAAGTATCACTTTTATTTTTCAAAAAGAAAATCCAAGTATATCTAGAGAAGTCATCTACAATAACAAAAACATATCTATTATGGTTAATAGATTGCACTTGAGTTGGACCAAAAAGATCCATGTGTAAAAGTTCAAGTGGTTGTTCTGTAGATATTACTTTCTTTGATTTAAAAGAAGATTTTGTTAATTTTCCTAATTTACATGCATCACAAAATATGTTAGTTTCGAATTTTATATTGGGTAATCCTTTAACTAATTTATTTTTCGCAAGTTTGTTGATGGTATTAAAATTTATGTGACAAAATCTTTTGTGCCAAAGACAAGAATCGTTTTATTTAGCTACCAGACACAAATTTGAATCATATTTAACATTCATATTTAGGATATAAATATTTTTATCTCTATTTCCTTCGAAAATGATGTTGAGATTTTTATCAAAAATGTTACATTTATTTTCTGAAAAAGTTATATTAAAACCTTTATCGCATAGTTGACTAATACTTAATAAATTATGTTTTAAATTTTTAACTAATAAAACATCAGTAATGAGAGGTAAATTAGATGTACCGTTGCTATTAACATTGCCTTTGCCGATGATATATCCTTTTGAGTTATCTCCAAAGGTGACTGCTCCTCCATTTGAGTATATAATGTTTGATAACATTTCTTTGTTTCCAGTCATGTGTTTTGAGCAACCGCTATCTAAAATCCATTTTCCTCTCTTCTTATGTGGTACCTGCAAAAATTTATAAAAAGTTGGTACCCAATCTTTTTAGGGTCCTAAGAGTTTGATCTTAGGAAGCCAAACCCATACGGGTTCAGAATTCCCTTTATAGACATAATTTTTGTTATTATGAACAGTTTCCATAAAACTTTTGATATGTTTATTCCTTATCAATGTATTATTTGTTTTTGGAATCCATATCTTAATAGTTTTAGTATTTGAATAAACTGTTTTCCTAATATCTTTCTTAATTTCATTATTAATTTTACTTTTAACAAAATTATTTTGTTTCTTAAATCCTAGTCCAGATTTATTGTTAGAAGTTTGAGAGTTTTCTAGTATACTAGAAAGATTTTCTCTTCCTTTATTGAAATTAGAAACATTTTTAGAAATATCATCAAATTTTATTTTAAGACTAGATTTTTCTAACTCTAAATCCTTAATCTTAGATATTAAACTATTATTTTCAAAAAGTAAAACATCATTTTTATTTTTCTGAATTTCTAGTTCCTCAGATATTGACGTAATTTGAGAAGATAAGTTAGAATTCGATTGTTGAGAGATTTCAAGTTCTTCTTCCAATATTACCTTCTCATCTTTTAACATATCTACTTCTAAAACTGTTCTATCTAACTTTCTTTGCAACTCCTTATTTTTCTTTTTAAGTTGTTTTGTTAAATTTACTAATTCAGAATTTATTTCAATTAAATCTTCAAAAGTAAAATCACTTACATCGTCTGACGAAGCCATGAAGCATACATTTGCTTGTTCATTATCACTTTCACTCTCTGATGAAGATGATGAGTCAGTGTCATCCCAAGTGACTGAAAAAGCCTTTCGTTTGGTTTTATGCTTCTTGAAGTTATTCTTTTTATGATCTGGACAATCTTTCTTCATGTGTCCTTTCTTATGACATTCATAACATTCCATTGTTGAAGATGATGGTTTGCTGCTATTGGAATTGTTGTTGGAATTATTTTTGTTTTCCTTGAATTTGTTTCTGTTGAATTTCAAAAACTTTTTGAAATTTTTAGCGATCATTGCCATATCTTCATTATCTGAGTCGGAATCATCTTTTTCTGCTTGGAATGCTACAATTTTCTTTTCTTGTGCTCCATTTCGTTTTGCCTGCAAATTTACTTCGTAGGACATTAAATTACCTATCAACTCTTCTGGTTTTAATGTTGACAAATCAGTTGCTTCCTCAATAGCTAGGACTTTTCGTTCCCATTCGTCCGTTAAAGAATTCAAGATTTTTGTAACAACATCAAAATCAGTAAACTTTTGTTCTAGTGATAATAAAGCATGATAAATATCCTAAAATCTAGAGTACATGTCATTTATAGATTCATTTGGCCTCATTTTGAAATTTTCAAATTGATGTTTCAGCATAGAAATTTTGCTCAATTTAACTTTGTTCGTTCCTTCATGTGAAACTTTAAGAGTTCTCCAAATTTCATAGCCGGAAGTGCACATGCTAACTCTATTGAATTCATTTCTATCTAATGCACAAAATAAAATATTCATAGCCTTAGCATTTGATGTAGCATCTAGTTTTTGTGTGTTACTCCAAGTCGAGTATTCTCCAGTAGGAATTGTGTATTCTCTTTGTATAATATTCCAGATATCAAATCCACTTGATTGCATATAGATTCTCATTCTAGTTGACCAATAATTGTAATTTATACCATTGAAAAGTGGAGGTCGTGAAGTCGATTGACCTTCTGTGAAACTAGAATTAGTGTGAGTGTTAACATCGGTAAATTGTGTGGTTGCCATATTACTAGAAATAAGTAAATATCAAATAACATTGTGATGGTTATAAGATAACCTTGCTCTGATACCAAATGAAAGTACACGTGTAGTACTAAGGATCGTGTAATATGGTATGTTAATGCGGAAACTGGTAATAACAGTAAAGTACAAATTAAAGTAAGCACACCAGGAATTTTTATACTGGTTCGAACTTCCCGTTCTACGTCCAGTCCCAGAATACCCTCTGGATTTAAACTAAACCCCTCACTTAACCTGGAGGAATAGGTATACGACACCTGAGCAGCCGAACAGGAATTTTTCCGCCTCAACAACCGAAGAGGACTTCAACTTAATACAAATAGTTTGTTGACGAATGTGTTCTGAATAACACTGATTGTCTTTTGATAGTACAACTTTCCTATAATCAAATCCTCAAGAGTATATATGTGTGTGAAGATTTAGAAGGAAGATGATCACGTAGAATCGAAGTATATGAATAAATTCAAGGATTCTAGTGATATTAAATAAGAATAAATGCTTTTATTTGCAGAAATGAATAGAGATTAGATTTCAGAAATATAAAACAAGAATCGGTGATTGTAGAAGTGAATTGAATATGTTTATATAGTTGTAGAAGAGTTGTAATCTTTCATGAAGAGTTTTAGTTAACAGTTGTGTCCACACCTCTTGAAATAGAGGACATTCCTCTTCATGAAATGATCGCGTCTCTTCCGAAAACTAGCTGTTTTTCTCTGGTCGGTCGACCGGAAAACCTGGCCGGTCAGCTGAGTTTAAAACGTATACAAAACAGAAAGTCACTGTGCACATGATACAGGGTCGGTCGACCGAGGATCCTGGTCGGCCGACCTGGTGTTATATGCACAGTGAACATAGTTTTTGCTAAAAAATGTTTTGTGTGCGTGTGTGACTATTTGAGGAATGATTTTAACATTGTTCTAAGACTCAAATATAATAAAATATCCATACTAATCTCTGGATTGTAAGATTATCTCCTTTGTAGTGCACGGTATGCACTTATTCTCTTTTTGTCGCTTTCATATAGTATTCTCGTCGTATGATCTCTGAAGCTTGTGTCATGAATCAAAACTCATGAATCAACAATAACTAGGTAACTAACACACAAGTATGCCATCCCCCGGTCGTTACAGACCTTTATCCGAGGATCCTCAATCACAAAGCAACAACCACAACATTTAATAAATTTGCAGCATCAACATAGGTAAAATATCCGGTCTCCATACCATGATATCCCCTCTTATCCAGAAGGAAATGACATACCCTAGGGGCGCGACCCCTAAAAACCTTGCCGCAACATTCTTGTTTCGACCATTACCGGGTTGTGAGGCTCGACGAAGTCTCGTCCACAAAGCTACGCTTTTTCACAAAGCCATGCTTTGATCACAAATGATCAACGAATGATCATCAACACTCAGCATGCCACACTACCAAATTGGGAGTATATCACTGATAACCTTCAACTACATAACCTCTGAGCTCGTACGTCTCATAGAAGGGTGTTAAGCTAAGAGAATAAATTCTCCGCCACCAACAGAAATGTATTTGAAAGAAATCAGCTTTATATCTCAAAGTGTAATGTCAGACATACAACCATACAAGTTTGTTCCGGGTTCGAACAGAACCGAAGGCACTTCCGAAGAAGCCCTTGCAAATCCGGGTATTCACAATCCTGATCGGACTTCCCATCACTTAGGGAATCTCTATACCGGAGCCATGATGCAGAGAAAATCGACAAGTAATCCTTACGTTTTCGAAAATACCCGGTCTTCACCACCTGTGTTCAATGCGATCCATATACGTCGTATCATTATTCGGAATGGGTTATATGACACAAAGGTCCTCCCCCGGCTAAACCGAATAACGAGCGCAATATTAAAAATCATATGGATACGGGGGTCCTAGTTAAATCATAGCTTAAAGCCCAAAACCTTTCATTCGAATGGTTAAAACCAATTACCATCTCCAATCTTTTAAATAAAAAGAGTCATTCAAATGGTTAAAACAAATTACCATTTCCAATCTTTTAAACAAAAAGATTCATTTCAAAAACCTTCAATGGTTTAAAAAAATTCCACACTTTTAATCTTTTAAACAAAAAAGATTCAATTCACAAAGTTCACCCCGTTCACAAAGATCCATTCATGGATTTCAAAACAATTTCAATTTTAATTGGATTAACTCGTTAAATCTTTAAGTCAAGATTTAACTTATAGCTTTCAAAACCGGTTTCCAAAGATTCGTTCATAGCCTTTCAAAACAATTCTATTTCAAGTTGGATTAACTCATCCGGTCTTTGAATCAAAGACTCATTTCATAGCTTTCAAAACATTTCAATTCCATTTCAAACTTGAAACCTTTCAACACAATTTGGAAATCCTTTCTTAAAATGAAAGCTATTATTATTTGAAAATAAGTAGCTTTCGTTTTGGAAAAATCCAGTTATATTTACACGAGTTAAAACCCTTGAATTAAATTCAAATTCCCAAATCAATACCTTTAAAATGGTTTAACCCATATATAACTTGTACAACATCTTTAATCCCTAGTTTCAAATCATAGAATTCAATTTCAAACTTGAATTCAAATTTAAATCAAATTATTTAAATTTCAAGTTATCCAAAATATCTTTAAAACTCCTTTCAAAAGCTTTTCATATTAAACCCCAATTTCCAATTTCAAAATCAATTGAAATTAAAATTTCAATTTCAAAAACATTAAATTTAAATCATCTGTGACTTAACCGATTTCCTCGTGAAATCCATATTTGTGTGTGTATGGTGTAGTCCAGGGGTTTTACACAATAGTGCAACATCATTCAATCATCACAGATCAAAATATAGAAATATAGTTGATAAGCGGTATAAACTATAACGCTTATCTTTTGTACATAGATCACAGATAATATACAAATGTATCACAGATGATAAATTACATTCATTCCAGATAAATAACTACAGGTCACACACAAATCAGAATATATCACAAAGCATCACAAATCAGGGATATCAAACAATCAAATCGTCCGATAGAATCCAAATATCCATAGATAAGGTCAATTTATTTATCTGATTTAATTAAATCAGATTAGTCACTAATCCTGGTTAATTAACATTAATAAATTACAAATTATTTTAATTAATTAACCTTTAATAATAAATTATTCTCAAATTAATTTATCACATTAATTAATTACCTTTAATTAATTACAATAAGTGATTATTTTTAATTATCTTCGTTAATATCAAAATATTCAATTAATAACCTTACAATTTATCATTATTAACACATTAATTCATTCAAGAAATTAAGGTTAATCAAAATATCAATTTATCTTAATTAATTCCATTATTTATTTAAAATAATTAATTAATAAATAATGTCACAAATTAATTAAAACTTAATTACTTTCAAAAAAATTGACTTAAACCTTTGCTTTGGAACTTAAATCATACTTTAACTTGGAAACCTGTTTTAATTTATTTTAAAACCTTGTACTATCTCTATATTTGATAAAAACTATTTAAGTTTTACTTAATTTACAAAACCTGGAAAACACATCAGACAACCCGAGCCACCCTCGTATTTTTCCTGAGTATTTCCCGAGAAAACTCGCATACCTCTCTTCCTCGAGTCTCACACGAAGACCACTCGAGATCATCCCCGAGAAAACATCATCTTCCCAAAATCCACAACGACTTCCAGATATACATGATACCTGTGCACATGTACGATTGATCTGATCGTCTCCGATCGATGCTCCGATCATTGACAGGTCACCGATCCTCCCCTGAGTCGACACGACCACCTAATCACCTTTGAACTTGCCTGAAAACGAATTCAAGCTACCGACTTCAATCTGGAACCAAACCCAGTCACCAAAAGATACCTCATGCCGGCGATCCCGACCATCAAACAGCTTGCCATCACATCCATAGCTGCATCATGACACCACACAACAATCCCCCCCGGTGCGATCACTTCCAGATTCCCCACGACGTCGCATGAATCCATTTTCCGACATCGACTTAAAACTAGGTTAAAACCCTACCCCGACCAATTTCCGCCGCCACGGCCACCTTTAACACCTTCCACTATTTTTCCTACGATCATTGATACTCCAGCCACCTCCACCAATGACCACGACACCCAGTTCGACTTTGATCGCCGGAATTTCGTTCAAACCCATTTCACGTTCAACTCCGGATTTCTCGATCGATACAACACGAAAAATCTTGATTTATATTCTAAAAATCATTGTTTTTAAACACGAATCTATTTATATAACCAAAATTTAAAAACAAAAACTTTGGACTTCCAGGTTAAAAAGGATTTTACTATAATTTCCTTTTTTCTAAATATTTACCATATACTTTTATGTAAAACTATTTTTAGAAATAACATCACATTGTTATAATCATTTTCCTTTCAGAGATCATAACCTATAAGAGTTTGAGGGAAAAGAAATTGAGTTTTTTTTTGAACTTATCTTTAGCCTGGAAAAGAAAACAGAGGTGTTTTCATACATATACAGGCATGCACATCTACATACATATATATATATTTTCAACATGCAAGCATATTTCACAACTAGACAACATCTTTATAATATGTTCAAACATCAACCACAAACATCAAAACATAGAGGCAGATATAAGTGTGTTTGCTCACAGGATATTGAAACAGAGAAGCCTGTTAACATGCAAACCTATATATAAACATATTAAGTTTAAAGATGGAAGTTTGCTCACAGTTGTGTTGAGAGGATGAACAGAGTTTTCTTTGAAACAAGCTTGAAACAGGTTGTGAAAATTGCAAGTGAAACCTTCTTCTTTGATCTCTGGCTTTTATGAATTTGTTTTGTTGTTTGATTGAATTTTGTTTAAGTTTAAATGATATTTTGCTTTCAGTTTTCATAGCTTGGAATGGAACGAACTGAATTGGAAAGCTTGATGTATAAAAGAAAGCAAGTTACAGGGTAATATTATTACTGGTACAAGTTGATATAATATTGGTTTGTACATTTTGTACAACATTTCAGAGATATTTTTTCCTCTTTTGTTGGCTACAGATCTTGCTTGGTAGCCGAGATGATAAATTTGTGGTGGCTAACATTAATTGCCTTGTACTATATGCTTATCCTTGTTTGAACCTAGTTCTTCTTTTCCTGTTGCAAGTACATATATATATGTTTTGTTGTCTTGTATTTGTCTTCATACTTATTAGGTTCGAAAAATATATGTTGTCTGGTTTCTTATTTATTTTCAAGTGTACCTCCTTATGTTTTTGTTGCCTTATTTCATACTTATCTTTTTCTTTTGTTTATACTTAAGTGTATATTTATTTTGTTTGTATTCCTTCTTTTGCCTTATGGCTTTGTGATGTAAATAAAGTTCTATATATTATTTTGTATATTTTGTTATAATTTTAACTAATTTGTTTAATGTGTTTATTTTATATCTTTATAGTTTACATAACCAAAATTTTAAGATATTTATTTTCAACTTAAATACTTATCGTAATGTATTTACATTGCATTTATATTTTACTTTATTTATTTTACTTTATAAATATATTTTGTTTGTATTCACACATATTATTTAAAAGACAATGTTTTGAATCAAATACATATTTAATGAATTACATAGATATATTTTATAAATTCTATCAATTTACCAGTTATTACACAATTTTTTATTCAAAAATTAAATTAATTATCAATTTAAATTTAATAAAAATCCGGGGTTGTTACATGAGTCGTTCCATAGTTATCCAATAACTATCAGTATGTAACCCCTAGGTGCCTCCAGTAGTCATGAGTAATACACTGCCCAACATTTGGAGAGTGTTACATACTCTAGTCTCAACGGATACATCGATATCCAGTCTCGATGCATCTTGACTAGGAACATTTAAAATGGTATATTTGTTTTATTGTGATAAATTACTCACGGTTACAATAGTTTGTAACTACTATCACAAAATATGCCATTTATGGATTTTCTATTAAATATACTTTTAATTAAATTAATTAATTAATTAATATAACCATAGTGTATCAAGTATATAATAAAAAGAAAGACCTTTATTATGGACAAGATTGTTCAACGAGTTAGATATATGTAACAAATTACATAATTGCCCCTAGGGCATACCCCTAACTCTATCAGATCTTATGTATGCATGTTTGATTTGATCGTTAGCATTTGAGATGATAGTTTATGTTGTATGGTTGTTCGGCATGTGAAATAGTTATTATTTGGTATAGCATTCATGTTTGATGGTTGCTATAGATGATCTAGTATAGTTTAAGATATGAGTTGTATACATATCTTTGTTGTAGTAGAGTTTTTGGGACCTAGTTGTCCAAAGGAGGTTCTGCCGAATTTTTCCGAAATCTGACAGATTTTTTAGGGCCGATAGGTTAAGAGACGTTCTCTTTGCTATGTGTTTCGAGGACGAAATCCTTTAAGGAGGGGAGAATGTAACAACCCGTATTTTTAATGATCGGATATTTAAATTATTTATTTAAATATCCAATCGTTAAAAATACGGGTCATTATAGTTGACCCGTGGATAGAACGGTTGAATGGTTCTATCGTGGAATGGAGGAATATAGAATTCTTCCTAAAGGATAATGGAAATTAGATAGAGCAAGTAAAGGGCTAGACGCCTGCTAAGGGATCGTTGATAGAGTGTTTTCCGATGTGCTCAAAGCAGGGGTATTGCGAGGACGCTAATGGATACATTGAAAGGCTATTCCAGATCAGCTGAATGGATCTGTGTACCATGGACCAGTTGAATGGATCTAGTATCAGCTTCGAGATAAAGAAAGTACACTGAAAACTGGGATATCCATTTATCCCTGGTAGTTGAAAGGTCACACGAGTTATTATATATCCAGAGCACAGTGAATGATAGTGAGTATTGTTTGATGGATGCTATGGTTGTCTTGATTGTTCTTCCATAGTCTATCACTCTAGGGATGTCACTGTAGATAAGTATTGGAGATAGGGATACCTGGACACCCATCATCACACTTGGTTTGCAGTGTACCTTTACTATATTTGTAGAGTAGTATATTATGTTCATTGTTTGCTAACTCTTTAGTTATAGGGACAAGTTAGGTATGGTTCATATACTCGTGTTCCTTACTATATCGACTTGTATAGTATTTTGAGATTCATTTTCCACTCACACCATATTTTTGTCCGACTTGAGGTTTTATGCTTTGCTTCTTATTTTCTTGGGTACTCTTAAATAAGTACATTAGATAGCACGTCTCGGTGTGACGCGGTAGCAGTGCAGAGGACGAGCTCGATGGAGCTATCTCATATTATATATGGATTTCTATGCTTATTCTGTTATGTAACACTGTGGAGCCTTGAAAGTGCTTACTTATTATTATGACATAGTTATTTGAGTTTATTTTCATTGTATAAACTCTATTACTCGTTGTATAACTCTGTGAATATATACTCTCATATTTGGATTATTTGGTTATCACTGTCTCTCCTATTTTATATTTGTGATGTATATGTATTTTATTCCATGCATTGTAAGATATATGATAGGTTCCATGATGTTTATTTCATTTTTAAAACCTAGATGATCGTTCTACATTGGCCATGTCAGTAGCGCACTATCTTATGTATATTGGGTGCCGATAGTGTAGGGCGGTCATCACAAATAACTTTATAGGCTCGATAACTATATAAATTCATGGACTCAATAGTTATATAATTTCACAGGCTTGATAACTATTTAACTTCATAGGCTCCATATTATATAACTTTATAGGCTTGATGTCTTCATTGTTATACCTTTAACAGCTAACTGGTTCATTCTTTTGATAGTCTTACTACCATACCTTCGATAACTACTTGATTTATACTTTCAGTAGCTTTACATCCATACCTTCAATAGTTCTTTGATTCATACTTTTGATATAAATCTTCACTACCGTATCTTTAATAGCTACATGATTCATACTTTTGACAGCTTCACTTTCGTACCATTGACTGCTACTTAATTCATACTCTGGACAACATATGTCCAATGGATATTTGGTTTATACATTAGATAGATTTACTACCATACCTTAAATAACTACTTGGTTCATATTTTCGATAGCTTCATCATAATACCTTCAATGTTTACTTGATTCATACATTCGGTAACTTTTCTATCATGCCTTCGATTGCTACTTGGTTCATACCTTTGATGATTTTGTTGCCATAATTAGGATAGCTCTACTGCCATACTTGTAACAACTATGTGATCCATGTTTTGATAGCTTTTCTTTAACTAAATTTTGGAATAGTAAATCTAATTCCAATAAACAACATAATATAGTAATTGTCATTATATTTTTATATTTTTTTAGCTGCATGTATCATTATATTTTAGTTGTTGTATTGTTTTATCACATGAATAGCATTTATAAATTTTCTAAATTAATGAATTTCCACATTAGATTTATTTTTGTTTGTACCAAAATTGGGCACAACACTCTTCGGAAGTTTTTGAAGAGATAAAGTGAAGAAATTAAATGAAAAAAGAGGATTATCTAAAAAAACTCCAAATCTCAGATATGAAAATAAGTAAAATGCAAGGAGACACAAGAATTTAGAGTGGTTCGACGGATCGCCTACGTCCACTATGAAGTTGATAGCTTTATTGATCTTTCTTTAAAGATTACAAGTGAATTCGATGAATTACATCAGGTAATTATGATTTGCAGCAGTGAATTTCGTTGTTGGCAGCAGCTTCTGGAGTTCAGATCTGGATCCGGCAGAGTCTGGGCGTTGGAGAATTCAAAGAAGAAGAAGCCCCTTTTCTATATGCCCTGGGGCTCTATTTATAGGTGTAGGAGGCTGGTATTTCGCTCAGATCTCGGGAGACCCTCTCTGGCATGTGACCAGGCCCGCGCGCCCAAGCCCATGAAGTTTCGGTCCGATCTGTGATCGATATGAATGGATTTCGTATCGATCAAGATTTCATCCAATGGAGTCGAAATTTGGAGTGGACATTCTTTAGTATGCACGTAGTCTTCTGTGAAAATTTCATAGCGTTTGGACTTGTAGATTAGGAGATATGATCGATACGAAATGGGATTCTTGGTTGGCTATTTCATTCGACTCCCTCACTTCGACTGCTCTCGTTCGACTCGGTGATGTGGCACTTGAATCTCTGGATCACTCCGCCTTTTGATGCTGCTTTGAGCGAGTCGTTCTAGGACTTTCGCCTTGTTCGTATCGATGGTTTTGTTTTGTTTGCATCGATAAAAGTTGTGCAGTTCGCATCGATGGAGGTAGAAGTCTCCGGATGGATGCGAAGTGGAGCGAGTCGAAACATGGCTCTCTGATGGAGTCGAACTAGATGGAGTTGAATAGTGGTCCTGCGAAGGAGTCGAACTAGATGGAGTCGAACAGTGGTCCTGCGAAGGAGTCGAACTAGATGGAGTCGAACAGTGGTTCTCTGAAGGATGCGGCGCGGGTCGAACAGAGGTTCTGAGATGGAGTTGAAGTGGAGCGAGTCGAACAGTGGTTCTGTGATGGATGCGAAGCGGAGCGAGTCGAAGTAGGCATTCCTGATGGATTCGAACTGAGCGATTCGAACAGAGGCTGTTTTTATCCAATTTTGCATCGATCGTAACTTGAGCATACGAACTCGGATTGACTTGAAATTTGGAACGTTGACTCTCATAGCTTTGCTTGTTGTGTCATATCAATTTAAGCACGATCCGGACTCGGACAAAATTTTGTCGATATCCATAGTGGGCCTGCGTATGACCGATTCTCTTAGACGAACTGTCTTTGGTTTCTAGTCAAGTTCTTGGTGTCACGTCCTTGCCAAAAGGCGGGATAACATTTGCCCCCCAAAGTACGTCTTGTGGGAACATGATGTGCTTTGAAATGCTGCAATCTTCATTCTGAATAGTTATCGTCTTTCCGATGAAAACTGTAACCTTCGACTGTTTTCTTGATAATGTAAACTGTTGACTATCAACTGCTGTACCCTGCACTGTTGCAACTGATTGTTGTATGCTAGTGATTAGCCATTTGTTGTTGTTATTAGACAATTTTCCAATTCCTGTAAATCTGGAATATTGAATATTAGTCCGACGTACATGCATATATATTAATCTAACTCTCGTTGACGTTTGTACGTTCACGAGTCGTTGTCAGTTTATTTTATATTGATTTCCGTATCGATCCTCTCCTGAACCGACATGAAATCTGTTGTAACAACGCTCGATGGTTGTTTTTGAATGTCCCTTCATAACGATCCTCTCCTGAATCGATGTGAAGGGTTGAAACATTGAAGATGATTTTCACTGAAGTTATGGATGCGAAATGAGCATTTCGAATCGATGGATGTGGGGCTCGATGGATACGAACTGCATAGGTGATGGAGTCGAAGGTGATCGATACGAAGTGTGGTTTCGTATCGATGGAGTCAAACTGATTGCTCGTATTGTTGCACTGGAGATGGAGTCGAAGATGAACGATACGAAGAGGAACTTCGCATCGGTGCACTGGAAACGGAGTTGAAGATAAATAATACGAAGAGGAGCTTCGCATCGATGCACTGGAGACGGAGTCGAAAAGCTTCTTCGAATCGATCCCGGGGTGATGTCTCGTAACCGGTCGAATCCACCGGGATGCGAATCGTTTATTCCTTTGCTTTCGAGTCCATATAAATACTCTGTACTTAGCCATTTTTTCACTTTTTACCTTTCTACTCTTGCACTCTCGCTTTCGTATCGCTCTGAGACTCGGGAAAATAAAAAACTGTTCTTGCCTTTGAACCGATTCAGATCTTCAATTACTCGAACTAACTGCCAGATTTAGGTAATCCACTAAGCAAAGCCAACGCGTAAACGATGAGACTCGACCTTTAATATCAAATTATCCGGAGTCACGTTCGATCGAAGATTCCTCGGCCTTAGCTTCACGTCGATCTAGAGTAGGGGCTTCGAGATGATGCGACGGAGGCCTTCGTATCGATCGATGGCTGAGCTTCGCATCGAATCGAATGCTTCGAAGACGTGGATTGATACGAAGGGGTTGCGTTTGATCGATTTGAAATGGTGGCCTTGGATCGAGTCGAAGTGGATGGCATTGGATCGATTCGAAGCGGCGGCCTTGGATCGAGTCGAACTAGAGGCTTTGAATCGAGTCGAACTGCGCAGCCCTGGGACCGATACGAACGTTTCCCTAAGCGATCGATTCGAACTTGAACCTGAGCGAGCGATTCGAACTTTAACCTGAGCGAGCGATTCGAACTTGAACCTGAGTGATTGACTCGAACTTGAACCTTTGATGATTGACAATGAACCTAACTTCGATGATATTGAAAAAACCTTGTGCATCTGAACATCTAACTCCGACGAGCTTCATTTTTGGCATAATTAGACTTGACCTTTGGACTGCATATTTGATTTCCCTTCGAAGCTCGTCGATGGAACTGCAACTCTGACAAAATTTTAACAAACTTTAACTTGGACTGATTGCTAATAACTAGATGGCACGGTTGTGAGAATCAGCGATGACGGTCCTTCCGACCGAATTCCGAAGTCTCGTCGTTTACATGCTTCTTCAAATTCTGTAGAACTTCTTAAATGATATACAGTATCGTACTGCACAGCACCCTCATACACTTTACACTGGGGGATGCACGAGCGTTATTGTCTGCTTAACAATGATTTTTCATAAGCTAGCTGGCATGGAACCTTCAAGTTCTCAGCAGCAGGAACTCCCGAGTTCGATTCCTTCAACCATCGAAATACTGGTTATTGAAGCCGAAGTTATAGACCCAGCTCCGGAAGAGCGTCTAGGTGCCCGGTTCATTTGTCGTCCACAAGATTCTATACCATCTGGTATCTCCGAGGATATGCTAGGACGGATATGCTTAAGGCACGGTTTGTCGCTTGACGACGTGTTACTGCCTGGGCCAAATGACAGGCCGCATGATCCCCCGGAAGGGTTTACTGCTTTCAACTGTCACGCTTGCACATCGGGGACACTTCCTCCCTTCAATCAATATATAAGGGAGATGTTATCATTCCTTGGAATAGCTTCATCCCAGCTGCACCCCAACGGGTATGCTTTGTTGAATAGCACCTTTATCCTGTTTATGGAGATCCTCTTTCGACCACCGAAGCCGATCGAGATCAGATATTTATTTAACGTTAAGAGCCGTGGGGACAGCCCTTCGTTCACCTTCTTAGAAGCGGTCAGGAACTTCCACATTGTAATGGGCTCCTGGGGAAGGCTAAGTTACTTCAAAACTGAATGGTTCTATGTTCGGTGCCCTCCTGGATTTGCTAGGCGATGGTTGGATAGACGTAAGTGTTGCCATTTTTCTCTTGAATCTTCGAGATATTAGTAACTGACTTCAAAACTGACATACTTTTTCTCCTTTATAGCTGCAATCTCTCGACCTGACGGTGCATACTTCAGAGAGCTAGTTCGGATCCTCTAAGCATTTCCGAGCGAAGAGAGGTATATCGACTTGGTCCTGACCGACAGAAATTTGAGGACTATCGGGCTAATAGAACGGAGGCAGAGCATACGGCTGGAAGGGACACTTAGAGTGATCTCGAAGAAATGGGTGAAGCGCAAAGCGCCCGCAGTCATGATAACCGAAGAAGTTGATCCGGAGAGAACGCCTACCGATACCGAGCTCCCAGCTGGGCCTTCTTCCGATGTCCAGGATTCAGGAGGAAAGAGAAAAGGCAAGGCTGTTGCTCATAAGTGTTCTAAATCCGAGAGGTTTAAATCTGTGGTCGTGTCCTAGCCCGTCCCGGGGATTAGAATTTCGGAGGCTCCTCCCCCGCCGGTAGAGAATCTTTTTGAAGGGCTTGCTGATATTCTGATTCCGGATTTTGTGTCGTCTCAACACGACGCCGGGATGGAGGAGCTTGATAATGCTCTTGAACTGAGTGGGTCGCTTGCTATGAGTGCGGCCGACATTTCCGGTTGGTCGGGGGGTTGCACATGCATACACTTCACTACACTACATGATTCATAACTGTAAATCGTCCAATTTAGGAAATCACTAACTCTTCCTTCGTTTCTCATTTTCAGGGATCATCTCTGGGAAAGAATCGATGCTCAGAAATCTTCGCTCGGCCCGAAAGCTTCTTCTTATTACGATTCCCATAGGAGGGACTCGGACAGAGATCGCGATTGCAAGTACTCTAACCAAGATAGGTATGGGCGTGATAGGGACAGAGAATACAGACATCGGTCTAGATCACACTCTCCTCCTCCTAGACTTCCATCCCCACCTCCCGTTTTTGTTCCACACCCGCCAGAGCCTCCTCGTCACAGGCCATCTTCTCATACTTCTAGATCTGAGACTCATCTTCAGAGAGTCGAGACCACGGCTTCCATAATTACAGAGCAGGTCCCAACCGAGCCCACAGGAGAAGGGGCCCTTAAATTGGCTCAGATGAGGAAGGATTTTCCTAATATTTGCTTCGATGGCTAAGTCTTCCCACCGCACTTAAAAAGAATTCCATCAGGGGTGGAAGGCACGATGCACGATTATGTCCATGACATCTACTCCCAGTACAGAGAGTGGGTAAAGGCCGCGGAGAAAGCTTCTAAGGTGGCCTTTGAGCGAGCCAAAGCGCTTGAGAAAATGGAGACCGAACACGCTCAAAGGGATTGGATCATTCAAGTGCTCACTGCTGAGGCCGAGTCTTCTCGGAAGTCTGAAATCGAGGCCACCAAAAAAGCCGATGAAGCGAATGTGGCCATGGAGAGGTTGAGGCAGACACATTTTGCCTTGGTGGAGGAGATGGGCCACCAGAACACTACAGTCACCGTCGAGCGGGATGCGGCGGTCAAGGAACTTAATGAACTCAAGGCCAAATTCGTCGACATGGCCAAGGAAAAAGATGATGCGAACAATGCAGCCCAGGAGGCGTGCGAACAAGCTGTCCTGCTCAAGGGTGAACGGGATGCGGCTGTGGCTAAAGTCCACAAGGTGGAGACTGAGGTTGAGGAGAAAGTGAAGTCGGCCGAGTCCAGGCTAGAGGCTGACATCGAAGACCTTCTCGTTGTTTACAATGCTAACGTGCTGAAGCACAGGGGCCTAGCCTGGCTCGATGATTATCCGGCACATCTCTATAACGCTTGGGGCCGACTGGTTGAGGAAGAGAAGGAGGCGCATTTGGGTGAGTCTGTGGATGAATTTGAACTCAAGAAACGTATTCTGAATGAAGATGAAAGGAAGATTCTTCACGAGTCAATGATTCTGCATGAGAAGGAAAGACTTGGCACCCGGCACTTCGAGATAGGAGAGGGTTCATGGATTGACCACCATGAAGCGAGTCTTGAAGTTCCAGTGTCAACCCAGCCCGAATCCTCGTCTACTGTCGATCCCCAAGCTGTTCCTGCCTATAATCCGGATCAGCCGCAGATGTCTCTAGTTGCAGCACAAGTTACTGAAGTCGCTCCGTCGCTTACAAGTCAAACTGAGGAAGGTACTCTGAACATTCCACATATCTTTCCTAAGTCGAAATCTTTTGATCGAGTTAAGTTCTAACAGTTCTCTTATTTTTTGTCCAGTGATCGATGCTGCACATGTCGGGCCTCTTGTTACTCAAGAATCACATCATACACAGGAGGCTATCGTTACCGAAGCGATCACCATGACTACAACTGCCTCGCTTGACGATATGCAGGGGAGTACGATTGTGTTTGATGAGCAGCTGATGGATGAACTCTTTCGCCGCCACGGCGATCCTCTTGCCGACTTGTCATCTGTCATGAGTGGAAGCGATCCTGCTACAAGTTCTTCAATGCCGACTACTGATGCCCCCAGCGGGGCTCGAGCAGTTACTGAAGAGGAGATGTTCACTCAAATCGACGCTGAAATGGCAGCAGCGGCTCATGGCGGCAGTTTTGGAGGTGGGATGGCAGCACCGGGACCTGCCCCGCTTAGAATGATATCTCCTGGTGGTACGGTTTTCATCACCAGCGTGCCCATTTCACCTTCTGTACTTGATCATGTTCCTCCGACTCCGCCCGCAGGGAGCATTCCTATCCACTCGAGTTCGGAGGAGGATGTTGATATCATGCCCTCGCCTGAAGACCAACCACCAAAAAGCAAAGGCTCAAAGAGGAAGGATAGCGGCGGCTCCAGTGGGCCCGCACCGAAAAGGAAGCCGTGGAAAAAGAAAGATTAGACATGCTTCCTCGGCGTAATTCTGACTTTCATTTTGTTGGCCGCGTATAAACGCGGGTTCGGCCCCTGCTAGCAGGAATTTTTGGAACAAACGTGTACAGGAATTTCTTTCGTGAATAGTAGAAATGAAACATTTTCTTTTTGAGCTTCTTGTGTATTTGTTTAAGTGTTCCAATGTTTGAAATGCACTTGTAAAGTTTCAGCTTTCGAGTCAAGTTTGCCCTTTTCCACCAAGTATGAAAACTGTGGACATGGTTCGCGACTGGGAGGTGAGCTGAATTTTTACCTCGCACTGTTTCAGTCACTGGTCGATGCTTAAGTCCTCCCCCCCAGTCTCGGGGATGAGTAGTTGAACATCAATCAGCGGTTGCTTCTCGCTTGCATCATGCCGAGTCTAGAGCCACTGAACGGATGTCTGAGGCAAGCGGAGATTGAGTAATTCATCCATGCTTGTTTGATTGTAGATGATCATATCCGCACTCCGGGGATTCCATTTGTTTATCGGCGGTTGGTCACGCAGGCTTAAGTTTCAATCATATGTCCGCGATCTGGGGACTTGGAATTGATGTTTATACTCTGACTCGCGCTCTGGGAGTTCGGAGTTGTTGTTTATACTCCAATTCGTGCTCTGGGAATTTGGAGTTGATGCTTATATTCCGACTCGCGCTCTGGGAGTTCGGAGTTGATGAGCAGACGGTCAGTCACATCTGCTGTATGTTTTTTGGATTTTGTTCGCACTCTAGGAACGAAAGGTGTATCAGGATCATGGACGGTCGGATCACATCCATCCTGAGTTAACAAGTGAGGTCGTTAGATGGACGGGTCCATCCTCCTCAAACTTGGTGCGGATACGGACGAAGTCGTTGGGCGGACGGATCCACCCTCTTCGTAGACTTATTTTTATACTCCAGTTCGCACTCTGGGAATCTGGAGTTGATGTTTATACTCCGACTCACACTCTGGGAGTTCGGAGTTGATGTTTATACTCCGTTTCGCACTTTGGGAATCCGGAGTTGGTGTTTATACTCCTACTCACACTCTGGGAGTTCGGAGTTGATGTTTATACTCCGTTTTGCACTCTAGGAATCCGGAGTTGGTGTTTATACTCTGACTCACACTCTGGGAGTTCGGAGTTGATGTTTATACTCCGTTTCGCACTCTGAGAATCCGGAGTTGGTGTTTATACTCCGACTCACACTCTGGGAGTTCGGAGTTGATGTTTATACTCCGTTTCGCACTCTGGGAATCCAGAGTTGAATGAAGGATTGTCGTGTATCAATCCTTTTTTGACATTGATGTGATGGCTGGCCCCCGAGCTCGGGTTTCACTTAACGAGTGATTGGTTGCATCGCAGTCACTCCCTATTTGAATAAATTCCACCGTATGGTGAAACTTAGCTCTCCGTGCATAGTGATGATCATATGAAGCATTTCAAGTAAATCACAGCTCTGGCTCGAAGAGATTGCATTTTATTGCTGAAATAAGAAAATATGGCAAAGTCAGTTGCCTTATTACAAATTCTAATTTCGAAATGCAGAAACAAATTGCAAAATGGAAAGTAAACTAAATGGATAAAGATAGCCTGTCATGTGTAATAGCGGTGAAGGCTCTCGCTATTCCGGGCTCTTGGCAGAGTAGGACCGTCGATGGTCGATAATTTGAATGTGCCATCTCCGAGCCTTTGTTCAATAACATACGGTCCTTCCCATGTCGGCTTCATATGCGAAGGAACCGGATAGACCCTTTTCAAGACGAGATCGCCTAGTTCGAAGGTTCGCGGAAGGACCTTGGCATTGTACAATTGGACGACTCGACTTCGATGCGCAGCTGCCCTCAAATCAGCTTCTTCACGCTTCTCATCTAGCAGATCAAGAGATTCCGCAAGTAATATAGCATTTGTCTTCGAATCATAGTATGTCACACGATGAGAAGGTACTTCTAGTTCGACTGGAATAAGGGCTTCTGAACCGTAAGAGAGAGAGAATGGAGTGTGACCAGTCGCAGTCTTGTGGGTTGTTCGGTAAGCCCATAAAGCCATAGGAAGTTCATCGACCCACTTGCGACCGACCTTTTCCAGTTGTTTTTTCAGAATAGACTTTATAACTTTATTAACGGCTTCGACCTGTCCGTTTGCCGGAGTGTGTGCAACTACAGAGAATTTCTTTTAGATGTGAAATCGTTTGCAGAAATCTTTAAATTCAGTACTGTCGAATTGGGTTCCGTTGTCCGTAATAATGGTGTGCGGGAGACCGAATCGACAGATGATGTTGCGAACTACAAAGTTGATTACTTTCTTCATTGTTATGGTAGCAAGAGCTTCGACTTCGGCCCACTTTGTAAAGTAATCAACTGCAACGATGATGTATTTCGCACCACCTTTTGCCAGAGGTAGAGCACCAATGATGTCGATGCTCCACATTGCAAACGGCCATGGGCTGACCATTTGCGTTATCTCGGTAGGAGGAGCTCTAGGAATTCGGGCATATTTCTGGCACCTCACATTTCTTTGCATAATCCGACGCATTGCGATTCACGGTTGGCCAGTAATATCTGTATCGAAGTATTTTCTTGGCAAGTGCTTGCCCCCCGGTGTGATCGCCACATTCTCCCTCGTGCACATGGTGCAATACTCGTTTAATTTCATCGTGAGCGATACATCGGAGTAGAGGGATTGAGTACCCTCTTCTGTACATAATCCCATTTTGGATGGTAAATCGTGAGGCCTTTCGAAGGACTTGTCTCTTTTCACTCCTGCGCTCTGGCAGGGTTTCCGTGCTCAATGTAATTTCTGAGTGGAGTTATTCATGAATCCTTTTCGAGGACGGTTTCGCATACCCAGTCTATTTCTGCCTAGTCAATGCTTGGAGAGGATAACGTTTCTACGAGAACGACTCCCATTTTCTGAGCTTCGCCTGTGCTGGCTAGCTTCGCCAATGAATCGGCTTTTTGGTTGTGGTCTCGAGGTATACAATAAATGGCATAATAATCAAACTGATCCAGTACTTCCTGGACTCGAGCTAAGTAAGCAGCCAGCCTTCGATCTCTTACTTGATATTCTCCTCGTACTTGACACACAACTAACTGTGAATCGCAATAAATTTCCACAGCGATAATTTTCAGATCTCTGGCAAGTTTTAAGCCAGCTAAGAGGGCTTCATATTCAGCTTAATTATTAGTCGCATGAAAATCGAACTTCAAAGCATAACACATGGATCAGCCTTCGGGAGTTTCAAGTACAACACCAGTGCCCGAACACCGGTCGTTTGATGCGTCGTCGGTATAAAGCTTCCAGACGTATTCGAGGGATTCACTGGTTTCGGGCAAGTCCTCTGGGATGGTAAATTCAACTATAAAATCGGCTAGGAATTTTCCTTGTATGGCCCTTCTTGGAGTGTAAGTAATGTCAAACTGGCTCAGTTTGATGTTCCACTTGAGTAACCTACCAGACGTCTCAGGCCACGAAAAGACCTGTCGTAACGGCTGGTCGGTGTAAACAATAATGGGGTGCGCCTGGAAATACGGTCGGAGTTTTCTTGATGCAATAACAAGGCAATAAGCCAACTTCTCTGATTTCGGATAATTCCTTTCGGCCCCGGTCAATCGCTTGCTGCCATAGTATACTGGCTTCTGTATCTTGTCTTCTTCTCGAATTAATGCAGTGCTGATAGTGTTTTCTAATATCGCCAAGTATATGTACAACTTCTCATGATCAATAGGCTTCGACAAGATAGGTGGTGTGGATAGATGCTGAACTAGTGCTTGGAAAGCGCCCTCACACTCCGTGGTCCATTCAAAGTTGTGTTTTCCTTTTCGGATCAGATCGAAGAAGGGAATGCATTTGTCAGTGGACTTTGAAATGAACCTGCTCAATGCCGCTACTTTCCTATTGAGACTTTGGACTTGTTTTATGGTTTTTGGAGTTTCAAGATTTCTGATAGCCCAGATCTTTTCAGGATTAGCTTCGATCCCTCGAGCGTTGACGATGAACCCAAGGAATTTTCTGGATGCAACTCCAAAATGACATTTCAGTGGATTTAGCTTCATTTTGTATCCTCGAAGTATGTTGAACATAGCTACCAGGTCTTTAACATGGTCGGTGGAGAGTCGTGACTTCACAAGCATATCGTCTACATATACTTCCATTGTTTTCCCAATTTGATTGGCGAACATCCGATTGACCAATCGTTGATAAGTAGCCCCGTCATTCTTGAGTTCGAATGGCATAACTTTGTAACAGTAAAGTCCCAGATTGGTTACAAAGCTGGTATGTTCTTGATCGGGTAAATGCATCGGTATCTGATTGTAGCCAGAATACGCGTCCATGAAGGATAAGAGTTCATGCCCAGCTGTTGAATCTACTAGCTGATCAATTCTGGGAGGCGAGAAACTGTCTTTGGGACATGCTTTATTCAAATCAGAATAATCGACACATGTTCTCCACTTTCCATTCGCCTTTCGGACGAGCACGGGATTCGACACCCATTCAGGATATAGCGCGTCTCGGATAAACCCGTTCGCTTTAAGCTTTTCTACTTCTTCTTTAAGGGCGGCAGATCTCTCTGGATCCATACCACGCCTTTTCTGTTTGACCGGGACATGCCGCTGGTCAATATTCAGAGTGTGGCTCGCGAGGCCCGGGCGTTAATTGTCAATTATCGGCAAAACGGACGCAGAGAGATTCCTCTACGCCCATTCCTTTCTCCTTTCGCTGCGCCTCCCACAGCTCAGCAACATAACAGGCTCTGGCAGCAGCCTGATCTCCTTGAATGATCCCCACTCCACGATCAGTGGGAAATTTTAAAGTCAAACACCACGGGGCAATGGCTGCCCTAAATTCAGCAAGGGCCGGTCGGCCCAAGAAAGCATTATATGGGGAGTCTATGTCCAACACAACGAACTATAACATTCATACTCTCTGGCGTTCTCCAACTCCCAACTCCACTGGTAGTTCCACCATTCCGGTGGGTATAGTAACACTTCCGTTGAAACCATGGACTCGAGATTGACAAGGTTTCAAGTCCGTGGCTTCCATTCTCATTTGATCGTAAGCTCGCTTGAACAAAATATTCATAGAGCTTCCACTGTCAACTCAGATTCTCTTCATCCAAGCAGGACCTACTTGAGCTCAAATGACCAGTGGATCGATAGTGGGGGTTTCGACTTTATCAGCGTCTCTGTTCCTGAACACGATGTCATCTGTCATCGTCTTTTGTTGCTTGGCCGGAGCCCCTTCATCAAAACTACTACAACACTCGAAGTCCGCATGCCTGATAGAACTGGCATACGACTCCATTTCCTTCCAGCTTTGATCTGTTGGGTGAGGACCACCACTTATTGTATTGATAACCAACCTCCCGCCTGTACGAGCGGGTTCCTCCTGTCTTTCATGATTCGGCGCACGATTCTGATTTGATGGGCCCGCACCACCAGACTGCGGCGCCCGCACATACTGATCCAACTTCCGTTCGCGCATTAGTTTTTCGATGAGGTCTTGTAAATGACGACACTCATTGGTGTTGTGGCCATAGCTTTCGTGGAATCTGCAAAACTTTCCTGTTTGGATTTGTCTCTCCGTTGGTGGCTTCGGAGCAGGTTTCTTGTATTGCATGGTATTGCAGGTCTACAAATACATATTTTCCAGCGACATATTCAATGGAGTGTAATTATCGTATATGGAAGCTCTACGCCGTGGACCACGGTTCTGATCGCGCCTTTTGTTTTGATTTCCATTGTCCCTTTGTTGATTCTGTTTATTTTGGATGTTCAACTGAACTTTTCTAGAACTATCTCCGGACAGTTTAACAGCGATGTTACTCTGGATTCCTTCGATGTTGGGCCCTGCATTATCCTGCTTCCTAGACTGCTTTGCATCCTCCCTTCTCAAGAATTGGGTTGCCTTGGAATAGAAATGGTCCAATGACGCAGGTGGTTTTCCAGCTAACCAATTTTCGAACTCAGAATCAGCATCAATCCCCTTAGTCAATGCCATCAGGATAGAGTTATCATTGGGATTGCTTATTTCTGCACACGCAGCATGGAATTGCTCCAAGTAACGTCTAAGTATTTCTCCGGGAGCTTGTGTAACACTAGACAGAGTGTTAACATCTTTAGGCCTTGCTACGTGCATACGGAATTGTTCAACAAACTTGGTGGCCATCTGATCAAAATTAGAAATGGATCGTGGTGGCAAACGAGTAAACCACATGGTTGCAATGCCCCCCAGGGAAATGGGGAAATTACGGCATTTTACTGCGTCATCAGCTCTTGCAGCATTCATCAGCCATTCGTACTTCAGGATGTGTTGATTGGGATCAGAACTTCCTTCATAGACTGGCAAAGTTGGCATCCTGAAGCGTCGAGGTGGTTCAGCATATAAAACGTCATCGGTGAAAGGGGTATGACTCTGGGAGATTCCCCAGTCGTCATTAGAGAGACCCTGACTTTCGCGAATCATTTGGCGGATCATCGTTGGTATATCCGGCATATGGATACTAGGAGCATGTTGTGCCAAGGTGTGGTCGAGTTCCACAGCGCGAGTCTGGACCGAACGCGGTCGAAGGTCCGTGCCTCACCTCCTTGGTTCAACATCCTCAAGGACATAAGGCTCAGGAGTCTGCTCCCGTTGGTTATGTTGAGGATCAGCCTGGTTTCTAGCATCACCTCCTCGTTCGGTTGTGGTGGTAGTAGCAATGTTGCCTGTGACATGATAAGGAGCAGCACCTCCTCGGGATGAAGGTCTTGTATGATGACTAATGGATGGTCCGGTTCTGGGTTGTCCAATATTCGAAGCAGGCTGGTGCCATGTGGCCTGGGTGTAGCTTACACCCAGCCGTGGGCGTGTGGATCTGGTTTGGCCATCAGAGGAGGCTGAACTCTCTGTGGAAGAATAAGAACCTTGGTCTCTTCTGGATCTTCTTCGCCTTTGGCGATTTAACTGGTTGGTCAACTCTGCGTTGGCGCGCAGTTGTTCAGTTAGCTGTTGTTGACTCTGGGTCAATTCTTGGAACAGCGTCTGGAACTCTTGTCTGGTAGCCGGACCTGTTGGATCTGAAGGTCCGACAGCATCTTGGTTTGATGGAGGCAATTGCGCGGGATTCTGCATGTCCCGTCCTCCCTGATCAGCAGCTGTAGAAGTAGTCTGTGTACTTACCATGGTGAGGTGATGAAAGTCCTTTCCTAGATCTGATGCAAATCTAAATAGAATGGAAGGGCTTTAAAATTCTAGATCTGGATCTTCTTCTTGGATTTATGCAATACGATATAGATAGGAGATCCAAAGAGCAGGAGAAAAATTGGGTCTTCTCAGTGAAAGCACCAAAGTGTTTGTACCAAAATTGGGCACAACACTCTTCGGAAGTTTTTGAAGGGATAAAGTGAAGAAATTAAATGCAAAAAGAGGATTATCTAACAAAAACTCCAAATATCAGATATGAAACTAAGTAAAATGCAAGGAGACACAAGAATTTAGAGTGGTTCGGCGGATCGCCTACGTCCACTATGAAGTTGATAGCTTTATTGATCTTTCTTTAAAGATTACAAGTGAATTCGATGAATTACAGCAGATAATTATGATTTGAAGCAGTGAATTTCGTTGTTGGCAGCAGCTTCTGGAGTTCAGATTTGGATCCGACAGAGTCTGGGCGTTAGAGAATTCAAAGAAGAAGAAGCCCCTTTTCTGTATGCCCTGGGGCTCTATTTATAGGTGTAGGAGGCTGGTATTTCGCTCAGATCTTGAGAGACCCTCTTTGGCATGTGACCAGGCCCGCGCGCCCAAGCCCGTGAAGTTTCGGTCCGATCCGTGATCGATACGAACGGATTTCGTATCGATCAAGATTTCATCCAATGGAGTCGAAATTTGGGGTGGACATTCTTTAGTATGCACGTAGTCTTCTGTGAAAATTTCATAGCGTTTGGACTTGTAGATTAGGAGATATGATCGATACGAAATGAGATTCTCGGTTGGTTGTTTCGTTCGACTCCCTCACTTCGACTCGCTCTTGTTCGACTCGGTGAAGTGGAGCTTGAATCTCTGGATCACTCCGCCTTTTGATGTTGCTTTGAGCGAGTCGTTCTAGGACTTTCGCTCTGTTCGTATCGATGGTTTTGTTTTGTTTGCATCGATAAAGGTTGTGCAGTTCACATCGATGGAGGTAGAAGTCTCCGGATGGATGCGAAGTGGAGCGAGTCGAAACATGGCTCTCTGATGGAGTTGAACTAGATGGAGTTGAACAGTGGTCCTGCGAAGGAGTCGAACTAGATGGAGTCGAACAGTGGTCCTGCGAAGGAGTCGAACTAGATGGAGTCGAACAGTGGTTCTCTGAAGGATGCGGAGCGGGTCGAACAGAGGTTCTAAGATGGAGTCGAAGTGGAGCGAGTCGAATAGTGGTTCTATGATGGATGCGAAGCGGAGCGAGTCGAAGTAGGCATTCCTGATGGATTCGAACTGAGCGATTCAAACAGAGGTTGTTTTTATCCAATTTTGCATCGATCGTAACTTGAGCATACGAACTCGGATTGACCTGAAATTTGGAGCGTTGACTCTCATAGCTTCGCTTGTTGTGTCATATCAATTTAAGCTTGATCCGGACTCGGACAAAATTTTGTCGATATCTGTAGTGGGCCTGCGTATGACCGATTCTCTTAGACGAACTGTCTTTGGTTTCTAGTCAAGTTCTTGGTGTCACGTCCTTACCAAAAGGCGGGATTACAATTTTAATGATAATAAAATTTAATTAGCGTCAATTTTAATGAATTTAATCAAGTCAATCGTTAAAGAGGTTTGCTGTAAGGTGCCAAAATAAAATAGTCTAAAGCCCACAATATAAGCAATCTCTTTTCTTTGTCCCTCTTTTTTCTCAAATTCACAATTTACCAAAAGACATGTATTTTATCATATGTCTTCTTTCACAAATATCTCATTTTTCTTCTCCCAATCTCTCGTTCAAATTCCAATAATTTAATATTCTTTTCTCTACCATTGCAAATAATATCTTATTATACCTCAATACCTTCCTTGAATTCCTCCATCAACAAACCAGTATTCTATTATCGTGAGAAGAGAACCGATAGATTTAGGGTTCATATCTACAATTAAACAAATAACTTGAATATAAATATTATTAACTTAATGTAAAGAAAAGTATAAAAATAGACTATCCTAAAGTGTAAAAACCTGAAGGCATAGGGATTAAGTTCGAGGCCTACCCTTGGTATAGGTCGAAGAGGAACTGGAACTTTCAAGGGCATTAGGATCATCCCCTTCATTCGAACTAGGCTTCTCAGCAATTACTTTAGGGGAAGCCTTAAGGACTCTCGATTGAGAACACCCCTTGAAAGAAGCATTCGGGGGCATCAAGCCACAAACCTTTAGGTGATCCATGGTCAATACCAAATGATGTTGATGCTAACTTTCTGGTAAAGCCAAAACACTTAAAACAAGTTCCAAAATCCTTAGTCTATTGGGACCTTTCAAGTCTCCTTAGGAATAAAAAAGATAAATGGTAAAATGGTAATTTTAATTTTCAAAATAAAATCACTTAGGCATAAATGAACTTATTATCTTTGAAAAGGTAGTTATAACTTGAGGATTATCTTATCTAACATAAAACTATTTCTTGATAATAATCTTGCTAAAAGGGATAATCAGTAACTGCTTTTTTCAAATTTAAAGGTAGTATGTAGGAATCGAGGAAATAAACTTTGAATTTCTTAAATTAAGTAGAAAAATTACTTCATCCACTGATAATTCTTCACAATGTCTCAATGAATACATAACCTTGAGTGCCGATAAGGTAATGTAGGAGATAAATGGAAGTTGAAAGGGATCCAGGTTATAGAAGTTAAGGAGATCTACAAAGAATGGGGCAATATTAAGGAGATCCAATTATTTAGATACTCTATCACCTAAGGGAAACACCCTTTTGGTGGGGCATTCGATGTGCCTGTAGGTCTCGGCGCTATTGCCTCAACCTCTATCATACCATGTCCAATAAGAATCCAATCGCAAGTTTAAAGGTGAATTCATTCTTGGTCTAAGAGTACCAAAAGTGTGAAAATTTTTAGATCAAACTAAACTTCAATATTGAAAATAGATAATAAAAGAAAATTGTAGCAACGATATTGAATTAACAAAATAACCCAGTCGAAACCAAATAAGCAAATTACAGGGTTTGCATCAGCTATATGAGCAATGGTAAAAAAAATAGCATTTGAATCAACCAAGCATAAAATCAAAAAATTATGCTTAATATCAGGTTACTAATACATAAGCAATCAAAGCAAAAATAACTACAAATTATTGCCATTAAAAGGCAATTTGATAAACCTAGTAAATCGAATCATTTAATGAGCAATGAAAATCCCAAAATAGCACATGTAAACTCAAAAAGGCTTTGATATGGCTGTGCCATAAAATATTATAAGAAATTATTATGAAAATATAAGGTGAGACATTTACAATATGATAAAACATAAAAAGATTACTAAAATACATTAAGGAGGTCGAAGTTAAAAACTTACTGATTGTATAAAGATATGAAGAAAATTTGAGCTTTGGAGAATTTCTAGGAAAATTAATGGCAGTATAAGAAATTGCAGTGAGAATAAAATGAAAAGAAGAAGAATAAAGAAAATTTTATATGTTATAATTAAATAATAAAATAATTTTTAAGAAAATCACGGTTATTAAATCAATAGACGTCATAACATTACTTTTTTAAAAAGTTGCGATGGTAGCTGGCAAAAAGCCTTTGCATAGGAAAAGAGGTATAACTTTCAGAAAAACTAATTAGGAAGTGCCATGTGGCCACTACATTTAATGCACATGAGATAAGTCATTTCAATTACGAATGATGGCTCTTAGCAAAATATCTGAAACTAAGACTTAAAAATCCACTTTGCTTTCGGCAAAAGTGAATTCGGGTCGAGGGGGCATGTGTTATACCATATTTTTTCAAAAGCTATTTTGAATAAAATACGAAAGGCGGAAGGGCCTGTAATTAGCTCATCCCAAAATCAAAGATACATAGCCAAAAGGGTGATCTAGCTACTCGCCCTGGAGCCTTAAGTAAGCTTAATAAAGTTATAAAGTCTATAATTGAGAGTATCAAACCTGAAGGATAACATACCAGATAGTCTATGATATTAAGTACTAAAGTAACTCGGCTTATTTCCTAAAGATCCAAAGGTGGACGATTAACTTGGAAGGTTAAGATAATATAATGTTTTATTTAGTTGTTATGAGTATAGACAGTCGAAAGGAGTAATATCCCTAAAGGATAAGGCCTCGGGAAAAACAGAGCTAACCTAGAGCAATGCGCAATCGTGAGGTAATGCAATGAAATATCAATGTTACACGTATGCATCTTCGATATATAGCCAAAGAGGGGGCTCTCACAAAGTAATAGTACTGATCCATGTGCTATATCCAAAGCAATCTAAATCTTTGCTAAGTGTCAGTGATCCAGCATACTAGTTCAATAGTGTAACACACATCATCAATCGGCGTTTACTCCAGATGGCTATAAATAGGCACTGATCACAGTTTAAAAAGGATATTTTGGTAGTGGTATAAACCAGATACTAAGAAAATTGTACTTGCCTATATTAGAGTTTCTTATAAAAACTTATTAATGGCGGACTTAGCCAACTCAGCATGGTGACAACTTTCAATTTCAGTACCTAGCTCTAAAGAAGAGAAGAACAAAGTGAACGTAGGGATTTAGCCCAAACCACTATAAATCTTGGTGTCTCTTTACTACTTTCATAATTTTACTTTCGGCTCTACATGCAAACTTATGGTTGGTTCTGGCTAATATCTATTCTTCTCGCCATTAACCCTTAAAGTTCAACTTAACTTCCATTGTTCACTTAAAGCCTTCGGTAACCAGCCTACCAAAGCTCCTAAAAGTAAACCAACCAACCAATGCCTTTCCTTCAGTTCTTGGGTGTTAGTATTTCAAAAGTTAAAACTAACAATCATGTTTTCTTACAATATACTTTTCGTGAAGTCGAACATTCTCAAGTTCTAAAAAGTATAATGTGAATGCATATGTTTGTATGATTATTGTAATATGTTAATGTGGAACTTGAAGAAACCTGTTCCATTTCATAGTGAGTGAACTAAGTAAATTTTAAAAAAAAATCCCTATTTGGATTGTAGTAGACCAATGAAGTCTACCGAGTTTCACCATATTCAATCTAATAATTAAATAAAATCAACATTGTTTTATATTTATTATTTAGTCACATTAATTAATTTAACTAACCATTTACTTTGAACGTATCTTGTATACATTCAGTGATATCACAACATAACAAATTGAAATATAAACATATGTACAAATATATACATACATATAGGTACTCAGATTTATATCTACTGTATATACATATATGTTATACTTACATATACATAAGATAATTTTATATGAATGTTTGGAATGTAAATGCCTAAGTGTGTGTGTGTGTGTGTATGCATATATATATGTATAGCTTAGGCGCATATATACATATATACAATATTTATGTTACCACTTATACACACGCATACGCACATAAAAACAAACCTGTGTGGTAAAATTAGACATTTTAAAATAAGAGAATGTTTGATGCAAAAGTGACTATGAAAATAAATTTTACATTACATCTTGATCTACTCAAGTCAGAATTAAAAGGAAAATAGAAAAATGTAATATTTTGATTTCCTCTTTTACAAACATCAATCAATAATAGGTTCAATATCCATATGGAAAGAATTCTATGCTTAATCATAACAAAGTCATTTTAGGTTTTAAAATCATAGATATGAAAATATACATTCAACAAGAAAACAAAATTATTATAAAGTATTGTCACAATTAATATATATATATAGCTTCAATGACATGATTAATTTTAAAACAATGCAAATATACATATACACACATGTGCATATTCTAATTTAAGAATTTAAATTTCAAATGCATATACTTGACTAAACAATAAATATTGAATATATTAATTTGAAAAATAAAATTAATTTAACCAAAAGATTTAACTTGAAATTGGTTTACAATTTTGGATAACATGAAGATGAAGCATATGAATACACACACTATTCAATTATTAAATATTAAATCCAAAACCATAAGTGAATTAAATTGTGATAACAAATGCAAATTTTATTATACTAATTCAGATCTACATTAATTAATAATTTCAGATCCAACAAACAATTTGAATGCGCAAAATAAATCATACATAAGATTGATTTTATAATCAAATAACAATACAAAAGGGTGTAGATTAGATTTAATAAGTGGCAATTCATATACACATATATGTGAATTTGGTTAGGGGTAAACATCATGAATAAATAAAATAAAATAAAATAGAAGAATCGAACCTAAAAAGTCTTGTCTTTTGTAACACCTTAATTTGAGTGTTTGCACCAAAAATGGTCATAAACCCCAAGTGTAGTGAAAGCACCAGCGTATGAATACAAATCAACAGTATTCACACACAAATCACAGATCTAAGCAAATAGCAAGCAACAATCCAGAAATAATGAACAGTGACACGCAATTTATAGTGGTTCGGCTATCTCCGGCCTACGTCCACTTCAAAGTTTTTATCTTTTTATTGCTCGATGCTTGAAGATTACAATTTCGTGTGTTGTATTACAACTGATTTGCTGAGCTAAGTCTGAATCTAAGGCAACAATGGTGATCTGGAGTAAATCTGGCAGAGTCTGGGCGCTCTTTATCTCTCAAAATTGTCCGACCTCTTTTCTGAATGACCAGGGGCTCTATTTATAGGTGTAGGAGGCTGATATTTCGCCTAAATTGAGGGGAGACCAGTTCTGGCACGTGAGGGAGCCCACATGGCCGAGATCTGGAGATCCGGACCCACTTTGGGATCGATTCGACCCTTGGTTCGAATCGATCAAGAAATTGTCCAATCAAGCTGAAATTTGGTGTGGACATTCTTCAACATGTGCTCAAGCTTCTGTGAAAATTTCATGGCGTTTGGACTTGTAGAACTTGAGTTATGATTGATTCAATATGGTGTTTTTCGCTTCCTGGAGTCGTTCGAATCGATATGCTCGAATCGATTCGTTCGAATCGATTTTCCTACACGCGAACACTATGGCGTGGTGCGCATGCCTCGGGTCAACCCTCCTTTATCTCCGAGTTTTACTGAGTCGTGGCCGGGGTTTTAGCTATGTAGACGTGGTGGATTCGAGGTGATCGATTCGAAGACGTGCCTCCTTCGAATCGATCTGGGTAACCTTCAGTCGATTGATATGAAGACTCCACTGTTTGAAGGGATTCGAAGGTGGGAACGTTCCAATGGATTCGAGCTATTGGATTCGAACTAAGGCTTGTTCGATGGAGTCGAAGCTATAGTCCTTTTCATGGATCCGGAGGATCTCTCCTTGATGGATTCGAAGGCAAGAGTACCTCGATGGATTCGAAGGCAAGAGTACTTTGAAGGGATTCGAACCGTGTCCTCGTGGATGGATTCGAACCCTCATGTAGTCTATCGATTCGAACCTATGCTATACCATCCATCTCCTTTTGGCGATATCTTGAGCATACGAACTCGGATTGACTCGAAACTTGGAACGTTGTTTTATCTGGCCTTGCTTGACATGTCTTATCAATTGCAGCCCGATCCGGACTCGGACAAAATTCATCGATATCCATGGTGAACCTGCGATGCACAATCGATGTTCATGACTAACAATCATTGATTTTCAGTTAATCTTTGGGTATCTCGGCTTTGCCAAAAGTTGGGATAACATTTTGCCCCCCAAAATATGCCTTTTGTTAAAAGGCGTGTTTTGATCAGTCTCAAGTTAAATGCAGTGAGTTCATGTGTTTCTCATAGCTTATAGCATTTTCAATCAAGTCCGTGGCTGTTCGAAGCCGAATTGTTATCAATTTCTTCCAGTGGAAGTTAAGAATGAAATTCTACGGTCTCTCCGTACTATTGATGGTCACTCTGGACCTTTGTCAAACCCATTCTAGATTTAGCGATTGAATAGAAAGATCCTATTGCACTCCGGCGTTGCTTTCTATCCCTTGCACTCTGGCCCCAGGTAGGGCGCATAGCGATGTCTTGGTCATTCTGGACCGATCGTAGCCTCTCTGGGCTCTTACTGGATCCCATCCTGTCACTCTTCGGTGAAGGGGAAACAACGTTAAGTGAGTCAATTTTGTCGCTCTCTGGCGAAGCGACTCACTTCTTGCACTCCGGTTCAGTGTATCTGAACATTAAGCGATGTCATGGTGTAAATCGTGGGCCGATCATAGCCTCTCCGGCTCATGCTGGATCCCATCCTGTCACTCTCCGGTGAAGGGGAAACAACGTTAAGTGAGTCAATTCTGTCGCTCTCTGGCGAAGCGACTCACTTCTTGCACTCTGGTTCAGTGTATCTGAACATTAAGCGATGTCATGGCCCAAATCGTGGGCCGATCTAGCCTCTCCGGGCTCTTATCGAATCCCAATCCAATCACTCTCCGGTGAATGGGAAACGATGCTTAAGTGAGTCGATCCTGTCGCTCTCCGGCGAAGCAACTCACTTCTTGCACTCCGGACCCCGCCTCTCCGGGAAAGGTCATAAAGCGATCATGTTTATATTGATATTTAATGTTCATCCTTTAACTCTCCGGTTAAAAGGTTTATTTTAATAAGTGTTTCTTTATTAAATTCAAATCCTAGATGTTCAATCCAAACACCAGGAAAAACAAGACAATGCCTCTCCGGGCGGAGCGGTCTATTTCCATCTTAGAGCATGCCTAAGGATCTCTCTGGTTCCCGTACATGAGTAAGTGGGATAGCCGTTTTATTTTGGAAATCAAATCTAAGAAAACTAATTGACCAGAGTCCAAATCTTGAACTTGGCCCTTGCCATCACAATCAGTTGATGACGAGTCGCGATCCCGATCCAGGATCATTCCTGTTAGGTTGGGGCGGTAGTTGTTCGGGCCTAACCACCGTTGTACGTTCTCTGACATACTGTGGCAATCTACCACTCCTGGCATGTTCTTCCACCTCATCCTTCAGGTGGCGGCATTCATCGGTAGTGTGTCCATCCAGCTCATGAATAGGCAGTATTTTCCGGTTCTACGTTCCCGCTCTGTGGGATCTCTCCTCGGTGGTTTTCGATAGGGGAGTTGCTCCCGAGTTTCGGTGTAAATTCGTTCCAGTCCTGCCACCAAGTCTGTGTATTGCCTGAATTTGGGCTCTCGGAATTTCTTCCGTTTATCAGGACCATCATGTGCGTCATCCTGCTTTCTCTTTCCTTTGTCCGCCCTGGACTGTTCCCTGGCGGTTCCTTCGCCTTGTGCAACATTTATTTCCTGTCTCTCGGCTCGGGAGTCCTCTAATCGAATGAATTTTTCAGCTTTATGGAAAAACTCTCCAAGATCTTGCGGTGGATCTTTAGTCAAAGAGTCTTTGAATTCGGTGCCTTCTCCAACTCCTGCCACTGCTGCCATCAAAATCATCGATGGGTCCGGGCGATCTACAGAAGCCACCGTTGCATTAAATCGTAATAGAAAATCTTTTATGGACTCTCCGGTCCTTTGCTTTATTGATGCCAAAGTCATCACGCTCTTGGGTCGCGTTATGTGAACCCTAAACTGCTTCATGAAACAATCCACAAGCTCGCCCCATGTCCTGATTGATCCTGTCTCTAGCTGTCTAAACCAAAGCGCAGCCAACTCTGATAAGAATAAGGGGAAACATCGTGCCATTACTTCCTCGGATGCTCCCAGCACTTCCATGTGTCTGATATATCTGGTGATATGCATGGTCGGGTCTGACTTTCCGTCATAAGGATCCAGCATCGGTAGTTTGAACTTTGGAGGGTTCCTTGCATTTCGGATATTTGGAGCGAACGGACTTCGACTAACCTCTTCCAATCCTCCGCCTGACAATCCCCCTCTCATGAGTCGTCTCACTAGGCCAATCATTCTTTCATCTCCATCTAGGGGTTGCCCCCTTGTCATGTCTCTGTCTTGCCCTCCGAGACTTGTAGGGAATTCTGGTACGTACTCTTCGGGTGGCTCGTTAGCATTTGTGTTGGCCCTAGCCGGTTGAGCTCCTTCCAAAGGTCCTTCTGCGTCGGATCTTGCGGGCCTGCCCCCAAGCCCTTGTTGATTGCCTTCTGGTTCTGTATTCTGTCCTCCGTTGGGTTCCATAGCCCTAGCTCCTTGTTCCACATTCACAGCCGCTGTAGCTGGTCCAGGGTTCTGTGTCCCTGCAGCTCTCATCTGCTCGAAAAAATTCTGCAGCATCTCTTGTTGGCTTTTCATCATTCTTTCCTGCATTAGGTTATTCATAGCCTCCATCTCATCTCTAGTAATGTAGATCGAAGCTTGTCCTTCTCCAGCGCCAGAAGATGCCTCTTGACTTCCTGCCTGTTGGCTCCTCTCAGTTCTTTGTCTAGTTTGTCGAGTCATTGTAGAGTCAAATCTGAATCCTTAAAATTCCAAATCTAAACTTTGAATCTGGTGTAGCGGGTGCTAGTTCTTCTCAGTGAAAGCACCAAAGTGTTTGCACCAAAAATGGTCACAAACCCCAAGTGTAGTGAAAGCACCAGCGTATGAATACAAATCAACAGTATTCACACACAAATCACAGATCTAAGCAAATAGCAAGCAACAATCCAGAAATAATGAACAGTGACACGCAATTTATAGTGGTTCGGCTATCTCCGGCCTACGTCCACTTCAAAGTTTTTATCTTTTTATTGCTCGATGCTTGAAGATTACAATTTCGTGTGTTGTATTACAACTGATTTGCTGAGCTAAGTCTGAATCTAAGGCAGCAATGGTGATCTGGAGTAAATCTGGCAGAGTCTGGGCGCTCTTTATCTCTCAAAATTGTCCGATCTCTTTTCTGAATGACCAGGGGCTCTATTTATAGGTGTAGGAGGCTGATATTTCGCCTAAATTGAGGGGAGACCAGTTCTGGCACGTGAGGGAGCCCACATGGCCGAGATCTGGAGATCCGGGCCCACTTTGGGATCGATTCGACCCTTGGTTCGAATCGATCAAGAAATTGTCCAATCAAGCTGAAATTTGGTGTGGACATTCTTCAACATGTGCTCAAGCTTCTGTGAAAATTTCATGGCGTTTGGACTTGTAGAACTTGAGTTATGATTGATTCAATATGGTGTTTTTCGCTTCCTGGAGTCGTTCGAATCGATATGCTCGAATCGATTCGTTCGAATCGATTTTCCTGCACGCGAACACTATGGCGTGGTGCGCATGCCTCGGGTCAACCCTCCTTTATCTCCGAGTTTTACTGAGTCGTGGCCGGGGTTTTAGCTATGTAGACGTGGTGGATTCGAGGTGATCGATTCGAAGACGTGCCTCCTTCGAATCGATCTGGGTAACCTTCAGTCGATTGATATGAAGACTCCACTGTTTGAAGGGATTCGAAGGTGGGAACGTTCCAATGGATTCGAGCTATTGGATTCGAACTAAGGCTTGTTCGATGGAGTCGAAGCTATAGTCCTTTTCATGGATCTGGAGGATCTCTCCTTGATGGATTCGAAGGCAAGAGTACCTCGATGGATTCGAAGGCAAGAGTACTTTGAAGGGATTCGAACCGTGTCCTCGTGGATGGATTCGAACCCTCATGTGGTCTATCGATTCGAACCTATGCTATACCATCCATCTCCTTTTGGCGATATCTTGAGCATACGAACTCGGATTGACTCGAAACTTGGAACGTTGTTTTATCTGGCCTTGCTTGACATGTCTTATCAATTGCAGCCCGATCCGGACTCGGACAAAATTCATCGATATCCATGGTGAACCTGCGATGCACAATCGATGTTCATGACTAACAATCATTGATTTTCAGTTAATCTTTGGGTATCTCGGCTTTGCCAAAAGTTGGGATAACATTGAGATTTCTCTTCATCTCTCTAAGTAAATCCACATCCAACTTCGCAAGAGAAGGATGAATCACTAAGGCTTTTATTTTATTTGATGTTTTGATTTGATTTGGAGTTGAATTCTTTAACCTCTAGTAAAATACCCACCAGTACCCGTAACCCAGCGGATAAAGTACATTACATAGTACATTTTAGGGATTGGCGACATACCCATTCAGTGACTTTGGCACTGGACGTTCCCAAAATGGGTACTATCGGGTCGGGTGAATTAGAGAATAGACAGACGCCTGTTGGCATTCCAGCTTTCCTTCTCTTTTCAGGGCCTATCCGAAAGAGAATCCAGTACCTCTTGGTCGTGAATAGGACGAACAATTCTATTTTTTGTGTTAAAAAAGGGAAAACTCTATACTACTTCTGATTATTCTGTCTTTATTTCATTTATATAGATATAAAGAGGAGATTCAATCTCAATCATTCCTTTTTGTAAAAAGACCAATTGAAGGGGAGGGTTTCTTCAAACAACAAGGAGCTGAGGCAACTATTCAATCAAATGATATTGAGCACGTTTCCCATCTCTTCTCGAGAAACAAGTGGGCTCCCCCCCGAACACAGCTTACAACTTTCATCGTACTGTGCTCTCCAAAGAGCAACTCTTCTCAAAATCTCAAAAGGTGCTGAGTTGGAATCCCATTCATTCTAAGGATTCTTGTGGTTCCGGAGAACGCTTACCTATCCAACACTTCGATCCGGCTCTACCCAAACTTTGTTGATTCACCCCAACATTACCCACTTGTCCGACTGTTGCTAAGCAGTTTTTGGATATCAAACGGACCTCCCCGGATGGTAATCTTAATGTGGCTGATTTACCCTTTTTTGTAGCTGCCGCCCAGCTTCTTATTTATGTGGGAGCCATAAGATCTTGAGCGACCAATCCGGCAGAACAACTCAAAAGATAAAGAAGTATCGTTAATTTCTTCATGCTCGTTCCAAGTTTGAAGTACCATTTGTACAAATAGGAATCTCCTTCCTTACACGATTTCTTCTTCATATAGATAGATATAGGATCTATGGGGCAATTACTTAGAAGTACATTTTGTGCAAGAATTTAATTCTCCGGCAAAGTACTTTTTAGGTTAAAGCACATCTTTTCTAAATCTAAATTTTTTTTAGCCTCAATTATGACTACTAGATGAAGAAATTTTCGACCATGGTTTGAAGAATGGTAGGAGTGATGAAAAAAATAATAGAGTAATGAAATGAATGAAAATAATTTGTTTTAAGGGATGAATGAAACTTTTCCATCATTTCTTTAAAATCTTAACATCTTAATTCCTAATCAATTTTTAATTACTCCACTGTTGTCTCTCTTGATGTGGCTGACCCTAGATTGCCATCATATTACACGAAGTTTCTAAAGGTCCCTTTAAGCAATTATATTTTGTTTGAACCTGTTTAAAGTTACATCGATATCGTATATCGATGCGTCCAAATATAACTTTTATATATGCATAAAATAATTTCAAACAACTCCAAAACTTCAAAATTAAATAATAGTCAATTCCTTATATGACAATGAATTTATAATATTTTATAAATTAATCATATCGTGTGGTTTTTCAAAGAATTTACAAATATGGTTGTGAGGCTTAGAAGTGGGAATTCAGATAGCGATTAATTTTAGACAATTCAAATATAACGTTCACACGTCAACTTAGCTAGTAGTCTGATAGTTTGGCTGAATTCATAGTTTACAGACGTTTTCAGTAAAATCACATTTTATATTATGACAATAATTGGCACATGTTTTCTTTGACAACACCATATAACTTTAGGACTTATAAATTTGATTTTGGTCAAGATTCTATTATCATCCTTATTCAACTCAGTTATTCCAAAAATAAAGTCTTTGGTTCAATAGTAACATTTATTATTAATCGTACAACTCTGGCTAGAGATTTTAACTTTGAATTGACTACAGTTGACATTGATACTAATCTCATACAGCCGAGAAGACAAATTCTCTATTGAATGGTGTTTCGCTTTCAATGCTTCAACTGAGACCCAACTATAGTCGCTCGATGGAGGATCATGTCATGATTTAACTATAATCAAAATGGAGTATTAATTTTGACCGTCCACGGTATTCTCAATTCGAGAGAACTGTATAATACCGTCATCCCGAGGTTTCGTGTTTAACCCAGTTATTATTAACCAATAGGAAACTCTTGGATGAATTGTTCCATATTTATCCAATAACTATGAGTACGTAACCCCTTGATGCCCCAACAGCAATGATCAATACACGTTCGATAGTTACGCACTCTCGTCTCGATGGATGTGTCGACATCTTTTCTCGTAACATCTTGAGCAGGAACATATAAAACAAAATGTTATTTCATATTGTGATTAATTATTCGTAATTTCAATCTTTACAACTACAAACACATAATATTTTACATATTTTCTTATTTTATATTTTAAATTAATTATCTAACTATTTATATCATAATATAACAAAACATATAAAAAACTAACACATTCATCACGAACAAGACCGACTATAGGGTTAAACATATGTAACGATTACATGATTACCGCTAGAGTATACACTAACTCTTTCGGAACTTATATGATTTTTATTTTATATAAGTGTTTCCTGGAGATTTGACCAGGCAACTAGTGCTCGGCATCAGGTAGCACCCGGCAACAAGAAAGTGTCCGGCATCCAGGAGTGATCGGCGAAGCACTTGGCATCCAGAAGTGATCGACGAAGCACTTGGCATCCAGGAGTGGTCGGCGAAGCACTTGGCATCCAGGAGTGTTCGGCGAAGCACTTGGCATCCAGGAGTGGTCGGCGAAGCACTTGGCATCCAGGAGTGTTCGGCGAAGCGCACGACATCCAGTGGGACTCGGCATCCATAGCGTTCGGCATCCGTAATGCTCGGCGACCAGGAGACTCGGCGTCAAGTAGTGTTCGGCGTCAACTGGCACTCGGCGACAACCAATGCTCAGCTCCCTAGCGTTCGGCATCATTAGAACTCGGTGATAGGAGAACTCGGCAACAAGAGCGTTCGACATCCCTTGGTACTCGGCGTAGTACTCGGCAACAGGAGTACTCGGCACTCCTTGGTACTCGGCGTAGTACTCGGCAACAGGAGTACTCGGCACTCCAAGGTACTCGGCGTAGTACTCGGCAACGAGAGTACTTGGCATCCAGAAGACATTCAGTATGCACAACTACTCAAGGTGACAATGTCGTTCGGCCAACGTGCACTTTTCGTTCAAGAGCTTCGGATAGAGACACGTTCGGCCTCAACTGACAATCATCCTGCACTTCCCACGCATCCAGCGTATCGTTCGGCATAGAAGGACTGTTCGGCATCAGAGCGTTCGGCATACCAGGATCGGCATGCAGCAACCACTGTACTGGGGCTAGAGTGTTCGGCCATCCAGTCCATTTGGGAAGTCCAGCCCATATTTGTCTATAAATAGAGGGGCAGGGTCATAGTGAAAGGGATCCTTTTTTGGGGAGAGAACACTGGGGAGACTCTGCCATTTTCGAGACTCATCTTCTCTACTTAAACAACTTCATGCAAGCATTTGATTCACGAATTGTATTTGTAATCAACTATAAAGAAGATCAATAAAGTTTAACCTCAAAGTGGACGTAGGCAATTACGCTTAACCACTATAAATTTGGTGTTCTTACTTTCTGCAGTTAGATTAGCATTGTCTTCTCTGTTTAATTTACTTTCATCACTTATATCTCTACACAATCTTTCTCTACGAGGTTAATGACCAATTTTGATGCTAACAATAAGCTAATTTAAGCTTTTTTATGCTAACAAATGTGGGACAACAAAATATTATTATTATTACTATTTTATATATATATATATATATATATATATATATATATATATATATTATTATTATTATTATTATTTTGGGCTAGGGCAAGCACTGCCATTGCACATACTTATTAACCTAAAACAATAGGACGTGCATATACAAATGGAAAATGTCCACGTATTCACATGAAGTATATTGGAATATACGATCGTCATGACAATCCACTATTAAAATGTAAGTTATTAAGAAGTCATAATCAATGAAACGTTCACTGAAAACCATAATTTATTATGCAAACAAAGTTGCTGCAAACCAGTCTGTAAATTTCGTGTCTGGGAAGTAATGGAACATTAAGGAAACATACATAAAAACCGACCCGGCCCAAACACAATCTTCCTCCACAAAACCCTTGGCTGTTTCATCCCCAAACCCATGGAGCAAAAAATAAAAAACCTATGGTCGGAAGCCCGAGATCTGAACCTCGGCACCACAATCGACCGCCTCCCTCACACGCCGACCCCACTCCAATTCCTTCGCGACTACGTCTCCCAAAACAAACCATGTTTAATCTCCTCCTCCTACACAACCTCCCACCCCAAATGGCCTGCCATCTCCCGCTGGGCCCACACACCCTACCTCCTCAACGCCCTCCGCTTGTCCACTGTCTCCCTTCACCTCACCCCCACCGGCCGAGCCGACGCCCTAACCCCTCATCCCACCAACCCCAACTCCTTGTGCTTCGCTTCTGCTGCCGTTCTTCCCATAAGTTTCCCCGACGCCATCAGGTCGATCGATTCATCCAACTCCGATCTGGTCGCGTACGCGCAGCAGCAGAACGACTGTTTCAGGTCGGAGTACTCTGCGCTTGCCGGAGACGTAGAATCCGACATTCCTTGGGCGACGGAAGCGTTCGGAAGCGGTAGGCCAGACGCAGTCAACTTATGGATCGGGAATGAAAAATCTGAAACCTCCTTTCACAAGGATCACTATGAAAACATTTATGTGGTGGTGACTGGAAGAAAGCATTTTATACTGGTGCCACCGACAGAGGTTCATCGGATGTACGTGAAGAGGTATCCAGCTGCAAGGTACGTGGTGAAGGAGGTTGGGGGGTTGAGGTTGGAGGTGGAGGAGCCAGAAAGGTTGGTGCCATGGAGCGGTGTGGATCCGTACCCGAGGAGCGAGGAGGAGATGGACAGGCAGAGGAAGGAGTTTCCACTTTATTGGGAAGGCGGGGAGGCGTTTGAGTGTACAGTTGGTGCAGGGGAGATGCTTTATTTACCCAGTATGTGGTTCCATCATGTTAGGCAGAGTTCAGATAAGGATGAACGGACGATCGCGATCAACTATTGTAAGTTTTGTGTGTTGGTTAGATCCATAACCATAGCCTTTTCTTTGATTTTCAATAATGATTACAGACTTGCTAGTAAAGAAACAAAATTGGTAGTGCAGCTTAGTTGGAGTTGGTTTTAGGTTTTATGGGTGATGGGTTTAAGATTGTGATATGTTGCATGTTGATTGACAGGGTATGATATGCACTTTGATATCAAGTATGCTTATTTCAACTTCATTCAATCTATCGAGTTTCCAGATGCTGAGGTGGGCAACAGTGGTAGCAAACCGGTTGATGAAGAAGATCATGGTGAAAATGCCGATGATGGTGTTGGATGATTGGATGCTGCGGGTAAAGAAAGGCAATGTTTTTGTCCATTCATTCTTCTATGCATGCTGAAAATAGAAATGAAAAAAAAGGCAGTCCATACAACTACTGTGTCAGTGAAATAGCTGATCATATACCGAGAAGAGAGTGATAATGTATGTTGAGCTTCTTGTACGATTATGACAAGATTATTTATTATTTGATTTTTAATTATACGGTTGCGTACTGTGCAGTTTAACTTTGCTATGCTTCAAGTCAACAATTGAATGAATGATCTAATTTTCATGGAACGGCTATTTCCCTGTACTATAAAAACTCCTTGGAAACTTCTTGTGCACCAATCTCATTTTCTTCAAAAATTCAGAAAATTCAACAGGGACAACGTAAAAGTTCAAAAATGTGGGTTTTCATTGTCACTTCCCATTTCCCACTTTCTAGGATGGGCCGTGGATGTACATGCTACCGTCGGAATCAACAAGAAAGAAGCGCATAATACACAAATACAACGACGCTAAATAAAATTTTGAAGGAGTGTCTTGAAAAAGCCGAGATGAACGACGAGCATGTTTGAAGCGTTATTATCAAAAATGAAAACAATTTAGCTAAGGTTCCTATTAAATTTCAAAATACGCAACGATATTGTAAAAAGAAATGTAAATTAGGTATCTTTTTCGAAAAACATCAAAAAACAACGGAAAAAAACCTTCAAATTTTAAAATTTATTTCAATTTATATTTATCTTCATATTTATGTCAAAAAAATAAAAAAAATGGATGAAAAACGAAAAAAACGAAAACAATAAGCTTCAGGAAAACTTGCAGAAATGTATGCAATTATTCAAAATATTGCTGTTATACAAGCAATTATAGCCAATAATTGCATGCTTTTATGCAATAATTTAATGTATATTTCAAATTTATTTCAAATTATATTCAACATCGTATTTATTGCAAAAAAGCAAAAAAAAGTTGATGGAAAACGAAAACAAAAAAACAGACCACTTTTAGTGGAAAATTGCAGACATATGTACAATTTTATAGAATAATTGTAGAGACATTTCTGCAGATTGTTTATGTCTGCAAATATTGGCTTATTGAGTGAATATTTGCAGATATGTCTGCAATTATTAAGTGAATATTTGTTTATATGTCTGCAATATTTCTTAATAAGTGTAGACATTTCTACACTTATTCAGTGTTTTTATCCAGTAGTCTAGTTTTAATATTTACAATTTTATGAAATTTTTTCTAAGGCAATGAGACAAAAATACGAAACAAATTCACTAAAGTAAAATAATTATTAGGGACCCGTTTTACATATGCGATTTGCACAAGAATGCCGTTTGAATTAAATTTGATTTTAGGGATGTGTGTCTAATATTCACTAAAAAAACCCAGTGGGTCATCTGACAAAGTTTGTGTACTAAAATTGGGGTGGAATGAGGTCCTGTAAAGCAAACCATATGCGATACTGAGGAATGGTAGGCTAACCGTCTCAGGGAGTTTTGCATTTTGATTTAGAAGCATGAGAGTGTAACACTCCACAAATTAGTAAATAATTAATCAAATAATTTATTAAGAGTATAATTTTTAGAGGAGTTAAATTATGAAATTAACCAGTATAATGTGATAAGTATTTGAGTGTACATTTTATGCTCTTTTAAAACTAGACTTGGTCAAAACTTTTGATTCATTAGATTGGTTTTTTCTTAATGGCTTATTACTAGCTAAAAGTTTTAGCAAAAAATGGATATGCTGGATTATGGTCCTTCATGAGACAGACAATTCTAGTACGTTGATAAATGATATTTTAGATAATAAAATCCAATCAAAACAGAGGCTTAAGCAAGATGATCCACTATCACCTCTTTTTTTTAGTGCATTGCTAAAAGCATTTAAATTTTTTATTTTCTAATACCATGATGTGGTTTCAGAAAGTGCAAACCTAGGTGCCTTTAGCACCACACCACCATGTGGAACTATAGGCACCCGGTTTTACAATTTATAATACCAGATCACGATGTTAGGAAGTACAAACTTGGATGTATTTAGCAGCACACTTTGTTTAACTTAGAGGCTGACGTCTTTGCAAGGATTAGTAAGGTAGTGTGATAACCCAGGATTTTGGGTATCAGGTAAATTGGTAAATTAACTGATTTTTACTATTAAGATACTGATTTTATTTAGTGGAACAAATTAATACTGATATCTGGGTGAACATTATAAATAGATATATGCAAAACTCTATAAAGTTGGAATTTATAAGTTTACAGGTATATGAATGTGTGTGTGTATATATATATTATGATTTAAAGCATGGGTTTGAATCCAGTATAATAATTTTTCAAAAGTTATTTAAAGTTAACTATGTATTTTAAAACTCTAAAGATAAAAATTTATTCATTTAAAAGTATGATAGTTAAAATAAGACTTAATAAAGGATTTATTATGCTTTCTTTTAAAATTTCTTAAACTATAATGGTTTGTAAATATATATAGAAAAATGATACATAAATTTGTATAAAACATAAGAAAAGATTTAAATAAAGAATAAATACTCTTTCTTTTAAAATTACACATGAATAAGAATAATTTAAAATATGATATAAATATACATATAAAAACATATAACACATAAATTAATAAATGCAAATATGAATTAATATAGAAACATTAATATACATACAAAGATACAAGTGTAAGAAGAATACAACATAAATTAACAAGTGTAAACTAAGTAAATTGTAAACATAACAAGTGGCATTTATTTTCTTTAAATTAAAATAAATAAGAATGTTAGAAAATAGGCTGTATACATAATTCTTGAATCCTCTCCAAACCAGTCTTTCTCCTTTCATTTCTTCATCTTTCAAAATTTTAAAATAAAACAAACCAGAAATTTAAAGCAACAACTCTTCACAACCTGAATCATCAAGCAGATCAAAGCAAAGAAGGGCAAACAACAATCAACCTTTACAAATCTCAGTTTAAAAACAAGATCATCTCAACAAGGTTTTCCAGTTTTCAAAGTACAAACTGTTTCTAGCTCTCTGTTCAAAACCAAGTGCAAGTTTTCAGATTCAATTCAACTTCAACAATTCAAAGTTTCAGATCAGCTTCAAATCAAAACAACTAGTGCAAACTTGATAAGCAAAACAAGGATTAAAAACTTCAAACAAGCAAATGCAAACTCAAAACCTGCTCTCTGCTCATCACCTAAACTGTGAGTAAACTAAAGTTTTTTTTTACAGTTTAATACCTGGTGTATGTTGTTAATCCTTGAAGAAATTTGTGATGAACGTTTTTTTTTAAATGTCTGCATTATTGTTTTAAGGTGAATGCATGTGTATATGTATATAGAAAATTGTGTGCATTGGCTGTACATGAGTATAGTTTCTCTGTTCAAACAAAACTGTGAATAAACCAAGCTTAAAAACTGTTAAATGTGATGCATATGAATGATATTTAAAGGATTAATGGGTTAGTTACTTTTCATGTATGTAAGTATGTTTGTATGCTAATAAATTGAAGTTGTTAAGTATGCATGTTTGTATATACCCTCTGTTCTTATTTTACAGGGTTTAAACAAGTAGAAAATTCAAAATCTCCTCATCTAATTTCTTATAGGCTTGGGAATTCAAACAAGTTGTCTTTGTTTAAATCTAAACTAAGATTTAAAATATATTTAGGTATGATTCGTTTATATATATTATCTGGAAAATCAAGAAGAACAGTGGATCTTAAAACATGTTGAAATTAAACCATCACAATTCTTTGATTTATTTTTATAATCTGAATCCCCATTAGAAATCATGATTTTTAAAAGTTTAATCAAAATTTTTAGTTAAATTTCGAAAGAGAAATAGTAGTTAATCAGAAAAAGGGGCTTTAGGTGATTTCTGGTGATCGCGGAGGTCAGGGCCCTCGGGGTTGTGGCCAGAGAAGGGTTGTAGGCTGGAGATTCATGGAAAAATGCTGGAGGATTTTTTTAGTTGATCGTGGAAGTGGATCGACGAGGTTGTAGGGTTTATGGGTGTATGTTTGTCAACGTTGTTCTCGAATTAATTCTACTGTCGATGAGTGATCGTGGGTGACCGGTCCAGAGGGAACCGAGGCTGGAGGTTGTGTCGAAGCTCTGGTCAAGTTCGCGTGAATTCCAGTAGTCAGAATAGACGGCGGCAGTGGATTTTGTTATCGGTGACAGGTTATAGCATTCGATCAGGTAGCTTGATTTTGATCCTCAGGCCTATTTGTAAATCTGGATGTTTGGTTTGCTCGGTGAGGTCAAAGTCGATGTGCAGGCGACGGTGGCGATGATCAGAACGATGGCGAACTCAGGTGTACGTGCACGAGCACGTTTACGCGTATCTGGGAAGTTGGGTTTTGGAGAAGAAGGGATACTCGGGTTTTCGTTCGGGGGTAATCGAGTTTCACTCGAAGCAGGAAAACGTGGAGTGTCTCGAGAGTTGCTTCGTGTTTCTTAAGTTTTTACTCGGTTTTTGGGTAGGAGCAGTTTTAAGGAATTATTACAGTAAGTTTTAAAAAGTTTAAACAAAGGAATTTGATTTTTGAAATGTTTCTAAGATTTTAAAACAAAGTTAAACAAGTTTAGGATAATGGAAATAGATTGTTTTCAAAGAATAAATATGTTAAACAAGTTTTAAATATTTAAATAGATAAGTTTTTTTAAAAAAAAGGGTAGATAAGTAGATTTTCAAAAATGTTTTTTTTATAAAGCTAATTAAAGGATTAAGGTTATTTACTTAATGTAATTAATTTAAATAGAATAAATAATTAAGGATGTAATTAGGGATCATTAGTTTATAATTAATTAATGATGTAATTAAGGGTTGATTAATTAAGATTAATTAATCAAATGATAAGTGATTATAGAATAACTAATTAATTGTAATTAATTAAGGATTAAAGAAATTGATTATAATTAATTAATTAATGAAGTAATTAAAGGTTAATTACTGTATTTGGTTAAGAATAATTAATTTGTAAAATTAATTAAAGTTAATTACTTAAATGTAATTAAAGAATAATTAATCAAGGTGATTAATTAAAGTAGATAATTAGAGAATGATTAATTAATTTATTTGTAATTAATTAATGATTATATAAGTAAGATTTATAATGATGAATTAATTAATTTAATTTAATTTAAATTAATTAGGAATGAAGTAATTAATTTAATTTACTTTAAATTAATTAGAGATGGTATAGATCATTATATATGAATGGATAATAATTGCCTTGAATAGATGATATCTCTGATGTGTGATGTTATGTGATATGATATGTTTGGTTTAAACTGGAATAATGTGGGTATCTATCGATGATGAATTACTGTGTAAAGGTGACACCCTGTATTTAAAGTTTGAATTGTATTTCATTTGAGTAACTTGGGTTAAGATGACATTGGATTTCGAAGAGACCGGGGTCGGATATCAGCGATATCCGAAACCACTTCGATTAGTAATCTATAATTCTTTATAGATTTGATATATGAAATCAATAGGCCGGTTTGGAATAATATGGACCATTTAAACTAAGTTGGATACTTAGATATTATTTTGTGAAATAAGTGTTAACTATATAAGATGTTTACTTATAGCAAAGTACGAGTTACCCGGGGTTAAATAAGTTCCATGAATTGAAATTTCATGTTAGATGAGTTTACTCACGCTGGTTTCCAGCCTGACCCGGGTGTTACTTTGTGGTAATGCTCGGGTCAGACCGAGTATTACAGATTTTCAGGTAAGGACGTTCTGGAGCTCAGGAGGCGAGCTGGATGGCAGGAACGTATGGAGTGTATTCCGCTGTGTATTTGAGAGCTTATTGATAGTAGTCTGGGACAGGTGGATAACTGTCTAGTCTATTTGTAAATGGTTGTAACTCTGATGTATTGAATGTAAATTAACAAATACAGTTTTCTTTGTATAACTGATATTATTATTTGATATTATATTTTATCCGCTGCGAATGTGAGATGTTGCGTTTTCTGTTTTTCTTTCTTCTTTCTATTTCTTTCTTCTATCTCTTTTCTTTTTCTCCTAACTATCTGGAATTTTCGGGTTCGAAAATCCCGGGTCGTTACAGGTAGCTACTAATAATGGGATTTTAGGTAATGTTAGAAATGAGGTTACGAGCTGTAGTCTCTCCGTCATCCAATACGCAGACGACATCATGCTCTTTTCTTCGCTTTTGTCTCGTCATATTATAGCTCTTAAATTTATTTTATATAGTTTCGAGTTACTATCCGATCTAAAAAATAATTTTGATAAAAGTTCAGTTTTAATGTTAAATGACGTTGGTAACGTAGAGAGTCAGGTCACCTTCACTTAAACTGTAACACTATGAACTTTTCCATAGATTACTAAGGGTTCCCAATAAGACCAAACAAGCTTAGACAAGATGACTGGTTAACTATCATTGATAAAATTAGCGAAATGTTATATAGGTGGAACGGTATATTTTTAACGAGGGCGGGGTGGTGGTTCTAATAAACTCTATTTTATCGGCATTACTCATTTACTGGATGTCGTTTTTACTCGTTTCAAAATGGATAATAGATAGAATAGACAAGATTGAGAAGGACTTTTGTGAGCTGGGGATAACACAAGTAGTTTAAAGTGTCTCGCTAGTTGGGATACAGTTTGTAAACCAAAAGACGAAGGAGGGTTGAAGATCATTAATCTTCATAACTTCAACATTTCTCTACTAGGGAAGTGGTTGTCAAAGCTTAATGCTAATAACAATAACTCAATTTGGAAAGAACTAATTTCTGATCGATTTTACGGAGACTCTCATAACTTACACCAATTAACGTCTAGCAACCACAACAGTTTGTCGCACTTTTGGAAATATGTTTTAAAAGGCTTGGATGTGTTTAAATTAGGTATTGGTAACATGGTCCATTCGAGGAATAACATATCCTTTTGGCACGACTGTTGGATTTATGTTATTCACTCTATCACATTTGTAATTTTAAATATGTACTAATTTCAAACGTCTATAGACCTAATTTGAACTTTTCTTGGGAATTCGGCTTTAATCGTGCACTAGAAGAAATTAACTTCTATAGTTTGCTCTTTTATGTGCCAAATTAGAACTTTAAAATATAGACAATAATAACGATGTCAAAATTTGATGTTGGGTTAAGACTAACAACTTTACATCTAACTCATTTTACAAGTTTATAAATTTCTCTAGAATCAAATCCGATCTTTTTAAAATTATATGGAAAACGAATGCATCCTCTGAAGCCAAGTTACTGATAATGTTAGGGGTATGTTCTAGAAATAATTATGTAATTTGTTACATATATCTAACTCGATAACCAATCTTGTTCAAAATAAAAAGGTGTTTTCTTTCTTTATATACTTGATATAATGCGTTATATTAATTAATTAATTTAATTAAAAGTATATTTAATAGAAAATCCATAAATGGTATGTTTTGTGATAATAGTTACAAAGTGTTGTAACCGTGGGTAATTTATCACAATGAAAATAAATTTATCATTTTAAATATTCCTAGGCAAGATGTTTTGAGACTGGATATCGATACATGTGTTGAGACTATAGTACGTAACATTCTCCAAATGTTGGGCGGTGTATTACTCATGGCTGCTAGAGGCACCAAGGCGTTACGTACTGATAGTTATTGAATAACTATGGAATGACTCATTCGATAGTTTTCTACTGGTTAATATAATAAAGGTCAAATAGAAAATAACGACATGAAAAAATTACACATATCTCTTGACTTGAGAAAACTATTGATCTTCAATGTGGAAACTCCACTTTTATTATAGTTAAATCATGGCATGACATTTATCGAACGATTATAGTTGGATCGAATGGAAGCATTGAAAGTAAAACACTATTCAAGAAAAGATTCGTCCCCTCGGTTATATGAGGTTAGTATCATGACCAACTGAAGTCAACTCAGATTCAAAGTCTCTAACCAGAGGATTTCGATTAATAATAGTAATTATTATTAAACCAAGAACTTTATGTTTGAACTATAGAGTTGAATGTGCATGATATTGGAATTTTGACCATAACTAAATTCCATAAGTTCAGAGTGATATAGTTTTGTCGAAGAGAATTGGTGTAAATAAGAGTCACAATCAGGTGATGCTTAATGAAGTAAAATTGGAATTTTACCAAAATCAAGTAAGCGATAAATTTGACTAAAATGTCACACCACCTACTAAGTGACGTGTAAATGTTAAAATTTTCCTACTACTTACCCTTAAGTCCATACCTTTAAACTAATTACATAATTTAAAATTTAACTTATTTTAAAAAAAATTGGTTAAATAATATTTGTTAATTCATTTAATAAAATCATTAAAATATTTCAATTTTAATATGTATACATATCCATACAAACAAAAATGATAAAATTATTTTTTTACTCAGATATAAAGATATATAAACTACATAATAAAAATTATACATAAATATTAATAATAATTTTAATAAGATATTATGCAACTATTTAGCACCTCAGTTGTAAGTTAATGTTGCAAGTTAATATATGGAGACAATATGTGCTTTTTTTCTTCTTGTAAGGCACCTATTTAGGTTAAGAAATTGTAAGGTTTTGATGAGACATATTATCGAAGTATATGAATTTATAGTAGCTATAAAGTACCAATTTTTCAAAAAAAAACAAAATATAAATAAATAATACTTTCAATAGTTCATCTGTTTTACTGAGTATATTGTATGTTACATAACAAAGTTTTGGTTTTGAAATTAAAGTATAAATATTATATTTTACAATATTACCGTGTGCACAGGCACATATTATGTTATAATTTACAATATTAATATTACTGGCGCATGCACATGTTATATGCTATTTTATTCGCAGATGAACGTTGAATTCATACTGGAGGTCATAATCTTATTCGTCGTTTGTCAAATACCTCTATTGTAGCGATCCAAAATTCAGCCTTCGAAAATCGGCACCCGTACTTCACTTGTACTCAAAATGCCGCAGATTCAAACGCCGAATCTAGCTCACCGGAGCTTATAACACCATTAAGTATAAAAACATAGTGGAATAAAAATAGATGATATCATATACAACTCCAATGAATACAATATTCAGTATGATATACAACAATGATATCAATATGATACAACAATATCAGAGATAAATAATGATACAGCGGAAATAACAGAAGTGATAACTCCAGATGATCCGTCAGAGAGGCTGAGTCCAACCACTCTAATATCAAGCTCGAACCATCATCACATGAGACAAAGGTAAGCAATGTCAGTCGTGATCTCCAAAACTGAACTAGCTCCAATGTCAACTGAACCTGATTATCTGAAAAAGAAACCCAACTCTAGACTGCTCGTGTGGAAAATTGTGAGCACCCAGAGTTTAGGAAAGGAACAATAAACTCCGAGTCAGTCGTAGGACTGGTGTAAGCAACAAAAACAGTTTTTTATCTTTAAAACAACAACAACAAGGACGTAGAAAAATATCTGCAATGCTTTTGGAAAATGAAACTACCATAAGACCTCCCGCCACACATACAATGCAAACGCAGAATTGGAGGAGATTTCTTCTTATGATAGTCAAACATGCTTACTACGCAAAATCATTGGATTATTATTATTAGTGCATAGTGCAGAAAAAACATTTTCGAAAGTATAATATTAATCTTAGCCAGCATAGGTACCATTATACTATGCCTACTATAGCTGCTATGTTAAATAGCAGGTTCTACAACTAATACCGTACAAGGTTCGTATTGGAAGATGGATTTCCAACAAATGGTCAGGCTAAGGAACTTCCTATGCCACGTAGGAACGCCTCTGGCGGTACGCTCCGAGAGACAACCCGCTCTCTGCCAACACAAGGCCGAGTTAACCCTGTAACTAGGTAACTCACGAATATGCCACCTCCCGGTCCTTTGGGACCTTTATCCGAAGGCCCTCGATCATAAAGCAACAACCACAAAGAAATGAGATTGGAGCAACCACATAGGTTAAATATCAGAGCTCCATATCTAATACCACCCTTTTCCAGAAGGAAATGACATGCCCTAAAGGGCGCGACCCTCATAACCTTGCTGCATCATTCCTGTTTCGACCATTTCCGGTCTATGAGGTTCGATGAGGTCTCGTTCACAAAGCTACGCTTTTTCACAAAGCCGTGCTTTGATCAACAAGTGATTAATAAATAATCATCACACAGCAACACTCAGCATGCCACATTACCAAATTGGGAGTATATCGTTGATAACCTTCAACTACATAACCTCTGAGCTCGTACGTCTCAGAGAAGGGTGTTAAGCTAAGAGAATAAATTCTCCGCCACCAACAGAAGTGTATTTGAAAGAAATCAGTTTTATATCTCAAAGTGTAATGTCAGACATGTAACCATACAAGTCCATTCCGGGTTCGAACAGAACCGAAGGCACTTCCAAAGATGCCCTTGCAATCCGGGTATTCACAATCCCGATCGAATTTCCCATCACTTAGGAAATCTCTATACCGGCGCGACTCAATGCAGAGACAATCGATAGGTCATCCTATCGTTCTCGCAAATACCCGGTCTTCAACACCGGTCTTCAAATGCGATCCATATACGACGTATCATTATTCGGAAAGGGTTATGTGACCCAAAGGTCCTCTCCCGGCTAAACCGAATAATGAGCGCGATATTAAAAACATATGGATATTGGGATTTCAGTTAAGTCACAACTTATTACCCAAAACTTTCTTTCAAATGGTTTAAACACATTACCATTTTAATCTTTAAACAAAAAGATTCATTTTAACAACCTTCAACGGTTTAAACAATTTCCACACTTTAATCTTTTTAAACAAAAGATTCATTCACAGATTTTCCAAATTAATTTCCATTTCAATTAGATTAACTAGTTAAATCTTTAAAACAAAGATTTAATTGATAGCTTTCAAAACACATTTCTAAAGATTTATTCGTAATTTGGAAAACCATCTTCAATTCAAATTTGAAATTCTTTTAATTCAAATTGGAAATCCATTTCTTATATAAGAGCTTTTATCAGTTGAAAACAATTAGTTTTCCAAATCATTGAATTCAAATCTAAATCAAATTATTAAAATATCAAGTTTTATTAAGTTATTTAAAATAACTTTTACATTCAAAACTCATTTGCAAAGCTCTTAATTTTCAATTTCCAAAACTATTTGGATTCAAGAATTCTATCTTTAAAATTGTCAAAAATCTACAACTTAACTGATTTCCACATGAAATCCATATTTGTGTGTGTATGGTGTAGTCTAGGGGTTTTACACAGTAGTGCAACATCATTCAATCATCTACCATAACGCTTATCGTTCATTTATAAATCACAGATAATAATTTACATTCATCCCAGATAAATAACTACAGTGCAGATCACACAAATCAGAATATATCACAAAGCATCACAGATCAGAGGTGTCAAATAATTCAATCATTCAGTCGAATCCAACATTCACAAGTGAATTTATTAATCAACTGATTAATTTAAATAAGATTTATCAATTGTTAATCCGGGTTAATTATCATAAGTTGATTAATAATTATTTGAAATAAATCTTCCTTTCAAATTTATTAGTTAACCTGTAATTATTAACTAATCATTTTAAATCAATGAATCAATTAATCTTAAATTATTCAATTAATCTTAATTAATTGCCATTATGAATTAATTCTTTAATTATTCACAAATAATTATACTCAGATTTAAAATCATCACTTAATTAATTACATTCAGTAATTATCTATTAATTACTTCTCTAAGTAATTATACTTTTCAAAATTTTCAAATAATTATTCTGAATTAATTAACTTAAGAAATTAACTTGAACAAATTCAATTAACTCAATTAATTACACTGAATAATTAATTTCTTAATTACATTCGTTTAGTAATTTTTCTTAAGCAATTCCATAATTAATTATTAAATAATCCTTATTTAAATGATCTTCATTAACTATTAACAATTCTTTAATTACTTTTCTTAAGTAATTAACTTGGATTAATTACAAATTAATTTATCTTTAACAATCCATTAATTAATCTCTAATTATTCAATTTATTAAGTGTTAACTGTAACTTAATTAACCCTTAATTATTTGATTAATTAATTACTAATCATTAATTAATATTCTATACTTATCTAATTAATGATTCTAATTACTAATTAATTATTCCTTAATTAATTTACTTAATAATTTAAGTTATTCCAAATCATCAAATCTTAATTAACTTCAAGATAAAACATTTTTTTTCTTATAAATGACTTAAATATCATTCACAAATGCATTTGAAAAACATTTTTACTTTTGAGCTTACTTTTAAATTCAAATCATTTTATAAAATATACATAAACATTTTAAAGTTGTTTAAATACTTTAAATTTTATAAAACTTTATTTATTTCAAAATAGAATTCAAAAGTTAATTTGAATTCCATGTTCCAAATTCTGATTCTAGACTTATACTAAAATCTCTTTTAAATTCAAATCCTGTTTAAAATTAAACAGACAGGTTCCACAAAAACCTGTAACAAATCAAAACTGACCCGAGGCCAGACAAAAATGTTTTGAGTAAATGACTCGATTTACTCGAGTTCGACGCAAGGACTTCCCCATCACTTCCAGGCAAATATACCCAGGCTGATACCCCTAATCTCGTGCACGTGCACATCGCCGCTGGCGATGTTCCAGCACCGCCACTTCGTCGAGCACGTCAACACTCCTTCCCAGATCCAACTCCAACCATCAGAACCCCATCACCACCTCGAGATCGAAATTCGAGTCTTATACCCAAACCTAGAAACGTGACCAGGTTTCTCCATCATCCTGGAAACGCGGCTCGCTCATGAAACGTCGACCACCGGGAAGTTTCAAACTCCGGCTACCAACTCTCCAACATCCCCTCTACCACCTCCCAACGTCACGGCGAACTCGATCGAGCGAGGACGATGAATAGAACGAAAATCTCGGTCTCACTAGAATTAGGTTTAGAAAATTCAAACCATCGCCGCTACCGCTATGACGAATTGGAGCAGCTCCAGTTATTTTTCCCATCACTTACGTAGGCTCGTCCACCTCCACTAGAAACTCCGACGCCCCCAGTTCATTGTATCGTCGGCAATTGGTTAAAATACCAATTTTGATCATCTCCGATCTGCTCTTCACCCACGATATTAAAAATCACAAAACTTGCCTCAAAAATCTCAGTTTTTAGTGAGGATTCAAATTATGTAACTGAATTAATATTTCGTGATACTCGAAATTTCCAAACTTTAAAGATTTCACTGTAAAAATTCGATTTTTCATTCTCTATGCATTGATACTTCATGAAACGATTTTTAAACTATAATTCATACTTAAACACAGCTATTTTGTTTTAAAACCAAAGCCTGATACTAATTAGAAAATAAGAAATTGAATTTTCTTGTTTAACACTACCCTGTAAGCTAAACAGAGAAGAAGATATACACTGATACATATATACACATATACACACAGATGTAACTGGCAACAGATTTATATTTTTAATAAAAAATGATGCTACTCACCTTGAACATCTTGTTTTCCAGAAAATTTGAAATTTGAAGGTTTAAGATTTTTGAATTTGAAAGTCGAAATCTTGGTTGAACTGTTAGCTGGAAGCCTTCTCCTTCTTGATCTCAGTTTTTCTTTGATTGCTCAATGTTTCAAGTGGATGTTTGTTTGATTAATAAGTGACAACACTTCTGATTTTCTTAGTTTATAATGGTGACCGAAGACTGGAACGAGAAGTTGATATAAATAAAAGAGGTTTACAGGGATGTAAAGATTTGTACAGGGTATTGATTTATTTTGTACAAACTATATATTTTTTTCTTGTTTGTACAAGGGTTAGCAGGGATTTTTTTCCTAGCAAATGGAGGTTGAGGTGATATGGGAATGGCTTGCATTAATTGACTTTGTACCATATCTCATTTATAAAATTTTCTTTCCTTTTATTCGGTTGCAACAATATGTTAGAGATACTGGCTCCTTTTATTTACATATATTTTTCTTGTTTCAAGGTTGATGAGTTTGTTTAAGTCTTTGAGATGTTATTACTTCAGTTCTTCTTAGCCAAAAATGAACGAAATTGAGACAAAGTTGATATATAAATGAATTTACAGAAAATAGGTATTTATATGCTATAGATATTGCATTAATTACTTTTGTCTTGTGTTGCAACTTAATTCATACTTATGTATTTATTTTGTTCAACTTATTTTTATATGTTCACTTGTTTCATACTTGAATGTATTTGCTTTCTTTCTTAAGTTATATCGCAAATGAATTTCTAACCCAAATAGTTATTGTCTACATATATTTTTATTTTTATTATCTTATGAATATACTTTGTTTGCATCATTACTTGAATATATTCTATATTTTTTTCTTTTATTATTTTTGACTGTGTATTTCTATATTTTAATATGTTGTGATAATTTATTTAATGTATTTACTTTATATTTTTATATCTTAAACCATTTACGTAAAATTTATTTTAATTCGAGGAAACTCGCAACACTTTATCAATTTATTTCACAAATTTTATTCAAAAACTAACTAAATTATCAATTTAAATTTATATAAAATTCGGAGTCGTTACAGACTTCCCCCTTAAAAGAATTTCGTCCTCGAAATTGCCAACTCGTTTCATGAATTATACACACACACAGAATAGATTAATAACAACTCAAACTATACTAATGAACACATGGATTCTTAAAGGTAACTCATAATATATCCCACATTAAGCATCACTTATAATATTCATACATAGGTTATAATCATACATTACCCTATTAACGTTCAACATTCACTACATGCTAAGTCCAAAACGCATCCGTAAGCACATCCTATCCAAAAGAAGTCTATCCAGCCAACTACAGATCATCACTATCAGAGCTCTCTCTCTTAGGTCCTGATAGCACCCTAACCTCCGAACCATCGTCCGTCTCAGAAACATCGTCTGGATCAGACTCTACCGGAATATATCCTATACCCTCCTGATCTTCAACTCCATCATCCAAATCCCAAATGACTGCATCGTCATTTTCCGATTCCACCTGCTCTTCATCCTCAAATTCTTCTTCATCCTCGAACTCTTCTTCCTCTTCAAACTCCTCTTCTTCTTCAAACTCCTCTTCGGGTTCTTCTTCCTCGTCCTCGGGCTCTACAACTACTTCCTCTTTGGGTTCTTCTACCCGGGGTTGTGGCTGCACCACAGGCTCCTCTAGTATCTCCTCCTGTACTGATGACTCTCCCAAATCATCCTGAACCTTACTCGACGAACCATAGTCATCGGCTCTTCGGGCTTTGAAAATTGCACCACCCCTATTTATGCTACGGGTTCTCTACAATTAAAATCAAAATCAAAATATAAGATCCTAAGGTCTTAGAATTCTTATAGGTCAATTATTCTAGATTTCAAAATTTTCAGTTTTAAAACCAAAGTATATTTGTCAACCATAGCAACCAGAACAAACAAAGCAACCAATACATCCAAAAAGACAATTCTGACCGGTTTGGTGTTTATGTCCCATATTAATATATCGAATTTTCTTCCTGGATCTACCAGGAACTATCGAAGAATTAAGGAAAGATGACAAACAAAAGAGACTGATAGAGAAAATTTGTTTCCACTGTTGCAGGGTATTGACAATTAATAGTCGTATTTCCCTGTCCCCTATCTCATCCTCTTCTTACATTCATACTAACTATCAGTGGATAGCAAGAGAATTTACTGAGGCTTACGGACGGATATCTGAAGGATACTCATTCTAGGGTATACTTCACCCTATCTCTAATGAGCTACTTAATGTGTTATACTCCTGAGCTAAAGTTTTAACCCTCAGCTCTGATACCAAATTGTAGCGATCCAAAATTCAGCCTTCGAAAATGGGCACCCGTACTTCACTTGTACTCAAAATGCCGCAGATTCAAACGCCGAATCTGGCTCACTAGAGCTTATAACACCATTAAGTATAACAACACGGCGGAATACAAATAGATGATATCATATACAACTCCAATGAATACAATATCCAGTATGATATGCAACAATGATATCAATATGATACAACAATATCAGAGATAAATAATGATACAGCGGAAATAACAGAAGTGATAACTCCAGATGATCCGTCAGAGAGGCTGAGTCCAACCACTCTTATATCAAGCTTGAACCATCATCACATGAGACAAAGGTAAGCAATGTCAATCGTGATCTCCAAAACTGAACTAGCTCCAATGTCAACTGAACCTGATTATCTGAAAAAGAAACCCAACTCTAGACTGCTCGTGTGGAAAATTATGAGCACCCAGAGTTTAGGAAAGGAACAATAAACTCCGAGTCAGTTGTGGGACTAGTGTGAGCAACAAAAACAATTTTTTATCTTTAAAACAACAACAACAAGGAAGTAGAAAAATATCCGCAATGCTTTTGGAAAATGAAACTACCATAAGACCTCCCGCCACACACACAATGCAAACGCAGAATTGGAGGAGATTTCTTCTTATGATAGTCAAACATGCTTACTATGCAAAATCATTGGATTATTATTATTAGTGCATAGTGCAGAAAAACATTTTCGAAAGTATAATATTAATCTTAGCCAGCATAGGTACCATTATACTATGCCTACTATAGCTGCTATGTTAAATAGTTGGTTCTACAACTAATACCGTACAAGGTTCGTATTGGAAGATGGATTTCCAACAAATGGTCAGGCTAAGGAACTTCATATGCCATGTAGGAACGCCTCTGGCGGGACGCTCCGAGAGACAACCTACTCTCTGCCAACACAAGGCCGGGTTACCCTTGTAACTAGGTAACTCACGAATATTCCACCTCCCGGTCCTTTGGGATCGTTATCCGAGGGCCCTCGATCATAAAGCAACAACCACAAAGAAATGAGATTGGAGCAACAACATAGGTTAAATATCAGAGCTCCATATCTGATACCACCCTTTTCCAGAAGGAAATGACATACCCTAAAGGGCGCGACCCTCATAACCTTGCCGCATCATTCCTGTTTCGACCATTTCCGGTCTGTGAGGTTCGATGAGGTCTCGTTCACAAAGCTACGCTTTTTCACAAAGCTGTGCTTTGATCAACAAGTGATCAATAAATAATCATCACACAGCAACACTCAGCATGCCATATTGCCAAATTGGGAGTATATCGCTGATAACCTTCAACTACATAACCTCTGAGCTCGTACGTCTTAGAGAAGGGTGTTAAGCTAAGAGAATAAATTCTCCGCCACCAACAGAAATGCATTTGAAAGAAATCAGCTTTATATCTCAAAGTGTAATGTCAGACATGTAACCATACAAGTCCGTTCCGGGTTCGAACAGAACCGAAGGCACTTCCAAAGAAGCCCTTGCAATCCGGGTATTCACAATCCCGATCGAATTTCCCATCACTTAGGAAATCTCTATACCGGCGCGACTCAATGCAGAGACAATCGATAGGTCATCCTATCGTTCTCGCAAATACCCGGTCTTCAACACCGGTCTTCAAATGCGATCCATATACGACATATCATTATTCGGAAAGGGTTATGTGACCCAAAGGTCCTCTCCCGGCTAAACCGAATAATGAGCGCGATATTAAAAACATATGGATATTGGGATTTCAGTTAAGTCACAACTTATTACCCAAAACTTTCTTTCAAATGGTTTAAACACATTACCATTTTAATCTTTAAACAAAAAGATTCATTTTAACAACCTTTAACGGTTTAAACAATTTCCACACTTTAATCTTTTTAAACAAAAGATTCATTCACAGATTTTCCAAATTAATTTCCATTTCAATTGGATTAACTAGTTAAATCTTTAAAACAAAGATTTAATTGATAGCTTTCAAAACACATTTCTAAAGATTTATTCGTAATTTGGAAAACCATCTTCAATTCAAATTTGAAATTCTTTTAATTCAAATTGGAAATCCATTTCTTATATAAGAGCTTTTATCAGTTGAAAACAATTAGTTTTCCAAATCATTGAATTCAATTTCAAATATTGAATTCAAATCTAAATCAAATTATTAAAATATCAAGTTTTATTAAGTTATTTAAAATAACTTTTACATTCAAAAATCATTTGCAAAACTCTTAATTTTCAATTTCCAAATCTAATTGGATTCAAGAATTCAATCTTTAAAATTGTCAAAAATCTGCAACTTAACTGATTTCCACATGAAATCCATATTTGTGTGTGTATGGTGTAGTCTAAGGGTTTTACACAGTAGTGCAACATCATTCAATCATCATCGATCAGTATACAGAAATATAGTTTATAAGCGGTATACCATAACGCTTATCGTTCATTTACAGATCACAGATATATAAATCACAGATAATAATTTACATTCATCCCAGATAAATAACTACAGTGCAGATCACACAAATCAGAATATATCACAAAGCATCACAGATCAGAGGTGTCAAATGATTCAATCATTCGGTCGAATCCAACATTCACAAGTGAATTTATTAATCAACTGATTAACTTAAATAAGATGTATCAATTGTTAATCCGGGTTAATTATCATAAGTTGATTACAAATTATTTGAAATAAATCTTCCTTTAAAATTTATTGGTTAACATGTAATTATTAACTAATCATTTTAAATCAATGAATCAATTAATCTTAAATTATTAAATTAATATTAATTAATTGCTATTATCAATTAATTCTTTAATTATTTACAAATAATTATACTCAGATTTAAAATCATCACTTAATTAATTACATTCAGTAATTATCTATTAATTACTTCTCTAAGTAATTATACTGTTCAAAATTGTCAAATAATTATTCTGAATTAATTAACTTAAGAAATTAACTTGAACAAATTCAATTAACTCAATTAATTACACTGAATAATTAATTTCTTAATTACTGTCGTTTAGTAATTTTGCTTAAGCAATTCCACAATAATTATTAAATAATCCTTATTTAAATGATCTTCATTAACTATTAACAATTCTTTAATTACTTTTCTTAAGTAATTAACTTAGATTAATTTCAAATTAATTTATCTTTAACAATCCATTAATTAATCTCTAATTATTCAATTTATTAAGTGTTAACTGTAACTTAATTAACCCTTAATTATTTGATTAATTAATTACTAATCATTAATTAATATTCTATACTTATTTAATTAATGATTCTAATTACTAATTAATTATTCCTTAATTAATTTACTTAATAATTTAAGTTATTCCAAATCATCAAATCTTAATTAACTTCAAGATAAAACATTTTTTTTCTTATAAATGACTTAAATATCATTCACAAATGCATTTGAAAAACATTTTTACTTTTGAGCTTACTTTTAAATTCAAATCATTTTATAAAATATACTTGAACATTTTAAAGTTGTTTAAATACTTTAAATTTTATAAAACTTTATTTATTTCAAACTAGAATTCAAAAGTTAATTTGAATTCCATCTTCCAAATTCTGATTCTAAACTTATACTAAAATCTCTTTTAAATTCAAATCCTGTTTAAAATTAAACAGACAGGTTCCACAAAAACCTGTAACAAATCAAAACTGACCCGAGGCCAGACGAAAATGCTTCGAGTAAATGACTCGATTTACTCGAGTTCGACGCAAGGACTTCCCCATCACTTCCAGGCAAATATACCCAGGCTGATACCCCCAATCTCGTGCACGTGCACATCGCCGCTGGCGATGTTCCGGCACCGCCACTTCGCTGAGCACATCAACACTCCTTCCTAGATCCAACTCCAACCATCAGAACCCCATCACCACCCCAGATCGAAATTCGAGTCTTATACCCAAACCTGGAAACGTGACCAGGTTTCGCCATCATCTTGGAAACGTGGCTCGCTTACGAAACGTCGACCACCGGGAAGTTTCAAACTCCGGCTACCAACTCTCCAACATCCCCTCTACCACCTCCCAGCGTCACGACGAACTTGATCGAGCGAGGACGATGAATAGAACGAAAATCTCGGTCTCACTAGAATTAGGTTTAGAAATTTCAAACCATCGCCGCTACCGCTACGACGAACTGGAGCAGCTCCAGTTATTTTTCCCATCACTTACGTAGGCTCGTCCACCTCCGCTAGAAACTCCGATGCCCCCAGTTCATTGTATCGCCGACAATTGGTTAAAATACCAATTTTGATCATCTCCGATCTGCTCTTCACCCACGATATTAAAAATCACAAAACTTGCCTCAAAAATCTCAGTTTTTAGTGAGGATTCAAATTATGTAACTGAATTAATATTTCGTGATACTCGAAATTTCCAAACTTTAAAGATTTCACTGTAAAATTCGATTTTTCATTCTCTATGCATTGATACTTCATGAAACGATTTTTAAACTATAATTCATACTTAAACACAGCTATTTTGTTTTAAAACCAAATCCTGATACTAATTAGAAAATAAGAAATTGAATTTTCTTGTTTAATACTACCGTGTAAGCTAAACAAAGAAGAAGATATACACTGATACATATATACACATATACACACAGATGTAACTGGCAACAGATTTATATTTTTAATAAAAAATGATGCTACTCACCTTGAACATCTTGTTTTCCAAAAAAATTGAAGTTTGAAGGTTTAATATTTTTGAATTTGAAAGTCGAAATCTTGGTTGAACTGTTAGTTGGAAGCCTTATCCTTCTTGATCTCAGTTTTTCTTTGATTGCTCAACGTTTCAAGTGGATGTTTGTTTGATTAATAAGTGACAACACTTCTGATTTTCTTAGTTTATAATGGTGATTGAAGACTGGAACGAGAAGTTGATATAAATAAAAGAGGTTTACAGGGATGTAAAGATTTGTACAGGGTATTGATTTATTTTGTACAAACTGTATTTTTTTTTCTTGTTTGTACAAGGGTTAGCAGGGATTTTTTTCCTAGCAAATGGAGGTTGAGGTGATATGGGAATGGCTTGCATTAATTGACTTTGTACCATATCTCATTTATAAAAATTTCTTTCCTTTTATTCGGCTGCAACAATATGTTAGAGATAGTGGCTCCTTTTATTCACGTATATTTTTCTTGTTTCCAGGTTGATGAGTTTGTTTAAGTCTTTGAGATGTTGTTACTTCAGTTCTTCTTAGTCAAAAATGAACGAAATTGAGGCAAAGTTGATATATAAATGAATTTACAGAAAATAGGTATTTGTATGCTAAAGATATTGCATTAATTACTTTTGTCTTGTGTTGCAACTTAATTCATACTTATGTATTTATTTTGTTCAACTTATTTTTATATGTTCACTTGTTTCATACTTGAATGTATTTGCTTTCTTTCTTAAGTAATATCGCAAATGAATTTCTAACCCAAATAGTTATTGTCTACATATATTTTTATTTTTATTATCTTATGAACATACTTTGTTTGCATCATTACTTGAATATATTCTATATTTTTTTCTTTTATTATTTTTGAATGTGTATTTCTATATTTTAATATGTTGTGATAATTTATTTAATGTATTTACTTTATATTTTTATATCTTAAACCATTTACTTAAAATTTATGTTAATTCGGGGAAACTCGCAACACTTTATCAATTTATTTCATAAATTTTATTCAAAAACTCAATAAATTATCAATTAAAATTTATATAAAATTCGGGGTCGTTACAGACTTCCCCCCTTAAAAGAATTTCGTCCTCGAAATTGCCAACTCGTTTCATGAATTATACACACACATAGAATAGATTAATAACAACTCAAACTATACTAATGAACACATGGATTCTTAAAGGTAACTCATAATATATCCCACATTAAGCATTACTTATAATATTCATACATAGGTTATAATCATGCATTACCTTATTAACGTTCAACATTCACTACATGCTAAGTCCAAAACGCATCCGTAAGCACATCCTATCCAAAAGAAGTCTATCCAGCCAACTACAGATCATCACTATCAGAGCTCTCTCTCAGGTCCTGATAGCACCCTAACCTCCGCCTCATCGTCCGTCTCAGAAACATCCTCTGGATCAGACTCTACCGGAATATATCCTATACCCTCCTGATCTTCAACTCCATCATCCAAGTCCCAAATGACTGCATCATCATTTTCCGATTCCACCTGCTCTTCATCCTCAAATTCTTCTTCATCCTCGAACTCTTCTTCCTCTTCAAACTTCTCTTCGGGTTCTTCTTCCTCCTCCTCGAGCTCTACAACTACTTCCTCTTTAGGTTCTTCTACCTGGGGTTGTGGCTGCACCACAGGCTCCTCTGGTATCTCCTCCTGTACTGATGACTCTCCCAAATCATCCTGAACCCTACTCGACGAACCATAGTCATCGGCGCTTCGGGCTTTGAAAATTGCACCACCCCTATTTATGCTATGGGTTCTCTACAATTAAAATCAAAATCAAAATATAAGATCCTAAGGTCTTAGAATTTTTATAGGTCAATTATTCTAGATTTCAAAATTTTCAGTTTTAAAACCAAAGTATATTTGTCAACCATAGCAACCAGAACAAACAAAGCAACCAATACATCCAAAAAGACAATTCTGACCGGTTTGGAGTTTATGTCCCATATTAATATATCGAATTTTCTTCCTAGATCTACCAGGAACTATCGAAGAATTAAGAAAAGATGACAAACAAAAGAGACTGATAGAGAAAATTTGTTTCCACTGTTGCAGGGTATTGACCATTAATAGTCGTATTTCCCTGTCCCCTATCTCATCCTCTTCTTACACTCATACTCACTATCAGTGGATAGCAAGAGAATTTACTGAGGCTTACGGACGGATATCTGAAGGATACTCATTCTAGGGTATACTTCACCCTATCTCTAATGAGCTACTTAATGTGTTATACTCCTGAGCTAAAGTTTTAACCCTCAGCTCTGATACCAAATTGTAGCGATCCAAAATTCAGCCTTCGAAAATCGGCACCCGTACTTCACTTGTACTCAAAATGCCGCAGATTCAAACGCCGAATCTGGCTCACCGGAGCTTATAACACCATTAAGTATAACAACACAGCGGAATAAAAATAGATGATATCATATACAACTCCAATGAATACAATATCCAGTATGATATACAACAATGATATCAATATGATACAACAATATCAGAGATAAATAATGATACAGCGGAAATAACAGAAGTGATAACTCCATATGATCCGTCAGAGAGGCTGAGTCCAACCACTCTAATATCAAGTTCGAACCATCATCACATGAGACAAAGGTAAGCAATGTCAATCGTGATCTCCAAAACTGAACTAGCTCCAATGTCAACTGAACCTGATTATCTGAAAAAGAAACCCAACTCTAGACTGCTCGTGTGGAAAATTATGAGCACCCAGAGTTTAGGAAAGGAACAATAAACTCCGAGTCAGTTGTGGGACTAGTGTGAGCAACAAAAACAATTTTTTATCTTTAAAACAACAACAACAAGGAAGTAGAAAAATATCCGCAATGCTTTTGGAAAATGAAACTACCATAAGACCTCCCGCCACACACACAATGCAAACGCAGAATTGGAGGAGATTTCTTCTTATGATAGTCAAACATGCTTACTACGCAAAATCATTGGATTATTATTATTAGTGCATAGTGCAGAAAAACATTTTCAAAAGTATAATAGTAATCTTAGGCAGCATAGGTACCATTATACTATGCCTACTATAGCTGTTATGTTAAATAACAGGTTCTATAACTAATACCGTACAAGGTTCGTATTGGAAGATGGATTTCCAACAAATGGTCAGGCTAAGGAACTTCCTATGCCATGTAGGAACGTCTCTGGCGGGACGCTCCGAGAGACAACCTGCTCTCTGCCAACACAAGGCCGGGTTACCCCTGTAACTAGGTAACTCACGAATATGCCACCTCCCAGTCCTTTGGGACCTTTATCCGAGGGCCCTCGATCATAAAGCAACAACCACAAAGAAATGAGATTGGAGCAACCACATAGGTTAAATATCAGAGCTCCATATCTGATACCACCCTTTTCCAGAAGGAAATGACATACCCTAAAGGGCGCGACCCTCATAACCTTGCCGCATCATTCCTGTTTTGACCATTTTCGGTCTGTGAGGTTCGATGAGGTCTCGTTCACAAAGCAACGCTTTTTCACAAAGCCGTGCTTTGATCAACAAGTGATCAATAAATAATCATCACACAGCAACACTCAGCATGCCACATTACCAAATTGGGAGTATATCGCTGATAACGTTCAACTACATAACCTCTGAGCTCGTACGTCTCAGAGAAGGGTGTTAAGCTAAGAGAATAAATTCTCCGCCACCAACAGAAATGTATTTGAAAGAAATCAGTTTTATATCTCAAAGTGTAATGTCAGACATGTAACCATACAAGTCCGTTCCGGGTTCGAACAGAACCGAAGGCACTTCCAAAGAAGCCCTTGCAATCCGAGTATTCACAATCCCGATCGAATTACCCATCACTTAGGAAATCTCTATACCGGTGCGACTCAGTGCAGAGACAATCGATAGGTCATCCTATCGTTCTCGCAAATACCCGGTCTTCAACACCGGTCTTCAAATGCGATCCATATACGACGTATCATTATTCAGAAAGGGTTATGTGACCCAAAGGTCCTCTCCCGGCTAAACCGAATAATGAGCGCGATATTAAAAACATATGGATATTGGGATTTCAGTTAAGTCACAACTTATTACCCAAAACTTTCTTTCAAATAGTTTAAACACATTACCATTTTAATCTTTAAACAAAAAGATTCATTTTAACAACCTTCAACGGTTTAAACAATTTCCACACTTTAATCTTTTTAAACAAAAGATTCATTCACAGATTTTCCAAATTAATTTCCATTTCAATTGGATTAACTAGTTAAATCTTTAAAACAAAGATTTAATTCATAGCTTTCAAAACACATTTCTAAAGATTTATTCGTAATTTGGAAAACCATCTTCAATTCAAATTTGAAATTCTTTTAATTCAAATCGGAAATCCATTTCTTATATAAGAGCTTTTATCAGTTGAAAACAATTAGTTTTCCCACTACAAGAAATCCTGTTATTAGTTGCATTAATTGGTTGCATTTTAATCTAAGTGCAACTACTGTTTATTTAGGGGAACAAAAATAAATAACCCAACGCCACTAATGATTCCCGCCGATAATTTGGTAAAATTTTGGCCAATCTTTTTCTTGGCCGCCCTTGTCTTTCTTTCTTTCACATGAATATTTTCCCATGAGTGTAAAACTCCTTCTCAAATAAGTTTGCTCCAACCTCTTTATCTTCAGATCTACCTCTACAAAAAAATCAGAATTTTTTTTGGTTAATTTGCTTCATTCAGATTTGATCTGAGACTTGCCTCGTCTCCTTGAACTCGCTGATTCACAAGCTCACGCAATTCCTAAACTGGTGTTGTGAATCTCGCTTCAAGTTTGTAATAGTTATCATCGACTCATGAAACCTACTATCGACATTCTAGGCTTCAGTTTTTCTCTCCCGTGTTTGAGCTTTTGTCGGGATGCTGATGCCATGTCTTCTTGGTGCTTGCTTGTCTTGGATCTGGAGTTTGCCTTGGTTCAAACTCCGCTACCTGAAGAGTCGGGGCATTGAAGTTGAAGCCGTCTGGTAACTTAGTGCTATACAATAAAATGTCAAAGAAGCATTTGATTTATCCTGATATATTCAAAAAATGCAAAAAAAAGTTCATTCAGGTATTCGGTCTAAGTTTCAATGATATTTTAATTATGATGGACAAGTCTCTAGTTTAGTTTATTTCATTTCCACTACATATTGTTTATGATAAAATACGAGTCTAGTTGTTAGACAAGAGACATTTTTTTTAAGTGGATAGCTTAGCTGCAAAGTTTAAGAGTATAATTTTTTATACTATTATTCATATAATATAATTGTTATAGAAGGATACTTTGGATCAGGGTATTGAGTAATGCAAGGATCAAGGGTTAATTGTTTCGAAAATTTACAGTTTGCATCTTTAATTTTATCATGTTGTTGCAGTGTTATTGGATGTAATATGTATTAAAATATGAAGGTACTACCAACTTACACATGATCACTTTTCCATTCCACCGACTAGAATTAGATATTATGAAATTTTGCAAAAAAAAATCATAAATTCAGGTTGTTGTTCATGGTAAGCGTTATGCTAAAGAGTAAAGAAAATTGCGAGATTTATGATGTTTTCTATGTCAAAATACGTAGAAGACATGGTAATTATAGAATTTCAATGACAACGGTTAATTCATTAGTACGATTAGTTCATATTTTCTCATAAGTTTAGAGATTAGAGTTTGGTTTATCTGTGTTTAGCTTATATGGGTTTTGGAAACAAAAGACGAGTTCTAAATCAAGATGTTGTAATGTCCGACAGGTTTGTAGTGCATATATCGAACAATCGACCGTTAGACTCTACAGCACCATTTCTATGTGCTTGAATCACTATATTTTCTCCGATGAAAAAACAAAACACGCTAGAAACACCAGGCAAGAAGCTTGGTATTTTTGGGTTTGGAGGACTTGGACATGTGGCCGTTAAGTTTGATAAAGCTTTTGGACTTCATGTCACGGTTATTAGCATGTCACCCTCCAAAGAAGGGAAGCCCGAGAGCATTAGGTGTTGATGATTTCCTTGTCAGTTCCAATTCTCAACATATGAAGGTAGTTCCTAATACTATGTTTTGGGTTTTACCCAATTATTTTTAGTATTAGTGGCTAAACATTCAGATTGTAATACACTAGTGACCAAAGAAAAGAGAGAGAAAAGTAATATATGAAAAAAATCACACTGCTAACAAAAAATAGGTAATGGTGAAAATGAGCTTCATAAAGTTGGTGAAAAACATTATATATAATAATACTCTTTTGTTAGCTGTATGAATATGCATGAAATTTTTTCCAGAGCTGATAAAACTAAATTTTGTATTGGCTTTAACATAGATGAATTCGACATTAAGAAGAACATAGGTGAGTTGTATGTGTTGTATGCGTTGTATTGTCTCCAAGTATCATAATGATCTTTGTATCCGTTTATGGAAAAGAAAATGCTCATATCAGAATTGCCAAAGCAAAATCCAAAAAGCGTAAATTTATGAAGGGAATAAAATATTCGCAAAACTCCCTAGCAGTTAGGGAAGAATGTTTACAAGCACGTAAAGCTGCAAAGTCTTTCCGTTCTGAATTTCTATATACGATTGTATATATGACAGCACCCAAAGTTGAGTCTAAAGTTGGAATTTGTTCAGTGGTAAGTTATTGAATTTCCATATTAATCTTCTTTATATTAAGTGTTTTCACCATAAGGACAACTTGATTAAACTCTGATGGCTTGCCATTGATTACTTTATGTACGGGCTATGAGTTCGATTACAAATAATATTGGATCCTTTATAAAATTATAACCCACTTAATCATTATGGGTCGGTTTATAAATTTATTTATGATAAATCAGCCTTTTATATGGACTGCATATAGAATAAACTTTTCATTAAAATGAACTAGATTGTTAGGTTCATTTTTGTGACATATAACTACAACACCAACGACTCTCACATTTTATCACCTTAGACTCTTTTATTGTTACCAACAACTTAGGAACTTGATTCAGTAATAATTTATTACGTACAAATTCATTATTGCTACAAGCCAGGTGAGGTTTTCATCATTGGCTGTACTTTAATGCTTTTTTGAAATTATAATTACAACCCAAACAGTTATTTACATTTGACATTATTCCCATTTTGAATCACAAACAGTTATGTCTAGGGAAGGCTGCCTTAAGAAAATTTGAATTTACAGTCTCAAACATTTCATTATCAACTAATGCTTTGACCGAAATTATACGATATAGATATTCTCTAAAATAGTTATGTCCATGGTCAAATACAGCAAGCATCTAACATGTTTTACATGTTTCTTGAAGTCTTTCTTAATGTAGATTTTCAAGCTGAAGTAGCATTAGGTTTGCATGGCTGAATAAGTTATAAGTTTTGTTAATGTGTAAAAATTTCAGCTATTCTCACATTATAGACTGATATTTTATATCATTTGGTATTATGGTGGTTCAGGCTTTCAAGTACGAGGAAAATTCAGTGAAAGCAGTGTAGTGTTTGAATGAATTGGTTACTAATGCTTTGCTTCATGCTGAAGACTGTCTTCAGTACATGTCTGCTTTGAAAGATTTTGCAATCTTTAGATTTTGTGCTATCCCTCAGGCAAGTAGAATATTTCTCTGGATATTAAGGCTATTGTATTGATTTATTTTCGTGCTTAAAAATTGGTGCATGATATTTGATTTTGTTTGAAAATTTTGGCTTTTAAGACCACTCTTAATTATTTTCTCTTTGTATATGGGGTCGAGATTCAGGGTTCAAGCTTGCTATGTGATTGGATTACCATTTGCTTTTAATCATGGCTAATGATGATCCTAAGTTTGATGAGAGAGGCATTTCAAAATGGTTCATAACCCTATATTAAACTGCATAGAAAATATGAATTTGTGTTTGACTGTTGTCCTTTATTGGTAAAAATGATAAAAAGCATTGTTTCTTTCATTCGTGTATCCACCTTTGATTTTTTGAAAATACACTAGTTGATTTGGTTACATGATGCCTTTGTTTATAAGTTTAAAAGTCAAAAATTACATTTGATTTGACATTTCCTCTTTTGTACTAGATAATGGCCATTGCGTATGGTGATTTTGGGTTGTAGATTGAAATGGTTTGTAGGTGTTATTGCGGTAGTGGTGGTGGGTGGCAGTAAACTGAACGCCGGTTTGGGTTGATGAAGGTTAAACTGATGTTGGTTGAAGTGGAGTGATACATTGCTGTTGTTGTTTGGACAGTGAATGAGTGGATGTTTTAGGCAGCTTTGGTTGGTGAATTTTGGTCATTTGCTTAAAGTTGTTCGATGGTAGGTTGTTCGGGATGTGAAGGACGAAGTTGTGGGAAGTATGGAGTTTGAAGTTGCTGATGGTTTATGGAGACAGAGGGGAGATGGTAATGAAGGTTCTGGCATGTAACTTGCAATTTCAGTGAAGAGGTAATGATTAATGAAGTTGCGATTGTGACGATTTGATGTTGCAAGTAGAGGTTGATTTGCTGCAGTGTGGTTGAATGTGATGAAGTAGTAGTGGTATGGGGATATGTTGGTTAAGGGGTAAGTTGCGTGGGGTTGTTTATAGATGGAGATTGGATGAATTATGGTAGTGGATTTTGGTGGTAGGTTGGGTTTGGGAAATGGTTGATGAAGAACTGGTCAGGGAGGATTTTCAGGTGACTGGTGGCAGTTTTAATAGGTTACAGGCTACAAATGTTGTATTTGTGAAGGAGGTCGGGGGTGTTTGGGTTGCTATTCGAGATGAAGTAGCAGGGGTGCAGTTGGACAAGCTACTGGCAGGTGTGATCGTTGACGGGTAAGTGAGAAATAGTTATTTATTCACGAATTATTTTCGTTATTTATCGATTATAGCAACTTTGGAATGGGTTACTAAACTCTTTATTAAATGAGTATATTTATCCGTTGGGATATTCTCTTGTATCATGTCTAAATTTATCTTTAGGCAATAAGAATGTTTAAGTTTGTCTTATATTTGAAGTCCTACGAGTTAACGTAATTGTTTGACTATCTGTTGTGCTTTCACTTGTGTAGGCATCGGACTTTTAAAGAGAGCAAATTTGGACTTGATGATGCTAGCTTTCACTTGTGTATGCAACAAAGAATTATGGGTAATCAAACGTTTTGTTAGCACTAGTTAGATATAACATTTATTAGTACCCGATGTGTAAATTTGTATACAAATGGTTATTGTATGTGAGTTAGGTCATTTTGTCGAAAAACTATTGTATTAGAATGGTTATGGATATTTTATTTGATTATATGGTTAATGTGTTTTTTAACTTATTTGAATATGATGATTATGTGAGTGATTGTTGATTGATATAATAGAACCAAAATAGACCATTAACAGGAAATAATAACATGAAAAAATGGTGTAAAATAATAAACAACTTTTAGTAGCATTTCAAAAACGCTACCGAAATATATATAGTGGCGTTGAGTAAATGCAACCGTAAAACATGGGTAAAGTTGGAAATTCTATTAGCAGCGCAAAAAATCTTTTGGTGGCGTTTTTTAAACGCTACAAAAAGATTTATGGTGGCGTTTGAAAAACGCTGCCAAAAATGCATTTATAGTGGCGTTAAAATAAATGCAACAAAAAATCATGAATTTTTAGTGGCATGTTTTCTCGTAACGTTTATCAAAACGCCACCAAAAGTTTTTGCAGTGTTTTTTGAGCGTACAAAAAATAAATTTTCTTGTAGTGTCCAAATCATTGAATTCAATTTCAAATATTGAATTCAAATCTAAATCAAATTATTAAAATATCAAGTTTTATTAAGTTATTTAAAATAACTTTTACATTCAAAACTCATTTGCAAAGCTCTTAATTTTCAATTTCCAAAACTATTTGGATTCAAGAATTCAATCTTTAAAATTGTCAAAAATCTGCAACTTAACTGATTTCCACATGAAATCCATATTTGTGTGTGTATGGTGTAGTCTATGGGTTTTACACAGTAGTGCAACATCATTCAATCATCACCGATTAGAATACAGAAATATAGTTTATAAGCGGTATACCATAACGCTTATCGTTCATTTACAGATCACAAATATATAAATCACAGAAAATAATTTACATTCATCCCAGATAAATAACTACAGTGCAGATCACACAAATCAGAATATATCACAAAGCATCATAGATCAGAGGTGTCAAATAATTCAATCATTCAGTCGAATCCAACATTCACAAGTGAATTTATTAATCAATTGATTAATTTAAATCAGATGTATCAATTGTTAATCCGGGTTAATTATCATAAGTTGATTACAAATTATTTAAAATAAATCTTCCTTTCAAATTTATTAGTTAACCTGTAATTATTAACTAATCATTTTAAATCAATGAATCAATTAATCTTAAATTATTAAATTAATCTTGATTAATTGCCATTATTAATTAATTCTTTAATTATTCACAAATAATTATACTCAGATTTAAAATCATCACTTAATTAATTACATTCAGTAATTATCTATTAATTACTTCTCTAAGTAATTATACTGTTCAAAATTGTCAAATAATTATTCTGAATTAATTAACTTAAGAAATTAACTTGAACAAATTCAATTAACTCAATTAATTACACTGAATAATTAATTTCTTAATTACTGTCGTTTAGTAATTTTGCTTAAGCAATTCCATAATTAATTATTAAATAATCCTTATTTAAATGATCTTCATTAACTATTAACAATTCTTTAATTACTTTTCTTAAGTAATTAACTTGGATTAATTACAAATTAATTTATCTTTAACAATCCATTAATTAATCTCTAATTATTCAATTTATTAAGTGTTAACTGTAACTTAATTAACCCTTAATTATTTGATTAATTAATTACTAATCATTAATTAATATCCTATACTTATCTAATGAATGATTCTAATTACTAATTAATTATTCCTTAATTAATTTACTTAATAATTTAAGTTATTCCAAATCATCAAATCTTAATTAACTTCAAGATAAAACATTTTTTTTCTTATAAATGGCTTAAATATCATTCACAAATGCATTTGAAAAACATTTTTACTTTTGAGCTTACTTTTAAATTCAAATCATTTTATAAAATATACTTGAACATTTTAAAGTTGTTTAAATACTTTAAATTCTATAAAACTTTATTTATTTCAAACTAGAATTCAAAAGTTAATTTGAATTCCATCTTCCAAATTCTGATTCTAGACTTATACTAAAATCTCTTTTAAATTCAAATCCTGTTTAAAATTAAACAGACAGGTTCCACAAAAACCTGTAACAAATCAAAACTGACCCGAGGCCAGACAAAAATGCTTCGAGTAAATGACTCGATTTACTCGAGTTCGACGCAAGGACTTCCTCATCACTTCCAGGCAAATATACCCAGGCTGATACCCCCAATCTCGTGCACGTGCACATCGCCGCTGGCGATGTTCCGGCACCGCCACTTCGTCGAGCACGTCAACACTCCTTCCCAGATCCAACTCCAACCATCAGAACCCCATCACCACCTCGAGATCGAAATTCGAGTCTTATACCCAAACCTAGAAACGTGACCAGGTTTCGCCATCATCCTGGAAACGCGGCTCGCTCACGGAACGTCGACCACCGGGAAGTTTCAAACTCCGACTACCAATTCTCCAACATCCACTCTACCACCTCCCAACGTCACGGTGAACTCGATCGAGCGAGGATGATGAATAGAACGAAAATCTCGGTCTCACTAGAATTAGGTTTAGAAATTTCAAACCATCGCCGCTACCGCTACGACGAACTGGAGCAGCTCCAGTTATTTTTCCCATCACTTACGTAGGCTCGTCCACCTCCACTAGAAACTCCGACGCCCCCAGTTCATTGTATCGCCGACAATTGGTTAAAATACCAATTTTGATCATCTCCGATCTGCTCTTCACCCACGATATTAAAAATCACAAAACTTGCCTCAAAAATCTCAGTTTTTAGTGAGGATTCAAATTATGTAACTGAATTAATATTTCGTGATACTCGAAATTTCCAAACTTTAAAGAGTTCACTGTAAAAAATTCGATTTTTCATTCTCTATGCATTGATACTTCATGAAACGATTTTTAAACTATAATTCATACTTAAACACAGCTATTTTGTTTTAAAACCAAAGCCTGATACTAGTTAGAAAATAAGAAATTGAATTTTCTTGTTTAATACTACCCTGTAAGCTAAACAGAGAAGAAGATATACACTGATACATATATACACATATACACACAGATGTAACTGGCAACAGATTTATATTTTTAATAAAAAATGATGCTACTCACCTTGAACATCTTGTTTTCCAAAAAATTTGAAGTTTGAAGGTTTAAGCTTTTTGAATTTGAAAGTCGAAATCTTGGTTGAACTGTTAGCTAGAAGCCTTCTCCTTCTTGATCTCAGTTTTTCTTTGATTGCTCAACGTTTCAAGTGGATGTTTGTTTGATTAATAAGTGACAACACTTCTGATTTTCTTAGTTTATAATGGTGACTGAAGACTGGAACGAGAAGTTGATATAAATAAAAGAGGTTTACAGGGATGTAAAGATTTGTACAGGGTATTGATTTATTTTGTACAAACTGTATTTTTTTTTCTTGTTTGTACAAGGGTTAGCAGGGATTTTTTCCTAGCAAATGGAGGTTGAGGTGATATGGGAATGGCTTGCATTAATTGACTTTGTACCATATCTCATTTATAAAATTTTCTTTCCTTTTATTCGGCTGCAACAATATGTTAGAGATAGTGGCTCCTTTTATTCACATATATTTTTCTTGTTTCCAGGTTGATGAGTTTGTTTAAGTCTTTGAGATGTTGTTACTTCAGTTCTTCTTAGTAAAAAATGAACGAAATTGAGACAAAGTTGATATATAAATGAATTTACAGAAAATAGGTATTTGTATGCTAAAGATATTGCATTAATTACTTTTGTCTTGTGTTGCAACTTAATTCATACTTATGCATTTATTTTGTTCAACTTATTTTTATATGTTCGCTTGTTTCATACTTGAATGTATTTGCTTTCTTTCTTAAGTTATATCGCAAATGAATTTCTAACCCAAATAGTTATTGTCTACATATATTTTTATTTTTATTATCTTATGAATATACTTTGTTTGCATCATTACTTGAATATATTCTATATTTTTTTCTTTTATTATTTTTGAATGTGTATTTCTATATTTTAATATGTTGTGATAATTTTTTTAATGTATTTACTTTATATTTTTATATCTTAAACCATTTACTTAAAATTTATTTTAATTCGGGGAAACTCGCAACACTTTATCAATTTATTTTACAAATTTTATTCAAAAACTCAATAAATTATCAATTTAAATTTATATAAAATTCGGGGTCTTTATATCTATTTTTAAGGGGATTAGTTTAAAGGACAAAAGTTTGTAATTTTTAGCTTTAAGGACACAACCTTCATATTTTAGCCACAAGGACAAACATTCTCCCAAAATTAGTCAAAAGGACAAGCTGTCAAAATTACCAAGCACCACTCCTCGCACCACCATCCCCCGCCATCACCTGCACCACCAGCCTGCCGGTCCCAACACCACCACAATCGTCAAAATCTGAAATTTTAGTAGTAGGTTCGACACTGCTACTATGTAGTGTCAATTTCCTTTTATTAAATAAAATAATATTAGGCAATATCATTGATGTCATTATAAATTAAAATATACACACTTCTACTTTTCCAATTTAAATTTACTCCTTCGTAATCACCATCAATACATATCCAACTACATAAAGAAAAGGTGCATCATTAATTTTTTTTAAAAAAATAGAAAAACTGATACTACACGTTATCATTTATATCTACTATCAAAAAACTGCTACTATTAAATGTGTATAAAACAGTTACTATCAAATGTATATCTACTATCAAATATATCTACTATCAAAAAACTGCTACTATCAACATGTGTATAAACCACTACAATGTATACAGTATCGTTTACTTCTACTATCAAAAAACATAAAATGTGTATAAAACTGCTACTATAATCAATAAATACTATTAAATGTGTATAAACCGCTAATGTAATTCATAAATACCATTAAATGTGTATAAACTGCTACTGCAATTCAGAAGAAAAGCTAAATTTCATAAACTGCTACTACACATGAAATAAATGGACACTTCATCTATAAAATGATACATTTGTTCAAAAACTACTACTGAAATTCATAAACTGCTACTCTAATTCATACCATAAATCATAAAACCGCTACTATAATTCATAAATACTATTAAATGTGTATAAACTGCTAGTACAATTCAAATAAAAAAACTACAATTCAGAAACGGCTACTACAAGTATAATAATATTAAAAAATAAAATAAAATGATACCACAACTGTAATTTTTATTACAAGTAAAATACAACAAAAAACGTTGAACAAAACTGATACTATATAGTATTATTTTATTCTTACTTAATTCAATTAAAAATATTATTAAAACTCGTAAAATACTACAACAAAATAACATTGTAGTCTAAGGTTACACATCCCACCTACAAAATAATATTACAAATCATAAAAATACCACTACAAATAAAAAAATGTTATATACTTCAAAACCGCTACTGCATTTCATAAAACTGATACTACACAATAGCACAATAACACTATTCTTGAAGCTAAAAAAATTGTGTTTCTGTTGTATTATATTGATAAGTTTGTCTGGTAACAAAAAAATTTAGAGCACTCCCCCTGGGCTAAAAAATTGATGAAATTTGCGGTTTATGCTACTTTTCTGTATTTTTAATATCTAAACTTTCTCGTTCAGCCAAACTGAAATCAAACCCTAAGTTCATCCAATATCGCACCTTTCACAAATAAAATCATCTCAAAATCTTACAATTACAACAATGGCGTTCTCTTTTTCCACCCCTTCTCCTTTCCAAAATCCCCAAACCCAGCAGCAGTTATTCAACCAAAAAAGCACCCCATTTTCTTCATTTTCTCAGCCGCCGCAGCAGCAGCAGCAACAATTTCAATTTCAACAGCAGCAGCAATTGCCACAGCAACAGCAGCAGCAGGAGCAGCTTTATTTGTATACAGTGGACAAGTCTCCGGCCAGTTACAGCACTAAGTGGGCTGACTTGCATCCCGAGTCACAGAAATTTCTTCTCCAAATAGAGTAATTTTCCTTTAAATTTTCATTATGGGCAGCTTTTGTTTGGATTAATGCTAAAAGTTTGAATTTTTATTACTTTTGGTAATTTGGTTTAGGTACTTCTAAGTAAAAACTAAAGAAGATTTAAATTTGATTATTACTCGATGCAATAAATGAGTGGTTGAAATATCAACTTTCTGAAACTTAGATGGAATTTCATTCTGGTGTCGAGTTTCCTGAAAAGGGATAAAAGGTAGGATATTTTTTGTTTTGAAGAATATGTTTAACTCTGGAGGGATATTATAAGGACAACATTTATTAAAGGGACTCCATTTTTGGAAAATGAGAGGAATTTTTCATTCTTTGGAAAATTGGTATGAGGTTGTACCATAACAATTTGCCCCCCTTAACGGGAAAAAGAATTCGCTACTGCCCTTAATATTTCAGTGACCCTATCCCGAATTTTGTGTTTCTTTTCGATCATATCCCGCCGAAAATGGTTTTTAGCGAACCACCATCGTTTTCTTTTTTCATCTTTCGATGAGGTGTTGCCAAATTTTCTTCGCATGAAGGGTAAATCAGTAAATCGTTTTATTCAGTGGAGTTACCGTAAAGATTTTTTTTTCTGGGTGGAGTCCCTCTAAAATTTGCCAACTCTTATCCAAAAATGAGTTCCTAGAATGCCGTATTTTTTTTAGTTTCACACCCTGTTGAACTATTTTTATGATTTTATCTTCATTTTCGAGGCTATAAACAGCTACCCAATCGTGAAAATAGCACGCTGTTTTAGCAAACCAATACCCCTTTAATAGTACCACAATTTTGTGGCAGTTTTATTATTATTGAAGCCAAATTCTTTTGAAAAGTTCTACAAAGTTTGGATTTTAATTTACTGTTTGCATCACTTATACCTTGCCAGTTTTAACAAAAAGAAAAAAGCAAATCACACCCATCAAGAAAAATTATTTTGTTTTTTCATTCCTACTCAATTAGATAGAGAAGTGTTGGATCATAAATTTACTAATGTGAAATTGTTCATGAGTGTGAATACAACACTTAATTATTGTTGGTGTGAAAACTAAATTTGTGATCACGGATCCATTTTAGATCTTTATTGATCAATGATACTGTATACAATATTCTTAATATATAAAAAATAGTGAATAAAATCACAAGTTAAATACAAGTTTATCAGCTTGCATATCTGTTAGAGCTTACATTTTTTATTTCTGTGTGCATGTTGTATATGTATCTCACTATTATGGTGCGTTAACTTTTAATTTATGTAGCGTTAAGTGTATCAAATTTTGTTGAGGGAACTTTTGTAAAACACTCTCTTTAAGTTTCAGAATCAACACCCGTCCCTCCTCGAAAACAAGTTTTTAAAAAAACCTCTATTTTTTTTTGTTTCAGGATAATGGTGGAAAACTCTGCACATATTTGTAGAGTTTTTTTGCAAATATTTGCAGATTTTCAAAAAAATTAATTTTGATCATAAGAATATACAATTAATGTTCAGATTTAATTTCCGAAAAAAGAATTTTTTTTACTGAAATAAAAAATGACTGTAATTGGAAACATGTTTTTGAGAAGTGTTTTTTCACGTAGGAAAACTGAAAATAAGCGGTGGATCCAAATTTCCACTTTTGTTTATCCTGGTGCTGCTATCTTAAATTTCGATGGTTCAGTGAGTTTAGCTATTATCTTAGTTTGAAAGTATCCACTTTCATGGTTTTCATGAACAGGGAGCGAATACTTGAGTACAAGGATGAGAGTCAAAGGCTAGATCAATGTACCCGGCTTTATGATTCTTCAATATCAAGCGACGGTTTTGAGCTTGTCACCAATCGTGTCATACAGGTTTGGTTATTACTTACAAACCCTACAATTTCAATGTTTATTTGCATTATCATGACTCACAATTGTTAATATTATTAATTTGTTGTCCTTTTTTAAAGGATTTGGGAGCAGCTAGTACAGTTATGGAAAGAGAGAAAGTTCCTCTAAAAGAATTGACAAACGTAGTTAAAAATATGATGTGGCACACAGAAAAAGCCGTACGTTCATATATGATGCTTAGACCAAGGTTCCTTCATCAAAATTCCTCAACCATGTCGAATAATGCTTCAACAGGTCAACCCACAACTAGTCAACAAAATACCAGTTCTATAGCGCCTGTGTACGATTTCTACAGTGGATTGCCTAAAAGACCCTCTCCTTTTTTGCAACAAACTGTTGAAAGATTCGAGACATATCTTGCTGAATGTTGTCAGTGGATCAAAGAGTTAGAGCAGCTCGTGCAAATCGATAGCTATAAATCTTCATCAAGCTCAGGATCAATGCTAATACAGTCTCTACCTAGTGTCATGTCAAATGTGCATGATTATTTTGTATATGTTGCTGCCAAGGTACTAAATGGTGTTCGATTGATCATATAATAATGCATCATAATATTTTGGCTTTAAGTTGAATATATTTCAGGAGTCATATAACATGCTTATGTACACAGTTTACCCTCATCCTTCTGTTTCTGAATATCCTCATTTTTCTTCCATTAGTTGCATAGATCAAACTACCTCCCTTACAGCAACAGTTAACGTAGGTAAATTGTGTGAGTGATCAAAATGATCAGTTGCAAAAGTTCATTCTTTGATTTCACTAGTGGATCTGATTTGTATTTTTTATTTTTTTTATTTTTTTATTTTTAAGAAAAAAAAAGTTTTTTGCATAACGTGAAAGCATACACTTTATCTCTTTAACCTACCTTTTTTAGTTCAATTTCCTATGATTTTTGGCTTGTTAAAATTTAACGCATACCTGATCTTTTCAACCCTGAAGGGCAGCTCATTGTTACCAAAACACTGATATGCTAATTAGAGGTGCATGTGTTGAATTTTAACCATGATAGTAAATTTCTTTAATAATTAACTGGAATATAAGTTGGTCTTTTATGAGTTTATGGGCAGTATTTGGTTTATGCGCATTCAAAAAATAAATTTAATACTACTAACTTCTTTACGGGATAAGATAATTTTGCTCTTACACTTGGATGGAATAAGCAATAAACATTGTATTCACATGTTTATCCTCAGCATCCTTTATCTATGCATGCAGGTTGAGAGCCTTCACCAGCATATAGAATCAATGAAAGCAGCATACTTAGCAGATCAAAGACGCCGCGGAGAAGAAAACAATCCATTCCTGGAAGCAGACAGGCGAGAGACAGCAAAACAGGAAGCAGCTGCAAGACGAATCCATCCAACTCTGCATTTACCCGCGCATACTAATTCAAATTCAACACCTGGACCTCAGTCCACTCATGGAGCAGGATCGTTTGCCAGCCCAACACAACCTTTATTACCATCGAGCACTCAACCCCAGCCAGTGTCATCATCTTTGTTCAGCACGCCTGCAGCTTCTGCACCAACTTCATCCTTGTTTACTACTCCAGCCACGTCTAATCCGTCAGCTAATTTGTTTGCCACACCGGCATTTAATACTCAGTCTTCTACATCTCTGTTTGGAACTCCTCAGACTTCTTCTTTTGCATCTACTCCGGCTGGTGGCAGTTCGTTGTTTTCAACTCCAACACTAAACACTGGTATAACTTGATTTAATTTTTAATTTTTAGATTGCTGATGATATTGATGAAATAATCCCGGTATGGAATAAAATGAAGTCACCAAGTCAATGGATGCATGACATAGAGAAAACAATTTTGTTTAATGCTAATTACACAATAGGATAACATATTTCTCTATGGTGGTTTCAGTAGCCAAAGATCTGAGTTTGATTTTCGTAGACATGCATAAGAAAATAAATTGGTTCTCTTTGCACGGCCGTAAATAGTCAAGAAATTAGAGCCAGTATATGCTTCTTGATTGTATCTCAATCTAACCCCTTTTATTTTTAATATGGAGTATGAGAACTTTAATAGAAGATTACAATTTAACTTGTGTTTTATCGGCCGTGGCATCTCTTGCTTTGTCTGATCTGAATTGGTATAGAGCAATGCTGGTGTATAAGTCAATTATGTAATTGGAGCATCAGTTTCATGGAGCAACACATAAATATGGTGTTTTTGATCGTGAATCCTGCATGAAAACTGTACTATAGGAATAATGAATGTGGATGTAACATTTAATGAAATCAAGTATCTCAGTGTTGGGAAAAAAAAATTACAATCTTATCCTCATCATCATTTTAAAAGTTGCACAATCTTATTTTAAGTGTTTTTCTGGTTTTTCTGTTGTAGGTTCTCTGATTGGTTCAGGGGCGAGCTTTGGTGCTGCATCTGTAAGTAAAATTTTCGCTGTCCATTAAAATGCTATCCGTAAAAAGATCACAAATTTATTTTACTTTCTTCCTTTTATTGCAGAAGTCATCCAGGCCAAAAGCTCGCACTGCTAGGCGTTAGTAGATTTCCATGAACCAAGCTTTATGGATACTGTAGGACTTGAAGTGGCATGGATAGAATAACTATATTTATTTTTAGCAGCAAGATAATATAATATCAATAATTCTTTTTCGCACAAGTTCCTTTAGCCATTCTTCTTCTCTTGTATTAGAAATGTGTCGTTTTCTTTAGCTTGTATATTTTTGTACCGAAGGCTTCATCAATTAACCTTGTCAAATATTAACCGATTATCTTTGAGTACACTTGAATCTAGTGGATATATATTTTTTAATTGAACTGCTATAGTTCAAATTCAATTGGTAAATGTATTTTTGCTGTGATCATCTTTTGGAGCAGATGTGCTGAATGCTCCAAATATGGTTTAGTAAGCAGTAAATATAACCTTTTTTTTAAGTAAAGCTTTCAGTTACAGTGTATCATACAAAACATGGTTCTTTTAAGTTTTTGTGTAGATTAGTACAGTGATTACACAGGCATTCTCAAGAATGTACCATCTTAATTTAGGAAAAAATTATTGAAGGGAAGCTGAGAGCTGAACTCGCTTACTGTTCTGTTAACCTCTCGCAGTGTTTCAATATGAGATTCGTCATCATCCACTGGTAATATTCTGGCAAATTCCCCTTCACCAACGTAGTCAACTACCCTATTAGCAGCTTCAAGGCCTGTCACACATGCTTTTTCCTGTATATTTTCTGCTTAGTCCAAGGAATGCTGAGTGTACATAAATAAATTTGATTTTAATCTTTACTAACTTGTGACCAAGATCCATGTCTATTAACTATCCAGTCTCCAGCCATAAATATGTTTGGGATAGTAGTTGATCCGCGCATCATGTATTTATACGAACCTTACAGAAAAATACAAATACAGATAAATTATTTTGAATGATAAGTTGTTGAGTTTATTTATTTGTTTTCCTTTGTCATCGGGATATAACCTGGAAAGAAATGAGTGGCAGATTTTGGTAATCTGGCAATAGTCTGCTTCGAAACGATTACTTCTTCAAAATCTTTAATGTATCGAGAAAGATTAGTCATCAATTTTACAATAATCTGCTCGTCTGTTAGCGGCAATAGTTGATTTGCACAGTACTGCACATATAGAACATATACACTGAGACTTAAGGTGTAACAGTAAAATTATAGTGCCTGAATATTTGACTTACAAAATGCGCTTCTAAAATAGTTCCAGGTTCATCTTCATATTCATTGTAAATGGAGTTTAAGTCGAGGAATGTCAGCCCAGTAAAATCATCAAAGCCAGAGCTGACATTACAAGCCTTTGGTAATTTAACCTGGTTATTTTCTACCAATTGGTTAATGGATATTGGTAGAAGAAAACGCAATTTTTTCTAAAGGTAGCTGCTCTTCTTACTTTCTTATCAAACCATATTTTTACTGACATCACATCAATTGCAGCCAGATTTAATACATTAAGGAACTCGCTCCGTGACTTCAGAACAGAACTACATAAAACTCAAGAAGAGAAGTTAATTGGTAGGCAAAGATATATGAGAAGTTCATATCTGCACAGATAATTTTATTTGTTTTGGATAATATATTTGCCTGTGGGTTTCAAACTTGAGATTCTTGGTTACACAAACTTCTTCCCAAAAAGGGAGGCAGTATATTGTGAGATGTAGCAGATATACCCAATCTCAAAATTTAAACTTCTTTTACATTTTTTTCCTAATATGATTTATCCCTATATAAAATGAAATTTCTGTCCTGCCTCAAGTCATGGACCAACTTCTTCATTGAACTTACCATTATCACCTGTGATCATCACCAATGCAGTAATTACTAAACTTACCTGTTGGAAACAATAGATTGAAGAGTAGATATGCCAACAGCTAGAATAACAGAATCAGCATCATACTTCTCTGATCCAACCATTACTCCCGATGCACACTTTTTATCGTCATCCAGTATAACATTTGTTACATTTTTCTGCTCAAGAAATTTGCATCCTTTTGATTTCATGGATTCGATCCATGGGATGAATATTTCATCCTGAACAGTCCCACGACACCATATAGCATCAAAATTTTGCTGTCCATCAATAGAAAGGAAAAAAAAGGATAGTCAAGCATTAAACAACGTACAAAACCTTAAGATATTTGAACACAGTGGAAAACCTGATGAGCCAGAACATAATAGTACAGCACTGCTAAAGTAGCAGCTGCGCTGCATTGTTCAGCGGGTGCAAACAAACCAGCATGTATTAGTGGCTCAAAAACTCTGTGGAAAAGTCTTTCTGAGCAGCCAAATTTCTTGAAAAGTTCCCTTGCTGTCACTGTTGGTTAAAATCTTCTTTTGAACCTTAACTTTTTAATTATGATTTAATGATTACAGATTTAGGTAGCACATAGATAAATCGTTTTATCAAGAAGATTTACTTGTGTCATACTTTCTCCAGGCAGCATCCGTGTTATCAAAGTCAATAACTGCAGTGAAAATTAAAGTAAGGAAGTGGCGACTCTAAACATGATAAAGTCGGCTCAAAATGATGATCAAGTGGTTAAGCACCAAATTAAGGAGTATAAAGTGCATAATTTGAATTGTAGTTTGATATAAAAGCAGCATATACCTGCAGCGAGAAGAGGAAGTGACGTTAAACGATCCTCCAACCCGAGACGATTGAACTATACAAATACATGTATAGTTCTTATATATATATCAATGATTGAAAATCACAAGCCGAAAAGAGAACTCATGATATGGAGATTATGAAATTTACCTTGGGGTATAAGAAAGCACTCAGAGGAGCTGGCAGTCGAGGTAGATCGTGAAATTTTGGGAACTCGACCTGAAAATAATAACAATGGTGTTCACAGTGATGCAGCTAGCCTGAGATTCGATGTGATGACATTTTCATGATATAAAAACACATAATAAGTAAATCAAGTAAATTACAATTGAATTGGTTTAGTTAGTTAAAGTATAAAATTAGGATTATGATTGTCTCAGATTGGTTTCAAATAGGGCAGTAATATATTTTGAGACGGGGATAAAGTGTAGTTTCTACTGTTTTCAAGAAAGGAGGCAAACTTTGAGCTAGGTCATAAGCCCTTGGATGTCTATAAGCTCGTTTTAGTAGAGTTCTAGAGAATAAAATTTGCATGCAAGTTCAAGATTAATGTTCAATTTTACATGTATGTTACATATAAGTAGCATATTATTAAAAACAAAAATGATGCCTCCAGGCCTTCTGGTGTGTAAAGTGCTGCTCCAATATGGTCTGTGAAGGGTTTCAGGCCAAGCTCGTTGACGACAGAGAAAATGTTGTGGTAAGGAGACCAAAAACCTGCATATTTACACAGCTAGAATTGAGATCAAACCTGTATACTTCTTAATCTTTTATAGATAATCAACATAGTTAATGTTGGTATCATTTTTTTTAACTAAAAAGAAAAAAGAAAAGAAAAAAAAATAGAGGGAAAATAAAGAAAAACTAGTATGATGCTAAAAGCACCTACAATACCTCTTTATAATGCAATAATTTTTTAATAAAAATTAATAATATTGCGTCTAATTTTTCACCGAGTACCTACAAAACTACTTTCCAATATTGCGTCTAATTTTTCACCAAGCAGCATATCACCTGGTTATCGACTTCCTCTCTAAGAGTGGGTTCACGAACACATTAGATTAGAGGTTGGAGATTAGAAGTTGCGGCGTTCGTGGACAAAAGTTTGATTAGAGGTTGGATATGATGTAAAAGTAGTTTAATTGTTATTTTGTAATAAATAATTAATAATTGATGATCAATGATTAATTTTAAATAATTAATATTTAATAATTAAAATTACTATGCCAAAGAACCCCTTATATTTAAACCATAATTAAAATTACTAATGCGAATTCAAATTCAACTACAAATTCAAACTGTCTCTACAAATTCGAACATTATAAATTAAACTATGTACAAATTCATATTTCAAATTAATTATTAATCATTAATCAGCAAATTTAATTAATAAACATTTCATATTTAATATTTAATAATTAATGATAAAAATTCAAATACAATTTCAAACATCTACTACAAATTCAAGAAATAAATAAAAATAAAATAGGAATTACGTCTGACTTATTTTAGTTACGTCAGGCATAATTGTTCTGTCCTACCAGTCGCTGCATTTTTGAGAGTCTAAACGCTCTCCATTAAAACGCTCACATATCTAGTACGTCCGACTTATTTGAAATAAGTCAAATGTAATATCCGCTGACCGCTTTTCCAAAAACATTTTGATTGCCCATGAACTCACCCTAAGTCCATCTCCATAAACTATTGCTGACCATATAAAATACATACCTATACTAAATTAGATTCATAAAAATAAAAATTAATTTGAATTCGAGAAAAAAAACCAACTCAAATTCAAAATCAAACACCATGAAAATGCATCTCAACGCTTAAATTCAACATAGAATTTGAAATACAGTACATAAATTCAATTAAAAATATTATGTGAAGGAGTTACTTGCAATGGAGGTGGCTGCAATGCGCCTTGCTGCACAGGAATTTGGTGCTCTCGTAGAGGAGTTAGAAATGTACTCTCATCTCTTGATTTGCGGTTTAGGGTTCTTGGGGAAATAGAGTTTTAGAACCAAAATTAGGCAATGAAGCTAATGAGATGCGATGATGGTAGCCTATTGAGGGGAGTGTGATATTAAAAAGCGAATACGATGTTGAGTTGTGTTTTTTAGTACTGGTGTTAGGAAGAAATCCATGGGTGTTTTTGACAGCATAATTATATATGTGCAAATAAAACAAATCCAATACTTTTTGCTATATAACTGAAAATGCTATTAAGAACAGTGTAAATGAAGACTAAATAATTTTGATTACACAACATAGCAATTATACTTCACCACTGAGCAAGAAATCATCAAATATAATGATGACCACGAATATGATTTCATGCATGTCAAAGTGTTAGGATAATATTGTTTTGAACTTGATGAATACATAAAAAATTTATGACATGTATCTCTTTATTTAATTTTGTCTGTTTATCCATCAGTTAGAAGTGTGGATATCTTCACATTTTAAAAACAACGGTAAACAAAATTATTCTTGATAACAATACTAATCAACAAGTGTTTATCATTTTTTACACTTACTAAAGCTAATGTATGTTATTACTTTATAAAAACGACAATAAACACGATCTTGACCGTAAACAACGCACAATCAACCTTTTATTGCAAACAAATATGAATCAAAGATTAAAAAATAGTAACCTTTGAGGCCGACTTCTTCATTTGGGCAATTCTCAGGTTCAAGAACAGTAACATCAAACCCCTGAACCCCATTAAAAAAAAATTGTAATCCAACTAAGACATGAAATTATACTGAAACTGACAAATAGAGAAAGAGAAGGACCTGTTTGGATAAGTGGTGAGCAGAAGCGAGGCCAGCCCATCCCGAGCCAACTACAATTACTTTCTTCTTTTTGACAACACTATTGTTGTTTTCGTTCACATGTTCTCGATGCTTATTAATGGCTCTGCGGTACTTTTTCGTTCTAAAGCAAAGTGAATAGAAAGAGGAAGAAGCAGCGACCAACATGTTGAATAATGCTCTTATTTCACATTCTCAGTTTCCCCCATTCCGATTTCTGTTATGTATTTGGTCTAGTCCGAGCCTTCTGAGGTGTAGAAAGGAGATGGCTTTTTGATTTTAAAAGTTTTATTTTTATTTTCAGGAATTAATTGGGCCAAAGGACTTGGAGAGTTGGAGATATAACCAGCAGTGGGAAACTTTTATTACCAGCTCATTGTGCATGCCTATGTCTATTAGCGTCTCTTAATCCTCCTTTCACACCTGGTATTTAGTAAAAATAAGTTACGCCCTACAATATTCTTCTCTCATTTCGGTTTTTACCATTCCATCTTTTCTTTTTTCGTTTGTCTTGCATTTCATTTTTCCCATCTATCTTCTCACCTTCTTCAATTCATAAGTTCATCAATTCATGAAAGTTAGAATGAAGATTTACAATAATTTATTATCAGAAGAAAGTATCTGTTCATCTTCTTCCTAGGATAGAGTATATAATATATTTGTTTAAAAAAAAACGATTAAATATTTTTGGATTTTGTGGCATTGAATCAAAATTTTCTTCGTGTTGAATTCATTCAATGAAATTAAAATAAACATGCAAGTTTACGCAATATTTTAAATGAGGCCTTGAATGTTGAAGAAGAAAATACACATTTTGGCATATTATTTGAAATATATAGGACCGAACTAGGTATTTTTACCTTTTTAGTACAGCAAGAGTGGGAAAAGAAACTAATGGGAGGCTAATAGATTCAGCCATTATGCATTGCATTTTACTCATTTATTTCTTTTAACTATATTTTACATTTTTATTCGACGGTTATGTATCATTCGTGCTAACTATCGATCAATATTTTTATTTTTTTGCCAATCATAAATGAACATGTTCGGCAATGAATTATCGATCAATTTTGAAGAAGAAAAAATCGAACGAGTTGGATCAAATATGGATAAAAATCATGAATATATAGAGCAGTAGATATTACGGTGCAAATAAAACTACTTCAAATTAAGCATCAAATAAAAAACTTCACTTCCTTATAATCTATTATATATCTACTAAAGGCTGGATCAAATCATTTTTCATTCCTTTTTTCTCAGATTTTGTAGAATTCTTCTAAAATCTCTCGTTCATTTCAGGCTAAAGACAAACTTAAAGAAGCCCAAAGCCATTCTTTCACGCTTTATTGAATGGATCATTTAATCACCTACATGATGATTCTACCTATCTTTTCAAATCTCTCTCCCTATCTCTTATTCCCTATTACCTGCCTAGAGAAATGCTATAGTCACCCTCTCTTCAAGAAGGGTAATGGTTGCACTTACTCTTTTATTGATGAAAATCACATTAATTGCCAAATGATTAGTATGCGAGTTCCGGTGATTTCCACCAATAAGAGAACAAGTACAACAATACTCTCACTAAGGAGGGTGATGCTAGAATTAATCCAATTAATCAAAAGAATCCAAAAGCTTGATTTCATTATATTTTATTGTGTTTTTTTACAGAGATTTATTCATAGATGAAGAATTATTATGTTAGATCTATTTCGTATTTATTTATTTATTTTCCTTTCTTATGATGTTGTTATCTACGTAGTGGTTAATCATGTGCGTTTCCTATGGTTGGTGTTGTTGATTTGGATGTTTGTCGCGTGAATAAAACCTTAATTTTTTATATTTGGTAGAGATGATACACGTTCTAAAATATTATTTGCTAATTTTTTTACTGAGTTATTCTAAGATATTTAAACTTATAGATATGTTGACTCAATTTGGATTTTTTTTCTTCTTCAGTCATTATTGTTCATACTCACATTTGTATGGAAACATAATATAATTGTTGTTATTTTTAAAAAATTCTCCCTTCAGCTAATCTAGTAAAGGATAGATTTAGCTCCTGTTGTATTTAGTTTAACTCTATTGTTTGCACTTTTATTCTACTTGCTTATTAGCAAAAGAATACTATCCGTGTTGATTTCAAAAGCAGCGATATCTAAAGTAATAGATACACAAATTTAACATTTATTGATTTGCTACAGGTTGCTAAGTTATCACCAAAATATTTCAAGCATTTGAACTTCAGTAGTGTAACACCCCTAATTATTGATAACATTATTCAGGAGATTTAATTAGATAAATTAAATAGAAATGTAAAAATTAAAATGACAAGAGGATTGAGAATAAAATTTAAGGTCGTGCTTAATAGTTATGAATGGGCTTAAATGGACTAATATGTTATTAATTTACATAAAAGCCAATTAAGGAATGACCGCCTTTATTTTTATAACCCACCTATTCACGTGTCCTTTCATTTTCTCACGTTCATTTTATTTCTCACAAACAAAACAATCATAAACCTAAGAAAGCCGACCATTACAAGGAAGAAAAGAGGGGAAGATTAAATCAAGCTAAGGAATTAAAGCAAGATGATTAATCTTAAATCAAATCTCAAAGCTCTTAGCATATTTAAGGTGAATAATAATTCATTCCATCTCTATTTTGTTTTTATAATCATATGTTTTTGGATTTAAGATTAAATTCGTTTTTATAATGTTTTGGATGATGATATGCCTGAATTATTATATGTTAGATTTAAACCAATTCATTTACATAGGAATTTGCATGGTTTTAGGGAAAAATCGATTGTTATTGATTTTAAAATGCCATGGAAAAATTATATGTTAGGTAAAACATGATTTTAGAGATGGGTTTCAATTTTTGCAATTTTCCAAGCTATGGAAAATTTACTATGAATTTCTAAAGGAAAATATGATATAATTGGGTTTAAATTTAATTTAGATTATTTCATGAAGAAATTGGGTCTGAAATTTTAATATGTTTAATAACATGATAAAAGTGAATTTCTGTGATTTTTGAGGATTTTTCCTAGTTGATTTGCTATGGAAAATAAATTATTTTAAAAGAAGGACTTATTTGCAATATTAGTTTTGCTTAATGGAAGAGCTTAAACGTTAATATTCCCTTGATTTAGATCTGATAAATGCGGCAGTTATTTTGTAAAGTATTTGAAAAGTTTTAAGGCAACCAATCAAAGGATTACAAATAAGCAGGTAATTATAAAGCAATTACTAAAAGTAGCATAATTTCAGCCTTTTATTCAAAAAAGTTGGTTCTGCCTCCTATAGTAGTGCCTTTCGACTCCAATTCTGCCGCTCCAACTCAGTCGAAACCAACCCAGCTGAAACCTACCTAGTCGAAACCAATACACAAGGTATCACTTAGATGGTACGTAGTGGATTGGAGAAAAGGCGGAAGCCAAGGTGTCGAAAGCAATACTTTCGATGGGGTTGAAACCTTAGTTATGTTTCAAATGTTAAGTGCCTGCTTCGTTTTACTTAATGCTTTCGATGTAGTCGAAGCATATATTTTCGATGTAGTCGAAGCATATATCAGTCTAAGGGAATAAAAAACCCAACGCAATAGAAAACAACTGGATCGTGATTGTAGTGAGACGAAACAAACAGAGATAAACACCAGAACAGACAGTCACAGATCTATGCAATGAAGAAAAATAAATAACACCAGTATTTATAGTGGTTCCACTACCGCGAGGCAGTGTACGTCCACTTGGGGAGAAGAGATTTTATTAATCATTGAAAGATTAGAGTTACAAGATTGATTCACTTTTAGAGGCTATACATAAAAAGAATTAACAATACAGATAAAATTCTACAGAGTTTCAGCTCTCTAGGATGGCTACCATTGTTGTCAAGAAGCTCCACTATTTATAGAGTGAAGATATGAGGAGGGGTAGCTGCTATATAGCAGCCCTGAGGTTTGGTTCGGCAAACACCAAAAAATGGTTCGGCATCCATCTGGACCGGCATGATTTGGTCCAGTAATCAGTACTCCAGATCTGGACCGGCTAAGCTCACAACACATCTCGTTCGACATTAGTTTGGTTCGGTGTCCATCTGGTTCTGCATTTGCTTCTGGTCCGACACTCAATGCCCGAACAAGAAAACTGGACCGGCACTCATCTGGAGCGACACTACTTGGTTCGGCATCAACACTTAGTTTGGAAGCACCGAACGAATTATTTGGTTCAGCAAATTATTTTTCACCGCTCCAAAACTTTGTCTACACCGCTCCAAACACCTCCTCAACACCGAACGAAACACCACCGCTCCATAAATATGGAGCGGCAAAACCTAGCAACACCGGACGAGATTTCTCGTTCGGCACTTCCACTTCTCTTCGTGCTAGTGCTTCTGTGACTTTGCCTCCAGATCTCCTCTTCTTTACCGAACGAAGCCCTAGCTTCACTTCACCGAACGAAATCATCCCGAAACCCAAGCACCGTGACTTCGTGACTTCCTCCTCCGCACTTCTTCCTCGTCTAACTCCTCCTCCGACGAATTAAGGTATCAATTTCAACAATCTCCACCTTGATACCAAACTCCATACAAGTCATCCAAATCCATCTACACCTTTATGCTCCAAGCAATGGATACTTACCCAATGAGCTTCGGCAATGCCATCACCCATTACACTCTGTCAACGAACTCCGGCAAGGCCACCGCTCTTCAATAAAGTATTTGAAGTACCCAGTCCGTGTAGAACCTATCAATCTCCACCATGAAAACAAACGTCTCCATGAACCATCTCAACTCTCCCTTCGTGCCACCCCATGATACCTAGCACTTCATTAAGCGAATCAAGTCCGAGCAATGCTCGAACTTAGCAACAGGCAACGACTTGGTAAACATATATGCTGCATTCTCTTTTGTGCGAACCTTCTGAAGACGAACAAGCTTCTTTTCACTCATCGAGACAAGGAATGACTCTCTCACCTCAATATGCTTCATCCTCGAGCCGAATGCCAGATTTTAGCTAAGTGAATTACACTCTGACTGTCACAATGCACATTCACTCCTTCGTATGCGAAGCCCAAATCACACAACAGTCACCTCAAATAAAGAGCCTCCTTAGCTGCTTCAACCGCAGTTATGAGCTCTACCTCTGTAGTAGACAAAGCCACAATCGTCTGCAACCTCGCTCTCCAACTGATCGCTATCCCACCAAAGGCGAACACATATCCGGAGGTTGACTTCCTTTAATCTCTGTCACCGGCATAGTCGGAATCGCAAAATCCAACCAAGCTGAAATCTCTACCTCTGCTGCCAAATACAAGTCCATGGTTTGGAGTTCCTCTAAGGTATCTGAAAATATACTTCACTGCTTCCCAATGCATCTGTCCTGGATTTTTCATGAACCTACTCACCAATCGAACCGCCTGTGCAATGTCAGGCCTAGTGCAGACCATGACATACATCAAGCCGCCAACTATACTTGCATAAGGGACCTTCTCCATGCAATGGCCTTGTTATGTCCTTTTCCGAGATCGGAGAGCCTTTACTAGAAAGCTGTATATGCAAAGGCATGGGTGTGCTGATTGCCTTTGCCCCTTCCATGCTAAACCAAGCAAGCACCTTTCGAATGTACTCCTTTTGAGTGAGGCTCAAAAGTCCTAGCTTTCCATCCCTTTGGATTTCCATACCCAAATTTTCTTTGCTTCTCCAAGGTCTTTCATTTCGAATTCCACTTTTAGCTTTCGCTTTAAACTATCGATTTCAGCCTTATCCTTGGAAGCAATCAACATATCATCCATGTACAAGAGTAGGTATACCCATCTACCATTCTTTAAATGCTTGAAGTACACACAAGCATCTTTGATGCTGCGCTCAAAACCAAATGAGAGCATAAAAGAGTCAAACTTCTTGTACCATTGTCTAGACGACTGCTTAAGTCCATACAATGACTTCTTCAATTTGCAAACCCAATTTTCTTTTCCATCTACAACAAATCCTTCTGGCTGCTTCATGTAGATGGTCTCATCCAAGTCTCCGTGCAAGAAAGCGGTTTTCACGTCCAGTTGCTCCAGCTCCAAGTCATGAGCTGTGACAATAGCGAGCAAAATGCGGATGGATGTATGCCTCACTACTGGAGAGAATATCTCATCATACTCCAACCCCTTTCTTTGTGAAAACCCTTTAGCAACTAGTCTAGCCTTGTGTATCTCCCATCATCCTTCACCTTGAACACCCACTTGCAACCTATGGCTCGACTTCCTTGAGTAGGTGGTACCAAATCCCAAGTCTTGTTCTTCTTCAACGACTCTAACTCCTCTTCCATAGCGCACATCCACTTCGAACTGTCACATGACTTCAAAGCTTCATCAAGGTCAAGCGGCTCCTCATGAACCACATGTAAGGCATAGTCAAACTGATTACCAAGGCTAAGGTTCGCAAACTACCAATCACCGTACCTTTCGGGCGGCCTAATAGTCCTACGACTGACTCGGGTAGGTACTGCTTCGCCTAAACTCCTTTCAGCTCCACCTTGAACTGAACTTCCTCTAGATTCATGCACATCACCAGCAGTACTAGAAGGTACCTATGGACTACCCTATGATGTTTCATCAACTACGTTTTCCTCGACAACATCAATAACTCTACTATTTGGCTGGAACACGGGAACTTCTTCCATCTCCTTAGGCCTATCAGAATCTTCTGATGTGGTAGGTAGCTTCTCCTTCGGATTTAACATAGCAGACTCATCAAAAGTAACATGTCTGGAATGAACAATCTTCCGATCAACAAGGTTCCAAATTCGATACCCTTTGATACCATCAGTGTATCCCATTAGTATGCCCTTGTATGCTCTAGCCTCCAACTTGTCATCACCTATATGGTGAACATACATAGGACAACCAAAAATTCAAAAGTAACCAAAATACACCGCTTTACCTCTCCACTTTTCCTCTAGAATTTTCCTATCTATGGCTGAGCATGGAATTCGATTTATGATATGTGCCGCAGTTGATAATGCCTCAGCCCAAAAGCCTCTACATAAGCCCGCCATCAATCTCAAGCAACGAGCCTTCTCCAGTAGAGTCATGTTCATCCTTTCTGCAATCCCATTGGATTGCGGATCGCCGGGTGTAGTGAAATGTCTTTGAATGCCATGTTGTCTACAAAAGTCGAGGAACTCCCTAGAGACAAATTCACTGCCATTATCAGATCTCAGTACCTTCAACCTAGAACTAGATTGGTTCTCAACAAGCGTTTTTTAGTCTTTGGACTTCTCAAAGCTTTCTGATTTAGCCTTCATCACATACATCCATACTTTTCGAGAAAAGTCATCAATGAAAGAGATAAAATACTTTGCTCCTCTAAGAGAAGGAGTAGCAATTGGTTCCCAGACATCTGTATGCACGTACTCAAGTACTCGCCTCGATCTATAGAGTCCAACTCCAAAATATACTTTAGTTTGCTTGCCTAACACACACTCCTGGCAAAAGTCCATCTTTTCGAAGCTTCCTCCTTTGATCATCTTCCGTCTCCGAAGCAACTCTAAGCCCTTCTCTGAAATAAGACCCAACCTGAGATGCCAAAGCTTTGTGGCATCCAATGCACGAGAACTATCTACTCCAACACACGACTCTCCAAGAACTGTGGTTCCTTTCAGCAAATACAGATTTTGGAACACATCTCCTTTCATAAGAACTAGTGTACCTCTCGAAACCTTCAGACTGTCCTTCTCGATAGTTACCTTGCATCCCAAAGATGTCAATTATCCTAAAGAAAGTAAGGACTTCCGAAGACCTGGAACATACCGGACACCTGTCAAAGTGTGTATCACTCCGTCAAACATCCTGATCCTCACTGTACCTTCACCCATTGCTCTACAGCTAGCATCATTACCCATAAGAATATAGCTTACCTCTCGTCCAACGAAAGAACTGAAGTAATCCTTATTAGGCGTCATATGGAAAGACGCCCCGAGTCCAGCACTCAATGGTCCGAGACATCCGATACTACTGTAGACAACCCATCGTCAGATACAGACTTCTCCACTTCAAATGATGAAGATCCGTCTTCTTCCTTCTTCTTCAAATCTGGATAATCATTTCTCCAATGACCAGGTTTCTTGCAGATAAAGCACTTCCCGTCCTTAGACTTTCCTCTCCTGCCATTACCGGGCTTCCTGGACTTGGAACGCCCTCTAGAGTGCCAATTCTTCTTGTCTTCTCTACCTTTTTCAACAAACAGGCCATGACTACTACTTCCACCTTTATTTCCTTCACTTATCTCCTTCATATGATCTCTCAAGCCCTCAGATAGAAGGCCTGACTTCACATCTTCCATTGTCAATGTGTCTCTAGCGAAGATAAGGCTATTAGCGAAACATGTGTATCGCTCTGGAAGAGAACAAAAAAGAATCATTGCCATTTGCTCCTCATCCATCTTTAAGTCAACAGTCTTCATCTTCATCATGAGATCATCAAAGAAATTAAGATGTTCCTTCACTGAAGTACCCTCTCTCAACCGCATGGTGAAAAATATCTTCAGTAATATCAGACGGTTAGTCAGAGATTTCTTTAAGTAGAGATTTTCCAGCTTGGTCCAAATGCCCCTAGCAGTGGTCTCACTGCTAATCTCTGAAATGACATTCTCTCCCATAGCTAGCTGTAAAGTAGTAAACGCCCATTTCTCCATCTCCTTCCTTTCCGCGACTGAGATGTCAACCGTCAACTCCTCAGGGGCAAACACTACTAGATGGACTTCATTCCTCAATAGAACAGCCTTCATCCTCCATTGCCACTTCTCGAAGTATTTATCCCCATTCCATTTCTCAATTGCCAACTGTGATCCTGACGCGATATACATCCCTCTAGTATAGGGTCTTGTAACAATTGGAGTCGCTTCATCTCCTGCCATAGCGTCTAACATTCCTCAATCAACCTGCAGCTATGCTACCAGACTGTTGGGGAAAATCCCTTCAGATGATCGGTCTAAGGGAATAAAAAACCCAACGCAGCGGAAAACAACTGGATCGTGATTGTAGTGAGATGAAACAAACAGAGATAAACACCAAAACAAAAGTCACAGATCTATGCAATGAAGAAAAATAAATAACACCAGTATTTATAGTGGTTCCACTACCATGAAACAATGTACGTCCACTTGGGGAGAGGAGATTTTATTAATCACTGAAAGATTAGAGTTACAAGATTGATTCACTTTTGGAGGCTATACATAAGGAGAGTCAACAATACAAACAAAATTCTACAGAGTTTCAGCTCTCTAAGATGACTACCATTGTTTTCCAGAAGCTCCACTATTTATTGAGTGAAGATATGAGGAGGGGTAGCTGCTATATAGCAGCCCTGAGATTTGGTTCGGCAAACACCAAAAAATGGTTCGGCATCCATCTGGACCGGCATGTGTAACACCCACACCCCTTAGGATACCCAAATATAGAATTATAAAACCAAATACATCATATGTCTCAAAATACCAATATATGTCTCATGAAATCAAAACCTCAGTCTCATAAATATCAGATTACAAACTATACCTCACAAAGTGCCAGTACATGGAACAGGCTAAAAACTAAAAATAAAGAAGAGAAATACATAAGAAATCTCTGCCAAAGAAATCTCCAAGTGTCTGCAATCTATCGTCCTTGCTCTTGCTAGCCTATGGGGGGAAAATGGGAAAATGAAGGAGTGGGTCAAACTAAAAGTCTAATGAATGATAGTAATTAATAAAATCTTTAAGCAAAGTAAAAATAATAGACTTTACAACAATTCTAGTATATAAAAGGAAAGAAAGGAAATAGAGAGAAGGAATAAGCTGGAATAAATACGAATTAACTAAATTGAGATAATTGATTAACTTTGATTGTTTGCACTTGTCTTTGATAGCTGCTTTGATTAGGCAGAATTCCCAATCCTATAATTAGGCTGAAATCATAATTCTACCCTTTGATCGGCCTACTACTCTATAGACCTACTACGGACTAGACGCTATATAGCTCCCTACACAGAAGGCAATGGTGTCTACGAATGACATGCAAAGTATCCACTGTGGACTAGACGTTATATAGCTCCATACACAGAAGGCAATGGCGTATACAAAAAACACACATACTAAGCTCGCGTTACCTGTTGTTCCATCTATTGGGTCTTCTTATTACCTCAAGCTCCAGCATAAGCGTGCTCCTCATCTCACTTCAGGATTATGTGAAACACCGTGTCCATAGAAATAATAGGGGAAATGCTGTTGGTACTGGCCCGTCATCTAAATAATATCTAGTTGCTCCCCTTGCCCAAATCCCTATGGTTTGGACTTCTACGTATTGACCAATTACTACCATTATTAGCATAAGCGTGCCCCTCGTCTCACTTCAGGTTTATGTGAAACACCGTGTCCATAGAAATAATAGGGGAATGCTATTTGGTATAGGTCCTACTTTCACCTTTGCTTATTAACTTAGATAAATTATTTAAATAAGCCTTTACAATTTATCTCTACTATCTTTGCTTATTAATTCATCCTAAGTCTTAAAATAAGCCTCATTCTGTTCTATTTCTTATTATAACCTACATTATAATCATGCTTATTACTTAAACCAAGATCTAAGTGTAAAAATAAGCTTCTTTCATCTTATACTCTTTTTAGTTATAATTCTAAGTTATAACTAGGCCAATTATCTTTAATTAGTCAAATTCTAACATTAATATCATAATTAGGCTCAATTTTAGTCTTAATTCCATTTTTATTACAGTCTTTACAATTTACATCTTATCTTCTGTTATTTCAGTATTCTTATAATTTTAATCCATACGCGAAGAAGAAGGAGAAATAAAAGAAAACTGAAAATAGAAGAAAATCCAAAGCGTAGGAAAATGATGTAAATAACGCATAAATAATAGTAAATAAATAAAAATACTGTAAATAAATTGTAATTAAATGGAAAAGCTATAATTAACAGAAATAAACTAAAATCAACTGAAAAGAATAGCTAAAAGAAATAGACTGAAAATAATTCTAAAAACTGTAAATAAACTACTAAAAAGGTTATTCCAAAATTCGTAGTAAAACTACAACTATTGGAAACCCTATTATTTTAAATTACTTAAAAATCTAATAATTACAATCACTCACCTGAGACAAAAGCTAAAATCCTTTTTTTTACGGCAACTAAAATTCTCTAGAAGTCTCCTCTAATTTGTACAATCTCCATCTTTTATTTGAATGTATATATATAATATACTTTTATTTTATAAATAAAGAATGTAGGTAAATATTTGAGAGAGAGAAATGGAGGCTAGGTTTTGATTTTAGAGTGAAAACCCATGTTAGTTTAGGTCCTATTTATAGTGTTCTAGGTGTGCTTTCAACCGTAGATTAGAATCTCTAGAAGCTTCTGCTGACTCATTGTTGTGTCAAATCCTACAACGCGCCTTGTCAGCGCCTTATCTTATATTTAATTTAATTAATTACACCCTCAATAATATACAAACTATAAATAACGTTTTCTTCTCCTCAATTAATTTCTAATTTGCGACATTTTATTTCATATTAAATTTCCATGCGTCTCTCTTTATTCGCATGTTTCATTTCAGTTTTCAACATCTCATTTAATTTACATGTCTGAAATAAATAAATAAACAACATATCAATATCTTTCCACATTTACATCTGAAATAAGTAAATTAACATGTCAATATTTCTCCATGTTTATGTCTAAAATAAATTAATAAATAACTAGAAATTCTTTTGCCAGTATTATACATATTCACGTTTGAATTAATTGGATGAATAACATGTGAAGTGTTATGTCAATATTCTATATATTCAAATCTGAATTCATTAAATAACATGTGAATTTTTATGTCTACATTTTTTTCCATATTCACATCTGTTGTAATTGGATAAATAACATATGTCCACAAACGTGTATATATATTGTGTATTAATTAGTAACCTAATTCTTTACCTTTAAATTGAGCAATCAATTACATTAATTAATTGGTATTAATGTTTTTATGTTTAAAAATCAAACTGACCCTTATTCTTTACTAACAAAGAAATAACATACCTTATATTTTCTATAAGAAATGTAATCCTTCCATAATACACTCTTGCCTTTTCTTTTCAAAATATAACGTTTATTTTATTAAATGCCTTCTTTTTATAAATATATGGTTACATTTTCTCTTATTTACAATAACCCATTTCATTTGAACATCGTTATCTAAATTTATAAAAAAGGATGCCTTCTTTTTAAATACACTGTTATACCTTTTTTTCTCTTTTATAACAAAACAAACTCACTGTTTATAAAATCATACATATATTTAAAAATGAGAAGTTTATTTTATTTATCTCAAAACATGCATTTATTTTTATTTAAAATGCTTATTCCATTTTGACACAAATGCAAGTTCTTATATTAAACTCAATCATTACAATTTAATTCCTTTTCCCCTTTCTAATTGAAACATTTCAATAAATGTACTGCCAGTTAATTTCAATACTAATTTCAAACGAATTCTAATTATAAACACTATTTATTTTCACTGATATTATTTATTAATTCCTCCTTAAATTTTGGGTTGTTACATTCTCCCGTCCTAAGGGATTTCGTTCCCAAAATCTCTAAGGATAGAAGTATGAAATAAAAGTTTTCATCCAAGTTCTATAACCAACTACTCAACCATCACCCATTACATCCATTGTCCTTAAGTTTTTCTAATGCGATTTATGATACTTATGTAATTAGTATAGTATCAATGTCCCTAAGTAATGCAAAAGATTAGTCGGTCCACTGATTCAGTTAACCTCCTTTTATGCAATCATGTCCGTGCCATGTATCCAAATGAATGCAAAAATTCCCTAATGATAACTAATAGTTCTATATGCGTGCTACACTCATCATCCAAATGAAACAATTGTATGATAATCATCCATTTATAGCAACCATGGAATAAAATAAAATGCAAATGCGTACACATCCATATGTATATGCTCTAGTGTCCTACTTAGACCAATCCCTAAAAGATAATAGTGCCTAGTGTAAGTATATGCGTCCATTAGCATCCACTAGCCAACACTTGCAACCACTATCATCCATCATACATAACATGTTCTAATAACATGTTTACATCAAATCCTATCATCTATAGGTTAAATCCTAAGTTCTACCCTCCCAAGGGATGATAAAGGAAAGAACCTATTCAAAACTAAAGATGGAAATAAGAAATTCGAAATTTACTATTAAAGAGAGATGTGGATAAGAAGTACGCATTTTCTCCTAATCAATTTAATCTTCTCCGAAGTCTTTTTAACCTCTGTAGACTCTATCCAACACGAAAGCGACTTGCACGGTCTTCCATAAAGAGCTTCGGAAGGTTCCATTCCAATGCTAGCTTGAGAACTACTATCTTATGTGAATTCCACTGAAGAAAGATGCTTTTCCCAAGTTCTTCCAAAATCAGGAATATCTATTCTCAACCATGCGTGTCTTACAATTTTACTAACTCCATTTTACTGTTCTTCTTTAGTCTGCTCACATGAATCAACATTCGTAGGTTCTCACTAGGTTCCTATACACTCTACGAAAACTCTATTATTACTTCCAAAAGTAATTACTGCCATCTCCTTTGTAGCCTTACACCTTTTCCGTTACACCTAGGAAATGATTCCTATCTACTTCACATTTAGGAGTTTGGTTCGGTGTTTATAGTTCCATTTTAAAAATTAAGGTTTCTAAATTTTTAAAACATCAAATCCCAAAACCTTTGTGTTTAAAAGTGTTATCTTTAAGTTTCTATTAAATTCAAAAATACTAGGTTACTTAAAATCTTATCTTTCTAGACTTGCATCTTCACAGCTTTTTGAATTTACATTATTTCCCAAACCTAAAGGGAAAAACTTTTAAGTCCAAAACTTATTCCTCATTTTCTTTTAAAGACCTTTTTAGTTTTCTATAAAAATTTGAATTTTCAAATTTTACTTTTATTAGGTTTTCCAAACACTTATTTCCTTTTTCATCAAACTATTTTCTTTTAGAATATCTTTAAAATATCCTTATGTGTTTTCAAAACATCTTCTCATTATACCTAACAGTCTCATACCTTAATGTATTGGAACTACTTTCTTCTATGAGAAATTATCAATGTTAAAATCTATTATGAACCTTTTTAAAAGAGGACTTCATGTTTAGGTGAAACTATAAGGAACTTATTTCATACTTTTCGAAATAGGCTGTACAAAATATGTTACTTCTCATACCTTGTCATCCCTTTCATGTATTCCTTGTCACTTGCACAAAACATTTTTATTGGTTTCATAGAAAATTATACCATTACTTTTTTTTTCATTCCAATAGATTAAAGTATGTTTAATTTACATTCTCTTATGATAGACATCTTCTAATATCTAACTTACTCTTTTCTTTTCAGAAAAACTCACCTCCAAAACTGCTTTAATATATCCATAATAAAAACATTTCCTTATAATAAGTGTATTTTACAAATCACTTTTATTTTTACTCTTGGAAATTATCTTTTTAAAATTCATTTTTATTGGGTTTAAAACAGATGTTGCGTAAAACACCGTTACTACAACCCAAAAATTCTAGTGTATGAATTTAATTAAAAATAAATACTACTAAACCTCATATACTATGGAAAAACATTTCCTTTCGGAGTCACCTGCTATAACAATAGTGTTATAGCCTATGCTCCTTTTATTTTCCACGAAAGCATTTATTACAACAATAAATGTTGTAACCTATGCTTTTGATACTTAATACACTCTAGGCTTTTATATTTAAAATCTTTGTTTACCTATAAAGAAACCAGCGAGCTATATATGCTCTATAATTCTTCAAAAAGAATTTCACTTTTAACAAAATTTACATCATATAAAAACCAATTTAAATTTCATACCACTTTTTTTCAAAAACCCAATATTTACTTCTTCAAAAATATTGACAATTATATTTTTCAAATTTTCAATTCTAACTATTTCATTTTATTGGGCTAGGCATAAATTGGATTTTCTTCTTACTACCCTAGGAGTACCCTTCCTAAATCTTGGAAATCTCATTTTCTTTCTAAAGTCTTTTACTCCTATTCCTCTTTTATGCTCATATTTATTCCAATGCACTACCGTTAAATCCATTTATTTGAACCTAAATATACAAAACCATTTCTCAAACTGTTTCCATGAGTTAACCTTCTCTATGCCCCAAAAAAACGCACTTACTTACTCCAAAAGTGACACTTGAAGAATTTTGCCTTCAACCGATGAATGCGAAGTGTACAAAGAACCTCCTCAAAATGTCTGGGAAATCTTTAACGACTGGAACAGAATCTAGCTCTCATAGTGATGAATCAAGGGAATAAAGGAAGCTCAACATGACTGACCCCTATGGGTCGTAAGAAATTTTGAGAGTCCGTCTGCTACATGTCCCTAATCCAATGACTCCCTTCTTGCAGTCTAATATCGCACCATATGTGGATAACCAATCCATCCCCAAAACCATCCCATACCCGAAAATCCCAGTACATAGGCGTCACAATCAAACTCTATGCCTAGTATTAAAATTTTCAAACCCCTACAAATCATAGACAAGTGGCCGATCCTCCTATGGGGTTTGAAACAACAATGGGGTCTACTACTAAAGAGATGTCTAAGTGCAAAAAACCTACCAAATAACTAGAGATGGAAGAGTGTGATATTCCGGAATTGAAAGGAGTTTGAACTGGACTTTGACGGGATTTTTAAGAAAAACTCTTTATTATTTGAAAACTAATTCTAAATTAAAGAGCTTCTTTTCTAAAAAATACTATTAAAATCAGTTATTTTGAAAAATACTTTACTCTTTTTTTTAATTTGTTTTAGGAATCCTGTAACCTTAGGCTCTGATACCAAGTGTAACACCCCATACCCCTTAGTATACCCAAAAGGACACACTAAAAGATGTGGTGCATTGTAGGTATAACTAAAACTAGCAGAGACTAAGATTCACGAGACAAAATAGATAAAAAAACAGCGGAAACAATTAAAATAATAATTTGTTAAAAGTAAAACTTCATAATATAGAATTATAAAACCAAATACATCATATGTCTCAAAATACCAATATATGTCTCATGAAATCAAAACCACAGTCTCATAAATATAAGAGTACAAACTATACCTCACAAAGTGCCAGTACATGGAACAAGCTAAAAACTGAAAATAAAGAAGAGAAATACATAAGAAATCTCTGCCAAAGAAGTCTCCAAGTGTCTGCAATCTATCATCCTTGCTCTAGCTAGCCTATGGGAGGGAAAAGGGGAAAAGGGGAAAATGGAGGAGTGGGTCAGACTAAAAGTCTGGTGAATGACAGTAATTACTAAAATCTTTAAGCAAAGTAAAAGTAATAGACTTTACAACAGTTCTAGTATATAAAAGGAAAGAAAGGAAATAGAGAGAAGGAATAAGCTGGAAATAAATACGAATTAACTAAATTGGCATAACTGATTAACTTTGATTGTTTGCACTTGTCTTTGATAGCTGCTTTGATTAGGCTGAATTCCTAATCCTATAATTAGGCTGAAATCCTAATCCTATAATTAGGCTGAAATCCTAATTCTACCCTTTGATCGGCCTGCTACTCCATAGACCTATCGTGGACTAGATGCTATATAGCTCCCCACACAGAAGGCAATGGTGTCTACGAATAGCACACAAAGTATCTACTATGGACTAGACGTTATATAGCTCCCTACACAGAAGGCAATGGTGTCTACAAATGACACACAAAGTATCTGCTATGGACTAGACGTTATATAGCTCCCTACATAGAAGGCAATGGTGTCTACGAAAGACACACATACTAAGCGCTTGGAACTCATAACGATTTATGAGCCATCACAGGAAGTCGCACGCGTAATCACCACTAAGCTCGCGTTACCTGTTGTTCCACATATTGGGTCTTCTTATTATCTCAAGCTCCAGCGTAAGCGTGCCCCTCATCTCACTTCAGGATTATGTGAAACACCGTGTCCATAGAAGTAATAGGGGAAATGCGGTTGGTACCGGCCCGTCATCCAAACAATATCTAGTTGCGCCCTTTTGCAAAATCCCCATGATTTGGACTTCTACGTATTGAACAATTAGTACCATTATTAGCATAAGCGTGCCCCACGTCTCACTTCAGGTTTATGTGAAACACCGTGTCCATAGAAATAATAGGGGAATGCTATTTGGTACAGGTCCTACTCTCATCTTTGCTTATTAACTTAGATAAATTATTTAAATAAGCCTTTACAATTTATCTCTACTATCTTTGCTTATTAATTTATCTTAAGTCTTAAAATAAGCTTCATTCTGTTCTATTTCTTATTATAACCTACGTTATAATCATGCTTATTACTTAACCCAAGGTCTAAGTGTAAAAATAAGCTTCTTTCATCTTATACTCTTTTTAGTTATAATTCTAAGTTATGACTAGGCCAATTATCTTTAATTAGTCAAATTCTAACATTAATATCATAATTAGGCTCAATTTCAGTCTTAATTCCATTTTTATTACAGTATTTACAATTTACATCTTATCTTTCGTTATTTCAGTATTCTTATAATTTTAATCCATATTCGTGTTCAATATATTCTAATCCATACGCGAAGAATAAGGAGAAATAAAAGAAAACTGAATATAGAAGAAAATCCAAAGCGTAGGAAAAGGATGCAAATAACGCATAAATAACAGTAAATAAATTAAAATACTGTAAATAAACTGTAATTTAATGGAAAAGCTATAATTAATAGAAATAAACTAAAATCAACTGAAAAGAATAGCTAAAAGAAATAGACTGAAAATAATTCTAAAAACTGTAAATAAACTACTAAAAGGGTTATTCCAAAAATTGTAGTAAAACTACAACTATTGGAAACCCTATTATTTTAAATTACTTAAAAACCTAAATAATTACAATCACTCACCTGCGACAAAAGTTAGAATCCTTTTTTTATTACAAGAACCAAAATTCTCTAGAAATCTCCTCTAATTTGTACAATCTCCATCTTTTATTTGAATGTATATATATAATATACTTTTATTTTATAAATAAAGAATGTAGGTAAATATTTGAGAGAGAGAAATGGAGGCTAGGTTTTGATTTTAGAGTGAAAACCCATGTTAGTTTAGGTCCTATTTATAGTGTTCTAGGTGTGCTTTCAACCGTAGATTAGAATCTCTAGAAGCTTCTGCTGACTCATTGTTGTGTCAAATCCTACAACGCGCCTTGTCAGCGCCTTATCTTATATTTAATTTAATTAATTACACCCTCAATAATATACAAACTATAAATAACGTTTTCTTCTCCTCAATTAATTTCTAATTTGCGACATTTTATTTCATATTAAATTTCCATGCGTCTCCCTTTATTCGCATGTTTCATTTCAATTTTCAACATCCCATTTAATTTACATGTTTACGTTTGAAATAGATAAATAAACAACATATCAATATATTTACATATTTACATATGAAATAAGTAAATTAACATGTCAATATTTCTCCATGTTTATGTCTAAAATAAATTAATAAATAACTAGAAATTCTTTTGCCAGTATTATACATATTCACGTTTGAATTAATTCGATGAATAACATGTGAATTGTTATGTCAATATTCTATATATTCAAATCTGAATTCATTAAATAACATGTGAAATGTTATGTCTACATTTTTTTTCCATATTCACATCTGTTGTAATTAGATAAATAACATATGTCCACAAATGTGTATATATGTTGTGTATTAATTAGTAACATAATTCTTTACCTTTAAATTGAGCAATCAATTACATTAATTGATTGGTATTAATGTTTTTATGTTTAAAAATCAAACTGACCCTTATTCTTTACTACAAAGAAATAACATACCTTATATTTTCTGTAAGAAATGTAATCCTTCCATAATACACTCTTGCATTTTCTTTTCAAAATATAACGTTTATTTTATTAAATGCCTTCTTTTTATAAATATATGGTACATTTTCTCTCATTTACAATAACCCATCTCATTTGAACATCGTCATCTAAATTTATAAAAGTGGATGCCTTTTTTTTAAATACACTGTTATACCTTTTTTCTCTCTTTTGTAACAAAACAAACTCCCTGTTTATAAAATCATACATATATTCAAAAATGAGAAGTTCATTTTATTTATCTCAAAACATGCATTTATTTTTATTTAAAGTGTTCATTCCATTTTGATACAAATGCAAGTTCTTATATTAAACTCAATCATTACAATTTAATTCATTTTTCCCTTTCTAATTGAAACATTTCAATAAATCTACTGCCAGTTAATTTCAATACTAATTTCAAACGAATTCTAATTATAAACACTATTTCTTTTCACTTATATTATTTATTAATTCCTCCTTAAATTTTTGGGTTGTTACAGCATGATTTGGTCCGGCAATCGGTACTCCAGATCTGGACTGGCTAAGCTCACAACACATCTCGTTCGGCATTAGTTTGGTTCGGTCAACTTGGTTTGGTGTCCATTTGGTTTGGCATTTGCATCTGGTCCGGCACTCAATGCCCGAACAAGAAAACTGGACCGGCACTCATCTGGAGCGGCACTACTTGGTTCGACATCAACACTTAGTTTGGAAGCATCGAAGGAATTATTTGGTTCAACAAATTATTTTTCACCGCTCCAAAAATTTGTCTTCACCACTCCAAACACCTCCTCATCGCCGAACGAAACACCACCGCTCCATAAATATGGAGAGGCAAAACCTAGCAACACCGGACGAGATTTCTTGTCCGGCACTTTCACTTCTCTTCGTGCTAGTGCTTCTGTGACTTTGCCTCCAGATCTCCTCTTCTTTACTGAATGAAGCCCTAACTTCACTTCACTGAATGAAATCATCACGAAGCCCAAGCACCGCGACTTCGTGACTTCCTCCTCCGCACTTCTTCCTCGTCTAGTTCCTCCTTCGACGAATTAAGGTATCGAAAACAACAATTTTCGAAAAAGGGTTTTTCTATATAGCTTTCAAAGGAGGTTGCCATGTTATGTTTTAAAGGTACAGGATTTTGAAGGGGTTACTTTATTTATAAAAGAATGCCTTCAAAAGTAGTGGTTCCGACCTGGTCGAAACCCAGCAGCTATTCTTTTACCTTTCGAATGTATTGCAACCATTAATGCTTTCGAAGGGTTCTCTTTATTTTAAACTTAAGCTAAGTCGCTTCCTAAATGCTTTCGAAAGGGTTTAGGAGTTTCGAAGGCAATGGTGTCGAAAGGGGGTTTCGATTCTATCCTTCAAAGTTTTACTCAAAGGTTTTGAGCTTTCGAATAGATGGTTCCGACACCATCAAATTTTCCCCCAAACAATATTATTAAGGGTTTTGAAAGAGATACTTTCGTATATAATTGCTTTGACCCAAAAGATGTTTTTAGAAGATATACTTTCGTATATTTTGCCAGGATAGGGAGATATCACTGAGACACCCTGATAGTCATAACCGAGTAATATTTTCAGTGGAGAATTCTAACTGGAGTGGTAGTACTTTGCTTCGTGCAATGGAGATCGGAGATGAGTTAAGTCAAGTTCGAGTAGCAAGAGAGTTTGCAGATGTCTTTGAGCCAGTCACAGGACTACCACCGAAACGAGCAGTTGAGTTTCGTATAGATCTTGTGCTTGGAGCTGAACCTGTTAGTAGACCACCTAGAAGGATGACACCTACAGAGATAAAGGGATTGAAGGTGCAGCTAGTGGATCTTGAAGGAAGGAATTTTACCAGGCCAAGCAGTTCGCCTTGGGGAGCGGCCGTGGTGTTTGTGAAGAAACCAGATGGGCCATTGAGGATGTGTATAGACTATCATAAGTTGAACGAAAGGACGATTAAGAATAAGTATTCTTTGCCGAGAATAGACAATCTATTTGATCAGTTGAGTGGAGCCAGAGTGTTTTCCCAGTTGGATTTAGCGACTGGTTTCCATCAGTTAAGAGTGGCGGAGGACAGTATTCCTTTGACAGCATTTCAGACTAGGTATGGTTCATATGAGTGGTTAGTGATGTCATTTGGATTGACGAATGCACCTACTTTCTTTGTGGATTTAATGAACCGAGTTTTCCGAGAGTATTTGGATAGGTTTGTACTAGTGTTCGTAGATGACATTTTAGTATACTCTAAGGATGAGAGAGCATGAAGTTCATCTTAGAGTGGTACTTGAGACGTCGAGGCAGAATCAGCTAAAGGCGAAGTTTACCAAGTGTCATTTTTGGAAGAAAGAGGTTAAGTTTCTTAGTCACGTGATTTTAGAGAAAGGCTTGTCAGTCGATCTAGATAAGATCGAAGCTGTGAATAATAGGAAGAGACCAAAGATGGTGACTGAGATTAAAAGTTTCCTTGGACTTGCTGGCTACTACCGGAGATTCATCAAGGATTTCTCGCGGATAGCAGCACCTTTGACTAAGTTAACCAGGATGGAGTTGAAGTTTATCTGGTCCGACAAATGTGAGGAAGCATTCCTTAGGTTAAAGTATTTGTTGACCAATGCACCAATTTTAGTAGTTCTAAACGGAAAGTCAGGGAACTAACCTGGATTAGGAGCGGTGTTGATGTAGAGTGGTAAAGTCATTGCCTACGCATCCAGACAGCTTAGACCGCATGAAGAGAGGTATCCTACACATGATTTGGAGTTAGCTACGGTGATCATTGCATTGAAGATTTGAAGACATTATCTCTTAGGGGAGAGGTTTGAGCTTTATACCGATCATAAGTCTTTAAAGTATTTATTCTTTCAAAAGGAGTTGAATATGTGACAGCAGATGTGGATGGAGTTTTTAGCTGCTTATGGTTTTGGTATAGAGTATACTCATGGGAAAGGAAATAGGGTAGCGGATGCTCTTTGCCGAAGACATCAGAATGTGGTATTAGATATGTTGGAAGAGTGGAAGGATTTAGAAGGTTTGACCAGTTGTGGTGTGCGGTTAAGATCGACTGCTAGTTCTAGTCAGAGTACCGCCATGTTGTTCTGTTTAGAAGTTCGCCCAGTGTTGATCGAAAGGATTGCTTCTAACCAGAAGGAGGATCCAGTATTAGCCGAGAAGATTAGAAGGCTTGAGGTTGGAACTGAGATGATCTGAAGGATTTTAGTCTTGACCATATGGGATGGTTGAGAAAGAAGGGACGACTGTGTGTTCCAAATATTGAGAACTTAAGGAAAGAAGTCCTTGAAGAATGTCATCGATCCAAGTTTACGATTCATCCTGGAGGGACCAAGATGTATCAAGATATGAAGAGGAGATTCTATTGGGAAGGTACGAAGAAGGATGTTGGCTTGTGGGTTAGGCAGTGTGCGAACTGTCAACAAGTGAAAGCTGAACATTAGAAGCCGAGTGGGTTGCTTCAACCTTTAGAGATTCCAGTTTAGAAATGGGATTCGATATACATGGATTTTATAGATGGGTTGCCAAGGTTAAATAGAGGTAATGAAAGTATATGGGTTATAGTGGACATGTTGACCAAGAGTGCCCATTTCATTCCAGTTAAGTCAACCAGAACGACACCTGTTTTAGCTAAGTTGTTCATGAAGAACATGGTTAGACTGCATGGAGTTCCTAATATTATAGTCAGTGACAGAGATGCCTTGTTCACTAGCGAATTCTGGAAAATTTTACAGGAAGTATTAGGTACCAAGCTTAATATGAGTACTGCATATCACTCTCACACGGATAGGCAGACAGAGAGAGTCAACAAGGTACTCGAGGATTTATTGAGAGCTTGTGTATTAGACTTTAGTGGATCTTGGGAAGATCACCTACATTTGGTTGAGTTTTCCTATAATAATAGTTATCAGAGTAATATAGGAATGGCGCCATTTGAAGCTTTATATGAAAGGCCATGCAAATCGCCAGCATGTGGGTTGGAGACTGGAGACCGATTAGTCCTAGGTCCAGATTTGGTCAAAGAGGCATCAGAGAAGATTGAGTTGATCCAGGAAAGAATGAAGGAAGCTCAGTCTAGACAGAAGAGTTACGCAGATAAGAGGCGTAAAGACCTAGAGTTCTCAGTTGGAGATAAGGTTTTCATTAAGGTGTCACCGTTGAAGGGTGTGGTACGATTTGGAAAGTCAGGGAAGTTAGCCCCGAGATATGTTGGACCATTCCAGATTATAGGGAGGATTGGGAAGCTCGCATACAGAGTAGAGTTGCCGAGCAGTATGGCAGGTGTTCATAATGTATTTCATGTGTCTCATCTTCGTAAGTATATGCATGATCCAGAGACTATAATACCTTCGACAGGGTTGGTAGACTTAATAGTAAAGCCTTATTTGACTTTTGTTAGACAACCAGTTCAGGTTGCAGCGAGAGATGAGAAAAGATTGAGGAACAAGACGGTCAGGTTGGTGAAAGTTCAGTGAAGCGACAACGAGAAGGACTGTACTTGGGAGACAGAAGACATGATTAGAGATACTTATCCTGATCTGCTTTAAGGGTTTGTCTATATTAAATTTATATAGATAGTTGCTAGTCAAATAGGCTAGTATGGTTGTTAGGAGTTGTTATAGATGATTGCTATGTTTAGTATTTAGTCCTTACTAAATTTCGAAGATGAAATTCTTTAAGCGGGGAGCCTGTAACACCCCTAATTTTTGATAACATTATTCAAGAGATTTAATTAGATAAATTAAATAGAATAATGTAAGAATTAAAATGATAAGGAGATTGAGATTTGAAAATAAAATTTAAGGTCGTGCTTTATAGTTATAAATGGGCTTAAATGGACTAATATGTTATTAATTTACATAAAGGCCTATTAAGGAATGACCGCCTTTATTTCTATAACCCACCTATTCACGCATCCTTTCATTTTCTCACGTTCATTTTATTTCTCATAAACAAAAAAAACCGTAAACCTAAGAAAGCCGACCATTACAAGGAAGAAAAGAGGGGAAGATTAAATCAAGCTAAGGAATTAAAGCAAGAGGATTAATCTAAAATCAAATCTCAAAGCTCTTATCATATTTAAGGTGAATAATAATTCATTCCATCTCTATTTTGTTTTTATAATCATATGTTTTCGGATTTAAGATTAAATTCATTTTTACGATGTTTTGGATGATGATATGCCTGAATTGTTATATATTTGATTTAAACCAATTCGTTTACATAGGAATTTGCACGGTTTTAGGGAAAACCGATTGTTATTGATTTTAGAATGCCATGGAAAAATTATATGTTAGGTAAAACATGATTTTAGAGATGGGTTTAAATTTTTGCAATTTTCCAAGCTATGGAAAATTTACTATGAATCTCTAAAGGAAAATATGATATAATTGGGTTTAAATTTAATTTAGATTATTTCAGGAAGAAATTGGGTCTGAAATTTTAATATGTTTGATAACATGATAAAAGGGAATTTATGTGATTTTTGGGGATTTTTCCTAATTGATTGGTAAATAAATTATTTTAAAAGAATGACTTATTTGCAATATTGGTTTTTCTTAGTGGAAGGGCGTAAACGTTAATCTTTCCTTGATTTAGATCTGATAAATGCGGCAGTTATTTTGTAAAGTATTTGAAAAGTTTTAAGGCAACCAATCAAAGGATTACGAATAGGTAGGTAATTATAAAGCAATTACTAAAAGTAGCATAATTTCAGCCTTTTATTCAGAAAAGTTGGTTCCGCCTCCTATCGTAGCGCCTTTCGACTCCAATGCTCCCGCTCTAACTCGGTCGAATCTAACCCAGCTAAAACCCACCCAGTCGAAACCAATACACAAGGTATCACTTAGATGGTACGTAGTGGATTGGAAGATGCGGAAGCCAAGTTGTCAAAAGCAATACTTTCGATGGGGTCGAAACCTTAGTTATGTTTCAAATGTTAAGTGTCTGCTTCGTTTTACTTAAAGTTTTCGACATTGTCGAAGCATATATTTTCGAAAAGGGGTTTTTCTAAATAGCTTTCAAAGGAGGTTACCATGTTATGTTTTAAAGGTACAGGCTTTCGAAGGGGTTACTTTATTTATAAACGAATGCCTTCGAAATTAGTGGTTCCAACCTGGTCGAAACCCAACAGCTATTCTTTTACCTTTCGAATGTATTGCAGCCATCAATGCTTTCGAAGGGTTCTTTTTTTAAAACTTAAGCTAAGTCACTTTCTAAATGCTTTCGAAAGGGTTCAGGGGTTTCGAAGGCAATGGTGTCGAAAGGGTTCAAGGGTTTCGAAGGTAATGGTGTCGAGAGGGGGTTTTGATGCTATCCTTCAAAGTTTTACTCAAAGGTTTTGAGCTTTCGAATATATGGTTCCGACACCATCAAATTTTCCCCCAAATAATATTATTAAGGGTTTTGAAAAAGATACTTTCGTATATAACCGCTTTGACCCAAAAGATGTTTTTAGAAGTAAAACCCAATGCTAAAGGAGTACTTTCATTGGTTTCGAAGCCAAGTTTCTAAAGATTATTAAGAAATGTTTTGACACAATTGAAAGGTATATTTGGTTTTGAAAGAGACGTTTTAAAAGGGCTTCGAAAGGTATATACATAGTATTTTGAAAATGGGTTTTCTTTGCTTTCGAAGGAGGTTATCCAGGGGGTTCGAAAGTGTTGTTTTATGGTTTTCAAAATAAATAACCCAATCTCATTTTTAATGAAAAACCATGGCATAAATAAATTAAAGCGCTTTTAAATAGAAGAAGTTTTCCTTGATTAAAAGGTTAAAGGGTTTAACCAAGTTTTATATGAATGATTCCAAGGAAATTAAACCACATGGGTTGGTAATATTATAATTGCTTCTTCATATATCTATTCACATTGTAATTAACCCATAATGGTACTTTGGGGAAAGGCAGAATAACCAGCTAGGTTGACCCGGTAGTGAATATAACTTAAGAAATATTAAAATCCTAACAAAAGATATTGGCAGGGGCCAATAGGTTCACAGTAAGCCCATAAAACTGTGTATAGCAAAAGATATTGGCAGGGGCCAATAGGTTCATAGTAAGCCCATGAAAACTATGATTTGATATTGGCAGGGGCCAATAGGTTTATAGTTAGCCCATGAAAACTATATCCGGATTAAGATATTGACAGTTAGTCAATAGGTTCCTAGTCAGCCCATGAAAACTAGGATAGGAAAGATATTGAAAGTTAGTCAATAGGTTCCTAGTCAGCCCATGAAAACTAGGATAAGAAATAAAGATATTGGAGTTACCAATAGGTTCTTAGTAATCCCATGAAAACTATGAAATCAGACAGGCAGTCCATATGTATTCAATAGGTTAATAGTAACCCTAAAAACTATAATTAAGACAGATAGTCAGAATGAAGGGGATGGGTAATCCAAAATTAACTTACTTGTTTGCATATCATCATATTATTTTGAATTGCTTGAACCATTGTGGATGCAGGAGCACAATATATGGTTTTATAAAGGTTTTAAGATACTAGTGAGGGGAAAACCCATTCCGCTAAGCGGTGTGGTCTCATTAGATATCTAAATGTTTTGAGATGGTAGATTATTATTCATACCAGGCTTTATGTCCTACTCGAAGTTTTTGTTTTCCCCTTAAACTCTCGGGTACTCAATTGATTTTGAGTAGTTTGAGGTTTAGGGTTTCCAGGTGTTCTTTTAGATGAATAAAAGTTCTGGTGACAAGCATGAGGCTTGCTAGCTACTTAGAGTTCTTTTATTTCTGTTATGTTTGGTTGTAAGGGAAAACTTGTTTTATTACCTTATTATATACTCTGATCATCCAAGGGGGCATCTTCATATGTCTCTCTTGGCGTATTTTGTAATAAGTATATTTTGTCTGAACGTGGTCTACGCATTGGGATTATGTAGTGAATTTGCAATGTTTTGAAATGGAAATGTGGGATTTGTTTGCTGTTTAAAATTTTTCTGTATTCATGTGTGTATATCAATATATCTAACATTGCCATATTTGGTCGCCGAGGATTAATAACTATGGATAACTGCAGCATCCGTAGCTGATAGTTTTGGGCCTCCAAATATGGAGATGTTACAAGTAGGATGTGTAGAATCCACTTTACTGGGTCATTGAGATGCAAGCCGTTGCTTTAGCCAAAGGTTGTAGAAAAGCCATATACAACCAAGATTTTGTAAGAATTATCTTCCTTCTTGCATTTTAACTCCACTAGGTTCATTGAAGAAATCTATGTTCCTAATGTTATAGTTGCTATAATAGTTGTCTTGCTCTTTAGACCAAGGAATAATTAATCATTTAACACAGAAGAATGAGATAAATCATAGTTTATTTCATGTATCATCTCTTCAGGTTTGTTACCAATTTATACCATTTGTTTTAATAAAACGCTAATTGGAAGTTCTGTAATAACATATTTCATAATTTATTTACTTATAGTCATCCACCTTTATGTTTAATAATAATAATTTAATGTATCTTTGTGCAAGAAAACAAACCATTGAAAGTTTAAATTTAAATTGCAACTATTTATATGTGCTAGTTTTCATATGGTACTAGACTACTAGTAGAAGAAAATAAACCTTTTCAATAGCTTATATAGTGCTACTTTTTGTATGGAACATGAATGGTTACCTATCAAAGAATGATATTCGTGTAATGAAATATAACGACGTCTACTTATTTATTATTTAGAATAAACTTAGCTTTGTTTAGTTCTTGATTATTTACTAATGTCTCCCTGTTCACATGTATATGCACTATTTATTGACCTAGTAGCTTAGAAGTAACATTTCTCCTGCATTGCATATATAAATTTTTTAGTATGTAACCCTCTACCTCCATTTACAATATAACCATTTGTTATAACATCATTAAATTCTAAACTAGTGAGAACCCGTGCTACACATATGAGGTTCATCATACAATTAATTTATAATGAATTTTTATATTTTTCTTTATTATATGAATGCGAGAGCGTATGTTCATGGATAGTATTTCTTTTATTTGTTTTTTTGCATATAATATTGATAAATTTTCATTGATAAAGCTTCTTTAATAAGCTCGAAGTGCACAAAGTTTGACTTCACATCTTAGAGAAACTAACTTTATACAAAGATAGAAAACCTCATCTATCTATTATTTCTAACATGGTAAGCATTACATTACTAAGCATCCTTATTAAATATTAAGTTTCAAATGTAAGTGATGTAAGTTGATATGATTTTATTGTATGTTTAATATATAAATTTAAACATGCACATAGTTTGCTATGCTAATAGTGTTCTATGTTTGGAATAGAGAAACTATGCTCAAAGTGGAAGAGTATTTCAAATTTGATTCAAATAAACAACCCCCCACTATTTGCATTATTACATTTTTTAATATCTCGCAATACTAACTAAATTAGTAAAACGTCACAGAAACTTTGAAATGCTATTTTTTATATAGCTTAATATGACATGCAAATTATACATAAAACACATTATGCGGTCGAAATTTTGAAACAAATAACTTTTCTATTAAATCAAATGTTAATATAAACGAAAAAAATGAATAATGTAGCAATGAGCATAATTCAAAGTAAACTAATATTATTATAACACGAAATACCCATAGATACACATATAAATACTTTGGATTATATTTCATTGAAGTTAACAATTAGATCAAAAAATATAAGGAACTCCATTCAATGATAGGAACTATTGAAATCTATCATTACTATTATTTGAATAAGTTAATATAAATAGTTGTATTACAATGTAGAACAAAGTATTTTTTGAAATAAATTATTATAAATAAATGGTTATATTACTAAGACAACCATCAAAGTTTATAAATTTAGCTAAAGCTATAATAAATGTATTTTGAGTATTATAAGCATAGTTAGTCATTTTGATCAACATGTCTTTAAATTAAAAGTAAAATTTTAAATAGATAATCAAATTTTGTTTGTCACATTTGAATTGATAGCGATTAGATTTACCTATCTAATCCTCTTTTTGTGTTCTCACAGCATTCTTTCCTACCGTCAGTAATAAAGTAAGCGAATCAAAATTATGATTTTACCACATGTGACGACCCGGTAGGCTTTTCAACCATCCCAAGCAGCGGCCACTTTTCGCCGTGGCACCATACTGGTACCTCGAATTTGCTTTTACGGCCAGCCTCTCGACTGCAACCAACCACTCAGGGACATGTAGGGGTAAGAGTCTCTTGCTCGCCACCAAACATGAAGCGAGAACACCCTATCATGCTATAATGAAGCAAATCTGATCCCCGTACCTCTCGCAAATGTTTTACGAGTTGTTACCACTCATCACATCCCAGCATAGGCGGACACCCATCTTGGTCACAAGCTCACGTGATTTGGAAACGATTATCTTAAGTAAATTTTCGATTAAAATATAGTTTTGAAAATATTATAAAATTTTGAAGTGTTTTAACTTATTTACCCTTTATCGTTAGCATTTTTAAACGAGATTGCTTAAATTTATACATGCTTATGCACAAAATAAAGTCCAATTATCCTCATGCACCTGTACTTAACTTAGTAATAGAACTCAGGACTGCAGCTTATTTAGCCAATTTGCCCCTTCTAAACCCAAAATATGATAAAATAGAAAACATAAAAGTTGAAAATGATTGCCACAGCTCGAAGTCAGAAAAAGAATCACCTAATTCGAACTTACGAGTCAAAAGTTATGGCAATTTCAATTCTCAGGTCTAACTGGCTCTTTAAGCCGCAACCCTGTTGTTATGTTAATTGTTCAGAGTTTTGTAGGTACTTTTAATTAAATTTTGTCTTTCAAATAATGATGCTATATTTTTGTTTAAGAAACCCAAACTTATCCTTTTATTTTATATTATAATTCTTCTTTTATTTTCATTTACTCGAATGTATGTGTGTGTGTGTGTGTCTATATATAAGTGCGCGCACGTGTATGGCAAAATCTACTGGGACAGACATATATGACACAGTATATGTCAACAAATCTTATTTATATATTTTATTTTATGAAGATCCACCGTTTGTGTATACATTTTTGTTCCAATAGTCAATCCCCATATACACGCATACATACACAAAGTAATTTATTGTGGTGAGTCTTCCTTTTATAATATTTTCTTTCTATTATTATCAAAAGTTCAAAGGTGTTCATTCTTTCCATTGGTAATACAGTCATTGTTAATGACTGACCAAGGTTTAATGTCATTTATAATTTTAGCATTAATTGGTTTTGGTTAAATATAACATTTATAAATTTAAACTGGTGGACCAAGCTTGTCTTATCTGATCTATTATTTTTTATTGAAATATAATAAAGCTTTATATTATCATTCTTTGCTATTTTTAATTTTGTTTCCAATTCCATTCAGATATAGCTCATTTCCCTCGAGTTAAAATTTTATTTGTTGTGATGGATCTTCACCATATAATATTTTCTTTCTATTATCTTAACAAGTTCAATGGTGTTCTTATATATATATATATATATATATTTATTTAAAACTCAAAAGTGTATAGCATGGAAACTATATAAATCCTTTGAAAAACTACCCGTTGGTTCATTTGAGATTTGACAAAAATGAGTACAGTATTTTTCCATATATCTAATAAACTGGTAAATGTACCAGGTTGGTACATTTTCTTCTGCTTATCATGAAATTGGTATAGCATATCGGATCCAAATCCCTTCTTTACTCATCTAGCCCAATAATTTTGCCAATTATTTTCCTTGCTTCGTATACAACCTGTTCAAATCATCCGAGAATAAAGATAAAGAAATGTCTTGGTGAATTAGAGCCTGTTTGGTGAATTCGGCAATTTCACTATGCCCAACCACAAATTTATAGCACATACTTGCTTGCTTTGAAATTGCACAAGTATAAAATGCCGATTCGATGAAAAAGAGGTCGGTTTTTGTAATAAGTTAAGGACAAGGCCTAAAGTATAAATTGTTTTTAGCAGTTTAATTATTAATTTTCGTTTTCCTGGTGGTTGTGTGCATTTGGTTTTCTTTTGATGTGAACGAGTTGTCAGAATTGTCTTAGTAAAGTACCTAAATTGGCTCAACTTTTTCACTCCATATATAAATTCCGCTACGCTGTGAATGAGAAGCATTCACACTTATTAGTGTGCACCGTGGAAATTGAAAAGGATGTAGATATGAATGGATTTTGATTCCTCATGTACTTTGGTTTTATTTAACTACTCGCCATTGAATAAAATATATAAACACTTTTTTACCTCGGCTTATTATGTTTTGTTTCTTCATTTGTTTTGGTTTTGTTAGTCCACTTACAACCTATCAAAATATAAAAACTCATTTTTCTAAGCTTTTATTTCATCATTTTTACAATTTTTTCCTTCGATCTACGTAGCCTGTAATGATACTAATTTGTTTTTTTCTAATTCAAATAAGTTCTTGCTAACATGTTTATGAATTTTAGTAAGATTTCTACTATTCTTATGTATATAAAAGTACTTATACCTTTAATGGTTCTATGGGAATGATTTGTCCAACATAAATTGAATTTATTTCTTTTGAAGTCGATTAACATTCTTATTATGTAGCCTTTTTTTATATTGATTTAAATTATTTGTATAACATAATTATATCATATTGGTACTGCACAACATAGTTAATAAATCTTGTGTGTTTCACACAAAAGTTATTTTTACATAATATTTAAACTCTTTCATTCATTTCAAATAGGTAGGTTCAACCTTGCAGATGTAATCCTTATCACACAAAAAAACAAATCTGGTGGAACTTTACGACTATAGACCCATCTCCTTAATTAATGGTTCAATTAAAATAATCACCAAGGTTTTGGTTAACAGACTAAAAATTAAAATGGATAACTAATCGACAAATCCTAAACTGCCTTCATGCTAGGTAGACACATCATGGAGGATGTTGCCACCGCCGAAGAAGTTATTAGCTATTGTAATAATCAAAACGTAACCTGTGCACTTCTTAAATTAGACTTTTCCAAAGCATTCGACTCCATCGATTGGGGTTTTCTTCTGGATACTTAGAGCTAGGGGATTTGGCTCTTGGTGGATATCCTGAATCGAGCTAATCCAAAAATCTAGTGTGTCCTCCATTCTACTTGATGGAATCAAAGGAAACAAAATTCAATCTAAAAGGGGCCGAAGGAAAGGTGACCCTTTATCACCCCTTCTTTTTAATCTATCAATTGACATTTTTAATAAAGTTTTAAGACTAGCCTCTCAAAATAGCTTTCTTAGAGTTAGGGGTATGCCCTAGGAGCAATTATGTAATTTGTTACATATATCTAACTCGTTGAACAATCTTGTTCATAATAAAGGTGTTTCTTTCTATTATATACTTGATATAATGTGGTTATATTAATTAATTAATTTAATTAAAAGTATATTTAATAGAAAATCCATAAATGGCATGTTTTGTGATAGCAATTACAAAGTTTTGTAACCGTGAGTAATTTATCACAATAAAACAAATATACCATTTTAAATGTTCCTAGTCAAGATGCATCGAGACTGGATATCGATGTATCCGTTGAGACTAGAGTATGTAATGTAACGCTCTCCAAATGTTGGGCAGTATATTACTATTGATTGCTGGGGGCACCTATGAGTTACATACTGATAGTTATTGGATAACTATGGAATGACTCACTCGATAGTTTTCTGTTGGTTAATATAACTAAGGTCAAATAGAAAATATCGATGTGACTGATTTACGTAGTTCTCTCGACTTGAGAATACTGTGGATCTTCAATATGAAAGCTCCACTTTGATTATAATCAAATCATGGCATGGCGTTCCATCGAGTGACTATAGGTAAGTCGAGTGGAAGTGAAGCACTATTCAAGAGAGGATTCGTCTCCTCAGTTATATGTTATATGGGATTAGTATCATGGTCAACTGAAGTCAACTCAAAGTCAAAGTCTCTAGCCAGAGCATTTTGGTTAATAATAATTGTTATTATTGAACCAAGGACTTTGTGTTTGGACTATAAAGTTGAATGTGGACGATATTGGAATTTTGACTGTTACCAAATACCATAAGTCCTAATGTGATATAGTTTTGACAAAAAGAATTTGTGTAAATAATTGTCACTATTGGGTATAACATATATTAAGTAAAATTAGATTTTACCAAAAGATGTGTAAGCGATGAATTCAGTCAAAATGTCACATCACCTGCTAAGTGACGTGTGAACATTAATATTTGAATAGTTCGATATTAATTGATGACTGAATTTACACCTTTGAGTCGCACAACCGTAATGATGAATTCTCCAAAAAACCACATGATTTAATTAATTTATAAAAAGTTATAAATTAATTAAATTAATTAGTACTTAAAAAATATTAATTATTATTTATTTTATTTGATGTTTGGGAGTTATTTTTAATTATTTGCACGCATTGATATATGATATCATTGTAATTAAATAAAAGATAATTACATGCGTTTATTTATGGAATCTTATGTCATTTGATGGCACGTAATTTTCAGCCATACCATGTAAAGAAATAGAAGTGAAAAGAGAAAGTTAATCAAGAGAATTAACTAGAGAAGTTTTAATTAAAGAATGGGAAAGGTTTCCTTCTTTCAAATAAAACATATTCTTTAATTCATTTTGTATGTACAATTGAGTTTCTCATTTTCATTCTTCTTTCTATAATTTTTCTGGTTTTCTCCTTCTCTAATGGCCGAAAATACGAGATCATCCATGGCTTTAATTATTCCTAAAATCAAATACAAATAAAATCAATTATGAAAAGTCGTTTATTCCTCTTGAACCTTGCAACATCTGGAGGCTGATTTCTGAATCTAGAAGATTTGATTCATCATTCAAGGTGCAAATCATTGGCTTCATTTTTGGTAATTCTAATTTCATTTATTTGTATATTCATCATGTTGAAATGGTCCTGATTTATTCATATTATATATCTTCTATCTCATCATGCTTAAAAAGTTTAGATTTATTCATATTATATCTCTTCTATTTTGTGTATTTATCTTGTAATATAACTTAGATCCCTTTTTGTTCATCTCATTTAATTATATGATCATTATGTAGATTTAATTTGAATCTCTCCTTATTTACATATCCATTGACTATATGTTTATTATGGTTGACTTCAATCCTTTATTTATTTTATTGTGTGTCCCTTTTGGTATAGTCAGATCTAATTTATCATACCACAAATTTGTATATGCCCAAGTTGTTCGATATTTTTTTCTGTCATTGTTTTGGAATTGTAAAAAAAGGGAATGTGAAAATATTTTATTATGCTGTAATGTTGTATGTAAAATTTTGTAACATCTGTATACATAAACATTAATAAACTATATTTGTTGGTGGTTTAATACAGTAAAATTAATTTCCAATGTTGCATTGTTAATTTCCAAAGTGATTTAATTTTACTTGTTTTAGTCATAAAATAAATTTGATCTTTTGTTTTAGAATTCATAAGTGGCCATTTATGTAAAGTTATAGACTTTTATTTCATACCTAAGATTAAAAGATTGAATCATTTTGTTAGCATTAAATTTAAACATATATGTTACTTAAATTGCAATCTTTATACATATATATAAATATATGTGTTATTTTAAAATGAATACATAACTTGCAATTATTTATACATATAGATATACATGTGTTTATGTTATTTTAATCTAAATCAAAACGGACCTTTTTGTGAAACTGTAGAATTTAATTTCAAGCTCTTCCTTAATTGTAACCTTTGTTACAATTGTTAATTCTTGTTTTGACAAACTCATATATATATATAGGAAAACTTATTTTAACATGTGTATGTATAAACTTTTCAATTATTATACATGTATATTTTATTACTTAAAAAATACTTGGACAACAAAGGCATATGCAAATTCTATTGTAAATGCCATTTAACATGTCATTCAATGTAATTAAAAAGAGAGAGAAATGTAAGGGTTTCTCTCTCTACATTTATAGCCTTATCTTTCCTCAATTTATTATACATGTTAAAAGATTTTCTTTCTCTAAATTTTCTCATTCTTAGTTACACAAATATACACTTCTTATATGTTACACTTATATTTCACAGCATGAATGTATTTGATACATTCATTCTATTGCACATAAATATGCACATAAGAATATATTTGATATACTCTAATTTACATACACATTAAATTAGAGTAAAACATTATTTATAAATAAAATAAAATATTGATTTTATTTAAAAGAAACTTAGAAAACTTCTAAATGAATTTAGACTTCATAGGCCCATTAATGATCCAAAATCGTAAATTTTTTGAAATTCACTCATTTCTTCCGCTGCTGGCTGGCCCAGTTCCTTCAGTGGTATTAGAGCGAGGTTGGTTGAGGCATTTACCTGACACACTGGATGTCCCTGGTTTGAACCCTACAACTAACATGATAGGGGGTTCTCACATTGTGATTTGTGACGAAGCATTGCATCTTACCTCTACATGTCCTGTGATGGTTGTGCTAATCGAGAGGCTGCATGTAAAACTCGCTAGTGAGGTATCTAGTTGTGTCACCCCAAAGGAGTTTGGGCAGGAGCAACAATGGTATTAGAGCCCAATAGCCTATGCGGTCTAAAATAAGTCATGTTAAGGCTAACTAATTAAGCTTGTGCACTTAGTACGATGTCTAAAAGGTGATGTTTAGGATTGGAATTGGGTAATCAAGTACCCTGTCCTACCTGGTTACCTGCTTGGCCTGAAACGTGATGTGAGCCAAAAGGTTGCCTCTAATAGAAAAGGCCCAATTTGAATAGGGCCTTGGGCTAATTTCAAAATATTTTTGAAAATTAAGACATGTTTTTAAATTTAGAAGTTAAATTTAAAATAAAAACATGTTTATTATAAAAGGTTATAATATAACATAAATTTTAAAAATGTTTGAAAATGTAATGAAAAAGTTCAAAATGTTTGAAACTATGTAAATAATAATTTCGAAATTTAAAATTATTAATAAGATTAATAATACAAATTAATTAAATGAGTTAATTAATTAATACTTATACGCATGTATTATACATGTTGATATATGTTATGTTATTTTAAAGTATTTAAGATAACATAAGCATACATGTATGTAAGATAAATTTTCGAAATTAATATAATTTAATTAAAATTATTTAATTAATAAATTAATTAAAGGTTAGTTAATTAAATAAAAATACACACATATAAGATATATGTGTTACACTATAAAAGTTATAGTAGATATGTCCAATATAAAAGTTGTATTGAAATACTAATTTATAAAGATTTATTAATTAAAATTAATTAAATAATATTTAATTAATAAAATATCATATATAAGACTATCATATAAGTAATATGAAATATAAAAGTTATAAAACAATAAAACTTATATGATATGAATGTATAAACTAAAGATGGAACATTAAAGAAACCCAAATAGACTTAAGTAATAAATACATACGTAAATGTACGTATACTGTGATTTCTGATGTTCCTGACACTTGAATCACGAGGGTATTTCATAAGAAATACATTATTCCATAAGTCGATATCACTCAATATAATATATTAAAGATTATGAATCTTCAATATAATGTTGTCCTCTACCATATATATATTAATAAATTACTTGCATACTCCTTAGTTGTTGAGCAAACTCAAGCTAAGGATGTTATGTGTAGTATTGTTAATATATTAAACAGATGAGGTAAGATAACTATATGTATTTGTTGAGCAAACTCAAGGCACATATACTATTCTTAGGCCATCACGATATGGTAGGTACAAGTGAATAATCTCTTTCGATTTGTTGAGCAAACTCAAGGTCGAAATGAGATTAGTACAAGGAAAAATAGGTTAGGAGTTGTATGCGATACAACCGATAAGGAGTTATCCATCATTTGTGGGGCTATGATTTGTTGAGCAAACTCAAGGTCAGAGTACCAAGACAGACGAGTCTTAACACCCACTAGTGAATTCGAAAGACTTATATGTTTCATCTTAGGGTTTGGAAAAACATAAAAGACTAGTGGGAGCCTTATTAGGAAAATGAAATGGTAACATCTAACCTTTCTAATATTGTAAGAACATATGCTAAATAATGTTATAATTATCTAAAATGATAAATTTGTGAATTTAATATGATTGATAAAATGTTTATCAATTAACATATACAAACAAACTGAATTGAAAGTTGACAAATGGAAATATAGTGCCCACTATTAAATTCCTATTGCATGTTAATGTTTCAACACCCATGCAAGTGCATGATTTTACAACTATTGAATACATTCGTGGTTTGGTCACTTATGCATTTATTTGGTCAAGACCATGTATTGCATTCTATGAGTTTCGAACTCTAAAAGCAATACAAGACTATGGATATTTGATCCATATACAATTGCATATAAATGTTATATGGTGAATGGTCAAAGTTTGAAATGTACAATATTTCGATGAAATTAGTTCATCTGAAAAACCAAATAAACCTTAGTGCGGGATGAGTATTCAATCCGACTGATTACAAAAGGGATCATATTGTGTTAATGTAACACAAGACCCAAAACTACAAGATAGATATAAGAACTCGGTCGTTGAAATGTCATTTTGATCGGTTTACGTAAAGTGCAACATTTTGATGTCCTTAAATGTTAAGGATAATCGAATGCGCTTTTGTAAAGAGTTTGTTATGATATTGTAGTAAGGTTTTCTTTTGAATAGTTTGACCATTTGAAAGAAAAACGAATGTATAAGAATAAATGTAATTTAAGGTACAGTTGGGATGAAGAGAATAAATAGTCACTTCTACTTCATAGAGAAACATTAGAAATGAGAATTATAATAATAATTGATACTTAATATTGGAATAAGAAATATGATTTCTATTCCGAAATGTATTTTCGTATATAAAATTGTTTTCTATGAAATTTATTTCTTTGAGCATAAGATATTTGATCAACGAACTCTCCACTGTAAACAGTTGCAGTGTATGAAATAAAAAAATTGTATTATGTGAATGATGGATCTCCAAACTTAGCACGCTATTATAGTAATGGTAGAAATAGTGGGAGCATGCCATATAGCACTTATTAATTGCATCATAGTATGAAAATTGTTTTGGAAAAACTTACCATACATTATTTATGAAATAACAATTATTTTTCGGTATCTACTGAAAAAAATAGACATAGATATATTTCAATATGAATATTATGAATATTCTTTATGAAATAAAAATATAATGTGGTAAAAAAATTTATATAACAAAAGTGATGCATTGGAAATACAAAAGTATCTAATATTATTTACGGTTGTTTTGGAATTATAGACCAATCCATAGTTTTGAGAAATAATTTTATTGTATGATTTTGAATCATACGATAATTGTTAATTATATCTCAAACAATAGCTATTCACCCATTTAGTGGGAGTATCATAAGAGTTGATGAACTCTTTGGATTGATACATATAGATGTATGCAATCGTAATTCTATAAATACCAAAATGGTTCCACGTACTTCGTCATATTCACCGATGAGTTATTGTCGTCATGGACATGTGTATTTGATACACATGTAGTATGTCTATGGTAAACTTATAGAATATAAAACAGAAGTAAATAAAATAACATGCGATAGAAATGATTTGATTTGATCGAATGAGTGAGTATATTGGAAAATGTTCCGAACGTACCTAAAATGAATAAAGATTCAATCTCAAAATTACTCCTCCATGTGATGCATTAATGATGCATCGATATGGAGTAATCGAACTTTGTTGGACAATGTATGATTAATTCATTAATTGTGAGTGAAGTTGAGTTAGTTTCTTTCTATAAGGTAATGTACTTAAAGGTAGTACACAAGGTTGATGTTATTTCATCTGAATAACAGTTTACAAAATTTTACAAGATAAGGGTTTATAAGAAACTCCAACATATCTTATGCCAAGGAGTTGGCAGGTTGTGCAAGTCGAAAGATTGCACGTAATAATTGTTCATAAGGGATCTTGTATGAATCTCCCCAAAAGGATTTTGAAAAGACTTTCATTGGATGACATATTTATGTTTCGAACATAGATTTTGTAAACTAAAACCAAATCAGTTTTATAAATAAAGAAATTCATAAAATGTTTATGATTACCTATTCTATTGCACTGAGAAACAATTGTTGTTTCAAGATATACCAATTTCATTATGAAGAAATTTCTTTGAGGAATTATTGGTAGTAAAATGAAATTGGATATGATCCATAGATAGAATTGATTATATGAGATGAAATGAAATTAACTAACCTAAACGAACACATAGCATTAGAATGTCTAATAAGTATTCTCGCACATCGAAGAGAAACTACGAGTTTCTTATTAATGTCGAAAATATATAATCCTAGATTGTTTAATATAACCATTGAGAGTGTTGACTCTATATGGTATGATGCGCAAATCCGAAAGAATTCCAAGTACGCTATCAAAATATAGATTTTGGTGGTCGTAACTGAAGGTGTAAGATCCATCGACCACAACTGTGTCTTTATGAGTAAGACTAATGTAGTTAGAATTAAATGAGCAATGTTGATAAGAATGATATCGCAAATTTCAATTGTTGAAATTAGCGTAATAGATTCTATATTCGACATGTTCAAGTCAATTCGGATTTACTCACAAAATTTTCACTTGATAAGACTTAGTGTTTTGGTACATATGTATTGAAACAGAAAATTCTAAATAACGATTTAGAAAAAGTTGTTTACATATATTAACCAAAAATGTCTCGAAGTCAGTGGAAGCGATATTGAGTTTATGAGTCTTTAGATATGATCCAAGAAATGATACGAAAGTATCATTTATAAGCATCATGATTGAATAAGTATTTTGATAGAAATATTAAGTAGTTTGATTTTCAATCAGAGTGCAGAGGAAGCGTGTGTTCATAAGAAAGAACGTTAAAATGTACATTGATATTTCTAAACTATAAGTAAACAACACGTTGTTGATTTTAACGATGTACTTGTGTTAAAATCAGCCTTAGTTGTTTTAATACTCAACATTGGATTAATAAATGATGTCTTTTATAGTAAGTATAAAAGATGTCAGGAATGTCCCAAATGATATGCAAGTACACCTTATTAAAATGTTTAATATGGAACATGTAAGATTGATTCCTTTGCATTGGCAAAATGAATTATCATACATGTTGTGTTGTCTACGATATCTTGATTTGTTTATGTATTTGATACATGAAGCAAATATCAAATCCAAATTGATATCACCAAATGGTTGTTTGAAGTGTTCTCGTGTATTTATAAAATACTAGAGAATTATTTACAAAAACAAAAACTCCTTATGAAGGAGTGTTCGAACTCAAATTTCATAAGTCATATTGAGTGTAGTATGTCAATAATAAATTCAAGTTAAGAATCTTTAAGTTGGAAATGTTCCAAATAAAAGACTATGACTTATTCAATGAAAAAAGGCTACGTACATTGCCTTGAATATTGCCGCAATAAAAAAATAATAATAATGTATATAAAATTATAAGTGCACAAATTTATAACTGAGCCGATTCCAAATGTTGAGAATCTCATAACATTGTTATATGATAACAATGTCGCGATATGGTTCGTAATAGAACTTAGAGCTCATTAGAGGTCGAGAGACATACTCCAAATTGTTCCACGTCATAAAGCAGTTTATCACCGTCGGAGAGAGTTGATTAACATAGTAGATAATTGAAAACATAATAGCATACCCGTTCACAAAGGGACTGACCTAACTATTTTTGAGAAATCGATCGGAGAAGTTGGAATAACATTCCATAATTGACCCCAAGTGCAAGTGGGAGATTGATAGAGTTAGGGGTATGCCCTAGGGGCAATCATTTAATTTGTTACATATATCTAACTCATTGAACAATCTTGTTCATAATAAAGGTGTTTCTTTCTATTATATACTTGATATGATGTGGTTATATTAATTAATTAATTTAATTAAAAGTATATTTAATAGAAAATCCATAAATGGCATATTTTGTGATAGTAGTTACAAAGTGTTGTAACCGTGCATAATAAAACAAATATATCATTTTAAATGTTCCTAGTCAATATGCATCGAGACTGGATATCGATGTATCCATTGAGACTAGAGTATGTAACACTCTCCAAATGTTGGGCAGTATATTACTCATGACTGCTGGGGCACTTAGGGGTTACGTACTGATAGTTATTGGATAACTATGGAACGACTCACTCGATAGTTTTCTGTTGGTTAATATAACTAAGGTCAAACAGAAAATATCGATGTGACTGATTTACACAGTTCTCTCGACTTGAGAATGATGTGGATCTTCAATATGAAAGCACCACTTTCATTATAGTCAAATCATGGCATGGAGTTCTATCGAGTGACTATAGTTGAGCCGATTGGAAGTATTGGAAGTGAAACACTATTCAATAGAGCATTCGTCTCCTCAGTTATATGGGGTTAGTATCATGGTTAACTGAAGTCAACTCAAAGTCAAAGTCACTGGCTAGAGCATTTCGGTTAATAATAATTGTTATCACTGAACCAAAGAGTTTGTGTTTGGACTATAAAGTTGAATGTGGATGATATTGGAATTTTGACCATTACCAAATTCCATAAATCCAAAGTGATATAATTTTGACGAAGAGAATTGGTGTAAATAATTGTCAATATTAGGTATTGCTTATTATAAGTAAAATTGGATTTTACCAAAAGATGTGTAAGCGATGAATTCAGCCAAAATGTCACACCGCCTGCTAAGTGACGTGTGAACATTAATATTTGAATTGTTCAATATTAATCGCTGACTAAATTTACACCTTTGAGTCGCACAACCGTAATGATGAATTCTCCGAAAAACCACATGATTTAATTAATTTATAAAAAGTTGTAAATTAATTAAATTAATTAGTATTTCAGAAATATTATTTATTATTTATTTTATTTGATGTTTGGGAGTTATTTGTAATTATTTGAATGCATTTATAAAAGTTATATTTGCACGCATTGATATATAATATCATTGTAATTAAATAAAAGATAATTCCATGCGTTAATTTATGGAATCTTATGTCATTTGATGGCACGTAATTTTCAGCCATACCATATAAAGAAATAGGAGTGAAAAGAGAAAGTTAATCAAGAGAATTAATTAGAGAAGTTTTAATTAAATAATGGGAAATGGCAGCATCCTCTCCTCCTTCCCCGACACCCCCTCCTCCTTCCCCGTTTCCTCCTCCTCCTTCCCCGTTTCCACCTCAATCCTCTTCCTCGATTCCTCTCCCTTCCTCTGCTTTGAATCTTCCTTCTCTTTCTTCCTCTCAGATCCCTCCTCCTTCTTCTGATTCTTCTGCTTTATCTTCCTCTTCCTCCTTGTTTCATTCTTCATCTTGTCCTTCTTTTCCTATTTTTCTTTCCTCCAATCCTCATACTTCTTCTTGTCCTTCGAGTTCTTCGATTCCTCCTTATTCTTTGTCTGATTTGAATACATGTCTGAATTTTTAAAATCAATCTTCTTTGTTACTTGATAAGAATTTTCCTTCTTTGTCTGTTAATGTGAATCCAGATATGACTATTAAACAGAATCATTTATCAAAGTTATCTGATTCTGATATAAAGTGGTCATCCTTATTCAAGAAAAAGCCTAGAAATGCTGGAGTATTTGTGCCTAGGCATTTTGATATTAAGAAAGATGGTGTTCCGAATGCATTACCTGATGAAGTCAAAAATGAAGGAATTAAATACTGGAGTGATCATTTAGTTGGTTTTTTCTTGGACGGACCTCTTTCTTATCTGACTGTAACAAAGCATCTGAGAAGTATTTGGAGATTGAAAGGTGAAGTTGATATCAAATCGGATAATGAGAATTTCTTTTTTAATTTCTCGAATGATCTAGACAGGATGAAGATCTTGCAATCTGATCCTATCTTCATTAAAGGTAAAATGTTCATTATTACAACATGGGATCCTTCGTACGGTTATTTTCAAGAACAAATTAAAAAAGTGCCAGTGTGGGTTCATTTTTATAGGATTCCTTTGATTGCTTGGACTTTAATTGGTATTAACTGGTTAGCATGTCATGTTGGTAAATTGATTTGTCTTGATGAAAGTACTGAAAGATTGACTAGATTCAAGTATGCTAAAGCTTTGATTGAAGTGTCACCAGATCAGGAGCTCCCTGATTTTATTGCAATTGATGATTTGGGTGATTGTTGTCCTTATGTAAAGGTTGAATATGATTGGAAGCCAAAAATCTGTACTAAATGCAAAGTGTTTGGTCATGTAACTTTATTTTGTTCAGGAAATGGTAAGGTGAAGAGATCTTATATGCAATCTGGTGGAGACAATGGGGCAACTGATTATAGTCAATGCATGGAACAGGTTAGTCAGAAAGAAAAGGTGCAGAAATTTCAAGATGCTGGAAATATAAATATGAAGACTTTATATGTATGGAAAAGGAAGGATAAAGATCAAGATGTTCTTATAGATAATAATAATTTGAACTTAAAATCTGGTGATCAATTTGCTGATGTTGGAGTGAAGAATTTGGATCATAATCAGAATATACAAAAGGAAGTGGAGTCATATATTGGGAAAAATGTATCTGATGTTAATACTGAGGAAATGGGATATAAGGAAAATATTACAACTTCAAATTCTTTTCTGGTATTATCTGATATTGATGAAGGAACAATTAATAAAGAGTTAATAATAGAAAAAGGAACTTCTATCTCACAATCTGGAAACAAGCAGATAAATAAGGGATCATATGAGAACTATGACACTGTTGGAGCTAACATGTTTGATAATAATTCTGTAGTAAAGAATTCTTCTTTAACTTCTGAAACACCGGTACATTCAGAGATATTGGATACTAGTTCAGATACTAATAAGGATTTTCACAAGGAACCATTGAGCAATGATGATACCTCTGAGCAAACCTCCCCATATATCAATATTTCTCCTCCAAATCATCTGATTTTACCACCTCCATGTAATTCAGGGGATAATTTTGAGGAACGGGTTGTATCTATCAAAAAAGGAAAAAGAGGTAAAAAGAAAGTCTCATTCCATGAAATATCAGAAGATCTAAACAATGGGAAAAACTACAAGATTGAAGAAATACTGCCAAGGAATAATAATGAGTCTGCATTATCATTAAAGGATTCTATTTCTCAGTCGAGTGGTATTAGGCATACAAGGAAGCATCCATCTTTTCTCATTTCACCCAAACAGTTATGATGTTAAACAATAATATAGCATATTGGAATATCAGAGGAGGACACCTATCATCAAAACAGGCTGAAGTGAAACAATTAATTAAAGATCAAAAAATTCAACTCATTGTTATCAGTGAAATAAAGTTAAATAAATTAAACACTGGTTTAGCTTGTAAGTATATTTCTCCTGATTGGGCACATGAAGATAATTTGCAAAGTGCTCCATATGGAAGATTATTGGTTTTATGGAAGTCGGATGTTTTCAAAATGACAAAGTTGCAGGAGGATGATCAATTAATCCATTTCAGTGCTATTTCTTTATTTTCAAACACTCCATTTTTGATATCCTTTGTCTATGCTCATAATAATCTTGATAAAAGACTATCTTTCCTATCTAATCTCTCTTCTCTTTCTCACTCAAATTTACCATGGATAGTTCTTGGAGACTTCAACTGTATGTATTCCTCTGATCAAAAAATTGGAGGAAATCCACTCTCTTTGAAAGATATTTCTCCTTTAAAACAAACTCTTATTAAATCTTCTCTTAGTCATATACCATCTTCTGGAGCAGTGTTTACTTGGAATAATAAAAGTAAATTTGGCCCTATAACTTTCTGTAAACTTGATCATGCATTTCATAATATCCATTCAATAAACCTATGGCCAAATCTCTTTTGAAAATTTTTAAATCCCTCAATTTCTGATCACTCTCCTATTATTTTATCATATGGAGAGAATACAATAAGAAGGAATCCATCTTTTAAATTTTATAAAACTTGGACTAATCATAAAAATTTCCTTAGCATTGTTATGCAGGTTTGGCAGGAGAATATTTTTGGGAATCCTCTATATATTCTTAAGACAAAGCTTCAAAGGTTAAAAGAAAAGCTTAAAATTTGGGCGAAGGAAAATTTTGGTGAAGGTTCTAAAATTTCTGATGGAATAAGGGGGAAATTGTTTATTATTCAGCAGCAACTACAGAATGATATTATGAATTCATCTTTGGCTAGTCAAGAAGCAAATTTATCAAAAGATTTACTTGAAGCATTGATGAGAAAAGAAGTACTGCATGAGACTATTGATATGCAAGGTGATAGGAATACAAAATATTATCATAACTCTATCAAGATCAAACAAAGCAAAGGAAGAATTTTGAGTATAACTGATATGAATGGAGTAATACAAGATAATGATGATTCCATCTCAAAAGCTTTTATTGATTATTTCTCTGATATTCTTGCCAATCCAACTCCAATGATCCCAAACCTTTCACCTCTGTTTTCTATGACTCTTCCTTTTCTGAGCAATATACAAGCAAATGAAATGATAAGAGAAGTTTTACCTGAGGAGGTTAAAAGGGCAGTCTTCTCATTAAAACCTGATAGTAGTGGTGGCCCTGAAGGTTTTAATGCTTTTTTCTTTCATCATACTTGGAAGATAATAAAGAATGATATAAACAAAGCAATACTTTACTTCTTTTCTCATAACAAATTACCTTCTGGTATAAATGCAACCAATATAGCCCCTGTACCAAAATGTCCAAATGCAAGAAGTGTTACTGATTTTAGACCTATTTCATGCTGCAATGTTCTGTATAAAATCATTTCCAAGATTATAGCAAATAGGATCCAAAATGTTTTGCCTTCAATTATTTCTAATAATCAAGTTGCTTACATGCCTTGTAGAAATATCAGTGATAATATTTTGCTAACGCAAGAGCTTATAAGAGGATATGGTATTGGGAATATATCACCTAGATGTATGATGAAACTTGACATACAAAAAGCTTTTGATTCAATTTCTTGGATTTCTATTATAGCAATTCTTTCTCGGATGAATTTTCCAAAGCCAATGCTAGCATGGATTTATACATGTATTTCTTCAACTCATTTCTCCATACTTAGAAATGGTTGTACTAGAGGATTTTTTAAAGGAACTCAAGGTGTAAGGCAAGGTGATCCAATCTCTGCTTATTTGTTCATTATAGTAATGATGGTACTTAATTCTTTGATATCTGAACAAGTGAAATCTAGGAAGATTGAGTTGCATCCTAAATGTAAGGAACCATTCATAACTCATCTATTATTTGCTGATGATCTTGTCATTTTTACAAAACCAACTATATCAAATATCTCCACTATATTTGAGGTTTTGGATAAATTCTATGCAATCTCTGGTTTGAAGATTAATCTTAACAAATCTTAAATACTAATAGCTGGTCTTAGTGATGATTTAAAGGCTGAGATTATTTCGTACTCTGGTCTTGGTGAAATGCAGCATAATGCTAGATATCTTGGTTTACCTCGTATTACTGCAAGAATCACAACTTCTGACTGTTTGCCCCTTTATGAAAAAATTACTGAAAAATTATCCATATGGCCTAACACTAAACTATCACAAGCAGGGAGATTAGTCATAGTGCAAAGTATTGATACTGCTATGGTCAATTATTGGATGAGGCATTACATTCTTCCATGTAAACTTGTATCAATGATAAATAGTGCTCTGAACAGATTTTTGTGGCATGGAGATCCATTCTCTAAAAAGTTAATTCCAAGATCATTCAAGATGATTCAATTGCCAAAGAATAAGGGTGGTCTGGGAATTACTAATATTAAAATGTGGAACATTGCAACTATATCTTTATACTATGACAAAATTTTATCAAGAAGTCAAGACCTCTGGACACAACGGATTTTAAATTTTTTATTAAAAGGCAAGGATTTTTGGACTATGAATATTCCAAATTTATGCAGCTGGAGTTGGCGTAATATTCTGAAGTTAAGATCTACTTTTCTGCCTATTATACAATGCAACCCACTTGAGAACAATGAATTGAACTTCTCGAATTCTCCTTAGGCCAAGGCTGGTTTGATTATTCAGGAAATTCTTCCTTATCCTTTACAACTTCAGTCTGGAATTCCTTTAAATGCTAAAGTCAATTCCTACATCAATGATGGCTTAATTGATTTACCTTATTGCAGTTCTAAACAAGTCAGGGATTTATGGCAATATATATCATCTTTATCATTGACATCTTCAAACTTAAAAGTTCTTTGGACTAAGAAGGGAAAGAAGCATACAATTTCTAATGTATACAAAGCTCTGTTATATAATGCAAACACAGAAAGTTTTCCTTGGGCATCTAGAATTTGGATGGAGAAATCTCCAGCTAAGGAAAATCTTCTTCTTTGGAAAATCATGGCAAATGCTCTTAACACTAAGCAGAAATTGACTACACTTGGATTACTAAGCAATGAGGATTGTGTTTTCTGTCATAAGCACCTTGAATCAAATACTCATATATTTTTTGAATGCAACTTTACTTTTGGAATATGGTGCAGATTACTCGCAAATGGAAACTTTCACAGACCAGATAAAAGCTCTAGAATAGAATGGTTTAATATTTTCAAAGCTACAAGGTGGAAATCTTCTAAGACTGAAATTCTTATGATTATTTTAAAGGCTTTTGTTTATGAGATTTGGAATGAAAGGAATAGAAGGATTTTTGATCAGAAAATGGAAAATGCAAATGCTTTATACAGTTTAATGCATAACAAAATTTGTAAAAGAGTGAAGAGTCTGAATAGATTTTGATGAACTTTGTTTCATAATGTACATATGTTTCTTGATGCATGGCTATATTTGTATGTAATACATTTGTGAGTATATGAATATATTGGGCAGGGCTCCCTTAGCCCATTGCTTTTAAAAAAAAAAATAATGGGAAATGTTTCCTTCTTTCAAATAAAACATATTCTCTAATTCATTTTGCACGTACAATTGAGTTTCTCATTTTTATTCTATAACTTTTCTGGTTAACGGCTGAAAATATAAGATCTTCCATGGCTTCAATTATTCCTAAAATCAAATGTAAATAAAATCAATTATGAAAAGAAGTTTATTCCTCTTGATCTTGCAACATCTGGAGGTTGATTTCTGAATCTAGGAGATTCGATTCATCATTCAAGGTATAAACCATTGGCTTCATTTTTGGTAATTCTAATTTCATTTATTTGTATACCCATCATGTTGAAATGGCCCAGATTTATTAATATTATATATCTTCTATCTCATCATGCTTAAAAAGTTTAGATTTATTCATATTATATCTCTTCTATCTTGTGTATTCATCTTGTAATATAACTTAGATCCCATTTTGTTCATCTCATTTAATTATATGATCATTATGTAGATTTAATTTGAATCTCTCCTTATTTACATATCCATTGACGATATGTTTACTATGGTTGACTTCAAATCCTTTATCTGTTTTATTATGTGTCCCTTTTTTATAGTCAGATCTGATTTATCATACAACACATTTGTATATGCCCAAGTTGTCCGATATTTTTTATCTGTCATTGTTTTGGAATTGTAAAAAAAAGGAATGTGAAAATATTTTATTATGTTGTATATAAATTTTTGTAACATCTGTATACATAAACATTAATAAACTATATTTGTTGGCGGTTTAATACAGTAAAATTAATTTCCAATGTTGCATAGTTAATTTCGAAAATGATTTAATTTTACTTGTTTTAATCATAAAAGTAAAATTTTCCTTTTGTTTTAGGATTCATAATTCGTCATTTATGTAAAGTTATAGACTTTTATTTCATACCTAAGATTAGAAGATTGAATCATTTTGTTAGCATTAAATTTAAACATATATGTTACTTAAATTGCAATCTTCATACATATATATAAATATATGTGTTATTTTAAAATGAATACATAACTTGCAATTATTTATACATATAGATATACATGTGTTTATGTTATTTTAATCTAAATCAAAACGGACCTTTTTGTGAAACTGTAGAATTTAATTTCAAGCTCTTCCTTAATTGAAACCTTTTTTACAATTATTAATTCTTGTTTTGACAAACTCATATATATAGGAAAACTTATTTTAACATGTGTATGTATAAACTTATCAATTATTATACATGTATATTTTATTACTTTAAAAAAACTTGGACAACAAAGGCATATGCAAATTCTATTGTAAATGCCATTTAACATGTCATTCAATGTAATTAAAAAGTGAGAGAAACGTAAAGGTTTCTCTCTCTACATTTATAGCCTTATCTTTCCTCAATTTATTATACATGTCAAAAGAAAGTTCTTTCTCTAAATTTTCTCATGCTTAGTTACACAAATATACACTTCTCATATGTTACACTTATATTTCACAACAAAAATGTATTTGATACATTCATTCCATTACACATAAATATGTACATAATAGTATAATTGATATACTCTAATTTACATACACGTTAAATTAAAGTAAAACTTTATTTATAAATTAAATAAAATATTGATTTTATTTAAAAGAAACATAGAAAAGTTCCAAATGAATTTAGACTTCATAGGCCCATTAATGATCCAAAATGGTAATTTTTTTGAAATTCACCCATTTCTTCCACTGCGGGCTGACCCAGTTCCTTTCATCTTCCCTCTATGGAAAGTGAAATTGCTTATGTAGGAATCTCTTCCCTTTATTACCAAGATAACTGTAACAACCCGCATATTTTACGATTTTATATTTAAATGTTTTATTTAAATATAACGTTGTTAGTCGCATTTAAGTCCGAAATGTCACTTTCTGAAAACGGTCGAATTAGGACTCGAGATCACTTCCATTGAGTCCAAAATGGCGTTTGCAACTTTTTTGAGTATAAGCTTCGATATGTTTGGAGTAAGTTGAATTTTGCTATTTCTGTTGGGCTTTTTGGGTTTGGGTTTCACCCAACTCATTCTATTACCCTAACTCAGCCCCCTCTTCATCCATTCACTTATTTCTTTTTGCAAACTCTCAAGCTCAACTGAAATGGGGGAAGAGAAAGGGAAATAGAAACTCCAAGCCCTAGTTTTCATTTGCAAATCCAAGTTTTAGCTCCAAACTCTTGGAAAAGCTTTGGTAAGCATCTCCTTCACCTTCTCCATCTATCTCTCTCTCCAATTTCAGAAAATTCCTAAACCCTAATTTAGGAAATACTTGTTTTGATCTTAGATTGGAGCTTGTAGAGTAGAAATGAAGAGTGGTTGATCTTTTCTTTGCATTTGAGCTTCTCATCTTTGATTTTGAGTTAAAAGGTGAGTTTTTGAACTCACATCTACTTCTATAGATATCATTGTTGTTAGGTATGAATTCCTAACACTTATCTATGTCCTTTTGCTTTTGATTTGAATTGAATTGGTGAATATTCCAATTTTTGTGTTTTGGTCCTATTTTATGAAAATCCTCCTATGGATGTTTGGGGTGTATCGAAGAGCCTATAAGGTCGGGTTGTCACTTAGTGTAAATCCTTAGTCGCCGTTGCTCGTCCGATCGCTTCCGATATGTTTTGGCCACTTTGGCCTAGGAAAATTGTTGCCCAGACCAGGTCTTCAGACGTCTGAAATGCAAGTTCAAACGTCTGGTTTTAAACCTGGAGCAAAAGTTTTTACGGCGGAAATTTATAAAAATGGCAGAAAACAGAATCAGACTTCTAAAATAACCTTTCAGACGTCTGAAACACCCTTTCAGATGTCTGAACCACCCTTTCAGACGTCTGAAGCCATCCTCCAGACATCTGGATGGTTTTTGAATTTCCAGAACCTAAATCCAGACGTCTGGATTGACCCCCAGACGTCTGGGATTGCCTATTTTGCCTATTTTTGATTGAATTTCCATTATTTAATCGATTCATGTTGATCCAATTAGTTGTTATTGCATTCTTTGACTTTGATGATTTTTTTTAGATTTTGTACACGGGTTTTTATAAAGTGATCTTTTTAAATTATATTAAAAGCTTGTTTCTCCAATCTATAATTTCTATTTAAAACACACACAGTTTTGCACTTCGAGTGAAGAGGGAGGAGAATTAAATGATTAAATAAAACACGTGCTATGAACACGTGCGTTTATCTTTTCAGTGAATTCCTAATCTATTCGTTTGACCGTTTTGACCTTTGGGTCTGGTTTACCGATGAGATGAGGTGAACTTTGTACTGCTTTGAGTGTGAAATTGACTAACGGTTAGTAAACCGTTTAGTGCGAACATGGGGTATGGGACTCACGTTAACATTTCCCGGGTTCCTTTCTGAGAGTTGTGACACATTCCGCCGAGTAGTGGTGTCCAGTACTGCTACTACAGTTTGTTGCCTTCGGGCGTTGCCTTCGGGCGTATGGATCCTTGTTATACAGTACTGATCTCGAGCATCTTTTGTTTCTTTGACTATTATATTTCCCTAGTGTATCTCCTTTCGGTGTAGGTCCTTTGAACCACACGATATATAGCGATTACCCTGTGGAAACTTGTGTTACCTTTATTGGTATTTGTTATTTGCCTTTTTGGCTTGTTTTGGGATATGTATGTCCTTGGTTTATTTGAGTTGCCTATGATATGAGGCTTGTTATGATTCATCTTATGTTAGATGATTTGGTTATCTCCTTTGGAGATTATTGTGGCACTTTATGATCTTGTATATTCGTTATCATTTACTTTATCTAACTGATTTGTTTTGCTAGACTGACCCGTGTATTTTATACTCGGATCAGACCGAGATGTTTCAGGTTAGGTACATTGGACTTAGCCTATTTTGCTTCCGCATGTACTATTCTGCTAGCTCCTTTTTGTCATAGCTTTTTGTGTAGTCCTTTTTTGGCTGTAACTCTGATATGTATTCTATCGACTCGCCTGTATATTGTGGTTTGCTTTACCACTTGACATGTATCATTTTGTAAACTTTGTGATGTAATTGTATATGTGAAAATGTATGTGATGATTTACTGTTCTGTGATGTGTATTACATTTGAGTTGTTATATTTTATTCTGATAGATCCTTCAGCCACCTATGGCTTTGTATTAAGTATTTATTGGAGATGTCGATCCACTTGAGTAAGAAGTGGCGATTGTCGGCGTATTCAATAGATAATTAAGACAAGGTTATAGATGGTCGCTCATATCCAGCTCTATTCTCCGTATTAGCAGACGGTGTTACCTAGTAATACTCTTTGCTAATGTGGGTCTCGAAGTGGGGCATCACAGCTTGGTATCAGAGCTGAGTTCAGAACAAAATATGATAAACATAGAATAGAGACACATATTACGGTACATCAAAGGGTAGTACGAATGTTACGAATCTTTGAATCATCGTGCTTTTATTCCTTCCGTGCCTTTGGGGTAGATAGAATTTTTGGGAATACGTCTAGGAATGCATTTTTTTCGTAGTATTCTATATTTGAATTAATGATACCTACCTTGTGAATAATCTTTATCTTATCTTATCTTTCAGCTAATGGCCAGAAGAGGAAGAGGACGACGCTCGGATGCTGGGCAATCCAGTGGCTCGCATCCGGATGGCGTTTATATGTCTGCCGATCAGTTCTTGGAGTTATTTAGGAGCATTCAGCCTCCAGCTCCTATTCGTGCATCTCCTCCATGCAAGTCTGCCTTTGCACGCCTGTGCAGTGATTTTTCTCATCTTGGTGGAAAGCCATTCAAAGGCTCCGAGTCCGTTCTTGAGGTCCAAGCTTGGATTCGCACATGCGAACGTATCTTCTCTCGCATGGATCTTTCTGACCATGATCAAGTTCTTGTAATTTCTAACTTATTGCAAGAGCGTGCCCTTGATTGTTACGAGCTTCTTATAGCCGAACTTGATGAGTCTGTTCTTTCTTAGACTCAGTTTCGGGAATGATTCGAACTCAAATTCATTCCTGAATCTGAGAAAGTTTTATTAGCCCGTCGCTTCCTTGAGTTGAAGCAAGGGAAGTCTTCCGTTTCTAAATATGTTGCATCATTCGAGGCCTTATCTAAGTATGGTCTTGAATTCATTAGCACTTCTTATAAGAAGAATATGAAGTTTGTCTCTGGTCTTAAGAAATCTTTAATGCTTCAGCTTAAGCTTTCTTTTGAGGAGTTGGTTGATTCGGCACTTCATCTCGAGGCCATCGAGAAGGAGTGTGATAGTGGTGATGATGTTGAGGTTCGCAAGAACCCCAATAAGAAGAAGTTTCCATTTCATAAGCAGGGATTTCTTCCTCCCAAGAAGAAGAAGCCCATTGAATCTGGTTCTAACTCTCAATCTGCTGGAACACCTTCCATTCGGAAGTGTTTCAATTGTGGTTCTCCTGATCATATGATTCGAGCTTGTCCTAAGCCTCTCTTCTGTCATTATTGCAAGAAGGAAGGTCACCATGTTTCCACCTGCCCTACTGCTCCTGCTAGTGCCAAGTCTGGCAAGCTTTATGTTGCTAAGGCTTCTGGAGGTTCTTCTCAGCCCAGAGGTATATCTCCATCTATTTTGGAAGGTTCCATTTTATTCCATGACCGTAGTATTCGAGTTCTTTTCGATACGGGTGCTTCGCATTCTTTCGTACAGAAAAAGATCGTCGATGATTTGTCTTTAGATGTTTCTTGTATGGTTACTTCGTTGAGGATTGCGAATCCTATTGGGGGATCCGCAACCCTTAGCATGCTTTGTGATGATGTTGAGATTGTTTTATGTGGCTTTTCTTTTCGTGCGAATCTGCACGTTATTTCTTATTTGGATTTTGATATGATTTTGGGTATGGACTGGCTAGTGAGATACGATGCTAGGATTATTTGTTCTGAAAGAATTTTATATCTTCGACATCCGGATTCGTCTACTCAGCTATCACTTGTTCTTCAGAATATGGATAATTCCGTAATGGCTTTATATTCTTTTGACTCACGAGATGATGATGATATATCTCGTATTCCTATTGTTTGTGACTTCTCTGATGTTTTTGAGCCGGTTTCGGGTTTGCCATCCAAGCGGGCGATCGAGTTCCGCATTGATCTCATTCCAGGCGCGCAACCAGTTTGGCGTCCTCCCACGAGGATGTCTACAAAAGAAAATGAGGAACTCAAGAAGCAGCTTTTAGAGCTTGAGTCCAAGCAGTTGATTCAGTCATGTTTTTCACCGTGGGGTACCGCGGTCATCTTCGTGAAGAAGTCCGATGGAACTCTTAGGCTTTGCATCGACTATGGCAAGCTTAACGAGTTGACCATCAAGAATAGGTATCCTTTGCCGAGGATCGATGATATGTTCGATCTATTGAGTGGCGCTAAGGACTTCTCTCAGCTCGACCTTGCCACTGGTTTTCATCAGCTTCGAGTGGCGGAAGATAGCATACCCCTTACAGCTTTCCGCACTCGATATGGTTCTTTCGAGTGGCTCGTTATGCCGTTCGGTTTGACGAACGCCCCAGCTTTCTTTGTTGATCTTATGAATCGAGTATTCCGAGAATATCTCGATAAGTTCGTCCTTGTGTTCATTGACGACATTCTTGTTTATTCTAAGTCTGAAGCTGAGCATGCTGATCACTTGAGAATTGTCTTGAGTACTCTTCGTCACCATCAGCTTAAAGCCAAATTCTCCAAGTGCCATTTTTGGGAGAATAAGGTTAAGTTCTTAGGCCATGTTGTATCTTCCGACGGCATTTCTGTCGATCCCTCAAAGATCGAAGCTATCCAGAATTGGAAGAGGCCTGAGAATGTTCATGAGATTCGTAGTTTCCTTGGATTGGCGGGTTATTACCGTCGGTTCATTAAGGATTTTTCCCGTGTTGTGCTTCCTCTCACCAGCCTTACTCGGAAGGGCATTCGTTATATTTGGTCCGACAAGTGTGAAGCTTCCTTTCTGACATTAAAGGAACTTCTCACTAATGCTCCTATTCTTGTGGTTCCCGAGGGGAATCATGATCTTGTTGTCTACACCAATGCTTGTGGTAGTGGTCTCGGTGTCATGCTTATGCAGAAGGATCAGGTAGTTGCTTATGCTTCTAGGTAACTGTGTCCGAACGAAGTTCGCTATGCCACTCATGATCTTGAGTTAGCCGCCATTGTCTTCGCCTTGAAGATTTGGCGACACTATTTATTAAGCGAGCGCTTCATTCTCTATACCGATCATAAATCCTTGAAGTATTTGTTCACTCAGAAGGAACTCAATATGAGGCAACAGCATTGGCTCAAGTTTCTTGCCTTCTATGACTTTGGTATCCAATATACCCCTAGTAAGGGTAATCGTGTTGCTGATGCGCTTAGTCGCAGACATTCGGCTGTCGTTTCTATGATGCTTGCCGAATGGGATATTCTTGAGACTCTATCTTTTTGTGATATTCGTGATCGAGCTCCATCCTATGATTCTCCGGTAGCATTATTCAATTTGGAAGCTCGACCCTCTTTATTGGATCGTATTGCCGAAGCTCAACGGCATGATCCTGATCTTGTGCATCTTATTCAGCTTTGTGGAACGGAACCCCATGATGAGGCGTTGCGGGATTTCAGCATTGATCCTCATGGGTGTCTTCGCAAGAAGAACCGTCTTGTTGTGCCTTCTGATTCTGCACTTAGGCATGACATTCTTGATGACTGTCATCGTTCTAAGTATACTATTCATCCTGGCAGTAGTAAGATGTATGCCGATATGCATCGCCTTTATTATTGGGAAGGCATGAAGCGTGATGTAGCGAGTTATGTGAGTAATTGCATGACTTGTCAACGTATTAAAGCCGAACATCAGCGCCCTTCTGGTCTCCTTCAGCATCTAGAGATTCCATTGTGGAAATGGGATCAGATTTCGATGGATTTCATTGATGGCCTACCTCGTACGAGATCGTGCTATTCTAGTATTTGGGTTATTGTTGATCGCCTCACCAAGTCAGCTCATTTTGTTCCTATTAAATCTAATAGGACTGCTTCTCTTTTGGCTAAGTTATATATCGAGGAAATCGTGAGACTTCACGGTGTTCCTAGTTCGATTGTGAGTGACCATGACCATTTATTCACAAGTCATTTCTGGAAGAGTCTTCAGCAAGCTTTGGGAACAAAGCTTAATTTCAGCACAGCTTATCATCCACAGTCTGATGGACAGACTGAACGGGTGAATCGTATCTTAGAGGATCTCCTCCGTATTTGTATTCTTGATTTCGGAGGAAGTTGGGAGGATCATCTACCCCTTGTAGAGTTCTCCTACAACAATAGTTTTCAGTCCAGTATCGGTATGGCTCCTTTCGAAGCCTTATACGGTAGGCTATGTCGATCACCTTCTTATTGGTTGGAATCTGGGGAGAAGCTTATTCTTGGCCCAGAGTTTGTTCATGATTCTTCTGAGAAGATTGTTCTTATTCATCAGAGAATGAAAGAGGCACAGAGCCGCTAGAAATCCTACGCGGATAACCGTAGGAAGCCTCTCGAGTTCTCGGTTGATGATCTCGTCTTTATTCGAGTTTCTCCTTTGAAAGGGGTTATGCGCTTCAGTGTGACAGGGAAATTGGCTCCTCGCTTTGTGGGACCATTTCCTATTACTGAACGTATTGGCCTTGTGGCTTATAGAGTTTCACTTCCAGCTCATCTATCCGGAGTTCACAACATATTTCACGTCTCTCAGCTTCGAAAGTGTCTTCGAGAATCGGATTCTGTTATCGACTCTCCTGATTTGCAAGGGCTTGAGATCTCACCAGACTTATCTATTGTACAGCATCCTATTCGCGTACTTGCCTCGAAGGTTCAATGGTCCGCTAATCCTAATGACTATACTTGGGAAACCAAAGAGTTTATCGAGCGATCATATCCGGGTTTTCTATCCTTGCTTAGCAATGGTGAGAATATCTTTTTATCTCAAGCTTACTTTTCTTTTCTTTTTGGGTGATGTAAGTATGTAGTTGTTACCAATTTCTTCTCTAGGAATTGCGCGGACGCAATTTTGTTAAGGAGGGGAGATCTGTAACAACTCGCATATTTTACGATTTTATATTTAAATGTTTTATTTAAATATAACGTCGTTAGTCGGATTTAAGTTCGAAATGTCACTTTCTGCAAACGGTCGAATTAGGACTCGAGACCACTTCCATTGAGTCCAAAATGGCGTTTGCGACTTTTTTGAGTATAAGCTTCGATATGTTTGGAGTAAGTTGAATTTTGCTATTTCTGTTGGGCTTTTTGGGTTTGGGTTTCACCCAACTCATTCTATTACCCTAAATCAGCCCCCTATTCATCCATTCACTTATTTCTTTTTTCAAACTCTCAAGCTCAACTGAAATGGGGGAAGAGAAAGGGAAATAGAAACTCCAAGCCCTAGTTTTCATTTGCAAATCCAAGTTTTAGCTCCAAACTCTTGGAAAAGCTTTGGTAAGTATCTCCTTCACCTTCTCCATCTATCTCTCTCTCTAATTTCAGAAAATTCCTAAACCCTAATTTAGGAAATACTTGTTTTGATCTTAGATTGGAGCTTATAGAGTAGAAGTGAAGAGTGGTTGATCTTTTCTTTGCATTTGAGCTTCTCATCTTTGTTTTTGAGTTAAAAGGTGAGTTTTTGAACTCACATCTACTTCTATAGATATCATTGTTGTTATGTATGAATTCCTAACACTTATCTATGTCCTTTTGCTTTTGATTTGAATTGAATTGGTGAATATTCCAAATTTTGTGTTTTGTTCCAATTTTATGAAAATCCTCCTATGGATGTTTGGACATTGATGTTTGGGGTGTATCGAAGAGCCTATAAGGCCGGGTTATCGCTTGGCATAAATCCTTAGTCGCGTTGCTCGTCTGATCGCTTCCGATATGTTTTGGCCACTTTGGCCTAGGCAAATTGTTGCCCAGACCAGGTCTTCAGACGTCTGAAATGCAAGTTCAGACGCCTGGTTTTAAACCTGGAGCAAAAGTTTTTACGGCGGAAATTTATAAAAATGGCAGAAAACAGAGTCAGACGTCTAAAATAACCTTTCAAACGTCTGAAACACCCTTTCAGACGTCTGAACCACCCTGTCAGACGTCTGAAGCCACCCTTCGGACGTGTGGATGGTTTCTGAATTTCCAGAACCTAAATCCAGACGTCTAGATTGACCCTCAGACATTTGGGATTGCCTATTTTTGCCTATTTGCCTATTTTTGATTGAATTTCCATTGTTTAATCGATTCGTGTTGATCCAATTAGTTGTTATTGCATTCTTTGACTTTGATGGTTTTTTTTAGATTTCGTACACGGGTTTTTATAAAGTGATCTTTTTAAATTGTATTAAAAGCTTGTTTCTCCAATCTATAATTTCTATTTAAAACACACACAATTTTGCACTTCGAGCGAAGAGGGAGGAGAATTAAATGATTAAATAAAACGCATGCTATGAACACGTGCGTTTATCTTTTCAGTTAATTCCTAATCTATTCGTTTGACCGTTTTGACCTTTGGGTCTGGTTTACCGATGAGATGAGGTGAACTTTGTACTGCTTTGAGTGTGAAATTGACTAATGGTTAGTAAACCGTTTAGTGCGAATGTGGGGTATGGGACTCACGTTAACATTTTCCGGGTTCCTTTCTGAGAGTTGTGACACATTCCGCCGAGCAGTGGTGTCCAGTACCGCCACTACGGTTTGTTGCCTTCGGGCGTTGCCTTTGGGCATATGGATCCTTGTTATACAGTACTGAGCTCGAGCATCTTTTGTTTCTTTGACTATTATATTTCCCTAGTGTATCGCCTTTCGGTGTAGGTCCTTTGAACCACACGATATATAGCGATTACCCTATGGAAACTTGTGTTTCCTTTATTGGTATTTGTTATTTGCCTTTTTGGCTTGTTTTGGGATATGTATGTCCTTGGTTTATTTGAGTTGCCTATGATATGAGGCTTGTTATGATTCATCTTATGTTAGATGATTTGGTTATCTCCTTTGGAGATTATTGTGGTACTTTATGATCTTGTATGTTCATTATCATTTAGTTTATCTAACTGATTTTTTTAGCTAGACTGACCCGTGTATTTTATACTCGGGTCAGACCGAGATGTTTCAGGTTAGTTACATTGAACTTAGCCTATTTTGCTTCCGCTTGGACTATTCTGCTAGCTCCTTTTTGTCATAGCTTTTTGTGCATTCCTTTTTGGCTGTAACTCTAATGTGTATTATATTGACTTGCCTGTATATTGTGGTTTGCTTTACCACTTGACATGTATCATTTTGTAAACTCTGTGATGTAATTGTATATGTGAAAATGTATGTGATGATTTACTGTTCTGTGATGTGTATTACATTTGAGTTGTTATATTTTATTCTGATAGATCCTTCAGCCACCTCTGGCTTTGTATTAAGTATTTATTGGAGATGTCGATCCACTTGAGTAAGAAGTGGCGATTGTTAGTGTATTCAATAGATAATTAAGACAAGCTTATAGATGGTCGCTCCTATCCAGCTCTATTCTCCGTATTAGCAGACGGTGTTACCTAGTAATACTCTTTGCTAATGTGGGTCTCGGAGTGGGGCGTCACAATAACACTCTCTTATTCTGCTCTCACCTTCCCTATCATATAGCTTCTGTTAAGTTAATTCTTTATAATTTTTAATTTCTTTCAGGGTTGAAAATAAAATTCCATAAAAGTTTGGTTTTGGTAATTAACGACCACTCTAACTTCACTAACGACCTGGCAAATACATTAAACTGTAAAACTATGAAATTACCGATAAACTATCTTGGCGTTCCTATTAAGAAATAGAAACCTAAAAGAGAGGACCGGAACACAATTATAGATAAAATAAATAAAAGACTTCCGTTATGGAAAGAGAATTGCTTGTCTAGGGCAGGGAGGGCGATTCTCGTTAACTCGGTCCTATATGCTATCCCTATCTACTAGATGTCATATTTCCGATTCCCAACTGGGTAATCAATGAAATGTACATCATTAAAATGAAATTTCATTGGAAAGGGAGAACGGATTGTTCTATTCTTAGCTCTCTCTTCAACTGGGAACTTGTTTGTAAATCCAAAATCCAAGTCAGACCGGGTATTATTAACCTAAAAGCATTAAACACTTCATTACTATGTAAAAGGATATGGAACTTTCTAGACAATAATCCATCTACGTGGAAAGACATCATTAGCAACTAATACTACAATGAAACCAAAAACTTATATAAACCAAACAATCACCCGTTATCTTTCTTCTGGAAAAATATTTCTTATCTGTTCCACGTTTTAAAACTGAGTCTAAAATTTAACATACACGATGGTAGTAAAACAACTTTTTGAAACGATCCCCGGGTCTCATGTACAACTTGAAAAATGAGTTCCCTGACCTTTTTCTCACTTTAAACGATAAGAACGATCTTATTGCCGACATTTTTGTGTCTCATGTAAAATTTAACTGGAATTTTACTTTTAACCGATTGGGCCAACCCGCAGCGGAAGAAATGAGTGAATATAAAAAATTTACCATTTATTGGACCTATGAAGCTTAATTTATTTAGAACATTTCTAATGTTGGTTTGAATAAATCATATTTTATTAATTTTGGTCTTTGTTTTAATAATTTAGTTGGATGTGGAATGTGAAAGGGATTTGAATATATCTAAATATTCATTTTTAATCGTATGTTAAAATAATTAAACATATGACAAGTGTTTTCAATTGATGACAAGGTGTAGACTTGTAAATAGAAATAAATGGATAGCTAATCACATAGGGAAAAAAGGAAAATAAATAAAGGATAATAAGGATAATCGATTCAACTTCCCATTTGGTAAACTCAATTAATGCGGCACATAAATGACAATTAATAGGTATCATGACAAGAGAATATAAATAGTCAACAATATATATATATATATAGCCTTATTTTAAATTGTTTCCCTTTTTTTGAAAAGAAATCTAACTCATACTTTAACAACATGAAATACATAGAATAGATTTCATATATACAAACACACATACAAAATTAATTGTATGTATATAAGATTGAATCAAATCTTTCTAATTAATACAAATTAGAGATTTATAGCAATCAATTTAAAAATAGATTTATTGTCAAAACATTAATTGTGTGTATATAAGATTCAATCAAATCTCTCTAATTAATAAAAAAAATAGAGATTTATAGCAATCAATTTAAAATTTAGATTTATTGCTAAAACATATTCCTTTTTTTTGCAAATTTCTAATACAATACAAAAAAATAAAATATATCTAAACTATCAAACCTAAATTACACTTTGTTTTGTATGATTTAAAACATGAATCTACAATAAGATATTGTACTATTCATATAGAAATTTCAGCTTAATTTGTTAAAGTACAATCCAATCAAAACAATATGAACATACAAAGTTTTAGATCTAAAGAATTATACTTTGAATTGAATGATTACAACATAAATCTATAATAAAACATCGTATTTAAACATATACAAATTTTAGTTTTAGTTTAACAAAATAAGAACCCAATTGATAAATTGAACATATAAAATTTTAGATCTAAAAATTAGACTTTAAATTGAGTGTTTAGAACATAGATAAAAAACATTGTATTTAAACATATATAAATTTTAGTTTTAATTTAACAAAATAAAAACCAATTAGTTAATATGAACATACAAATTTCAGATCTAGATGATTACACTTTGTTTTGAATTTTTAAAACAAAGATTTGCAATCAAACATTATTTTATTATAAACAAATTTCAATTTTGATTTATTAAAATAAAACCCCGGTCAATTCATTCGACAAACATTTCAAACTACATAAACAATTTTCAAATTAAATGAGGCTATGACATGTACATACAAATTATGATAATCAAATTTATTTTTCATCAAACATTACATCAAATGTCATTATTTATAAAAAGAAAACATATCTCATTACCAAAGCCTTGAAGCACACCTTAAAAAATAATTCTCCTTAGGATGTTGCCTAGAAATCACACTTTAAATGATGATGTCTCTTTAAATCTTCAAGATCCACATCCTATCATTGCAAGAGATAGATGAACCACTTTTATTTTATTTTATTTGATGTTTTTTTAATTTGGAGTTGAAAAATTTTGGAAATTTTATTTTTTTGTTTTCTGCCATGAAAAGTTGGAGGAGAAAAAGGAAAAAATGAATGAGAAAGAATGAGTTGTATGTAGAGAATAAAGCAGAGAGTACTTTTTATTTGAAAGAATGAAACCTTTTCATTTCTTTAATCAAACTTCCCTAACTAATTCCCTTGGCTGTCTCCCTCTCCACTCTTTTCTTTTCACACGGTATGGCTGAAATTACATGCCATCAAATGACATAAAATTTCCACAAATCATTACATGCAATTATTATTATTTTTGCTTAAATTACATCGATATCGTATATCAATGCACGCAAATATAACTTTTATAAATGCATTCAAATAATTACAAACAACTCTGAAACATCAACTAAATTAAATAGTAATTAACATTTCTGAGATATTAATTAATTTATAATATTTTATAAATTAATTAAATCATGTGGTTTTTCGAAGAATTCATCATTATGGTTGTGCGACTCAAAGATGTAAATTCAGTCAATGATTAATATTGAACAATTCAAATATTAACATTCACATGTCACCTTAGCTAGTGGTGTGACATTTTGGCTAAATTTATAGCTTACACATCTTTTGGTAAAATCTAATTTTACATATTTAAGCGTTACCTAGCAGTGACAATTATTCACACCAATTCTCTTCGTCAATACTATATCACATTAGGATTTATAGAATTTGGTAATGGTCAAAATTCCAATATCGTCCACATTCAATTTTATAGTCCAAACACAAAGTCCTTGGTTCAATAATAACAATTATCATTAATCAAACTGCTCTGACCGGAGACTTTGACTTTGAGTTGACCGTGATACTAACCCATATAACTAAGGAGACGAATCCTCTTTTGAATAGTGCTTCGCTTCCAATGCTTCCACTTGACCCAACTATAGTCGTTCGATGGACGCCGTGCCATGATTTAACTATAATCAAAGTAGAGCTTCCATATTTAAGATCTACAGTATTCTCAAGTCGAGAGATCCATGTAAATCAATCACATGGATATTTTCTGTTTGACCTTAGTTATATTAACCAACAAAAGACTATCGAGTGAGTCGTTCCATAGTTATCCAATAGCCATTAGTACGTAACCCCTAGGTGCCCCCAACAGTCATGAGTGATACACTGCCCAACATTTGGAGAGCGTTATGTACTCTTGTCTCAATGGATACATCGATATCCATTCTCGATGCATCTTGACTAGGAACATTTAAAATGGTATATATTTGTTTTCATTATTAAAAATCGTTCATGGTTACAACACTTTGTAACTACTATCACAAAACAAACCATTTATGGATTTTCTATTAAATATAGTTTTAATAAAATTAGTTAATTAATATAACACACTATATTAAGTATATAATAGAAAGAAAACATCTTTTATTTTGAACAAGGTTGATTATCAAGTTAGATATATAACAAATTACATAATTGCCCTAGGGCATACCCGTAACTCTATTAATCTCCCACTTGCATTTGAGGTCAATTATGAAATCTTATTCCAACTTCTCCAATCGGTTTCCTCAAAGCTAATTGGGTCAGTCCTTTAGTGAACGGGTATGCTATTATGTTTTAATTATCAACTCTGTCAATCAACTCTCTTCGATGGTGATAAACTGTTTTATCATGTAAAACAATTCGGAGTACGTCTCTCGACTTCTAGTGAGCTCAAAGTTCTGTTATGAACTATATCACGACATTGTTATTATATAACAATGTTATGGGATTCTCAACATTTGGAATCGGCTCAGTTATAAATTTGTGCACTAATATGTTTATTTATATTGCTTTTATTGTGACGCTATTCAAGGTGATGTACTTAGCATTTTCATTGAATTAGCCACGGTCTTTCATTTGAAACATTTCCAACTTAAAGATTTTTAACTTAAATTTATTATTGACATATTACACTCAATATCACTTATGGAAATTTGAGTACGGACACTTCTCCATAAGGAGTTTGTTGTTTCTGTAAATAATTCTCTATTATTCCATAAATGCACAAGAAAACCTTGTAACAACCTTAAATTTAACCCGTAATAATTAATTCGTTAATTAACTAAATAATAAAATAACTTTGTGAAATTATCAGAATTGAGCCACGTGAGTTGCACCATTGTGTCCATGGTAATTTTCTATTCAATTTCCATATATAGAACGTTAGAATCCGAGTTAATATGAGCAAAGAACGAAATAATCAAAGAAATGAAAAAAAAATACATATATAGGACGACCGGCCGGTCGATCAGGGCAAGGGGGCGGTCGACCACCCGGTCGACCCGCCTTGGTTTTTCACGAACGAACGAACGTTCGTTCGAACGTTCCAGAGTCTATTGGTGACGTGTTTTTCATTCTTCCGACCAATCCGGTCCATCTATTTTCGCATCCGATGGCTCCTATTCAGCCTATGACGTGGATGCATCTTATTCAATCTCCAAATCCAACGGTCTAAGATCCACTTCTACCCTATAAATAAGACCCTAGGCCTAACACTTTTTCTCATTCTAGATTTTCTCCGCTTGGGTTCACCTTTTCAGGAAGGACCGTAAAAGGAATAATTTCCAATGAGAGAATCTTTTTAATAAAAATTATTTTACAACTCCAAGTCGATCCGGGAAGACCAAAGGAAGAGCTTAGGACCGGAGGTGAGTGATTGTAATTATTTAAGATTTCTTTAAGTAATTTAAAGTAATAGGGTTTCCAATAGTTTTAGTTTTACTACGATTTTTGGAATAGCCTTTTCAATAGTTTATTTATAGTTTTTAGAATTATTTTCAATCTATTTCCTTTCAGCTATTCTTTTCAGTAATTTTAGTTTATTTCTATTAGTTATAATTTATTACTATTAAGCATAACGTTTTATTGATTTACAGTATTTAAGTTTATTTACTGTTATTTATTTCTTATTTAAATCTTCTTCGACGTTTTGGATTTTATACAAACGTCTATTCACTTCATCCCCTTTTTTTTCGTGTATCGATTAGTATAAATTAAACGTGAATATGGATTATATAAGTAAGAATATTGAATGAAGAAAATAAGATGTAAGTTATAGAGACTGTAATAAATACTGGAATTGGACTGCAATAAATAATGGAATTGAACTGCAATAAATATTGGGATTGGACTGTAATAAATAATGGAATTGGACCGACGTTACGCCTAGTTATAATTAGAATTGGACTAATTAAAGATAATTGGCATAGTTATAACAGAATTATAACTAAATAGAGTAAAAGATGAAAGAAGCTTATTTTCACACTTAGACCTTGGGTTAAGTAATAAGCATGATTATAACGTAGGCTATAATAAGAAAAAGAATAGAATGAGGCTTATTGTAAGACTTGGGATAAATTAATAAGCGTAGAAAGTAAAAATGATAATAAAGGCTTATTTAAATAATTTATCTAAGTTAATAAGCAAAGATGAAAGTAGGACATGTACCAAATAGCATTCCCTATTAGACGAAACGGTGTCTCACATTAGTCTGAAGTGAGATAAGGGCACGCTTATGCTAAGAATGGTAGTAATTGGTCAAATAGAAGTCCAAATCATGGTGGATTTGGATAAGGGGCGCAACTAGATATTGTTTGGATGAAGGGCTAGTACCAACAACATTTCCCCTATTTTCTATGGACACACGGTGATCTCACATTAGCCTGAAGTGGGATGAGGGGCACGCTATGTTGGAAGTTGGAGGTAATAAGAAGACCCAATAGGTGGAGCAAAATGTAGCATGGGCATGGTGGCAGTTACGCGTGCGACTTCCATTGCGGGTGCTCAGTAATAGCTATGAATTCCAAGCGCTTAGTATGAGTGTATTTAGTAGACATCATTGCCTTCTGTATAGGGAGCTATATATGTCGTCCGGATCCACAGTGGTTACTTTGTGCATCATTCGTAGATACCATTGGATGCTGTGTAGGGAGTTATATAGCGACCGGTCCGCAGTAAGGTCTATGGAGTAGCAGGCCGATCAAAAAGGGTAGAATTAGGGTTACATCCTAATTACCAGATTAGGAATTCAGCCTAATCAAAGCAGAAATCAAGGACAAGTGCAAACAATCAAAGTTAACCTATCTTATAAATTGAGCAATATTTAATCAAACTTATTTCCAGTTTATCTCTTTCCCATTTACTTTTATTATCCTTATTTATGCTAGAACTATTGTAGAGTCTATTACTTTTATCTTGCTTAAAGACTCTAGTAATTACTATCATTCACTAGACTTTTAGTTTGACCCACTCCTCTATTTTCCCCTTTTCCCCCCATAGGCAATCAAGGGAGAAGTCAGTAGATTGTTGTTGCTTGGAGTTTTCTCGAATGAGTTCTCTACTATGTATTTTATTTATTTTAGCTTTAGTCCTTTTTGTGTACTGGCTTATTTTGAGGGATATTATATACTCTGATTTTAAGACTATGAATTTTTATTTCATAAGACATGATGGGTTTTGGATGTTGTATCTAGTATTTGACTTATTTATGAAGCATTTAGAAAGTTTTATTTTAAATAAGTTATTATTTTAGTTTCCGCTGTTTTTACCTATTTTTGTCTTGTGAATCTTAGTCTCTGTTAGTTTCAGTTATACCTACAATGCACCACGCCTTTTAATGTGTCCTTTTGGGTATATTAAGGGGTATGGGGTGTTTCACTTGGTATCAGAGCCTAAGGTTACAGGATTCCTAAAAATTTATTTTAAAAGTAAAGTATTTTCCAGAATAACTTGTTTTAAAAGTATTTTTGAGGAAAGAACTCTTAGAAATAGTTTTTAAGTATAAAAGAATTTTTATAAAAATCCCCTCCAAGATCAGTTCAACCTTCTTTCGATTCTTTCGAACCTAAGTTTCCTTTTCTTTGCACAGTATGGTTGACTGGTTCCGTAGAGCTACGGTACCAGAGGTGCAAGGGCAACCCCCCAATACAACACCGGTAGGTGGAAATCACTTTAATCTACCTACACCAACCAATTTTTTCTAAGCTATGCAAGGACTTCACTAGCACAGGGGGCGGAACGTTTTTTGGTACGAAGGATTTCAAGGAGACACAAGCTAGGCTGGAAGATATGGAGCGAAAGTTTAGGTAGTTAGGTTTGGAGGACCGACATAATGGTCAACCTATATCTTGGCAGCTGGAAGAAGGGCTTAAGGAAGTTCCTACACACTCTAAGAAGCCATGGTGGAAGGGCAAGAAGGATAAAAGGAAAAGGGAAGGCCCTCAGAAGTGAATCAAGAAAAGTGGGAGATGTAACCGTTGTAGAATGACTGGTCATTATGCAAGAGACTGCAAGATAGAGAAGGTGAAGAAGTGTTTCAGTTGTGGACAACCCGGTCATCTTAGTAAGTTTTGTCCTCAAAAGATGGATCAGGAAGCGAGTGCACCTGCAGCGCAGATTTAGGCTTTGGATGCAACACCTTCCAGCAGCGGATCATATCGAGGTAGGAAAATTTGGTTTCTATTTTTGATTTTCCCATTTAGACTCTTTTCGATCCTAGAGCATCACACTCTTTCATCTCTAGTTCTTTGGTAGATTGTTTGCACTTAGACATCTCTTTAGTAGTAGACCCCATTGTTGTTTCAATCCCCATGGGAGGATCGGCACTCTTGTCTATGGTTTGTAGGGGTTTTAAAATTTATATCCTAGGCATAGAATTTGACTATGACGCCTATATTTTGGGATTTTCGGGGCATGGGATGATTTAGGGAATAGATTGGCTATCCACATATGGAGCTATATTGATTACGAGAGGGGGGTCGTTAGGCTAGAGACATGCATCAGTAGGACTCTCGAGATTTCTTGCGACCGGTAGGGGTCCGTTATGTTGAGCTTCCTTTATTCCCTCGATTCATCATCATCAGAGTTAGATTTGGTTCCGGTCGTGAGAGATTTTTCCAGACATCTTTGAGGAGGTTAGGTGACTACCCCACTAAGAGAGAGACTGACTTCGGAATTTATTTGGTTAGCCAGTAGCATTACCCGTAGGGCATATAGCACCTAGGGAAAGGAAGGGATTGAGCAAGCAGATCCGTGAGCTTTGGAGAAAGGTTTCATAAGAAGAAACACATCGGAATAGGGAGCGCCAGTCGGCTTCGCTACCAATGCAGGTGGTTCTCTTTGCATTGACTATAGAGAATTGAATAAGCTCACAAAGAAGAACCATTATCCACTCTCTAGGATAGATGATCTTTTCAACTAGTTAGTTGGCTCTTTAGTATTCTCCCAGCCTGATTTAGCCACTGGATTTCATCAGCTTTGGGTTGCTGATGATAACATTGATAAGACCGCATTTAGGACACTAGACGGATTCTTTGAGTGGTTAGTCATGACTTTTGGGCTAACCAATGTCCTAGCCTATTCTATAGATTTGATGAACCATGTTTTTAGAGATGTCCTAAAATAAAGTTCGTGGTCGACATTTTGGTGTTTTCCAAGAAGTATGGAAGAGCATGTTATTCATCTAAAGGAGATTCTTTGTACACTTCGTGTTCGTCAGTTGAGAGCAGATCTCTTGAAATATCACTTTTGAAGTGTGTTTGGGGCATAGAGAATGTCTACACATGATAGGGATTTAAAAAACGGTTTTGTACATTTAGGATTGGGATTATGGAAATCCAAATAGAGGTAGGCGAAGGTTAGAGATGTACAATAAAATTCAGTAGATAAGCAGAGGAGAAAGTCCATGTGTAGGTAATTGCAGAAATTTTAATTGTCTCAAACAAGTGGTTTTGACGGTGATGCCTTAGAATAAACATGAGTATACAAGAGGGATAAGAGTAAAAGCCTTTAGTTTAGGAAAGGTACTCTGAGGGTAGCAAGTAGGAAGACCCACTTTATGCTAAGCCTAATAAAATGAAATTTTTGAAATTTAAAAAGTTGGAAAAAATTGTAATTGTTGGAATTGAAAATTTTCATTGTTAACATTTTCTTTCAGAAAATAAACATGGGGTTTTTGAAGATGGTATGAAATTTAAGTTGGTTTTTATATAATGAAAAATTAGAATTCCTTTTGAAGAATTATGGAGTATATATATAACTCACTAGTTTCATTGTAAGTAAACAAAGATTTTAAACATAAAAAACTAGAGTGTATCAAGTATCGAAAATGTAGATTAAAACTTTTATTGTTGTGATAAATTTTTTCGTGGAAAATAAGTGGAGCATAGGCTTTAACACTATTGTTATAGTAAGTGACACTCAAGAGAAATATTTTTACATAGGTTTATGAGATTTATTGGTATTTATTTAATTGAATCCATACACTAGTATTTTTTTGTGGGTTTTTGTAACGGTGTTTTACGCAACATCTGTTTTAACCCAAATAAAAATGTATTTTAAAAAGGTAATTTCTTAGTATAGAAACAAAATGGTTTGTAAAGTACACTTATTATTAATAAGTATATGGAAGTGTTTTTGCAGTTATGGAAATATTAAAACAGTTTTGAAGATGAGTTTTTCTGAAAGGAAAATTTGTAAGTTAGATATTAGAAAATATTTATCATGGAAGAGTATAATTTAAACATGCTTTAATCTATTGGAATGAAAAGAATAATGGTATGATTTTCTATGAAACCGATAAAAATGTTTTGTGCAAGTTACAAAGAATACATGAAAGAGATATACAAGGTATGAAAAACACCATATTTTGTATAGACTATTTCGAAAAATATAAAATACGTTCCTTGTAATTTCACATAAACATGAAATTCTCTTTTAAAAGGTTCATAGAAGATTTTGCGCTAATAACTTCTCATAAGAGAAAGTAGTTCCAATACATTGAGATATGAGACTGTTAAGTGTAATAAGAAGCTGTTTTGAAAACACATAAAGGATATTTTAAAAATATTTTAAAAGAAAATGGTTTGGTGAAGAAGTAAGTGGAACGAAAAGCTTAATAAAAGTAAAATTTGAAAATTCAAATTTTTATAGCAAACTGTAAAAGTCTTTAAAAGAAAAGGAGGAATTAGTTTTAGACTTAAAAATTTGGTAGTTTTTCCCCTCTAGGTTTGGGGAATATTGTTAAGTGATCAAGTATTTTTGAAGATTAATAGAAACCGAAAAGATAACACTTTTAAAGACAAAGATTTTGGGATTTGATGTTTTAAATTTTTTAGAAACCTTAGTTTTTGAAACAAGGTGATAAATACCAAACCAAACTCTTAAATGTGGAGTAGATAAGAATCATTTCCTAGGAGTAACGAAAAAGGTGTAAGGAGATAGTAGTAATTACTTTTAGAAGTAATAATGGAAGTTTCCGTAAAGTGTATAGGACACTAGTAAGAACCTAGGAATGTTGATTCATGAATAACAGTAAAATGAAATTAGTAGGATAGTAAGACAAGCATGGTTAAGAATAAGTATTCTTGATTTTGGAAGAACTTGGAAAAAACATCTTTCTATAGTGGAATTCATATGGTAGTTGTTTTCAAGCTAGCATTGGAATGACACCTTTTGAAGCTCTTTTTGGGAAGGCCGTGTAAGACGTCTTCATGTTGGTTGGAGTCTACGGAAAGGTTGCTTCTTGGTTCCGACATGGTTAGAGAGATTTTAGAGAAGACTAATTTGATTAGGCGAAAAAATTCGCATCTCATATCCATGCCTCTTTGATAATAGGTTTTAGAATTTCCCTTTTCCATCTTTAGTTTTGAATAGGTTCTTTCCTTTATTATTATTTGGGAGGGTAGAACTTAGGATTTAACCTATGGATGGTAGGATTTGACGCAAACATGTTAATATAACATGTTATGAATGATGTATGCTAGTGATTGCAAGTGTTTGCTAGTGGATGATAATGGACACATATAGGTACAATAGGCACTATTATTCCTTAAGGATCGGCCTAACTAGGACACTAGAGCATATGCATATGGATGTGTGCGTATTTTTTATTTTTATTTTATTTCCATGGTTGTTATAAATGGATGTTTATCACATGATTTTTGCATTTGGATGATGATTGTAGCACGCATATAGAATTATCAGTTATCACTAGTAAACTTTTGCATTCATTTGGTTACATGGCACAGACATGATTGCATAAAAGGAGGTTAACTGAATCAGTGGACCGCCTAATCTTTTTCATTAGTTAGGAACATTTACACTACACTAACTGCATAAGTATCATAAATTGCATTAGAAAAACTTAAGGACAATGGATGAATGGTTGATGATTGAGTAGTTGATTGTAGAATTGGATGAAAACATTTAGTACATTCTTTTATCCTTAGAGATTTCGGGGACGAAATCCCTTAAGGAGTGGAGAATATAACAACCCGAAATTTAACCCGTAATAATTGATTCGTTAATTAACTAAATAATAAAATAACTTTGTGAAATTATCAGAATTGAGCCACGAGAGTTGTACCATTGTGTCCGTGGTAATTTTCTAGTCAATTTACATATATAGACCGTCAGAATCCGAGTTAATATGAGCAAAGAACGAAATAATCAAAGAAATGAAAAAAAATACATATACAGGTCGACCGGCCGGTCGACCTGGGCAAGGGGGCGGTCGACCGCCCGATCGACCCGCCTTGGTTTGTTGGCGAACGAACGAACGTTCGTTCGTTCGAACGTTCCAGAGTCTATTGGTGACGTGTTTGCATTCTTCTGACCAATCTGGTCCATCTATTTTCACATCCCATGGCTCCTATTCAGTCTATGACGTGGATGCATCCTATTCAATCTCCAAATCCAATGGTCTGAGGTCCACTTCTACCCCTATAAATAAGACCCTAGGCCTAACACTTTTTCTCATTCTATATTTTCTCCGCTTGGGTTCACCTTTCAGGAAGGACCCTAAAGGGAATAATTTTCCAAGGAGAGAATCTTTTTAACAAAAATTATTTTACAACTCCAAGTGGATCTGGGAAGACCAAAGGAAGAGCTTAGGACCGGAGGTGGGTGATTGTAATTATTTAAGATTTCTTTAAGTAATTTAAAATGTAGGGTTTCCAATAGTTGTAGTTTTACTACGATTTTTGGAACAGCCTTTTCAGTAGTTTATTTACAGTTTTTAGAATTATTTTTAGTCTATTTCCTTTTAGCTATTCTTTACAGTAATTTTAGTTTATTTCTGTTAATTATAATTTACTATTGTTAAGCATAGCTTTTTATTGATTTGTAGTTTATTTACAGTATTTAAGTTTATTTACTGTTATTTATTTCTTATTTACATCTTTTTCGACGTTTTGGATTTATGCAAGCGTCCATTCACTTCATCCCCTTTTTCTTCGTGTATGGATTAGAATAAACTAAACGCGAATATGGATTATATAAGTAAGAATATTGAATGAAGAAAATAAGATGTAAATTATAGAGACTGTAATAAATAATGGAATTAGACTGCAATAAATAATGGGATTGGACTGTAATAAATAATGGAATTGGACTGAACTTACGCCTAATTATAATTAGAATTGGACCAATTAAAGATAATTGGCATAGTTATAACTTAGAATTATAACTAAATTGAGTAAAAGATGAAAGAAGCTTATTTTCACACTTAGACCTTGGGTTAAGTAATAAGCATGATTATAACGTAGGCTATAATAAGAAAAAGAATAGAATGAGGCTTATTGTAAGACTTGAGATAAATTAATAAGCGTAGAAAGTAAAAATGATAATAAAGGCTTATTTAAATAATTTATCTGAGTTAATAAGCAAAGATGAAAGTAGGACCTGTACCAAATAGCATTCCCTATTATACGAAACGGTGTCTCACATTAGTCTGAAGTGAGATGAGGGCACACTTATGCTAAGAATGGTAGTAATTGGTCAAATAGAAGTCCAAATCACAGGGGATTTGGATAAGGGGCGCAACTAGATATTGTTTGGATAAAGGGTCAGTACCAACAGCATTTCCTCTATTTTCTATGGACACACGGTGATCTCACATTAGCCTGAAGTGGAATGAGGTGGCACGCTATGCTGGAAGTTGGAGGTAATAAGAATACTCAATAGGTGGAGCACAAGGTAGCATGGGCATGGTGGCAGTTACGCGTGCGACTTCCATTACGGGTGCTCAGTAATAGCTATGAGTTTCAAGCGCTTAGTATGAGTGTCTTTAGTAGACACCATTGCCTTTTGTGTAGGGAGCTATATATGTCATCCGGATCCACAGTGGTTGCTCTGTGCATCATTCGTAGATACCATTGGCTACTGTGTAGGGAGTTATATAGCAACCGGTCCGCAATAAGGTCTATGGAGTAGCAGGCCGATCAAAAAGGGTAGAATTAGGGTTACATCCTAATTACAGGATTAGGAATTCAGCCTAATCAAAGCAGAAATCAAGGACAAGTGCAAACAATCAAAGTTAACCTATCTTATAAATTGAGCAATATTTAATCATACTTATTTCCAGTTTATCTCTTTCCCATATCCTTTTATTATCCTTATTTATGCTAGAACTGTTGTAGAGTCTATTACTTTTATCTTGCTTAAAGACTCTACTAATTACTATCATTCACCAGACTTTTAGTTTGACCCACTCCTCTATTTCCCCCTTTTTCCCCATAGGAAATCTAGGGAGAAGTCAGTAGATTGCTGTGGCTTGGAGTTTTCTTAAAGGAGTTCTCTACTATGTATTTCTTTTATGTCAGCTTTAGTCCTTTTTGTGTACTGGCTTATTTTGAGGGATATTATGTACTCTGATTTTAAGACTATGAATTTTTATTTTATAAGACATGATGGGTTTTGGATGTTGTATCTGATATTTGACTTATGAAGCATTTATGAAAGTTTTGTTTTAAATAAGTTATTATTTTAGTTTCCGCTGTTTTTACCTATTTTTGTCTTGTGAATCTTAGTCTCTGTTAGTTTCAGTTATACCTACAACGCACCACACCTTTTAATGTGTCCATTTGGATATAGTAAGGGGTGTGGGGGTGTTTCAAACCTTAAATAACCATTTATTGATATCAATTTGGATCTGATATTTGCTTTATGTATCAAATACACAAACGAATCACGATATCGTAGACAGCATAACATGTATGATAATTCTTATTGTCAATAAATAAGGAAACCTTCGTACATGTTTCTTATTAAACATTTTAATAAGGTGTCCTTACATACCGTTTGTGACATTCCCAATATCTTTTATACTTACTATAAAAGACATTATTTAAAAAATTCAGCGTTGAGTATTGAAACAGCTAAAACTGATTTTAACACAAGTACGTTGTTAAAAATCAGCAATGTGTTGTTTACTTATAGTTTAGAAATATCAATGTACCTTTGAACACTCTTTCTTATGAACACATGCTTTTAGTGAATGAGAGAGAAACTGAAAGAGGGAAAAAGCTTTGGGCAGAACAATTATTTTTAGCGGGCTAATACTGGGCTTGTCCTTATCGTGAAAATTTTGTCCATCTATGCTACTTGCTAAAATATTTGATTGTTTTGTCCTTGTCGTGAAATTTTCTTTTTGTAAATTCCATAAAATCTCAAAACCAAAATCATTCCAATAAAATTAATAATGGATGGCTCTGGTACCACTTGTTAGGATTATACTTTTTAGATGTAATTAATCATTAAACCCTAAATTTGTATAGATAAACCATATTGATTTAATTGAGAAGAAACCAAAGAAAATTAAATAGATTAGCAGAAGCTACATAAATCTATAATTGCTAATTGAATGAGAAAAATAAATGGATTGATCGAATTGACACAAACCATACATGTGATCTTCACTCTTATAGAAAAGGGTATGAGAGTTAGTATATGTTGGTGTCTACATTGGTTGAACCTTTCGTCTATCAAGTAGAATTGTTGGTGTATTGAAGGATGATTTTTCCATAATGCTTCCATTTTTTTCACCAAAGAGAAGAGAATTGATTGGGATGAATTCTTTTGTCTCCAATTACATGTCTTCATGTGCCCATTCAAATCACAACTATTAATTATCTAATTTATGGATCTCACTTGCAAAATGAATGGAGTAGATTTGATGAAGACAGAGGCACACAACTTTGAGGATAGAGGAATTGATCCCGAATTGATTAAAGATATTATACCATCGTAAAATCATAACCACTTTCAGAAGAGAAAAATAACAGTGTAAAGATATATGGACAAAATATCACCCAAAATATCTAAAGAATTTTCTTTCTAATTTGCTAGCAAAATGAATAATATATCTTAATTTTTTTTTTTCAAAAAAAGGCATGTAGGAAACCACTTAATTACACTACATCAAAACAGAGGATTCCCAACTAGTATAACCGTTGTTATTAATTTCGGTAATACTTATATGTGTTGCTATAGGGGCGTGGACATTCATTTGCAACACTTATAACTGTGATCGAATTCTATCTGCCAACGGTTATAAGCGTTTGGGAAAAGAACACTGCCAAAGCTTATAAGCATTGATAATATCATATTTGCAACACTTATATCTGTTACTAAATTTTATCTTCCAACGACAATAAGTGTTGGTAATATTCATTTTGTAACATAATACTAACTTAATAGTAACATAAATAGATATTGATAATTTATATTTCATAACATTAATAACCATTGCAATAATTAATATTGTACACATGCCGATATCACGGACTATGAGTAATATTATCTCATGCTAGCAAATTGTAACCGAATCAATTTCAAGAAACAATATCCATATTCGATAACAAAATAAAGTATTAACTAATAAAAGGAACGTTCTATACATAAATTACCAAATTCAATACATAGGTTACCAATTCCATCACAATATCAATGTGGAATAACAAAAGGTATAACATTGTTTATAAAAGAAGTAGAACTAATTACACGGTGGTAACTTCTTTCTATCGGAACCAAAAACTTCCACAATTGAATCATTTTTAAGATCTTTTACTCCACCTAGAACTATTCTTTTCCTTCGATTCTTCGATTGGTGCCTGCATGCATTTAATATAACATTAAGTTGAAATCTATACTAAATGAAATAACAATTGATAATATAATATAGGTAATATCAAATGATTTAATAGAAAATACTTGATAAAAGACAAAATTTACAAAAAGAAAAGAAAAATTATTATGGCGAATGCATCCACTGCAAACTGCAGTTGTGAAATTGCAGTTGCGAAACCACAATCACAAAACTGCAATCTCGAACCTGCAGTTGAAACTTGATTTCTATAAATTTTACTTGATTTCTATAAATTTTACTTGCTAACATCATATTAGTAAGAATTAAAAAGTATGAAATATAATGATGAATATTAAATTATAGTAGTGTTTCGAGCTACAAGCTAACCTAAGAAGCTCTTGGCTAACATATAAGAAATAACCTAAAATTTTCTGTATAAATTTATAGATTCTCTACAACTGTTTTACAAAGATAATGAATGAAGTTTTAGTGCTAATTGGACTTTAAGAGTAATCACGGAACGGTGAAGTATGACGGCATTGGACAGCCACTAGGCCAGTAGTTATTAATTTAACATATAGTAACAGTTTTATTATAAGTTGTGCACTTAATATATTACATCATTTAGCCTTACTCATTTACTTTTTTATACTTATATATATTTTTCATAGTTCCCTCATTTTATGCGAATTTGATTTATCCAACAAAATACTTTGTTAGGAGAATATGATTTATCCAACAAATTAACTCTTGACTTCTAAGTATACATGCATAAATAAAAAATTTATTTAACCAAACTTATGCAATAAGCATTTACTGAGTTCAAAAATACTTACATGTGTCTTGCTAATTTCAAAATATTGATAATGCTAATTTTGAAAATATGCCTTTTCATTTTTCAATGTTGTATGAGTTGGAAATTAGATGATATTTTAGCAATAACCAAGCCATTCACACGATGCTTATCAGTCCAGAAAGTGAGCTACAACGTTAAGAGCAACAAATAGTCTATTAGGAAAATACCATAGGTCAGTAATAGAGTTATTAGAGCTTACCATTTAATTAATTTGCTAAATGGGTGGAATGATTGAACACTGTTGTTTGTGTGATGTAATGAAAACAAGAATGAGTGCCTATCTAAACTTTAAATAATCGATAAATATCAGATTAAGTTGATTACAGTATCATATAATTACTACAGAATATCACTTACCACCAACATAACCATCCCCTCTCATTTCCTAATTGATACAACCAAGCCTACAATATATGGAAGAGATAACATAATAAACCCTTAAATTACAGATAAATCCAAAAGACTGTGTGTATGAAGCTATACATGCTTTTGGCACCTAATGATGTCAAACAATACGCATATATCGATATCATGAAACTAATAAGATTTAAAACCACTTTTTAATTTAGTTTGGTGAATTCAAATGATTAAAAGCCTGCTAATTTGTTATCTGGACAAAAGAAGATATGCAAGTCAAACCAATATGAGAACTGCATTACAAAAGCAAAGAGCTAAAAATATTACGTGCATTATAGTTCTGGGTATTATTGATCAAATATTACTTTTCGAGGGGAAAAAGATATATGAAAGCCAATCAAGATTATATACACCTAAAGGTGGTGGACAATAAAAGCATAATATATGTAAATAAACAATAAAAAAGTACAATTAAAATCCCATGTGAGTGGTATTAGGATTTTCAGACCCTTAAAAGTGAGAACAGTTAGTATGATCAAAGTAAGTGTTTTAATCATGAAAATCTAAATACATACTTTATGACAGTAAATTACATACTTAGAGCGTGTTTCGCAATTCCTAATGAGTTGTCTAAATACATACAAGTAACTTATTTGTAGTGTTTATGAGTGTCTTATAAGGTGCTTTCAAAAGTAGCTTAGAAATAGTTGAGAAGCAACTATTTGTTGCTTACAACTTATGAAGGAATTTCTAAATTACTTTGATCAAGCAAGTGGCTAAAATGGCCTTGTTGTTTCAAATAATTTACAAAGAAAATAAAATTATTTGGATACATAGGTATGTCCAATTATGTGATTTATTATGTAATTTATTATATATTAATTACTTATAAGTCATACTAGCAAAACACAAAATTGACTTTATTTACCTATAAGTCAAATTACAAAAACTTTTATTTGAAAGTTACCCTTTGAAAATACTTAGAAGTTACTACTTAAAACTTCTTTTAAGGAGTTTCAAAATAAGTTATCATTAGCCCTCTCTATCTTAACCTTGTTCCCTTATTACTAATCACTAATCAAAAAAGAAAATAAAGGCACCGGTCTCCATTACAATGTTGTTCACTATTACCAATGAACAGAGCACACTATTGATTCATTAGAAAAACTCTAAACGTTGAAAACCATTCAGAGGTGCATCATATGTCATCTTTATACTCTCAACACAGGGCAGATGGAGATAGAGCAATAAAAGTTATAAATCACTTAAGAATAATCAGATACACCTTAGCATACAAACCAACCAATATGTAAATAGCAATTTACTAGATGTCTTAGGTAGTGATAATATGTATGCTTGACATGACAATTGCAGGTATTGCAACAAAAAAGGAGTCATATGGATATTTCATTGGCTTTTTAGATTTCAAAAACAACATTTGCTTAAGATTTAAACATGAGATCAAACTTATCTTAGGTATATTGACACAAATAAACTCGCGTTGCACCAGTAACCTGCATCACAAACGACTAAAGTTATCCATTTTACATCATCCAAGGCGCAGCCGAGAAACATACTAGTGGGTTGAAAATCTCAACAAAGCCTAAGCTTCTACTTAAGAGCATTTTAATGTGAATGACATAACTTAAACTCTTAGAATCACCCCATGGATTAACACTAGATTCAAGCTGAGCAATATACATATAACTAACCAAGTCCTGACTTTACACATAAAACATACAAAAGGTAAAGGAACATAAGAGCTTACTCAGAACAAGAATCGAGAAGCTTATCGATATCATCACCAAAGCTACTACTCCCAACCCATGCCTTCTCCATCTTCTCAATCTCCTTCATCCACAACCCAGCATGAATCCCCTACTTTCTGATTCTATACTCATCCCCTTCCTTATTACTCTTCCCAATATTGTAATTGACTTCAGAAGCACTTAGTTTTCTATTTAATGAGCCTTTTCTCTCGTTCCATCGCTCGTCGATCTCGGCCACAAAAGCTTTCGTGTCAGAATCGAGGTCGGCAGGTAGCGTCAGGGTGACATCGACGGATGATAAGAACGCTTTTCAAACCTGACTTATCCATATGCGATGATTTGTACACATAAATGTCATCGAAACCATTATGTTGAGAAACCCAATATCGTCGATGTCACTTGGAGAAGGACTCCGAGAAGCCACCGTCAATGTCGCTTGGAGAAGAAATGTCATGCCAATAGCCGCCCCTGATGCCGTGAGGGTGAGATTCACCTCAAACCCTAGATAATAAATTGATTTTTATGTGGCCTGAAAGTTATGGGAAGTGGGAAAGCGTGACAATTTAAAACTTATGTAAAATTACAAAACACTCCACTTCATAATAAATTATTTACATATTTACCAACCATTGTAATACTTATTCGCTTCTTATGCATCCTGACATTTTACCGTTGGCGGTTTATCACATTTATAAGTAGTTACAAATTGACAAATATAAATGTTGCAAAATCACTAATTTGATGCAGTGTAATCAACTTATTAATAACATCTGCTCATATTAATCAATAATCATACAATTGATCCGGTAGAAGAAAAAGTTGGGTAAAAGATGGATAATAACATAATTTAATGATATAATGTTGTGAAGAAGCATTTCCAATCAATGTTACTCAATCGGTTTTAATAGCATGCATAACTTGAAGAGCTTATTGCTGCATTACGCATAAATATTGTGCTTTCTATCTTTTCCTTCACTTGAGAACAATCCAACTCGTCCTTCTGAAAAAGTGCAGAAAAGGAAAGTAGGTTATTTATGTTAGTACTATATAGTAACAAGTCTATTTGAATAATGTTTGATGACCACAATATCAAACTTTCTTTATTGATGATATTTCAATATAAGCTGATTTGACCTATTGTTGAACTTGTAACAAAGAAGAATGTGAACAGAATTCAACACAAAAAGGACCCGGGGTCGGTTTTAGGGGTAGGCGGGCTAGGTAATTGAATAGGGCAACCCTCATGGAGGGGCAACAGTTGGTGAAGATGAAGTAGTAACGATAAAACAGTCTTTGAAATTATAAAGTTGTTAAATATTTTGATATTCTTGTACTGTGTAGTACAGTGGTTAAGGATGTCCACTAGTATATTCTTAGTAGATCAGGTGTTCAATTCCCATACGACTTTATTATTTTTGACATTAAGGGCAAAAAAGCAACCCATAGCATCGACTGAAAGGACCCAATGTGTTATATAACCATATACCCTTATCATAACTGGTACCTTCATCTATTTTTCATTTAAATTTTTATAACTCATTAAACATGTGTAGAACATGAAAGTACTGCATGCAATATCATAGGGGAAGAGTTGATTGATATATGAATGGTATGAACTAGTGTGTAATCAATACTAGTTAGAACGTAGAAGTTAAATTATGCACCTGAAAACTAGAAAATTATTCAGCTAGAAAACAAGACACAGAATAGTTTCATTACCATTAATATTTGGAAATATTATTATAGTTTTTACTAACAAACCAAAAAGCAAAAACGTTATCATATTATTGGTATATCAAATGTTATTCGGTATTAAATTTCATTTTTCAACAATTTATTTGAAATGTATGCATTGTTTTTAAAATATAAGGAATAAATTCAACTAATTTTTATTAGCAACCACAATTCAATAATAACGCATCTAATTTGAAATGTTGCTAGAGGCATTCATTTATAACTTAGCAATTAAAAACATTTTTTTCTTGAAAAAGGAAACCTCAAAAATTCAAATTTATTACAATAAATTCTAAAATAAAGGCATGCATAATAACTCAATTATTCAATATATTTGGATGAACAAACCGGCAAAATATAACAGAGTAAAATAATTGGTACCTCAACAAATAATGTGTGCAAAATACTGCCACAAGCAGTAGTGACATTTGCACTCAAGATGTTGAGCTTATTGGACTCAACGAGCTGGCACAGTGCAGCCATGGCTTCCCTGTCCTTGTTGCATGTTATGCTTATCACCATTGACTTCTCTTCTACCTCCCTCACCATAATCTACATGCATTGCCCCGAAATTCAAATATAGTCATATGTATAAATCTTGGTCGATCGACAATGAATCAAATAAGGCAAGAAAATTAAAGTATACCTCAGTAACATCAATCCTACTCATAATTCTACTCCGTTTGCCAACAGTAGAAGTTTGCTTTTTTTGTGCCTTGCTAAATTCTAACTCATTAATCTCCGTTAAAGTCTTCTTTTCTTGTTCTTGCATTTTTTGAATGCATCCGATTGCATCCTTGATTATTGATGCCTTGTCCATCTAAACCCAACAAACCACAATATTCAACAACACTATCAACTTATCAGTGCACAAGGTGTAACAAATAAGGTTAGAACATACCTTAGTAATATTTGGAACTAGAGTGCGAAGAGCATAGAGTTTGGAATTGAGCTTTCTTCTCCTGTTTCTTTCCGTTTCTACATTCTTTCCTGCATTAACATTGGAGGTAGGAGGGTTGGCAGTTGTTCCTTCAGGTCAGCTTGACTTCCTTTAGTATACTCAGTTTCAGTTTCAGTTTGTACCTATCTAGCTCTTGGTAAAACCTACTGGTTTCCCAATAGTTTGTATACTCAGTTTCAGTTTCTTCCATGCCTACTTGCTTTACTGTTGGACTATAAGCAGAAGCTACAGCGTTTACTTTAGCTAGTGTAAGTGAGAGCGAACTAAATAAGTTATTATCCAATGAGGTTATATATGGCAACATAAACATAAAGTACTGCTAAATCGAGTAGTTGTTTATATTTTTGGTATTTTTAATGTTTAATGGTTTGGAGGAATCCAATGTTAACGCACGTTTTGATCTGGATTTAGGTGAGAGGACAAACGTCTTAAATAGGTGTCAACGTCACCGCGTCGGCATGTGACAAATGCATGGATAATATTGAAACCGCGTCATATGACAACTTGAAAAGATTTAAACTTCTTTCAACAAAACAACTAAGATGTGAAAATTTAAGAAAATAGCAATAGATATCACACAAATAGCACCCAGTTGGATCGCCTCAATGATTGATAGGATTCATTTTGATATATTATTATGTTTAATACATATTTACTATTATAATAATACATTTTGATATATATTTACATCTTCCATATATTAGCAAAACAGACCATTTTTAAAAAAGATGTTAATTAGATGTTGTCTCAATAATACTTTCCTACTTCTTTATAGTTGGGATCCAAATAAAGGCTGAACTATTTTATTACTCATTCAAGTACAAATATTAAAAAAGTTAAGGGTGAAATTGACTTAATCATATGACAACTTATAAAAATGCAAACTACGTACTTTCAATAAAACAATTAACATGTGAAAATTTAAGAAAATAGTAACAAATATTACACAAAAGCAGCCCCAGGTTGGATCACCACAATGATGATAGGATTTATTTGTCCATCAAAATCATCTCATCGCTTACTCCACTCCATCGCAGCTCATGAACAAATCTTCGAGTTAGTTCTGCAGTAAATAGCAAAGCGGTGATTGTTATTGTTTAATCTTATTAGAAATACAACTAAATTATGGTTTTCTTAGAAGAATAAGAATGCTTAAAGACTTTCATATATCATATTAAAGAAGTATTTAATATAGTATATTTTTAACTAAATATGTATTAGAACCTATAAGTTAATTGAATTGTCGTTTTTGGCATTCCCAAGGATTATATCATCAACCAAAACACCGTTTCCCTACATTATTATATCCTAGTCCATATTTACCACTGTATTACTCTTCAAATAGGGGAAAAATCATTTTGATATATTACTCTGTTTAATAGATGTTTACTATTATAATACTACATTTTGATAGATATTTATATCTTCCATATGTAGCAAAAACACACCTTTTTTTAGATAGTAATGTGATGTTGCCCCAATAGTACTTTCCTACTTTTCTCTAGCTGTGATCCAAATAAGGACTGAACTATTTTATTACTTATTCAAGCACAAATATTAAAAAAATTAAAGGTGAAATTGACTTAACCATATGACAACTTGAAAAGATATAAACTTCTTTTAACAAAACAACTAAAATGTGAAAATTTAAGAAAGCGGTAATAGATATCAAAGTAGCGCTCGATTGGATCACCTCAACGATGATAGGATTTTTTTGTCCATCAAAATCATCTCATCGCTTACTCCACTCCATGGAAGCTCATGAACAAATCTTCGAGTTAGCTCAACAGCAAATAACAATGAGACGAATGTTATTGTTTAATCTTATTAAAACTAAAACTAAGTTATGGTTTTCTTAGAAGAACAACAGTGAGAATGCTTAAAGATCTTTCATGTATTATATCAAAAAAATATTTATATAATATCATTTTAACTTAACTTTAAAGATATGTTTAAAATCTATAAGTAAATTGAATTGGCATTTTTGGCATTTCTAAGGATTATACCATCAGCCAAAATATCTTCCTACATTATTATATCTTAGTCCATATTTACCACTATATTGCTATATTTTGTTGCATATTACCTCTTTAAATATGAAAAAAAACATCGTTTTGATATATTACTATGTTTAATACTATGTTTTGATACATATTTACCTCTTCCATATATAGCAAAACCACACCGATTTTACATAAAACCGTGTTAAATAAATATTACTATGTTGCAATATTTCAATACATATTTTCCGCTTCCAAATATAGAAAAAATATATAATTTTGGTATCTCTATGTATTTACATGTAAATAATATATAAGTCCCTGATTATTTCTCATCCAGATATATAAAAGGATAGCTTTTTACTGCTTAAGTGTACAATTTTACGTTATAATTCACACCAATATATAGTAGTATTTCTATTGCTATGTAACATGAAAAATAAGTAGTCTGGAATTGGACGGTCTTATAACTATTGGCATAACAATGGTTTTGAAAGCCGAGCACTAAAGAATATTTTATAGTAGCTTATAATTATTTTATACATTCATTAACAAAATTCTACCTGATTTTTCAAAATACCTCCTTTAGAAAATTAAGACAAATTATAAGATAGTTAATTAAGCAGCAAGTTGAAGCTTTATGAGGCAATCATATACTTTTTAACAGTTAATATGTAAAAGATGTCACTTAAAAATGATGTATGTATCAAATGAAATTTAGCACATGAAAAGTGGGTTATAAAGAAACCACAAAATTGTATTAGACTCTACTGTTTCTATCAATTACCATTTTTTTGTGTGGAGAAATTAAGAATATTAATTACTGAATAATGAAATTATCTTTCAATCTATTCATTTAGTAGAAAAGACAGAATTTTATATAACATTGACTTAGTATTTATATATTTGCAGCAAATCAAAGCAAGAAATCATGACAACAGTATCAATTCATATATTTTTCCATTTACCGACAGAAATCCTTACTATATATTTCCATTTACAACAGAGAAACTCAAGCACAAATACATTGATAAAATCTTACAACCTCACTCTCAATATAACACTATATAGGTAAATTTTTACATTGAAGCTCCTCCTGCAAACATCATAGGACATAGAAAAATGGATATATTTTATTTCAAACTCGATGTTTTTATATAAAGGCAAAATCGTAAAATATGCAAGAAAGTTTGAAGAAGAAAAAACTAACTAAAATTCCTGTTATAAAAATAACCAAAATGCATCTTTATAATAAAATGAAATGCACAATAAAATAAAATTTGATATACAATTGTGATGACACGCAAATCCGTACCCTTTAAATCGACAATAAACCACACATGTCCGACCCAAAAAGCACAAACTGACGGAAATTCAGGAGAAAGAAAAGAAGAGAGAAGAAGAGAAGAGAAGAAAGAGAGAAGATAGAACCAAACAGAACAATACAGAATCTCACATCGCACCGGAAAACATATAATATCATATCAATGATCTTTACAAAACAGAAACTGTATATACATACATCAATCAGAGTTTAATAATCAACCAATCAATAGTTATCAGCCTGGACAGTTATAATAACCTGTCCTCACAATTGCCGATAATATAAAACAACTAAGCAACAATGCAGCGGATAATCAAGCAAAACATGTACGTGTATACGAAAATGAAGATCTCCAGCTCTCCTGCTGAAGCTCCAAAAGCACCAAATTTGAACCTGTAAATATACTCGGTCTGACCCGAGCATTAAAAGGGAAGAACGCCCGGATCAGTCTGGTAAACCAGCGTGAGAAACACACTCAACTGAATTTATTAAATTACCAAACTTTTCCTTTATCAAAACAAAAGTATCTCGTAAGACACGCCCACACATAAACACGGACATGTTTTTACCTTACGATAACTAAATCCTTTCATATCAAATCATCTGATATTATACTAGTGTCTAGTATATACAAATAATATTAATCATAGCCGAAATTGTTACATTGATTAAATTCCAGCATATAGCCCAAATAGGTAATACAATCAAAATGGCAGGTACGTAGCGGAGTTTGGATTTCCATACAAATGACCAGGTGAAGGGACTACCTTCCGAAGGGGTACACCTATAGATGGATGTCCCGAGGCACAGAACATCTGCCCGCTACCAACACAAGACCGGCCCACCTCTATCACTAGATGGTACCGAATATGTCATCCTCCGGTCGTTACCGACCTTTACCGAGGGCCCTCATAGCATACAAACCACAATAATCAGATACACGACGTCATAGCATGTAAAGATATATCTAGAAAAGGATGATCATATCCTACTTGGGAGCGACCCACTTAGCCTTGCCGCATCTAACCCTGTTTTGGTCATTTTCGGTTGATGAGGCCTAAGGTAACGATTACCTTTCACAATCACATCACTATGAATGCCACACAGCCATTTCCGTTGACTACTAATTGTCTTCCACAAAAATACAACCCTTGAGCTCGTATGTCTCAAGGAAGGGTGTTAAGCTAAGAGAAGTTGTCTTCTCCGCCACCAAACAGATGTATGTTTGTAAAAACCAATGTACGTAATCTTCAGAAATGCAATGTCAGACAAACATTCTTACAAGTTGTCCAGGAATAGGACAAACCGAAGGCACTTTCCTACCACATCCTGTCGGGAAATCCCTAGGATTAGTAGCGAGTAGTCCTTGCATTGGATATTTCATAACGAAGAGACTACTTCTACTGGATGTATATTGGGATTTTAACCCCAAATGATCAACAAGCAGTCCCCCACTATGAAAATCCGTAATATCAATATCATCATAAGCAACCTGCATAATCGTCGCATATACATTGGTTCGAAGTGGTTTTCATATAAATCTGATCCCGGTCTCATCGCACCAACAACACAAAAGCGTTTCTCAACCTCACATAGAAACTAAGTCTCATAGACTTATCAAGTCTCCAACTTTCAACTTCCTATCCTTTGGCCAAGAAGGAAGCTCGATAGATTGGAGTAATACTCGCACTAACGAATCAACGTCCTCAACACAAACGATAATCAGGCCTACATAGAAGGCTACGTACTAAGTGTACGACTAAATAATTCCCACACCAAGTCGAGGAACTAAAATGGCCAAATTTGATAGTCGGTTATTTAACTATCAAAGCAAACAAACAAATATTTAGCACCATATACAATCACTAGGCCCTTTTAATTAACCTTTTATTTATTTAAATCACTTGCCAAATATTCACTTATAAAATCCATTTATAACTCCATTTTATCATTTACAAAATTCCTTAATAATTCCTTTACTTTGATTTATAAAAATTCAATTTTATAAATCTTCTATATAAACCATTTATAATAAGTCCAAAATCTCAATTTAAACTATATTTACAAAATAGTTCATTTCATATTCCAAAAATCACATTTTGGTACATTTCACAAAAATCATAATCTTTATAACATAAAAAATTATAACTTTTATTTATTCAAAATAAATCTATTCCTTTACAATTCAAAAATCAATAAAACATTTATTTTCAAAATCACTTGAAAATCCTTTTTAATTTGAAAACATCACTTTAACATTTTTAAATTTCCAAAATAGGCCCAATGCTGCAACAACACTAAATACATCAATCACGGCATCCAAACATCATATATCACATGATAGCAGCATATATCACAATATCTGTAAATAAACCAATACTAGTGAGGAATCCAGTTGGATCCCTCCAACCTTTCACCTGCAACAAATATACATATGAGAATATGTGTACAATGTCCGCTTCGAGGCAGATGCGCGTACAAAGGGTCATCCGCTCATACACGGGAGCGTATAGGGTCTCATCTGCTCCAATAGACAGGTATATATCCAAATACCAATCAATATATATATATATACACAATATATCATATATCATCCAAACAATCATCAATTAGCATAAATAAAATTTATTCTCATTCATATAAAAATATCAGTGAGTCAGAAAGAGTGAGTTATACTCATTTGGTTCCAATCGCAGTTGCAGTGTTTTATTTCGAATAAAATTAAACGAGCGTTTAATTTTACCCAAAATTCACGCTAGCTCCAATCAACTTCAAACCAGCTCTAAAATGTAGTTCTCGTCAATACGATTCCAATGCAATTCGTTTCGTCAATTTTCGACCTCGTATGACAAAGTTACAGCGTTTTAAAGTTTATACAAATTTATATAAATCAATTTACACATTTTCTTTTATTTATTTTTAAACCTTGAAATCAAATCGGGCCATTCATTTTCACTGCTCAGATCGAGGCCGCGTGTTCCACTTCTTCTCCCCCGTTCAAATCTGTGAGAACGAACCCATGCCGCCACCCAAACCCTAATTGTCGCGACCTATACGAACATCTTTACGTTGATCGGCCACCTTCCTTTCGAAGCCCATCGCGAGTGCCACCATCGGCCACGAGCACGGCAAGCTCGGTCGAGTATTGGCCTCGAAAATAACGTGTGAACATCGGCCGTTCAAACCCATTTTCCCATCGATCCGCTTCGTAGTTTATGATCATAACCGTTGGATTGATAGGTCGCGATGCGCTCTACAATATTGCAGAAGAAAGTTTCTCGAATTGATTTATGGATTGGAAGAAAAAGGAGGAGGAATAATCGAGTTTTTTGGCCATTGATTATAAGGTGGCGGCTAACCCTAGCTGAATTAGGGTTTTAGCAAAATGAAGAAAAAAGTGGCCTTTTATAGAAAATTCACGCGACACTATTCACCCGAAAAATTTCCGAACTCCAAACGAAGCGTGCCGCCTGGCGTTTATAATGTTTAACCCCTATTCCGAACACAATGGAATATATATATCGGAAGCCAATTCGATCGTATTTGGAAGACAGGTCTTCAAATCGAATTATTTAAATTTAAAATTCACTTAAACAAATTTCTACGCGTTTTAGCTTGCCTCGGACAAACCGTATATCTGATTGACATGAAATTTGAAATCCTACAATAATATAATATTATGGATCCAATGAAACTGGTTTCGTCTAAATCCGAGACTGTTTGAAAAATGGTCATTTTTACTCGTCAATTAAATATTAAAATATTCAATTTCTTCAATTTGACTTTTAGATCAATTTTAAAAGTTCACTAACATCATTCTAATTCAAATAGAATTTAATTCAACTTTACAAATCATTTTCATTCACATTAAATTCAAATTCCAATTATTTACACAATTTCAAATATTAAATTAATAATTTAATTATCCGATTTAATCCTTATATTCCAAATATAAGTTATTCAACTTATAAAATTTACTTTTGAATATTTAAAATCAATTAAATATACGAAATTCAAATGACTGAAATTCTGGGTGTTTATAACAATGCCTACCAATAAAACCGATGAGATGTATGTGGGCTATAAGTAATAACTTTTTTCATTTTGAATAAGACATACTTGTAACTGCGGACCTGAATAAGGTAAAACAATCGCTATACAACCAATGACGCAAGTCTAATTTCAACCCCAAATATAGAATGTGAGATCCAATGATCGAAATATATTATCAAAAAATATTTTTTCTATTTATGTCTCAATAGCCATCCTCTATCCTAAACGAACATCAAATTATAGTAAAAATTTATCCATATCTTGCATATTCAAATAAAGAAGCCAGGCTTTTAGATTTGTAAGGAAAGAAATTATGTGGACCAAATTTATTTTTTCCGATGCGCCCAACCAATCAAAACAGTTGAAGGTTTTACAAAATTATCTCTCTTATATCATACACTATATATTATTTAGCAAAATACATGCTTATATGTCAAATACTCATTGATGGGGCACATTTGAAAAGAGAATAACAACCCTTTGACGTGTAAAAAGGTATGTATTGATTGAAATTGCATTCCTTTCCCATCTTGAATTCTTCCATTTTAATTCTGATTTAACTTTTTATTTGGTATTTTCCAAACTGAGATATTTAATAAAAAGCTTGGAATTTTAAAATTTATTGCTAGCATTTTTCAAGAAACTTTTCTTTTTTATTTCAGATTCCATATACCATGATTCGATTTGAAGTTTAATTTTCCTTTTTGGAATAATGAAGCTCATAATCAGTAGTCCTGTTATATGTATTATTTGAATTTAGTTACCTTCAATACAACAACAATTACACTAAAAGTAGATTGATCTACTTCAAGTCCTCTCTTATGCAAGTACAGAATTTATAGTTGGTTGCTAGTTGATCTACGAAAGATAAATACATCCTGAAAGCTTTTTCGAATCACAAACCATCCATATCAGACAATAATATATCATTATGCTTATAGATTTCCTAACAATATCAACATATACAAAATATGTCTTAAAATCAATTACAATTGATTTATACATACCTTTGTTTACAAAATATCAACCTGCTTACTCTCTAGTTAAATCTAACTATACATCAATCACTGTTGTGGAAATAACAAAATGGGTTCAATTAACATGGACCTAAAAATAAAACCAAGTAAATTTCCATGACCAAACTAATTACAGAAGCAGTCCAAATTAACTACAAAAGTGAGGATGCATCAGGTATGTTATAGTATATTATATACTCGGGAGAGAGAATAAATAATATAATGAGAATTGCTAAAATCAAGTACTCGCCGTCATTGATTAAAGATCCGACTCTCTTCTTTCCACCTTTTACTTCATCATTTCTATTGAAATTGCTCTAAAGAGAGAAGTCCAACACAGAGACGGAGCTAGGAATTAGGATCGCCCTGGGCTATTATAACATTGGTACTTGATCAAAATGCAGAAAACAATAGAAAAAAAATTGCTAAACTATAAATCATCTAGCTTCATAACATAAGATGAATAAAAAATTGAAAATTTTAAGAACAAAGCATGAATATGAAAATAATAGAATTTACTATGTGAACAACGAAACAAATTAAATTTCAAACACAAGATGAACAAATAATGGTAAAATAAGGACATAATAATGAATAAATATTGTGTTATAATTTAATCAATTGTGCAGTTTGCATCACTTCAATTAACATATTATTTTAGTGATTTCTTTTGCCAACATCAAAGCTATAATTGTACAACACATTTTGCTTTGTTTTGTAGTTAAAGTAATGGGAAACTTTACTTTAGTGGCTAGCTTAGTAATATATGATCATGTTGCAAATTAATGACTCGGGCTATAGCCCAGGGTATGATGAATATAGATCCGTCCCTACTCCAACATCACACAAATTTAAGTAGATTAAATGAAAAAATTTAGTAATAAAAATAACCCTCAAATCCCCTCTTTTGATGTTGATCTGATTTCATTTAGTAAGTTTGGTCATGATAACTATATATAGATTCACCTTTTTCCATCACTACCTGCACTGCCTCTTGTTTTCATCGTTTCACATGCGTCGTTGACGCCGACAACCTTTCCTATTTTTATCTCTTATTTCTATTTGATGTAAATCAAAAGAGTTCGATTATTATGATGTGGAATGGAAGTGGAAAGGAGTCGCTTTTATTATTGTGGTAGGAGAAATTGTCCTCAAATTCTCACTGTAAACGGACAATAATAGTCATCAGTAATGTTGTAATTTCAAAAGCCTCAAAATAGACTATTCTCATTATATATAGACTATTACAATGTTTCTATTAGTTCTCTCTTCTATCATTAAAATTTAATGTTAATTTTTACAATTATTTATAGATTTCTTTCAAGTTTTTTCTGTTATTTTAAATTTAAGTCCATATATATTAAATTTAGTTAGATAATCTTAAATCTAAGCTTTCTAAATAAATACAATTAACGAATATTCATTAATTGATCTAATAAATTTTGAAAAATAACAATTCAATATGCGTATTGCATTCATATTGACAAAAATAGTAAAACTAATTTTTTATTCAAGTCCACATAGTTTTAAATTTGTGAATATTAGGCTCAGGTCCTTAAAATCAAACTTAATACACGAAAACTCCTCCCCAAAAAAAGATTGTAAATTAGGTCCATAGAATTAAGTTACTGAATAATTGCATATATTTACGCAATTATTCAGTGAATAATTGCAAACATTTATGCAATTATATCAAAAAATTGCATAAATGTCTGCAATTATTCAGCGAATAATTGTGAAAATTTCCGCAATTTTTTGGTGAATAATTGCGGAAATTTCTGCAATTTTTTGGTGAGTAATTGCGGAAATTTCCGCAATTTTGCAGTGAATAATTGTGGAAATGTCTGCAATTTTTGGATATAATTGCATAAATGTCTGCAATTGTTCACTGAATAATGTATGCAATTATTCAGTAACTTAATTCTAGGGACCTAATTTACATACTTTTTTGGCAAGGATGTTTGGTGTATTTTGAAACTTAATAGGGACTTTAACCAAACCGTCCCATTAATTTTCCACAATTATATACAAACTATTACAATGTTCTACTAATATCATCTCCTATCATTTTGCATTTAAATGCCAATATTCAATAATTTTTACAATTATTTACGAATTTCTCCTAAGTTTTCCTATATTATTTTATATTCAAGTCCATATATTTGAATTTATTAATTGATCTTGAATTTAAACTTTTAACTAAATCCAATTAAAAAATATTTATTAACTAATCTAATAAATTTTTAAAAATGATAATTTAATATGTGTACCGCATTTGTACTGATATAAATGGTAAAACTATTTTTTCATTCAAGTCCATATAATCTAATATTTTCATAATTATATACAGAATTATATTTGATACTTTTACATTTTTCTACATTTAAGTTCACAAAATTTATTTCTTTCTAAAATTAGTTATTTAATACAAAGAAATATATACATAATTTTTTCTTTCTGAAATTAGTTATTTAATACAAAGAAATATATACATAATTTTTTCTTTCTAAAGTTGTTATTTCATTACAAACTAATATATACAAAAAAAAATTCTTCCCAAAATTGGTACATCATTACAAACATATATAACGTTTTTTCCTTCCTAAAATTGGTACATCAAATGGACCCTTTATCATTATTAAATTATATTTTTGAAGAATAATATTACAATTAATGATAAGTGATGAATGTTTGTATTCTGTAATATTGAAAAAAGAATAAATATTTTCAATTAGTATGTTTTTGTGCAAAAAGTTATAGCTTAATTATTTATATTCGTAATTTGAGTTAATCATTGGACAAAAATTATACCATATTTTGATTAGAAATATTTTTCTTTCATATTTTATTAACTTTTTTACATAAACGTTAAATATTTTTTCAAAAGTTTTACTATAAAATAAAAGTGGAAAATAGGCTGAAGTACAAACTTTGGAAAAATATTAGACTGAAGGACAACAACTTTCATTTTTAGGCTGAAGGACAAACTTTGAAAAAATTAGACTGAAGGAAAATGCTAAATACAACTAGCATTTTGTACAGTGTAAAACTGAATATAATGCTAGTTATAACTAACATTTGTATAATGTAAAAACTGAATATAATGCTTGTAATGACCCTGAACTCGGCCTTCGAAAATCAGTACCCGTACTTCAATTGTACTCAAAATGCCGAAGATTCAAACGCCGAATCTGGTTCACCGGAGCTTATAACACCATTAAGTATAACAACACAGCGGAAGAAAGAAATAGATGATATCATATACAACTCCAATGAATACAATATCCAGACTGATATACAACAATGATATCAATATGATACAACAATATCAGAGATAAATAATGATACAGCGGAAATAACAGAAGTGATAACTCCAAATGATCAGTCAGAGAATGACTCCAATAACTCCAACATCAAGCTCGAACCATCATCACGATGCAAAAAGATAAGCAAGTGCAGTCATCCACTCCGATGAAGTGAACTAGCTCTAGATAATCTACTAACCTGAATATCTGAAGAAACCCAACTCTAGACTGCTCGTGTGGAAAATTATGGGCACCCAGAGTTTAGGAAGGGAACAATAAACTCCGAGTCAGTCATGGGACTGGTGTGAGCAACAAAAACAGTTTATCTTTAAACAAACAACAAAAGAATTTTAAACATTGAAATCCACAATGCTTTTGGAAAATGAAACTACCATAAGGCCTCCCGCCACACACACAATGCAAACGCAGAATTGGAGGAGATTTCTCCTTATGATAGTCAAATATGCTTACTACGCAGTAAAACTCTTTTGATATTATTATTAGTGCATAGTGTGCAAAATCATTTCGAAAATACAATATTAATCTTAGCCAGCATAGACATTCCGAACTATGCCTACTATAGCTACCATCTAAACAGTGGTGACCACCATAAGTAAATGGCAGGTTCTACAACTAATACCGTACAAGGTTCGTATTGGAAATTGGATTTCCAACAAATGGTCAGGCTAAGGAACTTCCTACTGTCAATGGGTACGCCTCTGGCGGGACGTCCCGAGAACCTACCCAGCTCTCTGCCAACACAAGGCCGGGTTACCTCTATAACTAGGTAACTACTTCTCGAGTATGCCATCCCCCGGTCCTTTGGGACCTTTATCCGAGCGCTCGATAACCAACATCACACAGTAATAAATATAGTGTGTCCACATGAGTAAGTATCTGGGCTCCATACCATGATACCACCCTTTTCCAGAAGGAAATGACATACCCTAAAGGGTGTGACCCTCATAACCTTGCCGCATCATTCCTGTTTCGACCATTTCCGGTCTGTGAGGTTCGATGAGGTCTCGTCCACAAAGCTACGCTTTTTCACAAAGCCGTGCTTTGATCACAAATGATCAATAAATGATCAACACACAGCAACACTCAGCATGTCACATTACCAAATTGGGAATATATCACTGATAACCTTCAACTACATAACCTCTGAGCTCGTACGTCTCAGAGAAGGGTGTTAAGCTAAGAGAATAAATTCTCCGCCACCAACAGAAATGTATTTGAAAGAAATCAGCTTTATATCTCAAAATGTAATGTCAGACATGTAACCATACAAGTCTGTTCCGGGTTCAAACAAAACCGAAGGAACTTCCGAAGAAGCCCTTGCAATCCGGGTATTCATAATTCCGATCGGATTTCCCATCACTTAGGGAATCTCTATACCGGCGCGACTCAGTGCAGAGACAATCGATAGGTTATCCTATCGTTCTCGCAAATACCCGGTCTTCACCACCGGTCTTCACCACTGGTCTTCAAATGCGATCCATATACGACGTATCATTATTCAGAATGGGTTATATGACACAAAGGTCCTCTCTCGGCTAAACCGAATAATGAGCGCGATATTTAAAAACATATGGATAATGGAATTTCAGTTAAGTCACAACTTATTACACAAAACTTTTCTTTCAAATGGTTTAAACACATTACCATTTTAATCTTTTTAAACAAAAATATTCAATTCACAAAGTTCACCCAGTTTCACAAAGATACATTCACAAATTTCCAAATCGATTTCCATTTCAATTGGATTAACTCATTAAATCTTTTAAAACAAAGATTTAATTTATAGCTTTCAAACTGTTTCCAAAGATTTATTCATAACTTGGAAATATCATTTTGAAATCCCTTTAACACAAATTGGAAGTTCATTACTTATGTGAAAGCTTTTACTATTTGAAAACAAATAGTTTTGTTTCAGAAAAATCCAGTTATATTTACACGAGTTAAAACCCTTGAATTAAATTCAAATTCCCAAATCAATACCTTTAAAATGGTTTAACCCATATATAACTTGTACAACATCTTTAATCCCTAGTTTCAAATCATAGGATTCAATTTCAAACTTGAATTCAAATTTAAATCAAATTATTTAAATTTTCAAAACTCGATTAAGTTATTCAAAATAACTTTTATCTTTGAAACTCATTTACAAAAGCGTTAACATTTAACCCAGATCCATTTCCAAAATCAATTGAAATTAAAATTTCAATTTCAAAAATATTAAATTTAAATCATCTGTGACTTAACCGATTTTCACGTGAAATCCGTATTTGTGTGTGTACGGTGTAGTCCAGGGGTTTCATCTAGTAGTGCAACATCATTCAATCATCACAGATCAAAATACAGAAATATAGTTGATAAGCGGTATAAACTATAACGCTTACCTTTTATTCACAGATCACAGATATATAAATTACGGATAATATATTACATTCATCCCAGATAAATGAACTACAGTACAGATCACACACAAATCAGAATATATCACAAAGCATTACAGATCAGAATATCAAACAATTCCATCATTCACAAGTAAACTTATTAATCAACTGATTCATTTAAATCAGATGTATCAATTATTAATCCGGGTTAATTATCATAAGTTAATTACAAATTATTTGAAATAAATTCCCTTTCAAATTTATTAGTTAACCCATAATTATTAACTAATCATTCTTAATTAATGAATCAATTAATCTTAATTAATCACAATTATTAATTAATCCTTTAATTTATTAACAAATAATTTACTCAAATTTCAAATCATCATTTAATTAATTACATTCAATAATTATCTATTAATTACTTCTCTAAGTAATTATATTTTCCAAATTATCAACTGATTATTCTGAATTAATTAACTTAAGAAAATTTAACTTGAATTAATTGTTCAAATAATCTTAGCTAATGATTTCATTAACTATTAAATTTCTTTAATCACCTTTTTAAAGAAAATTCTTATATTAATCATTTTTGATTTTAAATTAATTAACCATTAGGAATTCATTCATTAATGAATTTTAAATCATAAATCTTCATTTTTAAAGTAACACATTCATTTTTATATGATTTAATGATTATTTACAATATGTTGAAACATTGATTTCAAATTTCTTTTTAAATTCCAATTTAGATTTAAAATTTGAAATTAATCCTCATTTCCTTTAAATAAAGCTCAGAACGAATTTCCTTAGCATTTTTAAATCTACATGTTAAAATAACAAATGGGTTATGAAGGAAATTTGTAAAGAGTTTAAAATCACTATTTCTTTTAATTTTAGCATATTTAACTTATTGTAAATACTTAAGTTATAATATTAATTTAAATTTCAAAATCATGAAATCAGATTTAAAATGAAATCCAGGTTTAACTTTTAATTTCAACTTGTTTAAATTTTCATTTACAAATTCAATTCTATTTTAAATTCAAATTCTCCATACCTTTAATTTCTTTTATTTTAAATAAACAAATTGAATTTAAAACTTTATTTATCTTCAAAACTGAATTCTATTTTAAACTGGAATCTTTATTTACAGTTTTGGGTTAAACTCAGTTTTAAAAAAAAAGCCTTGTGTTCAAATTTAAATTTAGTTTCAAGTTTCAAAACAGAAAATGGGGTTCAGGTTTGAAAACCTGGAACAAAATTGGACCCGAGACTTCCCTATTCCTGCTTCGAGTAAATGACTCGAACCACTCGAGTACGACGCGAGAAAATTCTTGTTCTTCCCAGGCAAATACCCAGGCTGACACATCAGAGCTCGTGCACGTGCACATCGCCTCTGGCGAACTCTGGCCATCGCCACGACGTCGAGCACGTCGATAATTCTCCCCAGATCGATTCGCAGCCACCTGAACTTCGCCTACATCTCGAATTCGAATTCGAGAAAAAAAATTGAAACCTTGAAACTCAAGAGCAACTTCCTCTCGAAACCTGGCAACGCCTCGAACTCGCCGCCTAGACCACCGGAGGCGCTCGAACTTCGGCCAACTACTCGTCGACACCTCCCCTACCATCACCCAGAATCTCGATGCACTCGGTCGATTGAAGACGACGAACAAAACGAAAAGCTCAGCCTCATTAAAACTAGGTTTACAAACTTCGAGAGCTTGCCGCCGCTGCCATGACCAACTACACACCATTGCAATATTTTTTCTACAACCTCCGTTCATTCCACTACCACCAGCCACGATCTCGATCACCAGAACCTCGTAGATCATCTAAAATTCCCAAAACTATGAAATTTGAACAAACCAAAACTGCTCTTACACCCATGATCTAAAACTTATAATTTTTGCTTTAAAAATTATGTTAAAGCATACGAGTTCGATCTACATACCTTAATTCGTGAATTGAGGAGTTCAAATTTTAACTAAGTTTAAGTTGTGCCCAGTTATATTGATTTCCAAAGGTATTTACAAGTTCCTTTAACTTAAATAAATTTTTAATCTTTAGTTCATGATCTAACAAACAATATTTGTTTATATTATACATTCTAACAGTTATTAGATCAAGAGAAATAGATTTGTTTACATATCTGGGTCTGGTAAAAACAAGAACAGGGAAGAACAAATACACAGCAATGCATTCATGTCTACATACAGATCAATGGCAACATATCTTCAAGTTTAAAAACTAACTTCTACTCACCTAAAACATCTTATTCTAGAGTTTTTAGGTTGAAAGTTGAAGACTTTTAAACTTTGCAAGGTAGGAAATGTGGTTTTGAACTTGATAACTGAAGCTTCTTTGCTTCCTGATTCCCAGGCCTTGATTGCTTTGATATAAATTTTTTTCTGAGATGTTTAAATTGATATTTGTCTGAATGATGATGATATTTCTTTGGTTTTAGTTTCTCAGTTTTAATAGAGGCAACTGAAACGAGAAGTTGATATTGATATATAGGAGAGTTTACAGTGTGTGGAATTGTTTAATTAGGCTGAGATGAAATGTTGTACAAGTGATTATATTTTCTTGTACTAGTTAGCAGGGATATTTTTTTCGTATGGAGGCTGGTATCTTGCTTTGGTGGCTGCATTAATTCACATTGTACCATAAAAAATTTTCTCGGCTGTACAAATATGAGTATAATTTTGGGTGTCTTCCTTTGCATTAATTGTTGTTGTACCATTTTTATAAAATTTTCTTCATTTCGGCTGATACAATGCTACATTAATTGCCTTGTACCACTTACCTTATTTTATTTGCTTTAATTTTATGTTATACATTGCATTAGAGAAAAGTCTGGTGGCTTCTAACTTTGTAAGTATGACGCCCCACCTCTATACCCACGCTAGCCAAGAACACTATGGTGTAATGCTGTCAACTAGCACGGAGAATAAGGCTGTTGAGGAGCGACCATCCGTGTAACTTCTTTAAGTGAGCCAAGATATGTCAGATGGTATAGCATGAACTTCATTTAAGGAGGAAATCCGACATACCGATACAAACTCAAAGCTATCACACGCTGGCTATATATAATCTTCGGAAACAAACATAGAAATAAACATAACATAAATCAGTCACAGACATCCATATCACAAAGGCGGAAAAAGATATGAATGTATATATATAACACATGAAAGTGTACATCACAGTAGTGGTCAGAAAGATCCACGATAATACAAAAGAATAACAACACGTGCTATACAAAAGAATAAGTACCCAACCTAGAGTCTATATCTCAAATGTGTACAACCAAAAACTACTAATCTAAGTAGTTAGCCAAAAGTCAGAATAATCCAGAAGAGAAGTCAAGCAGAAGCACCTGTAACATCTCGGTCTGACCCGAGTATTATTTATAAGAAAATAATAAACGGATCAGTCTAACTATAAATATCAGATCACATGATATAGAATAAGGGGTATGGCATAAACATATAATAACCATAATGGCATACTACTATAAGTATGTAAATGATAATTAACAAGAGATTAATCAATATCACAAGAATCTTCTCAAAGATCCAAACCCATAAAAAGGTAATGACACACGAATTCACCAATACACAAAAATTGATAAGACATATCAATGAAAATCATGAAAATTGGTGAAGCATAAAATCCAGAAATCAACACACGAAATCCAGAAATCACATAAAGGGGGAAGTTCGAGCACACGGACGAGAAGCTATCTCATGGAAGCTATCCATTTAATTTTTCGAACACACGAATGGCCCGAAGGCCTTTGACACACGAACGGCCTGAAGACCATGGGGTGCTACCCCATATATGTGATGGTGAAACATCACAAAGGCGAGGTCTAGTCTCCCTCGTAGACAAAGAGACATCGCTCAATCGCTAGTCTAAATCACAAAAATGATCGTCATGATCATAAGGAAGTGTCAATCACACCAAGCTAGTAAATATATGAGTTTAGCTTCATGTCCCATAACCACTTGCTTAACTTAAATATTTACGAACAAGCTGTAAATCTTCACTAGAAAAGTGTCACAAAAGTGTTCAATCGAACAAGTCCAAGAGCTAACCGATGAAGTGAACACAAGCGTTTCATACCACTCGTTTTACTAAGTCGTTTAATTCAATTTCTCATCCGAGTGAAGTAAAGGCTTGTATATACTAGTAGATTAGAAAACGGTTTGAGAAGAAAGAGCTTTGTAGTTAAAACAGTGTTGAAATCGCTTTGATGAAAGGGTTTTGATATTTACTACTAGTATTGAAGCCTTCACATTTTTAGAGCGACAAGTCACAAAACGATTGCTGAAACAAACCAAGTCACATAAATTCACGTTCGAAGACATGAGTAAAGTCCAAAGAAATCAATCCCAAAACCATCAAAGTAGGACTAAACTGGCGACCTAACATGGTCGAATTAGAGTGCAACAACCTTAAGTCAAATAGGTCGAACGACCTAATGGATGCGACCTAAGGGTCTAAGGGGTCAAGCGACCTAAGGGTTAAACAGGTCGAGCGACGTAACTCATAGCCGAACTAAACAGTGGAACGACAAAACAGGGGCGAGTGACCTAACGGGGCACGCGACCTAAAGAGTCAAAGGTCTAACGATCTAGTGGCCTTGCGACCTAAGTAGGATGGCCACGCGACCTAAAGTATTTACACGCGAGCGACCTAACATTATAAAGTCCAAACGACCTAAGGCTTAACTCGCGTGCGACCTAGGTGACGAACGACCTAAGCTGCAGAGAGGATTTAAGGCCAGATGAGTTAATTCCCATCGACCTATCATACGAGCGACCTAACGACCTAACTCCAAGCGAGCGACCTAGCGACCTAACTCCAGGCGAGCGACCTAGGGCCAGAGCGAAAATCTACAGACAGAGGCTTCGAGGCAGTGTGACCTAAGGCCCAGACTTTGCCAAAAACGCTGAAAAACTGGGTTTCTCACCAATTCAATCCAAACCAAATGCAAACGCATGTGCACAAGTGATAGGGAATCATTCCCAACAGTCCAATGACAGTTAAAGGCAAGACGTGAGATTAAAAATCTCACCTTTTCACTAAAATGGATGAAGATGAGGCTTGAAAGCAAGGAGAAGCAATCCAAAGCTTGAATCCAATATCTTCTACTTGAATTTGGAGTTGAATGTTGGATTTGCAATAGAATTTGAGTTTGGAGTTTTAATTTCCCATTCCCTCCTCCATTTTTAACAAAGCTTGAAGTGTTTGATAAAGTGAGGAAGAGGAGGTGGGTTGGGGCTGAGTTAGAAGGTGCAGTCCAACTAAAGTCAAAGGCGGGAAAAAGTGACGAAAATTCCACTTACTCCAAACATATCGAAGTTTACACTCAAAAAGATCGCAAACGTCATTTTGAACTCAACGGAGGTGGTCTCGAGTCCTAGTTTGACCATATGCAACAAGTAGCTTATAGACTAACATCCGACTAACGATAAAATATTTAAATAAAATATTTAAATATAAAATCGATAAATATGCGGGTTGTTACAGACTCCCCTCCTTAAAGAAATTGCATCCTCGCAATATATAAGACGAAAATAAAAAGTAACAACCATAAATGCATATTAACACAAAAGAAATTTGAAATAAGAAGTTTACCTCAAAGAGCATGAGAAAGTAATTCCGGATGTGTACGCTCGATGAATTCTCTGGTTTCCCAAGAGCAATCCTTAGGATTTGAGGACCATTGAACTTTAACAAGCGGAACATCTTTATTTCGAAGTCGCTTGATCTCCGAAGCAATAATTCGAACAGGCTGTTGCTCATAAGTTAAATTAGGCGAAACTTCAATCTCTTCCACAACACCGGGCTCAAGAATAGAATCGGAATCCCGAAGTCACTTCCGTAATTGAGAAACGTGAAACACGTCATGCATGGCAGAAAACCGAGCCGGTAATAAAAGGCGATAAGCCATGGAACCAATACGTTCAGTGATAGGAAATGGCCCAATATATCGAGGCGCTAACTTTCCCGATCGACTGAAGCGTACCACACCCTTCATAGGTGAAACATGAATAAATACAAGATCTCCCACGAAAAATTCTAATTTCCTTCTTCGGTTATCGGCATAGGATTTTTGTCTACTCTGGGCTTCTTTCATCCTATGTCGAATAAGATCAATCTTTTATGTGGAATCCCGAATAAAATCTGGACCTAAAACCAGCTTCTCACCGGCCTCAAGCCAACAAGAAGGAGATCGGCATGGCCTTCCATAGAGTGCCTCGAAAGGAGCCATACCAATACTAGATTGGAAGCTGTTATTATAGGAAAATTCAACAAGTGAAATATGATCTTCCCAACTTCCACCAAAGTCAAGAACACAAGTACGGAGAAGATCTTCAAGTGTTTGATTCACACGCTCAGTTTGTCCATCGGACTGGGGGTGATAAGCGGTGCTAAAATTAAGCTTCGTTCCCAAAGCTTTTTGAAGACTCTTCCAGAATCCACTAGTAAACAATGGATCTCGATCACTAACAATGGAAGAAGGAACTCCATGCAGTTTAACGATTCTTTGATAAAAAGTTTGGCCATAAGAGGAACGGTTCGGTTCAACCGAACAGGAATAAAATGGGCAGATTTAGTAAGTCTGTCAACGATCACTCATAAACTATTATGACCCGAACGAGAACGGGGAAGGCCATCAATAAAATCCATGGAAATTTGATCCCACTTCCAAACTGGAATTTCCAATGGTTGCAATAACCCACCAGGCCTTTGATGTTCAGCCTTAACAAGTTGGCAAGTCATGCAACACTTAACAAAGTTAGCGATATCAGATTTCATTCCCTCCCAGTAATAAAGTCGCTTCATATCTGCGTACATTTTACTGCTACCGGGATGAATGGAATATTTGGAACAGTGAGAATCTTCTAGAATATCTTTACGAAAATCTCCAGTATTTGGTACGATAAGTCTACCAAATTTTCGAATGCCGCCACGAAAATTTATATCAAAGTCTTTCAAACCTTCAATATCGGTTTTATTCTTAATATTTTGGCTAAGCAAAGCCAATTCAGGATCTAGCATTTGAGCTTCAAGAATGCGGTCCAAAAGAGAAGGACGAGCCTCAAGGCTACACAAGATAAAAGATGAACATAAATCGGAGACACGATCTCGAATTTCACAAGTGGATAAAACCTTGAGATCCCTCCATTCGGATATCATCATGGAAACAACCACTTGTTGCTTGCGACTAAGTGCATCGGCAACTCGATTTCCCTTTCCGGGAGTATAAAGGATATCCAGATCATAAGAGGCAAGGAATTCGAGCCAACGCTCTTGACGCAAATTAAGTTCCTTTTGAGAAAATAAATATTTTAAAGACTTATGATCAGTATAAATAAACTTTTCTCCTAAAAGATAATGTCGCCAAATTCGAAGGGCGAAAACGATAGCCGCGAGTTCTAAATCATGTGTGGCATATCTAGTCTCAGCCGACTTCAATTGCCTAGAAGCATAAGCAATAACACGTTCTTTTTGCATAAGAACGGCACCCAAACCAACGCGACTAGCATCGGTATAAATGACAAAATCTTGATTCCCTTCGGAATAATAAGAATAGGAGCATCAGAAAGGAGTTCTTTTAATTTCTGAAAAGAAGTTTCACATTTGTCCGACCAAATGTATTTAACACCTTTCTTTGTTAAGCCAGTAAGAGGCACGACAATCTTAGAAAAGTCTTTTATAAAAACGGCGGTAATAACCAGCCAATCCGAGAAAGCTACGGATTTCAGTCACGCTCTCCGGTCTCCTCCAATTTTGAATCGCTTCAATCTTTGAAGGATCCACTGATATTCCGGATTCGGAAATAATATGAACGAGAAACTTCACACTAGATTGCCAAAAGTGGCATTTGGAAAATTTGGCTTTTAGTTGATTGCTCCTAAGAGTTTCCAATACAATTCGAAGATGCTTTTCATGTTCCTCCTCGGTTTTAGAATACACAAGAATATCATCAATAAAGATGAGAACAAACCGATCGAGGAAATCTTTGAATACTCGATTCATGAGGTCAATGAAATAAGCCGGAGCATTCGTTAACCCAAATGGCATAACTAGCCACTCATAAGATCCATATCGAGTCCGGAAAGAAGTCAAGGGAATACCATCCTCTGCAATACGAAGCTGATGAAAACCGGTAGCCAAGTCCAATTGTGAAAAGACTCTAGCACCACTAAGTTGATCAAACAGATCATCAATCCGAGGTAAAGGATATTTATTATTAATAGTAAGATCATTAAGCTTGCGGTAGTCGACGCAAAGCCTAAGTGTTCCATCGGACTTACTTACGAAAATAGCTGAAGCTCCCCAAGGAGAGGAACTAGAGTGAATAAGTTGCTTCGTCTCTAACTCGGATAGTTGTTTGCGCATCTCTTCATTCTCCTTATTGGACATGCGATAAGGAGGGCGGGTAATAGGTTGAGCACCAGGTATAAGATTAATTTTGAACTCAATTGCTCGCTTAGGTGGTAATCCTAAAACGGGCTCAAAGATGTCGGAAAATTCACGAACGACGTGAATAAGAGAAATGACATCTTCCTCATCACCATTATCATTATCACGAGGATTTAAAGAATATAAAGATGCAACCAAAGCAGAATCCGAATCTTTAAGAACCATAGAAATCTGATTAACAGATTGCGGATGGCGGAGATAAATAGTCCGCTCAGGACATAGGATATGAGCTTCATAACGATTAAGCCAATCCATACCCAAAATCATTCCAAAGCCTAAGTAACGCATGATATGCAAATGGGCTAGGAAAGAAAAATCACACAAAATAATCTCTACGTCTTTACAAAGCAAACTAAGAGTTGCAGATCCACCAACCGGATTCGCAATTCTTAGAGAAGTCATTAAAGCAACAACACTTAAAGAAAGAGTGTCTACAAGTTCCTTTGATATAAAAGAATGGGATGCACCCGTATCAAAGAGAACTCTAATAGGTTGATCATGAAATATAATTATGCCATCGAGGACAGAATGAGACATACCTTGACCGCGAGATGTGTTGCCAGGGGCTTGAGCAACGTTTAACTTTCCCTCCTTCTTGCTTGGAAGCTTAGGGAATAGATGCATATAATGATCCGAACTTTTACAGTAGCGACAAGAACGGGGCTTAGAACACTTGTTCGCAAAATGGCCCCTAGCGCCACAGTTGTAGCTTTTCCCATCAATAGAGGAAAAAGTCTTTGCAGCAGGAGTTGCTTGCTTACCCTTTTTGTTGGGATAAGGACCTTTGAATTTGTTTGGCCTCTTCTTGTTGTTGAAGTTTGGTTTGGAAGCCACCACTTCAACATCACTGTCCTTATCAGCCTCCTCAAGACGAAGAGCGATATCAATGAGTTGATCGAAAGGAACTTCTAACTTTAGAAGTAATGGCTTTTTGAGATTCTTGTTTAAGCCATAGACGAACCTCTGGTTCTTCTTCAATGGAGTGTTGATGTATTCAACCCCATATTTGGACAGTGACTCGAAGGATGCGACATAATCTATCACCGAGGATTCACCTTGAACAAGGTCTATAAAACGACGAGCCAATGTCACCTTCTCTGCTTCAGGTACGAATTTTAATTCGAAGCGTTCCCGGAATTGCTCCCAGGTGAGATCCGCTTCATTGATTTCAGAAATAAGAAGTTCGTACCAATCCAATGCTCTCTCTTGGAGCATACTGGAGGCCAGCTGAACACGGTGAAGATCGACAAGATTCATGCGAGAAAAGATTCGATCGCATGTTCTTAACCAAGCCTGGACCTCAATAATAGTTTTGGAACCTTTGAACGGTTTCCCACCCAAGTTGGTATAATCGTTGCACAAACGTGCAAATCCAGACTTAGGGTGAGTTGGTTCCTGATTAGGACCAGCTGCTTGAGCATTCTTTACTAAATCAAGAAACTGCTCAGCAGTCATGAAAACTCCATCCTAGGGAGTAACAGTAGATGGTCCAACTCTAGGATGACCTGGTCTAGACATTCTCTTCTTTAAGGAAGAGAAAAGAAGAAAAGTTATTCTCCAAATAAATATCAAGCAAGTCTTGATAGATAAAACAAGGATTCATAAGAGGAAATAGGATAAATCGGTACGAAGACCCGAATTAACTCCTAAGGCACGGCTCCTAAGTTGGACTTAGGACGATGATCCTTGTTAAGTTATTATACATTATTCCGAAGTTTGGCTCTGATACCAAGCTGTGACGCCCCACCTCTATACCCACGCTAGCCAAGAACACTACGGTGTAATGCTGTCAACTAGCACGGAGAATAAGGCTGTTGAAGAGCGACCATCCGTGTAACTTCTTTAAGCGAGCCAAGATATGTCAGATGGTATAGCATGAACTTCATTTAAGGAGGAAATCCGACATACCGATACAAACTCAAAGCTATCACACGCTGGCTATATATAATCTTCGGAAACAAACATAGAAATAAACATAACATAAATCAGTCACAGACATCCATATCACAAAGGCGGAAAAAGATATGAATGTATATATATAACACATGAAAGTGTACATCAGAGTAGTGGTCAGAAAGATCCACGATAATACAAAAGAATAGCAACACGTGCTATACAAAAGAATAAGTACACAACCTAGAGTCTATTTCTCAAATGTGTACAACCAAAAACTACTAATCTAAGTAGTTAGCCAAAAGTCAGAATAATCCAGAAGAGAAGTCAAGCAGAAGCACCTGTAACATCTCGGTCTGACCCGAGTATTATTTATAAGAAAATAATAAACGGATCAGTCTAACTATAAATATCAGATGACATGATATAGAATAAGGGGTATGGCATAAGCATATAATAACCATAATGGCATACTACTATAAGTATGTAAATGATAATTAACAAGAGATTAATCAATATCACAAGAATCTTCTCAAAGATCCAAACCCATAAAAAGGTAATGACACACGAATTCACCAATACACAAAAATTGATAAGACATATCAATGAAAATCACGAAAATTGGTGAAGCATAAAATCCAGAAATCAACACACGAAATCCAGAAATCACATAAAGGGGGAAGTCCGAGCACACGGACGAGAAGCTATCTCATGGAAGCTATCCATTTAATTTTTCGAACACACGAATGGCCCGAAGGCCTTTGACACACGAATGGCCCGAAGACCATGGGGTGCTACCCCATATATGTGATGGTGAAACATCACAAAGGCGGGGTCTAGTCTCACTCGCAGACAAAGAGACATCGCTCAATCGCTAATCTAAATCACAAAAATGATCGTAATGATCATAAGGAAGTGTCAATCACACCAAGCTAGTAAATATATGAGTTTAGCTTCATGTCCCATAACCACTTGCTTAACTTAAATATTTACGAACAAGCTGTAAATCTTCACTAGAAAAGTGTCACAAAAGTGTTCAATCGAACAAGTCCAAGAGCTAACCGACGAAGTGAACGCAAGTATTTCATACCACTCGTTTTACTAAGTCGTTTAATTCGATTTCTCATCCGAGTGAAGTAAAGGCTTGTATATACTAGTAGATTAGAAAACGGTTTGAGAAGAAAGAGCTTTGTAGTTAAAACAGTGTTGAAATCGCTTTGATGAAAGGGTTTTGATATTTACTACTAGTATTGAAGCCTTCACATTTTTAGAGCGACAAGTCACAAAACGATTGTTGAAACAAACCGAGTCACATAAATTCACGTTCGAAGACGTGAGTAAAGTCCAAAGAAATTAATCCCAAAACCATCAAAGTAGGACTAAACTGGCGACCTAACATGGTCGAATTAGAGTGCAACAACCTTAAGTCAAATAGGTCGAACGACCTAATGGATGCGACCTAAGGGTCTAAGGGGTCAAGCGACCTAAGGGTTAAACAGGTCGAGCGACGTAACTCATAGCCGAACTAAATAGTGGAACGGCAAAACAGGGGCGAGCGACCTACGGGACTCGCGACCTATAGACTCTCGAACGACCTAATTGTCGAACGACCTAAAAGCAAATAAGTCAAACGACCTAAAGGAGGAAGCGACCTAAGGCCAGCGACCTAACAGAGAGGAGCCGAGCGACCTAACATAAAACAAGGTCAGGGGCGAGCGACCTATGGGTTTGCGACCTAACGGGGCACACGACCTAAAGAGTCAAAGGTCTAACGATCTAGTGGCCTTGCGACCTAAGTAGGATGGCCACGCGACCTAAAGTATTTACACGCGAGCGACCTAACATTATAAAGTCCAAACTACCTAAGGCTTAACTCGCGTGCGACCTAGGTGACGAACGACCTAAGCTGCAGAGAGGATTTAAGGCCAGACGAGTTAATTCCCATCGACCTATCATACGAGCGACCTAACGACCTAACTCCAGGCGAGCGACCTAGCGACCTAACTCCAGGCGAGCGACCTAAGGCCAGAGCGAAAATCTGCGGACAGAGGCTTCGAGGTAGTGCGACCTAAGGCCTAGACTTTGCCAAAAACGCTGAAAAACTGGGTTTCTCACCAATTCAATCCAAACCAAATGCAAACGCATGTGCACAAGTGATAGGGAATCATTCCCAACAGTCCAATGACAGTTAAAGGCAAGACGTGAGGTTAAAAATCTCACCTTTTCACTAAAATGGATGAAGATGAAGCTTGAAAGCAAGGAGAAGCAATCCAAAGCTTGAATCCAATATCTTCTACTTGAATTTGGAGTTGAATGTTGGATTTGCAATAGAATTTGAGTTTGGTGTTTTAATTTCCCATTCCCTCCTCCATTTTTGACAAAGCTTGAAGTGTTTGATAAAGTGAGGAAGAGGAGGTGGGTTGGGGCTGAGTTAGAAGGTGCAGTCCAACTAAAGTCAAAGGCGGGAAAAAGTGACGAAAATTCCACTTACTCCAAACATATCGAAGTTTACACTCAAAAAGATCGCAAACGTCATTTTGAACTCAACGGAGGTGGTCTCGAGTCCTAGTTTGACCGTATGCAAAAAGTAGCTTTTCAGACTAACATCCGATTAACGATAAAATATTTAAATAAAATATTTAAATATAAAATCGATAAATATGCTGGTTGTTACAGTAAGCCTACATATATTTCCTATATATGTATTTATTTTATTATGCAGGTCATCATTTCTTGCAACCTGAATGTATATGTTTTTATCATATATATTTGTTTTCTTTTATTTGTTCATATTTGAAAGTATTTCTTTCTTTTCTTTTTCTTTAGTAATATTGCTAAATAAATTTCTATTTGTATTTCTAGCTTAAACTATCAATTCCAAATTTAACTCTAATACTAATTTAAAAATCATTTATTTTCTTTTGTTTTGTTTTTAACTTGTCTTTATAATTTCATATGCATTGGATTTTGTTTTATCTTTTATTCACATATATACATATATATACAATATTTAAATTTTAAATGATTTAATATATAATTTATTTGGTTTCGGGGAAACTCGAATCGATTTATCAATAAATTTCACAATTTTTATTCAAAAATTAATTTAATTATCAGTTTAAACTTAATTAAAATCTAGGGTCGTTACAATGCTAGTTAGAATTAGCATTGTCCTTCAGTCTAATTTTCTTTCAAAGTATGTCCTTCAGCCCAAAAATGAAACTTTGTGTCCTTCGGCCTAAATTTTTTCTAAAGTTTGTCCTTGTGCCTAATTCCCTCAAAATAAAAATAGTAAGGTATGAAATAATGTGATCTCTAAAGTTTCAAGTCTTATTTTCACTTAATATTTCTTTTAGTTGTTAAATAAATATTTTTATAAATATGTGCTGCTAAAACTTTAAATGCATACAAATATATTGAGTCTTTGGTATTACACTTCTATTTTTTGGTATTCGTCGTCCTTTTTTCAAGTAATATGTGATATTCAATGCATATAACATTTATTTGTTAGTCAAATGTACCGAAAGGTAAATGTCAATTTTAGAATATATGTACATGATATTTATTTATCAAATTTTATAAAAACATTAATTTCAAAATTTATTAAGAATACTTATTTTTATTTATTTGAAGAATAAATAATGAATCCTAAAAAATAATAAATCAATATATAACTCATTTTTATCAATAAAAATGATAATTTAATTTTTATTCAAATATTAAGGTATACAAATCTCATAAAAAAATACACACTTATAATATAGTAATTTCAATTTATAATTCATTTATCTTAACAAATTGATCAAATATTGCATGATAAATTCTATTCTTCAAAAATAGTTATAATATTATTTTTCTACAAAATACCATGTGCGACACACGGGTTACACACTAGTTTATATTGGACAGGAGAAACCAAACTATTATCACAATGACACGTGTATTCTATTACTGTTTGGTTCGCTACATTATTAGTGGGCTTCAAATGAGTTCCCATTAACTCATTTTTTAAAGGACAAATTTTCAAACCAGACTGCTTTTCAAAACTATTTGCACGAATATGCTGGTTTCAAAACTATTTGCAGTTATAGGCTACATTTTGCCAGCTCAGCGATGAGCTGGCCATTTAAAATAATAATAATACGGGACGCATTTTAGAAATGCGCCCTTTATAATGTACACTGGCGCATCTGCCAAATGCGCCAGTGTAAATCTCAGGTCCAAACCTGGACTGCAAGCTTCACCAAACAATTCAAATTCAAATACAAAAAATCCAAATCCAAATGCACTATCTTAAATGATAGCAAACGTTTATCTACATTAAAGCCAACAAATAAAACTACCATTAAATAAATTCTAGCATAACATAATTAAAAGTCGATTACATTCGAATTAAAGTAGAAGTTATAGTTAGATTACAGAAGCGAACTAATAGTAAACTAAAAATAGGAATACTCATGGTTGAGTCGGATCATCTTGAGTAGGTGAGGGTTGAGAAGGTCCAGCGGGTTGCGATTGGTGTGCATCTTGCCTTCTTTTAGTTCTTCGCTCTCTAGTCCGCATAGCTTGTTCGGAAGAGCTTGGCCGTGTTAATCGATTTCTAAAAAGGAGTGTGTCAATAAGTTTCTTCAAATCAAGACACTGTGGTTGGACTTCTCGTTCGGGTACTCTACCATGCCCGATATCGTCCAACCCTCTTCCTACCGTCTCTAGTACATCGACCTACAAGTTGTAGTTATTTATTCAAAATTAGAAACATAATTCAAGTGAACGAACTAAAAATATCACGATAATGTGAAGATTTATCACATCTCGCTCAAGCGGTGCACGAGCGGTGTATGCTCGTTCGTGAGAAGTCCGATCTGCAACAATGAATCTTCGAGTAATCGACCAGTACCAAGTCATGTATCTCGAAATAGGAATGGTAGGAAACTGTTGGTGTACGATACGGTTATGTCTATCATTCCACTGGACGATAGCAAACTCCAAATCCGGCTTTGATTTGCATGGATCAGGTATGTGTTGTTGAAGACCAAACTGTCGCATCACTTGATCAGGATTATACATTTCTACATCTCGCATGCATATGATAGGTGTCTTACAAAGCCAACTGTGCATCCCACTTAGACATATCTGCAGAAGATCGACTAGCACATCCTGTGTGTACGGATTCCATATAACAACTTCATCTGTTAACATATCGAGCTGGTCGTGATAGTAAGTGGCCACCTGCTTTGGAGACTCAACCCAACTCCTTGAACCAAACCATCTATATAAATAGTTATACAATTAGAGTTTTATTAGTACACGAATACACACATGTAAATGTAGTTGGAAATTAACTACCTTGCACTATAAGGCAATATTCTGTCAATCTGCATGGATGAAATCACGTTTGGACGACCAATGGGAAGATGTGTCCATGCCCAAAGCTGTAAAATAAATATAAAAATTGAGTACATTAGAATTAAATATTACATATGAGTTTATAACAAATATTTCTATGCATATTATACCTGTAAAAGCGGGAGACAACCAGCTATCGATATGGATTTCATGAGTGCAACATTTGTTAACTCATTATATAATGTTGCCAATATAGCACTGCCCCAAGAATATCGTGCACACTCATCCAAATTTCGCAAAAACAATAACCAAAAAAGGTTTAGTCGTCCTTTAGAATGATCGGGAAATAGACAACAAGATATCAAATGTAGAATAACAGCTCTCGCATGATATTTAATTTCTACATCTGAAGCATCTGGTGATGGCTCATCTGCAAACATATCGCGAAGCCATGTCAACTTAACTGTTGAACCTCTTATCTCACTTCGAGGTGGAACCACACCTAAACACTGTTGACAAATATCTTCGTAATTACTTAGCTGTCTAATAGTAACATGATTTTCTTCTACTGTAACACCTAGAAGACAACTAACATATGCTAATGTGACGGTAATTTCACCAGTAGGAAAATGGAATGTTGAAGTCTCGGGTCTCCATCTATCTACCAATGAAGTAACTAGCGCATGATCTATTTTGAAAAAGCCCAATCTAGATATTTCCCTAAATCCCGCTCTTTGTAATGCAAGTTGAACTCTTGGAGTATTAGACTTGATGAATTTTAATTTGCTTGAATGATCATGACACTCAAGTGGCTCATCACTCTACACATTCATAAACGAACAAAAGGTAAAAAAGTGGAAGTAGTAACCAAATAAAGACATTCTAATGTAAGCACAGATGTTTTAAGAAAATTACCTGCATCAAGTTCCTATTATTGCTTCGATGTTCATTCTGAAGATACAAAACACTTGCATTCACGGGACCGGGTACCAACTCTTTAACAAAAAAATGTTCAAGTGTGAATGTTATTGAATGCAAATTTGAACAAATTACTTTGATGTAATTGAATGTAATTGCTTAGATGTTCATTTTGAATGTAGTTGCTTTGATGTAAATGAATGTAATTGCTTCGATATTCATTTTGAAGATACAAAACTAAATTGATAAACAAAGGTGTATACTTCTAATTTGAAGATTATACCTCTAACTTGAGAAGATGATGACGATCCTTCCATTTTTCAGCAGATTTGACGAAGAAATAATTGCAATTGATGTTGGGGTTGAGAATTTAGGAAATTTGGGGTTTTAGGAATTTTGAGTGAAATGGGGGAATAAGGTGAAGTGAGGAACTAAGGCTGGCTGGCTGTTTATATTAACAGCACGGGGCGCATTTCCTAAGTGCGCCTTTGCAAAAGTGTTTGGGCGCACCTGCGAAATGCGCATGTATAATTTTTTAAGGGCGCGCCTGCCAAATGCGCCCAGGCAATTTTAACAGAGACCTGCTGCTTCAATTCTAGTCAAATAATAGAAAAGTGGGCAAATCATTCACTACAAATATCCAATATCAAATATCATTGAACAAATTGAAGCTAACAGACAACATACAAATTGAAGAAAAACATCCAAACGAAAAATCAAATACAAAATACGTTCAAATCATTCACCACAAAATACGCTCAAATCATTCACTACAAAATATGCAAATTATTTTGACGGACAAGTTGATCTTTTATGCCCCTTTTGACCACATTTGCTACAAGTATTTTGTTTACTTCCTCCCATTTTATCCATCACGCCTTTGATTCTTGTCGACCGTGGACGTCCCGTCTTTCTTTTTGTAGGCGGTGGCAATATGGTCGGACCGTGATATGCATCCCAATATCTACTATCTGGAATAGGATGAAAACTTGGAGCGTAACTTGCTTTATAATTTTCCACTGAAAACCACATTGAACAAAAATCGTAATATGATTTATTTGCTCCTCCAATGGTTCGAGCACAAGCGGCCATCACATGCAAACATGGAAATTTTTGCAATAAAGGTATGTTGCAAGTGCAACTACATATATTATCTTGTAATGTCACTGTAAACGCTCTTCCAAGTTGATCATTAACTTGCCATTCGGTTTGATTGAATCTAACAATTCCACAATATCCTGCTTGTTTTGCTCTTCTGGCTAAAAGAGTTTCGACTTTTGGACTCATTTGAGTTTCAAATCCCTCGGCATCGGAACGACGTTTCATGAAATAGTCGTTTAAACGATAAAACGTTCTTGCTACTAACGACTTAACTGGCAAAGCACGAGCACCTCTTAGAACCCCATTAAAACTTTCAGACACATTTGTTGTCATCATCGTAAATCTTCCACCATTATCCTTGCATAGAGCCCAATTTTCCTCTGCACCTCGTAAACTCCTTTCAATCCAAGCATGTGCATCTGGAGCAATAGTTTTCAAGTGTACCCTTAACTCTTTGTACTGAAAATCATCTGTAGCACTAGCACATGAATAAAACAAGTCTACCAAATTTTTTTGAGTAAATCTAGCAACTTGAAAGTTAGCTTTGAGATGTCTAGCACAAAAGCGGTGATGGTGTTCTTGTGGCCAATTATCTAATGCGATCGGATATAAAAGTTAAACACCTATTGCGAACACTATGTATATAGTAGTACATGCATCTAAAAAACCAATCCCAACTATCTTTTGATTCAGAGTCTACGATTGCATATGCTAATGGAAATATACCATCATTTACATCTACTCCAGTCGCGACTAGTAACGTACCTTGATATTTACCGTATAGATGAGTGCCATCAATGCAAATCAACGGTCGGCAATGTGCAAAACCCTCAATAGATGCACTGAATGCCCAAAATGCACTCTTAAAAAGAACTTTATCATTGGTGATTCTTTCGACACCAACTTTGAAAACTATTCCTGGATTATGTTTTTTAATGGTAGCTAAATATTGTGGTAACTCAGCATATGATGTTTCCCAATCTCCAAAAACTCTCTCAAGTGCATTACGCAATGCTCTATATGCCTTGAAGTAACTGATTTTGATAAAAAAAAGTTTCAGATATCAGCACTTGAATCGCAGAAGGAGTGGTATTCAAATCCGATTTCACAAAAGGAAGTATTTTATTAGCAATAAATCTGCTTGTAGCTTGTTTATGATTTGAATTAATAATCGGATTAACACAAGTATGATTGCCATCATATTTTCTAATTTCCCACCACCCCATCAATGATTTTTAGGGACAATTGCATGTATTCTCCAATGGCAATTTTTATCAACACTACAAATCGCGGTGTATTATGTTTTGCGGGATTTTATGGGTTTAAAAGAAAAAGAATTCTTGATGGACCACTCACTTAACTGCTGAATAAGTATTTCCTTTGTTTGAAATTGCATTCCCACTTGAAAACCAGAATCAACACATTCTGAGGTAAAAACATCTCTAATAGGAGTTACATTTTCAATCAATGATGCCGCCATAATTTTTGCACTACATAAATCATCCGTCAAAGGCACCTCAAATTCCATATGTTCATCGTTATCATCATCATCTTCTTCTTCCACCAAAGATGCTTCATTATTTTCATTTTCTTTCTCATGATTAATTTCAAACTCCAGCGCTTCATTAACTTACATATTTTCCATCCATGACATATCATTATCCATTGAAGCAATTTGCATACTATCTATATGCGGTGAACTACGACCTCCATCATCATTGTTAACCTCTCTAGCATTTGAAGGAACAAAGTGTAAAAATTGATCATTTGCCAATCTAGAGCTTGAACCACCCGGATGCACTTTAGAACTGTGAAAAAAAGAGTATGAGATCAAAACACTATAAATTTCAACTACTCGAATGTAAACACTTTAACAAATTACTTACTTTGTATTCACACAAGTAGGAAATACTGGACTTGGATTGCTCTGATAAGGATAACTCGGAATAGTACCAAGAATTTGAGTAGAATGTTGGTTTAAATTAGTGGTAATTGCCTCTTCAAAATGTCTCAACTACTCTTTTATTACAAATAATTCGATCACTTTCATATTAACAGAAAACATAGCATCGACATCTTCATCATCATTTACGTCGATAGCAGAAGACCCATAATCCGTTACCCACTTGCTTACTAGTTTTACATCATACTCTTGTGAATTAATTTTTGTAACCCTATACACCGTTTCTTTTAGTTCATGATAGGAGCAAAAATTTTTAACCTTTGAACCTTTTTGTTTACCACCAACATATACCGGTGTATTTGTTTTCTTTCATAGTCAATTTTCCATCAAAGTAGCAAATAATTGGGATGAAATCCGACATACTTCTACAAAAGAAAACATTATTAATTTTAGAACAATCAATTTCTACACAAATACTATTGTCATAATAAAGCATAAAAATGAGAGGATGGACATATCAAAAGTAGAATATGAAAATACCCAAAAATTTGAGCTAGGGTTTGAGTTTAAGTTAGAATTTTACCTTCAAATTGATGCCAACGAGCTGATAGAAGTAATCCGGCTAGTAATCCTTGTATATTTTGAGATTTTGAGTAGATTTTGATGAATTTTTGAGCTGAATGGAAGAAAGCTACGGAATTGGATTTCGTAGGTGGAATATGTTTTGTTTTGGGTAGAAAACAAATGACTGGCGTATGGCTTTTGGTTTTTGTCTTGTGTAGAAAAATTTACACTAGCGCATTTGGCAGATGCGCCAGTGTAAATTATAAGGGGCGCATTTCTGAAATGCGCCCCGTATTTTTTTTTAAAATGGCCAGCTCATCGCTGAGCTGGCAAAATGTAGCCTATAACTGCAAATAGTTTTGAAACCAGCCTATTCATGCAAATAGTTCTGAATAGCAGTCTGGTTTGAAAATTTGTCCTTTTTTAAAGCAGTAAAAGCAGTTTCTTCTCAATTCTAATCCCCTTTTGTAGAAAATAATAACTATTCCATTATCAAGTTACACCGCATCTAACGGTTTCATTCGCAAATCGACTTCATTCACCATGAAAGTAAGAATTTTTTTGGTTATAAGTAACTATTGCTTCTTCCATCTTTCGATATCAAATCAACATCATGGACGACAAAATCAAAAGTTGCATTTTGGTACCAAATCTTTCATATGCTGTTGTCATCGCTGCGACTTCGTCCATGTCTAAAAGAATTGGATTTGGCTACGAGTCGGAAGTCATATTCTGACATCTTTGGAATTTTTTTAAATGCAACTGTCCTTTAGTCCCATATGTTGGTAAGATTGTTACTTACTTTTTTCCCCTGAATTTACTATGTTGCACTCTTCTTTTGAGCATATTACCTGTGTGTCCATCCACGTTTTTTTATGTTGCAGTTGACATGTTTGTTTGGTTTACTATGTGGAAGGACCCGGTTGATCCATGCTTCTGGTCATGGTTGTTGAAGGTTGAACTGGAATGATGATGATGAATTCAAGAAGAAGAAAGAGATGTTGCTGCTTGTGCACATATACAGATATATGATACTCTCAAAAAATAGGGAGGAATTGAATAACATAAATGTAAAGTTATATAAAAATCAAGAACTGAAAGTGAAAATATGACTCGAAGGAGGAATCGGGAAGGAACATGTATTTCTCGAAGAAGACATGGCAGCAGAATGTATTTGGGAAAAAATTGAACTTGTACAACAGAGTATAAGAACAAATACAGGAACCAGAAAATGAATTGTACAAGATTGTTTATCAAGAAAACAGTTTAAAATTTGCAAAATCTAGAACAAGAATTATACCAATCAATTTTATTAGCAAGATAAAGAAATCAAACAACTACAGAGAGGAATCAAGTGCCAGATATATCAACTAAAACTGGAAATTAACATGAATAAAAAAATACAATTTCAAGAACAGTTACAAATTTGCAATTTTTTTAAAGAGAAATGAACAGTGATTCAAGAATTAAGATTTAATTGTAAAGAAAGGTAATTGAACAAGAAAATGAATTAACTACAAACAGAGAATGAATTGAACAGAAGATCAGTTTCGAGAATCAACAGAACAATGCAGTAAAACTGAAAGGAAGAAATAATCCGCTCAATTCAAAAACAAGAAAATGATTTTTATTACATTCTGTAACGACCAACGACTTTCTCTCCACAGAAAGTCGCATCGCTAATAAGAAAGAAAGGGGTGAGAAGTAGAAAAGAGAAGAAGAGAAAAGAAACAAACACAAATACTCACAGCGGAACGAAACAAAATATAATATATCACGTAACTATTACATAGTCTTTACAAAATCAGAGTTACACAGATTCACATCACATACTAGACAGTTATAAACATCTGTCTAGTTATTACAACTCAATACAAAACAAAGATCTAAACAAGATCAACACAGCGGAAACTACTATCTATATCTACAACGCGGAAGCCTCCTGCTCCATTGCTCCTCCAGATTACTCGTCAAAGCTAAACCTGAATTCCCTTGGCTACTCGTAAAAATTTGAGTACCCAAGAGTTTATATAAAACAGAAATAAACACTTGGGTCAGACATGGGTCTGGTGTGAGTAACAGGTTAAACTTGTTTAACTTCAAAACCTTTTGAAAGAAAAGGTATCACGTAAGACTTCCCACACATAAACATGGGTAAGTTTTTACCTTACGCTAACCAAAACATTTGATAGGAAATACGATTGTATTATAATAGGGTCTAGGGTTTTCAAGTAAAATACAGAAATAGCTGAAATGCTTACATCTCACATTCCAACATAGTTGGGCACAACTAATACGTACGGCACTTATTGGAGTTTGGATTCCATACAATGGCAGGGCTACTGGGGTACCGCCCGTCACAGTACGTGGCCTAGATCACCGTACCGAGGATCACTCCCAATCCCCTGCAACACAAGGCCGGAACATCCCTTACTGGATAATTCCCGCACAAGATACCTCACGGTTGGGATCAGCAACCGCACACTAAGTCGAAATAGAAAGGGACATCTAGACAGAGGTAACCTTGTCCTACTTGGGTGCTACCCACTAACCTTGCTGCACCTCCCCTGTTTTAGCCATTCCCGGTTTGTGAGGCTTGAGGTCACGATTACCTTAGAAAAGAACACATCACTTAGAATGCTCATCGTCCACCTGACGATGTTCTGAAAGCATTCAATCCATACAAGTTCGTTCCGGGTTCGAACGAAACCGAAGGCATTATCTCGTTACACTCGTTTTGGAATCACCCTCAGAGTTAACGACAATAACCCTTGCACTCTGAATCTTCATCTTCACTTGATTCACGACCTATCGTTAATTTGGATCGATGTGGTATTCGGGTCTCCAGACCTGGAAATCCGGTATACGGAAACCCGATCCCGGTCTCATCGAAATCCAAAGCGTATCTTTTAAGGCCAAGTTGTTTTAAGGGTAAAACAATTCAATTCATTATCTTTATTCACAAAGGAAGATAATTCACACAGATAATCAACATTATCAGATAATCCATTCAATTCAACTAACATCCATATCATACAGCATATATCTCATCAGAGATATCAATCAATGTCAAGTATCCAATACTAACACCCATTCATAAGTAATGATTTATATCATCTCTAATTAATTTAAAGTGAATTAAATTAATTACTTTATTTTATAAATCCTGCTTACTTAACCATTAATTAATTACAATTTAATTAATTAATTATCTTCTAATATTTCATTTCAATTAATCATCTTTGATTAATTATCTTTTAATTACATCCAAGTAATTTATCCTTAATTAATTTATCAAATTAATTATCCTTAACCATTATAGTAATTAACCTTTAATTACTTATAAATTAATTAACTATAATTAATTAAATTAATCAACTATAATTAATTACATTAATCCTTAATTAATTACATTAATTTATCACTTCATTTATTAATTATTCTTAATTAACCAATCTTAATTACATCATTAATTATATTAATTAATGATCCTTAATTACAACTTAATTATTAATTACTTAATTAAATTAATTACATTAAGTAATTAATCTTTAATTAAACAACATTTATTAATCACCTTGATTAATCTTCAATCAGTAATTAACTACCCTTAATTACTGTCATTAACTAAATTAATTACTCCTTAATTAATTCTTTAATTAATCCCTTGATTAATTATTCAAAGTAATTAACTCAAATTACTTCTATTAATACTATCATTATTCCACTAATTACTTCCAGTAATTATCATATTATTTACTTCCCTAAATAATCTTACTTTAATAATTACATTAAGTAATTATTATCAAATCATCTCTTGATTATTCTAAATTAATTAAACTTAATTAATTAACTTAAACTAAATCAAATTAACTTCAATTAATTACAATAAGTAAATAATTCTTAATTACTTCCAATAAGTAATCACATTTAAAACAAATTCTATAATTGATTATCTTTAAATTAATTAATCTAATTAATTATTAATATTAATCACATTAATTAATTATTTAATAATCCATAGTTAATGACTTTCATTAACAATTATTTAATTATTTTTCTTAAGTAATTATCTTATATTAATTATTATTAATCCTAAATTAATAAATCTTAATAACCAATTTATTAACCTCTAATTACTAAATTAATTAAGTGTTAACCATAACTTAATTAATATTTAATTACTTATTAATTAATTCCTAACCATTAATTAATACTCTAATTTATAACCCTCAATTATAAATTTATCATCCCTAATTAATTTATCTTAATCATAAATAATTTAGTTTAAACCTTTAATTACTTATTTAATTAATCCAAATGATTAATTAATCAAACAAATTTAATTATCCATTAAATTTCCTAATTAATTTAATGAACACAATTCTCTAATTACTTTAAGATAAAACTTTGTCCTTATTAATAATCAAGTTATCATTTACAAAGTATTTTAAATTCTTAATTATAAATTAATTAATTCAAATCATTAATTAATTAAATTAATTAAACCACTTTAATTACCTTAAAGATTTCATGATTTAAACTTTAAGATAAAACATTTTTCTTATCCATGGTTAGATTTATCATTCACAATTACATTTGAAACATTCATTTCAAAATTTACTTATAAATTTCATTTTAAATTCAAGCTTTAAAATGAACCCAATTTACCTTCAATAAAATTTTAATCAATTTAAAACCATTAACTTTACCTTATAAAGAATACTTTCTCTTATAAAAAGAATTTTACAAGAGTTTAAACCAATTTCCTTTAAAATTCAAAACCTTTAAATATAACTAACATTTAAACTTATTTAAACATTTAAATTTATAAATTTATTTATTTCAAATCTAAGATTCAAAACCAAACTTGACTCCATAATTTAAAACTTGATTTCAATTCTTGTTTCAATATTTCTTTACAAATTTAAATTTAGATTTAAATTAAACAGACAGGTTAAAAACCTGGCAACAAAAAAGGTACTCGAGACCATATCAACTACTTCGAGTCGCAATACTAAAAACTTCGAGACTCACACGAACAAAACTCGAGAAACTCGAGTTGCCTTCTCCTGTAAAACCAGACTTCACCCAGGCATATCACAATCGCGTGCACGTGCACACCCCACTGCCAGAGCTCCGATCATCGATGACTTCCCCCACCAGTCGACGTTCATCCACCTACCAGAATCCAATCACTCGAGCAACGAAATGAAGACGAATTCAAGATCGAGCCTAAAATCGAAACTGGAACCACAGACCACCATTTCAAAAACTGGCAACAACTCCTCGTCCTTGAAATCTCGATCACCAGAACGCCAGCGACTTCGGCGACGAGTTCATCCACGTCACGACTACAATTTCCCAGAGTTCTATTGAACTCGATCGACTAGAGACATCGGGAAAGACCAATTTCCGATTAATACAAGAACTAGGGCTACAACCCCATTCTGATCACCGCCGCCTCCACAATGTTTAGAACACCTTCCAGATAATTTTCCCACCATCTCTGATAGCTTCTCTACCCACAAAAAGAATCCCGACCCTTCAATAACAATAGATCACCAAATATCACAAATTTCCCACTTTTCGTTCATCACAGAACTGCACCCTCATTTCTAAACTATAAATTGTGATTCTAATACCAAAAATCATGTTATAACTTATGTTTTCAATTTATATACCTGAATTTATAAATTACAAGGTTTGAGTTTTCACTTTTATAAACATTGCTCTGTGGTTTTTAGTTTACAGAGATACTCAGTTTTGAATTTGACTTAATTTAAAATTTAAACTTTAGTTTATGATGAAACAAACTAATTTTGTTTAATAACTGAAATCCAAATCAAGACTAGATCATGGGGTAATGATTTTAGATCAAAACTGGAGCCTGGAATTAAGGAAAACAGAGACACATTGATACAAAGCAACATGCACACCTATATACATTCAGATATATATGCAAAACCATCCATAAACATTTACACAAAACACATTTATCACAGAAATAAGCATGCAAACATAATTATACTTAAGTTATTTTAAGTAAGAATGTTACTCACCTGAAATAAAAATGAAACAGAGGCAGCCTCTTTAAATTTTGAAAAGCTTTTGAAAACTGTAAACTTGCATGCCCCTTTTGATTTAAAAACTTGAGTTATAGAAGCTTTAAACTTGATTAAACTTCATGCATGTTGGCTCCCAGGTTTGAGAAGAATGCAGACTGGCTTGAGTTGTTTCCAGATTGAAAAATGAATGCAGACTGGCCTTGTTTTGGTATTTAAAAACTGAGATTACAGGGATTGATTTCTCTTGAATTTGAAGGATGAGATTATAGGTTGTGAATCTGGTTTTTGTGAGGAGTTTGGATTACTGATTTTCAGATTTTGTATTAGAGAATTGGTTTGTTACAGGCTATAATTTGGTTTTTGTTTGAGAAGTATTGATTTCAGATTTGATTTTGAGAAATAAGTTTTCAGCTGAATTTCTTTGTTTAGAAATTAAATGAGAGAAAGAAAAAGAAAATATGAAGATGTGTGCTTATATAACTTAATTTATGAATTATCAAAAATCAAAGAAAAATAAAATACAAAATGACATTTGTCATCTTCCTATATTAACATGTTAACACATGTGCTTAGATGGTTTTACTAAGTTACACATATGATTTTACATGCAAAAATGAATTTATAAATGGATAAAGCTTTAATTAACAAATTCCTAATAACTATATACTTATTCAAATTTAAATCAAAGAAAATCAATCAACTTATATATATACATATATAACTACACATTAAATTTTTGAAAATAACAAATTCTATTTCCTTTAAAATCTATTTATTTTTATATATAAAACAATACATTATTAATATTGTTTGAAAATAACACATTTATCAATTTTAAATAATTTATAAAAGAAATTATCTCTTTATTAAGAAATATTTAAAAAGAAATAAAACAAACCATTTTTGTAAATCTTAATTATTTAAACTTAAGTAAAATATATGTTAAACCAATTAAAATATTTATCTAAAGTATATTTAAAACTAAAATGTTATTTATTTAAATAACTTTGAAAAGTCCAGATTAAACTAAATCTAAATTTCCAATTTTCCCAAAGCTTCTATTTACAATATATACAAATAAATATATATATTCAAATAGAAATATCTTATTAACTTTTAAAAGATAAAATCATCAATTAATACTAATTTAATCAGATTATTAAATTAAATTCAAATCTTATTATCAAAGATTATCCATATCAATTTAATTATTCAACAGATTTATTAAATTGATATTGTTAAAATTTCCGGGATATTACATTCCTCCCCCCTTAAAATAATTTCGTCCCCGAAATTTAAACAAAGGTAATTTAATAATCTTATTAAAGATATTAAATTCAAAACACAAGCATCTACTATCATTCATATGCTAGCAACCATAGCAACCAAATCATTCAATCAAACAATTCAACTATCTAGACCAAATTCTAGATAAAATTCCTCGAGTTTCCCCAAGTATATATATACCGGGATACTCGCTCTACAAACAATCTAAACAACTAAGCTATAGATCTCCTACTCAACTAGATCTACAGAACTAAACAGAATATCAGACTACAGACGAGTCTGACTCAACAATCAAACCTCCAGAACTGCAGATTCTAAAACCAGAGATAGATCAAATACGTACTCCCTCAGAGATACGTAAAACTCAATGAATTCCAGTTATCCAAACTGACAATTTAACCAAGTAGACCAATTACTTATCCAAATCAGAACACAGACGAGATCCAAACATAACTCTACTTCACAACATCAGTAGATTCCAAACTTACTTCTCCCATCCAGAGATACACTCCAAATTGCTTTCGCTGCTCAACTCTGATCTGAGGTAGAACACAAGCACAGACTGGACAACTCACTTCTAGAAATAAGGTTCACTGATCCATAAATAAAACTCAGATATTCCAGCAAAACTTGAGCTGTTTCACCAAACTCTATCTCTAGGAAAACATCCTTCCACTAGACTGAACCACCGGTATCACTCCTGGAAATCCAGTCGATAAGAAAACTCAACCTTCAAATGCGGACAAACTCCTGACTTCCTGAAGACATCCAGAAAAATTCTGACAACCCAAGAGAACACTCAGACAATCGCAAGTCGCTTTTGCGATCAACCCATCCTAATTCCAAACAGACTGTTCTCTCTTTACCAATCAGAACAGCTTACACTTATTTATCCAATTTATCGAAGAAATGGATATACTCTGCTGCTTCTGAACTCCACTTCAGAAAAACTGCTCAGCCAGAAAAACTTCCTGCCAATCCAAGAATACGCCGAGCTGCAATGCTGCCACAATGCCAAAGACTTCCTAACCAAAAGCTCTTCGAGAAACTCGGACTCCAAACCAACAGAAACACTGTGCTGAACTCAGCCACACTACCGAAACATGCACACTTCCTTAATCTTGTTCCAAAGAAAACATCTTTGGGAACATCCATCGTCACTGTATCTCATCATACAGCTACTATTACCTGAGGTATCAAGGTACCATCACTCGCTTCTGCCTCATCGACAGATCCAATTCTACTCATCCAAACTTCAGAGATAAACTCCGAACCATTACAGTTTCCTTCGGAGATCGATGAAATCCTTTACCACAGCAAAGCTTACTCGAGACGGTATTAGGTCTACAGTCTCGACAAATACACTTCCAACCTCAACATTCAGACTCCAATCAATGGTAGTCGTGTTACACACAACCTACCTCATCTACCTTTATATCCTATATTGGAAAACCCGAACAGGTAACCCAACAAATAGGTAGAAATATATATATTTAAAATGATACTTTTTTATATAGAAATTATTTCTGGGTAAAATTATTTCCTTTACCTCTTTAAAACAATACTGTGTCAAATTGTTCTATTTAAGTGTTTAGAGATCCCTATCAATAACGTTAATTACTCGTATTGACCAGAATCCATAAACTACTCAATAAACCAACCAACACAATATAAAACCATTTTATATTCACTAACAAATACGCGCTCATATCTATTAATACACTCAAATTCCCACCAGAGCCAAGGTTATCGCTAGCCTACGCTCTGATACCACTGTAACGACCAACGACTTTCTCTCCACAGAAAGTCGCATCGCTAATAAGAAAGAAAGGGGTGAGAAGTAGAAAAGAGAAGAAGAGAAAAGAAACAAACACAAATACTCACAGCGGAACGAAACAAAATATAATATATCACGTAACTATTACATAGTCTTTACAAAATCAGAGTTACACAGATTCACATCACATACTAGACAGTTATAAACATCTGTCTAGTTATTACAACTCAATACAAAACAAAGATCTAAACAAGATCAACACAGTGGAAACTACTATCTATATCTACAACGCGGAAGCCTCCTGCTCCATTGCTCCTCCAGATTACTCGTCAAAGCTAAACCTGAATTCCCTTGGCTACTCGTAAAAATTTGAGTACCCAAGAGTTTATATAAAACAGAAATAAACACTTGGGTCAGACATGGGTCTGGTGTGAGTAACAGGTTAAACTTGTTTAACTTCAAAACCTTTTGAAAGAAAAGGTATCACGTAAGACTTCCCACACATAAACATGGGTAAGTTTTTACCTTACGCTAACCAAAACATTTGATAGGAAATACGATTGTATTATAATAGGGTCTAGGGTTTTCAAGTAAAATACAGAAATAGCTGAAATGCTTACATCTCACATTCCAACATAGTTGGGCACAACTAATACGTACGGCACTTATTGGAGTTTGGATTCCATACAATGGCAGGGCTACTGGGGTACCGCCCGTCACAGTACGTGGCCTAGATCACCGTACCGAGGATCACTCCCAATCCCCTGCAACACAAGGCCGGAACATCCCTTACTGGATAATTCCCGCACAAGATACCTCACGGTTGGGATCAGCAACCGCACACTAAGTCGAAATAGAAAGGGACATCTAGACAGAGGTAACCTTGTCCTACTTGGGTGCTACCCACTAACCTTGCTGCACCTCCCCTGTTTTAGCCATTCCCGGTTTGTGAGGCTTGAGATCACGATTACCTTAGAAAAGAACACATCACTTAGAATGCTCATCGTCCACCTGACGATGTTCTGAAAGCATTCAATCCATACAAGTTCGTTCCGGGTTCGAACGAAACCGAAGGCATTATCTCGTTACACTCGTTTTGGAATCACCCTCAGAGTTAACGACAATAACCCTTGCACTCTGAATCTTCATCTTCACTTGATTCACGACCTATCGTTAATTTGGATCGATGTGGTATTCGGGTCTCCAGACCTGGAAATCCGGTATACGGAAACCCGATCCCGGTCTCATCGAAATCCAAAGCGTATCTTTTAAGGCCAAGTTGTTTTAAGGGTAAAACAATTCAATTCATTATATTTATTCACAAAGGAAGATAATTCACACAGATAATCAACATTATCAGATAATCCATTCAATTCAACTAACATCCATATCATACAGCATATATCTCATCAGAGATATCAATCAATGTCAAGTATCCAATACTAACACCCATTCATAAGTAATGATTTATATCATCTCTAATTAATTTAAAGTGAATTAAATTAATTACTTTATTTTATAAATCCTGCTTACTTAACCATTAATTAATTACAATTTAATTAATTAATTATCTTCTAATATTTCATTTCAATTAATCATCTTTGATTAATTATCTTTTAATTACATCCAAGTAATTTATCCTTAATTAATTTCTCAAATTAATTATCCTTAACCATTATAGTAATTAACCTTTAATTACTTATAAATTAATTAACTATAATTAATTAAATTAATCAACTATAATTAATTACATTAATCCTTAATTAATTACATTAATTTATCACTTCATTTATTAATTATTCTTAATTAACCAATCTTAATTACATCATTAATTATATTAATTAATGATCCTTAATTACAACTTAATTATTAATTACTTAATTAAATTAATTACATTAAGTAATTAATCTTTAATTAAACAACATTTATTAATCACCTTGATTAATCTTCAATCAGTAATTAACTACCCTTAATTACTGTCATTAACTAAATTAATTACTCCTTAATTAATTCTTTAATTAATCCCTTGATTAATTATTCAAAGTAATTAACTCAAATTACTTCTATTAATACTATCATTATTCCACTAATTACTTCCAGTAATTATCATATTATTTACTTCCCTAAATAATCTTACTTTAATAATTACATTAAGTAATTATTATCAAATCATCTCTTGATTATTCTAAATTAATTAAACTTAATTAATTAACTTAAACTAAATCAAATTAACTTCAATTAATTACAATAAGTAAATAATTCTTAATTACTTCCAATAAGTAATCACATTTAAAACAAATTCTATAATTGATTATCTTTAAATTAATTAATCTAATTAATTATTAATATTAATCACATTAATTAATTATTTAATAATCCATAGTTAATGACTTTCATTAACAATTATTTAATTATTTTTCTTAAGTAATTATCTTATATTAATTATTATTAATCCTAAATTAATAAATCTTAATAACCAATTTATTAACCTCTAATTACTAAATTAATTAAGTGTTAACCATAACTTAATTAATATTTAATTACTTATTAATTAATTCCTAACCATTAATTAATACTCTAATTTATAACCCTCAATTATAAATTTATCATCCCTAATTAATTTATCTTAATCATAAATAATTTAGTTTAAACCTTTAATTACTTATTTAATTAATCCAAATGATTAATTAATCAAACAAATTTAATTATCCATTAAATTTCCTAATTAATTTAATGAACACAATTCTCTAATTACTTTAAGATAAAACTTTGTCCTTATTAATAATCAAGTTATCATTTACAAAGTATTTTAAATTCTTAATTATAAATTAATTAATTCAAATCATTAATTAATTAAATTAATTAAACCACTTTAATTACCTTAAAGATTTCATGATTTAAACTTTAAGATAAAACATTTTTCTTATCCATGGTTAGATTTATCATTCACAATTACATTTGAAACATTCATTTCAAAATTTACTTATAAATTTCATTTTAAATTCAAGCTTTAAAATGAACCCAATTTACCTTCAATAAAATTTTAATCAATTTAAAACCATTAACTTTACCTTATAAAGAATACTTTCTCTTATAAAAAGAATTTTACAAGAGTTTAAACCAATTTCCTTTAAAATTCAAAACCTTTAAATATAACTAACATTTAAACTTATTTAAACATTTAAATTTATAAATTTATTTATTTCAAATCTAAGATTCAAAACCAAACTTGACTCCATAATTTAAAACTTGATTTCAATTCTTGTTTCAATATTTCTTTACAAATTTAAATTTAGATTTAAATTAAACAGACAGGTTAAAAACCTGGCAACAAAAAAGGTACTCGAGACCATATCAACTACTTCGAGTCGCAATACTAAAAACTTCGAGACTCACACGAACAAAACTCGAGAAACTCGAGTTGCCTTCTCCTGTAAAACCAGACTTCACCCAGGCATATCACAATCGCGTGCACGTGCACACCCCACTGCCAGAGCTCCGATCATCGATGACTTCCCCCACCAGTCGACGTTCATCCACCTACCAGAATCCAATCACTCGAGCAACGAAATGAAGACGAATTCAAGATCGAGCCTAAAATCGAAACTGGAACCACAGACCACCATTTCAAAAACTGGCAACAACTCCTCGTCCTTGAAATCTCGATCACCAGAACGCCAGCGACTTCGGCGACGAGTTCATCCACGTCACGACTACAATTTCCCAGAGTTCTATTGAACTCGATCGACTAGAGACATCGGGAAAGACCAATTTCCGATTAATACAAGAACTAGGGCTACAACCCCATTCTGATCACCGCCGCCTCCACAATGTTTAGAACACCTTCCAGATAATTTTCCCACCATCTCTGATAGCTTCTCTACCCACAAAAAGAATCCCGACCCTTCAATAACAATAGATCACCAAATATCACAAATTTCCCACTTTTCGTTCATCACAGAACTGCACCCTCATTTCTAAACTATAAATTGTGATTCTAATACCAAAAATCATGTTATAACTTATGTTTTCAATTTATATACCTGAATTTATAAATTACAAGGTTTGAGTTTTCACTTTTATAAACATTGCTCTGTGGTTTTTAGTTTACAGAGATACTCAGTTTTGAATTTGACTTAATTTAAAATTTAAACTTTAGTTTATGATGAAACAAACTAATTTTGTTTAATAACTGAAATCCAAATCAAGACTAGATCATGGGGTAATGATTTTAGATCAAAACTGGAGCCTGGAATTAAGGAAAACAGAGACACATTGATACAAAGCAACATGCACACCTATATACATTCAGATATATATGCAAAACCATCCATAAACATTTACACAAAACACATTTATCACAGAAATAAGCATGCAAACATAATTATACTTAAGTTATTTTAAGTAAGAATGTTACTCACCTGAAATAAAAATGAAACAGAGGCAGCCTCTTTAAATTTTGAAAAGCTTTTGAAAACTGTAAACTTGCATGCCCCTTTTGATTTAAAAACTTGAGTTATAGAAGCTTTAAACTTGATTAAACTTCATGCATGTTGGCTCCCAGGTTTGAGAAGAATGCAGACTGGCTTGAGTTGTTTCCAGATTGAAAAATGAATGCAGACTGGCCTTGTTTTGGTATTTAAAAACTGAGATTACAGGGATTGATTTCTCTTGAATTTGAAGGATGAGATTATAGGTTGTGAATCTGGTTTTTGTGAGGAGTTTGGATTACTGATTTTCAGATTTTGTATTAGAGAATTGGTTTGTTACAGGCTATAATTTGGTTTTTGTTTGAGAAGTATTGATTTCAGATTTGATTTTGAGAAATAAGTTTTCAGCTGAATTTCTTTGTTTAGAAATTAAATGAGAGAAAGAAAAAGAAAATATGAAGATGTGTGCTTATATAACTTAATTTATGAATTATCAAAAATCAAAGAAAAATAAAATACAAAATGACATTTGTCATCTTCCTATATTAACATGTTAACACATGTGCTTAGATGGTTTTACTAAGTTACACATATGATTTTACATGCAAAAATGAATTTATAAATGGATAAAGCTTTAATTAACAAATTCCTAATAACTATATACTTATTCAAATTTAAATCAAAGAAAATCAATCAACTTATATATATACATATATAACTACACATTAAATTTTTGAAAATAACAAATTCTATTTCCTTTAAAATCTATTTATTTTTATATATAAAACAATACATTATTAATATTGTTTGAAAATAACACATTTATCAATTTTAAATAATTTATAAAAGAAATTATCTCTTTATTAAGAAATATTTAAAAAGAAATAAAACAAACCATTTTTGTAAATCTTAATTATTTAAACTTAAGTAAAATATATGTTAAACCAATTAAAATATTTATCTAAAGTATATTTAAAACTAAAATGTTATTTATTTAAATAACTTTGAAAAGTCCAGATTAAACTAAATCTAAATTTCCAATTTTCCCAAAGCTTCTATTTACAATATATACAAATAAATATATATATTCAAATAGAAATATCTTATTAACTTTTAAAAGATAAAATCATCAATTAATACTAATTTAATCAGATTATTAAATTAAATTCAAATCTTATTATCAAAGATTATCCATATCAATTTAATTATTCAACAGATTTATTAAATTGATATTGTTAAAATTTCCGGGATATTACACATTCCAATTCTTCTCCACCCATCAGTAGCCTATACAGTCTTCTATATATACAATCATATCAGTAAATGGACCTAGACTCAACAAGTACTTAATCCACTGACCATACAGATTTACAACAACATTTTAATTTGGCCCAATCGACTTAATACCCATATTCAACAATGCTCAGATCCAATGAAACAGAGCATGCACGTGCAAACATGCACACTCCTCCAGCCTTCCCTCAGCTCATAATCTCCACTGTTGATGTTCCTGTCAGCTGTTCGACTTCGACTTCCTTCCATTCTGTTGAATCAGTCGCTCTGCCTTGTAGAACTTCACCAGAATTCTTTCTTCCCAATGTCTATGACCCTGTGCACAGTTTCATTATGGCTTGGTTGTTACAATTCCCTTCTTCTTTAAGAACAGACCTTGTCCCAAGGTCTAATGTCGGAAATCTCTTAATTAATGGCCAATAATCTTCCCATGTTGCTTCATCCCTAGGCCTGTTCTTCCACTTGATTAGCACTTGAACCACTGGTTCATTATTTTTGGGAACTATTCTTCTGTCTAGAATTTCCTCAGGTTGATCCACTATTTCTTCTACATAACTAGGCACATCCTCTTGTATGATCAAGTCTTCACTGATTTTCTTCTTTAGTTGGGAAACATGAAAAACAGGATGTATTTTGGCACTAGCAGGTAGTTGTAATTTGTAAGCCACGTTTCCTATTCTCTCTTCAACTCGATAAGGTCCATAATATTTAGGTGACAATTTGTAAGTTTTCTGAAGTCTAGTAGTAAGTTGTTTATAAGGTTGTAGCTTCAAATACACCCAATCTCCCACTTCAAATTCTCTATCTGATCTTCTTAAGTCTGCATATCTTTTCATTCTATCTTGAGCTGATTTCAAACTGTCCATCAAAAACTGTAAAGCTACATCTCATGAATACAACTCGTCTTCCACTCTTTCTACTTTTGCAGAATTTGGCACATACGAAAGTAAGTTGGGTGGATCAGTTCCATATACTGATTTAAATGGAGTAGTATTAGTGGAAGTCTTCCTTGTAGTATTGTACCAATACTCAGCTAAAGTCAGCCATCTCGACCATTCTTGAGGCTTGTGGCAAACAAAACATCTTAAGTAGCCTTCAAGAATTTTGTTAACCACTTCAGTTTGACCATCACTTTGCGGATGGTATGCCGAGCTATACTTCAGACTGCTGCCCTGCAGTTTAAAAATTTCCTTCCAAAAATTACTTGTAAGCAAGACATCTCGATCACTCATAATGGTTTTGGGCATTCCATGTAGCTTGAACACGCCATTGAAGAAGATTGTGGCCACTTCTTTAGCTGTATAAGGATGACTCAAAGGAAAAAAGTGTGCATACTTGCTAAGTCTGTCTACAACAACATATATAACAATATACCTTTGACTTCTAGGCAAGCACGTGATAAAGTCCATAGAAATATCTGTCCAAATTCTTTCAGGAATAGGAAGTGGCTGTAAGAGTCCAAGAATAAGTATGTTCTCTCCTTTATTTCTTTGGCACTCATCACAATTTTTTACATATTCCTCCACAGTTCTCTTCATCTTTTTCCAGTAAAAGACTTGCTTTAACTTCTTCAAGGTAGCTTTGATTCTAGAATGTCCTCCTAATGGAGTTGAATGATGTTTTGTTACTAATTTCCTGGTGATGGTATTCAAGTGATGGTCTATTAAAAATTTTCCCTTATGAAAAATTAAATTGTCTACTACTTTATATCTACTACTTGGCAATTCATTCCTCTGAGTTCTTTCTAACTGCTGCTGATACCAAGGGGAGTTTAGTAAAGTGTTTTTCAACTCTTGCACCCATGGTGATTGTACTACAGAGACTGCCTGTAGTCGAGAAACTTCTTCTTCATTGTCTTCTATTCTTGATAGTGCATCAGCCACTTTATTATCTCTCCCGCTTTTGTACTCAACTCTATAGTCAAATCCATGAAGTTTGGCAAGCCACTTGCTCTGCACTCCAGTGTGTAACTTTTGTGTCAAAAGATATTTTAAACTTTGATGGTCAGTTCTAATAATAAACTGTCTACCCATCAAGTACTGTGTCCACTTCCTTGTAGCTATGATGATGGCTAACAATTCTTTCTCATATGTGGTCAGATTTAAATTTCTGCCATGTAAAGACTTGCTTAGATAAGCTAAAGGTTTTTGATTTTGCATTAATACAGCTCCTATGCCATGCCCACTTGCATCACATTCCAAAACAAAAGGCTGTGTAAAATCAGGCATTGCCAATATAGGAGGTGTAACCAGACAATACTTGAGTTTGTGAAAAGCCTCTTTAGCTTCTTTATTCCATGTAAATGCATATTTCTTCAACATATTTGTCAGGGGTTTAGCAATGGTACCATAGTCCTTAACAAATTTCCTATAATAACCAGTGAGACCCAAAAATCCTCCCAAGGCTTTGAGGTTGTTTGGAAGTGGCCAATTCATTACTGCCTTAATTTTGCTTGGGTCTACAGCTAACCCATCTACTGAAATGATGTGACCAAGATACTCTAGGGACTCTTTTGCAAAGCTACACTTAGTCATTTTGATCACCAATTGATTTTGCTTTAGTACCTGAAAAGTGACTAGCAACTATTCTAAGTGTTCATTCCATGACTTGCTATATATGAGTATATCATTAAAGAAAACTAACACAAATCTCCTCGGATATGGTCTGAATATTTCATTCATTAAGGATTGAAAAGTAGAAGGTGCATTAGCCAATCCAAATGGCATTACTATGAATTCATAATGGCCATCATGGGTTCTAAATGCTGTTTTATGAATATCTGCCTCCTCCATTCTTATTTGATGATAACTTGATCTTAAATCCAGCTTGGAAAAAAATTTAGCTCCATGTAGTTCATCAAACAATTCATCTATTAAAGGAATGGGGAACTTGTCTTTTATGGTCTTAGAATTAAGAACTCTATAATCAATGCACAATCTCCATGTTCCATCTTTTTTTCTCACCATCACTACAGGAGAAGAATATGAGCTATTACTATTTCTAATGATTCCTGAATAAGCTTCTCAAGTTCATTCTTAATGTGATAAGAATGTCTGTATGGTTTGATGCATATAGGTTGAGTATTTGGTAATAAGGGTATTTTGTGGTCTTGCAATCTGTGTGGAGGAAGAGTTGGAAGAGTTGTAGTGATTTTAGGAAATTCTTGAAGAAGCTTAACAATCTCTGGTGGAATATCTGGAGTGTCATTTTCAAAAGTATCTAAAGTGCATAACATTATGGTAACTTTCCCTTGAATACATTCCTTATTGATAGCCTTCTTACTAACAACCTTCAACTCTTCTTGTTGTATTCCTTGCCAAACATACTCCTTGTTATTGTATGTGAATTTTACTTGCAATTTCTCAAGATTTAAAGTTACTTCTCCCAGTTTTCTCATCCACTGTGCACCCAGAATCACTTCACATCCTTCTAAAGGAAATAAAAGTAGGTCTAAAGGCATTACACACCCTTGACACTTGAATATCACTTCCTGGCAAACACCGTTCCCTTTCACCTTTTCACCATTAGCTACTACCACTTCAAAAACTCTGGATTCCTCAACCTTGAGCTTTAATTTTTTTGCCAAATCTGCATTAATAAAACTATGAGTGGATCCTAAGTCAATTAGTACCTAAACTGATTTTCCTTGTGTACTTCCTTTGACCTTGATAGTTGATAAAGTGGGATTTCCACACATAGCTTGCAATGTGATGGTTAATGGTTCCTCTTCATTGTCTTCAGTATCCACCAATGCTTTTCCAACTGATTCTGTTTGTTCTTCTTCCATCAAGGGTATTACTCCTTCCAGTATATACATTTGGGGGTTTTTTCATTTATGATCCCTGTGCCACTTTTCCTTGCAACCATAACATGAGTTTTGTCTTCTCATCTCAATTAATTGACTGGGGTGAGGCCCTTGTTTTTTGCTAAAGCTTCCAACTGTGTATCCTTATGATTAATAGTAGGGTTTAAGTGGTGGTTATTGGGGAAACTTTGAGATAGAGTGGAATGGGTATGAGTATTTCTCCGAATATTCATGGGAGAATTTGCTGATTTACTGTTCTTCCTAGTGTAAGATTGTTTACTTTCATACATCTTTGCCAAAGCAACTGCTTCTTTGAAGTTAGTTGGTCTGGAAGTAAGTACATCATACTTCAGTTCTTCTTTTAAACCACTAACGAATCGATCCAACACAAATTTTGGTGGTAAAGCTTCTGTGGCCATTTGCAGTTGTTCAAATTTGTTAAGATAATTCAAAACAGTAGTAGTTTGTTTCAAACCTGCCAATGCTTCAAAGGGTCTTTCCATTTCTTCTGGATTAAATCGCACCATAATTTCTTCCTTAAAAATTTGCTAAGAACAATGATTAGGTACATTGTGCACATACTAGTTATACCACTGCAGGGGTTCTTTTTTGAGATAAAAAGAGCATATATCCACCCACAACCTCTCGTCAGTTTGATGAAATCTAAAATACTGTTCCACTTGCTGAAGACAATCGATCACTCTATCTTCATTGTTGAATACAGGAAAATCCAACTTAAGAGTGGTTAAGAGAGTATTTCTTGGTGTGTTGTCTGGGTAATAATAATTCGGGTACGGATTTTCGGAGTTGAGGGAAGAATATGGGTGTTCTTGAGGCTGATATTGGAAGTTTCGATGATTTCGTGGAGGTACGGGCATTCGTGGGGGAGTTGTTTGAAAATTTAGGGGATTAGGAGGGTAAGGAGGGTATGAAGGTGGTGGGTAAACAGGTATCTAGGGAGGCCAATATCCACGAGGAGGTTCTTGATAGGAATTGGAAGGCGGCACAACTAGTGGTGGTTGATTTTTGAGGTGTTGAATATCTCGAGAAAGAATAGTAAGCACATTATGAAATCCTTCAAATTTTGTACTCAATTCTTGTTGGGCTTGCTCGATTCTTCGATTAAATTCTTCTTGCATCGTTCTTGTTGGATTGTGATGGTGAAACGGTGGTGAGGCGGAGTCATTATTGTCAGGTGGATCGATCTGAGGATGTGGAGGTAACTCAGATGGTTGCTCTGATACCAAATTGGAAGGACCCGGTTGATCCATGCTTCTGGTCATGGTTGTTGAAGGTTGAACTGGAATGATGGTGATGAATTCAAGAAGAAGAAAGTGATGTTGCTGCTTGTGCACGTATACAGATATATAATACTCTCAAAAAATAGGGAGGAATTGAATAGCAGAAATGTCAAGTTATATAAAAATCAAGAACTGAAAGTGAAAATATGACTCGAAGGAGGAATCGGGAAGGGACATGTATTTCTCGAAGAAGACATGGCAGCAGAATGTATTTGGGAAAAAATTGAACTTGTACAACAGAGTATAAGAACAAATACAGGAACCAGAAAATGAATTATACAAGATTGTTTATCAAGAAAACAGTTTAAAATTTGCAAAATCTAGAACAAGAATTATACCAATCAATTTTATTAGCAAGATAATGAAATCAAACAACTACAGAGAGGAATCAAGTGCCAGATATATCAACTAAAACTGGAAATTAACATGAATAAAAAAAATACAATTTCAAGAACAGTTACAAATTTGCAATTTTTTTAAAGAGAAATGAACAGTGATTCAAGAATTAAGATTTAACTATAAAGAAAGGTAATTGAACAAGAAAATGAATTAACTACAGACAGAGAATGAATTGAATAGAAGATCAGTTTCAAGAATCAACAGAACAATGCAGTAAAACTGAAAGGAAGAAATAATCTGCTCAATTCAAAAACAAGAAAATGATTTTTATCATTCCAATTCTTCTCCACCCATCAGTAGCCTATACAGTCTTCTATATATACAATCATATCAGTAAATGGACCTAGACTCAACAAGTACTTAATCCACTGACCATACAGATTTACAACAACATTTTAATTTGGCCCAATCGACTTAATACCCACATTCAACAATGCTCAGATCCAATGAAACAGAGCGTGCACGTGCAAACATGCACACTCCTCCAGCCTTCCCTCATCTCATAATCTCCACTGTTGATGTTTCTGTCAGCTGTTCGACTTCCTTCCATTCTGTTGAATCAATCGCTCCGCCTTGTAGAACTTCACCAGAATTCTTTCTTCCCAATGTCTCTGACCCTGTACACAGTTTCATTATGGCTTGGTTGTTACACTATGTTGCATTTAAATGTTATATTTAAGGATATAAGTATGACTAAAGAGAAGCATCGTTGGGAAAGTGTGAGATTTGGAGAAAATTAAAGAGGGAACAATGCATGGATTTTTTCTATGTTCAAAGAAACACCGATATAGGTAAGGATGCTACCATAAAACCCAGTTTTAAATTGATTCTTATAAACATGTTGATTTAACATGTCTACTTTAGTTTTCTATGAATCTTAATGATTATAAACTGTAAGCAAACTTTGTGAAGTTGGATTGGCTCAAGATTTCATTCTTTAGTTTCAAACATTTAACTTTAGTGCAAAGTATTATTTCTAATACTATGTTCAGTTATTTAGTTTTTGTTGGAGTAACAATTTTGAAAATTATATAGGTGGGATAATATAAAATAATTAGGACTGTACCCAGTGGAACCGACTTTAATATAATACAAAATTTGCATAGATTGCCAATCCAATGATAGAATTCTACCATAGAATAAAAGTTAAACTATAGTAATAAGCAATTTATGATATTATGATTCATTGAAAGGTTATATAAAGTAGTTGCACAATATATTGGAATAGTAATATTTACGTTAATGGATATATAGGTACACACAAAATTAACTTATACTATATTTGCACTTGCAATAACAAATAAATCATAAGTGGAAATAATGTTGTAGTTCCATTAATTTTGTATACATTACAGTTTTAAATATCAATGTTTGGATCATATAACTTTTACGATTTGATTCAACCGAGCTGATTGATATGTTCAATAAAATAATCGGCTATAAGACTTTCATCTGTTCATTCATATTTAATAACTGTTATGAATATTTTTTTGTTTTTGAAATTTCTTAACATGGTTGTGATGCCATGTGTATCTTCAAGTGTATTATTACATAGAATGATGAAGACATCACAAATACAGAAAACTCTATAAAACATTTGTGGCAATATGAGTGCACGTTCATAACAATTGAAAAAAAATTCTGTAGTTATCGAGTAATTTAATATTAGAACATAATATTTGCCTAACATTTAGGGAATTACTTTGTAATAGGCAATTTAATATTAAAAAATGAAACTTATTAACTTTTAGGTTCACTTCGGGTAAGATAATCTATTTATATATATTTTTAGAAATTTCTTTGTAATTATTATTTAAATTGCTATTAGTAGTCAATTTCATTTGAAGTGTTAATTAAAGGTATTGTCCAATTTAATACTACGCACTATCTAATTAGATTTTATGATTGTTCCTCCATTAGAAATTAATGAGTGTATGTTCAATTGAATATACTTCTTCAAAAATGATTTAAGGTTTCGGTTCTAATTATAATATTTCTTTTGTATCTATTAAATGACTATGTCATTAATGAATTTTTAATGTTATTACACAAAGGTTAATAGAAAAGGATCTTGGATTTGGATTCTTTGAATTGAATTTGGTTATGACCATGTTATAGTACAATTGTGTCATGACACAAGTAACTGGGCTGTACACCTCATTTGTTTAAATATACTCGGTAATTGCTGTATATCATATTCAAATTGGTACATAGCTACATTTTATGCTTATTGGTGAATTCAGTGCTTAAATTAATTGGAAGAACAAATGGGAAAATGTATTATATATTACTACAAAAATATGTGTTGAGTCTGTGCCTATTTTTGACCTCCCGCTAGCTTTCTTTGGTTTAGTTCTTTTTTGTTCTCTAATGCATGTGCTTTGTTTGTTTCTCTTCTAATTAATAACCAACTATGGTAGTTTGGAACTTAAGCAACCATACGAGTTTATCATATTTTAATCTTGCTAATCACTGACCTCTCTCTTTCATCCTATATTCATATGTGGGCATATATCAGGTTTCTGTTAGAAATCTGCTATTAGAATCTACAATCGTTTCATTTACTTTTAACGTTATGCAGTTTCTAATCTTAATGTGACCCTATTAATTTGGTCATAAATAGAACGTTTCATTTACCTTTAACGTTATGCAGTTTCTAATCTTAACGTGACTCGATTAATTAAGTCATAAATAGACCATTCTATAATTAGAACATTAGGTCTGTGATTAATCTTAAGTGTTGAATTGGTATATGATGGACTTACCAGATTTAGAGTTAAATGTTATATAAAGGATTGGATCCTCTCTCTCCCAGCCAATAGATGTATTCTTCTCCATTAAGAAACACATAAAGAAATAGGGTTAGAGAGAGAAACCGAATTCTGAGAAGAAGAGTAATTATTAGTAGTCAGAAGAAGAAGATGACACCCGTTACATCTTCCGCTATTAATCAAGGTACGTCATCTTAAACAAAAAATCTATTAAGTTTTGTTTGTGAAATATTCGGTATTGGTGATCGTTGGGCTATTACTTGAATTGTTCATCATTAATCATGAAAGATCAAACAGTAAAGAATTTCTTACATTTGGTATAAGAGCCACCAATCAATAACTGAATATTTCCTATGATTGCAATTGATCCGTTCTATGCTTTACTCATGATGTTTAATCAAGTATGTGTTATAAGTCATTTATGCATATGAGATTTATGATTTTGTTAATCACCAAAGTGGTCAAAATCAGAATAATCATTTAGTGCATAAGTGACATAATGATTATTGATAGAAATTGCCGGTTATAATAATTCCAATTAAAAACTAGCGTCACTAATGATAGAACCTGAGAACTTACCCAAAGGAAAGTCTTGTTCTATAACTAGTTGACATGATGAGGTTTAATAGATATCTTGATTAAATAAATATTGATCATCCAAAGATGTCAGTTCTATTTAATTGAATATATTTGTTACTTACTTATGTTTTGGTATTTAATTATGTTAAGTATAAGATAGTATCTACCTAAAGGAGTGCTATATTATACTATTATGTACATATCTGAATCGCGTTAGCTATGAGCTTATAGTTATTTCAATTTTTTTATATTTTATTTGCAGTAGTTCCCATGAATACACATGCTTCATCTGTTACATTGTTCACTGGTGTTAATTTTTCTGAATGGAGAGAACAAGTCAATTTCCATTTAGGTGTTCAGGATCTTGACTTGGCACTCCTTGAGGATAAACCTGTTGCTCTTACAACAGCTAGTACTGAGACAGAAAAATCATACCATAAAGCATGGGAATGCAGTAGAAGATTGAGCCTTATGTTTATTAAGACGACTGTTGCTAACAACATCAAGTCAACAATTTCGCAAACAGAAATTGCTAAGGAATATATGCAGTTTGTGGAAGAGCGTTTTCGTTCAGCTGATAAGTCACTCGTTGGTACTCTTATGGCAGAACTCACGACCATGATGTTTGATGGGTCGCGAACTATGCAAGAGCACATTATAGAGATGACTAATCTTGCAGCAAGGTTAAACTCACTTGGACTTACAGTAGAGGATTCTTTTCTTGTCCAGTTTATCCTGAACTCGCTACCTTCTAAATATGGACCTTTTCAAATTATAACACTATAAAGGATAAGTGGAATGTTAATGAATTGGCCAGTAGACTTGTTCAGGAAGAAGGACGTTTGAAAAATCAAATGAATCACTCAGTAAGTTTTGTGAGTAATAAAGCTAGTAAATAAAAGAATGAAAAATCAAGTCATTTCAAGAAGAAAAAGGCACCTGCTAAGAATGGGCAGGATAAGGAAAAGAAGGAACTAAAGGATGTTCGATGTCATTTCTGTAAAAGGAAAGGACATTATCAAAATGACTATCCGAAAAGGATAGCTTGGTTCGAAAAGAAAGGTAATCATCTATCTTTCGTATGTTTTGAATCAAATTTAGTTGAAGTTCCTATTAATACATGGTGGCTTGATACTGGTGCTACAACTCATGTCTCCAATAATATGCAGGGATTTCTTATGATCCGAACCATAAATCCAAATGAAGATCGTTTTCTCTTTATGGGAAACGGAATGAAATCCACAATAGAAGGCATTGGGACTTATCGTCTAATTCTAGAAAGTGGATATGTATTAGAATTATATATTACCCTTTATGTACCTTCATTATCTAGAAACCTTATTTCCGTAAGTAAGTTGGATATTTCTGGTTTTAGATGTACGTTTGGATCCGGTTGTTTTGATTTATATAAGAATACTGATAATGTTGGTTATGGTATTCTAATTGATGGTTTATATAAATTGAAACTGAATGACACTTATGCGAATTCCTTGCTGAATGTAATAAATAATGTTGGATGCAAACGTAGCATGTTGAATGAAAATTCTGCTTTCTTATGGCATAAATGACTAGGTCACATATCCAAAGAAAGAATGGTGAGATTAGTAAGTAATGAAATTTTGTCAAATTTGAACTTTAGTGATCTAGAATTATGTGTGGATTGTATTAAAGGTAAACAAACCAAACATAATAAGAAAGGAGCCACTAGAAGCAGCTAGCTTCTTGAAATAATACACATTGATATTTGCGGACCTATGGACACTCCAGCCTTTAATGGAGAAAAGTATTTCATCACTTTTATTGACGATTTTTCCCGCTATGGTTATGTCTATTTGCTTCATGAAAAAACTCAATCTGTGAATGTCCTTGAGACGTTTGTAAAGGAAGTTGAGAGGCAATTAGATAAAAAGGTGAAAATCATAAGGTCTGATAGAGGTGGTGAATATTATGGCAAATATAATGAGTCAGGCCAGTGTCCAGGTCCATTTGCAAAATTCCTCGAAAGTCATGGCATATGTGCGCAATACACAATGCCAGGTACACCACAGCAAAATGGTGTAGCAGAAAGGCGCAATAGGACGTTAATAGATATGATTAGGAGTATGATGTCAGATTCTACACTACCTAAGAGTTTGTGGTCGTATGCTCTCAAAACCGCTAATTATTTGTTGAATAGGGTTCCTAGTAAAGCTGTTCAAAAAGACTCATTTTGAATTATGGACTAACAGGAAACCTAGCTTAAGACACCTGCATGTTTGGGGTTGTCCAGCGGAAGCGAGAATTTATAATGCACATGAAAAGAAATTAGATTCTCGAATGATTAGTGGGTATTTTTTAGGTTACCCTGAAAAATCTAAAGGATATGTGTTTTACTGTCCAAATCATAGTCCAAGAATTATAGAAACTGGTAATGCAAGATTCATTGAGATTGGTGAAGTCAGTGGGAGTACTAGAAGAGAAATAGTGGAAATAAAGGAAACAAGGGTAAATGTTACATTGCCTAGAATAGTTCCTCCATCTACTATTACTCCAAATGTTGTTCCAACTGTTGGAGAACAGCATGATGATGAACAACATATAAATGAAGAAATACTTCCTGAAGGAAATGACTTACATAATGCTGATATGCATGAACCACAACAAATAGCATTAAGAAGACCTCAAAGAGATCGTAGGTCAGCTATTTCTAATGATTATATGGTTTATATGCAAGAATCAGATTATGATATAGGAATCAATAAGGACCCAGTTTCATTTTCACATGCTGTAGAAAGTAAAGAGTCAAAGGAATGGATTAATGCCATGAAAGAAGAACTAAAATCCATGCAACAGAATGAAGTTTGGGATCTCGTTGAGTTACCACATGGTTGTAAAAGAGTCGGATGCAAATGGGTAGTTAAAACCAAACACGACTCTAGTGGTAATATCGAACGATATAAAGCTACACTTGTTGCTAAGGGTTACACTCAGAAAGATGGTGTTGATTACAAGGAGACATTTTCTCCTGTTTCGAAAAAGGACTCACTAAGAATAATAATGGCATTAGTAGCACATTATGATTTGGAATTGCATCAAATGGATATGAAAACAGCCTTTCGGAATGGAGATCTTGATGAGGATGTTTATATGGATCAACCTGAGGGTTTTTCTGTAAAAGGTAAAGAACAATTGGTGTGTAAACTTAAGAAGTCAATATATGGGCTTAAACAAGCATCCCGACAATGGTATATTAAGTTCAATACCATTATTACATCTTTTGGTTTTAAGGAAAATACGGTTGATCACTGTTTATACCAAAAGATCAGTGGGAGCAAGTTTATTTATCTAGTCCTTTATGTTGATGACATCTTGCTTGCTGTAAATAATTTAAGCATATTGCATGAGACTAAGGAATTTCTCTCAGCGAACTTTGAAATGAAAGATATGGGAGAGGCATCCTATGTGATTGGAATAGAAATATTTCGTGATCGATCACAAGGAATATTGGGATTGTCTCAGAAAGGATATATTGAAAGGATTATAGAGAGATTTGGAATGAGTAAGTGTTCACCTGGGAAAGTTCCTGTACAGAAAGGTGATAAATTCAATCTCATGCAATGTCCTAAGAATGATGTTGAACGAAAGGAAATGGAATCAATTCCATATGCATCTGTAGTTGGTGGCCTAATGTATGCTCAAACCTGTACTAGACCAGATATCATTTTTGCGATCGGTATGTTAGGGAGGTATCAAAGTAATCTAGGAAGAGAACATTGGAAAGGTGCAAAGAAAGTGTTGAGGTACTTACAAGGCACGAAAGATTACATGCTCATGTATAGTAGATCCAATGAATTAGAGGTGATTGGATATAGCGATTCAGATTTTGCTAGATGCATCAATACTAGAAAATCGACTTTTGGTTACCTGTTTATGTTTGCTCAAGGAGCCATATCATGGAAAAGTGTGAAACAAACTATCGTTTGCTTCATCTACCATGAGGCAGAATTTGTGGCATGTTATGAAGCCACAATTCATGTATTATGGTTGCGGAACTTTATTTCAGGATTTGCGGTTGTCGACACCATTAGCAAGCCGCTGAAAATTTATTGTGATAACTCTGCAGCAGTGTTTTTCTCAAAAACGACAAGTACTCTAAAGGTGCCAAACATATGGAACTGAAGTATCTTGTTGTGAAAGATGAAGTTCATAAAAAAAGAGTGTCAATCATGCACATCAGGACAGAACTTATGATTGCAGACCCTTTGACGAAAGGGTTACAACCAAGACAATTTAAGGAACATGTTCAAAGAATGGGTCTTGGTTGTATTAATAATAATTGATGTGTGACATTCTGAGCTCCTTTGTGTGTTTCTGATATACAATTATGTGTCTCTTGTTTTAATGTGGTAGTACGTACTTTATGTAATTTTAAGCAAGAAAGAGTCTTACAAAGATATTATGTTTAATCATTATGATATAAGACATTATGTGGACCATTATGCTGTTTTATATAAATTATGAGTATAAAATGATGGATTGCTGGTATTGTAGTATATGGAAGGAATGCATTGAATTAATAATGCACAACCGCCATAACTCTCAGCAATTTATCATAGTATGATGTTCAACACTTGCTATTATGAATAATCGGGTCAAGTGGGAGAATGTTAGAAATCTGCTATTAGAAACTGCAATCGTTTCATTTACTTTTAACGTTATGCAGTTTCTAATCTTAATGTGACCCTATTAATTAGGTCATAAATAGAACGTTTCATTTACCTTTAACGTTATGCAGTTTCTAATCTTAATTTGACCCTATTAATTAGGTCATAAATAGAACGAGCATTGAATTGGTATATGATGGACGTACCAGATTTAGAGTTAAATGTTATATAAAGGATTGGGTCCTCTCTCTCCCAGCCAATAGATGTATTCTTCTCCATCAAGAAACACATAAAGAAATAGGGTTAGAGAGAGAAATCGAATTCTGAGAAGAAGAGTAATTATTAGAAGTGAGAAGAAGAAGATGACAACCATTACATCTTCCGCTGTTAATCCAGGTACGTCACCTTAAACAAAAAATCATATTAAGTTTTGTTTTTGAAATATTCGGCATTGGTGATCCTTGGGCTATTACTTGAATTGTTCATCATTAATCATGAAAGATCGAACAGTAAAGAAGTTCTTACAGTTTCATCTTTACATGAATTTTTTAATTGATTTACCTAGCCACTTGATTTTAGAAATTTACTTTTGCTGGTTAAAATTTATATTTGATTTTGTAGTTGCAAAAGTTAATTTAATTATGTTTTGATAAACATGAACATGACATAACTCTATTCTGTTACTATTGACCATGAATAAGCAAAAGAATCATGGACGAATTGTGGTTTCATTCGGTTATAAATTAATGTAACTATTAAGCATGAATAAGCAAAAAAATCATACGTGGATGAATTGTAGTTGCATTCAGTTATAAATTAATTTAAACTAAATGATAAACTTAAAAATAAATAAATGGTGAACATTTCAAATGTTGAACAAATAAAGTATTAGCCTTGCACACATGTAGTCTTACCATGTACATTAGTATACTTATTTTTGTTGTAAGATGAAGCAGCGTAAGTTGCATTGTTATATGTCTGAAATTCAACTTAGATACAAGTGATGCAAAATGCTGAAATTAACATTCGCATTGTCGCTCATTCTTGAAATAAATGAAGTTATTGCCGTTGATAAGAAAAATCTACTGATGAAAGATTGTACAAAAATTGTAGGTTCTTTTAGAATTGAGAAGGAAGTGGATAAAATTATTGTTTTTGTTCAAGGACCTTTGCATGGCATCTCTGTTAAGTATGATGGAAGCCTAGTTTCTTTAAATAAGTCAACAATTATGTTCTCAAATTTAACATCCGTGCAACTCTCAAGTCAAATAGAAAGGAAGATTGAGAGGTCTGCATTGGAGAAAATCATGACTTTAAAGTTATAGCTGAAGCAGTGGTTAAAAAGCAAGGCAATTTCGAAAAGGACATGGTTGCAACCAATTAAAAACATCAAGATTGCCATATTGGAGGTTGAACAGAAATTTTGAGCCTTCTTTTTATAGTTTTGCTAATTCTACGTTTTCCTCTAGAAATTAGTTCCAATATTAAGATTATTGTTGAGGTGGCTCCAATCTGGTGTATTGAATAATCTTCTTTTAATTTGATGAAAGTGAATAAAAGTGAGTTATTGGTTCCACAAGGTTAGGTCAATAAAATCAAACTATTGATCGGATGCATTACACAATAAGCAATTTTGAAACAAAAAGGAAAAAAACTTATTGTTCAAGTTGCACAATATTTGTGGTATTATGAATAATGTTGTTTTCATTCAATCATAATTACTGTATATTTTTATTCTTTGATTCAAAAATCGAATAATTATTGTAATATTAATTAAATAGTATTGGTGTAATTTATATGCATATTAAACATCATTTGTCTGATGATTGGAAACAGATGTGTATATGTATAAATATTACATTATACCTGTTAATAATGGAGAATGCATGCGCTCACACATATGTGTTGCCTCATCTATACTATATTACTAATCTTTTGTGTATGGTTTCCTCAGCTCTGAAGCCCCTTTGAATTTTCCAATAAAATTTTGCCACGTGTATTCTGAAACTGAAAGGTCATTTTCTTTTCTGACTATTCTTCATTCTTCTCATCTCATCTTCTCTTCCAATCCCTACTTTTGATTTTATCTAATGCTCTTCAAATTCACTCTACCCAATTTTTCGATGCTTACCTCCATCACTTTGTCACAGAATATATTTTTTTCTTTATTAATTCTCAGTTAGCTCCAATCCTTTCTCCTAAGCATTCCATTGAACAATTTGTAATCAAGCCATCACAGTAGGAAATAAAATTTCAAAAAATCAATTAATTACCGTAATAGAATTTACATTGTCTTGTGCTCCTTTTCTTATAACCTTGGCTTCTGGATCTAGACCATAAACAATTGCCAGCCTCCTTCTTCTTATATATGGAGGCTTCATCGTTCTTCTTTCCTTTCCCATACTTAAAATTCACGTCGCCTTGCATCTCAGGTATTTTTGGAGCCTTTTTTCAGAATGTTTTATTAATTTTATAATATTCTCATCCTTTTACTAATCCAGTTCACCTTCGTACTTTTTGGAATCAATACTCATATTATTTGATTTTGGTTGGAATTGATACCCATTTAGGTTGGTTGTATTTTTTGTCCTCGTTGATTTGGTTGAATTGGGAGCGGGGTCACACGTATATGGGTTTATTATAATGAAAATGCACTGAAAACTCATCTTGAATGGGTTTAGTTTTTTTAGATCCAATATGGGGTTGCTATTATGTTTAATTGTTGTTTGATTTTTGATATGTTAAACGATGTTGAAATTGAAGTTGATTGTGTGAAATTGATATGAGGGTGCAAGTTGTGCAAATCAAAATGTCGTTATGTTAAATTCTATGCACTGTCTCTTTTATAATACACTATTCAAAGCATGCTAAAATTTTAATTTTTTCAATTACACACACACACACTGAAATTGATATGAGGGTGTATGTTGTGCAAATCAGAATGTCGTTATGTTAAATTCTATGCACTGTCTCTTTTATAATACACTATTCAAAGCATGTTAAAATTTTATTTTATTTCAATTATATATATATGTGTGTGTGTGTACACGTATGTGTGTGTGTCTATATATATATAAGCGTTCAATGGCAGTCCTATTTTGCGGCACCCCTCTAGCCTCTTGATTTCCACTACATTCTGATTTAAATAATAGTTTAATGTGGAAGAGAGAGAAACAAATACTGCACATTTTTCTTTTTGATTTTGTTTAAGTCATATGCATTTTCGAAAAGTTTTTCTTTTCATTGTTATGATTTCTTTACATGTAAGGTAAATATACTATCATATTTAAAGTTAGATTTGATAATTTTCTTTTCTGCAAGTTATTTCTTATTTGCAAATTGGTAAAAGTTTTACTAGCAAAAATGTGCGACAAATCTTTGTGTTGTAATTTTTTTCACACATAGTGTATTATATTGATCTTACATCACTAAAATATGATTGGTAATGCTTGTTTTTTGCATTAACATCTAGCACTACTCATTTGAGGAATAAAGAATTTAATAAAAGCATTAGCATCATTTTTTAATTTGTTCATGCAAGAACTTATCTTCAATATGGATGTTTTATGTTTATTTAAAGATGTATTTATGAGTATTAACTTTTTTTTACTGGGACTAAATAATATTTGAATTGTTTGCAGTGGATTCTTGCGTATGTATATATTGTTGAAAAATAGGGTGTCTATAACACAATGCGGAATAGATCTTAAGGCTATTTGAACACTAAAGGGGGTGAAGTGTATATTTCAATTATTTAGAACTAACTTATGACTTTAACACTATATCTAATCGAGATGCAAATAGAAAATCAATAATCATCGAATAAGTAATTAGTAAAGTAAAATTCAGTAAAGTAAATAACACCCGGATTTTTATACTGATTTGAATTAACCAATCCTATATCTAGGCCTACACTGCACTGCGTAGAATTTCATTATAATTGCTTGCTTTCCACGGGTGGCAAGAACACATTTACAATCTTGATTTCACGGGCTACATGATACACCCTCTCCTTTTCACAAACAACAATACAATATGACAAGTAGTCGTATCTTTAATACAGATTCGGTACAATGATCCTATAGATCTCCAATGGCAATATATTTTTGATCTCTTTGAGGAATATGATGAAATCAGAGAGAGAATGATATAAATTCAAGTAGAAACTCTCTGATATTGTGTGGTTCGCAAATCCTTGAAGAATCAGAGTGAAATGGTATAGATTTGCAAAGAGAATGAAAGTGAATGCAATAGATTTCTTTTGCAGAAGTATGAAAGAGAAAGAGTATAAGAACGAAGAGATAAATGATTGGAAAATTCGTTTTCCAAAGCCTTTATATAGTGGTTGAAGAGACATGTCTTTTGATGAAGAGGTGGCGGGAAAATTCCTTGATTTAAAATTTAAAAAACCAACCAATGGGAAGTATGTCGACATACTTGACCCCCATATATCAACATTTAGACATTTTCCAAAGAGAACGACAACACATCAGCAACACCAATAAGTGTTGCAAATTTCAGATTTCAAAAGTACCTTTTTTTGTGAATTTTTCCGATTTGGTTGAGGTCAATGGCCGATGATTTTCAAGTATAATTGTCATGATATCTTTAACAAGGAATTCTAAGACTCAACCAACTACTCATCACTTCAAACACTTTTGTCCTTTCAGCATTCTTCTTCGATCAATTTTGTTCTTCCATAGCTCTGGTTAACCTTCTTATACAATCCATTTTCTTCCATTGAGTTCTTGTTTATCTCTGCAAATTTCTCCATAATGTATCTGAAATAACTACACAACTCGGAGATACGTCAATAGTAATATTTATATGGTTGTTGTCATCAAAATCAATTCCTAGAGTATTATCAATCTCCCCCTTTATTGGTGATGACAACCATACAAATATTTAAGAGCTAAAATATAATATTTTTATATTTGACTCCCGCTAACTTTATGCACTTCCCCTATCATTTTGCCTAGTATATTTATACATTTTCCCCCCTCTGTCATAAAAAAAAGTAAAAGAGAATTGCTTGGGCACAACTAGACAATATGTATAGAGTTTGTAGATATATATATATATATATATATATAAATGTATATAACTAGAACTTATGAGGGGAATCAAAATCAATACAAATCATGAAGTAAAATATTAAATTTTTTTAGAGTTACTGACTTTGCCGATGCCAATATCCTTTTGAATTATATCCAACTCTCCATTTTTGTATATAATCTTGCTTGGTATCTATGGATCATATGTTTTGAACATTCGATGTCAAGTATCCATTGTTTAGTACCTGAAAAATATAAAATACACGCACCTGTACCCAATTTTATTTTTGAGTCCATGGGGTTAAGTTTTGGGATGCTAAACCCATGAGAGTTTGAATGCCCTTTCAAAATATAAACATCGGATAAATGAACTTTATTAGTAAAATTATCAATATATTTCCCTTTCTCATTATTATCTAACTTTCTAGGAACCCATAAATTAATGAACTTATTTAGGGGTTTTAACTTTAATTTCCTAGGTTTCGGTTTGAACTTGGTAAACTCAAAAAATTTAGTACTTTGGGTACTATTTTTTCTTTGATTTGGGCTTATGAGTGTATCCATGTCCATGTTTATTATTAGTGGGTTGAGATGCAAATAATAAATTTTCTAGATTATCCTTCCCTTTGTTAAATTTATCAACATCGGTTTTTATTTTATAAAAATCTTATTACAGCTAAAAATAACATTGTCTAGAGATGTTATTTTGTCATTGAGATCGGTGATCTTTGATTTCGTTGAAATATTTTCTAATCTTAATGATTCATTTTCACTTTTTCAAAACTTTCAAGTTTCGAATCATCATTAAGTCCATTAAGTCTTTTAATTTCATCTTCTAGACATTGTTTTTCTTCGGTTAACATTTCATTAAACATTTTTAATTTACCTATCTCTACTAAACTAGTCTTGTACTCTTTCCTAATAGTTTTATATCCCTTGTTCATATCATTTAAGATATTCATAATTTCTTTATTAAAATTCCATACCTGGCCATCCTTTGCCATGAAGCACATGTTGGCATTTTCTGATTCCGAATCACTATCACTTGATGATGTATCTGGATCATCCCATGCTGCGTTGAATACCTGTTTCCTCTTCTTATTGAAATTGTTCAAAGAGTACTTTGATTTCTTCAGGTTGGGATAGTCTCTTTTCAAATGACTGGGTTTATCACATTCAAAACACTCAACAACATTTCCATTTCTAGAATTTTTGTTGTTAGTTTTCCGAAGTTTGGTCGTTTTCCAATATTTCGAAATTTTCTTGAAATTCCTGGTCATAAACTCGATATCATCATCATCAGTAGCATCATCTGGTTCATCATTATTGTTTGTAGCGTTGAGTGCTAGTGATTTCTTTTCATTTGCCTGATTTTATTTTCTAACCTGCAACTTTACTTCATAGAATATTAGATTACCAATTAACTCTTCTATTTTCATAGTACTAATATCATTGGCTTCCTCGATTGCCAGAGTCTTCTGTTCCAATTCACTAGAAAGTGAATTCAAGATCTTTCTGACTTGGTCCTCTTCTGTAATTTTCTTTCCTAATGATACTAATGCATATACTGTATCCTGAAATCGAGAATACATATGAGAAATAGGCTCATTTGGTTTCATTTGAAAATTTTGAAACCGGTTAGTTAGCATAGATATCTTACTTTGTTTTACTTTACTAGTACCCTCATCTATACTTACAATGTTCTCCAAATTTCATATGCAGACTTACAAATATACACTCAATTAAATTTATTTCTATCTAAGGAGCAAAATAAAACATTTATGGTCTTTGAGTTACCGAGTGCTTGTGTCTTTTGGTCTAGTGTCCATTGTGAACAGTTCACTTGGGGCTCCGTGTACTCTATTTGGGTAAAGTTCCAAATATCTAAACCATTAGACTGTAAATAAAACTTCACCCTACAAGCCTAATATACATAATTACTACCATCAAATAGAGGGGGTCTAGTGGTAGATTGTCCTTCTACAAAAGTGTTAAAGAAAGAGTTACAAGTGTCATTAGCCATTTATACTTTTCAAAAACCAAGTTATGAATTTTTGAAAACCAGTGCCCTGATACCAAATGTTGAAAAATGGAGTGTCTGTAACACAATGAGGAATGGTTCTTAACGCTATTTGAACATTAGAGGGGGAGAAGTGTATATTTCAATTATTTAGAACTAACGTATGATTTTAACATTATATCTAATCGAGTTGCAAATAGAAAACCAATAATCATAGAATAAGTAATTAGTGAAGAAAAATGCAGTAAAGTAACTGACACCCGGATTTTTATACTGGTTCGGATTAACTAATCCTATATCCAGTCCTGCACTGCACCGTGCAGAATTTCACTATAATCGTTTGCTTTCCACGGGTGGCAAAAACACCTTTACAATCTTTATTTCATAGGCTACAAGATAAACCCTCTTGATTTCACGGGCTACAAGATACACCCTCTCCTTTTCATAAACAACAATACAATATGGCAAGTAGTCCTATCTTCAATACAAATTCTTGCAGATTCGGTACAATGATCCTATAGACTTCCAATGGCAATATATCTTTGAATTCTTTGAGGAATGTGATGAAATCAGAGTGAGAATGATATGAATTCAAGTAGAAACTCTCTGATATTGCATGGTTTGCAAATCCTTGAAGAATCAGAGTGAAATGGTATGGATTTGCAAAGAGGATGAAAGAGAATGCAATAGGTTTCTTTTGCAAAAGTATAGAAGAGAAAGAGTATGAGAATGAAGAGAGAATTGATTGGGAATTCGTTTTTCGGAGCCTTTATATAGTGGTTGAAGAGACATGTCTTTTGGTGAAGAGGTGGCAGGAAAATCCCTTGATTTAAATTTTTAAAAACCGACCAACGAAAAGTATGTTGACATACTTGACCCCCATATGTCGACATATAGACATTTTCCAAAGAGAACAACAACACATCAACAACACGTGTTATAAATTTCAAATTTCAAAAGTACCTCCTTTTTGTGGATTTTGTGATTTCTATAGTCCAAACACAAATTCCTTGGTTCAATAACAACCATTATTATTAACCGAACTACTTTGGTAAGAGATTTTGACTTTGAGTTGACTTGACTTGATTGTGATACTAACCCCGTATAACTAATGAGAATGATCCTCTCTTGAATAGTGTTTCACTTCCAATACTTCCACTTGACCCAACTATAGTCACTTGATGAACGTCATGCCATAATTTGACTATAATGAAAGCGAAGCTTTCATATTGAAGATCGACAGTATTCTCAAATTTAGAAAACTGTATAAATCAGTCACATCAATATTTTCCGTTTGATCTTAGTTATATTAATTCATAGAAAAATATCGAGTGAGTCATTCCATGTTATCCAATAATTATCAGTACGTTACGTCTAGGTACCCCTAGTAGTCATGAGTAAGATAATGTCCAACATTTGGAGAGCATTACGTACTCTAGTCTCAACAGATACATCGATATCCAATCTCGATTCATCTTGACTAGAAACATTTAATATGATGTGTTTATTATAATGCGATACAATACTCACGATTACAATTACTTATAATTACCATCACAAACACACTATTTATGAATTTTTTGTTAAATATATTTTAATTAAATATTTAATTATTTATAACATGTTATAACAAATATGTATAACAGAAAGAAAAATTTATAACATGTTATAACAATAAATTATAGAATTGCCTCTAAGGACCCTAACTCTATCACTACTCAAGCTAGACCATTTTATTTATCTGATAAACTACCCGAGGTTATAGTTACCGATAGAGAATGGGCTTTGGTACATGGAATGAGAAAAAAATTTCCAAAGGAAAAGTTGATAATGCGTTTATGGCATATGGAAAATAGTGTTATTACAAATTGAAACCGGATTCTTAAACAAATGAATTTTTTGAGATGTTTTTACAAAGTTCGAAGAAGGTAGTTCATGCACCGTCTGAAGATGAAATTTGGATACATTGTAACGATTTTCAAAAAGATTCGATGGATTTTCCTGAAAGCCTGAAGTATATTCATGGTTATTGTTCGGCATGAAAAGAGTATTTTGTTTTGCACGGACAAATAAAACTAAACATCATGATAATATGACAACAAATAGAGTAGACTCTTCGCTTGCTCAATTGAAAAATATCTTGGTACATCAAAGACAACATCCACTACAGTTTGGTCGAAAATGGATAATATGTTGTATGTATAACACATGGAAATAAAAGGTAGCTTTGAAAGAATTTTAGGAGCATTACGAATTGAATATCAAGTTCTGTTATTTAAATAATTATGAGGTAAGACATCTTTTTTTGCAATGGATTTGGTTGTGAAAGAAATGGGAAAAATTAATTGTGTTGCTTTGGATGTATTCGTCTGTGACCACTTGAATCGACTAGTGTATGGTCTTCCATGTACACATGAAATATATAATATCACAACGAAAGTCTTGCACTACCAATTGAACTCGCAGATGAACATTGGAGACAAATAAATTACATTCCATAGGTTGAAGAATCATTCGAGTTTATTTATACACCTGAGTTTGCTTACATTAAAAGATTATTTGATTCGACCACTATTAAGGAGAAGAAAGTTTTACTATTGAAGTCAAGAGAAATTGGTTTACGAGCCGCAATATCTATATTGGAACTAAAAATAGAGAAACACAGAGGTAGACTAATCGGTAGTAAGAATAATCAATTAGCAAATAAGTCAAACGTTAGAAATCTACAAAATGAGATCCATCTGCTTTTGAAAATGTTGAAAGTGTTAATGAAATTCTTTCACAATCTACTGTGAACAAGAGACTGCATCCAAGATGAAAAAAACTTGATATGGAGTTTGACGTGGGTGATATAAATACTACAAAAACCGAGTTCAAATACTTAGCTTACCCACAAGCTTTCTACACTAATATAACGTTAATGTTGAAGATGTTTTGGGAATGGTAATTGCGGATTCCGTTGTATAACTTAACAAGTGGAGGAATTAAATTCCAATTGGAGAGAAGTAGTGAAGTCGATATTAGCAGAATTGTTGTGAAATTAGGATTTATATGTTAGGCATTTCGATATAACAAACCGCGAAGCTTTAAAATCGACTACATATTGCGACATTAGTCTCTTTTTAAAGGCAACTGGACGATAATGCCTAAAATAGGATACTTAGTTACAAATGCTTTCAATCAAGTTATGGTTTATATATCCAACATTAAGAGTTTAAAAAATTTTCCACATGAAAGAGGTCTAAATATAGGAGACAAGTAGTGATTCTTTGTTCTTGCAAATACTACAGTCAAATTGACGCTTAGAGAAAATGCCCATCCCACCGATGGCTAGCTTTTGGTCTAGATTGGCGACTAAAGAAGCAAAACTATGGAACAAACTATATGTTGATCGGAAAATTGAATTTGTGAAACTTTGCCGTTCAGATATGGCAACAATGGATGCTTATTTGTAACTAAAATGACTGGAATATATGTCGACTGACTTTTTTTGGAAACTGCAATGAAATGTAAAGAAAACTTGAAATTTTGTTTAATGGATGATTCTAAGTTTATTGCAATGTTAAATGAATTGTTATATGTTTCTCGTCTATTAATGGTATCCTATTTGTTGTTGTAGTGGACTTATATACTTGGTAAAAATATATTGTCAAAATAATAGAATTATTAGGACTTCGGCTAAAAACGAGTGTAGGTTGAAAGACAGGCACGACCATTGACAACAATACGTTTATACGTTGTTATGGCTTTGCATATAAGGACGGTGGTTAGACACTATGGATAATAATAAAACATGGTGAAAGACTGCCGTTTTATATTTTCTTAATTCATAGCATAGGTCGGCAGACAACCTTAAGTACATATGACATTGTCAAGGTGGTTGTTCACCGTATAGTGGTCTAACATATGGTGTTACACCACCATCGAAGTTCTCATGAATTGATTTGGATATTTAACCGAAGTACGGCTGTTTATAGCCGAACAATTTTCAAAGCATATGGCCATTTAGCACTGACCAGCGATAAGCTACTTAATTATCTTAGCACAGTATGACTATTTGTAGTCGATCATTCTTCAAACCATATGGCCATTCAGCATCGATCGGTGAATATGCTAGTTTGCTATGCAAAGCATGACTGGTTGTGGCCAAACATTATTTAAAACATACGGTCATTCAGCATTGACCAATGAATAGGCTAGTTTGCTATGCAAAGCATGGTTGTTTGTAGCCGAATATTATTCAAAAAATATGGCCATTCAGCACCGACCAGTGAATATGCTAGTTTGTTTAGCACAACACAGTTGTTTATAATCGTGCGTGCTTTAAACCAAACGATCATTCAGCACTAATTAGTGAATATGCTAGTTAGCTTAGCACCTTACGGTTTTTTTACAACCAAACGTTGTTTAAGCTACACGGCCCTTCAAAACTAACTAGTGAGCATATATATACATATTATTAATTAAACTGCATTTCATATACATATAGTTAATTATTTTTAGCATACTACGTACTTATATTTCAGCATATAAATATAGTTAATTAGTTTTAGCATACTACGCATTCACATTTTAGCATATACATATAGTCAAACAACATTTCACATACTACATATTCACATTGCAACATATATATATATATATATATATATATATATATATATATATAGTCGAATTACATTTCACAATACACATTCACATTGAGCATACTTTCTACATGCATAATCAAACTACATTTCATTTCAACCAAATATCTATTTTAACCATACATAGTCAAAAAAAAAGTTTAATACAAAGTTCAAAAAACATTAAAACCAAACAAGATAACTCCATACAAAATACTTCCCTCTAACCTGATACAAAATACACATTCAACTCCTCGGATCATTCTTCCCTTTGCCACGTTTCTCCCATTTATTTGGTTCATTTAGTGCTTCCTTCCAACAAGTCAATTGCTTCACATTCAACGTCAAGACATCGAACAATTGTTCTTGGTTAAGTGACTTTAAGATTTTGCTTCAACTTTTCTATAGCTTTCCTCGTAGCAACTCTCTGCATCAATTTTAAGTAACAAAAACACTTTCATTTTAATTTGATTCTCAATTACATAATAAATGAGTAAAAAATATTGTTTCTTACTAACTTATCATTACTGTCAACTTTCCTTGAGCTACTTTTCCCCATCTCCTGATTTTGAACAATGGGATATGACACACTCAGACACTATGACATTTAATTAGTGGTACAATCCCAAGGATCAACTGCACGAGTGGACCATGATTTTAAAGAAAGTATGTGATCTTGCCAATTTTCTGAATATGAATATCCATTGTCAAATCCAATTTTGTATTGGTTAATGGTTTGACCTCTATGACATTTGCTTAGAACCATATGATTTATGGGGATTGGATTTATAGGGATACACTAAGCAATTCTAAATTGATGTAGCACTCTATTGGAATAGTATAGTTCTGCAATATCAAAACACTAAATGACACCATTATAAAATGTGACTCAAGCAAGGGGTAATGAGATCTCACGATATGACATAGATACCAGCATATCTAAAATTACACATAAGTATAAGTCATTTACGTCTTAACGTAAAATTATATTTATGTTCCTACTTACATCCTGTGCAGTTAAATTGTCCAACTGTTCTCAAAGTCGTATTATAGCCAAAGTTGTATCACCAGATTATTTCATTGGTTGCCATCTATATATCCTTGGCTTTGTTCATTGTAGTCTTTACTAGGAAGAGCATTCGAAAGCATAGGAAAATGATCATAAATCAAAGCCTATAGAAAAATTCATTAGTCTTTATTTTACTATCAGCTAGATTGATCAAACAAAATAGAAATACTTACTATCAACTATGTCGAGTAACCGACCATCTATTTGACATCTCATCTAGAAGCCAAACCTAACCGATGATATAAAATGGCTAATAATCCCATCCTCCAAGCTTGTTCATTCAAATGATTTATGTTCTCCATACATCTCAAATAGATCATCGGAATCTTCATGCCTGAATTATCATAGAATAAAGTACAACCCAATAAATAAAGCATATAGGCATGGGCAACGACTACCTAATAACCTTCATCTCCATCTTCTTCATTTTCTTATTTCTCGAATCTCTCCAATAAGAAGTCGAGCTTCTGAATTAGGATAATTTAGTTGTTTTCTCACTACAACCTCATCAACACCAAGATGATCAACTAAAGGATCAACCGAATTACGATCACACTCCCTCGTATAATTACAACTATCTACAATGGGAATTTTTTGAATTTGGGTCACATCATCCAATGTTATTGTCATTTCTCCAAAATGCACATGAAAAGAATTTATCTCAGAATGTCATCTCCCAATGAAAGCAGAAACCATTACATAGTCGATGTGCTTATATGAGTATTGTACCAAAGTATATAAACCTGGAATTTTTTTTTTGCACAACTTGAGTTGGCATATCATCAACACTCCATTCCTTCAACCAAGATAATCAACTAAAAGGTCAACCAAACTACGATCATCATTCCTCGCATAAATACAACTACTTTTGATAGGAATTTTCAGAAATTGCACCACATCATCCAATGTTATAGTCATTTCTTCAAAAGGAATATGAAAAAAAAAATCTTGTTATGTCATCTCTCGATGAAAGCAGAAATAGTCACATAGTCGACGTGCTTATATGAGTATTCTACCAAAGTATATAAACCTGAAATTTTAATTTCTTACATGATTTGAGTTGGCATATCATCAACACTACATACCTTTAACATCATCATATGGGAAATGCATTTGAGCGGGCCTCTCTCCTCGTGCTTATTCCAAATAGCATATGCAATATGCGACTTAAAATTTCTTAATACATAAGTATTCACCGGTATAGAATCAGTAGCTTTACTAGAAGAATGTCCACTTTAAGGAGGCAAATTTGTTTGAATTTCTGCTGCTTTATTATAAATCATCATCATTTGATTCATCTCCACTTTCATTAGACCCATCTCCAGATCCATCTTGATCAGACCCATCCCATAAACCATCTTGACCATACCCACCCCCAAACAATCTTGACCAAACCTATCTCCCGAACCATCGTGACTAGACCCATTTCTAGAAACATCATCACTTGACCCATCTGTTGAACTATCGTTGTAACACCCTACAATTTTAATGATTGAATATTCATATGATTAATTTAAATATTTAATCGGTAAGTAACGAAATGCCTCTTATACTTGATTTTTACAAACAAGAGAATTAGGACTCGAAACATCCTAGTTGTGTTCGCTTTTTCGACGCGAGTAAAATGAGTATAAACTTGACTATGTTTGGAATCGATGGATTTCAGAGATAGATAGTGATTTTGGAAAAGAGATGAATTTGGGCTAACTCCATTTATCTAGCTTATATGAGGCTAGCTCCTTTCATAACTTCATTCCTATTTCTCATTTCATGTTATCTACTCCTCCTCTTTCTCTAATGTCCCCTTAATCACCCCTTGATCACCTTCTAATCCCCAACCCTAAACCAATTAAATAAAATTCCTAAATTCAAATAAAAATCACCACAAATCATCTCTTCCTATTCTCTACAAAATCTGCCAAGGGATTAGCATGAATTGAAGATTAAGTGTGGATTATGAAAATTAAGAGAGCAAATATTGGGTTTTTTTGGTGATTAGAGCTTGGCTTGGGTTTAAGTAAGGTGAGTGGGATAATTCTCCTTATTAATTTATAAGTATTAATCTTCATATATTTATTTATTGATAATTATTGAATTATATGGAGTAATTTGGAGATTGTTTGAATTGATTTAGAATTATGTTTGTGTTATAAACATGATTGCATTAGCTCATTATTTGTTTAAGACCATAATAACTATTGTTGAAAATAGTTAGTAACCTAAGAATTTGACTATAGGTTATTTGGATGATTATAAGAGACATAGTGATGGATTGGAGACTAATTACATGTGATATATGAGTGCATGTCATTAGTTGGCTATAATTGAACTAATTTAAATGGTTTTGAAAATAGTTAGTATGCTAATTTAGTTAGTTTTGAACTCTACACTTATTATTAAAGTGATTAGATGGTTAATGAAGCTAAATTTGTATTTATAAACATTGGTTAAGTGGAAGAATGATTTTATAAGCAAAGAAATATTTTATAAAATACTATGATGTTTTATAAAATAACAAATGAAGTTTAATTAGTATTTAGAAAATGGTTATTTGATTTTATAAACGAAGCATAGATTTTATAAAATGGAAATAAGATTTAATAAAATAGTAATATGAAGTAAACTTAATTTCAAATTAGGAAATTAAGTATTTAAAAGCTCAAAATTAATATACAAGCTAATGATGCATTTTATAAAATAGAAGTAAGATTTTATAAAGTGGTATAAAACCATATTAGACTTTTATTGAAGAAGTTTTGTAAATAAAAGTAAGTTTTGATTGAAGTAATAATTGGATTACTTATCCGAATATACATATACGTATATGTGCATGAGCAAGTATACATATATGTGCATATGGAGCTAAGCGACAATTAAAACAAATAGAATGCGGTAACTTGAATTGTTGTATGTTTGATTGTTTTCATACTTTTGAAATTGTTTCAGTATATAGGACTATAATTGGATACAAGTTCGTGTAGGAAATTCACATAGTCATAGCGACCATTGTGTGCGTTAAGTTGCGTGAGAATATACCGGGCCGAGTACTCGCCCTAGTGAATTCCAAAATGTGACTTGAGTATTTGTTGTGTGATTGTTTGAGCTTGTGTGCATAGGCGTGCATGAATGAATGCATCGACATATGCATAAGCTATGCATAAGGCATGAAGGCCGGGTATGTCATTTTGGTGTGTTAGAGGAAGCTGGTTGCTATAATCATCCGTTGAACTCTACTTATGCAAGGAGTGGATTTTTGTGTCAAAACCGATTTTCGAATACTTATATAATTCACTGTAATACCCCTGATTTTTGATAACATTATCCAGGAGATTTAATTAGATAAATTAAATAGAATAATGTAAATGTAATAATGATAAGAGATTTGAAAATTTAAATTTAAGAGGACATGCTTAATAACTTAAATGGGCTACAAATGGTTATAAATGATAATTAATTAACACAAGGGCATTAGGGTAATTGCCACACTCTATTTTCATTACATTATACTCACGTTCCCTTATTCCATACACATTCATTATCTAAAAAACGTAAGAAATAAAGATAGTCAGCCATTGCTAAAGAGGGAAAGAAGAGAAAATTTCAATCTAAAGCTAAGGATTCAACCTAGGGGAAATTAATCTCAATCCAATTTCCTTATCCTAATCAAGGTGAATAATAATCTAGATCATCTTTATTTTGTTTCTATGATTATTTGTTTTCGGGTTTAAGATTAAATCCATTTTTATGATGATTTGGATGATGATATGCCTAGATCATAATATGTTTGATTCAAACAACATTGTTTAAATATGGTTTTATATGGTTTTAAGGGTAAAGTGATTATAATTGATTTCGAATGCCATGAGAAAATTTTATGTTATGTAAAACTTGATTTTGGAGTTGGGTTTCAATTTTTATATTTTTCCAAGCAATTGAAAATCAAATATGATTTTTCAAAGGAAAATATGGTTAATTGGGTTTAGAAATTAATTTCGGTTATTTCATGAAGAATTTGGGTCTGAAATTTTTATATATTAGATAACATAATCAAAGTGAATTTTTGTGACTTTTGGGGATTTTTCCTAAGTGATTTACTATGAGAATTAAATTATTTTGAAATGAGGACCTAAATGATTTAATTGTTTTGCTTAATGGAAGGGCTTATTTGTTAAATTAATCTTGATTTAGATCTGAAATTATGCGGCAGTTTTATTTGGAAAATAATTCGAAAAGTTTAAGGTAACCAATTAAATGTTTACAAGTAGGCAAGTTAGTTACAAAGTTATTGCTTTTATTAGCATTAATCGGCTTTTATCGAGAAAAGTGGGTTCTGCCTCTTTTAGAAGCACCTTTCGACCCATAGCTTCCACCTCCAATCAAGTCGAAACCTACCAGCTAAGCATACACAAGGTATCACAAGTATGGTACGTAGTGGATTAGAGAAAGGCAGAAGGCATGGTGTCGAAACCATTGCTTTAGATAGTGGTCGAAATCTTTGTTTTTCCTTCAAAAGATAAGCGCCTGCCTTGTTTTAATAAAAGTTTTCGAAGGAGTCGAAACACATGCTTTCGAAAGGGTTTTTTTTATTTCAAATGGATTTCGAAGGGGTTGCCCCTTTATTGTTTAAAGTATAGCTTTCAAATGAGTTACTTAGTTTCGAAACCAATGATTTCAAAAGGGGGTAGTTTCGACCTAGTTGAAACCCTTCTACCGACCTTATACCTTTCGAAGGAATTGAAGATATCAATGCGGTAACGACCCGGATTTTTCGTCATTCGATTTTGAATATTTAAATGGTTTAAATATTGGATTTGGAATTATAATTTAGTTAGTAAAATTTTAAAACTGAAATTCCAAGTGAATTCGTCAATTTTTGAAATCATCAATTTAATCGACGCGTTAAAATAGCGATCCAGGGCACAGTCTTGGAATTTGACGAAACCGGTTCCATTGGATCTGTAATAATGTATTATGATCAGATTTCAAATTTCGTATCATTTGGATTTACCGTTTGGTCGTGCGATTTGAAAACGTGTAGAAATAATTTAATTGAATTTAATTTAAATAGTCGATTTAAAAAGCTATCTTCCACATACGATAGAATTGGACCTCGAGACTTGTTCCATTAGGTTCAGAATAGCGCTATAACATTAGGAATGCCAGGTGGCACACCTCGATCGGGGTTCGGAGTTGAATACCTGGATATTTCAAATTTTAAACAATATATTATCTTCGATTTAACTGGTTCATTCTTGCCAGTTGTCAGCCGACCTGCTCTATACTGCCCATGCCTCCCTCTATGATGCTTCCATATATACTCTCCCCCTCCATCTCATTTCAAACATCTCCAGGAAATGAACATCAGAAAGAAGAAAAAAAAAGAGCGAAATCTCGTTCGAAAAAAAGAGACTTCAATAAACTATTCTTCTCTCCTTTGATCCCAAATCCAAATCTTATCGGATTAAAAAAAATGCTCAAATGCATTGCCTACTCAAGGAGTTATCCACCAACCGCTCCTCAACCGGCATGAGTACTCAATGATGCTGCTGCCATTACCCCTAACACCCGTCAAGCCCTCAAATCCCTAACCACCCAAATAAAGGACATGGCAGTGAGGCTTATCGAGCAGTTACGCGACTCCGGTCTCGATGAGTGAGGCAATCGAGCAAAAAGCCATGCGATCGATCGATGACACGATGTGATAGGAGGATGGGTTGCGACCTGGCTGAGATGATTCGCGATGATGGTAGGAGGGAAAATTTGATAGGCGACAGTCGATTGGGGTTTGTGGCGTTCGCTCATGGAAGTCGACCAGGGATGGGCGAGCCTACGACGACGATCCAATGGCAGTTGGAGCTCTAACGCAGTGGCGAGGGATGTTGAAGGTCGACGACTGAAGCGTGATGTGCTCTATTTTGGGAAAGATGATTAACGGGCTGGGCTTGATTAAGAAAGGATTAGGTATTAATTTTGAGATTAATGGTTAATTATATTATTTATTTTGGAAATCTTGTTAAATCAACTACTCTGTCATGCGAGATCGGAAAATTACGAAACAAGCGACACCAGAATCGTATCGAAGAATATCACGCTATAAAATTGGTTTGGATTTTTTTCGAAGATATGTGGAATTTTTTAATTAAATTGAATGATGTTCAATTTGATTTAAAATTGGAATGGATTGCAATTAAAAATCAAGGTGAGAAATTCTCACTCATTTGGATTGCCGAATTTAATTTTAAATAGTTAAAATTAATTCTGGATGCTTGGTTGGATTTGTAAATTTATTATCTGTTGATTGATATATTATATATAATGTATATAAAGTAGTATATATTAGTAGTTGGATATATTGCCCGCCTATTGGAGCGGATGGGACCCTATGCGCCCCGCATAATAGCGGATGACCCTATATACCGCGATATCTCCCTCGAAGTGGAATTGGTATTTTTATGTTGTAGTAACATCTGTGGATGCAGGGAAACATGTTGGAGGGATCCAACTGGATTCCTCAAAAGTTTATATTGATTGTTTTTCATATATAATAATATATGATGTGTGAGAATAATATGTTATAGATTATTGTTGTGGTGTGGATTGTTGGATGCTATAGTAGCACTAGCCTAACTTTTGGTATTTTAAATACCATAAATACTATTTTTGGAATATTGAAGGATTCAAAAGGAGATTTTGGATATAAAAATATTTATATCGAAATTGGATTTAAAAAAAAAGAAACTGATTTGGAAAAAAATAATGATTGATTTGGGGTTGTTCTTAACTATTCGTAAAATGTTTAAAGTAGAAAAGTAAAATTATTTATATGAAGAATTTTTAATAATGGATTTTCAATTGATATCTCTGAAATATGGCAAAGAAGTTGAAATTGGAATTTTAAACGAGTTCAAGAAATAATTGGAGTTTATTGAGTAATAGATTTGTAAATGGGATTTTAATAGAAATCAATTTATAAATGGAGTGATTATTGTGGATCTGTTATAGATTTGGAAATGAGTTTATAAAATTTATAAACGATGTTTATAAATAAGGGAAAAGATATTAGTTGATAAATTGGAATAAAAATTCATAGTGTGAATTTATATCGAGATATGAAAATAGTTTTTGGGAAAAATAGTAGAGTCTATTTTCGGAAAGTGAAATGGCTAGGGAATTGGAAAGGAAATCAATGTGTTGTGAATCGAGAGGGGTTTATAAATTGAAAATTTGTTAATGAGACTTTGAAAATAATTTTTTATTATTTAAGAAGTTAAGCTTGTTTTTAAAAGAAAGATGTTATTTATTAAACTATGTAATTTAAAACTAGTTAGTATTGCAATAATTCAGAAAAATGGATAATTCAAATATTTAATATTTATTGAAATGAATTTACATGTTTATAATAAGCTTTGTAACTCGATTGGTTTTATTTTAAAAATAAATTGGAAATGAATTATCGATGTTTATTTAAAATGTTTAAATATTTTAAATAATTACTTAAATATGATTTTAAAAATAAATTATTATTCTTTAGAAATACTTATCTTATATATATATAGGGTTTTGCAGTGATTGAAATTTATTTATAAATTTTCTCGAGATTTGTAAACGGAATTTATAAAATGGATGTGATTTTGATAGAGGAATTTTAAAAGGATTTGGAGATATGGAATTTCAAAAATGTTGAATATGAGGACTTCGAAATTGAAATCTGAATTCATAAAAGAAGTTTTAAATTGTGGTTGGGTTTATAAAAGAGTATAAATCGGTTTTGAAAATTATAAGAAGAAATATATTAATAATTCCGGAGATTAGGAGATAAGTTATGAAATATTCTCCTAAGAATTGAAAAGTGGGTTTTGGAAAATATTTTAAGTGAAATGATTTATATATAAATATTTTTTTCTAAGTGTTGTAAATTGAATTCATAAATATTTCTAAGTGTTGAAATGGTTAAAAAATATCCTGTTATGGATAAGTATTTGGGATTGTTTTCAAGTGCTGGAATACCAGAAGAGATTTGAATATATATCTTATAAAGATATTTGAAAATGAATGTTTGAGAAATTTATAATATGGGCCTAGTGACTGCTTATGGATGTTATTTGATAGTTAAATAACCGACTATCAAATATTGGCCAAATTCGTTGATCGTTTCGGAGATATCGGGATCGGATTTAATTATCCGAAAACCACTTCGATATGGTTTGAACGTTACGAATGGATATTGTGAAGATGGCGAAGACAGTGATTCGGTTCGTCCAGACCCAAGACAACTTGTATGGACGAATGCGATCAGAACATCGTCATTGGAGGACGATGAGCATTCTAAGTGAAATTGTTCTTGAAAGGTAATCGCAGCCTCAAGCCTCATCAACCGGAATGACTGAAAATCAGGGGAGATGCAGCAAAGCTAAGTGGGTCACACCCAATTAGGGTATGTTATCACCTTTCTTGATGCCCTCGGATATATTAAAATTATGTATATGGTTGTGCATAGAAAAGTGAGCGCTCGATTTTAAGGGTGGGAACGCCCGGGGTGATAACATATTCGGTTCTATCCAGGTTAGGGATAGGGGTGGTCTTGTGTTGTAGGGGATCCCAGCGAGGACCTCGGTATATTTTTCTAGATGTGTACCGTGATAGGTGGTACCCCAGTGCCTAGTCATTCTATGTAATCCATTCTCCAATAAGTGCCGTACGGTTTTGATTGTGCCCAACTATGCTGAAACGTGAGATGCAAGCATTTTAGCTATTTTCTATTTACTTTCTATAGACACTATTATAATATCAGATGATTTTGATAAAAATTGTTTGGTTATCGTAAGGTAAAAACCCATCGTGTTTATGTGTGACGTGGTCTTACGAAATACCTTTGTTTTCAATGGATTTTGATAAAAGTTAATGATTCAAATTAAGTGAGTTTTCTCACGCTGGTTTTCCAGACTGACTCGGGTGTTATTTTATTATAATGCTTGGGTTAGACCGGGTATTACAGATTCAGGATAAGATGCTATGGAGCTCAGAAGACGAGCTGGATTACAAGATGTATTTCCATACTTGATTTGTATTTCCGCTGTGTGAGGACAAGTTATTAAACTGTACAGATTGATTGTTGTCTATTGTACTTTGATAATGGTATGTATATTAACAGTACAGTTCTTATATTTATAATATGTTATTATATATTATATTTTGTTCCGCTGCGATTGTGAGATTCTGTGTTGTTGTTTTTTTCTGTTTCTTTTTCTACCTTTTCTTCTTTACCCCTAATGAACTGGTATTTCCGGCACTCGATTGCTCGACATTCTGTACAGTGGACGTATTGATGTCGATTTCTGAGGATCGAAAATCCCATGTTCGTTACAGTGGTATCAGAGCTGAAGGTTAAGCGAGAACCTTGGCTCTGGTTGGGATTACTCATTAGGGATAGGGTCAATAGTACCCTAAAATGAGTTTGAGTGTATTAATAGATATGAGCACGTAATTGTTAGTGAATATAAAATGTTTTATATTGTGTTGGTTGATTAATTGAGTGGCTTATGAACTCTGGTCGGCATAGTCTGTACAACTGTATCGATATGGGTTTCTAAATACTTGAATAGAGTAATTCGACACAGTATTGTTTTAGATTGGGATAAATGAAATAATTTTGCCCAAATTATATTTTGATATAAAAGAAATATTTTTCTGGGATTATTATAGTATATTGATGTGTTTGGATGTTATTATTATAATCAAAATAAGATTTTAAAATTTGAAATAGCTTATAAAAACCAAATTAGATCGTATAAGAATGAATTATACAAGTGGATTAAAAACTAAAAATGGATTCAAATCAGAATTTGGAAAATTAAATCCTGGTGATATTTGGAAATATTTTCCGAAGTGGTGTGAAAATAAAAAAATGGTGTTATTTTGAAATTATGTTTGGAATAAAAATGGTTTTAACTAGATTTTGGAAGTGATATAGCACTGAACTCACTTCAGTCGCTGGAAAATAATCCTAGTAATGACTGCAGCATCATCAGTATTCATTTTCGAGTTTCTAGGTGACGGATTGCTACCATAGTAATTTGATATGGAGATTTATGTTTGGTAAACATGTGTTGTTTGAAAATTCCAAGGAAATTGTTTTGGATAAAAATCAAGTTGAATTTTGAAAGTTGAAGGAAATGGTTTGTTAAAACAGAGTTATATATTATATATATTATTTCAAATGATTTGAAATAAGAACCGGGTATTTGAATTCTGAATTTTTTTAATTAAATGAGAAGTGAAATAAGAAGAGAATAAGTTTTTGAAATAAAATTTTGAAAAAGTGAACTTCAAGATGAAATTAAAATTTAACTCATGTAAGTTAAATAAATTGGATTTGTAAAAGAAAATATGTAGGAATTGGAATTTAACTTAAGCAAAGTAAAGTAAATCAATAAATGAAGCGATTATAATAAATGGAATGAAATTAATAGAATGTAATGAGGTTAACTAAATATTAAAGTATATGAATATGAATAAGTGAATGGAACAAATAAATATAAGTAAAGAAGTGTGGAAAAATTTGAAATTAGACTTGAATTCTTACTTGATTAAATTGAATGAATTAAAAATAAATTTGTTGGAGTGAAATTTGTTTAAGTATGAATAACTCGAATATGGTTTTGAAATGTTGGTTAAAAGGGAATTGAAATTTAAATAAAAAAGTGAATTGGATTTGAATCATATTGAATTGAATTAAATATGTAAATGTGAATTATAAATTGACTATATAACTATAAGTTATAATATTGGATTGGATTAGAAATAATATTGAATTGAAGTAAATATAAATTTTGAGTTGTGAAATATTATATAACCATAAGGTATAAATTTTGAATGAAAAAAAATTAAGTGAAAATTTGGAATTGTGAATAAATAAATTTGAATAGCTTATAAAATTTGAAACTAATGGAATAAAAATATACTTAGGCTATTAATAGATGTATAATATCGAGTTAAAAATAAAATGTGAATATACTCGAGTATAGAGTTGATAAAAATAAGAAAAATAAGTGGTAAAATTTATAAATTGGGGGAAAATGGAATGGTAAAAGCCCAAATTAAAGATGGTTTGATATTTTGGTGAAGAAATAAAATCCCAATTTGAATTATAAATTAAACTTGAACTCAAGTAAGTTAAATGGAGTGATTTTTGAATATAAAAATGGAACTTAACTTGGTTGAATAAAATTGGATTATGGATTAAAAGTGGATTTTGGAAATGGAACTTGAGTTATAAATAAAATTCGACTTAAATTGTAAGCGAATTAAATATAATTGAAAATATGGTCGAATAAAATAGAAATGGATGGGAATAGTAATGACTTGAGTTATAAATAAATTCAATTTAAGAGTAAATAAATTGAATATGGTCGTGGATGTTGTTTAAATAAATTCGAGAATGAATTTGAGTATGGAATTGAAATTTGAAGTGGATTGGGTGAATGAACTAATTAAATTAATTGGTAAATGGAATGGAATTTGATTAATAAAAATCAAATCAAAAATTTGAATCGGAATTTGATGGCAAGGGAAATAAAACTTAAGTTATATAGTTGGATTAATTGGAAAAAAGCGGGTTAACTTAAGTTAATAATTTTGGATGGAAGCTTGGCTGAAATAAAATTGTGAAGTGGTTATTTAATAAATTAGCATGGAATGATTCCGAGGTTAATAAAATGGATTTGAATAAAATGAATGTGGATATGAATGGAATGTAAATGAATTTATTGAGAATCAATTTGAAATGGAATATAATTGAACATAAATTGATTTGGAATCAATTTAAAATAGCTATAAACTGAAATGGGTATTTTATAAAATGGATATCGCCAAATTTGCATGGAAAAATTGTCGTTTGATGTAAACGAAAGTAAATAAACTTCTGTAAATTAATAGGAAGTGAGTAAGTTGATTTTTAAATCAATTTGGAATGGATATGAGTTTGTTTGGTAAATATGAATTGAATGCAAGTAAATTGAGTTGCAAATCATTCGAATTGAATATGAATCGATTGAAAGCAATTAAGTCAATGTCGGAACCTTATAATTGCTTATAATATATGTTTAGCATGATTGGGTTACGAAGCTAAGTGTTTTAACTATTGAAATGAATGGAATGTTATTGAATTCTCATTTTTAGGACTTACATATTTAAATTGAGTAAGTACAGGTATAGGGAGCTGTTTTGCTTGATATTGGACGCGCAAACTGCATATAAAATAAGCTCGCTCGCTTAAAAACGCTAATATAAGGTACATTTTTGGATTAAATACAACAAAAATATGAAATATTGATATATATTTTGTTTTTCGACCATGTGGGTCGATGTATACATTTTTATCTCTCTAGCCATATTGCAAAGGGCTCTCCATACAAGGGAGACTCTGCCAAAAATTTTCTAAAATTTAGGGTGTTAGAAAAAAATTTGAAAATTTTTGTTAACTTAAAAGGGTTGATTTTTGAATTGAAATTGAAAAAAAGGGTTTTATCAGAAGTGGAAACTGAATGTTTCGATGAAACAAAGGGTTTAGAAAAGTGAATATCGAGTTTTAACTAAGTGGATTTTCTTAAGTTAATTGGAGCGTTTTCCTACCTTAGCAATTTCGGTGACGAAATTCTTTTAAGGGGGGGGGGGGGGGGAATGTAACGACCCGGATTTTTCGTCATTCGATTTTGAATATTTAAATGGTTTAAATATTGAATTTGGAATTATAATTTAGTTAGTAAAATTTTAAAACTAAAATTCCAGGTGAATTCGTCAATTTTTGAAATCATCAATTTAATCAACGTGTTAAAATAGCGATCCGGGACACAGTCTCTGAATTTGACGAAACTAGTTCCATTGGATCCATAATAATGTATTATTATCGAATTTCAAATTTCGTAGCATTTGTTTTTACCGTTTGGTCGTGCGATCTGAAAACGCCTAGAAATAATTTAATTGAATTTAATTTAAATAGTCGATTTAAAAAGCTATCTTCCACATACGGTAGAATTGGACCTCGAGACTTGTTCCATTGGGTTAAGAATAGCGGTATAACATTAGAAACGCTAGGTGGCACATCTCGATCGGGGTTTGGAGTTGAATACTTGGATATTTCGAATTTTAAACAATATAGTATCTTTGATTTAACAGGTTCATTCTTGTCAGTTGTCAGCAGACCTACCCTATATTGCCCACGCCTCCCTCTATGATGCTTCCGTATATACTCTCCCCCTTCATCTCATTTCAAACATCTCCAGGAAACGAACATCAGAAAGAAGAAGAAAAAAGGAACGAAATCTCGTTCGAAAAAAAGAGACTCCAATAAACTATTTTTCTCTCCTTTGATCCCAAATCCAAATCTTATCGGATTAAAAAAAAGCTCCAATGCATTGCCTGCTCAAGGAGTTATCCACCAACCGCTCCTCAACCGACATGTGTACTCCCGACAACGACGATGCTTCCGCCGTTAACCCTAACACCCGTCAAGCCCTCAATCCCTAATCTCCCAAATAAAGGACATGGCAGTGAGGCTTATCGAGTAGTGACGCGACTCCGGTCTCGACGAGTGAGGTGATCGAGGAAGAAGCTGTGCGATCGATCGATGACGCGATTGATGCGAGGATGGGTCGCGACCTGGCTGAGATGATTTACGATGATGGTAGGAGGGAAAATTCGATAAGCGATCGTCGATTGGGGTTTGTGGCGTTCACTAATGGAAGTTGACCAGGGCTGGGCGAGCCTACGACGACGATCCAGTGGTGGTTGGAGCTCTAATGCAGCGGCGAGGGATGTTGAAGGTCGACGACTGAAGCATGATGTGCACGATTTTTGGAAAGGTGATTAATGGCCCGGGCTTGATTAAGAAAGGATTAGGTATTAATTTACGAGATTAATGGTTAATTATATTATTTAGTTTGGAAATCTTGTTAAATCAACTACTCTGTCATGCGAGGTCGGAAAACTACGAAACAAGCAGCACTGGAATCGTATCGAAGAATATCATGCTATAAAATTGGTTTGGATTTTTTTTCGAAGATAGCTGGAATTTTAAATTAAATTGAACGCTGTTCAATTTGATTTAAAATTGGAATGGATTGCAATTAAAAATCAAGATGAGAAATTCTCACTCATTTGGATTGCCGAATTTAATTTTAAATAGTTAACATTAATTCTGGATGCTTGATTGTATTTGTAAATTTATTATCTATTAAATGATATATTATATATAATGTATATAGAGTAGTTTATATTAGTAGTTAGATATATTGCTCGCCTATTGGAGCGGATGAGACCCTATTCGCCTTGCATAATAGCGGATGACACTATATACCGCGATATCCCCCTCGAAGTGAGATTGGTATTTTTATGTTGTAGTAACATCTATGGATGTAGGGAAACAGGTTGGAGGGATCCAACTGGATTCCTCAAAATTTTGTATTGATTGTTTTTCATATATAATAATATATGGTGTGTTGGAATAATCTGTTAGAGATTATTGTTGTGATGTGGATTGTTGGATGTTATAGTAGTACTAGCCTAACTTTTGGTATTTTAAATACCATAAATACTATTTTTGGAATTTAAAGGATTTAAAAGGAGATTTTGGATATAAAAATATTTATATCAAAATTGTATTTTTTTTAAAAAGAAATTGATTTGGAAAAAAAATTGATTTGGAGTTGTACTTAACTATTCGTAAAATGTTTAAAGTAGAAAAGTAAAATAATTTATATGAATAATTTTTAATAATGGATTTTCAAATGATATCTCTGAAATATGGCAAAGAAGTTGAAATTGGAATTTTAAACGAGTTCAAGAAATAATTGGAGTTTATTGAGTAATAGATTTGTAAATGGGATTTTAATAGAAATCCATTTATAAATGGAGTGATTAATGTGGATCTGTTATAGATTTAGGAATGAGTTTATAAAATTTATAAACGATGTTTATAAATAAGGGAAAAGATATTAGTTGATAAATTGGAATAAAAATTCATAGTGTGAATTTATATCGAGATATGAAAATAGTTTTTCCCAAAAATAGTAGAGTCTATTTTTGGAAAGTGAAATGGCTAGGGAATTGGAAAGGAAATCGATATGTTGTGAATCGAGAGGGGTTTATAAATTGAAAATTTATTATTGAGTCTTTAATTTTTTTTAATTTAAGAAGTTAAGCTTGTTTTTAAAGGAAAGATTTTATTTATTAAACTATGTAATTTAAAACTAGTTAGTATTGAAATATTTCGGAAAAATGGATTATTCAAATATTTAATATTTATTGAAATGAATTCACATGTTTATAATAAGCTTTGTAACACGATTGGTTTTATTTTAAAAATAAATTGGAAATGAATTATTGATGTTTATTCAAAATATTTAAATATTTTAAATAATTACTTAAATATGTTTTTAAAAATAAATTATTATTGTTTAGAAATACTTATCTTATATATATATATAGGGTTTTGTAGTGATTGAAATTTATTTATAAATTCTCTCGAGATTCGTAAACGGGGTTTATAAAATGGATGTGATTTTGATAGAGGAATTTTAAAAGGATTTCGAGAAATGGAATTTCAAAAATGTTGAATATGGGGACTTCGAAAATGAAATCTGAATTCATAAAAGAAGTTTCAAATTGTTGGTTAGGTTTATAAAAGAGTATAAATCGGTTTTGAAAATTGTAAGAAGAAATATATTAATAGTTCCGGAGATTAGGAAACAAGTTATGAAATATTCTCCTAAGAATTAAAAAGAGGGTTTTGGAAAATATTTTAAGTGTGAAATGATTTATATAGAAATATTTTTTTCTAAGTGTTGTAAATTGAAGTCGAAATATTTCTAAGTGTTGAATGGTTAAAAAATATCTTGTTATGGATAAGTATTTGGGATTGTTTTCAAATGTTGGAATACCGGAAGAGATTTGAATATATATCTTATAAAGATATTTCAAAATGAATGTTTGAGATTATAATATTGGCCTAGTGACTGCTTATGGATGTTATTTGATAGTTAAATAACCGACTATCAAATATTGGCCAAATTCGTTGATCGTTTCGAAGAGACCGGGATTAGATTTAATTATCCGAAAACCACTTCGATCCGATTTGAATGTTACGAATGGATATCGTGAAGATAGTGAAGACGGTGATTCGGTTTGTCCAGACCTAGGACAACTTATATGGACGAATGCTATCAGAACATCGTCATTGGAGGACGATGAGCATTCTAAGTGAAATTGTTCTCGAAAGGTAATCGTAGCCTCATCAACCAGAATGACTGAAAATCAGGGAAGATGCAGCAAGGCTAAGTGGGTCGTACCCAATTAGGGTATGTTATCACCTTTTTAGATGCCCTCGGATATATTAAAATTATGGATATGGTTGTGCATGGAAAAGCGAGCGCTCGATTTTAACGGTGGGAACACCTGTGACGCCCCACCTCAATACCCACGCTAGCCAAGGACACTACGATGTAGTGCTGTCAACTAGCACGGAGAATAAGGCTGTTGAGGAGCGACCATCCATGTGAAGGCAAGCGGTCTCGAGATGCCAAACGACCTAAGGGAAGATTGCCACGCGACCTAGCAGAAGAACAGGTCGAACGACCTAGGGGAAAACATGTCAAACGACCTAAGTGCTAACTCGCGAACGACTTACGACTTAAGAGGGTTTTGCGACCTAAGTGGGATGCGCGACCTAAGAAGGTACGCGACTTAACAGTTTAAGGGTCTACGACCTAACGAGTTAAAAAGGTCCAACGACCTAAGAAAATTAGGGTCATACGACCTAAAGAGGTTCGCGACATAAGGTTGTTCGCGACCTAAAAGTGCACGACCTAAGGTCTTACGACCTAAGGAAAAGAAAAGTCTTACGACCTAAGGAGTTAACTCGCGAACGACCTAAGAAGGCGGTGACTCTTCAATGCAGCGACCTAATGCCTTAACTCGCGTACGACCTAGCGACTTAAGTTCGATACGACCTAGGATTTAAGAGCTAACGACCTAGGACTTAAGCTCAAATACGAGCTACGAGCTAAGGTGTGTACGACCTAACAGTTAAAAGGTCCTACGACCTAACTGGGGAACAAGGCCATGCGACCTAAAGTGCCACGCGACCTACGACTTAAGGCCTGGAACGACCTAGTGGAGTTAGGTCGGGGACGACCCAAAACACTAACTCATGGACGACCTATGACTTAACTCGTGAACGACTTAGCGCAGGCGAACAGAAATACGAAGGCAGTGACTTTTCAACACGCGCGACCTAAAGCCCTAACTCGCGTACGACCTAGCGAAGGCCAGAACGACCTAGTGCCAGAAAAATCACCAAAACACTGAAAATTGAAGTTTTTCGTCAATCCAATCCAAACCAAATGCAAATGTTGATGCTAGAGTGATAGGGAATCATTCCCAACAGTCCAATGACAATCATAGGCAAGATGTGAGATCAAAAATCTCACCTTTTCACGGAATTTGATGAAGATGGAGATTTGAGAGCAAAGCAAGAACACCAACAAGCTTGAATCAATGTTCTTCACGTGAATTTGATGTTGAATCTCGGATTTGCAATAGAATTTGTGTTTGGAGTTTTAATTTCCACTTCCCACCACCATTTTTGACAAAGCTTAAGGTGTTTTGATAGAGTGAGGGAGAGGGTTGGGCTGAACTAAAGGGGTGCAGTCCAAACCAAAGTCAAAGGCGGGAAAAAGTGTCGAAAATTTCACTATCTCCAAACATACCGAAGTTTACACTCAAAAAGATCGCAAACGTCATTTTGAACTCAATGGGGGTGGTCTCGAGTCCTAATTTGACCGTATGCAAAAAGTAGCTTTTCGGACTAGCACCCGACTAACGATAAAATATTTAAATATAAAATCGATAGATATGCGGGTTGTTACAACACCTGGGGTGATAACATATTCGGTTCTATCTAGGTTAGGGATAGGGCCGGTCTTGTGTTGTATGGGATCCTGGCGAGGTCCTCGGTACATTTTTCTAGATGTGTACCATGATAGGTGGTACCCCAGTGCCTAGTCATTGTATGGAATCCATTCTCCAATAAGAGCCATATAGGTTTGATTGTGCCCAACTATGCTGAAACGTGAGATGCAAGCATTTCAGCTATTTTCTATTTACTTTCTATAGACACTATTATAATATCAGATGATTTTGATAAAAATTGTTTGGTCATCGTAAGGTAAAAATCCGTCGTGTTGATGTGTAACGTGGTCTTACAAAATACCTTTGTTTTCAAAGGATTTTGATAAAAGTTAATAATTCAAATTGAGTGTGTTTTCTCACACTGGTTTTCCAGACTGATTCGGGTGTTATTTTATTATAATGCTCGGGTCAGACTAAGTATTACAAATTCATGATAGGATGCTATGGAGCTCATGAGACGAGCTGGATGACAAGGCATATTTCCGTATTTCATTTGTATTTCTGCTGTGTGAGGACATGTTATTAAACTTTCCAGATTGATTGTTGTCTAGTGTACTCTGATAATGGTATGTATATTAATAGTAGAGTTCTTGTATTTAAAATATGCTATTATATATTATATTTTGTTCCGCTGCGATTGTGAGATTCTGTGTTGTTTTTTTTCTGTTTCTTCTTCTACCTTTTCTTCTTCACCCCTAATGAACTGGTATTTCCGGAACTCGATTGCTCAGCATTCTGTTAAGTGGACGTACTGATGTCGATTTTCGAGGATCGAAAATCCCGTGTTCGTTACAAATGCTTTCGAAGGGTAGCCTTTGTTTTGCAAATATGAGCCAATTCCTTAAGCTTTCGAAAGGAGTTAACGGTTTCGAAGGCAATGGCTACTATAGGGGCTCTGAAGCTAACCTTCAAGTGTTTTACCTAAATGATTTGTGCTTTCGAAAGGATGGTTCCGACGCCATCAAACTTTCCTCAAACAATTTTATATTAAGATTAAAGGTTTCAAAAGAGATACTTTAGTATGTATTCACTTTGACCTAAAAGGTTTTTTAAAGCAAAACCTAATGGTTTTGAAAGAGGCACTTTCATTGGTTTCGAAGCTATGTTTCTAAGTATAGCTTTAGTACTTTCGAAAGGTACCTTTAGGTTTTGAATGATATGATTAATGAGCTTTGAAAGGCATATATCTAGTGTTTTGAAAAGAAGTTTTCAATGATTTCGAAGGAGGATATCCAGGGGTTTCGAAAGTAATGTTCTGAGGTTTTAAAAGCCTTAGTTTTCAAAACAAATAACCCAGTCTCATTTTAAAGGAAAAACCATGGCATAAATAAAGAATTTTGAAATGGAGTTTTTGAAGAAGTTTTCCTTGATTGATGGATTAAAGAGATTAACCAAGTTTTATATAAAATGATTTCGAGGATATCGAACCACAGGTGTTGGTATTATTATGTTTGCTTCTTCATATATGTATATGTATATATTCATGGACCCATAACTATATTTTAGGAAGAAAGGGCAGAATAACCAGTTAGGTTGACCCAGTAGTGAATATAATTTGAATCAACTCCTAAATGAGTAGAATTGCATCCAGGTGGTCAGGTAGACCAGAATGTAGGATGCCTAAATAGTGAAGTTGTCAGATAGACAGGTTCATAGTAAATCCATGAAAACTATGTTTAGGAAAAAGTTATTGGCAGGTGCCAATAGGTTCATAGTAAACCCATAAAAACTATGATTAGAAAGAAATATTGGCAGAGGCCAATAGGTTTGTAGTGAACCCATGAAATCTATATCCGGATTAAGTTATTGACAGATGTCAATATGTTCACTGTCAAACCATGAAAACAAGAATAAGAGGGAAGTTATTGGAGTTACCACTAGGTTCAGAAAGAACCCATGAAACAGTGAAGTTATTGGCAGGGGCCAATAGGTTCATAGTGATCCCATGAAAATTATGAAATTGGACAAGGGGTCCACAAGCGTTAAACAGGTTAATAGTCAGCCCATGAAAACTATTAGGTTAATAGTAATCCTAGAAACTATAAATGAGAAAGTTAGTCTAAAATGAATGGGGATGGAAAATCCAGAATTGATTTACTTGTTTGCATGTCATCATACTATTTTGAAATATTACATTCTAACCATTGTGGATGCAGGAGCATAATATATGGTTTTATAAAGTTTCAGGATACTAGTATGGGAAAAACGCATTCTGCTAAGAGGCGTGGTCTCACTAGCTAAATGGTTTGAGATGATATATTATTATTCATACCAGGCTTTATGTCTGACTCGAAGTTTATGTTTTCCTCTTAAACTTCCAGGTGCTCAATTGATTGTGAGTAGTTTGAGAGTTGAGGTTTTCAGGTACCTCTTTAGACGAATAAGTTTTTGAGACGTGCAGGAGGAATGATAACTAATTACAGTTCTTTCCTATTTTGAGTTCACTGTGTTTTGTTGTAAAGGCAAAGTTGTTAATTGCATAATTATATACTCTGATCATCCAAAGGGGTATCTTTATATGTCGCTCTGGGCATATGTTGTAACAATTATATTTTCTTTAAACGTGGTTCTCGTATTGAGATTATGTAATGAGTTTGAAATGTTTTGAAATGGAATGAGAATATTGTTTGTTGATTTTAAAATTTTCCATATTCATATGTTCCGTTATATTAATGTATCTAACATTACCGTATTTTATTCGTCAAGGATTAATAACTATGGATGACTGCAGCATCTGTAGCCGTTAGTTTTGGGCCTCCAAGTGGGTGATGTTACAAGTTGGTATCAGAGCATAGGTTTATGAAACTTAAAAGAAATTTAAACCTAAAAGATTTTCAAACATAATCGAATGAATCGGAAAATAAGATCGGGGTTTGGGTTAACACTATAGTAACGTTCTTGTATTTGGTATATGGATATATATATATAAGTATGTATTCTCCTCTCTCTTAGACCATTCTTCTGTATCTTACTAAGGCTCGTATGTAGATTTACGAGAAAGAAGATATGGAGGCATGAAACGGAAGAGGAAATCTCGATGGTGGAAGCACCACAATCAATGGAAATGTGCGACCTACTAAAATGCTGATGCCGATGTGGGTGCTAGAAATCCACCAGTAGATATGGGGGCGATGTATCAGTTATTCGTCAATATGATGCAAGCAGGAGCTGCGGCTGGAGTTGCTGGGAATGTTGGAGGAGTTAATCCAATTGGGAATAATTATGCTAAGCTGAGCAGAGGTTATACCAGTCTTGGTGGAAACCATTTATGGGAACGGAGGATGCTATAGAAGTTGAGAATTTGTTATTGCATTGCGAGAGAATTTTTACTGATTTGGGTTTGGATGATGAGCAGAAGAGGAGGCTGGCCTCTAGGCAGTTGCAAGGGTCAGCATTTCATTGGTGGAATAGTGTTACTATCGGAGTTCCGGAGGAGGAATTGACTTGGGTTGATTTTAGAAGGAGATTTGAGCAAAGGTTTATGTCTGAGGTTGCTAAATCAGCCTTGCTGAGGAAGTTTTTGGATCTTGAGCAGGAAGAGGTGTCGGTTGTTGAGTATGCCACTAAGTTTAATGAGTTATCCCGTTACAGATATAACACCATAGACACCGTCATAAGAAGGAATGAGAGGTTCATTAGGGGACTAAGGCCCGAGATTGCTAGAGACCCTGCCATATCTCCGTGATCCTAGTAATGTAGTGGTGGAGATGGCAATTCGCCAGGACAAGTTGCTTGCTATTTGTGCTAGAGAGAAGCCAGTTGAAACCCATAGTTCTCGGGGAAAGAAAAGAAAGTTCTTTAAGAAGAAGGAAGCCCAGTAAGCAAATGCTGCCAAGAAGGCAAAGGCCGATTTAGTCAGCCTTATGTGTGACAGGAAAGGTCATTATGCGCATGAGTGCCGGTCAGGCAAGGGGAAGAAGGCTGTAGATAAGAAGAATGTGAAATGCTTTAACTGTGACCAAGTTGGGCATTAAAAGAATCAGTGTCCAGAACCAGTCAGGGCGGACAAGGGAAAGGTTTTTGCTGTTGGACCATCATCTGCCAGGCCAACTGCAGTTGATAAAGGAAAGACTGTGATGGAAGGTATGCTTTTGATTCAGAGTATACCAGTTAGGATACTATTTGATACCGGTGCATCACATTCATTTATATCTCAGAATTTGGTTGATAGGTTATGCTTAGAACTCACATACCTTAGTACTTCCTTAAGAGTAGCGAATCCAATAGGAGGGTATGCAACTCTAGGAATGGGATGAGACTAGTTAGAACTTGATTTGTTAGGTCATAAGTTTACATGTAGTCTGTATGTTTTCGATTTTGTAGATTTCGGAATCATTTTGGGTATGGATTGGTTGAGTAAGTATGAGGCTAGAATATTTTTCCAGGGTGGGGAGATATCACTAAGACACCCCGATAGTACTAACTGAATCATATTCTCAGTGGAGAATTCTGACTGCAGTAGTTGTTGTAACAACCCAAATTCCAGTGGGTCCGGCTTTTTCGCATAAATGCTAAAATCCAAGACCACTGAAGCCCGAGTTGGGTATCTGGTATCTGGTATCCTGCAAACAGGCAAAGATAAATATATCAGAGCTCAAATAAATATCTCACAGCGAAACTAACTAAAATATAATAGTAAGTAAATACTCACCAAGGTAATAACACTTTCTAAGCAAGTGTCTCAAAGCTGGAAAATCTCTGCCATCTATCTAACCTGTGGGATGTTATGAGGAGGGGGTTAGAACTAAAGTTCCGGTGAATGGACAAATTATACACTTATAAGCATAATTCTACATATATCGTTCTATTTCCATTTTCTGCTATATTAGTTTTATTGGGTTTATAATACTCTCGCCTCTGTGCGTGAATCAAACCCATCTACTCCCTAATAGATTAAGACCTAATAACCAATATATATATATATATGTAGCTACATGCCCAAAGACCGCATCGGTAGGTACTACCCATAGTACCTTCCGTATCCTCCTCGAAAAGGACTCCATCGTCTTGCTACTAAAGTGTACTGTAACTACATTTGTAAAGGACAGATTCGTGAGGCCTATAATACAGAAGTTCCATCGTCTACTATGAAAACATGAAACTGCATCCGCACTAGCTTATACTAGTGCTCGGATATTCATGATGTACCACCCAGTGCGTACCTTGAGGACTACATGTAATCGTTCTTTCTACTCCTTGAATTCCGCTAACAAGGTCTACCTTATAGGGAACTTAGTCGGGGATTTTCTATATCTATAAAGGTCCTCTTCGTTAGGCCTACAATACAGATATTCTACTTGGTCTATCTCTTTTCTCATCGTGGCTATGGCCCCATGCAACCCCCTCTCAAATAATCGAAAGACCTCTTAAGAGGTAAGTGGCTGTGCACTACTGCAAACAATCTAAACATCCAATTGGCTGCACCCCTCATCCAATGTCTTGATATTGAAAGAATCATTGGCCTATTGGTTTAACTCTAGTCTTTCCCGAACTCGCTCTGATTGATGATGGCTTGATCTCCGCATGCGACTATCCTTTTGGGTCCTTCCCACTAAAACCTACTCGTAACTAAGAGTATGGTGATATACGAATATCATACTCCATCATCAACCTTTTGACTGCCTACAAAGGTCCGCTTCGTTAGGCCTGCAATGCAAAAGTAGTCAAGGCATACTCTCTTCATGGAACACCTACAGACGTGCCTTCGGGGGTGCAGCTTCGTTAGGCCTACCCCAGAGAGCCATCCTAGAGCATCCTCACGTCTCGTTGAAGTCTCGTACTTCCTTATAGCCCGAACTAACTAAGTTGGACGTGCTCTTTCTGTATTAAAATCTATGATAAACTGCTTCGTTAGGCTCTTTTTCTAGATTCTCTTTCGGGCTGCTCCAAACGCACCTTACCATTTTATTAGACCATACGTCTAATCTTTTACTATGCGTTTAGTTTACTTTTATTATTCTGTTGGCTACTTATTTACCCTAATCAGCAAGCCCAGCCCCACCTATGTGTGAGACCATCAGTCCTAGACCTGAAAGGGAATGCTGCCGGTACGGGCCACTTCTATTATTTTGCTTATTAACTTAATCCAAGATCTAAATTTGATAAAATAAGCCTCTTCTATTTCTTTCTTTTAATTATAACCTACGTGTTACAATTTTACTTGCAATTGTCACTTCTATATTTTTTTCTTTCTTTTATAACCTACATGTCATAAATATAATTGCAAGTGTCTCTTTTCTATTCTAGTTTGTCTTCTTTTGTTATGATACTAAATTCTCTTTAGTTCTCTTATATTATATAACAATCTTAGCTTGGGACTACGTCCAACTATCACAAATTACTTATCATAATAATTGCTTTACTCTTTTATTCTACTATCTGCGCAGTAAAGGCAGATCTAGTCACATATTCTGTTTATTATTTCTAGTAACTTGATTATTTCCTCTTCTTTAATTTATTCAACGCTTCACGTTATTCTCTTTTATTCTAGGAAGTAGTTCTATTCTATTTGGTTGGTTACAAAAACTGTGCAAAAATCCATTTCCATATTTTAATGCTAAATAATGCTATAAACAATAACTCATAACTGCAAGATATTTCTTTTATTGTCTCTTTAATTGTTGGGTAATGTAAAATACAGTAATATCTCTATTTTGCACTAATTCCACTTTTCTTGCTTTTATTCTTGCAATTACGTTTATCGTTATTCTTACAATATTAAATTATGGAAATGTATTCCCTTTTCTAAACCAACCAACTAATCTATCACTAACTTTCAAATCAAGTTATTATATTTTCCCCTTTTTTATTCATTTCTCCCGTTTTAACATAATTTACTGCAAATTTCTCACTTTTAGGCTTATGCCTTTCTCTACAACTTTTAAGCCTAATATTACTTATATTTAATAGGATTCCTTTCTTTTTCCATATAAATAACATTTAAATATAAGTACACTTCTCTTATAAAATTTATAGTTTCAACATAACTAACTAGTAGAACTAATTACTGAAATGAATGCCGAATTAAATATTTAACGTGAATCTAACGATATTATATATCATTAACATAAAAGAGATATAATTTAAATCCACTCACCCATCGTCCTTAGCTTTGCTCCATGGCCTTCTTGGATCCCCTCTTAAGGCGTCTAATATTTTTATTAAGAAGATCTTCTCCCTAGAAATATTTTCTATTTAGGGTTCAGCCTCAGGCAATGAACCCAATTGGGAGAAAATCTGATTGTGAGAAAATAGCTAGGCCTAGGGTTCTATTTATAGGGGAGTTTGGGGATCTCAGACTATCGGATTTTTGGATTGAATCTGGTGCTACCACATCACAGGCTCGCTGCGAATCGTTGGATCTAGAAAACAATGCTTCATATCGCACGAAAATGGAATTAGAAAAGCTCGGCACGTCCCTGGACGATTTAACGTCCAGGGCAAACGCGGGTCGACTTATGTTCTTTATGGGTCGACCTTAAGGTCAACCCTGGTGCTTTGCGAGTCGACCTGATGGTCGAACCGTGAGGTCCTTCTATTTGTTATTTTTTTCGGTTAATTAATTATATATCTGATTTCTTGTTCTTCTCGTAACTTCTTCATATTAACTTGGATTTCGGCAAGTTATATATGGAAATTGATCAGAAAATCACCACGAATACAATGGTATAGGTTTCGAGGCCATATTCTGACAATTAAAAAAATGCTTATTTTCACTATTCATCGTTATTTGATTATTTAATTATCTGAAAATGCGGGGTGTTACATTCTCCCACCCTTTAGGAAATTTCGTCCCCAAAATTCGACAAGGGTAAAACTATGTAATTCCTCGCATCAAACACATCCATTTTGTGTACATCCCATTTTGCAACCATCCGTGTCTTTATGCAAAGTGTCATTCAACATAAAATATATGCATGTACATGAATTTCTAAGCGGTACCTCCTATATGAATGCTTTTTTCTTTAAAAACTCCTTTTTAAAATATGCACACATCCTAAATATACTTCCAATTTTTATATGAATACAATTTTTGGAAAACTCAAAACGTTTTTCATCCAATTTTTCCCACACTTCTACTGAATAGGGGCGTAGTTCAACGAATTTTACATCCAAATCCTACCACGCAACTTTTAATATTCGAATTTCAGAAAAATCTAATTTCTTTTTCCAAACTCGATTTCTTATGTCAGAAGAAGGTGGAAAACGGAAAACCTCACATTTACCCTTCTTCTTTTGCGCGCCTCTTTCACCGTACTTGGAACCTATGCTGCTATTCTATAAAAGTCTCTATTTGTTTTCCCAAGCACAGTTCACATAAGAAAATTTTTCTTTTCACATTTTTCTGTTGACGTTTCTGTCGCTTTCTTTAAATTTGTTGTTTTCCTTTTAGTTACTCTTTTTGGCTTTTACTTTTCTTTCATTACTTACATCCTATGTTTTTATCCTCTTCTTGTGAACATCACAGAAAAAGAGCATCATACTAATCATCACTGATTTACTACAATAGGAACTAAATGCTTACATAGGTGTACAGTCTCATAACTAAAAGAGAAAACAAGTCCTACTACAAAGCGATACTAGATAGGTAAATATAGCAGCTAAACACAGCTATCATCTAGGGCTAGGAGGCCTAGAATCATGTCCACTCTGACATAGAAAGGTCCTACTCTAGGAATCTGATTAACTCATATGCTCCTCCTGCCGCCTATTGCTCGTTACTGACTTACGCTGTGTTACTTCGATGAATAAGATCTATTCATCTCTTACATTTCATAGTCAAAATGGAATAATTAAGTCTCATTTACTGCAACGAATAAGGGTTTCAATCTATGCAGTCCCTATCTAAAAAGACAACTAAGTTTGGGAAAATTTTCCCTTTACATTTACCTTTTATTTTTTCCCCAACTAAGGTCTACCTATCCCAACCGCGTGTGTCTTACTATCTTACTAATATCACTTCACTATTCTTCTATAGTCTATATACATGAAGCAACATTCCTAGGTTCTCACTAGTATCCTATACATTACAGAAACTTTTATTATTACTACTAAAAGTAATCACTGCTATAACCTTACACTTTTTCCGTCACACCTAGGAAATGATTCCTATCCACTCCATTTTTAAAAGTTTGGTTTGGTATTTATCATTTCATTTCAAAAGTTAAAGCTTCTAAAATTCTAAAATATCAAATCCCAAAATTCTTGCCTTTAAAAGTGTTACTTTGAAGTTTCTGTTAAATTCAAAGGTACTTGGTTACTTAACATTTTATCTTTCTAGACTTGCATCTTTACAGCTCTTTGAATTTAAATTATTCCCCAAACCTAGAGGGGAAAACTTACATTCTAAGTTCAAAACTTATTCCTCTTTTCCTTTTAAAGACCATTACAGATTTCCATTAAAAAAAATTGGATTTTTAAACTTAGCTGTTTACTAAGTTTTTCTCTTCCAAAACCTTATTTACTTTTTCACCAAACCATTTTTCTTTAAAACATGCCTCGCTTGTCCTTAAAACATTTTTTTTCTTGACTTCCAAAAATGTCTTCACATGTTTTCAAAATATTTTCTTTTCATAGATTTTTAAATTTACAGAAACTGGAGTAGATAAGAACAATTATTTTATCAAAAATCCCTTAACTTTCTTACTCTTCCAATTACCTAACTTTGGAGGAGTTTCTAACTTACTACAAATGGGGACTTTCTACAAAGGCAAGCAACCAATGCGCATAATCAATGGAAAAATATGAAATTTCCATTGCTTAGCTTTCCTACTAAGGCTCTCTATAATATCCCTCTTAACTAACACTGTCTCTAATTATTACACTTCTTATTACACCTAATGGTTTTATACCTTAATGTATTGGAACTACTTTCTCTTATGAGAAACCATTAACGCTAAAACCTTCTATGAATCCTTTAAAAGGGGATTTCATGTTTATGTGAAATAACAAGGAACTTATTTTATAATTTATCGAAATAGGCTATACAAAATATGGTGCTTTCCATACTTTGTACATCTCTTTCACGTATTCCTCATAACTTGCACAAAACATTTTTATTTGTGATTTGGTTTCATAGAAAATTATATCATTATTTTCATTCCAATAGATTAAAGTATGTTTAATCTATATTCACTTACAATAGACATTTCCTACGAAATTTATTAATTTCCTAATATTTAACTTACATCTTTTTTTCAAAAGAACTCATTTTCAAAACAATTTTAATATTTTCATAACTAGAAAACATTTCCATATTCTTATTTAAATAATAAGTGTACTTACAAACCACTGTATTTCTATACTTAGAAATTATCTTCAAACCACATTTTTATTTGGATCAAAACAGATGTTGCGTAAAACACAATTACTACAACCCAAAAATACTAGTATATGGATTCAATTAAAATAAATATTAATAAATCTCATATGCTATGTAAAAACATTTCCTTTGGGAGTCACCTACTATAACAATAGTGTCATAGTCTATGCTTCCTTTATTTTTCATGAAAACATCTATTACAACAATAAATGTTATAACCTACGTTTTCGATACTTAACACACTCTAGGTTTTTATATTTAAATCTTTGTTTACCTACAAAGAAATTAACGAGCTATACATGCTCTATAGTTCTTCAAAAAGAATTTCACTTTTAACAAAATTTACATCATATAAAAACCAATTTAAATTTCATACCACTTTTTTTTTCAAAAACTCAATATTTACTTCCTCAAACATATTAAAAATTATATTTTCAACTTTTCAATTCCAAAAGTTTCATTTTATTGGGCTAGACATAAAATGGATTTTCTTCTTACTACCCTAGGAGTACCCTTCCTAAACAATGGAAATCTCATTTCCTTACTAAAATCTCTTATTCCTTCCAAAACAAAAATACTCTCCTCACTATCCCGAGGGAACTTTCCCACTTCCTATAACATATGGATACCAATCTTCTCTCAAAACATAGCTTATTGTGCACTATAAATCGGCAATAACATAGGGCTCAACATCCTTGGGTCATCCCAAACCCAACCAGCAAACTATGCACAAATATACTTCTAAAAACTTTCCATATGTTAAAATCTATAATTGGGGAAAATTTGGATTTTAGTACATAATATATTTATATTTTATTCAAAAATACAAATACGTTCACTCATATTTCCTAATTTTCTTAGGATCTACTAAACTAAGCTCCGATACCAAATGTAACAACCCAAATTCCAGTGGGTCCGGATTTTTCGCATAAATGCTAAAATCCAAGCTCACTAAAGCCTGAGTTGGGTATCTGATATCCTGCAAATAGGAAAAGATAAATATATCAAAGCTCAAACAAATATCTCATAGCGGAACTAACTAAAATATAATACTAAGTAAATACTCACCAAGGTAATAACACTTTCTAAGCAAGTGTCTCAAAATTGGAAAATCTCTGCCATCTATCTAACATGTGGGATGTTATGAGGAGGGGGTTAGAACTAAAGTTCTGGTGAATGAACAAATTATACACTTCTAAGCATAATTCTACATATATCGTTCTATTTCCATTTTCTGCTATATTAGGTTTATTGGGTTTATAATACTCTCGCTTCTGTGCTCCCTAGTAGATTATGACGTAATAACCAATATATATGTAGCTACATGCCCAAAGACCGCATCGGTCCAAGGTACTACCCATAGTACTTCCGTATCCTCCTCGAAAAGGACTCCATCTTCTTGCTACTAGAGTGTACTGTAACTACATCTGTAAAGGACAGCTTCGTGAGGCCTACAATACAGATGTTCCGTTGTCTACTATGAAAACATGAAACTGCATCCGCACTAGCTTATACTAGTGCTCGGACATCGACAATGTACCACCCAATGCGTACCTTGAGGACTACACGTAATCGTTCTGTCTACTCCCTGAATTCCGCCAACAAGGTCTACCTTGTACGGAACTCAGTCGGGGATTTTCTATATCTATAAAGGTCCGCCTCGTTAGGCCTACAATATAGATATTCTACTTGGTCTGTCTCTTTTCTCATCGTGGCTATGGCCCCACGCAGCCCCCCTTCAACGAATCGAAAGACCTCTCCAGAGCTAAGTAGATGTGCCCTACTGCAAACAATCTAAATATCCAATTGGTTGCGCCCCTAATCCAGTGTCTCGATAGTGAAAGAATCATTGGCCTATTGGTTTAACTCTAGTCTTTCCCGAACTCACTCTAATTGATGATGGCTTGATCTCTGCATGCGACTATCCTTTTGGGTCCTGCCCACTAAAACCTACTCGTAACTAGAAGTATGGTGTCATACGAATATCCTACTCCATCATCAACCTTTTGACTGCCTACAAAGGTCTGCTTCGTTAGGCCTGCAATGCTAAAGCAGTCAAGGCATACTCTCTTGATGGAACACCTACAGACCTGCCTCCAAGGGTGTAGCTTCGTTAGGCCTACTCCAAAGGGCCATCCTAGAGTATTCTCACGTCCCGTTGAAGACTCGTACTTCCTTCTAGCCCGAACTAACTAAGTTGGACGTGCTCTTTCTGTACTAAAATCTGCGATGAACTGCTTCGTTAGGCTCTTTATCTAGATTTTCTTTCGGGCCGCTCCAAACGCACCTTACCATTTTATTAGACCCTATGTCTAATCTTTTACTATGCATTTAGTTTACTTTTCTTATTCTGTTGGCTACTTATTTACCCTAATCAGCAAGCCCAGCCCCACCTATGTGTGAGACCATCAGTCCTAGACCTGAAAGGGAATGCTGCCGGTACGGGCCACTTCTATTATTTGGCTTATTAACTTAATCCAAGATCTAAGTTTGATAAAATAAGCCTCTTCTATTTCTTTCTTTTAATTATAACCTACGTGTTACAATTATACTTGCAATTGTCACTTCTATATTCTTTTTTTCCTTTTATAACCTACATGTCATAAATATAATTGCAAGTGTCTCTTTTCTATTCTAGTCTGTCTTCTTTTATTATGGTACTAAATTCTCTTTAGTTCTATTATATTATATGATAGTCTTAGCTTGGGACTACGTCCAATTGTCACAAATTACTTATCACAATAACTGCTTTACTTTTTTAATCTACTATCTGCGCAGTAAATGCAGATCTAGTCACACATTCTGTTTATTGTTTCTAGTCTTTAACTTGATTATTTCCACTTCTTTAATTTCTTTAACGCTTCACGTTATTCTCTTTTATTCTAGAAAGTATTTCTATTCTATTTGGTTGGTTACAAAAACTGTGCTAAAAATCCATTTTCATATTTTAATACTAAATAATGCTATAAACAATAACTCGTAACTGCAAGATATTTCTTTTATTGTCTCTTTAATTGTTGGGTAATGCAAAATACAGTAATGTCTCTATTTTGCACTAATTCCACTTTTCTTGCTTTTATTCTTGCAATTACGTTTATCGTTATTCTTACAATATTAAACTATGGAAATGTATTCCCTTTTCTAAACCAATTAACTAATCTATCACTAACTTTCAAATCAAGTTATTAGATTTTCCTCTTTTTAATTCATTTCTAACGTTTTAACATAATTTACTGCAAATCTCTCACTTTTAGGCTTATGCCTTTCTCTACAACTTTTAAGCCTAATATTACTTATATTTAATAGAATTTCTTTCTTTTTCCATATAACTAACATTTAAATATAAGTACACTTCTCTTATAAAATTAACAGTTTCAACATAACTAACTAGCAGAACTAATTACTGAAATAAATGTTGAATTAAATATTTAACGTGATTCTAACAATATTATATATCATAAACATAAAAGAGATATAATTTAAATCCACTCATCCGTCGTCCTTAGTTTTGCTCCATGGCCTTCCTGGATCCCCTTCTAAGGCGTATAATAATATTATTAAGAAGATCTTCTCCCTAGAAATATTTTCTATTAAGGGTTCAGCCTCAGGCAATGAACCCAATTGGGAGAAAATCTGATTGTGAGAAAATAGCTAGGCCTAGGGTTCTATTTATAGGGGAGTTTGGGGATCTCAGACCGTTGGATTTTTGAATTGAATCTGATGCAACCATGTTACAGGCTCGCTGTGAATCGTTGGATCCAGAAAACAACACTTCAGATCACACGTAAATGGAATTAGAAAAGCTCGGCACGTCCTTGGACGATTTAACGTCCAGGGAAAACACGGGTCGACCTGTGTTCTTTATGGGTCGACCTTAGGTTCAACCCTGGTGCTTTGCAGGTCGACCTGATGGTCGACCCATGGGGTCCTTCTATTTGTTATTTTTTTTCGTTTAATTAATTATATATATCTGATTTCTTCTTCTTCTTGTAACTTCTTCATATTAACTCGGATTTCGACAAGTTATATATGGAAATTGATCATAAAATCGCCACGAACACAATGGTATAGGTTTCGAGGCTATATTCTGACAATTTCAAAAATGTCTATTTTCACTATTCATCGTTATTTGATTATTTAATTATCTAAAAATGCAGGGTGTTATAGTTGTGCTTTGCTAAGTGCTATGGAAGTAGGAGAAAAGTTAAGTCAGGTTCGTGTAGCAAGATAGTTTGCAGATGTCTTTGAGCCGGTCACAGGGCTGCCATTGAAACGAGCTGTTGAGTTTCGGATAGATCTTGTGCTAGGAGCTGAACCTGTTAGTAGACCACCTAGTAGGATGACATCGACAGAGATGAAGGAATTGAAGGTGCAATTAGTGGATCTAGAAGGGAGAAATTTTATTAGACCAAGCAATTCGCCTTGGGGAGCGACTGTAGTGTATGTGGAGAAACCAGATGGGTCGTTGAGGATGTGTATCGACTATCATAAGTTGAACGAAAGGACAATCAAGAATAAGTATCCTTTGCCGAGAATAGATGATCTATTTGATCTGTTGTGTGGAGCCAGATTGTTTTCCCAGTTGGATTTGGCGATAGGTTTCCATCAGTTAAGAGTGGCCGAGGACAATATTCCTTTGACAGCATTTCAAACTAGGTATGGTTCGTACGAGTAGTTAGTAATGCCATTCGGATTAACGAATGCACCTGCTTTCTTCGTGGCTTTGATGAACCGAGTTTTCCGAGAGTATTTGGATAGGTTCATGTTGGTGTTTATAGATGACATTTTGATGTACTCTAAAGATGAAAGGGGCATCAGGAAAATCTTAGAGTGGTGCTTGAGACGCTGAGGCAGCATCAGCTGAAAGTAAAGTTTTCCAAGTATCATTTTTGGAAGAAAGAGGTTAAGTTTCTTGGTCACGTGGTTTCAAAGAAGGGCTTGAAAGTCGATCCAGATAAGGTCGAAGTTGTTAATTATTGGAAGAAACCAGAGATGGTGACTGAGATTGGAAGTTCTCTTAACCTTGCTGGCTATTACCGGAGATTCATCAAGGATTTCTCACGGATAGCAGCACCTTTGAAAAAGATAACCAGGAAGGATGTGAAGTTTGTCTGGTCCGACAAATGCGAGGAAGCATTCCTTAAGTTAAAGCTTTTGTTGACCAATGCACATGTGTTAGTAGTTCCAGATGGAAACCAAGGGTTGGTGGTGTATACCGATGCATGTAGAATTGGATTAGGAGCTGTGTTGATGCAGAAGGGTAAAGTGATTGCCTACGCATCACGACAGCTTAGACCGCACGAAGTGAGATATCCTACTCATGATTTGGAGTTGGCTACGATGATCTTAGCATTGAAGATTTGGATACATTATCTCTTAAGGGAGAGATTTGAGCTATACATAGATCATAAGTCTTTAAGGTACTTATTCTCTCAAAAGGAACTGAATATGAGGCAAAAGAGGTGGCTGGAGTTTTTGGCTGCTTATGATTTTGGTATAGAGTATACTCATGGGAAAGGAAATAAGGTAGTGGATGCTCTTAGCAGAAGACATCAAAATGTGGTGTTAGCTATGTTGGCAGAGTGGAAAGATTTAAAAGCTTTGACTACTTGTAGTGTGCAGTTAAGATTGACTGCTAGCTATAGTCAGAGTACTACCATGTTGTCTTGTTTAGAAGTTCGACCAGTGTTGATTGAGACGATTGCTTCTAAGAAGAAAGAGGATCCAGTATTAGCCGATAAGATTAGAAGGCTGGAGGTTGGAACTAAGATCGATGATCTAAAGGATTTTAGTCTTGACCAGAGGAGATGGTTGAGAAAGAAGGGACAGTTGTGTGTTCCGAATATTGAGGACTTAAGGAAAAAAGTTCTTGAAGAATGTCATCGATCCAAGTTTACGATTCATCTTGGAGGGACCAAGATATATCAAGATATGAAGAGGAGCTTCTAATGGGAAGACATGAAGAGGAAAGTTGGCTTGTGGGTTAGGCAGTGTGCGAACTGTCAACAACTGAAGGCCGAACATCAGAAGCTGAGTGGATTGCTTCACCATTTGGAGATTCCAGTTTGGAAATGGGATTCGATATCCATGGATTTTATAGACAGGTTGCCAAGGTCAAATAAGGGAAATGAAAGTATATGGGTCATAGTGGACAGGTTGACCAAGAGTGCCCATTTCATTCTGGTTAAGTCAACCAGGACGACACCTGTTTTAGCTAAGTTGTTCATGAAGAACATAGTTAGACTACATGGGATTCCTAGTAGTATCGTCAATGACAGAGATGCTTTGTTTACTAGCGAATTCTGGAAGAGTCTATAGGATGTGTTGGGTATCAAGCTTATGATGAGTATTGCATATCACCCACAGATGGATGAGCAGACAGAGAGAGTCAATAAGGTACTCGAGGATTTGTTGAGAGCTTGTGTGTTGGACTTTGGTGGATCTTGGGAAGATCACCTACATTTGGTTGAGTTTTCCTATAATAATAGTTATCGGACTAGTATAGGAATGGTGCCTTTTGAAGCTTTGTATGGAAGGCCATACAAATCGCCGGCATGTTGGTTGGAGACTGGGGACAGATTAGTCTTAGGTCCAGATCTGGTTATAGAGGCGACATAGAAGATTGAGTTAATTCGAGAAAGGATGAAGGAAACTCAGTCCAGATAAAAGAGTTACGCATATAATAGGCGTAAAGACCTATAATTCTCGGTTGGAGATAAGATTTTCATTAAAGTATCACCGATGAAGGGTGTGGTATGATTTGGAAAGTCAGGGAAGCTGGCATCGAGATATGTTGGTTCATTCTAGATTATAGAGAGGATTGGAAAGCTCGCATACAGAGTAGAGTTGCGGAGCGGTATGATAGGTGTCCATAATGTATTTCATGTATCTCATCTTCACAAGTATGTGCATGATCCAAAGATAATTATTCCTCCGACAGGGTTGGAAGATTTGATAATAGAGCCAAATTTGACTTTTGTTAGACAACCAATTCGGGTTGTAGCGAAAGATGAGAAAAGATTGAGGAACAAGACAGTCAAGTTAGTGAAAGTTCAGTGGAGTGACAACAAGAAGGACTGTACTTGGGAGACAGAAGATGGGATTAGAGATACTTATCCTGATCTTCTTTGAGGGTATGTCTATATTAGTTTTATATAGATAGTTACTAGTCAGGTAGGCTAGTATAGTTGTTAAGAGTCGTTATAGATGATTGATATGTTTAGTATTTAGTCTTTACTGAATTTAGAGGACGAAATTCTTTAAGGAGGGGAGCCTGTAACACCCTTAATTTTTGATAACATTATTTAGAAGATTTAATTAGATAAATTAAATAATAATATAAATGTAAGAATGTTAACGGGATTGAGATTTGAAAATTTAAATTTAAAGAGGTCGTGCTTGATAACTTAAATGGGCTACAGATGGTTATAAATGTTAACTAATTAACACAAGGGCATTAAGGTAATTGCCTCACTCTATTTTCATTACCTTATACTCATGTTCCCTTATACCATACACGTTCATTATCTCAAAAACAAAAACAAACGTAAGAAAGAAAGATAGCCGACCATTGCTAAAGAAGAAACGAAGAGAAATTCAATCTAAAGCTAAGAATTCGAGCTGGGGAAATTAATCTCAATCTAATCTCCTTATCCTAATCAAGGTGAATAATAATCTAGTTCATCTCTATTTTGTTTCTATGATCATTTGTTTTTGGGTTTAAAATTAAATCCATTTTTATGATGATTTGGATGATGATATGCCTAGATCTTAACATGTTTAATTTAAACAAGATTGTTTAAATATGGTTTTAAGGGTAAAATCGATTATAATTGATTTCGAATGCCATGTGAAAATTTTATGTTATGTAAAACATGATTTTGGAGTTGGGTTTCAATTTTTATAATTTTCTAAGCTATGGAAAATCAAATATGAATTTTTAAAGGAAAATATGATTAATTGGGTTTAGAAATTAATTTCGGTTATTTCATGAAGAATTTGGGTCTGAAATTTTATATGTTAGATGACATAATCAAAGTGAATTTCTGTAATTTTTAGGATTTTTCCTAAGTGCTTTACTATGAGAATTAAATTATTTTGAAAGGAGGACCTAAATGATTTAATTATTTTGCTTAATTGAAGGGCTTATTAGTTAAATTAATCTTAATTTAGATTTGAAATTATGCGGCAGTTTTATTTGGAAAATGATTTGAAAAGTTTAAGGCAACCAATTAAATGTTTACAAGTAGGCAAGTTAGTTACAAAGTTATTGCTTTTATTAGCATTAATCAGCTTTTATCTAGAAAAGTGAGTTCCGCCTCTTTTAGAAGCACCTTTCGACCCATAGCTTCCGCCATCAATTAAGTTGAAACCTACCAGCTAAGACGAAACTAATACACAAGGTATCACAAGTATGGTATGTAGTGGATTGAAGAATGGCGGAAGGCATGGTGTCGAAACCATTGCTTTCAATAATTGTCGAAACCTTTGTTTACCTTCAAAAGATAAACGCCTGCCTTGTTTTAATAAAAGTTTTCGAGGGAGTCGAAACACATGCTTTCGAAAGGGTTTTCTAAAATGTATTTTGAATGGGTTGCCACCTTATTTTTTAAAGTATAGCTTTCGAATGAGTTACTTAGTTTCCAAACTAATGATTTCAAAAGGGGTAGTTTCAACCTAGTTCAAACCCTTCTATCGACCTTATACCTTTCGAAGGAATTGAAGATACCAATGCTTTCGAAGGGTAGCCTTTGTTTTGTAAATATGAGCCACTTCATAAAGCTTTCGAAAGGAGTTAATGGTTTCGAAGGTAATGGCTTCGAAAATTGTTCCAAAGCTAACCTTCAAGTGTATTACCTAAATGATTTGTGCTTTCGAAAGGTTGGTTCCGACGCCATCAAATTTTCCCAAAACAATTTTATATTAAGATTAAAGGTTTCGAAAGAGGTACTTTCATATGTATTCACTTTGACCCAAAAGATGTTTTAAAGTAAAACCCAATAGTTTCGAAAGGGGTACTTTCATTGGTCTCGAAGCTATGTTTCTAAGTAAAGCTTTAGTACTTTCGAAAGATACCTTTTGGTTTCGAAAGGTATGATTAAAGAGCTTCGAAAGGTATATATCTAGTGTTTTGAAAATAAGTTTTCAATGCTTTCGAAGGAGGTTATCCAGGGGTTTCGAAAGTAATATTTAAGGTTTCGAAAGTCTTAGTTTTCAAAACAAATAACCCAATCTCATTTTAAAGGAAAAACCATGGCATAAATAAAGAATTTTGAAACGGAGTTTTTGAAGAAGTTTTCCTTGATTAATGGGTTAAAGGGATTAACCAAATTTTATATAAAATGATTTCAAGGATATCAAACCACAGGTGTTGGTATTATTATGTTTGCTTCTTCATATATGTATATGTATATATTCACATTATAATGGATCTATAACTATATTATAGGGAGAAATGGCGGAATAACCAGCTAGGTTGACCCAGTAGTGAATATAATTTGAATAAACTCCTGAATGAGTAGAATTGCATCCAGGAGGTAAGGTAGACCAGAATGTAGGATTCCTAAGTAGTGAAGTTGTCAGATAGACAGGTCCATAGTAAACCCATGAAAACTATGTTTACGAAAAAGTTATTGGCAGGTGCCAATAGGTTCATAGTAAACCCATGAAAACTATGATTAGAAAGAGATATTGGTAGAGTCCAATTGGTTTGTAGTGCACCCATGAAAACTATATCCGGATTAAGTTATTGACAGATGTCAATAGGTTCCTAGTCAACCCACGAAAACTAGGATCAGAGGGAAGTTATTGGAGTTACCAATAGGTTTAGGGAGAACCCATGAACAGTGAAGTTATTGGCAGGGGCCAATAGGTTCTTAGAGATCCCATGAAAACTATGAAACTTGACAGGGGGTCCACAAGCGTTAAACAGGTTAATAGTCAGCCCATGAAAACTATTAGGTTAATAGTGACCCTAGAAACTATAAATGAGACAGTTAGTCTAAAATGAATGGGGATGGAAAATCCAGAATTGATTTACTTGTTTGCATATCATCATACTGTTTTGACATGTTATATTTTGACCATTGTGGATGCAGGAGCACAATATATGGTTTTATCAAGTTTTAGGATACTAGTGAGGGGAAAACCCGTTTCTCTAAGCGGCGTGGTCTCACTAGATATCTAAATGGTTTGAGATGGTAGATTATTATTCATACCATGCTTTATGTCTGACTCGAAGTTTATGTTTTCCCCTTAAACTCTCGGATGCTCAATTGATTTTGAGTAGTTTAAGAGTTGAGGTTTTCAGGTACCTCTTTAGACGAATAAGCTTCCGGAGACGTGCAGGAGGATAACTAATTAAAGTTCTTTCCTATTTTGATTCCGTTGTGTTTTTTTGTAAAGGAAAAGTTGTTAATTGCCTAATTATATACTCTGACATCCAAGGGGGCATCTTCATATGTCGCTCTTGGCATATGTTGTAATAATTATATTTTCCCTAAACGTGGTTCTCGTATTGGGATTGTGTAATGAGTTTGAAATGTTTTGAAATGGAATGAGAATATTTTTTGTTGATTTTAAAATTTTCCATATTCATATGTTTCGTTATATCAATGTATCTAACATTACCGTATTCGGTCGCCAATGATTAATAACTATGGATGACTGCAGCATCCGTTAGTTTTAGGCCTCCAAGTGGGGGATGTTACATTCACTTTTAAAACGTTAACAAATGAACCATGATTGAGGTCCAATGGATTAGAAGTAGGCTCTAGAAGCAAGGCGACTCATTGGGTGAAATGTTGGAGGAAACGGTACGCGAATCGGTGATCGTTTGGCGGGGTATGTCCCTGCCCTGGTTCATTGTCAGGGAACAGACAATTTCAGTCGACTGAATGGACCATTTCATTCGACTGGTTAGGAAGTTAGATTCCTAGGTTCCAGTATAAGTCGACTAAATGGACTATCTCAATCGACTAAATACTGAGGCAGTGGGCACTTCGGAGAATTTCTTCCCTGTTTGAGCATGGTTCTTCATGGTGTCTTGGCTCGACTTCAAGGAGGCTATGAGATAATCGGGGAGGCAGGATGCAAGGCGAAGCTCGTGATTTATATATGTATGTTAAGTTATTCCTTTGGAATCAATAACGATCGAGAAAATGGTCGGCACGATGATTGGTCGCATGATCTCGTCCGACGACCGTGTACGATCGAAGAAATGAATTTGCATCTTTAGGGGTTGACCCAGGGTATGTATAGTTATATAAATTGTATTGGTCTTACATTTATGACAATGTACAATATTGATCTTATATTATTAATCATAGATCGTATTGGCCTTATGTTATTGTCCATGCCCATTATTGGATCCTGATAGACGTCTATAGATGTTGGTGTGCTGGCTCTATTTATTATGGGATTGTGGTAGACGTTTGGGTACGTTAGTGTAGTGGCTCTACTTATTACAATATCATGATAGATGTCTGGGTATGCTACTATGTTGGCTCAATTTATTATATGATCAGGATAGGCGTCGGGGTATGTTAGTGTGCTGACCCTATTTATTATTAGATCTTGATAGACGTCTGGGTAAGTTAGTGTGCTAGCTCTATTTATTATAGGATTATGGTAGATGTCTGGGTAGGTTAGTGTGCTGACTCTACTTACTACAAGATCGTGATAGGCGTATGGGTACGTTAGTGTGCTAGCTTTACTTATTATACGATCAAGATAGATGTTTTGGTATGTTGGTATACTGACTCTATTTAATAATAAATGTCTGAGTACATTAGTGTACTGGCGCTATTTATCTTGAATCGCTTAATTGCGATAAGTGTCCATTGTTGGCTCCACCCGTTAGAAATGATGGGTATTAATTTGTATTCCTTAGTTATCTTCCATTGTTATGTTATGCGTGTTATTAGTTGGTTGTTGTTATTATTGCTGCATTTACTATTATTTTGTACTTCACGATAGACTTATATTCCCATCACCCTACCTTTAAATATTAGGTCACTTTTATCATAATATGATATTTACGTTTCAGTCACATTATGTTAGTTGTGCTGACTCGTTGATTACATGGGAAGAGCAGGTTGTGGTCTGATCCCCTATTTTTAAGATGGGTTTACTGTACTTGTTTATAGGCAGTCTGGATTTCCCCTGAGCCATGTTTGTGGAAAGGGTCGGCTATGAGTTAATTGATTCCTGTTTATTTGTATATAGTTTTCATATACAGTATTTTAACGTAGTTCCTCTCACACCAGACTTTATGTCTGACCTGCATTTTGTCTTTGTCTGCTTATGTCATGACAACTCTCGGGTACTTGATTGAGTAGTTTAAGAGTAGGGTGCTTTTGGGGATATGCTTGTAGGACGCAGTTGGAGCATTTTGGAGGCATGGCATCGAGATTTTGAGATATACATACTTGATACATTTCTAGTACGTGGCAGACCTATTATTTGCGTATGAGACCGTTGTATCAGATATTTATTCCGAACTCCTCATTTATTCTAGGATTTGATGTATTTTGATTTTTTGTACCGATACATATTTATCAGTGGGTTTCGCTAGTTCGGTCTCTTATATATTGTTATTCTACTCTGTTTTTGTATATTCAGTATATTATATGTTGCCATTCCATTGTGGGATCTTATGATTGTTTTGTTCTAATTTTAGACCAGTGATCCATCTTTTTGGGTATTCCCGAAGGGCGGGTTGTTACAGCTAGCACTTATGTATATTTTAGACCTATTGTTTTGTTCTAATTTTAGGCCGATGATCTGTTTTTTAGGTATTTCCGAAGGTCGGGTTGTTACAGTTGGTATTAGTGGCAGTAGGAGATACGTAGAGAGAGCGTACTTGTAAGTTTCTTCTATATAATACTGTATACACTGCTTGTCTTATGGACTTGATTTAATCTACCGCTAGTTGCTAAGGTGTCTTTATTAGGCTATCCATACGAGCAGACGGAGTACATGAGTGACTATGGATAGGCAATTTGAGATGCTTGATTAGTTCAGAGCTATTTAGCTACCACAAAAGATGTTGTCACCATGAACATTTCCAGCAGATTACAGCTAGCTCCAGAAGTGGTGTGGCCCTTTGGGCATCCGTATTTCTAGCTCCACCAACCCTAGACCCTTTAAAGTGTCGGAATTTCCTTAGCCTTAAGGGGAGCCATGCCCGAGTCCTGAAGCTGTTGTCGAGGCACAGTGTTGGACACATGAATGAAAAGGCTTCCAACGTTATAGGTCTAGTGAATGTTCTTTTAAGGAAAATTATTTCTCAACGTTTTGAGAAGGGAGACTTTGGTTGGGTAGGATGTAGTGTTTGTGTGGCTTATAAGATGACCTATGATTTGTAATTTATTCAGGCATCACTTTAAGTTCTCATTTCATTTCTGAGATGGAGAGGAGCCTGTAGCTTGAAGCATTCTATCCATTTGTGCAAGGCAACTTGTCAGTGAAGGAGAGTTGACCAATTCAACCTTTTGTTTTTGGAGTTTGAGGTGGTCGGTACTCCATTGTTGTGGGCAAAGAGATTTGCCTTGGGTCTTAAGCATTGGTTGGGGGTTCATTGCTTAGCCTTACCCCATGTAAGGTCCACTTTTGAATATCTCATTGGGATGGTTCTCCTTCGTGGGAATGTCCATGAGATACCGTTGAGGTGATGAAAGTGGAAAGCAACTGAAACTCCAACCGAAGCATAAAGACCATGATACAAGGAAGATCGAGCTTGTTAAAAAACAAAAGGCTGCCTAGTATGTCACTCATGTGGCATAGGGGGAGGCATTTCGCTATGGAATGTCGTATAGCTAAATAGAAGCGTAAATGCTTTAATTGCGATTGGCTTGATCACATGAAAAAGGACTATCCTACATTTTTAAAGGGTGTGTAAGTGATGATGACTTGTGTTTTTTAGGCATTACCGAATCCTAGCGGGCTTACGACTCAGGAAATCAGAAGGAGCTTATATAGTGAGGTATGATCTATTTTTAGGAACTCACTTTTGTTCTTTTCGACACTTGAGCGTTATATTTTATATGTTACTAGTTACTTGGTAGACATGCTAAACTTGACACCTTCCATAGTAGATAAATTCTTCGATAGAGATAAACCTTTTATGGGTCCTTAGTTGCAAAATTGAGGTGAAGCAACCGAAGTATTACCATTCAAACTTGATGCACGAGCTTTCAAGTTTAGTGGGTTCGGTCGATGAAGTGTGACTTGGATTTATGTCAAGTTAAGGTTCGGTGGATGCCCAGTAATGAGCAGAAACCGAGCGAATGAATTATAGGCATTTCCCTAGAGTCGTACGTGTTATACTTATTTTTCTTTGTGTCAGTAAACCTTAGGTGATGGGAGTAATTCCATGTGCCGAAAGGGGCATTTTCTAAAGATTGGTCCGTTCACGTGCCAATTCTTAACCTACGGTTCGAGGACATATTTTTTGGTGATTTGCACTAGTTAAGAAAAGGCTTTTCACTTAATTTTGATAGACGAGCACTTGAGTCGGATTCTTGAGATGACTGAGAGATTTTTGAAACATGACCTTAGTCGTGAAAGGAAATTTCAGTAGTCGGATCAAGGAACCAAATTGAAGTTCGGATGGAGGGAATCAGGTGGTCGATCTTAATTGAACAAAGAAACATTTTGAGCAAATGAAGGGTTGGAACAGACGCGTGTCATTTGGGACGATCTTTAGTTATTATAAAAATTTAGTGTAGTATAATTGTTATTGTATGGGGTAGTTCGAGGAAGGATTTCCCAACTAGTTTTATAGCGATTTGGATAATCTTCTATGTGATGAGATGATATTTGCCAAGGCGAGCGTCATAGTGCACTTAGTATATTATCCTTATTAACATTGTGCGGTCGAGGTAGGTTTGAACCCGAGCAAACCAAGGCAATGGTAAATCTTCATTTCTATGATGATTTAATTAGTATAATTTTTTCTTCTAGAGAATGAGTCTTGTTCGAAAGAAAAGGAAAATTGAGGCATTGATTGTTGGATTTATTTGAGAGTTTTGAGGCTCGATGATCCTACATATCGTATATGTTTTCCTTTTAATACCGGGAGGTGTAATGGTCTTTTGTGTATTATATTCACGAAAGTGGGTTACACCATTTGGGTGTTCGTTCCTTTGAATGTCGAACAGACTCATTGGAGTTTATGGTTCAACGTGCGTGTTTGACTCTTGATGGTTACCAAGCATGTTGGTATAGACTCTTTTAAATATTTTATTATTTGTTGTTTGTTATTGTTTGTTACTTACTATTGTTTGTTGCTTGTTATTGTCTATTACTTGTTATTGCCTGTTGCTTGCCATTATCGTTTGACTTTGATGTTGGATGATTTTATTGTTATTGATTTTTGTTGATTTCTTGCTTTCATGCTTAATAATTTGTATGCTAGTTATTGTTGCTTATTCTTACTTGCTATGATTTGCTAGTTAATTTGTTGCTGGTTGCTTGCTATTGCTTGTTGTTTGACTGTTATTTGTCCTTGTTTGCTATTTTTTGATTTTTGCTTGCTTATATATTTGATTGCTTGTATGGTAGTTATAATTTGACAACTTAAAAAAGATTCAGAAAGAGATAGCAGTTGCTATCAGGAATAGATTGCATATCATCCCTGCCCACTATAGGGTCGAGATGAGATCTATATGAGTCCACTGCCTTTTGATGTGACTCAGAGTCAGTAGTATATTTTGATACCGACTCACTTGAGATTACTCGCCAATTGATTATCATGTATGACTATAGTAGTATCGGTTACTACATTGAGGTTATAAGTGTTTGAGTTCCATGTTTGTGCACAATCCTCTTTGTATAGTACAAACTGGGAACTTGAGAGCTGGTGTATAACTATTTGAATGCCTATTTGCTTTGACTGACATTTAGATAGCGAGAAGCCTTCTTAAGAGAGGTATGAATTTTTGGGAATGTGGGATGACGTAGGTCATCACATATTTCCTTTTGTATGATGCATTCTAATTTAGGAGTTCCGTAGTATTATTAGCACAAGAGAAGGTACTTTTGGAATTTTTTAAAACGAGATTCAGGAAATTTACTCAGTCCCATTACTTTCTCGTACCCATGGGAATTTAGAGGACAATAGTCTTTTTAGGAGGGGAGAATGTAACATCGTGCAATTTTAACAATCGAATATTTAAATGATTAATTTAAATATTTAATCAGTAAGTAACGAAACACATTTTATACTCGATTTTTACAAATGAGTGAATTATGATTCGATACACCCATGGTTGAGTTCGCTTTTTCGACGCGAATAAAATGAGTATAAACTTGACTATGTTCGAAGTCAATGGGTTTCGAAGATGAATAGTAATTTTGGAAAATGAGATGAATTTGGGCTAAGTCCATTTACATAGCCTATATGAGGCAAACTCCTTTCATAACTTCATTCTCATTTCTCAGTTCACGTTATCTTCTCCTCCTCATTCTCTAATGTCCCCTTAATAACTCCTTAATAACCTTCTAATCCCCAAACCGTAAACCCATTAACTTAAATTCCTAAATTCAAATATAAATCACTATAAATCATCTCTTCCTATTCTCTATAAAACCCACGAAGGGTTTAATGTGAATCGAAGTTTAAGTGTGGATTTGTAAAATTTAAGAGAGCAAAGATTGGGTTTTTGATAATTAGAGCTTGGGTTGGGTTTATGTAAGGTGAGTGGGATGATTCTCCTTATTAATTTAAGTGTTAATCTTCACATATTTTTTATTGATAATTATTGAATTATATAGAGTAATTTGGAGATTGTTTGAATAGATTTGGGTTTATGTTTTTATAAACATGATTACATTGGCTTTCTATTTGTTTAAGACCATAATAACTATTTTTGAAAATAGTTAGTAACCTAAGAATTTGACATTAGGTTATTTGAATGATTATAAGAGATATAGTGATAGATTAAAGGCTAATTACATGTGATAATTGAGTGCATGTCATTAGTTAGCTATAATTAAACTAATTTAAATGGTTTTGAAATAGTTAGTAAGTTAATTTAGTTAGTTTTGAACTCTACACTTATTATTAAAGTTATTAGGGATTAATGAATCTAAATTAGTATTTATAAACATTGGTTAAGTGGAAGGATGCTTTTATAAGCAAAGAAGTATTTTATAAAATAATATGATGTTTTATAAAATAACAAAAGAAGTTCAATTAGTATGTAGAAAATGGTTATATGATTTTATAAATGAAGCATAGATTTTATAAAATGGAAATGAGATTTTATAAAATAGTAATACGAAGTATACTTAATTTCAAGTTAGGAAATTAAGTACTCGAAAGCCCAAAATTGATATATAAGCTAATGGTACATTTTATAAAATAGAAGTAATATTTTATAAAATGGTATAAAACCATATTAGACTTTACTGAAGTAGTTTGGTAAATAAAAATAATTTTTTATTTAAGTAATAATTTAATTACTTATCCAAATATATAATTACTTGAGGGAGCTTGTTGGATCGATTTCACTCTAGAGGAAGGGGGGGTGAATAGGGTGATACTAACGATTATAAAAATTTAATACGGAAATATATAAAATAATTACAACATAGATATAGCAGAATAATAGTAGCATAGATAATAGCAGAATAATAAAAAAACAGAAATAGAACAACACAGATTTACCCAGCTTTGGCAAAACCCTGCCTATGTGTTGCCTCCAAGGTTTCTACTAGAAATTAAGTAGTCAGACGCTTACACACGTAAACTCACGACACTCGCTATCGACTAACCTAACTCTACGCTCAAAACCCTGCCACAACTCAGCCACTGAGTTGCGAATTCTGAAACTACACCACCGTAGTTCTCCTCTAGTCACACGACTAGAATTTACAAAATTTTTAAAAGAAAAATACAAATTAAAAAAAACTTAAAACAATAAAACCCAAATTATAAATTTTAAAGCCCAAATAACATATTATAGCCGGCCCAAAGGAAATAATATGTAGTGTAAAAATATTGTCCCCCTTTTTATTTTATCTCTTCGGCCCGCTTTCTTGCTGGGTGAAAATGGCAGCGTCGTTTGCTCGTTCGTTCCTCTTTAAGAGAATTAGGGTTTCTAAAGTGAAGCTGCTGCTCTATAATAGTTCGGTCGAGTTGAATGATTGTCCTTGAGGTTCTTTCCCGATTGTCTTCTTAAGCACAGTTACAGTTGCTTCAATTTGTCGAGTTTGATTTGATTGGTATGTGATTTCCTTTTTGCTTTCGTTTATATGCTTGAACTCGATTACTCTAAAAGCCGATGATGTTAATGGTTTTTATAGGGAATAAACCCTAAATTATCGTTCGAATATTTTCATTTGAATTCGTCTGTTAATTTAAGCTCGCCACTGATTTTTTATTAAATGCTGTTGATGTTCTCTAACTTTTTCAAATTCGTATATTTTCGTTCCTTGAATATCACGGCTTTGATTTTGACTTGCTCGATTTTACCTTGGTCACCACGGCTTTGAATTATTCAATTTTCTATGCTTGGTCATTTGGATTTTTCTTTGTGACTTCAGCACTTTGATTTTGAATTTGTTTCTCTTATGACTTGTTGGCATTTGACTTTGAGAAGTGCTCGACTCTCTGAATTGTTCATTCACGGCTTCATGATAACTGCATTGTGTGACCACGGCTTTGCTTTGATATTGAACTGCATATGTATTCATGTTGTCTTTGACTTGATTTGGTTATTTTGAAATTTCTGACTTTGTGAAAAAAATGGAGTTTGACTTGTATATTACTGGTTCCTTTTGTAACCGAACATCTTGTAGATTGTTGGTCTTCATGTAGCTTGTCTGCACTTGATTACTGTCACATGAGACTTGTTGCACCCCTTTTTGTCACTACATACATGACACTGTTGACATGTGCATTTCGGTTTTACTTGAACTTCATCTTGGTTGTTGTATACCTCTGTTGCAGTTTGATTGCTTGCATTCTGGTTGCATATGAATATGAATACTTGTGTGTTCATGTAGATATGTATATTGATATTCAAGTGTGTCTTCTTGGCATCACCCTTTGTACGTGTTGAAGTCTGGCATGTTGGCCTTTGTTGCTCCTGATCAATTTGTAGTCTTTATTGTTTATTCCTCTATTTGAAGTCTTCTCTGATCCGATGAAGTTGTGACTTTGGTTTTCATATTGCTTTGGCTTCTTTGGAGTTTTGTTGCTTCGAACCAGTTCATGTTGTAACTGGACTTTCATATATTATCATATTGAACTTGTTCATTTGGAAATTGTGAGTCTGGCTCGACTGTTCGTTGCTGTAGTATATATATATCTACATGTTGCCATTCACTTGTGTACCTGTATTTGTATGCTTTAGACAACTATCTGGTATGTCTGACTGCATGTATATATGTGCAAACATATGTATATATGAAGTCTGAAAGCATTTGTGTTGCTGTCTGCATATCAACTTGTAAATATTGAAGTTGAGGTCTGGAGCTTGTTGCATTTGGAGTCTTCACTTGTTGTTCTAGTCAAGACTATGTTGCATGCTCATGTTCGTCTATGCTCTGGTCCTTTGATTCATTTAATTGTTATGTTGTGTTCAATATGTAGTCTGGTTGGATATGAAGCTTATATATGTAAGTGTGTTGTTGCCAAACTTGTTTATGTGCTTGCTACTGTGTTCATGTGGTCTGCTGTTATGCTCCAGTTTTGTTGTACATGATTGCATATATAGGTTGTAGCCTTGCTTGCATATGGTTGGATTGTTGATAGGTTTTGTGTTTCATGTGTACAGTACTGTTTGGACTGTCTAGCCTGAACAGTTGAACTGTTTGGTGAGGTTGAGTATTTTTCAAGTGTACACATGAATTTTTGGTCGAGACTTGTTTTATGTTGGTTTTTGGACTCTTGTACTCGACAATGTATTGCACCTTAGTTGAACCTAGCTTTGCCTCGGGTTTGACCTTGTGCTCATATCGTGACTTTATTTGTGTTGCACTTGAGTTGAACCTAGTTTTTGGTTGGGTTTGACCTTGTGCTCACCTGTCCCTGCAGTTTTATCAAGTATATATCGGTGTGCACGGCCTTGTGGCATGTACAGTGATACACTATGCATGTCACAAGTTGTTCGTGTATGATGAATTCAAAATAATGATGACGAACAACCCAAATAACTGAGGCAACTAATTTTTTTCAAACCATATTTTATTTTACACTGCAAAAATATATTTTTTCAATTTTACTGCGTCAGTGTTTACTTTGCAGATAGCTCAGATGCTGGATACAAATTGGAGTATGGTTGAAGAACAAGTACGAGTGAACGAGTGATATGTAGTGAGATGCAAATGTATAGTGAAAAATTGTATTATAATTTGAAATTGTATTGTAATGGAAATTGTGTATATATATAGTGAGAGCTTAAATTTGTACTATTCAAAATTGTAATAAAATATCCGTTTGAATTTAAATTCTGTGTTATTTATTTTATTCAGCAAATATTTATTTAATTATGTGAAAATAAAATAGTACAAAAACAATACATTTAAATGAATATATATATATATATGTATATATATATATGTTTATTATCATCAAACAAAAATCATATACTAGCATATTCAACAATCTCCCCCTTTTGATTATAACATACCTATATTTAAGATTTTGAATTTATTAAATGTATTTGGGTACAGATGAAATCTATTCGCTCCCCCTATTTGAATGCTTCCTCTCTACACAAAGCTCCATCTTCATATATGCATAAAAATATGTAAATGAATAAATGAACCTAGATGCAAATACAAAATAAAATATTTGACCTTTATTTGCCAAAATCTTAACTTTTCTCTCCCCCTTTTGTTATCAGCAAAAGAGTAATAGTGTTAGAACAATAGAGATAAAGTGATAGACATTAATACAATATTAATACTCAATCGAGTATAAACATTAAATTTTAATAAAAAATCAAAGAAAAATCATAAATACTCTGTTAGGCGCATATTCCACTTTAGAATGATAGGGATGATGTCGGTATATAAAACCATATAGTTGTGTCTATTTGTGGTATATTTATATTAGGAATTTGAATATCTACTAACCATGCATAACCATTAGGACTTTTAAATGAGATTATTAGTATACCCAATTTTTATAAAAAATGAATTTCAAGTATCTTCTAACCACGCATAACCATGAGGACTTTTAAATGGGATTAGAATCTACTTGTCTATTTAATAACCAATTTTGATATGTGTTCCGTACATGCATAACCGTGAGGACTTTTAAATGAGCATGAAAGCACATAATCAAAAATTCCAAGTAATTCACCCATGCATAACCGTGAGGACTTTTAAATGAGAGTGAATACTTTAGATGTTTTTATTGTTAAAAATATAATAAAATGAAAAACGAATAATTTCCCGTATAAAATACCACATATAGACATACTATATTGGATTTTGATGAGTGATGGTCGTTTTAAATATGATAGTAATAGAGATGGTCATGGAATTATTACCCATCAAAAAGTTATTATAAATCTTGTTTAAATTTTTAAAGAAATTTACTAAATTTACCGTCTCAAGTGATAATATATGATTAATATCAACACTCATCACTTTTTCAATCACTATTTATCTTTTCTATAATCAGTAGGGAGTCAGATTAGTTAATGTAGTCATTTAAGAACAAATCCAAAAATAATTATAAAATCAAATTTTCTAAAATGACTAATCTGAACCAAGGTCAACAAAAAAACTATTTTCTAGAAGCGGTTTAATAAAAGAAAATGTCTGCTACTTGAAAATTATTTGAAATGAAACATAGGCAGATATTTTTTCTGAAAATGTGATGCAGCTAATGAATGTCTCTACATAAAACACGTTCCACCAATAATTTTTCTATCAACTAGATTACCAGTGTAATCTGCATCTGAATTTCTTGTTGACTCAAATTTATCATTAGATATCATAGACCAAACTGTGATGTGTGCAACACATACCTTGAAATCATTTTTAAAGTTTTTAACTGAAATTCTTTTGAATTTGAATTGAACCCATGCAAATAAACAACCAGTGAACATAATGATAGATTAGAAGCAGTAAGATAAACAAATATATCCACATGTATCAAGAGTAATCATCAACTAATAAAGCAACATCATTAGTCCAAACACATCAATATGAACTAGTTTAAAGACGATTCGTCAACATTTTTAAAATCAAAATCAACATTTATTTCATAACTGGCAGAATTAAATCAGATTATGGTGCAGATTTTCACATTTAATAAATCGTTCAAGATAAATATACCGTTACCTATTTTACCTTTACGATAATTTTTCATTGTTGCCCATTATGATTTTGTCACCTTTATACTAGGCTAAGGAACTTTGATTTGTCGCCCGTCGTGTGCTTGGAACAGCCAGAATCCAGGTAACACTGTTGTTGTTCCTTAGCCTGCCACCACACCTACACGAGAAAAGATTTTTATTACCTATTTGTTTTTATAGGACCATGGTTGTTAGTGGCAAAAGATTTTGAAAAATACGTTTGTGTAGACCCAAAACTATTTATATTTGTTCCTTTTGGCACCCAGATTTCTTTGACTTTAAGGGATTTTATATTCGTGCCTTTTGGAACCCAAATTGGAATGGTTTTCACGTGTTTGGGTCTATACCAGCATATATTATGATTGTGTCCAGTTTTTCCATAAATCGTGCAATTTGAATTGACTTGATTAATTTCACATCTAATACGTTCAAATTGATTATACCCAAGTCCTTGTCTAACAGGATTGATAGTTTGTTTCCTTAATAGCATATTTAACGATCTTTCTCCTTTGGAAAATTTTCCTAAAGTTGTAGACAATTGTTGGACTTGTGTTTTAAGAGCTTGATTTTCATTCAATAGTTGTGTGCACTTTTAAATAGAATTTTCTCTCCTAGTATTTTCACTATCTTTCAAAATCAAAATTTCATTTTCAAGTGATTTAATTTTAATTTCTGATTTTTTAATTTCTTCTTCAAGTGATGGACACTTATCACACTTAGGGCTCTTGGTTTGATAGTTTTTAACAAATTGATCAAGTTGTTTATTTAAATCTATCAAAGTATCTTTTTGTGATTCTATTTTAGCGTATTTATCCCTAAGTCTTTCGAAACAGCCATTTACTTCGTGAAAATATATAAGTAGTTCCGAATGAGTAAGTTTTGATACCTTGTTTGGCTCGTCATCATCACTGTCAGTTATTTCTCCTTGAAGACATAATTTTGCTTTTCCATTTTCACTGCCAGTGCTTTCATCACTTTCATCAGTTTCCTCCCAAGTAGTTGCAAAACTTCTCCTTTTCAGTTTCTTTCCTTGGTCGAGTCGATTCTGAGGACAATTTGGCTTGATATGACCGGGTTTATTGCACTTGTGACAAATGATCTCTTGCTCTTCTGGGTTGTCTAGAACTTTGACTATTCTACTTTTCAATTGTTGATTTAGAGCTGGATTTCCGTATTTGCGATTCCACTTTTTGAATCTCTTGATTATCAGTTCCAGTTCAGCTGCTTCATCATCATCATTGTCATCTTCACTTTCGGTTGTTCCTTTGAGAGCTATTGTTTTCTTTCGCGTATCACCTCCTTCACGCTCTTCCTTGAATTTCATTTATAGTTCATAAGTGGTGAGATTTCCAATAAGTTCTTCGACTGTAATCTGTTTCAAATCCTTCGATTCTTGAATAGCAGTGACTTTGGCTTCAAACTTTCGTGATAAAACTCTGAGGATTTTCCGGACTATTTCCAATTCCGTGTATGGTTTTCCAAGAGCTTTTGATTTGTATACGAGATTAGAAAGTCGCCCGTACATCTCTTTAACATTCTCATCCTTGGCCATTGTGAAGTTCTCGTATTCGCTACTAAGCATTGCAAGGCGAGATTCTTTGACTTGAGATGTTCCTTCATGAGTCACTTCAAGTGTGTGCCAAATTTCCTGTGCTGTTAGACAATGTGAGACACGATTAAATTCAATTTGATCTAATGAACAAATAATAGAATTCATAGCTTTAGCATTGGCATTTTGTAATTTATTTTCTAGATTTGTCCATTGATCCATAGGTTTTTCAATTTCATGATTATCTACCATTATAGTTGGTGTCCTATAACCTGTCTCAACAATATTCCAAGCATCAATGGTTTTTAGAAAAAATTTCATTCTATTTTTCCAGTAAGCATATTCACCATTGAACATTGGTGGTCTAACTATGGACTGACCCTCAGCAAAAGCATTATTAAAAGAATCCATTTAAAAATTTTAAAACAACAATTTGTTTTTGAAAAATCAAAATTTTAAAAATCAAAAATTGGCTTTTGTTCCTTGCTTTGATACCACTTGTAGGATCGATTTCACCCTAGAAGGGGGGTGAATAGGGTGATACTAATAATTATAAAAATTTAATGCAGAAATATATAAAATAATTGCAACACAGATATAACAGAATAATAGCAGCACAAATAATAGCAGAGTAATAAAAAAACAGAAATAGAACAACACAGATTTACCCAGCTTTGGCAAAACCCTGCCTACGTGCTGCCCCCAAGGTTTCTATTAGAAATTAAGTAGTCAGACGCTTACACACGTAAACTCGCGACACCCGCTATCGACTAACCTAACTCTACGCTCAAAACCCTGCCACAACACAGCCACTGAGTTTCGAATTCTCGAACTACACCATCGTAGTTCGTCCTCTAGTCGCACGACTAGGATTTACAAAAGTTTTAAAAGAAAAATACAAATTAAAAAAAACTTAAAACAATAAAACCCTAATTTTAAATTTTAAAGCCCAAATAACATATTATAGCCGACCGAAAGGAAATAGTATGCAGTGTAAAAATATTGTCCCCCTTTTTATTTTATCTCTTCGGTCCTCTTTCTTGCTTGGTGAAAATGGCAGCGTCATTTGCTCGTTCGTTCCTCTTTAAGAGAATTAGGGTTTCTGAAGTGAAGCCGCTGCTCTATAATAGTTCGGTCGAATAGAATGATTGTCCTAGCGTTTCTTTCTCGATCGTCCTCTTAAGCACAGTTGCAGTTGCTTCAATTCGTCGAGTTCGATTTGATTGGTATGTGATTTCCTTTTTTCTTTCGTTTATGTGCTTGAACTCGATTGCTCTAAAAGCCGATGATGTTAATGGTTTTTATAGGGATTAAACCCTAAATTACCGTTCGAATATTTTCATTTGAATTCATCTGTTAATTTAAGCTCAGCCACTAATTTTTGATTAAATGATGTTGATGTTCTCTGACTTTTTCAAATTCGTATATTTTCGTTCCTTGAATATCACGGCTTTGATTTTGACTTGCTCGATTTTACCTTGGTCACCACGGCGTTGAATTATTCAATTTTCTATGCTCGGCCATTTTGATTTTTCACTGTGACTTCGGCACTTTGATTTTGAATTTGTTTCTCTTATGACTTGTTGGCATTTGACTTTGAGAAGTGCTCGACTCTCTGAATTGTTCATTCACGGCTTCATGAAAACTGCATTGTGTGACCACGACTTTGCTTTGATATTGAATTGCATATGTATTCATGTTGTCTTTGACTTGATTTGGTTATTTTGAAATTTCTGACTTTGTGAAAAAAAATGGAGTTCGACTTGTATATTACCGGTTCCTTTTGTAACCGAACATCTTATAGTTTGCTGGTCTTCATGTAGCTTGTCTGCACTTGTTTACTATCACTTGAGTCTTGTTGCACCCCTTTTTGTCACTGCATACGTGACACTATTGACATGTGCATTTCGGTTTTACTTGAACTTCATCTTGGTTGTTGTATACCTCTGCTGTAGTTTGATTGCTTGCATTCTGGTTGCATATGAATATGAATACTTGTGTGTTCATGTAGATATGTATATTGATATTCAAGTGTGTCTTCCTGGCATCACCCTTTGTACGTGTTGAAGTCTGGTCTGATGGCCTTTGTTGATCCTGATCAATTTGTAGTCTTTATTGTTTATGCCTCTATTTGAAGTCTTCTCTGATCCGATGAAGTTGTGACTTTTGTTTTCATATTGCTTTGGCTTGTTTGGAGTTTTGTTGCTTCGAACCAGTTCATGTTGTAACTGGACTTGCATATAGTATCATATTGAACTTGTTCACTTGGAAATTGTGAGTCTATCTCAACTGCTCGTTGCTGTAGTATATATATATCCACATGTTGCCATTCACTTGTGCACCTGTATTTGTTTGCTTTAGTCAACTGTTTGGTATGTCTGACTGCATGTATATATGTGCAAACATATGTATATATGAAGTCTGAAAGCATTTGTGTTGTTTGTCTGCATATCAACTTGTAAATATTGAAGTTGAGGTCTGGAGCTTGTTGCATTTTGAGTCTTCACTTGTTGTTATGGTCGAGACTGTGTTGCATGCTCATGTTCATCTGTGCTCTGGTCCTTTGATTCATTTAATTGTTATGTTGTGTTCAATATATAGTCTGGTTGGATATGAAGCTTATATATGTAAGTGTGTTGTTGCCAAACTTGTTTATGTGCTTGCTACTTTGTTCATGTGGTCTGCTGTTATGCTCCAGTTTTGTTGTACATGATTGCATATCTAGGCTGTAGCCTTGCTTGCATATGGTTGGATTGTTGATAGGTTTTGTGTTTCATGTGTACAGTACTGTTTGGACCGTCTAGCCTGAACAGTTGAACTGTTTGGTGAGGTTGAGTATTATTCAAGTGTACACATGAATTTTTGGTCGAGACTTGTTTTATGTTGGTTTTTGGATTCTTGTACTCGACAATGTATTGTACCTGAGTTGAACCTAGCTTTGCCTCGGGTTTGACCTTATGCTCATATCATGACTTTATTTGTGTTGCACTTGAGTTGAACCTAGTTTTTGGTTGGGTTTGACCATTTGCTCACCTGTCCCTGCAGTTTTATCAAGTGTATATCGGTGTGCACGGCCTTGTGGCATGTACAGTGATACACTGTGCATGTCACAAGTTGTTCGTGTATGATGAATTCAAAATAATGATGACGAACAACCCAAATAACTGAGGCAACTAATTTTTTTCAAACCACATTTTATTTTACACTACAAAAATATTTATTTTTCAATTTTACTGCGTTAGTATTTACTTTGCAGATAGCTCAGATGCTGGATACAAATTGGAATATGGTTGAAGAACAAGTACGAGTGAACGAGTGATATGTAGTGAGGTGCAAATGTATGGTGAAAAATTGTATTATAATTTGAAATTGTATTGTAATGGAAATTGTGTATATATATAGTGAGAGCTTAAATTTGTACTATTCAAAATTGTAATAAAATATTTGTTTGAATAAAATATTTGTTTGAATTTAAATTCTGTGTTATTTATTTTATTGAGCAAATATTTATTTAATATTGTGAAAATAAAATAGTACAATAACAATACATTTAAATGAATATATACATATTTATTATCATCAAACAAAAATTATATACTAGCGTATTCAACAGAGCTAAGCGATAATTAAAATGAATATAGTATAGTAACTACAATTGTTGTATTTTGATTGTTTTTTACGTTTGAAATTGTTTAATTATATAGGAATATAATTGAATACAAGTTCGTGCGGCATTTCTCGTAGCCATAGTGACCGTCGCATGTGCTAAGTTGCGTGAAAGTACACTGGCCCGAGTAATCGCTTGGGTGAAGTCCGAAATGTGATTTGTGTAGTTGTTGTGTGTTTGCATGAGCGTGTGTGCATAGGCGTGCACAATAAGTGCATCGACACATGTATAAGCTACATACAAGGCATGGAAGCCGGGTATGTCATTTTGGCATGTTGAGGAACCAGGGTCGTTATACTCGTCTGTTGAGCTCTACTCATGCAAAGAGTAGATTTTTGTGTCGAAACCGGTTTTTGAATACTTATATAATTCAATTCCAAAATGCTAACATATGAACCTCGGTTGAGGTCCGATGGATTAGAAGTGGGCATTAGAAGCAAGACGACTCATCAAATGAGGCATCGGAGCAAACTACATGCGAATTGGCAATCGTTTGGCGAGGTATGTCCCTGCCCAGGTTCATTGTTGGGAAACTAGCAATTTCAGTCGACTGAATAGACCATTTCAGTCGACTGGATAGACCATTTCAGTAGACTAGCTAAGAAGTTATATTCCTAGGTTCCCATATCAATTGACTGAATGGACCATTTCAGTCGATTGAATACTGGGGCAGTTAGCACTTCAGGGAATTTCTTCCCTGTTCGAGCGCCTTTTTTCGTGGTGTCTTGGCTCGACTTCGAGGAGGCTCTGAGCTACTTGGGGAGGTGGAATGCAAGGCGAAGCTTGTGATTCGGATACATATGTTAGTTGATTCCTTTGCAATCAATAACGATCGAGCATGGGGTCGGCACGGATATTTGTTCGCACGATCACGTCCGACAAGCTTGTACGATCGAAGAAATGAATTTGCATCTTTAGGGGTTGACCCCGAGGTACGTATAGTTATATAATTTGTATCGGTCTTACATTAGTGACCGCGGACGATAGTGATATTATATTAGTGATAATACATTGTATTGGCCTTATGTTAATGGCCTAGCCATGCCTATTATTGGATCCTGATAGACGTCTGCGTACATTAGTGTGCTGGCTCTATTTATTATGGGAACTTGGTAGACGTCTGGGTATGTTAACGTGTTGGCTCTACTTATTACAAGATCATGATAGACGTCCGGGTACGTTAAAGTGTTGGCTCTATTTATTATATGATCAGGATAGTGTCTGGGTACGTTATTGTGTTGACCCTATTTATTATTAGATCCTGATGGTTGTCTAGGTACGTTAGTGTGCTGGCTTTATTTATTATGAAATCATGGTAGATGTATGGGTACATTAGTGTGCTAACTCTACTTACTACCAGATCATGATAGACATTTGGGTACATTAGTGGGCTGGCTATATTTATTATACGATCAGGATAGATGTCTGGGTACATTAATGTGCTGACTCTATTTAATTATTAGATCGCGATAAATGTCTGAGTACATTAGTGTACTGGCCCTATTTATCTTGAATCGATTGATCGCGATAAGTGTTCATTATTGGCTCCACCCATAAAAAATGATGGGTATTGATTTGTATTTCTAAGTTATCTTCCATTGTTATGTTGTGCGTGTTATTAGTTGGTTGTTGTTGTTATTGATGCATTTACTATTATTTTGTACTTCACGATAGACATACATTACACCCTACCTTTGGATGTTGGTTTACTTTTACCATAATATGATATTTGCTTTCAGTCATATTACATTAGCTTTGCTGACTCATTGATTATAGAAGAAGAGCAGATTATGGTATGATCCCCTATTTTTGAGATAGGTTTACCGCACTTGTTTATAGGTAGTCCAGATTCCCCCGAGCTATGTTTGTGGAAAGGGCTGGCTATGAGTTAGTTATTCCTGTTTATTTGTATATAATATTCATATATACAGTATTTTGAGATAGTTCGCCTCACACCAGACTTTATGTTTGACCAACGTTTTTTCTTTGTCTACTTATGTCATGACAACTATTGGGTACTCGATCGAGTAGTTTGAAAGTTGGGTGCTTTTGGGGATACGCTTGCAGGATGCAGCCGGAGCATTTTGGAGGCGTGGCATCGAGATTTTGAGATATGTATATTGATACATTTGTAGTGCACAGACCTATTATATGTAATTATATCAGATATTTATTTAGAACTCCGTATTTATTTTAGGAGTTGATATATTCTGACTTTCTGTACTGATACTTATTTATCAGTTACTTTCACCAGTGCGGTCTCTTATATATTGTCATCCCACTCTGATCATGTATATTCAGTATATTATATATTGTCATTCCGTTGTGAGATCTTATCGATGTCTTCGTTTAGTGTTTTGTTCTAATTTTACCTCGACGATCCATCTTTTTGTGTATCATCGAAGGGCGGGTTATTACAATCGTCATTCCTCTTTTCTTTTTCTTAGTTTCAAGTTCTACTTTATTACAATCGTCATTCCTCTTTTCTTTTTCTTAGTTTTCAAGTTCTACTACAATATCTATCTTCCTCTTCTTCTCTAGTTTTGCGCCACATTTGCGTGATAAAGAAGCAGTCATGGCTCGTTTATCATTTCCTATAAACAATATGATGAATGTTAAAAATACAACGTATGATTGTAAAGAAAACAATATAAATTCAAATCAATAAACTTTCTATATTCAATAAGAACTCAAATTGTATCAATCCCAACTACTTTGCCAGAAAATTAAACTACAACAAAATACATATTTCGCAACATGTAATGCCCGCTGTAATAAATCAATTACAACTGTCAGCCGATAGTCTTAATATATGAAGCTATAATATGGTCGAAGCATTTTACAACTGTTTTGGACGTTTGTAGGGTACCTTTGTAATAAATCCTTTTACAACTTTTTTTGACGTTTGTAATAGGTCAATTAAAACTTTTTTACTTGTCATTTACAACTTTTTTGCTCATTATTAAAAAAATGCAAAAGAAAAAAATTAAGCAATAATGCAATGCACACTCATATATTTAATATCCTTTTTAGCTGAAACAAACGTTGTACTAATACCAATTAAAGATTCACATTTTTAAAAATATAACCAAGTTGTCAACTAGTTAAAAGAAAATGTATAGCGTCAATGGTAGAGTCTTTAAAATATTAGAACTTTAATACAAAAGTTATCAAATGATATCATCTTACTATAAAAAGTCATAATAAAGTTCATGTTAGTATAAAAATACAATAGTTTCTGATATGGTAACTAATCTCAACTGGGTACTGCTAAATCCTTCTAGATATGAAAAAACGATTTTCCAAGCATCATGTATGTATCCACCAAACAAAACACCACGGTCTGCAACAACAATAAAATGTTGGCTTCAATGGTAGTGATCAGCTTACATCACCATGAGACTATAGTTACATTGCATTAATATTCCACATAGTAGAGGTTTTCTACTTGCTCCATCAACTCGCTCTATGATAACCTACCAATAAGCTGTAGTTGGGGATGAACATTTGGTTAGTTTGGTTTATCCGATGTTGAAAATTGTTAAACAAACTAAAATCAATAAAAATGAAAATCAAACCAAACCAATCAAAGTAAGTTAGGTTGGTTATCCGATTTAACCAAGATAATTTTTTTTTACACTTTATGTTTGGTATATTCATTGTAATTTGAAATACAAGAAAATTTGGACTACTAAACTAATCTAAAAAAATTTATTATAACATTGATAATTTTAAAAATATAATAAAAGTTCTGTTAATTTGGTTAAACCAATAACCAAACTAAATTTTTTTATGGATCAATTATAAACCAATCTAGTTTCAAAATCAAATCAAACCGATCAAAATGAATTGTTTGATTGGTTTATTTGATTTAACTAAATAATGCTCTAACCCTAGCTGTAGTAATATAAAGAGTTTATTATTGAAGCAATTTTACAAACGCTCCTAGCACAAACTCAAATTTCATATATTCACCTTTGTAAGTAGGGTGATACAATTTCCAAACAAGATGAATAATGATTTGTTCATCAAAGAAGTGGCACAATAAAGGCAAACAGTTCAAATATGTTGAATCGGGAGTGGAAAAAAAAAGTTGAATAAAGAAGCTTATCAAGACAATTAGATGAATCTTATAATGGGTACCAAGAAGTACTAGCAGTAAACTTCTGACATAGGTGTGTAACTACAAACTCATGAGATATTATATCAACAAACGAAGATCAAAATAACTTGGTCAGGCAATTAATGCAAATAATTAGGGTTTTCCCATCATCGCTGACCAATAATCGAACGACTACCTCTGCATGCAATCAACATGAATTGAGTAGTGGAGAAAAACAATTAATAACAAGTGCAAATAAATTGTGTTTTATAGTTTAACACAATAGCAAGCCAGCAGGCAAAATCTAGATTGAGCGAGCAAGATGACTTGGTCTTGTACAGACAGCAATTAGCACTGAACTTGCACGCATGCTCGATTTCAATAACTGAGTTAAATAATGCTATAAGCATGTAAATTTTTCCATGATTTTTCTTTTTATTTGACACTGGTTTTTCTATGTGTGGCTATCTAGTCAAACACAAAATGGACAAAAGTAGCATGTCCACCGACATAGATAGTCAAACATAATGCATCAAGCATATAAGCACAATGCATCAAGCAATATAAGCTATATAATATAACATAAAATTTGATAATTATTAAACTATTCATGGGATGCATGTACTTGTTGGAAAATATAAGTATTCCAAGATTGACCAGAACTGCACTTGATCCAAACCATAATGATAAAAGATGTATGATTTTGGTAGAAGGCTAGACTATGTGGATTAAGCGAGTTACATGTAAAAACTGGACATTAAGCAAAAACTAACTATAAATAGAGTAGCAACTAGATACTCAAATTGTACTATACTAGTATAACCGTCCAACGGTGGTGGAAACCGACCGTTTTATTATGTAATTTAAAAAATAAAAATTATTTGTTACAACTTTTTATTAATATAAATTAAACACATAACAATAATATATTGAATATAATATTAGTTGCATTTTAAAAAACAAAATGAAAAGTATAAAAGAAAACAAGCAGTAAAGAGAAAATTTCAATCAAAGATTTACTATTGAAAATAGTTTATTATAAAATGAAAAGTCAATTAATTAATAAAAAAGGTTCAGCAAATGAAAACGTAACAATTGTAAAAAGCACAAAAGAGAAAGTATAAATCAATCATTTATCAAAAATATATCATCTTATTCGAAATCTTAAATCCAATTAACAACGCACGATATAAGTTACGTTCCTAGATCTTATATAAATTTGAAAAAAAAATTATATTTTTAAACTTCACTATTAAAATAAATCATCTTAATATCAAAAATATATAATGCATTCATTAATCTAAACCCGCAAAAAAGAATCATGATTTTAAACCCCATTATTTAAATAAATCATCTAAAACTATCGCTGCTGAAGCTTTATACAACATCATGTGACATTGCCCGATGAATCTATTATGCGTGAAGAATGTTGAAAAATAAAGTATATAATAGCCATGCCCAAAAATGTTAGTAGTTAAAATAGTTAGACAGAGTTTTATTTTACTCTTACTGACAAAAAGGAAAAGCTAATCAAACAAACTAGTCAAAAGAAAATTTGGGATGCAACCCAGAAATTCTGCCATTTTGTATCAATGTTTTGACACAACTACCCATATCAAAGTTATTTTTCCCTTAAGTCACAAGATATTTTTGTTCATTTTAGACAATAAAGTGTAACATTAATGTTTATAATATTAATATGCTTGTATTGATTAATGGGCTAAAACTGATTTTTAAAGGCTCAAATTTGGTACATCTTTTCCATCAGTTGATTGTTTCTTATTTGATGTCATTTAAACATATTCTTCTAGGCTTGTTGATTCCTTATGAACTAGAAACTTTGTTCCTTATGGAGACCATTGTACTTTGAGGAAAGTTTTTTTTTGAAGAATGTTAAAAAAAAGGGCCCAGCCCAAATACAAAAGCGGGTAACAACAAACTACCCGAACCCAACAAAAACAACCAAACCCCAAACTAGGGTTACCGACACTCACAAATCAAACCCTAAAACATATCGCGCAGCCAAAAGAAAAAAGAACAAAAATGGCTGCCGAAACATTTGCTCAATCAAATGGCAGACGATGTTCTTCTACTCTTCGCCAAAACATCATCTTTCCTCAGCCCACTACTCTCTCCACACTCCCAGTAAGACAGAGCTTCGTTGAACCCATTTCTCAATACCCCTATCTCTAACCAAAATCTTCGACACGTTATCATAGCTGAAGTACTGTAAATCGTTAGATCTAGTGTCATCGCGACCTAGATCTAACGTTGCCTTTCTCGAATTGTTGTTATTATTCCAATTAGCTCCAAAATTTGAGAAGTTGGTGGCTTGAGCATGATGTAAGTTACCGTACTTATTCTCAGTCTCATGGAAGCAGATTTGATCAGTCCTATCAGCCATTCTCTGCTGATTGATGGAGCAAGTCTCACGATTAACACTGTCAACATGATTGTCAGCCTGAAAGCTTTTCGAATGCAAAAGATAAGCTTCTAAATGTTTGCTTCCAACTTCAGCGAAGTTACCTCTAGGTTTTGCTTTAGCTGATTAAGAAATAATGATATCCAATCATGCACAAGTTTGTAATGTTACAAACTAAGATACTCAATCAAAACATACATTTTATGCGGATGCCAATAACATTTGAATAGACGGTAAGATTCTTCACCCTAGCTCAATGTAGTTTCACTACTTTATGTTAGCTTTTACACAAAGTAAAATTATAGACAAAAATATCTAACATTGGGACATGTGTGCTCAATATTCTTCCCCCAGATCATCCCGTCCCAATATTCTGTCCCATGAGCCCTATACAATTTATCACTCCATTTATTAATATTAAAGTTTTAAAAATTAAATATGCTAGTAATGGACAGTTGAGATTTAATTGGCTCATGGGACATCAACTTTGAAATCCGAAGATTTGATAATTGTCAATATATAAAATTTAAAATTCAAAACCAGATAAAACAGAAAAAATTAGGTTGAACAGAAAAAAGGGTGAATTTGCATATGATAATTGTCAAACAATACTGACATGAAACCTGAAGAGATCAAAAATACATCTACGTGAATCTTGGAAAATACTAGTTACATTCTGATTAAAAACTTTATTTTCAACAAGCTAAAACCTTTTATATTTGTTAATTGATCTAATAGATGCCTAGGAGTTGTAGCCTAATTGGAAAAGTAGTTGATATAGACTAACCATATTTGAAACGAGTAAGGTAACACACTAAACAAGACAAATATTGATAGATATAACATCTTAGTAGGTAATAGTTCAGATCACTTTTTTAAGAAGCCAAAACCATAGAATTTATGAATGTATTGAGGGTTCTTCTAACACAATATAATCCATATAACTGATATCAACGAATACATAAAATGACAGAACGGTACATGATAATTTTAACTATATAAATAGCTGAAGTACAAGAGATGAAATAAAATTGATCAGCTATAGAAAGATAGAAAATATAACACACACAGCTAAAATGCTCTAAAGCTTTAGAACTTCAACGGCTAGCAATATGAATAGTGCCTGCGGGAAATTCAAAGTCGGTGAGTGAACAAGGTTAAGTAATATTACACACACGGGTACATACACTTAGAAGGAGAATTTCAGACTGGAATACATTTTGAATTTCAACAGTAAAAAACATACTAGAATGTAAAACCAAGTCTAACATCGTTTTATTTTATGTCAGTTACCTCACATATATAAATATGATGATACAAATTAGCAGTTTGCAAGTTTAGCCTAAGAACTTCTCCAATAGCTTAAAGACTGAATATTCAATTCTTCAATATTAAGGGATATTTTTTGCTAACTCCAAGAGCTTATTAAATAAGCATTTAACGTCAAATGGTTATTAAATAAATGTCCACCCACTACAAGAAAAATTGTCTTTTATAATGCCCAAAGATAACACTAGATTCTATAGGGTTATTGTTCCTATTAATTTTCCTTATTTAGCAGAGGAATGACTCCATAACGCTTTTTATTCCTCCGATTGTTTTCGTGCTCTCCTTTCCACCAAATTATTTCCCTCCCGCTTTTCATTCCAATTTTTTCCTATCTCAAAAACCAGAAGAAAACCTAATTTTCCATCTCTACTAAATCCTCAAATCACTCTTTCCCTAATTCACCCCTTCAGATCCATTGTACCCTCCAAGCAGCCACCACCATGGTAGAGTAATCAGAGCTCAGCGTAAAGGAGCTGGTGGAATATTCAAATCGCATACCCACTATCGCAAGGGACGACCTGCTTCTCTTCCTTCGACTTCAGGGAACATTATAAAATTGTGAAGGAGCAGAGCGCAACAGCTTGTTTACTAAAAAGCATGGAAGGTCCACGACGCTTCATTCTTCTTTGAATTTCCAATTTTTCACTTTCGCTCTCCTCTTTAACTAATCTGGTGAGCTTTCAATTTATCACTTTCAATCTTTCCAATTTAATGGCTATCATTAGCTTGTAAATAGATACTATTGTCTTATTTGTTTTGGATCTGCTTAGGATTGTTTAGCTGTAGTATATATCTTGGGTATTTGAATTAGATGGTGTATGTTTGTAAGGTTCTAGATTTTTTTCCTTTTTCTAACGATTGGTAGTATGATTTGTATTTCTCATATAACTTCTCACGATTCTCAGTCCACCATGTTTCAACCCTTGGAAAATGTACAAAAATTGGTAGGAGAGCGAAAACTATTGAATAGTTTAGCGGTTAGTGCACTACCATAAGCACAACATTTGATGTTAACTGGATGCAGATCAGGGGCAAATCATCATCTAGGCTCGTGGTAGGTACATGCTTTTGGAAGGCACGACATCAGCCTATTGGCCTGGTTAGCCTTGGATTTTGATGCAAATAAGCTCGCTATGTTTATAGTCTCACTTGAGCTAAAAAATCTTTAATTTTGTTGAATTTTTGCATGTTGTGTTGTAAAATATAATAAGATTTTTTGTCATAATGTTAAGATTGCCTTAACATGATCTTTATACCTGTTCTATGAATCAACTTTTTTTGTTGAATGTATAATTTCACTCGTTAATGATAAGGTTTACTTGATGTGCTTGTTTTCTTCCTTTGATTTTTGTAGTGTATTGCAGATTCCTACCGTGATAACAATCTTGTTAGATAAGGCCCAAATGACACATACTGAACAGAGGAAAGATAGAACGGGTTGAACTGTTGATTAGATTTGATATCCAATTACTAGGTGAGTTTAAAAGGTTACTAGATTTAATCATTTAATATATATTACTTGTGCCATTTATAGCTTATTACTTCATGTTTACTATCAAGAATGAAAATATCCACTTGCTAAGAATTTTGCAATATTTTCTTTCATGCCCTAACGCTTGATGATCAGGTACATTATTTTTCTTCCACGTTTATCTTATTTGTTTTGCATTGAATTTAGGCATTCACATTTTCATTCATCATTTCTCATATAATTTATTAAAATAAACTGATTGTTCGACTTAATAAACAAGGGCCCTGTAGCTTAATAAACAAGAATTAAAAGCTCCATATGCAGTGAGAATCAAAGTCAATAATGCCCGTGTCATAGATCTGGTCCTTGATATTATGTTTTTAGGGCGCATGGTTCAATTTAGTACAAAAATATTATGGAAAGAGCCTCTGTTTTGCAGGTGTTCCAAATCTCTTTGTTTATTTCAATAATTATGACAATAATAACTGCTAATTATTAAAATCAAACAAATTAAAGTGGAGTATCATTAAGCACAAAAGTTACAACTTCAAGGCATTTAAGTATCATCAACAGCTTATTAATTAACCATTGAATCCAACGTTCATTTCACTTTAATTAGCATAAGGTGCAGTAGTTAGATCCAACAAAAACAAAACTACATCATAGAAGCTTCTATTTTATATAACATTGTTTGTGCATATTAGAAGGTGACTAAACTACTGAAGGAAAACATATAACGAGGAATGTAGAATCAGTTTTCTGTCTGCTTTTGGTTCTCCTCATTAAGTGTTTCACACCACCTCTTTAGCTGCTCAAAATCCCTTTCTGTCTGCTTCTGCTTATTACTGTAGCATACAGAAATATTAACAAATGAATAATCTCACATCATTCTGATACAGTTAGCCAATTAAATAAACTATACAGTAATATTCTTTTAATTGATGGAAAACTTGACTTATATTTTCTCAGACTTTTCCGAACAGTTAAGCTTACCATTGAAATATAATTTTTTATGCCCATTTAGAGCCATTGATGTTATGATGAGGCTATATATGGACTAGAGTTTCTGATCTGATCATGTATCAGTTTGAAGACGAACCCTTGGCTATCTAAGCTATCGATATTGAATGTTGATTATTTTCTTTACTATCCATTGATGCTTTATTTATCTATTACATTATAACAAAGTATAGAAAACACTTATTTAATGATTTATTTAATGATCTTTACTCGTGATTTTTTTGTGGTACTGAGTTTATGATATTCAATGCCATATCATTTTCTGAATTCTAACAAACGTGTTTTATATGTTTATTGTGATATTTTTATCATTTTTAAAGCAAATGTATTTTAACTATTAAATAAGTTTATAATAATAACAATAAAATATTAACAAAGTTTATGAAAATTAACTAAGTTGATTATAAGAACTAACTAAGTGTATAAGAATAATAATAGTAGTAGTAGTAGTAGTAGTAGTAATAATAATAAATTATAAAATATTAACCAAGTTAACTAAATTTTATAAAAATTAACTAAATATATATAATAATAGTCAAAATCAAAATAATAAATTAACCAAGTTTTATATAATAATAATAATAAATTACCTAAGTCTATAATAATAATAGTAATAGTAATAATAATAATAATGATAAAATATTAACCAAGTTAACTAAGTTTCATAAAAAAATAACAAATTTATATAATAATAATAATGATGATGATAAAATATTAACCAAGTTAACTAAGTTTCATAAAAAAAATAACAAATTTATATAATAATAATAATGATGATGATGATGATGATAAATTAACTAAGTTTATAAAAATTAATTAAGTTTATAATAATAATACTAATAATAAAAATGACAATAACAACACCAATAATCATAATAGTTAAAATAAAATTTTATAATCTTAGTTAAATAACCATAATAATAAAATTAACTAAGATTAGTTAAATTAACTAACCATAATAATAAAATTTATATAATCATAATAATCACAATAAAATTAACTAAGATTATAAAAAATAACTTCGTTAATTAAGTTTAATAAAAACCAAATAAGCATACAAAAATTAACTAAGTTGATAAAAAAATAATAACATAATTAACTTTTAAATTTAATTAAGTTTGATAACAATTAACAAAATTTTGAACAATAATAATAATAATAATAACTTATAAAATATTAACCAAGTTAACTAAATTTTATAAAAGTTAACTAGAGTTGTATGACAATAACAACAACAATAAATTAACCTAGTTTTATAAAAATTAACAATGTTTAAAATAATAAAAATTAATAATATTAATACTCATAACAAATTACTTACTAAATTAACTAAATTTGATAAAAAATAACTAAATTTATTTATTTATATAATAACAAAAATAATAAATTAACTTAGTTTATTAAAATTAATTAAGTTTATAATAATATAATACTAATAACAACAATGATGACAATGGCAGTCATAATAATAATAATAATAACAATATTATTAGTTAAATAAAATTTTATTTCTTATCAATTATCAACAACACCACATCAATTATCAATCAACACCTATTTATTCAAGTTCACACATCAAATGTAAACAACGACTCATCCAAGCCACAAAGTGAACTCAGATTAATATTCTATCAATAACAACCCTTAAACTCGGTAAGAACTTAGCTTATGTCATGGAGCATGATTTCTATCAAATAAAATCATAGTACAATTTGTTAAGTCTAGTTTGATAACAATTACCAAACCGTAACAATAAAATTTAAATAATTACAATAATCACAATAAAATTAACTAAGAATATAAAAATTAACTTTGTTAATTAAGTTTAATAAAAACTAAATGAGTTTATAAAAATTAACTAAGTTGATAATAAAAATAATAATATAACTAATTTTTAAAATTTAACTAAGTTTGATAACAATTAACTAAATTTTGAATAACAATAGTAATAAATTATAAAATATTAACCAAGTTAACTAAGTTTTAACTAAATTTGTATAGTAACAACAACAACAGTAATAAATTAACTAAAATTATAAAAATTAACTTCGTTTGTTATTATATAAAAATTAAATAACCTTATAAAAAATTAAATAATAATAATAATAATTCTACTAATTTTTATAAAAAATATTATTTATAATAAAAATACAAACAACAACAACCACTATAGCAACAGTAACAATAAATTAACTAAGTTTTATAAAAATTAAAAATGTTTAAAATAATATAATAGTAATAGTAACAATAAACAAACCATGTTTATAAAAATTAACCAAGTTACATAACATTTAATTAAGTTTAGAATAATACTAAATTATAAAATATTAACCGAGTTAACTAAGTTTAAAAACAAATTATAAGATATTAGCTTATTAACCTTATAAGATTTTACTCACCGTAGCTTTTAAGTCAGTTTATAGGGAAAAAACGACATTTCTCAGATATTAGCTTATTAACCTTTGCAAATACTGCACCAAATTACTTTGTGTTCAAGAATTGTAGTTTTAGATCATTATTTTTTGCTAATTCTCCGAAACTGTCTGTGCCTCTCCAGTGTAGTTATATCTGTGCATATTGAGTGATTTCGACAAAGAGGGAGGTGGTTGATTCATTTTATTTCTTGCACACTCCATACCGTGCGTTATTGGTTCCTGGGATTTCCATATCTGTGAATTGTTATAGTCGGATGTTTTGTGAATTGCAACATATTTTAGAAGTGCATGTTGAGAAAGGGATGAAGAATGGACAGAGAATTACCTTCCCTGGTAAAGTCGATGAAGCGGTAATTGCCCTTAGTCATAGTTTCTTTTACCGTTTAAATACTACTACCAGAACATTCATGCTCTCCTTTTCTAAAACAACTTGACTATCGTATATTTTCTGGTGTGCGGCCAGATACAATTACAAGGGATATTGTATTTGTGCTACAACAGAAGGAACATCCGAAATTCCAAAGGAAAGGAGATGATTTGTTTTAGAAACATACCCTCTCTCTTACTGAGGCTCTCTGTGATTTCCAGTTTGTGTTAACTCATGATAACAGAAAACTCCTTATCAAGTCTAATTCTGGAGAGGCGATTAAGCCAGGTAAAAATTATAGAATATTGACATTGATGGCTCAACTTATTGCGATAAATGTCACTGATCTTAGACTTTTGCTTTAGCAGTCGGGAAGAACTTTTGTAGAATATGTGATACTGCATATGTTCATCTAGCACAAGATCTATGATACTTGAATATCATAACTTGCAACTATTGTAATTTAGCCTGCCCCAGTACTCTGCTGGCAAAGAAACAGTACTCTTTAAAAGAGATTTGAATGATTGAACTATCTAACTATTAAGGTATGTGGTGCAGATCAATTCAAGGCAATCAATGATGAAGGAATGCCAATGTATCAAAGGCCATTTATGATAGGGAAGTTGTACATCTAGTTCTTAGTTGATTTCCCCGATTCACTCACTCCAGAACAGTGTAAAGTGATTGAAAGTGTGCTCCCACCTAGAAGTGCCTCTTCTCAGCTCACAAATATGGAGATTGATGAACGTGAAGAAACAACAATGCATGATGTGAACATCTGACTGTAACTACACTGGAGAGGTAGTTGATTTCCATATTTTATTTTGTGAATTGCAACATTTCCTGGGAGGTAGTTGATTTCCATATTTTATTTTGTGAATTGCACCATCTGATTAACATATAAAACAAAAATACAAGAAATTCTTAATCAATCACCTGTTTCATGCATGAGCCAATAATAGTTTCAGGTTATTACTGAAATAAGTAGACATTTGCAGCGTGGAGTATTGCAGGTTGGGGTTTTGTAGCTTGGAGGCTGGTAGGGAGGTAATTATGTTAATTCCTTGTGAAACTGTTAAACTGTTGACGTTCTAATATCACACTATTTTCTAATATGTAATTTTGATTAATTATTTTGTAGAATTTTGAGAAAACCCGTCTATTTTAGTTTTTGACATTTTATGTTGTGTTTGATGAAATGTGTCTCAAACATTGTGAAATTGAAAATATTTTTGTTTCTAAATATTTCCTTACATTATGCACACGAGTCTTTCATTTTTTACATACCCAGATATTGTTACTTATATTTTGAAAATGGCTAATTGTATTAATTTTTATAAGATGATGGCAGCTTAGTCAAACATGGTGTAAGAGCTTTAGTACATGTTTTCATAGTCTCGCCTAAGTTTTATAATAAAAAGGTTTGATTCTGTCCTATTTGTATCTAAGAACAATGCTCATTCTTTTTACATGACATTTCTGGTCATACTGGGAAATATGAAGCGTTAGACAAGAATGTTGAATATGTTGAAGCTGATGGATTACCTCTTCAATGATAAAGTATAATTCAGACAGAAGACAACGTGCTGGAAATATTATCTACAAACTAAGTTTTCTTTTGAAATGTCAGTGTTGCACTTCTATTAGTTCTTTGAAACCACGAGTATTTTATTTCTTACATTTTTTCTTCATTGTAGTGTTAATTTTTAAAGTTCTAGTTTATGACAAAATGATTTTCATCACAGTTTTATATAATTATTTTCAAATTGTTCTGAATTTTCAGGAAGTACTACCAATGACCGAAGACATGCATGAAGAAAGGCTTTGAGCAGTTCAAGTTCTTAGTGATGCATTTGGTACTTATAGACGTTAACTTTGAACTATGTTGTCTTTTGTTCTCATGAATATGTATTGAATTTGGTAACTCATGTATTGAACTTATTTTTTGTTAGTTGATACTTTATTTTGTTATCATGAATATACGTTACATTTGCTGATTATTATATTTTTTTCGTTCATACAATTTTCAAATCGTTATCTATTTAAAGAAGATTCATTTTGATTGTTATTATTAAAATGTAATAGTGGGGTGCATCAAATATATAGTAAAATAAAGCATAGCTCCTAAAAAGCGTTATAACTATATGACATAAGTGCTATAAAAAGATAATGCAATGTATGAGGTTACTGCCAAAGGATAGCGGCAAATAGGCGTTATAAGTCATGCTCTTTTATAGCGGCTTCTTTATGCTATGAAATCATGCTCTTTTATAGCGGTTTTTTTTGTGTTATAAATGTGCAATTCTTTTTTATAACATGTCGATATACAGCGTTTATCAAACCGTTATAGTTGTGTTTAATAGCGGCTATATGCCGCTATAAAAGACTATTTTTCTTGTAGTGACCTTCATGCGCTTATGTGCTTATTAAATAGGCGTTTGATGTCCAGGCACTTATTAGGCATTTGTATTATAACATCTATTAAATATAAGCATCCAATCCAATTTAGGATTTTGACTCCCAAATTGAATATTACCTTTAACATTCAAGCTGAATTGATTTGTTGAAGATACAATTCCAAATGTTCAAGCTGGATGCTTTACCGTTGGAGTTGCTCTCACATACATGCTGTCTATTCCAGTCAACTCAACTAAAGTTTATCTAGACAATTCTAAGGACCACATATCATCGGAGATACATAAAACATACTCGTAATCAAACTGTATGGCCATTTAGTGTGATTTTAGTATTAAAGTATCTCCAAACTATATGGACACAATATCATAAAAGGCTTATGTATCGACATCTATTTAATAAAGTGAAACTTATGGAACAAAGTTGTTAACCTCGAATGCAGTTGTTCGAAAAGGCCATCTTTGCTTATGTTTCAAATCTTTTAATAGGTGGAAGCTAAGTCTTTACACTATCTACTACCACTACTACACACATATATCCGGTGATCGTAAATTTTTATTGAAGTAAGAAATAGAAAAAAATAAGTGTCAATTGATTATGGGTGCTCTTTTATACCTTCAAATTAAGGGTAGATTGTATAGGCTCTAATGGAAACAAAAGAGAGAGAAATACTAAATACAAACCCACTTAGTTGTCCTAACAAATTAAATAAAAAGTCAAACCAAAAAGATAAAAAGGTAAAAAGAGAAAAAGAAAAAACATACAAAAACTTTCATATAATTTACCTTTTGTGTAGAGCTCATCCTCATTCCTCAAGTACACTTGATAATATATTTCATAATATATTACAGGATTTGTAGAATTTGTATTTGTGGAAATGTACAAAGCTATGTCAGTGTTTAAGCGTTTCATTATATAGATTAGGAATTGAAAATATAACTAGGATGATGTTAGTAATTTTAAGTAATGCTGAATTTACAGTAAAACATGTATTACTCAACCCAAACAGCTATATTTACGCATCAGCTAAGTTAAATGTTGGGTTTTGAAAATAAATTCATGAAATAAAACTACAAGAATCAGGCATTTCATCTGATTTTAAGGTTTTATTTTATCTATATTTCCTAGCATCAGTCAAGTTGCCTTGGGTGAATTATTTTGACTCACAAGAAGATGTTAACAGCCATCGGTTCTATAATCAGCTGAATATTAGCTATCGCAAGCAGATATTTACATAGGCCAATCAACAATTGATTTAGTAAGGATTTAATGTAGCTATACTACTTGCTTCTTTAGCAGTGATGAGAAATCAATCTAGTGGAATATGTAGATGAACACTACTAGGAAAACAGTAAATTCCAACGTCTCATTTCCAACGGCCGCCAACGGCTATTCCAACGGTTTCCAACGGTCCGTTAATTTTTTACGTAGCCGTTGGAAACCGTTGGAATCCATTGGAAATAAGCCGTTTGCGGCCGTTGGTAGCCGTTGGAAATTTTCCTGAGATAACAGACCGAGACCAGACCTGCAATTCATTATCTCTTCCCCAAACTTACCTTTTCCCCAAATCTCCAATTCCCCCACCTCCTACCCAACTGTTGCCGCCCCAAGCACCAACCCGACAGCCTCCGACGCCATCTACAAGCTGCTCCGGCCAATCTCCACCCTTCTAGCTCTCCAAATCGGTAATTTTTCTAAACCTAATATTTAGGTTTTTTTAGATTTAGGGTTTAATTCGAATGTTGGTTGATTCCTAATTGTTAGTGTATGCATATTACATTATGTTATCCCCTAATTGCTACTATTATAACATAATGAACAAGTTATTATAATTGATTGAAAATTTTGTAATTTAGGATATTACATTAATTAGTTTATGTTTATTTGGTTATAAGTATATTAAATGTATGTGTGTGATAGAGTTTATTGCATTTGGAAGCCGTTAGAACGGATATTGCATTTGTGCGAACACGAGCTTTGTATTTGTGCGAACACGCGAACATTTGGAAGTCGTTAGAACCAATATTAATTAAATGAGTTATATATTAAAATTTAATATAAACAAATATTTAAATCCTTAGATATTATTCGGCCCCGTCTGACAAGTGTTGTATATGATCGTTTTAGGGTTATCCGTTTTTCCACAAAACGGACAACTCTATTCATCTGATACATCATTTGTCGGATTTGTCCCAGTATTGGACAAGTTACAAACACTATAAAGTAATTATATTCCGTAAATCATATCATTTTAAACGGTTCCCAAAATTTCGACGGCATTTCCTTTACGTTCCTTGTGTACACGCATTTGTGTACGATACAAGGAACACGGGGGAAATGCTGCCGAAATTTTGTAAATCGTTTAAAATGATATGATTTACGGAATATAATTACTATTGTGTTTGTAATGGGAAGTAGGATGACCGACCATCAAAGAAAGACACATTAGTGGTAATGAAACAATAGTTGCTTATTTAAAATAAAGTTTGTGAAATTAGCAGTTTGCGTCCGTTGGAAGCCGTTTGAAAATTTCCTGTAAAATATAAAACAAATGATTTATAACATTTTTACTCTATCATAGGTTTTCTAGTAGGGAAACATGGTCAATTACTTTAATGATCGGAGCTGGATGTATCAAAGAAGGGAAATTAGTGGCGCAATAAGCGAACATTTTCTAAAAGGGGTACAAGTGTTCATCGAATTTGCTATAAGTAATATTGGAAACGATGAAGAAATTCGTTGTCCGTGTAGTAGATGCAAATTGTTGAACTATTTAGAACCGAATATGGCTAAGGTTCATTTGCGCCAATTCGGTTTCGTATCCAATTATTTGCTGTGGGATCGTCATGGAGAAATTGTAGCCCCTAATAATCAAGAACAGTCGGTGGAGGTCATCAACGAAGAAGGTAGTACGAATCTCATAGAACATATGGTCGAAGATGCAGCACGATCAATGTTCCCTACCGTTGTAATTGATAACGACGATGTTAACATCGAAGAGGAACCAAATGTTGGAGCTAAAAAAATATATGATTTATTGGATCATGCTAAAAAACCCCTTTGGAATGGATGTTTAAGCGGCTCTCAATTATCGGTAACTGCAGAATACATTGCAATGAAATCAAAATACAACCTTACAGAAGCTGGATTTACGGCTGTTGTTCAAGCTGCTAAACGTCATATGCCATCCGATAATTTAATGTGCGAAAATTATTATGAAGTGAAAAAACTTATGTCATCTTTCGGTTTGCCATATCAAAAAATAGATACATGTTTAAAGGGTTGCATGTTGTATTGGAAAGAAGACATCAATCTTAGAAATTGTAAAATATGTAATCAGGAAAGATACAAATCGAGGAAAAAGAAGGGAAAAGAAGTTCCGTACAAGCGTATGCATTATTTGCCCCTCACCCCTAGACTTCAACGATTATATGCATCATCTGTAACAGCGCATCATATGAGATGGCACAGTGTGAGAACATCTCAAGAAGGTACGTTGACACACCCATCCGATGGAGAAGCATGGAAACATTTTGACAAGAAATATCCCGATTTCGCAGCGGAGAGCCGAAATGTTAGACACAGGAGGAGCAGGATAACATTTTTACTGCTGTTATGGATCCGGTGCAACGGAGTAGACGTTTTGGCTTCGGGAACCTAACGGTAAATAATTAATCCTTTTACGTATTTACAAAAAATCAGCGTTTTAGATATATAATGTTATAGTATTTTATATGCTGAGACAATCCTTTTGCTATTATTTCTATTTGCAGGCTCGACAAGCTCAAAAAGACCAAGACAAAGATGAAATCAAGGAGCTTAGAGCTATGGTTGAGCAGCTACGGGAAGAGAATCGTCTACGAGCCATCCAGGTGGAGCAGCTGGATCAAAAGCTTGCGCAGTATTTGCAGAATCATGGTACCCTTCCTTCGTCGTCTGATGCTTCGGGAGGCGACGAGGATCCTTGAGGAGGTATGTTTTTGATTATATGTGCTTGAACAATGTATATATTGACTTGGAGATGTTTTGATGTTGTATATATTGGTACGGAGTGGGTGAGAAATATTTTGATGGCATGTACATGGTACATTGACATTTGTTGATGGTATGTACGTTGATGGTATATTTTGTGATGTTTGATCGGTTTGGTTTGTTTATATTGGTGTTTTATTGATTTATGTGTGTTGTTTGTATTGATATTGATATATATGTGTGGAATTGATTGGAAATGGAATGGAATTTGAATGGATTGAAAATGGTATGGATGGAAGGTTAATAGGCCTGCTGTTATACAGCAAAATAGACCCAGTATTTCCAACGGCTTCCAACGGTTTCCAACGGCTTATTGGTCATTTTGTTGTAACAGTTTCTAACGGTTTCCAACGGTTCCTAGCCGTTAGCGGCCGTTGGAAATTCCGTTGGAAATGGTTCGTTGGATCCGTTGGAAAGCATTACAAGGCGTGGGATTTATTCCAACGGCTATTCCAACGGTTTCCAACGGCCGCCAACGGCTAGGAACCGTTGGAATAGCCGTTTTATCTTGTAGTGGAAAATGCAGGTTCAATTTAGCTTCCATTAAAAAGAAATTCAAATGCAAAACATAGAATTACATCACATGAACAATTAGCATCAACAAAAACTGGCTTGTATGTAATTCATAGAGATAAAAATGAGCCGTAATAATTGAATATACTTGTTGATGGTAATATTTTGCATCACTGACAAAATTATGAAACTGATCAATTACAACAGATATTATCATAATTTTTATTTCATACCCATCCATCTAAAAATCAGATCTTAAAAGGATATTACAGTAATTCTAGTAACTCTTTAATAGTTATTGCATTATAATATATATATATATATATATATATATATATATATATATATATATATATAATATATTTTTAGTACTTGATGGTATTAAAATAATTATCTCATCATGAAAATCAATGCACAATTGATGGTATCATTGTTACCCATAACAAGATGCTCATTTGAATCCAAATTGTTGTTCTCAAAACAAAACAGATTGGAATAGGAAAGACAATTAAGATTTAGGTTTAGATGAAAAAACTCAAACATCAAAATAAAGTTTAAAAGGTATATATAAATATCGCTATAGTTGTATAGAGAGAAATATTGATGCGTTCACATACCTAATGTTATTTAATAACCAACTTAGAGCGTAATTTCCACCATACAAGTACATGTATACAATAAAATATGAATCCACTAAATGCACATTTTCCGATTTAAATTTTGTTTCAAATTAAAATTTGAACTTTACGATTTAAATTTTGTTTTGAAAACCATGGTTCCAGCAATGATACCCATATTTGTATATACCACATGATTAATGCAATTGATTAATTATTTGTTGTTTGTAACATCCGTGCATGATCCTTGTACATGACATTTACAATTTCTGATTAGTTATTTGCTGTTTGTAACATATGTGCATGATCCTTGTACATGACATTTACGATTTTTGATTCCTTATTATAACTGGGGTACAAGACTATATCCTGTAAAGTTGGCTTCATGTATCTCAATATAACTTAGCTTTAGGTCATTGCTCTTGCAACTAAACAATAAAGTACAGCAAAACATGTAATAACATGAGACAATATCAGCAACAAATGTTTAGATCTGGAAACTCAAAGCTAAAAAACAGTTCAGAAAAAGACCAATCTGCAGTACAACACTAATAAATCGAAATAAATAATTAAAGACTCTATATAACACAAAGAAAAATGAACTGCATTCTATACTGAAAATATATATATATACATATATATATATATATATACACACACACACACACACACACACACACACACACACACACACACACACACACACACACATACATACATAAATATGTATGTATGTATGTATATCATTGGGCAAAATTCCATTAAGTTATTTTGATTAAACTGTTTCTGCACTAATATTAAAAACTGTTTGACAACTGCCTTATTTGAATCCAAGGTTACATCGGCTTTTTATGACTAATATTGATTCGTGTCATATTATACACAAAAACACAAATTCTACATGTCTATACAATGTTATTATTATTTTCCTTAAATGCTCACGAAAAAGTTAAAATTGAAGCAGAATAGGAATAAGGAAAATACCTGACAGGCAGAATATTAGTAATACATGTAGTAGTAGGATTCAGGTACCACCTCGGTGTAGAAGGCAAAATCTTCAGATCCCATTACAGGGGGTTGTCTCTTATGTTATCGGGCCCTAACATCTCTCCTGCGATTTTCTGGAAGAAATCATGGAGGTTTTTTGTCGTTGATTGTTGAAGGAAAAGATGATTTTTCTTTGGGATTGAAGAAACGTTGGCCGTTGGATGATGGTCGAGGAACAACAGTTGAAGTGGGAGAAGGACGTGAAAACCCTATTTTCGTTCTGATCTTGATTGAGATAAATTTAAAAGATTATGATTTTGACCAAGATTAAACCAAAGGACGGAGAAGTTTGGGAAAGCATAGAAGAAAGCAGAGCGGAGAAATAAAGTACCTCGTGAGCCATCCATCTATATATCCCAGTTTCTGCAGTCATCATCTCAGTTACAGTTTCTTCTCCTGCAAGTCCAAAATCAATAAGTTTAACATTTCTTTGATTGGCCGTAAGTAACAGATTATTTACAGTTCGGCTTTCACTTAGTGGTGCACACAAGTTGGTTATTGCATAACTCAGTCAGCTACACAGTATGAATCAAATAGTTTCTTTAAGTCCACAAATTTTACATTATGGCCAGATAACTAACTAATAATCAGGTCAGCCGATTAAATAACAGTTGTAATTAGGCACCAAAAACGTCAGAAATCTTAATTAGGAGAAAAATATTGCAATTAAAATATATATTCCACCTTTTAGATTGGATCAGTTACGTGTTTACAAAAATAAACCAAACTGAAATGCTTCCAGGAGTTTACGAATCAGAGTGGTCTAAAGAGGTAAGTCCTAAAGGTTATGCTAGAATGCATAGCTGCATTCTGGCCGCGGACTAATCAGATATTTATTCAATCCCTATTCAAATATCATCACAGTCTACTATAATCAAAAAGTGCATCACCATAAATATACCGAGTTTTAAATCTCGATGGATAATGCCATTAGCATGTAGGCAGTCCATTGCACGTTCAATATCAAGTGCAAGCTGGTTGCTATTTTCAGATCAAGTTGTTAGGGAAGAACACTGGCCAAATAGTTTTTCAATGAGATTCTAGGTAGAGCTTGATAGCAATTACCATGAAAGGGTTCGTGCACGCACCAATGAACTGCAAAAATGATAAAGTCGATGAGCAATTTAACAATTAACTACATGCAAAATGTGATGGACATAACTGTTAGAATTCTCAAAAATAGTAAATGAGATATATCCCACATCGCCAAAAATAAGTCCATTTTCTTATTTATATAGTGTACTCTCAATCCCTATATTTGCCCTTAGGATCAGGTAATTTTGTACGAGGGGGGGACCTATATGGTCATGGACTAACACACGTGCGCCACCGCCCGCCCGTCCGACCGAACCAGGACTGATAACAGTTTTTGGAGTTGCAAATGAAGGGATGCTACTTTTTTCAACGTGTGTAGCCATTGGGAATTTGGCTATAAATAAGAAAAATCGTACGTTACAAGAATGTGCACGAACACTACTAAATAGTAGTAGTTTACCAAAACACTTTTGGGCAGAAGCTATTGTCATAGCTTGTTACGTATTAAATCGAGTAACCATACGTCCTATGACTAAACAAACTTATTTTGAAATATTTTTTGGAAGAAAACCTAAAGTATCATACTTTAAAACTTTCGGTTCAAAATGTTTTATATTAAATACAAAAGATAACTTAGAAAAATTTGACCCGAAGGCTGATGAAGGTATCTCTGTTGGATATTCGGATCGTAGCAAAGCATATAGAATTTTTAATAAACGAAATAATACTATTGAAGAAAGTTTACATGTTTCGTTCGACGAAAATCTATTTAATCATCATACTAATGATGAAGAAGAAATTATTCTAATAACAAATTCAATAAATTCTATTAATAATGAAACAAATGTGCACAATAACACTTTAATATCATCCCCTAGAATTCTTAAAGATCATCCAAAAGATAATATCATTGGAGATCTCAATTCTAGAGTAACTAGAAATCAACTTAATCAAATAAGCCATGTAGCATTTGTGTCAAATTTTGAACCAAAAAATTATAAAGAAGCTTCAAATGATAACTTTTGAATAATGGCTATGCAAGAAGAATTGAATCAATTTGAACGTAATAATGTTTGGGAACTAGTACCAGGACCTGAAGACCAATCGGTTATAGGAACAAAATGGGTATTTAAAAATAAAGCAGACGAGAATGAAAATATTGTTAGAAATAAAGCACGCTTAGTTGCTCAAGGTTATATCAAGAAGAAGGTATCGACTACGACGAAACTTTTGCACCAGTAGCAAGACTCGATGCCATACGAACATTACTCGCTTTTGCAAAACATCACAATTTTAAACTATTTCAAATGGATGTCAAAGGTACCTTCTTAAATGGTTTTATCAAAGAAAACGTATATGTTGAACAACCTCCATTATTTACTCACGAAAAATATCCCGATCATGTTTTTAAATTACAAAAAACTTTATATGGTTTAAAACAAGCTCCCCGAGCTTGGTACGAACGACTTAAAAATCACTTAATTACATCTGGTTTTCAAATAGGTAAAATCGATACAACTTTATTTATTAAACGAGAAAATAACGATATTTTAGTTGTGCAAATTTACGTAGACGATATTATTTTTGGTTCAACTAATGAAAATCTTTGTAATCATTTCTCAAATATTATGACCAATGAATTTGAAATGTCTCACATGGGAGAATTAAATTTCTTCGTGGGTTTACAAATAAAACAACTTGAAAATGATATTTTTATTCATCAAGAAAAATATTGTAACGACCTATTACGACGCTTTGGAATGGATAAAATTTCAACAAACCAATACCAATGAGTACTACTGTTCACTTAGAAAAGGATGATAACGGAAAAGATTTTGATGAAAAATTATATCGTAGCATGATTGGTTCTTTACTATATTTGACGGCTAGTCGACCCGATATTATGATGAGTGTATGTCTTTGTGCTCGATTTCAAGCAAAACCAAAAGAATCTCATCTAAGAGCTGTTATGCGTATTTTACGTTATCTATCTAGTACTAGAGATTATGATTTGTTTTACCCTAAAGGATCATCGTTTGAACTAGTTTCATATAGTGATGCGAATTTCGGTGGATGTAGAACATATCGTAAGAGTACTAGTGGAACATGTCACTTTATCGGACAATCATTAGTTTCGTGATTTAGCAAAAAGCAAAATTGTGTCTCTTTATCTACTTGCGAAGCCGAATATATCTCAGCAGCTCTAGCATGTGCGCAAGTAATATACATGCAACAAACACTTACGGACTTCGGCAAAATTATAAATAAATCTCCAATATATTGTGATAACACGAGTGCAATAAATTTATCAAAAAACCCTGTCAATCACTCACGAACTAAGCATATAGATATACGACATCATTTTCTACGAGACAATATTGAAAAAGGAAATATCTCATTAGAATACGTAAATACCGAAAATCAAATAGCAGACATGTTTACAAAACCACTAAATAAACTTTTATTAAACTCCGACGTGATTTAAGGATTTGCTCTCTTCATGATCTTCTTACTTAATAATCACTGCTTCATCTAGGCTATATTTAGTCATGTGTTTTTCTATCCATAAATTATAATTAATAATTTGTGCACCCTTTGTTTTTTAGATAGTTAGTTTTTCTATAAATAATTTTTTAATGTATATATAAACAGTTATACTTCAAGAAAAATTATATACACACAATTCATATTTTCCTCAAGAAAAAAATATATAGCCATGTCTTCTGATAACTCTTATATTTCCATCTCGATGCCTACGTCGGATAGCTCGGTTGATACACCACAATGGCTTCCTACACCCACACCAATTCACGAACCGACGCACATGTGGTCCTCATATTACACGGGATTTACTTTCGATAGCAAGAAGACTAAAAGATCTCTATTTGTCTCTCCTAATACAAAGGAGAAAATTGATGAAATTCATCACTATCAGAAACAACAAATAGATCTTCAACGAGAACTTTATTTTGAACAAAAAGTTACAGTACGTCGCCTAAGATTTTTGGAACAAGTAGCGATGAAGTTTTGTACGTCACGAAAGAAAGATGTCCATGAACCGCTTCCAAAGCCTTGCAGTTCTTTAGATCCCTCATCTTCTTATCGTACCCCTTCGGATCCATCACCGAGACGATTTTCTGGCTCTCCAAGAACCCACGAACGTGGTAATATATGGTCTCCACTTAAACCATGGAAGGATAACAAGTTAGAAGATCATACAACTCCATTGTCTTCTAAAAAAATTTCTTATTTTTATTTGTATGTATCTATGTTTGTTTACACAAAATAAAACTACATTTTTTTAATATATAAAATAGAAAATCAAGAAATAAGCAAAACCATCAAATTTTATGCTATTTTTAGAAAAGTTGCCTACACCATACGTCTGGATATAGACCTCAGATAACCCTGATAAATAGTTCTTTAGACGTCTGAAATTCAATCGACTTTTTAAATTAACCCAGATAACGTCATTTTTTTTCATCTCAAACCTTTCATTTGCGATTTCATCAATTGACGATTTTTCGCTCAAAAAAAATTCAAGCTCAAATCACAATGCCTCCTAGAACTAAAAATCTCAAGACATCAAAACGAAAACAAGACCAACCAACATCATCTTCAAACCCCCAAGTCTATTCAGATGATCAAATTGAAAAATGGATGAATAGAGCATCACATTCAATCAAGAGGTATGAAGATATACAAAAGAAAAAACTTCACACAGGTCCTTTATATAATCTACTTAAATTTCCAATGTACGATTTGGATGATATATGTGAGAATGCCGGACTAGAAACTTTAATTTCGTTCACTCCTAATGACGTCCAAATCGATCAATTGGCAATATTTCTTTTCTATGCAAACTTGGATAGCACTTCAGTATGGAACACAGAAGATGAAGATAACTGGCTATGGTCTAGCGTGTATGGCAACACGATTAGACTAACACCTGGCATAATAGGTAGAACCCTAGGATGTTCTGACACGGGCGAAGACTTATACAACATTCCTGATATGCGCTTCAAGCCAAGAAATAGTATAACGCATCAAATTTGGGAAGATGAAATACCAAAGTTTGCCTCTAAATATCTACATCCAAAAGCATGACTCCTAACTCGAATGATAATCAATGCCATCATTCCACGTTAGAGCACAAAGCCTTATATGCTCTATTTAGTGGAACAAGGGTGAATTGGGCCAAATTCATCTTTGACGAGCTCAAACAATTTTGGACTCGATCACGACCATCAATCATTTACCCGACATATATTATAAGACTTCTTCGTGCACATAACATCCCATCCTACCTATCAACTTTCGAAGAGATTTCACCAAAATATGCTTCTACCAAATTTTTCTTGCTTATGCACTTACCCGAGATTCCTCCAGAATTTATATCCTTTGAAGATTGGATGCACAATCGTCAATCTAGACGAGTTGAGCCTCCTCCTCAACCACACATTGAACCATCTCAAGAGGAGGAACAACATCGAGAAACAACTCCACATCCTCCTGCACCATTTGATTATCCGGGACAAGATGAGATTATGGAGACTCGAACGGATACAAATCCAAATGAAAGTGTTCGAGATCTCACCCTTCGAAATCAACATATACTATCTCAGAATCAAAAACTTTTGGCTAAGCGGATTGATAGCTTCGAAACATCGTTTGCTACACGCCTAGCCACAGTTGAAGAATCTCTTTCGACTGTTTTATCGGTTCTCAAAGAAGTACTACAACGGGTTCGTGGTCCAACACCACCTTCTAAAGATTGGCCAACCCTAGTACCTTCTCCTCCCGCAAAACATTCCAAACTTTCTGAGGATGAACCTCTCAAGCAAGTTTTGACATCTCCTACAAAGACTAGCACTTCTGAAAAAGAAGAAACAAAGGAAGATAGTCAAGATAAAGCTTCTCCAAAGGAGTCATAGATTTTAGTAATCATATATTTTAGGATTTTGGTTTTTCAACGTTTGTAAATTAACAAAATCTATGTATGCATTCACTTTCGAATTATTAATGAAATTTTCCTTTTGTCTTTGACGTTAGTTAAACTGTTTATAATTCTTTTTGATAATGCCAAAGGGGGAGAAATACAAGTATAATGATAAAACATTAAGAATAAGCACATATTTAGGGAGAGATTTATAATTTATATATAAGTACATTGAATAGTTGTCATCATCAAAAAGGGGGGGATTGTTAGGAAATCAGTTCTATGGTTTCGATGATAACAACTATATAATAGAAATCGAATGCACATATATATTTCTATTCACAGGCAATTGTTAGAGTAACATCGTCAAAGAGACAAGAACAAGACTCAAAGAAAGTATCAAGAAGCTACAAGTCAATAGAATCAGAAGAGCAATGACACAGACACAAGAAAAGCAACATACACAAATTCAGACGTCTTGGTGTACTAGCCAGACGTCTGATTGAATCCTCTGATTCGCAAATCAGACAGAATCAAACGTCTGGTTAATGTACTCAGACGTCTAAAAAGCAACCATATACAAAAATATATAAAGGTCAGACGTCTGAAACATTTTCCAGATGTCTGATTTTGAACTCGACTGTTAACATTCAAAGAACAACTGTCACAATTGAAAAGACACCTTCGCTCCTCTTCGCTGCAACTCTTCATCACCATCAGGAGCGACCATAGAACACTTGCTAATGGATGCAACTACTCAAGAAATCTCTCTACCACTATAAATAATATCAAGAATTCAAGAGAAGATCTCACCTGACTTACTTGCGCTCTTTACTCTTATACTCTGATATATTCTTGATCTCTAGCAATCTATAATTGTATTCCACTCTTCCAAATATACAGTTCCTCATAGACAATACTCTCTAGATATATATTGGAAGCATTTGTACTATATAGTCAAAATCCGTGTAATAGAGAACACACAGTTGACAAAGAAACTCTGCTATTGTAAATCTGTTCCTCCGGGTGAAGTGAGGGTTATTCGGTGAAAGGAAATTCGGAAGAGGAGCTTCGGGACTGGACGTAGGATGGGAGGTCCGAACCAGTATAAAATCACTGGTGTGATTATTTTTATTTACATACTTTAATATTGTTACAATATAGTTTAAATTAGTCATACACTTGTCATTTGTATAATCGATCCACCGTACTATAGACTTTCATATAAATGGTCGTTTTTAAAAAAAAAACGACTATTTATACAACGATCATGTACAACACTCGTCAGACGGCGCCAAAAACTCTCTAAGGGACATTTGTCAATTAGATGTGCGCATTTTATGAAAAAATACATTTTTACTAACTGTTCACATTTGCAAAAATATATTTTAATTTAACACATTTATTCGACGTATTACATCAACTTAAGGCTCGTTCGACGCATTTTTTTTGTTGCATAAGTCAATACGTGCATAATATAATATTCCTAGCTCGTGCATTCATTTTATCTTATTCCAACTAACACAATACAATGATAGCAGCACTACACACATATACAATGGTACAACCAAGGCATACACAACGATTTCCATATACACGAACAACCACAAATTATACATGTTTTTCACAATTTCACGATAAAAGATGATATAGGTATATCATGGAATGCTAGAAACTATTATAACACAATTGGAAACAATTTCAATCACCAATTAGCCCTAATTTATCAACTTATGAAAATCTAGAATAAGGGTAAAAACTGAATTTTTCACAAAAATATGAGATTATACATGAGCTCGAGAGCAAGAGGTGTTGAATTCATAGCGGGGGAGGAGGAAAAAACACGAAATCGGCGATTGGAGGTGGAAAATGGTGATTTGGGGGTTTTGGGGGGTTTTTTGATGTGGTTGTAAAATGGGGAAGAAAGGCTCGGCTGGGCTGCTGTAATTCGCGATTTTCCGACGGCTTCCGACGGCCGTCGACGGTCTGTCAGAAGCCGTCGGAAGCCGTCGCTCCCCCCTTTTCTAGTAGTGTCACTATAGAACCGCTAAGCGATTTAACTGCACAGTATCCAACTATGGTTGTAACATGACCATGATGTCATGTGGTGGACCATAATCAAAGTACTGTATAGTTACTTAAGATCAACAATACCCTTAAGTCTAAAGACTATTGCACGTTATTACAAAAGATCTTCCAATTTTGACTCAGTTGTATTAACTAATAGAAGACTCATTGAGTCGTTCTTTGATTGCTCCAAACAACCACAAATATGTAATCTATTGGTGTTTCTAACAGTTATTAGTAATTTATCGTCCATCGTACGGAGAACATTACGTACACTGGTCTCAATGGATGTATTGATATTTTATTCTCGATACTTCTTGGCTATGAAGATTTAGGATAATTATTTGAATATTGATTCAAAACTCATGGTTACAACTAGATTTGTAAATGCAAAAATACTTGTCTAAGAATTTTGTATTTATATATGTTTAATGTATTATTATCACTACTAATATCACAATATAACAACACATTAAAAAAAACATATTTTATTTCAAACAAAATTATTTTATAAGATTTAAGTTACAGAACAATGGTCCCGTACATCAATACCTTAGCATCACTCGAACATCCTGTATTTTGGACTCCTAAACATTGTAAGCACCCCACTTCTCTTATTTACGAAGCACTACTTGTGTGATCAAAATGAAACTTTTCCTTGAGCTGCAAGAATATGGAATGCTGGTGGAATAATGAAAGATAACCTACTCTTGTGTGGAAGCTAATGGAAATTTCCATTTAAACTAAGGGCAAACTGGTGCGCAAAGGCATAATTTGTTGCGGTCGATGTGTCCTCTTTTATATGCACGCTAAAACCAATGCTCATGTGTTATTCAAATGATCTTATGCTTACATAAAATGGAGCAGCTTTTTAGCCAATTGCAAGTAACACATCCATCAAACAAAAGCAAACATGAATGGTGTAAGTTAGGAGTGGCCATAAACCGCATCGCTATACGAAAACCATCGGCATTGAATCGTAAAAATAATACGAAAACCCACACCGAATCTTCTAACCAAAGCAAATATCACAAGTCGGACCGACCCGCATCGATACGATTCGGTTGCGGTTTGGACGATTGAACCGATCATATTAATCCAAACCGAACCGAAAATTTACAATAGTAATCGTATAATAAAAAAATAAGTAACTTCTATCTCATTTTAAATTCGGACGATGTATATTCTATTTATAACGTATGTTGTTGTTATATTAATAATAACTGTTGTCATAAAGTAAGAAGTTATAGTGTTAGTATAATATTTTTCATTTTATTTTTTTGGATAAATGCAAATTATAATTTTATTCTAGTTATTTACTTAATGATTATGCACCGATTAACGTTAACGATTGGTTAACTGCTAAAAAAATTTCACTTGGAGCTAAATGTCAAATTAAATATTCATACAATTAAAAACTAATCTTTCATTTTAATATAACATTGTGTGTCTTAACCTTTAAATGTAAAAACTTAACACAGTTGTTTTTGTAATTTGATTGGTGATGAAAATAATTTTTTTATTTTATATTTAATATGGCTTCGAACCGGACCGGACCGGACCAAAATGGAAACGGGTTACACCTACTGCAAGCAATTTAAAGCAACTCGATTGAAAACACCGCAATGAAAGAAAGCTGTACACAATTTTTAGAAGAATTATCTCTCTGCGCTATGGACAGAAAGATACGACATAATCCACAAAAGTCAAATAGCAACAACCATTGCCACTTACCACAGGATACATCGACCATTAATGCGTGATGTTCGTTGCTTCAGAATAGAGGCCCATTTAGTTTATCGAACTGGAATTGGATTAGTAGCTTAATATAGTCAGGTCACTTTCGTGTTTATGGGCCTTTTTGTTATCTATTATGTATCTATCACTTTGTTTTAGTACATGGATTGGGCGCACCTAAGCCCAAGCTTACCCTTAAAAAACACTGTGTTTTTAGCTAATGCAAACATGGTGTTTACTCTCGCTGACGGAAACATAACTTTCGTACCTCACGAAAGTATGCTTAACATGTGCTAACAGAAACATAGCTTGGAATTGCTAGCGAAAATACAGCTAACGAAAACATATGCAACTGGAAGCGTATATGACAAAATCATAATTAAATTGAAAACAGATTTATCACTTAACAAATTAATATACTTCTGACTGAACTTATCAATTGTGGAATTTACATTTGTTCACTCTTTTATTTCACTGAATTCTACTTCATAATACAAGGGATTATTTAATACTTTAATTCGTTAATTAATTATCTAAATAATTGAGAGATTTTACACGTTTTCTCTCATTTTTCCTTTACTTTATTAATGTATGGTAATCCTAAAATACACAGGAAAAATTCTCAAAAAAAGATAATAACTAGATACAAAAATGATGTTTTATGACCGCTTTTGACGAGCGTGCGCTGAGCAAATGAACACCTCCTATGTATACACGCATGACTTTGAGATCGAATAATTGTTATTCTGTGGATGAGTGTTCCCTTGGCCTTAAAGCATGAGCAAAATTAGAATAATACAAAAGCCCAAGTTTTACAATTCTATAATACAATGCTAAATGCAGCTCTGACATGCAACTTGGGTATAATTTGAGTTGCTTTCACATGCAACCTCGGGTGCAGCATCATCAACTTCCCCATTCAAAGAGGACTACAAAAAGTAAGCAAAAAGTCTTAATCGTAAATGAGAAGATAAGTCTTCGCTGGTAGGCAGAATAATAATGGTCCGTGGATATTATTCAACAAGCATAACTTAAAAAGAAAATAATAAAGAAATAAAGAAAGGGAAGAAAAAATAAACGACTTGTTGGTTTAACCTATGTTATAAATCGAGCAGATGGGATCACTATCCAAATTAATAAAATGGATCCATACAAACACCTTCAAATCACAGTTAACTCTGACGCAACATCGCTAACCCGCCACAAGATCTTCCCCATCTCCCCCACAAACTCCGACCCCAACCTCCCAACCATCTCTAAAGACATCCCTCTCACCACCGACAATACCTTCGTTCGCATCTACCTCCCCACCTCACTTATCCGCACCCAAACCCGCCTCCCCGTCATCCTCTACTTCCACGGCGGCGGCTTCATCCTCTGCAGCGCCGCCACCTCCTCCTTCCATTCCGCTGCCTCCCACCGCGCCGCTACCCTCCCCGCCATCGTCGTCTCCGTCGAGTACCGTCTCGCCCCCGAACACCGCCTTCCTGCTGCTTACGAAGACGCCGAACAAGCCCTCCTCTGGCTTGACCGTTCTGCCAACTCCGACGCCTGGATGAATAAACACGCGGATTTTTCCAAAGTGTTCATAATGGGAAGCAGCGCTGGAGCCAACGTCGCGTACCAACTAGGACTGAGATCGACGGAGATGAAGCTGGATGAAGTGAAGGTGTGGGGAGTGATACTGAACCAGCCATATATTGGAGGTATGGAAAGGACGGAATCGGAGGAGAGGTCGGTGGAGGATAAGACGCTGCCTTTGGCATCAAGCGATTTGATGTGGGAGCTCGCGCTTCCGGTTGGAGAGAGCAGGGATCATGAGTACTGTAATCCGATGCGTGCAGTGGATCGGAGAGTGAAGCTTTTGCCTAAAACTATGGTAAAAGGGTTCAAAGGTGACATGCTTTACGACAGGCAGAAGGTGTTTGTAGAAATGCTCAAGAAAGAAGGAGTGGAGGTGGAGATTTTAATGGAGGATGAAGGGCATCATGGGATTGAAATGATTGATACGGTCAAGGCGGATCGGTTGATGAAGGAGTGTAGGAAATTCATCTATGGTGGCGATAATGTTTGATTATTTGTTATAGAAGCAAGCTTCACTAATAAAAAAGTGTACATGCTCACGTTCGTGTATGCTAAACATTAATAAGTGAGTAATAAACAAAGATGTCTTTCAATGTAAAATCGGTACTCGTCTGTACCTTCTATACACAACAACCTGATAATCCCATCAGAATGCAAAATACAGCAAACCTCTCAATCTAACACACGAACCTTTGTTAAAATTGAAACGTTGGAACGATAAAAGCAAGCCGAGACTTCTGTCGCCGAACTAATTAATATAACATAAGCCGAGAAAGAATTGAAAATTGAGGGTATTTTGTATTCTTTTCCGAAGGAGCGAGAAAAGAAAGAGATGATAAAAAAATGAACGTAACTTATACTTTTTTATCTCTCTCATAAACAAATGAATTAATAGAGTTGGGGGTATTTCCAAAAGACAATTATGTAATTATTACATATATTTAACTCGATAACCAATCTTGTTGGAAATAAAAGGTGCATACTTTCTATTCATTCTATTATATACTTGGCATAAGATGTTATATTAATTAATTAATTTAATTAAAAGTATATTTAATTAAAAATCCATATATTATATGTTTGGTTCAAAGTAGTTACAATGTGTTGTAATCATGAGTGATTTATTACAATAAAATAAACATACAGTTTTAAATGTTTTTAATCAAGATGTGTCGAGATTAGAGTAAGTAACGCTCTCCAAATGTTGGGCACTGTATTACTCATGGTTGTAAAGGGCACCAAGGGGTTACGTACTGATGGTTATTGGATAACTATGGAATGACCCACTCGATAGTTTTCTATTGGTTAATATAACTAAGGTCAAACAGAAAATATCGATGTGACAAAATTTCATAGTTCTCTTGACTTGAGAATAATATTAATTTTCAAAACGGAAACTCCACTTTGATTATAGTTAAATCGTGGTGCGACATCCATCAAACGACTATAGTTGGGTCGAGTAAATGCATCGGAAGTGAAATTCTATTCAAGAGAGGATTCGTCTCCTTAGTTATATGAGGTTAATATCACGGTACACTGAAGTCGACTCAAAATTAAAATATCCGATCAGAGCTGTTCGGTTAATAATAATTGTTATTATTGAACTAAGAAATTTGTATTTGGACAATAGAGTTGAACATGGATGATATTGGAATTTTAACTAGTACCAAATTTTATAAGTCCTAAGTGATATAGTTTTGACGAAGAAAATCAGTGTATATAATTGTCGCTACTGGGTTACACTTAGCAAAGTAAAATTATATTTTACCAAAACTAAGTAAGCGATAAATTTGGCCAAAAATGTCACACCACCTACTAAGTGAGGTGTGAACATTAAAATTCAAATTGTTCGATTTTAATCGCTGACCAGATTTACACCTAGAGCCATACAACCGAAACGTGGTTATTGAATGAAAAATAAAGGAGAGAATGACTAAGAGGAAAAGGAGGATCTGGATCTATTTTTTACTCTCTTATCTTTCCTTTATATGATCCACCCTTCCCTCACTTAAGCCATGATTTTTTCGCATTTCTAGATCAGTAAGAGGAGGTTGACCATAGCTTATATTAGCCCCAAAATTCCAAGTACAAAATCACATCAAAACACTTTGATTTGATCATCGGTAGTTATGCAATTCGGGAGCTAGAAACTTCAGAATTGGAATTGGATTCAAGGTGTTCACTTCTTCATTTCAACGTGCAAGTTTTGGCCGTTAGTGAAAGGTATTCTTCTAGTTCATTATTATATTATAATGTTTATATATGATTATTGTTCTATATATTGTTTTGTAAAAAATATCACGAATTGGTATATTGATGGATTCTCAGATGTTGATGGTTGTGTGTGGTGTGTGTGTGTGTAAGTGTATACATATTTAAAAATAATTTATGCACATTTGTTTATACATGCTCTCAACCTGCAATAAAAACAAATTAGTTTTGAAATTTTAAATTATAACATATTATATGGACAAATCTAATTTTAAAAGTTTAACACTATATAATATATTTTAAAACTTAACAAAATTTGACTTTGTTATTTTGGTTTTGGCAATAATAATTAATTAAATTTTTTTGGATACTTAATATATATACTATATTTAATTAAAAATCAATTATATAAATAAAATGTATGTATGTGTGTGTGTGTAAATAATATAAAATTCTAGAAAATTTTATATAATATAAAACATACATTAAGGTTTTGAAAATAATTTTAAATATTTTTATTATTATTTTTGTACGGTTAATAATTAATTATAAGTTTTTAACTAATAATTATTTAAAAATTGAAAAGTAATATAAATTTATATATATATATATATAACCAGTTATAAGTTTATATGTAATATGTATGCAATTTAATTTAAATAAATACATAAATACATACATATATACTAAAATATATAATTTTAGTTCAAACTTTGTATTATATATATTCTAAAAAATATTACAAATTAATGTTTAAAATAATTTTATAATTAATTATATTTATTCATATGTTTATATGTGTATGTGTCTATAATTTACAACTAATAGTTTATAATAATTATATAATTATATTTTCATACACATATATATATATATATATATATATAAACAATTTTATGTGCACACACATATATATAAACACACATGGCTAGAAAATCCATTTGTGTACATGAGAGGCTAACAAGTCCGTTGCCATGTAAATTCCACCATCTACATATTGGCATGTCAAACTATGTATACATTACGTTGTTGCACATGCACGAACACATATATGTGTATATGATACGCATATATTTACTACATAGGCCTATTAAAGTTCCAATAATGAAAATATTTTTGAATTTTATCCAATTCCTCTATAGTAGGCTGACCCAGTTCCAACAACGGTATTAGAGCCAAATAGCTTATGCCGTCTAAATTAGTAGTGTTAGGGTAACTTCTTAAAGTCTAGCCATATAGTAGGATGTCTAGAAAAGTGGTATCTAAGGATGAGTTTGGGTAATCAAGTACTCTGCCCTACCTGGCTACTAGCTTAGCCTGAAATGATGAGGTAAGCCCAAAGATTATTCACAATATAAAAGCTCAAATTCATTTGGGCTTTGGGCTAATTTCAAAATTATTTTGAAATTAAAATAAAAATTTCAAATTTAAAAGTTAAATTTATCATAAGAATTATAATATAGACTTTCAAATTGTTTTGAAAATTAAAATAAAAGTTTTAAATTTAAAAGTTAATTAAAATAAAACACATATTATAAAAGTTATAATATAAAATTTTAAAGTGTTTGAAATTGTTATAAAATTAATTTTGAAAATATTACTTTTTAATAAGATTAATAATAATAAATGAATTAATTAAATAAGCTAATAATTAAATATTTATATGCACATGTATAATATATTTATAATGATATATGTTATGCTGTCTTGAATTGTTTAAGACATTATGAGTATACGTGTGCGTACAAAGAATTTTTGAAACTGATAAATTTTAATTAAAATTGTTTAATTAAATAAATTAATTAATAAAATAAAATGCATATATATATGATATATGTGTATTGCTATAAAGGTTATAATATATATATATATTCAATATAATATATTATAATTAAATGACGTAATAATTAATTAAAGTGTTAATTAGTTTAATTAATTAAATAAGATTTAATTAATATAATGTTATACATAAAATATTATATAAGTTTAATAAAGTATAAAAGTTATATAATAATAAAACTTATAGGATATAAATGTATAAACTAAAGGTGGAATAGTAAGAAACCCAATTAGAATTAAGGAATAAATACATACGTATAGTACATATTTCATGATTTCAGATGTGTCCGACACTTGAATCATGAGGGCATTTCATAACAAATATAGTATTCTATAAGTCGATATCACTCAATTTAAATATATTAAAGATTGTTAACCTTTAATATAAACGTTGTTCTCTATCATTTAAACATTAATAGATTACCTGCATACTCCTTTCTTCTCGAGCTTTCCTCAAGCTAGGGATGTTATGTTTAGTACTATTAATATATAGAATAGACGAGGTAAGATACCTGCATACATTTGCTGAGGTTTCCTCAAGGATAAGCGTTATACTTAGACCATCGTAAAATGACAGGTACAAGTGAATAATCTCTCTTTATTTGTTGAGCTTTCCTCAACATAGAGATGATATTAGGATAATTACCACAAGGTTAGGAGTTGTATATGATACAACCAATAAGGAGTTATCCATCATATGCGAGCCTATGATTTGTTGAGCTTTTCTCAAGCGTAGAATCCCAAGACATACAAATCCTAACATCCACTAAAGAAGTCAAAAGATTTCTACATTTTACCTTAGGGTTTTGAGAAACATAAAGGTCTAGTGGGAACCTTATTAGAAAGATGAAATGATAACATTTAACATTTTCTAATACTGTAAGAACATATACTATGTATAAATTAAAGTAATTACATTGATACATTTATGCAGTTAATATAATGGATAAAATGTTTATCAATATAAATATTCAAATGAATTTAATTGATATTGGTAAACATAAATATAAAATATGCTTACCAATAAAAAAGAATTTTTTGCATGTTGACCCATCCAAGCGCCTAATTATATAATTACTAAATACGTTCATAACTTGATCACATATGTGTTTACTTGCCCGAGAACGTAAATTGTCTTCAATGAGTTTCGAACTCTAAAAGCAATACAAGGATACGAATATTTGATTCATTTCCAATCACATATAACCGATATATGGTGAATGGTCACCACTCGTAATGCACGAAACCTCAATGAATTTGATTCATTCGAAATAAGGAAGTAAACATTAGTGTGAGATCATGTATTCCATATGACTAATTACAATCATGATAATCTTGTATTAAATGTAACACGAGACCAAAAGCTACAAGATTGGTATAAGAATTCGATCACTGAAATGTCAATTTGAACACTTTACATAAAGTGAAACATATTTGATTTCCTTAAATGTAAAGGATGACCAAATGCATTTTTGTAAAGAGTTCTTTATGATATTTTTAGTAAGAGCTTCCTTTGAATGGTTCAACCATTTAGAAAGGAAAGTGAATGTACGGGAGTAGATGTAACTAAAGGCATGGTTGTAATGAAGAGAGTGAATAGTCACTTCTACTTCATAAAGAGACATTGGAAATGAGAATTAAAAAATAGTAATATATACTTAAGAAGGAATAAGGAATATGATATCTATTCCAAAGTATTTTTGCATAGAAATTATTTTCTATGATATTTATTTCTTTGAATTTAAGATATTTGATCTGAAAATTCTCGACTTTAAACTAGTTACAGGAAATGAAATAAATAGCCTATATTAAGTGGTTGAATGGAGCTTTGTATTGCATATGCTATTACAGTAATGGAGGAAACAATGGGAGCATGCCACATAACACTTGTCAATCACGTCAAGTTGTGAAAATTGTTTTCGTAAAACATACAAAATATTACTTATGAAATAATAATTGTTTTCAGTATTGACTGAAATTTGGAAATAGTTTTATTTCGGTATGGATATTATGAATATTCGTTATAAAATAAAACTATATGTGACGCCCCACCTCAATACCCACGCTAGCCAAGAACACTACGATGTAGTGCTGTCAACTAGCACGGAGAATAAGGCTGTTGAGGAGCGACCATCCATGTAATTGCTTATCACACGGTGGCTATAAAATAATCTTCGGAAACAAACATAGAAATAAGCATAACACAAATCAGTAACAGCTATCCATATCACAAAGGCTGAAGAAGATATGAATATATAACTAACACATGAAAGTGTACATCAGAGTAGTGGTCAAAAAGATCCACAATAATACAAAAGAATAGCAACACGTGCTATACCAAAAGAATACAACTATGAGTCCATATCTCAAGTGTATACAACAAAAACTGCTAAACTAAATAGTTAGCCAAAAGTCAGAGTAGCAAATCCCGGGAGGAAGTCAAGCAGAAGCACCTGTAACATCTCGGTCTGACCCGAGTATTATTTAAGAAAATAATAAACGGATCAGTCTAACTATAAATATCAGATGACATGATATAAAATAAAAGACATGGCATAAACATAAAATATCCATACTGACATACTACTGTAAGTATGAAAATGATGATCAACAGGAGATCAACCGATGAGAAATGATCAATATCACAAGAATCTTCTCAAAGATCCAAAGAGGGCATCATACCCTAAACTTGTACTCATAACAAGTCAATGACATAAAAATCCAGAAATCAAAACAAGAAATCCAGAAATCATAAAAAGAGAAAGAGGCCTATCACATGATGGTCCGAAGACCATGGGAAGCTACCCCATATGTGTGAGTCGGAATCACACAGATTGAGGTCTAGGCTAACCAAAAAGCAAAAAGGTATGTGTGAGTGGAATCACACAAGTGGTGTCTAGCCTAACCTCGCAAAAAAAAAGGTATGTGTGAATGGAATCACACAAATGGTGTCTAGACTAACCTTGCGGACAAAGAGATATGTGTGAGTCGGAATCACACCAATGCGGTCTAGTCTAACCTTGCAAACAAAGAGACATCGCACAATTGCTAGTTTAAATCATAAAATGATCGTCATGATCAACGAGAAGTGTCAACCACACCAAGCTAGTAAATATATGAGTTTAGCTTCATGTCCCATAACCACTTGCTTAACTTAAATATTTACGAACAAGCTGTAAATCTTCACTAGGAAATTGTCACAAAAGGGTTCAATCGAACAAGTCCAAGAGCTAAGCGACGAAGTGAACGCAAGCGTTTCATACCACTCGTTTTACTAAGTCGTTTAAGTCGATTTCTCATTCGAGTGAAGTAAAGGCTTGTATATAGTAGTAGATTGGAAATCGGTTTGAGAAAACGAACTTTTGATATTTAAAATAGTGTTGAAATCGCTTTGATGAAAGAGTTTTGATATTTACTACTAGTATTGAAACCTTCATATATCTTTAAAGTAACAAGTCATAAAACGATTGTAGAAACAAATCAAATCACATCAATTCACGTTCGAAGACGTGAGTAAAGTCCAAAGAAGTCAATCCCAAAACTATCAAAGTAGAAATTCTGATAAATGTTTTTCAGATAAGATCCCCAACGCAGAGTAATACGGGGTTCACGGTACGACCTAGTGAAGGCAAGCGGCCACGAGAAGCCAAACGACCTAAGGGAAGAATGCCATGTGACCTAGCAGAAGAACATGTCGAACGACCTAGGGAAAAACAGGTCAAACGACCTAAGTGCTAACTCGCGAGCGACCTAACGAAGTGCGCGACCTAACAGTGAGGCGCGACCTAAGGGAAACAAGATCTTGCGACCTAACGGAGTTAAGTCCATACGACCTTAGAAGTAAAGGCCTTACGACCTAACAGAGTTACGCGACTTAAGGTGATTCGCGACCTAAGGGTACGCGACCTAACGTGGTTCGCGACCTAAGACTCGCGACTTAAAGCTTGCGACCTAAAGTTTGCCTGGGGGATTATAGGTCGGCAACGACCTACGACTTAAGGGCGAACGACCTAACATTTTGCCTGGAGATTATAGGTCGGCAACGACCTACGACTTAACAAAAGTCGAGCGACTTAGTGGTTTGCCTAGGAATTTTAGGTCGGCAACGACCTATAACCTAAAGCTGTTTCGACCTACGACCTATTTCCCTGCGATCTAAGCCAGAACGACCTAAGCACGCAAGCGACCTAAGTCTTAACTCGTGAACGACCTAAGAAAGTGATGACTTTTCAACGCGCGAGCTAGCAGCCTGGACGACCTAACCAGGGCAGAACGACCTAGGGCCAGATTTTGCAAACAGCACTAAAACTTGAGTTTCTCACCAATTCAATCCAAACCAGTTGCAAACATTAATGCTAAAGTGATAGGAAGTCATTTCCAACAACCCAATGACAGTTATAGGCGAGATGTGAGATTAAAAATATCACCTTTTCATGGAATTTGATGAAGATGAAGCTCGGGAGCAAAGCAAAGATCAACCACAAGCTTAAATCAATGTCTTCACTTTGAATTTGGAGTTAGATGTTGAATTTGCTAAAGAACTTGAGCTTGGAATTTTAATTTCCCATTCCCTCCACCATTTTTGCTAAAGCTTCAAAGTTTAAGCAAGTAGAGATGAAGTGATGAAGAGAAGGAAGGGGTTGGGCTGAGTTAGAAGAGGTGCAGCCCAAACCAAAAGCCCAACACAAAAAGTGACGAAAATTTCACTATCTCCAAACATACCGATGTTTATACTTTAAAAGATTGCAAACGATGTTTCGAACTCAATGGAAGTGGTATCGAGTCCTAATTCGTCCGTATGCAAAAAGTAGCTTTTCGGACTAAGATCCGACTAATGATAAAATATTTAAATAAAATATTTAAATATAAAATCGATAAATATGCGGGTTGTTACACTATAATAGTGGTATTTGTGATGCATTGACAATACAGAAGTATCTAAATTTATTTGCAATTATTTGGAATTATAGACTGAGCCATAGTTTGGAGAAATAATTCTTTGATCAAATGATTTTGAATCATATGGTACCAATGAATTATATCTCAAATGATAAAGGGAAAATCACAAATTGAGTGGGAATATCATAACATTAGATGGACTCTTTGGATTGATGCATATAGATGCATGCAATCGTAAGACCTAATACCAAAATGTTTCCACATACTTCGTTGTATTCACTGATGAAGTATCACTGACATGAACATGTGTATTTAATACACATGTAGTGCATTTAAGGTAAGTTTCTAGAATATAAAACATAAGTAAATATAATAACATGTAATAGAAAATAAAAATGATTTGATTTGATCGAGTATATGAGTATATGGGAAAGAGATATGAATATACCTAAAATGAATAGAGACTTAATCTCAAAAGCCAATCCTCTCTATGATACATAATGATGTATCGATAAGGAGCAATTGAACTTTGTTGGACAAAGTGCGATTAATTATGAGTGAAGTTGAGTTAACTTCTTTTTATAAGGTCGTATACTTAAAAGTAGTACACAAGGTCTAAATTAATTTCATATACATAAGAGTTTACAAATCATACAAGATAAGGGTTTATAAGAAACCCCAACATTTCCTTGACCAAGGAGTTGGCATATTGTGTGAGTCAAAAAATTGCATGAAATAATTGTTCGTGAGCGATCTTGTTTGAATCACCTAAAAGGGAGTTTGGGAACGACTATCATTGGATGACCAATTTATGTTTTGAACATAAGTGTTATAAACTATAACCAAATCAGTTTATATATAGGGCAATTCATAAAGTGTTTATGAATAACAATTCCATTGCATCGAGGAACAACTTTTGTTTTAAGATATACCAACTTTATAGCGACGAAATTTCTTTTAGAAATTATTGGTAGTAAAATGAATTTGGATAAGATCCAATGATGAAAGTGCTTATGTAGAATGAAATAAAATTAACCAAACCTAAAAGAACACAACACATTAGAATGTCTAATAAATATTCTTGCACATTAAAGAGCGACTATTAGTTTCTTATCAGTGTCGAGCATAGGTAATCCTCAACAGTCAATTAAACCATTATGAGTATTGATCTACGATATGGTATGATGTACAAATTGAAAATGATTTCCAAGTATAACATCAAAATATGACGTTGATAGTTGTACCTAAAGGGATATGATCTATCGACCGCGGTGTGTCTTCAAGAGAAAGACTAATGCAGTTAGAATACAATGAACAACGTTGATAATAATTACATCGCCTAGTTCAACTATTGAAATTAGCATAATATATTCTTTATTCATTGTGCTCAAGTTAGTTTGGATTTACTCAAAAAATTATCGCTTAGTATGACTTTGGGTTTTTGTACGCAAATGCAGAAATGAAAATTTCTAAATAATGATTTAGAGTAGACTATTTGCTTATAAAAACCAAAGTATGTTGAAGTCAGTGGGAGTGATATTGAGTTTATTAATTTTAGGATATAATCCATGATATGATACGTAGGTATCATTCTATAAGAATCAGAATTGAATAATTATTTTGATAGAAATATCAAATAATTTGATTTTCAATCAAAATGTAGAGGAAGCATGTAACTATAAGAAAGAACTATTAAAGGTACTAAAATATTTCTAAAAGGTAAACAATGTACTACTGATTGTTAATGATGTGTTAAAATCAGTAGTAATTTAGTTGTTTAATACTTGACATTGGACATATAAATTATATCTTTTATAATAAGTATAAAGGATGTTGGAAATGTCCAAAAAGATATGAAAAAACACCTTATTAAAAATGTTTAATATGGATCATGTAAGATGGATTCTTTATGCATTGGAAATATGAATTATCATACATGTTGTGTTATCTACAATATCATTATTTTCTTATGTATTTGATGCATAAAGAAAATATCAAATCCAAATTAAGATCATTAATGGTATTTTAGAGTATTCTTGAATATTTACAAAATACTAGAGAATTATTTACATAAGCAACGAACTCCGTATGAAAGAGTGTTTAGACTTGAACTTCATAAGCGCTATCGAGTATAATATGTCAATATTAAATTCCTATCCAAACCTTAACTAAGAAGCTTTAAGTTGGAGTATTCCAAATGAAACAATGTGGCTGGTTCAATGAAAAGGCTAAGTATATCACCTTGAATAGCACTACAATAAAAGCAACGTATAAAAATAGATGCACAAATTTATTATTGAGCTAGGGGTGATTCTAAGTATTGATAATACTACATTATTGTTATATGATAACAATACAATGATAAAAGCTCTCTAGAAGTCGAAATACATACTCTGACCAGTCCTACATGATAATGGTAGTCTATCAGCATCGAAGAGAGTTGATTGATAGAGAAGATAATTAGAACAACATAGAAGATCCATTCACAAAGGGACTAGCTTGATTGGTTCTCATTAAATTGATCAACATGATTGGATAGAGATTCCATAACTGGCGCCAAGTGCAAGTCGGAGATTGATAGAGTTAGAGGTATGCCCTAGGGGCAATTATGTAACTGTTACATATATCTAACTTGGTAATCAATCTTGTTCGAAATAGAAGGTGTTTTCTTTCTATTGCATACTTGATATAATGTGTTATATTAATTAATTAACTAATTAATTAAAAGTATATTCAATAGAAAATCAATTAATGGTATGTTTTGTGATAGTGGTTACAATGTGTTGTAATCATGAGTGATTTATCATAATAAAATAAACATACCGTTTCAAATATTCCTAATCAAGATGTATCGAGACTGGATATCGATACATCCATTAAGACTATAGTATGCAACGCTCTCCAAATATTGGATAGCGTATTACTAATGGCTGCTGGGGGCACCTGGGGTTTACGTACTGAAAGTTATTGGAAAAATATGAAATGACTCACTTGATAGTTTTCTGTTGGTTAATATAACTAAGGTCAAACAAAAAATATCAATGTGACAATATTACACGGTTCTCTTGACTTGAGAATACTATTGATCTTCAATGTGAAAGCACTGCTTTGATTATAGTTAAATCATGGAAAGACGTATATCGAACGACTATAGTTAGGTCGAGTAGAATCATTGGAAGTGAAACATATTCAAGAGAGGATTTGTCTCCTCAATTATATGAGGATAGTATCACGGTCAACTGAAGTCAAATCAAAGTCAAAGTCTATGGACAAAGCAGTTTGGTTGATAATAATAATTATTAAACCAAGGAATTTGCGTCTGGAATATAGAGTTGAATATGGATAATATTGAAATTTTGACCATTACCAAATTCCATAAGTCCAAAGTGATATAGTTTTAACGAAGAGAATTGGTGTTAAAATGTCACACCATCTTCTAAGTAAGTGATAAATTGGGATTTTACCGAAACCAAGTAAGAGATAAATTTGGACAAAATGTCACACCATCTTCTAAGTGACGTGTGAACGTTAATATTTAAATTGTTTGATATCAATCCTGACCAGATGTACAGCTAAGAGTCACATAATCGAAACATTGAATAGTTTTTTTACCGTTCGATTTAATTAATTTACAATTGTTACAAATTAATTATATTAATTAATATTATAAAATATTAATTATAAAAATTTATTTTATGTGTATTGAACAAATTATATAGTGTGCATATAATAGTTTTATAAACACTAATCGATATATAATATTGATACGCGTTTAAATTAGATTCAAATGCAATGAATATTATTCGGGCTTGGAATATTTTTTGAGGCCTAGAAGGAGGCTTTGATAGCCACCTACATATGGCCATAGTGAGGTTGTCCATATATTGATATGGTAAGTGGTTATTGAATGAAAAATAAAAGAGAGAATAGTAAGGATAAAAAAGAGGATCTAGATCCATTTTTTGCTCTCTTATTTTTCTTTTATATAAGCCACCTTTCCCTCACTTAAGCCATGACTTTTTTGCACTTCTACAATAGCAAATGGAGGCCGACCATAGATTATATTAGCCACAAAATTCCAAATTCAAAATCACATAAAAACACTTTGACTTGATCGTTGGTGGTTAGGCAAATCGGAAGATAGAAACTTCAGAATTTGGAATTGGATTCAAGGAGTTCACTTCTTCATTTCAACATGCGAGCTTTGGGCTTTGATGTAAAGTTTTCTTCTTGTTTGCTATTATACTATAATGTTTATATGATTATTGTTCTATGTAACTCCCCTGTAACACTCCGTAATTTGGTGTTAGTTATTTAACTAGTTAGTTGGTTAATTAATTAGGCTCCGAAAATGGAATTTGTGCAAATGATGGAATTGACCATGAATTTTGCATCATTATGTTCGTGGAGAAATTTTGAGCAACTTGAATATTTGGATTTTTGCATCGGAGTCCAAACTAAGAAGTTACGAACGAAAAATGAATTCGGAATGAAAATAATTAAATAAGAAAAAATTAACGTTTATAATTAATCATCCGGTCCACAGACCGACCCGTTATTGGGGACGGTCGACCCCTAGCGATTTGGGTTGTCATAAAGATGTTTTACGCAACATTCGTTTTGACCCAAATAAATATGTTTAAGAGAATGTTTTCTTTGAAGAATAAAATATATACTTAATCATGATTTAAGTATATGTAATATTTTCTAGGCGTTGAATATAAATTGATTTGTGAATTACTTATTATTAAATAAGTATATGGAAATGTTTTCCAAATAGTGAATATTGAAATGGTTTTGGAATTATATCTTTTAAAGATAATTTGAAGTGAATATTTGGAAAAGTGATTTAATTAATAAAAGATTAATTAAAAAGGCCTAGTGATTGCTTATGGTGCTAAATATTTGTTTGTTGCTTTGATAGTTAAATAACAGACTATCAAATTTGGCCATTTTTAGTTCCTCGACTTGATGTGGGAACTATTTAGTCGTACACTTAGTACATAGACATCTGTGTAGGCTTGATTATCATTTGTGTTAAGGATGTTGATTCGTGTAGTGCAGAGTATTACACCAATCTATCGAGCTTCCTTCTTGGCCGAAGGATAGCAAGTTGAAAGTTAGAAACGTGATAAGTCTATGAGACTTAGTTTCTTTGTGAGGTTGAGAAACGCTTTTGCGTTGTTGGTGCGAAGAGACTGGGATCGGTTCATCCGAAAACCACTTCAGACCAACATTTATGCGACGATTGTGTAGGTTGGTTGTGATGATATTGATATTTAGGATTTTCATAGTGAAGGACTGCTTGTTGATCATTTGGGGTTAAAATCCCGATATGCATATATAGCAGTAGTCTCTTCGTTATGAAATATCCAGTGCAAGGACTATTCGCTACTAATCCTAGGGATTTCCCGATAGGATGTGGTAGGAGAGTACCTTCGATTTGTCCTGTTCCTGGATAACTTGTATGGATGTTTGTCAGACATTGCATTTCTAAAGATTACGTACATTGGTTTTTAAAAATGTACATCAATGATGGCGGAGAAGGCAACTTCTCTTAGCTTAACACCATCCTTGAGACATACGAGCTCGAGGGTTGTATTTTTGTGGAAGGCAATTAGTAGTCAATGGAAATGGCCGTGTGGGATTCTAAGTGATGTGATATGTGATATGTGAAAGGTAATCGTTACCTCAGGCCTCATCAACCGGAAATGACCGAAACATGGTTAGATGCAGCAGGGCTAAGTCGGTCATTCCCAATTAGGATATGATCATCCCCTTTTAGATATATTTCTTTCCGCTATGACGTTCGGGATGTAAATTTTTGTGGTTTGTATGCTATGAGGGCCCTCGAAAAAGGTCAGTAACGACTGGGGGATGACATATCGGTACTACCTAGTTACAGAGGTAGGCCGGTCTTGTGTTGGTAGAGGGCAGATGTTCTGTGCCTTGGGACATCCATCTAGAGGTGTACCCATCGGAAGGTAGTCCCTTCACCTGGTTATTTGTATAGAAATCCAAACTCCACTACGTGCCTACCATTTTGATTGTATTACCCATTTTGGGCTATATGCTGTAATTTAATCAACGTAACAATTTCGGCTATGATTAATATTATTTGTGCAATAGACACTATTATAATATAAGAGGATTGGATATGAAATGTTTTGGTTATTGTAAGGTAAAAACATGTCCTTGTTTATGTGTGGGCGTGTCTTACGAGATACTTTTGTTTTGAAAGGAAAAGTTGGTAATCTAATAAATTCAGTTGAGTGTGTTTCTCATACTGGTTTACCAGACTAATCTGGGCGTTCTTCCCTTTCAATGCCCGGGTCAGACCGAGTATATTTACAGGTTCAGATTTGGTGCTTTTGGAGCTTCAGCATGAGATTTGGAGATCTTCATTTTCGTATACACGTATCAGTTTTGATTATCTGCTTTGCACATTGTTGTTTTATATTATCGACAATTGTAAGGACAGGTTATTATAATTGTCCAGGCTGATGATTAGTGATTGACTGTTGAACTCTGATTGATGTATGTATATACAATTTCTGTTTTACAAAGATCATTGATATAATATTATATGTTTTCCGCTGCGATGTGAGATTCTGTATTGTTCTGTTTTGTTCTCTCTTCTCTCTTTCTTCTCTTCTCTTCTTCTCTCTTCTTTTCTTTCTCATGACTTTTCGTCAGTCTGTATTTTTTGGGTTGGACATGTGTAGTTTATTGTCGATTCAAAGGGTATGGATTTGCGGTTCGTCACATTTGATATTAGAGCTTAGATTTAGTATATTCCTAGGCTTTGATGTGTACTCAGTATAGATAGGGTCACTAGCACCCAAGATTGAGTTTGAGTGTATTATATATATGAGCGCGTATTTGTTAGTGATATAAAATGTTTTATATTGTGTTTACTTATTCGTTGAGTTGTTTGTGAATTCTGGTCGGTATGTGGGACGCCATGTTATCGATAGGAATTTCTAAACACTTAAACGAGGCAAGTCGACATAGTATTATTTTAAATTGGGTAAATGAAATAATTTTACCTCGATTATATTTTATATATAAAGGAAACCATTTTCCCAAAATTATTATAGTGTATATAAATGAATTGTTTGGTTGTTTAAAATGTAAAAGTATATAAGTTAATAAAAGCTGTTTAAATAATCTAAATAAAAATAACAATTGTAAAAGAATAATAAATTATATAAGAAAATGAATTATAAAGTATGGAATTACTATTAATATGATTTACAATTGTGAAATAATCTTATATATAAGAAATGAAACTACATGAGTATATTTATAAATGTGAGTTATAAATAAAAATGGATTTGAACTAAGAATTTGAAATTTTTAATCCTGTGTATTTTGAAAGTTATTTTTCAAAGTTTAAAGAGATTATATTATTATAAATCTAAATAAAATAAATGAATCTTATATAAGTAAGAATTTATAAATGTGATTTATAAATAATAAAAAGGATTTTTGAAAGAATATAAAGCACTGAATTCACTACTGTTGCTGGAAAATAATAAGGGTGATGACTGCAGCATCATCGGTATCATTTTCAAGTTTTTGTGTGATGGATTTGCTACCGACAGTAAACTGAAAATTAAAGTTTTGTTTTGATAAATAAATTCGAATTTAAATACAAGTTGGAATTGATAAATATAAGTGAAATGATTTTTGGATTCATAATATGAAATAAAAAATAATAATTTTAGGGAAGTTAAATAAATTAAATTGGATTTGAATTGGATTAAATAAGTTATCGAAATGGAAAATTAAACTTAAGAGATAAGTGATTATAATGTGATTTTGGAAGTATAAGTAAATAAGTTGCATAACTTATAAAATGAGAAAATAAAAGTAAAACCAAATGTTAAAATGGTTAAACAATTTTGTTAAGCAAAACAAAATCTGAATTTGAATAAGTGATGAAATTTAACTTAAGTAAAAGATAAATAAGGTAGAATTTGAATTTAATTAACGAATGAATTGAATTGAACTAATGAAATAAATTAGTAAATAATTATGGATTGAATGTTATTCAATTGAAGGTAAACGAAGCAAATATGGATGTTGAGAGCAAATTAAATAAATTTGGTTATGTGGGTTATGCATTGGTTGTTAGATGGATGTTAGTTGATTGTATAGAAATTCATATGAAATTGAATTAATGAAATTGAAAGCTATAAATAATTGAATTCAAATTAGTAGTAAGTGAATCTAAATAGAATAGAATTTAATTTGATTTGGAAATGAACTAACTTGAAAGTAAATTAGTGAATGTAAACTAATTGAATGTGAATGAATAAATATTAGTAAAATCCAATGTTAATGAGTCAAATGTGATTAAATTGAAAACCAATTCGATGAATAATTAATGAGTAATGAATGTATATTGATTTGGTTATGGATTGATTGGATAGATATTAGTTTGTTGGATGTTAGTTGGATGATAGTTGTTTGATGGTTGAATTTGTTGCTTTAGATTGCATTTGCTATATTGGCATATATAGTTGTTATATTGATATTACTTTCCATATATGTTTCTCATTTGGTTGTTGAGTATTTAGTAGGTGCGATGGCGTTTGCTTCGCATTTGGAGCTTGCTTTCACGCTATATTAGCCGTATATGCTCGCTAATAATATATAAGGTACATATCTCAGATTACATATCGTACTTTTATATTTTTTCCCTACGGGATGCCTCATTCTCGAAGATGAGATGTATATTTGTGATATATATATATTGTGATTTTACTATGATCGAACCGCGCAAAGGAGGCTATGGCGAAATTTTCAGAAAATTTAAGGCGTTAGAATTTTTTTGAGAAAATTGGGAAAATTTTTGATAACTAAAATTTTGATTTTTGAGTTATAAGTTAAACTATATTAGTTGGTTTTTAAAAGATAAGTATAAATGGATTTGTAAACTTAGAGAAGTTTTATAAGAAGTTTAACCAATGGATTTGGGAAAAGCTTAAACGGTTCAAATGGATTTGATATCTAGTTGAACGAATTGTTTTTGAAAAGTTAATGGATTTTGTGGCTTTTTCTTACTTGGTAATTTCGAAGACGAAATTCTTTTAGGTAGGGGAGAATGTAATGACCCAGAATTTTAGTCATTCGAAATTCGGATATTTAATTGATTTTCAATATTCACAAGTAAATTTTATAAGTTAAATAACTTATATTTCAAATACCTTGATTTAATTAAATTGTTAATTTAATATTTGAAATTGTGTAAATAATTTGATTTTGAATTTAATGTGAATAGAAATGATTTATAAAGTTGTTTTAAATTCTATTTGAATTAGAACGATGCTAGTAAACTTTTAAAATTGAATTAAAAGTTAATTTGTAGAAACCGAATATTTTAATATTTAATTAACGTGTAAAAATAGTCATTTTTGATACAGTCTCGGATCTCGACGAAACCAATTTCATTAGATCCATAATGTTATATTATTGTAAGATTTCAAATTTCATGTCAATCGGGGACACGTTTTTGTGATGAATTCTTAAGCCGATTATTGGCTATTTTCGATGATTTTCTTTGGTTTCGAGCACGGGTTTTTCTAAATAATTTTGGAATGACTTTTAAAATAAAATGGCTTTTGAAATAAATATTTTATAATATTTATAAATTATTTTAAGCTATAAAAATTATATATTCTCTATAATAAGAGAATTTCAAAGGTTTGTTTTCCAAAAACGATTTCGAAACTTGTTTTAAAATCTAGTTTTATCAAAAAACTAATTTCTATATAAAATACACGTTTTTGCACTCTTCGAGCGTATGAGGAAGAGAATTAAAAGATTCAGTAAAACACGTGGTATGGGACACGTGCGTTTACTTTTTTGGTTATTTCCGGACTTGTTCATTTGAAGCTATTGACCTTCGGGTCGTATTTGCCGATGAGATGAGGAAATTATTGTGATTTGAATGATTTGTTTTCTAGTGTGGCATTGACTAGCAGTTAGTAAACCATTAAGTGAGAACGTGTGGTATGTGACGCACTGTTAACACTTTTCGGGTTCCTATCTGAGAGTTTGTGACACATTCATGATGTATTGAAAGTACTTGGGCTATTGGGTCCTATGTGTACATATATAGCTGTTGGGCCAATCATGGGCTGTTGGGTCCAAAATGAGGCCGGGGGGTCTCATGTACACTATACGTGGCAGGCTGTTCGGCCATAGATTGGGCTGTTGGGTCGTTTCTATATTTATAGCTGGTGGGCTATTATTGGGCTGTTGGGTCATTTCTACATTTATAGCTGTTGGGCTATTATTGGGTTGTTGGGTCATATTCCTTATATTGATGTTTTTTTAGATTTCTCCATGTTAATCTCTAGAATTTTGATGAATTATACATGTTTTCACCTTTGTTGCCTTTGTTGGATTATTTATATAGCCCGAGAGCTATTGCATTGATTATATGGTGATTACATTTGGAGTTTTGAACTCTCAGTCGAGTTCTATATGTTGTGATTCTTATTTGCCATTCTTTGGCCTTTTTGAGATTAGTAATATCCTATTTAGTAGTTAAAGTTTATGAAACCCATTATATTGGCTATTTCTATGCCCATGAAATAAGGCGTATATTTGTGGATAATTGATGTTGTTGTTTATCGTAGCTATTAATTGGCTATTGGATAAGGCCGATGATATGAGGCACATTTGTGGATATTTGATTTTGTGTTGAACTTATCTCTGCCTAGAAACCCTAATGGTTTAGACTTAATGTCGCTTCTTCTCTTTCGAGAAGAATTGTTATCTTTTATCCATATACTTTACTCCTATCATTTACTAATCAGTTGTTTAAGCTAGACTGACCCGTGTATTTTTATATACTCGGGTCAGACCGGGTTGTTTCAGGTTAGATACCTGCTATAGGACTTTGCTTTGCTGCTTCCACCTTGGATATCTGCTTATCACGTTTTGTAGTTTTGTTGTAGTTTGTGACTCTAATATGTACCTATTGTTTTGACTAGATGTATATAGTATGGTCCTAGTACCATTTCTGATGTATCATTTTGCATTATACTAGGATGTATCAGTATATATGTGTGTATATATACATATACATATATACATATATATATATATGTTTGACTGCTGTTCTATGATGTGTTGTTCATATTGTTGTTAGCCACTGTAGTTTTGTATTAAGCATTTATTGAATATGTCGATCCACTTGACAAAGAAAAAAAACTAAAGCACTAAATCGACGTATTTAATAGATGTTTGAGACAAAGCTATAGATGGTCGCTCCTAACCAGTCATATGCTCTGCATTACCAGACGGTACTACCTAGTAATACTCTTTGTCAATGTGGGCCTCGGGGTGCGGCGTCATAACTTGGTATCGGAACTGAGTTCAGAACAAAATATGATAAACACAGAACAGAACATATATTACGGTACATCAAAGTACAGTACAAGTGTTACAAATTCCCTAATCATCGTGTCCTTTAGGGGTAGATATAAGTTGGGAATACGTCTAGGAATGCATTTAATTCCATAGTATTCCATAATTAAATTAACGCTATCTACCCTGTGAATAATCTTTATCTTATCTTAACTTTCATCTTATCGCTGGAAGAGGCAGAGGTCGCCGCTCGGATGCTGGGCAATCCAGTGGCTCATATCTCAACGGCATATATATGTCCGCCGATTAGTTTATGGAATTATTTAGGAGCACCCAACCTCCAGCTCCTACACCTTCTTCTCCTCCGCGCAACTCTGCCTTTGCGCGTATGTGCAGTGATTTCTCTCATCTTGGAGGCAATCCTTTCAAACGCTCTGAGGCTGTTCTTGAGGTCCAGGCTTTGCTTCGGACATGCGAGCGCATCTTATCTCTCATGGAATTATCTGATCATCACTACGTTCTTGTAGCATCGAGTATGATGCAAGAGCATGCTCTCGATTGGTATGAGCTTCTTGTTGCCATGACAGACAAGTCTTCTCTTACTTAGCAATAGTTTAGTAAGCGATTTGAGCTCAAGTTTGTGTCTGAGTCTGAAAAGGCATTTCTAGCCCGTCGCTTCCTTGAATTGAAGCAAGGGAAATCATCAGTTTTAGAATATGTTTCTTCTTTTGAGTCCTTATCTAAATACGGGCTCGATTTTATCTGCACCTCCTATAATAAGAATCTTAAGTTTGTTTCTGGCCTGAAGAAGTATCTGAAGAAGTCTCTTATGCTCCAGCTTAAGTTATCATTTGAGGAGCTCGTTGACTCGGCGCTTTACCTTGAAGCAGTCAAGAAAGAGAAGGAAAGTAGTGATGAAGCCGAGGTTCGTAAGAACCCAAATAAGAATAGGTTTCCTTTTCAGAGATCCAAGTCATTTCTCCAAAATAAGAAGAAGAAGCCACTTGTCTCCAACTCTCATTCTGGTGCAACCCCTCATACTCATAAGTCATGTTTCAACCGTGGCTCTCACGATCATTTTATTTGAGAGTGTCCTAAGCCTATCGTTTGCCGCAATTGCAAACAAGAGGGACACTGGTCTTCCAAGTGCCATAATTCTTCTAAGGTTCCTCATTCGGGAAAGCTTAATATGGTGGAAGCTTCAGGCGGTTCTTCTCAACTCGGAGGTACTTCTCCTTCTTTTCTCTAGGGTTCTATATTATTTCATGACCATTCTATTCGAGTTCTCTTCGATATGGGTGCTTCGCATTCATTCGTATCGAAGAAGCTTGTTAATGCTACACCTTTGAATGTTTCTTGACTTGTCACTTCTTTGAGGATTGCGAATCCTATCGAGGGATCTGCAACCCTTAGCATGTTGAATGAGAATGTTGAGATTATTCCTTGTAGTTTTTCTTTCCGTGCGAATTTGCATGTTACTCACTATTTTGGGTTTAGTATGATTTTGGGGATGGATTGGGTTCCTTGTTATCAAACCCAAATCTTATGTTTTGAAAGGATCCTATATTTTGGGTATCCTAAATTGGCTGATCAGCTGTCTCTTGTTCTTCGGAATAGTGATGATGATTCCGAAGCATTTTTATTTGCTCTTGATTCTTGAGATGATGATGATGTATCTCGAATTCCAGACGTTTATGATTTTGTTGATGTATGTGAGTCTGCTTCGGGTTTGTCACCCAATCGGGCAATTGAGTTTTGTATTGACCTCATTCCTGGTTCTCGGTCTGTGAGTCATCCTCCCACGAGGATGTCCACTAAAGAAAATGAGAAACCCAGAAGAAATTGCTGGGGCTTGAAGCCAAGCAATTCATTCAGTCAGTCCAGTTCTTTACCGTGGTGTGACACGGTCATCTTTGTTAAGAAATGAAATGGTACTCTTAGGCTTTGCATCGATTACCGCAAGCCTAACGAGTTAGCCATTAAGAACTAGTATCCATTGCCTAGGATCAATGACTTGTTCGATTAGTTGAGTGGTGCTAGGGTCTTTCCTTAGTTTGACCTTGCACCGACTTTCATCAGCTACGAGTTGTGGAGGATAACGTTACAGAACATATATTACTGTACATCAAAGTACAGTACAAGTGTTACAAATTCCCTAATCATCGTGTCCTTAACCTTTTGGTGTCCTTTGGGGGTAGATATAAGTTGGGATACGTCTAGGAATGCATTTAATTCCATAGTATTCCATAATAGAATTAATAATATCTACCATTTGAATAATCTTTATCTTATCTTTACTTTCAGCTTATCGCTGGAAGAGGCTAAGGTCGCCGCTCGGATGTTGGGAAATCCAGTGGCTCACATCTCGACGGCATATATATGTCTACCGATCAGTTTATGGAATTATTTAGGAGGACCCAGCCTCCAGCTCCTACAACTTCTTCTCCTCCACGCAACTTTACCTTTGTGCGTACGTGCAGTGATTTCTCTCATCTTGGAGGCAAGCCTTACAAAGGCTCTGAGGCTGTTCTTGAGGTCCAGGCTAGGCTTCGAACATGCAAGCACATCTTTTATCTCATGGAATTATCTGATCATCACTACGTTCTTGTAGCATCGAGTATGATGCAAGAGCATGCTCTCGATTGGTATGAGCTTCTTATTGCCAAGACAGACGAGTCTTCTCTTACTTAGCAACAGTTCAGAGAGCGGTTTGAGCACAAGTTTGTGCCTGAGTTTGAAAAGGCATTTCTAGCTCGTCGCTTCCTTGAATTGAAGCAAGGGAAATCATCAGTTTTAGAATATGTTTCTTCTTCTGAGTCCTTATCTAAATACGGGCTCGAGTTTATCAGCTCCTCCTATAAGAAGAATCTAAAGTTTGTTTCTGGCCTGAAGAAGTATCTGAAGAAGTCTCTTATGCTCCAGCTTAAGTTATCATTTGAGGAGCTCGTTGACTCGGTGCTTTTCCTTGAAGCAGTCGAGAAAGAGAAGGAAAGTAGTGATGAAGCTGAGGTTCGTAAGAACCCAAACAAGAAGAAGTTTCCTTTTTAGAGATCCGAGTCACTTCCCCAAAATAAGAAGAAGAAGCCACTTGTCTCTAGCTCTCATTCTGGTGCAACCCCTCATACTCATAAGTCATGTTTCAACCGTGGCTCTCATGATCATTTTATACGAGAGTGTCCTAAGTCTATCGTTTGTCGCAATTGCAAACAAGAGGGACACTGGTCTTCCAAGTGCCCTAATTCTTCTAAGGGTCCTCGTTCGGGAAAGCTTAATGTGGTGGAAGCTTCAGGCGGTTCTTCTCAACCCGAAAGTACTTCTCCTTCTTTTCTCTAGGGTTCTATATTATTTCATGACCATTCTATTCGAGTACTCTTCGATATGGGTGCTTCACATTCATTCGTATCGAAGAAGCTTGTTAATGCTACACCTTTGAATGTTTCTTGCCTTGTCACTTCTTTGAGGATTGCGAATCCTATCGAGGGATCTGCAACCCTTAGCATGTTGAATGAGAATGTTGAGATTATTCCTTGTAGTTTTTCTTTCCGTGCGAATTTGCATATTACTCACTATTTTGGGTTTAGTATGATTTTGGGGATGGATTGGCTTCCTTGTTATCAAACCCTAATCTTATGTTTTGAAAGGATCCTATATTTTGGGTATCCTAGAAATTTTTTGATCAGCTGTCTCTTGTTCTTCGGAATAGTGATGATGATTCCGAAGCATCTTTATTTGCTCTTGAGTCTCAAGATGATGATGATGTATCTCGAATTCCAGACGTTTATGATTTTGTTGATGTATATGAGTCTGCTTCAGGTTTACCACCCAATCGGGCAATTGAGTTTTGTATTGACCTCATTCCTAGTTCTCAGCCTGTGAGTCATCCTCCCACGAGGATGTCCACTAAAGAAAATGAGAAACTCAAAAGAAATTGATGGGGCTTGAAGCCAAGCAATTCATTCAGTCGGTCCAGTTCTTTACCGTGGGGTGACACGGTCATCTTTGTTAAGAAATCAGATGGTACTCTTTGGCTTTGCATTGATTACCGCAAGCCTAACGAGTTAGCCATTAAGAACTAGTATCCATAGCCTAGGATCAATGACTTGTTCGTTTGAAGCTAATGACCTTCGGGTTGTATTTGCCGATGAGATGAGGCAATTATTGTGATTTGAATGATTTGTTTTCCAGTGTGGCATTGACTAGCAGTTAATAAATCGTTAAGTGAGAACGTGTGGTATGGGACGCATTGTTAACACTTTTCGAGTTCCTATCTAAGAGTTTATGACGCATTCACGATGTATTGCTAGTACTTGGGCTGTTGGTCCTATGTGTACATATATAGCTGTTGGACTAATCATGGGCTGTTGGGTCCTAAATGAGGCCGGGGGGTCTCATGTACACTATACTTGGCAGGCTGTTGGGCCATAGATTGAGCTGTTGGGTCCTTTCTACATTTATAGCTATTGGGCTATTATTGGGTTGTTGGGTCCTATTCCTTATATTGATGTTTTTCTAGATTTCTCCATGTTGATTTCTAGAATTTTGATGAATTATAAATGTTTTCACCATTGTTGCCTTTGTTGGATTATTTATATAGCCTGAGAGCTATCTCGTTGATTATATGGTGATTACATTTGGAGTTTTGATCTCTTAGTCGAGTTCTATATGTTGTTATTCTTATTTGCCATTCTTTGGCCTTTTGAGATTAGTAATCTCCTATTTAGGAGTTACAGTTGATGAAAGCCATTATATTGGCTATTGCTATGCCGATGAAATGAGGCGTATATTTGTGGATAATTGATGTTGTTGTTGTTTATCGTAGCTATTATGTTGGCTATTAGATAAGGCCGATGATATGAGGCACATTTGTGGATATTTAATTTTGTGTTGAACTAATCTCTGCCTAGAAACCCTAATGACTTAGACTTAGTGTTGCTTCTTCTCTTTCGAGAAGAATTGTTATCTTTTATCCATATACTTTACTCCTATCATTTACTAATCAGTTATTTAAGCTAGACTGACCCGTGTATTTTTATATACTCGGGTCAGACCGAGTTGTTTCAGGTTAGATATCTGCTATAGGACTTTGCTTCACTGCTTCCGCCTTGGATGTCTGCTTATCACCTTTTGTAGTTTTGTTGTAGTTTGTGACTCTAATATGTACCTACTGTTTTTACTCGATGTATATTGTGTGGTCCTAGTACCACTTCTGATGTATCATTTTGCATTGTACTGGGATGTATCTGTGTATATGTGTGTGTGTGTATATATATATGTTTGACTGTTGTTCTGTGATGTGTTGTACATATTGTTGTTATATTTTGTTCTGATAGATCCGTTAGCCACTGTAATTTTGTATTAAGAATTTATTGAATTTGTCGATCCACTTGAGAAAGAAAAAAAAATTAGAGCAGTAAATCGACATATCTAATAGATGTTTAAGACAAGGGTATAGATGGTCGCTTCTAACCAGCCCTATTCTCCGTATTAGTAGACGGTATTACATAGTAATACTCTTTGTTAATTGGGTCTCGGGGTGGGGCATCATAATAAGGAAGACAATTATATAAGGATACCGGATTGGTTAAATTAAATGATTTTTAAACCCTTAAATCTAGAATTTGATTAAATGAGATTTTGAAGGAAATTGATTTATATAAACTGAATTATTTTTGAAATTCCAAGTTTTAAATGTTGATTGGAAATTGGTTTAAATTGAAGTTTTAAAGTTAGATTTGAAGCATAAATGAAATTTATCAAAATTGAGTTATTGAAAATGTTGAATTTGTAACTTTGAAATCTATTGAAATTGGTATTGCTTAATTTGATACTTTAAGATTTGAAATTGGGTTTTGATCTGAAACCTGGATATGGTCCAGATTTGTTGAAATGGAAGAACTAGTTAATTTGATGTTAATTTCAAATTTATTATTTTAATATAACTGTTTAAAGATATATCATTTTAAAAATCCTGATTATTAAGATTTTCAAACTATTAAACTAATTTAATCTATTTTTAACTATTTTAAACTATTTCAAGCAATTTAAACCATTTTAATTTATTTTAATATATTATAATATATTTAATCCAATTTAATCTATTTTATCCTATTTTAAAATAATTAACCCATTTTTATCTATTTTAAATCTATTTAATCTTTAAAACTATTTAATCTATTTTAAATCTATTTAAATGATCTTAAATCCATTTAAATGATCTTAAATCCATTTAAACTATTTTAATCTATTTTTTTCTATTTTAGAGTATTTTAACTATTTAAAATTTATTTTAAACTATGATAAACTAATTAAACTATTTATAACTATCTAAATTATTTTCTAAATTTCAGATTGTATAAAGTGGAAGTGTTTATATTTAAATCCTTGAATTTAAAGCGAATACGGCTAAATGATGTTATAACCTAAGTTGGGATTTAAATGACATATTTGAGTAAATATAATGATTTTGAAATGAGGATTTAATTAACGTATCCTATCGATATAATTTCGAAAGTGAATATGATTTTGAAAGTGAATATGATTTCGAAAATGATATGGTTTGAATTGAATATGATATTTTGATATCAATTATGAATCGGTTTTGGAAATATAAAAGAACCATCTAGTTTGAAATAAGCGTTTGGTTATTAAAGAGACTGGGATCGCATATTGTCATACTCTCTGCTAATACCGAAAACCACTTTAACAACTGTGCATGTGGTGGAGATTTCAGAATGAAGTATGATGGTTTGGCAAACAATTCTGTATGAGGTATTAACGTAGCCTTGACTCCCGCGAGTCAGCTTGATGTGACTGAAACAGGAGCCACGCCGGGTGAAGTGAGGTCGCACCTCCGATCAGACATGCTTCTTCGATACCATATTATGACTTTATGATTGATTTGGTGGTCACCCCTCGATTTTGATTATTGGAGTGTATTCTGAGGTGGGCGGTAATAGCTGCTATGCGTTACCACCAGTCCGGATTTGCAAAACGGTAGTATCCAACCATGGGCATTGCCTCGCATGCCTTGTCACATGCCTTATCGCGCCCATTACGATTTTGGTTTGTACCGTACCTATGGAGTGCTCCCTGAGTATCCTATCAGTTTAGTGGAGCTTACAGTATCTGTATAGACTACGGGAATATATAAAATGTGTTAAGTGGGATATGGGTAATTCCTTAACGCTATTTTAATATTTACTTTACCGTAGACACTATTATAATAGCGTATTTTACTATGCATGTAGATAGTTTAATGGATCCTTAGGAGATGGAAATCCCGAAATCTCTTAACTTATTGCACTCACGTTAGACACTGGATATGAGATGTCAAACCCCGTAAACATCTCCGACGCCGTTACACTCATATTTATTTACTGTTGATTTAACTTACATAAGATCTTTTAGTTCCGACTCGAGTGTTTTGTCTTTTTTTTACGCTCAGGTCAGTCTGAGCTTTTCAGTGTATCGAAAACTACTTTTCGGGAGGACGAGGACGAAGACGGAGATTTGTATACTATATTATTTATTTTATCTATTCCACTGCATCATGTTGTTCTGCTGCATTTCATTTATTTCTGTTGTATATAACTCTGATCTGTATTGTAAAAGTGTAATCAAATGTTATTTGTAAAACAGCTTCATGAATTGTTTATTTGATTATTATATTTTTTCATTCTGCTGTTAGATTTTGTGTTTGTTCTTTTCTTTTATTTTCTTATTTACTCCATAATAATCCTTCCTTTTGAATGGTTTGAGTCCGATGTGTGTGGTTTATCGTCGATTTAAACCGTCCAAAAAGGTGGGTCGTTACAAGAATAGAGCTTTCTAAATAAAAAGATGTCTTGATTAATAGCGGGTTAACAAATAAGGTTTTTAATTTGTTGAACATCCTAGGTTAAGTAAAACCAATTTAAGATTTAAAATTTTATATACTCTTTTGGATATGGAAGAGTATCATACTAAAATGAATTTGAGTTATAGAATGTTAATAAACTTAAGTAATGTTCTTAAGTAAAATGGCGATTCTTTAAAAGGGTAATTATAATCTTGGGAAGTAGGAACCAATGAGATTATTACGTAGGTTGTACGTAGATCATTCTCCTTTTTACATAGTTCTGGATTCAAAATTCGAGTACATGACTCGAAGTGTTTCACACCATTTCGAATAGGGATTTTGTAACGACCCGCATTTTCGATAATTAAAAATATTACATTTAATAAGATTTTGGGATTTAATATTGTGAAAAATTGAAATGTATGATTTATATAATGGAAAAATAATTTGAATAAGACTTAATAATGTTGTTTGAATGTTTTGACAATTATTTTAATGGAATTTCAATAAATTGAAATTATTGTAAAATTAATTAGGTTATAATTGTAAATAAGGAATAAAGTAAATGTTGAATTTAATGTTGGAATTATCTGTTATAAATTGAAATTGGGTTTTATATAGAATAAAAAATCAGTTTGTGGTAAGTAATTTATGATCCTTGTTATAAACAATAAGTTAATAGATTGGAATTATTAATGAATAACTAAATATTGAATGTGAAATTAAGGTAATAATAAATTGCAAAAAATTAGGTTTTAGTTTCTATTGTAATTTAATGTAAAATTAAGGTAATAATTAAATATTGAATTTAAAATGGAAAACTGTATTGTAAAAGACTATCAATTTCTATGTAATCAAGAATAATGAAATTGTTAACTTTTATATTTGACTTTAAAAGTGATTAAATTAAATTTAATAATAATTTATTTAATTAACGTAGAAATTAGCCTTTTTGGCCACTGTCTCGGATTTCGATGAAACCAGTTTCATCAGATCCGTAAGGATTTCAAGTTTCATAGCGATCAGACATATCGTTTGATCATACGAGCACGAAATGCGTAGAAATCAATTAATAGAATTTAAATGAATATAATTTGATTTAGAAAGCTAACTTCTGTATACAATAGAATTAGGGTTTGAAACTAGTTCCATTGAGTTTAAAAATATCGAAAACATATATTTCGATATATTGAATGACCTATTTTCGTTTCGGGAACGAAACGGGCATTTCGGATCGTCGTTATCATGACGACCCAATTCGATATGTCTATTCGTTCTTATCCATCTTTGCCTATATATACGCTGTTATAAACCCTAGCTGCCTTTTATTTTCTATTGTCTGTACGTACATTTCTTTCTCATCTCCTCCTTCCCAATGGCAGACAATTCAAAACCCTAATTTCAATTTTCAAACCAAAAATCAAATCGAAAAATCAAACTTCTCAAAACCATATCAAATTATATATCATTAGAAAGCTCTCGATGAACACAATCTACTGCCATAATTCGTTTTTCTATTTGATGCATCGTTTGACCAGAAAACGATGAAGGAGACTCGGTCGTCCATATTAGGGCTTGCGATTTCAACGGTGGATCTTCATCCGTTTGACGATCGGGAAATTGCAGTTTGTAGAGGTCATCGAAGCGAGTTCATTTGTACGGCTACTTGGGTCTGGAAGTTCTCGGATTTGCGGCGAACTGGAGGAAAAGGGGGCGGTGGCGCACCGCCTCTGGCGGCTGTGGGGAGGTCGCGAGGCCACGTGTAGGTGCGGCCTAGGACGTGGAGGCCAACGGCGTTGGTTGATTTGGTCGAAGCCAAGCGTAGGTGGCGCGACGACGTGGGATAAGTGGCGGCTGAAGTCAGTGGTTCGATCGTACACGACTGTAGGGTTTGATTTAGGAGGTAATGCTAATTACAATAATACCCTTTCTTTATTTTAATTTTAATTGAAATTTAAACGTTCTAACATCCATAACTTTTTCATACGAGCTCGGATTTATACGTTGTTTATTGCGTTGCAATCATATTGAATATCAGAATGATATGGAACTGGTTTGGCTGGATTCTAAGATAGTCCAAATTTTGGGCTTAATTTGGATTTTAAATCGACGATAAATCAAAGATGAGTGATTTAACCCACTCACAAATACTAAACCTTCTCATGTTAGTTGAATTAAATTATGATGTGATAAGAAATTTATTGATTGCTGTTTGGTAGTTTAATTTGACGTTTTAATTGAAATTTAATTTAATTTGAATTAAATTGCCATTTTAATTTATATTGAATATTTAAATTGTTGGTTAAATACCTGATAATGATACCAGTTAATTGTGTGATATATTGGTTGATTTGATTGATGATTGTGATGGATGCTTAATTGTTGACATTTTGGATGATTTGATATTATGTTTATTTTATATGTTGTTATCACACTGCAAGTTCCTTTAGTGATTGTTAGGAAAATCACTATGGGTTGAAATGATACATACCTGAACGATCTCATAGATTAGGGAAAAATCGTTAAGGGTTGAAATGATAAACCAGAGCGATTTTATGTATTTGGAAAATTGTGATTCGGAATACGGGTTGAAATGATTTATATCCGAAGATTTAAATTTATTATGGGTTGAAATGATATATATCCGTATCACTTGACCATAGGGTAGAAAATTATATACGGACACCGTTGGTTGGTATTAAAATATTTTCTAAAATTATAAAGTATGTTTGATTTAAGAAATTTGATTTTTAAATTTAATTTAATGATTTTATTTAAAACTTATATTTGGAAAATAAACTATTTTATATGTTTAAAGTTTAAAATTATAAGCTAATATATAATTTTAAATGTAATCTTAAGATTTTAACTTATAATTTTATTTAGTTTTAAATACATAATTCAAATAGTTTAAAATTTTAACTTAATAAAATATTTACTATAGTTGTAAAATAATAAATTTAGTTTTTATTTAATATAATAAATTTAGTTTTATTTAATACAATATATTTAATCTTAATTTAATATAATAAATTTAGTTTTAATTTAATATAATAAATATGGTTTTAATTTAATATAACAAATACAGATTTTATACAATAACTTTAATAAATAAAAATTTAATATAATAAAATAAGATTTAATTAAATATATAACATAGTTTTTGAAGATTTATTTAGAAATTTAATTTAATATAATGAATATAGACTTTTATAATAACTTTAATAGATAAAAGATTTTTGTAAAAGATTTTAGACTTTCGTAAAAGTTTTGTAAGAGATTTTATAATGGATTTTATAATGGTTTTATAATGGAGTTATAAAGGTTTTAAAGGATTTTATAAAGGGTTTATAAAAGAACTTGTATAAAGAGATTTGGAAGCGTTTTAAAGGAATTTGTGTAAAAGTTATAAAAAGGGGAAGAGTTGTAAACTGTTTTGGAATTTTAAATAGCTTTATAAATGGTTTTAAAGCATATAAATAGTTTATAAATGGTTTAAGTAAGATTTATAAATTATTTTCGAAATTGATTGAAAGAAATCTTCCTCGGCATTTATGAATACATTTATACTTTTGGAATAAGTATATGGATATCTTGATATGAAGGTATAAACTGTTTTTTGGATTTATTATTAAAAATGTTTTATAAAATGACCACGGTGTGAAATAAGCGTTTGGTTGTTAAAGAGACCAGGGTCGGATATTACCATACTTTCTGTCAATAATGAAACCACTTTAACAACTATGCACGTGGTGTAGAATCCAGAATGAAGTAGGATTGTTTGGCGAACGCTACTGGAATGAAGTAAGAGAACGATGATGGATAGTCTTGACTTTCGAGTCATAATTAAAATGACTAAAACAGGAGCTATACCGGGCCAAGTGAGGTCACTCTTCTGATCGGGCACATTTCTTCGATACCATATCTGTTGCTTTGTGATTGATAGGTGGCCACCCCTCGATTTTTGATTATGGGAGTGTATCTCGAGGTGGGCGATAGTAGCTGCTATACGTTACCACCAGTCCAGGAGTGTAAAACGGTTAAATCCTACCCTGGGCATTGCCTCGCGTGCCTTGTCATATTTGAGCCCACTACGACTTTGGTTTGTATTGTACCTATGGAGTGCTCCCTGAGTAAACCACCGGTTTGGCGGAGCTTACAGTATCTGTATAGACTACGATATTTATATAAAAATGTGTTAAGGAGGATATGGGTAACGCCTTAACGCTATTTTAATAATTTACTTTACTATAGACATGTTATAACGGCGTTTGTATTATATATGTAGATAGTTTAACGGACCCTTAGGAGATGGAATCCCGAACATCTCTTAAGTTATTGCATGCACGTTAGGCACTGGATAGGAGATGTAAAAATCCCGTAAATATCTCTGAAGCCGTTACACTCATATTTATTTATGTTGATTTAACTTACATAAGATCTTTTATTTCTGACTCGAGTGTTTTGTCTTTCATTACGCTCGGGTCAACCTGAGCTTTTCAGTGCTGAAGATATTATTTCTGGAGGACGAAGACGGAGTTTGGTATTATATTACTAGTATTATTCCACTACATCATGTTGTTCCACTGCATTTTCCTATTATACCTGTTGTATGTATAACTCTAATTTGTATTGTAAAGTGTATCAAATGTATTTGTAAAACAGCTTCATCAACTGTTTATTTTATTTTTATATTTTGTCATTCCGCTGTAAGATTTTGTATTCTGTTTTTCTTTCTTTTCTCTTATTTTTTTATTTACCCCATTAACAATCCTCTCTTTTGAATGGTTTGAGTTGATATGTGTGGTTTATTGTCGATTTAAACTGTCCAAAAAGGTGGGTCGTCACAGTTGGTATCGAAGCTTTGGTTTAGCGATAACCTTAGCTTTGTGGGGTTTGACTCGTTAGATATAGGGCTAAAATACCCTAGAATGAGTCTGAGTGTATATATATGAGAGAGTGTATTTGTTAGTGTTATATAAAAATGTTTTTATATTGTGTTAATTTGCTATGTTTAGTATTTATAAATTCTGGTCGGTACATAGGACGCTATGGCATCGATAGGGATTTTTAAACACTTAATAGGGCAGACCGACACAATATTGTGTTGAAATATAGGTAAATGAAATAATTTTACCTAATATTATATTTTGTATATAAAAGAATAATTTTTATAAGTGGATATAGTTGTATGTGATATGTTGTTTGTTAAGAAGTAAAACTTTATAAGTATTGGTTGCAAAATAGAATTTACAAATAAAGTGAAAATAATTGGAAATTTGAGAACTTAAGTTTCGAGGTTTGGAATTGGTTTTCAAAAGATTTTGGGATATAATATTAGTATTATTTGGAAGTATTTTGATAGAAATATTTAGTTAAAATAAATGTTTTAAAAGAATTTTGGAAGGAAATAAATTCTGCACTTCCCTTTTCTATCGTTGGAAAATAATTTCGGTGATGACGGCCGCATCATCAATTTTCATTTTCGAGTTTCAAAGTGGGAAGACCACTGTAGTAGCTTTGCTAAACATTTGTCTTGATAAACAAATTTTATTTTTATTTTCTTAAGTATGATTTGATATATATAAAAGATATAAATATATAATATTTCAAAATGATTTGAAATGAACCCGGTATTTAGTTCTTAAGTTTTCTATAAATTAGGGATTTCAATTATTGTAATGAAATGAAATCTTAACTATTTTAATAATTGGAAACTTTTAAAATGAGAAATAAGAAAATAAAAGTTAAGTGCTTAATGAAACTGTAAAGAAATTGGAGATTTGTCACTCGTAATTTAAATGATAATGAAAAATTAAGAAGATGTAAATTATTGAATATTTTTGCTAACTAAATTTAAATAAATTTGTATAACATTCAATTACATTCTAAAAACATATATAAAACTTACCTGAAATATTTAAAAGTTGAAATGTTAATATGAATATGTAATAGAATATTATACAAGTAAAATCTTAATAACCAAAAATGCTTCGAAATGAACATATGTTATAAATGAAAAACTAAGATGTACAATAAATGTTATAAGCATAAGTTAATGTTTTGAAATGCTAATAATTAGATTGAATAGTAAAAAGTGAATATTATCTAAGTAAATGATTATAAACTTAAGAAATTGATGAAATGATTCATAAATATATTTAATATTAAATGATACTATATATGAAGGAATGAATATGCATTGAAAAGTAGAAAAACTTAAGTATGAATTTATTCACTAATGAAATATTAATATTAAATGGAAATCAAGCTTTATAAGTAAATAATAATTATGAATTAAATTTGCAAAGAAACTTATATAATATTTTAAGAATTGAATTATTGATGTTCTAAATAATTGAATGGAAAATAACATATGTAAGTAAATAAATGTAAATTAATGGAAATGACATTGTATGAATGAATGAAAATAAATTAAAGAGTAAAATGAAACCAATCGAATAAACTTAAAACTCTATGTTTTTTGGCTTATGGGATGTTTGGGGAAGGATACCTCTAATTGTTTGAGGATGTATGAATAATCTATTAAGTAATTATCTAAGGCTGTTGAGCGTAAGGTACACTTAGTAGTTTATTTATCACCCTTGAACGATGAAAAGTTTCCGACCCTAAACAAACCATTAGTTTTGGTTGCTATGGATGTGTGATGGATTCTTCTGTTACATATGATGGTCATGCTGTTTTGTTTGCATATGTTTTGTGTTGATTTGCTTTTGTTCTAAAACAACTAAAATATTATTCTTTCACATCATGTTAACTCTTTGGATTATATAAGAGAAATACAGGTTTATGGAAGCAATAGCTACTGCTTTTGGTTTCATAAATAAAGTTGTATACCCGACAAATAGGTACGTTTTTGGATTACGATTTTTAGGAACGATATTTTATGTTTTTTCCTGTGGTTTAGGATGTTTTATTATTGAAATATGATATATATATTGAAATTATTGATATTATTATTTTTTCGGACCTAACAGCGCAAAGGAGACTCTATCGAAATTTTTGTGAATTTAAGACTTAGAAATTTTTTGTAAAAGTGAAAATATTTTCAAACTTTTATTTAACTTGAATATGAAAGATTTAATTGTTTATAAATTGATGAATTTTATTTAAAATACTTAATCACGTAAGTTTAAAGTGTTTATAAATTGATTATTCTGAATAAAGTATATTAGTTTCTTAATTCCTTCTAGTTCCTTTTCGAGGACAAAAAGTATTGAGTGGGGGAGAGTGTAACGACCCGCATTTTTGATAATTAAAAATATTACATTTAATAAGAATGTGGGATTTAATATTGTGAAAAATTGAAATGTATGATTTATAGAATGGAAAAATAATTTGAATATGACTTAATAATGTTGTTTGAATGTTTAGACAATTATTTTAATGGAATTTCAATAAATTGAAATTATTGTAAAGTTAATTAGGTTATAATTATAGATAAGGAATAAAATAAATATTGGATTTAATGTTAGAATTATCTGTTATAATATGAAATTGGGTTTTATATAAAATAAGAAATCAGTTTGTGGTAAGTAATTTATGATCCTTGTTATAAACAATAAGTTAATAGATTGGAATTATTAATGAATAACAATTGTTTAATTATTTTCTTATTTTTAAATCGATTTGAAATTAATTTGGGAAATCGATGGTTGGAATTTAATGTAATTAAATATTTCAATTAATTTGAGCAAAGATGTTAACTGTAGAGTTTGAGTGAAATAAAATGAAAACTCAAGTTAATGAATTTCATAAGGGAATTGTTGATTTAATAATAAGGATGTAAATCAAAATAATATAATTTGTTGAAATTTAAATTACAAAATATTAGGTTTTAGTTTCTATTGTAATTTAATGTGAAATTAAGGTAATAATTAAATATTGAATTTAACGTGGAAAACTGTATTGTAAAAGACTATCAATTTCTATGTAATCAAGAATGATGAAATTGTTAACTTTTATATTTGACTTTAAAAGTGATTAAATTAATTTAATAATAATTTATTTAATTAACATAGAAATTAGCCTTTTTGGCTACTATCTCGGATTTCGACGAAACTAGTTTCATCGGATCCGTAACGTTGATTTAATGCAGGATTTCAAGTTTCGTAGCGATCGGACTTATCATTTGATCGTGCGACCACGAAATGCGCAGAAATCAATTAATAGAATTTAAATAAATATAATTTAATTTTGAAAGCTAACTTCTGTATACAATGGAATTAGGGTTTGAAACTAGTTCCATTGAGTTTAAAAATATTGAAAACATATATTTCGATATATTGGATGACCTATTTTCGTTTCAGGAATGAAACGGGCTTTTCGGGTCGTCGTTATCGTTTCGATCCAATTTGATATGTCCATTCATTCTTATCCATCTCTGCCTATATATAGGCCGTTATAAACCCTAGTGGCCTTTTATTTTCTATTGTCTGTACGTACATTTCTTTCTCAGCTCCTCTTTCCCAATGGCAGACAATTCAAAACCCTAATTTCAATTTTCAAACCGAAAACCAAATCGTAAAATCAAACTCCTCAAAACCATATCAAATTATATATCGTTGGAAAGCACTCGACGAGCGTAATCTACTACCGCAATTCGTTTTTCAATTTGATGCATCGTTTGACCAAAAAACAATGAAGAATCCTCAGCCGTCCATATTAGGGCTTGCAATTTCAATGGTGGATCTTCACCCGTTTGATGATCGGGAAGTTGCAGTGTGTAGAGGTTGTCGAGGAGAGTTCATCTGTATGGTTACTTCGGTCTGGAAGTGCTCGGATTCACGGCAAATTGGAGGTGAAGGCGGCAGCGGTGCACCGCCTTTGGCGGCTGTGGGGTAGTCGCGAGGCCATGTGTAGGTGCTGCCTAGAACGTGGAGGCCAACGGCGTTGGCTGATTTGGTCAAAGCCAAGCGTAGGTGGCGCGGCGACGTGGGATGAGTGGCGGCTAAAGTCAGTGGTTCGATCGTACGCGACTGTAGGGTTTGATTTAGGAGGTAATGCTAATTACAATAACACCCTTGCTTAATTTCAATTTTAATTTAAATGTTCTAACTTCCATAACTTTTCATACGAGCTCGGATTTGGACGTGGTTTCTGGCATTGCGACGTATCGAAATTCTGAACGATATGGAACTGGTTTGACTACATTCTGAGACAGTTCAAATTTTGGGCTTAATTTGGATTTTAATTGACGATAAATCAAAGGTGAGTGATTTAACCCACTCATAAATACTAAACCTTCTTATGTTAGTTGAATTAAATTTATGATGTGATAATAAATTTATTGATTATTGTTTGGTAGTTTAATTTGACATTTTAATTGAAATTGAATTGAATTTGAATTAAATTTCCATTTAAATTTATATTGAATATTTAAATTGTTAGTTAAATACATGATAATGATAACCAGTTAATTGTTGTGATTTATTGGTTGATTTGAATGATGATTGTGATGGATGCTTAATTGTTGACATTTTGGATGATTTGATTTTATGTTTATTTTATATGTTGTTATCATACTATAAGTTCCCTTAGTTATTGTTAGGAAAATCACTATGAGTTGAAATGATATATACCCGAACGATCTTATGGATTAGGGAAAAATTGTTATGGGTTGAAATGATAAACCCGAGCGATTTTATGGATTTGGAAAATTGTGATTCGGGATACGGGTTGACATGATATATATCCGGAAATTTAAATTTATTACGGGTTGAAATGATATATATCTGTATCACTTGACCATAGGGTTGAAATGATTTAAATTTCTGGAGGACGAAGACGGAGTTTGGTATTATATTACTAGTATTATTCCACTGCATCATGTTATTCCGCTGCATTTTCCTATTATACATGTTGTATGTATAACTCTAATTTGTATTGTAAAGTGTAATCAAATGTATTTGTAAAACAGCTTCATGAACTGTTTACTTTATTATTATATTTTGTCATTCCGCTGTGAGATTCTGTGTTCTGTTTTTCTTTCTTTTCTCTTATTTTCATATTTACCCCATTAACAATCCTCCCTTTTGAATAGTTTGAGTTGACATGTGTGGTTTATTGTCGATTTAAACCATCCAAAAAGGTGGGTCGTCATAGATTTATCGCCCGATTTTTGACGGCGAGCGTTGATGAGGGTTCTTATATGGAACCATAGGTTGTCTATCATAGTATATGGCTATGCAAGGAGAGTAGAGGTTTCTAATTAAGAAGCCTGATCAAAGTCCGCACTAGGAAGTCGAGTGAGCGATACTAGTTCGGAAATGAAGTTATGTGTTCGAGTGAGTGATCGGATCAGATTTTACTTAGGAATGATCTATGTACATTATACGGATTGATGAATAGTTTTAAGTATTTCTAAGAATAAGGTTGTGGTGTAATTTCGGGGACGAAATTCTTTTAAGGGAGGAAGAATGTAACGACCTGAAAATTTATCACTTGGATAAATTATATTCATTTTTAAAATATTTAGATATGGGTTGAAAAGTAAGAAATAATCATGTTTTAAGTGGTAAATAATAATAGTTATTTTGTTTGGGAAAAATATTTGCGGACAAATTACCGAGGTAAAATATTGAAAATTTGTAAATATCATCCTAGGTAGAATATCGATAAAACAGCCGGAAATCGTTTTATCAATGAAACTGCTTTTAAACAATAAGGATCATGCATAGCTCTGAATTCATACACTAATATATGTATTCAAACAAGATTATGAAATAAATAATTATTTTATTTTATGAAAATAAAATGTATTTATGACATCGACAGTTGATATCATCAGTTTTATATATTTCTTCGAAAATTCAAGTAAGTTTAAATATTAAATAAATGGGTTTTTATTAACAAATAAACCTATTTTAATTATTTAATAATGATGGTAAAATAGTTCTTAAAATTTGTTTACCAAAATAGATAGTTCGTAGAAAAATAGAAAATGTGACCGAAGAAAGTTTTCCGGAATTTCGACTTTTCAACACCGAAAAGTTATCGGGAACATTGTTCGCTTTTGTGCACCGTATATACACATATAATAGATCATTAACAGTATAATAATACACTTAATTATAGATTATCTTATGTTAATTATGTTTAGCAAGTGATGTGACAAGTCATGGTTTTAAAAATAATAACTTATATATATAAGTATTTATCATTAGCTCTTATCATATCTTAGCATTATCATCATTATCCATCATGACCTTGAGGATGTGACTACAGAGAGGGGAAATGACATATGAGGGGGAGGAAGATGGTGGTGTGACTTATCAAAATAATGACATTTTAGGATATTTTAAAACTAAGGTTAGAATGGTAATTTTCCTACTTTCTTTCGTTTATAAATACACATCCCCTTCACCATATTTTAATTTACTTCTCCATTTCCATTTTCCTAAAGCTTTCTTCATAATTTCATGGCTACTTGTATTAGTTTTAAGTTTTTTTAAAATCAAAAGTTTTAAATTGCATTAAAGATGCAAACTTGTTTTTAAAATCTTTCTTCTCCATTTTCCCCCACTTTATCCGGACATAAATTCCTCTATTTTACATCAAATCAAGATTTTATTTTTTTTCAAATTGTATAAAATTTCAGTAGCTACAACTTTCATTTTTTTACCCTTTTTCTAATTTCAAGCTTAGGTTTGTCAAAATCTCATTTCTTTGTAGTGTACTTTTAAACTCAGAAATTCAGGTCTGAAAATAGCTCTCCTTCTTTTGACCATATCTACCTCAAATGAATCTGATTTAAGTGATTCTTTTTTTAAAATTATAGAGAAAATAATTTTCTAAAACTTTTCTTTTGATCACTTTTTTAAAGTCCGAGATTAATATGTCCAAAAATCAAGTGGAAGATGACATATTTTTGGGGTGATTTTTGGTGCATCTAAGGCATTTAGGTTTCATAGGTTTTCGGTGAGTAAATCTACTTTGTTTTGGAAAAGATTTTGACTTTATTAAGATGTGTTATTGTGGTGATAATATGATGAGAAAATTGAATGGTTATTATGTTGATCAATGATGATTTGATGGATGTTATGTCTGTTATTGAATTTTAGATTTGAATGTGATGTTGTCGAGTTAGTAAGCATATATATAACCTTATGTTTATATATGTGTTTCATGCTGATGTTAAAAGTATGGCAGTATGGATGTATGGTTGTGATCTAAGAGCCAAAGAATGTTGAGTTGAAACAAATTTAACAACTTTGTGTGTTGCGACGGACGTAAGATCCGATTCGAAATCAAAAACTATGTTTTCTTGTTTTAAAGTTTGGAAATTGTTTCAAAGTTTCTATCTTTATTTCTAAGTGTCAAAAACTTTAAAAGTTATGTTTCTAAACATGAAATAGGAAAGAATAAGCAAGTGTTTTTGCTTAAAGTATGTTTAAGCGAACTGCGCTCATAGCAATAGTCGCTACGGACGCAGTTCCACAAAATTGTCGATTTTCGTTTTAAAACGTTTTCTTTTGAAATAATTTTGCAAAAGTTATCCAAACTTAATTAGTAATATAAAAGGAGATTAAGTTTAGTTAAATTAATATTTTATTATTTAATAAATTAATTAAAAGTAATTAGTAATCAATTAGTTATTAAGTAAGTGATTAGAGGTTAAGTAACACTTAAGGAAGGTTAATGATTAATTAGTGATTAATAAAGTTTTTAATTAGTGATTAATGAAGTTAAGAAGTAATTAAATGGTTAATTATTATTTAATTAAGTTAAGTAGGTTAATTAATTTTTATTTAATTAAGTGATTATTAAATTAACTTTTAGTTAATTAGGATTTAACTAATAATGAATTGTTTAAACCTTAACCAAGATACATTAAGAAATTAATTAGGACTTAACTAAGTTCATTAAGTTAATTAAATTTTAATCTTGATTTAATCATGATTAATTAGAATATAATTAGGGTTAAGCCAACTAAATATTCTTTAATCTTTTCAAAGGTTGTTTTAAACCCAATCGATTGTATTTTAAATCAATTTTCTTTTTAAGGTTAATTGATTTTAAATCAAAGGATCTCTTGTCTGGACCATTAAGTAGCCAAATTAATTAAGGTAGTGATTATAAAACATTGACACATTTTATGGGAAGTAAGTTGACTTATATTTAGCATAAAGGTTGAATATCGGTAACATGATAAACATAAGGAAGTTAATTTCAATAACCGGGTCATGATAACTTAAGCATATGGAATGTACTTCTATATGTAAAACGTTTACACCTGATAATGGATGTATCTATATCTATAACTTGACATCTACCTATGATTGATTATATGTTATGTGTAAATCCCTTACATATCTGATGTTAGGCAATACCCATGATATAACTTGGATAAGTAAACCCAAATTTAATGATCCATTGTAGTCATTAAGCCTCCGTTTGGTTTGGAAAGTTAAAATTTCATTTTCTTTTAAAATGGTCTTCAAGGTTATTCTATTTTGAACAAGATATTTGAAGAATGATTTGACAGTTTTTCTGAATATTATATAAAGAAGTTTATGAATAATCTTGGAGTATTCATAAAAGGAGTTTAGAAATAGTTTTGAATGTTTATAAAAAGATTTTATAAATGGATTTTGATGTCTATAAAGGGAAGTTTTATACAAGTTTTGAAAGTTTATAAAGAAGTTATATAACCAGGTTTGAATAATTATAAAGAATCTCATAAATGAGTATGGAGGTTGATAAATGTTTTGTAAATGGGTTTGGGTTAAAGCAAAAAGGATTTCATGGGTAAGGAAAATTTATAAAAGGATTTACTGAAGATAATTACAATTGGAATTCGAGGTTTGGGTTTCTCGAGGTTGACCTTTTAAAAAAATAGTGGTATGGAACATCCGTTCCACACTTAACACCGATGGAATAGTGCTTAGAGTTATCATTCTCTCCAATTTAAATAACGTAGTTAAATCCATTTAAGAGATTTGGAAATGGGAAATCTTATAAATGTTTTGTGAATATACTTATGTAAAGGAGATAAGTACATGAATGTTGATAAATGTTTGGGAAATGAGATTTATAAATGAAAATGGTTTTTAGGCTTAGTGATTGTTTTGGGTAATTAGATCTCTAGATTTTGTTGTTATTTGATAGTTAAATAACCGACTATCAAATTTGGCCTAATTTGACTTAAGAAGTATATATGTAAATTCGAGTTCCTATATTAGGACTCAAAACTTACTTCCAAAAGAATCGGGAATGAGTCAACCAGAAATTATCGGTTGTTGATACAGAGAGACTGGGATCAGATCTGTATTCGAAAACCACTCTGAACCAACATGTATGTTTGAGTGGAAGACGTCTTGATGATGATTGAAGACGGTGTTCTTTGAAGTACAATAGCTGCTGCTACTAATCCTGAGGGTGATTCCAAAATGGATGTAGTAGAGTTAGTGCCTTCGGTTTTGTTCAGACCTAGAATGAACTTGTATGGATGAATGTTGGCATTGCATGATGCCTGGAGGGTGGTGTTAACATTCTAAGATGGATTGCTATTCAGAAAGGTAAAATGTTGCCTCAAGCCTCATCAACCGGGAATGACTAAAATAGAGGATATGCAGCAGGGTTATGTGGGTCGCACCCAGTAGGGTATATCATCACCCTGCTAGATATATACACAATCGTCAATGAATTTGTGTACATAGGAGCGCTCGATTAATGGTTGCAAAGCAACTAGGGTGATGATATATTTGGTACTATCCAGCAAGGGGTAGGCCGGTCCTGTGTTGGCAGGGGTCATTAGGTACGACCTCGGTACATTTTTCTAGAGGTGTACTGTGGCGGGCGGTACCCCATTAGCTTAGTCATTATTTGGAAGCCAATCTCTAATACGTGCCTTACGTTTTCGATTGTGGAGCCTAGTATGTTGGAATGTGAGATGCAAACATTTCAGCTATTTTATTTATTTACTTTAAACCTAAACACTATGATAATATCACTGGATTTTTATATAAAATGTTTTGGTTATCGTAAGGTAAAAACCGTTCCTTTTTATCTGTGGTGTGGTCTTACGAGATACCCTTTGTTTGAAAAGTTTTCAAATGTAGAAATCAATTTGGTTGTTACTTGTTATCGAGTTTTACTTACGCTGGTTTACCAGAGTGACCTGGGCGTTATTCCATGTAATGCTCGGGTCAGACCGAGCATGTTTTCCCAGGTTTAGCTGGATACTTTGGAGTTGGAGAGGAGCTGGATGGTCAAGACGTATTCACGTATATTTTTTCTTCCTTTATATTATAGAGTCTATATGTTTGGCAATGTAAGGACAGGTTTTTATAACTGTCCAAATTTAGGATAAGTCTAGTGTACTCTGATGTTGTATATATTAATAAAGATGCTTCCTTTTTGTAAAGATCATTGTTGTATTATATATTATTCGCTGCGTTTTGAGATTCTGTGTTGTTTAGTTTTCTTCTATCTTCTACCTTCTTCTTTTACCCTAACAAATCGGTATTTCTGGCACTTGAATGTTTGGCATCTGATATAGTGGAGGTATTAGTGTCAATTTTCAAGGGTCGAAAATCCGGTTCGTTGCACTAAGCCTCTTTTTGATTTTGCAAAGTCCAATATTTCATTCACTACTAGAATTTTCTTCATGGACATCGGGCCAAGACCGATGTCTTTGAAAAAATATACCGATGTGTTAGTGGGTGATGTTAAAAATTGCCAAGTTTAGACATCGGTTTATAGTTGATGTTTGTATGTATATCTAAAATCAGTTTTGAACTTATTAGCTATATGTTAATGAATATCATATACATCGGTTTGATATAATTCATTTGGTGTATATCAATTTTATAATTATAATTTATGATGTTAGTTTATTTTAAAATCATTATATAGTACTCAATAATGTTAAAGACGACTTTATTAATCAGTTTATACATCGGTTCCATAATAGAAACGATATATAAATATTCTATAACATTGATTTAATTATCAATAACAATGTACATATTGTCAATACACATCACCTTTTCTTTCTGGTATGATGTGAATGATTCATTATTGACATCGGTTTTATTTATTTATTTGATTTCCAAGTTGGTGTTTTTTTTCTAATAGACATCACTTTGATATATGTACTGATGTTAATAACTGTTATTAACATCTATTTCTTACAAGTGGCTGATGTCCATGTTAGTCCTGTTACGCCCGATCGAATAAAATTGTGATTCATCAAATGCCGCATTATATATATATCACACACACATATGCTAACTTTGATGAGAAAAACTGCATTAGATTTCCAAAATAGAGTCATACTTCCACATTCAAATTCCATGTACCTAGATTTCCGAAATAGTCATACATCCACATTCAAATTACATTCAAAAGCTGCACATTCTACAGTATCATATTAACTAGGATAGATTTCAAAAAAGCTAGAAGTGGAACATTCTACACGATCATGTTTGTAATGACACCTGAAAATTCTATTTGAATTTCATCAAGATCCTCTTGGATATATGAAGGGCGATTCCTTGAAGTAAGATGTCACTACAAAAATAAGGAATGTGATATTAGAATTACAGTTCAACATATAGAATTAATATAGAATTACATGTAGTGATGAAAAAAAATCCTTGCAATTCACATACGTACCTTAGGGAAAGACGAACTGTCATCAAATACAATCTCTTTCATGAACCGCATCACATAATAGCCACACTCATGCCCACCAGGTTGCACTGGTGCACCCTATAAATACATCACGAAAGATCGTTATATTTGTAGCTCTTTGTACCATTTGACTTTTTATCATAATGAATTGAGTATATTATATTACTCAATTAATTTAAAGAACAATTGACCATAGTTTGTCCACTTTAAGCCTTGTATTTTTTTGAATATAATCCCACATATTATAGTGTCAACTGAAATCTGTTACAAATAACATACATTAACATTAGCAGCAAGTGGAGATATATTGGTAGTTAGATACAATGATGCAAGTGCAAAGTATTGCTTAAAATTTGGAGTTTGAAAATTTAACAGGTGTGAAAATGATAGTTTGAAACATCAATACCTGACAGTTGAGTACAATTTTAATTAATGGTAAGTATTGAAAATTTGCATCTGACTATACTTATGCAACAATAAATTATCTTCTAGATTCTTATTCAGCTCTTTAAAGTTTCAAATCCCAAGATTATTAATAATATATGAACATGGGAATAAAAGAATTGACGGCATAAATAATGGAAGTTATTAATGTACTTACTTTAATGCGAGTGAACTGCGACATCTTATCATTACTCCAACCCATTTCATTATTAAACTCTTTGACAATACTGCATATATATCAAAACAATGTCTCAATTTTGTGGATCAAAGAATTGTAAAACTTGAAAATCGCAAAAAAAATAGTAAATGGAATTAGATGCACTTATGCCGCCAAAGTTTGTTATCAATCTGTATATTGAGTTACTTTTGGCATGGAGTCCATGAGGAATATCTGATCCTCCTTGATGATGGTTAAAACCCATTGTCCGCTAAATATATACCATTATACAAACACAACCCAGTCAAGAGACATTACAAGCACAACAAATAGCAATGTCAAGTTATTAGTAGTAAACATACTCACCCGAGATTGTATAGTAACAGCAATATGCGGCCGACATTGTCTTTTAATCTTTTCAGCATATGGGCTCTAAAATCTTTTCGCTTACAATCAAAAATAAGTATTGGATCTACAAAACCAAACAAATGTAGCTTCTCTTTTTCATGAATAATGCCATATAGGTACCAGTTGAGAGCACAATCATGTAAATTAAAACGTGGCACATTAAAAAAATATTAGGGACAAGGGGAAATAGGTAGGTTATAGTACTGTACTTATGCCATATACGCCTATGTCACCCCACATCCAATGCAATTCATCTTTAGCAGATCCTTCACATAAAGGACGTGCAATACATGTACAACAAACGACATGGGTGTGGCACACTAGCAGGTAACTCGGTTTTGTCGAACAGCTTTTTCACTAGCTGCTTGGACTTCATTTTTTTGCCTTCTAAGGTTGTTTTCGAATCACCTATTTTTCAGGCTAGGGCATATGGGTCCCAATGGTGTCCTTAACCAACAATATGTCGGCCTTATGCACAAGGAAAAGAAGTGTTTCATCACCTTGGAGTTCTCCAATGACTGCTACTCTAACACACCCATCCGGCATTAGCATTCCATGTATTGTATTGTGCATATCGTCGCCTTCCACAACAATACCAAAAGCAACTATGTTTATGATGGTATTCAATGTAAATTTACACATATTGCCACCCTAAAAAAAGGCCATAAGGATTTGAATAAGAAACTTAAACCATGCCAAGGAGGTTTTAGATAGAAATTGATTGTTTTCATCTGTTACTAACAACTTCTCAACAAGTTCACCAATGATCATAAAAAAATACAAGACTAATACACATAAAGATGTTGTACGTACCTTATCAGTAGGTCGAGGAGTCGCAAGTATCTCATCATCTGGTGTTATTCCCAGATCCTCTGGGTCGGAGACATTTGAAGGAACGCTGGCATGGTGACTACCTTTATCGGATAAAGGTGTGTTCTCTTGTATGTCTGCAGCAGCTTTCCCTATTGTCTTACAGTATTTATACTCCTTAATTTCTTCGCTAGTTAATTGTGGAATCATTTCAGTTTGATGAATAAGCAACCACTTCATCTTCTGCAACTCCTGATCATGCTCTTTATCATGAGCGAGTAATTCTGCTTTTGTTATTGCAATCCTTCTCTGCCTTGGGAGATGAAAGTATGTGGTCGGGGTAACAAGTCCACCAGTAGCCCTCACCCTACCCGAGTGCTTCAGATTTCCTAGTGCTTGGGACAACACATCATTAGACCCTTCGATTTTCAGCTCACCTCTCCTTTTCTTCTCCAATAAGTCATCCTAACATAAGTGTGTAGAAAAACTTTAACACGACATAAAATTGCATTTGATTATAAGTGATCATAAATGTAATACTTACTATTTTTTCAACCCCTGGTTTGAGGTTATCATCCACAGTCCCATCTTTGGGTATATGGGCTTTCTTCCACATATAGCCACGATCGATTTTTTCATCACTACCCAAATGCATCTCTTCTCTCTATATAATAAAAATGATGCAGCGAAAATTGGAAAATATTCACAACCAAATCCTTATGGAACAACGATAAGTATGCAAGAACTGTTGCACTCATTTCCAATAATGAAAAATAGAAATTGCAATAAATATAAGCCTTCACGTATTTTTTAGGCAACTATTTCTGCAGATCTGTTGCTTCATTTTAGCTACAATTTTGTTGCTTCATTTTAGGTACACGAAATATACATTTGAGGTTATTTCGTTCACTCGAAATAATGTCAAACGTATAGCTAAATACTTACCAACTTTTCCATAAGGCCAATATAACCAGATCTTGATGTTCGGTGATGATACTTTTTCTTCCTCACTCGCTCACTTTGTTTTCTATGTGTTTCCTACAAATAAAATGCCATGAAATAAGCAGTACATTTTTTCATTACCATTTATCATACCATCCATTCTTCTGCTTCTGGGCTTAATAAATTCCTTCCAAGTATCTTTGCCAACGAATGCATACTTTTTGAGGCTTTCTTAGTTTATTCTTTTATTCTAGATATGGCAACATATATTTACTTGTGAGGCCAATCTTAAATTGTCCCTACTTAATCCCAGTGGAAGATAATAGTAACGCATGGCATTGACGCAATACTTTGAATGTGTCCTACGCAAATCATGAGAAAATATAAGAAAACAATACATTGTGTTTCCCACTCTACCGGAGAAGATAATCAAACTAATAAAGGGGCAAATGAAAAGCAGTACACAATACTACACTGTACAATAACATTACCTTGATGTCTTCCCATAATTTTTCTTTGAGGTCATTGGGCACCATTCTCCGAGCAAGTAGCCCAATTTAGGATTGCAAGCATGGACGAGTATCTCCACAAGGATTGCTCATACTATTGTATGTCAAACGCATCTTTTTCTTTATAGCTTTCTTTACTGAATCTTGTACATTTGGACAACACCTCGCTTCCCCTAGTTCTTAGCAAACTCACAGCTTGTACCAGTGCCACTTGAGACATCTTGACTATCTCCATGTGTCCTGTTTGATTCATTAAAACCATCACCTTCGACAAAATCCTCATAAACTTGGCTAGACTCCTTTTCAGCATTTTTTAGACTTTCTTTTTTGTAACATTCGCATTCTTCTTCGATCCCATTGTCCGCTGAAAATGACACATAAATTAAACCATTAGAAATAAGAGTGAAAAAAAAGACTGTAACTGTAATAAGGATGCATAATAAAAGAATAAAAACTGCAAATAAAAGAAACATAAATCAGGAAGAAGAATGCATAATAATAGAATAAAAATGCAGATAAAGGGAACCAAAATTAGTAGGAAGAATGCATAGTAACAGCTGCAGATAAAAGAAACCAAACCAATAAATCCAACATATTATATAACACATGGTTTAAGAATCCCCTAATAAAACAATAAATGAATTCCTACTGCATACTAAGAGAATTAAAAAATTCATACCATATCCTATTCCTCATCTGGAGCTTCATTTTGATCAATCCAAAATCCCTCAGCATTATCTCTCATATAAGTCACATCATCAACATTCTCATCTTCACATGAATCTTCATTCTCACCTACATTGGTTGTCGTAGGTATTGTTTCGGAAAATGGATCATGTTCCATGCAAGTGTCCCCTAGATCATCTTCATATACTGAATCATGGTAATCCTTGTTTGGAGTCCTAAGTACAACCGACCACTCCGCATTAAGTGGATCTTCCACGTAAAATACTTGCTACACTTGACTAGTTGAAGCAAACTTGTCTCGCTTATAACCTTGTCGATTAAGGTTGACTAGGGTAAAACCATACTCATCGGCTTTTATAACTCTTCTCACATTCTCTACCCATCGACACAAATACAAAGGATCCTTAAAGTTATAATAATCTAGCTTCCAAATATGTTTAGTGACCCCATAAAATGTCATGGCACCAATCATCGGGTTTTATCCTTAGCACTAGACACTTGCATCATATTAGCTACTAAGGTCACGCCACTATTTGGACAGCTCTATTGTTGTCTTGATCTTTTGTAAAAAACTTAACTCCATTGTAGCGATACCCTTTCTAGGTAAAAACTGTAAAAACTTAGTTTGCCAGCCAACGATCTCAATGTTTGTGAAACACATTCAGGGTTGGCTTCCAATTCAGCCTCTACCTACATACCAATCATAAAGATAATTTTATTCATTTTCGATCTTGTTACTAAATACACATGTATGACAACCATGCATGACAGTCTTCTTCATCCAATTACGTCAATTTAGCTGCCGAAATCGGCCCATACAAGGTACCTATGTTGCTAGGCATTCCAATTGGACCACATCTTGCTTGAAATCCGACCAAAACTGAGCTGATTCTTCAGCAATATAACTCTTAGCTGTGCAGCCCTCGGGATGTAAATGATTGCGCACATACCTCTTCAACACCTTCATAAATATTTCAAAAGGGTACATCCCTCTATAGAACACGTGGCCACATAAACGGACTTCCCTAACTAGATGCTTCCCTAACTAGATGCACACTGAGATGTGTCATTATATCAAAAAAAAAATGATGGAGGGAATATTTTCTCTAATTCATACAATGTCACCACCAAATCAGATTAAAGTTTATCTAGCTTCGGCACATCTATCACCTTATTGCACAAGGCAAAGCATAATCTTATTATAGCGAGCCTAACATGTTTTGGAAGCACTGAACGAATGGCAACAGGAAGCAATTGTTGCATTAATACGTGGCAATCGTGAGACTTCATTCCATATAGCTTCAAATCATACATGGACACTAAATTCTTTATATTTGATGAATAGCCATCTGGAACTTTCATACAAGCAAGAGACGTAGGCACTTTTAGCTTCTCTGCCCATGACAAGGTATAAGGAGAAGTAGGTAAATAAGTCCTCTTCCTCCTAACTTGTGGAGCCAAATCAAGCCTAACCCCCATATCTACCATATCTTGGTGGGTAGCAACACTGCCTTTTTTCTTGAAAGGCATGTTCAACAATGTCTCAATCAACCTATCCATAATGTTCTTTTCAATGTGCATCACATCTTGATAATGACTAACATGCAACCACACCCAATACTCCAAATTCAAAAACATTGACTTCTTCTTCCAACATCTAGTGTCTGCATTCAAGTTGTTCTTCAAGTTTGGTTTCCCGAACACATAATTAATGTGCTCAACTGGCTTCAACACTTCCTCTTCAGTTTGCAGTATTGGCGAATCATCCCATTCTTGCTCATTATTGAAGGCCTTCCTCTGCCTATGATACAGATGATGATGAAACAGATACTTACGGTGACTTCCATATGACATTTTTCTACTATATGGCAGTTGTATCGTCACTACAGATTGGACAAGCTTTGTTCCCTTTAGTGGTACAACCCGCTAAATTTCCATAAGCAGGGAAATCATTGATGGTCCACATCAAAACAGCTCTAAGGGTGAAGTATTATTTCTTATGTGCATTATATACATCACTAACTCTGTTCCACAATTTTTACAAATCTTTAATTAGTGGCTCTAAGTAGATATCTATATCCTGTCCCGATTGCTTTGGATTCAAAATTAGTAAAGATAACAACATAAACTTCCTTTTCATGCATAACCAAGGAGGAAGATTATAAGTTACCAACAGTACTGACCAACAACTATATCTACTACCCATATTTCTATGTGGACTAACACCATCTGCTGACAACCCTAGCCTAAGATGTCTAGGTTCACTACCAAATTCAGCACACTTATAATCAACCAACTTCCAAGCAGGGGAATTGGAAGGATGACGCATATAGCCATCAATACTACGATTATTAGCATGCCAAGTTAGCATTTTAGCTGTGTCATGAGATTTAAACCAGCGTTTAAATCTAGGAATAATTGGAAAATACCATAACACCTTAGTTGGTTGTCCTTCCATTTCAGTTTGATCTCTCCTCTTCTTCCACCGAGAGAGCCCACGCATAGGGTAATATTTTGCTTCCGCATAGTTATATACAAGATGCAGTCATTAGGACATGCATGTATCTTCTTATAACCAAGTCCTAATTTAGTGAGGGTTTTTTGACTCGTACATAGTTTGAGGGGGCACATTCCCATCAGGGAGGAAAGATAAAACGATCTCAAGGAGCTCATTGGAATAAGTGTCACTCAATCCAAACTTTGCTTTTAAGCTGTGGAGTTGAACTAGTGCATCTAATTTAGTGTGCTCACTGCCATCATATAATGGCGTTTGTGCATCATCAACAAACTTACTAAACTCTACCGAATCATCGTCATAATCACCTTCACCAAATGCTACTTCCCACATGTCATCATTGTCGGCACCAGATTAGGGGTTGTTAGCCATGTTAAATTGATTAGGTGTACCATCGCACGAGGTTAAAGGAGGTTCTCCATGCCATATCCAGTTTGTGTAGCCCAACCTAAAACCAGATATTATACAATGTTCCTTAATTCTTCTAAAAGACTTATGCTTAAAATTCATACATTTTATGCACGGGCATCGAAATTTCTTAGCATTACTAGCATTTCCCTTAGCAAAACTCAAGAAGGTTTCAAGCCCTACACTATACTTCGTACTGAGCCTATCTTCATTAATCCAAGATTTATCCATTTCTAAACATAAAAAAGAATCCTATGAGAATTATTATAATGATAAATATATAAGCACGGTATACACAGACATAAGAAAAACAGATGCAAAGGGCCTATAAGAAATAACCCAATAAATACAATCACCACATACACAGTCTATATGCATAATCCATCCTGATCAGATTTGAAGCACCACAATGCTAAATTCATTAGTTCAGAAGGATCACATTTTTCTATAGATGTTCTAAAATAAATCCTTATTATCCATTTTTTCCAATGATTATCTAGGGGCAAGGTAACAAATACTTGTGACATCTTTCTTTTGCATGAAATAATGATACAAAGTTATTCTCATCATGATTGGAAACCAAAAATACAGAAACAGATAAGGATAAATTAATATTAAAAGAGAAGAACCGAAACTACCAGGAACCTATCCTTTTATTTCTATGAGAGCATTATATACTTGGAAAAAGCATAATACTATACATCAAACTCTTATTATTGAAATAGAGATCCAATATTTAAAACTATTGCCTAGAATTGAAGCAAAAAGTGATATAAATATCTAAAAGTAATGAGTGGAAACAAAGAAAAATAAAAGTAAAATTACCATGTCAATAGTTATCACAGCTAAAACTATGGTAATAGAATAGCCTTTTTTAAAGTATTTTATGGGATCTTCTATTGAACTTCTAGAACCAGCCATTCGTGTACCTCTAGTTGGAGAGTATCCCAATCAACGATACCACCAAAGTGAAAAACTATACAATAACCAAAAATAAGATTTGAAGAATTTTACTAACAAATCTTGTGCATTGAGATGTTTTACATTAAATTCTTGCATTACGCCTTTTTTACACCACAAAATCACTAACAAATACTCTTTAATATTGATATGTAGAAAGGTGGATTCATTATCACAAAAGATAGCATCCTTAAAGATCATTATTAACAAAAAAATTAAACACTAAAAATGAAAAAAATACCATTACCTAAATAATTTCTTAATCAATGGTCTAAGTGTGAAGCTAAGAAATAATCTAAGAAACAATCAAATTCAGGAACACAAAACTACTCAATCAACTACATCAAGCATAGAGCATTGAAAAACAACATACATTGCATATAAGTTGATAACCTGAATAAAAGCCACTATTTCCCTAAGAGGGCAGGGATGGAGAGAGACCAAATCATAGAGGTAGTGAGGGAGGGAGAGAGAGAGGGAGAGAACTTACTCCAATGAGAAACCCGATCTTCCTTATGGATGAGAGGCAAATCGCCGATCTTCCAATCGGCTGTGTAGAAGAGGATAGAGGTCGCTGGGTTGGTTTTTAGGGTTAGGATACGTATCGGAGGATGATATTATGGTTAAGTGTTGGAGGGAAGTATAATTTTGGTTATGTATTTTGGAGGGAGTACAATTTGGGTGCGTTTTTTATATAAATATTTACACTTAGTTTTTCCCTGCCATTTTACAAAATTGGAATTACTTTTTAACATCGCTTTGAGAATCAATGTGATGTGTATGTTTTATACAACATCGATAATAAAAATATCGATGTTATTAAGATTTTTAACATCATCCATTTTCTACCTGATGTAAAAGATGCGATGTTTATGAAAAAATTCTAGTAGTGATTTTATCCTTTTTAAAATGGTTTAAAGTTTATATTATTTTTAATATAATATGTAAAAGATAGCTAAACAATTATTTTATTAAATGTTTGAAGTTAAGTTAGTACTTTTTAAATGACTGTTTAAAATCATTATTTTGTTAATGTGGTTTAAAGACAATTAAACGAAGGATGTTTTAAATAATAACTTGTTTATTTAAAAGTTATTTTAAGTAATTGATTTTATCAAAGGGACTTTATTGATTTAAGTTTATTAAAGGAGTTTTGTTTAAAATAAGGAAAGTTTATAAAAGAAGTTTTATAAAAGGTTTTGAATATTTATAAAGAAGTTTTATAAATGATTTTGGAGATTTATAAAAGTTATACAAATGATTTTTAATAATTATAAAGAGTTTTAAAAATGGGTTTGGAATTTTAGCAAAGGAGATTTTCACAAATGAAGAGATTTATTAAAAGGATTTATTGAAGAAATTTATAAAACAATTTGAGATTGAATTTCTATTAACCTACCTTCTTAATTTTGATGGTATGGACATTCGTTCCACACTTAATACCGAAGGAATAATGTTTCAGGTTATTTTTATCCCTAATTTAAATAACATTTTGTTTTGATCTTTTTGATATGATTTTGAAATAAGGAATCTTTCATAATGTTTAGTGGATATACTTATGCCAGTGGGATAAGTATATGAATATTTCAGTAAATATTTTGGAAAGAGATTTAAAATAAATGAAAGATTTATTTTGAGGCTTAGTGGTTGCTATGGGTAATTAAAATCTCTGAATTATTGTTGTTTGTTTATTTGATAGTTAAATAACCGATTATCAAATCTAGACCCGGTTTTAACTTAAGAAGTGTGTTGGGTATATTCGAGTTCCCCAGTGATGACCCAAATACTTATTTCATACTTTCAAAGAACCGAAATTGAGTTAGCCAGAAATTATCACTTAGTTTGGAGACACCAGTTTCCGGATTTATCTGAACCACTATAAACTAATAACGTTCGTGATGAAGTATGATATGGAGCTATACTATTCCTAAGAGTGATTCCATATGGAAGATAGTAAATTTTTGAATCCTTGTTCGATCCTGGAATAACTTGTATGGATGAATGGTAACATTGCATCTCTGCATGGAGAGCGGTGTTAGCATTCCAAGATGGTATGATAGTAGAAGAGGTAAAAGCGTAGCATCAAGCCTCAAAACCAGAATGGCGCAATGTGATTAGCTACCATTAGGAGCTGTCATCCCATACTAGATTGTCCATCAGAGTTGTTTTACATGCAGGCATCAAGGGACAAAGTAATGAAGCCTCAATGTCAAAAGTTGAGGTAATCCGGCTTGTCATGTTAAAGGGGCAGGCCAGCTCAGTGTAGCAGAGGGGCAGATACGTCTGTAGCCTTCAAGTACATTTTCTAAAGGTGTATCATCGGAAGGTAGTCCCTTACCAAGTCATCGTTGGAATCCATTCTCCAATACGTACCTTTACGGTTTTAATTGTAGAGCCTAGTATGCTGGAATTTAATTAATGTAACAATTTTGGCTATGATTTAATATTTACTTTAACTCTGGACATTATTGTAATATCATTGGATTTTTATAATAAAATGTTTTTGTTATCGTAAGGTAAAAACCCGTTTGTGTTTATGTGCAGCGTGGTCTTTCGAGATACTTTTTATTTTGAAAGGTTTTTCAAATATAGTAATCCATATGATTTGTTTCGAGCTTTTCTCACGCTGGTTTTACCAGACTAACTCGGGCATTGTTTTCCTATAATGCTCGGTCAGCCCGAGCATATTTTCAACATTTTGCTGGATTCTTTGAAGCTTTCAGGAGACGAGCTGAATTCTCCAAGACGTATTCACATATCTTATATTCTTCCTCTGTTTAGTTGTTCTTGATGACTGTTTGTTATGTTTATCAGAAATTGTAAGGACATGCTATTATAACTATCCAAGCTGATAATAGGTTAATGTAATCTGATGTTGTGTATAATAAAAATGATTTCTTTTTGTAAAGACATGTTCATATTATATATTACTCATCACGTTTTGTGAGATTCTGTTCTGCCTTTTTCTTTCTTTCACCTCAAACAACCTGTCTTTCGAACGCTTAATGATCGACACATGAATACCGAGGATGTATTAAGTGTCGTCTTTAGGTATAAGAAAAGTATATCATTACAATATTCATATACATACATACATCGATATATATATATATATATATATCAATCTGAAGAGTTCACTAACTCTTTTATCACTCCCACTGAATGGATGACTATCCCTTAATCGTTTGAGAAGTGATTCATCGGTATTGTTTTATTTATAATCATATGGCTAAAGAATTATTTTCAAAGATGTGGCTTAGTTTTAATTTCAAATAATTATAGAAAATTTTAGATACTTCTATAATTTCCATAGCTAATGCATCACTATTGTTATAAAAACAAATATCTCATTACAATAGATTTATTTTGTAACGAATATTCATAATATTTTGTATTAAAGTAAAACTATATTAATTTTCAGTCAATACTGAAAACTGTTATTATTTAACAAATAATATTTGATACATATATGAAAGCAATCTTTCTTATCTTGATGCATCCATTAATAAGTATCGTATGATATCCTCCTACTATTCCCGCCATTAGTATAACGATGCATAAAATATGAAGCTTCATTTAACAACTTATTACGGGCCATTTATTTCATCCATTGTAATTAGTTTACAGTCGAGAGTTTTAGATCAAATATCATAAAAAATAACTCTTATAGAAAACAATTTCCCATAATTAAATTACATTTGTGATATAAATCACATATATCATTCCATATTAAGTATATACTTAGTATTTAATACAATTCAAGTTTCCAATGTCTATTCATAGAGCAGAAGTGATCGTTCACTCTCTTTATCCTAACTATGCTTATTTTTCATCCACTATTAAATATTCAGTTTCCTTTCAAAATGGTTGAACCATTCGAAAAGAAAACCTTAGCATAAGATGCACCAAATTATTTAAAAAGTGCTTTTAGACATTCTTAACATTTGTAAGGATATATAATAGGTTGCACTTAAGTATATTAATCTAAACTTACATTTCAACAATCAAACTCCTAGGTCACTCTTTAGTCCTTGGTCTAGTGTTGTTTTCAACACAACAATTAGATTCTCATCGTATTCAATTGTATTGAACACATAATTTACACTATTGGTTATTTGATCATTTCGATTGAAACTTTTGCATTGAGATTTCGTATAATATGAATACGACTGTTCATAATACAACCTTTTACATGTGTTAAAATATGGTCCTATATTGCTTTAGAGATCAAAACTCATAGAAGACAATACACAATCTGAGATAAATAAACACTTATGTGACTAAGTGATGAATATATTTTAGTAGTAGTATAATTTGCCTACTACATGAGCCTTATAGTGATAACATGCCAAAAATTTCTAGTAAGTATATTTTTTTTATTTCTTTGTCAATCCTAATTTGGTTCGCTTGTATAATTTAATTGATAGACAACTCTATCAATTTCATTAGTTGCACAACTTTATTGAAGTAGATTATTTAACTTTGTATAGCATGTGTTCTTATAATATTAGAAATGTTAAATGTAATCATTTCATTTTTCTAATAAGGCTCCTACTAGATTATTATATTATTAAAACCCTAAGAGAAATATAGAAACCATTTGATTTATTTAGTTAGTTCTATGACTCACTTACCTTGGGATTCCAACCATGAGTTTGCTCGATAAATCGTAATCCCATAAGTGATGGATAACTCTTTATTGATTGTATCATATACAACTCCTAGCCGTAGTCTTTTCCCTAATCTCGTTCTTGACCTTGAGTTTTCTCAACATATCAAAAGACATTATTCTCTCTTACTTATTATTTCTCAACAGCTTAAGTATAATGCATATACCTTAAGTTTTCTCAATAAATGCATGCATGTTTCTTACTTTGTCTGGGCAATATATCATTAGTACTACACATAACAACTAGAGCTTGAGTTTGCTTAACAACTAGTGTGTATGCAAGTAATCTATCAATATATAAATTATAGAGGACAACTTATATTAAAGATTCATAATCTATTAATATATTTTGAGTGATATTGATTTAAGGAGTAATTTATTTCTTATTAAATGCCTTCATGATTCAAATTTCGGACATATCCGAAATCACTAGAGACGTACCATACATATGTATTTATTCCAAAAGGATATTTTGTATTTTTTGCAATTCCACCTATATTTTAATTTTATACATATCATTATATAAGTTTAATTTATTTATAAATATTCGATTGACTTATATAATATTAATATGATCTTATTAATTAAATCATATTTAGTTAATATTAATTCTTTGATTTAATTCATCGATTTAATTAAATTTTATTTCAAAATTTTGAAATTTTTATCTTATTCTTCTTAAACTATTTTAGAATAATATTTAACTATAATCATTATAGTTTTACACATATATATCATATATATTAACTAATTATTTAATTAATATAGTTATATATATATCAGTATATATTAATTAAAATTTAATTATTTATTTATTAAATGAATTATATATTTAATTAAATATTTTAATAATTTTTGAAAATTATATTTAATTTACCTAAAATAATTTTAAGATAAATTTCCAACTATAACATTTGTAATTATATACGTATATCATTTATATTTTTAATTAATTAACATTTAATTACCTATATATTTATTCAATCAAACTAATTAATTATTTAAAAAAAATTCAAGAAATATTAAATTAATTTCTAAAAACAGCTTTGAAAATTTTTAGGCTAATTTTATAACGTTTATAAAACTTCCTGTTATATTTTAAACTTAACATTTAAATCTAAATACAATTCAAATTTTCAAATCTTAATTTGAAAACTACCCTAAGGCCCAAATAATTCTGGGCCTTACATTTGGGCCAATCTTTTGGACTAACTCCGCCCATTGGGCTAAACCAGTAGTCAAAATGGGAGCATACATGTTATTCAACCCCAAACTTAGACAGTATACTCTAGACACCCATCAAAAAGAAAAGTTTATTAGTTGGTCTTAAATGCTGGCTAATTAAACTGCATAGAGCAAAGGGGCTCTAATACCATTGTTGGAATCTGATCCGGTCTGCTACTAGTGAAATGGGTCAATTTTAAAAAAATATTGGATCTTATTAGGCCTCTGAATTTTGACATCCCACATTAGATCCAATCTAATTGTTTTAATAAAATCATATTTTATTTGAATTTTTTATTTAATTGATTTAATTATTAAATATATTTGATGTGAATATTAAGTCATTAGAAGCAGAGGAGGGAGTGGTCAGCCATAAATGAAAGAGGAAGAATGAATTAAAATCAATCGAATGAATGAAGAAAATTTTGATTTATTTAGAAAAGAAACCTTTTCATTTCTCTATTTTAAAACTTTCCGATTAATTTAAATCTAATGGTTAGACCACATCCTTTTGATTGTGGCCAACCAATCAATGTCTCATATATGGACTAAAAATCTAATATGTATTCATGCATGTATTGATGGCATATTGGGTATTGGTAAAAACTCCAGGATTATCGACATCCAACTCGACTAGTCCATAGACAAAGTTCTTAGTTCGATAATAACGTTTATTACTAACAATTTTACTCTAGCTACATATTTTGACTTTAAGTTGCCTACAGCTATCGTGATACTAACCTCACACAACTGAGGAGATGAGTTCTCTATTAAATAATGCTTCTCATCCAACGCTTCAACTCATACCCAATTGTAGTCCCTCGATGGATCATCATGCCATAATTTAACTATAATCAAAGTGGGGTATCTACATTGAAGTTCCACGGTATTCCCAAGTTGAGAAAACCATGTAACATCGTCATACTGAGATTTCGTATTTGACCTAGTTGTTATCAATAATTACTCTCAAATGAGTCATTCCATATTTATCCAATAACTATGAGTAGTAAAAGCTTGGTGCTTCTAGCAGGCATAAGTAATACATTGTCCAACATTCAGCGAGCATTATGTACTCTTGTCTCAATGGATGTATCGATATCCTTTCTCGAAATATCTTGACTTAGAATATATAAAACAAAATATCATTTAATCTTTCAACGGCCTTGTTAGGTTATTTAAACCCATTACATTCCAACTGATTATTATCACAATTATTTTGGTGATTTTGCTTTCGTAGCTGAAGCAGTAACCTCATTCGTTCCAGTTTGAATGTTTCTCTTTGAACTTATTGAGGGTTTTTCACTTCTTTTTCCCAATGTTTTTCCTTTTTTATCCACTATATCATCCTATTCCAAGTCAAAAGGTTAAAGGGTTTGATGATCAGGTGCCAGAGTTGTTTATGTATCGTGTGATAGAGTTAAGGGTATGCCCAAAGGGCAATTCTGTAATTTGTTGTAAGTTATCAACTCAATAATAAAATCTCATTTAAAACTAAAGGTGTTTGTTTTCTATTATATATTTGTTATATTATGATATATTAATTAAATAATTAATTTAAATATGTTTAGTATGAAATCCTTAAATAATTTGCTATGTGATAAAAATTACAAAGAGTTGTAATCATGAGTAAATTATCATAATATTAAATAATATATTATTTCAAATATTGCAGGTCAAGACGTTTTGAGAAAGGATATTGATATATCTATTGAGATTAGAGTACGTAACACTCTCCAAATGTTAGGCAGTCTATTACTCATGGCAGTTGGTGGCACCAAGTGGTTACATATTGATAGTTATTGGATAACTATTGAATGACTTGTCTAAGAGCTTCCTATTGGTTAGTAACAACAAGGTTAAACGGGGAATCTCAAAGTGATGATATTACATAGTCTTCTCAACTTAAGAATTCTGTTGAATTTCAGTGTGGAAACTCCACTTTGATTATAGTTAAATCATGACATGATGTCCACCAAATGATAATAATTGGGTCCAAGTTGAAGCATTGGAAGTGGAACACCGTTCAATAGAGAATTTGTCTCCTTATTTGTATGAGGTTGGTATCATGGTCAACTGTGATCCACTCAAAGTCAAAATCTCTGGCTATAGTAGTATGGTTAATAATAAATGTTATTATTGAACTAAGGACTTTATTTATGGACCAACCGAGTTGAATATAGACGATATTGGAATTATGACCAAAACCAAATTCCATAAGTTCGAATGTTATATAGTATTGACGAAGAGAATCTGTGTAAATAATTACTAATAAAAGGAACCGTTGAATATGTAAAATTGGATTTTAACGATGAGATTTATAAGTGATGAATTAAGTTAAACTGTCACACCACTAGCTAAGATGACATGTGAACTTTAGTATCTAAATTGTTTGAATATTAATTGTTGGCTAAATTCATACCTATGAGCCGCAGAACTAAATATATTCATTCTTTGAAACACGGCTTGATTTAATTATTTTATAATATTTATAAATAAGTTGAATTAATTAATATTTCTAAAACATTAATTTTCATTGTATTTATTGTATTTATGAAATATTAATTATTATTGTATTTATTGTATGGTCCATGCTGTCTAAATTAGCAACTTTAAGACCAATTATTAAGTCTATCTGTCATTCAGGTGTCTAGAATAGTAGTTTCTGGGCTTGAGGTTGGATAATAAAGTATTCTTCTCTCTATGACTACTGGCCTAGCTCAATAATGGAATAAGTCCAAAAGGTTAACCCAATTGTAATGACCTAAATTGATTTGGCCCTTGGTTTAATTTTCAAAATTCAGTTTGAAAATTTAAAATATATATTATGAAAAGTTATATGTAAAACATAAAATAAATTAAATGTTATAAAATATTTGTAATTTCTTTGAAAATAAATTGGTATTTTCAAACTTATTAAACAATTTAATTAATTAGATTAATTAATTAGATTAATTAATTAATTAAAGGTTTATTAATTAAAAATAAACATATATATATTGGTATATGCATGCATGTATATCTATCTATAAATGATATAATTTGAAATATATATATATATATATATATTAAATTGTTTACGGTATATTATAAATAAATAATTTCTAATTTATTAACTATTTAATTAAAAAATATTTAATTAAATAAATAAATTAAATGTTAATGAATAAAATAAAATGTACATATATAATGATATATGTATATAAAAGTATAAGTGTTATAGTTAGCATATATCTTAAATTGTCTAAGATGAATAAATTAAAATTTTAAATTTTAAAATAATTTAATTAATTAGTTAATTAAATATGATTTAATTAATAATATACACAAGAATATTATATAAGTTAATTAAATTATAAATAGTTTACAAAATTTATTAAGTTAAGGTCAAAAGCTTTTATCAATAGTGACTAGGTTTTTCCACTTTCAGCCGCCTTTAAACCGCCTTCTTTTTTCTACTCCTCATCACCCACTTCATCCAAATTTCTATAGCCTTTTTGTCGTCTCTCTTCCCTAAACCTAGCTTTCACTGTTGCTATTCCTTTTTGACCTTAGCGACGCTTCTTCTCCCTTTTCGCTCTTACGTCCTCCCATGGCTTCTCCTTTCTAGTTCAAAGGACCTTTTCGTCTCACCCAGGCACGATTATACAGGAGATTTGGAATATGTAGGTGAGCTTTCTGGTCTGTTTTCAAAGTGGCTAACCGGACTTCGTCTTCGATTTTGTTTATGGGTTTTCTCGGTTGGTCGATTAATTTTGTTTTGGGCGTTCGCTTGTTTTCATAGGCTGTGGCTTCACCATTTTCTTTATGCTATCCGTGGAGGATTTCCAAGCTTTCGATGTTGGTGCTTTCCTTTGATAGTTGGTTTGCTACTCCTATTTATTTCGGTTACCACTCTCATATTGCTATGGGATTGCTTTGCAACAGGTTGCTGCTGGCGGTTGGTGATCTGTGTTTCTCTGTCGAGTCCTCTGGCGGACTATCTCCTACTGGTTTGTCCCTCTCGTAGCCTGTTTTTCTGCTCTATGTTCAGCATTGGATCTTGGTTATGGCTGTTTCTGCTCCTACGTTATCCTATTTTTTTCCTTGTACTGGTCGTTTTCACTTGTATCTGGAAACTTTTGTGTGCAAGATATCTGTTATGTCATTTTCCTGGTTATATCTTCGGGTGCCTTTTGTGTTCTGGGTTTCCTGGCGAAATAGTTTGGATAATTTTTTGTCAGAGCTTGGTTTTTGAGTTCTTATGTTTCTGTTATTGTAATGTACCGGTTGTTAGTGTGCTTGCCTTTGTGCAACTTGTGGTCTGTTTTGCCGCTGTGTGATTCTTGTGACTGCCTTGTACAGCTAGATAAATGTATGCATCATGCGTGTTGTTAGAATAATTAGTAACCTTATTAGTAGCTTAGGCCTGTTACCTAACTCATGTGCTTTAAGTTAGATTAGTTCAAATAGTAGTTTAGGAAATCAGCCTATCTCCTAGTTCTTATATGTATTTATTACTTTGTTGTAATAAAAGTGGACGGTCTACTATAAAAACTGGCTGGCCTTGCCAAAAAATTTATAAATAGTTATAAATAAATTAAACTTATGTAATATGAACATATAAAACTTAAGTGCAACTGCAATAAGCGAGATAAGATACATGCATCTGTTTGTTAAGTTTTCTCAAGGTACGTGCATTATATTTAGGTCGTCATGAAATGGTGTATATAAGTGAATAATCTCTTTTTATTTGTTGAATTTCCTTAAGGTCAATATGAGATAAGGAAATAGACCATAGATTGGGAGTTATATATGATACAAATGATAAGTTGTTATCCATCACATGCGGGCCTATGATTTGTTAAGTTTCCTCATAGTCGGAATCCCAAGTCAAGCAAGTTCTAATACCACTAGAGAAACCAAAAGATTTCTATGTTATCTCTTAGGGTTTTAGAGACATAAAATTCTAGTGGGAGCTTATTAAATAAATTAAATGTAACATTTAACTTATCTAATGATATAAGAACATCTACTATTTATAAATTGTTCTGACCTACTTGAGTTAAATTTGCAGCAAAATGACCAATCTAAGACCATTTTAGGAAAACGATAAGCTCACCGAACCAAACTACACTAATTGACTAAGAGCAAGTAAGATATCACTCGTAGATGAATGCTTATGGTCATTTATAACTGAACTTTTAAAAGAGAAACCCATTGAGAGCACTGACCCTGAGGCAGTAAAAGCTTATAACATTTGGGTAGTTGATTACGAAATCGCTTAAGTTTTCGTGTTGTCTACAATAGACAAAATGTTGCAAAGGCAACACGAAAATATGTTCTATCAAAAATAAATCTTCGAAAGCCTCAAAGTCATATCTGGAAAGCAATCTCATTTCGCAAGGTACGATGTTACTAAGAAATTGTTCAACACGAAGATGATCAAGGGCAGTCACATTGACGACTTTCCTTGACCAGGAAAGGCGATATTGATAGACTTTCAGAGCTAGATGTTAAAATAAGCGATGATTGCAAGCGGACTTGATCCTAGGCTCGCTGACTAAATAGTTTGAGGCATTTGTATTGAACTACAATATAAACCAGTTGAGCGCAAACCTCATCAAGCTACTTAATATTGTAAGGTCGGTTGAGTGATTGTTCAAGGATTAAAACACGGTTTTAGCTATAAAGGGTAAGGCCACTTTTTAAAAAGGTTCGAAGAAATGAAAGTAGGGCTCTAATAAGGTAAAAAAGGATATTCCTACCGACAAAGGTGAATGTCACCCTGTCATAAGAAGGGAAATTGTAACACCTTACTCTAGCACCCTTATCTAGAATCGAGGATGCTACATTCAAACCATGGTGCTATCACAATAATGTCACAACTTAACAAGAGTATATTAAAACATAAAATCACTTAGAGTACATGATTTTAAGTGGAAGTAGTATTATACATTCATATCTTCTTACATCATGATTACATAAGAACCAAAAGTTTAACTATCACATAATTATAAATTTTAAGTACATATAAATAATTTACATAATACACATCTTCACTTCAATGCGTCCATCTAACTTCTAATGTCGAACTACTGACCATCTAAACCTGAAATGTTTAAGTGTAGCATCATGAGCAACACAGACCCAGTGAGATTGCTATCTAATCAATAGTTTCATGTTATGTCATAATGGATCATGCTATAAGGATTTTCAAAGTTTTATCATAGAATTATGTTTTTGAGATAATACTATAACAAAGTTCATGATGATGTTCAAGATAAATTTTCCAATATTATTTATGAATAAACCAAAAAAAATTCAATAGTGATTTTGGTATGAAGTTTCTTTTTATCAAAACTAAGATCATATTCATTCAAATCCACGTCGACACTCAGTCTACTTCACATGGATCTAAACCGCACAATCAATTTGGAATAGATCCTAGGATAATTTATCAAGAACACACTCTACTTATTACAGACCAAAATGTATCATAGAGTAATAGTGCACTACCCAAGATCTATTGTCTTATACTATGCACTCGAAGGTAACCATCATTACTGATCCATTCAAAAGCTCTTTTATAAGTATAAGCAAAGTATTCTCTCAAAATACTTTATATTTTGTAATCTTCTTCCAAAATAGGTAACTCTTTTCTTTTAAAGAACTCAAACTTTCAATTTAGGAAATCATTCAGGGGATATTAAGTATTAAAAGCTTTAGCCAACAAAACTATCTTTCTAAATCATTTAAGGATCTCAAAATTATTACATGAGTCAAAAATTATGGTGCTTACATTGAAAGGTATCTAATGTGAATTATCAATTATATCCAAAAATATAGGTCATTTTGCAGTAAGTCTATAAGGCAGTAACCTTTCGAAATTTACAAAGTGTATAAAACAAAAGTTGTAGATTTTTAAATTATCTTTCCAAAGGGATAAATTTCAATAAAATCCGTTCAAGGAATTAAAAATTATGGTCAATATACAGCAAGGGGTGTTTGGATGGTCATCATATTCATTTTGGCCAAAGAATATGTCCGATGTTGCAACTCGATTTTTGTTATGAAAACATTCGTATTTAGGAAAGGCATACAAATGAATGTCGTTTATCTTTAAGTCAGCTTTTCATAATATTAAAGAAAATTAAAATCCGTCTTGATTAGCAAAATTTATGGCCAAATTACTAAGAGATCAATTTCAAGCTACTACTATCTATACTAAACATTTTCACTATCACATTATGAAATAACATGAAAACATATATTTTAAATAGTTTTTCTTACCCAATGTTGTTTGAATGTAGTCTTTGATTCGATCTTCTTGATTCTCCTTATTTTTCCAGCTTTGTATGCCTTGCCTAAATTTATTTTTGTGATGGAAAATTTTTAAAACTAAGAGAACAGAAAAGATGTAAAGTGATTTAGAAAAGAAGTGCTTTTCTATTTTTCTCAAATGAAGAGAATGCTTCCTTATTTATAGGTGCAGTGCTTTTCATTTAGAACCCTCAATAATCCTGTTTGCAACAAAGCAACTCCTTCCTCATCAAGCTATTTAATTATTTCCATCTCGAGCTACTTAACTCCTTCCATCTCAAGGTATTTAACTCCTTCCATCTCAAGCTACTTTACTCTTAAGTTGATAAATTTATGCATGAAATAAATTTGGGTAACACATAAGCTTATTTACACTTATCATTTTGTATACATGAATATTCCCTTCTTTATTACTTTATACACCTAACCTACATGTGCATAAATATAAATATGCATGCCATTGGCTTTGTATATAAAATTATATATATAAATGTATGAATATGTGTGTGTATATATGTATATTTGTATATGTATACTTAAGATTTCATTAGGTATTTTCTATGCAATGTTCGATAACGGATCAACGCACTATACCTGTTTATATAAACATTAAATAAAGTTGTTTCTTCGCACATCAATATATTTTGATATACTTTTACTTATGATCATCGTAAATATTTCTACAAGCTTCTCATACCTGATATTCAAGTCAACTTTACATTCCACCCCCTTTAGAAAAAGATTTTGTCCTTGAATTCTAATCTTCAAACAATTCTAGATAATCTCTACGGATTTCTGACTCACCTCCCAAGATGGTTCGTCTTCATTATGATGGTTCCACTATACCTTTACTGGGAATTTCCTTCGTTCGCAACTTCTTAACTTCCTATCAAGAATTCAAACGGGTCTTTCAACGTACTAGATACCCTTTTCAACTTCATTGCCACTTAAATAAATCACATGAGATGGATCGGGAATATACTTCCACAACATTGATATATGAAAAACATCATAAATATGTGATAATTTCTTAGGTAAATTAAGTCAGTATGCAACCTTCCCGACTCTCTCGGTAATATTGAATGGTCTAATAAATCAAGGTGGTAACTTTGCCTTTTTCTTTCCAAATCGCATCACCCCTCGTATCGGAGAAACCTTTAGAAGAACTCGATCTCCTACTTCAAATTCCAAATTCTTTCTTCTATGATTTGCATAACTCTTTTGCCTACATTGTGCAGCTTGAAATCATTCCCTTGTGGGTGAAATTTTCTCTATTATTTCTTTTACTAAATCTAGGCAAAGAAGTTCACTATCTCCAAATTCTGCCCAACATACTGGTGAAAGCAAGTTCTTCCATACAGAGCTTCATATAGGGCCATACTAATACTTACATGATAACTATTGTTATATGCAAATTCAATTAATGGTATATGATTTTCCCATTATTTTTCTAATTCCATTATATACAAGACCTTAACATATCCTCTATGGCTTGGTTTACGCTTTCAGTTTGTCCATTTGTTTGAGGTTGAAAGGCTGTGCTTAGGTTTAGTGATGTACCCAATGCTTTTTGGAGATTTTTCCGAAATCTTGAGGTGAATTGTGAGTCTCTATCTGAAACAATGGTTACTAGTATACCATGTAGTCGAACAATTTCTTCCAAGTAGAATCTACTATATTTCTTCATTGAGTAGGTCATGTTGTAAGGATGAAATGTGCTAACTTTATTAGACGATCCACCATCATGACTTTGTTTTGTCATCGGTAATCCAACAATAAATTCCAATGTTATATTTTCTAATTTTCATTCAATGATCGGAAGTGGTTGTAGAAGTCCCACTGGTCATTGCTGCTCAGCTTTTATTTGTTGGCATGTAAAACAGCTTGCCCCAAATTCAACAACATCCCTTTTCATTCCATTCCACCAAAATTAACACTTAAGGTCCATAAATATCTTTAGCGTTAGGGGTTCACTATAGGCCTTGTGCGATGCACTTCGCTTAGAATTTCAATATTCAATTCAGCTTGAATTGGAACACAAAGTCAATTTTTGAATTTAAAACATAGGGACTGGGACAAGGTGATTTGAAGTTGGTGGAACATGTGTTAGTCAGAGGTTTTGGCAGGCATAATAATATAAATTTGTGCATCAAAATTGGTATAAGGAAAGCGTACAACATGGTTAACAGAGAATTTTTGTTGCCCATGATGGATGCTATGAGATTTACAAGTAAATGGTTAAAATTAAGTGAAAATTAGGCCCACATCCTTGTAATTAAACTTAGTCCGTGTAAACTCCTCCCGTTTGAAAACTTATATTTCTGATCCCTATTTTTATTTCTGGCTAAATTTATTCCATAAATACCCTTATTTACATGTCGCGCTAATTTTAATGGTGGTTGTGATTTCGATTGCAAGTTTTTAATTCTGATTCAGTTCGATCATTGTTTTAAGATATTATTTCGGATTCATGGCTTTATCTTCTTCCAGGTAAAATATTGTTTGGATTTGTAGTCGATTTTGTTTGTTTTTAATTGATATTGCGATATTGGTTGATAATTTTGTTATTTTTGTTTCGTTAGTTTTTTTGTTTAAAGTAAATTGAAATTACAAGTATTCTATTATTTATTTTATTTGAAAAATTAATGCGTGTGTATAGGGTACTGTTCGATGATATTTTTTTTAGCTTTGATTAAGTTCAGATTTGTCTGGAATTATTGTAGGTATTTTACAGACTTGTCTGCAAATAATTTGAATATGTATGGTGAAAATGGTACAAATTACTAATAGTTGTTGATTTATCTGAAATTTTTTACAATTATTGCTTACATATCAGCAAGTAATGTTTGTATTTCACTATGTTTGATTAAGCTCGGACTTCTGCTTATTTATCTACATTTTTTTAGAAATATTGCTTACATATCAGCAAATGATATTACTTGCATATTAGCATATTATTTTTATGTGCTAATTTGTTTGCAATTTTTTAAAATTATTGCTTACATATCAGCATATAATATATATATCCTGGGTTTTTTATTTATTTTTTTGTAATTGTAATTATGTTTTGTTTTTAAATTAAAGTGTTCCTGGTGATGCTGGAGTGCTTGTGCTGTTAAAGTTTCGATATGATAGCTTTTCGTTACGTCTTCAATTTGATAGTTCGGTTGTTATGTTGAGAAGTGCTATTTGTAGTAAATGGACAGAATTGAGTTTATTGTCATTTGAATTATACTATGTTAGAGATGGATTGAGAAGGAATATTGAAACTAATTTTGATCTTCAATCTATTTTGTTGTTGGCTGCTCATAACCGTGAGGATTACTTTGTTATTTTTGTTGATGTTGTTCCTACTAGTTTTTCAGCAACCAATATTAGGTCAGATGTTGTTTCTTGTAGTAGTGATTCCTCATTTGTTAGTACCGGTGATTCTAATATTCAATTCAGGTAGTTATTGAGAAATGATTCCAATCAATCTGTTTTTATGGGTGTTGGTCAATAATTTCCAGGTGGTGTTACTGAATTTAGGCTCAATTTGATGATGTATAGTATTAAGGCTGGGTATAAGCTTGATTTGGTTAAGAATGATAAGGAAAGAGTTACGGTTGTTTGTTCTCAAACAAAATGTACTTTCAGGATTCATGCTTCTATCAAGTTTAATCTTCATGGCTATTTTGTTATAAAGAGATTTCATCCTGAACATACTTATGGTGTTGGAATTCATGATATTAATGATCCTCTTGTTTCAAGTAAATTGATTAAGTTGTTGGTTTATGATCATATTCAAGCTAATCCGTTAATGAAGACAAAGGACATTATCAACCTATTTCAAATATCATTTTGAAGTATTATTTTGCCTATAGTGGGAAGAGATTGGCTTTAGAAGATTTACATGGAAGTGATATGATGTCTTATCACCATTTGAAGTCTTTTTGTGATGCTGTACTCGAAACTAATCCTGGTAGTAAAGTAGTTTTGGAGTGTAATGCTGATACTCGTCAATTTGAGAGGGTTTTTATTGGTTTTGAAGCTTGTGCACATGGTTTTCAATTTTGTCGGCCTTTAATATTTGTTGATGCTACTTTTATGAAGGGTAGAGCTCAAGGTTGTTTGATGGCTGCTACTGGTAAAAATGGCAATGAAGGTATGTTGTTTGTTTGTAGATTAATATATAATTGCATCAATATCTGCAATAATTACTATTTGTTGCTGCAACATCAGCATTTATTAAAAAGAAAAAAATATCGTACTAACAAAAATTATTGCAGAAACTGAAGTAATTTTACATAAAAAATTGCTGAAAAGTCTGCAATATTTTTTATTTTAGTGAAAAATTGTTCTGCGGTAATATTTGGTAATAGTTGCAGTTTTGTCTGCACCTTTTCAATATAAGTGCATGGTATTATGCAATTTGTTCAGTTATTTATATATTTGTTATTTTATCAGGTTTTTTTCCTATAGCAGTTGCAATTGTGTCTAGTGAAGATGAAAATAATTGGATTTGTTATTGTGAATAGCTTAAAGATTTTTTGAAAGATGATAGTAGAAAGTTTGTTTTCATTTCTGACCGTCATCCTGGTATTCTTGTTGCTATTCCCAAAGTGTTTCCAAATTCAGTTCATGGTTTCTATTTTTATCATTTAAACAATAATTTAAAAGTTGCTTTAAAATCTAAATTTTCCAAATCAAAAAAGAAATGGTTGATAGATTTGTTTGGACGTGTTGCATATTCTTCTAATTTGGATGATTTTAATGTTGCATTGAAGAATTTTAAAGATGCTGGTGGTTCTACTGTGGCAAACTTTTTGAATGGAATTCCCTTTGAGAAGTTTGCTAATGTTTTTTTCCCTCCTTGTCGTTATGGTGAAATGTCATCAAATTGTTCAGAGAGTTTCAATAAATGGATTCTGGAAGAAAGATATTTACCAATCACTACATGCTTGGATAACATTAGAGTTAAGTTAATGAAGCTAATTTCTGATCGTCGAGATCTTGCTAATAGTTGGAATAGTGTTGTATGTCCGGTGAATGAAAATCGGTTGAAAAGTCTTCATTTGGAAGAAGCTTTGTGGTTTGTTATAAAATCAAGTGAACATGTGTTTGAAGTTCATTCTCCTGTTCGTCAATCCGTTGACCTAAATAATCGGATTTGTTCTTGTAATTTGTGGCAAATATATGGTTTTCCTTATGCTCATGCTGTTAGATGTATTTTGAGTTGTGGAAAGTTAAGTGTTTATGATAACATTGAAGATTATTTCAAAGTTGTTTATTTTCGATCGGCATATTCTCATCCAATCAATCCTATTATAAACTTTGTGAAAGAAGATGTTTTGATTGAAGATGTTGTTGTAGCACCTCCTAAAGGTAGAAGAATGCCTGGTCGACCATCATCATCTAAGAGGATAAAATCTGCTGGTGAAATTTCAAAGACTATTAGATGTAGTATATGCAAGAAGTTGGGTCATAATAAAAGGACTTGTTCACTGAAACACATGTAGTTTTTTCTTTTTTTTAGGAAAGCTAAAATGTATGGAGTTGAGTTTATGTTTTTCTTATTCATTTTAATCGTATTTTCTTTGTACTTAGGTTGGATGTTTAATGTTTGTAATGTATTAATTGTGGTGTGCTTCTATTAATCATTGTTGCAGTGTTTTCTGCAATTATTACGATTAATTGCACATATTTATGAAGTTTTTCTGAATTATTGTTTACTGTTTATACCTCTTTTTTGAATACTGCTTTTTATATGAAGATGATATTTGTATAATTGTTTGGCACGAAATAAATAAGGTATATCCATAAGTATGTGCAATTTTTGTTAATAAATGTGGAGGTATCTACAATTATCTATTTTTTGTGCTAACATTTCTGCAATTATTTGGTGCAAGAATTTCGATTATCTAAATATTTGTGGAGATATCTGTAGATATATGCTTTTATTGCTGACATTTCTGCAATTATTTGGTGTATTAATTTGGAATAACTAAATATTTGTGCAAATATCTGCAGATATGTGCTTTTATTGTTGTCATTTCTGCAATTATTATGAGCAAGATTTTTGATTAAATAAATATTTTTGGAGATATCTGCAGATATGTGTTTTTATTGCTGACATTTCTGCAATTATTTTGAGCAAGAATTTGGAATAACTAAATATTTGTGGAGATATCTACATATATGTGCTTTTATTGCTGACAATTCTGCAATTATTATGAATAGCTGTGATTTGCTTTAGTATTTTGATAACTGAATTCAATTGTAAGAAATTTATATATAAATTTTTTGACAATAAACTCTAATATTGTGTCAACACAGTAACATTGTCTTCCAACTACATAAGTTTAGCAAAATATGTATATACATTTCAGTATTCTTAGAGAAAACATTACAGTTGGATACATCAAATATTTTGGTTTGCTTCAGAAAGTAAAAACTTTTGTTTCAAGCTTTCTTCTAAGCTCCAAATATAAGGTTTGCAAGAAATAATTTTATGTGCCAATTCAGCTCTTTGTAAATCCATAACTTCATATGTGAATTCAGGGTCATCATTGTTGATTTCTTTGCCTTCACTTCTTTGTTTCATAATGTTCATTACAAACATGCCACAGTCAACTCTGCGATGATTGACAAATATTACAAAATTGTTAGAATAAATGTTCTATGATATGGGAATATTTGTACATTTTTTGTTGTTGTTTACTTACGATTCAGAACGTTGTTGTGGGCTGTTAGCAAAAGTGATTTGCTTTGATGGTTCATGCTTTGCTTTTTCCAATTTCTTTAGTAAGGTTGTGATATTAACTCTCTGTAAAGAAAAACAAAGATTTTGTTAAACAGTTTATTCTCCTCTGATTTATTCATTTTTTAATTTACATACCAGCTTTCTTGCTGCCTTTTGATGTTCTCCTTCGTGCCGTGGTTTTATGGAATCATAGTGAATCCATATTATATCTTGTTTAATAAACTCCAAGAGTGTAAAATGTGATTTTTGGTGGATAGGGAAGAACATTTTATTGCAGTTTGCAAAAAATTTGGCTACTTCATTATCAATTAGGGCTTGGGTTACATTCTTCAAATTGTTCAGTAGAATTGTTTGTAGGAGAATATATTAGCAAATTGAATTTATGAATATTTAAACAACTTATTCACTAGAAAATTATAAGACTTACAGCAGCATAAACTTTGAAGTACAAGTTTTCTACGTGAACTTTATGCAATTCATGTGAATACCAGTCAATGATCTACAAAAATTATTATAAGGAAATAGTGATAGTATATTTATTGATAGAAGACTATAATATGTTTTGTAGAAAAAATAATAAGTTCATGGAATATTGCATAAAAAACAACAAGTTAGATGAAATGTTGCTGAAAAATCTGCAGATAAATGTATTTGTTTCAGATAAATGGAATTTTGCTGAGAAAACCATAAGTTTAACGAAATGTTGCTGATAAATATGCAGGTAAATGGAGTTGTTGCGAATAAATGGGTTTTTGCAGATAAAACAACAAGTGTAGTGAAATGTTGCCGATAAATTTGCAAATAAATGGAATTTTTGAGTAAAGTTCTACCTGGCCTTCAAGAAATCTTCCTATAATTAGTTCAACAAGTGTTGTTCCAGTTATAGTTACGTCATCGTCTCCCTTCAGGTATGCACTTTTGTTGTGATATAATGATCAATATTATTAAATTTTTGCATGTTTCAAATATTTGCTGGTATGTCAGTAGCAAATTTAAATAAATACTTTTATTGGAGCAATTATTGGATACTTGGCTATTTAATGAATTATACAGTTTTGCCTGAGGTCGGAGTTATTAAAGAAGTCCTCAAGTAGCTTGATTTTTTCTTTGGATAGACTTCGTACATTTGACCTTTTTCTGACATTTATCTTTGTACTGGTAGATAATTCAGTTGATCTAGGTTCAGATTCGTATTCTTCAACTATTATTGGTAGGATTTGTACTTGCTATTTTGCCTTTTTTGCTTTCTTTTCAGTTTGGAAATCCACTTCTTCAGCTGATTTACACCTTTTTTTTGCTTTTCAATTTCCAATGTTTTTTCTTTGATTTCTTCAGTTTTTTTTTCTGCTGAAGTAGATATTTCATCTTCTGCTTGTTTGCCTTGTAGCTGTGGATACTTTTGAATGCTTTCACCTGAAATTAATTTGAATGTTGGTTAATATTTCATGATTGGTTTCCGGAATACAATTTTTGTGATTTGATTGTTTTCAAGTTTTTCAACTTCTGTAAGTCTGCATTTTTGTTTAATATTTCTGTTTAAAATACAGTATTAGTTTGATTCTATTTCCTCATTGCTTTGAGCTGAAAGATATATTTTCAATTGAAATTTTTACTGTTTCTGAAATGATAATGAATTTAATTTGTAATTTGTGAATAATTATGAAAAAGTGAAGAATATGCTGCACTTTACAACATTTGTTGCATTAATATATACAATTATTCTTCAACAGTGTATTTTTAATATAATAAGAATATTGCGGATATATCAACAAATTTGTTTAATTTTTACAGTCTGGTTGAAAAACTATAATTATTCAAAGCATTACCAAATGAAGGATTTTGTTCAATTGCTTTATCTTCCTCAACTATTTTTGTTTCTTCATCATCTTCTGGATCTTTTTGTTTTTCTTCAAAATTTATTTTTTCCCCATTATCAACATCCTTTTCTTTTTGTTCTTCTTTTTCTTCATCTTTATCTTTCTCCATTAGCTGAGATTCATCTTCAATAGTTTTGTCTTCAGTTTGAATATCAGTTAAATTTTCGTTTTCTTTTGTCCTTTGAGCTGAAATATATGTTTGCAATTCAACTCTTTAGTATTTTTGACATAATTATGGATTTTATGTGTTATGTTACAATGTATTATGTAAAAAATGAAGACTATGCTGCACTTTTTAATAATTATTGCAATAATATCTGCATTTATTCTTTAAAAATGCTTTTGTCATATAGTAAGAATATTTGCAGATATATCATCAAATATTTTAAATTTTTACATTCTTGTTGGAAAACAATATATTATTGAAAGTATTACCAGATGACGTATGATGAACGTATTTTTCTGCATTTTAAACTGTTTGTTTCATATATTTTTATTTTAATAAAGCGGTATTATACGGGTATTTTATTGTGGTTTTGCAGATTATAGATTCCGAAGTGCAACGTTGAAATTAATCGGTTGTGCCGTCCATTGGTTTAAATGACACAAAAAAGAAAAAGAAAAAGAGTGCAACATTTTGAGTACCGAATAATTCGAAGAGAAAGTACATATCATTCTTGAAGAAATGCATCTCACGTCACCAACATGTGTACTATTCATGCAAGAAATCAAATGCAAATACTGAAAATACACTTTCAAAGTTTAGCCTGAATGTCTCTCAAAGCAAGGCCACTTGTTAATCAAATAACAAAGCAAAGACCAATTCAAAGTGAGGTGGCCTTATTATTCTCCAAATATCAAGCACATGGACCTAAATAGTAGGGTTATTTTTGGAGGCTGAAGTCTTTAAATAGAGAGAGCAATGCAGATGGAAAATGAATCTCTTACCCATCACTCTTCTTCTAGTTTAGTTTTATTTTCAGTAGTATTTTTATTTCCGAACAGAATACATAGGATTGTTAATTAGATTTAGCAATTTATTTATTCTTGTTCTTAGTTATTTTCTGCACTCTTTCTAGTTAGTTAATAAATTCAGTTCATTTTATTTCAGTTGTTTGCTATGTTATTTTCTTTTAAGCACTTTTAGTTTCTGCTCTGATTTCTACAATTTTATATTTTTGACTGCAATTTTGATTAGATTCGAAATCGATTCGGAATATATTATTGTTTTTATTTTCTGTTCAAGAACCACCATCGAATTTGTTTAACACGCCTAAGATTTAAATATGGATTTCAAATATTTTAAAACACAATTCCCAGTGTTCGACCTACATACTACACGCCTGTGCGCTTGCAGAATTGATTAAAATTTGTGCTTTTCTAACCAATAGAAAAGTCGCAACAAGTTTTTGGCGCCGTTGCCGGCGAGTTGCTATTTTGAAATTTTCTATTTTTCTATTTTTTGAAGTCTATTCGTGTTAATTTATTTTTTTGCATTAGTTTTCAAAAAAAAAATCATTTTTTTTCGTTTTTCAGTTCCTTTCACCAAAGTACGCATACTTAGATTCTTCAGAAAATTTCCCTGTAATCTTGGCCTCCGATCTCATTTAGGACCAAGAAGAACAACTTTTGAAAATTTTAAGGGAAAATAAAGAGGCAATAGGATGGGTAATCGCTGACATTAAGGGAATTAGTCCATTAATCATCGAACATCGAATACATTTAGTCGACGAGGCTAAACCCACTCGCGAAGCTCAAAGGCAATTAAACCCTAATATGAGAGAAGTGGTAAAGGAAGAAATTATCAAATGTTTAGACAATAACATTATCTACCCTATCTCTGACAGTACTTGGGTAAGTCCGGTACAAGTTGTACCAAAGAAGTCTGGAATCACTGTGACCACAAATGAGAATAACGAACTTGTTCCGACAAAAGTCAAAACAAAATGGCGTGTTTGCATTGACTATCGAAAACTCAATGCAGCTACAAGAAAAGATCATTTTCCCCTCCCTTTCATTGATCAAATGCTCGAACGTTTAGCCGGTCATGAATATTATTGTTTTCTTGATGGTTACTCCGGCTATAATCAAATCCCCATTGCGCTAGAGGACCAACACAAAATGACGTTCACCTGCCCCTTCGGAACTTTCGCTTATCGTCGCATGCCCTTCGGTCTTTGTAATGCTCCCGTAACCTTTCAGAGATGTATGATGAGTATATTTTCTGATGTGGTGGAGGATTTCTTAGAAATATTCATGGATGATTTTTCAATCTATGGGTCATCTTTTGATCAATGCCTCCTTCGTTTAGAACGTGTCTTAAAGTGATGTAATGAGAAATCTCTTGTGCTTAATTGGGAAAAATGTCATTTTATGGTTAAGCGAGGAATAGTCTTAGGTCATGTTGTCTCTAAAAGTGGCCTAGAGGTTGACAAATCTAAAGTTAATCTTATTGTTGACCTTCCTCCTCCAAGGTCCGTCAAGGACATTCGCTCATTTCTCGGCCATGCAGGATTTTATAGAAGGTTCATTAAAGATTTTTCAAAAATTTCAAAACCTCTTTCAAATCTTCTGGCTAAAGACGTTAAATTTGAATTTTCCAATGAATGTAAAACGTCTTTTGAAACCCTTAAATCGATCTTGACCACTGCACCTATCATCCAACCTCCAAATTGGACTTTGCCTTTCGAATTAATGTGTGACGCTTCTGATTATGCCATTGGAGCCATCTTAGGTCAACGAATTGATAAACTTCCTTGAGTCATCTATTATGCTATTAAAACTCTTAATGAAGCTCAATTGAATTACTCAACCACAGAAAAAGAGTTTTTAGCAGTTATCTTTGCCCTCGATAAGTTTAGATCATATATCGTAGGTTCTAAGGTCATAGTTTACACCGATCATGCCGCATTGCGGTATTTACTCACGAAAAAGGATGCCAAACCCCGCTTAATCCGTTGGATTCTCCTTCTTCAAGAGTTTGACCTAGAAATATGGGATAAAATGGGTTCTGAAAATGTCGTAGCTGATCATCTTTCTCGTATTGTTCATGAAAACTACGATAACTGTCAAATCAACGATCATTTTACCGATGAACAAATTCTTTCCCTCTTTCGTGCACCATGGTACGCGGGCATTGTAAATTATCTTGTCACAAATGAAACACCTTCCCATTGGTCAAAACAAGATAAACAAAAATTTCTCTCCAATATTCGAAACTTTTACTGGGACGATCCTTATCTCTTCAAATATTGCAACGATCAAATCATACGTAGATGTATCCCCGAACATGAATTCCATAGCATCCTCTCTTTTTCACATAATCAAGCATGTGGAGGACATTTTGGAGCAAAGAAAACTGCTTCCAAGGTGTTACAGTACGGTTTTTATTGACCTTCTCTTTTTCGTGATGCCCACGAATTTTGCTCCAAATGCGTTAGATGTCAACAAACAGGTCGTATTTCCAAACGTAACATGATGCCCCTAAACCCAATCCTTGTAATCGAAATTTTTGATGTTTGGGGCATCGATTTCATGGGTCCTTTTCCTAATTCTTTTGGAAATCTCTACATCCTACTTGCAGTAGATTACGTGTCTAAATGGGTTGAGGCCATTCCCACCAGAACGAATGACAATAAAGTTGTTGTCAAATTTTTGAAAGAAAACATATTTTCCCATTTTGGCACACCTCGAGCCATTAAAAGTGAAAACGGTTCTCATTTTTGTAATCGTTCTTTTGAATCACTTCTTAAGAAATACTCTATCACTCATAAACTATCTACTCCATATCATCCACAGACTAACGGTCAAGTCGAGATTTCCAATAGACAAATTAAACAAATTCTTGAAAAGACAGTTAACTCCAATAGAAAAGATTGGTCATCTAAATTAATAGATGCCCTTTGGACATTTCGCACAGCTTATAAAACCAATCTAGGAATGTCACCATACCGATTAGTCTTTGGAAAAGCATGCCATTTACCCGTTGAGCTCGAGCACCGTGCACTTTGGGCAATCAAATACCTTAATTTTGACATCGAAAAAGCCGGATCGCATCGTAAATTACAATTGTCAGAATTAGAAGAACTAAGAAATGAAGCATATGAAAATGCAAAGATTTATAAAGAGAAAACTAAATTTTATCATGATAAATCCATACTTCGTAAGACATTCGAAGTAGGTCAGAAAGTTCTCTTATATAATTCCAGACTTCATTTATTTCCAGGCAAATTGAGACCTCGATGGACAGGTCCATATATTGTGAAAACAGTGTACCCTTATGGTGCAGTTGAAATTGAAAATCCTAGGGACGGTTCCATTTCAAAGGTCAATGGACAACGCTTGAAGCCATTTTTAGAGTTTGAACAACACGAGGACGACGAGTTCGTGGATCTCCACGAACCTAGCTATTCAGCATAAGCCACTCACTATCTTGTACATATCAGGTTGTAATTTTTTTTTCCTGTTTTGCATTTGCATTCCATTTGATAGTTGGGACACTGTCTCATTCCAGTGGGGGGGACGCATATCTCATTCTGTTTGTTCATGTTTCACAGTGTGGCATCACTTTTTAAAAAAAAATCATCTCATTATTTGTTTCAAATTTCTTTTCAATTTTTTTCAACCTTCATCTCATTTTCCATTATTTTCAAGACTTTGATTTATTTTTAATTAGTTACGACAAAGTAAGTAAACAGTTGAAGTCAATTGATGAGAATTTTTGTGAATCATTAATTTCAAAGGTAAAATATAATGAAAAGTTGAATTACAAGCGATAATAGTGAGGTTGGTATATAGGGGGATTCGTAGGTGATGGTTATGAAATCCTTTCTAAATTGTAGTCTTTGTTTAAAAAAAGTGGTAGATTTAAAGTACATGCGTTGACATTTCAAATCATTGAAGTTAAGTGGTGTTAAGTTGATTTGCATAACTCTCTTCAGTTCATTTTATAAAAAAATGGTTTAAGAAACACCTAGAGTCAATAGGTGTACACACTTATGAAAGTATGTACACTTGCCACGCTCTGTACTCTTCTCACGTAAGCCCGCAAGGCAGTGCATGGATGTTATATCTGGCCTCAGCATTCTGAGTTAGGTGTATAAAGAAATTAAATAAATAATCACCTAAGGATTACTGACCTTTTCTGACATAGTCAGTGTTGGTTTGCACAATCCGCCAAGCTCTGTCCCAACTCTCACGTAAGCCCACGAGGCAGTGCATGGGTGGTATACCTTGGTCCAAAAGTTAGGTGTATATAAAAAAAATATAAAAAAAAATAAAAAATAAATAGAGAGTAAGCTATTGAAACCCAAATACTTCTTTACTTTATTGATTTGGCTTGTTATACAAATGGAAATGAAAACTACCATTTTGGAACACTGTGATTAACAATAAAGAATTTATTTCATGGCTGCACTATGTTATCGACCGAAATAACTGGCCAAACTAGAATCTAATGTATGTAAACTTGAGTTATATTGAAATTTGTGATTAGTGAGGAACCAAAAAATTTCTAGAAGTTGACTCAAACCGATATACATTATTTTGTTGTTATGAAGTAAATCGAGTCTCCATTTGTTTAAAATTTTGCATTCATGTAGTACATTAGAATCATCACATACTGCATTTGGATTTTGTGGGTAGTATCCGCTGAAAACCCTCACGAGACACCACTCGTCCTACTAGGGACGCCTAGAGGTTTAACGGCTTGTTGCATACGCTCAATGCAATCGTGTTTCCTACGAAAAAGGATTTAGTTAGTTTTTATTTTCTTGCTTATTCGAGTACGAATAAAGTTCTAGTGTGGGGGTATTTGATGAACGTATTTTTCTTCATTTTAAACCGTTTGTTTCACATATTTTTATTTTAATAAAGTGGTATTATACGAGTATTTTATTGTGGTTTTGTAGATTATAGATTCCGAAGTGCAACGTTGAAATTAATCGGTTGTGCCGTCCATTGGTTTAAATGACACAAAAAAGAAAAAGAAAAAGAGTGCAACATTTTGAGTACCGAATAATTCGAAGAGAAAGTACATATCATTCATGAAGAAATGCATCTCACGTCACCAACATGTGTACTATTCATGCAAGAAATCAAATGCAAATACTGAAAATACACTTTCAAAGTTTAGCCTGAAAGTCTCTCAAAGCAAGGCCACTTGTTAATCAAATAACAAAGCAAAGACCAATTCAAAGTGATGTGGCCTTATTATTCTCCAAATATCAAGCACATGGACCTAAATAGTAGGGTTATTTTTGGAGGCTGAAGTCTTTAAATAGAGAGAGAAATGCACATGGAAAATGAATCTCTTACCCATCACTCTTCTTCTAGTTTAGTTTTATTTTCAGTAGTATTTTTGTTTCCGAACAGAATACGTAGGATTGTTAATTAGATTTAGCAATTTATTTATTCTTGTTCTTAGTTATTTTCTGCACTCTTTCCGGTTAGTTAATAAATCCAGTTCATTTTATTTCAGTTGTTTGCTCTGTTATTTTCTTTTAAGCACTTTTAGTTTCTGCTCTGATTTCTACAATTTTATATTTTTGACTGCAATTTTGATTAGGTTCGAAATCGATTCGGAATATATTATTGTTTTTATTTTCTGTTCAAGAACCACCATCGAATTTGTTTAACACGCCTAAGATTTAAATATGGATTTCAAATATTTTAAAACACAATTCTCAGTGTTCGACCTGCATACTACACGCCTGTCCGCTTGCAGAATTAATTAAAATTTGTGCTTTTCTAACCAATAGAAAAGTCGCAACAACGTATTCTCTTCTGTTTCATTATCTTCACTTTCTTCGTTTTCTTCACTTTCATTTTCATCTGAGGAGTTTAGTTTGCTACTAGTTCTTTCTTTTATTTGTAGCTCTACATTCTCAGATTGTGTGGATGATGATGTTTCCACATATTGTCTCAATTGCTTTTTTAACAGCGTATTTTCAGCTTGAAGTTTTTGGTTGTCCAATTTAAGTTTTCTTATTATTTCTTTATATTTTTCTTCTCTTTTCTTGTATAATGCTTCATATTCTTCATCTTTTTCAAGTGCATCTTTCAAAAAATTTAGTTCCTCTCCTTGAAAATCCTAGAATAAATAATTGAATCAAAATTGAAGCTTTAGAATATTTGAATATAATTATGTAAGAACTGTGAATAATTGGAAAATTGTATATAATTTTAATTATGATTGGTATGTATGTCCATAAATATTTTTTATGATGGCAGAAAAATCTGCAAGTATTATACAAAATTGTAGATATATCTTTAATTGTTGTAAATAATTGTAGAACTATGTTCAGTTTTGCTATTTTACCTGCAGATAAATATGCAATTGTTTATAATAATTGCAGATAAGTCAGCATCTGTAATGAATAATTGCAGCAAACAAGTTCAACTACTGCTAATAAATGCAGATATACCTGCAACTATTGTTAATTGTTGCAGATAAGTTTGCAAAAAAATAGAGTACTGGCTATTTTTGTACTATAGCTTAACAATTCTACAAATTAAATTGCAGTTATACTTACTGAGTTGTATTCTATGGTCAATAACATTATTGGCTTGAGTTTTGATATATCCCATTTGCCAGCTAAGGGATATGAGTAATTGTATTGCAATTTAGAAGATTTCAAAATTTGTGTTTTCTCACAGATCCACCACTGCAAAAAAGACAATTAGTATTAGAATAAATTATTAATTAATAAGATATTTATCAAATTAATCAAAAATTTAATACCAGTAATAATGTAACGCAAGCATTTATTTTCCTTGGTGTGTCAATATATTTTTCAATTTGATTTATCAAATGTTTGTGAATCGTTTTTGGCCATGATATCTGTTGCAGTTTATCTTCACAAACACAGTATGGAATCATATTCCAAGATACAGTTAAGTTTGGATTTGATATTAAGAATGTTGCAACCAAATGCAGCTGCAAAAGATTTTCCGTATCTGCTTTTTCTTCTTTTGATGTTCCTTTTATTGTTGTAAACAACTCCCTTTCTATGTTTTTTTTGTTTACACTTGTCTCTCCTTCAAAGTGTTTGTTGATGAATGCTGTAAACTGAGCATTGCTTTTGCCCTCTTTTTTCATATGGCCAGAAGTTTTGATTTGCTAACCATCTGTAGGAATTGATAATAGTTGGATTATATCATTCTCTGTGAATGTTAGTAACATATCTCCAAATTGGAAGCAGTTCAAGTTCTTTCTGTAGGCTTTGATGATTATGTCTATAGTTGTTGAGTTTTTTGTGTTTTCCTTTGCATGTATAATTCCAACATAGATCATATGAATGAATTTGTAGAAAGGTAAAGTTTGAAGATATTTTGTATGTGATACTGTCAGCAATTCTTCCTTCTTTAACCCGCCAAGGACATCGATGAAAGGCCTTAAATTATTTCTGTAGTTGTCTTCCCTTGAAGTAATTTTCTCTTCATTGATTGTGTTCCTTTTTTCCTGCAGAATATTTGATCCTCATTGTTGTTCAACAGGAACAATTTATGTTTTCAGAATTACTTTTTTCCTTCTTTTATTTCTTCTTTTGTGTTTTTCTGTAAAAGTACATTAAAAATTATGAAATAAATATGAACAATCTAATAATATAACAGGTGATGTTAATTACTTGCAGTTATAATGAATATGCAGAAAACACAGAAATGTATGAATTTATCTTAAATAATTGCAGTCTGTTCAGCAAATTTTATGGTATATGCAAATTTTCATGTATGTTGAATTGTTGCATATAATTTAGCAATTTTAAAAAATAATTGCTTTTTTTCAGCAATTATTTGAATAACTGTGATATCGAAATTTTATTGTTTCTAATCATACATATTTCCAGAATTTTCTTCACTTTTTTCAAATAGATTGGTAATCCAATGAAAATATTGAAAAAACTGTTAGCTTATACAAACTATAGTTGTATATGTTGTATTTACATATATGTCAGCAGTTTTAAAAATTAATTGCTTAATTTTCAGCAACAATTTGAATAATTGTAAACTTTAAATATGGCATTTGTAATAATAAATATTATCAAATTATTCTTTAGTTTTTTCGAAATAGATTGTTATTTCAATGAAACTATTCAAAAAGTAGCATATACAAATGAGATTACTCTGTTTAATTGAATTATTGCTGAAAAGTAAGCAGTTAAACTGAATTGTTGCAACTATATGTGATATTGTCAGTAATGCTTATTTTTGTTCATACATAAATGTTGCAAAGCTATTCAACAGTGCTCAGTATAGTTGCATATCTGTATGCAATAATATGAATAATTGACATTAAACTATTCTAAAAATTACATATAAAAGTAAGTATATTCTGTTTAACTGCTTTATTACTGAAAAGTAAGTAATTAAAGTGAATTATTGCAGCCATATGTGATATTGTTAGTAATGTTTACTTAATATCATTTATACATAAATGTTGTAGAGATATTCAATTTTTTTTAACATAGTTGCATATTTGTCTATAATAATTATGACTAATTGACATTATTATAATATTTACTGTTAGATTTGTAACTATTATGAAAAACTGTAGGCAAATACTGACATTGATCGAATATATTGCTTAAAAATATGCAAAAAACACATTAATAACAATTGTTTAGAAATTTGAAGAGAGCAAACAATTTTTTGAATAATTTTTAACAAAAATTGCAGTAATTATAGAATGTTTTGTAGTTTATCGTCTGTATTTTTAATTTTCTTTGTATTACCGTAAAAAAGATTGATTACATGCACGGCTAACTCAAAAATCTCTAAATCACTTGCAAAAACCCTAAGATATATCGATTTAAAAAAGTGTAATATAAATCGACTATTTCTGAAATTGAGATATATCACCTTCGATCTTCCCATTTTGCCTTGTTTGATTTTGAAAACGTTAGATTTCGACTTGATTTTGGTTGTTTTTGCTATTCGATTTTGTAGACTTCTCGGATTTTGTTGAAAAAAATGTGATTTGAATTATAATAAAGGTCGAACGATAAGAAAAGCGTGGGTTCAGGGTTTTAGGATGACTTTTAATGGTAATTTGGGAAAAGAAAAGGCTGCGTTTAAAAATAGGGATGAAATTTATATGTTTTGTATCTAAGGGATTTTTGGTGAATTATGAAAGTTATTAAGGATGTATGGCAAATGTTCCCTAAAATTAATCCAAGAAATGACTGGTTCAACATGCTTTTCGGTTAAATTTCAAGGTAATAGTTATAGATATTTTAGCAACAGGAATGGTCTCAGGCAAGGTGACCCGATATCCCCCTATATTTTCATCATTGTCATGGAATACTTCTCATTACTTATGGATGGAATTTGTAAGGATGGGAAAATCAAAGGAGTAGATAAACGTGGTCCATAAATCACATATTTATTGTGCACGGATGATATCCTGATTTTCAAAAAGGCGGATGTAGTTGGGGCTAAGGCATTAAAAGAAGTATTCAACCAATTACATGTAGTCACCGGGCTCCAAATAAACAAGATGAAGTCTAATATTTTCTTCGACAAGGGCGATCAAGATAAGGAGAGAATATGTGCTACCTTCGATATACGAGAAGGGGAACTACCATTGAAATACCTTGTAAATCCTCTTTCGAATGTCAATCTAAAACATGGGGACTTTCAGAATTTGATTGAACAAATTAATAAAAGGATCGAAGGATGGGAAAGTCGAATGTTAAGCCTCGTTGGTAGAATAGAACTTATTACATCCATAATATACCCATTGATACAATATTGGATATAGAGTTTTCAAATCCCAAAATCGATCATTCACGATATTATTCAAGCGTGCTCTAACTTTCTTTGGAAGGGTAAAGGAAGTAAAATTCCTTAGAATAATATCTAAAAAACTAAGCAAGAGGGGGAATGGGACTTAGATGCATTGAGGAACTTCAAACAATAATATGAATTAAGCTTATTTGGAAAATCCTCAATGGTAAAGATATTTAGGCCAAATTGATAGAGGGAAAATACATGAAAAACCAATTGTTTTGGGAGTGTAGCATCATGGCAGATTGTTCAGGGATGTCGAAATTCCAATTAAAGATTAGACAAGAAGCACAAAAATGCATAGGAAGGCAAATTGTGTACGGGAAAAGCACTTCACTATGGTTTGGCCCCTGGTTAAAAGGGGGAACCTGATCAGTAAATTAGGAAGAGATACATTGATGGGAGTAAGGGGTGCATAGTGTTGAATATGCCAGTATATGATTTTTGTTTGATGATAATAAACACACACACACACACACACACACACACACATATATATATATATATATATATTCATTTAAATGTATTTGTTATTGTACTATTTTATTTTCACATAATTAATATTTGCTGAATAAAATAAATAACACAGAATTTAAATTCAAACAAATATTTTATTACAATTTTTTGAATAGTACAAAATTTGTGCTCTCACTGTATATACAAAATTTCAATTACAATACATTTCAATTTACATAACTGTCCTCGCTACATATCACTCGTTCTCTCATATTGTTCTTCACCTGTATTTTGAAAATGTTATTTGCCATAATTATTTGGGTTATTCGTCATCATTTATTTTGAATTCATCTACACGAACAACTTATAACCTGCACGGTGTATCACTGTACATGCCACAAGGCCATGCACACCGATATACACTTGAAAAATCTGCAGGAACAGGTGAGCACAAGGTCAAATCCAATCAAAAGTTAGGTTCAACTCAGGTGCAATACAAAAACATCACAAAATTGTCGAGTACAAGTTCTCAAGCAACGTAGCCTCGACATTCAAATGGGTCACAGGTCAACATACATGAAATAACAACACGAACCAGATCAATCTAACGCGATGCAGGTCACTATTACTCGACAATCAGACATGCACATGATACCATATGCAAGAACTAAGTACAATAGCCAAGACCAAACACAATAAAGAAGACAGCAGAGAAAGATACTACAAGCAAACAATAAACTGGCTTGAAGCAACAGAGGTTACAACCCAGTACAAAAACAAAGTACACTTGAAGAATCAAATGCACAAGTGACTCGAAGCAGATGAATGCAACCATAAGTGCACAAGAAACAATGAAGCAGAAACCAGACTTCAATGATGATATACAAAATGTACACATGACAGCATTTCAGTTCATCATAAAACAATGCAGACTTGACTGCACAAACATGATTACGAATGCAAACTCCAGTGTGCACAAGCAAGCTACAAAAAGACCAAATACAACTTAAATTCAAGTATATGGAACAAAACCAAGTACAATGCAGACTAGACTTCATATGAAGTATACAAGCATTCAAATGATACCAGTCATCATAAATGAACACAGCCTCAACAGTATAGTTCAAGCCTCAACATTTACAAGTACATATGCACTGACAATATGGATGTAGTGAAGCAGTAAACAATATGTATACATATATGCAGTAATGAGCAAGACTGCAATACCAAAGGATAATCACATACATTATATATGTATGGAGACATCACATGAAAACAGAGGCAAACACATACACATATGCAATCTGACAGTACACAAGGCTCAAGTTTGCAACATATAACATGAATATATACATGCGTGAACATATATATATATATATGTATGTATGTATGTATGTATGTATGTATATGCAGTGAAACCAGAGGCAACAGCAAATCAGTGGTCAAACTACAGAACAATTGAACAAGGTGGAGTTCAAACAAGTCAGAGTAAAAGTCAGGTGATAAAAAGAATCGTACAAGTCCAGACTATCACAATTTTAAATACCAAAGTCAAAGCCGTGGTGGCCAAGGTAGAATCGAACAAGTCAGAATTAAAGGCATGGTAATCAAGCAAAGCACATCAGAAAATATTCGAATTGAACCAGTCTAAAGAAATCACCAGCATCCAATCAAAATCGAATGGCCGAACAAAATTATCATGAAGAATTCAAACAGCATATACGAACGTAAATTAAGGGGATCGTCGAACCCTATTTAAACCATTAACATCATCAGCATGAAAATTCATTTGAGTTCAAACAATATCACCGAGCAAAATTTGAAATCAATAACTCGAATCACATTGAGTTCAAAGGATATCAACGAGAGTAACAAAGAAAATCACATACCATATTTATTCAAATCGAACTCGCCAAAATTGAAGCAGCCGTTTGCAAATCAAAGAAACAATCGATCGACAAAGCATTGAACGCGAAATCATCTATTCGATCGATCAACTGAAGTTGGCATCTTCAAATTTCAGAAGCCCTAATTTATTTTTAAAGAGGAACGAACATTCTCGAGCAAAGAAAAAGGAAGCAGCCATTTCTCACAAAACAAGGATACGGCCGATAATAAAAAAGATAAAGAAAAGGGGACATACTTTTACTACACCTTGTTTTGGGTCGGCCCATAAATTACTTTTGGGCTTTTAGTTATAAATTAGGGGTTTTAGTTTTGTATATTGTTTTTTAATTTGTAATTTACTTTCAAACCTTAATAAAATTCTAGTCGTGTGACTAGGGGACGAACTACGGTGGGGTAGTTCTAGAATTTGTAACTCGGTGGCTGAGTTATGGCAGGGTTTTGAGCATAGAGTTAGGTTAGTCGATAGCGGGTGTCGCAAGTTTACGTGTGTAAGCGTCTGACTACTTAATTTCTAGTAGAAACTTTGGGGGCTGCACATAGGCAGGGTTTTGCTGAAGCTGGGTAAATCTGTGTTGTTCTATTTCTGCTTTAATTATTCTGCTATTATCCGTGTTGCAATTATTTTATATATTTCTGCATTAATTTTTAATTATTAGTATCACCCTATTCATCCCCCCTCTAGGGTGAAATCGATCCTACACATAGTGTATGGTTGAAGACATTATTGACGCTAGTAGATGGAGGTGTGATAGATTTCGTTTCTTAAGCAATGTCAGACAGGAAATTGAGGTTATTAAAATACACAAAGAAGAAGAGAAAGACTTTTGGACATGTGTGGGATCTAAAGAATCGAAAGTAAATTGAAATCGGGCATAGAGGTTATTGGGCATAAACATGAGAAAGTTCATTGGTGGAAATGGATCTAGGGAAGCATTAACTACCCCAAATCCGCTTTGTGCACGTTTAAAGCAGTAACCAATTATTTAACAACTAAAGATCGATTGATATAATGACACATATCAGTAAACCCGATGTGTATGTTATGCAACTCATAATCAGAAACTATTATACACCTATTTTTCTAGTGCAAGTTTAGTGTTTATGATAGGGTTACTTATGCACAAAGATATCATTGTTGTTTCACAAAACAATGTGGCAAATATTAGTACCAGCCAAGCACAAGCTTAAGCGTTATCATAAAGCAATGAGAAGGCCATATGAAGACAAATTATCCTTTTTTTTATTAAATAAATGATTGTTACAATAGTGCAAGTTTGTTACAAATTAGTTGCTTCTAGAATGCCACGTGGCCATATCATATTACAAGAAGCTTGTATATAGAGGCTATCAAATGAATGAAATGGAAAGTTGGATGAAAATATTTCTCTTCTGCTTGTTCTTCTTCTTCATTTCTTCTATTCTCTTCTTCAGATCATTCTTTTGTTCTTCTAAATCTCAAATACATAGTTTAAATCGTATCAATTGGTGCTTTCACTTTCGTTCTCTCCTCTCGCCATGAGTGAAACACTAACTTCACAACAACTTCTTCACAACTCCTACCACCTCGCCATCCGTAGCTCCCTACTAGCCATTCAAAGCACACTTTCTTTGCAACAAACCATGCTCCGATCCGACGATTCCACCTTCGCCGACATAAAATCCGCCATCGCCTCTCAAAATGCAAACCTACTACGTTTCACAAAAACCATCGCCGAAACTTTTCCAAAAATCTCATCCTACAAACCACTCCAACCCAGATCTGCTACATCAGCAGCAACAGCAGCTGGATTTCCGTCTAAAATTGCTCCGGCGACTACCACAACGGTTGGAATATCACCATCATTGCCTCAATCTAGATCTGCCACGCCAGAGCAAATACAAGCTGCACCATTACAAACATCACTATCTTATGTTCCTCCACGGCCACTTTTACCCTCCAATAGACCACCGCCTGAAAAATCATATCCAATAATGTCACAACAAGAATATTTCTATCCTGCACCTACCAACAACCACCCTTTGCAACCCGAGCAATCAAAACTACAAATAGGAGATTCGGACCTAAACGATCAGCAGCCTTCTGAGATCTCCTTTCAGATGCTGTTGGAATCCGACCAATCGAACTCGATCGACGAACTACCACCGACTAACATCACTGATTTATCAGATCTACTTCCACTAGAGCTGACCGAAAACCTCCCCGATTCTGCAGTCAATTTCAAGCTCACCGAACTCTCCTCCAACTCCAACTCCAAATCCATCGACGTAAGTGTTGTAGCAGCTCTTTTAGACATCGACATCTCCAACGGCGGCGATGGTAGCTTCTCCGACCTCAACTCTAGTTTCAGTTCCGTCATCTTTAACCAGCTCAAACAGTCTTTTCACCCAAACTTCACATCGCCCCCTCCGAGGAGCTTTCTCGAGAAACTCACTTCAGATCTGGCACGATCTAATCTGGTGACTTACGGATCTACAACCCGGAGCAGTAATGCCTGTGATCTCGACACTAAAATCGTGGATTTCAGTCTCAACAAATCACAACACTTCGATTTTGGTTGCAAAAGAGGTTGGCCCATGTTCTCCCATGATGAAACCATATTTTTTCATAGAAGGTATGAGGATGAATGGTGGAATGTTTACCATGTTGATTTAATGGAAAAGGAGGTTGTAGGTGCCCGTATAATGATGCTTGCATCTTCACAAGATGGTAAAAGGATTGCAGTGACCAGAACAACAAAAAACAGACTAGTACTAGTTGTTTTTAATCACTCCATTCACTTAATGGCCTTGCACCATTCTTTAGACCCTGCAAAATCTTCACTGAGCATAAAAATGTTAAGTGAGAATAATTTTTTTATCTTTGATCCAGGCGGAAAAATGAAACTCGAATTCTTGTTTGTGGCACGGTTCATTCATAGTGACATTCAACTCCATAATTCGGATATCACCACTTCAACACCGAAGCCACCAACTTGCGACCTTGAGGACAAGGTCGATTTTGAGGGAATGGTAATGATAGGGTTACTTATGCACAAAGATATCATTGTTGTTTCACAAAACAATGTGGCAAATATTAGTACCAGCCAAGCACAAGCTTAAGCGTTATCATAAAGCAATGAGAAGGCCATATGAAGACAAATTATCCTTTTTTTTATTAAATAAATGATTGTTACAATAGTGCAAGTTTGTTACAAATTAGTTGCTTCTAGAAAGCCACGTGGCCCTATCATATTACAAGAAGCTTGTATATAGAGGCTATCAAATGAATGAAATGGAAAGTTGGATGAAAATATTTCTCTTCTGCTTGTTCTTCTTCTTCATTTCTTCTATTCTCTTCTTCAGATCATTCTTTTGTTCTTCTAAATCTCAAATACATAGTTTAAATCGTATCAGTTTATGTGCAGAAATGGACTAGAATTAAATTGCCATGTCCAACTAGTTATACAGAGATACTTTTATTAGAATCAAAGTTAAACTATTACAACAAGTGTTCAAACCCAAGTGTAGAAGTAAGGACATTGCTAGTATTGCTTTCACTACATGTGTTTGGGTTTATGGAAGGAGCGTAATGCAAGAATTTTTACTTCGGGTAAACCCAAATCTGACCTGTGATGTGTGCCTATTTATCATATCTGGTGAATATTAGAATGCATAGGTCTAAGCATATAAAAGGCATTGGCAATCAAGATGAACATATCTGTAAGCAATGGGATTAGTGTCTCTTACCCTCCCAGCCCCAATTGAGACTGGGTTTCGAATGTTGGCATTTCTGTTGGCTAAGGATTGATGTTGGAAACTAGTCGGTTGTTCTCAGCAAGACTAGCGGTAAAGGTATTAATTTTCTTCCCTGTTATGTCTCCTCTTTACTTGCAGGTTCGATTCTACATCAAAAGGCAGTGGTATTAATGCAAATGTTTACAATTCCAAGCACTACCCAAAAAAGAAACAACTTCAATATAAGATGAGCGAGTTACCTGCAGTGCCTGTGCTTCAGTTTCGAAACAGATCCAGTGGCTCCAGACTAATTAAACAGAGAGTGCTCTATCGTATGAAGGGATTGAAGGTTTTGATAGTATTTGAATCTACATCATATCGATTATATACAAACATGAAAAAATAATTACAATTGAGTTTTTATTCTGCCAAACCCCTAAAGGAGGCTCCTTGAATTATAGCAAGTTGCTTCCAGTTCTCATCTTTCTACCAACAATAGAATCCAAAAGACAACTTAACAAAAATTCTTATAAATAATGGTTGCAACTTTATTGATTATAGAGAGGGTGAAGTGTGGTTTTCTTGCACGAAGGGGAATTGTTTTCCGATTCAATTAGCTAAATGCAGTACAACAGAAGAAGTAGCTGTAAGGATAGATCTACTAGATCCAGTCCTGTCTTATATAAGGAGAATTTAATTTTCTTTATGAATTGTTTCGGCCGCCATGGATAATCTACAGAAGGAAAATATAGGGTGTAAGATTTAATTCTTTGTTTAAGTGGTTATGTCGGTCAGTAGAAGCATGCAGTTATTTCAAGTGGTGTGTTGTTGATATTTGCACCCGAGCTTCTGGTGTTTTGGAGTGCGGGCTTGTTTATATTTTGTGTGGGTTTGAGTTTATGGGGCTTTCGACTTTTCTAGGCCTCTTGTTGTAAATAGTTTTTGTTTTTTTTATAGATTAATAAAGATAACCATGAGACCTTTTTCAAAAATAAACCTCCTACCGATGTTTTAATCTATAGGTTCTTTTTTCATCATCTTCATAAATAATTCTTTCAACTCCTTGTCTTGCTCTTGGGCTTGTAAGATTCTACATACCTGAGTTGGCTGAATAATAAAACTACATAAAAGTGCTATCTTATTAACCCTTGCTCCATTAGTCATCCTTGTGCAAGCATTCATTTCAGCTGGGGTCTCTAAAACTCTCCATTCTCTTATCATTAAACTGGCTACTAGGACACATGATTTTCAACTTAATGCATCTGCTACTATGTTTGCCTTTTTTGGATGATAATGCAATGTAAAGTCAGTCCTTTAGAAATTCCAACCATCTCCTTTGTATCATATTTAATTCTTTTTAAGAGAACAAATATTTAAACTCTTATGGTTCGAGTAAGCATGAAATTGTTCCCCGTATAGATAATGTCACCTGATTCTTAAAGTAAATATAATTTTGTCCAATTCCAAGTCATGAGTTGGATAATTAACTTCATGTGGCTTTAGTTGGCGAGAGCCATAAGTGATAACTTTGTTCTCTTGCATCAGTACACAACTAATCCTTGACTGCAAGTACCATAGTATATTTTATATAAGACTTCACTCTTTGGCAAGGCCAAGAATAGTGCTTTAGTCAAACTTTTCTTTATTGTTTCAAATGCCATCTCACATTTTCCATTCCATATAAACTTGGTTTCCTTAGGAGTTAACTTGGTTAGTGGAGATGCTATCTTTGAAAAATCTTGAATGAATCTTAGGTAATAACCAGCTAGTCCTAGAAAACTACGAACTGTTGATGGTGTTGTCAGAGGGTTAGACTTCGGTATAGCCTCAACTTTTGATGGGTCTACTCCAATCCATCTTTAGAGACAATGTGTGCAAGAAATTTCAATTCTGCCAAATAGAATTCACATTTACTTAATAATGCATATAGTTGGTGATCTTTTAACGTTTGAAGACCAGAACGCAAATGGTTTTCATGTTCCTCCTTCGTCTTAGAGTATATTATGATAACATCAATAAATATAATGAAAAATTGGTTAAGGTATGGGCGGAACACATGGTTCATTAGATCCATGAATACCGTTGGCGCATTAGTAAGGCCAAAAGGCATCACCAAGAATTCATAGTGTCCAAATCGTGCTTGGAAAGCTGCCTTCCTAATGTCTTCCTTTTTTATTCTTAATTGATGATATATAGACCTTAAATCAATTTTCGAAAATATTGTAGCTCCTTGGAGTTAATCAAACAAATCATCGATTTGAGATAATGGGTATTCGTTCTTAATTTTCACCTTATTAAGCTCTTTGTAATCAATACACAAGCAGACTGTTCCATCATGTTTCTTTACAAAACACCGGTGCTCCCCAAGGAGATTTATTAGGTCTTATAAATCCTTGATCCTCTATCTCCTTAATTTGTTTCTTTAATTCCTGATTTTTTGCCTAAGCCATACGATAAGCTGCTTTAGCAATAGGGGTAGCACTAGGGACTAATTTGTTTCAAAAATCAATTTCTCTTTTTAGTGGTAATCCTTGTACATCCTAAAAGACTTCTTTGAATTCCATTACCTCATGGATTCGGTCTACTAGTTGACTCATATACTCAGTATTGAATGAGCTATATATCTAGATATAAAAGCATCTCTAAATTTGTCACATAAGTAAAAAAAATGTTTCATGTTCGTGAATATAAAAACTCTTGGATTTGTCATGGCAATTCAAGATGGTCGAATATTTGGAAAGTCGGTCCATCCTAAGGATGATATCAAAATGTACCATTGGGAAGATAATTAAATTAGCCTTTATACCTTTTACCCCTATGTTAAGGACGCGGTTCTAACATATACTTTTAAGTTTAGTATTTCCTCCTACTAAATTGTCTACTACTAAAGGGCTTAATAGTTGCTCAATAGGTAATCCTAACTTAGTAGCAAATACTACAGATATAAGAGAGTGTGTAACACTAGTATCAAATAAATTTTTAGCTCGGAAGTCAAAAGGAAGTATGGTACCTTACACATGGGCTTATTCAAAAACTACCACATATACTCTTCCTTGATTTCCTTGTTGCATCATATTATCCTTCTTTGGTTTCTTGCAGTTTCTACTAATATGTCCAGGTTTACAATTGTAACGCACTATTGCGTTTCTTGGACAACTAGAAGAGATATGTGCTTTTTCATTGCACTAGTAACATTTCTCGAGATTGTTAGGTTCCTTTTCTTGTCCCCGTTGATCCTTTACTTCCTCTATTTTGTTTCTGCTTCTTTCAATCTGGTTTCTTTTGATTGCTAAACCACCTTTGATTATTTGGTTTCCTCTTATTTGAATTTTTTCTTTCTTGTTGAAACTTAAGAAAACCCTTTTCCAAATTTAGAGCTTCAACTACTATCATCTCATATGTCTTGTGCCGATCACCAATAACATGCCTTCTTATTGGAGGGATCAATCCGTTGACAAACCTTCTTGCTTGCTTTTCGGGTGTATTAATCAAATGGTTTCCAAATCGGAATAATGCTTCAAATTTATTACGGTATTGAGCCATCGACATATTTTCTTGTATAAGACTTTGGAATTCATTATGGTATTGAGCCACCGAAAAGTGTATGCATGTGATAAATTTAGGTAACACATAAGCTTATTTACAATTATTATATTGTACACACGAACATACTTTATACATCTAACCTACATATGCATAAATATAAATATATATATATGTCATTAATTTTGTGTATAAAAGTATATATATGTATGAATATATATATATATATATATATATATATATTCATGTATGTATACTTAAGATTTCGTTAGGTCTTTTCTACACGATGCTTGATAACAGATCAGCCCACTATATTTGTTTGTATAAACATTAAACAAAGTTGTTTCTTCACACATTGATATATTTTGATATACTTTTACATATGACTATCATAAAATTTCTACAAGTTTCTCATACCTGATATTCAAGTCAGGTTGTTACAATGCAATTGTTTGAACTATTTGGAGATGGTCAAAGAAAAGAAGAAATTTTTCCTTCTACTCCTCGAGGTACGTTTATGATTCAAAATTATTTTGCAATCAATAAATTGTCTTAGATTTAGATACTGGATGTAGGACTCATATTGTAATTTGTTACAGGGACTTAGGAGTAGACAACACGTGATGAAGAATGAAATGTGGCTTTAAGTTGTTGATGGATCTTTAGCAGATGAAACTGCAGTTGCAGAGTACCATTTGACTTTGCCATGGATTTGATTTGATCCTAAATAATTTATTATGTTAAAAACTTTATTTGTGGAATAATATCAGTATATAGATTGTTTGAGACTAGATATAGTTTTCATTGTGATAACAATATTATGAACATTTTTTTAATGAAAATAAAATCTGCAATGGTGTTTTAGATAATGACATTTATGTACAAAATTTTAATCATTTCTATGTTGTTAATACCTTCTGTTGACATTAATAATAGTTACTTATGGTTACAAATGGCATTGTGTTAGGTCGTACAAGTGACAAAAGATTGCACAAACTTAAAACCGAAGGTTTTTAACCACCATTTGATTACGAATCATTTGACATTTGTGAGTTATGTTTCAAAGGAAAAATGACCAAGCAAATCTTTAGTGGGAGCAATGAAAGAGTTAATGAATTCTTAGGTCTCGTACATACTGATATATATGACCCAGTGGCTATAGTGATAAAGGATAATTCAACTTAGTTTCTACTTTTACTAATGAATTCTCGAGACTAGGATGTGTATATCTTATGAAGAATAAATCCGATATCTATAAGAAATTTAATGAGTATAAGAATATGGTAGAAAATCATACGAACCATAATATAAAAAATACTTTGATCAGATCGAGGAGGTGAGTATGTTGGACAAGAACTTCAATAACACTTAAAGGATAATTGGATTATCTCTCATATTACTCGACCATATACTCTGAAACACAATAGTGTCTCTGAAGAAAGGATCGAACTCTATTAGATATGGTCATGATGAGTAAAGCTATATTACCTCGTTTCCACTAGGCATATGTAATAGAAACTGCAGCGCATAGGTTGAATATGATGCTTACTAAGTCTGAGCCTTAGATGCCATATGGCATGGGATGAAACCCCACCTTAACTATTTGAAGGTCTAGGGTTGCTCAGCCTACGTTAAGAAGATTGGCCCCAATAAACTTAAGGCAAGATCGATACCGTTTAAATTTATAGGACATCCCAATAATTCTATGGGATATATTTTCTATAATACTAAGGAACAAAAGGTTATTGTTTCTAAACACACTGTCTTTTAGAAAAAAAATTCTATCAAAATAAATTAACAACAAAATTATAGACTTTGACGAGATCTGAAAAATAAACACAAAGGCCGAATTGGTCAAAGAATAAAATTCATCGTTATATGAAGTCACACAACCTATTAGAAGGTCTAATAGGGAATCTTGCACACCAGAGATATACTATCGGTTTCTCATGGATGGAGAGAAAGAGGAATGCATCTTAGAAGATGACACTTCTCTTTCATTCCAACAAGCACTACAGAGCTGGACTTTGGCTTGAAGCTACGAAATCCAAGATGGATTCCATGTATGACAATTAAGTGTGGAATTTTGGCTGACATGCCCGAAGGGATAAAACCCATCAGCTACAAATGAATTCTTAAGAAAAAGTTAAATCCAGATGGAGAGATAGAGACCTATATGGCAAGGCTAATTGTGAAGGATTTTTGCCAAGTTATGATAAGAAAATTCTTCTAAAGCTATGCTTAAGTCCATACGAATAATGCTCGCTATTGTCGTGTTCTATGACTACGAATTATGATAGATGGATGTGAAAACAACATTTCTAACTGGAGATTTTGAAGAGACTATTTACATGTGGTAGATTGAGGGTTTCGAGATCAGTGGAAGCAAGGAAAAGGCATGTAAATTGTTAAGATCAATTTATGGACTTAAATAAGCTTTAAGGAGTTGGAATAAGTGCTTTGATAAAGTAATCAAATAGTTTGGTTTATATCACAATACTGAGAAAGCATGCGTATAGTGAAAAGAACAAGGAAGTGCTATAATGTCCTTAGTCTTATATGTCAATGATTTACTCCTGCTTATCAATGACAGTGCGTTATTGCAATAGGTGAAAGCATGGTTGCCTAAAAACTTCTCCATAAAGGATTTTGGAGAAAGAAACTATATACTCGGTATTAGGATCTATAGGGATAGATCCAAGAGGTTGTTGGGATTGTCCCAATCCCTATACATAGATATCATACTAAAAAGGTTTGTATTGAGAATTCCAAGCACAGAAATATTCTGATGCAGTCCAGAATCATCCATTTTAAGAAGGACACTCCTCATACTAATAAGGAGAAAGAGCACATAAAGAAGATATTGCATGCATCCACAGTCGGTTCGATCATGTATGTTATGCTATATACAGACCAAATGTAGCTTATGCATTAGGATGCATAAGCCAATATCAGTTTAATCCCAGAGAAAAACATTGAACGATAGCGAAGTGTATTCTTAAGTATTTAAGAAATACTACAGACTTATTCCTTATATGAGAATGAAGAAATTTTTATGAAGGGGCATACAGATTCAAGCTTCTAAAGTGATATTGATGATAGTAAATCGGTGTCTGGTTATGTATTCACATTAAATCATAGAGCCGTTAGTTGGAAAAATTCCAAGCAACAGACGGTAGTTGATTCCACGACGGAAGCCGAATACATCGCTCTCAACGAAGCAGCAAAAGAAGCAGTTTAGATGTGCAAGTTTATGGCCGAGTTAGGAGTGCTTCCAAATGTTGAGAAACCCATAACATGTTATGTGATAACAATGGCATGATGTTGATCATAAAGGAACCTATATCTTAAAGAAGTCAAGGCATATTTTTCGAAAGTTCCACCTAATAAGAGAATTTTTTTAATAATAAAGAAGTCGTGATTGAAATAGTAAACACTAAGGAGAACATGGTAGATCCATTCATGAAAGGACCAACTCGACACTAAAGGACTAACTCGACCAGTTCTAAGAAAATTGATCGAGGGGGGTGAGATTGAAATTCCATAATTGATCCCAAGTGCAAGTGAAAGATTGATAGAGTTAGAGGTATGCTCTAGGGGAAATTATATAATTTATTATAAATTATTAAGTTTATAACAAAATCTCATTCGAAATAAAAGGTATTTGTTTTCTATTATATAATTGTTATGTTATGATATATTAATTAAATAATTAATTTGAATATATTTAATAGAAAATCCTTAAATATTATGTTATGTGATAATAATTACAAGGAGTTGTAATCGTGAGAAAATTATCGCAATATTAAATAATGTATTATTTAAATATTCATGGTTAAGGTGTTTTGAGAAAGGATATCGATACATCTGTTGAGACCAGAGTACATAACGCTCTCCGGATGTTGGATAGTGTATTACTCATGGCTTCCGGGGGTACCAAGTGGTCACGTACAGATAGTTATCTGATAACTATGGAATGACTCGTTCGAAAATTTCCTATTGGTTAATAACAACTAGGTCAAATAAAAAATCTCAAAGTTGTGATATTACACGCCTCTCTCGACTTGAGAATACTGTTGAACTTTAATGTGGAAACTCCACTTTGATTATAGTTAAATCGTGGCATGACGTCAATCAAACGACTATAATTGGGTCTGAGTTAAAGTATTGAAGTGAAATACTATTAAAGAAGTTGTCTCCTTGATTGTGTGAGGTTGATATTACAGTTAATTGTAGTCAACATTACCTCAAATATCTGGCCAGAGTAGTAGGGTTAATAATAAATGTTTTTAGTGTATTGGATTTTTTATATGGCTTTTGGTAAATGGTCATCGGGTATGGATTATGCCTGGCAAGGGGTAAGTTGCTTCGTCCGAGCATGGCGAATCGACTTATTTAGGTCGTCGAGTATGGACTATGCTCGGCAGGGGTCCAGAGAGACCAGGATTCGGCCTAGGATTTAGGCCCTATATTATTGGTTACTATTTCAGGTCGTCGAGTATGGACTATACTTGGCAAGGGTCCGGAGCGACCAGGATTCGATTTAAAACTTAAGCCATGGCATTACTCAGCGTTCAGGGACACTGGACCACGGACACCAAGGCATTTCTTAATATAGGTCGTCGGGTGTGGATTGCGCTTGACAAGAACCCGGAGAGGTTATGAATTCAGATATTGGCTATGAATAGCTAAGAACTTGGATATCGACCCGAAGAAGTCATGGATGTGGTTATTGGTTATTGGATATGGATGGATTAGAACTCAGTTGTCGAGTTCGGATGGATGCGGGATTGGCTAAGGATTTGGTTAATGGATTTGGAATCAGACATCGACTCGAAGCAGTCAAGAATGTGGCATTCAGATAGGATGGCTTGGTAATGGATTGGATTATGACTCGGATGGTACGACTATGAACGGAATATGGACTTCGGATGTCGAATCGGAGCTTTTCAAAACATACCTTCGTACCACAAGGCATGTTTTGAGGGGCAAATGTTATCCCACCTTTTGGTCAAGGCCGGAATATCAATAGATTGGCTGGAAAGGATGGATATCAGGATTGAAGATCGATTGGAAATAAGGCTATGATCGATATCGTCAAAATTTGGCCTAGCTCCAATCAAGACATGATCGATTGGGAATGATGAACAAGGCTAGAAAAGGCTATGGCTCAAGTTTCAAGTCGAATGGAATTCGTTTGTCCAAGATATTGATGGATGCATGCTTAAGGAAGCCTTGCTCGTATCGATGCCTATGGATACGAACACGACGTTCGTATCAATCAGGGAGAAAGGTTAAGTGGATTTCGACTCGATGAATACGAAGTTGGATTGAACAGATAGGCGCATGATGATTTGTTCGACTCGATGATTTCATATCGATCAGGATGGAGCGTAGCAGTATACTTCGAATCGATACTGTTCGTATCGATCAACGTGGGATGCTTCGAATCGATACTGTTCGTATCGATCAACATTGGACTACTTCGAATCGATACTGTTCGTATCGATCAACATTGGATACTTCGAGTCGATACGAAGAAGCGTGGATACGAACAAGGCAGCACCAATAATAGGGAGTCGACACGAAATGAGCGGCAGGCATATGTGGATCGTTGTGAATGGATGGAGATGAAGACATGGATACGAACACGATAGCCAACCGGTGAACACGAACTTGCATCGATCGTAACTCACAATCTACAAGTCCAAATGCCACCAATTTTTCACATGAGCTTGCGTACAACCTAAAGAATGTTCATGATCGATCTCGACTCGATTGGACAAGATCTTGATCGATACGAAATTTGTTCGTATAGATCACGGATTGAATCGTAATCACCTGGGATCGATCGTGTGGGCCCACTCACGTGCCAAAAGAGGTCTCCCGAGATCTGAGCGAGATATTTGCAGCCTACGCCTATAAATAGCATCCCAAGGCCTACAGAAAAGGAACTTTTTATCCTGCGACGTCCAGACTCTGCCAAAATCACCATTGTATTCAAACTTCACTGTTGTACTCGAAAATTACTGCTGTAATCCGCTGTATCTAGCAAGCAAAGTCAATAAAAGATTATCCTTTGAAGTGGACGTAGGCCGGAGATAGCCGAACCACTATAAATCTTGTGTCTTTGTCTATTCCATTCTGTTTTAAGTTTGTTAATCTTCATTTTTATTCTCTACGATACTTAGATCTGTGATTATTTACTGCTGATCTGTGATTATTTACTGCTGATCTGTGTTCATACACTGATGCTTTCACGATATTTGAGGTATGTGACCAATTTTGGCGCAAACACTTTGGTGCTTTCACTGAGAAGGATTAGCGCCCGCTATACCGGATTTGGAGTTTAGATTTGGAGAGCTAAAGGATCAGATCTAAAAGGAACCATGACAAAGCAATCGACAGAAGAATCGCTCAGAGCTTTCTTAACTCGGTTCAATGCAGTGGTTGCTTCGGTGGATCGGCCGGATCCATCAATGGTTTTAATGGTAGCAGTGTTAGGAGTCAGGGATAACTCGAATTTTAAAGTGTCATTGATACGGGACCCACCAATGGATCTCGGGGAATTCTTTCACAAAGCCGAGAGATTCCTTCGACAGGTGGATGCATGTTCAGATATGAAGTTGAAGGAAGTGAACACAGCCGAGGATGGAGAACCATCCGGCGAAAGCTAGGGTAAAGATAAAGGAAAGAGGAAGTTGGATGACGAAACAGGAAAAGCTAGAAAGCGGTGGAGAGAGCCGAAATTCTCCACTTACACAGGATTGAACGAGACGTTAGAACGGATCTTCATGGGGACTCGGGATCGCCTTCCCTACCGAAGGCTTGCAAAGAGAGAACCCTCGGAATATGAAAGGGCATCAGGAAGGCACTGTCTCTTTCACGATTTGGATGGACATGATACCAACAACTGCAGGCATCTAAATGATATAATCGAGGAGCACATAAGGAGTGGTCAGTTGCGATAATATGTCAGAGCTCGGAATGCGGCGGTGGAACAGGAGCAGCCACCGTCTACCTCAAACAACGATGGTGCGAGGCCCATGAATGATGGTCGATTGGTTATCAACTGACAGGGATGGTATGGAATAAGTAGCAAACTCTAGGCAAACGGCCAAGTCACTTACTCTTGTACGGGGACGGAGATGGCCCCTAGACATGCTCTGAGATGATGATAAACCACGACGCTATGGTTTGTGAAATCTGTTTTTTTTTTGGCTTGGACACTTGCTTTTTCTGGTTTGGTTTTGGAGTTTGGTTTGAACTCCTGATTTTGTTTGTTTTCTGGTATTGGATATTGGTTTGGATTTGTGGTGCGGATTTTTGGTTTTCCCATTTGATCTGGATTTTGGATTGGAAATCGATTGTATTTTTATCTGGCTTTTGGTAAATGCTCATCATGTATGGATTATGCCTGGCAAGGGGTAAGTTGCTTCGTCCGAGCGTGGCGAATCGACTTATTTAGGTCGTCGAGTATGGACTATGCTTGGCAAGGGTCCGGAGAGACCAAGATTCGGCCTAGGACTTAGGCCCTATATTATCGGTTACTATTTCAGATCGTCGAGTATGGACTATACTCGGCATAGGTCCGGAGCGACCAGGATTCGACTTAAAACTTAAGCCATGGCATTACTCAGTGTTCAAGGACATTGGACCTCGGACACCAAGGCATTTCTTAGTATAGGTCATCGGGTGTGGATTGTGTTTGACAAAAACCCGGAGAGGTTATGAATTCAGATATTGGCTATGAATAGCTAAGAACTTGGACAATCGACCTGGAGAGGTCATGGATGTGGTTATTGGATATGGATGGATTAGAACTCAGTTATCGAGTTCGGATGGATGCGGGATTGGCTAGGGATTTGGTTACTGGATTTGGAATCGGACATCGACTCGGAGCAGTCAAGAATGTGGCATTCAGATAGGATGGCTTGGTAATGGATTGGATTATGAATCAGATGGTACGACTATGAACGGAATATGGACTTCGGATGTCGGAATCAGAGCTTTTCAAAACACACCTTCTTACCACAAGGCATGTTTTGGGGGGCAAATGTTATCCCACCTTTTGGTCAAGGTCGAGATATCAATAGATTGGTTGGAAAGGATAGATATTAGGATTGGAGATCGATTGGAAATAGGGCTATGATCGATATCGTCAAAATTTGGCCGAGCTCCAATCAAGACATAATCGATTGGGAACGATGAACAAGGCTAGAAAAGGCTATGGCTCAAGTTTCAAGTCGAATGGAGTTCGTTTGTCCGAGATATTGATGAATGCATGCTTAAGGAAGCCTTGTTCGTATCGATGCCTATGGATACGAACAAGACGTTCGTATCGATTAGGGAGAAAGGTTAAATGGGTTTCGACTCGGTGAATACGAAGTTGGATTGAACAGATAGGCGCATGATGATTTGTTCGACTCGATGATTTCGTATCGATCAGGATGGAGCGTAGCAGTATACTTCGAATCGATACTGTTCGTATCGATCAACATGGGATGCTTTGAATCGATACTGTTCGTATCGATCAACATTGGACTACTTCGAATCGATACTGTTCGTATCGATCAACATTGGATACTCCGAGTCGATACGAAGAAGCGTGGATACGAACAAGGCAGCATCAATAACAGGGAGTCAACACGAAATGAGCGACAGGCATATGTGGATCTATGCGAATGGATGGAGACGAAGACATGGATACGAACGCGATAGCCGACCGGTGAACACGAACTTGGATCGATCTTAACTCACAATCTACAAGTCCAAATGCCACTAAATTTTCACAGGAGCTTGCGTACAACCTAAAGAATGTTCATGATCGATCTCGACTCGATTGGATAAGATCTTGATCGATACAAAATTTGTTCGTATCGATCATAGATTGAGTCGAAATCACCTGGGATTGATCGTGTGGGCCCACTCACGTGCCAGAAGAGGTCTCTCGAGATATGAGCGATATATTTGCAGCCTACGCCTATAAATAGCATCCCATGGCCTACAGAAAAGGGACTTTTGATCCTTCGACGTCCAGACTCTATCGAAATCACCATTGTATTCAAACTTCACTGTTGTACTCGAAAATTACTGCTGTAATCCGCTGTATCCAGCGAGCAAAGTCAATAAAAGATTATCCTTTGAAGTGGACGTAGGCCGGAGATAGCCGAACCACTATAAATCTTGTGTCTCTATCTATTCCTTTCTGTTTTAAGTTTGTTAATCTTCATTTTTATTCTCTACAGTACTTAGATCTGTGATCTGTGATTATTTACTGCTGATCTGTGTTCATACACTGGTGCTTTCACGATATTTGGGGTTTGTGACCAATTTTGACGCAAACATAAATTAAGTTGAAAATTGTCTGCTTCTTAATAGCAACAAAAATAGATGCTCGGAAAACATCCAATGCTAGCATATCAAAAGATAAGTGGACAAAATTACTGGAAGATGCATTAAGAAAAGCTTGTTTTACATAGCATTTCTCTCACTAACAAATTTTTTTTAAAAGAAACTTCCTATCTAGTAAACAAAGTAAAAATATAAAAAACACAGACGCACAGGCAATTATCACTACTAACATAGTCGTGTATCGATTACATAATTTAAAAAAAAATTAGTGTGGTTTTTCATTAATTTTAGTTAAACAAAAAATAATAATACGTTGGTAAAATTTAAAATTAAAGAGATTTAAGAAGACATTAATGAAAAGAAAAAAGTAATAGGATTGAAGAGATAAAAGGAGACACGTCAAAGACATGATCTATGTTTTTGGAATTTCATGCAATTTAATTTTGAAAGCCTATAATAGACAAATCTTCCAAAACGGAGTCGGTTTGATAAGTACACGATTATCATAGAAAATACACAACATCACTTACCTATTGATCTCTTATAGAGTGTCTAAGTCGGTTTCTAACAATTCTCATTGCAAAAATGGTCTTTCAACAATTGGCAACGTCAAGCCGAGTTGCAAAAGTAAATATATCAGTTGAAATGTACGAGCTTTCTTTTATCTCCATCGGAAACTCCAATGCAATTTAGATTCCAGAATCTTATATCCATAAGTATATTAATTACATAAGTTTCAAGGTGAACTTCTAGCTATGAAATTTGTGACTCCTGAAATCCAATTGGATAATATGCGAGCTTCAATAAAGAACTTTTGTTAAAAGCCGAGAAGGGTGATATGCTTGAACTACATCTCAAGAACAATATAATACAAATCCACTTGATGGTGTCGTAGATTTGTAACTTGTGGTTGGTTTCTTCTTGAACGACCTGGATGAAAAAAAAGGTGGTATTCATATCCATAACTTCTACATTGTGCTTTTCACAACGCTCATTAACAACATGTATTAGATTATCCCACATGCTTTCTCTTAGTTCATACAAACATTTGTTTGAAACATCAACTAATTTCATAGCATTTACTATATATATTTCGATTCTTCCTTTTTAATTATTGTGATAATAAAGAGTTATTTGCTTAATACATTCTTCATTAAATATATATTAATGGAAAATTCAAACATACTATACTTGGTTTGGTTCAATTTTTGTTCATTTCTTTTTCTATTATGAAAATGAGTGGTCCTCATCGAGAAGAGAGCACCAGTGAAGTACATTATATTCAATAAAGAAAATGCTATCAACATACAGGGTATGGACGCTATGAATCTCAACGTGCCCAAATGCGTGTTTGCAAAATTGTAAAAATGCTCCGCAATGGATTGATCGAAAAGAACATTTAGCAAAAGTAGTACTGAAAATATATGGTTACATTCAAGATTTGGCTGAACCAAATTAGCTACCCTTGACTATACTACATATTGACTGAATTTTAGTACAAGCATGCAGATGGAATAATGAACTAAAGTTGAAGTGCTGAATATCTATATGTAATATGAATACCTCTAAATGAAGCTTTTGAAGTTACTAAATTGCACCTATCAAACAAGATATCGATTCAAGGACAGTTTTCAGTACAAGGAACAACAAGAATTCCGATGGAACTTCCGACTGCAGCCGGCCGCTCCGTCATATGGTTTTCGATGGCTTTCGACGGCTACCTATTTTAATTAATTTAACCAATCACATTATTTTAACTTACTATTTATAGAAATTTAAAATTTGTTTAAAAATAACAATTTAATTCCTAAATATTAAAGAAGATATTTTTATTCAATTCTACAATTTTGTCACGGTTTGTAATTAGTTAAATTAGTGTTTTCGATAATCTTTTGTTGTGTAATTCGATATTTAACTTTATTGAAAATCGAACTCAAATGATCAGTCTATGCAACTTTCAGTCCGTCCATTATACAACTTTAAGTGAAATTTATGATACATAACTGTTTTATGAATTTAAATATATTTTTTAACCATTGTATAAGTAATTATTAATTTTTAAATGTATTTAACATTATAAATTCATATAAAAGAAAATATTCGGTAGAATAATAATATTTTTGAATCGTATGTCGGTCCATAGTATTTTGGACCTACTTCCAAATATGATAAAAAAGTAAATAAATTTAGAGCACCGAATCAACGTTCGTCTACATTTGGAATAATAACCTTTCATTTGAAGGCCAAACAATCTTCAAACGAGACAAAATTCGAGTCTCGTCTACTTTGTAATGTTTTTATCCAATCCGTACGACTTGAATCGAAAAAAAGGAAGGAAATAAATTAGACTCAAAATATATCATTTTCCAAGGAGTTGCATAACACTTGATATATATTGTTAGGACAACTTCTATGAAAATAACATGTTTGAAGTCTAAATTTTTTTATGTATATTTTTTTTAATTCCAACTATACGAATTGGATAAATACATAATATAGTATATATGGTTTGAGTTTCGTCTTGTTTGAAAATCGTTTGACCTTCGAACGAAAAGGTTTACGTATGAATGTTAAAGAACGACTATAAATTTGAAAAACCAAGTTTGATACCTTAAGCCTGCTTATTTTCCTTTCATATTTCGACCGTATGCCCAAAATACCTTGGATGAACATAAAATTCAATAAATCTATTTTTTTAATAAATATTTTATTTTATATGAATTTATTGTGTTAAATACATTTAAAATTCATAATTAATTATTAAATTGTGAAAAAATTATTGTATAACGGATAAAACTAACATTTTGCCTTTCAGATCTGAATCAATTCCTCTACCTATGTCAATCCGCCCCATTTTCTCTTCACTTTCATCCATCGCCTCTTCATTCACCTCACCCCGCATCTTCTCTCGTCTATGGTGAAAAATCATAGAGGAAAACCTAGATTTTGCATCTCCATTCGCAAATCGATCTCTAACTCGGTCTGGCTGCGAGTACACTTCAACATTTGACGCTGCATTGATTTCGCTGCCTAGACCTTCGAACGTCGTTCCTCCTTCGGGTGCAATCACTTCTAATTCCAGAATTTTGTCTCCAAACACAACTTATAATGATGGCGTTGCCAGCTCTGTTAGCTTGCCAAATCCTCTCGCTGCATTAGTCTCCGATTGCGATGCCTTATCTCTGGTTGTAGGACCCATTTCAGGTATCATGAACCCACTCTCTCCCTCTGCCATATCTCCAGTTCTTTTGCCTAATGATCGAGTGTGGAAAAATGTTGACAATTTTGAGAGTGATAGTTGTGTAAATGTTGAACATGTTGAAAGTAAAATGAAATCTGCTGAGTTGGTTACTAAAATGGCAAGTAGTTACCCTACTGATGTTATGTTGAATGAGGATGTTGTGAGAAATGTTGCATCTGCTGTATTGCAGCCAATCCCTGTTGAAAATCTTCTTCGGTCAAGTGTAAATAATGAGCTTAATAAAGACCTTAAGTGGTCCTCATTGTTCTCTTCATTGCCAAGAAATGCGGGTTCTTTTTAGCCCTATTTTCTTGATACGGTGGTTATTGATGGTGTTATGATTCCTCCTCCGGAGGTAATTCAGGATTGAACTGGTTATTGGTTTGAGTACCTTGTTGGTTTCCTTTTGGATTCTAACCCGCCTTATACTGTGGTTAAAGAACAATGCAACAATGCATGACAGCCTAAGGGTAGTCTCCTTGTCCACATGGATAACTCCTTATTTTATTTCAAGTTTTCGAGGCCCGAGGAGCACCTTCGAATCCTTAGTAAGGATTCCTTCTTTATTAATGGCAAGCCTTTTATTTTCACTCCATGGAGTCCGTCTATTGACTGCGTCAGAGAGTAGGTATTATCTATTCGGTTTGGACATACTTTTCCCATATTTCCTTTGTTTTGCAACCTATGTTAGGTCTAAATTGGTTAGCTAGTTCTGTTGGGAAAGTGAAATGTTTTGATGCTAATACCGTTGCAAGGGAAAAATTAATATATGCTAAAGGTTTGATTGAAATAACCCCGGATAAACCTTTATCGAATATGATTAAAGTTAGGGTGACTGAGGATCATGTTGTAGAGATAGTTGTTCGATACGGTTGGAAACCATATATATGTACGTCCTGTTAGTCTTTTGGTCATCTATCGGCAGCTTGTACTCGTAAGTCTTCTGTTACGTCTCTTTCTGTTCGTTTCCCACTTCCTCGACCTCCACTGATTAAGTGGATCCCGAAAGTGCACGTTGTGCCTCCTTCTGTGCCTTCTCCTATTGCGCCTCCTATTGATGTGGGATGGGTTCATGTGATTCCTGCCTCTGATGATATTGATATTGATGATCATGTGATTTCTTCTGCAGCCCTGCAATTGGTATTGAGTGGTGTTCTAATGTGAAAACTTGGATCCATGATCCGTCTGAGATGAGATATGACCCTACTCTTCATGACTTTCATATGTTTGTTAGTGATGTTGATGGTGAATCCAGGCATCTTCATTACTATATTGATGGAGAAGGCCTTATACTTTCGGTAAAGGGCTCCCACGGGGCGAGGAACAGTTCACTTCTTTTTTATGATAATTGGGATAGGAAATTTATCCACTGTAAGGATTACCCTGGATTTGTTCTGGATATTGCATCTCTCCTTATGGATTATCTACATGTGTTAGGCCTTGATGGTAGTGATTCCTCTTCCTCTTGGGAGGAGGATCCTATGGTATTTTAGTTCATTTCTAGTTGCTTAAGCCTTTTTGCCTAACTCCTGCTATGTATCTTCGTTTTCCTTTCTTTAGTAGTTGAGGCACTCTGCCTTGCTCCTGTAATAAATCTTTGGTGGTAATAAAATTGGACAGGCCACCTGGTTGGTTTTGCCAAAAACAAATAATAACCTTTTTAATAGTTAGAAAAAAAAACCGCGTTATTGTGAACTTTTTAATTTTTTTATAGAAAATTAAATTTTGATGATAAAAAAATTAAACTAAATATATTTTAAATAGGGAGAAAAGATAAATTATTATATTCAACAACCGTCGAAAATCGTCGATGGCCGTCGAAAACCGTCGGTAAGTCGCGTATACAGCAGCAGCCAAACCCGTTTCTTCCTCATTTCCCATTCTCTAAATCCTTAATAAAAAAACCTAAACTCCCAAATCAAATCAAATCCATCCCTAGCCGTTCCAGGTCCTTCCTTATTATTATATTTCACACGTCCTGCGGAGAAAGTTTTCTTATTCAGATGCAATTGGTTCAATAGTGTTTCAAGTTCTGAAATCAATTTGCACAAAGATCATAATCTTATTGAAATAAAACATACCTCGCATTACCATAAGTATGATCCTTTTGTACGAGCCAAACAAGCACTACAAGTTTGTTATGCTCTGTAACTATCTCTAAAAAATATAAAGCAGATTGGACGACAGTTTTTAAAACAAAGGCAAGATTTACATTTGAAGAAAAGAATATTTCAAACGAACAGGCTTATAAGGCAGATCTTGAGCAAAATAAGAAATAATAATAACCGAAAATCATACTGATTTTGGGCCTCTAACGATGAATCAAATATTTTAGTGGAAGCATTTGAGACTATAAAGGAAAACGATATAGAGTACGAGACCGAGTCTAAATCATAAAACGATGAAGAATGGTTATTAATATACATTTTGATAGAAGGTAATTTATGTGATTGTTAATGTTATATTTTTCTCAAAAATGTTATGTTTTCCCATAATTGAATGATATGTTCTCACTTAATAAAATGAAATGTCTATGACAAATATTATGTTTCTCCATCGGAGATCATTACAGTCATTAGGCCCCCCCTTCTCTAGTCAAAGAGGGACCGACGTGGGAGACGATGGCGGTGGCCCATCACAGCAGGCAGAACGCCCCATAGTAACATTAACAGTTAAACGAGTGGGTAAGTATCAAATATAGTGCAAAATCATAAATATTTTGTATATGATACATTATTCATGATAAAATCATAAATATTTTGTATATGATACATTATTCATGATTTATTAAAGGTTTATATCATATTTAATACAGACGCTTTGAGCTGGAGCACTCAAAAGTTGTTTTGGATGTTTCCAAGGCTTCTTATAAGAGCAGAATAACCACATACTATCCTAGGTGGGATAATATCCCACCCCACATCATAGAGTGTATCTGGCAGGATTACATCGTAAGTGTAAATCTATATTTCATTCAATATATAACCACTTTACAATTTATTGACTAAGTATAAATGTATGACTTATATTTTTTCAATGTGCTAGGGGTGGTAGAGTTACAGGAACCTGACCTTCTCACTTGCAGAAATTATTGGATGAAAAAATGGAGAATAATTATCGTGATACGATGTCGACTATAAAAAAGGGGAAAAAATTCCTGACTGAATGAGTTGAAGCGTATGTCAAGCTTAGGTTGCTTTCTGGGAAAGCGATGAAGCAAAAGTAAGTTTGCCACTCTCATTTATTTATTAAAAATTTAGTAGAATTAGCATAATAATTGCATTAATTTATAAATGTCAAATATAACGTTCATTTTAAATTTACAGACAGAGTCGTAGGGGAATTATGCAAATAGAAATAAAAATCCAGCCACACATCGCGAGGGTTCAAAATCGTTCCAGCGTTACCGTCAAGAGCAGTAAATTTATTAATTACGACTAAAAATGGTTATTACATTGTATAATTATGTGTGTGTGTGTGTGTGTGTATATATATATATATATATATATATATATATATTACATAATAATTATTTCAAAAAAGAGAGTGTGGTCAACTCATTTTCTACATGGACATGTTTGTTCGTACTCATGCCATTGAACATGAAAATGAAGATGGCACAGTGATACACAAGGCATGACTTGAAATCACAACAAGTCATGGTAAGCATATTTTAAATTATAAGTTATTAATAATCACTTTAAATAATAAGTTATAAATAATTAAAAGTATGAATTTTAAATGTTACTGGAATTGCAGGAAAAATTCATGCGAGAACGAGAGAAAGCGTTGCTGCACTTATGGGATGGGAAGATGACTGCTGATGAGAAGGACCAGATCTTTGACGCAATTATGGAGCCGCCAACGCGGAATAGGCATTATGGTTTTGGAAATCAAGAGGTAATATTTTTGTATAATATATTTATGAATAACGTATATCATATTGATTTTATTAATCACACTATATGAAACTCATTTGTTAAACAATGTTGTAGCTAGATGCATGCAATGCGGCTATAAAAAAGCCCATGAAAACGTGGAGATTCAAGAGTTGAGAGCTAGGATTGCTGAGCTGGAGAAATGGGTCAAGCGTCAGGCTGTGAAGATGGCCAAGTTGGACGAGCGCATTGCTGCATATATAAAGGAGCATGACACATTTCCCTTATCAAGGGGATCCGGAGGCGATGATCATGGTTGAGAGGTATGATTTTTTCTGTTTGTGTTGGAACATTGTACATATATGCACTTTGAGATGGGTTAGATAGTTTGACTTTGTTGCTATGGTGGGTTATATACTATGAGATGGGTGAGGTTGATTTTATATGTTTGATACATTTTGAGATGTTGGATGTGTGAGGTTGATTTGAGCTGTTTTGAAATGTTGTTGGATAAATTTGATACATTTTGGGATGTATTTTGAGATGCTATTGAATGTTTGAGTATATTGTGGGTTGTTTGAGTTTGGTTTATTATAAATATTAATGTTATTTTTAATTATTGATGTTATATATGTGATTTAGGTTTTGATGTATATGATTTATATATTTGAAATTGAACTGCGATATATATTGATTATGTGTTGTTTGGGGTTGAAAGACCGCTGAAATAAAAAAACTTCTAGAATTCCGAAGGCTTTCGACGAGCACCGACGGCTCTTTGGTACAAACTAACCAACGGTTTTCGACAACTTACCTTTCAGATATTCCGACGGCTTCCAATGGCTTGCGACACCAATTTGGATAAACTGTATTCTCCCACATGTACACGATGGGTCGTTGATGCAACCCAGAATATTAAAGTCTTAGGTCGCGACTGACCTAACGTATTGTTAAGTCGCGTGCGACCTAACGAGGAAACAAACGAGCTAAAACTTTGGGATAATTTGTGGGAAGCTGAAGTCTCGTGGGAAGTTGAAGTTCTAGGTCGCGTGCAACCTAACAGGTTCCAGGATGACGAGATAAGAGGCGAGGAAGCGAGTTATGCAAGAACAGGAAAGCCAACGACCTATGATAAGTCACAAGGCCTTAGGTCGCGAGGCCTTAGGTCGCTCACTTTAGGTCGCTCCGATCTTCTGAGTACCAGCTTTGAAGTGCCACGACCTAAGTTAGGTCGCGAGACTAAAATACGACCTAAGTTAGGTCGCGGAAGCGAGATACGACCTATGATAAGTCACTGATGGGGAGGCTGCTTTATTTTAGGTCGCTCGACCATGTGACACGGGAAGTTAGGTCGCTCACTTTAGGTCGCTCGAAGATTCCTAAAGCCGTTTTTTTAGGTCGCTCAAGATGGATCGCCGCCGTGTATTTTTAGGTCGCTCGACCTTGTGTGATGTTATACTTTGTTATGTTGTAATGTTTTAGGTCGTTAACGACCTATGTTAGATCGTAGGTCGCAGGTCTATTTTAGGTTGGATGTTTTGTAAGCATGTGTTGTAAACTTGTTTGTTTTTAAGTCGCGTCTATTTTTAGGTCGCAAGTTGTTAGGTCGTTGCCAACCTAAGTGTTGTCAACTTTTGAGTCATGTATGTTGTAAACTCTATAAATAGCAGGGTTGAGTCATTTGTAAAAGTTAGTTGATTTTGAATAAAATTTGTTTGTGTGCTTTGTGCCACTTCTTCAATTGGTAGTTGAGTGTGATCTCCTATCTCCACCTTCGGTATTCAAGTGCGCTTGAATCAATGATCGCTGAAGCCGATTCACGGTATCTAGTGCGCTAGATCAACGTGCGAAGAATCGTAGATCTTTAAACACGGTATCGTGCGCGATCAACGTGTTTGGGATAGCTAGATTCCGGCATCTTTGGATCAACGGAGTTGGGCATTTGGTATTTCTTAATCCACCGATTGCTACTTTCACAGAATCATCATTTTTGTTATCCGCTGCTGCATCATTTGGTATCAGAGCTAGACTTAGCCAATCATAGCTAAGCCGAGTCTTGGAGCCAATTCTATTGAAGAGCTTGAAGAGTAGATCCGAGCAAGTGAGGCCGCGCATCATTTTGAAGTTGAAGGTTGTGCATCATTTGATATCATTTTGTAAGTTCAAGCTGAGAATTGAAGTGTTTGTGAAGTTTCAAATCATGCCGCCGAGAAGAGCTAATCGTCATCAAAATGTTGAAGATTTGTATAAGCGAGAAGATGCTGAACAAATGGAACAACGCATAAGTAACAAATTCAATGAGAAGTTGGATGAAGGTATTGGGAGGTTAGAGAAGCTCATGATGGATATGAATCAACCCCGAAGAAGAACATCGCCAATTTCAAACCAAGGTGGAAATAGGGTTTCGCCATCGGTTTCGGGTGGAAGGAGAATATCACCACAATCTCATCAAGGTAGAAGAAGTCATAGAGAATTCGAAGATGAACCATATCGAGATGATGAAAGACAAAGTAGAAGGGATATGCGTGATCATAGAGATGTGGATGGACGGGATCGTTATCGAAGTACATCTGTTGTTGATGAAGATGGTGATAGAGGAAGTTTTCATTATCGAGATCATGGCCAGGGACGAAATCGAGATCGAGATTTTGAGGATGATCGTTGATGGGAGTCGGGGATGAAAACTGAAATGCTAGAATTCAAGGGTGGACTGGTGGCTGAAGAGTTTTTGGATTGGTTGTCTAATGTGGAAGAAATTTTTGACTTTAAGGAGGTTCCTGAGCATCGAAGAGTTAAGTTGGTTGCTACCCGTTTGAAAGGAAGAGCTATGGCATGGTGGCAACAAACTAAACTAACACGGGAGAGAATGGGAAAGTCAAATATTGAATCATGGGATAAGATGAAGAAATTGATGAAAGCTACTTTCTTACCTTACAATTATCAATCTCTTATGTATCAACGTTTGCAGAACTTGAGACAAGGAACGAAGTCAGTAAATGATTATGCAGACGAGTTTTATCAGCTGATTGCGAGGAATGATATCATGGAGACGGAGGAGCAATTGACAGCTAGATTTGTTGGAGGGTTGAGAATGCAGATACAGGATATGGTGAATATGTTTGATCCCAGATCTACTTGGGAGAAGCAAGGAAGAAGAGGTGGTGGTGTGTTTACAAATCCTAACAATCCAATGAAAGGGGCTAGTAGCAATGCGAATGTTTCGAAGGCTGTTGCAAAACCGGTTGTCAACGAGGTTGCTAAGACCAGGGTCAATAGTGGTATCAAATGTTTCAATTGTCAGGAGATGGGTCACAAGAGCAATGAATGTCAAAAGCCAAAGAAGCGAACAATGATTGCTGAGGTTGAAGATGAGGATGTAGATGCTGAATGTTCTAATTCACCACATGATGAGAAGGAAGAAAATGTGTCAGGAGATGAAGGGTATTCATTAATGATGAAGAGGCCGTGTTTAACACCAAAACAGGAGGAGGAAACTAGCTGGTTGAGGAGTAACATCTTTCAATCAACATGTACTATCTTAAGAAGGGTTTGCAAGTTTGTCATCGATGCGGGAAGCTGTGATAATATTATCTCTACAGAGGCGGTGAAGAAATTAGCATTGAAGACTGAGAAGCATCCGAAACATTACAAGTTAGCTTGGTTGAGGAAAGGTGGGGAGGTGAAAGTTGGAAGAAGGGCTTGTGTTAATTTTTCAATTGGAAAGAAATACAAAGATGAAATTTGGTGTGATGTTGTGGATATGGATGTATGTCATCCATTGCTGGGGAGACCATGGCAGTATGATAGGGCTGTGCAACATGATGGTCGTGCTAACAGTTATAGTTTCATGTTTGAAGGTACTAAAATCACTCTAGTTCCTAAGAAGCGACAACAAGAAGAAAACAAGTTGGAGGAGATTGAAGAGCTGAAAACTTTGTTATCTTTGAAGGAGTTTGTTAAGGAGGTAGAAGAGGAGCCTGAAGTATTCTTGTTGATTGGACGTGAGAGTAATGAAGTGGTTGAGATTCCTGAAGAAGTAAAACCAGTACTGGAAGAATTTGACGATGTATTTCCTGAGGAACTACCAACAGAGTTACCACCGTTGAGAGACATTCAACATCAAATTGATCTTGTTCCAGGAGCTGTGTTACCTCATAGACCCCACTACAGAATGAGTCCAAAGGAACATGAGGAGTTGAGAAGGCAAGTGGAAGAGTTTCTTGAACAGGGGCGTGTACAGGAAAGTTTAAGTCCTTGTGCGGTGCCAGCTTTGTTAGTACCGAAGAAGGATAGGACATGGAGGATGTGTACGGATAGCAGGGCACTCAATAAAATCATTGTCAGATACAGATTTCCGATGCCGAGGCTTGATGATTTGTTGGATCAGTTGAGCGGGGCTACTATCTTTTCGAAGATTGATTTGAAGAGTGGTTATCATCAAATTCGAATTAGACCAGGGAACGAATGGAAGACAGCATTCAAGACGAGGGAAGGATTATACGAATGGCTGGTCATGCCGTTTGGTCTTTCGAATGCACCTAGTACATTTATGCAGGTGATGAATCAAATCTTTAGACCATTTATCGGGAAGTTCGTGGTGGTGTATTTTGATGATATACTGATATATAGTAGAAGCTCAGAAGAACATTTGCAACATCTGAGGGAAGTGTTGATGATATTGCGACAAGAACAATTTTATGCTGCAATGAAGAAATGCGTGTTCATGACGCATAGTGTTTTATTTTTGGGGTATGTTATTTCAGACGGAGGTATACAGGTGGATCAGAATAAAGTTGAAGCAATCAAAAATTGGCCACAACCCAGGACGATTACAGAAGTTAGAAGTTTTCATGGTTTAGCATCATTCTACCGAAGATTCATTCCACACTTCAGTAGCGTAATGGCACCAGTTACTGATTGTATGAAGGGAAAGCAATTTTCATGGTCGGAGGAAGCAGGATTTGCTTTTGAGAGAATCAAGGAACTTTTGACGACATCACCGATTCTAGTGTTGCCGGATTTTCAGCTGTTGTTTGAATTACATACTGATACATCGAAGGTTGGAATTGGAGGGGTGTTAAGTCAGAAGGGACGTCCTATTGCATATTTCAATGAAAAGCTATCAAGAGCAAAGATGAGATATAATACTTACGATATGGAATTTTATGCTATTGTGCAAGCTGTGAAACATTGGAGACATTATTTGTTTCATAAAGAATTTGTTTTATATACTGATCATGAGGCGTTGAAGCATATGCAGGGACATGACAAGATTGCAGCTAGGCATGCTTCGTGGATTGCATACTTACAACAATTTACATTTGTGGTAAAGCATAAATTAGGAATTACGAATAGAGTGGCAGATGCATTGAGCAGAAGGAATCATGTGTTGACTACAATGAAGGTTGAAGTGACAGGGTTTGATATGTTGCCAGAATTATTTGTCGATGATCCTTACTTTGCGAAGTTTGTTGATGAAGTCAAGGAGGGGAAGACGGATGAATTTGTAATGGTGGATGGTTTTCTTTTCAAAGGGAATCGATTATGTATACCGAAGTGTAGCTTACGATTGAAGATTGTGAAGGAGTTACATGAGTAAGGTCATGTGGGTAGAGATCGTACTTTGCAATTGATTTCTCAATCTTATTATTGGCCTTCGTTGAAGCGGGAAGTTGGAAAGTTTGTGGAGAGATGTCATATTTGCCAAGTTTGCAAAGGGACAGCGATGAATGCGGGATTGTATATGCCATTACCCGTGCCGACTAGACCATGGGTTGACATCAGTATGGATTTTGTTTTGGGATTACCTAGAACTCAGCGAGGAAATGATTCTATATTTGTTGTGGTAGATAGATTTTCTAAGATGGCACATTTTATCGCTTGTAAGAAGACAGCTGATGCCGTCCGTGTTGCCGAGTTATTCTTTAAAGAAGTGTATCACTTACATGGTTTACCTGAATCCATTGTTTCAGATCGGGATACTAGATTTCTAAGTCATTTTTGGCTGAGTTTGTGGAAGATGGTGGGAACAAAGCTAAATTTCAGTAGTACTTACCATCCGCAGTCCGATGGTCAGACTGAAGTTGTTAATAGATCTTTGGGAAATTTGTTGCGGTGCTTGGTGAAGGATAATCTGAAGAGTTGGGATATGAAGTTATGTCAAGCGGAGTTTGCTCATAATCATGCTATAAACCGTAGTACGGGTTTCAGTCCATTTCAGATTGTATATTCAAGCTTACCAAAGGGGCCGTTGGATTTGACGATAGTACCACAACCAAAGGGGACAGTTAAACGGGCTGTTGATTTTGTTGATGGATTGACAGAATGTCATAAAATCGTTCAGGAACGATTGGAGAAAGCGAATGAAAAGTATAAAAGATCTGTGGATTTGAAACGAAGAATCGTTGAATTTAAGGAAGGAGATTTAGTATATGCTGTACTAACAAAAGATCGTTTTCCAGTGGGAACATACAATAAACTTAAAGCTCGAAAGATTGGTCCTGTAATAATTGTGAAACAGATCAATGAAAACGCTTATAAGTTGAAGCTGCCGGAGGATGTGTACACTTCTGATGTGTTTAATGTTAAACATCTTATACCATATCATGGGAATGAACTTGTTGTGGAAGAGGAGGGCGCAAATTCGAGGACGAATTTTTCCCAACCGGGGGAGGATGATGCAGCCCAGAATATTAAAGTCTTAGGTCGCGACCGACCTAACATATTGTTAAGTCGCGTGCGACCTAACGAGGAAACAAATGAGCTAAAACTTTGGGATAATTCATGGGAAGCTGAAGTCTCGTGGAAAGTTGAAGTCCTAGGTCGCGTGCGACCTAACAGGTTCCAGGATGACGAGATAAGTGGCGAGGAAGCGAGTTATGCAAGAACAGGAAAGCCAACGACCTATGATAAGTCGCAAGGCCTTAGGTCGCGAGGCCTTCGGTCGCTCACTTTAGGTCGCTCCGATCTTCTGAGTACCAGCTTTGAAGTGCCACGACCTAAGTTAGGTCGCGAGACTAAAATACGACCTAAGTTAGGTCGCGGAAGCGAGATACGACCTATGATAGGTCGCTGATGGGGAGGCTGCTTTATTTTAGGTCGCTCGATCATATGACACGGGAAGTTAGGTCGCTCACTTTAGGTCGCTCGAAGATTCCTGAAGCCGTTTTTTTAGGTCGCTCAAGATGGATCGCCACCGTGTATTTTTAGGTCGCTCGACCTTTTGTGATGTTATACTTTGTTATGTTGTAATGTTTTAGGTCGTTAACGACCTATGTTAGGTCGTAGGTCGCATGTCTATTTTAGGTCGGATGTTTTGTAAGCATGTGCTGTAAACTTGTTTTTTTAAAGTCGCGTCTGTTTTTAGGTCGCAAGTTGTTAGGTCGTTGCCGACCTAAGTGTTGTCAACTTTTGAGTCGTGTGTGTTGTAAACTCTATAAATAGCAGGGTTGAGTCATTTGTAAAAGTTAGTTGATTTTGAATAAAATTTGTTTGTGTGATTTGTGCCACTTCTTCAATTGGTAGTTGAGTGTGATCTCCTATCTCCACCTTCGATATTCAAGTGCGCTTGAATCAATGATCGCTGAAGCCGATTCACGGTATCTAGTGCGCTAGATCAACGTGCGAAGAATCGTAGATCTTTAAACACGGTATCGTGCGCGATCAACGTGTTTGGGATAGCTAGATTCTGGCATCTTTGGATCAACGGAGTTGGGCATTTGGTATTTCTTAATCCACCGATTGCTACTTTCACAGAATCATTATTTTTGTTATCCGCTGCTGCATCAGTCGTCAAATGTCGTCATAAGTCGTCGAAAATAAATCGACGGAGCCGTTGGAAAAATCATTCTTCGACCACCTTCTTTTCGATGGTATTTTATGACAGCTATCGACGGCTTTTGACGACCGTCGAATGGTTAAGGTCCATCGAAAATACTGTTGTTTCTTGTAGTGTTTGGTATTTTATCGCAAAGGTTTGCTTGGATTCCCAATACTACATCTGCATTATCCGATATTTTTTCTTACTCTTTTTTGTTCAACAAACTAGTGTGTAACCCTTGCATTACACATGGTAATATTGTTAAAAAAATAAGGTTTATATTTTAGTTATTATAAAAATATATTTTAGTATGCAATATATGATAAATTTATCGTGATATATTAATCATGAATTAAAATGACATGCGACGCTTGGATATAAGGTTAAGGGTTAAATTCTCGCTAAATACATATATTTGTAAAAATTAACGTCCTAACTCAAAAAAAATTATAAATTAAAAGTGTTAATACTGTAATTGTAAATAATTTTTTTTTGATGACATAGATAATTTATGTTATGTCATATGTATTTTTATATGTATGAGTGAATAAGTTACTTTACCATTTTGTTAGTTTATTTAATTTTATTGTTGTGTGTGTGTATACGCATCATCTTTTCTAAAGGATTTATAAATGGATTAATGAACATTAAATAATTGAATTTATTTAAATAATTTGAATTAATGATCAACATAACTAATTAAATATAAGGAGTTGAATGTAAAATAGTTGGAGAAAATTAAAAAAGCTTTCGTATATATTTGTAATTGACTAGAGTATCGGTCTTATGATTAGTTTTTATACATGTGAACTGTAACAAACCGCTTTTCTTACACCGAAAGATGAGTCATTAAGGGTAAAAGAAAAAGAAAGATAAGAAGAAACTACACAATCACAGAATCTCGCCACGAATTAGAACAACGTATAATAGATAACATAGGATATTACATAGTCATTTCCATAATAATAATACATCAGAGTCATTACATTATAACCTTCAACTGAACAGTTATAGCTACCTTCCCATACAAAATACATAGATCATACATAAACATGGCGGAATAAGATAATAACTAGCTAACGGTGAAGCCACTTGCTCCAACTCCTTCAAAATGCATTTGTAAGAAACTTGGATCACTTGGCTACTCATACAAATTTGAGTACCCAAGAGTTTAGGAAAAGAAATAAACTCCGTGTTAGACATGGGTCTGGTGTGAGTAAACTCTAACAAGTGGATTATTACTTTAAAAAGTCTTTGAAAATTCAAGGGTACCTCATAAGACCATGCCGGACATAAACACGAACGGGTTTTTACCTTACGATGACCAAAACACTTTATATAGAAATCCAGTGATATTATCATAATGTCTAGGGTTTCCAAGTAAATAATTAACATAGCCAAAATTGTTGCACTAATTAAATTCCAGCATAATAGGTATACAACTTAGACCGAAGGCACTTATTGGGAAATGGATCCATAGATGACCAGGTAAGGAACTACCTTCCGAAGATGCACCTATAGATAAAATACACCTGGGGTCTGATAAGAATATCCTGTACCCCTGCTACACAAAACCGGCCTACCACTTGACTAATAGTACCAAACACATCACCACCACAGTTGGGATCAGCAATCGTACCAGAGCATACAAAATGGGTCAAATATTGATTCTAGATATAGTGATGACATATCCTGATGGGAGCGACTCACATAGCCCTGCTGCATACCATGTTTTGGTCATTTCCGGTTGATGAGGCCTTAGGCTATGTTTACCATTATTATAGCACTTCCACTTGGAATGCTACATCGCCTTTCAAATGTTGAAGCAATGCCAGCATTCATCCATACAAGTCGTTCAGAAGATGAACAAACCGAAGGCACTACCTCCACTACATCCATTTTGGAACCACCCTCAGGGTTAGTAGCACATAGCCCTTGCACTTAAAAGTCTTCATCATGTACCTTTTCTTCATTATTTCCAATTCAAATGCTTACGTTGGTTCAAAGTGGTTTTCGAATAACAACTGCTATCCGATCCCGGTCACTCCAAACCAACGTTCGATAAATTTAAAGGGTCAAGTTGTTTTATAGTGGACCATTCCACTATCAAGGTGTAAGATTTGCATATGAACATTCCATACGCTTAGATTATCATGACCCGCTTATCGAAATTAACCCCCTTGTATTCGTCACGTTCCCGAAGTATGGTATTTGTGATAAGTACAAGTCGACTTACTTTCAATAAAACGTGTCAAAGTTTTATTACAACTATTGTAATTCATTTGGCTACTTAATAGCATGGGCAAAATATTCTTTGGTTTTAAAGCAATTTACTTAAACAAGAAAGTTAGTTAAAAATAAATAACCGACAGAGTTTGAAAGAAACTTTAAAATAAATAACGTTAATTAAATCATAAGTCTAAAACTTAATTAAACATTAATTAATCTTAATTAAATCAAAAATCATAATTTGAACCTTAATTAATTAAAAATTTATTTATAATTAAACTTTAATTAAATAGCATTCATTTAAGAAATTAAACTCTAATTAAGTGGATAATTAACTTTTAATTAAATAATAATTAATTAAATAATAACTCTAATTAATTAATTAATTAAAGTAAATGAACTTGATTAACTAAAAATTAATTTTCTTTTATCTTAATTAACCATTATTTAAAACTTTCATAATTAAAAATATTTAACTTAGTTAATAATTTCTTAACTCTAATTACTTAACCTAGTTACTTAATAAATTAATAATAGTTACCCTAATTAATAAATTAAATAAATAAATTATTAAATAATTCAAAATTAAAACTTTTAACTTACTTAATTAGTTTGAAATGAGTTTTCAAAAACAATCCAAAAGAAAACACTTTAAAACTTGAAATCGTGAAATTTTCCGAACTGCATCCATACGACTATCGCTATGAGCACAGTTCGCTAGAATTGATTTCTAAGTGAAAAGCTCACCTTAACTCTAGCTATTACATTTTTGAAAACACAAATGGAAGAGTTTTGAAACTTAAACAAAAGGCGAAAGCTTGTAAAACATTTACTAAAGCCAAAAAACTAGAAAACAAGCTTTTATTTTCAAATCGGATCTCAAGTCCTTTGCGACTTTCGAAGGTGCTAACTTCACAACATTTTCATCACATACACTTGGTTTTATTTCACTAACACACTACCGTCATATCATAATCAACCATTCATATATCCATATCCAAACATATCGTTTAACAACTAAATCACAAATCCAAGCTCAACCAGAAACTTATAATCATATACCATCAAAACAACATGATATTTCAAAATAAAAACCACTATATTTTCACAACAAATAGTTCATCAAAATCAAGTTATTTTCTTTTCCAAAAACAAGAGTTTTACTCACCGTAACCTTACTAACTCAAGGCGAACTTTTGCTAAAGCTTGAAAATAACTTAGGTTTTCGCAAAAATTGAAACTTTGGATGCTTGAACACTCTAAATGGGCTCGGCCAAAGGCTAGTTGGGCTCGGCCATACGGAGTTTGGGTTTGGCCATGTAGGCTATGGGACTTTATGTACTTGTATTTTGGAGGATGAGGGTTATAGAGATTATAGAAGTGTTTTTTTGTGAACTTTAGAAGAGATTTGAAGATAAATGAAGTGATTTTTTCTTACTTTAAAATTCATGAAGAGAAGCCATAAATGTATACTCTCAAGCTCTTAGGAATTTAAATTTTAGATGGAGATTGTAAAATGAGAAACATGAAAGAGTAGTGGTATTTATGGGCTTAGGAATAATATTTAAAATGTATAAAGTGTTTGAATTTAATATATATGTGCATGCACCTCCATCCCTCCTTCACCATTTCCGTCCTCGCATGTACTCCCCCCCCCCCTCATCCAACCATTCATGCCATGATCTCATGTACTTGCAGTTGAATTTTTTTTACTATGTGTTTTTAATAAATAAAAACTTCTTTTATCCTATATGTTTATATGTTTAAGCGGAGAATATGTACATGCATATATACGTGTAAACATTATGTTAAAATAGCTTGTAATGTGTATATAAGTGTTTACAATAGTGCTATGAAATTTTTGATAACTTTTAACCGATGAAAAATCAATATTTTGAAAAATAATTTCCGATCACATTTTCTATTTCTCTATGAACTATATATATTTGTAAACAAAATTTAAAAACAATTTTATCATCATTAGTTATTATTAAAAATAGTTTTATTCGCTAATAAAAATTCATTTATTTATTATTTAAAAATATATTTAAATATTCATTTAAATAACGATTAAATTCTAGGTCATTACATGAACTTTTATTCATTATTTAGTATTTTTAAAATAATTTTATCATTGTAATTAACCATAAACTTCATGTTTTGTACGAGGGTCATGCGTACAACTTTAATAATTGCAAAATAATAGTACGTAGCATTTAGTTGAGTTATGAGTTGGATATGGTTTGATAACATGTTGAAAGTGAAAATGTTTATATAATCTAATTTTAGTGTAATCTGTTCGTTCACATCGTAATGTTGTAAAATATAAATTTATCTTTTAAAGATTGTTAAAAATAAAATTATGTTATGTAATATACGATAATTTTTTTGAGATAAATGAATAAGAAATTAAAAGGGTTATTATTATTAGTGTATATATTTTATGTTATGTGATTTAAGTATCTTTATATATTTGAACAAAGAAGAAATAATTTTATCGCTTTTTCGCATATTTGAATATTGTATATATTGAAATTCTCGTATTTTTAGGATTTATTAGATGGATTAATGAATATTAGTTAATCATATTTATTTAGATAGTTTAAATTTAAGGTTACACAATTAGCTAAATATATAGACTTGAATATAAAATATTAAATGATAATTGAGAAGGGTTTCTACGTAATTGTAAAATAATAATAATTAAGTATTAGGTATTTGAAGTTAATAGAATTTTACAGTGCAATGTATGATAAATTTTATTAATTAAATAAATTATAAAATAAATTTATTATTTTCATTAATGTATATAATTTATGTTATGTGATTTATATACATTTGCATCTAAATAGCTAATTTTTATAACCAATTTGTTGATGCGCCTGTAGTATACATATTGAAAGTTTCATCTTTTAGGCTTATTAATATATATTAGTTGACAAAGTTTATCGGTTAGTTTAAATTTTGGATTTGTAACTAATTTAAACGTGTGGAATTTAATGTAATATTTTGTGTATAGAACCATGAAAAAATTGTAAATAATTTTTTTTTTACAAAAGTAGGTATTTGAATATAAAATAGCATGAGAAGTTTAATAAAATAATTGAAATGTGATAAATTATAGGATTTTGAAAATAAAATATCCAGACTTGGACAGAATCAAGGAGAATGGAGATAACTCCTAAAATTAATGAGAGAGCTTCAAATTCTTCTACTTTGCTATTATTTAATAGATTTCAAAGCATGGTTTAAAGCAGAGGTTGGATCTTTTTGAAAGTATGCAAATTATTTTACTTTAAATCAACGCTTCCTCCTACTTAAATTTTTGTTTCTAAAACCCTAATTTTGGGATATTTAGGGAATTTCAAATTTTTTTCTCAAACCTAAAACTAAAAGCGGAGGTAAAGAATTGTCATAAGAATCACAACAAACTTTAAATTTATCTCCTTAAAAATCCAGATCTGAACTCCCTTCAATTCAAAATGGTAGGGAACCATCAAACAGGAAATAGATAAACAAAGGATATGGTAAAATGTTAACCAGAGAATAAGGAGTAGGTACAAATTCAGATTTTAAGGAAGAGAGACATAATAGTTTTGAAAAGAATTACCTAATAGGTGGATTTAGATTGGCCTTCTAGAAGATTAAGAAGAGGTCCTTGGAATGACATTTTTGTGAAGATCCATAAATTCTCACCTTTTGAATCGACTATAATCCACACAAGTCAAATCCAAACAGATAAGGATTCGCGATCTTCCCTAATCAAGTTGGATTCTTCACTTTTGAAAATCAACATATCATATATCGAAGATATCAATGTCGAGATCCAAATTTTAAAATCCTCATCGGTAGGGTTTGCTACCAGTAAATAACATTAGTATAAATAAGAATGCACAGCTGAAACAATATGCTCTCATATATATAGAACAAAAGATGATACAAGGTGATACTAGAGAGTCATAGATACATCACTATATACAACATCATGATGTTCAACTGAACAAGGTACACAGCAGAAATAAAAAACTAAAGAAACAAGTCTTCAGAGAGAGTCCAAAAACCGACATCTTCACTCTGATCCAAAAGCTCCAAATAAACACTCCAACTCCAGCTCCAACTATCTACAGGGTGATCTACTACCTGACTCTAGGCTGCCCGTGTGGAAAATAAGGGCACCCAGAGTTTAGGAAAAAATAATAAACTCCAGGTCAGTCATGGGACTGGTGTGAGAAACAAAAGTATATAGTTGCTTTTGAAAACAAGTTCCGTATATGCTTTTGGAAAATGAAACTATCATAAGGTCTCGATCCGCACACAAGATGCAAATGCGCACATGGTCGAGGTTTCTCCTTATGACAGTCAAACATGCCTTTGATACGTTAAAAATATCCTTTTAATATTATTATAGTGCTTAGTGATTGAAAACAATTTTCAAAATAAACTTATTAATTTAGCCAGCATACGTTACATGATGGTATGCCTACTATAGCCACTGTATTAAAGAGTGGGTAATACAATCAAAAACCGTACAAGGTTCGTATTGGAGAATAGGTTTCCAATAATGACCAGGCAAAGGAACTTCCTCATCCACTATTGGGTACGCCTCTAGAGGGACATCCCGAGAAACTACTGTTTCTCTGCCAACACAAGGCCGAGTTACCACTCAATGGTAACTACTTACTCAAGTCTATCCATCTCCCGGTTGTTACCAACCTTTAAAATGGGGTCCCGATCTTTTCCAACATCCACATCAAGCAAATACTGGGCGTGTAAGACCACAGTATAGCTGTATAATCCACAAAGTGAATACTTGGGCTCCATATCATGGTATCACTATATATATCTAGAAGGGGATAGACATCCTACACCTTGCCGCATCCATTCCTATTTCGGCCATTCCCGAGGTGTGAGGTTCGTGAAGTCTCGTACCCACAAGGCCCTGCTTTTCAACAAAAAGCCTTGATCTATCCATAGCATTCTTCGGAATGCCACATTACCAATCCAAAATCATACAACTGATTTCTATCAACGCATAACCCTTGAGCTCATACGTCTCAAGAAAGGGTGTTAAGCTAAGAGAATAAATTCTCCGCCACCAAGTAGATATACTTTAATAAAGATCAATCATATAAAGTCAGAATGTAATGTCAGACAATCCATCCATCCACAAGTTCGTTCTGGGATTGAACGAAACCGAAGGCATCTTATTCCTCAACCTTTGCCCAAAAGGTGAGAGGCCCTTGCGTATTCGAAGATTCTCCAAACATCATCTGGACCACTGCTTTAAAAGTATAGGGGTCTCGTTTCTATATCGGCCGCTAAACCGATGAAGAGAAATCAACAAGCAGTCCATTAGATGTGAAGATCTCCGGTTTTCAACATCGTCTTCAATACGACTCATCACAATCATAGCGTCGTATTATTATTCGGAATGGGAAATTCTCGTTCCCGGTCTTTCCGAATAATAAGCGTCCTTTAAAAGCCATTCGAAACTAAATGGATTTTTTTATTTAAGTCTCAACAAATCAAATTCATATTTGATTTAAGTGATTTAAACCTCCATTTAAATTACTTTATTCATACCATTTCAAATTGGGAAAAATTGATCACTTATAGCTTAAAAATCAAAATGTTGATTTAAGCGTTACAAAACGTCTCGCAAATATAGTGTATTTGTACAAATGCCATTTATATTTTCCAAAACATTCCATTTCCACTTTAAATCACTTTTAAATAATTAATTATGATTTATCATAATTTTTCCCTATTTTTAATGAATTAAAAATAGCTTGTTTCAATGAAAATCCGTTATGGTCACCGAACTGCAATACCGCGATTTTAATTCTAAATTGATTTGAATATAATTCAATATTTATACATTCAAATTTATATTTTCTTTCTCCATAATAAAGTAAATCCCATTTGGAAACAAATGTTTTCAGTTTCATTGAATTTCGATTTAAATTGAATCCGTTATATTCGTTTGAAGTTATAGGTCGAAATCATCGAACTACCGCAGCGCGATTAGCTCTATTCAACCCCTATATTCAAATTTATTTGAAATTGATTCAAATTTCTTTTATTATATTTCAAATAATATATAACCTATATATAAGCCATATAAACTTCAATTTTTCCATATTAAAACCTTTTATTCTATTTTCACTATTTAATTTAATATTTAAATAATCTAATAATATTATTTTTCAAAATTTTATCCAATTAAATCCAAACATTGCTGAAGTCAATTTAAATAGTATATAAGACTATTGGAACAATAAAATTTGGATTTCAACTTTATTTATATAGTTAAACAAACTTCACTTTTTAAATAAATTTTAAATTATTATTTATATTTCCAAAGTTGAACATGCCATTTTATATTCAAAATGATTTCAAATAAATAACTTCCTTTACAAAAGTTTTTCAATATATCTCCAATATCATTTCTAAATAGTTTAAATTATAAAATTCAATATTCAAATTTCCACTCAAATTTGAATATTATATTATTATTATTTTAAATCGAGACTTAACCAATATCCGTTTAAATCCAAATGAGTGTGTATAATAAGTGTAACGTGTAGTGTTATCACTATTAACATCCATATATACATTCATATCATCCAAACAAGCAGTATATGGTATAACTGAGTATTTTTAACAGTTAAATACTGATATAACTATCAATCCATTCATCCAATCACAACCAATATAAACACTATATTAAGTGATATAGTTTCTCACCGTGGGATCACCTCCTCCTTTCTTTAATGTAGGAAATTTCTTAGCTAACGAATGATCGCCGTAACGCTTTTATTTGAATTTCTTTTCCTTTTCCTTTTCTTTTCTTTTCTCTTCAAAATATTTTATAAATTTTTATTTGTTGGAGAGGGGGTGGCTGAAGCTTTGTAGGGCCTAGGGAGGTGGGACACGTGGCCTAGTGTGGGAAGTTTGGTGGCGCAAGGGGTCTAGGGGCTAAGGGAAGGTGGTGGCGGCCAAGGGGAGGGGTTTGGTCGGAGTTAGGGGGTTGTGTGAGGCCTAGGGAAGGCTGGGGAGGGTACGATGCTGGTGGTGGTGGCTGGAGGTGGTTGATGACGTGGGATGGGGTGGTGGAAGGGAAGGTGGTGGACGAAATTGGATGGGATGGTGGTGGTTTTCTTGGTCGAATGGAAGAGTTAGAGTGGGAGGGGAGTTCAGCTATAATGTAGAGGAGAAGGAGTATATGGCTAAGAGGCTTAGTGAGAGAGGATATGCATGCTTATATAGGAAACTAAGGAGGCTAGGTGTCTTGTTTTAATGCTTAAGGTATGACTCAAGCATGCAAAAATCAAGTGCATGCCATGTGTAGAAGAGGTGTCATGTGCATGTGAAGGGAGGCTAAGAAGAAGACATGTGTAAGGCTTCTCTTTAGTAGCATTTGTTTCATGCTATGGTTTGTTTTCATAGATTTTTATTCATTTAGTTATCTATGTATGCTATCTTTTATAAATTCAAATGAATATAACTATAAACTCATATAACTTTCGAATTCAAATTCATATATTTAAATAACTACTATTATTTAAATTAGTTAAATTTCTAGATCGTTACAACCGCCCCTCCTTAAAGAATTTCGTCCTCGAAATTAATAAGAAGGAAAAACTGAAAAGATAAGGAATTTGAATTTACTGATAAGATATGCTAAGATGGAATGTCGACTCTGCATCTGGGATAAGCTTTCTTCATGCTTTCCTCAGTTTCCCAAGTGCAGTCGTTTAGGTCTCCAATCCACTGGACTTTGACCAACCTAACCACCTTGCATCTCAACTTCTTCTCATCTCGATCGATGATTTTAAGTGGTTCCCTCTTCAATGATAATTCAGGAGTGATCTCCACATCCTGCTGAGCAATCTCTTCAATGATCTGATCGGGATCATGAATGTACTTCCTCAGATGAGACACATGAAATACATTATGGACCCCAGCTAGCCAGTTTGGTAATTGTATACGATAAGCTAGTGGTCCAATTCTCCCCAGAATGGGGAAGGGTCCAATAAATCGAGGAGCGAGTTTACCCGTCTTCCCAAAATGAATAACTCCTCTCATTGGTGAAACCTTCAAGAATACTGAATCCCCTACTTGGAATTCCAAAGCACGTCTTCGATTATCAACATAGCTTTTCTAACGGTTTTGAGAAACCCTCAACTTCTTTCTGATAAATTCAACCTTATCAGAAGCTTCCCTAATCATATCTGGTCCCAGCACAAGACGATCTCCCGTTTCAACCCAACACACCGGTGATCGACAAGGTCGACCATATAATGCTTCAAATGGAGCCATCTCGATACTTGCTTGGTAGCTGTTATTATATGAAAATTCTACCAAATGCAAGTGATCCTCCCATGATCCTTTGAAATCTAGAATACAAGCCCTCAAAAGATCCTCCAGAATCCGGTTAACTCTTTCCGTCTGTCCGTCTGTCTACGGGTGATATGCAGTGCTAAGATTTAGCTTCGTTCCCAACGCAGTTTGGAAAGCTTCCCAAAAATGACTCGTGAAGATTGGATCACGATCACTTAATATATTGCTTGGGACTCCATGCAATCGAACTAGTTCTTTGATATAAATATCAGCTAAACTTGCTGCGGTTCTAGTGGGTTTTACTGGAATAAAATGTGTAGTTTTAGTAAGGCGATCCACAATAACCCATATACCTTCATTCCCCTTTTTCGTTCGAGGCAACCCATCAATAAAGTCCATGGAAACTTGATCCCATTTCCAGGCTGGAATCTCCAAAGGTTGTCGAAGTCCTACTGGCTTTTGCTGATCACTCTTGATCTGCTGGCAGGTAGCACACTTGCTTATATAAATAGAGATGTCTCTTTTAATTGTCTTCCACCAGAAGGTTCTCTTGATGTCTCGATACATTTTGTTTACCCCAGGATGGATGCTATATTTTGACTTGTTGCATTCATCCAACACTTCCTTCTTTAGCTCCATGTCATCAGGAACACAAATCCTTCCTTTCAATTTCACAATGTTTCTATTGTCCAGCTTAAAACTTGTATCTTCGCCTCGTTGAATCCTTCCATAAATATTTTGGAGAAACTGGTCTTCCTTTTGTTTGGTAGCGATCTTCTCTATCAGATTTGGGTTATTACCAAATAAGCAAGGACAGAATGCTTCTGACTGAAAGCATCGGCAACAAGATTGGCTTTTCCATGAGTATATTGGATATCTAGGTCATAAGACGCTAGAAATTCCAACCAACGTTGTTGACGTAGATTAATATCATTCTGAGTGAAAAGATACTTAAGCGATTTGTGATATGTAAAAAGATCGAATTTTTCACCTATCACAAAAGAGTTATAAGATTCAAATTGAAAAAGATTTAAATTTGAAAAGCTGAAAAGGAAAATTTACCTAGCAGATAATGCCTCCATATCTTTAAGGCAAAGATAACTGCTAGTAACTCAAGATAATGAGTTGGATAATTCTTCTCATGGAGTCGTAATTGTCTACTTGCATAGGCAATCACCTTTCCTTATTGCATCAAAACAGCGCCAACTCCATCACTACAAGCATCAGTGTAAACCGATAAATCTTTATTCCCATTAATCACAGCTAATACTGGAGCTGTGGTCAATCTTTTCTTTAATTCCTGAAAAGGTTCTTCGCATCGGGGTGTCCAGATAAACTTAGCATTTTTCATTGTTAGCTTTGTCAGGGGACTAGCCAACTTAGAAAAATCCTGTACAAACTTCCGGTAATATCCAGCTAAACCAAGAAAACTTCTGACTTCCTTCGGTGTAGTAGGCTGTTTCCAATCCATTATCGCTGAAATCTTACTTGGATCGACCACAATTCCTTTCTCAGAAACTACGTGTCCAAGAAATTTGACTTCCTTCTCCCAAAAATGGCATTTGGAAAATTTAGCATAGAGAACATTGCTTCTCAGAATTTCCAGAATAATTCTCAAGTGTTCTGCATGCTCTTCCTTTGTTTTGGAATAGATGAGAATATCATCAATGAAAACTAGCACGAATTTGTTCAATACATCCCGAAATACTCGAGTCATCAGATCTACAAAGAATGCGGGAGAATTGGTTAGTCCAAATGGCATGACTAACCATTCGTAGAAGATGTCTGGTCCTCGAAATGCAGTCGGGGGAATACTATCTTCAGCGATTCTCAATTGATGGAATCCTTGAGCAAGATCCATCTTAGAGAAGAAACGAGCTCCATGAAGTTGATCAAATAGCTCATCGATACGAGGCAAAGGGAATTTATTTTTCAAAGTTTGTTTATTGAGGTCTAGATAGTCAAAGCACATTCTTAGTGATCCATCAGATTTTGCAACAAATACAGCAGCTGAACCCCAATTGGAATGGCTTGGACGTATGAAGCCTTTTTCCAATAGTTCAAGGGTTTGTTTGGTTAATTCTAGTTTCTCCTTTGGGGCCATACTTCGAACAGAATGAACAACTGGTCTGGCGTTGGGTACCAGATCAATTCAAAATTCGATTTCACGATGAGGAGGGAGAGATTTAACTTCTTCAAAGACATCAGGAAAATCTCTAACAACAGGAATAGATTTAATATCGGGATCTGGATATCCTAGGGTGTACATCAATTTATCACGTTTCGCACTAGGATCTTCGCAGGGGATATCAATATAGTTTCCAAAACTGGTTTTAACTGATATAATTCGTTTTTCACAATTAATATTAGCTTCATATTTTGATAACCAGTTCATGCCCAAAAGAGTGTCAAATTCGTCAAAGTCAAGAACATAAAGATTTTGTCGAAACTGATAATAGGAATATGAGATAGGGATCTTCTTACATCGTAAACGAAGATTCGTAGGGCCACCAACCGGATTTCTAACGCAAAGAGGATTTCCTACTACTTTGGATTTAAGTTTAAATTCTTCAACCAAATTTTTATAGACAAAACTATGAGAAGCACCAGTGTCAAATAAAACTCGAATATCTCTATTGGAAATAGAAAGAGTACCTTCCAAGATGCCCTTTCCCTTTGCATCTCTAGAAGATGAAGGCTTATCGTCTAGTGCGTAAACATTTGATTTCTGAATTTGCTTCATCAAGGGACAGTCTTTCACGAAGTGGCCCGGCTTCTGACAAACAAAGCAGTTCAGGTTCTTCTTCTTGGGCTTTGTACATTTCTGAGAATAGTGCCCCTTTTCCTGACAATTGTAACAAGTAACTTCAGATAAACGACTTTTCGGGTTTCCTCCTTTCTTGTTATTGTCATTTCTCCTGCCTTGGAACTTCCTTTTCTTATTATTTCCCCTATAATTTCCACTTTCTTTCTTTACAACATTTTTCTCTTCTTCAGATGACTCCTCTTTATCTGCTGCTTCATAACGATAGCCCATATCCACTAAATCAGCAAAGGATTGCTTTATATGAATGGTTATCCGCCCGTGGTATCTCTTCTTCATTCCTTTCACAAAACTTTGATTTTTCCTTAAAGGGTTACTAACCAATTCGGAACCAAATCGAGAAAGCTCATTAAAGCGCTTCACATATTCTTCAAAAGTCATGTCACCTTGTTTCAATTCCACAAACTCCTCATACAATCTATCAACACGAGCTGAAGGCAAAAAATGTTCTTCAAATTCACTTTTGAACCTCGACCCGAAAAAGTTTTCTTCTGGTTCTTCCATCGTTTTAGTTTCCCACCAGATTTGGGCTCCATCTTCCAAGTGCCAAGTAGCTAGATACCTTTTCTGCTCATCATTGATATTCAAGCCCTTGAATATCTGTTCACATGTTTTGATCCAGGCTTGTGTCTCAATTACAGTCTCTTTGCCTTTATATGTCTTTCCTCTCAGATTAGTGAATTTCTTGCATAAGATGGAGAAGTCTACTTCCGGTTGGACTGGAATAACTGCTTCTACAACAGCTGGAGCAGTCTGTCCATTAATGGTGGTACTGCCACCTCTTCTTTCTCTTCTTCCACTCATTCTCCGAGATAAGAAGAAAGAGTTAGGATTTAGATAAGAATTGAAAAGTTTGAAATTCGAACGCTCTCTCAGATATACTCATTCTAGGGTGTTACAAACCCTATCTTTAATGAGTGACTAATGTTATTACCGGAAGCTAAAGTTTTTACTCAACCTTAAGCTCTTATACCAACTGTGAAGACCCGTAAATTCTCACCTTTTGAATCAACTATAATCCACACAAATAAAATCCAAACAGATAAGGATTCACGATCTTCCCTAATCAAGTTGGATTCTTCACTTTTGAAAATCAACATATCATATATCGAAGATATCAATGTCGAGATCCAAATGTTAAAATCCTCATCGATAGGGTTTGCTACCAGTAAATAACATTAGTATAAATAAGAATGCACAGCTGAAACAAAATGCTCTCATATATATAGAACAAAGATGATACAAGGTGATACTAGAGAGTCATAGATACATCACTGATGCAGCGGATTAATCAAAACAAATGTAGATCGATGAAAGTAGTAATCGATGGATTGAAAGATACTGAAATGCCCAAATTCGTTGATCCGAAGATACCGAATTCTAGCTATCCCGAACTCGTTGATCGCGCACGATAACAGGTTCAAAGATCTTCAATTCTTCAAGCGTTGATCAAGCGCACTTGATTCCGCGAATCGGCTTCTGCAATCGTTGAATCGAGCGCACTCAATTATCCGAAAGAGGAGATAGGAGATTACACTCAACTACCAATTGGAATGAAAGCACAAAGCTAACAAAAGAGAATTTTATTCAAAAATCAACCACCTTTACAAATGAAACAACTTGCCTATTTATAGGCTACAACACGCAAAACAGAAAAAAAATACAACTCCTAAGTCGTCGCCGACCTAACAGTCACGACCTAAAAAGTCAGACGACTTACGACTTACAAACATCACGACTTAAGCCTTATAACAGAACGACTTAACAACATGTTCAAAATAACTACAATAAACAACACACGACTCAACTTAAGACGACTTACGACTTACAAACAGAACGACCTAAGACTTCAACGGTTCAGATTAAGTCGGCAATAGAATCCAGGCACCAAGCTTCAGCGACCTAACTTAGGTCGGTAACGACCTAAAAATCAAACAGGTACGACTTAAGAAATCAACCGCCGAGATTAAGTCGGCAGAGAAGATCCACGCCTCCAGTCTTCACCAACCTATCTCTTGACTCGTTAGGTCGTTTACGACCTAACACTTCACCACATTGCTCTGCCTCTTCACTGTGTGACTCGGTAGGTCGTATACAAGTTAGCTCGGTAGGTCGTTCCAGCGACCTATCTTTCAATTCGTTAGATCGTATACGAGCTAGAAACTCGTTAGGTCGTTCCAGTATCTCGTTAACTTGCACATTCCCACTAGGTCGTTGCCGATCTTCACTAAGTCGTTGGAATGACTTAAAGACTTCATTAGGTCGGCTGCGACCTAAAACTTGAACTTTCCACCATTCTTCACGACATGTTAACTCGTTAATCTCCTCCTTAGGTCGGTCTCGACCTATCAACATGTTAGGTCGTACACGACCTATGACTTCTCCATTCTGGGCTGCATCATCCTCCCCAGGTTGAGAAAAATTCGTCCTCGAATTTTCACTTTCTGCATCTTCCCCAACAAACTCATTCCTGTGATATGGTACGAGATGCTTAACATTGAATACGTCAGACGTATAAACATCATCTGGCAGCTTCAATTTATAAGCATTTTTATCGATTCTCTTTAAAATTTCCACTGGACCAATCTTTCGTGCTTTCAATTTATTGTACGCGCCTACTGGAAAACGATCTTTTGTTAACACTGCATAAACCATATCTCCTTCATTAAACACAACATTCCTTCGCTTCAAGTCTGCAGATCGTTTATATTTCTCATTTGCTTTCTCCAATCGTTCCTGAATGATTTTATGACATTCCGCCAATCCATCAACAAAATCAGCAGCTTTCTTAACTATCTTCTTTGATTGTGGCACTACCGTTAAGTCCAACGGTCCCTTCAGTAAACTGGAATATACAATCTGGAATGGACTGAACCCTGTACTACGATTCACCGCATGGTTATGAGCAAATTCTGCCTGGCATAACTTCACATCCCAACTCTTCAGATTATCTTGTACAAGACACCTCAGCAAATTCCCCAATGATCTGTTCACAACCTCGGTCTGTCCATCCGTTTGCGGATGATAAGCACTACTAAACTTCAGCTTCGTTCCCACCATTTTCCACAAACTCAACCAAAAGTGACTCAGAAATCGAGTATCTCTATCCAACACAATAGATTCTGGCAATCCATGAAGTCGATAGATCTCCTTGAAAAACAATTGAGCAACATAAACAGCATCCGCTGTCTTCTTACAAGCAATAAAATGTGCCATCTTTGAAAATCTATCCACCACAACGAATATAGAATCATTTCCCCTTTGAGTTATAGGCAAACCCAAAACAAAATCCATACTGATATCCACCCATGGTTTTACAGGCACGGGTAACGGCATATATAAACCAGCATTAGTCGCAGTTCCTTTCGAAACCTGACAAATATGACAACGCTCCACAAACCTCTCTACCTCTTTCCTCATCGATGGCCAAAAGTAAGATTGTGAAATCAACTGTAATGTACGGTCTCTCCCAACATGTCCTTCATCATGTAGCTCCTTCACAATTTTCATTCTCAAACTACAATCAGGTATGCACAATCGATTTCCCTTGAACAGAAAACCATCTACCATCACGAACTCATTCGTCTCCCCATTCTTGACTTTATCAACAAACTTCATAAAGTAAGGATCTTCCACAAATAATTCCGGCAACATGTCAAACCCCGTCACTTCAACCTTCATTGTTGTCAACAAATGGTTCCTCCTACTCAAAGCATCAGCCACTCGATTCGTCACCCCTGACTTGTGTTTAACAACAAAAGTAAACTGTTGCAGATATGCAATCCACGATGCATGTCTTGCTGAAATCTTGTCTTGCCCTTGCAAATGCTTCAAGGCCTCATGATCAGTATACAGAACAAACTCTTTCTGGAATAGATAATGTCTCCAGTGTTTAATAGCTTGCACAACAGCATAAAACTCCACATCATATGTACTGTATCGCATCTTTGCTCCTGACAACTTCTCACTGAAATAGGCAATAGGACGACCCCTTTGACTCAACACTCCTCCAATCCCAACCTTTGACGCATCAGTATGTAATTCAAACAACAACTGAAAATCAGGTAATGCTAGGATTGGTGCTATCGTCAACAACTCCTTGATTCGTTTAAAAGCAACTCCTGCTTCCTCCGTCCATGTAAACTATTTACCCTTCATACAATCAGTCACAGGTGCCATCACACTACTAAAGTGTGGAATAAACCTTCGATAGAATGAAGCCAACCCGTGAAAACTACGAACTTCCGTTATCGTCTTGGGCTGTGGCCAATCTTTGATCGCCTCAACTTTACTCTGGTCCACCTGTATACCTTCCTTCGAAACAACATATCCCAGAAATAAAACACTCTTCGCAATAAAAACACACTTCTTTGTAGCAGCATAGAATTGTTCTTCACGAAGAATAATTAACACTTTCTTCAAATGTTGAACATGCTCTTCTGTACTAGCACTGTAGATTAGAATATCATCAAAGTAAACCACAACGAATTTCCCAATGTACGGTCGGAAAATTTGATTCATCACCCTCATAAATGTACTTGGTGCATTCGATAGACCAAACGGCATCACCAGCTATTCATACAATCCTTCCCTCGTCTTGAATGTTGTCTTCCATTCGTCCCCTGGTCTAATGCGAATCTGATGATAACCGCTCTTCAAGTCAATCTTAGAAAAGATTACAGACCCACTAATTTGATCCAATAGATCATCAAGTCTCAGCATCGGAAATCTGTATCTGACTGTGATCTTATTCAATGCTCTACTATCTGTGCACATCCTCCACGTTCCATCCTTTTTGGGTACCAATAGAGCTGGTACAGCACAAGGACTTAAACTCTCCTGCACACGCCCCTGTTCAAGCAATTCTCTACCTGCCTCCGCAACTCTTCATGTTCCTTCGGACTCATTCGATAATGTGGTCTGTGTGGCAACACAGCACCTGAAACAAGATCTATCTGATGTTGTATATCCCTCAATGGTGGCAACTCCGTTGGTAACTCCTCTGGAAATACATCGTCAAATTCTTTCAAAACTGGTTTAACTTCTTCTGGAATTTCAACTTCTTCACTGCTCTCACGCCCAATCAATAAAAATACTTCAGGCTCCTCCTCTACTTCCTTCACAAACTCCTTCAAGGTTAATAAAGTTTTGAGCTCTTCAATCTCCTCCAACTTGTTTTCCTCCTGTTGTCGCTTCTTTGGAACTAGAGTAATCTTCGTGCCCTCAAACATGAAACTGTAACTGTTGGTACGCCCATCATGTTGCACCGCTCTATCATACTGCCACGGTCTCCCCAGCAACAAATGACAAACGTCCATATCTACCACATCGCACCAGATTTCGTCTTTATATTTCTTCCCAATTGAAAACTTCACACACGCCCTTCGTCCAACCTTCACCTCCCCGCCTTTCCTCAACCAAGCTAGCTTGTACGGTTTCGGATGTTTCTCAATCTTCAACGCCAACTTCCTCACAGCTTCGGAAGAAATTATATTATCACAGCTTCCAACATCAATAACAAATTTGCAAACTTTCCCCAGAATAGTACATGTTGACTGAAAAATATTGCTCCTTAACCAACTACAATTCTCCTCTTGCTTTGGTGTTAAACAAGACCTCTTCATCATTAGATTGTAACCTTCGTCACCCGTCACTTCTTCTTCCTCCTCATTAGGTGGTGAATTGGAACATTCAGCTTCTTCATCCTCATCATCAACCTCCGCTATCATAGCTCTCTTCTTCGGCTTCGGACATTCGCTACTTTTTTGGCCCATTTCTTGGCAATTATAACATTTGAAACCATTATTGACTTTCGCCTTCTCAGCCTCCTTCACCACTGGTCTACTGATAGGTTTGGAAACATTAGAACTCCCACTAACACCCTTCACTTGATTGTTGGAATTAGTAAACACACCTCCTCCTCGTCTACCCTGCTTCTCCCAAGCCAACGCTTTTTGCTGTGCTTCCGCTACAGATCTAGGATCAAACATGTTAACCATATCCTGAATCTGCATTCGCAACCCCCCAACAAATCTGGCTGTCAATTGTTCTTCTGTCTCCATAATATCATTCCTGGCAATCAGTTGATAAAATTCGTCAGCATAGCCATTCACAGATTTCGTCCCTTGTCTCAAGTTCTGCAAACGTTGATACATCAAAGATTGATAATTGTAAGGTAAGAACGTTGTTTTCATCAATTTCTTCATCTTCTCCCAAGATTCAACTTTTGACTTTCCCATTCGTTCACGTGTAAGTTTGGTTTGCTGCCACCATGCCAAAGCTCTACCCCTCAACCTTGTAGCAACCAACTTCACTCTACGATGTTCTGGAACTTCCTTGAAGTCAAAAATCTCTTCTACATTAGCCATCCAATCTAGAAACTCCTCCGCTTGCATACCACCTTTGAATTCAGGAATTTCAGTCTTCATCCCCGACTCCCACTTGTGATCATACTCAGAGTAATTTCTTCCTTGTCCTCGTCCTTGTCCTCGAACACTACCACCATCATACTCCTCTTCAAAATTAGATGTATATCGTTGTCTATCTCGTCCACCCACATCTCTACTACCTTCTCGTCTACCACCATCATCCCTTCTATCTACATTCCTCCGTTCACGATCATTCACGTTCCTCCCACGCCCTTGATCATTTTCAACACTTCTGTCTCGATTGGAATGTGGCGAGACTCTACTACCCCCATGGTTAGATTCAGGTGAAACCCTTCTCCGATTTGATTCATCTCCGTCATAAGCTTCTCTAACCGGCCAATTCCTTCGTTAAGCTTTTCACTAAAGTTTTCATTGATTCGTTGCTCCATCTCATCAACTTCTTCTCTTCGATACAAAGCTTCTACGTTTTGGTGGCGATTAGCTCTTCTTGGCGGCATACTTGAAATCTTCACAAACTCTTCAACACTTCAAAATTCAAACACTTTTCGGACTTTGATCCAAAATGAAACGGATCAAAAACTTCCACTTTGTTGCAAATCGCGATGAACACGATGGACAAAGTTTCGGCCTCCCACTCAAATCCGATCAAACAACTTCGATACAAAGTCGAACACTTCAACTTAATTACGCCTCAACACTTCAAGCTCGGCAAATCACTTCAAACTTCAAACTCTCGGCTCCAAGACTCGATCTAACTATGATTGGTTAGAACAAGCTCCGATACCAAAACTGACGCAGCGGATTAATCAAAACAAATGTAGATCGATGAAAGTAGTAATCGATGGATTGAAAGATACTGAAATGCCCAAATTCGTTGATCCGAAGATACCGAATTCTAGCTATCTCGAACTCGTTGATCGCGCACGCTACCGGGTTCAAAGATCTTCAATTCTTCAAGCGTTGATCAAGCGCACTTGATTCCGCGAATCGGCTTCTGCAATCGTTGAATCGAGCGCACTCGATTATCCGAAAGAGGAGATAGGAGATTACACTCAACTACCAATTGGAATGAAAGCACAAAGCTAACAAAAGAGAATTTTATTCAAAAATCAACCACCTTTACAAATGAAACAACTTGCCTATTTATAGGCTACAACACGCAAAACAGAAAAAAAATACAACTCCTAAGTCGTCGCCGACCTAACAGTCACGACCTAAAAAGTCAGACGACTTACGACTTACAAACATCACGACTTAAGCCTTATAACAGAACAACTTAACAACATGTTCAAAATAACTACAATAAACAACACACGACTCAACTTAAGACGACTTACGACTTACAAACAGAACGACCTAAGACTTCAACGGTTCAGATTAAGTCGGCAATAGAATCCAGGCACCAAGCTTCAGCGACCTAACTTAGGTCGGTAACGACCTAAAAATCAAACAGGTACGACTTAAGAAATCAACCGCCGAGATTAAGTCGGTAGAGAAGATCCACGCCTCCAGTCTTCACCGACCTATCTCTTGACTCGTTAGGTCGTTTATGACCTAACACTTCACCACATTGCTCTGCCTCTTCACTGTGTGACTCGGTAGGTCGTATACAAGTTAACTCGGTAGGTCGTTCCAGCGACCTATCTTTCAATTCGTTAGATCGTATACGAGCTAGAAACTCGTTAGGTCGTTCCAGTATCTCGTTAACTTGCACATTCCCACTAGGTCGTTGCCGATCTTCACTAAGTCGTTGGAATGACTTAAAGACTTCATTAGGTCGGCTGCGACCTAAAACTTGAACTTTCCACCATTCTTCACGACATGTTAACTCGTTAATCTCCTCCTTAGGTCGGTCTCGACCTATCAACATGTTAGGTCGTACACGACCTATGACTTCTCCATTCTGGGCTGCATCATCCTCCCCAGGTTGAGAAAAATTCGTCCTCGAATTTGCACTTTCTGCATCTTCCCCAACAAACTCATTCTTGTGATATGGTACGAGATGCTTAACATTGAATACGTTAGACGTATACACATCATCTGGCAGCTTCAATTTATAAGCATTTTCATTGATTCTCTTTAAAATTTCCACTGGACCAATCTTTCGTGCTTTCAATTTATTGTACGCGCCTACTGGAAAACGATCTTTTGTTAACACTGCATAAACCATATCTCCTTCATTAAACACAACATTCCTTCGCTTCAAGTCTGCAAATCGTTTATATTTCTCATTTGCTTTCTCCAATCGTTCCTGAATGATTTTATGACATTCCGCCAATCCAACAACAAAATCAGCAGCTTTCTTAACTATCTTCTTTGATTGTGGCACTACCGTTAAGTCCAACGGTCCCTTCGGTAAACTGGAATATACAATCTGGAATGGACTGAACCCTGTACTATGATTCACCGCATGGTTATGAACAAATTCTGCCTGGCATAACTTCACATCCCAACTCTTCAGATTATCTTGTACAAGACACCTCAGCAAATTCCCCAATGAGCTCATACGTCTCAAGGAAGGGTGTTAAGCTAAGAGAATAAATTCTCCGCCACCAAGTAGATATACGTTAATAAAGATCAATCATATAAAGTCAGAATGTAATGTCAGACAATCCATCTATCCACAAGTTCGTTCTGGGACTGAACGAAACCGAAGGCATCTTATTCCTTAACCTTTGCCCAAAAGGTGAGAGGCCCTTGCGTATCCGAAGATTCTCCAAACATCATCTGGACCACTCCTTTAAAAGTATAGGGATCTCGTTTCTATATCAACCGCTAAACCGATGAAGAGAAATCAACAAGCAGTCCATTAGATGTGAAGATTTCCGGTCTTCAACATCATCTTCAATATGACTCATCACAATCATAGCATCGTATTATTATTTGGAATGGGAAATTCCCGTTCCCGGTCTTTTCAAATAATAAGCGTCCTTTAAAAGCCATTTGAAACCAGATGGATTTTTTTATTTAAGTCTCAACAAATCAAATTCATATTTGATTTAAATGATTTAAACCTCCATTTAAATTACTTTATTCATACCATTTCAAATTGGGAAAATATTGATCACTTATAGCTTAAAAATCAAAATGTTGATTTAAGCGTTACAAAAAGTCTCGCAAATATAGTGTATTTGTACAAATGCCATTTATATTTTCCAAAACATTCCATTTCCACTTTAAATCACTTTTAAATAATTAATTATGATTTATCATAATTTTCCCTATTTTTATTGAATTAAAAATGGCTTGTTTCAATGAAAATCCGTTATGGTCACCGAACTGCAATACCGCGATTTTAATTCTAAATTGATTTGAATATAATTCAATATTTATACATTCAAATTTATATTTTCTTTCTCCATAATAAAGTAAATCCCATTTGAAAACAAATGTTTTCAGTTTCATTGAATTTCGATTTAAACTGAATCCCTTATATTAGTTTGAAGTTATAGGTCGAAATCATCGAACTACCGCAGCGCGATTAGCTCTATTCAACCCCTATATTCAAATTTATTTGAAATTGATTCAAATTTCTTTTATTATATTTCAAATAATATATAATCTATATATAAGCCATATAAACTTCAATTTTTCCATCTTAAAACCTTTTATTCTATTTTCACTATTTAATTTAATATTTAAATAATATAATAATATTATTTTTCAAAATTTTATCCAATTAAATCCAAAATTTTCTGAAGTCAATTTAAATAGTATATAAGACTATTGGAACAATAAAATTTGGATTTCAACTTTATTTATATAGTTAAACAAACTTCACTTTTTAAATAAATTTTAAATTATTATTTATATTTCCAAAGTTGAACATGCCATTTTATATTCCAAATGATTTCAAATAAATAACTTCCTTTATAAAAGTTTTTCAATATATCTCCAATATCATTTCCAAATAGTTTAAATTATAAAATTCGAATATTCAAATTTCCACTCAAATTTGAATATTATATTATTATTATTATTTTAAATCGAGACTTAACCAATATCCGTTTAAATCCAAATGGGTGTGTATAATAAGTGTAACGTGTAGTGTTATCACTATTAACATCCATATATACATTCATATCATGCAAACAAGTAGTATATGGTATAATTGAATATTTTTACCAGTTAAATACTGATATAACTATTATATAGTTAAAACATCCATAACTATCAATCCATTCATGCAATCACAACCAATATAAACACTATATTAAGTGATATAGTTTCTCATCGTGGGATCAACTCCTCCTTTCTTTAACGTAGGAAATTTCTTAGCTAACGAACGATCGCCGTAACGCTTTTATTTGAATTTCTTTTCCTTTTCCTTTTCTTTTCTTTTCTCTTCAAAATATTTTATAAATTTTTTTTTGTTGGAGAGGGGGTGGCCGAAGCTTTGTGGGGGCCTAGGGAGGTGGGACACGTGGCCTAGTGTGGGGAGTTTGGTGGCGCAAAGGGTCTAGGGGCTAAGGGAAGGTGGTGGCGGCCAAGGGGAGGGGTTTGGTCGGAGTTAGGGGGTTGCGTGAGGCCTAGGGAAGGTTGGGGAGGGTACGGCGCTGGTGGTGGTGGCTGGAGGTAGTTGATGACGTGGGATGGGGTGGTGGAAGGGAAGGTGGTGGACGGAATTGGATGGGATGGTGGTGGTGGTTTTCTTGGCCGAATGGAATAGGGAGAGTGGGAGGGGAGTTCGGCTATAATGTAGAGGAGAAGGAGGATATGGCTAAGAGGCTTATTGAGAGAGGGTATGCATGCTTATATAGGAAACTAAGGAGGCTAGGTGTCTTGTTCTTAATGCTTAAGGTATGACTCAAGCATGCAAAAATCAAGAGCATGCCATGTGTAGAAGAGGTGTCATGTGCATGTGAAGGGAGGCTAAAAAGAAGACATGTGTAAGGCTTCTCTTTAGTAGCATTTGTTTCATGCTATGATTTGTTTTCATAGCTTTTTATTCATTTAGTTATCTATGTATGCTATCTTTTATAAATTCAAATGAATATAACAATAAACTCATATAACTTTCGAATTCAAATTCATATATTTAAATAACTACTATTATTTAAATTTCTAGATCGTTACAATTTTTAATTCAAACTGTCCAATTTACAAGTAGCCTATTTTAATCCTTTTCTATGTTACGTGGCACATCTACCTTTTTCCAATGAGAAGCTTTGTTAAACTCATTTCCAACATAGACATGAAAAAAAATTATTTGCATTTAAAAATGTATTAATGATTGTAGTTAATTCAAATAAGACGTTATTGTGCTATGTAACGACCCGCTATTTCGAACCATTCAAATCGACAATCATCCACACATGTTAGACTTGAATTGCTCAAAACAATAGATTGTTAATTTATATTTGGCAAAACTTAGCATATATAGTAAATAAATCAATCACAGAATCACAGACACAGAGTAATATAACAATAACCAGCGGAACATATAAATAGTTGTTCATGAAGCTACTATATAAAAACAGAGTCAAAACAAAAATACAACAGAAATCTCAAATATAGAGTAGTCTCAAATACAAAAGTAACTGACAAGACCGAACATAAGCAACTGGGAATAACAGAAGGCTGAACCGATATAAGACAGATCTTCAAGTAGAGCTCAATGCTCCAAAGGTGAGTCAAATGTTGTGACACTCAGTCTGACCCGAGCATAAAGCAAGACACAAAATACTCGAGTTAGGATTAACATTCTTATACCGGTATATCAACTCAAGTGAAATGTCAAGTGAAATACAAAGTAACTCAAAGGATGTTCGGGATTCCATCCTCTAAGGATCCGTTAAACTATCTACATACATAGTACAATACGCTACATATATAATGTCTAAAGTAAAGTAAACTATTAAAAATAGCGTTAAGGCGTCACCCATATCCACCTTAACACATTTTATATATTCCCGTAGTCTATACAGATACTGTAAGTTCCACCAAACCAGTGGTTTACTCAGCGAGCACTCCTTAGGTACGGTACAAAACAAATTTGTAGTGGGCGCGATAAGGCATTTGACAAGGCACGCGAGGCAATGCCTAGGGTCGGATTCTACCATTTTGCACTCCCGGACTGGTGGTAACGCATAGTAGCTACTACCGCCCACCTTGAGACACACTCCCAAATCAAAAGTGCACCCAATCAAATCACAAAGTAATAGAATGGTATCGAAGAAATGTGCCTGATCGGAGGTGCGACCTCACTTGGCCTAGTATAACTCCTATTTTAGCCACATTAAGCTAACTCGTGAGATTCAGGGCTGCGTTAATACCTCATACATAATCGTTCGCCAAACCATCCTACTTCGTTCTGGAATCTCCACCTCGTGCACAGTTGTTAAAGTGGTTTTCGGTATTGGCAGAGAGTATGACAATATCTGATCTCGGTCTCTTCAACAACCAAATGCTTATTTCACACCTTGGTCATTTTATATTTTCAAACAGTTTATACTTAATATCAAAATATCATAATCCTTTCAAAATCATATCACCTTCGAAATCATATTCACTTTCGAAATCATAACTACAAAATAGTTTAAACCATCTTATTAAATATTTGCATTTAAATCCATTAAATTTAAATCATAATAGTTCCCACTTAAACAATTTGAATATTTAAAGGTAGTTTTTATATATTTTAAAATTGTTTATATTTAAAATAGGTTATAGATAAAATAGTTTTATATTAAAAATAGTTTATATTAGAAGAGTTTATATCAAAATAGTTTCAAATTAGAATTGTTTCGTCCAATTCCACAAATCGATTCAAATTCACTTTAGTTCCAAAATTCAATTTAAATCAATCTTATTTCATCAATTACAATTCAATTCAAATTCTCAATAAAATCATTTTTAATTTATATCGATTTCAAATATAGATTTGAAATACAAATTAAACCCTTTCAATTTCAATAGGTTTTAATGTTTTAAATATTTAAACATTAACAATTACTGAATTTGATAAATTTCATTTATATTTCAAATTCAAGTTTAATTTATTTAAATTTGAAAATATCCACTTAATCATTTTTAATAACATTTAATAAACCTCAAATTACAAAATTAAATTAAATCAATAATTAAATATCTAACTTAAATTATACTGAATTCATAAATATTCTCCTAATCAATCTTTATAAGCATTTAAATAAAATTTCAAATTACAAATTTAAATCAACATTAAATATTTAATTTTATTTTAAATTTGAAATATTCATTTAATCACCTTTAATTAAATCACCTTATAAAATCGTACCTTTCAAAATTTCCAAATCAATAAGTTTCCAACCAATTCTTATTTAAATTCAATTCTTAACAAATTAAATTACAAACTAATGTAATTTATCCTTCCAACCTTAATTTATTAAAGTTATTACAAAATCTATTTCAAATATTAATATAAATTTAAGTAAATACTTAAACATATTATATATATACTAATTAAATTAAATTTTATTAAATTAAATCTTATTATAATAAATTTATTTTTTATTAAATCTTATTTTATATATATTTAAAAAATAATAAAATTATAAGTAAAATCTTAAAATTTATGTTTTCAAAACTAACTTATAAATTTAAAATTTCCAAATATAATTTTAAAAATCTAAATTTTACACATATATAACAAAAGGTTTATATATTATAATTTAAAAATAAATATTTATTTAAAACCCATATATTTCCTTTCAAAACCATAGAAATCATTTTCCAAAATATAGACCAACGATGTCCGTATATAATTTTCTATCCTATGGTCAAGTGATGTAGATATTTATCATTTCAATCCGCAATTTAAATTGAATATTTACGGGTATATATCATTTCAACCCGCAATCCTAAAATTTTAGAATCAATGAAAATAGCTTGGGTTTATCATTTCAACTCATAACGATTTTCCCCTAATCTATAATATCGTTCGGGTATGTATCATTTCAACCCATAAGGAATTTCTAAACTAACAGGGAACTTGTAGAGTGAGAACTAATATGATAATAATATAACATATCAACTACATGCATATATCATTAGTAACGAATTTAAATATAATATATACAACATGTTATGGTGTCATATGTCATAGGTAAACAATTGTAGATAATGGCATATCATATTTAACAATTATAAAACTTAATAATTCAAATTTAACAGCATATTTCAATCGTCATTTCATGTGAATTAAATTTACTAAATATAAGAATGTTAATCGTGAGTGATAGCTCACATTTCGAGGTTAGAGAACAACAGAAAATTAGCCCGACGCCTACATGGATCTGGACACGCACACGCACACGAAGGAAAGCAAAAGGCTGCTGCAACGCCTACACGGATCTGGATTCGATGGAAACGAAATATAAATTATATTATTATTTTCTTCTCCAAAAGTCAATATTTAATTAAAACACATACTTAAAATAAAATCTTCATTATATATTCTTATTAAAATCAATATTCATTAAAGCCCATAGTTTATGAAATGCTTAAAATAAATAATAAACATAATATCTATATATGTTTTAAATCATTAAAATCCCTTTCAATTATAAAAAACATATTATATATATATGTATACATTCCAAAAATACTAACATAAACACATTGTATCAACTTATGTAAAGCTACAAACATATATATATGAACTTATATATAAACTCAAACAGGTAATATAGAAACTTGTATAAACTTATATATTATAACAAATAGATCACATAAATCTTATATAAACTTATACCTATATAAACAGATAGATTATATATATATATATATATATAAACTAATGTAAACTTATACATTAAAACACAAAAGATAATATATATATATATATATATATATATAAACTAACATATACACAAACATTACATATATATTTGATTTATATAAGAGAGAGAAGCTACTGACTGCTTGCTAAAGAAGTTGAGCTGGCGGAGGTTGCAGATGCAGGCGGAGAAGGTGGCTTTGGTCAAGGCGGGGCTGATGGTGCTCATTAGGTCAGGGGGTTTGGGAGCAAAGCTCGGTGGCAGCTATGATATAGCGGGTGAGTTGAGGCCATAGGATGGTGGGCTGGCGCTGGGTGGTCGGGTGGTCCAGGTGGCGGTCGACTTGGCTGACTGTGATGTTAGGGTGGTGCTCAGCTGGACTAGGGAGGGAGGTTTCGGCTGTTTGGTGGCTGTGTTTGGTCGAGGCTGCAAGGGGGAAGGTGATGGGAGGCGGAAGGCCGAGGGGAAGGACATGGCTGTGAGGCGGCTGAAGTGGCAGATCAAGGGAAGTTGGAAGCAAGGGTTGACATGGAGAGGGGAGGCCGATTTGATGGGTTTCGGGTGCGTCTAGTGGTGTGAAGCATGGCGTGGGATGCATACGTGTGGTGACATGGCCAGTTGTGTGTGAGGCCGGTCATGGATGGAGGGTGCGGAGGCTTCACTGCCTAGGTCTGCTCGGTGGAAAATGCAGGCATCGGGCAATGTGATGGGTGGGTTGTGTACGGTTGAGGTTGGGTTTAGTTTGCAAAAACAAGTGAGGACGAGAGAGGGATAGCTTCAGGCAAAAGATGAATCCAAACTTTAATATAAACCTTTTTTGTTTATTTTTTTCATGGCAGAACAAACTAAGAATGGAACAGAAGAAAGTATATGAAACAAACCACAATTATAAAGTGAAATAGCAAATATAAATTGAAATGGTGAAATAATAAAAGGCATGCATTGAATTCTGAAATTATTTAACAGCTAATGGCTATTGGATTCACCGGTGGGTAGATGAAAGGACAAATGAAAACCAAAAGGCTCAAAATATGAAACCGACATAGCAAATACGACGAGATGAAAAGAATGGTACAGAGATATCGACGATACGATCATCCTATCAAAATTCGATATTCGCTGCCAAAATGCTGTTAAAACGCCTAAAATAAGATCAACGGAACTACAGCAGTCCAAATTTGGCGAAACAAAATATGACGACTCACTCAGAAGATGATTTACATTTTATTATATAAAAATATTCACATTTCAAAAATATTTAATTTTCAATGATCTTAACTGATTTAAATTGAAACTGAAAATTACCCAACAGAACTAACTTTCATACTTTCCAATAAAAATTTACCATTTGCTATGTTTAAATAGACGTATTCCAAATATCAAATTTTCATTTCAAAATTTTAATAATTTATTTTTATGAAATTTCAATTAATTACGTTATAAAATTGTTAAAATTTCCGGGTCATTACACTCACCCTCACTCAAAACTTTTCATTCCCGAAAAGGAACGAGATAGGAGAATAGAAGCAATAGAAAAGAAAGATAGATTTGAAATACATAGTATTAGATACAACAATTAATTTTAAACCATATAAATTTTTATTTATTTTTAAATTGATTAACATTCAACAAATTTGGTGTAACGACCCCAAATTTCATAAGTATTTAAATTTATAATTAAATAAAATTTTGAATTAAATGGGGTAATTAAATAAATTTTTGAATAAAAATTGTGAAATTAAATTGATTAAATGGAGCGAGTTTCCCCGATATCCAAGTATATTCTGTATAAATCATTTGAGATTAAAATATTATAAATAGTGTATATGTGAGTATATGTGTATATCTATTTAATGTATATATATCTTTAAGTATATAAGAGCAAATTTAATATATATATTTGAATTGATGGTTAAAAATGGTTTGAGTTTATAAAATAGATATAAGACAATAAATATTAGGTGAATGTTGATAATTAGACTTTAAATAGAAAATAAAATTTTAAAATGTATGTTATAATAAAATACATTTAAGTATGATTTAATTAAGTGAGTATAAAACAAATAAAAATAATAAAGAAAGATTTAATGAAAATTCGAAGTTCACTTGTATTTTAAAAGTAATCAAAATGAGAAAAACAAAAGGGAAACAACTTACATTCAAGTAAGTAAATACAATTGTTAGAAATATAACAACATTTAATTCATTTATATTGCAAAGTGATAGGATTTAAGAAACAAGACAACATAATAAGTGCAACCACCATTTTAAAAAGAAAAGAAATAGCAAAGAAATGTTATGCAGGCAAGAATAGAAAAGAAGACAAGTATGAAAACATCTAAGTACAAAGCAATAAATGCAAACCTCCTTAGCCACCGAAAACAGCCTACCAGCCATGCCTATTTTACTAAACAAAACATAGAAAAGTGATAAAGGACTCATGCATTTAATACAAACATTTCAGCCTTACCTGTTGTACAAGCAATATTTTATCACCCTATACAGATAACATCACTTGGTAAGTTTTCTTTTATATCTATCAACATCTTCATCTCAGTTTTTATTCATTCGAAACTAAAAAGAAATCTGAAGTAAACAAACCATTCAACTTAAACAATACAATCAAACTTCAGCCTGGAAAATAAATCAAAGTAAAATGAAAACTAGGGAGTTTAAAGCCAAGCCGAGATCTGGAACAACTTCAACTTGAAAAGCAAATCAGATCAATGCAATTAAATTCAGTGTTTCCAGTTCAACATCATTTCAAGTTCTCCTCTGTTCCTGTTTTCCATTTTTCTTCATCAAACCCATCAAAGTGAGCAAACTCCTCCTTTTAAACTTGATTTTTCCTCATTATCTCAAGTCTGTGGTGATCCATTATGTTTGTATGAAAGTGAAAGTATATTGCATGCCTGTATTGTTGGGTGCACCGAGAAGAAATAAACACTTCTCTGTTTTTATTTCACAGGTTTTAAACCTGTTTAAAAAAAAAAAAAATGAACAGAACAGTTTTCTTCCCAATCCTCTTTAGCTTTTAAGCTGTAAGGAAGATATGTTTATACGATTAGGAACTAGGTCTCAAAGATGATTTTTAAAATGTTTAAATTAAGTGTTTATTTTAAGATAAAATAAAGTATAACTGCAATGTTCAAAGCAAACAGAATTCTAGAGAAAAAAATCAATACTGCAGCTTCCTAACAACAGTGCTCTCTGTTTTCAAAATTGAAGGTGAGTAAAATTAATACATTTCATTAAGAACATTTTAAACTTAAGATTTTTGAACAGAACAAGTTGTTTAAACCTAAATCATAGCCTTAAGTTTGTTTTGAAGCTTAAAAGTGATATATGGACTTTGTACTTTCAAATTTTACAGTAAAAGTATGAATATATGGAAAATTCGAAAATCTTAAATCATCAATTTAATCATATATCTTGAAACTACATTCGAAAATAGGATTTTTAAAACAAAAATTTTGATTTTTCATTTACTATGTTGAGAGTAGTTCCTAGTGAACCAAAGAATTGCTTTTTCTTCAATTTCCAGCGATCGAACATTTTTTTGATGTTGGATTTTTGCATAAAGCAAGCCGAGTAATCCATCATAACAGGAAAAATGTTGAACTATTTTTCTATAGAGTGGGATGTTGTATCGAATCGATTTTAGGGTTTAGTAACCCATTTTATTCGACGTTGAATTTGAGGGTCGTACAGTGTCATCGAGGCACCGGAGTCAACCGGTGTGGTGGGGATCGAAGCGTAGTTGTGTGGTGCGTCTCGGGGTGAAATCGCGTGGACTCGGGTGAACTGGACCATCGTTGGCGAGCAGTTTTCGTGGGGAAGTTTGGTTCCAGGTTGAGGATCAAAGCTCGATTTCGATTATGGGGTGATTTTGGAGTTTGGGTTGCTCGAGCTAGTTTGGGTGGTTGAGGGTGACGTGCCGGTGTCATCAACGTTGATCGGCGAGGGGCGCTGCGTTTGTGCACGTGTACGTGCAAGTTTGGGAAACTGGTGAAGCATTGGGGAAGAAGAAGATAAGCGTGCACGGGTATCTCTCGAAGTAAAGTGGTAGGCGACTCGAAGTAGTGTACTGTCTCGAGTTGTTTGTCCCAGGCATTTTAAAAACAGAAGCTAGTTCTTCTGTTTAAATTCCAGTCTGGTTTATTTAATTTAGTACGATTTAAACTTAAATTTAAATCAAGATTTTAAAACCTGGACTAAAAGTGAAATTCCAATACAAGTTGAAAGAAAAGAAAAAGAATCAGCTTTAAAAATATGAAGGTGTTTTAAAACAAGTTTAAATTTAATTTAAAATTCGGTTAAGGTTTTTAAAGAGTAAATCATTTTGAATCTTATATTCAAAGTGTGATTTAAATTTAAATTCAAAAGTGTACTGTTTAAAATACACTTAAAAGTTAATGAAATCATTAATAAAGAAATTTATTTTCTTAGAAATAATGAAGGAAATAAAATTATAGAAATTATTAAGTAATTAAAGAATGATTTATTTAATGTATAAATAAATAGAATTTAGATTTATTTAAAATTAGAAAATGGTTTAATAATGAATTAACCTAAGAAAATTTCTTAAGAAAGTAAATTACGAAATGTTATTAGTTAATGCAGAAGATTAACTAGAAATTTTTAGGTAATTTAATTTATGTGATTAAATTTGATTTGAATTAATAAGACTTATTAATTAAGACAATCAATTGTAAATTGTTAATTACTTAATGAAAGCAATTAAGGGGTTAATTGATTATGTGATTTGTTTAAGGTTAATTAATTAAAATGGTTTATAATTAATTTATGATCAATTAACCAAGATATGTAGTTTGTCCATAAGTAATTAATCTGATTTGAATTAATCAGAAAATTAACCGACCTTACTTAGGAATGTTTAAATCCTATTGATTTCTGAACTGTTTGATATTTCTGATATGCTATGCTTCGTGCTATAAATTATTTCCGTATGATCTGTGATGAATGTAATTTATTTATTTACAATGCATTCATATTTTCTATCTGTGAACCCGTGTATATAGATAAGCGCTATTGGGATATACCGCTTATTGATATTATGTGATTGCAAATCTGTAATGATTCTACGATGTTGCACTATTGTGTGTGAAATCCCTGGACTACACTTATACACACACAAATATGGATTTCACGTGGAAATCGGTTAAGTCACAGACAATTTAAAATTGATATTTTTGAAATTGAAATTTTAATTTCAATTGATTTTGAAATTAGAAATTCGGGTTTAAAGTAAAAAGCTTTTGAAATGGATTTTCAAAGATAAAAGTTATTTTAAATAACTTAACCGAGTTTTAAAAATTTAAATAGTTAGATTTAAATTTGGATTCAAGTTTGAAATTAAGCTATGATTTGGAAACTAGGGAGTAAAGATGATATAAATGTGTTTATATGAAATTAAACCATTTTAAAGGTATAAGCTGGGAATTTGAATTTAAACCAAGGATTTCAACTCGTATGAATGAATCAGATTTCCAAATTGAAAACTGTTGTTTTAAAGGGATAAAAGCTTTTAGATAAGAAAAGAAATTCCAGTTTAAATTAAAGGAATTTCAAGTGAATTGGAAAATGAATTTTCCAAGTTATGAATGAATTGTTTTCGAAAGCTATGAATTAAATCCGTTTATTTTTAACAGATTTAAATTGATGTTTTGTTTAACCCATTCGAAATGAAATTGTTTTGAAAGCTATGAGTTAAATCTTTGATTTAACGAATTAATCAAATTGAAAGGGAAATTGATTTGGAAAATCTGTGAATGAATCTTTGTGAAATTAAGTGAACTTTGTGAATTGAATCTTTTTGTTTAAAAAGATTAAAATGGTAATTTGATAAACCATTTGTAAAGAAAGTTTGGGTTTAAATTGTGACTTAATTGAAATCCCATTATCCATTTGTTTTTAAATATCGCGCTCACTATTCGGGTTAGCCGGGAAAAGACATCTGTGTCATATAACCCATTCCGAATAGTGATACGTCGTATATGGATAGCATTTGAAGATCGGTGTTGAAGACCGGATATTTTCGAAAATGAAAGGACAACCTGTCGAATGTCTCTGCACTGGGTAGCTCCCGGTATAGAGATTTATATCACTCTTTTGTGATGGGAAGTCTGGACGTGATTTGAAAATTATCCGGATTTGCAAGGGCTTCGTGAGAAGTGCCTTCGGTTCTGTTCGATCCCGGAACAGACTTGTATGGATACATGTCTGACATTACACTTTGAGATATAAAGCCGATTTCTTTCAAATACATATCTGTTGGTGGCGGAGAATTTATTCTTTTAGCTTAACACCCTTCTCTGAGACGTACGAGCTCAGAGGTTATGTAGTTGAAATTTATCAGCGATATATCCCAATTTGGTAATGTGACATGCTGAGTGTTGCTGTGTGATGATCAGTGTTTGATCATTTGTGATATGATCATTTATTTGATCTTATATCTTTGTGATCATAGGTTGATCATTTGTTTGACCCGAAGCATGGCTTTGTGACAAAGCGTAGCTTTGTGGACGAGACTTCGTCGAGCCTCACACCCCGGAAATGGTCAAAACAGGAAGGATGCGGCAAGGTTCTAGGGAGTAGCGCCCCTTAGTGTATGTCATTCCTTCTGGATAAAGGTGGTATCATGGTATGGAGCCCAGATACTTAACCTCTGTGGTTGCTGCAAATTTATTACTTTGTGGTTGTTGCGAATCGGGGATCCTCGGGAAGATCGGTGACGATCGGGGGATGACATACGCGTGTCAGTAGTTACCTATTTTTGCAGAGGTAACCCGGCCTTGTGTTGGCAGAGATCCGGTTAGGTTCTCGGGTCGTCTATTCCAGGGACGTACCCATCGTGGATAGGAAGTTCCTTAGCCTGACCATTTGTTGGAAATCCAAAGAAACAATACGTGACTTGTACGGTTTAGTTGTAGAACCTGCCATTTAATATGGTAGCTATAGTAAGCATACTATAATGGTACCTATGCTGGCTAAGATTTATATTCTACTTTCGAAATTTCTTTCTACACTATGCACTAATAATAATATCAAAATGATTTGATTTTGCGTAGTAAGCATCTTTGACTATCATAAGAAGAAATCTCCTCCAAGTCTGCGTTTGCATTGTGTGTGTGGCGGGAGGTCTTATGGTAGTTTCATTTTCCAAAAGCATTGCGGATTTCAATGTTTTAAAATTCTTTTGCTGTTGTTTAAAGATAAACTGTTTTTGTTGCTCACACCAGTCTTGCTATATTACAGCATGATAGGGGGTTCTCGCTTCGCGGTTAGGTGGCGAACGGGAGACTCTTACCCCTACATGTCCCTGAGAGGGATGGGTTGGTTAGGCAGATGCCGTGACAGTCGAGAGGCTGGCCGTAAAAGCAAGTTTGGGGTATCATTGTCAGCCACGGTGGGACTGGGATGGTTGCAAAGCCTACCGGTGGCCGCTGTTTGCGAACCTTGACAAGTGGTATCAGAGCTAAGGTTGAACTTCAGCTCAGGAGTATAACACATTAAGTAGCTCATTAGAGATAGAGTGAAGTAAACTCTAGAATGAGTATTTCTCAAATATCCGTTCGAACGTCTCAGTAAATTCTCTTGCTATCCACAAATAGTGAGTATGAGTGCAAGAAGAGGACGAGATAGGGGACAAGGGAATACGACTATAAATGGTCAATACCCTACAACAGTGGAAACAACTTTCTTATCAATCTTCTTTGATTCGTTTCCAAAATTCTTTTCATTGCTTCGTACCAGCTACAAGTAGAAGTTTTGGTGTGGTGATGGCCCTATGAATCACTGTCGAAGATCTTTACTTTCGTATCTTCATCGATTTCTTATCAGCTTTTTGGATTTAAACCTTAATGAATTTGGAATTGAAATTTTAAATAAATTGAAAATTTTAAATTGAATTAAATTGATTAATAGAATATGAAGCTAAATTTGAATTAAATCGATAAAACGATTTCGTTTAAAATCAAATTTGAAATTCTATTGAAAATTTCTTGTGAATATCGAAGTTCGAAGAGGGACAAATTGATATGTATTCTGAGATATTCCGACTTGAGTTTGGAAACCGTATCTTGTGTTTGAGGAGTTATAGAAGATCGAATCTATCTATCTTCGTTGTTTTCGTGCCTGCGAATTTCGAGGACGAAATTCTTTTAAGGGGGGAAATTTGTAACGACCCCAAATTTCATAAGTATTTAAATTTATAATTAAATAAAATTTTGAATTAAATGGGGTAATTAAATAAATTTTTGAATAAAAATTGTGAAATTAAATTGATTAAATGGAGCGAGTTTCCCCGATATCCAAGTATATTCTGTATAAATCATTTGAGATTAAAATATTATAAATAGTGTATATGTGAGTATATGTGTATATCTATTTAATGTATATATATCTTTAAGTATATACGAGCAAATTTAATATATATATTTGAATTGATGGTTAAAAATGGTTTGAGTTTATAAAATAGATATAAGACAATAAATATTAGGTGAATGTTGATAATTAGACTTTAAATAGAAAATAAAATTTTAAAATGTATGTTATAATAAAATACATTTAAGTATGATTTAATTAAGTGAGTATAAAACAAATAAAAATAATAAAGAAAGATTTAATGAAAATTCGAAGTTCACTTGTATTTTAAAAGTAATCAAAATGAGAAAAACAAAAGGGAAACAACTTACATTCAAGTAAGTAAATACAATTGTTAGAAATATAACAACATTTAATTCATTTATATTGCAAAGTGATAGGATTTAAGAAACAAGACAACATAATAAGTGCAACCACCATTTTAAAAAGAAAAGAAATAGCAAAGAAATGTTATGCAGGCAAGAATAGAAAAGAAGACAAGTATGAAAACATCTAAGTACAAAGCAATAAATGCAAACCTCCTTAGCCACCGAAAACAGCCTACCAGCCATGCCTATTTTACTAAACAAAACATAGAAAAGTGATAAAGGACTCATGCATTTAATACAAACATTTCAGCCTTACCTGTTGTACAAGCAATATTTTATCACCCTATACAGATAACATCACTTGGTAAGTTTTCTTTTATATCTATCAACATCTTCATCTCAGTTTTTATTCATTCGAAACTAAAAAGAAATCTGAAGTAAACAAACCATTCAACTTAAACAATACAATCAAACTTCAGCCTGGAAAATAAATCAAAGTAAAATGAAAACTAGGGAGTTTAAAGCCAAGCCGAGATCTGGAACAACTTCAACTTGAAAAGCAAATCAGATCAATGTAATTAAATTCAGTGTTTCCAGTTCAACATCATTTCAAGTTCTCCTCTGTTCCTGTTTTCCATTTTTCTTCATCAAACCCATCAAAGTGAGCAAACTCCTCCTTTTAAACTTGATTTTTCCTCATTATCTCAAGTCTGTGGTGATCCATTATGTTTGTATGAAAGTGAAAGTATATTGCATGCCTGTATTGTTGGGTGCACCGAGAAGAAATAAACACTTCTCTGTTTTTATTTCACAGGTTTTAAACCTGTTTAAAAATAAAAATAAAAATAAATGAACAGAACAGTTTTCTTCCCAATCCTCTTTAGCTTTTAAGCTGTAAGGAAGATATGTTTATACGATTAGGAACTAGGTCTCAAAGATGATTTTTAAAATGTTTAAATTAAGTGTTTATTTTAAGATAAAATAAAGTATAACTGCAATGTTCAAAGCAAACAGAATTCTAGAGAAAAAAATCAATACTGCAGCTTCCTAACAACAGTGCTCTCTGTTTTCAAAATTGAAGGTGAGTAAAATTAATACATTTCATTAAGAACATTTTAAACTTAAGATTTTTGAACAGAACAAGTTGTTTAAACCTAAATCATAGCCTTAAGTTTGTTTTGAAGCTTAAAAGTGATATATGGACTCTGTACTTTCAAATTTTACAGTAAAAGTATGAATATATGGAAAATTCGAAAATCTTAAATCATCAATTTAATCATATATCTTGAAACTACATTCGAAAATAGGATTTTTAAAACAAAAATTTTGATTTTTCATTTACTATGTTGAGAGTAGTTCCTAGTGAACCAAAGAATTGCTTTTTCTTCAATTTCCAGCGATCGAACATTTTTTTGATGTTGGATTTTTGCATAAAGCAAGCCGAGTAATCCATCATAACAGGAAAAATGTTGAACTATTTTTCTATAGAGTGGGATGTTGTATCGAATCGATTTTAGGGTTTAGTAACCCATTTTATTCGACGTTGAATTTGAGGGTCGTACAGTGTCATCGAGGCACCGGAGTCAACCGGTGTGGTGGGGATCGAAGCGTAGTTGTGTGGTGCGTCTCGGGGTGAAATCGCGTGGACTCGGGTGAACTGGACCATCGTTGGCGAGCAGTTTTCGTGGGGAAGTTTGGTTCCAGGTTGAGGATCAAAGCTCGATTTCGATTATGGGGTGATTTTGGAGTTTGGGTTGCTCGAGCTAGTTTGGGTGGTTGAGGGTGACGTGCCGGTGTCATCAACGTTGATCGGCGAGGGGCGCTGCGTTTGTGCACGTGTACGTGCAAGTTTGGGAAACTGGTGAAGCATTGGGGAAGAAGAAGATAAGCGTGCATGGGTATCTCTCGAAGTAAAGTGGTAGGCGACTCGAAGTAGTGTACTGTCTCGAGTTGTTTGTCCCAGGCATTTTAAAAACAGAAGCTAGTTCTTCTGTTTAAATTCCAGTCTGGTTTATTTAATTTAGTACAATTTAAACTTAAATTTAAATCAAGATTTTAAAACCTGGACTAAAAGTGAAATTCCAATACAAGTTGAAAGAAAAGAAAAAGAATCAGCTTTAAAAATATGAAGGTGTTTTAAAACAAGTTTAAATTTAATTTAAAATTCGGTTAAGGTTTTTAAAGAGTAAATCATTTTGAATCTTATATTCAAAGTGTGATTTAAATTTAAATTCAAAAGTGTACTGTTTAAAATACACTTAAAAGTTAATGAAATCATTAATAAAGAAATTTATTTTCTTAGAAATAATGAAGGAAATAAAATTATAGAAATTATTAAGTAATTAAAGAATGATTTATTTAATGTATAAATAAATAGAATTTAGATTTATTTAAAATTAGAAAATGGTTTAATAATGAATTAACCTAAGAAAATTTCTTAAGAAAGTAAATTACGAAATGTTATTAGTTAATGCAGAAGATTAACTAGAAATTTTTAGGTAATTTAATTTATGTGATTAAATTTGATTTGAATTAATAAGACTTATTAATTAAGACAATCAATTGTAAATTGTTAATTACTTAATGAAAGCAATTAAGGGGTTAATTGATTATGTGATTTGTTTAAGGTTAATTAATTAAAATGGTTTATAATTAATTTATGATCAATTAACCAAGATATGTAGTTTGTCCATAAGTAATTAATCTGATTTGAATTAATCAGAAAATTAACCGACCTTACTTAGGAATGTTTAAATCCTATTGATTTCTGAACTGTTTGATATTTCTGATATGCTATGCTTCGTGCTATAAATTGTTTCCGTATGATCTGTGATGAATGTAATTTATTTATTTACAATGCATTCATATTTTCTATCTGTGAACCCGTGTATATAGATAAGCGCTATTGGGATATACCGCTTATTGATATTATGTGATTGCAAATCTGTAATGATTCTACGATGTTGCACTATTGTGTGTGAAATCCCTGGACTACACTTATACACACACAAATATGGATTTCACGTGGAAATCGGTTAAGTCACAGACAATTTAAAATTGATATTTTTGAAATTGAAATTTTAATTTCAATTCATTTTGAAATTAGAAATTCGGGTTTAAAGTAAAAAGCTTTTGAAATGGATTTTCAAAGATAAAAGTTATTTTAAATAACTTAACCGAGTTTTAAAAATTTAAATAGTTAGATTTAAATTTGGATTCAAGTTTGAAATTAAGCTATGATTTGGAAACTAGGGAGTAAAGATGATATAAATGTGTTTATATGAAATTAAACCATTTTAAAGGTATAAGCTGGGAATTTGAATTTAAACCAAGGATTTCAACTCGTATGAATGAATCAGATTTCCAAATTGAAAACTGTTGTTTTAAAGGGATAAAAGCTTTTAGATAAGAAAAGAAATTCCAGTTTAAATTAAAGGAATTTCAAGTGAATTGGAAAATGAATTTTCCAAGTTATGAATGAATTGTTTTCGAAAGCTATGAATTAAATCCGTTTATTTTTAACAGATTTAAATTGATGTTTTGTTTAACCCATTCGAAATGAAATTGTTTTGAAAGCTATGAGTTAAATCTTTGATTTAACGAATTAATCAAATTGAAAGGGAAATTGATTTGGAAAATCTGTGAATGAATCTTTGTGAAATTAAGTGAACTTTGTGAATTGAATCTTTTTGTTTAAAAAGATTAAAATGGTAATTTGATAAACCATTTGTAAAGAAAGTTTGGGTTTAAATTGTGACTTAATTGAAATCCCATTATCCATTTGTTTTTAAATATCGCGCTCACTATTCGGGTTAGCCGGGAAAAGACATCTGTGTCATATAACCCATTCCGAATAGTGATACGTCGTATATGGATAGCATTTGAAGATCGGTGTTGAAGACCGGATATTTTCGAAAATGAAAGGACAACCTGTCGAATGTCTCTGCACTGGGTAGCTCCCGGTATAGAGATTTATATCACTCTTTTGTGATGGGAAGTCTGGACGTGATTTGAAAATTATCCGGATTTGCAAGGGCTTCGTGAGAAGTGCCTTCGGTTCTGTTCGATCCCGGAACAGACTTGTATGGATACATGTCTGACATTACACTTTGAGATATAAAGCCGATTTCTTTCAAATACATATCTGTTGGTGGCGGAGAATTTATTCTTTTAGCTTAACACCCTTCTCTGAGACGTACGAGCTCAGAGGTTATGTAGTTGAAATTTATCAGCGATATATCCCAATTTGGTAATGTGACATGCTGAGTGTTGCTGTGTGATGATCAGTGTTTGATCATTTGTGATATGATCATTTATTTGATCTTATATCTTTGTGATCATAGGTTGATCATTTGTTTGACCCGAAGCATGGCTTTGTGACAAAGCGTAGCTTTGTGGACGAGACTTCGTCGAGCCTCACACCCCGGAAATGGTCAAAACAGGAAGGATGCGGCAAGGTTCTAGGGAGTAGCGCCCCTTAGTGTATGTCATTCCTTCTGGATAAAGGTGGTATCATGGTATGGAGCCCAGATACTTAACCTCTGTGGTTGCTGCAAATTTATTACTTTGTGGTTGTTGCGAATCGGGGATCCTCGGGAAGATCGGTGACGATCGGGGGATGACATACGCGTGTCAGTAGTTACCTATTTTTGCAGAGGTAACCCGGCCTTGTGTTGGCAGAGATCTGGTTAGGTTCTCGGGTCGTCTATTCCAGGGACGTACCCATCGTGGATAGGAAGTTCCTTAGCCTGACCATTTGTTGGAAATCCAAAGAAACAATACGTGACTTGTACGGTTTAGTTGTAGAACCTGCCATTTAATATGGTAGCTATAGCAAGCATACTATAATGGTACCTATGCTGGCTAAGATTTATATTCTACTTTCGAAATTTCTTTCTACACTATGCACTAATAATAATATCAAAATGATTTGATTTTGCGTAGTAAGCATCTTTGACTATCATAAGAAGAAATCTCCTCCAAGTCTGCGTTTGTATTGTGTGTGTGGCGGGAGGTCTTATGGTAGTTTCATTTTCCAAAAGCATTGCGGATTTCAATGTTTTAAAATTCTTTTGCTGTTGTTTAAAGATAAACTGTTTTTGTTGCTCACACCAGTCCCACGACTGATCCGGAGTTTATTGTTCATTTCCTAAACTCTGGGTGCTCATAATTTTCTACACGAGCAGTCTAGAGTTGGGTTTTTCAGATAGTCAGGTTCAGTAGATTTTCTGGAGCTAGTTCAGTCTTTGGATCGGACTGCACTTGCTTATTCTTGGTGTATCGTTATTGGGAGTTCGAGCTACTGCTGGAGTTCTCTCTTGAAGACTATCTTAGAGTTATTTGTTCCGCTGCTGATATTAGTTATCTATTTTTTTCTTTTCCGCTGCTATTTGTTGTATCATATCTCTGATGTATATAGATATTCATTGTATCTGGATATTGTATCAGATGTTGTATATCTGTATTATTCTTTTTCTTCCGCTGTGTTGTTATACTTAACTGTGTTATAAGCTCCCGAGAACCAGATTCGGCATTTGAATCTACGGCATTTTGAGTACAAGGGAAGTACGGGTGCCGATTTTCGAAGGTCGACTTTTGGGTCTTGACATTTGGGATCAATCCATTTTATTCAATCAATAACTATTTACTGCATTCATATTTTGTTGATTACAATTAATGTATTTCAATCAATAGATTTGATTTCAATTTATTAACATTTGTTTTAAAAAAAATCTTTCAAAACAAAATTTATTTTATTTAACTCATTTATTTTATCCATTTATCTTCAGTTAAATTTTATTCCACTTATAATTCAATTTAAACTATTCTTAAGTTCATATTTATTTACTTATTATTCAATTTATTTCACTTAATCACTGTATAAACATTTATTATAATCACTCACTTTTTCTTATAATTTCCTTTAACAAAATTTCATTTGGACATCTGATTACTTTTATTTATATTGTATGATATTCAATTACAAATTCTCATTACATTCAAACTTTTTTTTAGGTAAGTTTTATTAATGTTCTGAGTGTAATTGAGCACTATACAAATTTACCCTTATATTTAGAACATTTCTATTGAACAAGAATTAGTTTGAACATCTTATTGCTTAAGTTTTCTCATGTATAACCTTAAATTACAATTTCATATTAACATTTAAACTTTTTGAATATTTTAGGTAAGTTATATATGTTTTTAGAATGCAATTGATTATTATACAAACTAATTTTATCCTATTTCAACTGTTTCAAGTTGTTTCAATATCATTTCACATTTTAGACCCTCCAATTATTCAAAAGTTTTTGCTTCATTTCAATAATTGAAAACCATCACTTAACACAAACCTAAGAGTCAAATTTTTGGTTTCAATTCAAACCATTTGAATTAAATATATACTTATATATGTTTTATACATCTAATCATACTCAAGAATTTTAAATCAAATCCATCTTTCAAAACAAAAGTGTAGCAAAGCAACTAAGTGGTCTATGACACCCGTCTCCTCGACCCCCAAAAATCGATATTAATTCATCTACGGTATTCACGTGCCGTAAATCCTAGTGTCGGGGAGGCAGATTATCAGGGGTGTAAAAGAAAATAAAGATATAAGATAACACAATAATAGAATCTCACATCGCATTCAACATTTTAATTATACATAAATGATCAGAGTTAAATACAAATCCAGCAGGATAGTTATAACTGTCTATCCGTACATATGTTGGAAAATACATACTACATAACACAGCGAAAAATGGGTAGATATCTACAAAAGTTACTTCAGCTTCTTAGCTCCAAAAGACTTCTCCAAAATGCTCCCCAACATGCTCCAAAAAGCTCCTAAGGTATCCTGACTACTTGGCTGTCCGAAAAATAGGGCATCTAGTGTTTAAAGGGAAAAACAAACTCCGGGCCAGTCATGGGACTGGTGTGAGAACTCAAAGTACGGTATTTTGAAAACAAAAATATCTCATTACCACGCTGCACATAAACACGGAACATGTTTTACCTTATGATAACCAAAACCTTTTATTACATAAAATTTGGGGATATTATTTTTAATGACATTCTTTAAAAACATTTGCAAATAAACTTAATAATCTTAGCCGAAATGGTTACCTATATAGCATTTCAGGGCTATTCATTACGCCAATACAAACAATACAGCAGGTTTTTATTGGAGAATGGGTTTCCATATAAATGACCAGGTGAAGGAACTACCTTCCGATGGGTACACCTCCAGATGGATGTCTCGAGGAACCATCACAAAGCTCCTCGACCAACATAAGACCGACCTACCTCTATAACTAGATAGTACCGAATATGTCATCCCCCGGTCGTTGCCGACCTATATCCGAGAGCTCTCTTCGCATACATCCACATTAATTTACATCCCAAACGTCATAGCGAGAAGAAATATATCTAGAAGGGAATGATCATACCCTAATTGGGAATGACCCACTTAGCCTTGCCGCATCTAACCATGTTTCGGTAATTTCGGGTTGATGAGGCTCGAGGAAACGATTACCTTTTCACATAGCACATCTTCTTTCACTTTGAATGCCACATTGCCATTCCACATTCACACGACTAATTTCTACAAACATATAACTTCCTGAGCTCGTATGTCTCAGAAAAGAGTGTTAAACTAAGAGAAGGTGTATTCTCCGCCACCGACTGATATACTTTTATATAGATCACTCATTGTGATTTGGAATACAAGGTCAGACACTCATTCATACAAGTTCGTACTGGTACGGAACGAAACCGAAGGTACTTTCCTCGGCCATTACTAGGCGAGAAGTGCTTGTGGTTCTGAGATTTTTCATAACAAAGAGACCACTGCTACAATATAGTGAATCAGGAGTTTATCCCCAATTAATCAACAAGTAGTCCCTCGTTATTATTCCTCTCAATATCTCCATCTTCAAACATCTTCATTCTTCTAACATGTAAACTAGTTCGAAGTGGTTTTCAGATAGGAATCAACCAAATCTGACCCTGGTTCCTTCGAAATCCAATTATCGATAAAAAAGATGTAATTAGACGATTGCTTTTCGATTCATTCAATTTTTCTTTACCAAAATATCTTTCAGAGATATATATTTTCAAAATCTTCTTCTTTAATTATGGAATAATTTATACCTCTCTTTTGAATATTTCTCAAATCATTTTTTAAAGAGTATCTTTTGAGAAATAGGATTATAGAAATCACTCTACTTTTATTCAATATCAACTTTCGTATTCAACAAGTGCTATGGGCGGAATAACGGTGAGATCACCTTTTAAATTCCATGAATAGGACAAGTTCCCCCTTTGGATTTTAATAATGAGTATAAGAAGATTATTTTTATAAAATCCAAGTTGAGCATCCGGGCTTTCCTTTCGATATGTTCCACCCCTCGCCTGAAAGAGAAAACTGAGGCCAGATAAGCTCAGGGCACTGGTTGCTCCATCCCTAATCTTAGTTACACACCTTGTTTTCACTTTTAGATCTCACAGGCGGGACAAATGTACTACTCGTTTCCGCATACTCATTTTCCCTTTTTAAATCACTTAACTATTTGTTTAACCACCTTTGAAATAATTATGAATTGTTCAAATATCTTTTTTTAATACTTTATTATTCACTTAAAAATGTTTACATAAGATTTGGGAAAGAATTGTTTAGTTCCAACCTTTATTTCAAAAGTTATTGAAAAGCGTTGCGAAAAAGTGTTGCAAATAGTGTTTTAAAAGCTATATTCTTCAAAACGACTTTTATATCATTTAGAAAACCATCTTTTCAACTTAAATCACTTTTAAAACATTTTAAACGATTTTTAGAATTTATTTCATATTTTAAAAACATTTATTTTATCAATTTTAAACATTGGCCTCTTTAATGCAAAAGCGCGTTTTTTGTGGAAAATTGTTTTGGACATATTTTATAATCTACTTAATAAAATCTTTATTTTCTTTCTTTGTTTGAAGGATATGGATATAATAGTTCGGAAAATCCTTATCTCGAAGAATTCCGAGCTATAATCCACTTCGTATGCTATTTAAATTTTCGGTGCGAAATCGCGAACTACCATTGCGCGATGCGCCTAGTTTTGACTTATTTCAAGTTTTTCAATCAAACTTTGTTAAAACAAGTTTATATGTTTATAAAACATTTTTAAAACATTTTTAATCATTTTAAAAGGTATTAAATGATTCCATATCACTTTTCAATTTATTTTGAAAAGTGATTTCTATGTGAATCAATGTCGTGTATATCGTGACTTATTTCAATATTTTCATGCAATAAACAACATATGGAAATCAATATCATAACCAAACATCCAAACAAACATATCCCAACATCACAACCAAATATATACATATAAATTAGGAGTTCTCACTTTGTTTGGTTTGGCGAACGGAAAATCGGCTATTGCTTCGCTACTTGACGTTTTTAGCTTACGATTCCTTGAACGCTTAGACTTGGATGGTTCGACTTGGCTTGGGGAAGGCTAGGAGTGCTCGGCCTTGGTTGATGGGGGATGGTTGGCTCGGAGTTAATGGTGGAGGCTAGGGCCGTGAGTGGAGGAAGAAAAATGGAGGAGTTTTGAGGTGGTTCGGGCGGAGTTTTGTTGATATTTTTTCTTTGTTTTATTTTCGGGAATATTTTGGCATTATTTATTTATGAACAGAAGCCATTAAAGAGTGGAAGAAAAGCTTAAGAAAGGAAGAAGAAGTTGTGTAAAAATTGAAGAAAGTGGCTGTTATCCCGCCTTTTGGCAAGGCCGTGACACCAAAAAGTTGACTGGAAAGCTAAAGACAGTTCGTCGCAAAAGTTCGTTACACATCGTTTCACCGTGGATATCGATGAATTTTGTCCGAGTCCGGATCAAGCTACAATTGATAAGACATGACCAGTAAAACCATGCAAACCAACGTTCCAAGTTTCAAGTCAATCCGAGTTTGTACGCTCAAGATATCGCCAATAGAAGGTGTATGAAGTGGTATAAGTTCGAATCGATCATTCAGGCCATGGTTCGAATCCATCCCACTAGGCCTTGCTTCGAATCCATCAGACGGTCAAGCTTCGTATCCATTACCCGAATCCACGTTCGTTTCCTTCGAGTTACCCTTAGTTCGAATCCATGAAGATATCCTGCTTCGAACCCAACAAGACGCACTGCTTCGAATCCATGTATAGGTGCCTTCCCTCGAATCCATCTAGCTACGATTGACTTCGAATCGATTGAAGCATGTCGCTATCGATACGAGCAAAGTGTCATTCGAACCAAGGGATTATTGATGTCTTCGAATCCATCAAGTCAAAGCGGCAAAGTCTCCAAGACGACTCGATCAAACTGGCGGCGAAAGCGGATCGATGCGAAGTTCACGCTCCACGTCATCACAGAAGCACGCTCCACCATCGATTTGATGCAATCGATTCGAAGGAACCAAGTCGAATGGGATCGATTCGAAGAGACGTTTCAACCAAATATCTAACCTTGAATCGATCATATCTCGAGATCTACAAGTCCAAATGCTATGAAATTTTCACAGAAGCTTAAGCACATGATGAAGAATGTCCACGCCAAATTTCAGCTCGATTGGATGATTTCTTGATCGATTCGAACCAAGGGTCGAATCGATCCCAAAGTGGGCCCGGATCTCCAGATTTCGGCCATGTGGGCCCCCTGACGTACCAGAACTGGTCTCCCCTCATTTTAGGCGAAATATCAGCCTCCTACACCTATAAATAGAGCCCCTAGTCATTCAAAAAAGGGGTCGGATAATTCTAAGTACTAAAGAGCGCCCAGATTCTGCCAGATTTACTCCAGAACACCACCGCTACCTTAGATGGAGACTTAGCATATAATTTCAGTTGTACTACATTAGAAGAGATTGTAATCATCGAGTGAACATCAATAAAATTATCAACTTCAGAGTGGACGTAGGCAAGATCGCCGAACCACTATAAATCTCGTGTTTCTGTTCATTATTTCTGAATTGTGATACTCTGTTTGCTTAGATTTGAGATTTGTGTGTGAATATTGTTGATTTATATTCATATACTGGTGCTTTCACAACATTCGGGGTTTGTGACCAATTTTGGCGCAAACACTTTGGTGCTTTCACTGAGAATTGAACTCAGGGATTCTACCGCTTGGAAGTTGAATTCGAAGGTTTAAAAGTTCAGATTTGAAAATCTATGACGAGACAAACTAGTAAAAGGCAGAGACCAGAGCGAAGTCAGCACGAAGGGAGTCAAGAGGCTTCCTCAGGAGCAAACCAAGCATCGATCTTCATCACTAGGGATGAGATGGAGACAATAATGAAGAGACAGGAGGAGATGATCCAGAATTTGCTTCAACAAATTGGACAACTTGGAGCGCAAAATCAAGGAACAACCAGAATCCAGAACGGAGCAGGACCATCTGGCGCAGCGCCGGAGCTGGAGGGCATACACTTAGGACATGTTGATCCGAACCTGGGAAGAGAGACAAGGACATCCGAGCAACCTGGCGGCAATAGAGGGATGAACGCTCAACCAGGGGGGCAGCCACCCGAAAGCTCACACAGACTCGGGGGGCAGATCGAAGGTAGCGAACAAGGACTACAGCTTGGAGACAATGATTGATTGGCAGAGATGGTCAGGCGAGCCATGAGGGGCGGATTAGTAAACAGAGATCTTGAAGACGTGAACAAGAGTCCCTTTTCTCCTGCGATTAGGTTGGCTAGGAACCCACCAGAATTCAAACTGCCAACAGTAGAAAGGTATGATGGGAGGACGGACCCTGCGGTCCATCTAACGAGGTATATAAGGCACATGGAAGTGCTGGGGGCATCACAGGAAGTCATGGCCCGGTGCTTCCCGTTGTATTTGACAGACATATCAGCTTTATGGTTCAGACAGCTGGAGAGCGGCTCCATTGGGACATGGACCGATTTGATTGAGAAATTTATGAGGCAATTCAGGGTTCATATTTCAAGACCCAAGAATGTGATGAGTTTGGCAACGCTAAAGCAGAAAGCTGGGGAGTTTTTGAGGAATTTCTTAACGCGGTTCAATGCGGCAGCAGCATCGGTGTATCGGCCAGATCCATCCATGGTTATGATGGCAGCTGTGTCCGGAGTAGCTGACGGCACGGAATTCAAAAATTCATTAACTAAGGATCCGCCTATGGATCTAGGAGAATTCTATCACGAGGCAGAAAAGTTTTTACGATTGGAAGACGCTAATGCTGAAAGAGAAGAAGGGGAGGGAATAGAAGTTTATGCACTTAAAGACAAAAAGCCCTTTGAAAAGGATTCAGACCAGGATAAAAGAAAACGAAAGGCTGAAGAAAATGATGACAGGCCAAAGCGACTGCGGAGAGAGCCACGATTCACTACCTACTCAGAGTTGAATGAGAGTTTGGAGCGAATCTACCAAGATACCCGAGAGCAAGTCCCCTACCGTAGGCCAATACGAAGGGACCCCACTGTCGACGAAAGGAAATCAGATAGATATTGCTTATTCCACGAACTGAATGGTCATAACACTAACGACTGTAGACATCTGAAGGATGAGGTGGAAGGCCCAGGCTTTTAAATCTCCCCGAGATGGCCGAGATGAAAAATCCGAGATATTAGCCAAAATCCGAGATTTGGCAGCCTATTTAGTTATAAGTGTTTTAAATATCGCCCGAGATAGCCGAGATATTTTCCCGAGATATTGGCCAAAATCCGAGATTTAAAACACTGGGAAGGCCACATCAGGAACGGTATGCTACTGCAGTATGTGAGGAGGCGAGCTCCAGCGGTGGAGGCAGAGCGACCACCATCTTGAAATGACCCTCCTATTTAAACACTAATTTTATCAGTGAAATTTTTTTTTTTTTTAGAGATGATATATAGATATATCATCTATTACAAATATACTACCCAGGGTCATTTTCTTTCTCTAATAAACAAAAATATATCCAGGATCTTTCACAATATAGAAATATTGTTTTAATTCTAAATCATTTTTTTTTAACATACATATATGAAGATATCTATGTTATATTCTACTTGAATCAGAGCATGATAATAAGTAGAAATCCTTTTTAAAATTTGCAAAAATGTAATAAATTCCCTTTTAAATTAAAACTTATTGTATCCTGATTTTTGACTATAGTGTCCACTGGAAATATGTACCTTAGACTGTTATTATAATTAAGAAATAACCAAGCAATAATCAGTGGAAAGCAAGCTTATAATATAGGTGATTGTCTTAAAGTCTGAATATTATCAAACTCAGGTTAAAAGAAAGTGGATCCTAAGTGAACACAAGCAACATCTAGGCGTAATGGAAACGCGCCTAACTTATTCATACAAGGTCACTAGTTCGAGTACTATGCTGGTCGGTTCAAACACAATTTTTGTTTTTCTTTTTATTTTCTCCTGTATGGCTGAAATCTGATACCTACCTATAATTGTACATATATATTTAATTTTTGCCTATAACCTAACATACAAAACAATTCTTCTTGCATAACTATTTTTAAAACCCATTCTTTCAACTGTTTTAAGAATTTACATCTATATTTTTGTCCAGTGTCAACATGTACACAGATATACATGTACATGTCAGTGTCTTTGTTCATTTTCCAGAAAACTGAGCTCAAATGTTCCCTTACTTCATTGATCTGAAGTGAAACATTGGGCCTGACCTATGGCCTAACCATGTGGTTACTCTGGCCATTCTTTTGTTTGCATTTTCACAACCCAGATTGTACACAAAACATTGATACCTTTCCTTTTCAAAAGCATGTGTATATATTTGTGTGAATCGGACATTTTATGGTCAGATATATCATTCTTCCTAATCATACTTCTCTTTTAAAAATACATCTTCAGAGTATAAACACTTTTTCTTGCATCTGGACTTATGTCAATATCATAAATTGAAGATATAGCAATTTGATTCTTTTCTGGGTTTTCCCCATATTATTTTCTGTATATCTATATTCTTTTTGAAAGAACTCAGGATTAACTGAAATCATCATAAAATGATTATGCTTATAAAATCCAGGTTTTACCTCTAAATCAAAACAACTTTAGCAAATAGGTTTTCAAATCAGTTCAACATCAATATCCTTAGTACATACCAAATCAGAAATAACCAGAAACAACATAGCACATGTCTCTTACAAGTTCTTCCTACTTAATACATTTAGATAGCCATATTAATCAGGGAATACATGCATGAATTAACACATTTTAGCTTTTATTTCTAATTATCTTAGCATCCTCTATTCCATATCTTTTTAATCTTGCTTACTTAGCTCCATCACAACCTGCAAAAGCATTAGTGGCTGCCCCATTATAAATGAGACACCCCCATGTGCCATGAGCAATAAGGGTCAGATCTATGATCTGGTGTGAGCATTTCTAACATATCCATGATATTAAGCTAAGGATACAGCATAAATATACTTTGCATACTTGACAGGTATTATCATGTACAATACATAAGAGCAAACATATGCAATAAAACAACTTTTATCTGGAACTACTAGGTTGCCTTTTCTTTTTCTTATAAATTCCTGGCCTCATCTGCTATAAGGAATCAAAGGGACACATTGCCATGAACTAATTAACATTATGGCACAAAGATCTCAGGACTTAAACAAGCCATGTGCCAACTTGTCTACTTCAAATAGGACAAGCATTCCAGCAGCCTTCTTGGCACAAAATCCTTAGTTATATCACTAAGTGTATTTATGTTCATTCTATCAATGATAGCTAGGTGTACATACCACCAGTACTCATGAAACATACTAGTTACCTTGCAGACATAATATTGCAAGCAAGTTAAAGGTTACTTTCTAGAGGTATAACACCCCAGTCATTCCATCTCACATTATTTAGCATATAATCACCCTATTCAAGCATATACCAGAATGTTTGCAACTAAGAATAAATACATGGCTCTATTGAGTTTATTTTGATTTTGCAAGCAACTATATTTAGCCAGATTTTCAATCTTGTTTAAACATAGTTTTTAGGCTTGCAAATTTCTGTTTAGTTTAAGGGCTCAGCACTTATAGAGAAAAACTCCATTGCACCCTCAACCAATTATTTCAAGCCTCAGCACCATACCAATGTATATGCAGCTCATAGTTTTCTTTATCTTTTCATTCTTTGTCTTAAGCCATTATTCAAACTAGTTACAAATACTCTGATATATGTTCCTTAAGGTTTTGGTATAATATACAGAGATGAAGAATAGAACAACAAAGTTATACATCCAGCATAGCAGATCATTTCTCATCAAACATTCATGAAACCATCAGCAGCCAACATAGTTTGTAAATCAAAACATGCAAAATATAACATATAAAAGCTTGGCTGCCTAATCCCAGGTCTTAATGCCATGTATATGAGTGAGGATACTCACCTAAATGCTTACACAAGCTTAAACCAGAAAACCCTTCAAATCTTTAGCCTTATCTTCCTCTTCTTCCTTAGGTTAATTAATTAGTGAGAGCAGTTTTCTGATTGGGCTCTTGGTTTAAATAAGGGTTCTGTCTAGGGTTTTGGGTGATGCAAAATCCCTATTTTAGCCCAGACCAGAATCATGCATTTGGCATTGCATATTCCTTCCCTCCTAACCCTTAATGTCCCGGCCAATATTTTAAAACAAGACTAAATTGTGCCTATTTTCCTTTCTTTTCAGAAAGTGATAACTTTAAGCATTTTTATTATACTTACCTCAAACATGATAATGGTGTGACTTTCTATTTTCTGCCTATGCACATTTGCTTTCTTGCACTTTGGTTCTTACTGTTTTAGTGATTCCTTTATTAATTTTCTGCTCAAATAATATCTGGATATATATATATATACATTTATACAACTATGGGTGTTAATTTAATTTTAACCATTTATTTGCAGAAAACATGTGCATACTTATGTGCATTTCTACACCTATTTAAAATTTCACTTATTCATTATAAGTCAATGTTTTCTTCTGCCTTAATTTTTTCAGACAAGTCCTACATAGGCATATATATATAGATATTTATATATACACACATCCTCAGGAATTTTTAATACTTATGTCTAGGTCTATATTTTCTTTATTTAAAACATTTTATCTAAATGTTTTCCTTCCTTGTTTTATTATTCAGGAATTCTGGATTTTCTCTTAGTGCCATAACTAGTGTGCACGTGCACACATGCACACAACCTTGCACCACTGAAAATCCCACCTATATAATAATTCTGATTTTCCCCCAGAATTTTAATCATTTATTTAAAAGAATTTTCCTCAAAATCTTGGGGTATTACAATCACCCCTTCTTTTAGGAATTGTGCCCTCACAATTTGCAACATAATCTTTGAGTACTCCTACTTTCTCAGGAAAAATTATTTAAATATGCATGAGCAATTCAAATAGTCACTGTCTATCATACATATCAAACTTTCTTAGTAATCTAAGAATTTACCTTTCAAATTTGCAAAGAGCCTAGGGTAATCCATCCTGATTTTATCCTCTAGCTCCCAAGTACAATCACTAGGATCTATACTCCATTGAATTTTTACAAGCTTCAATGTCTTGTTTCTTAATTTCTTTTCTTCCCTTGCCACAATTCCCACTGGCTCTTTTTCATAGATTAGATCTGGATTAATCTGAACTTCAGTAGGCTTTTCTAAGATTTCCTCCTTGTCATGTACCCATCTTCTTAGTTGTGACACATGAAACACATTGTGCATTGCACTCATCTTCTCTGGAAGCTCCAGCTTATAGGCTAGTGAGCCTATCCTTTCCAAAATCTTGTATGGTCCAACATATCTGGGTCTGAGTTTCCCCTGCTTGCCAAATCTCAAGACTTTCTTCATTGGTGAAACCTTAATGAAGACATAATCACCTACTTTGAATTCCACTGACTTCCTCTTTGCATCAGCATACTTCTTTTTCCTATCTTGAGCTACTGCCATCCTCTTTCTCACCAGTCCTATTTTCTCTGTGATGTCTTTGACATATTCTGGCCCTAGGATAGCTTTTTCTCCTGCTTCAGCCCAACACATAGGTGATAGACATGGTTTCCCATATAGGGCTTCAAAGGGTGCCATTCCAATTGTACTTTGGTGGCTATTATTGTATGTGAACTCAGCCAAATGGAGGTGGTCCTCCCAATTTCCTCCAAAGTCTAACACACATGCTCTAAGCAAATCCTCTAAAATCTTGTTTACCACTTCTGTTTGCCCATCTGATTGGGGGTGATAAGCAGTGCTTAGGCACAATTCACTCCCCATAGCTTCTTGGAAGCTCTTCCAGAATCTTGAAGTGAAGATTGTATCCCTATCACTCACTATAGTTTTAGGAACACCATGCAGTTTTACCACTTCTCTCATAAAAATTTGGGCTAACCTAGGTGCATTTCTGTCTGCTTTCACTGGTATGAAGTGGGCTACTTTAGTCAGCCTATCTACAATTACCCAAATACTTGTATTTCCCCTCTTGGATCTAGGAAGACCATCTATGAAATCCATAGATATGTCTTCCCACTTCCACTGTGGTATGCTGAGTGGCTGCAACAACCCTGAAGGTCTTTGGGTCTCAGCTTTTATTTGTTGACAAACCATGCACTTAGCAACATATTTGGCTACATCAGACTTCATTCCCTTCCACCAATAGTCCCTTTTTAGGTTTTGGTACATCTTGGTGCTGCCTGGATGTATGGAATATTTGCTCCTATGGTACTCATTAAGGATTTCTTCTTTCAATTCTATGATGTTTGGGACACATATCCGTCCCTTGTACCTTAAGTATCCTTTTACATCTATGTGATAATCCTTCACTTCCTCCTTCTTTAATAGGAGAGACCTCTTTTCTGCTAAGTCTTGATCTTCTTCTTGCATTTTTGCCACCTTCAAGGCCAAATTTGATTGTAAAGTAATTAAACTTAACCTTCCTTTACTCTTTTCTTCCTCAATTATCTCCATACTTATCCCACTGCTCTCATCTATTTCCAAATCAGTGAGTATGGTCAAATCTCTAAACTCCTCCATCATTAACATGGCCATTTTTGCATGCTGCCTACTCAATGCATCTGCCACTTTATTAGCCTTGCCTGGTGTATAAAGTATATCTAAGTCATAAGCAGCAAGAAATTCAACCCATCTGTGTTGTCTCATATTTAAATCTTTTTGTGAAAAGAGATACTTTAAGGCCTTGTGATCAGTGTATAAAATGAACTTTGCACCCAATAAATAATGCCTCCAGAGCTTTAAGGCATATACTACTGCTGCCAACTCAAGATCATGAGTTGCATATCTAGTTTCATGGGGTTTTAGTTGTCTAGATGCATAGGCTATGACCTGATCTTGCTGCATCAACACAGCCCCTAGCCCTGATCCACATGCATCTGTATATACAACTAATCCCTCATTGCCTTCCGGTACTCTCAACACTGGTGATTTTACCAAAGCCTCCTTGATCTGGGTGAAAGCTTGTTCACACTTATCAGTCCATATAAACTTTTGGTTCTTCCTAGTCAGGTTAGTGAGTGGCATTGCTATTTTAGAAAATCCTTGTATGAACCTCCTATAGTATCCTGCCATCCCCATGAATGACCTAACTTCACTGACATTGTTAGGCTTCTTCCATGCTTGGATTGCTACTATCTTATTGGGGTTTACAGAAATTCCTCTAGCAGAGACAACATGTCCAAGAAAGTGTACTTCCTCTTGCCAGAACACACACTTAGAGAACTTTGCTTTCAAATCTTTTTCTCTTAATCTAGATAAGACCAAATGTAAGTGGTTCTCATGTTCCTCTATTGTTTTAGAGTAGATTAGAATATCATCTATAAAAATCAGAACAAACTTGTCTAAGTAATCTCTGAATATCCTATTCATTAGGTCTACAAAGTAAGAAGGGGCATTTGTTAGCCCAAATGGCATAACCAGAAACTCATACAAACCATATCTTGTGTTGAATGCTGTATATTTAATACTTGATTCCTCAACCTTCATCTGATGAAACCCAGATGCCAAGTCTAGCCTAGAAAACACTTTAGCCCCACTGAGTTGATCAAAGAGATCATCTATCCTGGGTAATGGGTATTTGTTTTTGATGGTTACTTTGTTTAATTCTCTGTAATCTATACACATTCTTAAAGTACCATCATGCTTTTTAACAAATACTACAGGAGCACCCCAGCATGAATTACTTGGCCTTATAAACCCCTTGGCTTCTAATTCTTCCAGCTGGTTCTTTAGCTCTTTTAATTCACTTGGCCCCATCCTTGTAGGCTTTTTGATAACTGGGCTAGCCCCAGGCATAAGGTTAATCTGGAATTCAACGGGTCTATGGTGTGAGACACCTTTTACTTCCCCAAATACATCCAAGTATTCTTTAACTATGGGGATTTCATTAATAACTATTTCCTTGGGATTATTTTCTAACTCAATTAAATGATTTAGACTGTTTTCTTTGATAGGTTCACATAGAATTGTAACCCTTTGGCCTTTAGAATTTTGTAGTGAAATGGTGGATGTATCTAGGTCAATTATGGCTTTGAATTGTCTTAGCCAATCTGCCCCTAATATGACTCCTATATTTGGGAAATTTAGAACATATAAATTGGAAACAAATGTATTTCCCCCTATGTTCAAATTCACATCCACACAAATCATATCTAATACACTAGAACTTCCTAAAGGGCTTTGTATTAACAGAGGTATTTCAGCCAAAATGCAGTTCATTTTCAACCTTTTAACTATTTCATGGGAAATGAGTGAGTGGGTTGCCCCGGTATCATATATTACAGCTAAAGGTATGGTACAAATAAATAGTGTACCTTCCACTTGACCATGGTTTTCAGCATTAGCCTCAATTATGGCCTTGCCCCTACCTTCCAGGTTTGCCACTTTCCCTTGTTGTTTGTATTCTGGGCAATTTCTTTTCATATGCCCTTCCTTCCCACATAGATAGCATTTGAAAGCTCCCCCTTTAAGCTCTGGGCATCTTGGCTTAATATGGCCTTCTTTCCCACAATGGTTGCAAACTATTTTTCTTTTGGCCTCATTGGGCTTTGCATCTACTGCCTTCTTACCATCTGCCTCTCCTTTCTTCTTATCATAAGGGTGGTACTTCCCTTTGTTCTTCTTGTTACTATTGTTTTTGAAGTTCCTGAACTTATCTCTTTCCTTGTCATGCTGCTCAATCTTCAGAGCCAAATCTATCACTTGATCAAAAGTTCTGTCAGCATAAGGTAGTATAGCCCTGCTAAGCCCTGGGTTCAATCCCTTGATGTATCTATCATTTTTGCATGCTTCATCAGCCACTAACATTGCCCCATAGGTTGACAATCCCTCAAACTTCTGGGTGTATTCTGTGACATTCATAGTCCCCTGTCTAAGTTTGATGAACTCCTCAAGTAAAGTGGTTTTTGCTGAGGCTGGAACAAACCTTGCCTCTAACATCTCCTTAAATTGGTTCCAATTAATATCATTTTCATTCCGGCCAGCTATGATCACCTCCCACCAACTCAAAGCTGCACCTTTTAATTGCCTTGAGGCCACTTGCCTCTTCCTTTGGTCATCTAGTTGCATATCAGTGAAGATCCTCTCTAATGTCCTCAGCCATGCTTGAATCTCCATTACACTTTCAGTTCCTTCAAAGCTCTTACCTCCCAAGTTGGTATAAGTCTTCACTAACTTGGAGAGCTCCTCATGTGGGTTCTCAGGTCTGTGCCCAATTCCATCTCTCAAAACTCTCACAAACTCCTGCATGTCAAGCATTTGTGGTGTGCTAGATCCTCCTTGATGATGAGACCCTCTTCCTACCATATTTCTAAAAGTATATGTATTTCATCTTATTAGTTTATAACACTTAGCTTTAATTTTAAATTGATTGTATCTTTCCTATTTAATCATTGTGTATGTCACATGCACACACATACATACATTCAGGGAATACTTATAAGCAGTCAAATATACAAACAAACCTAGTATAAACATAAGCATACCAACATTTGCTATGTTAATTAAAACATAGCTCTGATACCAAATGAAATGACCCTCCTATTTAAACACTAATTTTATCAGTGAAATTTTTTTTTTAGAGATGATATATAGATATATCATCTATTACAAATATACTACCCAGGGTCATTTTCTTTCTCTAATAAACAAAAATATATCCAGGATCTTTCACAATATAGAAATATTGTTTTAATTCTAAATCATTTTTTTTAACATACATATATGAAGATATCTATGTTATATTCTACTTGAATCAGAGCATGATAATAAGTAGAAATCCTTTTTAAAATTTGCAAAAATGTAATAAATTCCCTTTTAAATTAAAACTTATTGTATCCTGATTTTTGACTATAGTGTCCACTGGAAATATGTACCTTAGACTGTTATTATAATTAAGAAATAACCAAGCAATAATCAGTGGAAAGCAAGCTTATAATATAGGTGATTATCTTAAAGTCTGAATATTATCAAACTCAGGTTAAAAGAAAGTGGATCCTAAGTGAACACAAGCAACATCTAGGCGTAATGGAAACGCGCCTAACTTATTCATACAAGGTCACTAGTTCGAGTACTATGCTGGTCGGTTCAAACACAATTTTTGTTTTTCTTTTTATTTTCTCCTGTATGGCTGAAATCTGATACCTACCTATAATTGTACATATATATTTAATTTTTGCCTATAACCTAACATACAAAACAATTCTTCTTGCATAACTATTTTTAAAACCCATTCTTTCAACTGTTTTAAGAATTTACATCTATATTTTTGTCCAGTGTCAACATGTACACAGATATACATGTACATGTCAGTGTCTTTGTTCATTTTCCAGAAAACTGAGCTCAAATGTTCCCTTACTTCATTGATCTGAAGTGAAACATTGGGCCTGACCTATGGCCTAACCATGTGGTTACTCTGGCCATTCTTTTGTTTGCATTTTCACAACCCAGATTGTACACAAAACATTGATACCTTTCCTTTTCAAAAGCATGTGTATATATTTGTGTGAATCGGACATTTTATGGTCAGATATATCATTCTTCCTAATCATACTTCTCTTTTAAAAATACATCTTCAGAGTATAAACACTTTTTCTTGCATCTGGACTTATGTCAATATCATAAATTGAAGATATAGCAGTTTGATTCTTTTCTGGGTTTTCCCCATATTATTTTCTGTATATCTATATTCTTTTTGAAAGAACTCAGGATTAACTGAAATCATCATAAAATGATTATGCTTATAAAATCCAGGTTTTACCTCTAAATCAAAACAACTTTAGCAAATAGGTTTTCAAATCAGTTCAACATCAATATCCTTAGTACATACCAAATCAGAAATAACCAGAAACAACATAGCACATGTCTCTTACAAGTTCTTCCTACTTAATACATTTAGATAGCCATATTAATCAGGGAATACATGCATGAATTAACACATTTTAGCTTTTATTTCTAATTATCTTAGCATCCTCTATTCCATATCTTTTTAATCTTGCTTACTTAGCTCCATCACAACCTGCAAAAGCATTAGTGGCTGCCCCATTATAAATGAGACACCCCCATGTGCCATGAGCAATAAGGGTCAGATCTATGATCTGGTGTGAGCATTTCTAACATATCCATGATATTAAGCTAAGGATACAGCATAAATATACTTTGCATACTTGACAGGTATTATCATGTACAATACATAAGAGCAAACATATGCAATAAAACAACTTTTATCTGGAACTACTAGGTTGCCTTTTCTTTTTCTTATAAATTCCTGGCCTCATCTGCTATAAGGAATCAAAGGGACACATTGCCATGAACTAATTAACATTATGGCACAAAGATCTCAGGACTTAAACAAGCCATGTGCCAACTTGTCTACTTCAAATAGGACAAGCATTCCAGCAGCCTTCTTGGCACAAAATCCTTAGTTATATCACTAAGTGTATTTATGTTCATTCTATCAATGATAGCTAGGTGTACATACCACCAGTACTCATGAAACATACTAGTTACGTTGCAGACATAATATTGCAAGCAAGTTAAAGGTTACTTTCTAGAGGTATAACACCCCAGTCATTCCATCTCACATTATTTAGCATATAATCACCCTATTCAAGCATATACCAGAATGTTTGCAACTAAGAATAAATACATGGCTCTATTGAGTTTATTTTGATTTTGCAAGCAACTATATTTAGCCAGATTTTCAATCTTGTTTAAACATAGTTTTTAGGCTTGCAAATTTCTGTTTAGTTTAAGGGCTCAGCACTTATAGAGAAAAACTCCATTGCACCCTCAACCAATTATTTCAAGCCTCAGCACCATACCAATGTATATGCAGCTCATAGTTTTCTTTATCTTTTCATTCTTTGTCTTAAGCCATTATTCAAACTAGTTACAAATACTCTGATATATGTTCCTTAAGGTTTTGGTATAATATACAGAGATGAAGAATAGAACAACAAAGTTATACATCCAGCATAGCAGATCATTTCTCATCAAACATTCATGAAACCATCAGCAGCCAACATAGTTTGTAAATCAAAACATGCAAAATATAACATATAAAAGCTTGGCTGCCTAATCCCAGGTCTTAATGCCATGTATATGAGTGAGGATACTCACCTAAATGCTTACACAAGCTTAAACCAGAAAACCCTTCAAATCTTTAGCCTTATCTTCCTCTTCTTCCTTAGGTTAATTAATTAGTGAGAGCAGTTTTCTGATTGGGCTCTTGGTTTAAATAAGGGTTCTGTCTAGGGTTTTGGGTGATGCAAAATCCCTATTTTAGCCCAGACCAGAATCATGCATTTGGCATTGCATATTCCTTCCCTCCTAACCCTTAATGTCCCGGCCAATATTTTAAAACAAGACTAAATTGTGCCTATTTTCCTTTCTTTTCAGAAAGTGATAACTTTAAGCATTTTTATTATACTTACCTCAAACATGATAATGGTGTGACTTTCTATTTTCTGCCTATGCACATTTGCTTTCTTGCACTTTGGTTCTTACTGTTTTAGTGATTCCTTTATTAATTTTCTGCTCAAATAATATCTGGATATATATATATATATACATTTATACAACTATGGGTGTTAATTTAATTTTAACCATTTATTTGCAGAAAACATGTGCATACTTATGTGCATTTCTACACCTATTTAAAATTTCACTTATTCATTATAAGTCAATGTTTTCTTCTGCCTTAATTTTTTCAGACAAGTCCTACATAGGCATATATATATAGATATTTATATATACACACATCCTCAGGAATTTTTAATACTTATGTCTAGGTCTATATTTTCTTTATTTAAAACATTTTATCTAAATGTTTTCCTTCCTTGTTTTATTATTCAGGAATTCTGGATTTTCTCTTAGTGCCATAACTAGTGTGCACGTGCACACATGCACACAACCTTGCACCACTGAAAATCCCACCTATATAATAATTCTGATTTTCCCCCAGAATTTTAATCATTTATTTAAAAGAATTTTCCTCAAAATCTTGGGGTATTACACATCTACATCAGCTAGGGGTGACCCCGAGCCAGGACACCGTATGATTATCAATTAATTAAAATAAAGATGAACAAGTCGTAAACCTCTCACCAACACGGGTAAATCATTTGCACATGTGCGAGATCACGAACGGTCCATAAGCATGCGCTGAATGACTACTAACCCTATCGTTGTGGGAATTTACACTTTGACATCCTTGCTTTGCTTTTGTTTCGTCTTGATTTGAACATTTGAACTTAATTCTGTTTAACATTTCTGCTAAAGACTTATTTTCAATGAGAAAATGCTACTTGTAATTTCATAACGGCTAAGCCACTTACACATGTACGGGATCGCGAACGGTCCCTAGGCATGCTCTGAGATGGCGATAAACCGTTGCAACGAACAATCCGGGATTTCACCCGAACGTGAAACCTGGTATCGATGATACTAAGTCCCTCCCCGGGCACACTCAAACCGCCATGAACGGCACCCGACCACGAACGGTCACAAATCGCCACGAACGGCACCCGACCACGAACGGTCACAACTCGCCACGTACGGCACCCGACCACGAACGGTCACAAATCGCCATGAACGGCACCTGACCGCGAACGGTCACATTCGCCTCGAACGGCACCCGACCTCGAACGGTCACCATTTGCCTCGTACGGCACCCGACCACGAACGGTCACAATTCACCTAATATGACATTCGATCGCGAACGATCACATTTTTACCTTGTACGGCACACGATCACGAACGATCACGTTCCTCTTTCCACGTCACTCGACCGCGAATGGTCATAATTCGTCTAGAACGACACCCGATCACGAACGGTCGCAACTCGTCTAGAACGACATCTGACTTCGAACAGTCACAATCCGTCTAGAACGACCTCCGACCGCGAACGGTCCCACTTCTTTATTTGCCGCAAACGGCATCCGACCTCTAACGGTCCCATATTACCTCAAATGACATACGGTCGCAAACGATCATCATTCATGGTCAGGAAAAACTATCAATTTCTTTGCAGGTCATCAACAGGATATGAACATCCAGCTTATGGTATTACAAAACACGCCTTCCTATCGCAAGGCATATTTTGGGGGGCAAATGTTATCCCGCCTTTTGGCAAGGCCGTGACACCAAAAAGTTGACTGGAAAGCTAAAGACAGTTCGTCGCAAAAGTTCGTTACACATCGTTTCACCGTGGATATCGATGAATTTTGTCCGAGTCCGGATCAGGCTACAATTGATAAGACATGACCAGTAAAACCATGCAAACCAACGTTCCAAGTTTCAAGTCAATCCGAGTTTGTACGCTCAAGATATCACCAATAGAAGGTGTATGAAGTGGTATAAGTTCGAATCGATCATTCAGGCCATGGTTCGAATCCATCCCACTAGGCCTTGCTTCGAATCCATCAGACGGTCAAGCTTTGTATCCATTACCCGAATCCACGTTCGTTTCCTTCGAGTTACCCTTAGTTCGAATCCATGAAGATATCCTGCTTCGAACCCAACAAGACGCACTGCTTCGAATCCATGTATAGGTGCCTTCCCTCGAATCCATCTAGCTACGATTGACTTCGAATCGATTGAAGCATGTCGCTATCGATACGAGCAAAGTGTCATTCGAACCAAGGGATTATTGATGTCTTCGAATCCATCAAGTCAAAGCGGCAAAGTCTCCAAGACGACTCGATCAAACTGGCGGCGAAAGCGGATCGATGCGAAGTTCACGCTCCACGTCATCACAGAAGCACGCTCGACCATCGATTCGATGCAATCGATTCGAAGGAACCAAGTCGAATGGGATCGATTCGAAGAGACGTTTCAGTCGAATATCTAACCTTGAATCGATCATATCTCGAGATCTACAAGTCCAAATGCTATGAAATTTTCATAGAAGCTTAAGCACATGATGAAGAATGTCCACGCCAAATTTCAGCTCGATTGGATGATTTCTTGATCGATTCGAACCAAGGGTCGAATCGATCCCAAAGTGGGCCCGGATCTCCAGATTTCGGCCATGTGGGCCCCCTGACGTACCAGAACTGGTCTCCCCTCATTTTAGGCGAAATATCAGCCTCCTACACCTATAAATAGAGCCCCTAGTCATTCAAAAAAGGGGTCGGATAATTCTAAGTACTAAAGAGCGCCCAGATTCTGCCAGATTTACTCCAGAACACCACCGCTACCTTAGATGGAGACTTAGCATATAATTTCAGTTGTACTACATTAGAAGAGATTGTAATCATCGAGTGAACATCAATAAAATTATCAACTTCAGAGTGGACGTAGGCAAGATCGCCGAACCACTATAAATCTCGTGTTTCTGTTCATTATTTCTGAATTGTGATACTCTGTTTGCTTAGATTTGAGATTTGTGTGTGAATATTGTTGATTTATATTCATATACTGGTGCTTTCACAACATTCGGGGTTTGTGACCAATTTTGGCGCAAACAGTGGATGGCTATTTATAGACAAAGTTTTGAATTAAAATAATATTTTGTAAAAAGACCAAAATACCCTTTCCTTATACTTTAAGCAAACTTACTTTTAACATCGCATTTCAAATAATTACTTTATGTCATTTTCACTTAAGTATTAAGTAAAGAATATAATAATTATATTTGTTTGATTCGATGTTTACTTTTTTGACTTTTATAACACTTTTTGTCTTTTTATGCTTACTTTTTGTTAATTACTTTCTAGAATTTTCTAAGTATGTTTAGTAAAAGTAAACTTGATTAGTAAATTAATTAATACTTATACTATTTGAATATATGTTTATATATAAGAAAATAAAGGTGCAACAACGTTGCGACAACTTTAAATCGACAAAATGTTGATTTTTGACAAAATGTTCTACGGTCATATTTTGACGTTTTAGTTAAACTATTTATTTATGTAAACCAAATTTAAAAATAAATTTGTATAATGTTATTTAAAAATATAAACACTCATAAATAAATTAAAATAATTTATTAAACCATTTAAACTTACTTTTCTAAAATTAGGATTTTGTCATTTTTGTCAATATAAGCAAATGTTACTATTTTTATGTATATTTCTATTTTCAAATCCTATCTAATATTATTTAAATCATAAAACCTTTTATATTTTATATTTAAAATCACTTTAAATGTTATATTTTGAGGTGATTAAATTTTGGGTCGTTACATTCTCCCCTACTTAAAAGAATTTCGTCCTCGAAATTAGATAAGAAGAAAATAGCTTAAAAGGAAATATATATTCAATAAGATGGAATATATACAATAAGAAACCACACCACATACGTTGAGTATATTCAAACGATAGATAAAGTCTATACATCAATCCTAAACTCAAGATATGCTTTTCTCATTCTATCTTCTGTTTCCCATGTGCAATCATCAGCATCCCCACTCTATTGAACTTTGACCAATCGTACTACCTTCCTTCTTAATCGTTTTTTTATCTTGATCCATGATTCGAATGGGCCTTCTAATAACCGCAAAGTTTGGTTCTATCTCCAAGTCATCCTGAGCAGTCGTTTCTTTGATTTGTTTTGGGTCATATACATGCTTCCGTAAACGTGAAAAACATTGTGTACACCAGACAATCTTTCAGGCAATTGTACTCGATAAGCTAGTGGGCCGATTTGTTTGAGAATGGGAAAAGCTCCAATATATCGAGGTGCTAACTTCCCAGCTCTTCCAAATCGTACTACTCCTCTCATTGGAGAGACTTTCAAAAAGACTGAATCTACAATTAAGAATTCCAGATTTCTACGCCTTCGGTCTGCATAACTCTTCTGTCTACTTTGGGCTTCTTTTAGCTTCTTTCTAATCATATAAACTTTCTCTGAAGCTTCTCGTATCATCTCTGGGCCAAGCACTAACCGATCTCAGGTTTCTATCCAACATGCTGGCGATTTACATGGATGACCATACAGAGCTTCATACGGTGCATGCCGATACTAGCTTGATAGTTGTTATTATATGAGAACTCTACTAATGTAAATGATCCTCCCACGCGCCTCCAAAGTCTAGAACACGTGCTCTTAAAAGATCTTCTAAAATGCGGTTGACTCTTTCCGCCCGTCCATCAGTTTGGGGGTGATATGCAGTGATTATACTCAACTTCATTCCCAAAGCTATCTGTAGTGCTTCCCAAAACCGACTAGTGAAGATTGGATCAAGATTTCTTACTATACTGCTCGGAACTCCATGCAATCAGATAATCTCCTTCATATATATCTTCGCAAGGCTTGCTGCAGTTCTTGTTTGCTTTACCGGAATAAAGTGTGCAGTTTTGGTTAATCGGTCTATGATAACCCAAATGCCTTCATTTCCTTTCCTTGTTTGGGGTAACCATAAATAAAATCCATGGATATTTGATCTCACTTCTAAGCTGGAATCTCCAATGGTTGAAGTAATCCTGCCGTCTTCTGTTGGCCACTTTTGATTCTTTAGCAATTTTCACAATGGCTAACATAGATAGATATGTCCCTCTTCATACTTTTCCACCAAAATGTACGCTTCATGTCCTTGCACATCTTATGAATTCCCAGATGAATGCTAAGTTTGGCTGTGTGGCATTTAGCTAGTACTTCTTGCTTGAGATTTCAAACATCTGGAACACAAAGTCTTCCATTTAACCGTAATACTCCAAGGTTATCTATTTTAAAGCTTGAATTATATCCTTGACGTATATTCCTAACGATCTCCTTGAGAAATAGATCCTCCTTTTGTTTGTTGGTGATCTTTTCTAAGAGAGTTGGAGTAACTACCAAATAAGAAATAGTAGCTAACTTCCTACTCAATGCATCAGCTACTACTTTGGCTTTCCTGGATGTATATAAAATATCTAGATCATATGATGCGAGAAATTCTAGCCAGCGTTGATGTCTCATGTTCAAGTCCTTCTGAGTGAAAAGATACTTCAAAGATTTGTGGTCCACGAAGAGTTCGAATTTTTCACCTAAAAGATGGAATACTATTTACTAAGGTTAATTCAAAGTTTTATCGAAATAAACTATGATAAATTCTTACCCAGCAAATAATGTCTCCATATCTTTAGAGCGAACACAACGGCTAATAATTCTAAGTTGTGTGTTGCATAATTCTTTTCATGCATCTTTAGCTGTCTATTTGTGTAAGCAATCACCTTCCCATCTTGCATTAAAACTGCACCCACTCATTCTCCACAAGCATATGTATAAACAGTCAACCCACTATTTCCATTTATAATTGCTAAAACCGGAGTGGTTGTCAACATCTTCTTTAGTTCTTGGAATGCTTCTTCACATTTTGGAGTCCAAACAAATTTAGCATCCTTCATTGTCAACTTCGTTAGGTGATAGACAATCTCAGAGAAGTCTTGAACGAATCTTCTGTATTATCCTGCCAAACCTAAGAAGCTACGAATCACTTTAGGAGTTTGTGGATGCTTTCTGTACGACTCGTAAATTTCAACTGTTTTAATAACGTAATTAGTTGAAATTTTGTAAAATTTTAAACGATAAAATTTTGAAATAAAAATTTAATATTTGGAATACGTCTAGTTAAACATAGCGACTGGTAAATTTTCGTCCGAAAATATGAAAGTTTATTTCGCGCGTAATTTCACTTCAATTTAATCAGTTAAAAAGCGTTGAAAATAAAACGTTTTCAAAACCAAAATATTTTTACATAGGAAAATTCTAAACCATCTTCTGAGCAAGATGTCAGTTGGTCGTTTTTCCAAATTCAGACATCTTTGGCTCCGTCGATCTTATTTTTCAGTGTTTTTCTTGCATTTTCCGCCAGTAGAAAAATTCGAATTTTATAAATCAAATCGTACCACTGATATCTGTATACCGTTTTGATCGTCTCATCGTGCTGATCTCTACGGTATATTCGATTGTCAATTTTGAAGTCCGGATGGCGACGAAATCTATGGGACGATTAACCGTATCAGTATCCATTTTGGAGCTTTTGTTGTTCCGTGCCTTTTCATTGTCCAGCAGTGATGATGAATAGCCATTTACTTTTATATAAAAAAAAGTCAAATTTAAATTCTTGGAAACCGATACGTTCTATTTGTATTTGCTTTGAACCGGTTCGTTTCACCTTTTGGCTGATCTACTTCCTTTTCCTTTCTGTTGAAAAATGAATATATAGACAATGTAATTAAAGTTACATTGGGAATTATATTTAACCTGCTCTTTCAAATTTCACGCATGCCATGCTGGTACTCACCTCTCCCCAAAAATGAATGTATCTCCTCCTCATTCCTTTCGTGACCAAAGCCCACCCTATCACCGAAAGAAAACAACAGTTTGTGCCTGCTCATCTCCCTTTGCCAAACCACCACTTTCCAGGCAGTCAAAGCCTCTGCCGCCTGAACCCCTGCCCATCAACCGATAGCTCCACCATTGACATCCGAGAGCTTCCTTCCTCAACCTTGAACCCACAGCCCACCATCCCTATACCGAGCAACACTACACCCACAACCGCATGCCATCTCCACTCATTCACCGACTGCTTTTCCCCTTCCCTGACCGACCCCATCACGCCCCAGCCATCCGCCTTCCTCCCGCATCCACCTCTGACCATGGCCGGAGCCTCACCACCCGACCTAGTCTATTGCTGCCCTTCCACGCCACTTTCCAGTTGTACTCCCCGACCCAGTCACCCAAGTGTACTTATTCGGCTGCCTTTTCAATATACTAAGGTATATATATTATGTTGTTTATTTGCTTATAAATATGGTTTACGTTTATGAACTAGTCTGTAGGTATTTGTAGTTAAGTGTTAGTTATACATTATATGTGAAAGATGAACCTACTGTAAGCAAGCATAATATTAGTACGTTATATTATAAACTATATTTGTAAACCTACTTTATATATATTAGTATTGTATGATATGTTCATTTGGGTTATACGTGAGTGTATGTTGGCAAGTATATATATAGTTGGGTATATTTTGGGTCATCTGGTTTTTGTTTTTATTTTGTTTTTTTTCTTTCTCCTTTACAGTGTATATATATATAGTTTTATATGTTAGATTTATATAAACTTTATATACATCAGTTTACCTAAGTTATAAAACTTGTTTGAGTTAAGCTACATACGTATATAGTAACGTATAAAGATATTTGCACATATATATATTCTATAGTATATATCAAGATTGTTATCAATATATAGGTTGTATTAGTGGTCTGTTAGTAGAAAGGTTATAAGGCATATTCACCTTACTGTCTAGTTTAGTTGAGAGAAAAGAAAATTATAAGTATATATAGATATTTGTTTATAAAGTAATCTACATGAACTGTGCATTTGCTATTTATATACATATAGTATACTATAGTGTTAGTCTGTTTACAGATGTTTCTTCTTTTTTTTTGGACAATAATATTGACTTTATTTTCAAAATGTATATATAAGTTCCCTGAGATTATAATTACTGATTTTTAGAATATTATATATATATACATTTCTTCATATTCAAGCCTACTTTCATTTTCTTTCCATCGGCTTACATATATGATTATCTAACTGTTTATATATATGTTGTATATAAGACTTTACATGCTATGTTCATGTTTTTGCTTTACAGTCATTAGTTATATCTTGGGCAGGTTTAAGTTTATATATCTATTTTATACTTTTTTAAGTTTAGAAAAGGAAATAGTATATATATATATGTGTGTATGTATATATTTTGTAGTTTTGGTTACATGTGAATATTCATTAATAGCTGTTTTATAAGCTGCTGTGTACAACTGTATATATAGTATTACGTTAGTAGTTATTTTGTATATATAATGCTTATAGTATAAAACATTCATAGTTGTTTTTGGTCACTTGAATATGAGTTACATGTGAGGTCTTTATGTTATTCTAAATAGGTAATCTAAACTAAATACTGGTTTATAATAATATTGATTTTATTATTATAAATATGTGAGTTTGTAGATAAGATTATATACATTTGTCACATATAAGTATACGTGTGATTATTTTCAAATATGCATGTAGATATTTTATATGTTGGTATTTAATGTTGATTTGAAAATAAATATATATTTTATTTTAAAATATGTTTAAACTGATTTTAAAATGAAAGAGAAAAGAACAATATTATTTATGTAATATATTCTTTTTCATTGATCTAGTGCTCTTTTGACTGACATTCTCAATATCAAATCTATCGCAGTAGAATCCAAACTTGTCGCTGTTCCGCTCGCTCGATTTGTATGCTCATCTTTGTCTATTCGCTTCCATTCTCGTGCATCTCTCTAGCCTCGGAAGGTGAGCACTCACTCACGATTAACGTTCTTTTATTTATTAAATTTGATTTCAATTGAAACGACAATTGAAATATGCTGCTGTTAGTTAATTACACTGTTATATATGCTATTACCTGTATCAGTTCACCTATGACATCTGACACAATTATCTGTTAATTATTTATGCAATGATAATACTGTTTGGCTAATAATTGATTGATTGTTAATGTTTATATTGGACGTTAAACTGTTAATGTAAAATGATAAATAGTATGCAATTGAACTCGATATAGAATAGTTAAATGTTTAAAATTGATTAGTTAAACTTGTATAATATGACCCCTTTAACTGTTAAATTTATTGACACGTAGGATTTATTTAATTACACCTTGAACCACTGAATGTATGTTGTTAAATTGATGTTGTATGAAATTGATTGATAGATACCAAGTGAAGAACCATATGAATAATTAGTGTAATAATCTTTAATCTACATGAAATGATAGTGTAGATTCTAGAAAAAATTATATTAATTTGCACAAATAACAATGCGAATTAATACGGTTATTTCGGGATTATTTGAATTGATTATTGGATTGTTATTGATTGTTGTTATTGCTTGTTTATTTACTTTGACACCATCCCAGTTATCACACTGCAAGTTCCCTTTGTTATGTTTTGATTTTGAATTGAATTGGAATCGGGTTGAAATGATAAATACCCAAATTGAACTTTGACTTAGGATAGAGAATTAAATAAAACCCGATTGGTCAATAATTTGATTTAAAAATAAATGAAGATTTTAAATATGGTTTTGAAATAAAGTTGAAATTTGAATTTTAGTGAAAGGAAAATGTTAATATTTAATAATATGAAACAAAATATTAACAATGTAATTGATGAAAGAACGCTTTTAAATTTGAGAAACGATTGAATTAAGTTTTGAATTTTAATAATTAAGTTTGAAATTATTAATAATTAAGTTTTGAAATTATTTAAATAATTAAGTTTGAATTATTTAATAATTAAATAAGATTGAATTATTTAATGATTAAATTGATTTGGATTCTTTAATAAGTAAAATTGAACTTTTGAATAAGTGAATTTTACTTCGTAAATAATTGAAATTGAGTTTCTTTATTAATTAAGTTTTGGAAAAATTATTTAAGTAAGTAAATAAGTGAAATTGAATTTCTTTAACAAGAAATAAAATGTGATTTATTGAAATTAATGTAAGACTTGAAATTTAAAGAATTTGATTTAATGAATTTAATTAAATTTGTAAGTTTTGATAAAATGAAGTTGAATTTAAATAATGGATTTAATGAATTGGAAATTTAATAGAAATTGTTTTGAATGGCAAGTTTACTTAACAAATATTGAATGAAATCGATAAATGAAGTTAAATTGATTTGAATGTTAAATTAAATTAATTTAAATGTTTTCGAAATGAAACTTATATTCGAACTTGAATCAATATTTGAATGGTTTTAAATAGATATTGAAATTGAATTATAAGATTTTGAAATGGTAAATTGAAGTTTTGAAACGTAAATTTTGGAAATTGATTTGGAAAGACAAATTAAATGTTGGTTTGTAAATTCTAACTTGAATTGAATTGATTTGGTTTGAAATATATAAATGACCAATCGGTGTAATAATTACGAAAGTTATTAAAGAGACCGGGATCGGTAATGGATATACTCTCTATCTAAACCGAAACCACTTTAATAACTATGGCGGAGTGATGATCCAGAATGAAGTGGTTGGAATGATGTACGTGATGACTGAAGAAAGAGAACGATAATGGATAGCCTTGACACTTGTGTCAAATTGGAAATGACTAAAACAGGAGCTGTGCCGGGCCAATGGAGGATTAGCTACCTCAAGTGGACACACTTCTTCGAACTACTTATACTTGTTGTCGATTGGTGCACTGTAACGACCCGACTTTCTCTCCACAGAAAGTCGCATCGTTAATAAGAAAGAAAGGGGTAGAAAGAGAAAAGAAGAGAAGAGAAAAGAAACAACGTCAGAATCTCACACAGCGGAACGAAAAAATTATATTAATAACACAAACTATTACATAGTATACAACACATATCAGAGTTTACACAACTATACAACACATACTAGACAGTTATAAACATCTGTCTAGACATTACAACTCAATACACTACAGAGATACAGACACACCGGAACTACTATATCTACGAACGCCGAAGCCTCCTGCTCCATTGCTCCTCCAGAATATTCGTCAAAGCTAAACCTGAATCCCTTGGCTACTCGTAAAAATTTGAGTACCCAAGAGTTTATAAAACAGAAATAAACAACTTGGGTCAGACATGGGTCTGGTGTGAGTAACAGGTTAAGCTTGCTTAACTTCAAAACCTTTAGAAAGAAAAGGTATCACGTAAGACTCCCCACAAATAAACATGGGTAAGTTTTTACCTTACGCTAACCAAAACATTTGATAGGAAATCTGATTTTATTATAATAGGGTCTAGGTTTTCAAGTAAAATATAGAAATAGCTGAAATGCTTACATCTCACATTCCAACATAGTTGGGCACAACTAATACGTACGGCACTTATTGGAGTTTGGATTCCATACAATGGCAGGGCTACTGGGGTATCGCCCGTCACAGTACGTGGCCTAGATCACCGTACCGAGGAGTACGCCCGCTCCCCTGCAACACAAAGCCGGAACCATCCCTTACTGGATAATCCCGAACAAGGCAATCCCGTAGTTGGCGCGACCAACCACACACTAAGCCGAATAAAAGAAAAGGGACCTCTAGACAGGGATCTATCTTGCTCTCAGTGGGTGCTACCCACGAAGCCTTGCTGCACCTCCCATGTTTTAGCCATTCCCGGTTGATGAGGCTTGAGGTTACGATTACCTTTAATCAGAACATATCACTTAGAATGCTCATCGTCCGCCTAACAATGTGCTGAAAGCATTCAATCCATATAAGTTCGTTCCGGGTTCGAACGAAACCGAAGGCATTATCTCGTTACACTCGTTTTGGAATCACCCTCAGAGTTAACGACAATAACCCTTGCACTCTGAATCTTCATCTTCACTTGAGATTCACGACCTATCGTAAATTTGGATCGATGTGGTATTCGGGTCTCCAGACCTGGAATACCGGTATACGGAAACCCGATCCCGGTCTCATCGAAATCCAAAGCGTATCTTTTAAGGCCAAGTTGTTTTAAAGGTTAAAACAATTTAATTCATTATCTTTATACACAAAGAAAGGTAATTCACAACAGATAATCAACATTATCAGATAATCCATACCATTCAACTAACATCCATATCATACAGCATATATCTCATCAGAGATATCAATCAATGCCAAGTATTCAATACTATCACCCATTCATAAGTAATGATTTATATCATCTCTAATTAATTTAAAGTGAATTAAATTAATTACTTCATTTTAAAAATCCTTCTTACTTAACCATAAATAAATTACAAATTAATTAATTATCCTTTAATTACCTTTTTCAATTAATCATCTTTGATTAATTATCTTTTAATTACATCTAAGTAATATATCCTCAATTAATTTCTCAAATTAATTATCCTTAACCACTTATAGTAATTAACCTTTAATTACTTTATTAATTAATTAACTAAAATTAATTAACTTAATCAACTATAATTAATTACATTAATTCTTAATTAATTACATTGATTAATTACTTCATTTATTAATTATTACTTAATTAACCAATCTTAATTACATGATTAATTATATTAATTAATGATTCTTAATTATACATTAATTATTAATTACTTAATTAAATTAATTACATTAAGTAATTAACCTTTAATTAAACAACATTTATTAATCACCCTTGATTAATCTTCAATCAGTAATTAATTACCCTTAATTACTTTCATTAACTAAATTAATTACTCCTTAATTAATTTCTTAATTAATCCCTTGATTAATTCACAAGTAATTAAACTCAAATTACTTCCATTAATAAAACCATTATTCACTTAATTACTTCAAGTAATTATTTATTATTAACTTCCCTAAATAATCTTACCTTAATAATTACATTAAGTAATTATTTATCAAATCAACTCTTGATTATTCTAAATTAATTAAACTTAATTAATTAACTTAACAAATCAAATTAACTTCAATTAATTACAATAAGTAATTAATTCTTAATTACTTCCAATAAGTAATTACATTTAAACAAATTCATAAATGATTATTCTTAAATTAATTTAACTAATTAATTATCACAATTAATTCTATTAATTCATTATTTAATAACCCATAGTTAATGACCTCATTAACTATTATTTTATTACTTTCCTTAAGTAATTAACTTTTATTAATATTATTAATTCTAAATTAATAAATCTTAATAACCAATTTATTAATCTCTAATTACTAAATTAATTAAGTGTTAATCATAACTTAATTAATATTTAATTACTTATTAATTAATTCCTAACCATTAATTAATACTCTAATCTATAATCCCTAACTACAAATTAATCATCCCTAATTTATTTATCTTAATCCTAACTAAATTAGTTTAAACCTTTAATTAATCAAAATGATTAATTAATCAAACAAATTAATTATCCATTAAATTTCCTAATTAATTTAATGAACACAAATCTTTAATTACTTTTAAACAACATTTCTAAAACTCTTTTATTTTACAAGTTAAAGAAATACTCATTCAATAAAGAAATTTAAAAGGGTTCTAAACAAATTCATATTTAAATTTATAAAACTTATTTATTTCCAATCTAAAATTCAAAACCAAACTTGAATTCATATATTAAAAACTTTGATTTCAAATCCTGTCTTAATATTTCTTCACCATTTAAAATTTAAACCCTGTCAGCTTTTAAACTGAAACCAAAAGCCTACCCGAGCCCATCTCAAAATTACCCGAGATAAAACCCTCATGCTTCGAGTTGCTCACGCTATAAACTCGAGAAATACTCGAGTGTCATTCCTCTGCTATACCCAAACTAAAACACTGATACGCCTGACACTTATTCACGTGCACACGCGAGTTGATCGCCTCCGACCATCACTCCCAACTTTGGCATATCGACTTCGACCACCCCTCACGATCGCGACCTCCAGAACCACGAATAACCACCTCAATCGAATTCGAGAAATCTCGATCACAACCTGGAAACAGACCAATCCTGGAAAACTCTCGAATCCAACTTTCTGACCACCGGAGCGCCTGACCTTCTAGCCACACCTTCGTCAACGTCCTCGTTTCCAATCTCCAGAGTCTGGTGGAACTCGGTCCACCAGAGACGCCGTGGTGGATAGTTTCCTGATCATCACCAAAACTAGGTCTACAGACTTTAGATGATCACCGCTGCCTCCCTAATGGTTAGAACATCTATCTGACATTTTTCCCTTAGCCTCTGATCACTGGACTACCACCAGATAGAACCCCAGCCTTCCCAAGCAAGTAGATCATCAGAAAATACCCAAAACACATTTTCTGATCAACCCCAAAATGTACATTCAAACCCAATCTAGAAACTATGGTTTTACTTCTAAAAATTATGATTTTGAATAATATTTCAGTTTATAGTCCTGGATTTCTAAATTAAGATATTTGAATTTCCACTTATTTTAAATTTGTTCTGTTCTTTTTAATTTCCAGAGCTATTACAAATTTATTTTAACTAAAGTAAGTTTTAAAGCTTAATCTATAATTCAAACAAACAAGTTTTGTTTGAAAACTAGATCATAACAGTAAGTGGATCAAGACGTATTTCATTTTGAGTAATTCATGTAGCTTGGAAACTAAAATTAGGAAACAGAGATATAAAGCATGCCCATTATAAATATACTCAAGTATACATAGACATTTCATCAAAATACATACACACTAACATGCTTTATTCCAGAAAATTCACATGCAAACAAATATCCCTACTTGAGTTTACAAAGAAAGTTACTCACTTGATTTAAAGGAGATGAACAGAGGATAGGTTTTTATGTGTAAACTGACAGGCTCATACACATATTTATCCTAATTCATATAAATTCAAATTAGAACTTCAATTCCAGCCAATATCATCACATGCCAACATATATCATATTCTTAAGTTTTTAGAAAATGTAAGTTACTCACCAGAAAATAATGAACAGGCTTCCAGATTTATTTGAAAGACTTTTGACACTTTTAAAGCTTTGATTTTAAAACTTGAATTGCCTCTTTGCTTTGATTTAAACTGCATGCTAACTTGTTTGTTGAGATGTTGCTTAGCTTCCAGATTTACTTGCTCTTGATTTTGAAAAGAATTTACAGGCTCTATTCCAGACTTTGAAAAATTGCAGGCTTTAATTCCAGTTTTAAAAATGTAGATTGGAGTTGATCCCAGACTTGCTTCTAGAGTTTGAAGAATTGATTTGCAGATTTTGTTTTCAGATTTGAAGAGAAAAACAGGCTTTGCCTTTGATTTTTGAAGAATTGCAGATTTAAAGAATGAGTTACAGGTTATCATTTGATTTTTAAACTTATTCAACTTTAATCAAATTCCAAATTAATTCAAATCAAATCCAATTTGAACTAATTAAATTTAAATCTCAACTTAAAACCATCTCGAATAATATAAATTTGAGTTAAATATTTTAAATATTGATTTAATCACTTAAGTCAAATTAACCCTTACCTTTAAATCAAATCAACCTTTAAACCAATTAATTCTGGATCCAAAATCCAAAATTACTTTTTAAATTATCATTACTTAACTTATTTTAAAGTTCAAATTAAAAGTTCAAAGAAATTTTATCTTCAAAATTCAATTTATTGCCCAATTTTATCTTCCAACTTTGAAACTGATTCTTAAACAATTTTAAGTTATAAATTCAATTCTTAATATTCAAATCTTAAGTTTAAAAGGGATTCCATATCCTTAATTTCAAATTAAGTTTTAATTTTCATTTATCTCTATAATGGATATATTATCACAGTTCAACCCAAGTTTATCTATTTACAATATATACACTTATATATATATATTATAAATAGAAATCATTTTATTAGTTTTTAAAAGATAAATTCATTAATTAAATATTTATTCAATTAGATTATTAAACCAATTTAAATATTTATTATCAAAAATTATCAATCAATTTAATTATTTAAACAGATTATTAAATTGATATTGCCCCAAATTTCCGGGATATTACATGCACCCTTGATTTTGGGAGTGTTGTTTCACGGTGTTGCGGGCGCTGCGGCGTTGCGTTCTCACCAGTCCGGATCAGGCGAACGGTAGTATCACTACCTTGGGTATTGCCTCATGTGCCTTGTCATACTTGTATTCCATTTATACGCGACCACTACGATTTTGATTTGTACCTTTAGTATATGGATTGCCCTCTGGTGACTTCCGGTTTTGGGGAAACTACGGTCTTGTATATGCTTTTGGGAATAAAAATGTGTTAAGGGTGGAATGTGCCATGACTTAACGCTATTTTGATATCTTTTTATATTACTGATAGATATTATCTACTTATCGTACACTACTACATAGTAGATAGTTTAACGGATCCTTAAATGATGGTTATTCCAAACATCCTTTGAGTTACTTGTATTTCAATTGCTATTTCACTTGAGTTGGATTTATTAATATAAGAATGTTAATCCTGACTCGAGTGTCTTGTGTTTTTGCTTTACGCTCGGTTCAGACTGAGTGTACCAGTATTCGAGACTCACCTTTGAAGTTAGAGCTTTGCTTGAAGATCCAGCCATCTATTCTGCTTTCAGTATCCGATGATTCCAGTGATGTATTCTGATTTGTATCTGATGTATCATATTACTCTTCCGTTGTATCTGGTTTAACTCTGATGTAACTTATACCTTTATATAGTAGCTTCATGAACTACTATCTCTTTTATTTCCGCTGCATTTATTACTCTATGTCTGTGATCTGTGATTATTTTATTTACTGTATATGTTCAGTTTTGTCAATTTAAATTAACCACGCGGTATTTTGAGCAATTCAATTCCGGCATGAGTGTCTACCTATACACTTATAATGGATGCGAATGGTCTAAAATAGCGGGTCGTTACAGTTGGTATCAGAGCTTTGGTAGCTCTAGGCAAAACTTAACAAATAAGGTAAATGTATTTACAGAATCACTCCCATTCGAGTTTCAATCTCTTCCTTTGACTCAATTCCTCTGAATTTTTGGAACGTTCCCCTCGGTTTCGAAATTCATTCGTGTCCCTCACTATCGTCTTCTTTTAAATTCTGGAGTATCTCATAACTCCACTTCGAATGATCTTTACGATGAATCGGCGGTCTCGCCAATCTTCGAATGATTTGTAAAGGGGTGAAACTCCTTTACAATAGGCATTGATTTACCGGAGATTTCTGTATCCTCGGTTTACGATGCTATCTATTTCCTGCTATACCTGAATTCCATCTCTTGAGACCGAGTGTTGATTTACCTCGGAATTCAGCATCGATCCTATTCTTGAAGTTACGGATGACCCGGTTAAGGTTGCCCGTGAATTAAATAAACTCATCCATCTCCCGATTGTGGTAATTGAATTATCTTATCTTTTGTTTCAAACTTATTTTCGAATCAAAATCCTCTTTGATTTGAGTCATCAAATTTTGAATCCCTATACTTATTTGAAATCCATCCTTGTATCGTCGTGCGAGGTAGTGCATTTGTTATTAATATAAAAAAAATGTTTCTTTATTGTGTTGTTTGAGTTGTTGATGTTGATTTAGGTTTCCGATCGATTCGTCTGATCAACGCTATCGATAGGATTTCCAAAACACTTGAGCAGAGCAAACTGACACAATATCGTTTTCAAATCTGATAAATAAAATAGAAGTTTTGTATGATCATCTTATATATAAATATAAGTTTTCTGAAATTAAATTGTTAATGAATTTGTTGTCTGAAAATAATAATATTTGATTTTCATTTATTGTTTTGTAAACCACTGACTATTGTATAATATAAATAAATGAATTTATAAACTTGGTTATAAATTGATTTGAATTTGAAATGAATCTAATTCAGAAATTTGAAAAATTATTAGTTTCCGGTGATTTCGAACTTTGGTTTTTAAAATTTTAAAGTATATAGTATTGAAAGTATTTTCGAATAGAAATTGGTTTCAAAGAATTTTTTTTTTAAAAATGTTGAAATAAGTGCTCTTCTCTTTGTCGCTGGAAAATAATTTCGGTGATGGCGGCCGCACCATCGATATTTATTTTCGAGTTTCGAAGAGGAGATACTATTCTGTAGCCTTGCTACGGTTTTGTTTTGAAAAATATTTTGATTTAAATTTCTTCAGTATATTTTGATTTACATATATATAGGTATCTTATTTTAAAATTTAATTTGATTTTATATAAATATATTATATAATTGTTTAAAGTTAATCGGAAATCTAATTCTTAAATTTTGTTAAAGGATGATTTTAATTATAAATAAAACCAAAATTTGGAATAAATATTTAAACTTGAATAATTGAATTGGGAAAATTTTATTTGTATATTGTTCAACTGCATTCTAATACAACTTACCTAAATCATTCAGAAGTTGAATATGTAATTGGATAATATATAATATAATTGAAGTTATAAATAAAATTTGAGTGGTTATAATAAATGTTATACACTTAAATTTTAATTATAAAATGTTAATAGAGATAAATAGAATAATAAGATAATTGAAAAATAAATTTTGTTTTGAAGGTTAATTAATAAATTAAAATTTGATCAACTTATGAAAATACCTTGAATTTAAAAACAATTAGTAATGTAAATTAATCTAGATCGAAACCTTTATCGTTTAAATTAATTTATATGGTTAAATATACGCGATTAGATAAATTAAGGAGAATAAAGTTAACAATAATTTGAGTAAAGAAGAATATAAATTGCTGAAGAAAATATGATTATAATAAAAGACTATTCAAATTTATGGTTTTATAAATTGTAAATTGAAGATAATTGGATAATAAGATAATGAATTTAGAAATAGTTGAGATTAATTTTAGTGAAATCAAATGGATTAAATCAATTATTGAATATCAATTAATTTAAATTTGAATTTACATGGTTTAAATTAATTGTTATTTTGTATTTCAAATCTGTTTTTCTTTCTGGTTGTTTCTATTCTCCTACCTCGTTCCTTTTCGGGGACGAAAAGTTTTGAGTGGGGGAGAGTGTAACGACCCGTAAATTTCAACTGTTTTAATAACGTAATTAGTTGAAATTTTGTAAAATTTTAAACGATAAAATTTTGAAATAAAAATTTAATATTTGGAATACGTCTAGTTAAACATAGCGACTGGTAAATTTTCGTCCGAAAATATGAAAGTTTATTTCGTGCGTAATTTCACTTCAATTTAATCAGTTAAAAAGCGTTGAAAATAAAACGTTTTCAAAACCAAAATATTTTTACATAGGAAAATTCTAAACCATCTTCTGAGCAAGATGTCAGTTGGTCGTTTTTCCAAATTCGGACATCTTTGGCTCCGTCGATCTTATTTTTCAGTGTTTTTCTTGCATTTTCCGCCAGTAGAAAAATTCGAATTTTATAAATCAAATCGTACCACTGATATCTGTATACCGTTTTGATCGTCTCGTCGTGCTGATCTCTACGGTATATTCGATTGTCAATTTTGAAGTCCGGATGGCGGCGAAATCTATGGGACGATTAACCGTATCGGTATCCATTTTGGAGCTTTTGTTGTTCCGTGCCTTTTCATTGTCCAGCAGTGATGATGAATAGCCATTTACTTTTATAAAAAAAAAGTCGAATTTAAATTCTTGGAAACCGATACGTTCTATTTGTATTTGCTTTGAACCGGTTCGTTTCACCTTTTGGCTGATCTACTTCCTTTTCCTTTCTATTGAAAAATGAATATATAGACAATGTAATTAAAGTTACATTGGGAATTATATTTAACCTGCTCTTTCAAATTTCACGCATGACATGCTGGTACTCACCTCTCCCCAAAAATGAATGTATCTCCTCCTCATTCCTTTCGTGACCAAAGCCCACCCTATCACCGAAAGAAAACAACAGTTTGTGCCTGCTCATCTCCCTTTGCCAAACCACCACTTTCCAGGCAGTCAAAGCCTCTGCCGCCTGAACCCCTGCCCATCAACCGATAGCTCCACCATTGACATCCGAGAGCTTCCTTCCTCAACCTTGAACCCACAGCCCACCATCCCTATACCGAGCAACACTACACCCACAACCGCATGCCATCTCCAATCATTCACCGACTGCTTTTCCCCTTCCCTGACCGACCCCATCACGCCCCAGCCATCCGCCTTCCTCCCGCATCCACCTCTGACCATGGCCGGAGCCTCACCACCCGACCTAGTCTATTGCTGCCCTTCCACGCCACTTTCCAGTTGTACTCCCCGACCCAGTCACCCAAGTGTACTTATTCGGCTGCCTTTTCAATATACTAAGGTATATATATTATGTTGTTTATTTGCTTATAAATATGGTTTACGTTTATGAACTAGTCTGTAGGTATTTGTAGTTAAGTGTTAGTTATACATTATATGTGAAAGATGAACCTACTGTAAGCAAGCATAATATTAGTACGTTATATTATAAACTATATTTGTAAACCTACTTTATATATATTAGTATTGTATGATATGTTCATTTGGGTTATACGTGAGTGTATGTAGGCAAGTATATATATAGTTGGGTATATTTTGGGTCATCTGGATTTTGTTTTTATTTTGTTTTTTTTTCTTTCTCCTTTACAGTGTATATATATATAGTTTTATATGTTAGATTTATATAAACTTTATATACATCAGTTTACCTAAGTTATAAAACTTGTTTGAGTTAAGCTACATACGTATATAGTAACGTATAAAGATATTTGCACATATATATATTCTATAGTATATATCAAGATTGTTATCAATATATAGGTTGTATTAGTGGTCTGTTAGTAGAAAGGTTATAAGGCATATTCACCTTACTGTCTACTTTAGTTGAGAGAAAAGAAAATTATAAGTATATATAGATATTTGTTTATAAAGTAATCTACATGAACTGTGCATTTGCTATTTATATACATATAGTATACTATAGTGTTAGTCTGTTTACAGATGTTTCTTCTTTTTTTTGGACAATAACATTGACTTTATTTTCAAAAAGTATATATAAGTTCCCTGAGATTATAATTACTGATTTTTAGAATATTATATATATACATTTCTTCATATTCAAGCCTACTTTCATTTTCTTTCCATCGGCTTACATATATGATTATCTAACTGTTTATATATATGTTGTATATAAGACTTTACATGCTATGTTCATGTTTTTGCTTTACAGTCATTAGTTATATGTTGGGCAGGTTTAAGTTTATATATCTATTTTATACTTTTTTAAGTTTAGAAAAGGAAATAGTGTATATATATGTGTGTATGTATATATTTTGTAGTTTTGGTTACATGTGAATATTCATTAATAGCTGTTTTATAAGCTGCTGTGTACAACTGTATATATAGTATTACGTTAGTAGTTATTTTGTATATATAATGCTTATAGTATAAAACATTCATAGTTGTTTTTGGTCACTTGAATATGAGTTACATGTGAGGTCTTTATGTTATTCTAAATAGGTAATCTAAACTAAATACTGGTTTATAATAATATTGATTTTATTATTATAAATATGTGAGTTTGTAGATAAGATTATATACATTTGTCACATATAAGTATACGTGTGATTGTTTTCAAATATGCATGTAGATATTTTATATGTTGGTATTTAATGTTGATTTGAAAATAAATATATATTTTATTTTAAAATATTTTTAAACTGATTTTAAAATGAAAGAGAAAAGAACAATATTATTTATGTAATATATTCTTTTTCATTGATCTAGTGCTCTTTTGACTGACATCCTCAATATCAAATCTATCGCAGTAGAATCCAAACTTGTCGCTGTTCCGCTCGCTCGATTTGTATGCTCATCTTTGTCTATTCGCTTCCATTCTCGTGCATCTCTCTAGCCTCGGAAGGTGAGCACTCACTCACGATTAACGTTCTTTTATTTATTAAATTTGATTTCAATTGAAACGACAATTGAAATATGCTGCTGTTAGTTAATTACACTGTTATATATGCTATTACCTGTATCAGTTCACCTATGACATCTGACACAATTATCTGTTAATTATTTATGCAATGATAATACTATTTGGCTGATAATTGATTGATTGTTAATGTTTTTATTGGACGTTAAACTGTTAATGTAAAATGATAAATAGTATGCAATTGAACTCGATATAGAATAGTTAAATGTTTAAAATTGATTAGTTAAACTTGTATAATATGACCCCTTTAACTGTTAAATTTATTGACACGTAGGATTTATTTAATTACACCTTGAACCACTGAATGTATGTTGTTAAATTGATGTTGTATGAAATTGATTGATAGATACCAAGTGAAGAACCGTATGAATAATTAGTGTAATAATCTTTAATCTACATGAAATGATAGTGTAGATTCTAGAAAAAATTATATTAATTTGCACAAATAACAATGCGAATTAATACGGTTATTTCGGGATTATTTGAATTGATTATTGGATTGTTATTGATTGTTGTTATTGCTTGTTTATTTACTTTGACACCATCCCAGTTATCACACTGCAAGTTCCCTTTGTTATGTTTTGATTTTGAATTGAATTGGAATCGGGTTGAAATGATAAATACCCAAATTGAACTTTGACTTAGGATAGAGAATTAAATAAAACCCGATTGATCAATAATTTGATTTAAAAATAAACGAAGATTTTAAATATGGTTTTGAAATGAAGTTGAAATTTGAATTTTAGTGAAAGGAAAATGTTAATATTTAATAATATGAAACAAAATATTAACAATGTAATTGATGAAAGAACGTTTTTAAATTTGAGAAACGATTGAATTAAGTTTTGAATTTTAATAATTAAGTTTGAAATTATTAATAATTAAGTTTTGAAATTATTTAAATAATTAAGTTTGAATTATTTAATAATTAAATAAGATTGAATTATTTAATGATTAAATTGATTTGGATTCTTTAATAAGTAAAATTGAACTTTTGAATAAGTGAATTTTACTTCGTAAATAATTGAAATTGAGTTTCTTTATTAATTAAGTTTTGGAAAAATTATTTAAGTAAGTAAATAAGTGAAATTGAATTTCTTTAACAAGAAATAAAATGTGATTTATTGAAATTAATGTAAGACTTGAAATTTAAAGAATTTGATTTAATGAATTTAATTAAATTTGTAAGTTTTGATAAAATGAAGTTGAATTTAAATAATGGATTTAATGAATTGGAAATTTAATAGAAATTGTTTTGAATGGCAAGTTTACTTAACAAATATTGAATGAAATCGATAAATGAAGTTAAATTGATTTGAATGTTAAATTAAATTAATTTAAATGTTTTCGAAATGAAACTTATATTCGAACTTGAATCAATATTTGAATGGTTTTAAATAGATATTGAAATTGAATTATAAGATTTTGAAATGGTAAATTGAAGTTTTGAAACGTAAATTTTGGAAATTGATTTGGAAAGACAAATAAAATGTTGGTTTGTAAATTCTAACTTGAATTGAATTGATTTGGTTTGAAATATATAAACGACCAATCGGTGTAATAATTACGAAAGTTATTAAAGAGACTGGGATCGGTAATGGATATACTCTCTATCTAAACCGAAACCACTTTAATAACTATGCGCGGAGTGATGATCCAGAATGAAGTGGTTGGAATGATGTACGTGATGACTGAAGAAAGGGAACGATAATGGATAGCCTTGACACTTGTGTCAAATTGGAAATGACTAAAACAGGAGGTGTGCCGGGCCAATGGAGGATTAGCTACCTCAAGTGGACACACTTCTTCGAACTACTTATACTTATTGTCGATTGGTGCACCCTTGATTTTGGGAGTGTTGTTTCACGGTGTTGCGGGCGCTGCGGCGTTGCGTTCTCACCAGTCCGGATCAGGCGAACGGTAGTATCACTACCTTGGGTATTGCCTCATGTGCCTTGTCATACTTGTATTCCATTTATACGCGACCACTACGATTTTGATTTGTACCTTTAGTATATGGATTGCCCTCTGGTGACTTCCGGTTTTGGGGAAACTACGGTCTTGTATATGCTTTTGGGAATAAAAATGTGTTAAGGGTGGAATGGGCCATGACTTCACGCTATTTTGATATCTTTTTATATTACTGATAGACATTATCTACTTATCGTACACTACTACATAGTAGATAGTTTAACGGATCCTTAAAGGATGGTTATTCCAAACATCCTTTGAGTTACTTGTATTTCAATTGCTATTTCACTTGAGTTGGATTTATTAATATAAGAATGTTAATCCTGACTCGAGTGTCTTATGTTTTTGCTTTACGCTCGGGTCAGACTGAGTGTACCAGTATTCGAGACTCACCTTTGAAGTTAGAGCTTTGCTTGAAGATCCATCCATCTATTCTGCTTTCAGTATCCGATGATTCCAGTGATGTATTCTGATTTGTATCTGATGTATCATATTACTCTTTCGTTGTATCTGGTTTAACTCTGATGTAACTTATACCTTTATATAGTAGCTTCATGAACTACTATCTCTTTTATTTCCGCTGCATTTATTACTCTGTGTCTGTGATATGTGATTATTTTATTTACTGTATATGTTCAGTTTTGTCAATTTAAATTAACCACGCGGTATTTTGAGCAATTCAATTCCGGCATGAGTGTCTACCTATACACTTATAATGGATGCGAATGGTCTAAAATAGCGGGTCGTTACACTTTCAATCTTGAATAGCTGCAACTTTACCTGGATCTACTGAAATTCCATCCTTTGATATTATATGTCCAAGGAATCTTACCTCCTTCTCCCAAAAATGGCACTTTGAGAATTTGGCTTTACGCACATTATTCCTTAATATCTCCAACACAACTTCTAGATGCCTAGCGTGTTCTTCTTCTACCTTAGATAAGGATATCATCGATAAAGACTAACACGAATTTGTTTAGCACATCTCTAAACACTCTATTCATAAGGTCAAAAAAATAAGCGGGTGCATTAGTCAGCCCAAAAGGCATAACCAACCACTCATAAAAAGTATTCGGACCTTTGAATGCAGTTAGATGGATGCAATCTTCTATGATCCTTAACCGATGGAATCCTGTAGCTAGGTCCATTTTAGAGAAAACTCGAGCTCCGTGTAACTGGTCAAACAAGTCATCTATTCAGAGTAGAGGATACTTGTTCTTAATGGTTTGCTTATTTAGATCTCGATAGTCTACACACAATCTTAAAGATCCATCTGACTTAGCAACAAAAACTACCGCTAATCCCTAACTTGAACGGCTAGGTCTTATCAATCCTTTCTTTAATAGTTCTTGGGTTTGGCTATTCAACTCATCCCTTTCTTTTGGAGCCATCCTTCTATCTCGTTTTTTAATTAGCATCGCACTAGGATCTAAATCGATACGGAATTCGATTTCTCGATGTGGAGGCAAACTTTTTACTTCCTCAAAGACATCTGCAAATTCTTTAACAACGGGTATTGGTTCTAATCCTGTCTAGGAAGTATCTAAAGCATAAAGAAAACTATCCCTGCTTGGACTAGGACCTTCATAAGATATTTCTGTGATTTTCCCAAAGACGGTCCATAATGATATCGTTCTTTTTTCGCAATCGAGCACAATTTTCTACTTAGCCAACCAATCCATACCGAGTAAAATTTCAAATCCAATAAAATCTAAGATGAAAAGATCAAAAGGAAAGTGATGGGGAGGATAGGAAATTGGGGCTTTTTCACAGTGCATACAAAGATTAGTGGAACCTCCTATAGGATTCGTCACGTAGATAGGGTCGTCAACAATTTTAGGTTTAAGTTTTAATTCTTCTATAGTTTTTTTAGAAATAAAACTCTGAGAAGATCCTGTATCAAATAATACTCTAACTAAAACATCTTTGATAAAAATATTACCTTCCAACACTTCTTTGCCCTTCACATCTTGGGAGGTTGAAGGCTCATCCTTGATAGCATAGACTTTGGTTCGTTCTCCTTTCTTCATTAGGGGACTATCCTTTATCATGTGTCCTGATTGATGACAATTATAGCAGCTTCTTGGTGTTGATCCTTGAGTTCTGGGTTTTCTATAATGAGTTGATAGGTGGCCATTTTGTTGGCAATTGTAGCAAGTGACATCTTTAAAGCGATTATCCTGAGATCCTCCTTTGGTTTTTTCCTGTTATGGCTTCTTGCCATTGAACTTCCTCTTCTTCTAGTTATTATTGTTGCCTTCTTGTACTAGCTTCATATATGTATCCTATATCTATTAAGTATACAAATGGTTCTTTCACATGCCCAGTCATTCTGACATGGTATTGCTTCTTCATTCTAGAAATAAACTTTTCATTCATTTTGAGGGGCGTATCTATCAATCCAGGCCCAAAACGAGATAATTTGTTAAACTTGTTAGCATAATCCTCAAATGACATCTCCTCCTCCTGTTTAAAATCCATAAAATTTCGGTAAAGACGGGATTTTCCTGCTTTCGGCATATACCGCTCCTCTAGAACTTCTTTGAATTATTCCCATGAAAAATTATCTTCTGACTCATTCTGAGTAATAGATTCCCACCAAACTAGAGCTCCATCTTGTAGTTGCTAAGAAGCTAAGAATCTCTTTTGCTCATCTCCAATATTCAGTCCTTTGAAAATTCTTTCATAAGAGCGGATCCAAGCTTGTACTTCAATGATGGTTTCCGTTCCTTTGAAAGGTTTACCCCCAAGGCCGGTATAGTTCTTGAAAGTTGCAACGTTAATTTGGGGCTGTACCGGAACTAATATTTCCTCGACTACCGTAGCTGCGGGAGTTTGACCATTTGGGGTATTACTTCCTCCTCTACCTTGTCATCTTCTTTCACTCATTTTTTACTCTCTGTATATAGTAAGAAAAAGTTCTTTAGGATATAAAGACGAGATATCTTAGGGAATGCTATACAGTATGAATATACTTATTTAAGTTAAAAGTTTTAATTATGCGCTCTCTCATACTAAACTCATTCTAGGGTATTACTAACCCTATCTCTAATAAGTCATACCCAAACAAAGCCAAGGTTCTCGCTTAACCTTCAGCTCTGATAACCAATGTGACGATCCGTCACATCGACCCTCAAAAATCGACACTAATACATCCACGGTATTCACATGCCGTAAATCCAAATGCCGGAGAGGCAGATTATCAGGGGTTTAAAAGAAAATAAAGATAGAAGATAACACAGTAATAGAATTCACATCGCATTCAACATTTTAATTATACATAAATGATCAGAGTCAAATACAAATCCAATGAGATAGTTATAACTTTCTATCCGTACATATGCTGGAAAATACATACTACATAACACAGCAGAAAATGGGTACATATCTACATAAGGTACTTCAACTTCATAGCTCCAAAAGAGTTCTCCAAAATGCTCCCCAACATGCTCCAAAATGCTCCTAAGGTATCCTGACTACTTGGCTGCCTGAAAAATAGGGCACCCAGAATTTAAAGGAAAAAAAACTCCGGGTTAGTCATGGGACTGGTGTGAGAACTCAAAGCATGATGTTTTGAAAACAAAATGGTATCTCATAAGACCACGCCGCACATAAACACGGAACGGGTTTTTACCTTATGATAATCAAACCTTTTATTACATAAAATTTGGGGATATTATTTTTAATGACATTCTTTGAAAACATTTGCAAATAAACTTATTAATCTTAAAGGAAATGGTTACCCATATAGCATTTCAGGGCTATTCATTACTCCAATATAAACAAAACTGCAGGTTCTTGTTGGAGAATGGGTTTCCATACAAATGACCAGGTGAAGGGACTACCTTCCAATAGGTACACCTCTAGATGAATGTCCCGAGGAACCATCACAAAGCTCCTCTACTAACACAAGACCGGCCTACCTCTATAACTAGATAGTACCGAATATGTCATCCTACGTTCATTGCCGACCTTTATCCGAGAGCTCTCTTTGCATACATCCATATTAATTTACATCTCGAACGTCATAGCGGGAAGAAATATATCTAGAAGGGAATGATCATACCCTAATTGGGAATGACCCACTTAGCCTTGCCGCTTCTAACCCTGTTTCGGTCATTTCCGATTAATGAGGCTCGAGGCAACGATTACCTTTTCACATAGCACATCTTCTTTCACTTTGAATGCCACATTGCTATTCCATATTCACACGATTGATTTCTACAAACGTATAACTTTCTGAGCTCGTATGTCTCATGAAAGAGTGTTAAGCTAAGAGAAGGTGTCTTCTCCACCACCACTGATATACTTTTATAGAGATCACTCATTGTGATTAGGAATGCAAGGTCAGACATTCATCCATACAAGTTCATTCTAGGACAGAACGAAACCGAAGGTACTTTCCTTGGCCATTACTAGGCGAGAAGTCCTTGTGGTTCTGAGATTTTTCATAACAAAGAGACCATTGCTAGAATATAGTGAATCGGGAGTTTATCCCCAATTAATCAACAAGTAATCCCTCGTTATTATTCGTCTCAATATCTTCGTCTTCAAACATCTTCATTCTTCTAACACGTAAACTGGTTCAAAGTGGTTTTTGGATAGGAATCAGCCAAATCCGACCCCAACTCCTTCGAAATCCAATCATGGATAAAAAAAGATATAATTAGATGATTGCTTTTCGATTCATTCAATTTTTCTTTACCAAAATACCTTCGAGAGATATATATTTTCAAAATCTTCTTCTTTAAATACGGAATCATTTAAACCTCTCTTTTGAATATCTCTTAAATCATTTTTCAAAGAGCATCTTTTGAGAAAATAGGATTATAGAAATCACTCTACTTTTACTCAATATGAACTTCTGTATTTAACGAGTGCTATGGGCGGAATAACGGTGAGATCACCTTTTAAATTCCACGAATATGACAAGTTCCCTCTTCGGATTTTAATAATGAGTATAAGAAGGTTATTTCTATAAAATCCAAGTTGAGCATCCAGGCTTTCCTTTCGATATGTTCCACCCCTCGCTTGAAAGAGAAAACTGAGGCTACTTAAGTTCAGGGCACTGGTTGCTCCATCCCTAACCTTAGTTACACACCTTGTGTTCACTTTTAGATTTCACAGGCGAGACAAATGTACTAGTCGTTTCTGCATACTCATTTTCCCTTTTTAAATCACTTAACTATTTGTTTAACCACCTTTGAAATAATTATGAATAGTTCAAATCTATTTTTTTAAATACTTTATTATTTACTTAAAAATGTTTACATAAGACTTGGGAAAGAATTGTTTAGTTCCAACCTTTATTTCAAAAGTTATTGAAACGCGTTGCGAAAAAGTGTTGCAAATAATGTTTTAAAAGCTATATTCTTCAAAACGACTTTTATATCATTTAGAAAACCATCTTTTCAACTTAAATCACTTTTAAAACATTTTAAATGATTTTTAGAATTTATTTCATATTTTTAAAATATTTATTTTATCAATTTTAAACTTTGGTCACTTTACTGCCAAAGCGCGATTTTTGTGGAAATTTGTTTTGGACATATTTTATAATCTACTTAATAAAATATTTATTTTCTTTCTTTGTTTGAAGGATATGGATATAATAGTTCGGAAAATCCTTATCTCGAAGAATTCCGAGCTATAATCCACTTCGTATGCTTATTTAAATTTTCGACGCGAAATCGCGATATACCGTTGCGCGATACGCCTATTTTTGATTTATTTCAAGTTTTTCAATCAAACTTTGTTAAAACAAGTTTATACATTAATAAAACATTTCTAAACCATTTTTAATCATTTTAAAAGGTATTAAATGATTCCATATCACTTTTCAATTTATTTTCGAAAGTGTTTTCCATGTGAATCAATGTCTTGTATATCGTGACTTGTTTCAATATTTTCATGCAATAAACAACATATGGAAATCAATATCATAACCAAACATCCAACCAAACATATCACAACATCACAACAAAATATATACATATAAATTAGGAGTTCTCACTTTGTTTGGTTTTGGCGAACGAAAATTCGATTATAACTTCGCTACTCGACGTTTTTAGCTTACGATTCCCTGAACACTTAGACTTGGATGGCTCGACTTGGCTTAGGGAAGCTAGGAGTGCTCGGCCTTGGTTGATGGGGAAAGGTTGGCTCAGAGTTAATGGTGGAGGATAGGGCCGTGAGTGGAGGAAGAGAAATGGAGGAGTTTTGAGGTGGTTCGGGCGTAGTTTTGTTGATATTTTTTCTTCGTTTTATTTTAGGGAATATTTTGGCATTATTTAATTATGGAAAGAAGCCATTAAAGGGTGGAAGAAAAGCTTAAGAAAGGAAGAAGAAGTTGTGTAAAAAGTGAAGAAAGTGGATGACTATTTATAGAAAAAGTTTTGGATTAAAATAATATTTTATAAAAAGGCCAAAATACCATTTCCTTATACTTTAAGCAAACTAACACTTTACATCACATTTCAAATCATTAATTTATATCATTTTCACTTAAGTATTAAGAAAAGAATACAATAATTATTTTTGTTTGATTCGATGTTTACTTTTTTGACTTTTATAACACTTTTTGTCTTTTTATGCTTACTTTTTGTTAATTACTTTCTAGAATTTTCTAAGTATGTTTAGTAAAAGTAAACTTGATTAGTAAATTAATTAATATTTATACTTTTTGAATATATGTTTATATATAAGAAAATAAAGGTGCAACAAATTTGCGACAACTTTAAATCGACAAAACGTTGATTTTTGACAAAATATTCTACGGTCATAATTTGACGTTTTAGTTAAACTATTTATTTATGTAAACCAAATTTAAAAATAATTTTGTCTAATGTTATTTAAAAATATAAACACTCATAAATAAATTAAAATAATTTATTAAAGTATTTAAACTTACTTTTCTGAAATCAGGATTTTGTCACTTTTGTCGATATAAGCAAATGCTACTATTTTTATGTATATTTCTATTTTCAAATCCTATCTAATATTATTTAAATCATAAAACTTTTTATATTTTATATTTAAATTCACTTTAAATGTTATATTTTGAGGTGATTAAATTTCAGGTCGTTACATGGTCTCTCCACTTTGAGACTCGAAAATTAATGTCGATGATGCTGCAGTCATCACCAAAATTATTTTCCAGCGACAAAGAGGAGAGTACTGACTTACTTCTTTTAAAATTCTGTGGAAACAATTTCCATTCGACAATACTTTCAAATGATATATTTTCTAAAACTTGAAAACCAAAATTTGAAGAGTATTGAAAATTTAATTCTCAAATTCTTAATTTAAATTTATTTCGTTTGAAAACCAAATTTATAAACCATGTTTATAAAATTTCATTTCTTTTTAACATACAACAATAGTTAACAGTTAAAGAATGTTGATAAAACAATAAATGATAATCTAATATTATCATTTCTAACAACCAATTCACTTAACTATCTAATTTCAGAAAATTATACAAATATATATATATATATAACATATAACCATACAGAAAATTATTTCATTTATCAATTTTCAAAACAATATTGTGTCAGTTTGCTCTGTTCAAGTGTTTTGGAATTCCTATCGATGGCGTTGGCCAGACGAATCGATTGAAACCAAATCAAACTTAATAATTCAAATAACACAATATAAAAAATTTATTAATTACAATACGCTTCCTCACTGGATGATTAAAAATAGATTTAGAACAAGGATCTAGATATTCAAATTTAAAGGGACCCTAATCAAAGAAAATTTCTAACTATGAAGATAGGCACAAAAGGAAGATAAAATAATTAAATTACAAAAGAAGGAAATATAGATAGACTAACATTAATCGCGGCGACCTTAACCGGGTCAACCGAGACTTATGAAAACGAGGATATCACCAACAAAAATGGGGAAAAACTTTCTGAGGACATTGCGCAAAACGCGATTCATTAAATCGATGAAGAAGGCAGGAGCATTGGTTCATCTATAAGGCATGACTAACCATTCATAGAAACCATTCATCCAGAAGGATGGACAACAGGTTAAGCTCTAGGAATAAGATCGATGTGGAATTCAATTTTCTTGCTTAGAAGGAAGAGGAGTGACTGAACATACGCAACTGGGAATAACAGAGCTCTAATACCAACTGTAACGACCCGCTATTTCGAACCATTCAAATCGACAATCATCCACACATGTCAGACTTGAATTGCTCAAAACAACAGATTGTTAATTTATATTTGGCAAAACTTAGCATATATAGTAAATAAATCAATCATAGAATCACAGACATAGAGTAATATAACAATAAGCGGCGGAATAGATAAATAGTAGTTCATGAAGCTACTATATAAAAACAGAGTCAAAACAAAAATACAATAGAAATCTCAAATACATAGTAGTCTCAAATACAAAAGTAATTGACAAGACTGAACATAAGTAACTGAGAATAACAGAAGGCTGAACCGATATAAGACAGATCTTCAAGCAAAGCTCCAAGCTCCAAAGGTGAGTCAAATGCTGTGACACTCAGTCTGGCCCGAGCATAAAGCAAGACACAAAACACTCGAGTCAGGATAAACATTCTTATACCAGTAAATCAACTCAAGTGAAATGTCAAGTGAAATACAAAGTAACTTAAAGGATGTTCGGGATTCCATCCTCTAAGGATCCGTTAAATTATCTACATACATAGTACAATACGCTACATATATAATGTCTAAAGTAAAGTAAACTATTAAAATAGCGTTAAGGCGTTACCCATATTCCCATTAACACATTTTATATATTCCCGTAGTCTATAAAGATACTGTAAGCTCCACCAAACCGTTGGTTTACTCAGGGAGCACTCCATAGGTGCGGTACAAAACAAACTCGTAGTGGGCGCGATAAGGCATGTGACAAGGCACGCGAGGCAATGCCTAGGGTAGGATTCTACCATTTTGCACTCCCGGACTGGTGGTAACGCATAGCAGCTACTACCGCCCACCTCGAGACACACTCCCAAATCAAAGGTGCACCCAAACAAATAACAAAGTAGTAGAATGGTATCGAAGAAATGTGTCCGATCGGAGGTGCGACCTCACTTGGCCCGGTATAACTCCTGTTTTAGCCACATCAAGCTGACTCGCGGGAGTCAGGGCTGCGTTAATACCTCATACATAATCGTTCGCCAAACCATCATACTTCGTTCTGGAATCTCCACCACGTGCATAGTTGTTAAAGTGGTTTACAGTATTGGCAGAGAGTATGACAATATCCGATCCCGGTCACTTCAACAACCAAATGCTTATTTCACACCATGGTCATTTTATATTTTCAAACAGTTTATACCTCATATCGAAATATCATAATCCTTTCAAAATCATGTCACCTTCGAAATCGTATTCACTTTCGAAATCATAACTACAAAATAGTTTAAACCATCTTATTAAATATTTGCATTTAAATCCATTAAATCTAAATCATAACAGTTCCCACTTAAACAATTTGAATATTTAAAGGTAGTTTTTATATATTTTAAAATGGTTTATATTTAAAATAGGTTATAGATAAAATAGTTTTATATTAAAAATAGTTTATACCAAAATAGTTTTAATTTAGAATTGTTTCGTCCAATTCCATAAATCGATTCAAATCCACTTTAGTTCCAAAATTGAATTCAAATCAATCTCAGTTCATCAATTACAATTCAATTCAAATTCTCAATAAAACCATTTTTAATTTATATCAATTTCAAATACAGATTTGAACTACAAATTAAACCATTTCAATTTCAATAGGTTTTAAAGTTTTAAATATTGAAACATTTACAATAACTCAATTTGATAAATTTCGTTTATATTTCAAATTCAACTTTAATTTATTTAAATTTGAAAATATCCACTTAATCATTTTTGATAACATTTAATAAACCTCAAATTACAAAATTAAATCAGATAAATAATTAAATATCTAACTTCAATTATATTCAATTCTAAATATTCTCCTAATCAATCTTTATAAGCATTTAAATAAAATTTCAAATTACAAATTCAAAATTTAATATTCAATTTTATTTTAACTCTTAAATATTCATTTAATCACCTTTAATTAAATTATGTTATAAATTCGTACCTTTCAAAATTTCAAAATCAATAATTTTCCAACCAATTCTTATTTAAATTCAATTCTTAACAAATTAAATTACAAATCAATTTAATTTATCCTTCCAACCTTAATTTATTAAAGTTATTACAAAATCTATTTCAAATATTAATATAAATTTAAGTAAATACTTAAACATATTATATATACTAATTAAATTAAATTTTATTAAATTAAATCTTATTATATTAAATTTATTTTTTATTAAATCTTATTTTATATATATTTAAAAAATAATAAAATTATAAGTAAAATCTTTAAATTTATGTTTTCAAAACTAACTTATAAATTTAAAATTTCCAAATATAATTTTAAAAATCTAAATTTTACACATATATAACAAAAAGTTTATATATTGTAATTTAAAAATCAATATTTATTTAAAACCCATATATTTCCTTTCAAAACCATAGAAATCATTTTCCAAAATATAGACCAACGGTGTCCGTATATAATTTTTCATCCTATAGTCAAGTGATACAGATATTTATCATTTCAATATGCAATTTAAATTGAATATTTATGGGTATATATCATTTCAACCCGCAATCCCAAAATTTCAGAATTAATGAAAATCGCTTGTGTTTATCATTTCAACCCATAACGATTTTCCCCTAATCTATAATATCGTTCGGGTATGTATCATTTCAACCCATAGGGAATTTCTAAACTAACAGGGAACTTGTAGAGTGAGAACAAATATGATAATAATATAACATATCAACAACATGCATATATCATCAGTAACGAATTTAAATATAATATATACAACAGGTTATGGTGTCATATGTCATAGGTAAACAATTGCAGATAGTGGCATATCACATTTAATAATTACATAACTTAACAATTCAAATTTAAGAGCATATTTTAATCGTCATTTCATGTGAATTAAATTTATTAAATATAAGAATGTTAATCGTGAGTGATAGCTCACCTTTCGATGCTAGAGAACAATAGGAAATGAGCACGACGCCTACAAGGATCTAGACACAGACACGCACAAGAAGGAAAGCAAAATGCTGCTACGCCCAATTCTGGACAACGGCGAGACAATAACAAAGCACGATAGACTCGATTCGATGGAAACGAAATATAAATTATATTATTATTTTCTTCTCTAAAAATAAATATTTAATTAAAACACATACTTAAAATAAAATCTTCATAATATATTCTTATTAAAATCAATATTCATTAAAGCCCATAGTTTACAAAATGCTTCAAATAAATAATAAACATAATATCTATATATGTTTTAAATCATTAAAATCCCTTTCAATTATAAAAAAAACATATTATATATATATATATACACACATTCCAAAAATACTAACATAAATACATTGTATCAACTTATGTAAAGCTCCAAATATATATATATATAACAAATACATTGTATCAACTTATGTAAAGCTCCAAACTTGTATAAACTTATATATTATAACAAACAGATCATATAAATCTTATATAAACTTATACCTATATAAACAAACATATTGTATATATATATATAAACTAACATATATACAAACATTACATATATATTTGATATATAAAGAGCGAGAAGCTACTGACTGCTTGCAAAGGAATTTGAGTTGGCGGAGGTTGCAGATGTAGGCGGAGAAGGTGGCTTCGGTCAAGGCGGGGCTGATGGTGCTCATTGGGTCAGAGGGTTTGGGAGCAAAGCTCGGTGGCAGTTGTGATATAACGGGTGAGTTGAAGCCATGGGATGGTGGGCTGGCGCTGGGTGGTCAGGTGGTCCAGGTGGCGGCCGACTTGGCTGACTGTGATGTTAGGGTGGTGCTCGGTTGGACTAGGAAGGGAGGTTTCGGCTGTTTGGCATTTGGTGGCTGTGCTTGGTCAAGGCTGCAAGGGGAAAGGTGATGGAAGGCGGAAGGCCGAGGGGAAGGACATGGCTGTGAGGCGAATGACGTGGCAGATCAAGGGAAGTTGGAAGCAAGGGTTGACATGGTGACGCAGCGGAAATAACGGATGACGACGAATTGAAGAATTCATGTCAAACTAATCGATGAAACGATTAGATGAAGCAATATGAATCGATGAATTAATGATACCAAACATCCAAATCCGTTGATCACGAAGATACCGGACTTTAGCAATCTTCGACACGTTGATCACACACGATGCCGTGAGAGAAGATCTGCAATTCTTCGACGTTGATCAAGCGCACTTGATTCCGTGAATTGGCTTCAACAATCGTTGATTCGAGCGCACTCGAATGCCGAAGGTGGAGATAGGAGATAACACTCAACTACCAATTTTAATGGTGGCACAAAAGCACACAAAAAGAAATTTTATTCAATTCAACTAACTTTTTTTACAATGACATCACGTCCCTATTTATAGGGTTTACAACACGACACAAATGACTTAAGAAAATTACAACATTTCACAATGACTTACAACAATTTACATAAACGACAAAAGAAAAGTACACAAAAGCTTGAGCGACTTAACTTGTTCGCGACCTAAAAAACACACACGCGACTTAACTTTAGGAACGAACAAACATCTCGTGACCTAAAATTTAGATCCCGCTTCAGGAATGGCTTGAGCGACCTTCCAACTCGAGCGATGTAGCACTAGAGCGACATAAGAAAATAGGAAGATTGAGCGACCTAGAAGAACAGAGCACATGATATATCCGCGACCTAACATGGTGAGTGATTTAGCGATTTGAGCAACCTAACTTGTTAGATCGTGGTTCGTTAGGTCGTAGTCGGTAGGTCGTGACGACCCTATTGGAAGATAGCATAAGCGGGTTTGCTTGTCTCGTAGCTTGCTAGGTCGTATTTCGCTAGGTCGCTGCTCGATAGGTCGGAACTTGTTAGGTCGTGGAAATGGAGTTAGGTCGCTGGAGTGAGGTCGTGGGGGTGGGGTTAGGTCGCTGGAGTTAGGTCGTGGGGATGGGGTTAGGTCGTTGGAGTTAGGTCATGGGGATGGAATTGGGGTGGAGTTAGGTCGCTCGCGACTTGAAGAGGTGGAGTTAGTCGCGGTGATGGGCGTTCGCGATTTAAGGTATGTCTCGTTGCTTCCTTGCTTTGCCGCACCGCATCATCCTCCCCTTGTTGAAAAGAATTTGTCCCGAATTCACATGTTTTCCTTCTTCGAGATGCTATCTTCCATTCATTATATGGTCTGATGCGGCTCTGGTGATAACCACTCTTGTGATTAATCTTGTCTTGACTCTTTGATGATGCGGCTCGACATAAGGAACACATTGCATAAAACATACGTGGCATTAGACAGGCGGCATAAGGAAGTGATTTGAGGGAGATGACATATGAAAAAGTGTGGAATGAACTATGCACTAGGTGCCATATCCAATTCATGTAGCACAGAACTTCATGAGAATAGTGTCGTATACCATATTTCTTGTGCCAATAGGAAGATGTGATATAGAACCAAAACGTGTCGAAAATGTGAGATGATATAAGGAAGTTTAAAATCATGGAACGACTTAGGAAATCACGACCGAAAAAGTATGAGGACTCATGCTCAGATTCTCGTCTTTCCTTATCTCGTTCAGGTGTGTCATCATTTAGAATCTTCCCTTGATGGGTTGCATTAATTTCCCCTGACGGAAATGAATTCCCACTCGCTTCTCCTTCAACATGTGTATTTTCATGAAACGATTCCAAGCAATTGACGTTGATAACGTCAGCAATGCGGTCATGATCAGGCAATTCCAACTGACAATCATTCTCTTCATCCTGTCTTTTCAAATCTTTATGTTCTTTCAGATTCTGAAGATCATACGATCCCTGTGGTAGAATAGCATCTGGTACTAGTTCAGTGTGAGGTTGAATGTCCTGTAGTGGTGGTAACTCTTCGGGTAGTTCCTCAGGATATTCGACTTCAGGCTCATTGAATTCTGAGCCAACTTCCTCAAAAACATCAAGATCTTCACTCGTTCCTTACTCGGTCAATATAAACAATTCATTACTAATTTTCACCTTTTCGACAGGCTCTTCCAAAAATACAAGACTAGTTTCTTCAGACATTTCCTCTGAAATCTCATCCTCAAACTCTTCGAATACTTCAACTTCTTCAGGTGTCTCTAAATCAGAATTTTCCCCAGATTCAATCAACATTGATAATTCATCACAAGCTTTCATTTTATTGACGAACTCTTCCAAAGATAATAAACTATCTGATTCTGCCTTCTCTTCGGTTTCACTTTTACTTTGTTCGGGTTTCTCGGAAACAATGGAATTTACACTTAGCTGGCTCTCATCCATAAGTTCAGGTGTTAAACAAGAATTCTCCATCATCAAGTTATTCCCCTCAACTCCGAACATAATTTCTTCCTCCATACTATCGACATCAATCTTTGGTGATGAAGAATAATCAACTTCTACATTCCCATACTTTGACTCACTTTCTTCTTCATCATCAAATTTCGGCGGTTGATAAAAGTCAACTTCAACAGTCCTCCTCAACAAGTTACATCCTTCATCTTCCGACAAAACTCCTTCATCGTTGTCAAATTTCGGTGGTAATTCTTCGAATGATTTTGCAGGACCGACCTCTTCAAATTCTTCTAACATTGGTTTAACCTCCTTGGGAGTTTTAAGCTCCTCACTTGCCACATACCTAACCAACGATTCAACACTACCTTCTGCTTCTTCAACACCTTCGCTGAAAGATAATGGACTAGTCGGTTCCTCTTTCTTTTCCGGTTCGCTTTCGGTAGAATCATCCACATCCTCGTTTTCACATTCTTCGTCAACTAATGCTTTCCTCTTGGGCTCCGTACATTCAATACTTCTATGGTCAGACTCCTGATAATGATAGCGCTTAATTCGGTCATCAACACTTGTCTTAGTGATTCCATGTACAACTGGTTCGTTGACTCTCTTAGAAACATTTATACTGCAATTAACGTCTCTATTCTGATTGCTGGAGTTTGTAACCACACCCTTTCCTTGACTCCCTTGTCTCAACTTCTGCACTTGTTGGTTCACACGTGTTTGATAATTGTAGGGTAAGAAATTTGCCTTCATCATCCTTTTCATCTTATCCCACGTGACAACTTTGGATTTCCCCATTCTCTTTTTGGTTGATTTAGTTTGGTGCCACCAATCCATAGCTCGTCCTTTCAATCTTGTAGTAACTAACTTAACTTGACGATCCTCAGACACGTTGTTGAGTTTAAAAATCTTTTCAACCTTTGATAACCAATCCAAGAATTCTTCTGCTTGTAGACCACCTCGGAATTCTGGAATCTCCATATCCTTCCTTGATTCCCGTGTATGACCATTCTCTTCAACATTCCTATATCGATTTTGCTATTGACCTGGATATCGAAAGTGAACACTATCATCATAACTATCTTCTTCAAACTTAAATGAGCTTCGATGTCGATTCTGAACATTGACTCTTCTATGACCATGCACGTCCTCTCTACTTCTTCTTTCCTCTACTCGACCTCTTTCATAATCACAATATGGCTCATGCTCGTAACCACGATAAGCTCTTCTTTCTCCATTCTGATAATCACGATTGTCTCGAACTCCACGATCTCGATTTATCGACAAAGATGATTCTCTTCTTTCTCTATCATAACGTGGCGACACTCTCCTTTGATTTTGATTCATATCAGACTTCATTCTCTCCACTCTCTCGAAACCCTTATTGAACCTTTCATCGATATGTTGTTCCATCTGTTCAGGATCTTCACTCCCATACAAATCTGCAACACTATGATGACGGTTAACACATCTCGGAGGCATGATCAGATCTTCAACAGATCCAAACACAAACTTCACTTTGATCCAAAAAAATTCTCGAATCAAACCTCCCCACTTGTTTGAAATCTCACGAACACCCCAAATAAACAAACAACTTAATTCGAACTCCAAAACTTCAAATCTCAAAATTGACGCCCAACGAACTTGGATAAGTCCGTCTCCTAGCTCACGACTTGAACAAAATCTCGCACAAACTTCAAAAACTTGGCTTCGGTCTAGCTCTCGGCCTTGAATAACAAATGAACAAACATTGTACGGCCTGAACACTTCACGCCCAATGTGATGCACGGCTTCAACTTCAATTTGAATAAATCTGAACTTGAACACTTCAACTTTGCTCGGCCTAAACTCAATTGGCTCGGCTTGATCTCTTCAATAAGAATTGGCTCCAAGACTCGGCTTAGCTATGATTGGCTAAGTCTGGCTCTGATACCAAATGACGCAGCGGAAATAACGGATGACGACGAATTGAAGAATTCGTGTCAAACTAATCGATGAAACGATTAGATGAAGCAATATGAATCGATGAATTAATGATACCAAACGCCCAAATCCGTTGATCACGAAGATATCGGACTTTAGCAATCTTCGACACGTTGATCGCGCACGATGCCGTGAGAGAAGATCTGCAATTCTTCGATGTTGATCAAGCGCACTTGATTCCGTGAATTGGCTTCAACAATCGGTGATTCGAGCGCACTCGAATGCCGAAGGTGGAGATAAGAGATAACACTCAACTACCAATTTTAATGGTGGCACAAAAGCACACAAAAAGAAATTTTATTCAATTCAACTAACTTTTTTTACAATGACATCACGTCCATATTTATAGGGTTTACAACACGACACAAATGACTTAAGAAAATTACAACATTTCACAATGACTTACAACAATTTACATAAACGACAAAAGAAAAGTACACAAAAGCTTGAGCGACTTAACTGGTTCGCGACCTAAAAAAAACACACGCGACTTAACTTTAGGAACGAACAAACATCTCGCGACCTAAAATTTAGATCCCGCTTCAGGAATGGCTTGAGCGACCTTCCAACTCGAGCGATGTAGCACTAGAGCGACATAAGAAAATAGGAAGATTGAGCGACCTAGAAGAACAGAGCACATGAGATATCCGCGACCTAACATGGTGAGTGATTTAGCGATTTGAGCGACCTAACTTGTTAGATCGTGGTTCGTTAGGTCGTAGTCGGTAGGTCGTGACGACCCCAGGGGAAGATAGCATAAGCGGGTTTGCTTATCTCGTAGCTTGCTAGGTCGTATTTCGCTAGGTCGCTGCTCGATAGGTCGGAACTTGTTAGGTCGTGGAAATGGAGTTAGGTCGCTGGAGTGAGGTCGTGGGGGTGGGGTTAGGTCGCTGGAGTTAGGTCGTGGGGATGGGGTTAGGTCGCTGGAGTTAGGTCGTGGGGATGGGGTGGAGTTAGGTCGCTCGTGACTTGAAGAGGTGGAGTTAGGTCGCGGTGATGGGCGTTCGCGATTTAAGGTATGTCTCGTTGCTTCCTTGCTTTGTCGCGCTGCATCACATGGAAAGGGGAGGCCAATGTGATGGGTTTTGGGTGCGTCTGGTGGTGTGAAGCATGGCATGGGACGCATGCGTGTGGTGATGTGGCCAGTTGTGTGTGAGGCCGGTCATGGCTGGAGGGTGCGGAGGCGTCACTGCCTAGGTCTGCTCGGTGGAAAATGCAGGCATCTGGCAATATGATGGGTGGGTTGTGTACGGTTGAGGTTGGGTTTAGTTTGCAAAAACAAGTGAGGACGAGAGAGGGATAGCTTTAGGCAAAAGATGAATCCAAACTTTAATATAAACCTTTTTGTTATTTTTTTTCATGGCAGAACAAACTAAGAATGGGACAGAATGGAAGCATGCGAAAGAACCACAATTATAAAGTGAAATAGCAAATATAAATTGAAATGGTGGAATAACAAAAGACATGCATTGAATTCAGAAATTATCTAACAGCTAATGGCTGTTGGTTTCACTGGTGGGTAGATGAAAGGACAAATGAAAACCAAAAGACTCAAAATACGAAACCGGTACATCAAATCGTTTTGTCGAATTCGCCGCTTACCGGATACCGAACTGCACAGATGAATATACTGCGGAGATCAGCACGACGAGACGAACAGAATGGTACATAGATGCCAGCGAAACGAACATCCTATCAAAAGTCAATATTCGCTGCCATAATGATATTAAAACGTCGAAATAAGATAAACGGAGTTACAGCAGTCAAAATTTGATGAAACGAAATATGACGTCTCACTCAGAAGATGATTTACATTTTTATTATATAAAAATATTAAGGTTTCAAAAATATTTAATTTTCATTAATCTTAACCGATTTAAATTGAAATTGAAAATTACCCACCGAGCTAACTTTCATATTTTCCAAAAAAAATTTACCATTTGCTATGTTTAAATAGACGTATTCCAAATATAAAATTTTCATTTTAAAATTTTAATAATATATTTTGATGAAATTTTAATTAATTACGTTATAAAATCGTTAAAATTTTCGGGTTCGTTACATGCTAACAGCATGAGTCTGATTAATTAATACGAAATGTTTCTTAACAGCCTATCTAAATTGAGCTAAGTTTGCTGAAGTGCGGTACACTTTGCTGAAGTGTGGATTACAATATCTTATGTTAACATTTTATACTTCTTTTACTTTACTAAAGTGCGGTACGCCTTTTCCATTCTTATAACTTATAAATTGGTAATGGTGTATTACATATAAAGTGCTTGTGACCTATGTTTTTTTTATCTCTCTCTTTACGGTTTCACTTATGTAAAATTATTCATGCATAGAAACGAAGTTTCACCAAGTGTTTTTGATAGTTTCAGAGTTCTTATGGTAATAGGTGATTCCTTATTTGAAAATTTTATCCCAATTTTTCTTTGATACAAGAGAACGAATGAGGCTATAGCGCTCAGGAGAATGTGTAGTCATGTGTAAAAGTACAAAATTGTTATCTTTCTTCAAAGAACTCTCAATGGATAAGGTTTGTTATAAATCCCATTAAGTTCGGCAAGCCATGTTCTGCAATATTTGTTTTGTAATCCAGTACTATATAGTATAGTTTCACATGATAACAAATTAAATTCCACTATTTCATATATACAATAATGTTGCCGACAAGGAAGAAGATAAGTAAATGACTCAAACTAAATTCCATCCTCGCTATAGTCGACAACTGCATAATATTTAAATTGAACGAAAATTTTACAATAAAATGATATGGTTACTTATTTTGGCATTCCGATTGAGATTATATGAACCATCACTTATCAAGGATTTCATGGAGCTTTTATATTTTGTTTATTTCAAGATTATGGCAGAAAGCTATGGAAAGGTTGAGTTCAAATTTGAGTATTGATGAATTCCATCCAATAAAATAGAAGACTGCACTTCAGTTGTGGTTGGAGTCGTGTTGTGATAGGTGGCTTTGGACCAAGGTGGCGAACTATTATGAAAGGAGGGGTTGTTTGAGAAGGCAAGAGATGTGTTGAAAGAGGTGTTACCATTAGTTATGGACCGTGTGTGTAAACTCAACATTTACTTTGTCACTCTTTGCTAGATCTAGCCAATAATTCTCTTTCATTGTCTCCTTCAACAAACACTATGAGTAAACCCAATTTTTCATATTACTTCTACATTGCTAATAGTAATTAGTAATAGAATTTGAGCCTATAGTACTTCTTAGTTTTCATTTACTCTAAGGTTTTCTCAAACAAAGTTCAGGTTGTTGTCTTTGATTCAGAAATGATGATATATATTAGAATAACTTAGATAATCTTCAAATGAAACAGCATTCATGTGTTGCATTTTAAAAATACCACACAACTAAAAACTCATAAAAAAACTTGCATGAAGAAGCTGTAATGATTGGCATACAGAAGATTAAGATAAGAATACCATCATATGTTTGATATTTATAGATAATTGTGTTATATATGAACAACAATATGAACCACATGTGTACGTAGTTACCACAAAAATTATGTTTAATTACTTAACAAAATATGTGACACTTTAGTTGGAGTGTGGTATGCATATGTTTTGCATTAATCCATGCATTCACAAAAGTATTCAAGAGTGTTGTATTTAGAATGTTTGAGAGTACCACATGTAGAAAATCATGCTTTTGCTAACTTTTTCTATGCACACGTGCAATGCACATGCATTAGTACTGGTAAATATAAGCTGCCATTCACTGTAATTAATATTGAAAATGAATGGGTATAAACTAAAGAAGGTTAAAGTGGCAAGATGAGCTACTGCTGCATCAATCAAGCTAGTGGTTGCATCTAGCCAAAACTATCTTGTTTGCCGCATCAAGTTGTTGTTGCAAGTCCGGACTAAGTTGCGGTCACCCAGAAGATATATTTTGATAAATTTAATGAACTGTACATGTCATAGCTATGTTACAATCCGAACTAAGGTACAATACGTTGTCTGTACATGCCGCTTCCATTCACAAAGCACTGGACACGTCCGACGTGGCAACGGTTCATTTTCCCCAAAAAGCCCATTCGACTGAAGGGGAGGGGGAGTGGTGCATCAGCGTCCGACGTGCATAATATCGTTTGACCCCCAACGACCTCCAACCTCTACTCTTTCTTCCTTCCTTCGTTCTCCTATATATTTCCTTCTACATCACCTTTAACTTCACACTTCTAATCTGAGAAATCAACAATTTTTACCCATTAATTTGATTACCTTTTAAGGTATATTTTTACATTTCTATGTTTTTGTTCGTAGCTACAACATATAATTTTTGGAAATTTTTTGCTTACTTTTTTAGTTTTCATTTTTCAGAATTTCGCATAATGCCTGAAAAAGTCCATACAATTGATAGCTTTTATAGTCAACTTGATGAAATGTGTACTCGGTGTGGACAAATTTCAAATTTGAATTCATCAAACAATCCTCTATTGCAAATGACTTCATACGTTGGTTCATTTTCTGGTGGTAGTAAAGCACATAGTGGTGGGAGAAGACGTCGGGAGAAATCGATGAGAAGCTATATATGCGAGATCATCGACCTAGTGCACGAAACATATGAAAAAATCTCGCATGTATTTAGAAAGTCTAAATACAGGCAACAACACAAACAACATAGATTTAACATGCAATTCTATAAACTACGCAAATATGGTTGCCCACCTTCAACAAATTGGAGAATGAGAAGAACTTGATTTTGGTGAAGCATTGATAATTGTTATGCAACCCGATAATAGAGGGGTATTAAATGTTCTTAATGACGAGTTTACAAAAATTTGGTTGTTGTCGGCGATTGCAGATAAACGACGCATGAAAGAGTACCAAAGGTATCTTGTAACGACCCGACTTTTCGACCTCCGAATGTTGGCACTAATATATCTAGGGTATTTACGTGCCGAGCACCCAAATGACGGAAAGACGAATTGTAGGGTGAAATAAAAAGAAAATGTATTAGAACAAGAAAGAAGAGAACACAATATCAGAATCTCACTAAGGGAATGATAATTTATAACATCAAAAGAACAATACAAAGGGTTACTCCAATACAGATTTCTCAAAGTTACAAAGCCTAAGTACTATCATCAACATGGACAGTTATAACTGCATGTCCTCACAATGCTGATATATACAATAGTAATGCAGTAGAAATAAGAATACTACGATAGGTGAAACATCAAGCTCATCTTTTCGAGCTCCAAAGAACATCAACGAAAACCAATCTTTTTCAAACTACTCGAAAGAGTACGCGAGTAATTTAGGGAAAACAAATACCAAGTTTCAGACATAAGTCTGGTATTAGAAAATCAAGGAATATGTAGCTAGCATATAATAGTACTTTTGAAACCGCATGGAATGCCATCACGGTTATCCCCTCAAAAGAACCACCATCTAATAAGTACATAAGATGATATATTAGATAACACTACAAGGAATACCGCATTTTCCGACGGTTGAAAACCGTCGGCGGCCGTCGGAAAAAGCCGTCGGAAAATAAGGCGTCGGGGCGCAGTGTTTCCGACGGCTTCCGACACAGGGCGCCGAACATTTTTCCGACGGCCTCCGACGGCTTCCGACGGATTCTGACACTTGTCGAAAGCCGTTGGAAACAGTTGGAAAAAATGGCCTATAGGCCGTCGGAAAACTATTACCTGAAAGCCGTCGGAAGCCGTCGGAAATCTGTTGTATTTTTTTTAATTCCTGCTGCAATATAGCCTTCCATCCACATTTCCCATCCAAACACTATTACACCAATACTGCAGAATCCAGTATACAATATTCCAATCAAATATCAAAACCCAAACTACACAAAATTCATCAAACACACAAATACATCAAATTACATCAAAATAAAATACATAATATACATAACCATTCCAACATTCACAACAACCCCAACAAATAGTGTTCTACCATGTCATACATACACAACATAACACAAAATCATCAACATCCACATCATCATACAACCACATAACCAAGTGTATCAAACATAATCATAAAAAAATCAACAACTACCTCCACCGTCTACCAAATCATACAAAACTAAAAAAAACATACCTGAAAAAGTAAGCAATCAATCACTCTCCTCCAGATCCAGAGCCAGTAGAGGAAGGGAAGCGGCCACCATACTGCTGCATGTACTCGGCGATACGCTGGTCTAGCAACTGTGTGGTCTGTATGGCTTGTCGGCGGTTCTGCTCCTCCAGCTGGGCCACTCTAGCCCGCAAATATTCGATCTCTGCTAGATCGATCTGAGCTCTAGTCTGCCGACCCCGTCTCTGACTGCTGGCCTGCAATAAATATTTAATTTAGCTGTGTGATCTCTATAAGTGTATGTGCAGGTATATGAATGATTAGCTGTGTGATAATGTTATTTAATTTAGTTTATGCATGTTTATGTAAGTGTAGACTTAAAACTAGTAAATTAAACATTTATTGGGAGAGGCGTAGGGTTTTGGGTACAAGATGCTTGTATAAATCCCTACGATTTAATTAATTATGATTTAAATATCAAATCAGCAGTAAAATAAATTATTTACCACTTGATTGCCAAATCCGTATCGTCTGTCATGCTCCGATGGATCCATAACGGACTAAAAAATAGCATCCTCCTCATCAGTCGTCAGTTGATCTCGACCCGTATCAGCAAGGAGTTTCTGGCGCTGCTCCATAAACTTTTCCTGCATTAACAAATTAATAACATCATATCTTATTTCATTATAGTTTAACAAGCAGATCAATTACTAATACTGCATAAAATGAAATATGCTTACATGGCACCTACTGGATTTATCGTCGTGCCATGTATACGAAACAGTCCCGTCCGGATTTACATGCTCGACAGCATGCGTACGAGTGAACACGTCCATATAGCCCACAGGACCATGCGCCTCAGCTTCCTGAAGTTGATTTTTACATTCAATTATTATACATTTGAAATTATATAGCATAAACTATTTACAATTATCATTCAGTAAATTTACTAACTCCTGCCGATACTGCTGAAATGACTTCGATCCTCCGCGATGAGTGATGGGATTTTTATTTCTGTTTGCAGAGTTTCTATCCGACTCTGCCTGTACATTCAAAATTTGATACATTATTTTTCGATCACGTCAATAATTCAAAATTTTTTAGTATACTTGCCTTCGCCTCGTCAGTTTCCCAGTATGCCAACCATGCTTGCCATATGCTCTCCCCCATCCACCGTGGTTTCTTACCGGATTTCTTAATTTCAAATATCGAGTCCCTATAGTTCTTAAGCATCTTCTTCATCCAGTATCCTCGTGCCAGCAGCATATCGTCTGTCTGGATGTCTATCTCAGCCTGTGTTTCACGATAAAAAGCAAAAATAGATTACACTGTAAACGATAAACAGTAGAAAAACGATAAAAACAAATTAAAAATGGAAAGCAGAAAAATATACATACTAGGACATCCTGCCATATACACTCTATGATGTCGGGAGGGATGTTATCCCACTTCGATCAGCAAGCACTCATCCTACTACGGTAAGAAGCTCTAGAGACATCCAGCACAACTTCGAGGGAAGTAGGTCGAACCCCCTGTTTTTAAATACGATATAAATAAGTACGTACGTATATCATAAAAAAAATAAGATGCTGAATAAAATTTAATTCTTACCCCTCTGCTCTAGGGACAAACGAAACTACTGGATGTTGTGAATCTTGCGATGGGCCACTGCCATCGCCTCTTGATGATCGGGAAGAGCTCCTACCTCTATATGACATTATGATAAACCTGTGACATATATATACATCATTATATAAGAGAATAATAACATGATAATGAAATATATTTCATATGTAAATGACATCAACGGTATAAATTGCTTAATTAATGACTGAAATGGAAATAGAAATGGAAGTGTGTTATACATGATTCATAATGGGTCTACTGTTCCGACGATAAGCCGATTTCATTGCATTTTTAATAAAAATTGCTAAATAAATGACAATTGGAAATGACATAAAACATGTAAACAATGATAAACAGATTTGGTTTCATAGTCACATCAATTTCATAATACATCAAGAATTCAACATAGTTACATCAATTGCAAAAAAATCAGATTCAGATTTATATCAGTCATCATCATCTTCTGATTCAGATTCGGTCTCGTTTTCTACGATATTTTCCTCGTCATTGTCAAACGCTTCTACCAAAACATTTGATTCATCGATCAAAGGACCAAAATCTGTATGATCGTCTGTAATTATTATTTCGTTATTTTGCTCAAGATCTGCCTGATAAGCTTGTTCGTCCGGAATATTCTTCCCATCGAATGTGAATCTGGCCTTTGTTTTAAAAACTGCAGACCAGTCTGCTTTATCTCTTTTTAGAGATGGATAAGGAGCGTAATAAACTTGCAATGCTTATTTGGCTACTACAAAAGGATAATACTTGTGATAGTGCGATTTATGCTTTATTTCGATAAGGTTATAATCCTTGTGCACATTAATTCCAGAACCTGGAACATTGCTAAACCAATTGCATCTAAATAGAAACACCTTCTTCGCGGTTCGTGAGAAATATGTCAGTTGCAAAATTTGTGTTAGAATGCCATAAAAATCATTTAAGTGATTTTCTGGATCGTCACTACCTTTAACAAATACACCAGTATTATTTGTTAATTTTTCTGCACCATATTCTTTGGTGTTAAATTTATATCCATTGACGAAATATATTGGATATGCCTTGACCACTCTTTTTGGTCCCATCGCAAGATGTTTCAACCCTTCGTCAACAACACAATTTCTCGGCTCATAAACATAATTTGAAAACCAACCGGAAAATTCTTTACTGAGATCTCAGTTCGGATGTTCACGTTCGTAAACACTGTATATATAAACAAATTATTACGTTAGGTTATACACGCGCATGCATTATAGAAAAGAATAAAACAAAAATTATTATTTCAGATTACCTAACAAATGGTGCAACCTCGACATAATTTAGAAGAATATAAGTGTGTGCTACATGAAGATCTCTATCGTCTAGCCATATTTCTACACATTTTCCAGAAGGCTGGCCATGTTGTCTAAAAATAGATAACATTGCTTGAGAGGACTCTTGTTCGTCGCCTTCGTCATTACGAGGAATAATTTTTAACTTCATAGTGATTTTCACACATTAGATTATCGAGCGGCATATGTCTTTTTGCAGCTTGAACAACAGCCGTAAACCCAGCTTCAGTGATCTTATATTTTGACTTCATCGCAATGTATTCTGCGATTACTGACAACTGAGTGCCGCTTTTACAACCATCCCAAATAGGTTTCTTAGTAGCATCTAGTAAATCATAAATTTTTTTGCTTCAATATTTGGTTCTTCAACATTTTCATCATCGTCGTCAACTTCAACCATAGGAAACATTGATCGTGCTGCATCTTCGACCATATTTTCTATACGGGTCGTCGTAACTATTTCGTTAACGACACTTTCAGACTCTACAGAAGTATTTGCTACAACTTTTCCATGCCGATCCCAAACATAATACTCGGGTACGAAACCGTTTTGGCACAAATGAACTTTCACAATATCTGGTAACAAATACTTCAAATGTCTACACCTACTACATGGACAACGAATTTCTGGATCGTTTCCGTTATTACTTAAAGCGAATTCAACAAATACGTTTATACCATTATAAAAATCTTCTTTTATTGAGCCCCTCAGTCCTTTTCTTTGGTACATCCATCTCCTCCGATCAACAAAATAATCAATCATTTTTCCTATTTGAGAAAATGAGAAGTTCAAAATTTAATATTTATTTTCAAGAATACAAATTCGAAAAAGATTATTTTCATGGTCGTATAATATTTGAATTTAAAGAACTACTTCATAAATTTAAAAATATTTTCAAATAGGGCACATTTTATTTTTTAACGTATCGATACAAAAAATTGTACAAATTTTTTTCCCATGGTCAAGCATCCTACTTCCCATTACAAACACAGTAAGCATTTACATTTCGTATATTACTTCATCTCAAACGATTCAACAAAATTTCGGCAGCATTTCCCTTTTGTTCCCTACATTGTACACAATGCGTGTACGCAGGAAACAAAAAAGAATAGTTAGGCCGAAATTTTATGAACCGTTTGAGACGAAGTAGTATACAAAATGTAAATGCTTACTGTGTTCATAACTTGTCCAATACAGGGACAAATCCAACAAACATTGTACCAGATGAATATAAATGGTCGTTTTTCGAAAAAAACGACTATTTATACAACGATCATGTACAAAACTTGTCAGACGGGGCCAAAAACTCTCTAAGGGACATTTGTCAATTAGATGTACACATTTTACGAAAAATACAGTTTTACTAACTGTTCACATTTACAAAAATATATTTTAATTTAACACATTTATTCGACGTATTACATCAACTTAAGGCTCGTTCGACGCATTTTTTTGTTGCATAAGTCAATACGTGCACAATATAATATTCCTAGCTCGTGCATTCATTTTATCTTATTCCAACTAACACAATACAATGATAGCAGCGCTACACACATATACAATCGTAGAATCAAGACATACACAACAATTTACATATACACGAACAACCACAAATTATACATGTTTTTCACAATTTCACGATAAAAGATGAAATAGGAATACCATGGAATGCTAGAAACTATTATAACACTATTGGAAACAATTTCAATCACCAATTAGCCCTAATTTAACAACTTATGCAAATCTGGATTTAGGGTAAAAATTAGATTTTTGGCGAAAATAAGAGATTATACTTGAGCTAGAGAGCAATAGACGTTGATTACGCAGCCGGGGAGGATCAGAAAGCTCGAAATTGATGATTGGAAGCTTGGGAAAGAGATTTGGGGATTTTGGGTTAAAAAATCTTGTATGGAAATGAGGAAGAAGAAGGCTCGGCCGAGCCCTGTAATTCGCGATTTTCCGATGGCTTCCGACGGCTGCCGACGGCCCGTCGGAAGCCCTCGGAAAATGGCCGTCGAAAGCCGTCGCCCCCCCCTCGGTCGCTATTTAGCCATTTTCTAGTAGTGTAATGTCTAGGATAAAGAATACAAATATTATAACATAGCTGGAATGGTCAAATTGGTTAATTCAATAACATATTATAGGGTCCAATCAAAATCGATAAAGGATGTTAACATAATGGATTTCCAGTTGGAGACATTCCCAAATAAACTGAGGCCAGCCTTCTAACAAAGGTCAGAAAGTACCTTCGAGCGTCATAGATCTCTAGATAAAATATACCATTAAGGTAAACACAACTAACCCATGCACGAACGAGCGATCCCAAACCATATGGAACCAAGTACCATCAACTCCCGTGTACAACATCGATAAGCTTACTCTAGATTTGGAGTTGATATACCCTATCAGGGGTTAGCAAAACCCCGGGTTGTGCATCCTACTCTGTTTTCTGTCATTTTCGTTGTCGAGGTCACGTTTGGCATCTTTTACATGAGTTTTCATCACTCGAACAAAACACGAATCTCAAACTGGATTCACACATCTCTAACAGATCTTGAAACCACACATGAGTTCCAACATCTCGAACAAATCCACTTCCAAGAGATAGAACATGTATCTCAATCTTGAAGTGGTTTTCGATAAGTAAAACACTTACCGATCCCGGTCTCTTCAAGACCGAGTCGACGAATTTGGTCATAATCAACACTAATGAGAATGATCACATATGGAAACCAAGTCTTGTATACTTTTCACGTTTTCGATATTTTCATCTCACATTATCCTCGATCAAGAGTGAAGCCGGTATGTTAGAGCTCTATTGCTCATTGTAACATCCTTCTATTTGGAGGCCCAAAACTAACGGCTACGGATGCTGTAGTCATCCATAGTTATTAATCTTCGACGACCAAATATAGCGGTGCTAGATTCATTGACAGATCACAAGAATATGAAAAATATTTTACAATTCAAAACATATTTCCACATTCCACTCAAAATATTTCATATTCATTACATAATCCCAAAACGTTAACCACGTTCAGCAAAATATAATTATTACACATACGCCAAGAGCTACATATGAAGATGCCCCCTTGGTTGAACATAGTATATAGTAAGGCTGATAAATCTGCCTTTACATCCAAATACACGGTAGAAAAAGATAATTCTAAATAACTATATGTCTCCTACATGCCTCCGGAAGCTTTATTCGTCTAAGAAGAGAACCTGAAAACCCTAAACCTCAAACTACTCAAAATCAGTTGAGTACCCGAGAGTTTAAGGGGAAAATAAAAACTTCGAGTCAGACATAAGCCTGGTATGAATAATAGTCTATCATCTTAAACCAAATAGATATCTAGTAAGACCACGCCGCACAGCAGAATGGGTTTTCCCCTCACTAGTATCCTAAAACCTTTATAAAACCATATACTGTGGTCCTGCACACACAATGGCTAAAAACATAGTATTTCAAAACATTATGATGATATGCAAAATAAGCAAATCAAATCTGGATTATCCATCCCCATTCACTCTGACTATCTATCTCAATTATAGTTTCTAGGATTGCTATTAACCTATTAGTTTTCATGGGCTAACTAACAACCGGTTAAACATTTAAGGACTCCCTGTCCAACTACATAGTTTTCATGGGCTTACTATGAACCTGTCTATCTGACATCTTCATTTTCACAGTTTTTATGGGCTAACTAGGAACTTGTTTGTCTAACATCCTCTTTATACATAGTTTTCATGAGCTAACTATTAACCTATTGGCTCCTACCAATATCATACAGTTTTCGTGGGCTTACTGGAAACCTATTGGCCCCTACCAATATCTTTCCTTTATATTTTAGCATCCTATATTTTGGTCTTCCTGACCTCCTGGATGAAATTATACTTATTCAGGAGTTTATTTAATTTATATTCACTCTTGGGTTAACCTAATTGGTTCTCCTACCCTTTTTGCCCAAAATACAGTTATGGGTCCATTATAAAGTGAATATATTCATATTAGAAGAAGCAATATAACAACATAGAAATACCACTCCCGTGGGTTTAATTTATCAAAGATAGATTCTTCTTAAATCATTATAAAAACTCCTTCAATATAGCCATGAGTTTTTACTTTAAGAATAGCGTTTGGGTCACAAAACCTTTCGATACCTTCGAAACCTAGCTCTCAACTTCATAGGATAACCTCCTTCGAAAGATCTTAAAAACATTAGGCTCCTGCCTTATAATACTTTAAATTCTACCTTTCAAAAATACAAAAATTAGTCAAAAGAATACAATTTTACAACCCCTTCGAATGTATCCCCTCGAAGGCAAAGAAAACCTAGCGAACATATTCGAAAGCAAAGAAATCAACTCCTTCGGAGATATAAAACTTTGTTTAACTATAATTTTTTATAGGTATAGAATTAAGGTCTCTAAACTATTCCATTGTGTTCAAATGATGGTTTCTCTTTCTGTAGAGTGGTCACAATAGAAAAACGAGCTTATGGTTAGAAAGTTATGCCTATTTGAAGTTTACAAACAAAGTTGGAGAAAACTCCTATAAAAGGGCTTCCGTAATATTTACAACGGCTGTCGAAATGTGACTAAGTCGAAAGGTTACTTAATCAAAATGTTACTTAGTCGAAAGGTTCTTTCAAAAGTGCTACAAAAGGGTCCAGAACTGCTACAAAGTGATGCAATTGAAAGGTTACTTAGCCGAAAGTTTCTTCCAAAAGTGCTACAGAAGGCTCTAGAACTGCTGTAGAGTGATGTTGTCGAAAGGTTACTTAGTCAAAAGGTTCTTCCAAAAGTGCTACAGAAGGGTTCAGACCTGCTGTAGAGTGATGTAGTCGAAAGATAACTAAGTTGGAAGGTTACTTAGTCGAAAGGTTGAATGGCAGAGTTATAAATAACTTGAAAACTGTTATTTTGCTAACTAAAGTATATTCTTTTCACCTTGTCAAATTTCTATTGGTTAATGCATACTTTAACACTTTCTTTGTAAAAAAATGCTATATGTCAGATTTTATTACTTCCAAAATTATTTTCAAAATAATTAATTATATTAATATTTAAATATAATTATTAAGCCTTTTTAGCTTAGAAAATTCATAATAAATCGAAATCACTTGGGAAAAATCCCAAAAATTCATCAAAAATCTGAAATAACATTTTCTACATCGTATAAAAATTTCGGGAAAAATTCATTATTTTATTATTTTTAATAATTAAAACCCGAAATAAATGCCTTTTTCACCTTAGGAAATTCATAAAATATTCCTATTAACTCCGAAAATTATGAAATTAACGAAAAATCTTCAAAATTACATTTTACATAACATATCCAAAAATCAAGTTGTTTGGAGGTCGTTTACTAGTGTTTTTACTTTAAAACCCATCATTTTAATTCCATAAATATTCCAATAAATCACCATAAATCATTATTCTATCCAAACAATGATTATTATATCCAAACATGATCAACACGGTAAAATACATTTGGTTACTATTCATAACCGAATCAAAACAAGGAAAAATGAGATGATTTACACTATTATTCACCTTGATTAAGTTGTTGGAGTTTGAGATTTGTCCTAGCTTTAACCTTCTAGCTTTCTCTCTTGGATCTTCCAAGTTTGAGATTTATCCTAGCTTTAACGTTGCATTTCTAATTACAATCTTAATGAACATATCATCTGTTTGGTGATGGAGAAGGCAACTTCTCTTAGCTTAACACCCTTTCTTGAGACGTACGAGCTCAGGACCTATACATTTGTAGAAATTAGTTGTGTGATTATGAATTGGAAATGTGGCATTCAAAATGAAATGTGCTAAGTGAAACGTAATTGCTACCTTTGGTCTCATCACCCGGTAATGGCTTAAAAAGGGTATGTCGTAAGGCTATGTTGTTCGCAACCATTAGGGTATGAGTATCATCTTTCTAGATAATCATAACTCTCTATATTTTGGGTATGTTGTGTATGCTAAGAGGGCTCTCGGATAGGTCGGTAACGACCGGGGTGATGTCATATTCGATTTCTATCCTGACCATATCTGAGTGCCAAATAGGTATAGACCGGCCTTGCCAAATGCGGAGGATTGTTTGTGTATCCTCGGTACATTCATCTAGAGATGTACTGTACGGAAGGTAGTCCCTTACCTGTCATTATGTGGAAATCCATTCTCTAATAAGTGTCTTCGGATTTAGTTGTAAACCTATTATGCCATCAAATTTAACCAATGTAACAATTTCAGCTTTTCTAATATGTTTATTTGAAATGTATTTTCAAAACAATGTCATTGAAAATAATATCCCCAGTTTTTGTATAGCAAATGTTTTGGTTATCATAAGGGAAAAACTTATTCCTTGTTTATATACGGCGTGGTTTTATGAGATACCTTTATTTTCAAAATGCGTATTTTGAGTTTCTCACACCAGTCCCATGACTGATCCGGAGTTTATTTTCCTTTTCCCTTAAACTTTTGTTTCCCTAATTTTCCTGGGCAGCCAAGTAGTTCGGGTTTAGTTAGAAGAAATCTAGATGGAGCTCGAAGCATAAAGTTCGAAGATTCTTCTGAAGATTGTTATCTGTTTCTACCACACTTCAGTATTATTGTATTCCGCATTTGTAATGACATATATTTATAACTGTCCATGTTTAACTCTGATAAATGTATTTAAAATTTCTGCTGTAAAGTGTAACAACCCTAATTTTGGTGGTTACATGTAATATTAAATTATAACGGTGGTGATAATTTAATATTGAGAATAAAAATAAATTGGAGATTTTTTTAATTGTTTATTTTAAATAAACAATGGATTTTAAACATAAAATGTGAAAATAAAGTTTAGAAACTTTATTTTTGGTTGTTGTGATAAAAATGAGTGAAATATTGTTTCAATTTAAAGAAATGCAATAATTTTAGTATTTATTGCCAAATGTTTTTTTATTAATTTTTAAAAGAAGCATTTGTTTAAAAATGTGTTTATTATAAATAAAAAGAAGAAATTTGGGTTAAAAATAATTTTAGAATGAAGAAATGATGAAAATATGATTTGTTATATTTGATTACACAAGAAATAATTTTTATGTAATTTTTGAAGCTAAAAACGGAGTTTTAAGTACTAATTGTGTAATTTGTGCATTTAAATTAAAATAAGAGTTTTATTAATGAAAATAAATTTTTAAAGAAAACTTGTCTTTTATTTTGATATAAAATAATTTTTAGAACATAAAAATTGATTGTGTGATTTTATATAAGTAAAAACATTTGCATAAACACATAGTATAACTTGTGTATATTAGTGTATTAGTGAATTTAGTGTTAATTTCTTTTAGGTTAATTAATATGGATATTGGGTTTTAGCCCATTTAGAAAACTTAACTAGAAATTTGAGAAACATCTCTTTCCCATTTTGTTGTACGTATAGCAAAATAGTTCCTTCCAGAAGCCAAGAGAAATTGAGAAACCCACCTTCTTCTTCTCAAACAAAATTGCAAACTCCAATCTTTATCAAATCTCTTACTGTAATTAACAAATTAAATTTAGTTTATTTCAGGTAATCTATCTCTAAACCTAAATACTTCATCAAATTTCAAATTTGAAGATGTTTGTTAGTTTGTAATTGAGATATTCTTCTTTGCATGTCTTTGTTATTCTATTTTATAGGTTGTTGAAGCAAATTCCAACCCAAAGCTCGCAACTTTCTTAAGTTAATTCAAGTTTGTCCTTCGATTTGCAATGGTGAGTGATAAACTCACAATTTCTAGCTGAAGCAAAGCTTCAAAAATCAAAATATGAGTTTTTGTAATCGTTTTTTTGTTGATAGTTCTTTTCTGTGAATCTAGATTGGGTTGCTTCTTTGCATGCTTATATCTTTTGATTCCGGCAATGAAATGCCGCCGGATTTCCTGCATTTGGTAGCTTGCATGTTGAAATTCATTTCTGCAAATTTTGGTTGAATAATATTTTCATTTGGATGTTCAAAACAGTGGTAGAAAATCAACTCAAAGACAGATTTTTGCCTTTAGAAATTGTTTTCTGAGTTGCTGCAAACATGGCCTGAGTGCATTTTTGAGATAACATAACCCTTTATTTCTTACTGAAATTCTTCGATTCTCTTTTTGTTTGAAAGATAAAGTTTTCTATTATATGCATACCAATTTTCAGCTCAATCCGAGATAATTTGGTCCTCTGTTTCATGCCTGAAAGTTGAACCCGAGATGGGTTTCAGGCCTGTACATTCGGTTTTTTGAACTGTTGCAAACATTGCCTGAGTGCATGTTTGAGACAGTGTAATATTTTCATTTCCATTCGTAATTCTTCGATTCTTCTTTTGTTTGAAAGATAAAGTTTTCTACTCTATGCGTACCAATTTTCAGCTCAATACGAGGTGATTTGTTACTATGTTTCATGCCTAGAAGTTGAACCCAAGATGGTTTTTAGGCCTGTACAGTTTTTGGTTTTTTGAACTGTTGCAAACATGGCCTGAGTCCATGTTTGAGGTAGTGTAACCGTTTCATTTCCAATCGGAATTCATTAATTCATTTTTTGTTTGAAAGAAGAAGTTTTATACTATGTTCATACCCATTTTCAGCTCTATATGAGGTCGTTTGGTCCTCTTTTTCAGGCCTGTAACTTGGACCCAATATGGTTTTCAGGTCTGGGTATATTTTTGTTTTTGAACTGTTGCAAACATGACCTGAGTCCATATTTGAGACAGCGTAACTTTTTCAATTCCAGTCGGAATTCATCATTTCTTTTTTGTTTGAAGCTGAAGTTTTCTACTTTGTGCACACCAATTTTTAGTTCAATCAAATGTCATTTGGCCATCTGTTTCATGTCCAAAATTTGAACCTAGAGAAGATTTCAGACATGGGTATTGTGCTGCCGATGAATTTTTATGTTCTTTTTCCGTCCGACTTTTGACTTTTACTTCATGTTTTTGTGATATTTCTAAAATATTTTGAGGCCATGATGTCTATCGGTAGACTAGCCAAATTTTGGAGATTTTGAAATTCAAATTTTGGATTAAATTTGAATTGAATTCGAATATCGATTTGAGTGAATTTTTGGGTTGTTATTTGTTTTCGAGCACGGATTTTTCCAAACCTTTTTGAAATAATTTTTAAAATAAATGGACATTTTAAATTATTATTATATGATATTTTTAAAGTATTTTCAAATATTGAATCTATTTATTCTCGATAATAAGGGAATTTTCAAATATGGTTTTCTAATTGATTTCGAGAATTGGTTTTCAAAGCTTGTTTTCTCAAGTAAATTATTTTATATATATAATACACGTTTTTGCACCATTCATGCGAATGAGAAGGAGAATTAAACGGTTTGGTAAAACACGTGGTATGGGACACGTGCGTTTATCTTATCGGTTAATTCCCAACTTGTCCATTTGATCGTTTTTGGGTCGAGTTTACCGATGAGATGAGGTAAACATTTTACTGCTTTGAGTGTGAAATTTACTAGCGGTTAGTAAACCGTTTAGTGCAAACGTGTGGTATGGGACACATGTTAACATTGTTCGGGTTCCTATCCGAGAGTTTGTGACACATTTGCTATTGCGGCGTGCCAGTACTGGACCTTTGGGTCATTGTCATTGCGGCGTATTTGTCTTTGAGACGTTTGCCATTGCGGTGTATTTGCCATTGCGGCGTATTTCCTTCAGGCGAGGTACCTATTTGAGATAACAGTACTTGGCAAGGCTTTGGCCACATGCACGTGCAAACACTTTTGAGATGATTTCTTTGACTATTTTCCCTAGTGTATCGCCCCTTTCCGGAATTGGTCCTTTAAACCATTCGATATATATTTGTGGCGATTACCTTTCGGGAATTTGAACTCATGGGAGTTCTATTTTTGAGATTTGAGTTGCTTACACTGGTGTTATTTGAGATTTGCCTTTTAGCGTTATTATTGAGATTTGCCAATTGGCGTTATTATTTGAGATTTGTCTTTTGGCGTTTATTTGGGATTATTTTCTCCTATGTTGGAGAGTTATATTTGATTGCCTTGTGGCGTATTTTTGAGATGGTGATTTCTTTGAGATTTCCTTGAGTTTGCCGATATGGCGGGTTTGGGATTTCTCCTTTTTAGGAGTTATATTTTCCCTAAATCACTATTGAAGATTTATGATATGCCGATGATACGAGGCTTGCTATGTTTAGCATTTTATGGATTGTCTTATCTCTTTTGAGATTATATGTTTGTGTAAGTGATATCATTTCATCACTTAAAGTAACCATACCATACTTATGCTCATGCTTATACTTACTATTGTTTCTTCTTGTTTAAGAATAACATCACCTATATCCTATGCTTATGTTATCATATATTCCCTTTAACTGATTTGTTTAGCTAGACTGACCCGTGTATTTTATACTCGGGTCAAACCGAGATGTTTCAGGTTAGGTACCCTTATGAACTTAGCCTATTCTGCTTCTGCATGGACTTATCTGCTATCCCTTTTTGTTGAAGTCTTTTTGTCGCTACTCTGATATGTATATTGTTTTGACTCGTGTGTATATTATGGTGGTCATACCACTTATGATGTGTTATTTGTATTGTATTGGGATGTATCGGTATATATGAATATATATCTATTTGCTGTTCTGTGATGTGTTATGCATTTGAGTTGTTGTATTTTGTTTTGATAGATCCTATTGCCACCTATGGCTTTGTATTAAGTATTTATTGGATATGTCGATCCACTTGAATTAGAAAAAAATATAGAGCATTTATCGACGTATTCAATAGAAATTTAAGACAAGGCTATAGATGGTCGCTCCTAACTAGCCCTATTCTCCACATTAGCAGACGGTATTACCCAATAATACTCTCCGTTAATGTGGGTCTCGGGGTGGGGCGTTACATAAAGATTATATGTTGAAATAATATATGTTATTCCATCTATGTGGGATTCTGTTTTGTCTTTATTTTCTTTCTTACCCTTGATAATCCGCCTCTTCGACACTTGGATTTGTGGCACGTGAATACCGAGAATGTATTAGTGTTGATTTCTAAGGGTCGAAGAAACAGATTTTCACATTTGGTATCAGAGCGCAAATTTATGCGATAACCTTGGCTTTGGTGGCATAAGGTCTCATCAAAGATAGAGTTAGTGATGTCCTAGGATGAGTAACTCATTAAAGATATGGTTAGTAACACCCTAGAATGAGTTTGAGAGTATAATATATGAGTGCGTATTTATTAATGATATATACAAATGATTTAGGTTTTGAAATTTATAAATGAAATAATTTTACCTAGGATTATATTTTGAATATAAAGAATATTTTTTAATATAGTTATTTGATTAAGTAAATGATAATACTCAATTATTATCATTGATTGATTGATTGTTTAATTTAAAAGTTTAAGTACTAACACCTTATGGATTTAGTTTCACAATTTGACTATGGGGTATTCAATAAATAATAATGTTGGTTTAAGATTAAAGGAACTTATTTAAGATAAATAAATCTTATGAATATGTTTTATATTAGTGATTTTATAAACTAGATTCATAAAACGTGCTTTATAAAGGAATTTTTGAGAATTTATTTTTTGGTATTTTTTTGTTTGTACCAAAAATGGGCACAACACTCTTCGGAAGTTTTTGAAGATATAAAAATGAAGAAATCAAATGGAAAAAGGGGATTATCTAACAAAAACTCCAAAAACAGATATGAAAATAATAAAAACGCACAGAAACATATGAATTTAGAGTGGTTCGGTGTATTGCCTACGTCCACTATGAAATTGATCACTTTATTAATGTTTCTTTGATGATTACAATTGATTGCAGCGGATTACAGCGAATTCAAGTTATGAAATTCGAGCACAACATCAGTAATGGAGTATGGAATTGAATCCGGCAGAGTCTGGGCGTTGGAGCGTCAAAAGATCCTTTCTCTGTATGCCCTGGGGCTCTATTTATAGGTGTAGGAGGCTGATATTTCGCTCAGATCTCGGGAGACTTCTTCTGGCATGTGAGTGGGCCCACGCGACCAAGCCCATGAAGTTTCGACCCAATCCGTGATCGATACGAATGGATTTCGTATCGATCAATATTTCGTCCAATGCAGTCGAAATTTGGTGTGAACATTCTTTAGCATGTACGTAAGCTTCTGTGAAAATTTCGTAGCATTTGGACCTATGGATCTCGATTTATGATCGATACGAAATGGAGACTTTCGGTAGTTTGTTTGGTTCGAATCGATCATTTCGACTTGATCATGTTCGAATCGATGATTGCACGTGCCCTGGTGATGACGTGGTTCGCACTCTTCGGATCGATCCACCTTTTACACCAAGTTGACCGAGTCATCCTTGAACTTCACCTCGTTCGTATCGAAGGCCATTGCCCAGTTCGAGTCGATCAACAGCATGCTTTTTCGTATGGATCTATAGCATGCCCTGTTCGAATTGATGGAGATGGCTTGCTCGTATCGATAATGGTGGCTCTGTTCGCATCGATGAATGTAGCCCTTGTTCGTATCGATCAAAGTCACTTCGACTTGATGGATACAAACAAGCAATATTGCGATGGATACGAACAGTGCTTACTCAATGGTTACGAAGCAGTGACTGTTTGGTGGATACGAACTAAGGTTATCTGATGGATTCGAACATAGCCTTTCGATGCGAAGTGAACGATATTCGATCGATACGAACTAAAGTTTGACAATGGACACAAAGCTGATCGATACGAACTGTGGCGTGACGATGGATACGAAGTCGATCGATTCGAATAGTGGCTTGTCGATGGATACGAAGCTGATCGATTCGAACAGTGGCTTGTCGATGGATACGAAGTTGAGGCTGTTTTCATCCAACTTGCATCGATCATATCTTAAGCATATGAACTCGGATTGACTTGAAACTTGGAATGCTGACTTCCATGGGTTCGCTCGTCATGTCTTGTCAATTGTAGCTTGATCCGGACTCAGACGAAATTAGTCGATATCCATAGTGGGCCTGCGTATAACCGATCTCCAAGACGAACCATCATTGGTTTCTGGTTAAGTTCTTGGTGTCACGGCCTTGCCAAAAGGCGGGATAACATTTGCCCCCTAAAGTACGTCTTATGGAAACATGACTGCTTTGAAAAGCTGCAATCTTCATCCTGAACAGTTATCGTTTTTTCGCTGAAAGTTGTAATCTTTGACTGATTTCCCTTGTAATGTGAACCATTGATTATCGACTATTGTACCCTGTACTGTTGTAACTGATTGCTGTTTGATTGTGATTAGCTATTTTTTGTTGTAATCGTTATCAGATAAGTATCCAATTCCTATGAACATTGAAAATTGAATCTTCTTCTTCCTTTTCCAAGTTTTTCTTCCACTCTCTAATGGTTTCTTCTCTTCTCTTTCCTTACTAACTTTTCTTAAAATCATATTAAATCAACTCCAAACATCACCAAACTTTGCCAAAGTTCTTATATCGTCATCAAAACATGGTTTAACATCTAATAAGTGAAGAAATGATGGAGGAAATTGTAGAATAGGGCAAGGCCGAACCATTTGGAAGGAAGAAAGCAAGTTCGTGAAGCTCCGGAGCAAGAAAAAGAGAAGGAGGTGCTGCCAGAATCAAAAGGAAAGTCTATGAAAAAGATTGGTGGAGTGGAACTAGTAATGAGTACTCGTATTTACTAATTAAACCATAAATTACTTCAAGTATAATGATTTGAAAGTTTAAATATGTTTAATGATTAAATGTTTGATAAATTGGTTGCAAATTGGTTGATTATGTGATTGTTTATGTGGTTGGTAACTTGTTTGATAAATGATAAGAGAAATGATTAGTGATTAACCATAGTTAATTAAATGAGAATTAAATCCATATAAATATGTGTATGGAAGTTATTTAGCCTCTTAATAATTTTAAATAGTCTAAAAAGGTTAAAAATGATATTATAACAATAAAATATTATAAAATGAAATGAAATGGAGTATGAGTTTGAAAATATTGTTTAAAATGAGTTTAAAATGATTTAGAAATGTTTTATAAACACTTAATAGTGTTTCCAAGAAGTTTGAAAAGAAATTGAAAAACAAGTCAAAACTAGGCGCGTCGCGTAACGGTAGTTCGCGATTTCATGCCATAAAAATTAAATGAGTGTACAAAGTGGAATATAGCTCGGAATTCTTCGAGATAAGAATTTTCCGGTCTATTATATCCATAGTTTTCCACTGAAGGAAGAAAATCAAGATTTCATCAAGTAGAGTTTGAAATATGTCCAAAACAATTTTCTAAAAACATCGCGGTTTTTGAAATGACCCTCCTTATTTTGCTTAATTTTTTTTTACATTACTATAATTAATATTCTCAGAGTCATTTTCTTTTCAAACAATTCATCCAGGATTCAATATTTTCCACCAATATAAATATATCAGTTTATTCCTAAAGATATACACATACATATGAGGATGTATGTGTTCCTCTTGTTTAAAATCAGAGTATGTTTTTAATTCCATTTATTAAACAAGAGCAGGCTGTTTAGTTTGGATTTGAAGAAATCTGCATATAGTTAATTACCTTGTTATTTTGAATATTTATAATATGTTAATAAATCCTGTCCATATTTGGTCAAAGTATTTGGGATTCTCTTTTTTTTTCTCATAGTTCAAATATATTGATATTTGGCTAAGACCAGAAAATGATATATTCTCTTATCATTTTTCACTTATGTATTTTCTAGAAACTTTCTTATTTTGATTCAATCTATATGACCTGTTTATTTCAATCTTAGCCTATATAACACATTGTAGTTGAGTTTTTGCATAAGATTTGCTGTGACAAGAATTTGAACTTAAATATATTTAAAAGAATAACGTGTTTCCAGGTTTTGAAAGTGCAAACCTATCCAGATTGCATATCTGGTATGGCTTTTAAAAGTTGGTTGTGGTGAAACAATTGCTAAATAAACTAAAGCTTCTGAAATGTAATTTACATTCAAAAAAAAATCAAATATAGTCAACCAAAACTTCACTCATTTGAAGCTGGTTAACCCATATGTCTTGTGTCTAATAGACACTTGTTCAAGGCAATGGTATGATATCTGAAGCCTTGCCTAATATTTACTTTTCTCAAAACAATTCAAAAAGTGGTATTAAACTGGTTTACAAAGTATTACAGTAAAAAGATTTGAATCTTTATAAGTTTACCTCTAGTTAAATTCAAATTTTATTCTAAGAACTTAGTGCATTGCTATGTCTCAAGAATTGACCAATACATAATATAAGTTATGCAAAACATTTGCTCACATACATATATGTATATTTCTTTTCCCAGGCTCTCATATCTAATACTTAAGCATATTTTTCTGGTTTTCAACCCAGATATTTCTTTTAATTTTTAAACCTTAATGCATAGCAATATTCAACAGATAAACAACCAGTTCAATCAAACATAGCAAGTTCATTACATAACATCAAGTTCAAACACAACTGTCTCGTGGATACATGCAGATAAAATCATATTAGGCTCTTATTAAAATTAGCAAGCATGTTCATTCAATCCCTTTTCATTTGCCATAACTTCACTTTCTACTTAGCTCCTGCATTTCCTGAAAGAGCATTGGTGGTTGCCTCATTTTAAAATGAGACACCCCATATGCCATGAGCAAATAAGGGTCAGATCTATGATCTGGTATGAGCAACATCAGTTTATTCATGACATTAAACAACAGAGAATATAAGTGTAATGACTTGTTATTTGAACGAATTTCTACATTCACTTATTATATCATTGTGTAAATAAAGTGACTCAGGTATGATAACTCCCTCTATTATTCCTATACTTGCATTCATGATCAGGCAAACATAATTATCTATTTGCAACATGAGCACTCACTGGAACAATCATGGTTCCATACCAACCAACCTAAGAAATATTCATATTCCTATCTCTTAATGTACAGGTTGTATAAATTCAGTTTAAATTCCTACCTCATCTGCCATCAAGGAATCATAGGGACACATTGCAATGAAATATTTCACATCATTGCACAAAGATCTCAGGGCTTAAACAAACCATGTGCCAACTTGCATACATCAAATATAACAAGCATTCCAGCAGCCTTCTTGGCCTTCCCTTCCCTAGTTTATTTACTAGTGCATTGATTTAAATATTATCATCAGATAGCTAAGTGAACTTGTCACTGCAAACATGGAAGCACCCATAAATTTTTCTAGCACAATTTATTCAGAAATTTAGTAGACAGTTATTTCCAAAAATGTGGACATTATGTCTTGATCTCAGTAAAATATAAGAATATTTTCAACTGTAAAAGAGGCATGGCATGTCTTGTTATATTGATCTGCAAGCCTCTATGATTGAATCAGATTCATGATCTGGCTCAATCATAGTTTTAGCTTGTGAGCTCTTTTCTTTTATTAAGGGCTCAGCACCTAGAAAATTTCTATTACACCCTTAATTTCTTTCTTCTCAAGCCTCAGCACTTATACTAAGTATAATGTAGCTCCCAACATTTTTCTTTGGTAAAATTTCTTTGCCATAGATCTATAACAGTTGAGAGTATTCTCTACTTATAATTTTTAAGATTCTGGACCTTAGCATTTCTGAGTAAAATAAAACGGTAAATTGCACATCCAAGGGCAAATATCTCAACAAGTCAAAGATCACCAAAAACATCCATAATAAAATCATATAAGATTCAAAATATAACATCCAAAAAGCATTGATAAAATCATATACATCAAAACTAGCAATATGTAAATGGCAATATAAAAAGTGGCTGCCTCATCTCTGGTCTTAATGCCATGAACTCAGTGAGGTTACTCACCTAAGTTCTTCCTTCTCTTGATCCAGAAAATCCTTATGTATGTGTGTTTTCTTCTTCCTTTCAATACTTTCCTTTCTTTCTTATTATTTTTGAGCAACTCTGGGTAAAATGTTTTCCTGGCCAAAACTGCCTATTTATACCAGTGTTTTCTCTTAGGGTTTTGTTACAACAAAATTCCATTTCTATCCTGACCATCTTCATGCATTTTGCATTTTCACATTTTCCTCCTTAATGCTCCGGCCACTTTAGTTCATTATAGTCAGTACCTCTTTTTTTTCCTTTTACTTTTCCAGAAAAATGGCTATCTTTAATTACTTACCCAAGTCATGCTAAATGTGTGATTCAGTTTTTATTTATGCTTTTATTCTTTTCTGGAAATCTCCTTTTCTATTTTTACCTACACAAGCATATTGACGTGTATTACATTTCATGTCATTTTGATGTTTCTTTTTTTTTCTTTCAAAATAATACATGTGATCTGAGGACAGAATAATTCACATTTAAAAATTATATTTGAAATGTTTTCTTTTCCCTATAATATATTTTTTTCCACAAATTCTTGGATTTCTCCTGTGCCATTTTCCAATGTGCATGTGCACACATATCCTAGCACACTATTTAATCCCAAGAATTTCACCATATTTAAATCTAAATATTTCAAAATTAAATCATTTTATCAAAATGATTTTTCACAAAATTTTGGGGTATTACAGTTTTGCAGTTCGGAATCTAAAAAGGGATTTCCTTATAAATGATATTTTTAAATGATTAAAAATATGAAATAAATTTCATAAATACATTAAAATGGTTTAAAAGAGATTTGGAATGGAAAATATGAATTTTCAAATATTAGAAAGTTATTTAAATCAAATAAGCTTATAAAGCACTTTCCGTAGTACTTTTCTGCTACCGTTCTACGACTTTTTAAAAGAAGGTTTGTATTTAACGATTTTTCCTAGAATTAATTATGAATGGTTTTAAAAGGAAAATTAAGCATTTAAAAGATAATTTGGAATCTTATAATCAATTCCAGAATAAAGCTAATAACTAATTATGCGGAAACGACTAGTATATTTGTCCCGCTTGTGAGATCTGGGAAGATAAAACAAAGTGTTTAACTAAGGTTAGGGATGGAGCAAACAGTGCTCTGAACTTACCTGGCTTATGTTTTCTCTTTTTAGGCGAGGGGTGGAACAGATCGAAAGGAAAGCCTAGATGCTCTGAAAATATTGTATTAAGTTTTCCAAAATTAAAGATGATTAGTATTATCCAAAATTTAAGCAATCTCCAAAATAAATAAACTACAACTTGGATTGCATAGAGATAATCTTTTTATGCTTGGTATTAAATTCCGAAGAGGCAACTAGTCCTATTCGTGGAATTTAAAAGGTGATTTCATCGTTATTTCGCCCATAGCACTTGTTGAATACGGAAATTGATGTTGAGTATAATTAAAATGATTTCTATGATCTTATTTACTCAATAGTGTTTGCTAAGATTTATTTTAGGGTTTACAATAAACTATGTCTTAAATAACATTGTTTATGACCCACCTAAACGTTAAGTAATTTGGATCGCGTGTTAAGTAAGGAAATTTAAAATATTGTCCAAAGAAAAAGAATGAATTAACTTAGAATTACTCTAAAACAAAAGGAAATCTTTGATTAAGATTTAATGAATGATTTGGGAATATTTTCCCTAAGCTAAAAGTTATAACTTGAATATAAGAAACCTTTGATTAAGATTAAAAGAATGATTTGGAAAGGTTTTCCTTAGTAAAAGAGAAAATGATTGGAATTATTCCAAGATCTAAAGAGGTTTAATAAATCAAAGGATTTAATAAATGAGGCTTAATGATTCCATATACTCTTGAAAAGAAAATGAAATAAATTGAAAAGAATATATCTAAGAAAGATATTTGATTTAAATAAAAGATGAAGTAATTGATTGATGATTGATATCCACATATGAACTTAACATCTTTTAAAGCGATGATTGGCTTCGATGGAACCGGGGTCTGATTTGGGTGATCCATATATGAAAACCACTTCGAACCAATGTATATATTCGAAAGTGAAGACATGTTAAAGATGATGATTATTGAAGACCGAGGATCTTCATAGCGTGAGGACTGCTTGTTGACATGCTCTAGGTCGCTCCTATTATTGAGTTTTTTATAGCAGTGGTCTCCTCGTTATGGAGATTTTTCCGGATTGCAAGGGCTTCTCGCCTAGTAATGGCCGAGGAAAGTGCCTTCGGTTTCGTTCAGTCCCAAAATGAACTTGTATGGATGTTTGTCTGACATTGTTTTCTAAATCACATTTGAGTGGTTTCTATAAATGTATATCAGTTGGTGGTGGAGAAGGAAACTTCTTTTAGCATAACACCCTTTCCTGAGACATACGAGCTCAGGAAGTTATACTTTTCTAGAAATCAGTCATGTGACGTGAAATGACAATGTGGCATTTAAAGTGGAACCTGTTATGATCAAAGCGTGGTTTTGTATGAAAAACATGGTTTTGTAGAAATTAAGCGTAGCCCCACTAGCCTCACATCCCAGAAGATGATATGGGATACTATTTGGTCTGATAGACACAAATTCGGAATAAGTGAGTATGTATGGTGATGTCCAATATGTTGGGCCCTTTGGGGGGAAACATCCCTCAAGGCATTTATTGCCCTATTTTGATAAAGTGGTTAGCTTGAGAAAAGAAGGGAACTACCGGTTATCAGTAGTAGTATAGCAAGTACAGTTCCAAGTGACTTGCTTGAGAAAAGCGATTAAGGCACCGTGAGAACTATGTTTGTTATGTGTGGATTGGAGAAAAGGCCACTAGTTCCTTGTCATGTTGGAAAATCCAATTCCAATACGAGCTTTGCGGTTTTGATTGTAGTCCCAAAATAGCTATAATGACTTGCAAACATTTCAGCTACCCCCTTTTTGTATCATATATTCCGTTCGGTATATTCCGTTGACCCAGTTCAGATATATTACCTTAGACTTAGTCTGGTTATTGATACTTATTTGAATATGTTTATTTGAAAAGTGTTTTCAAAGGAATGCCATTAAAAATAATATCAAGTGTATTTTGGTATAAAAGTGTATTGGTTATCATAAGGTAAACTCGTCCGTGTTTATGTGTAGGTGTGGTCTTATGAGATACCCTTCTTTTCAAAGATTTTGATAGCATCGTCATGATCTATGCATTTAAAATTTCGAGTATCTCACGCTGGTTTATCAAACCTGATCTGGGTATTTTTAATATACGGGTCAGATCCGAGTAGTTTCAGGTTTAGTTGAAGACGGTTGGAGTTTCCAGAGGAGAGCTGGAGATCTTCGTCATCATATAGACGTATTCTATTATCCACTACATCTATTACATTAGTTTTGTTGTTTTTAGCATTTGTAAGGACAGAAGTTTATAACTGTCCAGGCTGAATCTAGGTTAGACTCTGATATTGTATTTTAAAATTTTCCGCTAGAAAGATTATTATTGAAATAACATATGTTATTCCATTCATGTGAGATTCTATTCTGTCTTTATTTTCTTTCTACCCTTAATGATCCATCTTTTCGTGCAATTTGAGTTAGACATGTGTGGTTTATTGTCGACTTAAAGGGTACAGAAAAACAGGCCATTATAGAAATAGAATCGAGATTTGATTGGTTTTGGAATATAGTTTGGGTTATTTAAGAAGTTAATTTATAAATGGGATTCAATTTAAGAAATTGATTTATAAATGGAAATTAATTTAGAAATCGGGTTATAATGGAATTAAGTGATGAGAAAACCGTTATAAACTGGAAATGAGATTATGGGATTTATAAACAATGTTTATAAATTAAGTGAAATGATTTTTCAGTTGATAAATTGAAGATATAAATTCACGATGAGGATTTATAACTGTGAATTTATAATAAGATGGGTAAATCGGTTAAAAAATAAATGATAGATTTACTTTAAGAAATGTGAAAAATGGGGATTTACGAAATTGGGACGTAAATCAATTGGTGATAAATCGAGAGAGATTTATAAATATTAGATTGGTTAGATTGGAATTGAAAAATATATTTTTATCGAGAAGTTGTGTTTGTTTAAAAAGAGGATTTTTAAATTATTAAACTAGGTAATTTAAAAATATTTTAGCAAAACAATATCTCCAGAAAGTTGGTTATTTAAATATTTTTAAAATGTCAAAATAAATTACAAGTTTATAAACAAGTCTTGTAAATCGATTAGAATCATATCAATAAATCAAAATTAATTATCGTTTCAAAGTTATGTGATTATTTTAAAATTGTTTAAAGTATATTTAATTATTAATTAAGTTAGTTATAATAGGTTGATATTAAGTTAATTAGTATTTAAGAATTAATTAGTATTATTATTTTTAAAAGATAAATTATTCAATATTAATATTGTTTTATATAATAACTTTTATTTAAGAGTATTTGCCTAAATTAAACTTGGAAAAAATTATTATTGAAACTTTATAAGCATTATTCTGAGATAATTATTAAATAAAGTTTTCAAAAAGTAATGGTATACTTTCATGGCAAAATCGGAGGTAGAGATTGCCTACAGTTAGGTTTGGATTTCTCTGGGATAGAGACGTAATCATTGAGCTATGAATCCATGGTTGATACCACCTAGTGCTTTCTATATTATTTTAAAAGGTTTTTCAAATATTTCTGAAGGAAAGGGTCGAAAATCCGGTTCGTGACACTTGGTATCAGAGCTGAAGGTTAAGCGAGAACCTTGGTTTTGATGGGGTAACTCATTAGAGATAGGGTCAGTAGCACCCTCTAATGAGTTTGAGTGTATTAATAGATATGAGCGCGTATTTGTTAGTGAATATAAAATTGTTTTATATTGTGTCAATTGGTCAATTGAGTGGCTTATGGATTCTGGTCAATATGAATAATTAACGTTATTGATAGAAATCTCTAAACACCTGAATAGAGCAACTCGACACGGTATTGTTTGAAATGGGTAAATGAAATAATTTTACCCAGATTATTTTTATATATGAAAGGAATAATTTTTCAGAAATTATTATAGTTATATATGGTGTGCTTAGTTGTTAGGAAATGATAATATTAAGATATTTGTCACTTGTTGTTGTGGTGATTGAATAAAAGTTAATGTTATAATCGATAGTGAAGAAATAATTTCATATAACAAAGTGGGAGTTTGTAAATATGATTCTATAAATGTGATTTATAAGTTGAAATGAAATGAAATTCCGAACTATATTATAAATATGATTTATAAAAAGCAGTTTATGAATTTAAAAAGGGTTTGAAGGCTGGGAATTTGGGAATTTAAATTTTCGTTGCCTTTGAAATGTTTTTCAAAGTCTTGGAAGGTAATAGTGATATTATTTGGAGAATATTTTTGAATTGGAGATATTTTAAAAGGAATTTAAGGAGTAAAAGCACTAAACTCACTTCGGTCGTGGAAAATAAATTTCGGTGATGACTGTAGCATCATCGACGTTTATTTTCGAGTTTCCAAGGGAGGAATTGCTACCTTAATGATTTGCAGTTGGAGTTTTGTTTGGTAAAACTGGTTTTGGTTTGAAATGCAAAAGAATGATTTGATATACCAAGATATTTTGTGTGTATATACATATGATTTCAAAGATGATTTTGAAATATTTAAGAAATTGTTTAAACTCTGGGATTTTGATTTCCACATTATTGGAAATATGAGATAATAAGATTGAACTTATAAAATCTGGAAAGCAAAACTGAAATGAATCTTACCTTAAGGTAAGTTAAATAGAGTGGATAAAATTGAATGATGATAACGGAAAATGAAATTTAACTTAAGAAAAGTTAAATGAAAGTGAGTGTGATAATAGAATAAATTAGTAAAGTAAACTAATTAAATGAAGTGAATTGGAAGAAAATTAGTGAATGGGATATGAATAAGTTGATAACTTATAAAATTTGAAATCTGATTTTGGAATGGGATTAAACTTAACTTAATTTAAGTATAAAGTGAATTCTAAAATTTAGCCTAAGTTAGGCTGAATGAAGTAATTGTAGAAAATAGAATTTATTATGATTTGAAATAAATTAGTAAATGGACTAATTAAATTAATTAGTTAGATTAATGTGATTTGAAGGGTGAATGGATAAGAATCAAGTGTGAAAATGGAAAATTGGAATTGAATTTAAATATAAATGGATATAAACTTAGGTGATGAAGTGGAATTAAATCTAAGAACATTTGTATAAAATATTATAATAGACTTAAAAAAATTGATGTTGAAAGTGCTTTAGTGAAATAGGAATTAAAGAAATGTACTAAGAAAATAGTGAATGTTGATAATTGGTTAAAAATGAAATGAATGTGGAATAATTCTTAAATGATATCAGTTTGGGAAGGATATACTAAGTAAATAACGAATGTGAATAAAGCAATGAGAATAATAATTATGGATGATTGATTATAAGTAAAATGCATGTGAAAAAAAAGAATTTGATGTAGCTAATGAATACGTAAGTCGTACGTATATGATTTTCGCATGACGATTTGATCCAGATTCAAGCACAGAATTTCGAGATAATTTATATCGATCTGAATTAGGATTTTTCGGTCGATTTTCGACGGCAAACACTGGATATGGATTTTTGGTTGATTCTGGGATTCTCTATTATAGTATACGGCTATGCAAGGAGAATGACGGTTTCTGATCAAGGAACCAGATCTGAGTCCGCACTAGAGAGTCGTGTGAACGATACTAGTTAGGAAGTGAAATTGTGTGATCGAGCGAGCAATCAGATTTGATATTGCGTATGGATGGTATATGTAAACCGTACGAGCTTAATTAAAGAAAATATTGAAAATTTTGGAAAGGAATAAATAGAATGTTTTTGGAATTAAATGATTGGATATCATTAGTAAATTAGATACAAGTATATAAAAGCAAGAACTAAATTGATGTCTTCGGCAAAAGGTACATGTTTAAATTGTTGTTTGAATTTGATGATTTTATGATTGAGCCACTTGGCTTTTATATTCTTTAATGATTTGGGTCTGTAGTGGCGATTTGTAGTTATTTGGATCTAGCCGCGCAAAGGAGACGGTGGCGAAACTTTTCGAAAATTTAAGGAGTTAGAAAATTTTAGAGAAAATTTTAATAACAAAAATTTGATTTTGGATTATAACTTGAAAAGGGTGAGTATGTAACAACCCGTAGATTTTTGATAATTAAATTAGTTAATCTAATAAGATTTCATGGTTTAATGTTGGAAGAATTAAAAATTTGTAATGTATTTATTTATAATGATAATAACTAGAATGAATTGCAACAATAGTTATCTGAGTTAATTATTAATGAGTTGAATGAAATTCCAATCAGGTAAAATGACTCAAATATTATAACTTGGTTATAAAGGAAATATAAGAACAACAAATGTAAATATTGAGTTAACTAATAAAATAAAATATATTCATCAGGAATGGAATCAAATTGGTATTGTATAGGTAATTGTGACACTTGTTTGTAAATAATAAACTTATAAGTGTGATTAAAGATAAATGGTGATAATTATTTAAGTTACTTGTTTATTTAGTCGGTCGAATTGAATTTGGAACCAATTGCATTTGAAATGAATTTTTTTATATTAACTGGGTTTACAATCAATAACTGAAGTTGAATAACAAATGTTAGATGCATTAGATGTGAATAAAGTAATTGACTGATGACGTAAATTTATTTAAAAATCCAATATTGAAATATAAATGCTACTTATTGAATGAGTTTACGATCAATAGTTGGATAAATAAATGTTGAATTCATTAGATGTAAATAAAGTAATTGATTAGTAATGAGAATTCATTTAAAATCTAATATTGAAATTTGTTGAATATGGATCAATTAAATTGTTTAAATTTGATATTGGAAATAAATTTAATAATTGAATAGATTGAATAACGGGAATTGAATAACTGTATAACGGAAATAATTGTTCCACAATTTGAATTCGTTTTAAAGTTAAATTTTATAAGTTCATTTTTAAATATCTCAAGATAATGAATTTCGGATAATCTAAATTGTTTAAAATTTAAATTTGCAAATATTTGAATAATTGAATTTTGAATATAATATGATTGAAAATGATATCGAAGATTGATATAAAATTTTATTTAAACAACAATGAATTTGTTAACATTTAAAATTGGATTCGTAAGAAATTCTGTAAATTTTGAAAAGTCGTCGATTTAATCGACGAGTAAAAATAGCCTTCCGAGACACAGTCTCGGAATTCGATGAAACCAGTTCCATTGGATCCGTAATAGAGTATTATTATCGGATTTCAAATTTCGTAGCATTTGGAGTTATCGTTTGGTTGTACGGGTTAGAAACGCGCTGAAATAAATAACGAAAATTTAATATTTTAATTCGATTCAAAAGGCTATCTTCCACATACGATCAAATTGGCTTCCGAAACACATTCCATTGTGTTCGGAATGTGGGTAAAACCTTACGAACGCCAGTCGGCACGTGTTATTTGGAGTTCGTTCGGAAAATCATGAAATTTGTGAGATTAATATTAAAATAATATTAGTTATACGCGTGTATATACGCATTCATCCCGTAACCCTAGCTACTTTCTTCGTGGCCACCTCTGTTCGTTTAATGGCCGATAATTGATCTCGTTCCCCCTCAAAAATCACTAAATCCAAGCAACGAATTTGAAAACCCCCAACTAGATAATCGAAGAGTGTAATACGAACTTCTAATCCAACGGTCGAGATGCGTTTTAGTGGAGGGGGTAGTGAGATTTTGGCCACCGTTCCTGTTCGCCTCGTGCTCGTCGTGATGGGAATAGGGACCACCGAGTGTCACCGCCTTCTGGCCGAAGATGGAGGGGATGGAGAGCTTCAGGGTGCCGTTGTCTGATCGTCGAGGAGCGCCACGTAGGCGACGCGGTTTCGAACCCTAGCGAACGAAGTTGGGTTCGTTTGTTTTGGTGATACCAGGAACGCTTGCGTGAATGAAGATGAGGTAGTTGGAGTGTGTGGCCTTGATCTGCTGTTGATGTTTGGACGACCTGATTTGTTTTAGGGTAATAAAAAATTTAATTAATTTATATAAATTGTGGCCAAATCTTATAAATTGTATATCTAACTCATACGTTGTCAGAATTGGACAAAACTTTTTGCATTGGAATCGTGGTGACGAGCTCTACGTCATGGGATTGATTTGGGGATGTTTGGAGCTAACTAAAATTTTAGGTTAAATCGAACGTCGTTCGATTTGATTTAAAATTGAAAATCAAGGTGAGTGTTTTATAACGCTCACAATGTACTAGAATATTCTTGTGCTAGTTAAATTTAATATTGTGAAGTGATATGATTTTTATTTAGTCGTTGTTGATAAAATTTAACTGTCATCTAGATTGTCATCGAATTTAATGTTAGAAATTGAAATCGACAGTCTAATTAGAATTGAAATTCAATCGCAATTAAATTATCGAACATCTATAACTATGAAATTTCTGTGATTTATATTGTCTGTTTGAATGATTGGTTGCGATGGATGCTATTGATTGATGTTTGAATGTTTGGACGTTTATTTGTAGTATATATCCTGTCATCACCCTATGCATTATTTATAGTTGTAAATTAAATCATTGTGGATAAATTGAGAAATAGGTTGAAATGATATATACCTATGACACCATGGTTTGATTTGAAGTGATATATATCTATTCCTGAAATTTAATTGAAATAACTGATCACTTGGCCATAGGATAGAAAATTATATATGGGCACCGGATTGGTTAAATTAAATAATTTGTAAAATCTTTAATTTGGAATTATTTTAAATGGTCTGATTTAAAGGAATTTAAAAATCAAATTTTATAGAAATTGAATTCATCTCGAATGTGATGTTGAGATGTTGAAATAAATTTTGTTAAACAAATTGGTTAATAATTGAAGTTAAGGCTTTGAAATTAAAATTGTGATATGATTGAATTTCGTTAATTGATTTGATTTTTAAGAATTCAACGTTTATTCGGACTTTGAATATTATTAAGTAAAAGTGTGATAAAGACAACATTTTGAAATTGAAATTGAGACAATTGGATTTGAGATGGAATTAAATTTAAATTTGAAATCAAAATTTGATTTGAATTGAAATTGAGGTTTAATCGACTGAATGGAAATTTGAATTTGATTCAGATTGGTAAGTTGAAAATTAAAATGGTTGACTTTGAAGCTATTTCAAATTTGGTTTTCTTAAGTTATTCTGCTTTTTAACCTATATTAACTACATTAAATTATTTTAACCTATTTAAACATATTAAATTATTTTAATCTATTTTAAATCTACTTAATTTAATTTAATTTATTTTAAAATAATTAACCTATTTAATTTATTTTTAATTATATTTAATCTATTTTTAAAGCTATTTAACCTATTTAATTATATTAAATCTATTTTAAATCTATTTAACTATATTAAATCAATTTAAAACTATTTTGAAATCTATCTTTAATATTTAGAGTATTTTAACTATTTTCAATTATTTAAGCTACTTTAAACTATTCAAAATATTTTTCCAAAATTCCCAGCTGGTCAATAAAGTGAAATGTTTATATTTAAATCTTGGATTTAAATACAAATTGGGCTAAATGAAGTTACAACCTAAATTGAAATGTGAAATAATTTTTAAATTGAAATGAGATATTGGGGCGAAATGATTTTTGAAATGAAATCGTATATTTTGGGTAGGTACGATGATTTTGAAATGGATTTGATTTTGAAGCGAACTTGATATTTTGATATCAATTATGAATTGATTTTTGAAAATGTAAAAGAACCATCCGGTGTGTAATAAGCGTTTGGTTGTTAAAGAGACCGGGATCAGATATGGGCATACTCTCTGTCGATACCGAAAACCACTTTAACAACTGTGTACGTGGTGGAGATTCCAGAAATGAAGTAGGATGGTTTGGCGACGATTCTATATGGTATGACGTGACCCTGACTCCCGTGAGTCAGCTTAGATGTGACTAAAATCAGGAGCTATACCGGGCCAATGTGAGGTCATTCCTCTTATCGGGCATATTTCTTCGATACCATTCTATTGCTTTTGTGATTGTTTTGGTGGCCACCCCTCGATTGTTTGGGAGTGTGTCCGAGGTGGACGGTAGTAGCTGCTATGCGTCACCACCAGTCCGGGAGTGCAATTGGTATATCTACCCTGGCATCTCCTCGTGTGCCGTGTTCACATGCCCTAGCGTGCCTTCTACGATTTTGTTTTGTACCATACCTATGGAGTGCCCTCTGCGTAAACTTCTCGGAGGAGCGTACGGTACTGTATAGACTATGGGAATATATAAAACGTGTTAAGGGGGATATGGGTAACGCCTTAATGCTATTTTAATACTTTTACTTTACTGTAGACATATTATAATAGCGTATTGTACTACATAGTAGATAGTTTAACGGATCCTTAAGAGATGGAAAATCCCGTAACATCTCTTGAGTTATTGCACGCACGTCGACACTGGATAGGAGATGTCAAAAAAAAAACCCGTAACATCTCTGACGCCGTTACACTCATCTTTATTTACGATTGATTTAACTTACATAAGGATATTTTAGTCCTGACTCGAGTGTTTTGTATTTTCATTACGCTCGGGTCAGTCCTGAGTTTTTCAGCTTATTGAAGATCTATTCTGGAGGACGAAGACGAAGATTTGGTATACTATTACTATTATTATCCTTGCATCATGTTGTCTGCTGCATTATTTTATTTATTCTGTTGTATATGTATAACTCTGATAAATGATGTATAAATGATAATCAAAAGTATATTAAACAGCTTCATGAACTGTTTATTTGATTATTATATTTTATCTTTCCGCTGCGAGATTCTGTGATTGTTTCTTGTTTCTTTTCTCTTCTTTTCTTATTTACCCCATTAACAATCCTCCCTTTTGAATGGGTTGAGTTGACAAGAGTGTTTGATTGTCGATTTAAACTGTCCAAAAAGGAGGATCGTTACAGTTGGTATCAAAGCTTTGGTTTAGCGATAACCTTAGCTTTGTGGGGTCAGACTCTTTATAAATAGGGTAGTAATACCCTATGATGAGTCGCTGAGTGTATATATATGAGAGAGCGTATTTGTTAGTGGTATAAAAAAAATTTATACTGTGTTGGTTGATTTGTTGAGTGGCATATGGATTCTGGTCAATACGAGTAATTAACGTCATTGATAGGGATCTCTAAACACTTGAACAGAACAATTCGACATAGTATTGTTTTGAAATTGGGTAAATGAAATAATTTTGCCCCAATTATATTTTGTATATAAAGAAATAAATTTTAGAAATTATTATGATTCATCCAGTTTGTTTGGTTGTTAGAAATGATAATATGTATGGTTACCGTAAATTGGATATTGTGTTTTAATAAATAAGGTTTATTACAAAATAAATAATGATAAAACAACTTATGGAATGTTTTAAGAAGGTAAAATTTTGTAAGAATAATTTATAAATGTGAATTATAAATTAAATTGAATCTAAATTGAGAAATATTGAATTTAAGACCCGGGGATTTTGAAAATGGTTTTCAAAACTTTGAAGAAAATATGTAGTGATATGAGTTGAAAAAAATATTTATGGGAAACATCTTGAAAGGATTTTTAAGAAGGAATGAATTCAGTACTCCTCTCTTATGTCGTTGGAAAATAATTTCGGTGATGACTGCGCAGCATCATCGACGTTCATTTTCGAGTCTCAAAGTGGAGGAGACTTCTGCGAAGCTTTGCTTTGCTTCGAAACTGTTTTGAAAAATGCATTTTTGGGTTAAACTCCAAAAGTATGATTTGATATATATAAGATATAAATGATTTTTTTTATTTCAAATGATTTGAAATGAACCGAGCATTTAAATTTCTAAGTTCTGTTAATTAATATTTTTCAAATTATCCGAGTGAAATGTGAATAATCAGAACTTATACAATAAAAGGATTAAAAACTCTAAGCTAAATGTTTTGAAAAACTTTAGGATTAAGAAGTGTAACTCTTAAAATGGAAAGGTATTGAAAGGTAAAGAAAATATAAACAAGTTAAAAATTGTGAACATCCTAATTTAGTAAAATGAATCCTATAAAATTTGTATTGTATCAAATTGCATTCTAATAACATATAATATGACTTACCAAATGCTAAAAGTTAAAATGATGTTTTGGTTATGTAATGGGATATTATACAATTAGCAAAACCTAAAAGTAATTGAAATATACAAGTAAGCAAAACTTAAAAGTAATTAAAATGTATATAAATGGAAATTTGGTTGTGATAAAATGTTATACACTTAAGTATAATATGAAATGGTGAATGACTAAATGAAATATGTAAGTGAACTTAAGAAAACCGACAAATGAACCAAATAATATCTTTGTGAATTTGTTATAAAATTTAATATAAATTTTCAAAGAAATGGTGAAATTGAAATTGTAGTTTTGAGGTAATTATAAACTTAGATAAAGTCCAACTTCTTATACATGACTTCTATAGAATAATTATTAACTAAGTGAAGATTAATAAAATATTCCATAAATAAATTTGTTATTAACTGGAAAATTTGAAAATAAAGTAAATGTTAACAAATGAATTTGGTATAGTTAAGAATCAATTGAAGAATGAAATTGAATTTAATTAAATTACATGGAATGGTTAAAATGAACTTAACTAAGCAAATTGTATGAAATGATGCATAAGAAATGATAGTATAAAAGAACATGCTATGTAAAGAAGGGATATACTAAGTAATTAAGGGATATGAATAATGCACTAAGAATAATAAATTGTAAATGAAATGAAGATAAGTAAATTAATTGAATATAGATGAATTGTATAGGAATATATTGGAAGGTAATATGTAAGTTGTACGTATATTATCTTATTCGCATAACAATTTGATCTGAATTCGAGCACAGAATTTCGAGATAATTTATATCGATCCAAGTTAGGATTTTTCACCCGATTCCCGACGGCGAACCCTGGATATGGATTTTTGATTTGATTCTTGAATTCTCTATCATAGTATTTGGCTATGCAAGGAGAATAACAATTTCCGATCAAGGAACCAAATCTGAGTCCGCACTAGAGAGTCGTGTGAACGATACTAGTTTGGAAGTGAAATTTTGTGATCGAATGAGTGATCAGATTTGATATTGCGTACGGATGATATATGTACTTCGTACAAGTTTAAGTAAGGCAAATATTGAAATAATTGAAAATGCAAATTTTAAATTGATTTTTTAAATTATAGGATTTGATACCATTGATAAATAAGATGCAGGTATTTAAATCAAGGAAATTTGGATTGCCCGACAAAAAGGTACGTGTTTATTTGTCATTGGATTTGATGGTTTTATGATGGAGCCACTTGGCTTTTGTTTTCTTTTGTTGGTTTGGGGCCCGTAGGGGCGGTTTTGTAGCTGTACCGATCGAGCCGCGCAAAGGAGACGCCGCCGAAATTTTCCGTAAATCCGGGTGTTAGAAAATTTTCAAGTTTTAAAATTTTATAACTCATTTGGATAACCAACTTGTAACGTAAGCTAATAGGAGTAGCATAGTGGAAGCGTCGTAATGACTTTATAATTGAATTTCACTGTTTTATAAGTTGATAACTTTGAATAAAATATTTCAAATGTTGAATTCTTTACTTAGTTCCTTTTCCCTTCTTTTTCATTTTCGAGGACGAAAAGTTTTAAGTGGGGGAGAGTGTAACAACCCGTAGATTTTTGATAATTAAATTAGTTAATCTAATAAGATTTCATGGTTTAATGTTGGAAGAATTAAAAATTTGTAATGTATTTATTTATAATGATAATAACTAGAATGAATTGCAACAATAGTTATCTGAGTTAATTATTAATGAGTTGAATGAAATTCCAATCACGTAAAATGACTCAAATATTATAACTTGGTTATAAAGGAAATATAAGAACAACAAATGTAAATATTGAGTTAACTAATAAAATAAAATATATTCATCAGGAATGGAATCAAATTGGTATTGTATAGGTAATTGTGACACTTGTTTGTAAATAATAAACTTATAAGTGTGATTAAAGATAAATGGTGATAATTATTTAAGTTACTTGTTTATTTAGTCGGTCGAATTGAATTTGGAACCAATTGCATTTGAAATGAATTTTTTTATATTAACTGGGTTTACAATCAATAACTGAAGTTGAATAACAAATGTTAGATGCATTAGATGTGAATAAAGTAATTGACTGATGACGTAAATTTATTTAAAAATCCAATATTGAAATATAAATGCTACTTATTGAATGAGTTTACGATCAATAGTTGGATAAATAAATGTTGAATTCATTAGATGTAAATAAAGTAATTGATTAGTAATGAGAATTCATTTAAAATCTAATATTGAAATTTGTTGAATATGGATCAATTAAATTGTTTAAATTTGATATTGGAAATAAATTTAATAATTGAATAGATTGAATAACGGGAATTGAATAACTGTATAACGGAAATAATTGTTCCATAATTTGAATTCGTTTTAAAGTTAAATTTTATAAGTTCATTTTTAAATATCTCAAGATAATGAATTTCGGATAATCTAAATTGTTTAAAATTTAAATTTGCAAATATTTGAATAATTGAATTTTGAATATAATATGATTGAAAATGATATCGAAGATTGATATAAAATTTATTTAAACAACAATGAATTTGTTAACATTTAAAATTGGATTCGTAAGAAATTCTGTAAATTTTGAAAAGTCGTCGATTTAATCGACGAGTAAAAATAGCCTTCCGAGACACAGTCTCGGAATTCGATGAAACCAGTTCCATTGGATCCGTAATAGAGTATTATTATCGGATTTCAAATTTCGTAGCATTTGGAGTTATCGTTTGGTTGTACGGGTTAGAAACGCGCTGAAATAAATAACGAAAATTTAATATTTTAATTCGATTCAAAAAGCTATCTTCCACATACGATCAAATTGGCTTCCGAAACACGTTCCATTGTGTTCGGAATGTGGGTTAAACCTTACAAACGCCTGTCGGCACGTGTTATTTGGAGTTCGTTTGGAAAATCATGAAATTTGTGAGATTAATATTAAAATAATATTAGTTATACGCGTGTATATACGCATTCATCCCGTAACCCTAGCTACTTTCTTCGTGGCCGCCTCTGTTCGTTTAATGGCCGATAATTGATCTCGTTCCCCCTCAAAAATCACGAAATCCAAGCAACGAATTCGAAAACCCCCAACTAGATAATCGAAGAGTGTAATACGAACTTCCAATCCAACGGTCGAGATGCGTTTTAGTGGAGGGGGTAGTGAGATTTTGGCCACCGTTCCTGTTCGCCTCGTGCTCGTCGTGATGGGAATAGGGACCACCGAGTGTCACCGCCTTCTGGCCGAAGATGGAGGGGATGGAGAGCTTCAGGGTGCCGTTGTCTGATCGTCGAGGAGCGCCACGTAGGCGACGCGGTTTCGAACCCTAGCGAACGAAGTTGGGTTCGTTTGTTTTGGTGATACCAGGAACGCTTGCGTGAATGAAGATGAGGTAGTTGGAGTGTGTGGCCTTGATCTGCTGTTGATGTTTGGACGACCTGATTTGTTTTAGGGTAATAAAAAATTTAATTAATTTATATAAATTGTGGCCAAATCTTATAAATTGTATATCTAACTCATACGTTGTCAGAATTGGACAAAACTTTTTGCGTTGGAATCGTGGTGACGAGCTCTACGTCATGGGATTGATTTGGGGATGTTTGGAGCTAACTAAAATTTTAGGTTAAATCGAACGTCGTTCGATTTGATTTAAAATTGAAAATCAAGGTGAGTGTTTTATAACGCTCACAATGTACTAGAATATTCTTGTGCTAGTTAAATTTAATATTGTGAAGTGATATGATTTTTATTTAGTCGTTGTTGATAAAATTTAACTGTCATCTAGATTGTCATCGAATTTAATGTTAGAAATTGAAATCGACAGTCTAATTAGAATTGAAATTCAATCACAATTAAATTTCCGAACATCTATAACTATGAAATTTCCGTGATTTATATTGTCTGTTTGAATGATTGGTTGCGATGGATGCTATTGATTGATGTTTGAATGTTTGGACGTTTATTTGTAGTATATATCCTGTCATCACCCTGTGCATTATTTATAGTTGTAAATTAAATCATTGTGGATAAATTGAGAAATAGGTTGAAATGATATATACCTATGATACCATGGTTTGATTTGAAGTGATATATATCTATTCCTGAAATTTAATTGAAATAACTGATCACTTGGCCATAGGATAGAAAATTATATATGGGCACCGGATTGGTTAAATTAAATAATTTGTAAAATCTTTAATTTGGAATTATTTTAAATGGTCTGATTTAAAGGAATTTAAAAATCAAATTTTATAGAAATTGAATTCATCTCGAATGTGATGTTGAGATGTTGAAATAAATTTTGTTAAACAAATTGGTTAATAATTGAAGTTAAGACTTTGAAATTAAAATTGTGATATGATTGAATTTCGTTAATTGATTTGATTTTTAAGAATTCAACGTTTATTCGGACTTTGAATATTATTAAGTAAAAGTGTGATAAAGACAACATTTTGAAATTGAAATTGAGACAATTGGATTTGAGATGGAATTAAATTTAAATTTGAAATCAAAATTTGATTTGAATTGAAATTGAGGTTTAATCGACTGAATGGAAATTTTAATTTGATTCAGATTGGTAAGTTGAAAATTAAAATGGTTGACTTTGAAGCTATTTCAAATTTGGTTTTCTTAAGTTATTCTGCTGTATAAACTATTTTAAATACTTAAACTATTTTATACTAAACTATTTTAACCTATATTAACTACATTAAATTATTTTAACCTATTTAAACATATTAAATTATTTTAATATATTTTAAATCTACTTAATTTAATTTAATTTATTTTAAAATAATTAACGTATTTAATTTATTTTTAATTATATTTAATCTATTTTTAAAGCTATTTAACCTATTTAATTATATTAAATCTATTTTAAATCTATTTAACTATATTAAATCAATTTAAAACTATTTTGAAATCTATCTTTAATATTTAGAGTATTTTAACTATTTTCAATTATTTAAGCTACTTTAAACTATTCAAAATATTTTTCCAAAATTCCCAGCTGGTCAATAAAGTGAAATGTTTATGTTTAAATCTTGGATTTAAATACAAATTGGGCTAAATGAAGTTACAACCTAAATTGAAATGTGAAATAATTTTTAAATTGAAATGAGATATTAGGGCGAAATGATTTTTGAAATGAAATCGTATATTTTGAGTAGGTACGATGATTTTGAAATGGATTTGATTTTGAAGCGAACTTGATATTTTGATATCAATTATGAATTGATTTTTGAAAATGTAAAAGAACCATCCGGTGTGTAATAAGCGTTTGGTTGTTAAAGAGACCGGGATCGGATATGGGCATACTCTCTGTCGATACCGAAAACCACTTTAACAACTGTGTACGTGGTGGAGATTCCAGAAATGAAGTAGGATGGTTTGGCGACGATTCTATATGGTATGACGTGACCCTGACTCCCGTGAGTCAGCTTAGATGTGACTAAAATCAGGAGCTATACCGGGCCAATGTGAAGTCATTCCTCTTATCGGGCATATTTCTTCGATACCATTCTATTGCTTTTGTGATTGTTTTGGTGGCCACCCCTCGATTGTTTGGGAGTGTGTCCGAGGTGGGCGGTAGTAGCTGCTATGCATCACCACCAGTCCGGGAGTGCAATTGGTATATCTACCCTGGCATCTCCTCGTGTGCCGTGTTCACATGCCCTAGCGTGCCTTCTACGATTTTGTTTTGTACCATACCTATGGAGTGCCCTCTGCGTAAACCTCTCGGAGGAGCGTACGGTACTGTATAGACTTTGGGAATATATAAAATGTGTTAAGGGGGATATGGGTAACGCCTTAACGCTATTTTAATACTTTTACTTTACTGTAGACATATTATAATAGCGTATTGTACTACATAGTAGAAAGTTTAACGGATCCTTAAGAGATGGAAAATCCCGTAACATCTCTTGAGTTATTGCACACACGTCGACACTGGATAGGAGATGTCAAAAAAAAAACCCGTAACATCTCTGACGCCGTTACACTCATCTTTATTTACGATTGATTTAACTTACATAAGGATATTTTAGTCCTGACTCGAGTGTTTTGTCTTTTCATTACGCTCGGGTCAGTCCTGAGTTTTTCAGCTTATTGAAGATCTATTCTGGAGGACGAAGACGAAGATTTGGTATACTATTACTATTATTATCCTTGCATCATGTTGTCTGCTGCATTATTTTATTTATTCTGTTGTATATGTATAACTCTGATAAATGATGTATAAATGATAATCAAAAGTATATTAAACAGCTTCATGAACTGTTTATTTGATTATTATATTTTATCTTTCCGCTGCGAGATTCTATGATTGTTTCTTGTTTCTTTTCTCTTCTTTTCTTATTTACCCCATTAACAATCCTCCCTTTTGAATGGGTTGAGTTGACAAGAGTGTTTGATTGTCGATTTAAACTGTCCAAAAAGGAGGGTCGTTATAGAGTAGATAATATTGTTGGGTATATATGGATGAATTTGGAAAATTAGGAAAAGGTGATAGTGTGTTTTCAATAAATTGATTTCGGGAAGTTGTTTAAACTGATTGGTTTTGGGGAAAGTTTATGGGTTTTGGACCACTCCTTTTACCTTGCACTTTCGGGGACGAAATTCTTTTAAGGGGGAGGAATGTAACGACCCAGAATTTTAGTTATTTGAAATTGGAATATTAAATTGATTTTTAATATTTAAAAGTTAATTCTATAGATTTTATAATCTGAATTTCAAATTTAATGATTTATTGGATAATTTAATTATTGAATTAATAATTGAAAATTGGTTAAATAATTGAATCTTGAGTTTTAAGCTTGTTAAAAATAATTTAAAGGCTTATTAAATTTATATTAATAAGAATGAAGGTAAGTATAATTTTAAAATGAATTTAAAAGTGATTTGTTTGATTTTAAAAATATCTCGTTTGAATTAACATATAAAAATAGCCTTTCGGGTTACAGTCTCGAATTTCAATGAAACCAGTTCCATTGGATCTGTAATAATGTATTTTTATCGGATTTCAAATTTTGTAGAATTTGGAGTTATCGTTTGGTCGTCCGGGATAGAAACGCATTGAAATTAATATTGAAAATTCAATATAATAGTTGGGTTCAAAAAGCTATCTTCTCCATACGATCGAATTAGGACTTGAAACCTTTTCCATTGCATTCGAAATAGGGGTATAACTATATAAACGCCTAGCGGTATGCCACGATAGGGATTCAGAATTTTGAGTTATGTAATCAAGACGATTTTAATTTTAATAAATATATATGTTTATTGATTTTCACTATAATCACATCAACCAACTTTCTTTCTTTTCGTAGCCACCTAGGATTTAACTCTACCTGTTCAAACATGTAAGGCACCTTCTCCCCCTTTTTAAAAGCACATTCGAACATTCACAATAAAGAGAAAAAAATAAATCAACTTCAAAAATTCCTTTCTCTCAAAAAACTCAACAAAAAATCTCAAATTAATTTTAAAAATCTTATTTTGCTTAAAGCTTCAATCTGATATAAGTTTTGCGAGGTGCGATTGGGATTTGAGGAAGTCGACAATGAAGTTGGGTTTGGCTACTGCCAGGGTTGGAAAATTTGTGAGGTTCGGCCATCGATTCGAGCAACGAAAATTGGGAATGGGTTCGTGAGGTGAAGTAGAGGCGGCGCCCAGGAGTTGAGGAGGTCTGATCACCTGGGGATGGGAGCGACCATGCACTGTAGCATGATAAGGGAATCAGGTCGCATTTTGATAAGTTGGGGTAGAGGCGTTGAGATGGTGGTACTTTAGTCGAGTGCGAGGAGAGATGCTCGTAGGCGATGTCGGATTTCGATTTCTAGAAATGGAGCTCCATGTCAGTGAGGTGCACGCGTGTGTTCATTGGGTTGTGTATAGGAAAAATCGAAAAGGAAGAAGAAGATTAAAGGTGTGGGTCGGGTTCGCTTGTTGGGCCGGGTCTGTGAATTTTGGGTATGGGTTTTCTTTTTTTATTAAGAAAATTGGATTGTATTTTAATTTAATAAATCGATGAACTTATAAAATGTATATCTCTCTCACACGAAGTCCGATTCGAATGATTCAAGTTGCGTTGGGATCGTAGTGTCATCATCTACGCATAGGAAATGGTTTGGATGAATTTGGAGCTTGCTAAATTTTTAGATAAATTCAAATGTGCTCGGATTAAATTGGAACCAGAACGTGAAAGCGACAATAAAAATCAATGTGAGTAAATCTCACTAAATTTTGGATTGCTAATTTAACTTAAAATGTTGAAAATTTAAATTATTGGTTGATTGGATGATTTGGTAATTATTATTATCAGTTAGATGTTATAATATATATAGTAGCATATATTAGTAGTTGGATTGATGATTTCAGCCTATTGGAGCGGATGAGACCCTATGCGCCCCGCATAATAGCGGATGACCCTATATTACCGTGATATCCCACCTGGAAGCGGGATTGGTATTTTTATGTTGTATTAGCATCCGTGGTTGCAGGAACACAGGTTGGAGGGATCCAACTCGATTCCTCAAAAATGTTAATTTAATTTCATATATAGTGATATATGATATGTTTGAAAATCTGTGATAGATTATTGTGTGTTTTGAATTTATTGGATGTTATGGTGGCAGTGGCCTAGATTTCGGTATTTTAAAATACCATAATCATATATATTGAATTTTGAAAGGAAACTAAAACAGGATTTTATAAGTAAAATATTTATATAGAATTTTGGATTAGTTAAAAGAAAATTGATTGGATAAAATAAAGGGTTTTGAATTTGAACTTATCTATCTTGAGATATTGTAAATAGAGATTTTTGGAATAATGTGTATAAAGAATTTTTAATAATAATTCTTAAGTGATACTTGTTAAATATAAAAAGTTTTAAAAATCAAGATTTAAAAATAGATTGGAAGAATAAAAAGGGAATTTGGAAATAATTATAAAATTGGTTATATTTGATCTTTAATAAGATTTCTATATTTACGGATGGAAATAGAATCGAGATTTGATTTGTTTTGGAATATAGTTTGGGTTATTTAAGAAGTTAATTTATAAATGGAATTCAAATTAAGAAATTGATTTATAAATGGAAATTAATTTACAAATCGGGTTATAATGGAATTAAGTGATGAGAAAACCGTTATAAACTGGAAATCAGATTATGGGATTTATAAACAATGTTTATAAATTAAGTGAAATGATTTTTCAGTTGATAAATTGAAGATATAAATTCATGGTGATGATTTATAACCGTGAATTTATATTGAGATGGGTAAATCAGTTTAAAAATAAATGATAGGTTTACTTTTAGAAATGTGAAAAGTGGGATTTACGAAATTGGAACGTAAATCAATTGGTGATAAATCGAGAGAGATTTATAAATATTAGATTGGTAAATTGGAATTGAAAAATATATTTTTATCAAGAAGTTGAGTTTGGTTAAAAAGAGGATTTTTAAATTATTAAACTAGGTAATTTAAAAATGTTTTAGCAAAAGAATATTTCTAGAAAGTTAGTTATTTAAATATTTTTAAACTGTCAAAATAAATTATAAGTTTATAAACAAGTCTTGTAAATCAATTAAAATCTTATCAATAAATCAGAATTAATTATCATTTCAAAGTTATGCAATTATTTTAAAATTGTTTAAAGTATATTTAATTATTAATTAAGTTAGTTATAGTGGGTTGATATTAAGTTAATTAGTATTTAAGAATTAATTGGTATTATAATTTTTAAAAGATAAATTATTCATTATTAATATTTTTTTTATATAATAACTATTATTTAAGAGTATTTTCCTAAATTAAACTTGGAAAAAATTATTATAGAAACTTTATAAGCATTATTTTGAGATGATTATTAAATAAAATTTTCGGAAAGTAATGGTATACTTTCACGGCGAAATCGGAGGCAGAGATTGCCTGCAGTTAAGTTTGGATTTCTCTGGGATAGAGACGTGATCATTGAGATGTGAATCCATGGTTGATACCGCGTGGTGCTTTCCATATTATTTTAAAAGGTTTTTCAATATTTTTGAAGGAAATGGTTTGTGTATATACTTATTTCGATGAGATAAGTATATACTTTTGAATTAAGAGATTTAATTAAGGAACCACAGAACTTATAGAATTCGTTATAAACGAGTTAAGGAATTTAGAATATAAATTGTGGAGGGTTTTTGAGAAAATAGAAATATGAGAAATTTTCCTAAGTGTTGGGAAGTAATGTCACGTACGGGAATTTTCGACTTTCGAAAATTCGACATCGATACTCACTTTATCGACTGTCGAGAAATCGAGTGTCGGAAACTCCAATAGTGAGGGTTTTAGAAAGAAGAAAACAGAAGAAAAGATAGAAGAAGAAGAAAGAAGGAACAGAAAGAAAAAGAACAACATCAGAACAGGAGACAATATCAGAATCTTACACATCGCAGCGGAACAATATATTATAAATAATTACTAGCCTTTTTAAAACAAAGAACTATATCAGCTTATACATACATCAATCATCAGAGTCAAAATACAACAATGGACAGTTATATAACTTGTCCTCATACAGAATACACAACGGAATAAATAATTTCAGATACAAATACTACGTCTCGTCATCCAGCTTATCTCCAAAGCTCCAGAATATCCAGAATATCCTGATAACATAACTCTAGGCTGCCCGTGTGGAAATTGGTGGGCACCCAGAGTTTAGAAGGGAACAATAAACTCCGAGTCAGTCATGGTGACTGGTGTGAGATCGTAAAACAGTTATTCTTTAATAAACAAAGGAATATTTTTAGAGTCAATTCGCAATGCTTTTGGAAAATGAAACTACCATAAGACCTCCCGCCACACACACAATGCAAACGCAGAATTGGAGGAGATTTCTTCTTATGATAGTCAAAGATGCTTACTACGCAAAATCAAATCATTTTTGATATTATGATTAGTGCATAGTGTAGAAAACATTTCGAAAGTACAATATAAATCTTAGCCAGCATACGTACCATTATAGTATGCTTGCTATAGCTGCCATATTAGATGGCAGGTTCTACAACTAAAACCGTACAAGTCACGTATTAGAGTTTGGATTTCCAACAAATGGTCAGGCTAAGGAACTTCCTTTTCCACGATGGGTACGTCCCTGGAATAGACGACACGAGAACCTAACCGGATCTCTGCCAACACAAGGCCGGGTTACCTCTGCAAAAATAGGTAACTACTGACACGCGTATGCCATCCCCCGATCGTAACAGATCTTCCCGAGGATCCCCGATTTCCAACAACCACAAAGTAATAAATTTGCAGCAACCACATAGGTTAAGTATCTGGGCTCCATACCATGATACCACCTCTATCCAGAAGGAATGACATACAATAAGGGGCGCTACTCCCTAGAACCTTGCTGCATCCTTCCTGTTTCGACCATTTCCGGGGTGTGAGGCTCGACGAAGTCTCGTCCACAAAACTACGCTTTCTACAAAGCCCTGCTTCGGGTCAAACAAAAATGATCAACCTATGATCACAAAGATATAAGATCAAACAAATGATCATGTGGAGACCCAAAAATTTTGAGATAAAAATTAAATAATATATATATATATGATAAATTGGTTAACAGAAAATAATTGAAGAATAAAATGATTTGAAATTGAATATCAAAAGGGAATAAAACATTTCAACAAATAATGAGAAGAAAAGAAAAATTAACTAAGGCATGAATGAGTTTTAAATACACATATCTTATGAATGCTATAAATTTATATGTCCAGAAAAAGTATTTGGGCAGTGGAATAATTCCTTTTAGCAACTGAAATGCATACCAACTAGTCTGGTAATATTTATAGGTATGAATGTATTTTAAAATAAATCAAGATAGATGACAAAAATTTGTTAGCCAAAAATAAAGCTTACAAAAGAAATGTAGGGCTGAGTCACATAAAAATGATGTGCAAGGAAATCATGCAAATAGCATGTGCACAGAAAAGTAATGAGGTAACTGTTTTACTGAAAATAGAAACCAAGAGAAAATGGCATTTTTAGCCATAAAAATGCATACATTAATCCCTGAGTAAGGTAGGGATAGAATGGGTTTTTCCCTCCATTTAAACCCTAACAGAATGATTTAAATCAAGGGAGGAGCAATAGTTGTCCAAGGAGAGAAAACAAAAATTAAAAATAAAATAACTCACATTACCTTCAGACCTGAGCATTCCCGGAGAGAAGCAAAGGAAGGTGAGTGGTAATCACTTTGGGATTTATGGCACTAAGACCCATATTAAGGGCAGCCAAGTTATTTTCATATATAAAATTTATTATGATTTTTAGTTTGATTTTATTCTCTGAATAAATGCATGCTAATTATGGGTGATGTTTTGATTGAACTTTTGGTTGGAGTTTTGATCTGTCTTTGTTTGTTAAGATGGTTTCAGTCTTTTGTTTTAAAATATAAGTAATCAAACATGTACTTAGATAATAGAAGTAGATTTAATGATCCAGTTTTATATGAGAAATAAACTGAATATTATACTGAGAAATGGGATATCAAAGGAAAAATAGCAGGCAGAATAATGAGATTTATGCTTATGCCTAGTCTATATTAAAATGACATGAACAATGCAGTATCATGTATAGGTGATGAGTTGTTCCTACTATAAGTTAATATGTTTTATGGGTTTATCTTAAAGAAAAATCATGTCCTATGATCTCAATAAAAATAAATAGATAGGATATGGTTTCATCATATTATGTGAGATATAGGAAAACTTCTATAGATATATATATATATATATATAAATTTCAGAAACATGATTTGAATAAATTAACCTTGGGATGGGATTTGGTATTTGTGCATGAAAGCTTGTTATGTCTAATTAAAACCCCTGATGGAGTTTCTTAAACTATTGATTCTTGAGAGAAAAGGAAAAGAATGCAAAGCATTTCAAGTGATAATAAAATCCCCAGAAGATAAATAAGTATGGTCTCTAAATTATAAAAGTAATTTAGGAATGGTGCCTTGATCTGCTCATCATCAAGAGGATGATGGGTATGTGCATGACTTGCTAAAGTCCTGTAGGCCTCTGTGAAAAGGGATAACAGAACTGAGCCCCTCTTCAATGCACACATAGTGTTCAATAGCAAGGAGTTAGACCAAATACAAAATATAAAGAGAAATGAAATGAGATTGATCAGTCAGGCTATGGAATTGGAAATAATTTCATAGTAGTATGTATATGGAAATCTGGATGGAATGAATGCATGGTTGTTTGAGTGTATGATTGATAGACAAGTTCACCAATACTCAGATTTTAGGATGAATTGAGTTCTCATTAAATTGATATGTTTTCTATGTAGCATTAAGAATTTACAAAATGTTTAACATGTGATTTCACTCATACCAGAAATTTATTTCTGACCCTATTTGTTGCTTTGTAACATTTGGGGTGTCTCATTTTTGTTGAGGCAGCTCTAAATGTTGCTGCAGGAAAGGAAGCATAAGAACCTTGTTAGCATGGATACCTGAAGACCTACTAGCATTTAGAGTACTTAAGGAATTTGGCAGAAATATTGTAATAATTAGGCTAAGCAAAACTTCATTATGTTTAAGTATCTTCTGGATTGATATGTGCTTATCTTTCTGAGTAAAGAATATGTAGAAACTTTTGTATTACAAATATGTGGTTATTGGTTTCTGTTTTAAATGACTGATCTGGATGATATCTGGTGAAGTATGATATAGAGGATCATGCCACATAACTTGATATGTGACCATGTTTCCCTTGGCAATGTCTGATTAGTTTTCAAAATGGCAAAGTAGAAATAACTATAGAAAGAGAGGAATATAGACATTCTGTAAATATTTTTAAAAGTCTGAGTTGAACCAAAAACTGAGTTAATCAGAAATGCATGATCATGGCTTATAATTGATATAAGTATATGTCAAGCCTGAAAATGAACCCTCTAATTCTTAGTTAGGCATTTAAATTTACAGTAGAAGCTTGCATTGATTTGTGAAGTAGGTTCATATGCATTTTTATATTACCTATAGTTCTCACAGCACTATGTTCAACATATCTCACTATCTAGGTGCATGACTCAAGTCTGGATGCATTAGGTCATGATCAACTTGAGGCTGATTAAATAATTAGTAGCCCTGTTTGCAGTAGGCATGCCCATCATTTAACAACACCCTAGATATTACTATTTGGTAATAAAAGAACATTAGTTATCTACCAGATAAGTTCACCTGAGAATCTGTATTAATTTGGGTTGTAACTTAGCCAAAATCATTTTGTCTCCAAATATATGCTAAGTCTTAGTAAAGTATGTGTGATGCATTTGTACTCTGCCTAAATGGATGTGTTTTCTCTGCTTGGTCTTCTACCCAATCTGTTCCTTGATCACTCACATGATTCTTGCATACTAACAAAATTGATATATGAGTATCCTTATCTAATACACAAATTTGTGTAATTAGGAATTATGAACCCCGGGTTAAACTAGAAGGAATGAGCTATTTTAAACACCCCCTTATTTTAGCATAGAACAATTAATAACAAATTAAAAAAAATCCCAAAATCTAAATATATAGGGCTTTAGGTCCAGGAATTACACAACTGAGAAGTAAAGCAAGAAAAATAAGAAAAATGATATTACTTGATCTTATAATCAAGCTTGAGATTTAAGTAAGAAAAATCAAGAAAAGAGGGGCTATGTGACACCAAAAACTCTGGAACAAGAGAAATAAGGTGTGACTAAATTTCTTTGCCAACTTCAATTACTCTAATAGGCAAAGAGTCATCTATATATCTTCATATATATATATGATCTAATTTAATTTAATATACTGATATTTTTATATTGGTCAAATAAGGGATCTTGGGAAAAGTGTGAAAAGGGAAGTGATCCATTGAAGCATATATCTATATATGTAGAAAAAAAAAACTCAACAGAAAATTCATTAAAAATAAATGAATAAGTAGAGGGTCATTTCAGTTGGTATCAGAGCGAGGTTATTAAACATAGCAGAAATAAAAAAAAAATCAGATTCTCTTACTAAAATAAAATCTTATGAGACTAAATACATAACACTATTTTCAGTATAAATGAGATTACTGAAATAATTAACTTACAAATTAATCTAACTAGCTATGTAAAAAATTGTATAGCAAATCATGGTAGGAAGACCACCAAGTCATGGAGCAGGACCCTCCAATACCACACCAATGGTTAATTTGCAAGATTTGGTGAGGGCCTTTAGAGAAGGAGCAGTGCACAGGGAAGAGAATCCTCATGAGGAATTATCTAAGCCATTGAAGACATTCTCAAACCTAGGAGGCAAGGACTTTGAAGGCACTGAAGGGGTTATGGGTGTGCAGACATGGTTGAGAACTTTAGAAAGAATATTTGCAGATATGCAAATTAATGATCAAAGGAAAAGGCAGATAGCTTCAAGAAGGCTCAAAGGAGCAGCACTAGATTGGTGGGAAGTAATTATCACAGGAAGGCCAGAAGATGAAATAACATGGAATCAATTCAAGGAGATGCTTGAGGCAAGGTTTGTTCCAGCAACAGCTAAGGCAACATTGCTTGAGGAATTTATAAGGTTGAGGCAAGGACCAATGAGTGTGACTGAATACACTCAAAAATTTGAGAGTTTGTCCAAGTATGGAACTATGCTCATAGGGAATGAAGAATCAAAGAATTCAAGGTTCATTCAGGGACTCAATGCTGGTTTGAGTAGAGCAATGCTACCATATAAAGACAGAACATTTGATCAAGTCATAGATCTCACTCTTTCTTTTGAACAACATGACAATGCAAGGGAAAAGTTCAGAAACATGAGAACTAACAATCAAAAGAAAGGGAAGAATAGAGCACATCCTTATGACAAGAAGAATGTAGACAAGAAAGTTGAAGGAGCAGCCACTGGGGAGGTTAAGAAGAAGGTTACCTGCTACAATTGTGGCAAGGAAGGACACATGAGCAATAGGTGTCAAGCAACTAAGAAAGCACCATTCAGCTGCTACAACTGTGGGAAAGAAGGTCACATTAAGAGGAACTGCCCAGAATTCAAGAAAGGGGCAAGGGTAGGAGCACTGGAAGCCAAGGCTAAGGCAAATGCAGTAGGAAGCTTTGGACAATTGGAAGGTATACTTCTAATTAAAAATTACCCAATCACAGTTATATATGACACTGGAGCTACACATTCTCTGATATCACAAGACATAGTGGATAAATTAGCTCTCACATACAATACAGTTGAAAAACCCTTGTTTATTCAAAGCCCACTAGGTAGTTCTTGTCTGCTTGGATTAAAATGTTTGGGAGTAGAATTAAACATAGGAGGAAATATGTGTAAATCTGACTTGTTTGTGTTAAAATATCCTGGAATAGGAATTATTCTAGGAGTAGATTGGTTGAATAAATTCAAAGCAATTTTGAATTTAGAAAATTTTACAATTTCCTTGAAAACAGGAAATGGTAAAAACATCATAGTCATGAGTGAAGTAGCCAAAACAAATTGTCTTAATCAAATATGGAGTATGAATGAAAAGGAAGTGACCTTAAAAGACCAAAAAGTAGTGAATGAATATCCAGATGTTTTTGGGGAAGTTGTGGGAATTCCAAAAAATAGACCAGTGGAATTTCAGATAAGGTTGATCCCAGGATCAAGTCTTATCATCAAAAAGCCTACTAGAATGGGTCCAAAGGAATTAGTAGAATTAAAGCAACAGTTGGAGGAATTAGAGCAAAAAGGCTTCATAAGGCCTAGTAGTTCAAACTGGGGTTCTCCAGTTGTATTTGTGAAAAAGCATGATGGTACACTAAGAATGTGTATTGATTATAGAGAACTAAATAAAGTCACCATCAAGAACAAATACCCACTCCCCAGAATTGATGATCTATTCGATCAATTGAATGGAGCAAGGATTTTCTCAAGACTGGATTTAGCCTCTGGATTTCACCAAATGAAGGTTGAAGAGGAGAGCATTAAATACACTGCTTTTAATACAAGGTATGGCTTATATGAATTCTTGGTAATGCCTTTTGGATTGACAAATGCACCATCCTATTTTGTAGATTTAATGAATAGGACATTTAGAGACTTTCTAGACAAATTTGTGGTTGTTTTCATTGATGACATATTAGTGTTTTCAAAATCAAAAGAAGATCATGTAAAACATTTGCATCTGGTTTTGTCTAGACTGAGGACACATGATTTAAAGGCCAAATTCTCTAAATGTACATTTTGGCAAAATGAAGTAAAGTTTTTGGGGCATATTGTATCACAACAAGGAGTTAGTGTAGATCCAACTAAGGTGATAGCAGTGCAGTCATGGGATAGACCCAAATCAGTGACTGAGGTGAGATCATTTTTAGGAATGGCAGGCTACTATAGAAGGTTTATAAAAGACTTTGCAAGAATAGCCATTCCATTGACCAAGTTAACTAAAAAGGAGCAACCCTATGTGTGGACAGAGAGGTGTGAACAAGCTTTTTCATCACTAAAGAAAGCACTGGTGGAAGCTCCAGTTTTGCAAGTGCCAGAGGGTAATGAAGGGCTAGTGGTTTATACAGATGCTAGTGGATCTGGATTAGGGGCAGTGCTCATGCAACATGGTAAAGTCATAGCATATGCATCAAGGCAACTCAAGCCAAATGAAACTAGGTATGCTACACATGATTTAGAACTAGCTGCTGTAGTATATGCATTGAAACTATGGAGACACTATTTATTAGGTGCTAAGTTTGAATTGTTTACAGATCATAAGTCACTTAAATATTTATTTTCTCAAAAAGACTTGAACATGAGGCAACATAAGTGGGTGGAATTTCTAGCTGCCTATGATCTTGATATATTATATACCCCTGGAAAAGCTAACAAAGTGGCAGATGCATTGAGCAGGCATCAAGCAAAATTGGCAAACTTAATGATGACTGAATTCAAGGATTTGACAATCCTCAGTGAAGTAGAAGTAAAAGAAGGGATGGGGGTATCAGATAAAACACACAGTGATATGACTGAATATGGAAAACTAAGCCTCATTTCTTTAAGGTCAACTTTGGTTGATAAAATAGGAAAAATGCAGGATCAAGACACAGATTTAAAGGAGAAGAAAGATATGATGTCACAAGGCATGACAGTGGAAAATTATGAAGTAGATGAAAAAGGCTACTTAAGGAAAAAGGGGAGACTCTGCATACCAAATATGGAGGAACTGAAGCAAGAAGTTATGGATGAACATCACAAAACAAAATATACAATACACCCAGGTGGTACAAAAATGTACCATGATCTCAAGAAAAATTACTGGTGGCCAGGGATGAAAGAAGCAGTGGCAAAATATGTGGCAAATTGTTTAACATGCCAACTAGTTAAAGCAGATTATCAAAGACCCTCAGGCTTACTGCAGCCTTTGGAAGTGCCTACCTGGAAGTGGGAAAGCATTTCAATGGATTTTGTGGATGGTTTGCCAAGAACAAGAAAAGGCAATGATAGTGTTTGGGTGGTGGTTGATAGGCTTACAAAGACAGCACACTTCATCCCTATAAGTTCCAGCAGAAATGCTCATAAGCTAGCTCAGTTGTTTGTAAAAGAGATAGTGAGATTACATGGTATTCCTAAGACCATCATTAGTGACAGAGACACCTTGTTTACCTCAAGATTTTGGAGTAGCTTTCAAGAAGCCATGGGAACAGAACTAAGTCTAAGCACAGCCTACCACCCACAAACTGATGGGCAAACTGAAATTGTTAATAAAGTTTTAGAAGACTTACTTAGAGCATGCATACTTGATTTTGGTGGCAACTGGGAAGATCACCTTTATTTAGCTGAGTTTGTTTATAATAACAGTTACCAGACCACCATAGGTATGGCTCCATTTGAGGCTTTGTATGGAAGGCCTTGCTTATCTCCTGCATGTTGGATGGAGGCAGGTGAAAGAGTATTGCTTGGACCAGAACATGTGAAGGAAACCTCTGCAAGAATTGAATTAGTGAGGCAAAGAATGAGAGTGGCACAAGAAAGACAGAAAGCATATGCAGACAAAAGAAGGAGGCCAGTAGAGTTTGAAGTGGGGGATTATGTATTTCTCAAAGTTTCACCCATGAGGAAAATACTAAGGTTTGGCAAAGCTGGAAAGCTATCACCAAGGTATATAGGCCCATACGAAATTATTCAAAGGATAGGAACTTTGGCTTATAAATTAAAGTTGCCAGAGGAATTGAGCAACATACATGATGTATTTCATGTATCTCAATTAAGAAAATGGGTGCATAACAAGGAAACTATTCTTGAATCCCCTACACATGTTGAAATTCAAGAAAACCTGGTTTATAAGAAGGAACCAGTAGGCATAGTGGCTAGAGAGGAGAAGAAATTGAGAAACAAAATAATAAAGTTGGTTAAAATACAGTGGAGTCTAGATGGAAATGATTGCACTTGGGAGGCTGAAGATAGGATGAAGGATAAATATCCTAGTCTATTTTCTGCATAAAGGTATGCCTGAAACTATAATAAATATAAGTACTATTTAAACATATATATATTTGATTAGTTCTGGATGCATAAGTTTTTAAAATTGCTTAGATAAAGAGTAAAACTCTTGCACAGTGGAAAAGAGAGATATATTTATAATTGTGGGACACAATTCCTTTTAGGAGGAGAGTATGTGGAGACCCAAAAATTTTGAGATAAAAATTAAATAATATATATATATATATATGATAAATTGGTTAACAGAAAATAATTGAAGAATAAAATGATTTGAAAATGAATATCAAAAGGGAATAAAACATTTCAACAAATAATGAGAAGAAAAGAAAAATTAACTAAGGCATGAATGAGTTTTAAATACACATATCTTATGAATGCTATAAATTTATATGTCCAGAAAAAGTATTTGGGCAGTGGAATAATTCCTTTTAGCAACTGAAATGCATACCAACTAGTCTGGTAATATTTATAGGTATGAATGTATTTTAAAATAAATCAAGATAGATGACAAAAATTTGTTAGCCAAAAATAAAGCTTACAAAAGAAATGTAGGGCTGAGTCACATAAAAATGATGTGCAAGGAAATCATGCAAATAGCATGTGCACAGAAAAGTAATGAGGTAACTGTTTTACTGAAAATAGAAACCAAGAGAAAATGGCATTTTTAGCCATAAAAATGCATACATTAATCCCTGAGTAAGGTAGGGATAGAATGGGTTTTTCCCTCCATTTAAACCCTAACAGAATGATTTAAATCAAGGGAGGAGCAATAGTTGTCCAAGGAGAGAAAACAAAAATTAAAAATAAAATAACTCACATTACCTTCAGACCTGACCATTCCCGGAGAGAAGCAAAGGAAGGTGAGTGGTAATCACTTTGGGATTTATGGCACTAAGACCCATATTAAGGGCAGCCAAGTTATTTTCATATATAAAATTTATTATGATTTTTAGTTTGATTTTATTCTCTGAATAAATGCATGCTAATTATGGGTGATGTTTTGATTGAACTTTTGGTTGGAGTTTTGATCTGTCTTTGTTTGTTAAGATGGTTTCAGTCTTTTGTTTTAAAATATAAGTAATCAAACATGTACTTAGATAATAGAAGTAGATTTAATGATCCAGTTTTATATGAGAAATAAACTGAATATTATACTGAGAAATGGGATATCAAAGGAAAAATAGCAGGCAGCATGAATAATGAGATTTATGCTTATGCCTAGTCTATATTAAAATGACATGAACAATGCAGTATCATGTATAGGTGATGAGTTGTTCCTACTATAAGTTTATGGGTTTATCTTAAAGAAAAATCATGTCCTATGATCTCAATAAAAATAAATAGATAGGATATGGTTTCATCATATTATGTGAGATATAGGAAAACTTCTATAGATATATATATATATATATATATATAAATTTCAGAAACATGATTTGAATAAATTAACCTTGGGATGGGATTTGGTATTTGTGCATGAAAGCTTGTTATGTCTAATTAAAACCCCTGATGGAGTTTCTTAAACTATTGATTCTTGAGAGAAAAGGAAAAGAATGCAAAGCATTTCAAGTGATAATAAAATCCCCAGAAGATAAATAAGTATGGTCTCTAAATTATAAAAGTAATTTAGGAATGGTGCCTTGATCTGCTCATCATCAGGAGGATGATGGGTATGTGCATGACTTGCTAAAGTCCTGTAGGCCTCTGTGAAAAGGGATAACAGAACTGAGCCCCTCTTCAATGCACACATAGTGTTCAATAGCAAGGAGTTAGACCAAATACAAAATATAAAGAGAAATGAAATGAGATTGATCAGTCAGGCTATGGAATTGGAAATAATTTCATAGTAGTATGTATATGGAAATCTGGATGGAATGAATGCATGGTTGTTTGAGTGTATGATTGATAGACAAGTTCACCAATACTCAGATTTTAGGATGAATTGAGTTCTCATTAAATTGATATGTTTTCTATGTAGCATTAAGAATTTACAAAATGTTTAACATGTGATTTCACTCATACCAGAAATTTATTTCTGACCCTATTTGTTGCTTTGTAACATTTGGGGTGTCTCATTTTTGTTGAGGCAGCTATAAATGTTGCTGCAGGAAAGGAAGCATAAGAACCTTGTTAGCATGGATACCTGAAGACCTACTAGCATTTAGAGTACTTAAGGAATTTGGCAGAAATATTGTAATAATTAGGCTAAGCAAAACTTCATTATGTTTAAGTATTTTCTGGATTGATATGTGCTTATCTTTCTGAGTAAAGAATATGTAGAAACTTTTGTATTACAAATATGTGGTTATTGGTTTCTGTTTTAAATGACTGATCTGGATGATATCTGGTGAAGTATGATATAGAGGATCATGCCACATAACTTGATATGTGACCATGTTTCCCTTGGCAATGTCTGATTAGTTTTCAAAATGGCAAAGTAGAAATAACTATAGAAAGAGAGGAATATAGACATTCTGTAAATATTTTTAAAAGTCTGAGTTGAACCAAAAACTGAGTTAATCAGAAATGCATGATCATGGCTTATAATTGATATAAGTATATGTCAAGCCTGAAAATGAACCCTCTAATTCTTAGTTAGGCATTTAAATTTACAGTAGAAGCTTGCATTGATTTGTGAAGTAGGTTCATATGCATTTTTATATTACCTATAGTTCTCACAGCACTATGTTCAACATATCTCACTATCTAGGTGCATGACTCAAGTCTGGATGCATTAGGTCATGATCAACTTGAGGCTGATTAAATAATTAGTAGCCCTGTTTGCAGTAGGCATGCCCATCATTTAACAACACCCTAGATATTACTATTTGGTAATAAAAGAACATTAGTTATCTACCAGATAAGTTCACCTGAGAATCTGTATTAATTTGGGTTGTAACTTAGCCAAAATCATTTTGTCTCCAAATATATGCTAAGTCTTAGTAAAGTATGTGTGATGCATTTGTACTCTGCCTAAATGGATGTGTTTTCTCTGCTTGGTCTTCTACCCAATCTGTTCCTTGATCACTCACATGATTCTTGCATACTAACAAAATTGATATATGAGTATCCTTATCTAATACACAAATTTTTGTAATTAGGAATTATGAACCCCGGGTTAAACTAGAAGGAATGAGCTATTTTAAACACCCCCTTATTTTAGCATAGAACAATTAATAACAAATTAAAAAAAAAATCCCAGAATCTAAATATATAGGGCTTTAGGTCCAGGAATTACACAACTGAGAAGTAAAGCAAGAAAAATAAGAAAAATGATATTACTTGATCTTATAATCAAGCTTGAGATTTAAGTAAGAAAAATCAAGAAAAGAGGGGCTATGTGACACCAAAAACTCTGGAACAAGAGAAATAAGGTGTGACTAAATTTCTTTGCCAACTTCAATTACTCTGATAGGCAAAGAGTCATCTATATATCTTCGTATATATATATGATCTAATTTAATTTAATATACTGATATTTTTATATTGGTCAAATAAGGGATCTTGGGAAAAGTGTGAAAAGGGAAGTGATCCATTGAAGCATATATCTATATATGTAGAAAAAAAAACTCAACAGAAAATTCATTGAAAATAAATGAATAAGTAGAGGGTCACTTCAGATCATATCACAAATGATCAAACACTGATCATTTCACAGCAACACTAAGTATGCCACGTTACCAAATTGGAATATATTGCTGATAAATTTCAACTACATAACCTCTGAGCTCGTACGTCTCAGAGAAGGGTGTTAAGCTAAGAGAATAAATTCTCCGCCACCAACAGAAATGTATTTGAAAGAAATCAGCTTTATACCTCAAATTGTAACGTCAGACACACAATACATACAAGTCTGTTCCGGGATCGAACAGAACCGAAGGCACTTCTCACGAAGCCCTTGCATATCCGGATAAATTTCTAATCACGTCCGGACTTCCTGTCACTAAGGGTGATAAAACCTCTAAATCGGAGATCAGCCGATGTAGAGTAACTCGACGGTAATCCTTCCGTTTTAAAAAATATCCGGTCTTCAACACCGATCTTCAAATGCAATTCATAACGACGTATCACATATTCGGAATGGGTTATACGACCCCATGGTCCTTTCCCGGCTAACCCGAATAGTGAGCGATTATTCAAAAATAAGTGTGGCATTCAAATTCATCCAATTCACAACAAATACCTATCTAAAGGTAATTATTGATAGTCGGTTATTTAACTATCAATAAAGATGCGCAACATCATCAGATTCCAAATAATTTTCCAAATTATTTATCTTCAAAAATATCTTTATTAGATATAAAATTTCCACACTTCTAAAAATAAATCAACGTTTATTTTTAAACGAATTCCCATTTCTTTTTATAAATTCCATAGTGAATTTATATTTATCGAATATCTACTGATATTCGATTTTTTTCCAAATCGATTTCAATATTAAATTTCGATTTATCTTTTTAAGAAGATAAATTCTCAAAAACGTTCATTCCATATTGGCAAAGCAATTCCATACTTATATAATAATAAGTAGTTCACAATTCTATTTATTTTCAACACTTGAAAATATTCGACATACTTAAATCAAATTAAGTATATATTTCATTCTTTAAGGAAATCATTTATTTTAACAACATCTATTTGAGTCAAAACGAATGTTACGTAAAACATCGTTACGACGACTCAAAATCACTAGTATAGGGATTCGAAATTTAGATAGATATATAAATCCCAATACTACATCAAAAACATTTCCTTTCGGAAATCATTTACTATAACAACAGTGTTATAGTCCATCATTTCCCTATTTTTCGAAAACGTCTATTTCAACAATAAAATGTTGAAATCTATGTATTCGATACTTAACACGTTTTAAAACACCTTTTAAAACAATTAACTTCATTTTATAATATCGCTTTCCCAAACATAACCATTTTATTCAATAATATATTCACTGTCCAAAATCGTGAATATACTTCACTAACCACATTTCACTATTTTCTACACGTTTTATTTCAATAATAATTCGCTATCCAAAATCGCGAATATATCTCCCTTAACAACCTTCTATATTTAATTTATCAAATTCAATCGATTTCGAATTTATTAACACGGTTATAAATTCTATTTCTATTTTAATAACAACTTCGACTTATAAATTTTCTTTTATTTAACTTCTATATTTTACTTGTCAAAATAAGTGATTCGGATTTATAAACAACTTTTATAAATTTCAATTCTATTTATAAAAACTTCAATATCAATTCAATTTCAATATTGATTTCTGAATTTATTTTCCACTTTAAATAAAAGATTCCATACTGATTTCTCAAAAGTTCTTTTCCAAATATTAAATCAATTACAGATTGATTTCTAATTTTATTTATCTCTACTAGAATAAATTCCTTATTTTCCTTCAAATCATTCAATATCCTGTTTTTAAATGGATTCTTTAAATTGAACTCATTTTACATTGATTTCCCAAATCATTTCAATTTACCAATTAAATTTCTAATTGGATTTCCAACTTATCTCCTTTTGAATAAATTCCTTTTTCCAAAATTTCTTCAATTTCAAAAAAATTGATTCACTTAGAAATTTTCTACTTGAATTTCAAAAATTCAATTTCGTTTATCTTTGGAATCCAATGATGTCAAAACATCCATTCAGCTAAATTTTAGCTTTCAAACAATTTCCAGATATCAATATGATTAATAGCATCACTATAATCATTCACAGATTCATATCACAATAGAAATAAATTCAATCAATGTGAGGGGTCCAGTTGGATCCCTCCAACCTGTTTCCCTGCATCCAAAGATGTTAGCACAATACCAATTCCGCTCCAGTACGGAATTATCGCAGTATATGGGTTTTATAAAAATCTGCTTACTAACGGCGCAATAGGGTCTCATCCGCTATACGAGGCGGGAAATCATCAATCCAATATATACATATGCCAATATGTATATATTGCTATATATATAATAGATACATCCTACTATATCTAATAGCACATCCAATATAGCAATCAAATCAATCAATAAATAGCTGAAAATTCCACTTCATTTTTGAGTGAGAAAAATCTCACCTTAGCTTTTATTTGCAGTCCATTTTTCTTCCAGTTTGGTTTCTCCAAATCTTGACCTTGTATAAATAATTTTATACAATTTGTAAGTATTTGAATCAATTGACCATAAATTATCATCTGTTAATTTATTTAAACCAAAAATTTAATTTTATCGAATGATTTAATTTTAAACCAATTTCTTTATAAATAAATTTATTTAACCCACATTTTAATTTCAAACTAACTTTCCTTCTAAATAATTTTCTTGAAAACTAAAATAAATTTAACAAGTTATTATTTCCCCAAAATTTCATATACATACTTATAAAATAATCTATGCCAGTTTAAAAATCTATTTTCTTTTATATAAATTTATCTAACAAAAGTTTAAATCAAAACTATTCTTCCTTTAAATAAATATTTCACTTAATAACCTATATTGGTGTTGATTTATAAATAACTACTTAACATTTTAAAATTCCTAAATCTTCCCAACATCACATTTGTTAAATTAAACAAACTGTTTAGTCTAGTTTCATAGAACTCTTCTATTCAATCCCCTATATATATACACACTTAACTATAAAATAATTTATGTTTGTAAATTTTCTTTTAAACAAGTTTTACAGATCCTTTCACTATTTAGATAAAATATTTATTCGCTTGAACTAAATGAAAGTCGTTACCTTCATGTCGATCTCGGCCAAAATTTTATAACTGTAAATCAAAAAAAATACAGTAATACCTTTACTGCCCAAGACCACCACTACCCACCAGCGTCTCCCCCATCATCGAGGACCACGCGCTGCCTCTGGCATCAACTCGCGAAATCCCCTCCTTGCCGAGCCTCACGAGTGCCACTTTACCTTGCAACACCTCGTCTGAGAGCTTCCATCGCCGTTGTTACGTGAACGCCCACCCTAAATTGCTTCGAGCTCGCGATTTCACCCAGTTTCATCCCTCCTCGCACGATCGCGACTCACTTCCATTGACGTGCCTCCACCATCGACGCTGCTTCGTTCGCTCGACGATTCTCTTCTTTCTTATCGCGATCGATTTGGCATACCAGAGGACAACAGGGACGAGAGAGCGTGATGGCCATTTCGATTCGATTTCTTTTATTCGCCTGCTCAAAACGATTTCGAGCATCGGCCATTTGATTTTGATTACGTGAGGGGGAAATAAAATCTCGAACGAGAGAGAAACCTACACACTCGGCCATTGTTTTATTTGACTACGAGATTTAAACGAGGCTTCGGCCATTGATTGTTTTTATCTTGAACGAGAGTTTTTAAATTTGAACGAAATGATTTCCTTTCGTGTATCTTAACAGAGAAGGAAGGGGAGACAAGGGTACGCGATTTTACAGAAAGTAGGTCTGCTAAGAAACTAGGGTGGCTGATGCTGACCAATTATATATATTTAAATTCAAATTGAATTCGATAAAGATTCAATGCGTTTACACGTCGTGTGCTCACATATAAACTCCGAAAAATACGAAATTTGAAATCCGACAATAATACAATATTACGGACCCAATGGAACTGGTTTCGTTGAATTCCGAGACGGTGTGAAAATTGACTATTTTTAAATATCGATTCGAACGATATAATTTCAAAACTGAACAAACACTTTCAAATTCGATTCTGAAACTTCAATTATCTTCAGTATTATCAATACGAATTTTAGAAACTTTCGAAATATTTTTCTTCAGCTTAAAATTTGAAGATTCAAATTTTTATTCGACTATCAACAGATTAAATTTTATAATTTAATCGCAAAATTAAAAGTTATATCGGGAATTCAAATTAAATCATCGTTCAAATATTTAAAATAAATTAAATATTTTCAATTTAATTTGTTCAAAATTCTGGGTCGTTACAAACTTCCCCCCTTAAAAGAATTTCGTCCTCGAAATTACAAGATAGAAAGAAAGGTCCTTACTCGTCTACTGTTTTTCAACATCCAATAGTTTTATCAATTTATCAAAACAAATCTCTCTACTAAAGATTCGTTATTCATTCAACTAAATTTCCAACTACCATTATAAGTTTCAAACAACATTGTTTACTCTTAATTTTCAAATTTAAATTCAAATTCAAATTTTAACTTTCAAAATTTTCTCAAAAATTTTCTAACGCCCTAAATTTCCGAAAAATTTCGCCAACGTCTCCTTTGCACGGCTAATACGGCACGACTACAAAACGTCCCTACGGACTCTCAGATTTCAAAAAGAAAAAGAAAAAGCCAAGCGGCTAGACCAGAAATCAGTAAATCTCATATAGAAATTTAAATACATACCTTTTCCCAGCAATTCAAATTCTCTTCAAAATTAAAATCCCAATTCCTTTACACCTGTATATCCTACTAGCCATAATATCTAGTTACAACATTCAAACCATTTTGCACAATTCTATTACAAAATTTTCAATATAACTACTTATACATTTTTACTTCACTGTTGAAGTTATACATATTCATTTTCATTCAATTTTACATTTCACATTCATTTGAATTTAATTCACAATTCCAATCTAATTTGGATTCAATTCAACTTCTGAATATTGAATTTTTGTCAATTAACTTTAGTTCGCTTCAAACTAATCTCAAAACTTCATTTTATTTTACACAATTCAAATTCGTTTTCAATATTCAGTTTTACTTACTTACAAATTCAAAATGAATTTTAACATTCAACTTCATTTCCTTGCACTTGCAATATCAAATTTTTATTTACTCATTCACTAATTCATTCGTTTTCATTTTGAATCTCATTTTATAAGTTATATAACTTATATTCAAAATTACCACTTGGATTTTTATTGATTCACTTATACTTACTTTAATTCAACTTAATTCTTTAAGTTAAATTTATTGCATCAAAATTCAATTTATATAAGTTATTAACTTAATAATATTTCATAAATATTTTAAATAGGATCCCAGAGTCTTTTCAACTTTTCAAAAATCATTTTGAAAACAATTCAAATTATCCTTTGAATTTCAAAAACCAAACCCAAATTTTTCAAACAACTTCCATTTAAAACAATTTGGCAGCAATTTCTCTTTTGGAAACCCGAAAATGAACATCGATAATGCTGCAGTCATTACCGAAGTTATTTTCCAGCGACCGAAAAGAGTTTAGAGCTTTCATCTCTCTAAAATACTTTTCAAAACCTTTGAAATTCATTTTCAAATCAAAAAGGAATTTAAACTTTTCAAATCTCCAAAATTTTCAAATTCTTTTAAAAACATTTCCAAATACTCCTCTGGAATTCCGTTTCACATTACAAATCACATTTATAATTTACATTCTTTAAATTTCATTAGTATATGGATTTATCTCTTAACTTTGGAGTTATGATTTCAATTTCTTATTCAATTTCATATAATAATGATAACATGTCAATATTATTACTTTCCTAACATCCATGCAACCATATACTATGATAATTCATAGAAAATTATTTCTTTTATATACAAAAATAGTTTTGGGTAAAATTATTTTATTTACCCTATTTAAAACAATACTGTGTCAGTTTATCTTGTTTAGAGTTTAGAAACCCCTATCGATTACAGTTAGCTAGACTGCACCGACCAGAATCCATAAACAATCAACCGATAAGTCAACACAATACAAAACAAATTTCATATTCACTAACAAATACGTGCTCATATCTATTATTACACTCAACTCATTCTAGAGTACTGCTGACTCTATCTCTAATGAGTAATACCCAACAGAGCAGGGTTGTCGCTTAACCATATGCTCTGATACCACGCTGTCACGTACGGGAATTTTCGACTTTCGAAAATTCGACATCGATACTCACTTTATCGACTGTCGAGAAATCGAGTGTCGGAAACTCCAATAGTGAGGGTTTTAGAAAGAAGAAAATAGAAGAAAAGATAGAAGAAGAAGAAAGAAGGAACAGAAAGAAAAAGAACAACATCAGAACAGGAGACAATATCAGAATCTTACACATCGCAGCGGAACAATATATAATAAATAATTACTAGCCTTTTTAAAACAAAGAACTATATCAGCTTATACATACATCAATCATCAGAGTCAAAATACAACAATGGACAGTTATATAACTTGTCCTCATACAGAATACACAACGGAATAAATAATTTCAGATACAAATACTACGTCTCGTCATCCAGCTTATCTCCAAAGCTCCAGAATATCCAGAATATCCTAATAACATAACTCTAGGCTGCCCGTGTGGAAATTGGTGGGCACCCAGAGTTTAGAAGGGAACAATAAACTCCGAGTCAGTCATGGTGACTGGTGTGAGATCGTAAAACAGTTATTCTTTAATAAACAAAGGAATATTTTTAGAGTCAATTCGCAATGCTTTTGGAAAATGAAACTACCATAAGACCTCCCGCCACACACACAATGCAAACGCAGAATTGGAGGAGATTTCTTCTTATGATAGTCAAAGATGCTTACTACGCAAAATCAAATCATTTTTGATATTATTATTAGTGCATAGTGTAGAAAACATTTCGAAAGTACAATATAAATCTTAGCCAGCATACGTACCATTATAGTATGCTTGCTATAGCTGCCATATTAGATGGCAGGTTCTACAACTAAAACCGTACAAGTCACGTATTGGAGTTTGGATTTCCAACAAATGGTCAGGCTAAGGAACTTCCTTTTCCACGATGGGTACGTCCCTGGAATAGACGACCCGAGAACCTAACCGGATCTCTGCCAACACAAGGCCGGGTTACCTCTGCAAAAATAGGTAACTACTGACACGCGTATGCCATCCCCCGATCGTAACCGATCTTCCCGAGGATCCCCGATTTCCAACAACCACAAAGTAATAAATTTGCAGCAACCACATAGGTTAAGTATCTGGGCTCCATACCATGATACCACCTCTATCCAGAAGGAATGACATACACTAAGGGGCGCTACTCCCTAGAACCTTGCTGCATCCTTCCTGTTTCGACCATTTCCGGGGTGTGAGGCTCAACGAAGTCTCGTCCACAAAGCTACGCTTTCTACAAAGCCCTGCTTCGGGTCAAACAAAAATGATCAACCTATGATCACAAAGATATAAGATCAAACAAATGATCATATCACAAATGATCAAACACTGATCATTTCACAGCAACACTCAGTATGCCACGTTACCAAATTGGGATATATTGCTGATAAATTTCAACTACATAACCTCTGAGCTCGTACGTCTCAGAGAAGGGTGTTAAGCTAAGAGAATAAATTCTCCACCACCAACAGAAATGTATTTGAAAGAAATCAGCTTTATACCTCAAATTGTAACGTCAGACACACAATCCATACAAGTCTGTTCCGGGATCGAACAGAACCGAAGGCACTTCTCACGAAGCCCTTGCATATCCGGATAAATTTCTAATCTCGTCCGGACTTCCCGTCACTAAGGGTGATAAAACCTCTAAATCGGAGATCAGCCGATGTAGAGTAACTCGACGGTAATCCTTTCGTTTTCAAAAATATCCGGTCTTCAACACCCGTCTTCAAATGCAATTCATAACGACGTATCACATATTCGGAATGGGTTATACGACCCCATGGTCCTTTCCCGGCTAACCCGAATAGTGAGCGATTATTCAAAAATAAGTGTGGCATTCAAATTCATCCAATTCACAACAAATACCTATCTAAAGGTAATTATTGATAGTCGGTTATTTAACTATCAATAAAGATGCGCAACATCATCAGATTCCAAATAATTTTCCAAATTATTTATCTTCAAAAATATCTTTATTAGATATAAAATTTCCACACTTCTAAAAATAAATCAACGTTTATTTTTAAACGAATTCCCATTTCTTTTTATAAATTCCATAGTGAATTTATATTTATCGAATATCTACTGATATTCGATTTTTTTCCAAATCGATTTCAATATTAAATTTCGATTTATCTTTTTAAGAAGATAAATTCTAAAAAACGTTCATTCCATATTGGCAAAGCAATTCCATACTTATATAATAATAAGTAGTTCACAAATCTATTTATTTTCAACACTTGAAAATATTCGACATACTTAAATCAAATTAAGTATATATTTCATTCTTTAAGGAAATCATTTATTTTAACAACATCTATTTGAGTCAAAACGAATGTTACGTAAAACATCGTTACGACGACTCAAAATCACTAGTATAGGGATTCGAAATTTAGATAGATATATAAATCCCAATACTACATCAAAAACATTTCCTTTCGGAAATCATTTACTATAACAACAGTGTTATAGTCCATCATTTCCCTATTTTTCGAAAACGTCTATTTCAACAATAAAATGTTGAAATCTATGTATTCGATACTTAACACGTTTTAAAACACCTTTTAAAACAATTAACTTCATTTTATAATATCGCTTTCCCAAACATAACCATTTTATTCAATAATATATTCACTGTCCAAAATCGTGAATATGCTTCACTAACCACATTTCACTATTTTCTACACGTTTTATTTCAATAATAATTCGCTATCCAAAATCACGAATATATCTCCCTTAACAACCTTCTATATTTAATTTATCAAATTCAATCGATTTCGAATTTATTAACACGGTTATAAATTCTATTTCTATTTTAATAACAACTTCGACTTATAAATTTTCTTTTATTTAACTTCTATATTTTACTTGTCAAAATAAGTGATTCGGATTTATAAACAACTTTTATAAATTTCAATTCTATTTATAAAAACTTCAATATCAATTCAATTTCAATATTGATTTCTGAATTTATTTTCCACTTTAAATAAAAGATTCCATACTGATTTCTCAAAAGTTCTTTTCCAAATATTAAATCAATTACAGATTGATTTCTAATTTTATTTATCTCTACTAGAATAAATTCCTTATTTTCCTTCAAATCATTCAATATCCTGTTTTTAAATGGATTCTTTAAATTGAACTCATTTTACATTGATTTCCCAAATCATTTCAATTTACCAATTAAATTTCTAATTGGATTTCCAACTTATCTCCTTTTGAATAAATTCCTTTTTCCAAAATTTCTTCAATTTCAAAAAAATTGATTCACTTAGAAATTTTCTACTTGAATTTCAAAAATTCAATTTCGTTTATCTTTGGAATCCAATGATGTCAAAACATCCATTCAGCTAAATTTTAGCTTTCAAACAATTTCCAGATATCAATATGATTAATAGCATCACTATAATCATTCACAGATTCATATCACAATAGAAATAAATTCAATCAATGTGAGGGGTCCAGTTGGATCCCTCCAACCTGTTTCCCTGCATCCAAAGATGTTAGCACAATACCAATTCCGCTCCAGTACGGAATTATCGCGGTATATGGGTTTTATAAAAATCCGCTTACTAACGGCGCAATAGGGTCTCATCCGCTATACGAGGCGGGAAATCATCAATCCAATATATACATATGCCAATATGTATATATTGCTATATATATAATAGATATATCCTACTATATCTAATAGCACATCCAATATAGCAATCAAATCAATCAATAAATAGCTGAAAATTCCACTTCATTTTTGAGTGAGAAAAATCTCACCTTAGCTTTTATTTGCAGTCCATTTTTCTTCCAGTTTTGTTTCTCCAAATCTTGACCTTGTATAAATAATTTTATACAATTTGTAAGTATTTGAATCAATTGACCATAAATTATCATCTGTTAATTTATTTAAACCAAAAATTTAATTTTATCGAATGATTTAATTTTAAACCAATTTCTTTATAAATAAATTTATTTAACCCACATTTTAATTTCAAACTAACTTTCCTTCTAAATAATTTTCTTGAAAACTAAAATAAATTTAACAAGTTATTATTTCCCCAAAATTTCATATACATACTTATAAAATAATCTATGCCAGTTTAAAAATCTATTTTCTTTTATATAAATTTATCTAACAAAAGTTTAAATCAAAACTATTCTTCCTTTAAATAAATATTTCACTTAATAACCTATATTGGTGTTGATTTATAAATAACTACTTAACATTTTAAAATTCCTAAATCTTCCCAACATCACATTTGTTAAATTAAACAAACTGTTTAGTCTAGTTTCATAGAACTCTTCTATATTCAATCCCCTATATATATACACACTTAACTATAAAATAATTTATGTTTGTAAATTTTCTTTTAAACAAGTTTTACAGATCCTTTCACTATTTAGATAAAATATTTATTCGCTTGAACTAAATGAAAGTCGTTACCTTCATGTCGATCTCGGCCAAAATTTTATAACTGTAAATCAAAAAAAATACAGTAATACCTTTACTGCCCAAGACCACCACTACCCACCAGCGTCTCCCCCATCATCGAGGACCACGCGCTGCCTCTGGCATCAACTCGCGAAATCCCCTCCTTGCCGAGCCTCACGAGTGCCACTTTACCTTGCAACACCTCGTCTGAGAGCTTCCATCGCCGTTGTTACGTGAACGCCCACCCTAAATTGCTTCGAGCTCGCGATTTCACCCAGTTTCATCCCTCCTCGCACGATCGCGACTCACTTCCATTGACGTGCCTCCACCATCGACGCTGCTTCGTTCGCTCGACGATTCTCTTCTTTCTTATCGCGATCGATTTGGCATACCAGAGGACAAGAGGGACGAGAGAGCGTGATGGCCATTTCGATTCGATTTCTCTTATTCGCCTGCTCAAAACGATTTCGAGCATCAGCCATTTGATTTTGATTACGTGAGGGGGAAATAAAATCTCGAACGAGAGAGAAACCTACACACTCGGCCATTGTTTTATTTGACTACGAGATTTAAACGAGGCTTCGGCCATTGATTGTTTTTATCTTGGACGAGAGTTTTTAAATTTGAACGAAATGATTTCCTTTCGTGTATCTTAACAGAGAAGGAAGGGGAGACAAGGGTACGCGATTTTACAGAAAGTAGGTCTGCTAAGAAACTAGGGTGGCTGATGCTGACCAATTATATATATTTAAATTCAAATTGAATTCGATAAAGATTCAATGCGTTTACACGTCGTGTGCTCACATATAAACTCCGAAAAATACGAAATTTGAAATCCGACAATAATACAATATTACGGACCCAATGGAACTGGTTTCGTTGAATTCCGAGACGGTGTGAAAATTGACTATTTTTAAATATCGATTCGAACGATATAATTTCAAAACTGAACAAACACTTTCAAATTCGATTCTGAAACTTCAATTATCTTCAGTATTATCAATACGAATTTTAGAAACTTTCGAAATATTTTTCTTCAGCTTAAAATTTGAAGATTCAAATTTTTATTCGACTATCAACAGATTAAATTTTATAATTTAATCGCAAAATTAAAAGTTATATCGGGAATTCAAATTAAATCATCGTTCAAATATTTAAAATAAATTAAATATTTTCAATTTAATTTGTTCAAAATTCTGGGTCGTTACAAGTAAGGGGTTTAGAAATATATTTTAAATATTTTTCTAAGTGTTGAAATAAGAGATGGTTTGAAATATCCTGATATGGATATAAGTATTTGAGTTGTCTCAAATATTGAAAATTTGGAAGGGATTTGAATATATATATCTTATAAAGATATTTTGAAATAAATTTTAGAAAATCTATAATATGGCCTGATGTCTGCTTATGGATGTTTTATTGGTAGTTAAATAACCGACTATTAATTTTAGCCAATTTAGTTGATCATTTCGAAGAGACCGGGATCGGATTTAATTATCCGAAAACCACTTCGATCCAATTTGAGCGTTACGAATGGATACCGTGAAGATGATGAAGATGGTGACTCGATTTGTCCAGACCCAGGACAACTTTTATGAATGAATGCTATTAGAACATCGTCATTGGAGGACAATGAGAATTCTAAGTGAAAATTCCTGAAAGGTAATCGTAGCCTCAAGCCTCATCAACCGAATGACTAAAAATCAGGGGATATGCAGCAAGGCTAAGTGGGTCATACCCAATTAGGGTATGTTATCACCTTTCTAGATACCCTTGGATATATTATATATTATGGATACGGTGGTGCGTGCAAAAGAGCTCTCGATAAGGGTTGGAACACCTGGGGTGATAACATATTTGGTTCTATCCAGGTTAGGGATAGGGCCGGTCTTGTGTTATAGGGGATCCCGGCGAGGTCCTCGGTACATTTTTCTAGACGTGTACCGTGATAGGCGGTACCCCAGTTCCTAATCATTGTATGGAATCCAATTTCCAATAAGCGCCGTATGGTTTCGAACTTGCCCAACTATGTTGAAACGTGAGATGCAAGCATTTCGGCTATTTTCTATTTACATTGTTTAGACACGATTATAATATCAGACGATTTTGATATAAAGTGTTTTGGTTATTGTAAGGGAAAAACTCGTCGTGTTTATGTGTGATGCGGTCTTACGAGATACCTTTGTTTTTCAAAGGATTTTGAAAATAGTAATAATTCATATTGACTGTGTTTTCTCATGCTGGTTTTCCAGACTGACTCGGGTGTTATTTTATTATAATTCTCGGGTGAGACCGAGTATTACAGATACAGGATAGGATGCTACGGAGCTTAGGAGATGAGCTGGATGACGAAGACGTATTACACGTATTTGATTTTATTCCGCTGTGTATTGTAAACTATATATTCAGCACTTGTGAGGACAAGTTATGATAACTGTATAGTATTGAGTTATTGATGTGTTGTACTCTAATGATGTAATATGTAAATAACAGTTGTAGTTCTTTTTGTATAAAGACATGTTATTATCTATCATACATCGTTCTGCTGCGATTGTGAGATTCTGTGTTGTTGTTTCTATTTCTTCTTTTACCTCTTTCTACTTTTCCTCTAACGATCCTGTATTTCCGGCACTCGATTGCTCGGCATGCTATACAATTGACGTATTGATGTTGATTTTTGATGGTCGAAAATCCGAGTCGTGACAATATCGATGCACACAAATATAATTTTTATAAATGCATTCAAATACAAAGAACTCCAAAACATCAAATAAATTAAACAATAATTAATGTTTCTTAAAAAATAAATAAATTTAATAAATTTACAACATTTTACAAATTAATTAAATCGTGCGCTTTTTTGGAGAATTCATCATTACGGTTATGCGACTCAAATGTGTAAATTGAGTCTGCAATTAATATCGAACAATTTGAACATTGATATTCACACATCATCATAGCTAGAGATGTGATAGTTTGGCCTAATTTATCGCTTACACATCTTTTTGATAAAATCTAATTTTACAATTTTAAGCAGTACCTGGTAGTAACGATTATTTACACCACTTCTCTTCATTAACACTATATCACTTTAGTACTTACGGAATTTAGTTATGATCAAAACTCCAATATCGTTCACGTTCAACTTAGTTGGTCAAATCACATAATTCTTAGTTCAATAATAATATTTATTAGTAACCGTACTGCTCTGGCCAAAGATCGACTTTGAGTTGACTATAGTTGATCGTGATACTAACCTCTTATAACCGAGGAGACAAATTTTCTATTGAATATTATTTCACTTCCTGTGCTTCAACTCAGGCCCAACTATAATCGCTTAATGGATCATCATGGCATGACCTAACTATAATTGAAGTGGAGTATCCATATTGAAGTTCCATAGTATTCTCAAGTTGAGGGAACTGTGTAACATCGTCACTTCAAGGTCTCATATTTAACCTTATTTGAATTAACCGATAGAAAACTCTCGAGTATGTCATTCCATAGTATCCAATAATTATCAGTATGTAATCTTTTGGTGCTTCCAACAGTCATGAGTAATACACTTTTCAACATTTGGAGAGCGTCGTGTACTCTAATCTCGATGGATGTATTGATATCCTATCTCGAAACATCTTGACTAGGAATATTTAAAATAATTGTTATTTTAACATGATAAATTTCTCATGATTACAACCTATTGTAATTATTATCACATAACATATCATTTAAGGATATTCTATTTAATATACTTTAAATTAATTACTTATTTAATTTTATCACAATATGACAAAGTATATTATAGAAATCAAACACCTTTATTACAAACAAGATTGGTTATCAAGTTAGATATATGTAAGAAATTACATAATTTCCCTTAGGGCATACCCCTAACTCTTTCTATCTCCCACTTGCACTTGGTGCCAGTTATGGAGTCTTATTCCAACTCCTTCAATCGGTTTCTCAGAATCAAATTAGGCCAGTCCCTTAGTGAACGGGTTTTCTATATTGTTTTAATTTACCACTCTATCAATTAACTATCTCTAATGTTGATGAATAGCCTTTATCATATAAAATCCTTCAGAGTATGTATTTCAATTTATAGCGAGCTTTAGGTTCTTTTATGAACTATATCGCAACATTTTTTTTATAATAACAATGAGATTCTGAATATTTGGAATTGACCCTAACTCAAATAAAAATATGTGCATTTATTCATAATATTGCAGCGCTATACAAGGTGTATTTAGCCTTTGGTCGAATCAGTCACTGCTTATTGTTTGAAATATTTCCAACTTAAAGTTCTTAACTTGAGATTGAACATGTATTTAGGATCGACATACTATACTCGATATCACTTATGAAGTTCGAGTCTGTGCACTCCTTCATAATGAGTTTGTAATTTCTGTAAAAATTCTCTAGCATTTCGTAAATACTTGCAAACACTTTAAACTACCATATAGTAATCTTAATTAGAATTTGATGCTTGCCCTATGTATTAAAAACATAAGCGACGTGTGATATTATAGAAAATATAACATATATGATAATTCCTATTGCCGATGCATAAGGTGTTCATCTTACATGCCCCATATTAAATAATTTAATATAGTATCTATGTATATCGTTCTATGACATTCCCAACATCCTTTTACATTGATTATAAAAGATGTATTTTATCGAGAATTAAACAACCAAATTAAAATGATTTTAACATGGGTAGATTGTTAACAATCATAAGCTTATCGTTTACTTATAGTTTTATAAAATTTTGGTATCATTATAGTTCTTTATTATAAACATAAGCTTTCTCTGCATTTTGACTAAAATTTAAGTTGTTTGTTTTTTTTTTGTCAAAATATTTGCTCGACTCTGATGTTTGTTTAATGATACTTTTGTATTAGTTCTTAGATCCTATCCAATAACCTATAAACTTAGAATTGCTCCCACTGACTTCGAGACACTTTGAATATTAAACACAAACAACATATTCTAAATTATTATTTAGAATTTTATTTTAACATACGTATACCAAAACTAAAAATCATATCTAGCGATAATACTAAGAGTAAAATTTGAATTGACTTAATTACGTTGAATGGCGGATATATTATGTTAATTTTAACAAATTAAATTTACAACGTTATTCTATCAATGTAGCTAAACATATTCCAACTGCATTTGTCTCCTTCTCGAAGACACTTCGCAACCGATGGAACATATCACTTTGGGTACAACTATCAAAATCATATTTTGATAATGTACTTGGAATCCATTCTGCATCTATGCATCATGCCAAATGGTAGAGTTGATAATCTTAATGGCTTACTAACAACTAAGGAAATTCTTTTCTCGATATCAATAAGAAAATCACAGTTTCTTTTTAATGTACAAAAGTTCTTATCAGCCATTTTAATTAGTTGTGTCTATTTAGGCTTGATCAAAATTTTCATCTTTTATAATTAGTTTTATCTTTGGATCATATCCATTTCACTACCAATAATTTCAAAAAGAAATTTCTTCATCATGAAGTTGGTGTTTCTTGGAATAACAATTGCTTTTATGTGCAACAGAATAGGTATTCATAAACATTTTATGAATTTCCTATATATATATGTATGTATGTATGTATGTATGTATAAAACTGATTTGGTTTTTAAGTTTATGAATCTTATGTTCATAACATAAATCGATCAATCAATATTAATTGATCTCAAGCTCATTTGGAGTGGTCCATGTAAGGTCCCTCAAGAACAAATATTACATGTAGTCTTTCGACTCACACAACCTGTCAACTCCTTGAATTAGAATACATAGGGGTTGTTCTGTCAACTCTTATCTTGGATGATTTTATAGACTTTGTTCTAGATGAAATTAAAATTAACCTTACGTACTTACTTTTAAGTACACATCCTTATAGAAAGAAGTTAACTCAACTTCACTCATCATCAATCATACTTTGTCCAACAAAGTTTGAGTACTCTTTATTGATACATCATTATGTATCATAGGACGAGTGACTTTTGAGATTGAATCTTATTCATTTTAGGTACATTTGGAACTCCTGTCCAATACAATCACCCATGCAATCGAATTGAATCGTTTTATTTTGTTTTTCACATCATGTTATTTACTTCCGTTTAATATTCTATGAACTTATCATAGACATACTACATGTGTATTAAATACATATGTTTATGTTTATGATAATTCATTGGTGAATTTAACGAAGTATATGGAACCGTTTTAGTATCATTAGGCCTACGTTGCATGCATCTATATGTATCAATCCTAAGAGTTCACCAAATCTTATGTCACTTATACTTAATGGATGTTTTGCCTTTAATTGTTTGAGATACAATCCATTAGTACGATATGATTCATAATCACATGATTAAAGTATTATTTCTCAAAATCATCGATTTGCCCATAATTCCAAAATAGTTGTAAAATTTCATATGCTTTTGTATTTTTAAATTCATCATTTAGTTGCAATAACAAATACCATTTTTATAGTTTTATCTTATGACAAATATTTATAATGTTCATTTTGAAATAAAACTATGTCTTTTTCAATCAACACTAAAAACAATCATTACATCGTAAATAGTATTTGGTATGTTTACGAAAGCAATTTTTGTTGCTTGATGCATCCACTAAGAAGTGTTATATAACATGCTTCCACTATTTCCACCATTACTACAACATCGTACGAAATACGAAGCATCATTTAACTGCTTACTATTAGATTTTATTTTATTCACTATAACTATTTTACGTCATGATTTTTAGATCAATTGTTTGAACTTGAAAAAATAACTTTTATAGAAAATAATTTTCTATATGAAAATACATTTGGAATGGAAATCGAATTTCTCTTTCTATATTAATTATCTTTTAGTATTTTATACAATTCTTGTTTTAGAAATCTCTTCATGAAGCATAAGTGACCATTCACTCTCTTCATCCCAAATTTGCCTGAAGTAATATCCACTCTCATACATTTGATTTCTTTTTCAAATGATTGAACCATTCAAAAAGAAATCCTAAATACAAGATTGTAGCAAACTCTTTACAAAAGTGCATTTGGTTATTCTTAACATTTAAGGATATCAAACAAGTTACACTTTATGCAAACTAATCAAACTAACGTTTCGATGATCCAATTCCTAGATCCATCTTGCAGCTCTTAGTGTATGTTACGTCTAACACAACAAGGTCCTTATAATAATTAATCATATTGAATACACAATCTCACATTATGGTTTACTTGCTTATTCCAAATGAACTAATTTCATCGAAGTTCCGTACATTACAATCATTACTATTCACCATGTAACATTTATATGTGATAGAATATGAATAAAATATCCATATTGTTGTATTGTTACAGAGCTCAAAACTCATAAAAGATAATACACAGTCTCAGAAAAATAGACTCTTAAACGACCGAGGCATGAATGTTTTAGTGGTTTTCTAAATTGGCTCTTGCATGGGTCTTGAAGTGAAAACACGTCAAAAGATTTACTGGTAAGTATAGTTTAACTAATGAACATTTTAGCAATTATATTTTATCGGTTGCATAAATTTATCGAAGTAGATTATTTTAACTCTTATAACATATATTCTTACAATATTAGAGTGATGTATTTATTTCATTTTTCTAATAAGGCTCCCACAAGATTTTTATGATTCTCAAAATCCTAAGAGAAAACATAGAAATTTTTTGATTTCTCTAATGTGCGTTAGGACTTGCTTGCCTTGGGATTCTAACTTGATGATGATCAACAAATCATAGGTACACAAGTGATGGACAACACTCTATCAATTGTATTATACACAACTCCTAACCCATAATATTTGTTCCCAATCTCATCTTGACCTTGAGCAAGCTCAAAAAATTAAAAGAGATTATTCACTCAAACAAACACTGTCACGACGGCCTAAGTATAATCCATATACCTTGAGGAAAATCAACAAATACGTGCACTTACCTCGTCTAGTGAATACATTAATAGTGCTTACATAACATCTCTAGCTTGAGGAAGATCAACAATTAAAGAGTATATAAGTAATCTATTAACATATAAATGATAGAGGACACCTTGCATTAAATATTAATAATTTTTAATATATATACATTGAGTGATATCGATTTAGAGAATAATGTATTTCTTAAGAATACCCTCATAATACAAATGTCGGACATATCTGAAATCACGACATATATAAAATATATATGCACTTGTTCCTTAAACCTAAATTGAGTTTATTAAAGTTCCACTTAAGTTCATTATATTATATAAATTTAATTCATATATAACAGTTTATAATTCAATTAACTTGTATAATACTCTTATGTATAATATTAATTAAATGCTATTTATTTAATTTTAATTTATTAATTTAATTAAAAAATTCATTAAATTATTTTAAAATTTTAAAATTTCGTTTTATTTATCCTAAAGTATTTAAGATGAGTATTAATAATAACACTTATAGTGTTATGTGCATATAATAATGCATACATATATTGATTTATCAATTAACATCTTAATATTTATATTTATCAAATGAATATTTATTTAATTAAAAAAATTAATTAAATAATTTCTTAATAATTTTTGGAATTTAACATATTATTATGTTAAAGATTTTAAGATACACACACATATATCATTATATATATATATATGCCAATTTAATTACAATTTAATTAATTAACTTTTAATTACTTATTTATTTAATTAATCCAATTAATTAAGTTATTATATAATTCTAGAAAAATATTGAATTATTTCAAAATAATTTTGAAAATATTTTATAACTTTTATAAGATATATTTCAAATTTCAAATTTAAATTTTAAATTCAAAATATATATTAAATTTTCAAACTGAATTATGAAATTTTGCCTAAGGCCCAAATTCAATTCGGCCTTTATATTAGGGAACCTTTGGGCTTACATCCTCCTTTGGGCTAGGCCAGTAGCCAGGTAGGGAAGTGTTACGCGGTATCCTAACCCGGCCATATTGAGCTGATTGCACAAAGACAGATCCGACTATTATCGAATTCGATGACCCCGAAGCAATGATTGTGGGACCCGGGAGTAAAAGTACAGATGGTTATATGAAGCCAGAATTGAACGGAATTGGTAGATATACAATGCAGGATGCTTGAAATATGGAATATAGCTTAGACAAGTGAAGGGATCGACATGGCTTGATAACTTCAGAGGGATCAGCATGGCTTGGTAACTTTAGAGGGATCGGCATGGTTGAATAAACAAGGGATCGACGTAGTTGAATGAGGATGGATCGACATGGTCGAGTAAGAGAGGGGTCGGCATGGTTTGTTGACTTGGAAAGTCATACTTCAACTCATAGAGAAGAGATCGACATATCTTATGAAAGGAGAGGGATCGACATATCTTATGAAAGGAGAGGGATCGGCATATCTTATGTAAGAAGATGGATCGGCATACTTAGGTTCACCAAAGAGAGGTCGGCATGATCAAATTAGAGGGTTCGCCATGCTTCATTGGAAAAGATGGGGAGGCATACATCCAAGATCAAATACATTCTTGGATTCAATGATCAATAACTTGAGCTCACATGGCCCAAATGATATGATATTTGAAGAGCCAATATATTTAAGCATGCAGAAGCCACCATAGGGATCGCTGCCCAAAAATCGACCGATGAAGGGATCGGTACTGCTCCCTCTTTGTTGGGATTTGGGCCAAGCGACCCCTTTGGTGGGCGCATATGGGTTAGAATGTCCTATAGCCAAAGTTTCAGAGAGATTGGTGGTCACCTTCACCGATAAAATACTGGCCTAAGGGGTCATTTTGAGGATCTTTATGCCGCTGGTTACTTTATTCTTTATTGTAATCAAGTTTTACCTATTTCTTGCTGCTATAATCAAACTATTAGTGGATCAATAAAGATAATATTCAAAGCGGACGTAGGCATACAATGCCGAACCACTTTAAATTTATGTGTTCTTGATTATTGCTTTTATTAGTTTGTTAGTTTATTCTATTCCTCGATTTTAATTTTACTTTCTTCATTTGCTTCTCAACATAAATCTATTCTTTGGTGTTTATGACCAATTTGGTTAGAAACATTTTGGTGCTTTCACTGAGAGACCTGATTCTCAGCTTGCTAGGATCCCCATTGTTGCTACTGAATTGGGAAAATTCCCCGAAGGAGATCCGTAGTTATCTTCATAAAGTTGCTTATACTACTCAGATTTGCTGAAATCTAAGTGAAGGGATTGATAATGGTGAGACATACTAGATCCACTTCTCAGAATGTGGATGGAAATGAGACTGCTAGCATTCAGCAAGGAGACCCAAGCAATCAACCTACAAATTTGAACGCTAATCCGGTTGGAGTTCAGAACCCTACTGATTCTATAACCAGGGCTGAATTTCATAATCTAATGAGAGAGTTGATGGAAAGTCGTCGACAACTAAATCAACAAATTCAGACTAATATTAACTTGATGAACCAGATTACTCAGCAGTAGCATGGGAAGGCCAGGAAGGATCCCACTCCTTACTCGGCATCGGAAAGTTCAAGCTCATCAGATGAATATCACAGGCATAGGCATCGCAAGGTCGAAGGAGATCGCGCAGAAACTTCAGAGCGTCGCTTAGCAGACCATCATGGCCGCCAAGACTGATCAGTGCCGATCCCTCCATAAGGATTGGTACCGATCCCTCCCTAGGGATCGGTATCGATCCTCCTCCAGAGGAGGGATTCCCCCTTACACTTAGGGAATCGTGCTGGAACAATTCCTGGAGGCTTGGATGGTGGAGTTCGATTGAATGTTGACCAGGTACCCCTCCGGGATGACGACGAGATAAATGTTCAAGATGTGCACCAAGACCATGGTGAACCAAGAAGGCATGAAGCCCATAGATATCGACCGGACCATTCGTGTGAGGTGGAGCACGACCACCATTTGACACCACCCATCTAGAGGCTGGATTTATCAACAATGGTCAGACAGTTGGTGAGAGAGAACCAAGGCTTGACTAACGATGACTAGGGAATTTCGAGAAGCCATGCCCCATTTACTGACAATGTTATGCATTCGAAATATCCAAGATGATTCAACATGCCATCAATGCATGCCTATGAGGGAAAAAATGACCCCAGCATATTATGAGATACAAATGGCTAATGGATTCTGCGCGAGCTAATGATGCGACCAAGTGCAGATGATTTTTCATAACCCTTTCCGGAATAGCGACAATGTGGTTCACGAGACTACCTCCGTGATCAATTTCTAGATTCGATGAGTTGGAAACCAATTTTGTGGAGCAATTCCAAATGCACGCGACTCGTCCTAAAGGCGTGATGTCCCTTTCTAGCGTGATCCAGGCTCCAGGCGAGTCTTTGAAAGATTATTTAGAGAGATTTCATATAGCTGCCACCGAGTTCAGCAATCCAAATGATCACGCTATACTTATGGCCGTAACGAGAGGGATTGATCCGGAGTCTGAGTTTGGCGATTGGCTGGCTGGAAATACGCCTGCTACGTTGGAGCGCTTCAACTCAAAGGAAGCTCAGTTTTTAAGAAAGGAGGAAGCTAGGTCCTCCAGAAAAAAGAACATTGCGGGACAGAGTGGAGAAGCAGTACAGAGTAATATTGCAATAAAACAATTTAATGACAGTTCCGGGAAAATCCAAGTGAATGTTCAAAATAAGCCAAATCGGCAAAAGATAGATGGGGATAGAAAGCGAGAGTAAAAGAGGGATTCTGGGAGACTAAAGCCTAGGATTCCAATGTATGACAACTACACACCGCTAAATACGTCCCTGGAGAATATCTATCTATCTTCTTGCAATAACAAGCAATATAGGAAGCTACCTCCAAAGGAGTCAACAAAGAAGTAGAAGCAGATCGGGAAATATTGTTGGTTTCATGAGTGTTATTGGAAAATGAATACAGGCACCTCCAGGATGTTCTAGAAAAGCTAATTCGGGAAAGGAAATTGCAACAGTTTATGAAAACTTCACGGGATGGAGGATAGGGGACATCTGACCCTAATCGAGGACAAGCTCCATGTAGGGCTGAGGAGCCTGCACGGACCGGTGTAAGACTGGTGATAAATACGATAGTTGGACCACACCCGGTAGATAGGAGTTGGCAAGAGATGGAGCGCTATGCTAGCGTGATTAGGCATGTAGATTTTGAATACTGTTCGAATACAGAAGATGGAGCTCCGGTAAAACAGCAACGTACAATGGCAGATGTTATTGTATTTAGGAATAGGGATGCAAACAAAGTAGAGGCTCCAACAATTGACCCGATGGTCATTTCAGCTATGATTGGTCTTGCATTGATGAGAAGGATTTTGATTGATTGTGGAAGTTCGGTGAATATAATCTTCAAAAAGGCATATGATCAGATGAGGATGGAAACAAAAGATTAAAACCATCTAAAGCTTGTATTCATGGCTTAAACGGCGTTGCGACCGAGGCTGTTGGTTATGTGGAATTACCTGTTGAATTGGGAGAAGGTGAACGAAGGAGAGCGCGAATCTTACTGTTTATTGTTTTGGATGTTGACTTCCCGTACAATGTTTTTCTGGGTCGATAAGCCCTGGTTGAATTCTGGGAAGCTCTTGCCCCATGGTGTTTAACTTTTAAGTTTCCGACGGATAATGGTGTAGGAGTTGTTCAAGACGATCAGGCGACTGGACGTGCCTGTTATGTAGCTAAGGTGAGGGAAGCTCAGCACAAAGAAAAAGGAAAGGTTTTGGACAAGATTGTCCGCATCTAAGCCACCGAAGGTTGACAACTAGTGCCTGAGCCTTGACTCGGGCACCACAGTCGGTTCTATAGAGATATAGATTCGAGAGATGATGAGAGGAGCCCAAAGAGACCAAGGCTGCACTGGCTGAGCTAACGATTGATATCACGGTCAGCCACACGACCCATCATGAGTCCTAAAGATTGGGTCACAGCTCAGCCACCCGATGATGATAGAACTCGCTGGTTTTCTTCGACCGAATTTAGATGTATTCGCTTGGACTCACTTTGACATGTTGGATTCTCACCTGCCATTATGAGCCATGCATTAAATATTGACCCGAAGTATGTTCTGGTGAAGCAAAAAAGATGCGGCATGTATTCGGAGAGATTTGCCGCTCTCAAAGAGGAGGTGGATAAACTAAAAGTCAACAGGTATATCTGTAATGCCCTCTACCCTGAATGGATATCTAATCCTGTACTTGTGAAGAAGGCAAATGGAAAATGGAGAATGTGCATTCATTATTCAGATTTGAACAAAGCGTGTCCAAAAGATAGCTTTCCCCTTCCAAGGATGGACCAGCTGGTTGATTCAACCGCAGGACACGAATTGCTATCTTTTATGGATGCGTACTCGGGTTATAACCAAATCCCGACGCATATCCCCGATCAGGAGAACACCAGTTTTATTATGGATGTTGGATTGTACTGTTACGTAGTAATGCCATTTGGATTGAAGAACGCCGAAGCAACTTATCAGCGCTTAGTTAACAGGATGTTTAAAGATCAAATTGGAAAAACAATGGAAGTGTATGTGGTTGATATGCTCGTGAAGTTACAGTGATTAAGTAACCACATTAGAGATTTGGCAGAAATGTTTGGCATTCTCTGATGTTACAAGATGGAAATCAATCCTTTGAAGTGTTCATTTGGTGTTGCATCAGGAAAATTCTTGGGTTTATTATCAATGCTCGTGAAATAGAAGCTAATCCCGAGAAGATTCAGGCTATCTATGATATCCAAGCGCCAAGAACTATTAAACATGTGTAGAGCCTGAATGGGAAAGTTGCTGTCGTAAGTCGATTTATCTCCAGAGCTACCGATAAATGCATCCCTTTCTTTGATTTGATTAGGAAAGGAAAAAGATACTTCGAATGGACGCAGGATTGTAAAGACGCGTTTCAAGCTTTGGTGAATCATTTGGAGAGACCCCATATCTTGTCAAAGCAAGTAGATCACTAGGACTTGTACATTTATTTGGCTGTATCGGTACACGCTATAAGTGCCGCTTTGATTCGTGAGGAGAATCGGATCTAGAAGCTGGTGTATTACGTTAGTAAATGATTAGCAGGAGCAGAAAGGAACTATCCGAAAATAGAGAAATTGGCGTACTACTTACTAATTGCATCATGGAGCTTCGTCCGTACTTCCAGGCACATCCGATCAATGTTCACATCGACCAGCCGTTACGACAAGTCCTACAGTGACCTGAGATGTCTGGAAGGTTACCGAAATGGAACATTGAGCTTAGCCAATTCGACATTACTTATCTACCTCGAAGAGCAATCCAGGGTCAGGCATTGGTAGATTTTATAGCGGAGTTTACTGTGCAAGATGATCTTCCAGAAGGTAGCGAAATCCCTATTGTATGTTGGAAATTGTATACTGATGGAGCATCTAATGATCATTGTTTTGGAGCTAGGATTGTGCTTGTAACCCCTGAAAACTTGTCAATATGTTATGCTTTGAAGCTTGATTTCCCAGCAACAAACAACTAGGCTGAGTATGAAGCTTTGATTGCTGGACTTAAACTCATTAGAGAACTTGGAGTTAAATCTCTTGAAATCTTTTGCGATTCGCAGTTGGTGGTGTATCAAGTTAGGGGAGACTATCAGGCTAAGGGACAATGGCTTGCCCCATACCTTACACGAGTTCAAGAGCTGTTAACAGAATTTGAATACTATGACATTTCGCATATTTCACGCGATCACAACAAAGAGGCTGATTTGTTGGCAAAGTTTGCTAGTATCGGCGGTGCATAGTAGATGGGCTTGGTCCTGGTTGAAGTATTGAATACCCCAAGTATAAACATTATGGAGATCGACCAGACACTGGAAGCGGAGTCTGAAAGGGAATCAGGGATGACTCTAAATAAAGACTATTTACTGCGTGGAGCCCTACCCGACAAAAGAAATGAAAAGTGACAAGTCCTTCGCCAAGCTTCATGGTATATTATGAAAGAAGTAATTATACATAGGAAAGGTTTCTTCGTCCCTCTACTTCGGTGTATCGCTCATGATGAGATAAAGTGTGTTCTAAAAGATGTTCATGGAAGAGAATGCGGCGATCACATTGAGGGGAAAACTATGGCAAAGAAAATACTCCGTTATGGGTATTATTAGCCAACCTTAAATCAAGATGTCGCTGATTATGTAAGACGATGTGATAAATGCCAGATATATGCAAAAGCCCCAAGAGCTCCGCCAATAGAAATCATGCAAATGGTCAGCCCTTGGTCATTTTCTATGTGGGGTATAGACATTATCGGTTCTTTACCAATCTCTAAAGGTGGCGCAAAGTATGCTATCGTTGCAGTTGATTACTTCACCATATGGGACGGGGCAGAACTTTTAGCCACAATTACAACCAAGAAAGTAATCAACTTTTTATCCGAAACATCATATGTCGCTTCGGTCTTCCACGAACTATTGTAACTGATAATGGGACTCAATTCGATACTGTGTAATTTAAAGACTTTTGTGGAAGATATCATGCTGAAAAGAGATTTGCGGCGGTCGCTCACCCTTAGGCAAATGGACAAGTAGAAGTTGTAAATAAAATCATCAAGTCTATTCTGAAGAAGCGTCTGGAGAAGGCTAGAGGCAAGTGGGTGGATGAACTCTCCACAACACTTTGGGCTTATAGAAGTACTCACAAGTCCGCGACTGGCCATACTCCTTTCGCCCTTGCCTACCGTTCCGAAGCCATTATTCCTGTTGAACTCGAAGTCCCTTTTCATTGAGTGACTTACTACGATCCCAAAACAAATAAAGATCTTCTCTTGGAATCTCTGGAATTTATAGACAAGAAGCGCGAAGAAGCCAATCTGAGGGCGGCTACATATCGGCATCGAGTTTCCTGGTATAACAACACTAAAGTTCATCTAAAAACCTTCCAAATTGGCGATCTCGTCCTCGAATGGGATTTTCTTACTCCGTCATACATGAATCTGATTTGGGAAGGACCATATGTCATTGAACAGAGGCTTAGAGAAGGAACTTTCAAGTTAGCGATTGTCGATGGCATTACACTTCCAAGAGCGTGGAATAGTGAACATTTGTGATGCTATTTCACTTAGTTTATTTCCTTTACATTTCAGTTGTGTTTACTTTTAGAATTTGCTTTAGCATTAGATTTTCCGAATGTGTAATAAGACAGTTTATGTTGTTCCTTTCCATTTAATGAAGAAAGTTGCAGGCTTCCTTTGTATTTATGTTTGCTATTTCATTTTATGCTAATTACATAGCAAAACTGATTGATATCGATGTGTGTGAACATGCTCTTAGAGTTTGAAATCAATCAATCGTGCTAACTCCCGATGGGATCAGACAAGATGATCTCAATCAACTTATTCGTTTGACAATTCTCATTCATAATCCAAAGAATGGGATACATAACAGGGAATGAATGTAGCCGACAATCTGATGATTGAATAACTCCTGCCCAGACTATGAAACTGAAATAAAATCAAAGAGACTAAGATACGACCGATCCCTCGCTAAATCAGAACACCAAATCCTGGGGGGCAAACTAATCAATCAAAAAGAGCCCGATCTGGTTGCTCTTCAAAATAACTCTAAATCCCCAAAGTGTGGACTGGAGTATAAATATAAATCGGTTGTGAACCGACCACCCATGAATAACTCTAAGTCCCAGGGTGTGGATCAGAGTATAAACATAAATCGGGTGTGAACCGACCACCCGCGAAATTACTCTAAGTCCCCGGACATGAGTAGAAACATAAATTGGGCGTGAATCGACCACTCGCGAGATAACTCTAAGTCCCCAGAGTGCGGACTAGAGTATAGGCATAGACTGGGTGCGAATCGACCACCCATCAACTAAATCTTATCCCCAGAGTATGGATACAAACATGAATGAATAGATGAGTGGAGTTCGACCGTTCTCTATTCCACAAACTCCGGCCTAAAAGCGACAGGAGGAGTATAAACTCGCTAAGGATGGAATTCGATCGTCCGACATCTGCCCTCGCCAAATCAATACCAGGGTCAGGAGCGCAGTTGCTTGAAAAACCGCTGAATTCGACAACGTAACACTAAGGCCCAAGCCTAGTGTTTGATACAACTTGAGGCCATGACCACTTGGAGGCCTTTGGATGGAGTTGGTGAATTATTACTAGAATTTACAAATAACGAATTAGAAGCACATTAAATGGAAAGTAATAGTTCAACTACTTAAATAACAATTCACATGAAAGTTCAACAGAAAAAAAACTTTCATTCACATAACTAGTGTTGAGATCTCAGTACAAGTTATTCCAAAAAAATCGGGGTTCATATACATACAACCACAACTAGTGAAAGAAACGACTATACAAACTATATACATTGAGCTGAAGCGACAGCTGTTTCTTCAACTTCCTCTGTTTTTTGGGTTTCTCAGGAGTAGATCTACTTGTGCTTCTCTTTCGGGACCACTTCCCTCCTTTAGTAGGAGAGCTTATGGAGGTAGGAGGAAGTTCATTGGGGATTGATCCGCCTGGTGGAATAATTTGCAGCGGACAAGATGATGATTGTCAATGTCTACCTCGGCGGGTTCACTCTTAGCTTTTCTTTTCAGCAATTCCTACTTTTCAATCTACTCTTTCATGCTAGTCTTATCAGTGCATTCCGAGACATCGATAATCATTACATCATCCGACTTGTTAATTGGGAGTGGATCCTCGATCTTATCATCATCAATGGCACCGATGACTTGAGCATCGGGTCCCGGCACATCAGCAGCTGCCGGACCCTCAACCAGTTCCTCCTGTTGCTCTACAATAGCAGCACTTCTAGGAGTTTAACAAGGGTCCGGAAGACCTGCAAAATTTGTTAAAACAGGGACATTAGGTCAAAACCATTGCACGTGAAGAACAAAGCTTTTCATATGCTAAGGAGTAAAGTGCGATACCAACATCTTGTGGACTCTCTGTAGTTGCCGAGGTACCTCCTTCTAAAATGGAGGATAACACCTTGGTTGGAAGCTGGGCTTGTCCGGATTATAGCCAAGGTCCTGCTTCATATCGAGAGAGATTGATGTTCCGGCTGCTTGGAATGAAGAGGGACCCTTAGGATCAGTCCCTGAAGATCCGACAATATGTTCTGCTCCCTCGGTAGGTGCAGAAGCGTTGAAGTATCGAAGCTTTACGGCAGCTAGATCCAGGGGTTTGTTTCCATTAAGAATTTCCCTCACTATTTCTTCTTCATTAGCCCGGCTTCACCCAATTCTTTTTTCTTCATCTCGGTAATATGCTCCTAAGCTTCAACGAGTGATTCGAGATAACCCTCATCAAGAAAACTTAAGTTGCGGTGGATAAGGACTTTGGCATTATATTCAATGATCAACGGGTCGAATAAGTACTTAATCTCATTTCTACCGGACTCAATAGAAGCTTCCACTTGGGAGTTAACTTATTTAACCGTCTCTTTTCGGCCCTCTTCTCGAGCTTCCTCTTTAAGAGCTTCACTTTTAGCAAGCTCCTCGTCGAGTTTAGCTTTCAGGCTCTTGGCCTCAACAACTTCCTCGTAGTACTTCTGCGATTTTTCTTGGGCTTCGATTTTCTCCTCCCTTTCCTTCTTGAAAAGTTCATCAAGTTCCTCGATGCGACGAGCCAGAACGTCCTTTTCCTTTTGCAAGGAATCGTTTTCTAAAGCAAGTGCCCTGCTACGATGAAGTGCTGTGTCGAGTTCCTTTTTATGAGAAATTTCCAAACGGCTTACTGCCTCTGCCTTCTCCTTAGCGTTATTCTCTACTTCAGCAAGTTAAGTTTTTAGTTCTAACAATTCAGCATCCTGATATTTGTTTATGTCCTTATCGTGTATAGCTTCCAACTTAAGGGGTCTATTTCATATTGTTGCTCAATGAATACTTCAGAAACTTTTTCCGCCAAGTGTATAAATGATTCTGCTGCACGAATACATCATTGACGCATGCGAGAGAACTCTCATTGGCATGCCCCGGAATTATATGAATGGAAGGAAAGAATTTGAGCCCATCAAAGCAAATTTTTGGAAAAGCGGTCTTGAGCTCAGCCAACTTCTCTACTGTAGAAACATCGGAAGCAATAGTTGGGAAAGGAGGATCAGAGGTAGCAATTGGATGTTTGCCTGATCGACGTTTGCGAGATTGTTTAGAGCTCGATGAACCGAAATGTTGCTCATGAGATGCAGCGATATAAGGGCCACGGAAGGAAGACCAGTCTCCACTTTGAGCAGGAAAGTTAAGCTGTTCACCTGGCATGATGTTTGGGACTGAGATTTGCGTTTAGAAGAGGAAGAAGATTCCCTTGAGTGATAACTCTTATCCCGTCCCTCATCTTTCTCTCTGCGCCAGGTAGACTCTGAATCCTTGCTAGATTGATGATATGATTAAGAACTTCAGAGGCGATTGAAGGCTCTGGATTGAGACATTGCACCTACAAAGACCAAATGAGATCGTATTAGTAACTATTGTGTGAAAGATAAACAAAGAGTGTATAGTGAAGTGCGTGTAATTGTGAGAGTCCTAGTGTTTCCCCCCAACAGATCGGTGGCTGTAGCTTTGCTTATCGGCGTTTTCTGTCCTTTACTAGAAGGTTGGATGCCTTCACCACGTCTAGTGGGAGAGTTGAGTCCTTCAATGTTGATATTCGGAAAGTCATAGGTCATGATGTCGTCCGGAATTTGAAGATTTGAAAATCCCTTTAACGAACTCTCCAAGTGTTGAGAAGACGATTACTCTTCAACGAGAGTAATAACAAACTCTGGATCCATGGCGGTTTTTCTTTAACGAAGTTTATACGCCAGTCTTTTCTTTCTTTTTATGGATGTTTGGGATTGTGCACCTTGCGATGGTTCGACCATTGGCTCCTTCCCCGGGCCTGCATCAACATCTCCTGACTTGTCGGCCTGAGAATCCTTAATCTCACCCTCTTCAGTATCGTCCCGAGTCCCCTCGGTAGCGGGCACGATGCGATTAATGGTAACCCTTCTTTGTTCGGCAACATTCCTCGGCAATGCTGCACTTCCGGGGAGCTCGATACTATGGCCATCTCCCAACAGCCCGAACAAGGATAGTAACTTGTTAGTTACAAGGAGTTTGATGTCCCTGTCCTCAATAGGGGTTGCGCGAATGGCAGCGACAGCTCTTGAAAATCGACGCCTTTAGGACATGGACGAACACCTGAAAGAACTCCAGATGTTAGTAGATTCAAAGGAAAATTATGACTTGTATTTATGAACTTGAGAGATAAGTAAAGGTAATACCTACGTCCTTCTAACCATTATCTCGCAAAGCCGAGAGGGCATCGCACGTAAAACCATTCATGCTTGAACAAAGAGAGTTTGTTCTAAGCGCTCGTTAGAACTTGGCAATTCGGCGAGGGTTCAAGAAAAACATAAGTAGGACTTCCCAACCACCGTTTAAAGTTGTAAATAAATCTTATATCTTCAGGGGTAAGCGGACGAAATAAAACATTCATCTATAACAAGAAGGTTCCATGTATAAAAGCGTAACTATTAGGATGAAGTTGAGTAGGGGCTATCCCAAAGTGTCTCAGCATTTCTTGGATAAACGAGTTGAAGGGTGGTATGCATCCGACCCAAAACATAAACTTATTACACGCCGTGTATCCTACTGGGGGCAAGTTAGGCCTGTCATTTATTGAAGGAACCAAGACGTCCTCAAACAGGATTCCATGAATAGAACATAGTCGGCGGAGAGCAGCCTCACCAATTCGAGAGGCCTATGAGTCCACTGGGTTATCTAGAAGCATAGTACCCTCTACAACATCAGAAGTAGGGTTTATGTTCTCCGCTGGAAGGACTATAATATCTGAGAAAATATTGACTCGTGGGTTAGAAACTTTTGTTTGCCCCACTTGATGTCTAGGAGAAAGCCTGCTGGATATTGTTGCAGAACTTGACTTTGCTTCAGAACTAATGTGTTGCATTGCCAGATCAGAAGACATATCAGCTGAATGCTTCAAGCGTCTGGAATATATATTGGCTATACTCAGTAGATAATCGAGATTAGAAAAGATAACCTGTTCCCCCCATGCTAAGTGTGAACTAGTGTAGTGCAGTATATAACAGATATAAACAGTTTGAAATCAGAAAAACGACGAGACTTGGGAGTTTGTCCAGAGAGATCGTCATTGCCGACCGTCTCAACTGGCAAGAAGATTGATTGGTTATGAAAGCTTTGGGATCGGCCATCGGCATATCGAAGTATGAAGTTTGTCACTTAAGTTCATTTGTAAGTTTTTAGTCCATACTAAAAGTTACAAGGATCTGATTGTTCAATCTCAAGTTCGACAGTGAATATGCACGTTATATTGTTCATCGTCATCATATGTTCAAGGTAAGTAAGGCAAACTAATGGTGATTGTTCGAACAAATTAGGTTGGATTAGTTTACAAGGTATATGCCGACCCCAAGGTATATGCTGATCCCTATCCCAAAAGCTGCTTTACCGATACCTCTCCTTGACCACAACCTACCGATCCCTAAGACCAGTCGAACTCTATGAATAGGCCGACCCATTTCCTATGGCCACACTATAGAACCTTCATCCCTTAAACCATCGATCCCTCCATCAAAACCTTCCTTACTGATCCCTTACCCAGAGTCACTAACACTGATCCTAGTCCTACCACAACACCACCGAACCCTTCATTCTTCTACTCCTAACCTTCCTCCCATCGAAGTACCACTCTGAACCATTATCTTTTCTCCCCTTACCCTCTTCCATCTCCTAACTCATTCTACTGAATCACCAATCATCCATCTCTCCTAATTCGTTTGTCATCACGGCCTCGAACACCATCATCTACTAAGTGGAATCCATTGCATTGCATTAAAATCAAAAGTAAAAAGGGAAGCTCACCTAAATCAGTCGAAGGAAAGCTGTGAAAAGGAACAAGACTAGGCTGTGATTTGGTTGATGGTGTGGCGATGGTCTAAGATTGGGTGAAGATATGGGTTAATAGGTTGGAGTGATGATTGAGTGGAGGGGGAGGGTTTCGTTAACAGGGAAGTAAAAAAGAGTTCGGTTGGAAGATGAGATTATATGGAAGGTAAGAGAATGAATGAGTGAAGAAAAGAGAAGTGTTAGATTATATATAAATGGGTGAGAGTTCGGCCTAAGATATTGAGTGTGCAATATGGAGAGAGGGATCGGCATAAGGAGCTCACCGACCCTTATTAGCATGGCATGAAAGAGGGATCGACATAATACATGCCGACCCCTATAAGTTTAAAAACGGAAAAAAAAGAAGAGAAAGAAGAGAAAAAACAAAAAACAAAAATAGTTGTTAAGATTGGGCTATGAGCATGAACACACAAAATGTTATAAAAATTGGCAATGACCCATAAGCATTCGAACGCGTTTGGGAGCCGACAACAGAAACATGCATATGAATGTGTACATGAATGACTTAAAGGTTCAATTTTTCAAAATCAACGAAAATTGAAATCAAACCTGAAATCTTCAAGTTCAAGGCTGGACTAGATAATAAAAGCTTATAAGTCTTGCAGAATCGGACTTATACATATTGATGGAATATGGCACTGGATTTATATTATTGAAAATTGACCAAGCGTCATGGCAATCAATGAAGAATTCAATGCCTTGAGAAAATGATTTGACAAAGGAATAGCAAACATACAGGAAGCTAGATGGACCTCTTTTAACAATTCAGACTATTTTGATTCCGAGCACGTCATGTTACTCGCAAGATGTACTTTGGGAGGCAAGTGTACCCAGTATCCTAACTCGGCTATATTGAGTTGATTGCACAAAGATGAATCCGACTATTATCGAGTTCGATGACCCCGAAGCAATGATTGTGGGACCCTAGAGTAAAATTACAAATGGTATATGAAGCCAGAATTGAACGGAATTGGTAGATAAACAATGCATGATGCTTGAAATATGCAATATAGCTTAGATAAGTAAAGGGATCGGCATGGCTTGAAAACTTCAGAGTGGTCGGCATGGCTTGGTAACTTCAGAGGGATCGACATGATTGAATAAACAAGGGATCAATGTAGGTGAATGAGGATGGATTGGAGTGGTCGAGCAAGAGAGGGGTCGGCATGGTTTGTTGACTTGAAAAGTCATACTTCAACTCATAGAGAAGGGATCGACATATCTTATGAAAGGAGAGGGACCGACATATCTTATGAAAGGAGATGGATCTACATACTTAGGTCCACCAAAGAGGGGTCAGCATGTTTAAATTAAAGGGTTCGTCGTGCTTCATTGGAAAAGATGGTTCGGCATACATCAAAGACCAAATACATTCTTTCATTCAACGATCAATAACTTGAGCTCCCATGGTCCAAATGATATGATATTTGAAGAGCCAATATATTTAAGCATGCAGAAGCCATCATATGGATCGCTGCCCAAAAATCGACCAATGAAGGGATCGGTACCGATCCCTCTTCATTGGGATTTGGGCCAAGCGACACCTCTGGTGGACCCATATGGGTTAGATGGTCCTATAGCAAAATTTCAGGGAGATTGGTGGTCACCTTCACCTATAAATACTGGCCTAAGTGGTCATTCTGAGGATCTTTACGCTGCTGGTTACTTTAGTCTTTATTGTAATCAATTTTTTCCTATTTCTTGCTGCTATAATCAGACTATTAGTGGATCAATAAAGATAATCTTCAAAGTGGTCCTAGGCATACAATGCCAAACCACTATAAATTTATGTGTTCTTGATTATTTCTTTTATTAGTCTGTTAGTTTATTTTATTCCTTAGTTTTAATTTTACTTTATTCATTTACTTCTCTACGTAAATCTACTCTTGGGTGTTTGTGACCAATTTGGTTGCAAATAGGAAGAGTACCGTGTGACAATCGTCCTACACCTCCAAAACACAATATACATATATAGTGCGCTAAAGCGGTGCCTAACCGATGTAGGATGATTGTGAAGCAGTGTCCGTCCTTGTTTTGATTTGGTTTTAGTTTAAGAATGGAAGTGAAATGAACAATGGAGAGAGGAGAAAATAGTACAAGGTTTATTCTTCCATATTTACCATTTTCTTCTTATGTTCATCATACTTCCTTTATTAAAAAATTTCTCTTCTTTATATTATCTAAAGGCCAACCCAACTAATTAAAATGGAAAATCCCACATTTCCTACTTCCTATTTAATTATCTCATAATTAAACATTTATACAATATGCAATAAAAATTAGGGTTGTTACATTATACCACTTGGTCTTTGCAATATCTAAAGGTGATTTAAGAATCTAGGAGCTTTTGATTCATCATTCAAGGTGTGGATTTTTGGCAACATCCAAAGGTAATTATCTGATTTAATTTATTTATGATTATTCATTTATTTGGATTCCATATGATTTATTTGATGTTTTAATGGTTCATCTCACAATAAGTAATTCAAACCATTTTATGTTCATCTCTATTGGGAGTATATCAGATCTGTTTATTTAATTCAGATCTACTTTTTCCCTTTATCTCTTTTTTAAAATATGTTCATTATTTTTCATTTGATTTAGACCCACTTTCTCTTTGTTAATTTTGTAGTTGTTCTCTATGTTGTTTTGAGTGAATATTCTTATTGGCAATTTACATATGCCCAAGTTGTCGAAATCCTTATTATTTTATTTTGTTGTTTTAAAAATATGAAAAAACTATTTTCGATCTGTAACCATCTTTATATAATTATACTGTATATATTTATCATTTATATTTATATTGAAAACCAATTTGTTTTATTACATTGATTGTTATTTTGAGTATTGTTTTCAAAAATAAGGAGTAATTTTTTGTATTCATGTGTGCACATTTATGTAAAATCCAATATGTTTATTTCCTTTTTAAATTTAAAGCATTGTGTAAAATTCTATATCTATTATTTCTTTTCTACATTAAATGTTTGTTTCAAAATTATTGGCATTAAGTTTTAACAAATCTATGAACATATATTACAAATTACATGTTTACATATGTAAGTTAACTTAAGATCTAAAACATCACATACTATTTTATATATATGGAAACATATTTGTGTTTCCTCAATTCAAATTAACAAGATAGATTCCATGTAGTAAATGTAATTCGTTATTTCAAATCTTTCCCAAATTAAAAGTAGATTCATTAATGTAAATTTTAGATTTCAAATTATATAAGTTTATCAAATGAAATTTCAATATATATATATATATGTATGTATGTACGTACGTATGTATATATATGCAAACTATTACACGTCTTTTATTATGTATGTTTTTCAATTCAAAACCCTAGACAAAAAGATATATGTAAAGGGGAAATGGGTTTGTTGCGGTATAAATCCCAGCACCTACATACAGTCACATTAACTATGTACACTTTTACCTGTATCACATGCAATTGACATAAACAAGTATATTTGATACACTTATAAATTAAAACTTAATAATCATAAAAAAATTAACATATTAATAAAATGAAGGCTTTATTTAAAATATTTTAGATTGGAACTAAAATTCATTTATACCACTTAAACCAAATAAAGATCTACAGTGGATTCTTTTTAAAATTCACTCATTTAACCCGCTTTCGACTGTCCCAGTTCAAACATTGATATCCGTGCTAAAATGGGCTATGCAACCTATATTTCCAATGTTACGGCTAACTAATTAAAACCTACACATTTTAGTTGAGTGTTTAGAATGGTAGTGTCGAAGGTTGAGTTTAGCTAACAAATACTCTGCCCTACCTAGCTATTGGTGTAACAACCCGCATATTTATCGATTTTATATTTAAATATTTTATTGTTAGTCGGATGTTAGTCCGAAAAGCTACTTTTTGCATACGGTCAAATTAGGACTCGAGACCACCCCCATTGAGTTCAAAATGACGTTTGCGATCTTTTTGAGTGTAAACTTCGATATGTTTGGAGATAGTGAAATTTTCGTCACTTTTTGTGTTGGGCTTTTGGTTTGGGCTGCACCTCTTCTAACTCAGCCCAACCCCTTCCTTCTCTTCATCACTTCATCAACTTTGAAGCTTTAGCAAAAATGGTGGAGGGAATAGGAAATTAAAATTCCAAGCTCAAGTTCTTTAGCAAATTCAACATCTAACTCCAAATTCAAAGTGAAGACATTGATTCAAGCTTGTGGTTGATCTTTGCTTTGCCCCCGAGCTTCGTCTTCATCAAATTCTGTGAAAAGGTGAGATTTTTGATCTCACATCTTGCCTATAATTGTCATTGGACTGTTGGGGATGATTCCTCATCACTTTAGCATGTTTATTTGCATTGGATTGGCGAAAAACTACAAATTTTGGCGTTTTGGTGAGTTTCTGGCCTTAAGTCATTTCTGGCCATCGCTAAGTCGTCCACGAGTTAAGCCTAAGTCGTAAGTCGTTCGCGTTGAATAGTCACACGGAGCATAAGTCGTTCCAGGCCTTAAGTCGTTCTGGGTGTGCTAAGTCGTTCGCGAGTTAAGGGCTTAAGTCGCGCGCGTTGAAAAGTCACTGCCTTTGTATTTCTGTTCGCCTGTGTTGAGTCGTTCACGAGTTAAAGGCATAAGTCGTTCGCGAGTTAACTCCTTGGGTCGTTTAAGGCTTAAGTCGTAGGTCGTTGGCTTTTAAATCGTTAAGTCGTAGGTCGCTGCTTCTACTAAGTCGCTAGGCCATGCCAACTCCGCTAGCTCGCAACTGTTAGGTCGTATGACCTTAAGCCGTAGGTCGTCTACGATCTAATATTTCCCCTGCTATTTCACTAGGTCGCTTGACCTTAAGTCGTAGGTCGTTGCCGACCTATAATCTCCAGGCAAAATGTTAAGTCGTTCACGAGCTAAAGGCATAAGTCGTTCACGAGTTAAAGGCATAAGTCGTTCACGAGTTAAAGGCTTAAGTCGTTTGCAGTTAGCTCGTTCGCCTCGAGTTAAGTCGTAGGTCGTTTGGCCTTAAGTCGTTTGCAGTTAGCTCGCTCGCCCTGGCTTAAGTCGTAGGTCGCTTGACTTTGTTAAGTCGTAGGTCGCTCGACTTTGTTAAGTCGTAGGTCGCCCCCGACCTACCCTTAGGTCGAATGACCTGTGATTCGCTAGGTCGCGATTTTCCTTAGGTCGTATGACCTATTTTTCCTTAGGTCGAACCCCGTATTACTCTGCGTAGGCAATCTTATCTGAAAAGCGTTCAACAGAACTCCTTACTTTGATGGTTTTGGGAATTGATTTCTTTGAACTTTACTCACGTCTTCGAACGTGAATTTTTATGATTGATTGTTTCTACAATCACTTCTATGATTTGTCACTTCAAAATATAAAGGTTTCCTATACTAGTATTAAATATCAAAACTCTTTCATTAAAACGATTTCAACTCGATTTTCAATATCAAACTCGTTTATAAAACTGTTTTCCAATTTATTAGTATATACAAACCTTTACCTCATTCGTATGAGAAAATATAATTAAACGGCTTAGCAAAACAAGTGGTATGAAACGCTTGCGTTTACTTCGTCGGTTAATTGATGGACTTGTTCGATTGAAACTCTTGTGACAATTTCCTAGTGCAGATCTACAATCTGTTCGTAAATATTTGAGTTAAGCAAGTGGTTATGGGACATGAAGCTAAACTCTTATATTTACTAGCTTAGTGTAATCGACACTTCCTTATGATCACGATGATCATTCTTGTGATTTAGACTAGCGATTGTGCTATGTCTCTTTGTTTGCGAGGTTAGACTAGACACCATTTGTGTGATTTCGATTCACACATATCTCTTTATCTTCAAGGTTAGTCTATGCCTCATTGGTGTGATTTCGATTCACACATATTGAAACTCTTTATGATCGATGACGATCATTTTATGGTTTAGGCTCATGGGTCGTATCTATTTAGGTGCGTCGATGTTTACTTCTCACATGGGTCGTACCTATTTAGGTGCGTCGATGTTTATTTACTTCGTGGAGCAATCGGCTCAATAAGTCGGGGCATGGGGCGTATCTATTTAGGTGCGTCGATGTTCATCTATGCATGGGTCGTATCTTTCTAGGTGCGTCGATGTTTGACTTTTCATGGGGTGTATCTTTTTAGGTGCATCGATGTTAGACTTTTCATGGGGTGTATCTTTCTAGGTGCATCGATGTTAGACATTACATGGGGCGTATCTTTCTAGTTGCGTCGATGTTTATTTATGCATGGGGCGTATCTTTCTAGGTGCGTCAATGCTAGAACATGGGTCGTATCTTTCTAGGTGCGTCGATGTTCGACTTTGCATGGGGTGCATCTTTCTAGGTGTATCGATGCTAGACTTTACATGGGGCATATCTTTCTAGGTGCGTCGATGTTCAGTTTATGGGATTGGTCATCCTCTTTTCTTGAGATTTCTGGATTTTATGTTTCACCAGCTTTTACCATTGACATTGATGAGTATGTCATTTTATTGTGGTTTGGTGAATTAAATTAGGAATATGACATTCTTTTAATCTTTGAGAAGATTCTTGTGATATTGATTAATCTCTTGTTGATTATCATTTTCATACTTGTAGTAGTATGCTTTTATGGATATCTTATATGTTTATGCCATATCTCTTGTTCTATATCACTTTATCTGATAATTATAGCTAGACTGATCCGTTTATTATTTTCTTCTTAAATAATACTCGGGTCAGACTGAGATTTTACAGGTGCTTCCTCATGACTTCTTATCTGGAGCCATCTTTTGACTTTTGGCTAACTACTCTAGTTTAGTAGTTTTTGTTTGTATACATTTGAGATTAGACTCCTTGATGTATACATATTCTATTATCTTGCACTTGTATCTATTCACTTTTGTTATTGTGGATCTTATTTGACCACCACTCTGATGTACACTTTCATGTGTTGTATTCATATCTCTTTCCGCCTTTGTGATATGAATTGTCTGTGACTGATTTGTGTTACGTTTATTTCTATATTTGTTTCCGAAGATCATATATAGCCACTGTGTGATAGCTTTGTGTTTGTATCGGTATGTCGGATTTCCTCCTTAAAAGATATGCATTCTATTCTATCTGACATATCGGTGCTCGCGCAAAGAAGTTACACGGATGGTCGCTCCTCAACAGCCTTATCCTCCGTGCTAATTGACAGCACTACACCGTAGTGTTCTTGGTTAGCGTGGGTATAAAGGTGGGGCGTCACAGCTTGGTATCAGAGCCAAACTTCAGAACAATGTAGAATAATCTAGCAAGGATCATTGTCCTAAGTCTTTCTTAGGAATCGTGCCATAGGATTTGATTCGGGTCTTCGTACCGTTCTATCCTATTTTCATTTTATGATTCCTTGTTTTATCAATCAAGATTGTTTGATATTCATTCTGAGAATAACATTTTCTTCTTCTTTCTTTCTTAAAGAAGAGAAATGGTTAGATCTGGCCGTCCCAGCGCCGGTCAATCCAGTGCTACTCCTCAGGAGGGAGTATTTATGTCTGCCCAGCAGCTTCTAGATCTTGTTAAGAATGCTCAAGCTATCGGACCCATTCCAGAGCATACTCATCCTCGATCCGGTTTTGCACGCTTGTGTAGAGATTATACCGATTTGGGTGGAAGGCCATTCCGGGGATCCGAGAGTGTTATTGAAATTCAAGCTTGGCTCAAAACATGCGATCGCATCTTCTCTCGCATGAATCTTATTGATCTCCACCGAGTCCAAGTGGCTTCTAGCATGCTCCAAGAAAGAGCATTGGATTGGTATGAGCTTCTTATTTCCGAAACCGTTGAAGCGGATCTCCTTGGGGGAAATTCCGGGAGAGATTCGAATTGAAATTTGTGCCGGAGGCTGAAAAAGTAACTTTGGCCCGGCGTTTTATCGACCTTGTTCAAGGTGAATCTTCTGTGACGGACTACGTCGCATCTTTCGAATCTCTGTCCAAATATGGGGTTGAATACATCAACACCCCGTTGAAGAAGAACCAGAGATTTGTCTATGGCTTGAATAAGAATCTTAAGAAGCCATTACTCCTGAAACTCGAGGTTTCATTTGATCAGCTTATCGATATCGCTCTTCGTCTTGAAGAGGCCGATAGAGAGAGTAATGTTGAAGATGTGAGTGCTAAACAAAACTTCAACAACAACATGAAAAGGGCTATTAAGTTTAAAGGCCCCAATCCCAATCCCAATCCCGACAAGAAAGGGAAGCAACAAATTCCGGTAGCAAAGACTCCTACCACTAGTCGTGGACGATGCTACAATTGTGATTCTATGGACCACTATGCAAAGGAGTGTCCGCAACCCCTCTATTGTCGCTATTGCAAAAGTTTGAGTCATCATATAACTGCGTGTCCCATACTTCAAGCAAGAAGGAGGGAGAGCTAAAGGTTGTGCAGGCCTCTTCTAGCACTTCTCTTGGTCAAGGTATCCATTCTATCCTTGATGACATTTATTTTGTGATTATCTTATTCGAGTTCTTTTTGATATGGGTTTCATCTCATTATTTTTATATCAAAAGAACTTTGCGATTCTTTTTCTTTAAACATTTCTTGGCTTATGACTTCTTTGAGGATTGCGAATCCGGATTGGTGGATCCGCAACACTCAATTTGTTTTTTTTATTAATGTCGAAATTATTTTATGTGATTTTTCTTTCCGATCTGATTTTTATTTATGCTTCGGAATTGATTTTTGTAAGGATTGACTTAATTTTTATGAAGCGATATCCTTTGTCCCGTGTGGACTATTCATCTTCGACATTTTCAATCTGTTAAGCAGATTTCTGTTTTTCCTTTGAGATTTTGATCCCAATTTGATGGCATCATTTTATTCTTTAAGCTCACATGATGAGGAAGGCGTCATTTCTCTCATTCATGTAGTTTGAGAATTTTCCGGTATTTTTGACTTTATCTTAGGATTATCACCTAAGCAATCTTTTGAGTGGTGATAAGGACTCTTTTTAGCTCGACCTTGCCACCAATTTTCATTTGCTACGAGTTGCGGGAGTTAGCATTTCATTTACAGCATTCCGCACTCGTTATGAAACTTATGAATGACTTATCATGTCATTCAGTTTGTCAAACTATTTCATCCGTTTGATGAATCGAGTATTCTACGATCTCGATGACTCCATTCTTTGATTTTGGATGAAAATAGCAATTTAAAATTTTGCAAATCTTTTTCATAAGATTTATTTATAAGTAAAATTGGATTTTTATTCTTTAAGGAAACAAAGAATATTCTTAAGAGTTTTTAAGAAACATGTTTATTATCTTGAAGATGATTTTGTGATTGTATTGCCCATTGAGTGCTTTAAGAATTTTGGTCGATGCGCTTGATCAACGTTATCGATAGGAATTTCCTAAACGCTTTGATGAGACAATCAGACACAGTAAAATGTAAATTTCCCTAGAAAGATTATTACCTAAAGAATATTTGTAATTTTTGGAAAGTTTTAGCTTTTCAGGAAAGAAGATTATTTGAAAGAATTCTTTTCCGCTACTTTTATTCTTGTGATTCCCGATGGGAACCAAGACTTTATCTTTTGTACCAATGCTAATTGTATTGGTTTGGATGTCGTTCTCTTTCTTTTGCTTCTAAATAGTATAGCCTATCGAGACTAGGTATGCCACTCATGATTTAGTGCTCGCAGCTATTGTTTTCGCTTTTAGAGTTTGGCATCATCATTTTTGGGGGAGAAATTTGTTCTCCACCTCGATCATAAATCCTTGGAATATTTATTTTCTCATAAGGAACTTAATATTGGCTTGAGTTTCTTGCATCTTATGATTTTGATATTCCTTTTATTGCCAGAAGGGAAATCGTGTTGCCAATACGTTTATTCGTATGCAACAAGTGGTTGATTCTTTGATGATGTCCGAAAGGAATAATCTTTTTATCAAGTTCATCGGACGTTTTGACATACTTCATTTTTATGGAGTTTTATCTCATTTCTTTTATGGACTTGCGTCCGATGTTCTTTTATGGCCTTCGATTCATTGGACGTACCGTTTTTGTACTACGTCGGTGTTCGGAGTTGTTCGGGTTTCCAGTTTCTTAAGCGTATCGCTTTTTGTGCTACGCCGTTCCACCGGCTCAATTTTCTGTTATTCATGACGTTTTCCACGTCTTCCAACTACGGAAATGCCTTAGGGATTCCAATTTTATTCTTGAGCCCGGTGTTATTATGGAAATTGAATTTTCGCCTGTTTGACTTTTGAGCAACATTTTATTCGCATCATTGCTTCGGAGGTTGAGCGCCTTCGAAATAAAGATGTTCTTCTTGTGAAAGTTCTATGGTTCTCAAATCCCAAGGATTGCTCTTGGGAAATCTAGAGAATTCATCGAGCGAACTCGTCCGGGTTTTCTCTTTCATGCTCTTTTTGGTGAACTTCTCATTTCAAATTTTCTTTGGTATTGATATGCTTTTATGGTTGTTACTCTTTTATTTCCATCTTACTTATTGCGAGGACGCAATTTCTTTAAGGAGGGGAGTCTGTAACAACCCGCATATTTATCGATTTTATATTTAAATATTTTATTGTTAGTCGGATGTTAGTCCGAAAAGCTACTTTTTGCATATGGTCAAATTAGGACTCGAGACCACCCCCATTGAGTTCAAAATGATGTTTGCGATCTTTTTGAGTGTAAACTTCGATATGTTTGGAGATAGTGAAATTTTCGTCACTTTTTGTGTTGGGCTTTTGGTTTGGGCTGCACCTCTTCTAACTCAGCCCAACCCCTTCCTTCTCTTCATCACTTCATCAACTTTGAAGCTTTAGCAAAAATGGTGGAGGGAATAGGAAATTAAAATTCCAAGCTCAAGTTCTTTAGCAAATTCAACATCTAACTCCAAATTCAAAGTGAAGACATTGATTCAAGCTTGTGGTTGATTATCATTTTCATACTTGTAGTAGTATGCTTTTATGGATATCTTATATGTTTATGCCATATCTCTTGTTCTATATCACTTTATCTGATAATTATAGCTAGACTGATCCGTTTATTATTTTCTTCTTAAATAATACTCGGGTCAGACTGAGATTTTACAGGTGCTTCCTCATGACTTCTTATCTGGAGTCATCTTCTGACTTTTGGCTAACTACTCTAGTTTAGTAGTTTTTGTTTGTATACGTTTGAGATTAGACTCCTTGATGTATACATATTCTATTATCTTGCACTTGTATCTATTCACTTTTGTTATTGTGGATCTTATTTGACCACCACTCTGATGTACACTTTCATGTGTTGTATTCATATCTCTTTCCGCCTTTGTGATATGAATTGTCTGTGACTGATTTGTGTTACGTTTATTTCTATATTTGTTTCCGAAGATCATATATAGCCACTGTGTGATAGCTTTGTGTTTGTATCGGTATGTCGGATTTCCTCCTTAAAAGATATGCATTCTATTCTATCTGACATATCGGTGCTCGCGCAAAGAAGTTACACGGATGGTCGCTCCTCAACAGCCTTATCCTCCGTGCTAATTGACAGCACTACACCGTAGTGTTCTTGGTTAGCGTGGGTATAAAGGTGGGGCGTCACAATTGGCCTGGCCTAAAGGTTGAAGTAAGCCTAACTATAATCCCCAATATAAAGGCCCAAATTGATTTTGGGCCTTGGGATAATTTTCAAAATCTGTTTGAAAACTTAAATGATATTAAATTTAAAAATTAAATTCAAAATATGAAATAAAATTTGTAAAGGTTATGAGAATATATTTTCAAAATTATTTTGGAAATAAAATAATATTTTTGATAATTATTTGAAATTTAAATAATTATATTAATTAATTAAATAATTAATAAAAAGGCAATTAATTGAAATAAAACATACATATTGATATATGCATGCATATAATTATAAAGGTTATAATATAATATATATATATCTTAAATTGTTTTATGGTAAATTAAAATAATTTTGAATTTATTAAAATATTTAATTAAAATTGTTTTAATTAAATAAAATACTTATTGGCAAGTAAGTTAACTAAATGTGAATATATATCTATATATATGTGTGTGTGTGTAATGATATATGTATATACTTAACTATAAATGTTATATTCAATTTTCTTTAAATTGCTTAAGAAGAGTAAAATAATTTTTAAATATTAAAATAAGTTATTTAGTTTGTTAATTAAATTGATAAATTAAATAAATTAAATCTGATTTAATTATAGAAATTAAAATTAATTAAATAAGATTTAACTAATAAGATACATGTATATATTATACAAGTTAATTAAATTATAAAAGTTATAAATATGTTAATACTTATATAACTATATATATTTAAATTAAGTGGAACCGAAAGAAATCCAGATCAGATTTAAGGAATAAATACATGTGTATAGTACGTATATAATGATTTCAAATGTGTTTGACATTTGAATTACGAGGGTAATTCAAAATAATACATTGTTCCCTAAATTGATATCACTCAATATATATTAAAGATTATGAATCTTCAATATAGATTGTCCTCTACCATTTATATGCTAATAGATCACTTGCATACTCTTTAGTTGTTGATCTTCTTCAAGCTAGAGATGTCTCATGTAGCCCTAGTAATATATTGACTAGATAAGATAAGATATATGCACATGTTTGTTGATCTTCCTCAAGGTACATGCATTATACTTAAGCCATCGTAAAATGGTGGGTAAAAGTGAATAATCTCTCTCAATTTGTTGATCATCCTTAAGGTTGAGATGAGACTAAGACAAAGAACACGGGTTAGGAGTTATATATGATACAATTAATAAATTGTTATCCATCACTTATGGTTCTATGATTTATTGATCATCCTCAAGGTAAGAATTCTAAGGCAAGCAAGTCTTAACACCCATTAGAGAGATTTCTATATTTTTCTTATGATTTTGAGAAATACAAAAATCTAATGGGAGCCTTATTATAAAAATGAAATGGTAACATTTAACCTTTCTAATATTGTAATAATTAATGCTATACAAGTTAAAATAAGCTATTTAGATAAATTTGTGCAACTATTACTAATTGATAAACAAATCGATAAAGAGTTTATCAATTAAAATATACAAATGAACTAGATTAAAGATTGACAAAGAAATATAAAATTTACCTACCTTTAATCATTTGGCATGTTGTCGCTTCAAGGCCCACTTAAGAGCTAATTTGTATAACCATGAAATTCGTGCCTCGGTCGCTTAAATTATTTATTTATACAAGACTGTGTCTTCTATGAGTGTCGAACTCTAATAGCAATACAAGAATATGGATATTTATCCATATTCTATCACATATACATTTTATGTGGTGAACGATCGCGGTTCGTAATGTAAGATACTTCATTGAAATTAGTTCACTAGAAATAACCCAATAAACCATAATGGGAAATTGTATATTCAATACGATTGATTACAATAAGGATCTCCTTAAAATGGTTCGACCATATCTAAAAGGAAAACAAATGTCCAAGGGTAGATGTAAGATAGGCGTAGTTGGGATAAATAGAAGGAATTGTCCTTATGCTTCATTAAGAGACATCGAAAACGAGTACTGTATAAAATACTAAAAGATACTTAATATTGAATGAGAAATGTGATTTCTATTCCAATTGTGTTATAATTTAGAAATGTTTTCAATAAAGGTTATTTTTATGATTTTAAGATATTTGATCAAAAACCCTCGACCGTAAGCTAGTTATAGTAAAATAAATAAATAGCCTATAATAAGTAGTTAAATGAAACTTTACATTTCATACACTATTATATTAATGGTGGAAGTAGTGGGAGCATGCCATATAATACTTATCATTGGATGCATCAAGACATAAAAATCCATTTTTGTAAATATACCAAATATTATTTATGAAATAATAACTGTTTTTAATGTTGATTAAAAATAAATATAGTTTTATTCTGTTATGAATATTTTGAATATTGATTATTAAATAAATCTATTAGAATAATGCTATTTGTTGCATTAGCTACATAACAAAGAAGTATCTAAAATTTTAACAATTAATTTTAGAACTATGGACTAAGCCACAATTTTGAGAAATAAATCTTTAAATCGCATGAATCATGTGGTACCGATGAATTATATCTCAGAAGATTAAGGGTGAATCATCCATTTAGTAGGAACGATGAAAAAGTTGGTGAATTCATCGAATATATAAATATAAATGTATGCAATTCAAAGTCTAGTAATACTAAAATAGTTCCACATACTTCATTAAAATTCACCAATGAATTATCATAGAAATGAGTAGTGTGTTTGATGCACAAGTAGTATGTCTATGATGAGTTCATAGAATTTAATACGGATGTAGAAAACATAACATGCAAAATTAATTTGGTTTGATCGAATAAGTATGTGTGTTGGAAAGGGTTCCAAAAGAACCTAAAATAAATAAGATTCAATCTCAAAAGTCACTCCTTCCCGTGATACATAACGATTTATCAATAAGGTGTAATTGGACTTTGTTGCATAAAGTACGATTAACAATGAGTAAAGTTGAGTTTGACAGGTTGTGAGAGTCGAAATTGGGACCTTGTGTGGACCACCAAATAAGTTTGGGATCGATTGAGAAATTTATGTTATAAACATAAGCTTCATAAACTTAAAAACCAATCAGTTTTATGCATATATATAGGCAATCCTTTAAATGTTTGTGAATACCTACCCTATAGCATTAAGAAATTATTGTTGCTTTAAGAAACAATAACTTCATGAGAAAGGAATTTCTTTAAGAAATTATTAAAGTGAAATAGAGTTGGATATGACCCAAAGATTAAACTAAAGATGAAGGATGAAATGAATTAACCGAATCAAATAGACATGACACATTGGAATATCTAATAATAAATCTTGCACATTGAATATAAACTATGAATTTCATGATTGTCGAGTAAACAACTACCTCAGTTGTCAATAAACCATTAAGAGTACTAACTATAACATATGGCATGATGCTAAAATCTAAAATGGATATCAAGTACATTATCAAAATACGGTTTTGATGCTTGTGCCCAAAGGGATATGATCCACAGGCTGAAAAAATGTCTTCGAGAAAGAACCCTATGTGTTGGAATATGTAAGCTAAGTTGGTAGAATAACATCGTAAATTTCAATTATTGAAATAAACGTAATATATTGATCATTTAACATACTTGCGTTAATTCGAATTTTACTCACAAATTATCATTCGAAATGATTTTGAGTTTGGGTGTATGTGTGTTGAAACGAAATTCTAAATAATGATTTAGAATATGTTGTTTTCACTTAATAACCAAAGTGTCTCGAAGTCAGTGGGAGAATTTCTAATCTTTTGGGTTATTGGATATGATCCAAAAAAAGATACGAAAGTATTATTCGATGGGCGTCAGAGTTAAGCAAGTATTTTGATGGAGAAATCAAATAGTTTGATTTTCAGTCAAAATGCAGAGGAAGCATGTATATATGAGAAAGAATATTAATAGCTACTAAAATAATTCTAAAATTATATGCAAACAACAAACTTATAATTGTTAATGATTTACTAGTTAAATCATTTAAGTTTGGTAGTTTTATACTCGACATCGGATTTGAAAATGACAATACATGTAATAAGTATAAAAAGATGTTGGGAATGCCCCAAACAATATACACAAATTTTATATAAATTGTTTAATATGGAGCACATAAGTTGGGTTCCTTATGCATTAAGTAATAAAAATTATCATACATTCTATATTATCTATGGAATCACACTTCATTTATTTATTTGATACATAGAGCAAGTATCAAATCCAAATTACGATTAGTACATGAAAATATAGAGATACCTTTAGTATTTACAAAACGAGAGAATGTTTTATAGAAACAACAAACTCCTTATGAAGGAGTGTGCGAACCTGAACTTCATAAGCGATATCATGTATAGTGAGTCAATCCTAAGTTCATGTTCAACCATAAATTAAGAATTTTAACCTGGAAATGTTACAAACAATGAGTAGTGGCTGATTCAACCAAAGGCTAAGTACATCGCCTTGAATAAGCGCTGCGAAGCATAAATAAATGCATAAATTTATAATTAAGTTAGGGGTGATTTCAAATTTGAGTATATGATATCAATGTTGCGATATAATTTGTAAAAGGAACTAGAGCTCACTAGAAGTCGAAGACATACTCCAAATAGTTTCACATTATAAAGGCAATTAATCAGCATCAGAGAGAGTTGATTAACAAAGTAAATAATTAAAACAAAATACTATACCCGTTCACTAAAGGACTTACCCGATTAGTTTTTGAGAAAACCAATCGAAGAAGTTTGAATAAAATTCCATAATTGACTCCAAATTCAAGTGGGAGGTTGATAGAGTTAGGGGTCTGCCTTAGGAGATATTATATAATTTATTACGTTTATCTAACTCGATAACCAATCTTGTTCAAAAATAAAACATGTTTTCTTCTATTATATACTTGTTATATTATGATATAATTAATTAAGTAACTAATTTAAAGTATATTAAATAAAAAATCCTTAAATGATATGTTATGTGATAGTAATTACAACTTGTTGTAATCATGAGAAATTTATCACATTAAAATTAACATATTATTTTAAATATTTCCAATCAAGACATTTTAAGATGGGTTATCGATACATCTGTTAAGACTAGAGTGTGTAACGCTCTCCAAATGTTGAGCAACATATTACTTATGGTGGTTGGGGGCATCAAAAGGTTACGTACTAATTATTATTGGATATTTATATAATGACTCACTCAAAAAATTTCTGTTGGTTAATATAACTAAGATCAAACAAAGAATCTTAAAGTGATGATGTTACACATTTCCCTAGACTTAAGAATACCGTGTAACTTCAATGTGGACACTACATTTTGATTATTGTTAAATCATGGCATAACATCCACTGAATGACTATAGTTGGGTACGAGTTGAAGCATTAGATATGAAACACTATCCAATAAAGAATTCGTCTCATCGGTTATAAGGGGTTAGTATCAAGGTCAACTGTAGTCAACTCAATGTCAAAATCTCTGGCCAGATACTACGGTTAATAATAAATATTACTATTGAACCAAGGAATTTTTTATGGACTAACTAAGTTGAACATGGACGATATTGGAATTTTGACCAAAACCAAATTCTGTAAGTCCTAATGTTATATAGTATTAACGAAGAGAATTGGCGCAAATAATCATTACTACGGGGTGATAGACTTAGGAGTATACCTTAGGGGAAATTATGTAATTTGTTACATATACTTGTTATATTACGATAATTAACTAAGTAATTAATTTAAACTATATATTAAATAGAAAATCCTTAAATAATATATTACATGATAGTAATTACAATGTGTAATAATTGTGAGAAATTTATCATATTTAAAATAACATATTATTTCAAAATTATTCCTAATCAAGATGTTTCGACACGTGATATCGATACATCCGTTGAGATTAGAATGCGTATCACTCTCCAAATGTTAGGCGGTGTATTATTCATGGCTGTTGGGGGCACCAAGGGGTTATGTACTGGTAGTTATTGGATAACTATAGAATGGCTCACTCGAGAGCTCTTTGTTGGTTAATATAACTAAGGTCAAATTGAGAATCTCGAAATAACGATGTTACACAGTTCCATCGAATTGAGAGTGCTATGGAACTTCAATATGGACACTTAACTTTGATTATAGTTAAATTGTTGCATGACGTCCATCGTACAATTATAGTTGGGTTCGAGTCGGAGCACTAAAAGTGAAACACTATTTAATAGAGAATTTGTCTCCTTAGTTACATGAGGTTAGTTCCACAGCCAACTTTAGTCGACTCAAAGTCAAAGTGTCTGGCCAGAGAAATATGATTAATAATAATTGTTATTACTGAATCAAAGATTTTGTATTTAGACTTACAAAGTTTAATGTGGGTGATGCCGAAAATTTGACCAAAGCCATATTCCTTAAGTCTTAGCGTGATATCGTTTTGACGAAGAGTGTTGATATAAATACATTACTACCAAGTACCACTTATAATAAGTAAAATTAGATTTACCAAAAAGATGTGTAAATAATAGATTCAGCCAAAATGTCACATCACCAGATAATGTGATGTGTGAATGTTTATATTTTAATTGTTTGATATTAATTGCTAATTGAATTTACATCTTTGAGTCACACAACCTGTAATGATGAATATTCCAAAAAACCACACAATTTAATTAATTATTAAATATTATTTGATTTGTTTGAATACCATTAGTATTTAAAAAAGTGCATATATAAAAGTTATAAATGTGTGTACCGATATACGATCTCTATAGAATATTTAAACTGGATCTAAATAGAATAAATACCAAGTGGGTTTTTAAATAAATTAAATTATTTAATATTTGTATTAGTTATTAAAATTTTACTTGATTTTTTTGAATACCATTAGTATTTAATAAAGTGCGCATTAAAAAGTTATAGATGCGCGCATCGATATACGATATCGACGTAATGTTTACATTGGATTTAAATAGATTAAATGCTACATGATTTTGGAAATTTTTGAGGGCCTTTTGGCACCTATTATGGCCAACCTGAGATAATAAAGAGAGGGGGAGGGTTTGATGAGATTTAACTAGGAATTAAATAAAGAAAGTTTTAATGGAGAGAATTGAAAGATTTCAATGTTTCCTTTTAAACATATTCTCTTATCCATTTCATTGCTCCCAACTGACAATTCTTGTTCCATCATTTTTCTTCCTCCCAATCAAGTTATGGCTAACAATTTAATGGGTTCCATAGCTAAAAAATTCTCAAAACAAAATCAAATTAAAATAAAAAACAAAAGATGATTTTTATTACTTGATTCCTGCAAAATCTAGAGGTTGGTCTAAGAACCTAGGAGCTATTATCCATTATTCAAGGTGCTATTTTTTTCCACATCCTAAGATGATTTTCAATTCTATTTATTCATATATTAACCATGTTCATATGCTATAAATCCCTTGCATCTTGTACATCAAATGTTTGTGTATTCATATCATAGCATAATTTTGTATCCCCCTTTTTCCATCTCAATGGTATTATTAATATAATTTGGATCCACCTCTTTACTATTCCTCAATTAATTATATGAAAAATATGTTAATATAGCTTATATCCTTCATCTCATATGACTATTTATTCACATCGTTCATATAGTTTGGTATTGAATCTTTTATAACGAATTTATATGTGCTTAAATTGTCCGATCTAATTTAATTGTTATTTTGAAATCATTTTGATTGAATTCACTTTAATTAAATATATGCATGTTACATGGTTGTTTTAATTTATTTTTCTTGAAAATAATTTTAACAAACTTTCATTTAAGTTTGGATTGAAATTTTTTTTGATTGAATCAACTTTAATTACTTGAACTTACTTTTAAAACGAAAAGCATTTATTACATTGTTGTTTTTGAACAATTTTGTTTAGCTGTTTATTTACACAAGTGTGAGAGTTATTTCAAATTAAAACATACTAGTGAATTTTATGTAAAATATTAATTTAATTGATTACTTTCCTAAATTGAAAGTTGGATTTAAATTTATTAACTTTAGATTCATATATTTATATATTAAATTGCAATCTTCAAATAAACATATTGTTTTATGTATGAAAAACATTGTCTACAAATAAACATATGTATATGTATCCTATTTTAACTTCAATTTTTAAAATAGAATTTAAAGCTATAAAATTTATTTTAAACCTTCCTTATATATACATATACATACATATTTTTTATTAATCAAAACCTTGGACAATAAAGACATGTGTAAATTTAGTCATAAATGTCATTTAAAAAAATCAATTGACCTAACCACATAGAGAGAGAAATGAATTGTTTCTCTATATATATAACATTATTTACCATCAATTAATTGTACAAGTTAAGAGGGGAAATGAAAGGATTCCTTCACTATATTATTTTTCATGTTACTTGTGTACATATACACACTGCTTATATGTTGCACTTACACTTTACACATATAAATGTATAGGATACATTTATTATAATAAAATAAAATTCAAATTAAATTTAAAACTCCATTTTAACAATTTAAATAACATGATATTTTATTTAAAAATTTATTTTAGATTGGATCTAAAACCCCTTTAGACTTCATAGGCGTAATAGATCCAAAATAGGAATTTTATTTGAAATAAACCTATTTCATCCGCTTTCGAATGGCTCGGTTCCTTCACTGGGTATAGCTTATAATAAGTAAAATTGGGTTTTACCGAAAATGATGTGTAAGCAATAAATTCAACCAAAATATCACATCACTTGCTAAGGTGGCATGTAAACGTTAATATTCGAATTGTTCGATATTGATCGTTGATTGAATTTACACATTTGATTCGCACAATCGAAATGATAAATTCACCGACAAACCACATGATTTAATTAATTTATTAAATATTATAAATTAATTAAATTAATCAATATTTGAGAAATATTAATTATTATTTAATTTATTTGATGTTTGGGAGTTCTTCATAAATTTTTGGATGAATATATAAAAGTTATATTTGCGCGCATCGATACACGGTTTTGGTGTATTTTAGAATCGGGTTTAAATAAAAGATGATTGCATGAAAGGAATTTATGAAAATCCTATGCCATTGGATGGCAAGTAATTTTGGCCTTACCACGTGAAGCGAGAGGAGTGAAGAGAGAGAATTAAGGGAATTGATTATGGAAGTTTTAATTAAAAGAACGAGAAATGTTTCGTTCTTTCAATTAAAAAAATATCTGTTGATTGATTTCTTGTAGACATTCTTTCTATCTTGACAAAATTTTATTTTCATTCTCATGCTCTCCTACTCCCATCAGTAGCTTAAAATTTCAATAGGCTCCACGGATTCAAAATTACCAAAACAAATACAAATTAAATCAATTTACAAAAGGTGGTTTATACCTCTTAATCTTTACAATATTCAGAGATTGATTCAAGAATCCAGGAGTTTTTGATTCATCATTTAAGGTGTGATTATTTGGCAACCCAAGGTAATTATCTGATTTAATTTATTTATAATTATTTACATGTTTAAATTCCATATTATTTATTTGGTGTTTTAACTGTTCATCCCACAACAAGTAATTCAAAACCTTTTATGTTCATCTCCGTTAAAAGTATATCAAATATGTTGATTTAATTCAGATCTACATTTTCCATTTATCTCTTTTCAAAATATGTTCAGTATTATTGATATGATTTGGACTCTCTTTCTCTTTTATTAATTTTGTAGTTGTGGACTGTGTTATTTTGATGTGAATATTCTTATCACGAATTTACATATGCCCAAGTTGTCCAAATCCTTATTGTTTTCTTTTTGTTGTTTTGAGATAAAAAATATTTTCGATTAATAACCATCTTTATAATATTATACTATATATATTAATCATTTATATTTATATTGAAAACTAATTTGTTTTGTTACATTGATTAATGTTTTAATTATAGTTGTTTTGAGTATTGCTTTCACAAAAAAGGAGTAATTATTTTATATTCATGTGTGGACTTTTATGTAAAATCGCATATCTTTATCTCTTTTCTAAATTTAATGTATTGTGTAAAATTATATACATATCGTTTCTGTTCTAAATTAAATGTTTGTTTCAAAATTGTTACCTTTAATTTTAACATATCTATACATATATTTCAAATTACATGTTTACATAAGTAAGTCACCTTAAGATCTAAAACATCACATGGTATTTTATGTATATGGAAACATATTTATGTTGTCCTAATTCAAATTAATAACACGAATTCCATGTAATTAATGTAATTCTTGATTTCAAATCTTTCCTTTATTAAAAGTAAATTCATTAATGTTAATTTTAGATTTCAAAATATAAGTTTATTGAATGATATATATGTATATATATATATATATGTTTGCAAACTATTATACATCTTTTATTATGTATGTTTTCCAAATTCAGAACCCTAGACAACAAAGGCATATGTAAAGGGAAAATGAGTCCGTTGCGGTGTAAATCACAGCACCTGCATAGGGTTAAGTGAACTATGTACACTTCTTATCTATAACACATTTACTTTACACAAACAAGTATATTTGATATATTTGTAAACTAAAACTTAAATTTAAACATATTAAATAAAATGAAGACTTTATTTAAATATTTTAAATTGGATCTAAAATTCATTATACCTCGTAGGCCTAACAAAGATCTAAAATGGATTATTTTTTGAAATTCACCCATTTAATCCACTTTCGAATGGCCTCTTTCAAATAATAAGAAGCAAAGTGTAACAACCCTTTATTTTCAACCATTCGCATCCGCACATGTCAAACTTGAATTGCTCAAAATATCAGATTGTTAATTTATATTTGGCAAAACAGGAAATTATTGTCAAGGACAAAATTTCTCAGCGTTTTTGCCTCAAGGACAGGCCTTCAATATTTTATCCTGAAGGACAACTTTCTTTAGGTATCAGTTTTTTGTCATTGATAGCAGTTTTTAGATATCAGTTTGTAGTTACCGGTAGTAGTTTTTAGGTATCAGTTTTTAGCTTGGTAGCAGTTTTGTTGTCCTTATGAATAATTTTGGAAAATGTTTGTCCTTATGAATAATTTTTAGGAGAATATTTGTCCTTGAGCTAAAAATATTGAGGTTGTGTCCTTGAGGCAAAAAATATACAAATCTTTGTCCTTTAAATTAATTCCCCGTTGGCAAAACTCAGCATATACAGTAAATAAAATAATAACAGAATCACATACACAGAGTAATATAACGATAGGCAGTGGAAACAAATGAATAGTAGTTCATGAAGCTACTATATATATAACAGATTTAAAACAAGATACAACAGAAGTCTCGAATACATAGAAATTTCAATACAATAGTCAAATCAGAATATATAACCGGAGTCAACTGGATAACTGAAAGCTGAATAGATGTAGATGGATCTCCAAGCGAAGATCCTACTCCAAAGGTGAGTCTCTAATGCTGTGACACTCAGTCTGACCCGAGCGTAAAGCAAAACACAAAACACTCGAGTCAGGATTAACATTCTTATATCAATAAATCCAACTCAAGTGAAATATCAACTGAAATACAAGTAACTTAAAGTATGTTTGGGATAACCATCCTCTAAGGATCCATGGAACTATCTACTATGTAGTAATATACACTATTATAATAATGTCTAAAGTAAAGTAAACTATTAAAATAACATTAAGGTGTTACCCATATCCCCCTTTTCACATTTTATTTATTCCCATAGTCTATACAGTACCGTAATCTCCCTCGTACCGGGCGTCGTCAGAGGGCACTCCATAGGTATGGTACAAAACAAACACGTAGTGGGCTCGATATAGTAGGTGACACGGCACAACTAGGCAATGCCAGGGTAGATATACCAATTACACTTCCGGGCTGGTGGTAACGCTTAGCCGCAGCTACCGCCCACCTCGATCCACACTCCCAAATCAAAGGTGCGCACCAAATCAATCACAAAGTAATAGAATGGCAATCGAAGAAGTGTGTCCGATCGGAGGAGCTACCTCACTTGGCCTTTCGATTGCTCCTGTTTTAGCCACCTTAAGCTAATCACGGGAGTCGGGTCCACGTATATACCTCAAATAGAATGTCGCCACCATCCTACTTCATTCTGGAATCTCCACCACATACACAGTTGTTAAAGTGGTTTTCGGTATTGGTAGAGAGTATGACAATAACCGATCTCGATCTCTTTAACAACCAACCGTTATTATAACACCGTGGTCATTTCAAAATAGTTTATACTTCAAAACCAAAATATCATTTCCATTTCAAAACCATATCAATACGATATCATTTCACTTCAAATATATTCATTTCCAAAATCATAGCACTTCAAAGTTATAACACTTTCGAAATTATAAAGCTTAGAATTTGTAACACTTTAGAAATCATAACACTTGATAACATAATACTTTGAACTTCATAACTTTGAAATCATAACTTCCCGCTTGAACAATTTAGATATTAATAATAATATATAAAGTAAAATAGTTTATAAAATAAAATAGGTTATATAAAAATAGTTATAAGTTAAAATAGTTTATATTAAAATAATTAGTATATTAAAATAGTTTATATTAAAAATAGTTCATATTAAAATAATTCGTATATTAAAATAGTTTATATTAAAAATTTATAAAATAAAATATACATGTAGTTTTAAATATAATTTAAAAATACTTTATATATCGCTGTCGTGTTCTTGAGGCCGAACCTTCATTTTTTGGTGGACAACCTTTTATTATTACTCCTTGGACTCCGACTATTTCTTGTGCTCGTGAGCAAGTCCTCTCCATTCCTGTTTGGGTTTACTTCTCCCATATCCCCTCTGCTCTTCAACCTTTACTTGGTTTGAATTGGCTTGCTTGTGTTGTAGGAAAATTGAAATGTTTTGACACTAATACGGTTGCGAGAGAAAAATTGATGTTCGCTAAGGCTTTGATTGAGATTTCCCCTTCTCGGCCCCTCCCTTCCTTTATTCCTGTTCAGCTAGCTGTTGGGCACGTGGTGAAAGTCCGTGTTCGCTATGGTTGGGTTCTAGAAATTTGTACCTCCTGTCACTCCTTTGGCCACCTTGCTACTGCTTGTTCGCATTCTGTTGTTTCCACGGCTGCGCCTAAGATCCCTCTTCCTCGGCCTCCGCTCAAGAAATGGGTGCCTAAGGTTTCTACACAGGTTGCTCCTCCTCTTGCGGCTCCTTTATCTGTCTCGGATCCGGCTCCCTGTATTGCTCATCCTGCTTCCCCTCCATCTTCTGTGGAGCCTTGTCTTGTTTCTAGGGGACCTGTTCAGGTTCCTGTTCCGCCTCTTTTGCCATTGGTCGCTGAAGATGATTCTACTATTCATGTTGCTACCCCTGTTCCTGGTCTGCCTTGTCCCTCCATTGTTTGGGATGATGCTGAGAGGTGTTGGGTTGATCACATTTCTGACATGAGATTTAACCCCTTGGATGATTCTTTCTTTAGATTTGTTTCTGATGATCAACTTGACCTTAGATGTCTTTTTTATTGTCCGGCTAGTGACTCTTTAGCTCTTGTTTTGGATGGTTATTTCACGAGATCGAATTCTATCTTGCTTGCCGATACCTCCGGGGATCGTTCCTTTGTGTACTCTTCTGATTCTGTGGATTACGATCCTTGTCTTGCTTCCCATTTCCGCCCCTTTGCTGGTCTGTTGGGGAATGTTCCATTGGTGTCTTCCCAGGATATTGTGGATGATGGTGATTCTTCCTCTTCGGAGGATTAGTTGTTTTTGTTATTCATTTTGTAGTTGTGATATGTCTGTCACACTCCTGTGCTGTTTTCTTTCTTTTTCTTAGTAGTTAAGGTGCTTTTACCTTTCTCCTATTCTTCAACTCTTATTACTTTCGTAATAAAAAGTGGACGGTCCACTATAAAACCGGCTGACCTTGCCAAAAAAAATACTTTATATAATAAAATAGCTTCCTCAAATTTCACAAATCGATTCAAATCAACTCGAATTCAAAATTTCAAATTTAATTCAATCTCAATTCATCAATTTCAATTCAATTCAATTTTTCAATAAACCCATTCAAATTATATCAATTTCAAATACAGATTTGAACCACAAAATAAACCATTTCAATTTCAATATATTTCGAAGCTTTAAATATTCAACATTTTCAAAACTTAATTTGATAATTCCATTTATATCCAAATTTAACTTCATTATTATTTAATTTTGAAATATTCACTTAATAAAATCCAATATCATTTAAATAAGCCTCAAATTACAATTAAACTAAATATTTTCTTCAATTTTATTTAAACTTGAAATACTCATTTAATCACTTTAATTCAAAATCAAGTTACAAAACCATATATTAAAATCTCAAATTCAAAAAGTTTCAAATCGATTTTATTAAATAACTCTTAAAAGAATACTATTTCAAAATCATCTTAAATTTATCTTCCCAACCTAGATTTATTAAATTTATTATAAAAATCTATTTTTAAAATAAATTTTTATATAAATACTTAAACATATTATATATTAATTAAATCAATCCTTATTAAATTAAATCTTATTATTAGACTTAATTTATATAAAAAACTTAATGTATAAATGTTTTAAAATAGTAAAAATATAAGTAAAATCTTAAAATTTATAATTTCAAAACTAACTTATAAATTTAAATTTCCCAAAACATATAATTTTAAAAATCTAAAATTTAAACCTTTATAAAATAACATTTATATATAATATTTAAAATCAATATTTATGTAAAACTATATATATATATATATCCTTTTTAAAACTATGGAAATCATTTCAATATATATATATATATATAGACCAATGGTGTCTGTATATAATTTTCTATCCTATGGTCAAGTGATACAGATATTTATCATTTCAATCCGCAATTTAAATATCTACGGGTATATATCATTTCAACCTGCAATCCCAAATTCAATTCAATGAAAATCGCTTGGGTTTAATATCATTTCAACCCATAACGATTTCCTCCTATTCTACAGATCGTTCGGGTATGTATCATTTCAACCCATAGGGAATTCTATACTAACAGGGAACTTGTACAGTGATAACAGATATGATAATAATATAACAGGCATATATCATCAATATAAATAACAGAAAATGGTGTCAGATATCACAAGTGAATAGATACAGATATTCGCATATATGTAGCAATGTAAATAACTAACATCAGCATATTTCAATTGTCGTTTCAATTGAAATCAAATTTAATAAATATAAGAACGTTAATCGTGAGTGATTGCTTACCTTTCAAGGCTAGAGAAATTGGACAATGGAATGAGTTACGGAATCCAAGCACGAATTTCAAAGTAAAGCTAGATTGGCACGAATTTGATGGACAAAGCTGATAGATAGGAATCAATGAGAAAAAATCAATCAGTTTGATAGAAATAGAAAATATATATATTATTATATTTTTCTTCTTGAAATCAATAATTTAATTTAAATCATAACTCATATATAAAACTAATATATATATAAATATATATATATATATATATATATAAATTTATATACGTATAATACTTTGGAATCAACAATATATATATACAGTAACTCTCTGTATATAAGATTATATATACTAACCTAAAATATATATAAGTTGTCGTAAAACTTATACTTATATAACTAACAAGAATACATATGCAGGCTCCATAACTATGCAGACCATCAACTATATATATAAACTACAATCTAGATATACAAACTCTGATATGCAAACACATTTATATAAATTAATATGTAAACTCTGTATATATATATATATAGTGTACAACTAAATGAATATATACAAACGACTTATACATATTAAAATGATTTACCTAACCTATATATAAACAAGTATATATACACAACTAATATGTAACATATATACTGCCGTATAACATATATGGGAAGTTTCAAATAAATATACATGCATACAATATATATGCAGCCAATATATGTGCTGGTTATTCAGTTATATGTATATGCAGACCACCCTATATATATGTAAACAAAATATGTGTAAGCTGATATGTGCAGACCAACAGATCCTTTAAAACTATGACATATATATAAACTAATGTATATATGAACCTTATATAATATATACAACACTTAAACATGCTATACTATATTTCCTTTCTTCTTCATGGCTAGACTAAGACAAAATGATAACTATATACATATGTATATCTTCCTTTTTAATATAACATACTGTAACATAAAACACATATTCCTGAAAACATTTATTTGCAAAACATGTATATAAGCAGCTAATATATATATATATATATAAACTTAAAACTCAAGCTCATATAGAATTGATGTAACTACATATATATACAATCAACATAACTTATACATATAACCTCGAACATTAAATCTATATGCAAACCATTATATGCCGATTGTATTGTTAAACAAATATATGTGTATGCAACTAAAATATGTAGACTAGACATATAAATAAGTATAAGTATGCGTAAACAAGCCTATGCAGATCTGCATATCTACAATCACCTATATATATATAACTTATATACATCTATATTTTAAATTTAAAACGTATATAAAAACCAAACTCATTTATACATACATGCTAATATATAACTCAGTAAATATAAATATATAAACATATGTATATATACCTTGAACAACATCACAGTACCCGTACCCATGAAATCAGAGAAAACTGCGGCAACAAGGAGAGAAGAAGAGCTCGGGATGGTGATGGGTGTATGCGGCTGCTAAGTGAATGAGGAGGAAGATAGATTGATGCGACGTGGCGGGGAGGAAGAGGGGGCTGTGATTGTTGCTTGGTGAGGCGAAGGGTTGCTGGGATAAGGTGGAAACGTGGGCCATGCGGAGGAGAGATGGCTGCGGGTGGCGAAGCTGCTTGGTTTGTTGGTTGTGTGATGGGCGAAGGCAGGGTATGCAAAGGGACGTGGCGGATGAAGGAGGGTGCTGTGGTGGGTTCAAGTTTCATGCAGAGAGAAGGGAGAGGAGATGCGTGCAAATCGGCTGTAAGGAAAAAAAAATGGAGCAGCAGTTTCATTGGAAAAATTAAAATAATGAAAACATATTTTTATAAAGCTAAGGTGGAAGATGAAAGGGAGAGGTTGGTTACAGTACAAACGTAAATAAATAATGTTATGCTATATTTATTTCCAATGCGGATGTAAATGAATTGGAAAAACAATAAATGTACGAACAGAAAAAGAATTTGAAAACATAGGGAAATGGAGAGTCAAAATTTTACTCTAGAATAATAAAATCAAAGGGTATTCAGTTTTATACCGTGGATAATGAATGGACAAAGAATTCAAAAAGGATCAAAACGGTACCGATACGGTTAATCGGTTCATCGATTTCGTCGTGTCCCGAACTCCGAAAAAAACGAATGAATATACTGCGGAGATCAGCACGACGAGACGATCAAAACGATATACAGATATCAGTATTATGATCATCCTATCAAAAGTCGATAATCGGTTACCGAAAATGCTGCTATTTTGTCGAAAATAAGATAAACGGAGCAATAGCCATCCAAATATGGAGAAACGAAATATAACGTCTCACTCAGAAGATGATTTACAAATTTATTATATAAAAATATTCAAGTTTCGAAAACATTTTATTATCACCAAATATTAATTAATTTAAAATTGAAACAAAATTACACAATAAAATAAACTTTCATATTATCAGAATTTTTTTTACCATTTGCTATGTTTAAGTAGACGTATTCCGAATATCAAAAAAAATTATTTCAAAATTTAGTTATTTAAAATTTCACAAAATTCAATTAATTACTTTATTAAAACAGTTAAAATTTACGGGTTGTTACACTCTCCCCCACTCAAAACTTTTTGCCCCCGAAAAGGAACGAGGTAGGAGAATAGAAACAACCAGAAAGCAAAATAAATTGAAAGACAGAATAAAACAATTAATTTAAACCATATAAATTTCAATTTAAATTAATTAACATTCAATAATTGATTTTAAATTCAAGGTAATACATTAAATTGATTTGTTTTCAGTTTATATAAATATTTGTTACAAAATTTCTTTCAAAACAAAATTCATTTTTATTTATCTCATTTATTAGATCCATTTGATTTTACTTAAGTAAATTTCACTTATAATTCAATCTTAACTATTTATTTATTCACTATCTTATTATTCAATTATCTCAATTAACATTTCTATAATCATAGATTTGGTGTATAAACACTTATTACAACTATTCAACCATTTAAATTTTATTTAAAATTCCTTTAACCTCATTTTTTATTGTATACTACTCAATTACATAGTTAACTTCTAAGTAAATTAGGTAAGTTATATATATTGGAAAATAATTAAGTATTAGACAAGTAAAAATTTTCCCAATTCAATTATTCTGGTTTTAAATATTTATTCAAAAATTTTGACTTCATTTTATAATTGGAATCGTCCCTTTCATAAAATTTAAGAGTTAAATTTCCGATTTCACTTCAAAAAATTTGGAGATAAATATATATATATATATCAAATCATATCTATAATCATATAACTATATATACAAATCAAGCCATACTTAAGAAATTCAAATCCAATTTATTTTTCAAAACAAAACTGTAGCAAAGCTATTAAGTGGTCTCTCCACTCTGAAACTCGAAAATGAATGTCGATGATGCGGCCGTCATCCCCGAAATTATTTTCCAGCGATAAAAGAGAAGAGTACTGATTTAAAACTTTTAAAACTCTTTGGAAACGATTTCTATTCAAAAATACTTTAAATAATATAATCTAAAATTTCAAACCAAATTTTATAAAATACCGAAAATTGAATTCTCAAATTCTTAATTTAAATTTAATTTCAATTACAAGTCAATTTATAACTATGTTTTATAATTTCATTTATTTATTATGTTGCAATAGTCAATGGTTTATAAAATAATGAATGAAAATTAAATATTATCAATTTTCAACAACCAATTCATTTAACTATTAGATTTTAGAAAATTATATACTTATAATATAATCATACAAATTTATTGTGTCAGTTTGCTCTGTTCAAGTGTTTTGAAATTCCTATCGATATCGTTGATCAGACGAATCAATCAAAACCCCAAATCAACCTTAACAACCCAAACAACATAATATAAAACATTTTATATTAATTACAAATACACTCCCTCACTCGGTGATTCCAGAATAAATTCTAGAACAAAGATAGAGATCCAAATTTAGAGGGACCCTAATCGAAGAAAATCTAACAAGAAGATAAGCTCAATACGAAGATAAGATGATTAAATTACAAAATAGGAAGATGGATATACTGATATAAATCACGGGCAACCTTAACCAGGTTATCCGTGACTTCAAGAATAAGATCGATGCAGAATTCTGAGGCAAATCGACATTCGATCGCAAGAGATAGAATTCGGGCAGAATAAGAGATAGCAGCATCTAAACCGATGATACAAAAATCTTCGGTGAATCGATGCCTGTTGTAAAGGAGTTTCACCCCTTTTCAATTCATACAATGGAGCTATGGGATGCTTCGGAATCAAGATAACACGAATAGGGAGAGACAAGGATGGATTTTGGAACCGAAGGGAAACCGAATCAAAGAGGAAGGAATTCAAGCTTGAACAAAGGTAATTATGTAATTAAATTTACTTTATATGCCGAGTTTTTCCTAAAACCAGAGCTCTGATACCAACTGTAACGGGACAACGCCAGTGGGGTAACGCCCACCGTAGCATACAATGGTACTTGTGTTCTGCTTTTACGGCCAGCCTCTCGACTACACCAACCCCGTGGGACATGTAGGAGTAAGAGTCATCCGCTCGCTAACAAACCCAAATGCAAGAACCCCCTATCATGCTGCACCCGCCAAGTGCATAAGCAGACACACATGTCGGACTTGAATTGATCAAAATATCAGGTTGTTAATTTATATTTGGAAAAACTCAGCGTATTCAGTAAATGAAATAATCAGAGAATCATAGACATAGAGTAATATAACGATAGACAGCAGAAACAAATGAGTAGTAGTTCATGAAGCTACTATATATATATAACAGATTTAAAACAAGATACAATAGAAGTCTTGAATACATATGAATCTCAATACAATAGTCAAATCAGAATATATAACTGGAGTCAATTGGATAACTGAAAGCTGAATAGATGTAGATGGATCTCCAAGCGAAGCTCCAACTTCAAAGATGAGTCTCTAATGTTGTGACACTCAGTCTGACCCGAGCGTAAAGCAAAACACAAAACACTCAAGTCAGGATTAACATTCTTATATCAATAAATCCAACTCAAGTGAAATGTCGACTGAAATAAAAGTAACCTAAAGGATGTTTGGGATAACCATCCTCTAAGGATCCGTGGAACTATCTACTATGTAGTAATATACGCTATTATAATAATGTTTAAAGTAAAGTAAACTATTAAAATAGCGTTAAGGCGTTACCCATATCCCCCTTAACACATTTTATATATTCTCATAGTCTATACAGTACCGTAATCTCCCCCGTATCGGGCGTCGTCAGAGGGCACTCCATAGGTATGGTACAAAACAAACACGTAGTGGGCTCGATATGGTAGGTGACACGGCACAACGAGGCAATGCCAGGGTAGATATACCAATTACACTTCCGGGCTGGTGGTAACGCATAGCCGCAACTACCGCCCATCTCGATCAACACTCCATAATCAAAGGTGCGCACCAAATCAATCACAAAGTAATAGAATGGCAATCGAAGAAGTGTGTTCGATCGGAGGAGCTACCTCACTTGGCCCGTCGATTGCTCCTGTTTTAGCCACCTTAAGCTAACTCACGGGAGTCAGGTCCACGTATATACCTCACATAGAATGTCGCCGCCATCCTACTTCATTCTGGAATCTCCACCGTGTACACAGTTGTTAAAGTGGTTTTCGGTATTGGTAGAGAGTATGACAATAACCGATCTCGGTCTCTTTAACAACCAACCGTTATTATAACACCTTGGTCATTTCAAAATAGTTTATACATCAAAACCAAAATATCATTTCCATTTCAAAACCATATCAATACGATATCATTTTACTTCAAATATATTCATTTCCAAAATCATAGCACTTCAAAGTTATAACACTTTAGAAATTATAAAGCTTAGAATTTGTAACACTTTGGAAATCATAACACTTGATAACATAATACTTTGAAATTCATAACTTTGAAATCATAACTTCTCGCTTGAACAATTTAGATATTAATAATAGTATATAAAGTAAAATAGTTTATAAAATAAAATAGTTTATATAAAAATAGTTATAAGTTAAAATAGTTTATATTAAAATAATTAGTATATTAAAATAGTTTATATTAAAATAATTCGTATATTAAAATAGTTTGTATTAAAATTTTATAAAATAAAATATATAAATAGTTTTAAATATAATTTAAAAATACTTTATATAATAAAATAGCTTCCTCAAATTTCAAAAATCGATTCAAATCAACTCGAATTCAAAAATTTAAATTTAATTCAATCTCAATTCATCAATTTCAATTCAGTTTCTCAATAAACCCTTTCAAATTATATCAATTTCAAATACAGATTTGAACCACAAAATAAATCATTTCAATTTTAATATATTTCAAAGCTTTAAATATTCAACATTTTCAAAACTAAATTTGATAATTCCATTTATATCCAAATTTAACTTCATTATTATTTAATTTTGAAATATTCACTTAATAAAATCCAATATCATTTAAATAAGCCTCAAATTACAATTAAACTAAATATTTTCTTCAATTTTATTTAAACTTGAAATACTCATTTAATCACTTTAATTCAAAATCAAGTTACAAAACCATATATTAAAATCTCAAATTCAAAAAGTTTCAAATCGATTTTATTAAATAACTCTTAAAAGAATACTATTTCAAAATCATCTTAAATTTATCTTCCCAACCTTAATTTATTAAATTTATTATAAAAATCTATTTTTAAAATAAATTTTTATATAAATACTTAAACATATTATATATTAGTTAAATCAATCCTTATTAAATTAAATCTTATTATTAAACTTAATTTATATTAAAAACTTAATTTATATATATGACGTCTCACTCAGAAGATGATTTACAAATTTATTATATAAAAATATTCAAGTTTGGAAAACATTTTATTATCACCAAATATTAATTGATTTAAAATTGAAACAAAATTACCCAATAAAATAAACAAACATATTATCATATGAAAATTTACCATTTGCTATGTTTAAGTAGACGTTTTTCGAATATCAAAATTTTTTTTTTCAAAATTTAATTATTTAAAATTTCACAAAAATTCAGTTAATTACTTTATTAAAACAGTTAAAATTTACGGGTTGTTACACAAAGCAAAAAACCTCAAGTTAGACAACAGTCTAATATAAGTGATAAACAGTCTCAAAATACTATGAAAGTTGATATGGTATAGGACATAGGATATGGAGTATCATACTCTGTCTGTCCCTACATCCAAAGAGTTGGTGCATAACGGTATATGCTAACCTACTATCATCATCATATCGGTGTACAAGTAAAATGTTTGGTGTGTAGCTATCCTAGTCCACAATAACTACATCCTATGACATCCTTAGCGTGATAAGCAAAACATAACAAACAAAACATCCATCAAACAATCATCACAATCACTCGTGAGCATTGAATTTATGATAACTCCTATGGCCAATCCTCTGCCAGAAAAAAATGGAAAATATCGGTTTCTTGGTGCTCAAATCCGACCAACGTATCCTCATGCTTTAGGGTGTACAAATCTATTTTGTAACATTACAACCCGCACTTTAGTGGGCTCGACTTTTTGCTAAATGAAAACCCAAGTCCACTAGGGTACAGATCGTTGGTGTTGGTATTCTTTAAATAACAAAAGCATATTAGAGCACTTCAGTATAAACTCACACCAGAATAGTAAAGTATAATAAACATATAATTATTGACTAACGTTAAATACCTTTGATATCTAGGACATTTGTCAGTGTCATGCATGCATGTCCTCCCGCCGTTCACGCCTTGTACCAGTACCTTTTCCTCTAAGTCTATTATGTAGGTTGCAATAAGGAGGTGTAATGACCTGCCTTTTATACTCCTAAAGACGACACTTAATACACCTACATTATTCATGTGTTGATCATCTAGGCATACGAAAAACAAGCCATCAGGGAAAAAGAAAAAAAATGGCAAGAATAATGAAAACACAAAATCTCACATCGCAAGGCAATCACATGTAATAGTCAACATAAAATAGTACATAGCATCATTCTCAACTGAATATCAGAGTTACACAAATACCAACTTCAGTCAGGGACAATTATAACTGCATGTCCCCACAATGTTGATACAATATATGTATATATATAGATGTGTGTGTGTGTGTGTGTAAAGAGGAAAATAAAGAAGATAACTAGATATCGTCGAAGCCACCTACTCTATGGTCCTCCTAAATGCATCTATAGAACTTGGACTACTTGACTACTCGTACAAATTTGGATACCCAAGAGTTTTAGCGAAAGAAAGAATAACTCCGGGTCAGACATGGGTCTGGTGTGAGTAAAACTCCAAACAACTGAATTTTTATACTTGTAAAAACTCTTTAAAATAAGGTATCTTGTAAGACCACGCCGTACATAAATACGGATGGCTTTTACCTTACGATAACCAAACCATTTTTATAGAAGATCCAGTGATATTATAATAATATCTAGGGTTTAAAGTAAATATTGAATCATAGGTGAAATTGTTGCGTTATTAAATTACAGCATAATAGGTATACAACTAAGTCCGAAGGCACTTATTGGAAAATGGACTCCATCAATGACAAGACTATTGGGGTTCCACCTGTCATAGTAAACCTCTAGATAAAATGTACCGAGGGCCTTGCATGGACCCTCTACATCGCAAGACCGGCCTACCACTTATTGGATAGTATCGAATAGTCACTACCCTGGTTGTGATCAACAACCGTACGCAGGTCACTAGCATACATAATCTTAGAATATCGATCAAGATCAGGTGATGACCATACCCTAATGGGAGCGATCCACATAGCCTTGCTACATATCCCCTGTTTTACCCATTCCTAGTTGTGAGGCTTGAGGCCATGTTTACCTTTCTTTAGCAATTCCCACTTGGAATGCTAACATTGCCCTCCAAGCGACAATGCAATACCATTATTCGTCCATACAAGTTGTTCAGGATATGAACAAACCGAATGCACTACTTCTACTGCATCCGTTTTGGAATCACCATAAGGATTAGTAGCAAGTAGCCCTTGCACTTTAAAGATCTTCGTCATCAATTTTAGCATCTTTGTGATGTTTCCAATTCGAATGATTACATTGGTTCGAAGTAGTTTTTGGATAGCTCATGTTATCCGATCCTGGACTCTTCGAACCAACATTCGATAATTTGAAAAGGGTCGAGTTATTGATAGTGGAAAAGTCCATTATCTGGGATGTGTATAGATTTGCATATGAAAATAAGACATCCTATACTCATCCCCACTTTCCGATTTCAAACTGTACTATCCCTTGATTAACAATGAAGTCGGACAAGTTAGCAAACTAATCTTAACTCAACGTACATTCTTACTTTTCGGGATAGAGCCGAGTTTTTGACATTTCGACTTCTCTATCCCTTGCCTAGAAAATCAAGTTCTAGATCTCATAGATAGAGGAAAGCCTACTTGTTGGCCTTTAGTGCTAAATACAAGACAACTACTTCCAATAAACATGTCAACGTTTTAGTATAAATTATTCATATTTGTTTGGCTACTTAATGACACATACAAAGAGTTCCCTTGTATTTAAACCATTCTTTGTAAAAGAAAGCTGCTTTTTAAACAAACTGATCCTTGGAAATAGAGTAATTAAAAATTAAAACCTTTGTTTAATTAATTTAAAATAAGTTTAAACCTTTATCTAATAATAATTAATCTGAATTAAAGATTAATCAAATCTTAACTTAATTAATAATTAAGAAATAATTAAACCCAACCCGATTAATAATTAATTAATAATTAAACCTTAATTAATTAAAAGTTAATTAATAATTAAACCTTACTTAAATAAAAATTAATTAAATAATTAACCTTTACTTAATTAATAATCAATTAACCCTTACATTTTTTCAACCAAATATAATTATCTTACTTAATTAACAATTAAGTATTAATTGCATTTACTTAACTAGTAATTAAATACCAATTATCTTTTCTTAATTAATTAATTAAACAAACATTAAACCCTTACTTAATTAATAAGTAATAATCACCTTTAAATTCTTATAATATGTTTGAAATACTTTTAAAAAATATTTAAAATGAAAACGGTTTTAATTTACAAACAAGTGTTCGTTTTACGAACTGTATCCATAACGACTATCGCTATAGATACTATAACCTCAAAACTGGTTTTATATATCAAATACCCTTTTAACCCTTTCCTTTTATATTTTAAATTACTTTATAAACTTTGAATACAGTTTTGGAAACTAAAAAGTAAAGTTTTGAAAAACTTTGTAAAACTTTTTCCTATGAAATAAATAAGTAAAACAAGTTTAAACCAAGGGATCTCAATATCACAACAAACACCAAATCAAAGAGCTAACTTTCCTGTTAGCCTACTATATCCACAACATAAGCTCATACGTTTAAAAAATGCCATAATAAACATACAACAAGTAAAGAACATTACTTTGCACACCATTATTTAACTTTTTAACTTGTATTTTTCAAGTCCATACAAATAATCACATACAAACATATAAATATATATGTGTGTGTGTGTGTGTGTGTGTGTGTAACACAAGAATACCACTTTCCAAACTAACAAACCAATAACAATTTTTAACAACAATAATAAAGTTGGAAACTTTGCTTAAAAATGTGAGCTTTACTTACCAAAATCAACTGAATCCAATAACAAACTACCACAACACTCCGCACCAACACACTAACTTAGTTCTCCTTCACCAAGACTTGAATTTTAGAGGCCTAAAGGGATAAATGGGTTCAGCCTTGGGTAGTGGAGGGCTCGGTCTAGGGTAATGGAGGGAGTTTAGGCTTGTTTTGGAAAGGAGAAGATGCAGAAAGGAGGAGAAAAGTTTTTAAATAAGTTTTAAAGGATTAAAATGGGAAAAGAAGGATCTTTAGTTTTAGAAAATTTTGGATGCCATTAAAATGAAAAATGGAGCTTTAGAAAGGAGTAATAAAAGTTTGAAATCAAGAAGTGAGAATAAATTGAAAATGAAAAAAAGAGAAATAGTTTTATATAAAATGAAATAAGTAGGTTACTCTTTTACCCTTAGGTTACTTACCCTCCACATTTCAATGCCACCTCACCCCCTTCCTTTTCCCTTCATGAACACACAAATACCACCCTCTTCCATCCATCACCTTACTTCTTTTGTGATGTTAAGGATGAGTTGTCATGATATGACATTACCTTTTCTCCTTTTCTTTTTATTATTATTTTTTATAAAAAGAAAAGTCAATATAACTTATTTACTTAGGTAAATATTAAATTATTAACTAAAACCATTTTCATATATCATTATATAAGTATGTGTATATATCTACTCTTGTTTACACAATGTTTTCAATAATTTTTAGACAATGAAAAGTCGAAAATCCGAAAAACGATTTTCGATCACAATTCCCATTTTTTCTTCGAACTAATTATTTTTTAAACCAAATTTGAAAAAAACTTTTCCATCATTAGTTATTATTTAAATGATGTATTTTTAGCTATAAAATCCATTAATTTATTATTTGAAAATATATTAAATCTCATATTTGAGGCCATATATTAAATGTAATGAAACACAAACAAAAGGTACATACTATGCAATTATATTGCAAATAGAGAGTACACAATCTATACAATAAGCAAACAACTACTCTAATACCAACTCGGGATAAACTTCCTTCATGTCATCCTCCATCTTCCAAGTACAATCTCTAGGATCTTAACCCCATTCAACCTTAACCAACCTTACGACATTATTACGCAATTGCTTCACGTCACGATCCACAATGCGAACTAGATGTCTTATCAAAGTCAATTTTGGTTTCACCTCTAAATCCTTTTGAACAGACGGCTCAACAATCAATGATGGGTCATGCACATACTTCCTCAAATGGGACACATGAAATATATTATGTACTCCTGACAACCTCTCTGACAACTCAACTTTATAGGCAAGTGGCCCAATCCTCTCAATAATACAAAACGATCCAACATACCTCCACATCAACTTCCCATCAACCTTTGATCTACATAACTCTTTTGTCAATCTTAAGCTTCTTTCATCCTTCTCTTGATCACACCAACATTTTCCATAGCTTTCTGAATCATATCGGGTCCAAGCACAAGTCGATCCTCGGTTTCCACCAAACACGCTGGTGACTTGCATGGTCGTCCACAAAGAGCTTCGTAGGACCCCATGCCAATGCACGCTTGATAACTATTGTTATAAGAAAATTCCACCAAGTTCAGATGATCTTCCCATGATCCTCCGAATTCCAAGATACATGTTCTCAAAAGATCTTCCAAGATTCGATTCACCCTTTCAGTTTGACAATCGGTTTGAGGGTGGTAAGCAATGCTCAGACATAGCTTTGTTCCTAAAGCTACTTATAGCACTTCCCAAACTGGCTGGTAAAGATGGGACCTTGATCACTTAGAATGCTTACTGGAACTCCATGCAGTCGAATGATCTCCCTCATATAAATTTCTGCCAATGTTGCTACAGGTCTCATCGGCTTCATCGAAATAAAATGAGCACACTTGGTTAGCCGATCCACAATGATCTAAACACCTTCATTTCCTTTCTTTGATCTGGGTAATCCATCAATAACACACACTTTCTTTCAGATGATTCAAAGCACGTAGTAAGTAGTATGATATAAAGAATGAAACTCACTTGGTTGTAGCGTTAAATGACGTTCATGTGCCCACTCACTTTCACAGATCATTCGAAACTTATGACTCCGTACCACCGATTCGGTTGTATGACTTCCATGAAAAGAAAGTTCTTTCCTGAAAAACACCTTCATTTCCTTTCTTTGATCTGGGTAATCCATCAATAAAATCCATCGATATTTATTCCCACTTCTAGTTTGGAATTTCCAGTGATTGTAATAGCCCAGCAGCTCTTTGATGATCTCCCTTGGTTTGCTGGTAGTTCGCGCATTGACTGATATGGATAAAAATATCCCTCTTCATCCCCTTCCACCAGAGCACCCACTTCATATCTCAATGCATCTTTGAAACACCTGGATGGGTACTCAACTTGGATCGATGACATTCTATTAAAACTTCTTGCCTAAGACCATCAATATTAGGAACACATATCCTCCCATTCATCCACAATACACCCCGATGGTCTATCTCAAAGCTCGAACAATTGCCTTCCTCTACATGCTTATATTATTTCCATTAAGCGGTTATCTTCCCTTTATTTTCTCGAAATCTTCTCGAGGAGAGTTGGGATGACTTCCAAAAGAGTACAATTGCATTCCTACTCAAAGCATCTACCACCACATTTTCTTTTCTCGACGTATATAAAATATCCAAGTCGTCTGCCACCAGAAATTCCAACAATTGATGTTGCCTCAAATTTAGATCCTTTTGTGTAAAAGGTGTAACGACCCGTAAATTTTAACGATTTTAAATAACATAATTAATTAAATTCTTTATGAAAATGTATAATAAAATTTGGCAATGAAATTTTGATATTTAAAATACATCTATTTAAAGGTAGAAAGTGTCAGATTTTCATTAGAGAATATGAAAGTTAGTTCTATTGTGTAATTTTCAATTTCGATTTAAAATTAGTTAAATTTGATGGAAATAAAATATTTTTGAAATCTGGATATTTTTACATAATAAAAATGTAAACCATTTTCTGAGCGAGACGTCACATTTCATTTCACCAAATTTGGAATGTTATAGCTCCGTTTATATTATTTTTCACGGTTGAGCAGCATTTTGGCAGCGAACATTGACTTTTGATAGGATGGTCGTATCGCTCATATACGTGTACTATTATGTTCGTCTCGTCATGCTGATCTCTGTAGTATATTCATTTGTGCATTTCGGTATCCAGTACATGGCGAAATCTATGAAACGGTTAGTCGTATCGGTACCCATTTTTGAACCTTTTGGTTTCCTATGGCCATTCATTATCCACCATGCAAAACCAAATGGCCATTTGCTTTTATAATTTCCAAAAGTCCAACCTTTGACCTTCTATATTCCACCGGTTTTCATTTATTTGTTGATTTGGTTGCATATCTCCTTCTCTTTCTCTCTTTCTTTGTTCTGTCACTTGCAATTGATATATATATATATATAATATTGTTGCATTGGTTATGAACCTGCTGCTTGTCTCTTACACTCACCCTCCCCGTTCACATTCTCTCTCTCGAATTTCCATGCCTCGCCATCATCCGCCATTACCCACTCCTCGACAGCCGATCGCTCATGAGCATCTCCACGCCTTCTGCCTTCAGCCGCGACCGATAACCCACACCCTCCATCGCCTCACATATTGAACCACCACCCATGTCCCTTGCTCCACGTCATCCTCATCCTATGTAGCTGCAACACACCACAACACCAGAGAACCCCATGCATCTGCCTTAAAATTGTTGCCACCTCACACCCTCACACCCATCACCGTACAAGCTTGCTCCACCTACGAGCATCACCATCAGATTTTCGCCTCACCCACTTTTCCAATCATCTTCCCTACCACCTACTCGTTTGCTAACCATATCGCCGCTTCCATAGCAACACCTCCCCTCCATGTGTCAGCCGAAGCCATGCTCCGTAGCCCACACTAGACAACCGGCCTTTACCAATGCCCTAACACTCCGCCTCCACCAGATCCATCATCCACTACTCTCCCTTCACTGACCACACACCCCTTGCTTCGCATGTAGCCGAACAGTCCCACCAGCCAAGGTCATCCATCAACCCGAACGCCTACTGTCGTATCTCCTGCCACAGCCACCCAAACACTCTTCCGCGAACCACGTTGTTCTGTCCATGATAATATGGATTGGGGCCTGTAAGGTTATGGGCCTTCTATCTTGTGGGCATGCTCAATATAAATTATATAACTATTAACCTATGAAAATGCCAAATATATATAGTTTGTGTATATATTTTGCTTGCTGTGAAAACCTGCTTCTCCTACTTTTGCCGAGATCTAACTTGACTTTGCATTTGTTGATAATCTTCCCTCCTCCAAGCTTGCCGCTCAGCCATTCTCTCTTCAACCCCAGCAGGCTCAGGCCTCGAAAGGTTGTTGTTTTGCTTGCTCTTCTCTTCTATATGTATACTTGTGAATTGATATTTGTTTGTGAAAGGTATATATATTACATATATATATATATATATATATATATATCATTTTCCATTGAATTCAAGAGATTTAACTTGTCGCAGCCATCTTGTGCTTGTCGCTGTCCCGCTAGTTCGTGTCCGTATCCGCGGATCGTCGCATCTTGTTCTTGTTTTTTCTCTAGCCTCGAAAGGTGAGCGATCACCCACAATTAACATTCTTATGTTTAGTAAATTGATTTCACATGAAATGACGATTTAAATATGTTGTTAAATTTGAATTGGTTAGAAATTAAATCATTAAATATGATATGTTGATATTTAAATTTGTTAATCTATGTTAATTGACATATGACACCATGACATATTGAATATATATTTAATTAAATGGTTAATTATGATCATATTTGCTATTGGTATGTTATGTCATTTTATATTATTATTTTATTGTTCTCACTCTGCAAGTTCCCTGTTAGTTCAGAAAATCCCTATGGGTTGAAATGATACATACCCGAACGATATTATAGATTAAGGAAAATCGTTATGGGTTGAAATGATAAACCCAAGTGATTTTATCGATTTTGAAATTTTAGGATTACGGGTTGAAATGATATATACCCATAAATATTAAATTATTGCGGATTGAAATGATAAATATCCATATCACTTGACCATAGGATAGAAAATTATATACGGACACCATTGGTCTATTTTTGAAAAAATGATTTCCAGAGTTTTGAAAGGATAAATATGGGTTTTGATAAAATTTGATTTTAAAAATATAATATAAAGATTTTTTTAATATATGAGTAAAATTTAGTTTTTTTTCTAAATTATACGTTTAGAAAATTTTAATTTATAAGTTAAGTTTTGAAAAATATAAATTTTAAGAATTTAGTTATAATTTTATTTTATTTTTTAATATATAAAATAGATTTATAATAGATTTAATAATAAGATTTAATTTAATAATAATTAATATAATAATATTTAATAAGAATTTAATTTAAATAATATATATATAAATTATATTTAAGTATTTATTTGAAATTATATTAATATTTTGAAAATAGATTTTGTAATAACTTTAATAAATTAAGGTTGGACGGATGAATTGAAATTGATTTGTAATTTAATTTGTTAAGAATTGAATTTAAATAAGAATTGATTTGAACTTGATAGTTTTGAGATTTTATTTAAGATGCTTATAAAAGTGATTAGGTGAATATTTTAGAATTAAATATAATTAAAGTTAGATATTTAATTATTGATACTGATTTAAATTTGTAATTTAAGATTTTATTTAAATGTCATTAAAAATGATTAAGTGAATATTTTTAAATTTAAATAAAATTAAAGTTGAATTTTTGAATTTAAATGAAATTTATCAAATCGAGTTATTGTTTGAATATCTAAACTTTGAAACCTATTGAATTGGGAGTGATTTAAATTTATTGTTCAACCTGGATTTGAAATCGATATAAATAAAATGGTTTTAATGAGAATTTGAAAGTGTTGGACTGAAATTGATTTAAAGTGAATTATGAAATTAAATTAAAGTTGATTTGAATTGATTTGTGAAATTGGAAGAAACAATTCTAATTTGAAACAATTTTCAGTAGAAACTCTTTTTAAAAACCATTATTAATATAAACTACTTTAATCTATAACCTATTTTTTTAAATATAAACTATTTTTAAGGCATAATTATTCCAATATATATACTACTTTCAATATTCAAACTGTTTAAGTTGGAACTGTTATGATTTATATTTAATGGATTTAAAAGTAAATACTTTGATGTAATGTTTTAACATATTTTGTGGTTATGATTTTGGAAATGAATATGATTTCAAACGTGATATGATTTTAAAATGAATATGATATTTTGATATGAAGTATGAACTGTTTGAAATGAAAATGACCATGATATGAAATAAGCGCTTGGTTGTTAAAGAGATCGGGATCAAATATTGTCACACTCTCTGCCAATATCGAAAACCACTTTAGCTACTGTGTACGTGGTGGAGATTCCAAAACGAAGTAGGATGGTTTGGCGACGTCTATATGAGGTATGAACGCAGCCTTGACTCCCTCGAGCCAGCTTGATGTGGCTAAAACAAGAGCTATACTGGGCCAAGTTGGGTCGCACCCCCTATCGGGCACATTTCTTCGATACCATTCTATTACTTTGTGATTTAATTGGGTGCACCTTTGATTCGGGAGTGTGTCTCGAGGGGGGAAGTAGTAGTTGTTATGCATTACCACCAGTCCTGAAGTGCAAACGGTAGAATCCTACCCTGGCATTACCTCGCGTGCCTTGTCACATGCCTTATCGCGCCTTCTACGAGTTTGGTTTGTGTCATACCTATAGAGTGCTCCTTGATAGCCCACCAGTTTGGTGGAGTTTACAGTACTGTATAGACTACGACATTTATATAAAATGTGTTAAGGGGGATATGGGTAACGCCTTAACGCTATTTTAATACTTTACTTTACTATAGACATTATCTATGTAGCGTATTGTACTATGTATGTAGATAGTTCCATGGATCCTTAAAGGATGGGAATCCCAAACATCCTTTAAGTTATTTGCATTTCACTTGAGTTGATTTACTAGCATAAGAATGTTAATCCTGACTCGAGTGTTTTGTGTTTTGCTTTATGCTCGGGTCAGACTGAGTTTCACAGCATTTGAGACTCGCCTTTGAAACTTGGAATTTTGCTTGAAGATCTATCTTATATCTATTCAACTTTCAGCTTTCAGTTATTTCTAGTTATTTATGTTTAGAATTTTCAGTTGATTTTGTATTAGAGACTTCTATGTATTCGGGATTTCTGTTGTATTTTGTTTTTAACTTTGATGTTATGTAGTAGCTTCATGAACTACTATTTATCCATTCTGCTGCTTATTTTTATATTACTCTGTGTCTGTGATACTGTGATTGATTTTATTTACTATATATGCTAAGTTTTGCCAAATATAAATTAACAATCTGTTGTTTTGAGAAATTCAAGTCTGACATGTGTGGATGATTGTCGATTTGAATGGTTCAAAATGCCAGGTCATTACAAGTGGTATCGGAGCTCTGGTTTAAGCAAACTTAGCATATGGAGTAAAAACTCATTAGGGATATGGTAGTGATATCCTAGAATAAGTAAAATTAATTACAAAATCATCTTCGTTCGATCTTGAAATTCTTTTTTAGGATCCTCATTGATTTGGATTTTGAAACTTTCCCTTTGTTCTGAAATCCATTCTTGTCCTTTCCTGTTCGGGTTCTTCTTGATACCGGAGCATCTCATAGATCCATTTCTATTGATCTCTGTAATAAATTTGAGCATATCTTGCAACTCAATTGGCAACTTCATACCTATGTGTGACCAATCCCATCGGCGGTCCTGCCAACCTTAGTATGATTTGTAAAGGGGTGAAACTCCTTTACAACTAGCGTCGATTCACCGGAGATTTCTACGTCCTTGAGTAAGATGCTGTTATTTCTTGCAAAGCCTGAACCTTTTCTCTATTAGACTACCCGGTTAATTCTCTTGTGATCGAGTGTCGATTGCCTCAGGATTTTGTAGGCAGTTTCATCTTTTTGCTTGATGTTAAGCCTAGTGATCTTGACTCCACCCCGATAGTCAGGGATTATTATGATGTTTTGGGTGAAGTCATTTCTCTTCCTCCCAAGCGGGAAATTGAATTCCGCATCGATCTTATACCTGGAACTCGACCTGTTGTCCTTCCTCCCATACGAATGGTTTTTATGAATAGTTAGTCACGCCCTTTGGATTAACCAATGCTCCTGCCTTCTTCGTTGATCTAATGAATCGCGTTTTCCGTGATATTCTCAACAAGTCTGTCCCCATTTTCAATGATGATATTCTCATCTTTTCTAAGTCTCTGTTGACGCAGTTTAGGTCGCCGTGATTAATATAGGTCCATCCATCTTTCCTCTTTTGTAATTTAAATTATATTATCTTCCTTTCGAGCCTATCTTATTAGTTAGGAATTCTCTTTGATTAGGGTTCCTCTAAATTTGAATCTCTATCCTTGTTCTAAAATCCATTCTTGAATCATCCTATGAGAGAACGTATTTGTAATTGATATTAAAATGTTTTATATTATGTTGTTTGAGTTGTTAAGTTTGATTTTGGGTTTCGATCGATTCGTCTGGCCAACGCTATTGATAGAAATTCCAAAACACTTGAACAGAGCAAACTGACACAATATTGTTTTCGAAATTGTTAAATGAAGTAATTTTATGTATGATTATATTCTATATACAAAAGTATAATTTTCTGAAATTAAATAGTTAAATGAATTAGTTGTTAGAAATGATAATGCTAGATTATTTGTTACTGTTTGTCAACATTCCTAAACTGTTAATTTTTGATTAATGTTATAAGAAGTTGAAACATTAAAACATGGTTATAAATTTGATTTACAAATGAAATGAATTTAATTAAGGATTTGAGAATTTAATTTCTAGTGCCTTTCAAAATTTGGTTTTCAAAGTTTTGGAAAATATACTATTTGAAATTATTTTGAATGGAAATTGTTTCCCAAAGAATTTTAAAAGAAGTAAGTCAGCACTCTCCTTTTGTTGTTGGAAAATAATTTCGGTGATGACTGCAGCATCATCGACTTTCATTTTCGAGTCTCAAAGTGGAGAGACCACTTAGTAGCTTTGCCACACTTTTGTTTTGAAAAATGGATTTGATTTGAATTTCTTGAGTAATGTTTGAAGTATAAATTATATATATGTATATATTTATTTATTTCAAATGGTTTAAAGTGAAACCGAAAATTTAACTCTTAAGTTTTATGTTAAGTGATAGTTTTCAATTATTGAAATAAAGCAAATTTTTTGAATAATTGGAGTGTTTAAATGAGAAATGGAATTGAAACAACTTGGAAAAGTTGAACTAGGATAAAATTTATTTGTATAACACTCAATTGCATTCTAAAACATATATAACTCACCTGAAATATTAAAAAAGTCAAAATGTTAATGGGAATATGTAATTTAAGGTTATACAAGAGAAAAATCAAGTAATAAAAATGTTCAAACTAAATTTTGATTAATAGAAAATGTTGTTGTTGGGCGTATTCTCACCCAGGCAATCTCAAGACCAAGAAGCACCAGGTTCGCCCAGGCTTGCCTAAGCTTCATTCGGCATCCCTACCACTGCCGAACCAGACTCACAACCACAGAACTGCCGAATCAAATCTACCTCCCATGCTTGCCGAACCAACCTACCGGTCCAACCTCATCACCGAACCAACCTACCGGTCCAACCTCATCACTGAACCAACCTCCTCTACCGGTCCAACCTCACCTACCGGTCCAACCTCACTACCGAACCACCTCCTCTCAAACAGCCACCGGTCCAGATCAGGGCCGGACCAACCTACCACATCTCACATCCGAACCAAGCTATGCCGAACCAAGATGAGCCGGCCAGATTGCCTCAGCCCAGGCCCGCCAGCAGCCATATACATCCAAGACCCCTGCCCCCAGCCTCACTCTATAAATAGAGGGGTAGGGGTACAACAATGAGGGACAAGTTTGAGAGCTCAAGCACGGAGAGAACTTTCAAACAACTTTCTTATACTTGTATCAAAGCTTTGTACTTGTAATCAAAACAAGAGAAGAGAAATAACATATAAAGTGGACGTAGGCACATTCTGGCTGAACCACTATAAATCTGCGTGTCTTTTTACAGTTTAGCCCCTGCTTTTCATATATTTGCATAAATCACTCAAATCGCTAAGAACAACATAAGATCTACTAAATCATACAACTATGAGATGTTTGTCCATTTTTTGTGCAAACATTTTTGGTGCTTTCACTGAGAACTAGAAGCTCGAAGCTTCAACTTCATCCATTTAGCAGTTTTCCTAACAGCATCGTTCGCCACTTGGAAAACATGCCTCCCAAACAGAGAAAAGATGTTAACAAAGGAAAAAACATCGCATCCAGCAGTCTTCCAGATCCAGCTGTCACGAATCAAGTAAATCGTCCTCCTCCAGCAGCAGTAACAAATGAAGGACATGCTAACCCAACCACTCCTGCCACAGAACAGCCTGCAGCAATTACTAGGGCAGATTTGGACAGAGTTGTGGTTGAAGTAACTAACCGCTTCACGTCCCAGCAGGAAGCCTTGGTGGACCATCTCATGTCACGCTTAAGGGATGCTGAAGAATCCAACCGCAACACTGAATCATGGGGCGAGTCCCAGTCTGGAGGATCTCAAAGACAACAAAGATCTTCCTTCTTCGAAGGAGCTAACGGCAGAAGTAGCCATGGTAGGAGCCGAGATCGAGCACAGCCCGAAGTTAGGCCTGAGGAAACGTTTGGTACCGAACCCAACGGGGGAGGTACCGGACGGAGGTCAACTATAGCTGAGCCTGTCATACTGCCTAACCACGGAAACGCCGGTGAACGGGGCCGAGCTAGAGTCCAGCCCGAAGTTGGACCCGAGGAAGTGCTTAGATCAGAACCCAGTAGGGGAAGATCAAGGCAAGGGCCAACTATAGCTGACCCTAGCATGCTCCCAGAAGATCAAAGGCAGCCGCTGGAAAATATGAGGAACGATAGACGATACCATCCCTACAGGTCATCTGGACGGAATCAATCCCACAGAACAGAACCAAACTCATTTCTATCTGCTCCAAATTCTGATGAAAGGATGGCACGCTTATTCAGAGATTGTGTCCAACGGGAGCAAAGAGATCGAGGGATAGGCGCTAGGGTAACCAGCCCTTTCGCCCGCAATATCGAAATTGCTATCACCCCCCGAGAATGGAAGATGCCGACAATGGAACCTTACAAAGGAACCTCCGACCCCGTTGTACACTTACAGAGGTACACGCAACATATGCTCATGAGTGGAGCAATAGAGGGAGTACTGTGCAAATGCTTTCCGCTATTCTTAGCAGATCTCGCTACCTCCTGGTTCTGTCATCTACCCCAGGGATCCATCAGCTCGTGGGAAATGTTGAAAGAAAAGTTTATCAGTCAGTTCCGCATCCATGTGGAACAACCTAAGGACGCTTATTCCTTATCCAGCGTCAAACAGAAACCTGGAGAAAAACTACAGCAATACCTAACCAGATTCAATGCCGCAGCAGCCGCAGTCCAAGACGCCGATGAGAAGCTTATCCTAATGGCCCTCTGCAGTGGTGTGCATCCGGACACTAAATTTGCTAGAAGGTTGACAAAAGAAAAACCAGCTACTTTACCCGATTTCTTCCATGAAGTCGGGAAATACATGAGGCTTGAGGATGCTGCCGTTGAGGGGCAGTCAGGACAGCAAAATAAGACAACCCATGGCAACGCCCCTGCTGTGGCAAGGGACGTTCGAAGAAATGATTCCAGAGACAGTGCTGGGGGCAAGAAGGGAGAAAAGTGCCTATATCGGCCAGGACCGAGATTCGACACTTACACTCCTTTGAATGAAACCGTCGAAAAACATCTTCCTTGCCACCCAAGGTGAAGTTAGATACGAACGCTCACCGTACAAGAAGGAATCAGATAACGCACAGAAGTCTGGAAAGTTCTACCGCTTCCACGAATTTCATGGGCATGATACCAATGAATGCCATCATCTCCGGGACCTGATTGAAGAACACATCAGAAGGAAGAAACTACAACGCTTTCTTGGGAAGGCCAGCCCTGTCTGACTTCCAAATTGTCCTAGCTCCATAGTGCTTAAAGATGAAATTTCCAACGGACAAGTGCGTTCCCTTCTTCGAAGCTCTAAAGAAAGACAAAGGAAAGTTCGAATGGACTGACGAATGCTTAACCGCTTTCCTTAACTTAATCGAACACCTCCAGAAACCACCGGTACTCTCGACTCCAAGCGAAGGCGAAGAATTATACCTATACCTTGCTGTGTCATCTCACGCCCTAAGCGATGCCTTGGTAAGGGAAGACAACCGCACACAGCGGCCAGTTTACTTCGTCAGCAAGAGGTTTACTGGGGCAGAAGTCAGATATCCTAAACTTGAGAAGCTAGCATACTGTTTACTAATCACATCACGGAAACTTCATCACTACTTCCAGTCCCATTCCATCAAAGTTCTGACCGATCAACCACTGAGGCAGGTACTCCATCGTCCCGACACTTCTGGGCGACTACTTAAATGGTGCATTGAACTAAGTCGGTATGATATCACCTATCACCCTCGCACCGCCATCAAGGGACAAGCCATGGCTGATTTCATTGCAGAATTCACTACCAACGAAGATAAGGAGCAATTGGAAATAGAAAAAGACATCAAGTGGAATCTCTTTGTGGATGGCGCATCGAACGAACAAGGCTCGGGGGCAGGTGTGGTAATAATCACTCCCAGGGGAAATAAGCTGCACTATGCTATAAGGTTGGAGTTCGCTGCCACCAACAACGATGCAGAATATGAAGCAGTGATAGCTGGATTAGAACTTGCCTTGGAAATCAGAGCCAATTCTTTGTGTCTTCATAGCGATTCTCAACTTATTGTTAATCAAATACTAGGCGAATTCCAGGCTCGAGAAGAACGACTCATAGCATATTTAAAGAAGACCAAGTTACTTCTCAGTCGATTGGACCACTACTTAATCAAACACATCCCTCGGGAAGAGAACCGAGAGGCCGACGAATTGGCGAAGCAAGCAAGCATGAGAGACGGCGATATTTTTGGAGCAGTAGCCATCTCGAAGCAACTGGCCCCAAGTTATGAGCAAATGAATCTAATAGCTGCAATCGAAGAAGCAACTTGGATGACTCCTATCCAAGACTACTTACAATGTGGCACACTACCCAACGAGCGTAATGAAGTCAAGAAAATCTTGAGGAAAGCTTCCCGCTACACAATACAGGAGGACACCCTCTATCGGCGCAGATTCTCTAACCCCCTATTAAGGTGTGTCGCTGGAAGGGATGCCAAGGAAATCTTATCCAACATTCATCAAGGGAGCTGCGGAGATCACACCAGAGGGCAGACTTTGGCAAAAAAGATACTCCGATATGGATATTTCTGGCCCACCTTAAGTAAGGACGCCTTAGATTTCGTCAGAAAATGTGACAGATGCCAGAAGTTTGCTAAGATTCCGCGACTACCAACAACTGAGATTACTCAAATGACCAGCCCATGGCCCTTTACAGTATGGGAAATTGACTTAATCGGCAAACTACCAATGGGCCGAGGCGGGGCCAAATATGCTATAGTGGCAGTCGACTATTTCACCAAATGGGTGGAAGCAGAACCCCTGAATAAAGTATCTTCTGCAAAAGTTATTAATTTCTTGATCAAAAATGTTCTGTGCAGGTACGGAGTCCCATTCAAAATCATATAAGACAATGGACTTCAATTTGACAGCGAGGAATTCGCCAACTGGTGCCAAGAGCAAGGAATTCACAAAAGCTTCTCATCTGTAGCGTATCCCCAGGCAAACGGACAAGTCGAAGCCGTCAACAAAATTCTAAAAACTCTAATAAAAAAGAAACTCGAAAAGTCAAAGGGCGCTTGGGTGGATGAACTCCCTACGGCACTGTGGGCTTATCGCACATCTTTCAAAACATCAACAGGGCATACTCCTTTCTCTTTGGCATACGGATCGGAGGCTATGCTCCCAGTTGAAACCATCATGCCTTCCTACCGTAGGATCCCCTATAACCCAGAAGAGAACGAAGAACTCCTTCACGTGTCTTTGGATCTAATTGAGGAGAGAAAAAATGATGCAGTCCTCAAAGCAGCAACCCACAAGCAAAAAGTGGCAGCACAATACAACTCCAAAGTCAAGCGTCGTACCTTACAAGAAGGAGACCTTGTCCTCAAGCGAATCTTCCCTCGCCCCGGAGCACTAGACCCAATCTGGGATGGACCATATGTAATTCATAAAGATCTCCACAATGGAGCTTATATTTTGTCAACAGTGGACGGAGAAGTGTTCCAGAGGGCATGGAACATCCAACACCTCCGTCGATACTTTTCTTAACTTGTACTGCCCATATGAAGTGAATTAACAAAGAGAATCAGTGGACGTAGGCATTTTCGTGCCGAACCACTTAAAAAAAAACCTTGTCTCTTTGTTAACTTGTTCCTTTATATCTTGGCTGCTTGTTAACTTTATCCTTTTCTGTTGAACAAAATCTTGTGCATACAGCATTTCCACTCAAGGCACTCCACAGCGCAACTTCACCTGGACAAGACCTAACAGGTACTATGCGAATCTATGCCCTCGCCAATGAGACACTTTTGCTCCGGCATCCCTCTGCTGCGGGTTAACTCATTGCTCGCGATGGCCCTCAAAGCCAACTGTAATGAGCCGATTATAAGCCACCTAGAAGGCCGACTATAGCCGAGGCAGCTCATTACGGCGTTAGGCTCGCCGGCAACTGTGAACCGACTATAAGCCCCAACATAAGGTGTGGCCAGCCAGGGGCAGTTCACGGTTGACGATCGGCACCCACGCTAGCCGGCCACAGTAAATCGAATAATACCCACGATTACGGGCCATAATGGCCCGGGTAGTTATTGTGCGCGATCTCGGCTCCGATGTGTCTTAAGTGCGGCTGTGGTAAAAAAGAATTAACTCCCCGCGGAGGCGTAAGATGGGTGACAAATGTCTCCAAGACCCACAGCTAGGGAAAGTGACTACAAAGCCCGTTTGCCACGAACTTAAGCACATCGAAGGCCTTCCGTGATTGGAAGTTTTACTATTTCTCATATTTCAATTTTATTTGAAAAAAGTTTCTCCTATCCTCTATAACAATCCCTAAAGTACAGGACACGGAATAGGAGGCATTCGCTAATGGGAGTCGGAACCCACAACGGGACACCAGGCCGCATTCCATACTCAGTCACACAAGACATTCAAAACTGCCATCTACAATTAGAACATGAAAGGCGGTATTTTCTTCTTTTGTGTACAAATACATGGCTATAATTTATTCATACATCACACTAGCATTGCAAGGCATGAAATTATGATTTAAGCAAGAACTTGACATCAAACACAACTGAATTACAAGCATATGCATAGCTATATTTCTCATACAACATGTCAAAATAGCAAAAACATTCAAAAGACGACAGAATCAGCTTAAGTTAAAGAATTACACGTCAAGAATAGTGTTGTTTATTACAAGTAGCATAATTACAACCTAAGAGTTACGTTACTATTTTGAGACTAACATATACAATAATGTCAAGTCCACAAAAAGATATCCAGGTCCAATCAAGGAGCCGGCTACGTCGGAGTCTTATCCTTGTCCTGTTGCCCACCTGTCCGGCCAGAGAAATAATTCATTAGTGATAAGAAACCAAGTTAACGGAAAGACTAGAAAGGAAGACTTACCAGCATCTGCTCCTCGATCATCTTGGTCATCATCCTCTACTTGCACACTTGCCTCCTCAGCTGCAAGCAACCGCATGCCCTCCTTCACTGCCACCTTCTCCTCCTTGGTAAACTGGGCAGTAACTGCATCAATCCTAAGGGCCGTACCCATCTACTAGTGACCTCGGGGTTTGCCCATGACGTCCCGGTTCTAACTGAGCTGGGGGCACTGCAGAAGGATCTTCTCTGTCCTGGGATTTCTTCTTTTCTGGTCGGGTTTCAACTCTATGAGACATTATCTGCAACACAAAAGAATACATCTTTAAAAAGGATGTAGAGATATAAACAAGCAAGTGCGTACAATCTAGAATTTCATTTTGTAGTTCAAAACATAAAAGGTTCAAGGTTCGATTAGGCATTCAAACTCTGGGTCTCGTTCGGTATCACGAGTCATAAAAAGTCATCCGGCAGTTCATGGAAAAAGCTCATTCGGCATTCGAGCTCCCCATATACCGTTCGGTAATCCGGGCCCCAAGGTTCATTCGGCTATCCCACTCCCTAAAAACCCATTCGGCAGAAGGAGGGCTCACCTCATTCGGCAGGCGTAGGCTTAGTCCGGCTCTTTCTAATAGGTGTGGATAACAGGAGCTTGAAGCCCATACTTATAGGCAAACACAGACGACCGGACCGGTTGGTTGGGCATTTGGGCCAAATAGGAGCATCCAAGCTAACGTCATTAATTTCAAAACAAAGCACGGCATATACCGGCATATGCCCTACTTTGGGGGGCAAATGTTGGGCGTATTCTCACCCAGGCAATCTCAAGACCAAGAAGCACCAGGTTCGCCCAGGCTTGCCTAAGCTTCATTCGGCATCCCTACCACTGCCGAACCAGACTCACAACCACAGAACTGCCAAATCAAATCTACCTCCCATGCTTGCCGAACCAACCTACCGGTCCAACCTCATCACCGAACCAACCTCCTCTACCGGTCCAACCTCACCTACCGGTCCAACCTCACTACCGAACCACCTCCTCTCCAACAGCCACCGGTCCAGATCAGGGCCGGACCAACCTACCACATCTCACATCCGAACCAAGCTATGCCGAACCAAGATGAGCCAAGCCAGATTGCCTCAGCCCAGGCCCGCCAGCAGCCATATACATCCAAGACCCCTGCCCCCAGCCCCACTCTATAAATAGAGGGGTAGGGGTACAACAATGAGGGACAAGTTTGAGAGCTCAAGCACGGAGAGAACTTTCAAACAACTTTCTTTTACTTGTATCAAAGCTTTGTACTTGTAATCAAAACAAGAGAAGAGAAATAACATATAAAGTGGACGTAGGCACATTCTGGCTGAACCACTATAAATCTGCGTGTCTTTTTACAGTTTAGCCCCTGCTTTTCATATATTTGCATAAATCACTCAAATCGTTAAGAACAACATAAGATCTACTAAATCATACAACTTTGAGGTGTTTGTCCATTTTTTGTGCAAACAGTTGTAAATAAAAGGTAAATTTGTATAGTACTGAATTACACTCAGAAACATTAATAAAACTTACCTGGAAAAAAAAAGTTTGAATGTAATGAGAATATGTAGTTGAATAATATACAATATAAATGTAAGTAATAAGATGTCCAAATGAAATTTTGTTAAAGGAATTTATAAATAAAAATTAGGTGGCTATAATAAATGTTTATATACGTAACCTTTGTTATAAGAAATGTTAAGTGAAATAAATTGAATAATAAAAGAGAATGCTATTTAAGTAAATAAGGTGAATTCAAATAAATTAGATATGGATATAAATTAATTGAAAGTAACTTAATTAGAATAATAATAATAAATGGAATGTTAATATTAAACTTAAATATATTTGTTGAATGGTTAATTAAGTGATATTGGTAATAAAAAAAATATACTATGTGAATGAAATGAAATAAAATAAATGAAATTTATATAGTTTTGAATTAATAGTTGTATCTGGTACTATGTATTTTGAATCTATCTTTCCTTTCTGTTGCTTCTATTCTCGTATCTCGTTCCTTTTTGGGGACGAAAAGTTTTAAGTGGGGGAGAGTGTAACGACCCGTAAATTTTAACGATTTTAAATAACGTAATTAATTAAAATCTTCATCAAAATGTATAATATAATTTGGCAATGAAAATTTGATATTTGAAATACGTCTATTTAAACGTAGCAGGTGTCAGATTTTCATTGGAGAATATGAAAGTTAGTTCTGTTGTGTAATTTTCAATTTAAAATCAGTTAAATTTGATGGAAATAAAACATATTTGAAATCTGAATATTTTTCCATAAGAAAAATGTAAATCCTTTTTCGAGTGAGACGACATATTTCTTTTCGCCAAATGTGCACTGCTATAGCTCCATTTATATTATTTTTGACAGTTTAGCAGCATTTTGGCAGCGAATATCAACTTTTGAAATGGTGGTCGTATCACTCATATCTGTGTACCATTCCGTTCGTCTCGTCGCGCTGATCTCCACAGTATATTCATTTGTGCATTTCGGTGTCCAGTACATGGCAAAATCTGCCAAACGAATAGCTGTATCGATACCCATTTTTGAACCTTTTGGTTTCCTATGGCCATTCATTATCCACTCTGCAAAACCAAATGGCCATTTGCTTTTATAATTTCCAGAAATGCAACCTTTGACCTTCTATATTCCACTGGTTTTCATTTATTTGTTGGTTCGGTTGCATATCTCCTTTTCTTTCTCTCTTTCTTTGTTCTGTCACTTGCAATTGAAATATATATATATATATATATATATATATATATATATGATATTGTTGCATTCGTTGTCAACCTGCTGCTTGTCTCTTACATTCACCCTACCCGTTCGCATACTCTCTCTCGAATTGCCATGCCTCGCCATTATCCACCATTAACCACTCCTCGACAGCCGACCTCGCATGAGCATCTCCACACCATCTGCCTTCATCTGCGACCAATAACCCACACCCTCCATCACCTCACATATTGAACCACTATCTGAGTCCCTTGCTCAGCGTCATCCTCTTCCTTTGCAACTGCAACGCACCACAACTCCAGAGAACCCCACGCCTCCGCCTTCAAACTGTTGCAACCTCACACCCTCAAAACCATCACCGTACAAGCTTGCTCCACCTGCGAGCATTACCATCAGATTTTTGCCTCACCCACTTTTCCAGTCATCTTCCCTACCACCTACTCGTTTGCCACCCACATCGCCGCCTCCATAGCAACACCTCCCCTCAATGTGTCAGCCGAAGCCATGCTTCGCAGCCCCACTGGACAACCAGCCTTCACCAACGCCCTGACACTCCGCCTCCACCAGATCCATCATCCACTGCTCTCCCTTCACCTACCATACACCCCTTGCTTCACATCTTGCCGAACAGTCCCACCAGCCAAGGTCATCCATCAACCCGAACGCCGACTGCCGTATCTCCTGCCGGAGCCACCCAAGCACTCTTCCACAACCCATGTTGTTCTGTCTATGATAATATGGATGGGCGCATGTATGGTTATGGGCCTTCTATTATATGGGCATGCTCAATATAAATTCTATAACTATTAACGTATGAAAATGCCAAATATATATAGTTTGTGTATATATTTTGCTTGCTGTGAAAACCCGCTTATCCTACATTTGCCGAGATCTAGCTTGACTTTCCTTTTATTGATCGTCTTCCCTCCTCCAAGCTTGCCGCTCAGCCATTCTCTGTCCAATGCAGCAGCCTCAGGCCTCGAAAGGTTGTTGTTTTGCTTGCTCTTCTCTTCCATATATATACTTATGAATTGATATTTGTTTGTGAAGGGTGTATATATATATATATTACATATATATATATCATTTTCCATTGAATTCAAGATATTTAACTTGTCGCAGCCATCTTGCGCTTGTCGTTGTCCCGCTTGTTCATGTCCATATCCGCAGATCATCGCATCTTGTTCTTGTTTTTTCTCTAGCCTCGAAAGTTGAGCGATCAATTACGATTAACATTCTTATGTTTAGTAAATTGATTTCACATGAAATGACGATTTAAATATGTTGTTAAATTTGAATTACTTAGAAATTAAATCGTTAAATATGATATGTTGATATTTAAATTTGTTAATCTATGTTAATTGACATATGACACCATGACCTGTTGGATATATATTTATTTAAATGGTTAATTATGATCATATTTGCTATTGGTATATTATGTCATTTTATATTATTATTTTATTATTCTCACTCTACAAGTTCCCTGTTAGCTAGGAAAATCTCTATGGGTTGAGATGATACGTACCCGAATGATATTATAGATTAGGGAAAATCGTTATGGGTTGAAATGATAAACCCAAGCGATTTTATCGATTTTGAAATTTTGGGATTACGGGTTGAAATGATATATACCCGTAAATATTAAATTATTGCGAATTGAAATGATAAATATCTGTATCACTTGACCATTGGATAGAAAATTATATACGGACACCGTTGATCTATTTTTGAAAAATGATTTCCAAAGTTTTGAAAGGAAATATATGGGTTTTGATAAAATTTGATTTTTGAAATATAATATATAATTTTATTTTCATATATGAGTAAAATTTAGATTTTTATATATTATATGTTTAGAAATTTTAAATTTATAAGTTAAATTTTGAAAAATATAAATTTTAAGATTTTACTTATAATTTTATTATTTTTTTAAATATATAAAAAAAGATTTAAAATAGATTTAATAATAAGCGTTAATATAATAATATTTAATAATAATTTAATTTAACTAATATATATATATAAATTATATTTAAGTATTTATTTGAAATTATATTAATATTTTGAAAATAGATTTTGTAATAACTTTACTAAACTAAGTTTGGAAGGATGAACTGAAATTGATTTGTAATATAATTTGTTAAGAATTGAATTTAAATAAGAATTGATTTGAACTTGATAATTTTGAGATATTATTTAATATGCTTATAAAAGTGAGGTGAATATTTTAGAATTAAATATAATTGAAGTTGGATATTTAATTATTGATATTGATTTAAATTTGTAATTTAAGATTTTATTTAAATTTCATTAAAAATGATTAAGTGAATATTTTTAAATCTAATAAAATTAAAGTTGAATTTTTGAATATAAATGAAATTTATCAAATTGAGTTATTGTTTGAATATCTAAACTTTGAAACCTATTGAATTGGGGGTGATTTAAATTTGTAGTTCAAACTTGGATTTGAAATCGATATACATAAAATGGTTTTAATGAGAATTTGAAAGTGTTGGACTGAAATTGATTTAAAGTGAATTGTGGAATTAAAGTTGATTTGAATTGATTTGTGAAATTGGAAAAAACAATTCTAATTTGAAACTATTTTCAATAGAAACTCTTTGTAATATATAAACCATTATTAATATAAACTACTTTAATCTATAACCTATTTTTTTAAATATAAACTATTTTTAAGGTATAACTATTCCAATATATATACTACTTTCAATATTCAAACTATTTAAGTTGGAACTGTTATGATTTATATTTAATGGATTTAAAATGAATACTTTGATATAATATTTTAACATATTTTGTGGTTATGATTTTGGAAATGAATATGATTTCGAACGTGATATGATTTTAAAATGAATATAATATTTTGATATGAAGTATGAACTGTTTGAAATGAAAATGACCACGGTGTGAAATAAGCGTTTGGTTGTTAAAGAGACGGGGATTGGATATTGTCATAATCTCTCCCAATACTGAAAACCACTTTAACAACAGTGTACGTGGTGGAGATTCCAAAATGAAGTAGGATGGTTTGGCGATGTCTATATGAGGTATGAATGCAGCCCTGACTTCCTCGAGTCAGCTTGATGTGGCTAAAATAGGAGCTATACCGGGCCAAGTGGGGTCGCTCCCCCTATCAGGCACATTTCTTCGATACCATTCTATTACTTTGTGATTTGATTGGGTGCACCTTTGATTTGGGAGTGTGTCTCGAGGAGGGCGGTAGTAGGTGTTATGCGTTACCACCAATCCGAGAGTGCAAACGGTAGAATCCTACCCTGGCATTGTTTCGTGTGCCTTGTCACATTCCTTATCGTGCCTTCTACGAGTTTGGTTTGTGTCATACCTATGGATTGCTCCCTGATAGCCCACCGGTTTGGTGGAGTTTACAATACTATATAGACTACGGCATTTATATAAAATGTGCTAAGAGGGATAAGGGTAATGCCTTAACGCTATTTTAATAGTTTACTTTACTATAGACATTATCTATGTAGCATATTGTACTATGTATGTAGATATTTCCAAGGATTCCATAAAGGATGGGAATCCCAAACATCCTTTAAGTTATTTGCATTTTACTTGGCATTTCACTACAGTTGATTTACTAGCATAATAATGTTAATCCTGACTCGAGTGTTTTTTGTTTTGCTTTATGCTCGCGTCAGACTGAGTGTCACACCATTTGAGACTCACCTATGGAGCTTGGAGTTTTGCTTGAAGATCTGTCTTATATCTATTCAGCTTTTAGCTTTCAGTTATTTCCAGTTATTTATGTTCAGACTTGTCAGTTTATTTTGTTATAGAGACTTCTATGTATTCAGGATTTCTGCTGTATTTTGTTTCTAACTCTGATATTGTGTAGTAGCTTCATGAACTACTATTTATCTATTCCGCTACTTATTGTTGTATTACTCTATGTCTGTGATTCTATGATTGATTTTATTTACTGCATATGCTAAGTTTTGCCAAATATAAATTAACAATCTGTTGTTTTGAGCAGTTCAAGTCTGACATGTATGGTTGATTGTCGATTTGAATGGTTCAAAATGCTAGGTCGTTACAAAAAGTTGCTTCAAGGATTTGTGATCCGTAAAAAGCTCGAACTTCTCACCCAATAAGTAATGTCTCCACATCTTCTATGCAAACACCACATCTAATAACTCCAAATCATGTGTTGCATAGTCCTTCTCATAGGGTTTCAGCTGCTTGCTAGCATATGCAATAACCCTCCCGTGCTGCATCAAGACTGCATCCTACCCTACTCCACAAGCATCGGTATAAAGTGTTGTCTTTAGGAGTAAGAAATGTAGATCGTTACAAAGGGGGCTAGAACAATGTTCTGGTGACTGGTAAATTACATACTTTATACATAACACTAGTTTATGCCGATTGTCTTCCATTACATGTTATGCGTACAATTTTAACTTAGTCGTCTTGACTTCATGTACATGTACAATACGCCCCCACCTATTCATGGTATACAATGACTATATATATAAGTACCACAGTTCTCCTTTGGACCACGTGTACAATACGCCCTACCTATTCAAGGTATATAATAAGTACATACATACACACACACAGATATATATATATATATGCATATATGTGTATGTATATATATGCATATATGTATGTATATATATATATGCATATATGTATATGTATATATATATATGTACCACAGTTCCCCTTTGGATGAAGATACATTCCCTGGAACTATCTGTAACTCTACACCTCATTAGGATCCATCATCAACGCAGTTTTACATCCGCACTGTTGTGCATGCCAAGTAACTCCCATTAATGCCTAATAATGGCATTGCAACTATTTAGTTTATTCTACCTTATCTTGAAGACCTATTTAACTACTTCATATCATGGACTCAACTCCATGGACTATTGAAAACTCGGCTCCTCGGACTATCCTACTCATTTGAAAGATCCACATTAAGGATTCTCTAGCCTTGCCTCCTAACAACAAACTAGCAACAAACAACTGTAAGACAGTGCATGTCCTAAACATAATCTACACCAGTAGGAGGTGTAGCCCATTTAGGTGTAATCTTTGTCTTTCTGCTGAGCCCTGCAGGACCGATAACGCTCTCGACCTATGTGTACAGCCCTACTCCTCACATATATGGTACCAGCCTATCTGACATAGTGTCGAGCCTACGATCACCATCCTATTTAGATTGCCTAATGCAATCAAGGAAATACCCACTTGGTTACTAAACACGTACCCCCTAAAAGGTTGAAGCAGACTCTACTTGGCCCTTTGACACTTCAACCAAGGCGAACCACCCTACTTTGGTATATTCTCTTCACCTATATGTGAATGTATAATCCCATGGGTCATACAGTTTGATATGTTCCACATCAGTATAACGTATACACAACTACTGGTATCCCCTTGAAGTGGACAGACTTCTATTGTGTAACACTACTAACCTCGCGTTCCAACCCATATTAATGACTTTCATTTTTAATTACTCCAAATTATTGACTAAATTCAATAATTCACACCCATCATAAACACATACTTGAGGCTACATAAATTTATTTAGCTGTTGCGCCTCCTATGTTCAACTCTTGGTATTTAGTTATTTTACCCAACTTGCATCTTGTTTCATCTACGCCAATTTAACGTCATTTAGCACTTACTTCTAATTTAATAAATTAAATACCATTTTCTATTTGACTTCCACTTGATACTATTAGGTATATCCTACCATTCCTTTTTAACTATTACTATCTTTCTTTGATTACTATAATTCTGTTAATTACCCATTTCATTGCTTTACATATATTTCATTGCTTATTATTCATTTTCTAACTTATCGCATATATTAGATTTATAATTGAATTACTATTATTATCTCTATTTACAATACTTTGGTTTATACTTAGGGATTTCTGCATTTTAATGATTTGGAATTTTAGAATTGCATCTTTCCAAATGGAAATGTTAACACCGTAATTTTTCATAAATTATCTAAAAGTGGACTTGTGTTATGTTTGGAATTACAAGAAATTATCTTTTCTATATTAAAATTAACAATACAAAATACGGTAAACATCCCTATTTTATACATCACTTTCTTTTAGATATTCCTTGTTATTTCTAATGATACGCTTTTATTCATGTTTTTAAAACTAGAAAATTTATAGAAATTTACATTGCAACACACTTCATTCCAATGAATCAAATTACTACTTAAATCCCAATCCAAATCATGATAACTTCTATATCATTTAACCAATAAACCTGGAATTACTATACAATCTCATTAATTTAGGGACTAATTTCACCCTTACTATCTAGATTCAAGTATATGCAATATTTTAATCAAAGTTAACAATTCACAGAATATATAGGCATGGTTTTCAAATTCATTACATATACATGTTTAAGCCAACAACTCCAAAATTGTATTCAAGCATACAAGGAACAGATTTACAACGATATAAATCCAATATTATATTAAATATATAATTTCCCATCCACCTCTAAGCTTCCAAATCGCCAGATCTAAATCCTGTTATTCCTATTTGAATCCCCTTTCTTTCTACTAAAATATGTATCAAAAGGATATACATATTTATTAGAATTATAGATTTGAGAAGAGATTTGAATTAAACATAGATTTATAGTTTACCTCTTCTTTGCAGAATCAATTCACCCCTTATTCCTCTTCTCTTTTATTTTTGCTATTCTCCACACATGGGCACGTGTACACACACGTATAATACACTATTTCATAATTTCTATATTTCCTAGAATTTATGGAGAAAAGAAAATGGTGGATCTTCGCTCCTTGATTCAGAAAAAGTGAGAAGAAAGTGAGGGATTGAGCTTGTATTTATAGCCGTACAAATCAATTCCATCTGTTATATTTTAATTTATTAAATCCAGACCATTATGCTTAGGTTCATTCTTGCCACCATAGCAACCAAAGGTTGACCGTTGTACCCCTACCAGTCAACCACTAGGGGTCGAGCAGTCCCAATAAGGGGTCGACCGGTCTGAATAAGGGGTTGACCGGTCACCGGTCGCCTGTATATACATTAAGTTTTATTTTGTTCCTTCTATTTCCTTTTACAACTAATTTTATTCCATCAGAGATCAACGTTAACGTTAATTCTAAAGTTACTTAGGGATGAAATAGTATTTCACCATTAATTATAGTATTTGTTTCCTTCTACGTTCAATTTAATTTCATTTAATTTGATTTAACTCTAATCTCATTTGATTACTTCCTTTTAAACTCTGATTTGACTAGATCTAACATAGCCAATTACTTAAATGATTAGATTTACATATAATGTTTAAATTAACGTAGGTTATTTATACTAGTTTACTGCTACGCATAATTTATTTACTTATACGCTTTCTTAATTAGATTTACTTTGATTAACCACCCTTAATTAACATTTATATCTAATGCATTTTTCAATTCTAAGTTATTAACATCTACTTCTCCATTTTGTTTTGAATTATTTCCGATCTGAAACTTCAAACATTAATAATTTTTCATTTGAACTCTAATTGTAAAACTTTGTGTGAAATTTGATCAGAAAATTGCCACGAATACAATGGTGCAAGTTTCATAGTCAAATTCCATATTTTGTGAAAATTTCATTTCTGACTTTACTAATTATTTATTAATTTCTTTTAAATTAATTATTGTTCAATTTACGGGGTGTTCCAAGCACTTCTTTCCTTCAGCTTTCCTACTCGGATGGCCCTTATCACCACATTATAGCAAATAAGGCCTTGCTTGCCCTTTTTCTAACCATCCTTATTCTAGAATTACTTCCTCTTGTTGTTTCATTTCTTCTTGCCCCCCCTTGCTCGATTACAGCTTTGGCTCTTCTTTAGAAACAACGGATGGCTTAGAATTATCATACAAGTTCTCATATCAGATAGCCTTTTCTACCAACTTCTCAAAGGCCTCATCAATATGTCCTACCCGCTTTTCTCGTAAGTGGTCATCTAAGCTCATAATGAATTTCTTATTCTTCTTAAGGGGAGTATCAATGAAAGATAAACTGTACTTCGACATCATATCAAATTCGACCATATATTCCGAGAAAGTCATACCATCTGCTTCAAATCAGCAAACTTCCAGAATAACGCTGACTTTTGAGCAGCTAGTATGTACTTCTTCTCAATCCTCATTTTGAACCATTCCTAAATGATCTTGTCCTTGGGAGTAGTGTTCTTGATGGCATTCCACTACCATATCGCCCGACCCTAATGCTGTATAAAGGCCAGCTTCCTCTTCATGGAATCATCCAATTTCAAGTCCTCAAAGATCCTTTCACAAGTGTTGATCCAATATTGGACTTCCACAATTGACTCTATTCCAAGGAACGATTTCCCTCTCAAGCTAAAATAATCTCCATTTAGGTTAGAAAAGTCAACTTGGGGGCGCTGCCCTAGAGCATCATCAGCATTTGGAGCAACTTGAGCATTTTGAACCATATTTTGCACCATCTCGGCAAACAAGTTCTATATGTCGGAATTAGCGACCCCCGATCCTGCCCCCTCTTTGACTTCGGAGTTGGTGTTCCTAGCAACATTTCTTGTATACCGGTTCATTTTGAATCAATAATAAGAGTGATCAGTCTCTCATAAAGAAAATTTTCACTAATGGTACTTGCATGTGCAATATAACCTTTTATACTATATATACACACCAATATAGTTTTGAGAATTAAAATATATAACACGTACGCTCTCTCGTATGCATCTGATCCATCCTAGAATGATAACTCATACTCTATCTCTGATGGATCTCGATATCACTTTGGTTAACTACGCAACCTGGCTTTGAAACCAAATGCGACGATTGCCCAACACCTACGGTATTAATATACATCTTCTGTGCGCTGAAGCGGTGTCCAACTGATGTAGAACAATTTTCTAGTGGAAAAATAACTAAATAACAATTGAACATGTCGTATATCTCACGATGCTAGGATAAAATATACCTCACATTGCTAGGATAAAATATAATATCAACCACAGATATATAACAGGGTAGGCAAAAATATAACCGAATGAACCATCATAGATCAAAGCATAGGTTCAATAAAATTATACAAAACCATCGTAGAATTTATACAGTTGATAAATAAACTCAAAATATGTGTCTCTAAATAAAAGCTAAACACTGCCAAAGCTCTACAATGCCACACAATGGAAATATTAAAGCTCCAAAAATGTAGTATACATGAGTGCGTAGCCTCCTGCTAGTCCACCTATACAGTTGTGTGCTTTCCCACTACTACTATCTAGTCTACTCATTTAAGAGTATCCAAGATAATAAGAAATAAAGCATAAAACCACAAATCAGACAACGGTCTGGTGTGAGCAATAAACAGTCCTAAAATACTATAAAGGTTGATATAGTATAGGACATAGGGTGTGGATAATCATAATTAACCTATCCCTGCATCCAAAGAGATAGAACATAACATCATATGCCAACCCACTATATTCATCATCATATGGGTCCACTACAAGTTTAAGTACAATGTTGGGTGTCTAGTTATCCAAGCCCACAATACCTATGTCCTATGACATCCCTAGAGTGATAAGCTAAATATAACAAACATAGCATCCATCAAACAATCATCACAGTCACTCGTATGCATTAGATATATGATAACTTGTACGGCCAATCCACTACAAGAGACAAACGGAAAATCTCAGTTTCTTGATGCATAAATTCAACCAACGTATCCTCATTGTCCAAAGTGTATGGATATTTGTCCTCGATCCAGGATATTGTATCCTCGTATCCAAATGGGCATCCCTACCTACCCTCCACTCTATGAGCACACTTCAAAATGCTCTAAGTATCAACAATCCTTTTGCATGCGTCATCATATTAGAACTCATCGCCATTCCTTTCCATTCATTTCCATTGTAGAACACATTCCTTTTGTTCTACTTACGAGTTCTTATCCCCGTCGAACCCGTCCTTATTGATCATCATCATCGAGTTGTAAAGACCTTCCTTTTCGATCCTTAGAAATCGATAGTAATACATCCACGATATTCATGTGCCGAACATCCAAGTGCCGGAAAGACAGATTGTTGGGGTGAAAGAAAGAAAAGACAGAACAAAATCTCATAACATGATGAGAAAACTATATAATATACACAAGATCTTTACCAAAGGAAATCATCTTTATTATACATACATAATACAAATCAGAGAACACTAACCTATCATCAGCCATGGACAGTTATAACAGCCTGTCCTTACAATTGCTGATAAATGCAGACAGAAATCAAGAACCATAAAACAGTGGAAGAATATAAGAGCGTGGCTACGTCATGGATAATCCAGCTCATCTCCTGAAAGCTCCAAAGTATCCAACCAAATATGGAAAATATACTCGGGATGACCCGAGCATTATAAGAAAATAATGCTCGGATTAGTCTGGTAAACTAGCATGAAAAAACTTGAATCAAATCATATTGATTTATATATTTGAAAACCCTTTCAAAATTAAGGTATCTCGTAAGACCACACCACATATAAACACGGACGAGTTTTTACCTTACGACAACTAAATCATTTATATCAGGAAATCCAATGATATTATAAAAATGTCTATGGGTTTAAATATCAATAATCAAGTAGCTATGATGTGTGTACATTAGAACAATAATTAGTATATAAAGAAAAACCGAAGGCGCTTATATGGAAAATGGATTCCAACAAATGGCAAGGTAAGGGACTACCTTCCGAAAATGGTACACCTCTAGATAATATGTATCAAGGATGAAAACCTTTCGACCTCTACCAACACAGAACCGGCCTACCCCTTACTGGATAGTACCGAATATGTCATCACCCCAGTTGCTTTCCAACCTTTATTAAGAGCTCTTATGCACAACCAAATCCATAATATGATGATCTAGAAAGGTGATGACACACCCTAATGAGAGGGACCCACATAGCCTGTCGCGTCCCATGTTTTAGCCATTTCCTTGTTGTGAGGCTTGAGGCTACGGTTTAACCTTTTAGCAATTCCCACTTGGAATGCTAACACTGCCCTCTAGGCAGAACTTCAGTATTAGCATTCATCTATACAAGTTCGTTCTAGGTCTGAACGAAACCTAAGACACTACTTCTACTACATCCATTTTGGAATTGCCCTCGGGATTAGTAATAAGTAGCCCTTGCACTTTAAAGAACTCCATCTTTGAAACCATCATCAAGATGTCTTCCATTCGAACACTCATGTTAGTTCAAAGTGGTTTTTGGATAACATATCCAATCCCGGTCTCTCCGAACCAATAACCGATAATTTTTGCTTAACTCACTCCCAGTTCTGTCAGAAGTAAGGGGGCTATACTAGAATCCCGAAGGAATATCTAATATATCTCTTAAAGCTAGGGACATTTCACTAAAGTGAGTTCTCCTGAGGGGACTCAAACCATATGAACACTTGAAACTCTTATTTACTTCCTAAGTCAAAACTGGCCAAGATCCGATAGCTAGTTATTTAACAATCAAATACAAAATCAAACAATAATCTAGAGATTTAATTACCCATTGCAACCATTGAGCCTCAAAATAAATATTTCATTTATTAAACCTCTTTTCAAAATATTTATTGAAATATTCATATACTTATCCCACTGGCATAAATATATTCACAAAACATTATGAAAGATTTCGTATTTCAAAATCATATCAAAAGGTTCAAAACAAGTGTTATTTAAAATAGAGATAAGGATAACCCCAAAAACTGTTCCTTCGGTGCTAAGTATGGAACGAATGTTCCACACCACCAAAATTAAGAAGGTTTTTTAAGGGAAATCCAATCTCAATTTTCTTTTATAAATTTCTTCTATGAATCCCTTTGATAAATTTCTTTTATAAAAATATCTCCTTTACCAAAAATCCAAATATATTTGTAAAGCTTGTTTATAAATCTAAAGTTTATTTCTAAAACCCTTTTATAAATATCCGAAATCTTTTATAAAACACTTTTAGAAATATCCAAAATCGTTTATAAAATTTCCTTCAAAAATATCCAAAATCATTTATAAAATTTCTTCTCAAATTTCAAGATCACTTTTAAATTTATAAAGTTCCTTTTATAAACTTTTCTTATTTAAAACAAAACTTCTTTAATAAACTTTAATCAATGAAGTTCCTTTGATAAACAATCAATTATTTAAAACACCTTTAAATAACAAGTTATTATTACAAACACCATTTTTATTTAGTTATCTATAAACCTTATTCAAAATATAACTTTTGAATATCATTAATAATATATTAAATTAGCTTTAAACAATATTATTATACTAACAAATTAACTTCAAAACAATATTAATTTAAAAATTAATTAACTTCAAAACATTAATACAATAATTAATTAATTTTAAAACATCCTTAGTATAATAATCAATTAATTTCAAAACACTATTAATATGATAGTTCATTAAACATTAAAACAATATAAATATAGTAATTAATTAACTTTTAAATAATATTAATATGAAAATTAATTAACCGTTAAATATTAATAAAATATAATTACATGACTTAAATTAATATAATAAAATAACTTAAATCAATATAAATTAAATAACTTTAAATAATAATTAAAATAAAATTACTTTAAATAAATAATGAAAATATAATTAAAACTTTTTAAAACAATAATTAAATAACTTTAAAACAATAATTAAATATTCTACAAAACTTTAAGAAATAATTAAATAAATTTATAGAATAATAATAATAAAATAATTAACTTTAAATCATTATTAAGTAATAATTAACTACCTTTAAACATTATTAATGAATAATGATTATCTTTAAAATAACACTGATTCAATAATTAACTTTGCAAATTTAGAAAAAGGCTTAGCGACCACTATGGTACTTAAACAAGTTACCATTTCATTTAATTTAACTTTCGAAGTTTAAATATTGGATTTTACGCAAGTAGCATATATGTAAATCAAATCCATAATTAACATCCAATCATTAATACACACTTATCCAGTATTAATCATCTGATACGTAAATAAGTGTCCACATTAATCTAAAAGTAGAACGAGGATTTATTTCTACTCAATAGATGTACAAATATAATCTACCTGGTCAATTATAGCAGAACGGTGAATTATTTTGCTAAAAAGATGTCTAATAAACTTAATTAGCGAAATGGTGTTTTATTCTACTAAAAAGGTGTCCAATTTACTCTATTCAATTTACTTTAACATAATGGTGTTTATCTCGCCAAATAGATAGCACACATGAAGTATAATTAATTTAACTACGTAATTATCCAAATCGATGTAATTTTAGCCAGTCAGTATTAATTTATCATTAAATTATACTACACCAAAACTAATAACAATTTATATCATAGCGTAGTACTCGTCAACATGAGCTTAACGCAAAAATCCACGGGTTTAACGAATTTAATATGAAGGAGTTATAACATTCAAAGTTTGATGTTTTGATTTATAAAATAAGTAAATAAACTAGTAAATTTCGTATCCAAATTCCTTTGGGCCAAAGCCCAATTGCATTCCAATCCGCATGCCTTCTTCCTCAACCCAAAAATCCAAAATTCCCTAAATCGCTCTCCAAACACTACGCCCAAATCGAAACTGCCTAGAACGTGCACCACCAAGCTCGAATGACCAAGCTTCCTATCCCAACTGAACTGTATCACCCAACCAGACCCGAAAGTTGTAGTAGATTCCCCCTTTTCCTTCCCAAAACTTGTTTGCATTTTCCTAATCCTAGAACCTAATTTTTACATGCACGATGTGTATGTGCACGACCTACCTGAGCCCTCATATCACGAACTGAGACCACTCGCATGTCACGTTTGTCGAGCTCATCCAACGACGCCCTCGCCTAACCCTCCGTCCCCCTATATTAGTTTTTGTCCATTTCCTCCATTATTTGCATTTGCGTCTAGGCCTGTTAAATCACCAATCATCGCCACTCCTCTCAACGTTGGCCACTAACTCTTATACCAACAGGACCCCCATCCATCACCACACCCCATGGCTAACCTGCGGCCCACTCTGGTTGTCAACCTAAGCCATAGCACCCCATTTTCCAAGCTAAAAATCAAAAAGCCCCAAAACCCTAAAATGACTTTTCCTACTGACTTCAGACCACCGGACCACCAGCAATCTATACTACGACTTCCCCCAGACCAAGGCTCCCTCCAGTACCGATCACTCGCCCTAAAGACCACAACCTCACTGGAAATCAATTTTAGACCCAAATCTAATTAACTACCAACCACGACACCATCCGACACCCTAAAATCTTGCGACAAAAATTCTGAAAAATCGTATTTTTCAGAGGTAAACATGACTGCATCCTTTGTTTGTTGATTCGAGTTTGCCAAATTTCCTCCATTTCTCGACCACTTACTGCTTTCCGTCGATTTCTACCTCCTTACTCGATAAAAACGACTATTTTTAAAAAAACAAGAGAAGTAAAAAAACACTTTTCATGTTTGAACACTTCGCTAAAAGTGGATATATTTGAAGGAAATAATTTTTGAAGTAAAGAGGTTGGTTTAATTTCTTTGTTTTGAAATGTTTTACAGTAAAACTAGAATTGAAGAAGAGAAAATCCTAAGGATGGAGAAGATCCTAGCACATATAGATTAACAGATATGGCCACCCAGGAACATGATAAGACAAAGGTAAGGCAAGGTCATCCCTAGACCCAAGAGGGACAATGAGACAAGAGGGAACGATGGGACAAATGGGCAGGGGACAAACATGCTTACTGAGTATAGTGTATATTTTTTTTTGAGTTTAAATTGAAAAGATTGCGATACCCCGCCATACACTATTGCGTCCGCGTACGAGCCACAAACGACTGAAAATAAAGTACGATCGCGTACAGAAATCTGACGCGATCACAAAACAAAAATAAAATACATCGGTTGTCAAATTCTGTAAATTTTCAAAAATACTAATTTTTGCCGTAAAAAATGTCAAACGACAATTTAAATAATTTCTAAACTAAAAGTTATAGAAAAATTCTATAAATTCATTTTATTACCCAAATGACTTTCTTTTTATTTAAAAATACAAATCGAATATTTAAAATGAACTAAATATTACTAAAAATCAAAACGATAAAATTCCGAGTCATTACGTTCTCCCTCCTTAAAAAGAACTTCGTCCTCGAACTTCCAAGGACGGAAAATATAATGATATTTAAACTGAATCCCAAAATAACCATTTTAAATGACATTCTTTTATTTGTAAAACACTTCATAAATTTACTTCTCTTCATTCAACTGTATAATACTTTTCTAAATCCTGAGCGTATATACAAAATATTAATTTCATTTTACTTTCCAAATTATTTATGAAACCTTTTCATAAGCACAACTTAAGCTAAAAACTTTTATAATACCCTACTTTATCATGAGGGTATATACAACTACCGGATTCTAACTTTCTAATTTGAACTTAACTTGAGAATTAAATACCCAGTTTTATTTCAAAATACTTTTTGAAATGATCATATATACTTTAATCCATATTATATATATGTGTGTGTGTGTGTGTATCCCGAGTAACTCCAAAATGATATCAAGAAATTGGGTACTACCAAATAGTATCATACATTCCCATACCAAGAAGGGTAATACTTCAGAGAAGTGTTTACCATCTGAACACATCTTCTACCCAGTTTTAGTTATTTTTCGAGCCACTCGAACTAGTTAACTTAAAAAACACTTTTCTTCTTTTCAAATCCATTTTGAAATAATATATATAGTATATATTTCCAACAAATAGTTTCAATAAAATATCCATTCTCAACTTGCTTTGGGTTTGTTCAGATTCGAACTCGTTTCGATCGTACAATGGAAAAGAGAATAATTTACCAAGTGCCCTACAACATTGCCCTAAGAAAAAATCCGATTGTCACTTAGAAGATTATTCTGATCATCGACTCATTCCCTAAACCAAACCAAAGAAAACACACCTTTCTTTTAAATTTTATTTTCAAAAATATTTATACTAAAAACTCTCTTAAGTAAAACTACTATTTCTTTTTCCATAAATCATTTGGAATAATAATATACATATTTCTTTTGTAAATCAAACCAAACTCTGTTTTATCAAAACAATTCTATAGAAAGTCCCTAATAGCAGCAATTCCCCACATAAAAACTCAAAAATGAACACCGGTGATGTCGTAGTCATCATCGAAATTATTTTCTAGTGACCGAAGTGATTTTAGTACTTTATATCTCCTTGAAAATACTTAGAAATATTTTTATCCCAAAAACATTTTCAAATAATACTATTATTATCTTTTAACCTTGAAAATCATTTTCTAAAATCACCGAGATTTAAATTCTAAAATTCCTTTTATTTATAATACACATTTTTATAAATCAATTTTTTTATAAAATCAGCTCCTTATATAAATCATTTTTCAAGTATTTATCTCAGAAATATTCTAGTTTTCTTTTAATAAACCTCTTTCGTTAAAACCCAATTTTATATAATCAAGCTTTATATAAAATTATTTCTTAAATATTTATTTCAAAATATTCCAACTTTCTTTTCTTGAACACCTTTTTAGAAAAATCCAATTTTTATCACAACATTATCATTGAACCTCTTACGGTCAAATTGTGAAACTTAATTCACAAGGTGTTCGATTCAATGTTTTCTCCAAAATATCCATCTATACAACCCAAGCCTAAAAAGAAGGATTTTAGATATACCTACAAAAAATATTCAATGCTCGAGACTGGATGAGCATACCTAACCAAATCCTAATGATAATAATGGAAATTATCATTTCCTAATAACCAAACACATAAAAAATAACTACACTGATTTTTGAAAATTTTTAATATATAAAATGTGCTTCCAGGTAAATTTATCTCATTTACCCATTTTAAAATAATACTCTATCGGTTTGGCCATGTTCAAGTGTTTTGGAATCCCTATCGATAATGTTGGTCAAACACCTCGACCGAAATTCAAAATTCAGACTTAACTGATCAAACAACATAATATAAAACATTTTTATAAAAATAACAAATACGCTCTCTTATATATATACACAACCTCAAACTCATTCTAGGATATTACTAGTCCCTCTCTAATGAGTTACTCATTCTAGGGCATTACTAACCCTGTCTATAATGAGTTCCACGCCACCAAGGCCTGGGTGCTTGCTCAAACTAAGCTTTGATACCGTGTGTAATGACTTGCCTTTTGGACCCTCGAAAATTGACACTATTACATCCACGGTATTCATGTGCCAAACATCCAAGTGCCAAAAATACATTGTTAGGGTGAAAGAAAAAAAGACAAAACAAAATCTCACAACGAGATGAGAAAAGTATATAATATACACAAGATCTTTACCAAAAGAAATCATCTTTATTATACATACATAATACAAATCAGAGTACACTAACTTATCATCAGCCCTGGACAGTTATAACAGCATGTCATTACAATTACCGATAAATACTGACATAGATAAATAACAATAAAATAACGGAAGAATATAAGATACGTGGCTATGTCTTAGAGAATTAAGCTCGTCTCTTGAAAGCTCTAAAGTACCCAACTAAATCTAGAAAATATGCTCAGGGTGACCCCGAGTATTATATGAAAATAACGCCCGAATCAGTCTAGTAAACCAGCATGAGAAAACTTGAATCAAATCATATTAATTTATATAGTTGAAAACTCTTCAAAATAAAACGTATCTCGTAAGACCACGTCGCACATAAACACGGACAAGTTTTTACCTTACGATAACTAAACCATTTATATCAGAAAATCCAGTGATATTATAATAATGTCTATAGGTTTAAAATATCAATAATCAAGTAGCTATGATGTGTGTACATCACAACAATAATATGTACACAATCAAAAACTGAAGGCACTTATATGGAAAATGGATTCTAACAAATGGCAAGGTAAGGGACTACCTTCCAAAAATGTACATCTTAAGATAAAATGTCCATAAGGACGAAAACTTTTCAACCTTTGCCAACACAGAACCGGCCTACCCCATACCAGATAGTACCGAATATGTCATCACCCCAGTTGCTTTCCAACCTTTATAGAGAGCTCTCTACACAATCAAATCCATAATATGATGGTCTAGAAAGGTGATGACATACCCAAATGGGAGCGACCCACATGGCCCTGCTGCATCCCCTCTTTTAGCCATTTCTGTGTTGTGAGGCTTAAGGCTACACTTTTACCGTTTAGCAATTCCCACTTGGAATGCTAACCCTGCCCTCCAGGCAGAACTGCAATGCTAGCATTCATCCATACAAGTTCGTTCTAGGTCTAAACGAAACCGATGGCACTACTACTACATCCATTTTGAAATCGCCCAATGGATTAGTAGCTATTAGACCTTGCACTTCAAAGAACTCCATTTTTGAAACCATCATCAATATTTCTTCCATTTGATCACTCATGTTTATTCAAAGTGGTTTTCGGATAACATATCCAATCCCAATCTCTTCGAACCAACAACCGATAATTTCCGGTTGACCCACTCTCGGTTCTTTAAGAAGTAAGCAGACTATACCAGAGTCCCAAAGGAATCTCTAATATATCCCTTAAAGTTAGAGCATTTCACCAGAGTGAGTTCTCCCAAGGGAACTCAAACTGTATGAACATGCGAAGCTCTTATTTACTTCCTAAGTCAAAACTATCCAAGATTCGATAGTCGGTTATTTAATTATCAAATACAAAACCAAACAATCTAGATATTTAATTACCCATAGCAACCGCTAAGCCTCAAAATAAATATTTCACTTATTAAATCTCTTTTTAAAATATTTATTGAAATATTCATATACTTATCCCACCGGCATTAATATATTCACAAAACATTACGAAAAATTTAAAATTTCAAGATCATATCAAAAGGATAAAAAAATAAGTGTGATTCAAATAGAGATAAGGATAACCCCAAACACTGTTCCATTGGTGTTAAGTATGGAACGAATGTTCCATACCATCATAATTAAGAAGGTCAATTAAGGGAACTCTCAATTTGCTTTTATAATTCTTTTATAAATCCCTTTGATAAATTTCTTTTATAAAAATATCTCTTTTACTAAATCTCAAAATCTATTTGTAAAAATTCTTTGTAAATCCCAAGTTTATTTATAAAACTCTTTTATAAATATCCAAAATCTTTTATAAAACTCTTTTAGAAATATCCAACATCATTATAAAATTTCCTTTTTAAATATCCAAAATCATTTATAATATTTCCTTTATAAATATCCAAAATCATTTGTAAAACTTCTTCTCAAATTTCAAGATCTCTTTTCAATTTATAAAACTCCATTTATAAACTTTCCTTATTAAAAAAAACTTCTTTAATAAACTTTAATCAATGAAGTTCCTTTGACAAACAATCAATTATTTTAAACACCTTTAAATAACAAGTTATAATTATAAACACCCTTTTTATTTAATTACCTTCAGACCTTATTCAAAATAACAACTTAAAATATCATTAATAATATATTAAATTAACTTTAAACAATATTATTATACTAGTAAATTAACTTCAAAAAAATATTAATATAATAATTATTAACTTCAAAACATTTTTAATACAATAATTAATTAATTTCAAAATATCCTTAATATAATTATCAATTAATTTCAAAACATTATTAATATGATAATTTATTAAAATTTAAAACAATATAAATATAGTAATTAATTAACTTTTAAATAATATTAATATGAAAATTAATTAACCTTTAAATATTAATGAAATATAAATAAATAACTTAAGTAAATATAATAAAATTTCTTAAATCAATATAAATTAAATAACTTTAATTAATAATTAAAATCAAACCAAATAACTTCAAATAAATAACTAAATATAATTAAAACATTTTAAAACAATGATTAAATAACTTTTAAACAATAATTAAATATTCTAAAAAACTTTAAGAAATAATTAAATAACTTTAAAGAATCATAGTAATAGAATAATTAACTTTAAATCATTATTAAACAATAATTAGCTATCTTTAAAACATTATTAATAAATAATAATTATCTTTAAAATAACATGGATTCAATAATTAACTTTGCAAATTTAGAAAAGGGCTTAGCGACCATTGTGGTACTTAAATAAGTTACCATTTCATTCAATTTAACTTTCCAAGTTTAATTGTTGGAATTTGCTGAAGCAGCATATATGTAAATCAAATCCATAATCAACATCCAATCACTAATCCACACTTATCCAATATTAATCATCTGATATGTAAATAAGTGTCCACATTAATGTAATAGATAAACGAGTATTTATTTCTGCTCATTAGATGTCCAAATATAATCTATCTAGTTAATTATAGCAGAACGGTGATTTATTCTGCTAAACCGATGCCTAATAAATTTAATTAGCGGAACGGCGTTTTATTCTACTAAACAGGTGTCCAATTTACTCTATTTAATTTATTTTAACATAATGGTGTTTATTTCGCCAAATATATAACATTCATGAAGTATAATTAATTTAACTACGTAATTATCCAAATCGACGTAATTTTAATTAGTCAGTATTAATTTATCATTAAATTATACTACACCAATACTGATAACAATTTATATCATAGCGTACTCATCAACACGAGTCTAACACAAAAACAAGTAAATTTTTTCACCCAAATTCCTTTGGACCTAAGCTCAATTGCATTCCAGCATGCATGCCTTATTCCTCAACATAGAAATCCATAATTCCCTAAATCGCTCTGCAAACACTACGCCCAAATCAAAACTGCCTAGAATCTACACCAATAAGCTCGAATGGCCAAGCTTCTTATCCCAGATGAAACGCATTTCCCAACCCAAACCCGTAAGCTACAGTAGATTCTCGTTTCTCCTTCCCCAAAACTAGTTCACATTTCCTGAATCCTGGAACTCAATGTACACGTGCACCGTGTATATGTGCACGTCCTCCTCGTGCCCCCATATCAAAAACTTAGACCACTTGCATGTCACGTTTGCCGAGATCAACCCAACGACGCCCTCACCTACCCCTCTGTCACCCAAGATTAGTTTCTGTCCATCTCCTCCATCATTCGCATTTGCGTCCAGGTCCGTTAAATCACCAATCACCGCCACTCCCCTCAATGTTGGCCACCAACTCCTATACCAACAGGACCCTCATCCATCACCGCACCCCATGGCCAACCTACGGCCCACTCTGGTCTCCCGCCTAAGCCGTCGCACCCCATTTTCTGAGCTAAGAACCGGAAAGCCCCAAAACCCTAAAATGAGTTCGTCCACTCAACTCAGACCACTGGACCACCAACGATCTATACCACGACTTCCCCTAGACCCAAGGCTCCCTCCAGTATCGATCGCTTGCCCCAAAGACAACTACCTCGCCAAAAATCAATTTTAGACCCAAATCCGATCAACCACCAACCACGATACCATCCGACACCCTAAAATCCCACAATAAGTTCTAAAAATCATATTTTTTTAGAGGCGAACATGACTGCATCCTTCGTTTGTTGATTCAAGTTTGCTAAATTACCTCCATTTCTCGACCACTTACTGCTTTCGGTCAATTTTTACCTCTCTACTCAACAAAAACGATTGCGTCTATTTTTAAATAAAAGCTAGAGAAGAAAACAAACACATTTCATGTTAGAACACTTTGCTAAAAATGGATATATTTGGAGGGAATGATTTTCAAAGTAGAGAGGTTGGTTTATTTTCTTTGTTTTGAAATGTTTTACAGTAAACCAGAATTGAAGAAGAGAAAATCCTGAGGATGGAGAAGACCCTGGTACGTATAGATTAATAGACATGGCCACCCAAGAACATGATATGACAAAGGTAAGGCAAGGTCATCCCTAGACCCAAGTAGGACAAGGGAACAAGGGCGAAAAAGGGACAAAGGGGCAGGGAGGCAAACATGCTTGCTGAGCATAGTGTATATATTTTGTTTTTGAATTTAAATTAAAAGGATTGTGGTACCCCACCACACACTACTGCGTCCACGTACGAGCCGTGGACATCTGAAAATAAAATACGATCGCGTACAGAAATGTGATACGATCACAAAATAGAAATAAAATACCTTAGTTATCAAATTCTATAAATTTTCTAAAATACCGACATATGTCGAAAAATACGTCAAAAGGCAATTTAAATAATTTCTGATTTAAAAATCATAGAAAATTCTATAAATTCATTTTATTACCTAAATGATTTTCTTTTTATTTAAAAATACAAATCAAAAATTTAAAATTAATTAAATATTCCCAAAAATCAAAACAATAAATTCCGGGTCATTATAGGGCCGTCTTCATCGAAGCCTAACTCCATCACCATAAAGTCGTCGTCATATAAACACAACTCTGTCAATGTCGAGTCATCTTCATCAAGCAAAACTCCATCAACATTGGGTCATCACCATCGACACATCACTATACATCCACCATAGTCGTATAGTCATCACATTAAAGTTCTGAAGTTATTTCGTTGAAGCACCCCGTCCTTTGCTTTGCCATTGACCATCATTCTTCTTCATGCTATAATGTCAAAATCAAACATCGAACGAACAAACGAAAACATACAACACGCTCCCTAGGGCACTACCTTCACCTTCGTATTGTTTGGCCTTGACTGGCCAAACCCTAATCTTGTCGGCATCAACATGACCCATCATGTCAGCACGTCAAATTTTAACTAAATGCTCATGCCTCACTCAAGCCCGTAGTCCACCCTACCATGTCCCGAAGCACCTACAGAGACATCTAGGTGCAAATAATGTCGGTACCAAGTTGATTCCCAAGCATGGAATTTTCTAAGTCCTCAGTGAAAACATTTCATCATCTTTGCAGCTCGGAGCAAAACCTTTTTCGCTCCGAAGTATTTCATGATGCTGCCCAAAGTCAAACCTTGAAGTCTACAAACTTCCCACCACTAAGATATTTTGATTCACCTACTGACATGATTTTAGCTTCACCAAAACATATCAAACTCTACCCAAACTTCATGCAACTTTTTTAGCGTCTTTATAGGCTTTAAACAACAACATACTATGATCGCATTGCATTTCAAACATTTTTACCATCGATTTGCAAGAAATGATGACATGATTCTATCTACGCTAAAACAACTTAAAACACATCAAATGATCTCATACAAACATCGTATATCATCCAACCATCGCACATAAGCAATCCAAACATGGTTCAAACACGTATATTATCCCAGGGAAAACTATGCCAAAAATGACAACCAGATTTGTATATGTTGGAAAAACGAATCAAAATGCATTACTTATTTAACTCGACTTAAAGGTGTTACTAAAGTTATATATATATATATAATCATTTTAACATCAAAATTCATCCTAAAACCATTGTTTAATTATATCAAAATGCAGAGAATATTGTGGGATGCTAATTTCTCACCTAGTACCAAAATACCTTAATCCCAAAGCAAATCTGTGGTCGAACAACAAGCTTCATGAATCTCAAGGTGTCAAATCAGTAGATCTCTACTCCCCTTTCTAATTACTCCTTAATAACGTGTTTACACTAATTAAAGTAAGGAAAAGTATTGCTTTTTGGCTAAGAAATGACTAATGGAGGTTTGGATCAGTTTTAGGAAGCGGGGAAATGTGATGAGGAACTATCTCATCTCCCCTCTTAGGCTTAAATCACAAAATAGGTTAGTGGGTGTTTCCTGAAGATTTGACCAGGCAACCAGTGCTCGGCATCAGGTAACACTCGGCGTCAGAGAGTACTCGGCATCTAGGAGTGTTCGGCGAAGTACCCGGCTTCCTAGTGGAACTCGGCGTCATAGAATGTCCGGCATTTAGGAGTACTCGGCGAAGTACACAACATCCATAATGTTCGGCATACAGAGCGCTCGGCGTCAACCAATACTCGGTAGCAAGAGTGCTCGGCATACAAGAGTGCTCGGCATCAAGACTGCTCGGCATACGAGAGTGCTCGGCATCAAGACTGCTCGGCATACAAGACTGCTCGGCATACAAGAGCGCTCGGCATCAAGGAGAACTCGGTAGCATCTGGAGTTCGGCATACAGGAGTACTCGGCGTAGTACTCGGTAGCATCAGGAGTACTCGGCAACAAGAGTACTCGGCATCTAGAAGAGCGTTCGGCTTCAACTGACAAACATCCTGCACTTCCCAAACATCAACCACATCGTTCGGCATAGAAGGGACTGTTCGGCATCAGGGACCGTTCGGCACACCTGGTCCGGCATACAGCGACCACTGTACTGGGGCTGGAGCGTTCAGCTATCCGGCCCACTTGGGAAGTCCAGCCCATATTTGCCTATAAATAGAGGGGCAGGGTCACAGTGAAATGGATCCTTTTTTGGGAAAGAGAACACTGGGGAGACTCTGCCATTTTCAAGACTCATCTTCTCTACTTAACAACTTCATTCAAGCATTTGATTCACGAATTGTATTTGTAATCAACTATAAAGAAGATCAATAAAGTTTAACCTCAAAGTGGACGTAGGCAATTACGCTGAACCACTATAAATTTGGTGTTCTTACTTTCTGCAGTTAGATTAGCATTGTCTTCTCTATTTAATTTACTTTCATCACTTATATCTCTACACAATCTTTCTCTACGAGGTTAGTGACCAATTAAAGTGCTAACACTTTGGTGCTTTCACTGAGAATTGAATTCTCAGACCTCAAGGATCTGCTTTAAAGCTACTAGATTGAACAAATCCCCCAAAGAAGATCCGACTCACTGATAGGACATCCGTTGATTCTACTCAGAGTTCATACCGATAACTCTACAATGGCAAGACCACGTACCAGGTCAGCTTCTCATAATGCGGATGCCCACGAAACTGCTAGTGTGCAACAAGCAGGACCTAGCAATCAACCAGCGATTCCGAGTGCATGAATTGCCGCTCAAGAACAGACTCCGGTTGTCACCAGAATAGAGTTCAATGACTTGATGAGAGAACTCAGGGAAAGCAGGAGACAACTAGGAGAGCAGATGCAAGCTAACACCAACCTGATGGCACAACTCACTCAACAGCAGCAACAAAATGCTGGGGGCAATCCCGCTCCTTACTCTTCATCTGACAGTTCAACTTCCTCTGATGAACCTTCCAGGCGCAGACGCCGCAAGACTGACGCTGCACGAGCAGAAGCTGCTGTTCAAACAACTGGAGACCGTGACCAAGCAAGAGCTGGAAACTTCAGGACTGGGGTACAGATGGAGGACAGAGGCCCGGATCATCAAAATGCTAACGATGTCGAACCTCAAGACGCACGATTGGCAGATCGCCAGGAGAGGAGGCATCAGCATGGACAGGCGCGTAGAACAGACACCAACCTTCCACCTTCCATACAGACACCAGATCTGATAGCCATGATCAGGCAGTTGATGAAGGAAAATCAGGGGTTATCGAATGATGATTGGGGAGTGTCAAGAAGTCATACTCCGTTCACGGATGTTGTATTGCAAGCGGTGTACCCCAGGAAGTTTAGTATGCCTACTATCCCTGCGTATGAAGGGAGGACTGACCCCAGACATCACGTCATGAGGTACGAATGGATGATGGATTCATCTAGAGCGAATGATGCCACCAAGTGTAGGTGCTTTCCGATTACTCTATCTGGGATCGCTACTATGTGGTTCACCCGACTTCCTCCGCGATCCGCATCAAATTTCGAGGAGCTGGCAAAGAAGTTTATTGAGCAGTTCAGGATACACACTACGCGCCCAAAGGACGTGATGTCTCTGTCAAGTGTAATCCAAAATCCCGGGGAGTCGTTGAAGGAATATTTGCAAAGATTCCACGTTGCAGCAACTGAAGTCAGTAATCCCAACGACCATGCAATTCTAATGGCTGTAATGAGAGGTGTGGATCCAGACTTTGAGTTTGGAGACTGGCTGGCAGGAAAACCTCCGGCTACGCTAGAGCGTTTCTACTCAAAGGCCCACCAGTTCATAAGAAGAGAGGAAGCTAGGTGGGTACGACGGGATAAGGCGCCAGGACCTGTCCAAGAATCAATAAAGAGCAACATTGCTGTGAAGCAGTCTGGAGACAGCTCGGGTAAGGTCCAGGTCAATGTCCAGAACAAGCCTGGGCAACCCAAGGAGTCCGGAGGAAGGAGTCAAGGGAAAAGAAAAGAAGCGGGGAAGTGGAAGTCGAGAATTCCAAGCTACAGCGAGTATACTCCGCTGAACGCGCCACTTGAGAACATTTACCTATCCACCTGCAATACTTTTCAATACAGAAAGCCACGTCCGAAAGAATCAACCGAGGAACAAAAACGGACCGGGAAATATTGTCGCTTCCATGAGACTTATGGGCACAATACGGAGGAGTGTAGACACCTACACGACGCTATTGAAAAGTTGATCAGGCAGAAGAAATTGCAAGAATTTGTGAAGGATCCTCCGGAAGGAGGACAGGGGACGTCCAACCCTGGTCGTGCACCAGCTCCGCGTCATCCCGAGGAGCCTGCCCGAACCGTAGGTAGACTAGTCATAAATACAATTATCGGCGGACCTCACCCCGCAGATAAGAATTGGCAAGAGATGGAGCGATATGCAAGTTCCCTGAAGCATGCAGATTTTGAGTGCTGTTCGAACGCGGAGGACGTGGCCCCTGCTAAGCAGCAGCGCATAATGACAGACGATATTGTGTTTAGAAGTAGAGACGCTGATCAGATAGAGGCTCCGACCATCGACCCCATGGTCATATCTGCAACGATCGGACCAGCATATGTGAAAAGAATTCTGATTGATTGTGGAAGTTCAGTCAACATCATCTTCAAGAAGGCTTACGATCAAATGAAACTAGAAACAAAAGACCTGAAACCGTCCAAGGCTCGTATACACGGCTTTAACGGCGCAGCAACCGACGCCGTAGGGTACGTTGAGTTACCAGTTGAACTGGGGCAAGGCGAGCGTCGGAGGGTGCGAATTCTACCCTTCGTAGTTTTGGATGTGGATTCTCCATATAATGTTTTCTTGGGCCGGCCGGCCCTGGCTGAGTTTAGGGCAGCATTGGCCCCGTGGTGTTTAACTTTGAAGTTCCCAACTGACAAAGGAGTAGGTATTGTTCATGGCGACCAAGCAGCTGGTTGTTCCTGTTATATGACTGAGCTCCGAGAAGCCCATCGGAGGGAGAAGGGAAAGGTTGCGGACAATCCCGTCCACATCCTTAATGCGAATAATTGACAAGTAGTGCCCGAGCCCTGGCTCGGGCATAGTTCTCGGATCTTCGGAGATATAGATCCGAGAGACGATGATGAGAAACCCATGGAAGAGAAGGCGGAACCGGCTGAATTAACAATTGACATCTCAGTTAGCCGCGACGACCCTTCGCGAATTCTGAAAATCGGATCACAGCTTGGTCCCGAGATGACTGAAGACCTTAGCGACTTCCTCCGGGCGAATCTTGATGTTTTCGCCTGGGCGCATTCTGATATGTGTGGGATTTCTCCCGCCATCACGAGTCATATGTTGAACATAGATCCGAAATACGTCCCAATTAAACAAAAAAGGAGAGGAATGGATCCGGAGAGGTCCGCCGCTCTCGGAGAGGAGGTGGACAAACTCAAAGCAAATGGGTTCGTCCGCGACGCCCTCTACCCTGAGTGGGTATCCAACCCCGTGCTAGTAAAAAAGGCGAATGGGAAATGGAGGACTTGCGTAGATTATTCCGACTTGAACAAAGCATGCCCTAAGGACAGTTTCCCGCTGCCTAGGATCGATCAGTTGGTCGACTCCACTGCAGGACACGAGCTGCTGTCATTCATGGACGCGTACTCAGGATACAACCAAATCTCGATGCATATTCCGGACCAAGAACACACCAGCTTCGTTACAAATGTCGGGCTGTATTGCTATGTAGTGATGCCCTTTGGATTGAAGAACGCAGGAGCAACTTACCAGCGTTTAGTGAATCGAATGTTCAAGGACCAGCTGGGTAGAACGATGGAAGTCTATGTGGATGACATGCTCGTAAAGTCACGACGGTCAAACGACCACATTCGAGACTTGGCTGAGATGTTCGACATACTCAGATTTTACGGGATGAAGATCAACCCTCTGAAGTGTTCATTCGGCGTTGCATCAGGGAAGTTTTTGGGATTCACCGTCAATGCTAGGGGAATTGAAGCCAACCCATAAAAATCCAAGCTATTCGAGATGTGCAAGCGCCCAGGACTATAAAGCAAGTACAAAGCTTGAACGGAAAAGTGGCTGCGCTAAGTCGATTTATATTTAGGGCAACTGACAAGTGCATCCCATTCTTCGATATCATAAAGAAAGGGAAGAGAAATTTTGAATGGACGTCTAGTTGTGAGGAAGCATTCCGGAATCTGGTGAGGCATCTGGAGAGTCCACCAATGCTAGCAAAACCAGTTGACCACGAGATGTTGTACGTATACTTGGCTGTATCCCCGCATGCGATAAGTGCTGCATTGGTTCGTGAGGAGGATCGAGTCCAGAAGCCGGTGTATTATGTTAGCAAGCGTTTAACAGGGGCAGAGAGGAATTACCCTAAAATTGAGAAATTGGCTTATTGCTTGGTGATTGCATCACGAAAGCTTCGTCTATACTTTCAAGCACATTCAATCGGCGTTTATACCGATCAACCCCTAAGGCAAGTACTCCAACGGCCGGAAACTTCTGGAAGATTGCTAAGATGGAACATTGAGTTGAGCCAATTCGATATCGCATACTTACCGCGGAGAGCCATCCGAGGGCAAGCACTAGCGGATTTCATCGCTGAGTTTACCATCCCCATCAAACCGAATGACGACGACATCATTCCCCCGTTCGATGGAAATTATACACCGACGGTGCATCAAACGACCGTTGCTCCGGCGCGGGCGTAGTTCTTATAACTTCGGAAAACCGATCAATCTGTTATGCCCTGAAGCTTGACTTCCCGACTACAAATAATGAAGCCGAATATGAAGCACTGATCGCTGGCTTGAAGCTCATCAAAGAACTCAGAATCGAATCAATCGAAATCTTTTGTGACTCACAATTGGTGGTTTACCAAGTACGGGGGGACTACCAAGCAAAGGGACGAAAGCTTGCTCCGTACCTCGTTCAGGTCCAAGAGCTACTATCAAATCTTGAGCGTTATGACATTTCACATATCCCGCGCGAACAGTACAAAGAAGCCGACTTATTGGCTAAGTTTGCAAGTACCGGCGATGCGCAACAAATGGGATTGTATCCCGTCGAAATCTTGCGTGCCCCGAGCATAGACGGGATGAAAGTCGATCTCGTGTTGGAAACAGAAATCGAGAAGGAATCGTGGATAACCCCATTCAAACTGTACCTAACCAACGGAGCTTTACCAGAAAAAAGAAGCGAAAGACGGCAGGTCCTTCGAAAGGCCGCGCGATACGTAATGCAGGATGGGTCGATGTACCGAAAAGGGTTCTCAGTCCCATTATTGCGATGCATCGCTCATGATGAGACAAAGCGGGTCTTAAGAGAGGTTCACGAAGGGGAATGTGGCGACCATACTGGGGGGCAAACGCTAGCAAAGAAGATCCTCCGCTATGGATATTACTGGCCCACCGTGAACCAGGATGCCGCGGACTACGCAAGAAAATGCGACAAGTGTCAAAGATATGTGAGAATCCCGAGGGCTCCATCAACGGAACTCACACAAATGATTAGTCCCTGGCCATTTGCGATCTGGGGAATCGACATAATCGGCTCTTTGCCTATATCCAAAGGTGGCACGAAATATGCGATAGTTGCAGTCGACTATTTCACAAAATGGGCTGAGGCAGAACCTTTGGCCACAATCACCTCTAAGAAGGTCATTAACTTCGTTGTACGAAACATTATATGCCGCTTTGGCCTTCCGCGCACCATCATTACGGACAACGGGACGCAATTTGAAAGCAGAGAGTTCAAAGAGTTCTGTTTAAAGTATGGCATCGAGAAGAAGTTTGCCGCCGTGGCACACCCGAAAGCTAACGGACAAGTCGAGGCCGTTAACAAAATAATCAAGTCCATACTGAAGAAGCGTCTGGAGAAGGTTGGAGGCAAGTGGGTAGATGAACTCCCGACAGCATTATGGGCGTATAGAACTACCCACAAGTCCGCGACCGACCACACTCCATTCGCCTTGGCATACGGCTCTGAAGCCGTTATACCCATGGAACTTGAAGTTCCGTCGCACCGAGTGACATACTATGATCCCAAGATGAACCAAAACCTCTTGCTGGAATCACTGGACTGCATCGACGAAAAGCGTGAAGAAGCTGAATTAAGGGCGGCAGCGCACAGACATCGAGTCAAGCGTTACTACGACGGCAGAGTCCGCCCAAGAATCTTTGATGTGGGTGATCTCGTTCTGAAACGAGTCTTCCCGGTACCATCACGCATGAATCCCAGTTGGGAAGGTCCGTACGCCATTGAACGGAAGCTTGGAGAAGGAACATTCAAGCTAGCGACCGTTGATGGCACGACACTCCCCTGAGCATGGAACAGTGAACATCTGCGGCACTATTACATTTAGCATGTTTCCTTTCTTATTTCAAGCACTGTTATTTCCTGCATGTTTCCGTTCAGTCATAACGTAGTTTCTTTTTAAAGTTGCAATCAAGCAGTTTAGTTAATTTTCATTAATAAAGGCTTGAAGCCGCATTTTCTATGAATCACTAACGTTTCTGTATCTCACAGTTGAATGACGAACTACATTATCTTGTACGACGTACGGACTCGTATAAACAATTCCAAATCTCCGAATCCCCAGAGTGCGGAGCGGAGTACTCTAAGTCCCTAGAGCGCGGACTAGAGTATAAACGATTTCAAATCTCCAAATCCCCAGAGTGCGGAGCAGAGTACTCTAAGTCCCCAGAGCGTGGACTAGAGTATAAACGATTTCAAATCTCCGAATCCCCAGAGTGTGGAGCGGAGTACTCTAAGTCCCCAGAGTGCGGACTAGAGTATAAACGATTTCAAATCTCCGAATCCCCAGAGTGCGGAGCGGAGTACTCTAAGTCCCCAGAGCGCGGACTAGAGTATAAACGAATACGAATCTCTGAATCCCCAGAGTGCGGAGCGGAGTACTCTAAGTCCCCAGAGCGCGAACTAGAGTATAAACGATTTCAAATCTCCGAATCCCCAGAGTGTGGAGCGGAGTACTCTAAGTCCCCAGAGCACGGACTAGAGTATAAATGATTTCAAATCTCCGAATCCCCAGAGTGCGGAGCGAAGTACTCTAAGTCCCCAGAGCACGGACTAAAGTATAAACGGTTTCAAGTCTCCAAGTCCCCGGAGCATAGGGTCAGCAAACCAAAGAAAGACAAGAGAATCATTCAAACAAAAAGAAACTAAACTTTATTCGATAAGTTCAAAATGGGATTACATGATCACTCCTACAAAATCCAGACCTGTCTATACAAACTACAAGCTATGGAAGATAAAAGCAATTACAAGACTTAAACAAGAAGCTCGTTGAACGAGTATATCGATCATTTCTTCGATTTCTTCTTCTTGTCTTCCTTCGTCTTTTTCGATGACTCCTCTCCCTCACGCCTTTTCTTGGACTTCTTGCTTGCTAAGGAAGCGGAGTCAGGATTAGGAGACGGAACATCTAGCGGTTTGGACCTGCCCGGGAGGATGATTTTCAAAGGTCTGTTCCGCGGGTCGGTAAGTTCCAGGATTCCAGGTTCAACTTTGACCTCGGCCTTTTTCTTCTCCTCTTCGGCAAGGCGGTCCTTCATGCTCATATGCGAGGTATGCTCAGTGGCGCCGGTGATTTCAATTTCATCGTCCCCTTCGGCAGGAGATGAAGCGTCGAGCTTATCATCATCCAGCGCCCCGATCACCTGAGCATCGGGACCAGGGAGTACTCCCACGTGGACAGCATCACTTGTTTTCCCAGCCTCCTCCTTGACGTCATCGCTCCTTGGAGTTGGCTCGGCGTCAGAACAACCTGCACGGAAACATAGAGAATGAGCGTTAGAACGATTAGCCACTGCTGAAAAAAGGCGGGATCTTTCAACTTCTAGAGAAAGAAGAATTTCTCACCAGGTTCCGGTTGGCTATCGGTGGCGCGTGGGGTTTCACCCTCCAGGATAGGTGATAGCACATGAGCACCGAGCCCGGGGGCTTCGGGGTCGTAACCAACATACTGCTCGAATGGATCAAGTGTCGGCCGACCGGCCGATTGAGCAGCGGATTGAGCGGCAGTATGAAGAGTAGTAATATTGGCCTCAGACGGGCCAGCTTCATCATTTTTCTCTTTCAGAAGGGGAGAGCCTTTGTTGTAAAGTGCCAATGCTGCGGATAAATCCGATGGCTCATTCCCCCTAAGGAACTCTCTCACCAAGGCCTCCTCATCAACCTCTTCGGAGCCCGACTCGATCTTCCTGATCCTTATCAAAGTTTCCTAGGCCTCAGCTAGGGACTCAAGGTAGCCGTCGCCCAAGAATGTTAAGTCGCGATGCATAAGGACGCGGGCTCCATATTCAACAATCAACGGGTCAAACATGCTTTTGACCTCTTCCCTGCCGGCTTCCGCGGCCGCCTCGAGGCGAGAGTCAATCTCCTCTGCAGCCTCTCTTTTGCCCTCCTCACGGGCCTCATCCTTCATTTTCTCAACCCCAGCGAGTTCGTCATCGAGCTTTGTTTTCAGGAGTCGGGTAGCAACGATCTCATCACAGTATCGTTGTGATTCTTCTTGAGCAGCTACCTTATCCTCCTTCTCCTTGGAGAGTAATTCTTTCAGCTCTTTGACTTGGGTGGCGAGCGCGTCCTTTTCTTTTTGGACAAAGTCTTTTTCTAGAGCGAGGGCACCGCTGCGCTAGACTGCTTCGTCAAGCTCTTTTTTGTGAGCCGCCTCTAAACGAGTAACTGCCTCAGCAGTATCTTTTGCGCTTTGTTCAGCGGCTTCCAGCTTCAACTTATATGAAGCAAGCTCTTCGTCTTGGAGTTTGATGATTTTCTTATCGCTGTTGGCCTCCAGATTCAGACGATCAATCTCGTGTTGACGCTCAACGGATACTTCCGAGATCTTCTCCACCAAGTGCACAAACGCGTCATGTTGAACATAGACGTCGTTATTGCAGGCAATGGCACTCTGTTTCACATGCCCGGGAATATGATGAATGGCCGAGAGGAACTTCAGACTATCGAAGCAAATTTTTGGAAACTTGGCCTTAAGATCGACCATCTTTTCCGCAACAGTTGGGTCCACCGCAGGAGTTGGAGGAGGAAGGTCACGGGACTGGGAAGATTGAGAGTGTGCCTTCTTGCGGTGAGACGACTCGCGGGGACGATTGTCCCTATCTTCATAATCGCCTCTGTCCTTACGTCTGCCTGAACCAGAATCCCGTCCAGAGTGATGAAATACAGAAGAGCCCTGAAGACGATCGAGCCCGTGAGAACGCCCCATATCACCTGCAAAGAATGGAGATAACAACGAGTTAAGAAAAGTCCGTGAGATGAGGAAAAACTTGAAGTATATGATGGAATGCATATGTGCGTGTGTGTCCTAGTGTTCCCCCCGACGGACCAGTTCGTTTATCTTTACTAATCGGGGTGTTGTCTCCTTGGACCGGGAGTTGAACTCCCGCATTGCCTCTAGCGGGCGAAGAAAATTTGAGGGCTTCAGGATCATCAAACCCGTAATTAAGTATGTCTTCGGGAATAGAAAGGTTCGATAGACCCCTCAAGGAACTTTCCAGATGCTGCGAAGAAGCCTCTTTCTCAGGCGGGATAGGCGTAACTTTTGAAGTGCCACCAACTTTCTCCTTTTGAACTGTATATTTTAACTTCTTCTTCCCCTTCGAAGGGGAGGATGACGTCTCAATATCTTGAACCTCGATTGCCGGATTCCAAGCGGGACCCACGTTCTCGCCTTGAGTCTCAGAAACATCATCTTCTCTGCGCTCACCTTCTCTGTGCGTATCGGGAGTGCGGCGCGACGACGATCCGGCCTGTTTTTTCCCTTTACCGGACGAAGGTTTGGGAATGGTGACACCTTCTGGAAGGCTGATCCGACGACCAGGGGCTAGCAAGCCAAACCCCGACAGCGATTCATTTGAAATGATAGTCCGGATGTCTCGATCCTCAGCAGGAAGAGCTCTAATGGCTTCAACAGCCTCAGAATATCCTCGGCCTTCCGGATGCGGGTTGATACCTGAAAAGATGAAATGAAGAGTTAGGAAAAGCATGACTCCGATTAAATACGAATAGTGACTCAGCAAAGAGACTTACTGCCTTCAACCCATCTCCTGGCAAAACCAGAAGGGCAGCGCACATAGAACCATTCCTGTTTGTACAGGGCGAATTTGCTACATGCCCCTGTAAGATCTGGCATTTGTGGTATGGCTCGAGGAACATAAAGGAAGGACTGTCTTTCCGTCTCTTGAACATATAAATGTATCTGATATCACCGGGGGTTGGAGGTCTGGAGAAGACGGCCATGAAAAGTAAGTAAGTCCCGTATAGAAATGCATGGCCGTTCGGGTGCAGCTGCGACAGAGCTATGTCTATGTACTACAGAACATCCCGGAGAAATAAATTGAACGGAGGCACGCTGCCCATCCAACACATGAACTTGTTGCAGGTAGTGTACCCGACTGGGGGCAGATGAGGACGATCGTGTCTCGAAGGAACTAACACGTCGGCAAAAGGAATCCCATGAATGGAGCATATCCGTCGCAGAGCAGCTTCGTTGATCTTCGAGGCTTGTGAATCGATCAGATTGTCTAGTAAGATTGTTGCCTCCAGAGCATCAGGTGCCAAGTTATGAGCAGGAGAAGTCGACAGATTAGAAGTATCAACGGCTCCTTGCCTTGATGACGGCCCAGGCCTGTCGGATATAGTGGCGGAGCTAGATTTTCTCAACATCCCAAATAAATAACGAACCTGGCTAAGTGCTTGAGAGAACTATACTTAAAAAACGTTGAACGTTAGAATTAGCAACACGAGTTTTCCCCCCACGTGGTGTGTGAACTAGTGCAAGCAATTGTGTACAAGCAATAAGATTTCAAAGATATAAAAATGAGCTTCGAATCGTTTCCTTTGAAGACCGTCATCGCTGACCGTCTCAAAGAGCCCGCCTGGTGGTGGTTACAGTTCCAGATCTAGAAAACGTGTAATTTGTGAAGTCTCCGGCTTAAGTCTAACTTGACATTTATAACTGTTCGGCATTTAAATGTTGTTCGGCAATTGCATCGATCGTCCTAAGAATAGGTCGGCATGTATGTGTGTTCGGTTAAGTCATTGTCAAGCGTTCGGCTAAAGGCCTTGTTCGGCTAAGTCTATGTTCGGCTAAAGGCCTCGTTCGGTTTAGTCATCATCCAGTTAAAGGTTCTGTTCGGCATGTATGTGTTTGTTCGGCATGTCTAAGTTCTGTTCGGCAGGTATGTATTTGTTCGGCATGACAGTTGTTCGGCAATTATGTTGTTCGGTCTAAATGCTATTCGGCGTATATGTCTGTTCGGCATTTGGGTAGTGTTCGGCCTTAGTTCGTTCGGCTAAAGTAGCACTCCGCCCTCGATCATAATTCCACCCTGCTCCTTCTCCATCTACGCCGAACGACAGAGACAGATCGCCCGACAAAGGTTACGCCGTTCGACACCCCATCTTCCTTTTTCTTCCAGTCTTGATCAGCACAAAGGAGCTAGGCCTAACTACCATGCACCGTTCGGCGACTCCAAACGTGCGAGCCACTTCTACTAGCCACACATTGTACAACCATAGAAATACCCCGTTTCCATGTGATGAACCTAAAGTTGAAGTAATGTAATCGTGGAAGGAATGATACCTAGTTCGACGATCAAAGTTGAGGAAGGATCAATTAGACTTTATATCTGATAGGATGGCAAGAATTGCAAGTCCCTAGGAATGACAGAAAAGAAGGCGTAAAAGGAAAATGGTGGAAGGGCGCCTGGTTATATAGAGGGAGGTAGAAGTTGAAAAGGCTATACCCGGTAGAACCGGTCAATACCAGAAGTGTTCGGCATCAAAACGAAGTGTCGTTCGGCACATGAGGGCTGTCCGGCTTCGAACGTATTGTTCGGCATCCAAACCACGCTCGTCACGCACCTCCGTCACAGGCATTCTCGAGAAGGCAGCATCAAGGGAAATTGAACCAGATTCAAAGCGCATCACGTTCGGTCACATGATACACTTTGGGGGGCAAGTGTTTCCTGGAGATTTGACCAGGCAACCAGTGCTCGGCATCAGGTAACACTCGGCGTCAGAGAGTACTCGGCATCTAGGAGTGTTCGGCGAAGTACCCGGCTTCCTAGTGGAACTCGGCATCATAGAATGTCCGGTATCTAGGAGTACTCGGCGAAGTACACAGCATCCATAATGTTCCGCATACAGAGCGCTCGGCGTCAACCAATACTCGGCAGCAAGAGTGCTCGACATACAAGAGTGCTCGGCATCAAGACTGCTCGGCATATGAGAGTGCTCGGCATCAAGACTGCTCGGCATACAAGACTGCTCGGCATACAAGAGCGCTCGGCATCAAGGAGAACTCGGCAGCATCTGGAGTTCGGCATACAGGAGTACTCGGCGTAGTACTCGGTAGCATCAGGAGTACTCGGCAACAAGAGTACTCGGCATCTAGAAGAGCGTTCGGCTTCGACTGACAAACATCCTGCACTTCCCAAACATCAACCACATCGTTCGGCATAGAAGGGACTGTTCGGCATCAGGGACCGTTCGGCACACCTGGTCCGGCATACAGCGACCACTGTACTGGGGCTGGAGCGTTCGGCTATCCGGCCCACTTGGGAAGTCCAGCCCATATTTGCCTATAAATAGAGGGGCAGGGTCACAGTGAAATGGATCCTTTTTTGGGAAAGAGAACACTGGGGAGACTCTGCCATTTTCAAGACTCATCTTCTCTACTTAACAACTTCATTCAAGCATTTGATTCACGAATTGTATTTGTAATCAACTATAAAGAAGATCAATAAAGTTTAACCTCAAAGTGGACGTAGGCAATTACGCTGAACCACTATAAATTTGGTGTTCTTACTTTCTGCAGTTAGATTAGCATTGTCTTCTCTGTTTAATTTACTTTCATCACTTATATCTCTACACAATCTTTCTCTACAAGGTTACTGACCAATTTTGGTGCTAACAGTGGTCCTAATCCAAGCCTGATTTATTATCCACTAATCTGGCCAGAAACTATCTAAACTTCAAATGGTTGTATCTCCTAAATGGTGTGTCCAAAAAAATATTATGATCACTCTATGGAAAAATAAACTATCATACCTTTCTAATGAAAGTTGTCTCGTCTCCTAATTCGGCTCCTATCAAAAGCTATAGGCCTTACAAGTTTTCTGTGTTAAAATTGTCTAATAAAATTTCTAGTAGTCAGAAATGCCACTACTTAACATTTCCCAAAGTTATAGAGTCATACGACCGAGTGTGAATTTAAAAATATTATTTTACGGTCATTTGATATGTAAAATGTGGGTCATTATGACTTGATTACTCAAACCCAATCTTAGACGCTACTTTTCTAGGCACCATACTAAATGTGTAGGCTTTAATAAGTTGGTCATAATATTTCTAATTTAGACCACATTGACCATTACATTTCTGATACCATTGAAGGAACTGGGCCAGTCGGAAGTGGGTTAAATGAGCGAATTTAAAAAAAATCCAATTTGGATATATTAGGCCTATGAAGTCTACAACATTTATCAAATCTTGCCTAATATAGTTTTAAATAAAATCTTATTTTATTTTATTTTTTTAAAAGGTATTTTTCATTTAAATTAAATTAAATATATTATAATGAGCATACCAAATACATCTATATGTGTATAGTGTAGGTGCAACATATAAATAGTGTACATGGTCAACGTGTACGTTTATATGCACTAGAATTACATTACATACATATTCACCCTTTATATATGCATTTATTGTCTATAGTTTTATTTTAAAAAACACACACACACATATGTATATAAAGAGACACACACACATAGTTTACTTATACTTATATATAATATGTTATAATATATTTTTGACGACTTGACAATAGTTTTCTTATATTTATTGTATGACAATTAATGAGTTTAAGTAGGCATTTGATAACGGGAAAAGTGGAGGACTTTTCTTCATCCTTCCTTTACTTTTTCATTCAACCCATTTCAAATTAACGTTTGAATACTTAAATCCTTATACATATTAAAATTATTTAAGACTAGTTTCAAATATTTTGAAATTTAAAATTAACATTTTGAAGTATGGAAGAATTCAAAATAATATCTATGTTTTTAAATGAAATCTATTTTAAAATTAAATTAAAACACTTCTTTAAAAAAATCATTTAAACTTTATATAACTTGTTAAATTTAACCTTTGTAATCATTGTTTTAAATAAACACCTTTAAAACAAACTTAATTGGTATTATAATTGTGACAACTCGCCTTTTCGACCCTCAAAAGTTGACGCTAACACATTCATGGTATTCACGTGCCTAGCATCCAAGTGCCAGAAAAACAGATTGTTGGGGGTGAAAGAAAATGAAAGACATAACAAAATCTCATATCGTGACAAGTAATATATAATATCCAAATGATCTTTAATAAAAGAAATCTTTAATATACATACAACAATCAAAGTAAATTAACTTATCATTGGTCTATCCTTGCAAATGTTGATAAATATAAAATAGGAAACAAAGATGAAAAATAAAATATGTTGGAGGCATCCATCTTGTCTCTTGAAGCTCCCAGCATTCATCGCTAAATCTGGGAAAAGTACTTGGGTTTGACCCAATTATTATAAGAAAATAACACCTAGATCAGTCTGGTCAATCAACATGAGAAACTTAAATCATATGGATTGTTATATTTATAAAACCCTTTCAAAAATAAAGGTATCTCATAAGACCACATCACAATTTAACATGGATAGATTTTACCTTACGATAACCAAACAATTTTATTAGAAAATCCAATGATATTATAATGATGTCTAGAATTAAAAATAAAGAAAGAATCATAGCTGGAATGGTTACATAAATTACATTCAACAAATATTTAGTATACAACTAAGTCCATAAAGGCATGTATTGGAAAATGTGTTCCATACAATGACAAAGCATCGAAGTACCACATACCAATTACACCTCTTGATAAAATGTACCAAGAGCCTCACATAGACCCCCATCCAACACAGAACCGGCCTACCCCTTTCTGGATAGTACCAAATATGCCATCACCCCTGTTGCTTTCCAATCTTTTCTTCGTGAGCTCACATCCTCATACCAAATCCATAAATAGTGATCTAGAAAGGTAATGATCATACAATAATGGTAGCGAACCACATAGCCCTACCACATATCCCCTATTTTTTAGTCATTCCCCGGTATGAGGCTTGAGGCTGCGTTTTACCTTTTTTTATAGGAATTCCACTTGGAATGCTAACATTGCCCTCTAAGCAATAATGTAATGCCAGCATTCGTCCATACAAATTGTTCAGAATATGAACAAATTGAAGGCACTACTTCTACCACATCCTTTTTGGAATCACCCCCAGGATTAGTAGCAAGTAGCCCTTGCACTTCGAAGAACTCCATCTTCAATTTCCACCATCTTCAAGATGTCTCTAATTCAAATGCTTATGCTGGTTCAAAGTGGTTTTCAGATAACTCATGCTTATCTGATCCTGGTCCCTCCAAACAACAATCGATAAGTTCTGGTCATCTCAACCCCTGTTCTTTCAGAAGTAAGCAGATGATATAAGAGTCCTAAGGAGATCTCGAATATCCACCCATAAAGTGAGAGACATTTCACCAAAATGAGTTCTCCCAAGGGAATCTCAATCCGTATGAACATGTGACGCTTTCATATACTTCCTAAGTCAGAATATTTCAAGTTATCGATAGTTTGCATATAGAAAATTGGACATCATATACTTATCACCACTTTTCGATTTCAACCCTGTATTATTCCTCGATTAACAATGAAGTCGGACAAGTTAGAGTGCTACCCATGCCTTGACGACATTCTTAAACTCTTATAGATAGAAATAGGCTTCCATATATACCTCGAAATTTAATATCAAGTATAAGATGAAGTACCTCCCATATACTTAATTAAGCATGACATATTTATAGAAATTATTCCTTTTATACTTATCACACTTTCGACATTTCGATTTCTCTATCCCTCGCCTAGAATCAAAGCCAGGTAAGTCAGGGCACTAGTTGCACCCGACATTGTCTTAGTTAAAGCACTCTGATTTTAGATCTAACAGATAGAAGAAAGTCAATTCATCGGGTTTTAGTGCTAAATACAAGATGAGTTACTTTTCATAAATATGTCAATATTTTAGCACAACTTATCATATTTTTTTTATGTTACTTAATGGCACCAAGAAATCCCTTGCATAAAACAAAGGTTTTTTTAAAAACAATCTAAAAACCAACTCCATAAACTTATTGCTAGTCTTTGATTTCAAATTAGTTATTAGAAACATTTTCGAAACTCATTTATTTAAATTAAAGCTGGATTTCAAAAGACAAGATTTTTTCTTGATATAAAGTAAATAAATTATTTAATAATAACCAAGTGTTAGAAATCAAACTTCTTTCCCTTTTCCCGAAACCATTTACTGTAACAAGAATGTTGTAGTCCATAATCTCTTTCTTTTTCTCAAAAACATTTATTATAACAATATTGTTGTAATCCATTCTTTCTTAATTTTTTAAAATTGCTCTTAAACTCTTTAAAACATGATTGAAACTTGTATTTAAAACATCCCTTTAAAGATGATCACTTTTAAAGAAAACTCGACCATTGAAAACAAAGGAGTTTCCTTTATAAAATTTACACCTCTTGCTCAAATAAATTCTTAATAATATATTTTAAACTTCAAACCCCTTTTTAAATAATTATACCACTTTTATAAACAAAATTGAGAATACTTTTCAAAATATTTAAAGTAGATAACCTTTTATACTTTACTAAAAATATATATTTCCAAACTACATCGATTATCGCTATACGGACCATAACTTTTAAAACTTGTTCTGTAAATCAAACGACTTTTAAACAACATTCTTTTATATATTTTAAACCATTCCATATCTTTGCAAAAAAGTTTGAAACAAAAGTCAAGTGTTGAAACCATTTCAAAACACTTTTAGAAAACAAAGTGGAAAACCACTTAAAAGAGAGCACATGATTTCAATGTCGAAAAACCAATAACAAGAAGGTCGACTGTAACTATGAAACATTCACTTTCCATATAAATAAGCATTTACATAACCAAGAATGTATGTAAATAAAAATAAAAAAGGTGAGGAATTCTTTAGGATCCCTCTACAAAATTTTCCTTCTTCAAAGTGCTTCCATAGCAACCTATTCACTATGGAAAACTCCGACTTCCTTTTTCTTTAGTCCCCTTCAATCAAAGTTACATATGCCATCTGCTTCCAACCAGGAATCAAAACCAAACAACAACATATAAGCAATACACAACAACCAAAGTAAGCAATTATTTTTCAACAATTTTCACAATATTAATATGACTTTTAAAGTTAGTATTCTCACTTTATATTCTATATCCAAACCCTACCAAAAGCAACCACTTCCTTCCTTCTACCAAGCAAGCACCTTCACATGCATAGAAACTCATGACCAAGCACTCATCCCTCCTTATTGCTCATGGCCTTGTTCCCCTCTCCCTTACTTGTGCACGGCCCAAGCCCAGGAACCCCTCTTTTGTCTCCTTCTTCGAGCTTCGACTTGCTATATGGTTTTGCAATGATGTATTAAAGAACATACTTGAGTTTAGGGGATAAAATTATTTTGAAGTAGAAAAGAGAAAAAGGAAAAGAAAAGGTGAAGAAGAGAAAGAAAACGAGAAATTGAAGTTAAAGTAAGAAATGCAACAAAGGAGGCTCTTTTATAAATTTCAAAAAATGGAAAATTACACTTCCTACCCTTTGCCAAAATGACCAAATTACCCCTCTTTGATACATGGTACACCCTTCCTTTTTTCTAACTACTACCCATTCTTTTCCGTACACCTTTCCTCATTTCCAATGCAAGCGCATGCCTTCAGGATGACACTTCTTTTCCTTTGTACCAATGCACATAAATCTATACACAAAAGCTCACTTTTCTTAATTAAAAAGCAAAAGTCACATCACTTAATTAATTATTATTTTAACCTTTATTTAAGTGCTTAAACATACTAACTTTTAGTTAATTCCTTTTGCAATGTTTAACATTTTATTGAATGTGTGTGTATATATATGTATATAAGTGTGCAACAACATTGTGATAGCTTCTTTTCGATAAAAAGTTGAAAATCCAAAAAATGAATTTCGGTCACATTTTCCATTTTTCATCGAACTATTTATTTCTGTAAACAAACTTTCTAAATGAGTTCACCCTCATTACTTATTAATTAAAAGAGGTTTTATTATTATTAAAAACCATTAATTGAATATTTAGAACTTATCAAATATTCACAAATCAAAGTGATAAAATTCTCAGTCGTTACAATAATGATGTTTTCATCGAGCTATTTTAAAATTTGAATCAGAATGCTTAAGAAAATTGTTCAAACCTTGTATAACTTGTTAATATATTAAACCTTAAAATTTTAACTTTAGTAACTATTGTTTTAAATTAATACCTTTAAAATTAATTCAGTTGATCTTAAAAAGATTGTTTTTCTATTTCAAACCTTTTAAACAAATTCATTTGGTACTGTAAAAAAACTTATTTCATGTTTACTTATTTTTATTCAAACAATTTGAATATACAAATTGAATTAGACAACACATGCATATGTAAATTCATTATAACATATATGAAATCTAATCTACACAATAAAATGATGTAAATATAAATAATAAAATTAAAAAAATTACATAAAGAGGTAGCCTATGATTTGCACCTTGAATGAACATTTCTTTTCAGATCTCCAAGATCCACACTCAGCTTTGCAAGATTATAATTAACCACTTATTTTATTGTATTTGATGTTTGCATTTGATTTGGAATTGATACAATTTTGGAGATTTTCATTTTATTTTCTAATACAGTAGGTTAGGAGAAGAGAAGAGAAAAAGCGAATAAAATGAATGCCTACAGGAATGAATTAGTGGATTTGTTTTTTCGAAAGAGATAAACCTTTCTCTTTCTTTTAATTAAAACTACCATAATCAATTCCCTTAATTTTCAATCTCTCCACTCCTTTCTCTTCATATGGTTGGCTGAAAATACTTATCATCAAGTAGCACAAAATTTTCACAAACCCCTTTGTGCAATTATATTTCATTAAACATGTTTAAACTTACACCAATATCGTATATTGATGCATGCAAATATAACTTTTATAAATGCATTCAAATAATTGCAAACAACTCCAAAACCTTAAATAAATTAAATGATAGTTAATATTTCTCAAAAAATAAATAAATTTAATTAATTTATAAATAAATTAAATCGTGTGGTTTTTTGGAGAATTTATCATTTTGGTTGTGCGACTCAAATATGTAAATTTAATCAACGGTTAATATCGAACAATTCAAATATTAATGTTCACACACCACCTTAGCTATTGGTGTGACAATTTACCAGAATTTATCGGTCACACGTCTTTTTGGTAAAATCTAATTTTACCATTTTAAGCGCTACTTGGTAGTAATTATTATTTACACCAATTCTCTTCGTCAATACTATATCACTTTAGCATCGATGGAATTTGTCTTTGCTCAAAACACCAATATCATCCACATTTAATTCGGTTAGTCCAAACTTGTGTAGTTAAAGCCCACTAAATCTACGCAAAATCTTCGCTCTATAGCACATAGTGCTCCTCGACCACTACACTATTTCAATTTTGCATTGTTATATAGTAGATCCGCTTTAAGCCCCGCTATTTTCTGCTGCGCTAGCTAAATTAAGGCTTTTTAGCACCCGCTTTAGCGACATTAATATAGAAATGTTGATTTGACTAGTTCTCTTCTAAACTAAATCGACAAATTTAAGGTAAAGACCTAATTTAAGGCATAATTGCTTGATATAAGTTAGTAATCTATTATAGTCGCCACATCTAGTTTGCATAAATCATGATATTCTTCTGATTTACTATATAGGATTAAACAATAGTCCTTTTCCTATAAAAATGATGTGAGAATGAGAATAAATTAATTTTAAATATGTGGTTTTATATCTAATGAATCTTTTTGTACTTCCACTATTTTCTGCTATATTCCCACTATAACTTTTGCACCCCTATCGCTATAGAACTGCTAAACACTTTTACTGCATAGGTCCAAACATAATATCCTTGATTCAATAATAACATTTATTATGAACTACATGGCTCAAGCCAGAGACTTTGACTTTGAGTTGACTACAGTTGATTGTGATACTAACCTCTTATAAGCGAGGAGAAGAATTATTTATTGAATAGTGTTTCACTTTTAATTCTTCAACTCAGACTTAACTATAGTCGCTCATTGGATCGACATGCTATGATTTAACTATAATCAAAGTAGAGTATCCACATTGAAATTCCATTGTATTCTCAAGTTGAGGGAACCGTGTAACATCATCACTTTGAGATCTCCTGTTTGACCCTAATTACAATTAACCAACAGGAAACGCTTGAGTGATTCATTCCATGATTATCCAATAACTACCAGTTTGTAACCTTGTGGTGCCTCCAACAACCATGAGTAATACACTGCCTAACATTTGGAGAGCATTATATACTCTAGTCTCAGCGGATGTATCGATATCCCATCTCAAAACATCTTGACTAGGAATATTTAAAATAATATGTTATTTTAATGCGATTAATTTCTCATGATTACAATACATTGTAATTAATATCACATAATAATAACATATCATTTAAGGATTTTAATTTAGTATACTTTATATTAATTACTTAATTAATTATAACAAAGTGCATTATAGAAAGTAAACACCTTTATTATGAACAAGATTTGTTATCAAGTTAGATATATGTAACAAATTACATAATTACCCCTAGGGCATAACCCTAATTCTATCAGTTACAACTTAATACTAATCTATAGAGCAAACACGCTGAATTGGGGGTGAATTAATTTCTGAACAATGAGCAAATAAAGGAAAAGTCAATCATTGTGAGTGGTTTTTGCCTAATTTATGATATATCTGATTAAACCCATGTGATTCTTTGATTTCCATGGCTTGGGATTTAAGATTAGGTTTAATAATCATAATTGCTAATTTGGACAGTAAATAGAATTTAATGGAAATGTAATTTTGTATTCATTTGGATATTAAAATTGATAAAAATTGATTCATTGATGAAATATAATCATGATAGTGAAAATGAGAATGAATATTGATGTTTTATGGCCTAAATCTATATTGATATGCATGAACTAATGAAACATGGAATGGTTGATGACATGCTATGATAGTCAGAGAATTAGTTATGAACTTAAATACTACATACATACACATATATACTGATATAAATAAAAGAGGAGTATTTACATGAGTTAAAGGTATATATGTTTGTATGTATGTATGTATACATGCATGTATATGTATATAATAAATATATATATAATTATAAGTAAAATTTTATACAAATGATTTTTGAAATGAAATTAAGTATTTAAGAAGTAGATATTGATTTAAATATATTTATATAATTTTATACGAATTATTATGCAATATGTGGAAAAATAGAATTTTTGTGTATAAAAGAGCATTTATATCAAACATATACTATATAACTATATAAATCTAATGACAAACATTGCTAAAGTGTGATAGGACATTTCAGATGATAAAAGAGATTTTATTTCTAATGAAGCATTTAAAGGTGGAGTTTATATTTTAGAAATGTGAAAAATTAATTTAGAAATTAGGGAAAATAAAGAGATTTTATAATGATCTTTGTATGAATTTGTTTGATGAACAAATATTGTAATGATATAAGATATACGTACCACAATCTAAAAACAAACCATATAGAAATGTAATGCCCCTGAATGTTAATTAACATTATTTAGGATATTTAATTAGATAAATTAAATAGAACAATGTGAATAATTAGGGAGATGAGATTAATAAATCTAATGGCCATGCCTTATTGAATGAACTAAAATAAGACTTAACTAAATTTAAAAGGAGGAATTTTCCTATGGGGTAAACTTGGAAATGGGGCTACATTTCTTAGTATAAATCTCTTCCTCCACCTTAATAAAATTTTACTTTCTCATTCATAACTCCTCACCTAATTTCGTCCGACCATTAAAACCTCCAAGAAGAGCATAAATTGAAGAAAAAGCTAAGGAATTAAAGCTAGGAAATTATCTCATTCTCCAATCAACTAATCAAGGTGAATAATCATGTTTATCATCTCATTTTCTATGTTTGGTTCGGCTATGGGCATATATCCGATCTGTGTGTATGTTTTGGTTAGGATATAACTATTTACACCTTTGTTTGGATAGGACATAGGTGTTTTTTAAACGTAAAGGGGCTAATTAATATGTTTTATTCGGTTTTGGTTAAATTACGAATTGTTTTAACCTTCATATGCTTTGAAATTTTAATATGTTAAAGTGAATGTATTAATTGATTTTTTGGAATTTTTCCAAATTTTTTCATGATGTTTTAATAGTTATATAAAATTATTTAAGGTATGAGACTTAAATGTTTTGTATAATTATAAAGGAGAAATGGGCTTATTCAAATTTATTTAGATTTCCAAATAAGAAAATTCGGCAGCAATTTTGAATATAAAATTCTAGCAACCAATCAGATTTAGACAAACAAGGCAGGTAGGGTACAGAAGAACTATTTTAAAGTACAATTTTCACTATTTCAACTCTTTCGGCAAGAGTTTCCGCCATCATTCCAAACCTTCCTACAAGATCGAAAGGTATCAAAACTTTTGACTAGGTCAAAAATCCATGCACATGGTATCAGGCGACTGGTACGTTGTGAATTGAAAGGGGTCGAAAGGTTTAGGGACGAAAGGTTAGAGCTTTCGAAGGAGATGAAACATTGTTTTGGTTTTAAATAAAATATGCTTGCTAGCTTTCAATAAAGAGCTTTCGACATTGTCAAATGGTTTAAAAGAAAAAGGTTTCGATTGGTTTGCTTTCTTGTTTTAAATGAAACATTTCGACAAAGTCGAATGGTTAGCTTTCGATAGGGTCAGAAGCATAGTTGCCGCTTCCAAACCTTTCAACTCAGATGGAGTCAAAGGTTATATTTTGTTTTATAAAACTTGTCACCTCTTTCCATTGATTTCGAAGGGTTGGTTCCAACCCCAACACTTCATTGTTTTTGAATGGTTTCGAAAGGTTTTGGTTTCGAAAGGTTTTGATTTCGAAAGGTTTTGGTTTTTAAAGGTTTTGGTTTTGAAAGGTTTCGATTTCGTAAGGTTTCGAAGGGGTTACCATCAATGATTTCGAAAGGTTTTGAGTTTAATGATTTCGAAAGGTTTTGAGTTTCACTGCTTTCGAAAAGTTTATAAATGGTTTTATAAGGGGGATACCCCAGGCTTTCGACAAAGTCGAAAGGAGGAACCTTTCGACTAGGTCGAAAAGGAACCTTCCGACAAGGTCGAAAGATAGGACCTTTCGACAAGGTCAAAAGGTATGATTTTGTGATGCTTTCAAAAGAAAGGCTTCCAAACAAGCCAATATTGGATGTTTATTTGCTTTCGAATGTGGCATCTTTCGAAGGGGTTTAAAGGGTTGTTTTAGCCATTTTTCCTTAAGTAAAATTTTACTAATTTGAAGGGATTACTTCGAAGGGTTATTAAAGCATAAAATACTTGTCTTTGTTTGAATATGTAAGGGGGATCCTTATATAAATTGGATGTAAATAAACCTTGGGGACACCGGGGTGGGTTTAATGTTTTCAATACATAGTTTGGGGTTACAAATAGAAATATGCATTCGAAAATATACATTGGGGCTATCAATGTGTTTTTATTTAATTTAACCTAATTGGGGCTACCAATGGGAATAGGTTAAACAGGTGGTATACCTGGGGAAAATAAATAATCATTGTTAGAACACCGGTTCTTCATTTTAATGATGACAACTATATATTGTATACATATTATCTGGATAGAAGACGAAAGAATCAAAGATTAGCTCAAAACTACAATGGACTTCAACAAGATCAAATAATGAAGAATGTCAAGTAATATTGTATGTGTATGGTCTTAGATTTAATTGTAAAAATCTCCTTTATGGTTCATACACACACACACACAAACATTGATCCATATTTGAAAAGAGAAAAATTTCGAAGAATATAAAGAAGCAGGAGTCAGTCGACTGGGAAAATGCCTCAGTCGATTGAGCTCAGTCGACTTCGGACATTTCCCAGTAGACTGCTCCAGATTTATATATTACAGTTTTTTGAATTTTTAAAATGCGCGAATTTCAAACGTTCATACTCAGTTGACTGACTCATTTTTCCAGTCTACCGAATTACTGTAACAGTCATTTTTTATGAACAGTCATCTTCAAAAGTTGCAAACTTCTGAAAGGATGTTAGCATACTTCAATGGTTTTGATGAAAGGAAACAACTCTTTAATGATTCTTTTTTACTTCTATAAATAGCACAAACATATGCACATTCAAGATAACTCTTGCTATTCTGATCTTTATTCTATTTCTCTCTTGTGCATTCAAAAGTAATCAAGCATTCAAGTATTATAATATATTGCCTCTCTTCTAATAATCTTTGTGCATTCATTACACATCATCAAAGGAGATTATAGGAACATTGTACTATCAGTCAATATCAATGTTAGACGAACACAGGATTGTCAAAGTAAACATTCTATTATAAAGGAAAGTTATTATCTGAGAGGTGCTCAGATTGAAAAATTGTAAACATATTCCTCCGGGTAAAGTGAGGGATTTACGAAGAAAATACCTAAGAGGTGCTTAGGGACTGGACGTAGGAGAGGTGCTCCGAACCAGTATAAATCTCGATGTGTTCATTTACTTTCTGTTATATAATTTATACTGCATATTCTGTTGATTATATATTCTGATAAGTTAGCCATATACGATCCACTAGTTCTTTCAATCATGGGGATCATGAATTTTTATACACAATCATGGGGATTAGGATATTTTAATTGGCCAAGTGTTGGGTTCTTGGTTAACCTAGGAAAACCATGGAATGTGCCGTGGATAGCCCACATCAAATTTCTAAAGTAAAGAATGTTTTTTCAGAGTTGGTTAGCCTCGAGATTTAGCAACTAAGGGCTCATAATCATCCTAGGAAAATTATGGAGTGTGTGGTGGATAGCCCACACCAACTTTTATAAAACAATGTATGATGGATAATCTGCATTTATTTTAAATGTATTTAGGATGGATAGTCCTATTAAATTATGATGGATAGTCATTTTAAAGATTTTAGAGGGAAACTCTAATAAATTGATTGTAGATGAAATCTAATATATTGCTTTTAAATGGGATATCTAATAAATGGGTGGATGGGATATCCAATGTATATGATTTATGGCTTTATTTCATATTATGTTAAGGCTAATCATTTTGGGTGCAGCGGCATAGTAAATGATTTGCATGTTTTGTTTTGGATACTAGTGAGGAGATAACCCGTTCCGCTAAATACTAGTGAGGAGAAAACCCGTTCCGCTAAGCGGCGTGGTCTCACTGGCTATCTATTTATGATAAGAGATGATAGGGGATTATTCATACCAGACTTATTGTCTGACTCGAAGTTTGTTTCTCCACAAACTCACGGGTACTCAAAGTTTAATTTGAGTAGTCTGAGAGTGGGAGACTTTCAAGTTTTTGGATGAATAAGCTTTCGAAGACGTGCAGGAGGCAATGTTAGCTATATAGGAGCTATTTTGTATTTTCCGCTGTGATGTACTAAGAACTGTAAAGTTCATATTTATTAGTTCTCTGATCATCATAAGGGAACATCTTTATATATCGCTCTTATCGTATTTTGTACATGTATATGTGATCTGAACGTGGTTAACGTTTGGGATTATGTATTTAAACCTTAAATTGTAATTTGCATGAAATGGAAAATTCTGTTTATTGGAAGTTTAAAATTTTTCATATTCATGTGTTCCAGTGTATTAATATTTACTATGCCGCATTCGGTCGCCAAGAAATAACAACTACGGATGACTGCAGCATCAGTAGCGGTTAGTTTTGGGCCTCAAAAGGTGGGGTGTTTCAAGTTGGTATCGGAGCATGGTTTATGTACTTAAAAGGAATTTAAACCTTAAAAGATTTATAAAGCTTAATCTAATGAATCTAAAATATGGTTGGGCTTGGGTAAGCGTTATAATAACGTATGTGTACTTTGCTATAAATACCTAAGTATGTATTCCACACTCTCTTAGACTGTTCTTTTGTATCTTACAAAGATTGGATTTCAGGTAGTAGGGAAGTAAGATATGGAGGCATGAAACGGAAGAGTAAATTAGGGTGAAAGGTGCACCACAACAAGTGGAAATGTTCGACCCAATACTAGGAGCAACTAAGGTCGACAGGCAAATGCAAACCCAGATGCAAATGCTAATGTTGGTGCCGAAATTCCACCGGTTGATATGGAGATAATGTATCAGTTCTTCATGAATATAATGCAAGTTGGAGCAGCTGCGGGAGTGGCTGTAGGGAATGTAGGAGGAGTTGATCCGGTAGCCCCAATTGGCAATAATTATGCCAAGTGGAGCAGGGATTACGCTAGTCTTGGAGGGAAGCCTTTTCTGGGAACCGAGGATGTAGTAGGAGTGGAAAACTAGCTATTGCATTGTGAGAGTATATTTGCAGATCTCGGCTTGACAGATATGCAGAAGAGAAGACTTGCTTCAAGGCAGTTGCAGGGAGCATCGTTGTTTTGGTGGAATGGAGTTACCGTGGGAGACCCAGAGGAAGACCTGACTTGGGCTAAATTTCGAAGGAGGTTCGAAGAAAGGTTCTATCTGAGGTTGCCAAGTCAGCGTTGCTAAGGAAGTTTGCAGATTTAGTATAGGGGGATAAATCGGTGATTGAGTATGCTACGGAATTTGATGAGCTGTCCCGTTACGGATATGCTACTATGGATCCAGTCATTTGGAGGAATGATAAGTTTATCAGAGGGTTGAATCCTGAGATCACCAGAGCAACCATGCCAAACCTTCGGGATCTGTGTCATATTGTTGTCAAGATGGCTATTCGGAATAAAGAGATGCTTTCTACTTTTGGAAAAGGGAAACCAGCTGAGGTTCAAAATTTTCAGGGTAAGAAGTGGAAGTTCTTCAAGAAGAAAGGTGCCTAGTTGGGAGTAGCAGCTAAGAAGAGTAAGGCTGATACTGTTTGTTACAAGTGTGACAAGAAGGGGAACTATGCTAATGAGTGTCGCTTGGGTGATGGAAGAACAGTTGCAGTGAGGCCGAATGTGAAGTGCTACAATTGTGGCTAGATGGGGCATTACAAGGACAAGTGTACCGAGCTGCTAAGGTTGGAAAGGTAAAGGTCTTTGCATTGGAACCATCATCCTCTAGACCAACGGCTATTGAGAAAGGAAAAGCTGTGATGGAAGGTATGCTTATGATTCATAGTACTCCAGTTAGGGTACTATTTGATACCGGTGCATCGCACTCATTTGTATATTAGTATTTGGTAGATTGCTTATGTTTGGAACCTTTATGCCTATAAGGGTTGTGAATCCTATAGGAGGGTATGCAACTCTGGAAATGAGATATGACCAGTTAGAATTTGATTTGTTAGGTCATATGTTTGCATGTAGTTTATATGTTTTTGATTTTGTAGGTTTCGAGATCATATTGGGTATGGATTGGTTAGATAGATAGGATGCTAGGATATTTTGCCAAGAGGGGAAATATCATTGAAGCACCATAATAGCCGTAACCGAGTTATTTACTTAGTAAGGAGTTCGGACGGAATGCTTATGTGTTATTGGGTGCCATGGGAACGGAAGCAGAGTTGAAGCAGGTTTATGTTGCAGAGAGTTTGCAGATGTGTTTGAACCAGTTTCGGGCTTGCCGTCGAAAAGAGCAATCGAGTTTCGGATAGATCTCGTACCGAGTGCTGAACCCTTAAGTAGACCACCTAGCAGGATGTCACCAACCGAGATGAAGGAATTAAAGGTGTAGCTAGTGGAATTGGAAGGAAATAATGTCATCCGACCAAGCAGTTCGCCTTGGGAACGGCCACGGTATTCGTGAAAAAGCCAGATGATTTGTTAAGGATGTGTATCGACTATCGTATGCTGAACGAGAGGACGATCAAGAATAGCTATCCTTTGTCGAGAATCGACGACTTATTCGATCAGTTGAGTGGAGCCAGAGTGTTTTCCCAATTAGATTTGGCGATAGGTTTCCATCAGCTAAGAGTGGCAGAGGACAGTATTTCTTTGACGGCATTTAGGACCAGATATGGGTCTTACGAATGGTTGGTTATGCCATTCGGGCTTACTAATGCGCCAGCTTTCTTTGTGGATTTGATTAACCGGGTCTTCTAAGAGCACTTAGATTCGTGTTGGTTTTTATTGATGACATTTTGGTATATTCTAAGAATGAGAAGGATTATGCAGATCATCTTAGAATAGTGTTGGAGAAGGTAAGGCAACATCAGATGAAGGCGAAGTTCTCAAAGTGTCATTTCTGGAAGAAGGAAGTGAAGTTCCTTGGTCATGTAGTTTTCGAGGAAGGTTTAGCAGTTGATCCGGATAAGATCGAAGCTGTTAACAAGTGGAAGAGACCAAAGATGGTAAATGAGATTAGAAGTTTTCTTGGACTTGCAGGATAATACCGAAGGTTCATTAAGGATTTCTCATGGATAGCGGCATCCTTGACTATGCTAACCAGGAAGGACGTGAAGTTTGTTTGGTCTGACAAATGTGAGGAGGCATTTCTTAGATTGAAACATTTGTTAACCAATGCGCCCGTGTTAGTAGATCCAGATGGAAATCAGGGGTTGATAGTTTACACCGATGCATGTGGTATTGGGTTTGGTGCTGTGCTAATGTAGAATGGAAAGGTTATTGCCTATGCTTCTAGATAGCTTAGACCACATGAAGTGAGATATCCTACTCATGATTTGGAGTTGGCAGCGGTAATCTTTCATTGAAAGTGTGGAGACATTTTCTTTTGGGAGAAAGGTTTGAGCTATTCACGGATCATAAGTCTCTACGGTATTTATTCTCTCAGAAGGAGCTAAACATGAGACAGCAGAGATGGCTGGGGTTTTTTGCAGCTTATGATTTTAGCATCGAGTATACATCGGGAAAAGGAAATAAGGTGGCAGATGCGCTTAGTAGGAAACATCGGAATGTGGTTTTAGCTATGTTGGCGGAATGGAAAGAATTGGAAGCACTGGTTGCTTGCAGTGTGCTGTTGAGGTTGACTGCCGTATCTAGTTGGAATATCGCCGTATTGTCTTGTTTGGAAGTTTGACCAGTTCTGATCGAACGAATTGCTTCTAGGCAGAAAGAGAATCCAGTGTTAGCCGAGAGGATTAGAAGGTTTGAAGCTGGAACCGAGATTGATGATTGAAAGGATTTTCTTCTTGACCACAAGGGTCGGTTAAGAAAGAAGGAACGGTGTTCCTGATGTTGGAAACCTTAGGAAGGAAGTTCTTAGGGAATGTCATCGATCAAAGTTTACGATTCATCCTGGGGGAACCAAGATGTATCAGGATATGAAGAGAAGTTTCTCTGGGAAGAAATAAAGAGGGATGTTGGCTTATGGGTGAAACTGTGCTTGAACTGTTAGCAGGTAAAACCCGAACATCAGAAGCCAAGTGGTTTGCTTCAGCCTTTGGATGTTCCATTTTGGAAGTGGGACTCGATATCCAAGGATTTTATTGACGGGTTTCCAAGGTCAAACCAAGGTAATGAAAGTATATGGGTCGTGGTGGATAGATTGACCAAGAGTGCCCATTTCATTCCAGTTAGGTCAACCAGGATGGCACCTATTTTGGCTAAGTTGTTCATGAAGAACATCGTTAGACTGCATGGAATTCCTAGTAGTATCGTCGGCGATAGAGATGCTTTGTTTACTAGCGAGTTATGGAAGAGCCTGCAGAGTGTGTTAGGCACTAAGCTCAAGATGAGTACCGCATTTCATCCTTAGACGGATGGGTAGATAGAGAGAATCAACAAGGTACTAGAAGATCTGTTGAGGGCTTATGTGTTGGATTTTAGTGGTTCTTGGGAAGATCACATGCGCTTAATGGAGTTTTCCTATAATAATAAATATCAAACTACTATAGGAATGGCGCCGTTTGAAGCTTTGTATGGAAGGCCATGCAAATCACTAGCATGTTGGTTAGAGACCGGATAAAGATTGGTCCTTGGTCCAGATTTGGTGAGAGAGGCGACGGAAAAGATTGAGTTGATACGGGAAAGAATGAAGGAAGCTCAATCTAGACGGAAGAGTTACGCAGACAAGAGGCATAAGGACCTAGAGTTCTCAGTTGGAGATAGAGTTTTCATCAAGGTATCGCCGATGAAAGGGTGGTTCGGTTCGAAAAGACCGGAAAGCTAGCACCGAGATATGTTAGACTATTTCCTATATCAGAGAGGATTGGGAGACTCGCGTACCGAGTAGATTTACCGAGCAGTTTGGCTGGGGTCCACAATGTTTTTCATGTTTCTCATCTTAGGAAGTATGTTCATAATCCAGAAACTACTAGCGCTCCGACGGCACTGAGGACTTAGTGGTGGAACTGGATATGACTTTTGTGAGGCAACAAGTTCGTGTTGTGGCAAAAGATGAGAAGAGGTTAAGAAACATGACAGTCAAGTTGGTGAAAGTTCAGTGGAGCGACAACGTGAAGGACTGTACTTCGGAGATAGAAGACAGGAATATGGCTACTTTTCCTAGGCAGTTTTAGATGGTATGTTCTATATAGGGCTTATATAGAATTTGGCTGGTAGGTTATACTAGCTTTGCTTGCATGGGCTATATGCTTGTTTTGTCCTTATTGAATTTCGAGGACGAAATTCTTTAAGGGGGGAGTCTGTAGTGCCCCTGAATTTTAATTAACATTATTCGAGAAATTTAATTGGATAAATTAAATAGAATAATGTGAATAATTAGGGAGATGAGATTAATAAATCCAATGGTTGTGTCTAAATGAATGAACTAAAATAAGACATAACTAAATTTAGAAGGAGGAATTTTCCTAAGGGGTAAACCTTGAAATGGGGTTACATTTTTCAGTATAAATCTCTTCCTTCACCTTAATAAATTTTTAACTTCTCATTCATAACTCCTCACCTACTTTCGGCCGGCCATTAAAAGTTCCAGGAAGAGCATAAATTGAAGAAAAAGCTAAGGAATTAAAGCTAGGAAATTATCTCATTCCCCAATCAACTAATCAAGATGAATAATCATGTTTATCATCTCATTTTCTATGCTTGGTTCGGCTATGGGCATATATCTTATCCGTGTGTATGTTTTTGTTAGGACATAACCATTTAAAATTTTGTTTGGATAAGACATAGGTGTTTTTAAAACGTAAAGCGGCTAATTAACATGTTTTATTCGGTTTTGGTTAAATTCCGAATTGTTTTGATATTCATATGCTTTGAAATTTTAATATGTTAAAGAGAACGTATTAACTGATTTTCTGGAATTTTTTCAGAATTTTTCATGATGTTTTAATAGTTATATAAAATTATTTAAGGTATGAGACTTAAATGTTTTGTATAATTATAAAGAAGAAAGGGGCTTTTCAAATTTATTTAAATTTCCAAATAAGGAAAGTCGGCAGCAATTTTGAATATAAAATTCTGACAACCAATCAGATTTAGACAAACAAGGTAGGTGGGGTACAAAAGAACTATTTTAAAGTACAACTTTCATTTTTTCAACTCTTTCGGCAAGAGCTTCCGCCTTCATTCCAAACCTTCCGACAAGGTCGAAAGGTATCAAACCTTTCGACTAGGTTAAAATCAATGCACATGGTATCAGGCGACTGGTACGTAGTGAATTGAAAGGGTCGAAAGGTTTAGGGACGAAAGGTTAGAGCTTTCAAAGGAGATGAAACTTTGTTTTGGTTTTTAAAAAAATATGCCTGCTAGCTTTCGACAAAGAGCTTTCGACATTGTCAAATGGTTTAAAAGAAAAAGGTTTCGATTGGTTTGCTTTCTTGTTTTAAATGAAACCTTTCGACAAATTCGAAAGGTTAGCTTTCAACAGGGTCAGAAGCATAGTTGCCACTTCCAAACCTTTCGACCCAGATGGAGTCAAAGTTTATCTTTTGTTTTATAAAACTTGCCGCCTCTCTCCATTAATTTCAAAGGGTTGGTTCCAACACCAACACTTCACTATTTTTGAATAGTTTGGAAAGGTTTTGGTTTCGAAAGGTTTTGGTTTCTGAATGTTTTGATTTCGAAAGGTTTTGGTTTTTGAAGGTTAGGAAGGGTTTACCTTCAATGATTTCGAAAGGTTTTGAGTTTCAATGATTTTGAAAGGTTTTGAGTTTCATTGCTTTCGAAAAGTTTATAAATGGTTTTATAAAGGGGATACCCCAGGCTTTCGACAAAGTTGAAAGGTGGAACCTTTCGACTGGGTCGAAAAGGAACCTTCCAACCAGGTCGAAAGATATGATTTTGTGGTGCTTTCAAAAGGAAGGCTTCTGAAGGGGCTAACTTTGGATGTTTATTTGCTTTTGAATGAGGCTTCATTCGAAGGGGTTTAAAGGGCTGTTTTAGCCATTTTTCCTTAAGTAAAATTTTGCTAATTTGAAGGGGTTACTTCGAAGGGTTATAGCATAAAATACTTATCTTTGTTTGAATATCAAAGAGGGATCCTTATATATATAAATTGGATGTTAATAAACCTTGGGGACACCGGGGTGGGTTTAATGTTTTCGATACATAGTTTGGGGTTACAAACAGAAATATGCTTTCAAAAATATACATTGGGGCTATCAATGTGTTTTTATTTAATTTAACCTAATTGGGGCTACCAATGGAAATAGGTTAAACAGATGGTATACCTGGGGAAAATAAATAATCATGGAGATCATGAATTTTTATACATAATCATGGGGATCATGATATTTTAATTGGCCAAGTGTTGGGTTCTTGGTTAACCAAGGAAAATCATGGAATGTGCGGTGGATAGCGCACGTCAAATTTCTAAAGTAAATAATGTTTTGCCAAAGGTGGTTAGCCTCAGGATTTGGCACCTAAGGGTTCATAGTCATCCTAGGAAAACTATGGAGTCTGTGTTGGATAGCCCACACCAACTTTTATAAAACAATGTATGATGGACAATCTGCATTTATTTTAAATGGATTTGGGACGGATAGTCCTATTAAATTATGACGGATAGTCATTTTAAAGATTTTAGAGGGGAACTCTAATAAATTGATTTTAGATGGGAAATCTAATATATTGCTTTTAGATGGGATATCTAATAAATGGGTGGATGTGATATCCAATGTATATGATTTATGACTTTATTTCATATTATATTAAGACTAATCATTTTGGTGCAGGGGCATAGTAAATGATTTGCATGTTTTGTTTTGGATACTAGTGATAGGAAAACCCGTTCCGCTATGCGGCGTAGTCTCACTAGCTATCTATTTATGACAAGTGATGATAGAGAATTATTCATACCAGTCTTATTGTCTGACTCAAAGTTTGTGTTTCTCCTCAAACTCTCAGGTACTCAAAAATTAATTTGAGTAGTCTGAGAGTGGGAGACTTTCAGGTTTTTGGACAATAAGCTTTCGGAGACGTGCAGGAGGTAGTGTTAGCTATATAGGAGATATTTTGTGGTTTCCGCTGTGATGTACTAAGAACTATAAAGTTCATGTTTATTAGTTCTCTGATCATCATAAGGGAACATCTTCATATGTCGCTGTTATCGTATTTTGTACATGTATATGTGATCTGAACGTGGTTAACATCTGGGATTATGTAATTAAACCTTAAATTGTAATTTGAATGAAATGGGAAATTCTGTTTATTGAAAGTTTAAAGATTTTCATATTCATGTGTTCCAGTGTATCAATATTTACTATGCGGCATTCGGTCGCCAAGAAATAACAACTACGGATGACTGCAGCATTAGCAGGGGCTAGTTTTGGGCCTCAGAAGGTGGGATTTTACATGAAATCAAATCAAAAACAAGGGAAAACAAAAGTAAATAGAAAATTGGAAATGCGTAGTAATGTGCTTGGCTTGCAGGCATCAACCGATCAACCGGTTGGAATGAACCTGGACCCAGCAGGGCCTGTACAAATAGGTGATTTAATTGTGCTTTGTTTTGCGACTCGTTCGTCGAATCGGGTAGAGCATTTTCGACGATATGTATTATTGTAAAATGGATGTTATTGAGTGGTCTGATAAATGCGATTTTACAAGAAATCGAGTATGTATAGTATTATGAATGATAGACATATATATATATATATGTTATTTATATCCCTTATTGCTTATAATGGTAATATGATCGCTTCGTGTGAGAAATGTGTTGATGTACGATAATGAGTTCATAGGAAGTATATGGAATCGCATCCATTATGTGACTAAGCTATGTGTTAATGCAATAGGGTGGGGCTAGGCATGTATGTGGGTTACACCGTATCATCGCCCTTGCATTTATTTGCTTAACTAAGACCATGTTTTCACGAGTCAACCCTATATGTTATATTGTTCAACTAACTTATTGGTTATTGGTGAAACATGCCTCAGGTGTGATGTTTACAACATAGTTATCATAATATTATATGGGAATAATTATAGTATGTGGTAAAATAGATGAACACTCAGACTGTAGTGTTAGTGAGATTTTTCATCTCAGAAACACACAATTATTTTTTATGTAGTAGTCACATTGTTGAATGAATTCGTGACTATGAATCAACAAGATTAATTGGTATTAAAATTGCCTTTAAGAGGAATAATTATGTTGCATTAAAGCTTACATGATTATAAGAGGAAATATTTAGAGTGTCAGTTCATTACACGGAGTCTATTTCGATTTCTGTCAATAGCAAATGTCAACAATAAAGTGCTGAAAAGAAAAGGACACAAAGAATTTACGTGGTTCGAATGTTAAGGAATCCTACATCTATGGGTAAACTGCCTATTCTTCTTTCTTGATTTCTTGGTACCTGTGCAGTTAAAGCGCTTAGTTTTTCTATAGCAGTGGAGTATAAAATGTTATAGCGGGGATAAAGCGAGGATATAGTGAAAAAGAGCAGAGTTGCAAAAGGCTTCATTTGATATAAAATCAAATATTTAAAGTTAATTTATTTCCATTCTCACATCATTTGTGTAGGAAAAAGAAATATTGTTTAACCTTGTATAACAAAACCAGGGATTATCATGATTTATATAAACTTGTTTTGGTGACTACAATAGATTTCTAAATTATATTGAGCGCTTATGCCTTAAAATTATGTCTTTACCCTAACTTTTTTTATTGTCTTAAAAGAGAACCAGTCAAATTAACCTTTGTATATTAATGTTGCTAAAGAGGATGCTCTTGATTTAGCGGGCCTAGCGGAAAATAGTGGGGCTTAAAGCAGATCTATTGTTTGATAGCACTAAATTGAAATAGCATAGCGGTCAAAGAGCGCTATGCGCTATAACGGAGATTTTACGGAGCTTTAGCGGTATTTAAACTGCATAGATTGGTACAAACAAAAATGGCAAAAAAGTACAATTTTTGATTTGTCTATCAAAAAAGAGTAAAAGAAAAATTCCCTTCTTCCCTGCTATAGTACCTTATCCATTTATAGTATACAGGTATTCACGTGGATTGCCAACATTATTCTTTCGCTCTCTAGGTTTCTGCCGCTAAATTGCACCACTTGTCAAACATTCGTCCTGAGTATTCAATGTGCACAGATTGCTGACGTGGCCTTTGGCAGGAAATTGTGATTTGAGTAGTTGAATATTGGACTTTGGCGGGAAGCATGAAATTGGAGCGAGAATGCTTAAAATTGAGATAGGAAACTCAAATTTGAATAGGTTGTGTGTTTCTGATTTTGAGAGGCACCCTATGAGCAACACATGTGTGTGAATAAAACTACATGAGGTACTGCTCTTCCCTTCAGAATGAGTTGTGTCATTATTAGCACTTTCGAGTCTTTTTCTACTTTGTTAATAGTTGTGCCTTTGTCATGTCCAGTATAGTGATGTCCTATAATCTTTGTACTACATCGTTACTTGTGAAGCGGTGTTGCACTATCCGATCCATAATACTTGCATGGTACTGCAGTGGAGATAGTTGGAGTTGAGTTGTGTGGCTTAGTTGAAAGGATTGGGTTGTTGTTTCAAAGTTTAAGTGCTTTGCATGATCTTTCTATGAGCTACTCTCGATATTGAAGGGAGGGAGCTATGCCATCGCTATTGTATTTGAACCAGATTTGATGATTTTGGAGATGAAGTTAGGATCTCTCCGTGGTGGGGCAACCTATTCCCATCACATCATCCCTTGTGTCCTTGTGTTTGTCATATAAGAATGGTAGCGCATTCTTCATTATTCTGATGTTGATATAGGATTGCGACGCTGTTTTGTCACATCAATGTAAAATGGTAGCGCTTCTCTATAGCCTTTTGATATAAAATTGCGGCGTAGAGCTGCCACTTTTGGATGTTAGTATAAGAGTGTAGTACATCTTTGTTTGCACATAGTTGCTTAAGGGGGTGTTCTACAACCCTGTATTGATAGTATGGCTTTTGAGGCTGTGGTATAGCTTCTATATCTCATTGTTGCATAAAAACCATGCAGTGGTTCTATTAGTTGTAGCAATTGTGATGGCTGCAGATTTGTTCCTACACCTTTTAACCATTTTACATTATAATGTCGATGCTGTGTTGAATATGCGGGTGTAGTCCCTATATTTTGTCGCAGTTTTATATTATTTTCGGTGTAGTATCATCTGAATTTTGTTTTCGTGTCTTTTCCATTTTCCAACTTTTATTGTGGAAGCATCTCTTCCGACTCGGTGCTGTTATTTATATCACCTTGATTGTGTTTGGAAAATATGGGTATAACACTAGCCCCCAAAGTCTGCAGCAATCGTAGATGGGCGTGGACTTGCCTCCATCCTTATGTTTTCCTTGCAACCCATTACTTCTACCTTTCCTCTCCTTTTCTTTCAAGAGGAAGAGAAAGTCTTCATAGCCATTTTGCATTTAATGCTTAAGTACATGTGTCTTTTCTTTATTGGCCAACCGTCTGAAAAGCTATAAATTTGGTCTTCATTTCCTTTGAAAATCCGCCTTGATTCTTGTGCTTATTTTCCTTGTCATTAATCAACTAGCGTTTGAGGATTTCCTTTATCATCCCAATGGTGTGGCTATGATTTTTACTGAGGTAAGTATATTTCTCTTCTCTTCTTCTTTCCTATTCTTTTACATGCTTTCGAAAAGAAAACCCTAGATGCTAGTCTCGTTTTCTCCAAGACTCGTTCCATTGTCGAATCTGGAGTGAGGATCTTTTTTCCTTTTAATTTCCTTTACAATTTAACAGCAGTTGGTAACCAACCCTATAGTTTGGATACGGCATCTTCTTCCTCCTTTCCTTTATCTTTACAATCTAAGATAACCCAACTAGGAGAAATAGAGAGCATCTTGGACCATTTCGAGTTCGAGTGTTATGGGGTTAGAGTTACAGAGTCTCACGAACGCATCTATATTCCTCCCAATAGGTTTATCTCTACCACTTTTGAGCACATACGGGGTGGACTTTATCTACCACTAAATCATATTCTTCATGAATGGTTAACAGCTATCGATCTCGTTCTTGTCCAATTGCCCCTTTGCTACGCTCTTGTAATTTCTACCTTTATTCTCTATGCAAAGAATGGTTCTCCTCCTACCTATGAAGAGCTCCAATTTCTGTTCAACATGCACAAAAGTCCTTCAATGAGAAATGTTGGGTTTTAATATGCACAAGCTAAAAAATCGATCCTAACATCCGTTCCTCGCAAGACCTAGAAATGGATCGATAAATATTTCTTTATTTCAAATTCCGATAACTTTCCTCCTTTCTTCCATCCGCATCTTAATCGGCCTATTTATCCTGATCCTGCTATTGAGTCATATGAGTCCCATAGAAACCGTATGTTAGGTTTAAGCGGATATGGGAGGAAAATGAAACTATTTTTTTACTGGTTCGATGTTGCAAAAGTATAACTTTATTTGCTCGAACAATAAATTCTCTCATTCCATTTTTAAGTTTCTCATCAGTTTCAAATTAATATAGGGGCATAATTTTACTAAAAATAGACTAAAGAATTGTTATCTTATGGTCATGACCCTTGTAAGGACGCTTACTGACCTTTGGATTTTCCTTATGTGCAGGTGAAATGGCCGGAGACCTTGCTGATGCATTTCTCAATCCTAAGAAATCGGTGGTGGCAAATAAGAAAAGTCCAAAGAGGAAGCCCTATGGGGGTGGAGCCTTTGACCAACCTCTAAAGAAATCTACTATGTCTCCTCCCATTCCTTCTTCAGTGGTGCTTCCTATTCTGCCCCCTTAGTCCCTCCAAGGACACCACATTCACTATTTGCCCTTGCCTGAGGGTTTCGTTACTGATCTTGCTGAGAGATTAGGGTGGGTCATTATGGACAATCTATCTAGTATTGCTTCTGCTTTGCAATCTTATCCTCTTGCCCTTCCACTTCCTGTACTTTCCTTCTCCAAGCTTGCTATTAAGCTCGAAAGATCCTAGACTTATATATGTTTTTTGGGAGGTTTTCTTCGTTGTCCCTCTCCTGATTTTCTCCTGCTTTGTAACAGGTTAGAGCCTTAGTAATTGAAGCTCGAAAGAGGAGGGAAGACAATCATGTTGTGACGGCTGTATGTACTACCAAGCTCGAGGCAGACCTTGCTGCGGTCACTTCTGAGAAAGCTAAAATTGAGGAAGAGCTTAAGGCCCAGTGGGTGAAAGCTAAAAAGGTAGAGGAGGCGGCGAAGGTGGCCGATAAGGCCTTAGCGTTGAAGGATCAAGAGTTGGGGGAGAAGGAGTAGGCAATGGAGGAATCCAAAGATATGCTCTCATGAATTACTTACTGTATGCTTTACCAGCTTTAAGCCTTAGTCTAGTGTCAGTTCTTTACTGAGGTTGACCTTAGCTTCCCGATAGACCCTGAAAAGATCAAAGATGCTCTCGCCTACTATAGGGCCTAGTGGGCAGAGAAGCTAGCTGCGGAGAATGCTTCCCCTTCCATTTCCCATAGTGCTTCTTTACAGTGAAATAAGGATGCGGCGTCTAAGGAAGCTGAGGTCGCCTCAATTCCTCACGTTTATATAATCACATATCTTTTATAAATGATCATAAACTCCCTAACGTGTAATAAAAATGAATTCATTACTTAATTTTGTTATGGCTAATTTCCTAAATTGTTTTTCTGTTTTGTTACACATTATGAATGACTATTTCATCTTCATTCCTTTTTTTTATAGTCTTCTAAGGAAGTTATATTTACTAAACTTCTAAAGGAAAGCTGGACAAATTCCAAACTCAAACCATAGATCGTCTTGGTCTTAGCGTGGCAATGATTCAAAGGCATGAAAATGAGTTAGATGAGTCGTTCATGCAACTTAGAGAGGAAACCCAAGGGTTTCTCTCCAAGATTAATCAAATAGTTCAAGAAAAGAAAGCACTTAGTGATTTTGTACTGTGTCGGTAACAGTATACTGTAGAGAGTGCTTCTTTCCCACCTAATAGTCCTTACTTGGAGTGGTTTAGGCTTAAGCTTAGAAATCTAAATAGAGACCGAGCACTACCTATTATCATAATTTCTTGTATACGTATTTTTTGGACTTACCATATAGAAATGTTCTTTATTAGATTAGTCTTAACTCTGTGTATTTTTATTTCTTTTGAGTCAAATTTTAATTTCTACCAACTAGGTCGGTTCCCATGGGCTTCCATCTGAATTTAATGGAGCCTTTGAATCTAATGTACCCTCGATCCTCATCATTTATGGCCCAGGCGATACAAGTGTGCTTGAGCTCGAGGTTGCGACTACGAATCCCTACTACAGCCTTAGAAGATAAAAATATCCATTTAACCCTTACTAATGAAAGGCTTGAAAAAGATTTGAAGGAAGCCTTTTTGGAGCTTAAAGAAGCTAAGGATGCGCTAAATCGCCAATATTACCATAATATCAAGTTGCGCACTGAGCTTGAGGAAGCCAATTTAAAGGTGAATGAACTACAACAATCATTGAAAAATAGTGAGGCACTCTATGGGATTTTCTACGAAGCGGAGATAAAGATGCTGAATAAAACTATAAAGTATACTTACTTCAAACTGCTCATCAGAATGAGGAGGAGGGTATCGAGGTAGTCGAGGAGGCAAAGGGGCTTAGCTAAGATGCGGCTCCTGCTCCCACCCATAGGTATGGACCCCTCTTTAGTGGATGAATGGAAAATGATTGTGGAAGTACACTTCCAAAGTAAACTTAAAGAGATGGAAGCTCATTACAAACAACCAATGGAGTACCAGGAACCGAAGGTTCTTCCTTACTCACGGTGGAAGGGATGGACGAAGGATGCCCTTAAATACTTTGGTGGCTTTTCTAGAAACACAAAGAAGACTAGGGCGGAATTGATTGATACTTTAGAGGTAATAAGGAAGGATGCCGTGTTCAGAATCTATGAGCTTGAAGATTCCCTATGGAAAACTCACGACGACCCCAATATCATAGCAGCATCAGCTAGCATTCCTGGGCATGATAGGATTGCTGAGCTCGTAGAGAAAGTTAGAAAGGAAAAGGTGAAGAGCAAGATGGGGCAGATCGCCTTACAACAAGCCATGGATTTAGTTATCTCTCCCCTGGGCTTGATCTAAGTTTTTTTTGTAATATAGAAGGTTTTAGGGTGACTACTGAAGGTCCGGTGACCACTGGGCATGTACCAATTATGATCCAAGAAAGACAGTCCTGCCCCTGGCCAACATGCCTTAGGCATTTTTCATAGTTAGCATAATGTTTTAGGATTATGACTTAGGATACTTTTGTAAATTTATGTTGTAGAATACTTTTTGGTCATACAAATTCTCATAAGGGTATTGTGTAAATTAAATTTCTTTATGAAGAAGTGTAAGTTCTTTGCATGATTGCACTTCCTTCTAATTTTTGGTTTGCTTGATTTTCAACCCACCTCTATCGATCGAGGTTTGGAGATAGCTGACTAGGAAGAAAAGCTTAAGTCTGCTCTGGCTTGGATTACTGAACTAGAGGGGTTATTAAAAGATGTCGAAGGTGTATATAAGGATTTATATGAAGAGAAAATCAAAGTATTGAACAATAAAGTTGAAGTGTTGTGTCTTCTGATTATTAAGAAAACCAGTGCGGAAGACGATCCTATTGCATCCTTGGCTGCTAATGTCATGTCGAGGGTGGATACTGCTCCTTGCCTCCGTCGTGTGCTGATCCTCATGTTGTTTCCTAATGGAAGAAGTTGGCATAAAATTTAAAGAATTATTATGAAGCCAAATTCCATGAATTAAATAATTATTACAAATAGGATTCAGTTTTGACTCCTCAAGCAAGGGGCTGTCCTGGTCAATGTCCCTCGTTGGTCAGTCGTAGATCTTGTCACTGTGAGAGAATTACAGTCGATGATTCTCCTGAAGGCATGTTGAAGCCATAACGCAGTTTTTTTTATAAGAGCTAAAATTTTGAATTCAACCTTTGATGTACTTATGTGTGATAATAACTTTATCTTTACTTGTAATGTGTATGCAAACGTGAAGAATCATGAAAACATGAGTTGATTTCAGTAAATAGTAGTAATCTTATTTTTTAGCATTTACCTGGCAAGCTTTATGTTGTTTCTAGAATTGCGCCTGATTTGTAGGTTGTTTTGCATTCCATGCGTTATCTTTTCTTGCCAGTCTTTATTAGTTCCTTGCACAGTTCATGTTTCTTAAACTGAACCTTTGGTATGCATACTTTATTATATGCTTGGCATGACCTGCCCCACACTTTGGGAGCAGTGTCATGTTTGTGCGCTTGGCACGGTTTGCTCCACTATTTAGGGGTGGACTGTATTTTGGCAGTAAAGTCTGGTTATGTATTTACAATCTTCTCAATTCATGCTCATGGTTTTTTGTACTCGTTCAGGCCATCCAATATCCTTACGTCTACTGTAATTATTTGGTTGAGAAGTCAGGTCGTGTATAGTACAACTCTATGTTATTAGCTATGTTAGGGAGATTAACACAGGGAGATTTTTATACTGGTTCGGGTCATCTAATATCCCTACGTCTAGTTCATTGTATTACTATTTTTCATAATAACTACAATGTTTTTTATACAAGTTACACATATTATGAAAAATAACTCCTAAAGGGCTCCGAATTCCATGCTCTTAGAACTAGATTCCATCAGGTTTTGATAACCTATAGACCCCGTTAGCCAAGACTTCCACAATAACAAAGGGGCCTTCCCAATTTGGGCCCAGAGCCCCATCCACTGGGTCTTTGGTGTTGGCCATTACTCTTCATAGCACTAAGTCTCTCTTACAAAATGTTTCCTGGAGATTTGACCAGGCAATTAGGTACTCGGCATACAGCAGAACTCGGCAACCAGGAAGTACTCGGCATACAGCAGAACTCGGCATCTAGGAAGTACTCGGCATCTAGGAGTACTTGGCATCCAGGAAGTACTCGGCATCTAGGAGTACTCGGCATCCAGGAGTACTCGGCATCCAGGAGCATTCGGCATCAGAAGACGTTCGGCGTGTACGATTGCTCGTCATGGCTGTATTGTTCGTCACAAGCCATCGTTCGGCCGGAACCATCGTTCGGCCAATGGTACTACTCGGCTAAAGGCAACGTCCGGCCAAGAGACATCGTTCGGCCAGATGCATTATTCGGCTAAAGCTCTCGTTCGGCCAGAAGCATCGTTCGGCTAAAGCTATCGTTCGGCCAGAGACATCGTTCGGCCAGAAGCATCGTTCGGCTAAAGCTATCGTTCGGCCAGTGCCATCGTTCGGCCAGAGACGACGTTCGGTTAAGAGCTTCATTCGGCCAAAGGTATCGTTCGGCTAGGCGCTTCGTTCGGCCAGAGGCACGTTCGGCTTCGACTGATATTTGTTCTACTCTTCCCACGCAGCAAGCGCCTCGTTCGACATGGAGAGTGTGGTTCGGCATCCAACCGTTCGGCCTATCTAGTTCGGCATACGACAACCACTCTATTTGGGCCAAGGTGTTCGGCTGTCGAGCCCACCTGGGAAGTCCAACCCATCTTTGTCTATAAATAAAGGGGCAGGGGCACAGTGAAAAGGGACCTTTTTGGAGAACACTGGGGAGACTCTGCCATTTTCAAAACTCATCTTCTTTACTTAGCAATTCATTCAAGTATTTGATCTACGAATTGTATTTGTAATCAATCATTAAGAAGATCAATAAAGTTTAACCTCAAAGTGGACGTAGGCAATTACGTCGAACCACTATAAATCCGGTGTTCTTACTTTCTGCATTTAAATCAGCATATTCTTCCTTGTTTAATTTATCTTCATCACTTATATCACTACACAATCTTTCTCAACGAGGTTAGTGACCAATTTTGGTGCTAACACTTTGATGCTTTCACTAAGAACTGATTTCTCAGACCTCAAGGATCTGCTTTGAAGCTACTGGATTGAACAAATCCTCCAAAGAAGATCCGACTCATTGATAGGACGTCCGTTGATTCTACTCAGAGTTCATACCAATAACTCTACAATGGCAAGACCACGTACCAGGTCATCTTCTCATAATACGGATGCCCACGAGACTGCTAGCGTGCAACAAGCAGGACCTAGCAATCAGCCAGCGATTCCGGGTGTAGGAATTGCCGCCCAGGACCAGACTCCAGTTGTCACCAGAATAGAGTTCAACGACTTGATGAGAGAACTCAGGGAAAGCAGGAGACAACTAGGAGAGCAGATGCAAGCTAACGCCAACCTAATGGCACAACTCACTCAACAACAACAACATAATGCTGGGGGCAATCCCGCCCCTTACTCCTCATCCGACAGCTCAACTACATCCGATGAACCTCCCAGGCGTAGGCGCCGTAAGACTGAAACTGCGCAGGCAGGTGCTGCTGTCCGAACAACTGGAGACCGTGACCTAGTCGGAGCTGGAAACTTAAGAGCTGGAGTGCAGGTGGAGGATGGAGACCCAGACCATCAAAACGCTAACGATGTCGAACCTCAAGATGCGCATTTGGCAGATCGCCAACAGAGGCGGCATCAGCATGATCAGTCACGTAGAACTGATTCCAGCCTTCCACCTTCCATACAAACACCAGACCTAACAGCCATGATCAGGAAATTAATGAAAGAAAATCAAGGCTTATCGAATGACGATTGGGGAGTATCAAGAAGTCATACTCTGTTCACAGACATTGTGCTGCAGGCGGCGTACCCTAGAAAGTTTAGTATGCCAACTATCCCTGCTTATGAGGGAAAGACTGATCCCAGACAGCATGTCATAAGGTACGAGTGGATGATGGATTCAGCTATAGCAAATGATGCAACCAAGTGTAGATGCTTTCCAATTACTCTATCCGAGATCGCTACTATGCGGTTCACCCGACTTCCTCCGCGGTCCGTACCCAATTTCGAGGAGTTGGCAAAGAAGTTTATTGAGCAGTTCAGGATACACACTACTCGTCCAAAGGACATAATGTCTCTGTCAAGTGTAATCCAAAATCCCGGGGAGTCATTGAAGGAATATTTACAAAGATTCCATGTTGCGGCAACTGAAGTCAGTAATCCCAATGATCATGCAATTCTAATGGCTGTGATGCGAGGTGTGGATCCGGATTCTGAATTTGGAGACTGGTTAGCAGGAAAACCTCCAACTACGCTAGAGCGTTTTTACTCAAAGGCACACCAGTTCATAAGAAGAGAGGAAGCTAGGTGGGTAAGGCGAGATAAGGCACCAGGACCTGCCCAAGAGTCCGTGAAAAGCAACATTGTTGTGAAGCAGTCCGGAGACAACTCGGGAAAGGTCCAAGTCAATGTCCAGAACAAGCCTGGGCAGCCTAAGGAGTCTGGAGGAAGGAATCAAGGGAAGAAGAGAGAAGCGGGGAAGTGGAAGCCGAGAATTCCGAGCTACAACGAGTATACCCCGTTGAATGCGTCTCTTGAGAACATTTACCTCTCTACCTGCAATACCTTTCAGTACAGAAAGCCACGTCCAAAAGAGTCAACCGAGGAACAGAAACAGACTGGAAAATACTACCGCTTCCATGAGACTTACGGGCACAATACGGAAGAGTGCAGACACCTACACGATGCTATAGAAAAGTTGATCAGGTAGAAGAAATTACAGGAGTTTGTGAAGGATCCATAGGAAGGAGGACAGGGAACATCCAACTCAGGTTGTGCACCAGCTCCGCATCATCCCAAGGAGCCTGCCCGAACTGTGGGTAGACTAGTCATAAACACGATCATCGGCGGACCTCACCCCGTGGATAAGAATTGGCAGGAGATGGAGCGGTATGCTAGTTCCCTGAAGCATGCAGATTTCGAGTGTTGTTCCAACATGGAGGATGGGACCCCCGCTAAGTAGTTGCGCGTGATGACAGACGACATAGTGTTCAGAAACAGAGATGCTGACCAGGTGGAGGCTCCAACCATCGACCCGATGGTCATATCTGCGACAATCGGACCGGCATATGTGAAAAGAATTCTGATTGATTGTGGAAGTTCTGTCAACATCATCTTCAAGAAGGCTTATGACCAGATGAAAATAGAAACAAAGGACTTGAAACCGTCCAAAGCTCGTATACACGGCTTTAATGGCGCAGCGACCGATGCAGTGGGGTATGTTGAGTTACCAGTTGAACTGGGACAAGGCGAACGTCAGAGGGTGCGAATCCTACCCTTCGTAGTTTTGGATGTGGATTCTCCGTATAATGTTTTCTTGGGCCGACCGACCTTGGCTGAGTTTAGGGCAGCATTAGCCCCGTGGTGCTTAACTTTGAAGTTCCCAACTGACAAAGGAGTAGGTGTTGTTCATGGCGACCAAGTAGTTGGTCGTTCCTGTTATGTGGCTGAGCTCCGAGAGGCCCATCGAAGGGAGAAAGGAAAGGTTGCGGACAATCCCGTCTGCATCCTTAATACGGATAATTGACAATAGTGCCTGAGCCCTGGCTCGGGCATAATTCTCGGATCTTCAGAGACATAGATCCGAGAGACGACGATGAGAAACCCAGAGAAGAAAAGGCAGAGCCGGCTGAATTAACAGTTGACATTTCAGTCAGCCAAGACGACCCATCGTGAATACTGAAGATCGGATCACAACTCGGCCCCGCAATGACTGAAGACCTTAGTGACTTCCTCCGGGCGAATCTTGATGTTTTCGCCTGGACGCACTCTGATATGTGTGGAATTTCTCCCGCCATTATGAGTCATATGTTGAACATAGACCCGAAATACGTCCCGGTTAAACAAAAGAGGAGAGGAATGTACCCGGAGAGGTCCGCTGCTCTCAGAGAAGAGGTGGACAAACTCAAAGCCAATGGGTTCGTCTGCGACGCCCTCTACCCTGAATGGGTATCAAACCCCGTGCTGGTAAAAAAGGCAAATGGGAAATGAAGAACTTGTGTAGACTATTCCGATTTGAACAAGGCATGCCCCAAGGACAGTTTTCCGTTGCCTAGGATTGATCAATTGGTTGACTCCATGGCAGGACATGAGCTATTATCATTCATGGATGCATACTCGGGCTACAATCAAAAGCCGATGCATATTCCGGACCAAGAACACACCAATTTCATCACAGACGTTGGGCTATATTGCTATGTAGTAATGCCCTTCAGATTGAAAAATGCATGAGCGACTTATCAGCGTTTAGTGAATCGAATGTTCAAAGACCAGCTTGGTAGAACGATGGAAGTCTATGTGGATGACATGCTCGTGAAGTCACGACAGTCAAACGACCACATTCGAGACTTGGCAGAGATGTTCGATATACTCAGATATTATGGGATGAAGATCAACCCTCTAAAGTGCTCCTTCGGCGTTGCGTCAGGGAAGTTTTTGGGATTCATTGTCAATGCTAGGGGAATTGAAGCTAACCCAGAAAAGATTCAAGCTATCCGAGATATGCAAGTGTCCAGAACTATAAAGCAAGTGCAAAGCTAGAACGGGAAAGTGGCTGTGTTGAGTCGACTCATATCCAGGGCCACGGACAAGTGCATTCCTTTCTTTGATATAATAAAGAAAGGGAAGAGGAATTTCGAGTGGACATCTAACTGTGAGGAAGCATTCCGGGATCTGGTGAGGCATCTGGAGAGTCCTCCAGTGCTGTCAAAGCCAGTAGACCATGAGATGATGTACGTGTACTTGGCCGTATCCCCACATGCTATAAGTGCGGCTTTGGTCTGCGAGGAGGATCGAATCCAAAAGCCAGTGTATTATGTTAGCAAGCGTTTAACGGGGGCAGAAAGAAATTACCCTAAAATCGAGAAATTGGCTTATTGCTTGGTGATTGCATCACGGAAGCTGCGCCCGTACTTTCAAGCGCACTCAGTCAGTGTCTATACCGATCAGCCCCTACGGCAGGTACTCCAACGACCAGAAACCTCTAGGAGGTTGTTAAAATGGAACATCGAGTTGAGCCAGTTCGATATCGCCTACTTACCACGGAGAGCCATACAGGGGCAAGCATTAGCAGACTTCATCGCTGAGTTTATTGTATCTGAGGAACCAGATGGTCACAATGTCATCCCCCCCGTTCGATGGAAATTATACACCGATGGGGCATCAAACGACCGTTGCTCCGGCGCGGGCGTAGTTTTTGTAACTCCGGAAAATCGATCGATTTGTTACGCTTTGAAGCTCGATTTCCCGGCCACAAATAACGAAGCAGAATATGAAGCACTAATTGCTGGCTTAAAACTCATTGGAGAACTCGGAGTTAAATCAGTTGAAATCTTTTGTGACTCGCAGTTGGTGGTCTACCAAGTGCGGGGAGATTACCAAGCAAAGGGACAGAAGCTTGCTCCGTACCTTGTTCTAGTTCAAGAACTACTGTCGAACCTTGAGCGTTATGATATTTCGCATGTCCCGCGTGAACAGAATAAAGAAGCCGACTCGTTGGCTAAATTCGAAAGCACTGGCGATGCGCAGCAAATGGGATTGTTTCCCGTTGAGGCCTTGCATGCTCCGAGCATAGACGAGATGAAAGTTGATTGTGTATTGGAAACGGGAATCGAGAAGGAGTCGTGGATAACCCCATTCAAACTGTACCTAACGACCGGGGTTTTACTAGAAAAAAGGAGCGAAAGACGACAGGTAATTCGAAAGGCCGCGCGATATGTGATGCAGGATGGACTAATGTATCGAAAGGGGTTCTCGGTCCCCTTATTACGATGCATCGCACATGATGAGACAAAGCGGGTCTTGAAGGAGGTTCACGAAGGGGAATGTGGTGACCATACTGGGGGGCAAATACTAGCAAAAAAGATCCTCCGCTATGGGTACTATTGGCCAACCGTAAATCGGGACGCTGCGGACTACGCAAGGAAATGTGACAAGTGTCAAAGATATGCGAAAATCCCGAGGACTCCACCAACGGAACTCACACAAATGGTCAGTCCTTGGCCATTTGCAATCTGGGGAATCGACATAATTGGCTCTTTGCCTATATCTAAAGGTGGTGTGAAATACGCGATAGTTGCAGTCGACTATTTTACAAAATGGGCTGAGGCAGAACCTTTGGCCACAATCACCTCTAAGAAGGTCATTAACTTCGTTGTACGAAACATTATATGCCGCTTTGGCCTCCCTCGCACCATCATTACGGACAACGGGACGCAGTTTGAAAGCAGAGAGTTCAAAGAGTTCTGTTTAAAGTATGGCGTTGAGAAGAAGTTCGCCGCCGTTGCACATCCGAAAGCTAACGGACAAGTCGAGGCCGTTAACAAAATAATCAAGTCCATACTAAAGAAGCGTTTGGAGAAAGTCGGAGGTAAGTGGGTAGATGAACTCCCGACAGCATTATGGGCTTATAGAACTACCCACAAGTCCGCGACCGGCCACACTCCATTCGCCTTGGCATACGGCTCGGAAGCCATTATACCCGTGGAACTTAAGGTTCCATCACATCGAGTGACATATTATGATCCCAAGACAAATTAGGATCTTTTGTTGGAATCACTGGACTGCATCGATGAAAAACGTAAAGAGGCTGAATTGAGGGCGGCAGCATATAGGCATCGAGTCAAGCGGTATTACGACGGCAGAGTCCGCCCAAGAATTTTTGATGTGGGTGATCTCGTTCTGAAACGAGTTTTCCCAGTACCATCACGTATGAATCCCAACTGGGAAGGTCCATACGCCATTGAACGGAAGCTTGGAGAGGGAACGTTCAAGCTTGCGACCGTTGATGGCGTGACACTCCCCCGAGCGTGGAACAGTGAACATTTGCGACATTATTACATTTAACATGTTTTCTTCCCTGTTTTAGGCACAGTTATTTCATGTATGTTTTCGTTCAGTCGTAACTTAGTTTCTTTTTAGCCATGTAATCAGGCAGTTTAGTTGCTTTTCGTTAATAAAGGCTTGAAGCCGTATTTTTCATGAATTACTAATGTTTCTATATCTCATAGTCGGGTGATGAATTACTAGAACTACTTTATTCTGTACAATGTACGAACTCGTATAAACGATTTCAATCTCCGAGTCCCCAAAGTGCGGACCGGAGTACTCTAAGTCCCCGGAGCGCAGACTAGAGTATAAACGATTTCAATCTCCGACTCCCCTGAGTGCGGACCGGAGTACTCTAAGTTCCCGGAGCGCGGACTAGAGTATAAATGATTTCAATCTCCGAGTCCCCGGAGCGTGGACCGGAGTACTCTAAGTCCCCGGAGCGCGGACTAGTGTATAAACGATTTCAATCTTCGAGTCCCCAGAGCGCGGACCGGAGTACTCTAAGTCCCCGGAGCGCGGACTAGAGTATAAACGATTTCAAATCTCCGAGTCCCCTGAGCGTGGACCGGAGTACTCTAAGTCCCCGGAGCGCGGACTAGAGTATAAACGATTTCAATCTTCGAGTCCCCAGAGCGCGGACCAGAGTACTCTAAGTCCTTGGAGCGCGGACTGGAGTATAAACGATTTCAAATCTCCGAGTCCCCAGAGCGCGGACCGGAGTACTCTAAGTCCCCGGAGCGCGGACTAGAGTATAAACGATTTCAAATCTCCGAGTCCCTTGAGCGCGGACCGGAGTACTCTAAGTCCCCGGAGTGCGGACTAGAGTATAAACGATTCAATCTCTGAGTCCCCTGAGTGCGGACCGAAGTACTCTAAGTCCCCGGAGCGCGGACTTGAGTATAAACGATTCAATCTCCGAATCCCTGGAGTGCGGACCGGAATACTCTAAGTCCCCGGAGCGCGGACTAGAGTATGAACGACTTCAATCTTCGATTCCACGAAGAATGTTCGAACGACGCGAGAATGGATTGGGAAATATGCAACTCATAAGTACTTGATTTTTGATCACCGTTATTCAGAAAGCTAAAGAAGTGAAATAATCGTTCAAACGACTAAGGAACTAAGCTTTATTTAACAGTCCAAAATGAGGTTACACAGTTATCCATCCAAAACTTGGAGTCAAGAACCTATCTATACAAACTATGGAGACAAAAGATAAAAGTAGTTACAAGACTTAAGCAAAAACTCGTTGAACGAGTATAGCGATTATTTCTTCGGTTTCTTCTTCTTGTCTTCTTTTGTTTTTACCGATGACTCCTCTCCCTCACGCTTCTTCTTGGATTTCTTGCTTGCTAAAGAAGCGGAGTCAGGAGTAGGAGAAGGAACATCCAGCGGTTTGGATTTGCCAGGGAGAATGATCTTCAAAGGTCTATTCCGCGGGTCGGTAAGTTCCAATATTCCAGGCTCGACTTTGATCTCGACCTTCTTTTTCTCCTCTTCGGCGGGACGCTCTTTCGTGCTCATCTTCAAAGAATGTTCGGAGGCGCCAGTGATCTCGATTTCATCACTCCCTTCAGCGGGAGATGAAGTGTCAAGCTTATCATCATCAAGCGCCCCGATCACTTGAGCGTCCGGGCTAGGAGTTACTCCCGCATGAGCAACATCACTTGTTTTCTCTGCCTCCTCCTTGGCGTCATCGCTCCTCGGAGTTGGCTCAGCATCAGAGCAGCCTGCATGAAAACATAAAGAATGAACATTAGGACGAATAACCGCTACTAGAAAGTGACGGATCTTTTAGCTTCTAAAAGAAGAATTTCCTACCGTGTTCTGGCTGGCTATCAGTTGCGCATGGAGTTTCGCCCTCTAGAATAGGGGATAGCATATGAACGCCAAGCCCAGGATCTTCAGGATCGTAGCCGGCATGCTGCTCGAATGGGTCAAGTGTCGGCCGACCAGCCGATTGAACAATGGGAGGAGCAGCAGCATGAGGAGCTGTAGTCTTAGCCCCAGATGGACCGGCTTCATCATTTTTCTCTTCTGGTAGGGGAGAGCCTTTGCTATAAAGCGCCAAAGCTGCAGATAAGTCTGCTGGCTCGTTCCCTTTAAGAAATTCCTTCACCAGAGCATCCTCATCGACTTCTTCGGAGCCCGACTCGATCTTTCTGATCTTCACTAAAGTCTCCCAGGCCTCAGCTAGGGATTCAAGATAACCCTCGCCTAGGAATGTCAAGTCGCGATGCATAAGGACGCGGGCGCCGTACTCAGCAATCACCGGGTCAAACATGCACTTAACCTCTTCCATGCCGGCCTCTACAGCTGCTTCGAGGCGAGAATCAATCTCCTCGGAAGCTTTTCTCTTGCCCTCCTCGCGGGCTTCGTTTTTCGCTATCTCAACCCTAGCAAGTTCGTCGTCAAGCTTCGTTTTCAAGAGCCGTGTAGCAACGATTTCATCGCAATATCGTTGTGACTCTTCTTGAGCAGCTACTTTATCCTCCTTCTCCTTAGAGAGTAATTCTTTCAACTCTTTGACTTGTATGGCAAGCGCATCCCTTTCTTTTTGGATAGAATCTTTTTCTAAGGCAAGGGCTCCGCTGCGCTGAACTGCTTCGTCAAGTTCCTTCTTATGGGTCACCTCTCAACGAGTGACGGCCTCAGCAGTATCTTTTGCACTTTGCTCCGCAGCTTCAAGCTTCGACTTATACGAAGTGAGCTCTTCATCTTGATGCTTGATGATGTCCTTGTCACAGCCAGCTTCCAATTTCAAACGATCAATTTCATATTGTCGCTCAACAGATACCTCCGAGATCTTTTCAACCAAGTGTACAAACGCATCATGTTGAACATAGACATCGTTGTTACAGGCGATGGCACTCTGCTTCACGTGCCCTGGGATATGATGAATAGCTGGGAGGAATTTCAGACCATCAAAGCAGATTTTCGGGAATTTGGCCTTAAGATCGACCATCTTCTCTGCTACAGTCGGGTCAACCGCGGGAGTAGGGGTGGAGGCTTTGAAAGTTCTGCTCTTTTTCGATGCTCCCGAGTTTGCCTTGTGCTCGACGAACCGGAGTGTTGTTCTCGGGAGACATCGGGTTGGGACCCCTTCTGTGAATGCTTCTCTCTATCTGTCTCAGTTTGAGGAGGAGGATCACGAGAATGTGAAGATTGAGAGTATGTTTTCTTTCGATAGGACGATTTGCGAGGATGGTTGTCTCGATCCTCGTAATCGTCTCTGTCTCTACGTCTACCCGAACCTGAATCCCGTCTGGGATGGTGAAATATAGAAGAGCCGTGGAGACGATCGAGTCCGTGGGAGCGCCCCATGTCACCTACAAAGGATAAAATAACGACGAGTTAAGAAAAATCGTGGTACTAGAAAAACTTGAAGTGTGTGATGAAGTGCGTGTGTGCGTGTGTGTCCTAGTTTCCCCCCCGATGGACCGGTTCCTTTATCTTTACTGATCGGAGTGTTGTCTCCCTGGACTGGGGGTTGAACTCCCACGTTGCCTCTAGCGGGCGAAGGAAACTTGAGGACTTCCGGATTGTCAAAACCATAATTGAGTATATCGTCGGGGATGGAAAGGTTCGACAGACCCCTTAAAGAACTTTCCATATGCTATGAGGAAGCCTCTCTCTCTGACGGGATGAGTGTAACTTTTGAAGTTCCGCCAACTTTCTCCTTCTGTATCTTGTACGTCAATTTCTTCTTTCCCTTCGAAGAGGAGGATGACGTTTCAATATCGTGCACTTCGATCGCCGGGTTCCAGGCGGGATCCACATTCTCGCCTTGAGTCTCAGGAGCTTCATCCTCCTTGCTTTCACCCTCTTCGTTTGCATCAGGAGTATGGCGTGATGATGATCCAGCTTGTTTTTTCCCTCTAGCATGAGCAGATTTGGGGATGGAAACGCCCTCCGGAAGGCTAATCCGGCGACCTGGAGCTAGCAAACCAAACCTTGACAATGATTCGTTTGAAATGATGGTTCAGATGTCTCGATCCTCGGCAGGAAGAGCTCTAATGGCTTCGACGGCCTCAAAATATCCTCGGCCCTCCGGACGCTGGTTAATACCTGAAAAGATGAAACGAGGAGTTAGAAAAAGCATAACTCCAATTAAACACGAATGATGACTCGGCAAAGGGACTTACTGCCTTCGACCCATCTCCTCGCAAAACCAGGAGGGCAACGCACATAGAACCATTCCTGTTTGTACAGGGTGAATTTGCTACATGCTCCGGTTAAGATCTGGCATTTGTGGTATGGTTCGAGGAACATAAAGGAGGGGCTATCTTTCCGCTTCTTGATCATGTAAATATATCTGATGTCGCCAGAAGTTGGAGGCCTAGAGAAGACGGCCATGAAGAGTAAGTAGGTCCCGTATACGAACGCGTGACCGTTTGGATGCAGCTGCGACGGGGCAATATCTATGTACTACAACACGTCCCGAAGAAATAAGTTGAATGGAGGCACGCTGCCCATCCAGCACATGAACTTGTTACAGACGGTATATCCGACTGGGGGCAAGTGAGGACGATCGTGTCGCGACGGGACCAACACATTGGCGAAGGGGATCCCATGGATGGAGCATATTCCCCGAAGTGCGACTTCATTAATCTTCAAAGCCCGTGAGTCGATCGGATTGTCTAAGAGAATTGTTGCCTCCAGGGCATCAGGAGCTAAGTTATGGGCAGGGGAGGTCGAAGGATTTGAAGTATCAGCGATTTCCTGCCTTGATGAAGGGCCAGGCCTATCAGATATGGTGGCGGAGCTAGATTTTTTAGACATCTCCAATAAATAATGAATCTGTCTAAGCGCCTGTGAAAACTATACTTGAAAAACATTGAATGTTAGAATTAACAATACGAGTGTTCCCCCCACATGGTGTGTAAACTAGTGCAAGCAGTTGTGTGTAAGCATTGAGAGTCTAAAAGTTACAAAGATACGAAAGTAAGCTTTAAATCGTCGCCTTCGAAGACCGTCATCGCTGACCATCTCAAAGAGCCCGCCTTGTGGTGATAACAGTTCCAGATTCAGAAAATGTATGTTAATCTAAGTTCAGATTTATGTCTACTAAAGCTAGGAGGTTAGTGATCCAAGTCAGTTTCATATATGCTAGTATGCTTAGGTCCTGGTTCTTGTTTTGCCGCATGAATAGGTATAGTTACTAAGTGTTCGGCCTAATTCCTGTTCGGTGAAAGGTATCGTTCGGCCTTTATGATTGTTCGGCATGTCTGTTGTTCAACATATATTTGTTCGGCATGTAAGTAGTGTTCGGCCTTGGTTTTTTGTTCGGCTAAGTTATTGTTCGGCATCTGTATTGTTCGGCACTCATGATTGTCCAGCATTTGAATTGTTCGACCTAAAGTGTAACTCGGCATTCGTTTTGTTCGGCCTTAGTGTGGTTCGGTATTTATGTTTGTTCGGACTAGGTTTGGTTCGGCATTTGAATTGTTCAGCCTAAGTGTAGTTCGGCATTTGTATTGATCGGCCTTAGTGTGGTTCGGTATTTATGTTTGTTCGGCCTAAGTGTAATACGGCGTTTGTGACTGTTCGGCAAAGCATCGTTCGGCAAAAACCTTGTTCGGCCGAGACAACGCTTGACACACCTCCCTTAGCAGCGACCTCATTCCCATCTCCTTCTTCCATCCACACCAAGCTACGAGGGCGGGTCGTTCAGCAAGTCGTGCCAGACCTTACCATTCGACGCCCCCGACCATCTCCTACTTCTCCTATGCTCTTTCTTCCTCCAATCTCGTTCGGCACAAGAGATTTATGCTGAACCACAATACGTCTACCAACAGCTTCCTAGAAAGCTCATCTCTAATCACTCTTCCTTCCACCCTCATCGCGTGACTCTGGCAACTTTTTAGATACTTTAGTCAAGGCTTGACTTACCCCCATCAATTAGGGAGTTCGAGCGTAAAGACTGTATTTAGGAGGAAGAATCGATACCTAGTTGGTAGGTTGAAGACTTGGAAAGAATCGACGAATCGTTGGAGAATGTTAACTGGGAGCTTCGGCAGGTGCAAGGCGGAGGTGTTAGAAGTGTGAAAAGGGAAGAAGGAAGAAGGTGCCGGCTTTTATAGGAAAAAAGAAGAAGTCGAAAAGGCTACATCTGGTGGAACCGGTCAAAGTCACAGCGTTCGGCATCGGCATACAATGACGTTCGGCACTTAAGGAGCGCTCGGTTTCGAATGCCTCGTTCGGCATTTATACCACGATCAGCACACGCCTCAACCGCTGATATTTTCAAGAAGGCATCTCCACTGGGGTTTAGTCAAGGATTTGAAACAAAACATGGAGGATACGTAATTCAAAGCGTATCACGATTCAGTCACGTAATACACTTTGGGGGGCAAGTGTTTCCTGGGGATTTGACCAGGCAATTAGGTACTCGGCATACAGCAGAACTCGGCAACCAGGAAGTACTCGGCATACAACAGAACTCGGCATCCAGGAAGTACTCGGCATCCAGGAGTACTCGGCATCCAGGAAGTACTCGGCATCCAGGAGTACTCGGCATCCAGGAGCATTCAGCATCAGAAGACGTTCGGCGTGTACGATTGCTCGGCATGGCTGTATTGTTCGTCACAAGCCATCGTTCGGCCGGAACCATCGTTCGGCCAAAGGCACTACTTGGCTAAAGGCAACGTCCGGCCAAGAGACATCGTTCGGCCAGACGCATTGTTCGGCTAAAGCTCTCGTTCGGCCAGAGACATCGTTCGGCCAGAAGCATTGTTCGGCTAAAGCTCTCGTTCAGCCAGAAGCATTGTTCGGCTAAAGCTCTCGTTCGGACAGAAGCATCGTTCGGCTAAAGCTATCGTTTGGCCAGAGACATCGTTCAGCCAGAAGCATCGTTCGGCTAAAGCTATCGTTCGGCCAGCGCCATCGTTCGGCCAGAGACGACGTTCGGTTAAGAGCTTCATTCGGCCAAAGGTATCGTTCGACCAAGCGCTTCGTTCGGCCAGAGGCACGTTCGGCTTCGACTGATATTCGTTCTACTCTTCCCACGCAGCAAGCACCTCGTTCGTCATGGAGAGTGTGGTTCGGCATCCAACCGTTCGGCCTATCTGGTTCGGCATATGACAACCACTCTATTTGGGCCAAGGTGTTCGGCTGCCGAGCCCACCTGGGAAGTCCAACCCATCTTTGTCTATAAATAGAGGGGCAGAGGCATGGTGAAAAGGGACCTTTTTGGAGAACACTGGGGAGACTCTGCCATTTTCAAAACTCATCTTCTTTACTTAGCAATTCATTCAAGTATTTGATCTACGAATTGTATTTGTAATCAATCATTAAGAAGATCAATAAAGTTTAACCTCAAAGTGGACGTAGGCAATTACGCCGAACCACTATAAATTCGGTGTTCTTACTTTCTGCATTTAAATCAGCATATTCTTCCTTGTTTAATTTATCTTCATCACTTATATCTCTACACAATCTTTCTCAACGAGGTTAGTGACCAATTTTGGTGCTAACACAGAAGTTCCTCTCCCTGAGCCTAGTATTGTAGTTTTTCTGCCATTTGTTGTTGGTATGCGGCGGATATAACTACTGCTACATCTCTTTTTTCCTGAATAAGGTCTAAAGCAGCTTCTTTTAATTCTTTATTATGTTCCGCTGTATATGATACTCTTCTATGTTATGGGACCATTACTTCGACGGGAGTATGGCTTCATAGTCCTGGGTCAAGGAGAAAGGTGTATGGGCAGTTGGGGATTTGGATAAGGTCCTATAGGTCCATAATACCAAAGATAACTCCTCCGGCTACTTCCCTTTTCCTTTCTGCAGTCTTTTCTTAAGCAACTTCTCGATAGTTTTGTTTGCTGCTTCGACTTCCCAATTCGCATGTGGGTGTGCGGCTGAGGAAAAACTTTTTATTATCCCATTCTTTTCATAGAGCTCTATGAACTCCTTACTTTCGAATTGGGTTCCATTATCTGAGATTATTTTATAGGGAATTTCAAACCTAGTAATTATGTTTCTTACCGCAAACGTGACTATCTTTTGCGGTGATCGTAGCTAGGGGTTCTGCTTCTACCCATTTGATGAAGTAGTCTATTGCCAATACGGCATACCTTGCCCCTCCCTTTGACATGGGAAGTGGGCATATCAAAACTGTACCCCACATATCAAACAGCTATGGGCTAACTAATGGGATGAGCTCGTGGGAAGGTTGTCTTGAGATAATTGCAAACTTTTGACATCTACCACATTTTCTCACATATTCTTTTGCATCTTAAAGTGTAGTGGGCCAATAGTAATTTTGTCTCGGTACCTTTTTTCTCATTTGGCTCCTTTGGATAATACCACACTGCCCCTCATGTACTTTGCTCATGACTTGTTTTTCCCTCTTCTTTGGAAATGCATCTAAGATAAGGGGTAGAGTACCCTCTCTTGTATAATATAGCATCAAAGAAGGAGTAATACAGAGCCTGATATCTTATCTTTCGGGCTTTGTTTCAATATGAGGGTAAGATTCCATTTACAAAGAACTACTTGATATGGGTCATCCAGGTGCTCCCTTCTGTTTATTAAAGCGTAGGCTCAATTGGGGGCTGCTTTTGATTTTTCTCCTTTCCTTGGTCCTGAGTTTCTTGGATCGTTGCCCATTGGGCCCTTGTTAGTAATAGAATTTGGTTAGCTTTGGTGATGCTTGGTTCAGCTTGATGCCTCATCGGAACAACTTTAATTTGTTTGCTACATTTATGCTAGCGAATTTCGCTATTGAATCGGTAGAAGAGTTGTTTTCATGTAGGATTTGTTCCACATCAAACTGTTCAAGCTGCTCTAACAATTTCTTAGGAAGCTCAATGTATTTAGCTAATGTTGGCTCCTTCGCTTGGTAATTACCCTGGCCCTGGTTCATAACTAACTGGGAACCATTGTGAATTTTAATGTGGGTTACCTTCATTACATGAGACATCCTTAAGCCTGCAAGGAGAGCCTCGTATTCCGCTACATTATTGATAGCTTTGAATCTAAGCTGCACCGCTCCATATAGCTAGTTTCTTCTTATCCGAAGTGATCATCACATATCCAATTCCTACCCCCTAATCGTTTGATGCTCCATCCATGAATAATTTCCAGAACTACAGAGTGGGTACTTCTTCTTCGAGTTGGGGTTTAGTAAGTAGTGTGCATTCCATGATGCAATCTGCTAGTGCTTAACCTTTGCTTGTTTTTCTCGAACCATAAGAGATATCATACTGACTAAGCTGCATTGCCCATTTCAGCAAGTGATGTGATGTCTCTGGCTTCTGTGGTATTTGTCTCAGTGGCTTGTCTATGAGGACTTTAATGGGATGTGCCTGAAAATAAGGCCGCATTTTCTTTGCTGTTAGAAGTAGGTTGTAAGCTAGCTTTTCGATGACTGAATAATTGAGTTCTACTCCTGACATGCATTTGCTCATGAAGTAGATAGGCCTCTGGGTTCCTTAATCTTCTTGAACTACTATAGCACTAATAGCACTATTAGTTACAGCTAAGTACACATATAAGTCCTCACATATCATTGGTTTTGATAGGGTTGGAGTATTGATCAGGTAGTCCTTTAGATTTTAGAATGAAATTTTTCATTCTTCGATCCACTCAAAAGTTCATCCCATTTTTACTTAAATCGAAGAATGGTATGCACTTTCTATTGCCTTTGAAATAAATCTGCTTAGAGTGGCCACCTTGCCATTCAAGCTCATGATGTCTTTTAGTTTCTTCGAGATCCCCATGTCCTTTATGACTTCAATCTACTCTGAATTTGCCTCTATGCTACGAGCACTCACTATGTATCCTAGGAACTTTCCCAACTGAATAGAAAAATTAAACTTGAAGGAGTTCAGCTTCATATTATACTGCCTCAGAACTAAAAATGCTTACTTTAGATCTCGTACACGATTTGACATCGCTTTTGACTTAGCATGTCATCTACATATTCTTCAACATTTTTTCTAAGCTGATCCGCAAACATCATGTTTATTAACCTATGTTAGGTTGCTCTAGCATTTTGAGTCCAAACAGAACACTTTATAGCAGTATAAACCTTTTTCTATCACAAAACTAGTATGCTCCTGGTCCGCTTCGAACATAGTTATCTGGTTATATTCTGAATAGTGTCCATGATGTGAGCAGTTCATGTCCTCTAGTTGCATCCACCAATTGGTCTATCTTGGTAAGGAAAAACAGTCCTTTAGGCAGGCCTTGTTGAGGTTGGTATAATCTATGTAGGTTCTTCATTTCCCATTGGGCTTCTTTACAAAAACTGGGTTAGCTATCCACTGTGGGTAGTATACTTCCCTGATGAATCCATTTGCCTTTAGCTACTTAACTTCTTCATGCAGAGCATTATACTTTACCTGGTCCAAAGTTCCGTGTTTTTGCCTAATTGTGTAAGCATCGAGGTCGATATTAAGTGCGTGGAAGATGATGGCTAGATCTATCCCTTCCATGTGCGAATGCACCCAAGCAGAAACATCTACTAACTTTTTCAAGATGGCTATTAATTCAATTTTGGCTTCAGCATTGATGTTCTTGAAAGTCACTATATGATGTGAATTATATTGCAGAAATGATCTATAATATGGCAAAAATATAAATAACTATAGCTATGTAGATAATAGAAATAATTGTTGTAAAGTAACTGCAAATCGATATTTTACCTTGGTTTGGACCTCGTCCTACATCCTAGAGCTCCATATCTGGATTTTCACTAACACAAAATCCAATTAACCCATAGGAACAGGTTCACAACCACCAGAACAACCAGATTGGACTTCGACCTTTGCCTGAAGATCTCCAATAGGACTTCAACTTATAAAAGAAATAATTTCCAACTTTGACTTTGATGTGTTCTTTTACAACACAGATAAGTCATTCTTTAGTACCCTTCCTATAATCTCCTTTGATGATTGTGATTTGAACGTGTAGATATTAGGAGTTAGAAAGTTTCTATTGAATGTTTTTGAAATCTTAGAGTATAGAAAGCAATGTAAGAAAGTTATAAAGAATTGGTTGAGTTAAAAAATCAAATTCCACTTGTATTTATAGTGTTTGAAAAGTTCTATTCGAAAGGTTATCGCTATTAAAGAAAGTGTAGCCTTTGGAGAAAAAGATAACCCTTCAGATTTGAATTTTCTATGAAGAGACCCTTCTTTTCGTACAAATCAGATAGCTGAATTTCAAATTCAGATGGCTGAAATTTGACAATATAAAATAGAAACAAAATGGTTTGAAAACAGGCTAATTAAGATGGCTGAGTTTTATAATTAGACGGCTAAATTTTAATTCAGAAGTCTGGATTAAAACTTTAAACGTCTAGATTAAAAATTCAAACGGCTGAATTACCTTAAGATTGTTCTTATATCTATTTCTCTAATTCAAACATCTGAATTATAAATTTAGACGGTTGAATTTCTGTGTAAGAAAAACAAAAGTTTATGTTTCAAGTTTCTTTTAAATTCAGCTTTTCAAAAATGTTTTTGTTTATGTGTGATCATCGTAAAGGAGATTGTGCATGTATATCTATGACACTGATACATGACACATGACTCTTGCCTTAGATTTTCTTCGTTTTGAGCTCCTAGCAGATATCTTCATTTTAGCTCATCGAGATTTTAAATCAGTTGTCCTTTTATCTTCTTATATCTTTATGTATATATTTTTACATTAGTTTGTCTCCTTTTGATACTCATGTACTAGTAAGTTAGGTTAGAGATTCTTTGGCATAATTGTATAGTTGTTGTCATTAAAATCCAACAAGAGAGGTTCTAACATTCTCCTCCTTTTTTATAATGACAACTATATAATTTTTTGAAGATATTTATTCTATATAAAATGATATTATAATATAGTTAAAGCTCCCCCTAAGCATAATATTTCCTGCCATAATATGCATATGTATTTCTCCCCTTTTGTCATTATAAAAAAGAACAAGGGAATATAAAAATATTGCCTTTTAGGTAATAATAAATTTTATAAAATATCTTGTAAAGAGAAAATACTTAAATCCCTTCTTAGTTGCAATATTTCTAAGTATAAATGAAAATCATTTAAGTAAATATATCTTTCTTAGAAATTATTATTTAAGAAATATATTCTTTTAATATATATTCTTTTATATCTATATACTCTTCTTATAAATATGCTATAATTTTTCTCCCCTTTGTTTCGAACAAAAAGTAATATATCACAGAATATGAAAGAGAGGAATATAACACAAATCACACAAAAAATATTTTTGAAAAAGTACGAATTGTATTCCAAAAGTAGTTTTCTCTTAGTTATAGTATCCAGCCAATAGTTTTTATAATTTAAATAAATTGAAAACCTTTTATTGACTTGCATATATTGGCATAATCGGGTTTAAATATAAATTCTTAGAAAGAATCCAAAATGTAAACCCATTGCTAATGTATGACAAGAAAATATTTATACTATTAAAGCATATAATGGGTATATATATTTTTAAGATTTATTCTTTTCTTAAAAACATATTATATATTCAAAGATAAGAATATGTAATTTTATGATTTTCCTCCATGTTTAGCTCTATTTCCATATGCATTAGAAAATTTTAGAATCCTTCTCCCCCTCAATATGTGGTGTACCTGCAAAAAATAAGACATTTGTTCTGGTATCCACTTCCTATGTAAGGATCTAGGGGTTAGATTTTCAGTAACCATACCTAAGATGGTTTGGTTGAACCTTTGAAAATATAGTTTTGACATAAATGTACTTTAGAAATAAAATTGTTTATATATTTATTTCTAATGAATGTATTATTGGTTTTGCGAACCCAAATACTAATCATCTTAGAGTTTTCTAATTTTGTTTGACTTTTAGTATTTTAAGATTTTCTAAAATTAGTATATAAAGATGCATTTGTAGAACCAAAATTACTAATTTTTGAAATTTTAAATCCCAAACCATTTTTGCTAAAGGCGGGTTTTGAAATATTTATCAAATTTGTTAAAATTTCTTTTCGTTTATTAGATTTGAAATATTTTGTGTTAAATCATTAATCTTAGATTCTAATATGACAACATTATTTTTAGATATATCAAGCAATAATTGTAAATTACCATTTTCTTTTGTAAGTTCGACATTCTCATCTTGATAAATTTTTAGTTCATCTTGCAGGGCCTGAATTTGAGATGTCAAATTTTCATTTGATTCTTGTGATTTACGTAATTCTTCATTAAGAATTACTTTTTCATCTTTTAACATATCTATTTCTAACGTGCTCTATCTAGTTTTGGATAAGTTTATTTTCTCAATTTCTATTCGTTCTTCTTTTCTTCTGAAATACCTATATTAATTTTAAGTAAATCATCATAAGAGTAAGTTTTGCGAGCCTCATCATCAACTATAAAAAAAACATTTGCTGGCTCAGTGTCACTTTCCCCGTCGAATGAAGAAGAGTCGGAGTTGTCCCAAGTGACTTGAAAAGTCTTTTGTAACACCCTTTAGTTGGAAAGGAATTATAAGTCTCACATCGCGGAATATGCTTATGAAGTGGGTGCTTATATAGTAAAACCTTCTCCTTAAAATAGCGACGTGGCCTTTTAAGGAAAAGAACCCCACACCTTTGTTTGGACCGTGAGGTGGAGGTGTCTAAGTTAGGGACAATATTTTCTTTGAGTAAGGAGTGGGGTGTTATAGTGGTATCAGAGCTAGTACCCAGTCGGAATTGTGGCCTGTTTATCGACCACAATGCCTGGGTGAGGTGTTCGTGAGCCAACGAGGATGTTGGGCTCTAAAGGAGGGAAGATTGTAACACCCCTTAGTTGGAAAGGAATTATAAGTCCCACATCGCGGAATATGCCTGTGAAGAAGGTGCTTATATAGTAAAGCCTTCTCCTTAGAATAGCAACGAGGCCTTTTGAGGAACAAAACCCCACACCTTGGCTTGGCTCGTGAGGCGGATGTGTCTAAGTTGGGGAAAATATCTTCACCAAGCAAGGAGCGGGCTATTGCACCTTTTTCTTTAGTTTTTCCTCTTGTTGCTTCTTGGACTTTTTTTTCATTATTTATCTTCGGACGATCCCTTTTTATGTGGTCCATCTTATCACATTCAAAACACTTTATAGTTGATGAGTTGCTATTAAAATTATATTTGACGGCATCTTGGTTTTCAAGTATTTTTTGAAACCCTTATCAAGGTAGGCCAAATCATTGTTATCAATATCCAAGTCATCTTCGGCTTAAAATGCAATTGCTTTTTTCTTTTTACTGTTGCTTCCTGACTTACAAATTTACTTCATATGATATAAGATTACCTATTAACTCATCAACCTTGAGCTTGGAAAGATCGTTTGCTTCTTCAATGGTTACTACATTTCTTTCCCACTCATTTATCAAAGAGTTTAAGACTTTTGAAATAATATCAAAATCATATATATTTTCTCCTAATTGTATGAGTGCATGTGCAATATCCTATAAATATGAATACACATCCAAAATTGGCTTGTTGTCCTTCATTTTAAAGTGCAGTAATTGATTTTTTTTCAACATGGAAATCTTTCTTTGTTTAACTTTGTTTGTACCTTCATGTGTAATTTTGGAGTTATCCATGTTTCGTATGCAGATTTACATATACTAACTCTATTAAATTTGTTTCTATCCAATGCACAAAATAAGGTATTCATGTCCATAGAGTTGTTTTCGGCTAAAGTAACTTATTGAGTCGTACATGTACTAACAGTAGTAGTGGGTGCTTCATAATCGGTCTAAGTCATGTTCCAAATAGCATAGATATTACATTGCATATATATTCTCATTCTAGTATACCAATAAGCATAGTTAGTGCCAATAAAAACTGAGGGTCATGCGATCGATTGACATTCTTGAAAAGTAGTGAAACTTGATGCCATATTATTTTCAAAAATGATTTTACTATTTTGAAAATACCCAGCTCTGATACCAAATGAAAGTCACTATGTGATGTGACTTATGTTGCAGAAATGATCTATAAAATGGTAAATATATAAATAACTATAACTATGCAGATAATATAATTAATAGCTACAAAGTAAATGCAAACTGTTATTTTATCCTGGTTCGGACCCTGTCCTACTCCAGTCCCAAAGCTTACTGTTTAGATTTTCACTAACACAAAATCCCTCACTTGACTCCAAGGAACAGGTTTACAACCACCAGAACAACCGGACTGGACTATGACCTTTGCCTGAAGATCTCCAATAGGACTTCAACTTATAAAAGGAATAATTTCCAACTTTGACTTTGATGTGTTCTTTTACAGCACAGATAAGTTACTCTTTAGTACATCCTTCTTATAATCTCCTTTGATGATTGTGATTTGAACATGCAAATATTAGGAATTAGAAAGTTGCTTTTGAATGTTTTTTTGAAATCTTAGCATAGAAAGCAAAGTGAGAAAGTTAGAATTGATTGAGATAAAAAGTCAAATTCCACTTATATTTATAGTGTTTGAAAATTTCTATTCGAAAGGTTATCACCATTAGAGAAGGTGTAGCCTTTGGAGAAGAAGATAACTCTTTAGATTTGAATTTTTTATGAAGAGACACTTCTTTTCGTATAGATCATATGGCTGAATTTCAAATTCAAATAGCTGAAATTTGATAGCATAAAACAAAAACAAAATAGTTTTAAAATAGACGAATTCAGACGGCTAAATTTTATTATCAAACGGTTGAATTTTAATTCAGATGTCTGGATTAAAAAGTTCAGACGGCTGAATTACCTTAAGATTGTTCTTATATTTATTTCTCTAATTCAAACATCTGAATTTTATTCAAACGTCTGAATTATAAATTCAGACGGCTGAATTTCTGTTTAAGAAAGATACAAGTTTGTGTCTCAAGTTTCTTTTAAATTTAGCTTTTTAAAAATGTTTATGTTTGTGTATGATCATCGTAAAGGAGATTGTACATGTATATCTATAACACTGATATATGACACATGACTCTTACATTAGTTTGTCTTCATTTTGAGCTCCTTGTAGATATCTTTATTCTAGCTTATCGAGTCTTTAAATCATTTGTTGTCCTTTTACCATCTTGTATCTCCATGTATATATATTTACATTAGTTTGTCTCTTTTTGATACTCATGTACCTATAAGTTAGCTTAGAGGTTCTTGTATCTTCTTATGTCTCCATGTATATATTTCTAAATGACACATGGTCGGCTTCAGCATCAGTTTTGGTATCTTGTACGGATGTAGTTCATATAACTGGCTTAACTTCTTTTTTATTAGCATTATCATAATTATTAGAGGAAATAAAAAAATAGTTTTGAACAATTTTATTGCTAGGATTGAGATTTACATTATATAATTCTCTAGCCAACAACTATTCTCCTATAATTGATCCTATCCCGATAGGGGTATGAAACTTCATGAGCAGGTCCTTCTGAGATATGACTGTCGCCGAGTCAATTAATGCAGGTCTTCCTAAAATGCATTATCTGGTGATGGCTGATCGATGATTAGGAAGCTCGCATAGTAGGATTTGTGAAGGGGAGTAGTTCCAGTAGTGACAAGCAGGCGTGCTAAACCAATGGGATTGATGGTAGTGTTATTGAAGCCATGAATTTGTTACAGGCTACGATTCAATATTTCAACTGGAAGCTTCATTTTACCAGATGAAGATTTGAAGATGACGTTCACTAAACTTCTAGAATCCATAAAGACTTTTTTCATGGAGCAGTTTGAGATCTGTACCATGATAATGAGTAGATCCTGATGCGGAAAGACTACTCCAGTGGAATCAACTGCTATAAAGACTATGTCTTATGACGGCTTTTGCTTAACATGAAAAATGGTTTTCTGCTCCACTCTTGCTTCCGACACCTATCGCTCATGTTTCTTTCTGCGTTTTCCTACCAGGTGTGGTCCTCCATGAATTGAGACTATGAGGTTAGAGGGATTTCCTACCTGGTTTTCCTTCGGGTCTAGTGTGAGGTTTCATGTCCTTTCCCCATTGCTTTCTTTCTAGAAGCTGCCTAAGTACCCTTTCTGAATCTATCTCTCTATCTCATTTTTCAAGTGCCGAAAATTATCAGTGTGGTGGTCGTTTTCTTTATGGAATTAGCAGTATGCTCGGCCTCTAATATGCTTCACCTTCTCCCGTTATTCGGAACATTATAGGCTAGTTCGGTCCGGATCATTTCATATATCTCCCTAGGGGTATGAGTGAGGGGGTTTTTTGTTATGAGGTTAAATTCTCTATCACTTTGTAGGTAGATGATAGCCCTATGCCCCCTTTTTCTTTTCATTATTTAGAGCAGAAGTTCTCTAAGATTATGTTTTGGACCTGGCCTCTTCCATTTTAATATAGTTGCTTGTCCTTTCATAGAAGGCCTTCATGCTATAACATGACTTTCTACTGTTCTTCTCCCATATAGCAGTATCCCTTCTATTTTGGGCATGTGCTACCATTAATAAAGCCTTTTCACGAGTTACCCCGATCCAGTGTGCTTTAGATTTGAAATGTTTGATAAAGTTGCGCAGACTCTCATTTTCGCCCTATTTTACGTAAGAAATAGCATTTACATCCAGGGAAGCTACCCTTCCCGAGTTGAACTGTCTTAGAAAATCAATAGATAACTATCACCGAGAATGGACTTCTCCTGGTCCATGCCTCCTGAACCATCTAGAGGCAGCACCAGTTAGATTAACTGGAAAGAGCTTACATCGATCCATCTTTCCTACCTTCAAAATTTCCATACGGTACTCAAAGGTGGAGATGTGGTCATCTGGGTTGGTGGTTCCATCGAATTTATCAATTGTTGGAGCTTTGAAGTTGTCAGGAAAATCCGCTTCTATGATGGTTTCACTAAACGGGAAAGAACCTTCCTCCCTTACTTCTTCTCCGTTATTTTGCTGGCATAGTTTTGCCAGCCACTCTACATCTGCCTTTAGCTATCAGATCTCCTCTTCCTTGGGATCCATTTGAGATGATCCGTCCCGACAGAGTGAGGTAACTTCATCGGGAGTAGTTTGTGTTTGCTATTTTAGCAATAGTGGATGGATGTTAGCAGGCTTTGTTTTGATCTGAGGGTTGATTTGGATTTTGGCTTTCAATTTAGCATTGGTTTTGGGGGCCAGCTTTACCGTTCTTATGTCTGAGAGTGTCATTATCACCATATGTTGCACTGCTAGTGTGGTCGGTGAGTATTGGTAATGAGCCATGGATGGTTGAGGGGAGATCGACCTTAGAGCAGCATGTTGGGCCACTAATCTTTCTAATCCCTCTATGCGTTGGTTCATTTGGTTTATAAAGGCTTGAAGAGCTGCTAAGACAGGGTCCGAGGTAGGCTATGTAGAGGCGCCTGCCTCAGATTGGGTTATAGAGGTGAGAATTGGCTTTTTAGACATCTTTTATGTAAGGTGAAGTTGTTCTTGGGGTGGAGGGGTGGAATCTCCGAGTTCATAGTATTATAACAGTATTTTGTAGGTAAATTTTGCTGGAGAGTGAAGTAGGCTCTCCTTCTAGCACTAAAATGTTAGCGAAAATTTTCATCTTAGAAATACTCAAGTATTTTTTATGTAGTAGGCACGATGCTGAACGCTTCCATGACAATGAATCAACAAGATTAATTGGCATTAAAATTGCCTTTAAGTGGAATAATTATGTTGCATTCAAGCTTACACAATTATGAGATGGAATATTTAGAGTGTCAGTTTATTATATAGAGTCTATTTTGATTTTCGTTAATAATGAATGTCAACAATAAAGAAAAGTGCTAAAAACCAAAAGACACAAAGAATTTACGTGGTTCGGATGTTAAGGAATTCTACGTCCATGGGTAAACTGTTAATTCTTCTTTCTTGATTCCCAAGTACAAACAAAAATGGTAGAAAAAAATACAATTTTGATTTAACTATCAAAAAAGAGTAAAAGAAAATTCCGCTCTTCCCTACTATAGTACTTTATCCATTTATCGTACATAGGTATTCACGTGGATTGCCAACATCACTCTTTCGCTCTCTAGATTTCTACCATTGAATTGCGCCTTATGTTAAACATCCATCATGAGTATTTGATGTGCACAGATTGTTGACGTGGCCTTTGGTAGGAAATTGTGATTTGAGCGGTTAAATTTTGAACTTTGGCGTGAAGCTTGAAATTGGGATAGGAAACTTAAATTTGAACAGGTTGTGCATTTTTTATTCTGAGAGGAACCAGGCGTATGAACTGCACATGTGTGAATAAAACTGCAATGAGGTAACGCTCTTCCCTTTAGAGTGAGTTGTGTCATTATTAGCGCTTTTGGGTTTTGTTCTACATCATTGAGAGTTGTGCCTTTGTCATGTCCAGGATAGTGATGTTGTATAAACTTTGTACTGCATCATTACTTGGGAAGTGGTGTTGCACTGTCTGATCCCAAATACTTGCATAGTATTGTGCTTGGGATAGTTGGAGTTGAGTTTCTTAGTAGAAAGGATTGTGTTGCTATTTCAGAGGTTGATTGCTTTGCGTGATCCTGCTCCGAGCTGCTCTTAATATTGAGGGTGTTGTCCATTGCCTTTGTCTTTCAACCAGATTTGATGATTTTGTAGATGAAGTTAGAATCTCTTGGTGGGGACGCAACCTTTTCCCATCGCCTCATCCCTTAAGTCATGTGTTTGTTATATAAGAATGACAACACATTCTTCATTATTCTGATGTTTATATAGGATTGCGGTGTCATTCTATCACATTAATGTAAAATGGTGGCGCATCTTTATAGCCTTTTGATACAAAATTGCGGCACTGACCTGCCACTTTTGGATGTTAGTATAAGAGTGCGATACACCCCCCGTTTGCGCATAGTCGCTTAAGGAGGTGCGCTGCAGCCTTGTATTGTTAGTGTGACTTTTAGGGTCGTGGTATAGTTTCTGTATCTCATTGTTACTTAGAAACCATGCCACAGTTCTACCTGTTGAAGCAATTTTGATGGCTGCAGACCGATTCTTACACCTTATAACCATTTCATATTATAGTGCCAATGCTATATTAAATAAGTGGGTGCAGTCCCTATATTTTATCGCGGTTCTATATCATTTTGGACGTAGTACCATCTGGATTTTGGTTTCATGTTTTTCCTTTTTCCAACTTTTATTGTGCGAGCAGCTCTTCCGACTCGGTGCTGTTATTTATTTCACCTTGACTGTGTCTGGAAAATATGGGTATAACAAGTTTTCTGGCCCCTCTTTATGATTTTCCCATTTTGTTCATCACTAGGTCGATGGAGTCTGGTTTTGTTGGTCCAGTAATGTTTGAAGGTGCAAATGACGATGATGTTACTTGTGCATATAGTTTTGTATATAAATAATCATCCGACATGGATATATGTATATATGTATTTGGATTTGGATTGGATTTATATAAGACACATTTATCTAGTTGAATTGGTATGATTAAATAAAGTGATATATTATTTATAATATATTTGTTCACTTCCACTGTGAGTTTCAGAAAGATATAAATTAAATGGATATTTTATTTCTTCTTACCTTATCCTAACGACTTGTCCTTTCCAGCTTTCGGATTTACACATCTTGGTTTTGTGTTAAACTAGAGGGAGGAAAATGGCGGGTTCTTACAATAAGCACCTGTACTATAGCTATGTGAGAAATGCAAATTACGGATCTTAAGGCTAGAATTAACACTAGAGGAGGGGTGAATAGTGTTTTAAGGAATTACTAATTCTTTTTGAGTTTATATTAATTTGAACACAAATGTATGCAATATTCAGACACAGATATGATCACAGAATCAAACGCAGATGCAGATATAAAGTAAAAGCAATAAAGGAAAGAACACACCGAATTTTATACTAGTTCGGAGTTACCCTACATCCAGTCCCGCAACACAAGTACGGATTTCCTTTCAAAAATCAATTCTTACGATTACACCCTCGATTTCAAGACCACGAGGTACACCGCTCCAGATTCACAATCCTCTGGGTAGAGATACTTGATTTTATGGGCAATAAGTTCACCCGATTGATTTTCCAGGCTACAATCACACCTTTTCTCACTCGATTGAATACAAAGAAGTCTATAACTTTGAATAACACTGGGATCTTGTTGAGATAGTGATAGAGAATCAAACCAGAGATGATCTAGTTAGATTCAATGGTGATTTCGGTAGAGTAATGGTAAAAATGTATATAAAGAAATGTGGAAGAAGAGGAGTGAAATCAGAGAAAATACGATTATAAATTCGTTTAAAATAGCCCCTATTTATAGTAGAACAACGGCCATGTCCATTCGTGAAAGGATATGACGAATAGACACTTCCTTTGAAATTCAAACTTTTGAAATAAACTGTCACCTTGTCGACAAGGGTTTCTTGGGGTTGTCAACAAGCCTAAGTTATTTTTCGTAATTTGTTTTTCTTTGAAAATAACTTCTGTCTTGTATTAAAACTATTTTAAACTTTATAAATATACTTAACTATTGTTAAAATACATAAATAAGTATAGAGAATAATATTTTGGTATATATAAAATTTTACTATAATTTTATATTTAAATCTAAGTATAAATATTAAAAGTTAAATATATTATAATTAAAAGATAGTTTAAAACCAAGGATAATTTGATATTGAAAATAAAGATTATTTTGAGGCTAAAAGTATTTTAAAACCAGGATAGATGTTTTTGATCTAAAAAGGAAGATTTTGAAAACAAGATATAATTTTGTAAAACATTTGAATAAAAGTTAGTGGATACAAAACAATGTTCCATTAGATTTTTCGTAGGTTCCATCCTACTTAAGGTTTCATCCCTTTAACGGGCTCGAAGTGGATTTCATTCCACGAATAAAATGGATTTTAAGATGTCAGTGCTTTTCTAGGAGTTTTAACAAAATTCCTAACTAAATTACTTATCTTGAGATCTTAAACTCTTGATAATCTTGATATCTTCGATCTTGAGCTCATCAGTTCTTGAATCTCTATATTGTACAGTCTTCATTCTTTGGTGCCTGTATATATATTCTGCATATATATATATATATATACATATCTAAACAATAATGTTAGTATTTATATTTTATAATCTTATTCTAAGGTTGTTGTCATCAAAACCAACTTCTCAAGGACTAACAATCTCCCCCTTTTGATAATGACAACCTTTTTTTGTAAAATATTACTTCTATCCTAATAACCCTCCCTAAAACTAATAACTCCCCCTTAATCTATGCTTAACTATCCTATTTTATACTTCTCTCCCTTTGTCATCAACAAAAACAAAGTTTAAATCTATACAACTCCCCCTTAATCTAATATTATATTACATGTGATTATAATGATAGTGTTATCATAAATAATCAACACTTAATTCTGAAACTAAAACTTAGCCCTTAATAACTAACTCTCCTAACTAAGAATCCATATATGATAATATTTATAATAATGATAATGTGAGAATTCAAATATGAGAACACAAATCATTTATTAATTATATAATGTTATATTTACATTTGCATAGAAAACGTAAGTAAGATCATATACAAATAACGATAAGAAAGAGAGAAAAGAAACTAATGTGTATCCTTGACAATGGGAGATCTATGAACCGAGCAATTTGGGTAGTGGAAACAGAAATTTCCACGTTGTTCGACTAGATTTCCATCCTTGTCAAAGCACACTTCGCCAAAGCAAACACCTTTGTCGTCATCTTCAGCTTACTCTTCTTCCATGGGGGTTTCTTCATCTTCTTCCTCGCTGTCCTCTTGCACTTGAACACTTGAGGATTCTTCATCGATCAAGATGGGATTGGCGTGATTGTCCATTAGAAACTTTTGCAAGTTTCTAAGGATATTGCCTTGCCGTTCTTGTTCTTTGGCCATTCTGATTTGCACCACTTGAATTTCAGTCATAAGTTGCAGTGCATCCTTCAAGGAAACCTCCATTTTCATCACTCGTGCAAGCGTAGTTCGTTGAAATGGTCCGGTAGAAGGAGAAGGGAACGTAAAGGTTGAATTTTTGTTTGATTTGGAAGAGGAGGCCATTTTTTTATTGTTTTCAGAAGTTAGAACAGAGAAATAACAGAAAGAATGAACAAAATTTTGAAATAAGAAGAATATATAACCACCTATTTGAATTTTGGTGGGAAAATTTCAAAAGAAAAAAAATTCGTTATATGTCGATAGGGGTAAAGAAGGGTTGTCGACGAGGTACTTATATTTTTGCTATTTGATTTATTTTAATTTAATTTTAATTATACTTGTTATATATTTATATTCTATATTTTAGTTATTGAACAAATACCTAATTCTCTTCTTAATTTAGTAAATATAGATTCATTTAAGGGTTTTGTTAAGATATCAGCAATTTGATTCTCGGAATTGATATAGTCGAGAGTAATTACTTCCTTACTTATATTATCTCTGAGAAAATGATGTATGATATCAATATGTTTAGTTCGAGCATGATGAGTAGGATTTTGGATAAATTTATTGCACTAGTATTATCACAATAAATTGGTGATTTTGAGATATTTAAACCAAAATCTTTTAAAGTTTGTTGCATATATATTACTTGAGAACAAGCCAAAGCAGCAGAAATATACTCTGCTTCGGTTGTTGATAAAGAAACTGTGTTTTGCTTTTTACTAAACCAGGAAACCAGAGAATGCCCCAAAAAGTGACAAGTTCCACTTATACTTTTTCGATCTGATTTACAATCAGCATAGTCAGCATCACAGTAATATATTAATTCAAAAAAATCATTTTTAGGATAAAATAACCCATAATCAAAGGTGTGTTTAACATATCTTATGATATGTTTTACAGCTTTTAAGTGGGTCTCTTTAGGTTGGGATTGATATCTTGCACAAGGACAAACACTATGCATGATATCAGGTCTATTAGCGGTGATATAGAGTAGTGATCCAATCATTCCTCTATATAATTTTTGATCTACATCTTTCGAGAGATCTTCTTTACTTAGGTACTCGTTGGTTGCCATGGGAGTGGGTTTTCCACTTGCATAGTCAAACCAAATTTACTAACTAGGTCTTTAGCATATTTTTCTTGACTGATAAAGATACCATTATCTAATTGTTTTATTTGCAATCCTAGAAAGAAGTTTAATTCACTCATATGACTCATCTCAAACTCTTTTTTCATTATTTCAGAAAATTCTTAATTCATTTCAAAATTAGTTAATCCGAAAATGATATCATCTACGTAAACTTGTACTAGTTGAATATCATTTTTATTTCTTTTAGTAAAAAGAGTATTATCTACTTTACCAATTTCAAAGTTTGATTGTAATAAGTAAGATCTTAGTCTATCATACCAGGCTCTAGGAGCTTGTTTTAGACCATATAGAGCTTTCTTAAGTTTGTAAACATGATTTGGTAATTTTTCATCTTTAAAAAGTGGTGGTTGTTCAACATGTACTTCCTCTTTTACAAATCCATTTAAAAAGGCACTTTTAACATCCATTTGAAATAATTTGAAATTATTATGATTTGCGAAAGCAAGTAGAATCCTAATGGCTTCTAATCTTGCTACGGGAGCAAAGGTTTCATCACAATCTATTCCTTCTACTTGACAATAACTTTGAGCGACTAACCGGGCTTTATTTCTAACGACCTCGCCTTATTCATTCATTTTATTTTTATAAACCCATTTAGTTCCAATTATAGTTTTATTTTCAGGTCTAGGAACAAGTTTCCAAACATCATTTCTAGTGAATTGATTTAGTTCTTCTTGCATAGCCAAAATCCATGAATCATCAGTTGATGCTTCTTTTGGATTTTTGGGTTCAATAGTTGATATAAAGGCTACATTACTCATTTTACTTAGTTGATTTCTAGTTGTAACAACAGATTGCATATCTCCTGGTATATTTTCTATAGGATGATCTTTTAAAAGTTTAATCTTTTTATTAGGATGATTAATTTCATTATTAGTTTCAGTTGACTCCTGATTTTGAGTAATTAAATCCTCTTCATCATTTGTATCTTCAAAATTTTTGAGATTTTCATCGAATGAAACATGCATTGTTTCTTCGATGGTGTTAGTTCTTAAATTAAACACTCTGTATGCTTTACTTCTATTAGAATATCTGATAAAGATACCTTTGTCGGATTTAGGATCAAATTTATCTAAGTTATCTTTTGTATTTAAAATAAAACATTTACTTCCAAAAATTCTAAAATAAGATACCTTAGGTTTCTTTCCGTGAAGAAGTTCATAAGATGTCTTATCAGTTAAAGGTCTAATTAAAATTCTATTTAAAATATAACAGGCGGTAGCAACTGCTTTTGCCCAAAAATGTTTTGGTAATTTACTATCTGAAAGCATAGTTCTCGCACACTCTTGAATCGTCCTATTTTTACGTTCTACTACTCTGTTTTGTTGTGGAGTTCTTGGAAATGAAAAATTGTGAGTTATTCCCTTTTTATTGCAGAATTCCTCAAACTTTTCATTTTCAAATTCACCACCGTGATCACTATGGATGGTTATAATTTTTACATAAAGTTGATTTTGAATCCTTTTTGTAAAGTTCTTAAAACTTTCAAAAGTATCACTTTTATGTTTCAAAAATATTGTCCATGTAAATCTAGAATAATCATCTACAATTACAAAAACATATTTACTGTGATTTATTGACTGAATTTGAGATGGACCAAATAAATCAAGATGAAGTAATTCAAGAGGTTTTGAAGTTGAAATCATATCTTTTAATTTAAAGGAACTTTTTCTAAGTTTTCCTAATTGACATGCATCACATAAACTATCTACTTTAAAATTCATTTTAGGGAGACCTCTTACTAGATCATGTTTTGACAATCTAGATAAGAGTTTGAAGTTCAAATGCCCAAATCTCTTATGCCAAATCCAAGGGTCACTTGTATTTGCCAAAAGGCACGGGTTATCATTTAAAACTTTCATACTAAGAATATAAATATTCTTTTTCCTAATTCCCTCAAATATTATGGTTGAATTATTATCTTCAATGTGACACTTATCTTTTTCAAATTTAATTTTATATCCTTTTTTGCAAAGTTGACTAATACTTAGCAGATTATGTTTCAGATTCTTAACTAGCAAAACATTAGTAATAATAGGAGTTTCAGAGTTACCGACATTGCCGATGCAAATCACATATCCTTTTGAGTTGTCTCCAAAGTTAACCAGTTCTCCGTCTTTGTATATTATATCATTCAGCATATCTGGATTACCAGTCATGTGTCTAGAGCATCCACTATCAAGTATCCATTTATTCTTTTTGATCTGCACAATTTGTCCATTATGGATTGATTCCTCAACACCCATAAAACATGTTTCCTGCACATCATACAATTTTGGTAGACAACTTGAATTTGAATATCGATTATATGCAAACTCATGAGACAGTGATGATCTGAATATTTCTAAACTAGTATTAACAAGTTTTTCAAACATAGCCATTTTAAAAGCTTTTTCAAAATTCATATTATGAAACTTTGAAAACCTTGCTCTGATACCAAATGTGAGAAATGCGGATTACGGATCTTAAGGCTAGAATTAACACTAGAGGGGGGTGAATAGTGTTTTAAGGAATTACTAATTCTTTTTGAGTTTATATCAATTTGAACACAAAATATATGCAATATTCAGACACATATATGGTCACAGAATCAAACACAGATGCAGATATAAAGTAAAAGCAATAAAGGAAAGAACACACCGGATTTTATACTGGTTCGGAGTTACCCTACATCCAGTCCCGCAACACAAGTACGGATTTCCTTCAAAATCAATTCTTACAATTACACCCTCGATTTCAAGGCCACGAGGTACACCGCTCCAGATTCACAATCCTCTGGGTAGAGATACTTGATTTTACGGGCAACAAGTTCACCCGATTGATTTTCCAGGCTACAATCACACCTTTTCTCGCTCGATTGAATACAAAGAAGTCTATAACTCTGAATAGCACTGGGATCTTGTTGAGATAGTGATAGAGAATCAAACCAGAGATGATCTAGTTAGATTCAATGGTGATTTCGGTAGAGTAATGGTAAAAATGTATATAAAGAAATGTGGAAGAAGAAGAGGAGTGAAATCAGAGAAAATATGATTATAAATTCGTTTAAAACAGCCCCTATTTATAGTAGAACAACAGTCATGTCCATTCGTGAAAGGATATAACGAATAGACACTTCCTTTGAAATTCAAACTTTTGAAATCAACTGTCACCTTGTCGACAAGGGTTCCTTGGGGTTGTTGACAAGCCTAAGTTATTTTTCGTAATTTGTTTTTCTTTGAAAATAACTTCTATCTTGTATTAAAACTATTTTAACTTTATAAATATACTTAACTATTGTTAAAATACATAAATAAGTATAGAGAATAATATTTTGATATATATAAAATTTTACTATAATTTTATATATAAATCTAAGTATAAATATTAAAAGTTAAATATATTATAATTAAAAGATAGTTTAAAACTAAGGATAATTTGATATTGAAAATAAAGATTATTTTGAGGCTAAAAGTATTTTAAAACCAGGATAGATGTTTTTGATTTAAAAAGGAAGATTTTGAAATTATTTTGAAAACAAGATATAATTTTGTAAAACATTTGAATAAAAGTTAGTGGATACAAAACAATGTTCCACTAGATTTTTCGTAGGTTCCATCCTACTTAGGGTTCCATCCCTTTAACGGGCTCGAAGTGGATTCCATTCCACGAATAAAATGGATTTTAAGATGTCAGTGCTTTTCTAGAAGTTTTAACAAAATTCTTAACTAAATTACTTATTTTGAAATCTTGAACTCTTGATAATCTTGATACTCATGAGTCTTGAATCTTGATATATTCGATCTTGAGTTCATCAGTTCTTGAATCTCTATACTGTACAGTCTTCATTCTTTGGTACATGTATATATATCCTGTATATATATATATATATCTAAACAATAATGTTAGTATTTATATTTTATAATGTGGAAAATAAGCATAAGGACAAACTTTAAAAAAGAATTAGACTGAAGGACAACAAGTTTCGTTTTTAGGCCGAAGGACAAACTTTAAAAAAAATTAGGTTGAAGGACAATGCTAAATATAGTTAGCATTTTGTACAGTGTAAAACTGAATATAATGCTAGTTATGATAGCATTTTCTATACTGTAAAAACTGAATATAATGCTAGTTATAACTAGCATTGTCCTTCAGACTAATTTTCTTTCAAAGTTTGTCCTTTAGTCCAAAATAGAAACTTGGTGTCCTTCAACCTAATTTTTTCCAAAGTTTGTCCTTGTGCCTAATTCCCTCTTTTATAATCTTATTCTAAGGTTGTTGTCATCGAAACCAACTTCTCAGGGACTAACAAGCTAAAATATAGATAAATAAGGATACAACTTGCTACACAACAACCATTTACTGAAGACAGACCCAACTCTATTGATTTCATTTTTTATATTCACATAATACTGAAGCATCATCCATACTCATGGTATCATTTTCTATAATGGAGATTTCTTGCGTTCTCTTCTCTATGTCCAACTTTCACGCTCAACTCTCCATTTCAGCATTCTTCTTCTCGGCAGTGTCATTTAAACGAGCATCCAATGTTGTCGTTTCCATGTTTTGCTTTTTCATAGTCGCACCCATCGGTTTATCTTCCTTTTGGCTTCTTCCAAGATAATCATACTTGTCATCTCCCTTCACAAAATTGCTACCATCCGAATCATAGGGATTAGGCCTTGTTTGCGCCAAAAATGGTCACAAACCCCGAATGTTGTGAAAGCACCAGTGTATGAATACAAATCAGCAATATTCAAACACAAATCTCAGATCTAAACAAGCAACAAACAGCAATCCAGAAATAATGAACAAAAACACGAGATTTATAGTGGTTCGGCTATCTCCGGCCTACGTCCACTCCAAAGTTTTTATCTTTTATTGATCGATGCTTGAAGATTACAATTTTCTATCGCATAGTACAACGGATTTTATGATTATAATCTGAATCTAAGGCAGCAATGGTGATCTGGAGTAAATCTGGCAGAGTCTGGGTGCTCTTTAGCTCTCAAAATTGTCCGACCCCTTTTTCTGAATGACCAGGGGCTCTATTTATAGGTGTAGGAGGCTGATATTTCGCCTAAACTGAAGGGAGACCAGTTCTGGCACGTGAGGGAGCCCACATGGCCAAAATCTGGAGAACCGGGCCCACTTTGGGATCGATTCGACCCTTGGTTCGAATCGATCAAGAAGGTGTTGGGTAAAAATCTCACCCAGAAGATCTCAAGACCATGGAAAGCTAAACTTCATTCGGCATCCTCACCACATCCGAACCAGCCACCACCGAACGAGAGACACTCGCCTCCACCGAATCAAGCTTCCTACCGAACCACCACTTCCCACCGAATCAAGCTTCCTACCGAACCACCACTTCCCACCGAACCAAGCTTCCTACCGAACCACCACTTCCCACCGAACCAAGCTTCCTACCGAACCACACTTCCCACCGAATCAAGCTTCCTACCGAACCACCACTTCCCACCGAACCAAGCTTCCTACCGAACCACACTTCCCACCGAATCAAGCTTCCTACCGAACCACCACTTCCCACCGGACCAAGCTTCCTACCGAACCACACTTCCCACCGAATCAAGCTTCCTACCGAACCATACTTACCACCGGACCAAGACGATGCAGAACCAGATTTGCCAGGCCAGATTGTATCAGCCCGGGCCCATCAGCAGCTGTATACATCCAAGACCCCTACCTCCAGCCTCACTCTATAAATAGAGGGGCAGGGGTACAACAATGGGGGACAAGTTTTGAGAGCTCAAGCACGGAGAGAGCTTTCAAACAACTTTCTTTTACTTGTATCAAAGTTTTGTACTTGTAATCTAAGAAGAAAAGAGAAATAACATATAAAGTGGACGTAGGCACATTCAGGCTGAACCACTATAAATCTGCGTGTCTTTTTACAGTTTAGCCCCTGCTTTTCATATATTTGCATAAATCACTCAAATTACTAAGAACAACATAAGATCTACTAAATCATATAACTTTGAGGTGTTTGTCCATTTTTTGTGCAAACATTTTTGGTGCTTTCACTGAGAACTAGAAGCTCGAAGCTTCAGCTTCATCTACTTAACAGTTTTCCTAACAGCATCGTTCGCTACTTGGAAAACATACCTCCCAAACAGAGAAAAGATGTTAACAAAGGAAAAAACATCGCATCCAGCAGTCTTCCAGATCCAGCTGTCACGAATCAAGTAAATCGTCCTCCTCCGGCAGCAGTAACAAATGAAGGACATACTAGCCCAACCACTCCTGCCACAGAACAGGCTGCAGCAATTACTAGAGCAGATCTGGACAGAGTTGTGGTTGAAGTAACTAACCGCTTCACGTCCCAGCAGGAAGCCTTGGTGGACCATCTCATGTCATGCTTAAGGGATGCTGAAGAATCCAACCGCAACACTGAATCATGGGGCGAATCCCAGTCTGGAGGATCTCAGAGACAACAAAGATCTTCCTTCTTCGAAGGAGCTAACGGCAGAAGTAGCCGTGGTAGGAGCCGAGACCGAGCACAACCCGAAGTTAGGCCTGAGGAAGCGTTTGGTACCGAACCCAACGGGGAAGGTACCGGGCGAAGGTCAACTGTAGCTGAGCCTGTCATGCTGCCTAACCACAGAAACGCCAGTGAACGGGGCCGAGCTAGAGTCCAGCCCGAAGTTGGACCCGAGGAAGTGCTTAGATCAGAACCCAACAGGGGGAGATCAAGGCAAGGGCCAACTGTAGCTAACCCAAGCATGCTCCCAGAAGATCAAAGGCAGCCACTGGAAAATATGAGGAATGATAGACGATACCATCCCTACAGGTCATCTGGACGGAATCAATCCCACAGAACAGAACCAAACTCATTTCTATCTGCTCCAAGTTCTGATGAAAGGATGGCACGCTTATTCAGAGAGTGTGTCCAACGGGAGCAAAGAGATCGAGGGATAGGCGCTAGGGTAACCAGCCCTTTCGCCCGCAATATCGAAATTGCTATCACCCCCCAAGAATGGAAGATGCCAACAATGGAACCCTACAAAGGAACCTCCGATCCCGTTGTACACTTACAAAGGTACACGCAGCATATGCTCATGAGTGGAGCAACAGAGGGAGTACTATGCAAATGCTTCCCGCTCTTCTTGGCTGATCTTGCTACCTCCTGGTTCTGTCATCTACCCCAAGGATCCATCAGCTCATGGGAAATGTTGAAAGAAAAATTTATCAGTCAATTCCGCATTCATGTGGAGCAACCTAAGGACGCTTATTCCTTATCCAGCGTCAAACAGAAACCTGGAGAAAAGCTGCAGCAATACCTAACCAGATTCAACGCCGCAGCAGCCGCAGTTCAAGATGCCGAAGAGAAGCTTATCCTAATGGCCCTCTACAGTGGTGTGCATCCGGACACTAAATTTGCTAGAAGATTGACAAAAGAAAAACCAGCTACTTTACCCGATTTCTTCCATGAAGCCGGAAAATACACGAGGCTTGAGGATGCTGCCGTTGAGGGGCAGTCCGGAAAGCAAAATAAGACGACCCATGGCAATGCCCCTGCTGTGGCAAGGGACGTTCGAAGAAATGATTCCAGAGACAATGCTGGGGGCAAGAAGGTAGAAAAGCGCCAATATCGGCCAGGACCAAGATTCGACACTTACACCCCTTTGAACGAGACCGTCGAAAATATCTTCCTTGCCACCCAAGGCGAAGTTAGATACAAACGCCCACCATACAAGAAAGAATCAGATAACGCACAGAAGTCTGGAAAATTCTGCCGCTTCCACGAATCTCACGGACATGATACCAACGAATGCCATCATCTCCGAGATCTGATTGAGGAACACATCAGAAGGAAGAAACTGGAACGTTATGTAAAAAGTCAAGACAGGACTCCAGCTCCTGCCAATGAAAACCCAAGGCTACCCTCACCAGGGACCGACAGAGGAAACCGCAACGCTAGCAGCTCTAGTCAAGAGAAGATAGTGGTCCATACCATCTCAGGAGGTCCGCACATCGCAGACAGAAGTTGGAGAGAGATGGAAAGATATGGGAAGTCGCTTAGAGACAATAAAGACTGTGTCAATACGGTTATAGAAGAGCGCCACCCAAAGCGGAAAGAAAGTGATGACATCACATTCAGTAAGCGTGACCTAGAAGGAAGACAGTACCCTCACATGGATCCCATGGTTATCTCTGCCCGACTCGGTCCCGCCGAAGTTTACCGAATCCTGGTAGACACTGGAAGCTCTGTAAATATCCTGTTCAAACACGCATTCGACAAAATGAAGCTATCAATGAAGGATGTATCTCCCTGCGATAAACCACTACACGGTTTCACTGGAGATGCGAAGATGCCCCTCGGGCAGCTGGACCTCTTTGTTGAGATTGGAAGCCATCCCCGCTCCGTTGTAAGGAAACAGACGTTTGTGCTGATAGAAAACCATTCGGCCTACAACGCCTTCTTAGGAAGACCAGCCTTGTCTGACTTCCAGATTGTCCTAGCCCCATGGTGCCTGAAAATGAAATTTCCAACAGACAATGGGGTAGGGGAAGTGGAAGGAGACCAGGATATTGCACGAGACTGCTATGTAACCGAACTTCGCAACAACCACAGGAAAGATAAAGGGAAAGGTGTAGAGATTGCCCTCTGCACAAAAAGCCTTGAAACATAGCAACTAAAGAAAGCCCCTCCTCTTCGATACACCAGCGACCCTTTCAATGAATTAGACCTTAGGGACAAAGAGGAGGAGGCCACCGCCGAGCCTGCAGAGGCTATGGAGTTTATATCTGTAGATAAGCACGACTCAAGTAGGCTACTGAAAATTGGGTCCCAGCTGAAAGCTGAATTGAAGGAACAACTCATTGATTTTCTCCGCCACAACTTGGATGTATTCGCTTGGTCACACGTTGACATGACCGGAATCTCCCCCGACATAGCATGCCACGTATTAAACATTGATCCTACCAAGGCACCTGTAAAACAAAAAAAGAGAAGTATGGGGGCAGAGCGATCAGCAGCCCTCGATGAAGAAGTAAAGAATCTACTCGCCAATGACTTCATACGAGAAGCTGTTTACCCAGAATGGATCGCCAACCCGGTACTAGTAAAGAAGGCTAATGGGAAGTGGCGGACCTGCATTGACTTCTTCAACCTAAACGACGCCTGCCCAAAGGATTGCTTCCCGCTTCCCAGAATCGACCAACTTGTAGACAGCACAGCCGGGCACGAACTCCTATCTTTTATGGATGCATACTCAGGATATAACCAAATTCCTATGCATGCTCCCGACCAAGACCACACTAGTTTCATCACCGACCGGGGTTTATACTGCTACAAAGTGATGCCTTTCGGACTTAAAAATGCAGGAGCCACCTACCAGCGCCTCGTCAACAAGATGTTTGCAGGGCTAATAGGACAAACTATGGAAGTATATGTGGATGACATGCTGGTAAAGTCTAGGAAGGCCAAAGATCACGTAAGCCACCTAGGCGAGATGTTTCAAGTACTTCGGCAATATGGAATGAAGTTGAATCCACTAAAATGCTCCTTCGGTGTGTCGTCAGGGAAGTTCTTAGGATTCATCGTTCATGCCAGAGGGATAGAAGCAAACCCTGAACAAGTCCGAGCGCTAAGGGATATCAAGATACCTTCCACCCGAAAGGAAATGCAAAGCCTAAATGGAAAAGTGGCCGCCCTAAGCCGATTCATCTCCAAGGCAACGGACAAGTGCGTCCCCTTTTTCGAAGCCCTAAAGAAAGATAAAGGAAAGTTCGAGTGGACTGACGAATGCCTGACCGCTTTCCTTCACTTAATCGAACACCTCCAGAAACCACCGGTGCTCTCAACTCCAAGCGAAGGAGAAGAATTATACCTATACCTCGCTGTGTCATCCCACGCACTGAGCGCTGCCTTGGTAAGGGAAGACAACCGCACGCAACGACCAGTTTACTTCGTCAGTAAAAGGTTTACTGGGGCAAAAGTCAGATATCCTAAACTTGAAAAGTTAGCATACTGTTTACTGATCACTTCACGAAAACTACGTCACTACTTCCAATCCCATTCCATCAAAGTTCTGACCGATCAACCACTGAGGCAGGTACTCCATCGTCCCGACACTTCCGGGCGACTACTTAAATGGTGTATTGAGCTGAGTCAATATGATATCACCTATCACCCTCGCACCGCCATCAAGGGACAAGCCATGGCTGATTTCATTGCAGAGTTCACTACCAACGAGGATAAGGAGCAACTGGAAATAACAGAAGATATCAAGTGGAATCTCTTTGTGGACGGTGCATCTAACGAACAAGGCTCGGGGGCAGGTGTGGTAATAATCACTCCCAGGGGAAATAAACTGCACTATGCTATAAGGTTGGAGTTCGCTTCCACCAACAACGATGCAGAATATGAAGCAGTGATAGCTGGACTAGAAATTGCCATAGAAATCGGAGCCAATTCTTTGTGTCTTCACAGCGATTCTCAACTTATTGTTAATCAAATACTAGGAGAATTCCAAGCTCGAGAGGAACGACTCATAGCATATCTAAAGAAGACCAAGTTGCTTCTCAGCCGATTGGATCAGTACTTAGTCAAACACATCCCTCGGGAAGAGAACCAAGAGGCCGACGAATTGGCAAAGCAAGCGAGTATGAGAGACATCGCCATCTTCGGGGCAGTAACCATCTCAAAGCAAACGGTCCCAAGTTTTGAGCAAGTGAATCTGATAGCTGCAGCCGAAGAAGCAACTTGGATGACTCCCATCCGAAACTACCTACAAAGTGGCACACTACCCGACGGGCGTAATGAAGTCAAGAAAATCTTGAGGAAAGCGTCCCGCTATACAATACAAGAAGACATCCTCTATCGGCGCGGTTTCTCTAACCCATTATTAAGGTGTGTCGCCGGAAGGGAAGCCAAGGAAATCTTATCCAACATCCATCAGGGGAGCTGTGGAGATCACACCGGGGGGCAAACATTAGCAAAAAAGATACTCCGATACGGATATTTCTGGCCCACCTTAAGCAAGGACGCCTTAGATTTCGTCAAGAGATGTGACAGATGCCAAAAATTTGCTAAGATTCCACGGCTACCAACAACTGAGATTACTCAAATGACCAGCCCTTGGCCCTTCGCAATATGGGGAATTGACTTAATCGGCGAGCTACCGATGGGCCGAGGCGGGGCCAAATATGCTATAGTGGCAGTTGATTATTTCACCAAATGGGTGGAAGCAGAACCTCTGAATAAAGTATCTTCAGCAAAAGTTATTAACTTCTTGATCAAAAATGTTCTGTGCAGGTATGGAGTCCCACTCAAAATCATATCAGACAATGGACTTCAGTTTGATAGCGAGGAATTCGCCAACTGGTGCCGAGAACACGGAATTCATAAAAGCTTCTCATCCGTAGCGTATCCCCAGGCAAACGGACAAGTCGAAGCAGTCAACAAAATTCTGAAAACTCTGATCAAAAAGAAGCTCGAAAAGTCAAAAGGCGCTTGGGTGGACGAACTCCCTACGGCACTATGGGCTTACCGCACATCTTTCAGAACATCAACGGGGCACACTCCTTTCTCTTTGGCTTACGGATCAGAGGCTATGCTCCCGGTTGAAACCATTGTGCCTTCCCACCGTAGGATCCACTATAACCCAGAAGAGAATGAAGAGCTCCTCAACATGTCTTTGGATCTAGTCGAGGAAAGAAGAAATGATGCAGTCCTTAAAGCAGCAGCCCACAAACAAAAAGTGGCGGCACACTACAACTCCAAAGTCAAGCATCGTACCTTACAGGAAGGGGATCTTGTCCTCAAGCGAATCTTCCCTCGCCCCGGAGCACTAGACCCAATCTGGGATGGACCATATGTAATTCATAAAGATCTCCACAACGGAGCCTATATTTTGTCAACAGTGGACGGAGAGGTGTTCCAGAGGGCATGGAACATCCAACACCTCCGTCGATACTTTTCTTAACTTGTATTGCCCATATGAAGTGAATTAAAAAAGAGAATCATTGGACGTAGGCATTTTCGTGCCGAACCACTTTAAAAACCTTGTCTCTTTTTTAACTTGTTCCTTTGTATCATTGACTGCTTGTTAACTTTATCCTTTTCTGTTGAACAAAATCCTGAGTATATAGCATTTCTATTCAAAGCACTCCACAACGCAACTTCACCTGGACAAGACCCAACAGGTACTATGCGAATCTATGTCCTCGCCAATGAGACACTTTTGCTCCAGCATCCCTCTGCTGCGGGTTAACTCATTGCTCGCGACGGCCCTTAAAGCCAACTGTAATGAGCCGATTATAAGCCACCGAGAAGGCCGACTATAGCCGAGGTAGCTCATTACGGCGTTAGGCTCACCGGCAACTGCGAACCGACTATAAGCCCCAACATAAGGTGTGGCCAGCCAGGGGCAGTTCACAGTTGACGATCGGCACCCACGCTAGCCGGCCACAGTAAATCGAATAATACCCACGATTACGGGCCATAATGGCCCGGGTAGTTACTGTGTGCGATCTCGGCTCCGATGTGTCTTAAGTGCGGCTGTGGTAAAAAAGAATTAACTCCCCGCGGAGGCGTAAGATGGGTGACGAATGTCTCCAAGACCCACAGCTAGGGAAAGTGACTACAAAACCCGTTTGCCACGAACTTAAGCACATCGAAGGCCTTCCGTGATTGGAAGTTTTACCTTTTCACGTATTTTAATTTTACTTAAAAAGCTTTTTCCCTATCCCCTATAACAATCCCTAAAGTACATGATACAGAGTAGGAGATACTCGCCAATGGGTGTAAGGACTCATAGTGGCAGGACATTCGACTACATTCCATGCTCGGTCATACAAGATATTCAAGACTGCCATCTACGATTAAAACATGAAAGGCGGTATTTTCTTCTTTTATGTACAAATACATGACTATAATCTGTTCACACCACACACTAATATTACAAGTCATGAAATTATGTTTTAAACCCAAAACCTGACATCAAACACAATTCAATTACAAGAATATGCATAGCTATATTTCTCATACGACATGTCGAAAAAGCAACAAACATTCAAGAAAATCAGCCAAGTTAAAGAATTACACGTCAAAAATAAGACTATTTATTACAAGTGGCAAAATATTACAACCTAAAGGCTACGTTACTATCTTTTCGACTAACATATACAACACTGTCGAATCCACAAAAAGAGTTTTTCCAGGTATAATCAAGGAGCCGGCTGCAGTGGAGCTTTATCCTTGCCCTGTTGACCCCCTGTCCAGTCAAAAAAAAAGAGGACTCATTAGCAATAAGCAACCAAGTTGATGGAGAAACTAAAAAGGGAGACTTACCAGCGCCTGCTTCCTGACTATCCTGATCGTCATCCTCTACCTGCACGCCTACCTCCTCAGCAGCAAGCAACCGCATACCTTCCTTCACCGCCACCTTCTCCTCCTTGGCAAACTGGGCAGTGACCGCATCCATGCTGAAGGCCACGCCACCATCTTTATCCGCATCGGCCTTGGCCTCCTCCAGAGCCCGAAGATAGATCTTAGCCATGATCCTGGGATAATCATCCATCCAGGATAGGTTGCCCTGCTTCCAGGTTCGGAAGTACATGTCCTGGAGCATTTCGTCCATCATCCCCTCATTCTCCTCAAACTCCCTCATCCGGGCCTCGGAAGCCAACAACCTTCCAACGGCAGCATCTCTCTTCGATCGGTATCTCGAGCAGTCGGCTAGAAGGGATCCCCGCATTGCCTCCATCTCCTCCCTCAACTTAGCTTGAGCAAGCTCTGCAGCCTCAAGTTTCCCGGACAATTCCTCCGCCTGCTCGAGATCCGCTTTCCGAACCTCGTCCACCGTGGCAATAGCCATGTCAATCCGCTCTTTGCAAGTAGCTTCCATTTTCCGCAATTCGGCCCGACTGGCCTCTTCCATGGTTTTCCTTAATCGTCCAGTAGCAGCCTCATGCTGAGAAATCTGAATAGCCTGATCCGCAAGCTATTTGGCCTGATCCGAAACCACCAATCGAAGTCGGATATTGGCGCTCCCAATCTCCTCTCCGGCCTTAACCAGCCGGGCATGATGCCCCATCAGCTTCTTGGTCTCCTCCGCCACCCGATCAATATTAGCCTTGGCCTCGTCTCCCATAGTGATTATACGAGTAGTGAGTAAATCGAGATCTAAGGACTTAGCTTCATCAAGTACCCGTACCATGGGGTTGCGGGGGAGAAGGTGTTCACCAGTGGCTTCGTCAAAGGTAATATCATGAGAGCTCGGATCCAGATCAGGATGACCCGCAAATGGATTACGAGCCAAGTCAGGACGGTCGATATGAGTAACAGAAGGGTTTCCGGACGGGTGCGGAGAAGGTGCAAACTCGCTATCCTCCTCCGTGATATCATGAAGAGGCTGAGCCGGGAACTGAGGACCAGGCGAAGGTTCGGATAAAGGACGACTCCTCTTTCTCAGCTGAATACCCTCTTCGATAACCCCGAGAAGAGGACGGTAGCCGACTACATCCCCGGAGCGGTGGGTCGAAGGCTTCGGCTTGACAGAAGTTTTGGAAAGCTTGTACTGTTCAAGCCTGTGCCGAAAATCTGAGGCTTTGACCGTTTTACCTGCTCCTGATATGAAGAAAAAGTGTCACAAGCATATATTGTTCTATACTTCGAGAAAACACAGCAAATTAAAAGGAGAGAAACACATCTGTGGTTGTACAAACCCTGAGGAGGAGTAGGATACTGCAATAAGTCCTGGATTTCATTCCAGGACGGGAGCGGGTCATAAAATATTCCTAAGTCCCTATCATTAATGAAGCATGCAGGAGTCAAGAGTTCACCTTGAGTCGTCGGAGCCGCCTTGGCTGGAATGGTCTGAGAAGACTCGCTTGCACCGGTCCCGGCCTTGTCCGCTTTCCCGGTTTTCTCTACCAAAGCCGGATCTTCGTCCAGCCCCTCGAAAGCCTGGTGGAACGCATCATCCGTCCACTCCTGAATCTCGCCCGCTTGCCCAGGAAGCAAGGCCCCGATGCCATCACCACCTTTATCACTTTCCCGACCATCTCCACCCTCACCTCTTTCCTCCTCTATATCTTCCTCCTCCTGGGTAAGTGGACAGTTGCTGGGGGAGGGACCATCCGACTTCTTGAGTTTCTTACCTCCAACGGCTGGAGGTTTCGTGAAAGGTTTCCTCTTGCTACTCTCTACCGTAACACCTTCCTTGGTCAGAGCAGCCGCCCTCTCCTCCGCCGTTTCCCTCAGCTTAACTACTGACTGCTGTGGAAGGATTAAGTTATACTCCAGAAGAATCGTATTTCTGATCAAGAAGGCAGATGATCTATATTTCCCGAGAATAGCTTCTATCTCAGCCGCCGTTTGAACCAGGCGGTCAGTCTCCACAACCGCAAAGCCACCTGTCGCTAGCAAAAATGAGGAAGTATGAGAAGAAGCATCGCAATCGTAATGGAAATTATAAGTAAAAGCATCAACTTACATCCCGAAGTAAAGCGCCGAAATGAAACAGAGTCGTCCCTAACAAAGAACCATTCCTTCTTGAACATGATGAATTTGGAATACAGATCCAAGACCGGCTTGAAGGTCACAGCTGACTCCAAGCTAATGTATGGGGACCCCTTCTTATAGCCCCTTAGGTTATATAGATACCGGATCTCTCGGTTGGAAGGAGCACGACCATACTTCCTCCGGAAAATGACGAAGAGGCTCACCAGTATAGCATAGGAGTTGGGTTGAAGCTGGAACGGGGCCACCTTAAGGTATGTGAGGAAGCTGGCTATCCAAGCGTTCAGAGGAGGGATGGCACCACACATGCAGTGGTATCTGCTGTAGGCGAAGTACCCTTCAGGAGGATCATACGGCATAACGTCTCTCCCAGGCAATAGCAAGCGCGCCCTATCGATTCCAAAGGATCGGCAAATGACATCGAGCTGCTCCTCCTTGAGGGAGCTAGGAAAGCAATCGGGCAGGGAGTCCAGGAGCTCCTGAGGGCCGTACCCGTCCACTAGTGATCTCGAGGCAGATCCGTGACGTTCTGGATTCGGCTGAGCTGGGGGCACGGCAGAGGAACCTCCTTCACCCCCGGATTTCTTTTTGTCTGATCGAGTTTCCACTTTACGAGACATTATCTGCAACACCAAAAAAACATGCTGTTAGAACGGAGGATGTAAACAAATAAACATCAGTAGCCCATTCGGTAATATGTAGTATAAGCTTTCATTCGGTGGTAAAGCAACTCACGTGATTCGGCTACAAGTGATTCGGCTACACGTGATTCGGCACACGTGATTCGGCACACGTGATTCGGCTACAATGATTCGGCGCACGTTGATTCGGCTGCAAGTGATTCGGTTACAATGATTCGGCGCGCGTTGATTCGGCTGCAAGTGATTCGGCTACAAGCAATGTTCGGTGAAGAAATGCAATGGCCTAAGCCTCCCATTTATAGGAGGAGGTTGAATCATCGAACCACATGGTTCGTTTCTGGAGCCGGATGAGATTGCTCAAACTCAAACAAAGCAGGACATGCGCGCACGCACATCCTACTTTGGGGGGGCAAATGTTGGGTAAATTTCTCACCCAGAAGATCTCAAGACCATGGAAAGCTAAACTTCATTCGGCAGCAGCTGTATACATCCAAGACCCCTACCTCCAGCCTCACTCTATAAATAGAGGGGCAGGGGTACAACAATGGGGGACAAGTTTTGAGAGCTCAAGCACGGAGAGAGCTTTCAAACAACTTTCTTTTACTTGTATCAAAGTTTTGTACTTGTAATCTAAGAAGAAAAGAGAAATAACATATAAAGTGGACGTAGGCACATTCAGGCTGAACCACTATAAATCTGCGTGTCTTTATACAGTTTAGCCCCTGCTTTTCATATATTTGCATAAATCACTCAAATTACTAAGAACAACATAAGATCTACTAAATCATATAAGTTTGAGGTGTTTGTCCATTTTTTGTGCAAACAGAAGGTGTCCAATCGAGCTGAAATTTGGTGTGAGCATTCTTCATCATATGCTTAAGCTTCTGTGAAAATTTCATTGCATTTGGATTTGTGGATCTCGAGTTATGATCGAGTCAAGATTGCATTCCTGGCTGGCACGCTTGCTTCGACTCGATTCGTTCGAATCGATAGGCTCGACTCGATAGCCTCACGCGCCTTTGCGATGATGCGGTGCGCCTTTCCTGGGTCAATCCACTTTTTACTCCGAGTCGAATGGGTAGACTCCATCTTTGTCACCGCGTTGAACGTTTCTTCCCATGAGTTGCGCATACTTCACACTCTTAATCATGCTTCGTACCTCAGCTCGTATCCATTCTTCGTGTTCAGTTCGTATCCATTCGTTCATTTCCTTCGTATCGATCGATTCGAGCACGATCGATATGAACATTGTCCCTGAATCCTTCGAATCCATGCGATCACCCATCCTTCGTGTCCATGACTTTGTATCTACGAAGCCGGCTCCCAAGGTATCCTTCTCGTATGCCTTTGATTTTCTTCGAATCGATCCGTATGTGCGTGTTTCCCTGACTAGTGCATATTTCCAATTCGTACCCATCGATCCTAGGGGCATGCTTCGAATCGATCGATTCGAACATACCCTAACCCGATGGATTCGAACTCTCCTTGACCTCATCGATTCGAAGCATTATACTTCGTCTCGATCGATTCGAACATGTTGTCCCAGAGCAAATGTCTGACTTCGTCTTCATCGATACGAACCATGTCGATATGAAGTGCAGTAAACTTCAACTGGTTCGAACCTTCATCGATTCAAACCAACATCCATCGATGCGAAGTACATCGATTCGAACCGTGCTCTATGCATCTTAATTCATTCATATCTTGTGCATACAAACTCCGATCGTCCTGAAAATTGAAACATAGCCTCTCCTAACCTTGATTGTCATTCCCAATCAATTCTGCCTTGATCGGAGCTCGGCCAAATTTTGACGACATCCATTGCAGCCTTGTTTCCAATTGAACTATAATCCTGATATCCATCATTCCTTTCCAATTTGTTGATATTCCAGCTTTGTCCAAAAAGCGGGATAACATTTGTCCCCCAAAACATGCCTTGTGATAAGAAGGCGTGTTTTGAATAGTTTCCGAACCCAATATTCAAAGTCCATAGCCAATTCCATGTCCATCCGAACTCGAAGACCGAGCCTTTGATCCATTCTTATCCAACAGCCAATAGCCAAATCCAGGACCTCTCCGGGCCGATATCCAAATCTATAACCTCTCTCGGCTCTTGTCAAGCGCAATCCACACCTGACGACCGTGGTCCAGTGTCCCTAGATGTTGAACTAACCTCTCCGGGTTTTTGCCAAGCGCAACCCACACTTGACGACCGTGGTCCAGTGTCCCTGGACGCTGAGCTAACCTCTCCGGGTTCTTTCCAAGCGCAATCCACACTTGACGACCGTGGTCCAGTGTCCCTGGACGTGAGTAACTCCATGGCTTAAGTCCTAAGCCGAATCCTGGTCGCTCCGGACCCTTGCTGAGCATAGTCCATACTCAACGACCTGAAACAATAATCGATAATAGGGGGCCTAAGTCCTAGGCCGAATCCTGGTCACTCCGGACCCTTGCCGAGCATAGTCCACACTCGACGACCTGAATGAGTCAATTTACCACGTTCGGGCAAAAAGACTCACCCCTTGCCAGATGTAATCCACACCCGACGACCGTTTATCAAAAACCAAAAAGAATCCAACCAAAATCCAATCAAAAATCCAAATCAAATCGAAAAACCAGAAATCCATATCAAAAATCGAAATCATCATCCAAAACGGAGAACAATCATCCGAATGAATGCCAAAACCAGAAAAACAAGCAAAATCAGGAGTTCAATCCAAACTCCAAAAACCAAACCAGAAAACTAAGTGTCCAAATCAAAAACAAAAGACAAATTTCGCAAACCATGGTTTTGCGGTTTATCATCACTCAGAGCATGCCTAGGGGCTATCTCCGTCCCCATACATGTGTAAATGACTCGGTTGCTCGCCAATGGTTTGTTACTTATTTCATATTATCCTGATCAATTGATGACCAATCGACCATTATTCATGTGCCTCATATCCTCATGGTTTGAGGTGGGCGGTGGTTGCTCCTGCTCCACCGCTGCATTCCGAGCCCCAACATACTGCCTCAACTGTCCATTCCTCACATGCTCCTCAATTATGTCCTTTAGGTGCCTGCAGCTGTTGGTATCATGCCCGTCCAAATCGTGGAAGAGACAATGCTTTCCTGATGCCCTCTCCCGCTCGGATGGTTCTCTCCTAGCCGGCCTCCGGTAAGGAAGGCGATTCCGAGTTTCCATGTATATCCGCTCCTGCGTCTCGTTTAATTCTGTGTATGTGGAAAACTTTGGATCCTTCCATTGCTTCCTGGTTTTTCCTGAATCGTCATCCAGCTTCCTTTTTCCTTTATCTTTATCCGAGCTTCCGTTGGATGGTCCTCCACCCCAGTCACATTCACCTCCTTTAACTTTAAGTCCATACATGCATCTTCTTGCCGAAGGAACCTTTCAGCTTCATGGAAGAATTCCCCGAGATCCAGTGGCGGGTCTCGTACTAAAGATACCTTAAAATCTGAATCCTCTCTGACTCCCGACACTGCCGCCATCAAAACCATCGATGGATCCGGCCGATCCACCGAAGCAACCGCCGCATTAAATCGAGTTAAAAATGCTCTAAGTGATTCATCCGTCCTTTGCTTTACCGACGTTAACGTCATCACGTTCTTAGGTCTTTTGATATGAACCCAAAACTGTCCCAAAAACCTATCCACCAATTCCCTCCAAGTCCTGATAGATCCTTCTTCCAGCTGCCTAAACCACATTGCCGCTAGATCTGTCAAGTATAAAGGGAAACATCTGGCCATCACTTCCTCCGATGCCCCCAGCACTTCCATGTGTCTAGTATATCTCATCAAGTGATCTGTCAGGTCAGCCTTGCCATTATATGCTTCCACGCTAGGTAACTTGAACTTAGGTGGATTCTGAGCTATCCTGATTTCCCGAGCGAACGGACTCCTGTTCACTCCTTCCAAGTCTCTATTGGTTGAACCTCCACGCATAGTCTTCCTAATGATTTCCATTAATCCAGCGTTGCCTGTTAGGGGCTGCCCCCCATGCTCCCGAGGGAACTCCGGCACATATTCTTCATGTGGCTCATTAGCCGCAACGTTGGCTCTAGCCTGCTGAACTCCTTCCAAAGGTCCTTCTGCGTTGGATCCTGCGGACCTGCCCCCAAGCCCTTGTTGATTGCCTTCCGGTTCTGTATTTTGTCCTACATTGGGTTCCGCAACCCTAGTTCCTTGTTCCACATTTGCAGTCGCTGTAGTTGGTCCGATGTTCTGTGTTCCTACAGCTCTCATCTGCTCGAAGAAAGTCTGCATCATATCCTGTTGACTCTTCAGCAACCTTTCATGTAATGAATTTGCCATAGCTTCCATTTCGTCTCTGGTAATGTAAATCGGAGCTTGTCCTTCTCCAGCTCCGGAGGATGCCTCTTGACTTCCTCCCCGTTGGCTTCTCTCAGCTCTTTGTCTTGTTTGTCGAGTCATTGCCGAGTCAATCTGAATCCTTCAAACTTTCAAATCTAAACTTCAATCCGATGTAGCGGGTGCTAGTTCTTCTCAGTGAAAGCACCAAAGTGTTTGCGCCAAAAATGGTCACAAACCCCGAATGTTGTGAAAGCACCAGTGTATGAATACAAATCAGCAATATTCAAATACAAATCTCAGATCTAAACAAGCAACAAACAGCAATCCAGAAATAATGAACAAAAACACGAGATTTATAGTGGTTCGGCTATCTCCGGCCTACGTCCACTCCAAAGTTTTTATCTTTTATTGATCGATGCTTGAAGATTACAATTTTCTATCGCGTAGTACAACGGATTTTATGATTATAATCTGAATCTAAGGCAGCAATGGTGATCTGGAGTAAATCTGGCAGAGTCTGGGCGCTCTTTAGCTCTCAAAATTGTCTGACCCCTTTTTCTGAATGACCAAGGGCTCTATTTATAGGTGTAGGAGGCTGATATTTCGCCTAAACTGAAGGAAGACCAGTTCTGGCACGTGAGGGAGCCCACATGGCCAAAATCTGGAGAACCGGGCCCACTTTGGGATCGATTCGACCCTTGGTTCGAATCGATCAAGAAGGTGTCCAATCGAGCTGAAATTTGGTGTGAGCATTCTTCATCATATGCTTAAGCTTCTGTGAAAATTTCATTGCATTTGGATTTGTGGATCTCGAGTTATGATCGAGTCAAGATTGCATTCCTGGCTGGCACGCTTGCTTCGACTCGATTCGTTCGAATCGATAGGCTCGACTCGATAGCCTCACGCGCCTTTGCGATGATGCGGTGCGCCTTTCCTGGGTCAATCCACTTTTTACTCCGAGTCGAATGGGTCGACTCCATCTTTGTCGCCGCGTTGAACGTTTCTTCCCATGAGTTGCGCATACTTCACACTCTTAATCATGCTTCGTACCTCAGCTCGTATCCATTCTTCGTGTTCAGTTCGTATCCATTCGTTCATTTCCTTCGTATCGATCGATTCGAGCACGATCGATACGAACATTGTCCCTGAATCCTTCGAATCATGCGATCACCCATCCTTCGTGTCCATGACTTCGTATCTACGAAGCCGGCTCCCAAGGTATCCTTCTCGTATGCCTTTGATTTTCTTCGAATCGATCCGTATGTGCGTGTTTCCCTGACTAGTGCATATTTCCAATTCGTACCTATCGATCCTAGGGGCATGCTTCGAATCGATCGATTCGAACATACCCTAACCCGATGGATTCGAACTCTCTTTGACCTCATCGATTCGAAGCATTATACTTCGTCTCGATCGATTCGAACATGTTGTCCCAGAGCAAATGTCTGACTTCGTCTTCATCGATACGAACCATGTCGATATGAAGTGCAGTAAACTTCAACTGGTTCGAACCTTCATCGATTCGAACCAACATCCATCGATGCGAAGTACATCGATTCGAACCGTGCTCTGTGCATCTTAATTCATTCATATCTTGTGCGTACGAACTCCGATCGTCCTGAAAATTGAAACATAGCCTCTCCTAACCTTGATTGTCATTCCCAATCAATTCTGCCTTGATCGGAGCTCGGCCAAATTTTGACGACATCCATTGCAGCCTTGTTTCCAATTGAACTATAATCCTGATATCCATCATTCCTTGCCAATTTGTTGATATTCCAGCTTTGTCCAAAAAGCGGGATAACAGACCTACATCCCGATTTCTATGTTTTCTTCTTTTCTTTTCTTTTAGATTGAATGGATTGTTTAGGTCATATTTCAAAGTAATTTAAGAATCGATAGTAATGAAGAGCATCTATCAAAAATAACCTTAAGAATTTTGTATTTGCTCTCCAATGTTAAATACAAATATAAACCAAATCAATACTTTAAATTACTTATAAATGCCGATTAAGAAACGTATCAATTCCAACTTTCTTTCCATGCCCCTAGGATTAGCTTGTTTGATCTTCCATATCTAAGATTCTTAAAACATTGTTTGACGGCTAACCTTTTCGAATCGTCCATTTAATGCTAAAAGCGAGAGCGTTCTAGTTGGATTCCTTTTGTTATACCTATATTTTTGAATTTATTTCTAGAAAGTTTGTTTACTCTACCTGTTTCCACGAACCGAGTTATTTGAATAATGAGCGCGATAGTATGCCAAGTCGAAATCTTTGAAGTTCTGTCATGTCACGAGCGAATAAAGTCTAAGTACAGTAAGCTCTCTCCTCTGTATTTCATTGAAATCAAAATCGTTCAAATTTGGTAGTAGAAATTGAGTTAGGATGGTGAAACATATTTGTACTAGGAGAATGAAATAATGTATTATGATGTAGTGATTGAAAATTGGATGAAATGCAGTAAACATGGCATTAATCGAATGGTAGCGTGTAAATATGCCAACGTTTGATAAGTTGTGGTGATGTCAAGGTGCTCATTTAACAAATGCCTCATTTGAGCATTTAAATAAACTTCTCAAACTGGTTTCAAAAGGTCATTAAATGAACGTTTGTTACTAGACGTTTGTTGGATGACCACCCATCTTCGAGCGTTCATTTGACAAAGATTCCATCCGTTGAATCAATTTCCTGGAGTGCTCATTTGTTGAGAATTGAAAACCAGGTGCTCAATTTCCATCCTGAACATGGTTTAGTCACATAGATAGCAAGTAGCTTCAACGACCTATTACCTATAGCGTCGAATGGTTTGGGCAACCAACTCCTGTTGGAGGTTGTTTGTTTGGAAAAATTAGAGGCTACTCTTAAAGCAGTGTGATTTAACATGAATGATTTCTTTCATTGTAAATTTTTTTACATTATATTAACCTGAATGATAAGTGAACAATAACCAAAGCAGTTAAAGCTACCTCCCATCAAAATGCACACTACAATGTACCACAAGCTAACACAATGACCAAATTCACAGCACCACTCATTCTAAAACAGGAGAGAGCAGGGGCTTATTCGCCAAAAAAGCTTCCAGATTATCGACAGTCAACTGCAAAGTTCCAAACAAGCACTCAGGAGTGAGAGCAGCCTTATGTGGTGAAACAACCACATTATCCATACGCAGCAGCTCATCCGGGACATTTGGTTCGTTTTCAAAGACATCGAGACCTGCCCCTCCAAGTTCTCCCTTTATCAAACACTTCACTAGTTCATTTTCATCTATCAGAGGACCACGCCCAACGTTTATTATGACACCTTTCTTCCCTAAGGCCAACATCACCTCTTTGTTGATGATGTGGTGAGTCTCCTCTGTCAGTGCACATGTCAGAATGAGGACATCGCTTTCTTTGGCTAGATCAACTACGTCTGAGATGTATTTGAATGACTCGAATGGTTTGCTTCTTCTTGAGCTGTATTGTACGATGCAACCAAAAGCTTCCAGTCTTTTTGCAACTCTTAACCCGATACTTCCAAGTCCAACAATGCCTACTCTTTTCCCACCCAACTGTGAAAGATCATACGCAGGTACAACAAATGAGTATCTTCATAAAATATAAATTTTGGATATGGACTAGTTCATCAACTAATTACAACAGAACAATCATTACAAAACACGATTACCCAGACTAACGCAATTTGAATCACGCACATCTCTACTGTTATCTAATAGAATTACTTGTTGAATTGTTTGTATAGAATTTCAGCGGTCACAATATACACCTTCATCCAAAATACTTAAATACTATTATACAAAACTTTATTTATCACATTTAAATATACTAATCTAAGCTTTTGGGTCCAACAGAAAAACATTAAGCACTACATGTATATCATGTATGTAGATATACACATGAACACCGTACATGTCAACACATGAATTACATTGTTTAATCTCTGTAATCATATGGACACTATTGTCTATATAGCATGTGAAAATGTAAACATGAACGAATAAAAATGAAAAACTAAAACAAACAAACCTTAGTTCCAAGAGGAAAATCAGGGTTGGCAACCCAGTTCCCACCCCTAACGAACCGATCAGCTGCAGAAACTCCCCTGAAAACATCAATCAACAACCCAACAGCATAATCTGCCACATCGTCAGAGAAAACCTGTCCAGCGTTACAGACTTTAATATTCCTCTTCCTACACTCTGCCATATCTATATGATTAACCCCAGTGCTTGCAGCAACTATGCACTCCAGCTTAGGCAGCTGGCCGATGAGTTCAGAGTCCACTTCAACAAGCGGGAAACTTAGCAGAACCCGAATTGAATTCGAGTGTTGGGAAAAGAATTCAGATCTAGGAAGCTCAGATTCAAATGGTTTCAACAAATGGAACTTGTTTTCTAGGACTTCATGAAAAGCTGGGAATACTGGAGCTAGTATCAGAACTTGGGGTTCTGAGGACATGTTTGATTTTGTTTATTTTAGTGTTTTGGGGATTTAGTCTGCAAATGGATGAAATGAATCAGTGATTACGGCTGCTTACTTTTCTTTGTTTTGTGCAAGTAGTTTGTTACAGTACGTTATTCTTTCTTGTTTTATGCATCAAGATGTATAGTGTTGATTTTTGACTTTTCATTCGAAGTTTTTCTTTGACAATGATTTGGTAAGTAGACCAGCTCTCCGATAAGTGGCTGGCTGATAAGTGATTTATGCTCAACTTTCCATTGATGACTCGTTCACGAACAAAGTATAAATCGATTTTTATAGGTTTTGTTCGTGAAGGTAAGATTGGGTTTATTGAATATGAAATTGTGCTTAAGTTATCGCACTAGGTTATTGGTCTTTGCTTTGCTGGAAACCATAATTCATACAATAGGGATTCTATCCAAATGATTTCGACCGTTGTTGCAGCAACGCTTCTGTATTCTGCCTCTGTACTTGATCGTGGCATAGTGGGTTGCTTTCTGGAGTACCAAGAAACAGGGTTTTCATCCAAGTATATACAGTAACTGGTAGTTGAACGTCGGTCATCTAGGTCACTGGCCCAATCCGCGTCTGTAAACCCTTGTATGTATAAATTGCTTCCCGCTTTCAGATATAATCCATGACTTGCTGTGTCTTTCAAGTATCTGAGTATCCTTTTTACCGACTTCCAATGTTCATCACGAGATTGTTGCATGAACTGGTAGACTTTGTTGACACTATATGTTATTTCTGGTCTTGTGATGGTTATGTACTGAAGTTCTCCAACAATACTTCGATATTGCTTTTCATTACATATGATTTCTCCTCTGTATTTCGATAGATGTTGGTTACTTATCATTGGTGTGGGTAGTGAATTAGCCTGGTCCATTTTGCTTTTGATGAGAACTTCTGAAATGTATTTCTTTTGACTCGGTATGATTTCTGAATTCGATTTTCTCTTCACCTCTGTGCCCAGGAAGTAATTTAATTTACCTAAATCTTTGATAGAAAATTCTCGATTTAGATGCTGAACCACCTTGTTAATTTCTGATTCATTGCCTCCAGTAATTATGAAGTCATCTACATAGACTAATATGAATGTAGTAGTATCACCACTATGATTTATGTACAATGAGCTATCTGATTTGGTTGCTGCATACCCCAGTTTAATCAATGTTGCTTTTAGTCTATCATTCCATACTCTAGGTGCTTGCTTTAGTCCATAAATTACTTTATTTAGTTTGCATACCATATTATCATCATTGCTCTGCTTGAACCCTTGTGGTTGCTCCATATACACTTCTTCTTTAAGGACCCCATTCAGAAAAGCATTATTTATATCTAGTTGTTCGATTTTCCAGTTTTTATGAATGGTGAGGACAATCCTTATAGTAGTTGGTTTTACTACTGGGAGAAGGTCTCTGTAAAGTCAAAACCATATTGTTGTGTGTATCCTTTGGCTACAAGTCTTTCCTTGCATTTATTGATGGTTCCATCAGGATTCTTCTTTAGTTTGAATGTCCACTTGCACCCAATTATATTTTCGTGTTCTGGTTTCTGAACTAGATCCCAAGTTTTGTTTTTCATGAGATCTTGATACTCTTCCGTCATTGTGGTTTTCCATTTGTTGTTTTTTATGCTTGTTCATATGTTCCTCTAGTTCTGAAGTTGCGGTATATACCTTGGGTTTGAAAATATGCCTCTTTTTGCTCTTGTTATCATGTGATGTCCAGTTTGTGCATGTGTTGGCTCATGTGATTGAGTAGCTTCATGATGATGTTCATTTTCATGAAGTTCTTGCTCATGATCTGATACTTGCCCATTGTCATGATTATAATTATCTGAATTGCTTGTGTGCCTTGATGTTTCAGTTGATTGCATTGATTCATTTTGCACATCGGCTTCACCATTTATGGTAGCATCAACTTTTTCTTCACATTCCTCATTATACAGTGGTATTGAAGGTATAGAAACTTTTGCATTGTATACTTTTTGATTGACTTTCATATCTTTTCTTGAAAAAGGAAAAACATTTTCATTAAAAGCAACATGTCTAAAAATGATTATTTTACCATTGTTACTCAACCACTTGTATCCTTTTTGTTGAGTTGCGTATCTGTGACGGCCCACCCTTCTTACTTCGAACGACGAGTCGTAATATAGAAAGAAATAGGTAGAAAAGAGAACAGATAGAAAGAAAGAACTAAACAAATCACAACATCTCACAGCGGAACAGATAATATATATTACAAAAATATATCACATAGTCACTAATACAATTCAACAGAGTCATAATTATACATACATCATATTCAGACAGTCGTAACGACCTGTCCATTCATTACAAGCCAAAATACAGACATAGATACCAATACAGCGGAATATAGATATAGCTAGATACGTTGAAGCCATCTGCTCCAACTCCTCCTCCAAAATACGTCGAGTGCAAACCTGGAATCACTTGGCTACTTATAAAAATTTGAGTACCCAAGAGTTTAGGAAAAACAGAAAAATAAACTCTGGATCAGACATGGGTCTGGTGTGAGTAAACGGTTAAATCATTTTAAATTGGAAACCATTTGAAAACAAGGGTATCTCGTAAGACCTCACCGCACATAAAAACAGACGGATTTTTCCCTTACGATAACCAAAACACTTGATATGAAAATCCAGTGATATTATAATAATGTCTAGGGTTTTCAAATAAATTATTCACATAGCTGAAACTGTTAAATTAATTAAATTCCAGCATAATAGGTATACAACTAAGACCAAATGCGCTTATTGGAAAATGGGTTCCATACAATGACTGGGCCACTGGGGTACCGCCCGTCACGGTGCATCTCTTGAAAAATAACACTGAGGACCATGCCAGGGTCCCCTGCTACACAAGATCGGACTACCCCTAACCTGGATAGTCTGAATAAGATTACCCCACGGTTGGGATTAGCAACCGCACCAAACATACCGAGAAAAAGGGACACTAGATAGGGGTAACCTTACCCTACTTGGGTGCGACCCACTTAGCCTTGCTGCATCTCCCATGTTTTAGTCATTCCCGGTTGATGAGGCTTGAGGCTAGGATTACCTTTTAAGAACACATTCACTTGGAATGCTCATCGCCCTCCAATGATGATATTCTGATAGCATTCGTCCATACAAGTCCATTCGTAACGGAACCGAAGGCACCATTTCCACTACACTCATATTGGAATCACCCTTAGAGTTAGCGACAAATAGCCCTTGTACTCTGAAATCTTCATTCCGGATCTCCCCTTGGAATCTTCTCGACCTAATCGTTTATTTTGGATCGATGTGGTTTTCGGATAATACTGATATCTGATCCCGGTCTCATCGAATCCAAACGACTGATTTTTACAAAGTCCAAGTTGTTTTTAACAGGCAATTCAAATTCAGAATGCCACAAACTACAAATGGAAATTTAATTACATATGTCTATTTCCAATAAAACGTCTCAACGTTTCATTTTAACTTTTCAATTCATTAGGGTACTTTATGTCACAGGCACAGAACATCTGAAATGAATACTCAAGTGAAACAAGCCCAATCCCATATCATGAACTATTTTAACGATTTATAGCCAATATTAACCAATCACAATCATTATCTAGTTAATTTAAATAAACCAACATTAATTACATTTCTAACCATGCTTACTTATAATTAAAGTAAATTACAAGCTATTTATTCTTGATTTAATTAAATTTAGAAATCCATCAATACCCATCTTATATAAATTTACCTAAGATTTATCAATTTAAGGTTTAAATTGTTTATTAACTTTAATTATTAAAATTTATTAAATTCTATATTACCAAAACTTAACAAAGTCAATTAGGCATGAATGTTTGGTGATGGGATCAAATACAAAGTTCCCATGTTGATTTGAATTTAGATGAAAGAAATAAATGTTTAAAAAAGTTAATAGGTTTTTAATGAAATCACTCGATAATACTTTTATTCTTTAAAAAAAACAAAGCCCTTGACCGTTCGGCCCAACAACACACAACCCGGACTTCTCCTTCTTCCCCATTCTTTTCCTTCCATCCTTAACAAATTAGTGCAAGAGAAAAACTGAACGACGCGTGCACATGCACACGGCCTCCGGCCGACGTCTCTCGTTGCCGACCATCCCTTCATTCACCTCCGATCTATGCAACCCACTGGCCCACACAAAATCCATAGCAAACCCCTAGTTCGAATTTTCGAACTCAACCCCGAGTCCTGGACGAACTCGACTTCTTCCTCCACCTCGTCTGGTCATTAGACACCACCGGCCTTCACCAAATTTCACCACCAGCTATGCCACGCTTTCCCCTACCTTTTCCCCCCATACCGCACACCTGAAAACCCTCCACGTCGCCACCATTCATCGAAATCGACCACGACCGAAACCTACTCTCTAACCCTACATTGCCTTCGACCGACCACCACACCGATCAATAAAATACCACACCAATTTTCGCGAGTCCCCCATCCTTCCAGCCTCCTTCTGACCCAAGCTCGACCCTCGAAATCGAGTAGTTCACCGGCAATCGACCAAAAACCCTAAAACATTCGACTCCAAATTCCTCACCATATACCCCACTAAAAATTACCTAACCACTTTCAAAAATCAGCATTTTCGAAGACAATCAAAATCATATAACCCAAAGATTGAATTATGATATTTGGATTTTTGTCATTATTAAGTTGTTTCCTATAAAACGTTCCTTACTTCCTCCATTCTTCATAATATCAAACAAAACTAATTTTAAAATAAACTACATTCATAAACACACGACTTTGCTTTTGGAATCATCATCTAAAACTGACTAGATTATAAGAAAATGAATTTTAAAGTTGCAAAGTCTATAACTTTTTCAAAGAACGGAGATTGCACATGCTTTTTTTTTGAGTTTTACAGGGTATACTTCCATAATTAACACATATAAAAGCATAGGAACTGATTAATACATTAATACTTGACAAATAAAAGGATCTATCCAAGTTTTACAAACATATAATTGTATATAAGATTTACAGTAAAAGTTTTAAAAGTTTTTACTCATTAATTGTTTTCTTTGAACAATGAAAGCTTGCTTCTTTGTTTTTGTTTGATCCTTCCTGTAGCTTGAGCTCCTAGTTTTCTTTTAGTTTTTAATGGCAGATTTGTATTATTTTTATTTTTATTTGAATTGTTAGAATGCAATACGTGAGACAACAAGGCAGTGACTATTTATAGATAGAGGAGGATAGGTTGTAGTTCATTCATGTATAACAAGTTTCATTTCTTTTTGTCTTTTTTTTGATTTTCTTTAGATAATGACCTGATTGAAACCTGGTGATTTGATTTCTTATTGATTTGAATATTGAGAGGGGGATTTGATTTGTTATATGCTTGAGTTGATATGTATTTAGTACTATGTCCCCTTATGTATATACATATATATACATCATAGAAATATACATATATACTTCATATATATAAACATAGTTTTGTCTTATTTTACTTCTTTTTTTTGTACATATACCCGATAACTAATATAAAAATAAAATTTTGCCACTTACATGTATTTATCCTTATATACATATACATACATATACATACATACATATATACATATATATATATATAATTATACCCTATAATAGAGAGGTGGGATTTTTATTCAAATATTTTTCAGAGATAAAAATTTTAGACTTTTAAATCATAGCTTCCCGAATATATACATACATATATATATATATATACACACACACACACATACACACACACATACATAGGTATCTATAAAAATCAGAATTTGTTATTTGACTAATAAAAATAATATTCCAATATTTAAATTCAGTAAATTATTCAAATAACAAGTGTCAAAAACCCCGGGTCGTTACATTCCTCTCCCCTTAAAAGAATTCGTCCCCGAAATTTGAATGCAAGAAATAATTCAACTTGTAACAAAAGTTTTATATTCACATAGCGAAACACATACATCAGTCATATCCTATCAACTATAGCAAACAGTTATTCACAGAACAAAACAACACTAGCTATCTTGACAACAATTCCGGATAGGCTTCCTTCACACTATCCAGAATTTCCCAGGTACAATATTTGGGATCCTCGCTCCATTGGATTTTAACCAACTTCACCACCTTATTCCGGAGCTTCTTCTCATCCTGATCAATAAACTGAACTAGATGCCTAACTACGGTCAAGTGGGTTCAACCTCCAAATCTTCCTGGACTGATGGTTCTACAACCAATGAAGGATCATGCACGTATTTCCTTAGATGAGATACGTGAAATACATTATGAATTCCTGCCATCCTTTCTGGTAATTCAATTCTATACGCCAGAGTACCGATCCTTTCGACAATACGAAAAGGTCCGATATATCTTGGAGCCAATTTTCCAGTATTGCCAAATCTAATTGCTCCTCTTATCGGAGAAATCTTAACAAATACCAGGTCCCCAACTGCAAATTCCAGATCTCTCCACCTTTTATCGGCATAGCTCTTTTGACGATCCTGGGCTGCCTTCATTCTCTTCTTGATCGGCTCGACTTTCTCGGATGCTTCCTGTATCATATCCAGACCAAGGATTAAACAATCCCCTGACTCCACCCAACAAGCTGGTGATCTGCATGGCCTTCCGTAGAGAGCTTCGTAGGATGCCATCTCTATGCTTGAATGGAAACTATTATTGTAGGAAACTTCCACCAAATGTAGACGATCTTCCCAAGACCCACCGAAATCCAAAATGCAGGCCCTCAACATATCTTCCAGAATACGGTTCAGCCTCTCAGCTTGCCCGTCCGTTTGAGGATGATAAGCAGTGCTTAAACTTAACTTCATACCAAGGGCTGTTTGTAAAGCTTCTCAAAATTTACTGGTAAAAATCGAGTCACGATCACTTACTATGCTTATGGGAACTCTGTGCAATCTCACGATTTGTAACGACCCAGAATTTATGTCAATCTAAATTCGAATATTTAATTTATTTTAAATATTAATAAGTAGAATTAATAAGTCGAATAAATTAAAATTCGAATATCTGGATTTAATTGGGTAATTAAATCGATAAATTAATGTTTGAAATTCCAGAAATAATTGGAAATCTGAATTAAATGCGATTAAAAATGATTTATGAAGTTATATTAAATCATATTGAAGTTATAGTAATGTTATAGAACTTTTAAAATCGAATTTAGAGTTAATCTGTGAAAATTGAATATTTTAATATTTAATCGACTAGTGAAATTAGCCATTTTTCGAATAGTCTCGGATTTCGACGAAAATAGTTTCATCGGATCCGTAATATGATATTACTATATGGTTTCAAATTTCATGTCAATCGGAGTTACCATTTGTCCAGGGCAAGCCAAAACGCATCGAAATCGGTTTGAATCGGTTTAATTTAAAATTTGATTGTTTATTTTCATAACTCGCACAGATGATCGAATTAGCTCCCGAAACCTATTCCATTGTGTCCGGAACGCGGGTTAAACCCTAGAAATGCCGGTCACCGCGCGAGATTTGGAGTTCGAAATTTTTTCGATGAATAGTGTTTTGTGAAAATTTCTATATAAGGACCTCTATCTTCACTTTGCAAACAAACTCAAAACCCTAGGGTTTCAATGTTCATCCCCCTATGCTATTATCAATGGCCGGAAACTTCTCTTCTTCTCCCCTCAATCACTCTCAATCCATAGACAATTAGCAAGAGCTTTCAACTAACAAATTGAAGAGCACGAAGAGAGCTTTACATCCATACGGGGATGATGAAAAATGGAGCACCACGGCATTGTCAAAAATGGCCGTGTTCGTCATCAGCTCGCGCGCATTTTCCCATGCAAAGAGTTGACCGAGTTTGACTAGATGGTGGCTGATGGTAGCTCTCATGATGGACTTCGATATGGCACTCTCTGATCAAGGTATATGTCGATGATGGGGGAGTATAATTCAACCCTAGTTTGGGCGGCTATGGGTAGTTTGGGCGTGCAAAACCTGGAGGCAACGTGAAAGAGAAGAAGTGGAAGGTGCGGCCTGATGTTGGAGCTGGAAAAAATCGACGGTCCAGATGAAGGAAGGTTAATAATAATAAAAGGAAATGTAAATATTAGTTATATTTAAATTGTATAAACTTTAAACTATCATAACTTGTTGATACGAGGTTGGAAAATTACGAAACAAATTGCGTTGGCTTCATTTTGTCGAGCTCTTCGCAATGGAGCTAGTTTGGAGTCAATCGGAGTCAGTGAAAATTTTGGGTAAAATTAAACGTCTGTTTAATTTTATCCGAAATAAAACGTTACAACCGTTTTAAAAGCAAAGGTGAGAACTTCTCACTCAATCGAATGTATTGTTTCGATTTAAATTTTAAATAGATAGATTTAAAATTGTTGATAGTGTTGATTGTGTAAATTGGATGATGACTGTTATTTATTGTGATAAATAGACCCTATACGCCGTATATTAAGCGGAGGTTATTTATTAAAAACATATACCGCGATAATTTCACATTGAAGTGGAATTGGTATTATATATGTATATAGCAATATATATATATATTGGAATATGTATATATTGGAGTTGTTGATTTCCCGCATTGTATAGCGGATGAGACCCTATTGCGCCGCATAATAGCGGATAATATTTATAAATCCCATATACCGCGATAATTTCACTGTGAAGTGAAATTGGTATTGTGCTAACATCTGTGGATGCAGGGAAACAGGTTGGAGGGATCCAACTGGATTCCTCAAACATTTGAATTTATTTCAATGTTGTGTGTTGATTTATTTATAATTGCCGTGCGATTATATCGTGATTGAATCTGTAGACGGCTATAAATTAGCCGAAGATATTTTTGGTATCGATGGATACCAGAAATATTTAAAATTGGATTTTTGAAAATATAAGTTGGAAACTTATTGAAATATTTATTTTTGATAATTGGATAAATTTAAAAGGGGTTTTAAAAGATAAAATCTTATTATAAATGGATTTCGGGAAATATTTTTATAAGTTGAAAATTTATTTAAATTTGGATTTTTAAATGGATTTGAAAGAGATAAAAGAATTTATTTAAAAAAGAAATATTTTTGGGAATTCATTGGAATTTTATTTGGGATTTGAAAATAAATTGAAAATTGATTTGGAGTTGAAAAATGAATATTTGTGAAATTGATTTGAATTAATCAAATAATTTAATTAATCCTATCTATGGATGTTTGGATTATGTTGGATGTTGAATTGTTTGACATCTTTGATGTGTGATGCTTTGTGATATATCCTGTTTTGTGTTAGGATTGTGATTTATTTTTCTGTGATATTTATATATCTGTGATCTGTGATGAAGATAAGCGTTATCATTTATACCGCTTATCAATTATATTGTTATATTTAATCTATGATGGTTGAATGTTGTTGCACTATTGTGTTAAACCCGTGGACTACACAATACACACACAAATGTGGATTTCACGTGGGAATCGGTTAAGTCACAGATTTTTATCAATTTTGGAAAAATTGAGTTTTTGAATCCAAAATGATTTTGGAAATTGGAATTGAAAGTTTTGAATTGAGTTTCAAAAATAAAAGTTATTTTAAATAACTTAATAGAATTGGAATTTAAATCATTTGATTTAAATTTGAATTCAATATTTTGAATTGAATTCAATAAATTGGGAATTTTGGTTTAAAAGATTTTATAAGTATAAAAGTTGTTTATATGGGGTTTTAACCATCTAAAATACGGTCTTGGGAAAATTTAAATTTAAATTCAAGTTTATACTTGAATGGCCGTAACTTGTATAAATATAACCAGTTTTCCCAAAACGAAAACTATTTGTTTTCAAATAAAAATGGCTTTCATAAAGTGAAGAGTTTTCCAATGTGTATCGAAAACATCTCCAGTTGAAATGAAATTGTAAATAGTTTGGAAAACTATGAATTAACCTTTGTAACAATGATTAAACTTTATTTTGAAATAAAAGAGTATTTCAAAAGGTGTATCTTTTATATTATAAAAGACTTGAATTGTGAATAGTTTTGAAAGCTATAAATTAAATCTTAACTTTAAGATTTAATGGGTTAATTCAATGAAAATGGAAATTGATTTGGAAATCTGTAAATGAAACTTTGTGAAGTAAATATTTTTGTTTAAAGATTTAAAAATGGTAATTTGTTAAACCATTTAAAAGGAAAGGATTTGGGTAATAAGTTGTGACTTAATTGAAATCCCATATCCAGATGTTTTGAAATATTGTGCTCACTATTCCGGTTAGCCGGGAAAAGGCCTTTGTGTCATATAACCCATTCCGAATTTGTGATACGACGATATGGATCGTATTGAAGACCGGTGATGAAGACCGGTTATTTATGAAAACGATAGGATGACCTATCGATTGTATCTGCACCGTTAGCTACGGTATAGAGATTTCCTTTGTGATGGGAAGTTTTATCGGGATTGTGAATACCCGGATTGCAAGGGCTTCTTTGGAAGTGCCTTCGGTTCTGTTCGAACCCGGAACAGACTTGTATGGTTACATGTCTGACATTACATTTTGAGATATAAAGCTGATTTCTTTCAAATACATTTCTGTTTGGTGGCGGAGAATTTATTCTCTTAGCTTAACACCCTTCTCTAAGACGTACGAGCTCAGAGGTTATGTAGTTGAAATTTATCAGCGATATATTCCCAATTTGGTAATGTGGTATGCTGAGTGTTGCTGTGTGATGATTATTTATTGATCATTTGTGATCAAAGCGTGGCTTTGTTAAAAAGCGTAGCTTTGTGGACGAGACTTCGTCAGACCTCACTCCCCGGAAATGGTCGAAACAGGAATATGCGGCAAGGTTATGAGGGTCGCGCCCTTTAGGGTATGTCATTTCCTTCTGGAAAAGGGTAGTATCATGGTATGGAGCACAAATACTTACTCATGTGGACACACCTTATTTATTATGTGTGATGTTGATTACCGAGCGCTCGGATAAAGGTCCCAAAGGACCGGGGGATGACATATTCGTGAGTTACCTAGTTACAGGGGTAACCCGGCCTTGTGTTGGCAGAGAGCAGTTGTCTCTCGGGACGTCCAGCCAGAGGCGATCCCATTCGACGGTAGGAAAGGAAGTTCCTTAGCCTGACCATTTGTTGGAAATCCATCTTCCAATACGAACCTTGTACGGTTTTAGTTGTAGAACCTGCCATTTACTTATGGTGGCGCCCCACTGTTTAGATGGTAGCTATAGTAGGCATAGTGTGAAATGCCTATGTTGGCTAAGATTAATATTATATTTTCGAAATGTTTTCCACTGTGCACTAATAATAATAATAATCCAATGTTTTGCATAGTAAGCATGTTTGACTATCATAAGAAGAAATCTCCTCCAATTCTGTGTTTGCATTGTGTGTGTGGCGGGAGGTATTATGGTAGTTTCATTTTCCAAAAGCATTGCGAAATTGTTTTATTTCCTTCGTTGTTGTTGTTGTTTTAAAGATAAACTGTTTTAGTTCTCACACAGTCACCATGACTGACCTGGAGTTTATTGTTTCCTTCCTAAACTCTGGGTGCCCACCAATTTCCACAGGGGCAGTCTAGAGTCAAGTTATCAGGTCATTCTGGATTCAGGAGATGCTGTGGAGCTCAGTGGTGAGCTGGATGACGAGGCGTAGTATTTGTATCTGATATTATTATTCCGCTGTGTATTCTGTATGAGGACAAGTTTATATAACTGTCCAGTATTGTGTTGTATATTGTTGTGTAAACTCTGATGATGATGTAATGTATAAAATGATATAGTTCTTTGATTTAAAGAATATTCATTTATCTATTATATATTGTTTCGCTGCGAATGTGAGATTCTAATGTTTTTTCTGTTGTTTCTTCTTTCTTTTTCTTCTGTTTTCTTCTACCTCTTCTTTTTCTCCATAACAATTCGGTTTTCCGGCATTCGATTGCTCGGCAGTTGATACAGTGGACGTATTAATGTCGATTTTCGAGCGACGAAAAATCGCGTTCGTTACACGATTTCTCTCATGAAAATCTCGGTCAAGGAAGCTGCAGTTCTGGTTGATTTAACCGAGATAAAGTGAGCGCTCTTGGTTAGCCTATCTACAATAACCCACACTCCCTCATTCCCCTTCCTAGTTCTGGGCAACCCATCGATGAAATCCATCGATATCATCTCCCACTTCCATTTCGGAGTCTCCAGAGGTTGCAGCAGTCCTGTTGTCTTCTACTGATCTCCTTTTATATGTTGACAGCTTGCACACTTACTAACAAAGATAGAGATGTCTTTCTTCATTCCCTTCCACCAAAACATCTGCTGCATATCCCTATACATCTTTAAGATACTTGGATGGATACTTAACCTTAAGCGATGGCATTCTGACAAAACCTCCTATCTAAGATTCTTGACACTCAAAACACAGATTCTTCCATTAATCCTCAAACCTCGGTCATCAACCTTGAAACTGGTGCACTGCCCATCCTTAACCTTTCTGATGATTGCTCTTAAGCTTCTATCCGCTTTTTGCTCACTTGCTATTCTTTCTAGGAGAGTCGGGGTAATCTCCAAAAGAGCCAAGACTGTATTCCTACTCAAAGCGTCCGCAACCACATTCGCCTTTCCCGGTGTATAGAGAATATCCAAATCATAGGATGCTAGAAATTCCAACCACCTTTGCTGTCTCAGGTTCAGATCCTTCTGGGTGAAAAGATACTTCAAGGGTTTATGATCCGCGAAGAGCTCGAACTTTTCACCTAATATAAGAAAGAAGTTCGCTCCTAAATCTCTAAGGGTTAACAAGAGACTAAACAAGAAATAGAAGGATCCTTACCCAACAGGTAGTGCCTCCACATTTTTAGTGCAAAGACAACAGCCAGCAACTCCAGGTCATGTGTAGCATAGTTTTTCTCATGAGGCTTCAACTGCCTGCTTGCATACGCAATCACCCTACCGAGTTGCATTAAAACAGCTCCTAGCCCCACTCCACAAGCATCCGTGTACACTGCGAATTCACTGTTCCTATCTGGAACAATCAAAACGGGTGCACTGGTTAATCTCACCTTCAATTCTTGAAACGCTTCTTCACACTTTGGAGTTCATTCAAATTTCTCTCCCTTCTTAGTCAGCTTGGTCAAATGGGAGGAAATCTTAGAATAATCCTAAATAAATCTCCTGTAGTATCCTGCCAAACCAAGGAAACTGCGAACCTCCGTAGGGGTCCGTGGTTGCTTCCACTCCTGAACAACCATCACTTTTTCTGGGTCCACTGAAATACTATCTCCCGATACATTGTGCCCTAAAAACTTTACTTCCGATTGCCAAAAATGGCACTTTGAAAACTTCGCTTTTAGGACATGCCTTCTCAAGGTTTCCAATACCACCTTCAGATGATGTCTATGCTCCTCCTCTGATTTAGAGTAGATAAGAATGTCGTTGATGAACACTAGCACGTACTTGTTCAGAACATCTCGGAAGACATGGTTCATTAGGTCAACAAAATAAGACGGTGCGTTGGTTAGCCCAAAAGGCATAACCAGCCACTCAAAATAACAGTCAAGCCCTCTAAATGCAGTTAAGGGTATACTGTCCTTAGCAACCCTTAGTTGGTGAAATCCTGAAGCTAAATCCATTTGCGAGAATACAATAGTCGCATGAAGCTGGTCAAAAAGGTCGTCGATGCGAGGTAAGGGATACTTATTTCTAATGGTCAACTTATTTAACTCCTTATAGTCCACACATAATCTTAATGATCCATCCAACTTGGCTGCAAACACTACAGCAGACCCCCAGCTCGAACGACTGGGTCTAATCAATCCTCTCCTCAACAAAACCTGTGTTTGACTCACCAATTCATCCCTCTCCTTCGGAACCATTCTCCTTTTTGGTGGGACTACAGGTCTTGCACCTGGAACTAAATCGATACGAAATTCGATCTCTCGATGCGGGGGTAAACCCTTAACTTCTTCAAAAACGTCATTTAGTTGATGCTAAAGTCTGAATTAGATGATTTTCTTTGTTCAAGTCTCCCTTCATATGCAAGTAAAGCAGAATGCACATATGATATACTTGGCGGTGTTTCTTTTGATGAGATAATTGCAACAATTGATTCATACTCCTCATTTAGTCCATTTAAAATGATGAGTACTTGGTCAGTGTCAGCAACTTTATGACCTGCTGAGCCCAATAGATCACAGAAGGTCTTCACCTTTGTTAAGTATTCCCTCATCGACATTTCATTTTTGCGTATATTTTGCAATTGCCTCTTGTAATTCATGACTCTTGCTGATGATTGAGTGTTGAATATTTGCTCTACTGTAATCCAGATTTCATGAGCAATATTACACCCTATTATTTGTGGTAGTAAACTTGCATTGATGGTTGATAATAGCCATGCACTTAGCAGACTATCTTGTCTTTGATATACTGTGTATTCTTTGTTGTTGATTAATTCACCTTCTTTGGTGATATACTTCGCAGGAATTGAGGATGTGCCAAGAATGAATTCTTCTATGCCATATCCTCTAATGGCAGTCTGAATTTGGTACTTCCAAAGCAAGAAATTACTTTCATCAAGTTGAATGTTGATGAGTTCACTTCTTGGATTGATGATTTTCTTGGTGATTTCTTCGGTTTCAGAAATATGGGTGGTTTGAGTGGCTTGGTGTGGTGATGATACATGAGATGTATTATCATCATTTTCTGCCATTGAGCAAGAATTTGATTACATGAAGAGGCCGTCTCTGATGATCTCTTTGGTGCAGCCAAGAACTGAAATGATGACAATTTCCTAATCAGTTTTTCTCTAGCGAGGCACTGAATGTTTTTGGGTTGATTCTTGAACTGAATACTCTAAGATCTTGATCAAGAAGGTTGAAAAAGATTCCCGATGATGATATTTACTTGAGGGGAGAAAACTGACAACACAGCCACCTTCTAGATGATGAAGATGAACTGATCGGAGGATGGCAAAGTGATTGAATTGCCGTTAGGCAGTGTGTTGCTCTGATACCATAAAGGATAACTTGAATACTTTTATTACTTGTAATATTTGGTACAAGAATTGATACATAAGTGATATTATATACAAGTATTTATATGTTATTCTATTAGTCCGCTCCATAGTTCTGGAAATTTCAAAAATATCCTGAACTTGACATATTCAGGCTCCGTTTGTTTAAAATGCTAAATTTTGAATTCTGATTGCTGAACTTTAAAGTCTGAATGCTAATTGTTAAATGCTGAATTCTGAATAATCACCTACTTGTTTATTTGCAGCATTCAGAACAAAAAGCAACATTCAGCATTCAGAAAAAAAATTAAGCACTAAAAAAGTTCTGAATTATTTTGTTTAAATAGACAACTCTATTCAGAACACTGATAAAAAAACAAACAACGTAGAAAGCTCTGATTTATAAATCAGAACTTAATTCAAAACTTCTTACTACAAACAAACGCAGCCTCGGTTATACTTGTATCCATTCTTATTTCATTCACTAATAAATAAATCTCGGAAATAATAGCTTTGTTCTCAAGAATGGAGCTTGCAGTAGGCATCATTTCACCAGCGTCAAACAAGTTCTATTGCTGTATATAAGGAAATAAAATCTGCATTGGTTGGTTAAAACTCAACGTTGTTCGCTTGAGTTATAACAAGTATCGGAAGACCTTACTTTTAGCATTTAATTACTTCAAGCACTTGGCATTGACAGTGTAGTGTAAAAGAAATCAGCATTTTCCATACTTCAAGGACACTACCAAAAATACAGTAATGAGATGTAAAGATGCAGGTTATTTAAAAATGACATACACATAACTGATTTCAAATACCAGACACGAGTAGAAATAATCACCTTGAACATCAAGAGGCATTGGATAACCAAAATATAAGGAGGTAATTGAACTAAGTGCCAATGAAACTATACAAGCTTCTTGCATCCACAGCATAATTCTTCGCTCAAGAGACAAACACATTGATACGACAATAGTATAGAGGACCCGTCACCCATGTATGCACAAGACGTAATAACTCAACCACACATGTGCCTAAAAAATCCCTGGAATGATGCCTGCATTCGATGAGAACAAGTTGTTAGTGCACATGCAAATAGCAGGCATTTCTTTATTTCTTTAGTACAATTCTGTTAGTGTTTTTGCATTTGCAAATTATCCACATAGGCTGGTTGTTAGAATGCATAGCCTTTTATTTCTTTTGTAATTCTGTTATTATTTTATTTGCAAGTTGCAAGCCACGCAGTTTGTTAGGAACAGTGGCTATTAAAAGATACTTGTACCTGAGAATGGAAGATAGAAAAAGTATTTTGCAAATATTTCTCTAATCTTGTTTTCCCTTTCTCTCATCCATGTCTTCTTCTCCCTGAGCTTTTCTTCCTCCTCCCCTTCGAATACCTATCACACATCAGTTTAACTCAGATTTTCTCTTCTTTTTTTTTGGTATAAATGTGCCGTATGTTATGCTCATCTCCTAAAGACTTGCAAATGAAAGTAAATAGCGCTAGTAAATGGAAGTATCCTGGTCAGACCATCAAACTACAGGAAAGAGCACTAGTCTCAAAGACATTAAATTAACGGATATTGCAACAATTTCAGATGCTTTTACGATGAAACCAAAATTTCACTCAGTTCGATCCTTGTTCAGCAGTTATCTCACATGGCCGTTCAAAGAAGAAAATTTGGTTTTCAGAAACTACGAATACCCTGCGTAGCAATCACCCTATATAAATTTGTATGTGCACTAAGAGTCTGTAATGCACAGAAAACATAACTTCATCCAATACTTGGACCACAAAACAGACTGAAAATTTTCTTTTCTTTTGCTGCTTCAAGCCATGAATTTTGCTGTTGCGAATAATATTTTACAATGACAGAGGGAGGTGAGGGAAATTTTGCAATGGATGTGCAAATTCATATCCCACCATGAAAGGATTATTGACTTACCCTGATCGTACATGTCCCTGGTTAGAGCAAAATTCAAGCTCATACCGGGTCTGCGGGACAGGTTTGGAAGGAGGTTTCATCAATTTCGGTACGGGTTTGGGATAAAACCAGTTCCAACCCACCCGTTTTCATTCCTAATCATGGTTCAAAATTTCGGCGGAATTCCGGTTATTCAGTTCTGGTTTCCTTCATAACCAGAACGAAATCCGATCAAAGTTTCTGTTTCAATCTAAATTCCGGATATGCTTTTCAAATATTAAAAAAAAAACTTATAAGAAATTAAAAAAAATACAACAAACATATAGTATAAAAATAGAAAACAAATTAATTAGAACAATAAATAAATGAAGAAGAAATCATGTAGTTTCATAAAAAAGTTGTTACACTTTTGTTAATTTATATCGAATCATGATAAAAAATTTAAAATTTTCAAAATTGATCAAAGTTTTAAAATTATAAATAAACAATACAGAATCTTACATAATGAATTTTTAATTAAAATGTGCATTTTATATGTAATGTAAAAAATGTACTATAAATTTATGACGGTATTGGATATTTATTAGCGTGCAAAGCAAATTATATTAAAGCAAAAAAAATACCGGAATTAAAAAAACATGAATTAAAGTGGAATTTTCGGAACGGAACTGAAAATTTTAAAATTACCAATGACTAGAACGAAACGGAATTTTGAACCTTGTTCCTAATAAAGAGGGAAATATTGTATATTACATTTAGAAAATAACAATCTACCTATACAAGTTTTAGATTTGTGACCTCAAAAAACCTAAATCGGAGCAACTAACCACCGGAAAAAGTGGCCTCACAAAAAAATAATAAAAATAAAAATAATAAAAGAAGAAGAAGAAAAATCCTTCGGTGGACTATGCTTGAGGAGGTCGAAGTTAGAAGAAACTTTGATAGAGGCTCGTACCAATACTGATGTGCAAAAATAACTGAATTTGGCACCTATCTTTTTCCATGCTACTATATGAACATTATTTTCTAGTGACCATACCAGCGTTCCAACTGAACTGAAACTCAATAAATGAACAGCTTGGTATGGTGGAAAAATGCATAGTAGAATAAGATAGAGTGGCTAAAAGTTCAACAAATGTAGTAGTCTTGCACCCTTGGCACAAATCTTTATTTTGAACTCTTGCGGTAACAGCACTTATTATAATTAGTTTACTGCTTCGTAGCTAAAAAAACCTAAATCTGGTAACAATTCAGTTACATGCTATATATAGAAAAAAAGTGGAATTGTATGATGGCTTGAATAAAAGCAATTAATAGGATCAAGTCTAACAGCATCGGGTCACTGCACTTGTTACAATATGACAGTAGCCTGGAAAAATGAAATAAAACCAAATAAACATCCATTCATCTCCTTATAAATGTCCAACAAGCGAATAATCATATTGCCAAAAACAAATCTAATTGAAATCAAAATTCATGGCTATTGTACCACCTTACACCTTATGCTTCCCTCAAATAGACGAACAACAAAAAGAACGGGAATCGCTAATCTACCAAAAATATGACCAGTTCATATCAGTACTCCCACAAGCTTCACAATCACAGTTAAATCTCTCACTCTATAAAGGTTTTTGGTTTCCCAATGGCACATCATTCAATCTTAAAGTCCTCCACGGCTTGCTTGCTGCAAGTGAATATTTTAAGTCGAGGCCTGATGATATCATTTTAGCGACATTGCCAAAAGTAGGAACTACATGGCTGAAAGCCTTAACCTTTGCCACTCTTAACCGCGACAACAGACCCTATCCACAATCTTTGCTTCAGTCCCTAAACCCACATCAATGTGTTCCTTTCCTTGAATATCAACTCTACAGCAACAACCGCATACCAAACCTTGATGTTTTACCTTCGCCTAGACTTTTGGCAACTCACATTCCATATTCATTGTTGCCACCTTCAATGCTAAATTCAGAGAGTTGCAAAATAGTTTACTTGTGTAGGAACCCAAAAGATGCGCTTATTTCTATGTGGAAGTTTGATAATAATCTTAGACTAAAGGATTTATCAAGTCTTGAGGAGTTTTCTGAGGCATTCCTTTCGGGGGTTTACACTTCAGGTCCATACTGGGACAATTTGATAGAGTATTGGAAAGCAAGTATCGACATGCCAAACAAGGTAACGATAAATATATGTTGTTTACTTGTTTAACAAATTTTCATTCACTTGCTAATATGTTTGTTGCAAGCATAGGTGTTGTTCCTAAGATACGAAGACTTGAAGAGGGACACAAATGTGCAGCTGAAGAGGGTGGCAAAGTTTATAGGACATGAATTTTCAGAGAGAGAAGAAAAGGAAGGTGTAGTTGATGAGATAGTGAAGATGTGCAGTCTAGAAAGTTTAAGAGGATTGGAAGTGAATCAGACTACGTCTACGATGATGTGGGGCGTCCAGTTCAGAAACAAGGCATTTTTTAGGAAAGGGGGAGTTGGAAATTATGCTAAATACATGTGTCCTCAAATGATGGCCAAATTTGACAAGGTTATGAAGGAAAAATTGAAAGACACAGGCTTGTCATTTGAATGAAATCCGATATGGTTTAATACTCAAGGTACTAGATTACTGCATGCATTTCATTGCAGATGCAAAATAAATGGATGTCATACACACTGTGCAATATAAGTCCAAGTATAGCTATTTATACTGCAAAATTTTGTTACAAATTGCAAGGTTTTCATAAATCATACAGGAAAGGGCAGCTACAAATTACTACACATCAAAACCATATACATGACAATTGCAAAATATGGATACTTCAAATAAAAGGCTACAAATCACAGATTTGAGTTTCCCAGCCTACTGTATTCAATAACTAAATGCTGATGCATATGTAGACACATAGCACAAATCAAGTGGTTTAAACTCAATATGGGCCATACTATAATTGGATTAACCAATTGACTATTACATTTAGTTTACTTTTAGCAAACATTCCTGTAAAATATCTACATCCAAAACTGAATTAAGATTTCAAATAGTTACGCCAAAAGTAGCACAAAAAGGAATGAAATGCTAAAATAGCTGAGTTAAATTATTTACTTCAATCGTTAAAGTTCTGTAGTTGCATCGTCATCCACGATAAAATGTGGACGTTGATGCTTGCATGAATATCATTGCCTTGATGAATTTCCTAGTTCTAGGATTCAAATATCGCATTTTCTTGTCAATTCAAATTAAAATCAAATTAATAGAACCCTGATTTTATTTGCTATGTTTCAAGCCAGTGTTATTATTTCACTCCCCAGTTTTGGATTGAGCCATATTTCACTTTTAGTTTGCACCAACATCCAGTATTAACACCATTGGGATCTTTTCAGGCTAATATTGTTATGTAAGGTCTGGTGGACGGACTTAGTACTAGTGAAATTAGATTTGTAAATTTTGTCTATGGATAATTCGGTATTAAAAAGCAATCTTTTATATCCATCTGAATTTCATTTAGAGTCTGAATTTGAATAAAAAGTACAAAATTATGTTCAGTTGAATTTTTCAATTATTTTTCAATGGTAGCTCCTATGAAGAATGTTTGTGCTTCAATCTCATCCACTTCACATCTGTCCAATTTTTTATAGAACAGAAATCAAACACATTTGTGTGAAGCATAGTTCGATCAATGTACAATATTTCAATCATCCTTTTTAGAATTGGTCTTTATCATGTAAACTGTATGGTTGCTCAACAATAATATCCATCAGAATATACTTTGTTAGGTTATTTTATTTTTAGTATATAGTGTAGTTGTTCGATTTTTTATTTCGTCAATTTTTGTCTTTTACTTCTAACAACACTGAATGTATGTGTTATAACATTTTTATATTGCAAAGAGAAATCTATCATCCCTGGAAGAGTGTGTGTAACTTTTAAGGCAAATTGTTCTATGGCTGGTTCTATTCGCACTCCGCTTTACTTCTTTCACATCCCGCTACTTTATCAAATTGTAATATTTCAAAATTGCTCATATCTTCAAAACACAACAGATAATGTTCAGGAGAAACAATCATTACAACAACCTTCAATGGAGCGAGGTTTGTGTAAAATCTTCGCTCAATCAAAGTGATGTCTATGTACTAACCTCCATCGGACAGAATTAGGTTCGTATTTAGGATCGAAAGACGTTTGTATAATTACATAGTTTGGACTGAACAAGGTTCGTCAACCAACAACGTCATATTGGAATGTGGATTAAAAAAATAAGAACATTTTCGGTATGAATTGGGGAGCTAAAATTAAAACTTGAATTTATAATTTTTTGAAATTGAATGGGATGTGAAAGGAGGAAAATGGTGTGAGAATAGGATTGGCCTTTTTATTGCTTTCTATTCTATAAAATAACATATTTTTTGCTATTCTTGAGGTAATAGTTTAGCATTTCCTGAAAAGATGTAATATATCTTCTACTGATATTAACATTGACCATTTCTTGGAAAAAAAATATTTATACATCTTTTACTTGATTTTGACAACCAACGGTTGATTAAAACAAACTAAGCAAATTATATTCCAAAAAAAAAATCATCTAACACAGACCCTTATTTTGCAAAGAAAATGTATTGCTAAATTATCCTTCCTAATTTTTTTTTCTTACAACCCACCAAGTTAAAACATTAGAATTAATGTTATTTGATCAAATCCATACATTTTGACGAAGAAGTTAATGATTTTTTATCATAAAACTTGAAATATCAATTAAAGCTACTTTCATAACAAACCACTCTATTTTAAAAGTATTTTACTTTTTTTTTTCAAAATTGAAGTTGAGTTTGTTAAAATTAAGAATTGTTTTTTTAAATTAAAAAAATAAAGAAATTACAATATTAATGTCATAAATTAAATTTTATTTTGCTAAATTTTATCTTAATTTAGCGTTAGAAATTTCAAGTTTTGTGTAAATGGGTTTTAAGTTTGAAAAAGGAAGGATAATGAAAATGAAAACAAGGGTAATTTTGTAAAAGAAATGGTGTATTTAAAGTAATTTTTATTATCGAGTTTGGTGTATGTTAACTGATTATTGGTGTATAAATAGACTTAGTCCACAAACTAATACATGATTTATTGCATGTACATTTTATTTATTGTAGCCTGACATATTATTCACTACAAACTTGAAACTGCTTATGTTAAACCATAAAAGTGTCAAATGTATATTGAACATGCATTGTCCTCCATAGACTAACAACCAATAGAACTTTGAACCTATACATCAATGCTTTATATCTAATTCATGGACCATAATTTTATGTTTTGATATAACAATATTTTTTATGTATAACCAACTTTTTATTTTATTGCAATCTAGTTTATATTTATTATTATTTCTACTAAAACTGTTGAATGTTTCCAAAGAAATGTTATATATTATATCATTTTTTATATAGAAATAACTATATTAACTCATATAGTAGTCGAAATTAATTTGGAATTGAAACTAATTTGGAATCGAAGTAAAATTCGACTTGAAATTGAAATTGAATCGATTAAATCGAAATGGAAATTGGAATTGATTTGAATTGGAAAATTTGGAATTGAATCGGTTTGACTTTGAAACTATTTCAAATGAATTATTTTAGTATAAACGGTTTAAAATCTATCTTCTTTAAATATTCATATTATTTTGATTTTCCAAACTATTTTACTATATAAACCATTTTAATACTCAAACTATTTTCTAAGAAACTATTTGAACTTTTAACATATTTAAAAAATTTCAAACTACTTTCTAAAATTCAAACTGGTCAGAGTAGGAATCGTTTATATTTAAATCGTGGATTTAAATACGAATTGGGTAAAAACGAAGTTACAACCTAATTGGTAATTCAAAATTGAATTTTTAAGTGGAACTGACACATCGAACTAAATTGGTATATTTTGGAGTAAATATGGTAATTTCGAAATGAATTAGATTTTGAAGCGAATATGATATTTTGATATCAAGTATGAATTGTTTTCGAAATATAAAAGTACCAACCGGTGTGTAAAACGACGTTTGGTTGTTAAAGAGACCGGGCCTCTTATTGGCATACTCTCTGTCAATATTGGAACCACTTTAACAACTGTGTACGTGGAGTGATGGTCCAGAACGAAGTGGTTGGATTTGGCATCGTTTGATGGATTTGAAGAAAGAAACGATGATGGATAGACTCCGGCACTTATTCCAATTTGAAATGACTAAAACAGGACGGCTTGACATGGCCAAGTGGGCTAATTACCCCAAACGGACATCCGTTCTTTGATTTTCTTGGACTTGGTCCATATTATTACTCTTGTTGTTGGTTTCGATTGGTGCACCTTGATTTGGGATAGTCTCCCTTTGACTCGATATGAGATGAATGAACGCGGTGGACGGTCATGGCTATGATGCGTTACCACCAGCCATGCGACCCGAGTTGGTAGTATCCTACCTTAGGCATTGCCTCATGTGCCTTGTTCTACTTTTATCCCTATACGAGATCGATACAATTTTAGTTTAGTGTTGTCGTATCACGGCGCATCCCTATCCACCGACGGTTTACTAGTGTTTTATATGCAAACTGTACGACAATGCTTAAAACGCGTTAAGGGGATCAATGTAAAGCCTTAACGCTATTTTGATATTTATTTTACTGATTAGACATCATATATAGCGTATTCTACTACATATAAATATTTTGACGAATCCTTAAGAGATGGAAAATCCTGTAACATCTCTTGAGTTATTGCACGCACGTTATACACTGGATAAGAGATGTGAAATCCGATAAACATCTCTGACGCCACGACACTCATGTTATATGCGATATCGATTTAACTCACATAAGAATATTCTAGTCCTGACTCGAGTGTTTTGTCTTTTAATTACGCTCGGGTCAGTTCTGATTTTTTCAGCGTATTGAAGATTATTCTCTGGAGGACGAAGATGAAGATGGGTATATTATTACTATTATTGTTTTTGCATTATGTTGTTTGCAGCGTTATATTTTGTTCCTATTATGTATATATAACTCTGATAAATGTTGTATAAGTTATAATCAAATGTATAATATAAACAGCTTCATGAACTTTTTATTTGATTATTATATTTTATCGTTCCGCTGTGAGATTCTGTGTTTGATTTCTTCTTTTTTTCTTCTTATTTTTCTTTACTAACCTCATTGATTATCTATATTTCGAATTGTTTGAATTAGACATGTGTGGATTATTGTCAATTTAAACCTTCCGAAATGTGGGTCGTCACAGTTGGTATTAGAGCTTTGGTTTAGCGAGAACCTTGACTTTGATGGGTAACTCATTAGAGATAGGGTCAGTAATACCCTAAAATGAGTTTGACTGTATTAATAGATATGAGCACGTATTTGTTAGTAAATATAAAATGTTTTGTACTGTGTTGATTGGTCTATTGAGTGGCTTATGGATTCTGGTCAATACGAGTAATTAACGTTATTGATAGGGATCTATCTTTAAATACTCGTACAGAACAATTCGACATGATATTGTTTTGAAATTGGGTAAATGAAATAATTTTACCCTGATTATAGTTTTATATATAAAGAAATAATTTTTCAGAAAATTATTATGGTATATATGGCGTGCTTGGTTGTTAGGAAATGATAATGTTATACTATTATCATTTTTTGTTTTTCTGAAATGGTACTTAGATACAACATGTCACTGGGACAACAAACCACAAATCATGTGTCAATAAATGTTCGAATCACGCTACGCAAATTTCGAACTTGTGACCTCTCGCACCAAAGTCGAACCACTTAACCAATGGGACAATGGTGCTTGTCTATCATTTGTTGTTTGTTGTTGTGATTAAATAAAAGTTGATACTATAATGAAAATAAGATTAAAAGTTAGGAAATAATTTCATATGACAAAATGGAATTACGTAAATATGTTTTGTAAATGTAATTTATAAATTGATATTGAAATGAAATTCCTGAGGTATACTATATAAATATGGTTTATAAAAACGATTTATAAAGGATTTAAAAGCTGAAAATTTAGGAATTTAAATTCCGTTGGGTTTGAAAATGTTTTTAAAGTTTTGGAAAATAATAGTGATAGTAATTGGAAAATATTTTTTAAAGGATTTTAAAGGAAATAGAAGCACTGAACTCACTTCGGTCGCTGGAAAATAATTTCGATGATGACTGCAGCATCATCGACGTTCATTTTTGAGTTTCCAATAGAGAAATTGCTACCAATTGGAGTTTTGCTTTGGGAAACTGGTTTTGGTTTTGAAATTCAAAAGAATAATTTGATATACCAAGGGATTGTGCGTATATATATATGATTTCAAAAATAGTTTGAAATACTTAGAACAAAGTGTTTAAACTTTAGGATTTTGATTTAAAATGTTTTATGGAATATGAGAATAAGTTTGATAACTTATAAAATTTGAAAATTAGCAAGTTAAAACAATGTTAAATTGCTGAATGTGAATAATAAATTGAACTGTGGAATCAAATTAACTTAGATTAAGTTAAAGTGAAATTTGGAAATTTAGCCTAAGTTAGGTTAAATGAAATAATTTTTGAAAATGGAGATGATTGAGATTGAAATAAATTAATGAATGGGCTAATTGGACTAACTAATTTAGTTAGTGGGTTGAGTTGATTTGGAATATGGTTAAAATCTAAACAAATGAATTGAGTTAAATGGTATTGAAATTGAATTTGATTAGAAGTAGATATAAACTTAATTTATGAAGTGGAAATAAACACGAGGAGAATTAAATGAAATGATTATAAACTTAAATAGAATTTTATAATTCATTAATGGGTATAGTATAGTGTGATAGGTGTTAAATATGAAAATCGAATTTGAATTTAAATGGATATAGACTTAAGTTGTATAAAATGTTTTAAATGAACTTAAGTAAACAAATTCTATGGAATGATGTGTAAGTAATTATGGGAAATGCGATTAAGGATCTTAAGGCTAGAATTAACACTAGAGGGGGGGGTGAATAGTGTTTTAAGAAATTTGTTAATCTTTTTGAGTTTATCTTAATTTTTTAACAATGTATACACTAATCAGACACAGATATGAACACAGAATCAAACACAAATGCAAATATAAAGTAAAAGTAGTAAAGGAAAGAACACACCGGATTTTATACTGGTTCGGAGTTACCCTACATCCAGTCTCGCAACACAAGTACGGATTTCCTTTCACAATCAATTCAACAATTACAATCCTCAGTTTCAAGGCTACGAGGTACACCCTCCAGAATCACAATCCTCTAGGTAGAGATACTTGATTTTCCGGGCAACAAGTTCACCCAATTGATTTCCAGGGCTACAATCATACCTTCTCTCGCTCAATTGATTTCCAGGGCTACAATCACACCTTCTCTCGCTCAATTGATTACAAAAAGTCTATAACTCAGATTAGCACTTGGATCTTGTAGAGATAGTGGAGAGAATCAATACCAGAAATAATCGAGTATGATTCGATGTTGATTTCGGCAGAGTAATGGTATGATTTTGTATTAAGAAATGTGGAAGAAGAAAAGAAGTGAAAAACCAGAAAAATATGTTATAAAATTCGTTGAAACTGACCCCTATTTATAGAAGAACAACAGTCATGGCCATTCATGAAGAGTTATGGCGAATAGACACTTCTTTTGAAATTTGAATTTTGAATAAAACTGTCACCATGTCGACATAGTGCCTATGGGCATGTCGACATCCCTCAACCAAAATTGATGTTTTGAATTTCTATAAAAATAATATTTATCTTATATAAAAACTATTTAAAACTTTATAAATATACTTGAATATAGTTGAAATTCATAAGTAAATATAAAGAACAATATATATATATATATATATATATTATTTAACTATAATTTAAATCAAAGTATAAATAATTTAAAAGTTAAGTATATTATTTGAAAAGATAGTTTAAAATCAGAAGAAATTTTGACTCTGAAAATAAAGATGTTTTGAGGCTAAAATTATTTTAAAAACGAAATCGAGGGTTTTGAATCTTTTTAAAAGGAAAGTTTTGAAATCATTTCGAAAACAAGATGATTTTGAAAAATCACTTTGAATTAAGATTAGTGGATACAAAACAATGTCCCACTAGATTTTCGTAGGTTCCATCCTACTTAGGGTTCCATCCCTTTAACGGGCTCGAAGTGTATTCCATTCCACGAATAAATTGGATATTAAGATACCAGTGCTTTTCTACGAGTTTTAACAAATATTCCTAATAAAACAAACTTAACTTTGAAATCTTAAACTCTTGATAATCTTGATACTCTTGATAATCTTGATACTCATGAGTCTTCTATCTCTATATCTTGAATCTCTATACTGTACAGTCTTCATTCTTGATACCTGCATGGTTAGATCCTGCATATACATATATATCTAAACTTGTAATGTTAGTATTTATATTTTATAATCTATTCTAAGGTTGTTGTCATCAAAACCATCATCTCATGGACTAAAAATCTCCCCCTTTTTGATGATGACAACCTTTGTTTATAAAATATTCCTTCTATCCTAATAACTCCCCCTAAAACTAACAACTCCCCCTTAATCTATGCCTAACTACCCTATTTTATATTTCTCCCCCTTTGTCATCAACAAAAAAAACTTACTCCCCTTTATTCTTGGACTTCGGTTCCTGCATTGATAAACTATACAACGAAATATATAATATATAGATTAAGGAATAATGATACTTATGAGCATAATAACTTAATTAAAGACTATATTTATTTCAGTGTATATATATATGTTTCACACACCAAACTTCAAACCAAATAAAATCAATCCACACAAAGTATCAATTCAAACCAAATTAAATCAAACAAAGAAAGAAAATCAAACGTTGCGAGGAACATCTACCCATCCATCTTCTCCAAATATAGGGTCTGCTTTAATTGCATCCCAATTCTCATTGTCATTAGTGAGAGAGACAGGAGGATGTGCTACATTATCATCCTTGTGTAGAGAGGAGATCATCTATCGTATTGCATCGAAGTGTCTCTCTTGTTCCTTGATCATCTGCATTTGACTCAGTTCTAAGTGACGCTGGTTTCGTTGAATAAAAGAGAGAATATTCTTGAAGGAATTGAGTGTTTCTTCAAGATTTTCAGATAGATTGTGAATAGGATTGGCCATAATTGAATTAGAGAAAGAAATGAAGGATATAGATAATGAGAACTAAATTTCAATGAAGATTTCTAGAAGAAAAAGGTATATATATAGGTGTAGAAATTCATTTGAAATGAATAGACATTTGGTAGTTATTCAAATTTCAAATTCAAAATCAATAATCACTTCTGACCAGTATATGTCGACATGGTCTTCTAGGGGATGTCGACATGGGTTAGTGAAAATTTATGACAACTTTGATTTTGTGAATAATTGTGTATATGTATATATTTATATAATATAATATCATTTATTCTAGAGATAAGATAGGGTAGATAACAGAAAGGAAATTTCATTTCATTACGATAATACAAAGATTAAGCATAATGAACTACATGAACATTCGAAATAAAACAAATTAAGACAAATACAATAAGATACTAAGAGAGAAAACTAGTTAGAAGATAAAGATGATGAAGATAGTCCAAGTTTCTTGCTGACTTTTGAAAAGAACTTGTTCATCTTCGAAGAAATGTTATCCAACTTCTTACTAACGGATCGTTTTAAAATCCGTTGATTCTCCATAATTATCTTTTGGTTTTTGAGAAGAGTTTTGTTGGTAGGATTGGATGAATATTCAATACTTTCTAGGGATGTTTCTCCTTCTTCTTCTATTTCCATTTCATCCCCTTCTTCTCTTTCTTCATCTTCCTCTTCTTCCATTTCCTCATGAGGCAAACGCTCTTCCTTTTCGGTAAGAGTTTCATAAGGTTGGAAAACATATGGGATTTTCATGAGAGAAATGTTTGAGATATTAAAAATTTTCTTGAAATAAATTCTTCTCCTTTGAAATCCACTCCAAAATAGTTGAAAATCCGAGTGAGATAGATTCCATGGTATAAAGTGTTTTCTCCCATTTCAAAATTTTTAGGACGAAGTTCATCCAAAATAACTTGTGCCCAATTGATATCATAATTTCCGAAAATAGCAAAAAGTGCTTTGCACACTTTTGAAGTAGGATTGTTAAAATTTCCCGATCTTGGGGTCAAAGTATGTTGTAAGAGAAGATTGACAATTCTTGCTTTAGGACGAAAGTTTCGGTTTTTAAATTCAAAGTTTTCATCATCTTCAAAAATATGATGAAATGTCTCACGATCATGTTCATCGATTTAAAACTAGAAAGATCCATTCCCGTGCTTTTGCAATTGAGAATGGTACCCAAAAGATCACAATTCAAAACAATTTGAGTGCCTTTGACACTACTCCAAATTTCATTCTCATTTCCAATATAAAAACCACGGTTTAAATTAGCATAGAAGATTTTGACAAGATTAGGATAACAAACAAAATCATTTTGAGAAGAGTCAATAAGACTTAAAACACCATTGTTTGAAAAAAGAGAATCAATTTCATAAGAAGAAAAATCTTCAAAAATAGCAAATTTTCCGGGATGGACTTTGGCATAATTAGCATAATTGATGTATGCTTTAATTGCATCTGGATCATTGAATAATTGCTCTTTGATTTTTCTGGAAATTCTCATGATTGAGGGATTGCTTGAAGAAGCCATTAGAGTAGAGAGTAGAGAGCTTGAAGATATGAAGAGAGAGTTTGAATTTGAAAATGAAAGTGAAAAGATATGATAAAAGATAGTGAATAAATAGACTTTCAAAGGACATATTCTCTGGTCAAAAGGTATCTTTTCAGAGAAATAAATGAAGTGAAAAGGTGGAGGAAAATTCAAACATTTGAATTCAAAATTTGAAATTCAAATTTAGGTAGGCATGTCGACATCATGGTAGGGGTCATGTCGACATGTGCCTTTGAATTTTCATGACATGATTTTTTCTAAGTTATCTAATATACATATATATAAATATTATTATTAATGTCTATATTTCTGAAATATTATTGTACTTATAATATATTTCAGAATGTGTCAAAAATAATAAAAAATAATAATAAAATAATAAAAAATAGAAAATAAATTTTAAAATTCAAACAACATATCAATTCAAAATCAATCAATCAAACAATCAAGTAACTAATTATATGCAAGCAATTTCAACCAATTGTATTGTAAACGTGTACCTTTTTCTGAGTCAGTTTCTTTGAATTCGTCGGAGTCGTGAACTGCGGTAAAACACAAAGTCGAATTATCCGTCTTCTGTTCATTGTCGCTGGAGGATGAGTCAGAGTCATCTTGAGTAGCAGTGAATGCACGTTTCCGTTTCTTTGCAGAATCATTGTTTGTAGGAGAATTTTGCTTATCTGGATGTGGACAGTTTCTTTTGATATGACCTGGTTCGTCAAAATTGAAGCATTTGATAAAGTTTGGTACTGTAGTCTGATTACCGGAATTCTTAAAGTTGTTTCTCTTGGAACTATTCAATTTTCTGTACTTTAGGAATTTTTGAAAATTCCTGGTCATAAATGCTATCTCTTCATCATTATCACTGTTTGAGTCTGATCCGTCTATTAATGCATTGAATGCCATTGATTTCTTTTCAGATGCTTTGTTTTCTCTTCTCCCGATCATTTGAACTTCAAACGACATTAGATTTCCAATCAATTCTTCTATCTTTAAAGTACTAATGTCATTTGCCTCTTCAATTGCAAGTGTCTTTTGATCCCATTCTGGAGTGAGAGAATTTAAAAAATTTCTGACTTGATCTTCTTTCGAAAATTCCTTTCCCAAAGATATTAAAGAATGCACAATATCTTGAAATCGATTATACATATCTGAAATAGACTCATTAGTATTCATTTTAAATAATTGAAACAGATTTTTGAGCATGGAAATTTTGGTCTGTTTAACTTTGCTTGTTCCTTCGTGAGTTACTTGCAAAGTTTTTCAGATTTCATATGCAGACTTACAAACTGACACTCTATTAAATTCATTTCTTTCAAGTGAACAAAACAGAATATTCATTGCTTTAGAATTATTTTATGCAACAGTCTTTTGCTCAGTGGTCCACTGTGCAAAATTAGTTGTGGGTTCAGAATATTCAGTTTGTGTGATATTCCAAGTATCTAATCCTACAGATTGTAAATATATTATCATCCTACATGCCCAATATGCATAGTTGCTGCCATTAAAAAGTGGTGATCTAGCAGTAGACTGACCTTCTACAAATGAACTAGTGTTGGTGATAATAACAGTACTAGTGTTAGTAACCATTTTGAAATTTTTTAAAATTTAGATAATGAAACTTTTGAAAACAAGGCTCTGATACCAAATGTGGGAAATGCGGATTAAGAATCTTAAGGCTAGAATTAACACTAGAGGGGGGTGAATAGTGTTTTAAGAAATTTGTTAATATTTTTGAGTTTATCTTAATTTGTTAACAATGTATACACTAATAAAACACAGATATAAACACAGAATCAACCACAAATGCAAATATAAAGTAAAAGCAGTAAAGGAAAGAACACACCAGATTTTATACTGGTTCGGAGTTACCCTACATCCAGTCTCGCAACACAAGTACAGATTTCCTTTCACAATCAATTCAACAATTACAATCCTCAGTTTCAAGGCTACGAGGTACACCCTCCAGAATCACAATCCTCTGGGTAGAGATACTTGATTTCCGGGGCAACAAGTTCACCCAATTGATTTCCAGGGCTACAATCACACCTTCTCCCGCTCAATGGATTTCCAGGGCTACAATCACACCTTCTCTCGCTCAATTGATTACAAAAAGTCTATAACTCAGATTAGCACTTGGATCTTGTAGAGATAGTGGAGAGAATCAATACCAGAAATAATCGAGTATGATTCGATGTTGATTTCGGCAGAGTAATGGTATGATTTTGTATTAAGAAATGTGGAAGAATAAGAGAAGTGAAAAACCAGAAAAATATGTTATAAAATTCATTGAAACTGACCCCTATTTATAGAAGAACAACAGTCATGACCATTCATGAAGAGTTATGGCAAATAGACACTTCTTTTGAAATTCTAATTTTGAATAAAACTATCACCATGTCGACATAGTGCCTATGGGCATGTCGACATCCCTCAGCCAAAATTGATGTTTTGAATTTCTATAAAAATAATATTTATCTTATATAAAAACTATTTAAAACTTTATAAATATACTTGAATATAGTTGAAATTCATAAGTAAATATAAAGAACAATATATATATATATATATATAATTTAACTATAATTTAAATCAAAGTATAAATAATTTAAAAGTTAAGTATATTATTTGAAAAGATAGTTTAAAATCAAAAGAAATTTTGACTCTGAAAATAAAGATGTTTTGAGGCTAAAATTATTTTAAAAATGGAATCGAGGGTTTTGAATCTTTTTAAAAGGAAAGTTTTGAAATCATTTCGAAAACAAGATAATTTTGAAAAATCACTTTGAATTAAGATTAGTGGATACAAAACAATGTCCTACTAGATTTTCGTAGGTTCCATCCTACTTAGGGTTCCATCCCTTTAACGGGCTCGAAGTGGATTCCATTCCACGAATAAATTGGATATTAAGATACCAGTGCTTTTCTACGAGTTTTAACAAATATTCCTAATAAAACAAACTTAACTTTGAAATCTTGAACTCTTGATAATCTTGATACTCTTGATAATCTTGATACTCATGAGTCTTCTATCTCTATATTTTGAATCTCTATACTGTACAGTCTTCATTCTTGATACCTGCATGGTTAGATCCTGCATATACATATATATCTAAACTTGTAATGTTAGTATTTATATTTTATAATTTATTCTAAGGTTGTTGTCATCAAAACCATCATCTCATGGACTAACTATAATAATAGTATTAAGAAATATACTATGTAAAGAAGTGAATGTGAGTAAATAAGGGAATGTGAAATTAAGCAGTGTGAATAACTGAAGTGAAAATTTGAAAGTGAATAGAATAAATGGGAATAAAAGGAAGTTGATGTGGATAAGAATCAATAGAAATAAATACATAAGATGTACGTATAAATTCGCATAACGATTTGATCCAGATTCGAGCACAGAATTTCGAGATAATTTATATCGATACGAGTTAGGATTTTCACTCGATTTTCGATGGCGAACCCTGGATATGGATTTTTGATTGATTCTGGAGTTCTCTAGCATAGTATATGGCTATGCAAGGAGAATAACGGTTTCTGATCAAGGAACCAGATCTGAGTTCGGACTGGAGAGTCGTGTGAACGATACTAGTTCGGAAGAGAAATTGTGTGATCGAACGAGCGATCAAATTTGATATTGCGTACGGATGGTATATGTACATCGTACGGGCTTAAGTAAAGAAAATATTGGAAAGTGAAAATGCAGAATAAAATGGTTTAATTGGATATCATTGGCAAATAAGATGCAGGTATTTAAAATCAAGAAAAATTTGGATTGTGCGACAAAAAGGTACGTGCTTATATTATTGTCTGAATTTGATAGTTTTATGATTGAGCCACTTGGCTTTTGTTTTCTTTTGTTGGTTTGAGCCCTTAGTGGCGATTTGTAGTTGTTCCGATCTAGCCATGCAAAGGAGGCGCTGGTGAAATTTTTCAAAAATTTAAAGAGTTAGAAATTTTTTAATAACTTAAAATTGATTTTTGAGTTATAACCCTAAATGAGAATATGGATAAATTTATTTGGAACCTGTGGATGAATTTGGGAATTAGTAAAGGCGATAATGTGGTTTCCACAAATTGAATTTGAGAAGTTGCTTTAACTGATTGGTTTTGGGAAAGTTAATGGGTTTTAGGCCATTTTTCTTACCTTGGCAATTTCGGGGACGAAATTCTATTAAGGGGGGAGGAATGTAATGACCCAGAATTTTGGTTATTTGAAATTAAAATATTTAATTGATTTTTAAATATTTAAAAGTTAATTTTATAGGTTTAATAGTTTGAATTTCAAATATAACGATTTATTGGATAATTTAATTATTGAAATTTGGTTAAATAAGGGAATATTGAGTTTTAAGCTTAATAAAAATAATTTCAAAAGCTTATTAAATTCTATTAATAAGAATGAAGGTAAATGAAATTTTAAATTGAATTTAAAAGCGATTTACTCGATTTAAAAAATATCTCGTTTAAATTAACATGTAAAAATAGCTGTCCAGGACACAGTCTCGGATTTCGACGAAACTAGTATCATTGGATCCGTAATAGTGTATTATTATCGGGTTTCAAATCCCGTAGCATTTGGAGTTACCGTTTGATCGTACGGGATAGAAACGCGTTGAATTTAATATAATAATTGGGTTCAAAAAGCTATCTTCCACATACGATCAAATTGGGACTTGAGAATTATTCCATTGCGGTCGGAATAAGAGTATAACATTATGAACGTCGGGCAACATGCCTCGATAGGGGTTCGAAATAAATATCTAGATATTTTGAAATTTTAATAATATATATTTTTATTTGATTTGACTTTGCATTCTCTATCCTGTCTTTCAGCCGACCTACCTTCAGCCACCCTATGATCGTGCCTACTCCTTTTATACACTTCTCTCTTCTTCTTTTTAACACACAGCAGAGTAATCTTTTTAACACACAGCAGAGTAAACGAAAAAAAGAAGAAATGAAAGATGGAAACTTTAAAAATTCAGTCCTCTTGAAATACAAATCGGAAAATTGTGAAACCAGTTTTTAAAAATCTTGTTTTGCGTGGCCTTCGATCTGATATGATAATTGAGAGGTGCAACATCTATTTTTTTGAACTCGACAGTGAGTCGCACTGCAGTTTACAACTAGGGTTGAGTTTTATTGACGATTCAAGCGGCGGGAGGACGCCGCGGTAGTGTCATGGGATTTGTGACGTCGAATAGCACCTTCATCCAAGTTTCTGTGGCTCGCGATAGGGTATTGGATGGGCGACTTTCAGGGAGTCTCGTGCAATTCACTCCAGGTCGCGATTAAATTGAGGAGCTCGGTCAATGATTTAAGGGGTGGTAATGGTCGAGATCGAGAGGAGGAAGTTGGGGGCGAAGTCGTATTAGAAAAGCGTGGAATATTTTGTGAGACAGGGGGTGCGTGCACATGAAATTGCACGGTCATTAGCGTGCATAGGAAAGCACGAACGTAAGGGAAGAAGGAAGGGGATTTGGGCTGGGCTGGGTTCGTGATTGGTAGGTAATGAAAATTAAGGTGGTGATTTAATTATATAAATTGTTTAACTAAAATTCCAATTCTTTTAAAATTTATAACTCGTTCGGTTTAGGTCCAAACCCAACGCGGTCAGTCGAGTTGGGTTCGTATTGACGAGATCTTTACTATGGAATCAAATTGGTTGAATTTGAAGCTTGCAGAATTTTCAGTGAAATTCGAACGCTTTCGAATTTAATTGAAATCAAAACGCGAAAGCAACAACAGAAAATAAAATGTGAGTATTTTTAACGCTCACGGCGTACTATAATATTTTTATGTTCGTTAAAATTGAATCGTGAAGTTATCTAATTTTATTGACTGTTAATTGAAAATGAAATTGACATATGAATTGATAGTAGATATAAAAACTGACAGTTAAATTTGAAATTGGAAATTTATTGCCAATAAATTACCTGATATTGATAACTATAAAACTATTGTGAATTATTGGCTGATTTGGATGTTGATTGTGATGAATGCTATTGGTTGATACTTTGGATGATTTGGATGTTTATTTATTTTGATATATCCTGTTATCACCTTGAAAATTATTTACAGTATATAAAACTGTAAATTGAATTATTTCGAATAAATTAAGAAATAGGTTTAAATGATATATATACCTATGGCATTTATTTTGGATTGAAAAGATATATATCCATCCCTGAAATTAAATCGAAATAACTATTCACTTGGCCATATGATAGAAAATTATATACAGACACTGGATTGGTTAAATTAAATGATTTTAAAATTTTTGATTTGAAATTTATTCAAATAACTTGATTCTAAGAAAACGAAAATCGAATTTATCGAAATCAAACTATTTTCGAACTTGAGCTCGAAGTGTTGAAATTTAAGTTTGATAACAGGAATGTTTTAAATAATTGAAGTTGAAATTTTGAAGTTATAATCGAAATATAACGTGAATTTCAGAAATTGATTTGTTTTAAAAGATTGGACTTTTATTCGAACTTTGAATATTATGATATTTTGAAATTGAGCTCGGAATTGAATTATATTTGAGGATTTGGGTTTTAAATTGGATATTGAAGGTAAATTTGATTTAAGTGTTTTGAATCAAAATTTTGAAAACCGAACTCGAAATTGATATAAATCGAAATGGTTTAAATTTGGAATTGAAATTAATTTGGAATTGTAACTGAAATTAATTTGTAATTGGAATTGAAATTAATTTGGAATTGAAATTGAAACTAATTTGGAATCGAAGTAAAATTCGACTTAAAATCGGAATTGAATCGATTAAATCAAAATGGAAATTGGAATTGATTTAAACTGGGAAATTTGGAATTGAATCGGTTTGACTTTGAAACTATTTCAAATGAATTATTTTAGTATAAACGGTTTAAAATCTATCTTCTTTAAATATTCATATTATTTTGATTTTCCAAACTATTTTACTATATAAACCATTTTAATACTCAAACTATTTTCTATTAAACTATTTTAACTTTTAAACTATTTAAAAAAATTCAAACTATTTTCTAAAATTCAAACTGGTCAGAGTGAAAATCGTTTATATTTAAATCGTGGATTTAAATACGAATTAGGTTAAAACGAAGTTATAACCTAATTGGTAATTCGAATTGAATTTTTAAGTGAAATTGACACATCGAACTAAATTGGTATATTTTGGAGTAAATATGGTGATTTTGAAATGAATTTGATTTTGAAGGGAATATGATATTTTGATATCAAGTATGAATTGTTTTTAAAATATAAAAGTACCAACTGGTGTGTAAAACGACGTTTGGTTGTTAAAGACACCGGGCCTCTTATTGGCATACTCTCTGTCAATATTGGAATCACTTTAACAACTGTGTATGTGGAGTGATGGTCCAGAACGAAGTGGTTGGATTTGGCGTCATTTGCTGGATTTGAAGAAAGAGAACGATGATGGATAGACCCCGGCACTTGTGCCAATTTGAAATGACTAAAACACACTACACCATAAATGGCCTACTGCAACACAAAAAAAATGTTGGCTCAGGCCCGAAAAATGTTGCCATAGGTCTATGGCAACACTTTTAGGGTGATGCAATTTTTGCCGTTGCCTTAGACCTCAAAGGCAACATTTTGACTATCTAAGGCAACATAAGTAATATTGTTGCAATAGAACCCTATTTGGGTCTATGGCAACACCCATAGGTATCTGTAGCAACATTCCAAAATGTTGCCATAGATATTAACTTTCTGAATTTGTGGGGCCCACAATGTAGAGCATATTTGATTTTTTAATAGAAATAAATATTTATTTAATAAAATGCTTTTGCATAGAATTTGATATTTAAACAGTAATTTATTTAAATAAATATTTTATTTCAACATTTGAAATAGTACAAATTCCTGACTCCACTATTTTACAATTCAATGATATATAACACTGATATTCACATATACAGATATTCCTCACTACATCACTCAGTTCACTCATTACATATGCAGTTTCAATTTATACAGACACCGACACTGACAAATATATGACGAGCCGAGTGCCGAGCCGAAGGCGAGCCGAGAAGCGGGTCCGGGCGCAGCGCTGGCGGGGGTCCGGGGCACCGCAGTCCCGGTGGGCACCGCCCGATTCATCCGATTTCGGAAGATCGAGCCTTCTTTGAAACGACGTAAAATGATGCAGAAATGAACACCTCCTGCGAATTTGAACACCTCCTCGATGATTGACTTTTGCAACTCTTTCGTGGCTTCTTCTGAATCATCCGACCTTACTTTTAGCTCTGCCTTGGTAAAAGACCTGAAACCATGATAAATAAAAATTGACATTTCATCGAACATGTTGCGTGTTAATAAGTAATACATTACCACAGTTCACTCATCTAAACATCCTACTAGACATCAACTCCTTCTCCTTGAATACTACCAAACTTCAACCTCTACACTGCCACCATCCACTCCCCAAACTGCTGCAACTTACATCCCCTACAGCCCTTAACAACAGTTGGTACATTTTGAATCAGGATATGAAATTGCAGCCTGCAATCTAGTTGGCTACTTTCTAGTATAAGCACGTGCAATCTATACTGAGATTGGAACTGAATGTAATCAAAGAGCTAATCATAGCAGCAGTATGTTCACATAATTAGTCATAAGCCAAGAGGAGGACAAAGTGGCAACTCGTGCTGAACTAGCATATCACCACAATTACCAATCAACAAAAACATGTAAGCCTATTCGTCGGTAAATGTAAATCCAATGTTAAAGTTCACAACTTTTCCATAAATATAACAAAACATCACCTGGCACGCTCAATTACCATTGTCAGCCTCAATTACCACTTACGCATCAAACTTCAACACTACTTCGACAACACTTCGAACCAACTTCAATCAACAGAACATTATACACAGCTGCCATTTCCAGTAACTGCAGCCATACCACCACAATACTCAACCAATCAACTGCCAACAACCATCAATTGACCCTCAATCGGCAGCATCGCAACCCAACCAACGGCCTACTTCAAACTTTGACTTCCTCTGCAAATTAATAGCAGCAGCGAACCCAATTATAACCACCAATCGCCAATTTCCATCACTAAATCCGAACTCCATCGCCACGGGATATGTGCTCGATGACCATCGGAATCAGGCTGTAGAAACGGTGGTGGGGTAGTGGAGTTTTGTTGGGGGCTGCGGTTGGTAGGATTTGAGAATTAGGGATTTTTGGAAGAAAAAAAAGAAACGAAAATATGATTTGGAAATTAGGGATTTCGGAAATTGGGGGTGAGAACGAAAATGATATGAAAAGTAAAGCGGGAAAACGAAAATTTGTGGCAAATTGTAGCGGTGATCCAGTTTAACAATCAGATTAAATGTAGACCGTTGGATCGTATTCACGCGGATTGCTAATTTTATTAATTTTTTAATCTGAATACATCTATAGCAACACTATATAAAAATGTTGCATCGTGTTACACTTGTTTAGCTAGAGCAACACATTTTTATGGCTAAGGTAACACCATAAATACAACGTTGCAGTAGGACCAAAATTTTATATCTATTGCAACATTTTAGCTGGCAACACCTTGCAAAAATGTTGCAGAAGGTCATTTATGGCGTAGTGACAGGACGGCTTGATAGGACCAAGTGGGCTAATTACCCCAAGCTGACATCTGTTCTTCGATTTTCTTGGACTCGATCCATATTATTACTCTTGTTGTTGGCTTCTTTTTGTGCATCTTGATTTCGGATAGCCTTCCTTTAACTCGATATGGGATGGATGGACATGATGGGCGGTCATGACTATGATGCGTTACCACCAGCCATGCGACCCGAATTGGTAGTATCCTACCTTAAGCATTGCCTCACATGCCTTGTCATACTTTTATCCCTATACGAGGCCCATACGATTTTGGTTTAGTGTTGTCGTATCACGGCGCATCCCTATCCACCAACGGTTTACTGGTGTTTTATTTGCAAACTGTACGACAATGCTTAAAAACGCATTAAGGAGGATCAATGTAAAGCCTTAATGCTATTTTGATATTTATTTTACCGATTAGACATTATATATAGCGTATTCTACTACATATAAATATTTTGACGAATCCTTAAGAGATGGAAAATTCCGTAATATCTCTTGAGTTATTGCACGCACATTATACACTAGATAGGAGATGTGAAACCCCGTAAACATCTCTGATGCCACAACACTCATGTTATATGTGATATAAATTTGACTCACATAAGAATATTCTAGTCCTGACTCGAGTGTATTGTCTTTTCATTACGCTCGGGTCAGTCCTGAGGTTTTCTGCGTATTGAATATTATTCTCTGGATGACGAAGACGAAGACGAAGATTGGTATATTATTACTATTATTATTTGTAAAGACCCAATTTTTCGACTTCCGAAAGTCGACATCAATACGCCCACTGTATCAAATGTCGAACCATCGAATGCTGGAAAATCGAATCATTAGGGTTAAAGAAAAAAGAGGTAGAAGAAGAAGAAGAGAAGAAACAGAAACAATAACAGAATCTCACATTCGCAACGGAACAATATATAATAGATAAATGAATAATCTTAAAACAAAAGAACTATATCAGTTCATACAATACATCATCAGAGTTTACAACAACAACACTGGCAGTTATAATAACCTGCCCATATGATTGAATACATAGCGGAATGATAATAGTATACGGAAGTACGTCTCGCCATCTAGCTCGTCTCCTGATCTCCACAGCATACTTTTCTGACTTCGCTCCAGAACAACTGATAACCTGACTTTAGACTGCTCGTGTGGAAAATTATGGGCACCCAGAGTTTAGAAAGGGAACAATAAACTCCGAGTCAGTCATGGGACTGGTGTGAGATCATAAAATAGTTATTTGCACAAAGGAATAAAAAGAAATCTGCTATGCTTTTGGAAAATGAAACTACCATAAGTAAATGGGAGGTTATACAACTAAAACCATATAGGGCGCCTATTGTTTCTTTGGATTTCCAACAAATGGTCAGGCTAAGGAACTTCCTACACCACATGGGTACGCCTCTGAAGGGACGTCCCGAGAACCTAACAGGATCTCTACCAATACAAGGCCGAGTTATCTCACGCTTCTGGTGCAATGAAGCTGTAACTAGATAACTCCACACACGAGTATGCCATCACGGTCGTTACCGACCTTTATCCGAGGATCCTCAACACCAACAACCACAAAGTAATAAATTTGCAGCAACCACGTAAGTTAAGTATCTGGGCTCCATACCATGATACCACCTTTTTCCAGAAGGAAATGAACATACCCTGAGGGCGCTACCCCCAAACAACCTTGCCGCATCCTTTCTATTTCGACCATTTCGGGTTGTGAGGTCCGACGAAGTCTCATCCACAAAGCTACGCTTTTCACAAAAGCCATGCTTCGATCAACAAATGATCAGCAACACTTAACAAGCCACACTACCAAATCGGGAATGTATCACTAGTAACAATCAACTACATAACCTCTGAGCTCATACGTCTCAGAGAAGGGTGTTAAGCTAAGAGAATAAATTCTCCGCCACCAACATAAATGTATTTGATAGAAACCAGCTTTACATCTCAAAGTGTAATATCAGACATACATCCATACAAGTTTGTTCCGGGTTCGAACAGAACCGAAGGCACTTCAAAAGAAGCCCTTGCAATCCAGATATTCACTAATCACGTCCGAACTCCCCATCACAAAGGGTGATAAAATCTCTATACCAGAGCAAATCAGTGCAAAGACATTTGACAGGTAATCCTTTCGTTTTCGAAAATACTCAGTCTTCAACACCATCTTCAAATGCGATCCCATCTCGTAGTATTATTATTCAGAATGAGTTTTATGACGTAAAGTCCTCTCCCGGCTTAACCGAATAATGAGCGCTTATTTTGAAAACAAATTCAAGTGCCATTTCAAAGACCAATATCGATAGTCGGTTATTTAACTATCAAACAATATTCACAACAATCATCAAGCCTAAATAATTTCCTAAATTATTTATACTGATAGTTGGTTATTTAACTATCAAACAATATTCACAACAATCATCAGATTTTAAATAATTTTTCCCCAATTATTTATTTTCAAAATATATTCGCAAGATATATTTTAACACTTCAACACTTTGAAAACCAATTTCAAATCACTTTTCTTTTGCGGAATAAATTTCCAAATATTTATTTACTTCCACTGAAAATTTTGCCGAGTCTGAATACTTCAAAATGATTTAAATCACTTATCCAAAAATATATGTACTTGGATACATTAAAAATAAAACTATTTTTAAACACTTTATCTAAAATATTATACTAATATCTCATATAAACTTCAAGCCCAAACTAATTTTAAAAATGAAATTATTAGATAGAGTATAATTATTTAAATATCCATTTTCTAAATCAAATCTCAATTTGATCTTTAAAATAATCACTTCTATAATTAACCAAATAAATCTTTACTTTAAAGATTTAAAAACAACTTAAGAAAATAATTTCTCCAAAGTATCCTTTTTAAAAACCATCCTTAAAACTTTCAATTTATATTTATCAGCTACTTTGAAAACATACTCGGCTTTCCAGTGAAAATACACTTTCCATTTCAAAATGGTCCTTTTAAATCAATTAATAAATTCTTCTTGACTTATTTCAATTTACATTCCAAATCCGTAATTTCTTTCCACACTTTTTTTAAAATAAACCAACATTTATTTTTAAAACAAATTTCTCTTTCCTTTATAAATTCCCATTGTGAATTTACATTTCCAAATATCCATTGATATACAATTTTCAAATCGATTTCCAAATATTCATTTTCAAACACCAAATCAAATTCCAAATTTATTTCAAACACCAAATCAAATTCCAATTTGATTTCCAAATTGATTTCCAAAAATTTGTTACCTTTTAAAATAAATCTTTATTTTGATTTTCAAAAATCCAATTATATTTATTTCTGGTATCCTACGATACCAAAAATATATTCGCCTAAATTATAGCCTTCAAATAAATTCCATTTAGCAGTATAATCATTCACACCAATATAATCATTCACAGATTATCACATCACAACATATACAAATAAATTCAACAATGTGAGGAATCCAGTTGGATCCCTCCAACCTGTTTCCCTACATCCACAGATGTTAGCACAACAATTAAATACCAATTCCACTTCGAGGTGGAATATCGCGGTATATGGGTTTATATAATATCATCCGCTATTATGCGGCGCATAGGGTCTCATCCACTATATAATGTGGGAAATCAATCACTCCAAATACATATATATACCAATTTCACTTCGAGGTGGAATATCGTGGTATATGGGTTTATATATAATATCATCCGCTATTATGCGGTGAATAGGGTCTAATTCAATACCACTGGTAATCATTTATCATCCAAGCACACAATCAACAATTTATCATCCAAGCACACAATCAACAATTTATCATCCAAGCACACAATCAATAATTTTAAATTCCAATATTTTCAATTGAGTGAGAAGATCTCACCTTTGCCCTTTTATTTGCAATCCAATCTAATTCCAACTCGATTTCATGGTTTTAACCTTCGCTGCCTCGATTCACTTCCCTTTATCGCGACTTCCAGGCTTCGACCATCTCAAAACCCTAGCTGCCGTTCTCACACACCACGGCCTCATCGTCTTGCTGCTGTGAAATGCCACCACACGACCATCCGATTGTCATGCCTTCGACCTTAACCTCGATCGACTCTCGAGCTCGTGAGTCCCCTCAGGCCAACTGCAGCTGCCCTGCCTTCAATGCTTGATTCGTCGATGACACTCCCTTCCCCATACGTGCACGAGCACGCAGCTTCACCTGGTCGCGATGCGATAGGGTTTGATTTTGACTGGGAAGAGGATGCGATACGAAGAACAAATCTATTTCGATTTCTTCGGCTTTTGGAAAGGGGGAAACAGGATATTGACTCGACTGAGAAGGAGGAACTGTCATGATTTGAATTTGATAATATAAATTCCCTTTCGGCCATTAATTCCTTTTGAATTCGTTCTAATTTTTTTTGAACGAGAATAATGTTTTTGTTTAATTTTTTCTTATTTTGAATCAACGCATGTTAGATTAATGAACACGTGTTTAAAATTTCTGCCAAGTGTAAGAGGGAAGAAATGTGTCATTTGCCTTAGAAAATATTATATCAAACATATATATTATTTTTGAATTTAAATTTAAATTCAAATTTAAATCGTATCAATTTCGCAACTCACAATCTCGATCTCCGATCGAGGCATGCCGCTAGGCGTTTATAATGTTAAACCCCTATTTCGAATGCAATGGAAAAGGTTTCGAGTCTTAACTCGATCGTATGGAGAAGATAGCTTTTTAGACCAGTAATTATATTAAATTTTCGATATAAATTTCAGCACGTTTACTTACCGTACGATCACACGACAACTCCAAATACTACGAAAATTGAAATCCGATAATAATACACTATTACGGATCCAATGGAACTGGTTTCGTCGAATTCCAAGACTGTGCCCTCGAAGGCTATTTTTAAATATCGATTTAAACGATATAAATTCAAAACTGAACAAATCACTTTCAAATTCAATTTCAAAAGTTCTATTATCTCCCGTATTATCAATATTAATTTTCTAAGCCTTTAAAATATTTTTAACAGGCATAAAACTGAAGATTCAATATTTTTCCCAGTTTCCATAATTAAATCCAGTAATTAAATTTGCCAAATCAACAGTGATATTTGAAATTCATATTAAAATTAACTATCAAATATTTAAAATCAATTAAACATTCTAATTTCAAATATCCAAAATTCATGGTCGTCGCATTATTATTATTTCTGCATCATGTTGTCTGCTGCATTATATTTTGTTCCTGTTGTGTATATATAACTCTGATAAATGTTGTATAAGTTATAATCAAATGTGTAATATAAACAGCTTCATGAACTATTTATTTGATTATTATATTTTATCATTCCATTGCGAGATTCTGTGTTTGATTTTTTCTTCTTTTCTTATTTTTCTTAATTAACCCCATTGATTATCTATGTTCCGGATTGTTTGAATTGGACATGTGTGGATTGTTGTCAATTTAAACCTTTCAAAATGTGGGTCGTCACATTTGTCTATGGCGTCAACTAATAAGTTGTTTATTTCGACCCATAGTATATTTTAAAATAGTTTTGGTATTTTTAGTTATATATATATATATATTGAAATTGGGTAAATTAATAATGTTGGGCTTTGCGGCCCAAATCAGCATATTACAAACTCGAACGAAAATATACAATAACCTCCTCCGACAAACAAGTTCAAACAAACAAAAACACACGCAACTAAAAAGCTTCCATTTTTAGGGTTATGGCGGCTCCCAGTTCTCTAATTGACCTCGTCCGTTCGATACCTTCATCATCAACATCTCCACTAGTCGTTCTTCTTGTTCCGTTGCCATGGTAAGAACTTTCTTTGGTATCCTCCCAATTATTATACTTATGTCTCTATTTATCAAATTCGTGAGAGATTGAACATCTTGTTGTTTATTATCAAAAGCCCGACAGTTCCTCTCCCTCCAGATGTGCCACAAGGAAGCTGTGAGTCCAATTTTGCCAAGTTATATATATATATATATATATCAAGTTATATTTATATATATATAGAAATTGGAATATTATAGTAAGCAAATTAAAAGGTGATATTTTTAGCAATCATATTTCGATGAACGAGTTATAATATCTTGTTCATCTCGCCAATTTGTGACTTTTAGTAGTATTCGAGTGATTTTTGGTTTTGGAAGGGAGGTTAATTTTATTTAGAATAAATGGGAAATTCCGGTATAATGATGGTCGATAGGTCCGTGAGTTGGACTGGAATGGGTTTGAGGGATGGTGGTCGTGGCGGTAATGGTCCCTGGTGGTATGATGGACCTTAGGGGGCGGCGATCACATTTAGGATTTCAGGGTCGAGGCGTTGGTTGTTCAGTGATGAACGGGCATGATTTATTAACTGGAACACATTCTTATCTCGGTCGAGCAATGAAATTCCTATTAAGACCACCATAGGCGACAATGGTAGGGTGGATGTGTCGATCAAAGTTAAGCGTGTTTGTGGAGATGGTCAAAGCTTGGGTTGGAGGTCGATGGCAGCTGTGTACATGCAGGCGTGCACGTCATGCACTAAAATGATTGCTCTAAATATTTTTTTGAGATGGTAAAGTGATTTTGGAGATTGGTTAGGAGGGAAGAAGCTTGTTTGTTTGAGTGGAATATGGGATTTGGGCCTAATATTGGGTGGCTTATTTGTATAGTTAAGGATTAGTTTGTTTAATTTAATTTTAGTTAAGTTTAAAGGTTTTTGAAACTTCAATATGTAATTACTCCTCCATGAGAAGTCCGTTTAACCCGCGGTCTTCAACATAGACTCGTATAAGCGAGTATAATACATTAGTAAAATAAATTGATACATTTGGTGGAATATAATTTAATGATAAATTAGTATTGATCGTATATAATTAAGTAGATTTAGTTAATTATGTAGTTAATTAATTGTACGTAATTATTGACATCTATCTAGCAGAGTAAAACCCCGTTCTACTATATTTAAACTGAATAGATTATATTGGACGACCGGTTAGTAGAATAAATCATCTTTCTACTATTATGGTAATTTGGACATTTATTTGTATCCTAGTTAAATTATATTGATTTGTTATCCATCGATTGATGGTATGGATTTTTTTTACATATCTGTTGTTATGTAAATACTTGAGTTGCGACTTAATTGTCGATTTGAGTACAATGGTAGTTTGTTTAAATACCATTGAGATTTGCTAAGCCTCTTCCAAATTGGGTAAGTTATGAATTTGAAATCAGTTTTTAGTTTTATTTCAATTTAAAATAATTTGTTAAATTAATTGATAGTATTAAAATTGTTATTTCATTAGTTTTATTGAAGTTAATTCAATTTAATGAAGCTAAAGTTTATTTAAAATAAAAAGGGTTTAAGTTAATTATCTATTTAATTAAAAGGGTTTAAGTTAATTATCTATTTAATTAAAAGGGCTAAAGTTAATTATATATTTAATTAAGTGGAAATTAGCCACAAGGGCCTCTCTAACAAGTGCAATTAGTTTCTAGGACACACAGTTGAAATAATTACTTTTAAGGACAAAATGCAAAATAATTAGTTTTTAAGGCCAAAAAACCTATAAAATTATGTCCTTGAAAGTAATTAGACAGCTGACTTTGTCCTTAAAAGTAATTATTCTACTGACTTTGGCCTTGAAATTAATTTCTGTGGATATGTGTCCTAGAAACTAATTAGACTGTAAAGTTTGTCCTTCTAGTGAAATGCCCCTTTAATTAAATGGTTGGAGTTAATTATTATTTAATTATAAATGTTTCAAGGTTAATTATAATTTAATTAATAATGGTTTAAAGTTGATTTTTGTTTAATTTAAAATGTTAAGTAAGTATTATTTAATTAATAATTGTTTAAGTAAATTATTATTTAATTATGATTTAATTAATTATGTTCAAAAAGGTTAATTATTATTTTAAATTAATAATGATTGAATTAATCACCCTTTTTAATTAATGGTTTATCTTAAGTTAATTAATCTTTGATGGAGTTTGGAATTGAATTAATTAATTTATTGATGGTGATTAAGTTAATTTAATTAACTTAAGAATATTCTTTTAAATAATAATATTGCTTTAAAAAGGGGTTTAAGCAAACAAGTTTGTTTCTAAAGGGAATTCTACTTAGTATAAAGAACTAAGTAAAAGAGTTATATTTTTGGAAAGAGATTTTGGATTTGGAAAGAAGGATGGGTTTATAAAGTTTTGGTTGGGTCGTTTATTTTAAGTAAATTGTGAATCAAATAAATAATTGGTCCTTCTTAATTATTGGTGGTTGGGAAGCACCTCCCAACTTAACACCGAAGGATAATTATTTAGGGATTCATAATTAACTGTGTTTCAAAGACATATGTTTTGATCCATATAAAATGAATTTAAAATAAGAAATCCTCTAAATGGTTTGAGAATATACTTATACCGGTGAGATAAGTATATGAATTATTTTGGTAAATAATTAACGAGGTTCATTAAATACGAGATTAATTAAATGAGGCTTAGTGGTTTCTATAGGAAAATAAATCTGTGATTGATGTGTGTTTATTTGATAGTTAAATAACCGACTATCAAAACTTGACCAGTTTTTAACTTTGGAAATATCAAGAGGAAACACAAAAGTTATAGAGTACAGTTATCTTAGATAATACTTTTGTACATATAAACTCGTGTGTTCTTCTAGGACAAACGATAAGGAGATCCGTCCACCTAAACGGTTATGGAGTGATCCTTGCTCTTATCTAGTTTGTTTATTTTCGAAAAAACTAGAATAGAGTTTATCGAAAACTATTGAATGTTAGTTCGAAGAGACCGAGGTTAGATAAGTATAAATTATCTAAAAACCACTTCGATCCAACTCAAGCAACGTATTGAAAACATCTAGAAGATGATGAAATCGAAGACGAAGCTCTTTGAAGTACATGGGCTACTTGCTATTAATCCTGAGGGTGATTCCAAAATGGATGTGGTGGATGTGGTAGATGTAGTGCCTTCGGTTTTGTTTAATCCTAAAACAAACTTGTATGGATGAATACTGGCACTGCATTGCTGCCTAGAGGGCAGTGTTAGAATTCCAAGTGGGTGTGCTATCTAAAGATAAAGCATGGTCTCTAGCCTCATCAACTGGGAATGACTAAAATAGGGGATATTCGGTACGACAATGTGGGCCGCGCCGATGAGAGTATGGGCATCCCTGATCTAGAGATTACTATCTACTTTTGTATGCTTTAGAAACTGTGCAGTTATTGATCACAACTGCTGGATGATCATATTCGATATTATCCAATAAAGGGTAGGCCAGTTCTGTGTAGCAAGAGTGCAAGATGTTCTTGTTGATCTCGGTACATTTTATTGAGAAATGTAATGTGACGGGCTATACCCCAATTGTCCAGTTATTGATGGAAACCATTCTCCAATAAATGTCTTTACGGACTTAGTTGTAAACCTATTATGCTGAAATTTAATTAACGTAACAATTTCGGCTATGATTAATATGTATTTGTATCTTAGACATTATAATATCACTGGATTTTCTATAGAAAATGTTTTGATTATCATAATTTCGGCTATGATTAATATGTATTTGTATCTAAAAACCCCGTTCGTGTTTTTATGCGGCATGGTCTTACGAGATACCTTTGATTTTAAAAGGGTTTTACAAGTTATAATAATAAAGTCCTTGTGATTTGAGTTGTCATGCTAGTTTTACCAGACTAATCTAGGAGTTGTTTTTCTTATAATGCTCAGGTCAGACCCGAGCATATTTCCATATCAGCTTTGGATGCTTTGGAGCTTAGAAGACAAGCTGGAGGCCCAAGTCGTATCTCCCGTATATTTCTTTATATTCTGCTGCCTTGTTTGTTGTATTCTTCAGCATTTGTAAGGACGGGCTGTTATAACTGTCCAGGCTGAAGATGGGTTAGTGTGGTACTCTGGTTGTATGTATAAAACTTTTCCTTTGTGTAAAGATCATTTATATATTATAGATTTTCCGTTGTGTTGTGAGATTCTGTTCTTCCTCTTCTTTTTCTTTCCCCCAACTATCTGTTTTTTCGGCACCCGGATGCTTGGCACATGAATACTGTGGATGTATTAGTGTCGACTCCCGAGGTCCGAAAAGTCACTGATTAAGTCCAAGAATTAACCGATGAAGTAAACGTAATCGTTTCATACCACTTCTTTTACTAGAACGTTTAATTAATATCGCATTCAAGTGAGATTGTGCATTTGTATAATAAAATAGTTTTACTTTGATATCTACTTTGAAATACTTATTTAAAAGGACTAATAATATATAAATAGTATAAAACATGATTTAATTTATATCTTATACTTATATAAAAATTGCTTCATAATCACTTTGCAATTATGATTATATATTACAAACAGAATTTCCTTTGAAAAGAGTTTTGCAAATCAGTGTATTCAAATAGTGTAATTGGCAAGGAAACATAGAGTAAGTCCTCTATTGAAAAAAGGGTCCCAAAAAAAGATTCGGACTTCTTGAAAATGAGCAACTAGATCATCACAATTTGCTCTAGAAACAATGCAAACCACAAGATCAAACAACATGGCAAAAGAGAAAACAACATAGCAGAGAGGGAGAGAGGCACAACCTGGAGCATGTAATCCAGGCTCGTGATCAGTCGACCGGTCTTAATGCACCAATCGACCGATGCAGCTGCCGGAAGCATGCTTCAGGCAGTGTCGATCGATCCACGAGTTTCTATATTTTGGTTTCCAACGATCTAGTTTCAAGTTTTCTAACCCATTCTCAATGCATGCAGGCATTCAAACCATCAAACAACAATTTAATAGAGGAACAATATATATTATAATTTGAATATAGTTTACTGTAATACAAGTTTTAGAACAACAGCAGGCAAAACTAACAGAGCACAGTCAACAGACATAAAACAAACTAAGACCATTCATTACTTCTCATTCATTCAACTTGAGATTCTAATCAGAAATAGTTATGAATTTCAACTCTCCTTTCTTCCTTTCTAATTTAAACGGTAAGTCATGACAGCAGCTTGTTATTGCTTCACTAGAAAACCACAGAATTGTTCAATCAAAATAGCAAAGAGAAACCAAATTAAATTACTGTAAACTGAAACAAAAACTAATAAGAAGTGAATAGGTTTTAGATTCCTGTACCTAAATTTAATTGGTTTCAAATGATCTAATTTTCAAAGGAAGCTAGATTGAATTGGGAGGATTTGGTTTTTAAATTTATAGAAGGGAAAGAATATTGAGTTTGGTTTTACTATAAACAAAATGAAAATGAAAATAACGTACAACACTCAGTGTATGAGAAATTCTCTTATCTCCTAATAATTTAATGGGTTTTAGGCCATAAGAATTAAATTACAACCCAAAATGAATTAAATGTTTATTTCATTTATTCTTACTAATGAATGGCTTTATGAAACAATTAACTAAATGTTTAAACCATGGATCAAAGTGAATCAAAATTTAACTTTTTGAATACTATTAAATTATGAACCACTATTTATTTCAAAAAAGAAGTTTATTAATTTCAAATCTTCTTTTATTAACAAAATAAAAGATATAAAACAGATTAAAGTTTTCTTTTCAACTCTACTTCAAAATTCCTTTAATTTCAAATTTTGAACTGTTTAACATCTTATAAAATATTGCAAATTCTCTATTTTTCTTGTAACATGGATTTATTAGTAAACTTAATAAGGTTCACTTCATGTTTTAATTCTTCAATATCATCTAGATTTAGAATTCACATTCTAAAGAATTCGTTACCTTTTATAAAAATAAATTTCTTATTTAAATTTATAATTTAAATCATCAGTTTATTTTTATTTAAACAACTCAAAATTCAAGGTTGTTACAAATGCGGTGTGACAGTGTACATTCTTTTTATTGAAGTTATGCTCTTTGAATTATTTTCAAGGTCTAAATATAAATGTGGTATGAAGGAGTACCTTATATATTTGAAATATACTCAATGCAAGTTGCTAAGAAATAGTATAGCATGACATGTTTAAATTAAAATGTTTTGGCTTATTGTAAATCTAAAATATATATTTTGGAATCTACACTCATATGAAATATTTTTTCATTGAAAGTCTCCTTTGTTTTTGCTATTTTTTTTAATTTTGATAAATGAACCATTTTTTTCATTGAAAGTCTCATTTGTTTTTGCTATTTTTTTTATTTTGATAAATGAAGGTTATATTACCATAAAAGTAGATTAATTCTACATTGTAATTGTTTTAACTCCAACATTGAGTGGATATGTGTAACTATATAAACTTTAAATTCTACATGTTTGGGATAATATAAGTTCACAACTTCTTTCCTGTTTTTTATACAGTTTCATGTTATAAGTAATCTTAATCTATCGCTAACATCTGGTTCTTTATAAGTACCATGCAATAATATGTTTGGAGTAAAAGTTTTTGTAAGTCTAAAAGATTGTTTTGAAATCTGCAATCACCTCATTACACGAAATATTTATTTATAAAATGTTTTTGAAAAAGCAAATAACAGATATAAAGAGGAAAAGAAATGATTCAATCCTAATTAAATCTGAAGGTTACAGGGTATATATATACAAGAGATGTAAGTATGCACGTGTACAACACATAGCAAATGTACATAGCCTATAACAGTGAATACAAAACTAACTTCTCTAACACTCTCCCTAAATTTGAACTCTCTTCCCTGTTGCCTTCTTCTTTTCTTCACTTATCAAATCCGAGGCTTCTTCAACATTCAATTCTTGTCTTAATTTCACAAAGCGAGTGGATGAAAGCGATTTGGTTAAAACATCTGCCCTCTGATATAATGCTGGAATATGATTAATACAAATGTTACCCTTAGCAACTTGCTCTCTCACAAAATAGAGATCTAACTCTATATGCTTGGTTCTTGAGTGGAGTATTGGATTAGCTGCTAGTAGAAATGCACTTGAGTTATCACATCACACTGTTGAAGACCCTGTTGTATTGCCAATTACCTCAGACAGCAAGGACTTAAGCCACATGATCTCTGACACCACAGCAGCAACACTACGATACTCAGCTTCAGTAGATGATCTTGATACCGTAGTTTGTTTCTTTGAACACCAAGATACTAAGTTCTTACCAAAATACACACAGTAGCCACTAACAGATCTTCTATTTGTCAGAAATTCTTTACTGTTCGATCTTTCATGATTAATGATGAACAATTCAAGTAATATCCCAAGGATCACCAATACCGAATATTTCACAAACAAAACTTAATATGATTTATTGTTTAAGATGACGTACCTTGATTAACAGCGGAAGATGTAATGGCTGTCATCTTCTTCTTCTGACTTTTAATAATTACTCTTCTTCTCAGAATTCGGTTTCTCTCTCTAACCCTATTTCTTTATGTGTTTCTTGATGGAGAAGGATACATCTATTTTCCTAGGAGAGAGAGGACTCATTCCTTTATATAACATTTAACTCTAAATCTGGTACGTCCATCATATACCAATTCAACGCTTATGATTAATCACAGACCTAATGTTCTAATTATAGAACGGTCTATTTATGACTTAATTAATAGGGTCACATTAAGATTAGAAACTGCATAACGTTAAAGGTAAATGAAACGTTCTATTTATGACCTAATTAATAGGGTCACATTAAGATTAGAAACTGCATAACATTAAAAGTAAATGAAACGATTGCAGTTTCTAATAGCAGATTTCTAACATTCTCCCACTTGACCCGACTATTCATAATATCAAGTGTTGAATATCATACTATGAAAAATTGTTGAGAGTTTTGGCGGTTGTGCATTATTAATTCAATGCATTCCCTTCCATATACTACAATACCAGTAATCCATCATTTTATACTCATAATTTATATAAAACAGCATAATGGTCCACATAATGTCATGTATCATAATGATTAAACATAATATCTTTATAAGACTCTTTCTTGTTTAAAATTACATAAAGTACGTACTACCATATTAAAACAAGAGACACATAATTGTATATCAGAAACACACAAAGGAGCTCAGAATGTCACACATCAATTATTATTAATACAACTAAGACCCATTCTTTGAACATGTTCCTTAAATTGTCTTGGATGTAACCCTTTCGTCAAAGGGTCTGCAATCATAAGTTCTGTCCTGATGTGCATGATTGACACTCTTTGTTTCTGAACCTTATCTTTCACAACAAGATACTTCAGTTCCATATGTTTGGCACCTTTAGAGTACTTGTCGTTTTTTGAGAAAAACACTGCTGCAGAGTTATCACAATAAATTTTCAGCGGCTTGCTAATGGTGTCGACAACCGCAAGTCCTGAAATAAAGTTCCGCAACCATAATGCATGAATTGTGGCTTCATAACATGCCACAAATTCTGCCTCCATAGTAGATGAAGCAACGATAGTTTTTTTCGCACTTTTCCATGATATGGCTCCTTGAGCAAACATAAACAGGTAACCAAAAGTCGATTTTCTAGTATCGATGCATCCAGCAAAATCTGAATCGCTATATCCAATCACCTCCAATTCATTGGATCTACTATACATGAGCATGTAATCTTTCGTGCCTTGTTAGTACCTCAACACTTTCTTTGCATCTTGCCAATGTTCCCTTCCTGGATTACTTTGATACCTCCCTAACATACCGATCGCAAAACTGATATCCGGTCTAGTACAGGTTTGAGCATACATTAGGCTACCAACTACAGATGCATATGGAATTGATTCCATTTCCTTTCGTTCAACATCATTCTTAGGACATTGCATGAGATTGAATTTATCACCTTTCTGTACAGGAACTTTCCCAGGTGAACACTTACTCATTCCAAATCTCTCTAGAATCCTTTCGATATATCCTTTCTGAGACAATCCCAATATTCCTTATGATCGATCACGAAATATTTCTATTCCAATCACATAGGATGCCTCTCTCATATCTTTCATTTCAAAGTTTGTTGAGAGAAATTCCTTAGTCTCATGCAATATGCTTAAATTATTTGCATCAAGCAAGATGTCATCAACATAAAGGACTAGGTAAATAAACTTGCTCCCACTGGTCTTTTGGTATAAACAGTTATCAACCGTATTTTCCTTAAAACCAAAAGATGTAATAATGGTATTGAACTTAATATACCATTACCGGGATGCTTCTTTAAGCCCATATATTGACTTCTTAAGTTTACACACCAATTGTTCTTTACCTTTTATAGAAAAACCCTCAGGTTGATCCATATAAATATCCTCATCAAGATCTCCATTCAGAAAGGTTGTTTTCACATCCATTTGATGCACTTCCAAATCATAATGTGCTACTAATGCCATAATTATTCTTAGTGGGTCCTTTTTCGAAACAGGAGAAAATGTCTCGTTGTAATCAACACCATCTTTCTGAGTGTAACCCTTAGCAACAAGTCTAGCTTTATACCGTTCGATATTACCACTAGAGTCATGTTTGGTTTTAAAAACCCATTTGCATCCGACTCTTTTATAGCCATGTGGTAACTCAACGAGATCCCAAACTTCATTCTGTTGCATGGATTTTAGTTCTTCTTTCATGGCATTAATCCATTCCTTTGACTCTTTACTTTCTACAACATATGAAAACGAAACTGGGTCCTTATTGATTCATATATCATAATCTGATTCTTGCATATAAACCATATAATCATTAGAAATAGCTGACCTACGATCTCTTTGAGATCTTCTTAATGCTACTTGTTGTGGTTCATGTATATCAGCATTATGTAAGTCATTTCCTTCAGGAAGTACTTCTTCATTTATATGTTGTTCATCATCATGCTGTTCTCCAACAGCTGGAACAACATTTGGAGTAATAGTAGATGAAGGAACTATTCTAGGTAGTGTAACATTTACCCTTGTTTTCTTTATTTCCACTATTTCTCTTCTAATACTCCCACTAACTTCACCAATCTCAATGAATCTTTCATTACCAGTTTCTACAATTCTTGGACTATGATTAGGACAGTAAAACACATATCCTTTAGATTTTTCGGGGTAACCTAAAAAATACCCACTAATCGTTCGAGAATCTAATTTCTTTTCATGTGGATTATAAATTCTCACTTCCGCTGGACAACCCCAAACATGCAGGTGTCTTAAGCTAGGTTTCCTGTTAGTTCATAATTCAAAAGGAGTCTTTTGAACAGCTTTACTGGGAACCCTATTCAACAAATAATTAGCGGTTTTGAGAGCATACGACCACAAATTCTTAGGTAGTGTAGAATCTGACATCATACTCCTAATCATATCTATTAACGTCCTATTGCGCCTTTCCGCTACACCATTTTGCTGTGGTGTACCTGGCATTTTGTATTGCGCACATATGCCATGACTTTCGAGGAATTTTGCAAATGGACCTAGACACTGGCCTGACTCATTATATTTGCCATAATATTCACCACCTCTATCAGACCTTATGATTTTCACCTTTTTATCTAATTGCCTCTCAACTTTCTTTACAAACGTCTCAAGGACATTCACAGATTTAGATTTTTCATGAAGCAAATAGACATAACCATAGCGGGAAAAATCGTCAATAAAAGTGATGAAATACTTTTCTCCATTAAAGGCTGGAGTGTACATAGGTCCGCAAATATCAGTGTGTATTATTTCAAGAAGCTGGCTGCTTCTAGTGGCTCCTTTCTTATTATGTTTGGTTTGTTTACCTTTAATACAATCCACACATAATTCTAGATCACTAAAGTTCAAATTTGACAAAATTTCATTACTTACTAATCTCGTCATTCTTTCTTTGGATATGTGACCTAGTCTTTTATGCCATAAGAAAGTAGAATTTTCATTCAACATGCTACGTTTGCATCTAATATTATTTATTACATTCAGCAAGGAATTCGCATAAGTGTTATTCAGTTTCAATTTATATAAACCATCAATTAGAATACCAGAACCAACATTATCAGTATTCTTATATAAATCAAAACAACCAGATCCAAACGTACATCTAAAACCAGAAATATCCAACTTACTTACGGAAATAAGGTTTCTAAATAATGAAGGTACATAAAGGGTACTATATAAGTCTAATACATATCCACTTTCTAGAATTAGGCGATAAGTCCTGATGCCTTCTGTTGTGGATTTCATTTCGTTTCCCATAAAGAGAAAACGATCTTCATTTGGATTTATGGTTCGGATCATAAGAAATCCCTTTCTTTTTTAACCAAGCTATCCTTTTCGGACAGTCATTTTGATAATGTCCTTTCCTTTTATAGAAATGACATCGAACATCCTTTAGTTCCTTCTTTTCCTTATCCTGTCCATTCTTAGCAGGTGCCTTTTTCTTCTTGAAATGACTTGATTTTCCATTCTTTTCTTTACCAGCTTTATTACTCACAAAACTTACTGAGTGATTCACTTGATTTTTCAAACGTCCTTCTTCCTGAACAAGTCTACTGGCCAATTCATTAACATTCCACTTATCCTTTATAGTGTTATAGTTAATTTGAAAGGGTCCATATTCAGAAGGTAGCGAGTTCAGGATAAACTGGACAAGAAAAGAATCCTCTACTGTAAGTCCAAGGGAGTTTAACCTTGCTGCAAGATTAGTCATCTCTATAATGTGCTCTTCCATAGTTCGCGACCCATAAAACTTCATGGTCGTGAGTTCTGCCATAAGAGTACCAGCAAGTGACTTATCAGCTGAACGAAAACGCTCTTCCACAAACTGCATATATTCCTTAGCACTTTCTGTTTGCGGAATTGTTGACTTGATGTTGTTAGCAACAGTCATCTTAATAAACATAAGGCTCAATCTGTTACTGCGTTCCCATGCTTTATGGTGTGATTTTTTCATCTCAGTGCTAGCTGTTGTAAGAGCAACATGTTTATCCTCAAGGAGTGCCAAGTCAAGATCCTGAACACCTAAATGGAAATTGACTTGTTCTCTCCATTCAGAAAAATTAACACCAGTGAACAATGTAACAAATAAAGCATGTGTATTCATGGGAACTACTGCAAATAAAATAAAATAAAATAACTATAAGCTCATAGCTAACGCGATTCAGATATGTACATAATAGTATAATATAGCACTCCTTTGGATAAATACTATCTTATACTTAACATAATTAAATACCAAAACATAAGTAAGTAATAAATATATTCAATTAAATAGAACTGACATCTTTGGATGATCAATATTTATTTAATCAAGATATCTATTAAACCTCATCATGTCAACTAGTTATAGAACAAGACTTTCCTTTGGGTAAGTTCTCAGGTTCTATCATTAGTGACGCCAGTTTTTAATTGGTATTATTATAACTGGAAATTCTATCAATAATCATTATGTTACTTATGCACTAAATGATTATTCTGATTTTGACCACTTTGGTGATTAACAAAATCATAAAATCTCATGTGCATAAATGACTGATAACACATACTTGATTAAACATCATGAGTAAAGCATAGAACAGATCAATTGCAATCATAGGAAATATTCAGTTATTAATTGGTAGCTCCGATACCAAATGTCAGAAATTCTTTACTGTTCGATCTTTCATGATTAATAATGAACAATTCAAGTAATAGCCCAAGGATCACCAATACCGAATATTTCACAAACAAAACTTAATATGATTTATTGTTTAAGATGATGTACCTTGATTAACAGTGGAAGATGTAATGGCTGTCATCTTCTTCTTCTGACTTCTAATAATTACTCTTCTTCTCAGAATTTGGTTTCTCTCTCTAACCCTATTTCTTTATGTGTTTCTTGATGGAGAAGAATACATTTATTTTCTTGGGAGAGAGAGGACCCAATCCTTTATATAACATTTAACTCTAAATCTGGTATGTCCATCATATACCAATTCAACGCTTATGATTAATCACGGATTTAATGTTCTAATTATAGAACGGTCTATTTATGACTTAATTAATAGGGTCACATTAAGATTAGAAACTGCATAACGTTAAAGGTAAATGAAACGTTCTATTTATGACCTAATGAATAGGGTCACATTAAGATTAGAAACCGCATAACGTTAAAAGTAAATGAAACGATTGCAGTTTCTAATAGCAGATTTCTAACACTATCATCTCTGTCTACAGCCCAATTCGCATCAGCAAATGCACTGACTTTTAATGTATCACTGAAGTGTAGCTTTAGTCCATAGTCTATTGTTCCTGCCAAGTATCTGAGTACTCTTTTAACTGCTTTCCAATGTTCACTCAATGGATTAGACATAAATTGACAAACCTTGTTCACACTAAATGATATTTCAGATCTTGTAATGGTAATATACTGCAAGGCTCCAACTATACTTTGGTAGAGGTGTGGGTTATCTATTGGATTACCTGAGTTTTTGGATAGCGGTAAGTTTGTAGTCATGGGTGTAATAGATGCTTTTGCTTTGTCCATTCCAGCTCTCTTCAATACAGTTTGAATATAATTAGTTTGACTAAGATGAAGCCCACCATCTTCAGTCTTTTTCACTTGTATACCTAGGAAGAAATTTAGATCACCCAGTTCATTTAACTTGAATTGATCATTCAAGTATTTTATTAACTGATCTATCTGCTCAATGTTGTTTCCTGTTATAATAAAATCTTCCACATAGACTAGAATATATATAGTACTGGTACTGTCTTTTCTGATGAATGAAGAATTATCAGACCTAGTTGGATTGAAGCCAAGTTTCATTAGTGTGCTCTTGAGTTTTTCAAACCAAACTCTAGGGGCTTGCTTTAAACCGTATATTGCTTTATTCAATCTACAAACCATCATGCCTGATATTGTCTTCAAATCCCTTGGGTTGTTCCATATACACTTCTTCTTCTAGCTCTCCATTTAAGAATGCATTATGAACATCTAATTGCTTGACTGTCCATTTATTATGTAAGGCAATAGTGAGCATTACCCTTATTGTAGTGGGCTTTATTACAGGTGAAAAGGTTTCTTTGAAATCGAAGCCCGGTTGTTGTGTGAATCCTTTTGCCACGAGTCTGGCTTTATACTTGGCTATTGTACCATCTGCATTGTATTTCAGTTTATACGTCCATCTGCACCCTATAACAGTTTTGTTTCTTGGTAATGTCACCAATTTCCATGTATCATTGTTCACTAAGGCTTTTTACTCCTCTTCCGTAGCCTTTCTCCATTTAATATTATTTATTGCTTGCTCATAGCTTGCTGGTTCAAGTGGTGAGCACTGTATTGTATATGCCTTTGGTTTGAAGATGCCACTTTTTCCTCTAGTAATCATGTGGTGTCCTTTGGGTTGCTCCATTGGTTTAATAGTAGTTGTATCCCTTTGTTGAATGCTAACCGAATTATCTGATGTACTTTCTGGTAATGGTGTGTGATGCATATTATTCATGTTACTACTTTCTTCCTCCATTTGATTCTCGGTGCAGTGGTTTTTATCATCATTTGTATTCAATTCTGGCAAACTGTAAGTTAAGTCTTTCTCTGACATCATCTCTGGTACAGCATGTATATCTTCACTAATTATAGGTAGAGAAATTAGTAGTATTGATCTTTGAGCATTAATAACCTTCTTGGTACATTTCATCTGGTTATCAGCAAATGGGAATGTTCTCTCATTAAACATAACATGTCTCGACATGATAATTTTTCCATCTTTGGTTAAACACTTATATCCTTTTTGTCTTGATCCATAACCCAGGAACGTACATGGAGAGGATCTGAAATCAAGTTTATGAGTGTTGTATGGTCTTAACATTGGGAAGCATAAGCACCCAAATACTTTCAGTCTTTTGTAGTCAGGTTTAATACCATATAGAGCTTCATGTGGACTGATGTACTTTAGAACTTTAGTTGGTAGATAGTTAATTAAATATACTGCAGTTGAAAAGGATTCAGGCCAGAACTTAAGAGGCAACGAGCCTTGTGCTAGAAGAGTCAACCCCATATCTACAATGTGTCTATGCTTCCTCTCTACAATACCATTTTGTTGAGAGGTGTAAGGGCATGTGTATCTATGAACTATTCCTTTTTGATTGAAAAATTCCTTTAATGGCTTAAACTTGGCTCCACCATCGGTTTGAAACACTTTCAATTTCTTATCAAATTGTCTTTCCACTTGTGTAATAAACTGCTTAACTGCTTCAGTAGCCTCTGATTTTAGTTTCAAAAAGTAAATCCATGTATGCCTTGAGTATGCATCCATAAATGCAATGTAGTACTTGAATCCATAATCAGAACTTAAAGGTGCAGGACCCCATAAATCACATTCAACAAGTTCAAGTGGATTATTATAGATTGTTTCAGACTTATTAAAAGATAGTTTATGGCTCTTGCCTACTTGACATTGACTACATAGATGAGGTTTAGTATGATTTAAATGTAAAGATTTTCTTTATTCAGAACAACTTTCATCACACTTACATTTGGATGTCCAAGCTTTCTATGCCATATATCATATTCATCATCTACATTATTGTTAATAGTACTGTAATATACCATATTGTCATATCCTCTTTCATCAGATTTGAGATTGAATTTGTAAAGGCCATCATGCAATTCCCCCTGTAATAATATGTCTCCATTCGAATTATCCTTAATCAGACATATGTTTGGATGAAACTCAAAGAATACTTGATTATCACTTGCAAACTTTGAAACACTAATCAAGTTCTTTTAATTTGGGGAACCCTAAGTAGATTTCTTAACGGTAAGGTTTTGTTTCTACAGCCTGAGGTAAACTGAGCATTGCCAATGTGTGTGATATCAAGAGGTGTACCATTTCCCATATGAATAGAATTTTTACCTTTATAGGCTGCTCCTCCAAAGTTTAGGTTCTGAAGATTGTTAGTCACGTGGTGAGTAGCTCCAGAATCAGGAAACCAAGCTTCATCCTGTATATCCATGTCACAAGCTAGTATGTTCTGATTTTCATTCTGATAAGCCAAATTCTTTGAGTTAGGCTTTGTATCGTTCTGAATTTGACTCAGATTGACATTGTAAGGAAAGGATCTTGATGTGCCTTGATTGGGTGTAATCTGTTGATTGCCACTGCAGTTGGATTCAAATCTAAAATAGCATCTTACAGCTGTGTGACCGACCTTCCCACATATCTGATATTTTGGTCGATTATTGAAAAATCTTCCTCTTCCTCTTCCTCGACCTTGTGTTCTTCCTCTTTCGTACATAGTATTTCCTCTAGCTGGTTGTGTCTCTTGATAGTTGTTAATTGATGAATCCGATTTTGAGTTATGTTGTGTGTTCTTGTTCTTCATATTGGCAGCATAGTTAATAGAGAATTCAGTTGTTGAATTATTTTTCTGCTCTATCCTTCCTTCATGAGCAAGAAGACAGGAACTAACATCTTGTACAGATGGTGTAGATTCTTTTGAGGTTATAACCACAACTATGGCTTCAAATTCATCTCCTAATCCATTGAGAATGAGAAGTACCTGTTCAGTTTCACTAACTTTGTGTCCTGATGATTCCAGAAGATCACAGAGATTCTTTATCTTGCCAAGGTACTCTCTGATACTTACATTGTCTTTTCTAACATTTTGCAATTGCCTCTTGTAACTCATGATTCTTGCTGCTGCTTGTGAATTGAAATTTTGATGAATATCATTCCATACTTCAAGTGATGTTTTGCATCCAACAACAGATGATAGGAGATTAGGACTGATTGAGGACAAGATCCAGGAGCACAGCAAGCTATCCTGTCTGGTGTATATCAAGGATTCAGTATTTGGAGTTAATTGACTATCTTGACTGGAAACAAATTGAGAAAGAGAAGTAGTGACTGGATCTATGAATTTCTGCAGGCTGTATCCCTTAATAGCCATTTCGATCTAAAATTTCCATAAAAGAAAATTGTCCTCATCTAGGGTTACAGTGATTAGTTGTGTTTAAGGATTGATAATTGATTTCAGTGATTCTTCGAGGGTCTTTGATGTTTGATTGATTGTAGTATTTCCGACATTGGTTGAATTTGATCTTGATTGAATGTCATCGTCTCCTGCCATGATTCAGAATGATGATTGAATCTGAGTTGAAGATTGATTAGATCTGAATGTTGAATCGAGAAAGAGATGATGAATATGATGATCAGATTTCAGATCTGAATCTTTAATTGCTGTTGGGCATTATGCTCTGATACCATGAAAAAGCAAATAACAGATATAAAGAGGAAAAGAAATGTTTCAATCCTAATTAAATCTGAAGGTTACAAGGTATATATATACAAGAGATGTAAGTATGCACGTGTACAACACATAGCTAATGTACATAGCCTATAACAGTGAATACAAAACTAACTTCTCTAACAGTTTTCAGCATTTTAAATTTTATTTTTTATACCCAATTCAGTTTTTCGTATGACCATACAAGTAAACAATGTAGTTGACCATCAATAGCTTGAATCTCCTACGATGTAAACTTCATATTTAGATGATTTCAATTATATGCCAGTTTTAATTTCCAAATTGATTTGATATGTGAGTTATAAACTTTTTAAATATTATGAATTTGGGATAATCACCATATACATTTTTTTTTACTTTAACTTTCTACGTAGCCTCATGTTGACAATCATAATTTATCGTTACCATCCGGTTTTTGATAAAGATTGAATATTAGGTACATTTATAGATCCATACCCCTTTTGTATGCGGAGGTATAACCAACTGGTTTCTTCTACGGGAAGCCTTTGATGTTATCCTGAGTTTATGTTGGTGGTCAAGGTTTTCCAAAGAAATTTTGTCATGCTTGGTTTTGTTTTTGGTCAACGTTGAATTATATGGCCATCTTACCATTTACAGTCTAGCATGTACTATGTTGAAATTTTTTTCGGATTTTCCCCCTTCTGTCTGGTATCTGAATTTACAATCAAATGGTTCATACAAACATTTAAGTCAGTATTGTACTTGGCAATCAATGCTTGAACATGTTCCATCTAAAATGATACTGCTTGACTGCATTCAATGTTATGAAAGATAAACTCAAAAATTGGGTTGATATATAGTCTTATTTAAATATTAGTTGATATATGCCTATGTTTAGATACCATGAATTTATTTTGATAGGTTCTTTTTTATTGAGAAAATAAGTGGCCTTTATAGGAGGAGACCACTTATGTAATTTTATTCTATAGTCAAAATATTTGGCTAAGCAAATTTTTTATATTTATTCCATTTCTTCTTTTACTTAAACATTTATGTATATGATTTCATGTTAACATTCTTAATCCATCATAAACTCCCTTTTTACGATAGAAAATATGTGTTCCATATATTTATAAATCAACATAGTTATGAGATTTGGAGATTGCTTTTCATGTTCACTGCATTTTTAATGATGTTTTCATTGTGAGATAGATACGATGTGGAGGGGAATGGGAAAATAAGCATTTATGCCATATATAAGGGCTACTTCAGCAAACCCATGGCCCTTGACTGACATATTATATAATTGGATATAGTCAAAGACCGTTGAAGTAAACTGATAGAGTTTTCATACTTTCTCCTTCTAATATTAGTGACTTTGGTAGCACTTTTAATTTTAACTATTACAGGAAATATTATTTTCACATTGTAATGTGGAAATCTAATTGATCACCTCTTTACCGCTACCACCAACGACCTAAGCCCTCATCACCACCAATTATCTAAGCCATCCCTATCACAATTGTGTCATCAAATGATGTTAAAGCCTAGGTATTTAGAGTGGTTGAACTGTAAGATTCTTCTCAAATAACCTTTGTCCTTCTATTAATTAAATATTTGAAAAGATGGTGGCATACAGATATGAGAAGAGATCATCGAATGCATTTGGATGGTCTGTTAAAGATTCTTTCACTACAAAAGAATTTTGGATTCCCTACGCCAGTTTGGCGTAGGCGCGGCGTAGGGAAAAGATTTTACCTACGCCATCCCTACGCCAAAGAAGAGGTTGGAAAACAATGCGTCGCAAAAAAATCCCTACGGGTTCCCTACGCCTCCTTCCATACGCCTTCCCTACGCCCCATTCCATACGCCTTCCCTACGCCGCATTCCATACGCCTTACCTACGCCTATTTCCATACACATTCCCTACGCCTATTTCCATACGCATTCCCTACGCCTATTTCCATACGCGTTCCCTACGCCTAATTCCATACGTCTTCCCTACGCCTAGCCTTCTTCCTTTTAAACTGCAAAAATCGGATTTTCCTTACGAGTTCCATACGCCTTCCCTACGCCACCGTACACCAAAATTCAATATGATTCTATTGTATTTATCTTTATCTACCACAGATCATAATAAAATATAATAAACCCGAACATCAACAACAGAAAGCATTATGTTCCAAATATTTACTAGCTAGTAAAAAGTGCACAAAATATTTAGACACAGTTACGCAGATATGTTATTGAATCTGAAACATCTAAGTTTCATGTACATTACACTGTTTCTGTTACAATATGATGATTGCTTTGGGTTAACAATGGTTCCTTTATATATGTATCAAACTCTTCCTTTGTTCTTATAGTACAATTTTTGTATCATCTAGTTCCAAGGCTTTCCCCCAGAGAACCACATACAGCCCAATCACCACTGCTATAGCACCACCTAAGCTGAAATTTACAAAACTTCATCTTCTTTATTACCAATTTAATTTATAATACTGGAGCACAATTACATTTAGATATACGCAAACATTGAGTGTATAGTTACATACCTCCCAATATAAAGATGTTCATGAAGCAAAAGAATGGCAAATATGGTGACAACAACAGTGCACAAGGGATTAAACATAGCTGAGAAAAGAGGACCTCTTCTTGCTATGCACCATGACTGCAGGTAAAATGTAACTGCAGATCCTATCACACCCTACATTGATCAAAGCAACTACTCATTTTACTTATTTGAGTTTTGCATTCATAGTACTCCAAACTTGTATGCGTTACTTACTGAAAATAAGCAACATGATAGCTGGAAAACAGAATTCAACTTCCAAGCTTTCAAATCCGGTTCCAGGAAAAAGGCCAAAATCGCAGATTGTAGTGTAGATAACAAGCACATCCAACTTGACAAAGATAGAGGATCAAGGCAGCTTTTGCATATAGGCACCTGTAAGAGATTTCAAGAAATAAAATATATGTATATATCTTTCAACATTAACAAATAAAAATATAATAATATGTACCTGCAAAATCAACCAAAGGGACCAACAGCAGCTGCTTCCAAACAGAAACAAGCATCCTAAAATCCAGTTTTCTCGAGAATTGAGAATGTTCATCAGCATTGGCCCTTTAAATAGTGCTATTGAAATAGCTCCACCTACACAGATGATTGTACCCATGATTTTGGCTATGCTTCTTGAATTGTTCAGTTGAACTTTCTCTAACCTGATTTATACATGCATGCATGTTCCCCTTGTTATAAATGTATAAAAATTAATGGAAAATATATTTAATAGGAAGATATATTTAAGAATTTAGAATTACTTACCCAACGGAGGCGGCCATGACAAAAGTAATCGCTGGAATGATATTAGTGACTGCACTGGCAAGTGATGCTGGAGATATTTTCAGTCCTTGGTAATATAGAAATTGGTTGAGTGTTACTCTGTTAAAGATATTCAATGCATAATGCAACAATAAGATAAGATTGCTCGAATTTCATAATGCCTCACATTTCAGTACCTTGACCATATGAACTAATCATGAATTTAGTCTATATGACCCAAGGTATATGTGCTGAATGTAGAGGCATAATGCAACAGATAATAGGTAAAGGATCTAAGGATCTAAGGAATTGAACAAGCCTTATTATTTACCCGATAAAAGCAGTCAAAAACACAAGACTGAAGCCTTTGATCCCCAGTCTCACCCTGCCTTGACCCCTGCGAATCATATTACATGAATTCAGATATTGGTGCAGTTCAATGCATGATATACGACATTTATCAGCACTGGGATGTTACTGATTATTGAGAACTTTGAAAGTGATTTCTTGTTGGGGATATTCTATAAATTTTTAACATGAAAGGAATCGAGAAAATTGTCAAACTTGAAAAATAATATGATAAATTAGAAAAGAAATATATGATATATATTTGATGAAGATTTTGATTATTCAAATAAAGGAAGCGGATCTTCGAACTCAAATTTATATTTAAATTTCATACCTCAAAGTCAAAATTTTAATGGTTTTAGACACGGAGGATACTCAAAGATCCTAAAATGTCTATACCTCTTGTGAAAGAACAATATTTCACTGACAATGAAAAAAGTGTACAAGAGTTCAAAATGTGTACGGAATATGGTTGATATTATTAGACAACATTAAGAGTATTTTCTTTATATAGGATTGGTTTTATTAATTTCTCAATGTATGATAATTCTAAACACGCGTCTAATGTGTAGCGTATATTGAGCAAGATCACATGTTGATTTAGACGAAGCAGATTCACTCAAGGATTTAACCAAGTCCTGACAGTATAGAGAAACAGTTATCATCATAAACCCAATTGTGTTTGTAATAACAAATGATTTTGCACTTATAACTTTCCCTTGTAATTAATAGAGTATATAAAAGTCATTTTATCCATTGCCCATACTCATGTACAAATTCGTAATGTACATGAAACTTAGATGTTTCAGATTCAATAACATATCTGCGTAACTGTGTCTAAATATTTTGTGCACTTTTTACTAGCTAGTAAACAATTATATTTTATTAACTACATATTTTTGATAGTAAACAATTATAGCACTGAAAACATTATGTTCCAAATATAAAAAATGTCATCTAACTAAAAACTAGGTAAGAGTAAGATATTCAATCATGTGAACGAATTTGTACATGAGTATTGGCTGATGAAATTTGGTTTTCAGTCAAGCAAAGGAAATCAATGGGCAATGGAGAAATTAGAAAATATTGAACTTGAACTCTATTAAATATAGTAGGATTTGATAACATGTTGACTTATCTCCAGTAAATCTAATTTTTATCATTAAAATTTATGCAATCACATTACAAACTTTTTCATATTTTTTACAATTAAGAAACAATAGTTACTTTAAACTAGTATATTGTGTATAAACCATCCAGACGTCAACAACTTAAAATGGATAAAGACAAGAAAATGTGGAACTTACTGTCATCCATTTACAGCGCAAGGCAACATCTCTCATCGTCTTTCCTTGCAATAACAAGGCAATTTTTGCATACCTGAGCGGAGGGTTTAAAGTTGAATACTTGTTAAGCTCATCTTCTAAAATCGACTGTTCTTCAGCAGACCATTCAAAAGACAATCCAGGGTCGTTCTTCAACGCCTGTAGTGTAGCAGAATTTGTATGTGCAAGTCCACTGCTAGAATTTCCTGCCTCCTAATTAGCGGATGGGTTCGAGTAGGCAGTCATAATTTCCAAAATTGATTGCAGAACTGAATATTTAAGGACTGTGGCATTCGGATGGCTAGGGCTTTAAGAAAATTGGGGGAATTTAGAACTTGGAATTTTAGGTTTCTCGGATCGGTTGCTGCTGTAGTCGGTTGGAGGTGGAAACGATTTGGGATTTAGGGTTTTGGTAGTTTAGTCGTACTGAGGAAGGAAAGTGGCTGATGCTTTTGTTATTATAATTTATTATTTAAGTAATTTTTTAAGTGCCTGTGGCTGATGCGTTTCCTACGCGATTTCATTCTTTTGTAGGCCATGTAAAATAAAAAATTACTAAATGTTTAATATGTTAAAAAGACAAAAAATAGTTGATTTGGATGCAAAAGTTGAACAGATATATCTCAATGCCTATATTTCGCAAATTTATGTTAACCAGGTTAAAATTTAAACCAAGTATAATCAATTATCAAAAGAAAAAAAAGACTTTTACAATAATATAGAAAAACAATTACTCATTAAAAAATGTCACATTTCTAACAAAAGCAGATTTTCTGCAAAGTTTAATCGGTTTTATTTTTAAATTTAACTGAATTTAATTTTTTTTATATAATGTAAATTTCTTGCTTACTTTTCTTGAATCATAATGTTCATATTTCGGACTATTAATTTGGTATTTCAACTTATTAAATTTAATTATTATTCTTTTTTAGTGAATTAAACATTTAAAAGGTAATTATTATAATTTAAATTTAATATATATATATATACATATAATTTTATTTTAGTTTCGAAAGTTAATACAATTTACTGAAAAATTAAATTATATATTTTTATAATATAATTTCAAGTTAAACTACAAAAGTTAATAATTGTTTGACGTAGGTAAAGCGTAGAAAAATTCCAACCTCTTTCCTCCACAGGCGTAGGGAATGCGTAGGGAGAACAATAAGGTGTATGGAATGGGTAGACAATTCCCTACACATTCCCTACACCATAGTCAATTGTTGGAGAACCTAGTGCGCGTAGGGATGGTGTAGGGAATTCTGGGTTGGAAAACAGCCCTATTTTTTGTAGTGTTTGGGCATTCTTTCTACATTTTCTTCTGTAAGATGGTACATTTTATTTATGCTTTAGGCATTCCCGCATATGTTTCATTTTTATTTTTCATCATGAATTTTTTTTAACAGTACACGAATTTCCCAAACATTGTAAAAACATTAGTATTGCAAGATTTGGAAGTGTAGAGCTTAAATGAAGTACTGGGGGAAAAGTCTTATTACCCCATTTATACATTTCTGCCTCTTTATATTGTTTTTATGCATACCTAATTAAGAGTAATTTTTCATATTTATTTTTCATTATGGAAACAATTTTAATAGTACATGAATTTTTCCAATTGTAAAAACATTAGTATTGTAAGATTTGGATGTGTAGGCTTAAATGAAGTACAGTGAGAAAGTCCCATTACCCCATTTACACATTTTTGCCTCTCTATATTGTTTTTATGAATACGTAATTAAGGAAAAACATTTATTAGTAATAGAATAGTTTGTCATCAACTCCTTGGTTGTGAATTTATAGTCGGGTAATTATCAATCGCATTAAAAATATATGCCATTGGGTTATCAAATAAGAGTATACAAATTTACATTTACTTAACAGTTAAAGCTATTTTTGAAATTCGTGTTATATGTTTTAAATTATATATTTATAAACATGAGCATTAGCCTTGTGCTATTATCTCATTTACTTTTTTACTTCTTTAAAAAATATGAATACTGTACAATGATTTAAATTGTTGTTAGATTGATTGTTCTGCAGGCATGTTTGGGAGGTAGTGTAGCCCAACATGAATTTATTTTGATCCACTGAAATTTTAGTTGTATATGTTACCCGTGTTATTGTGTTTATGTGATATTTTATCAAATGACAGTTTACAGACACCAACAATATTATACTAACACAATATTATGATGGTTATTTTTACGAAATCACTCTTCTAATCTTAATTTGTGCTAAAGAAATCTTTAAATATTTTTTGACATAGACCTATTTGACTGAAACTGGATTAAAAAGATTTTTGTTAATTATATTAGTAATCTATTTGTCTACCGTTTTGTTTGTATATATAAAATTTTCTTCCAAAAGAACTAAGTATGCACTTTCTCTTACTAATTATAATTTGTTTTTCTAATGGTTTATGTGTATGCATGCAATTTGCTTCTAAAAGAAACATTAAGGTATCTTCCGTTAGTGATGATTATTCAAATAATTTTTACCCTTCGATTGTATTTATAACAATAATATATAAAAAATGTTTCATATTTTCTACTAATTTTGGGAGGCTCTAAAGGATTCAAATTGGAATCATTTACTTCTGCAATTCATATTAAGATACTTTATGAATATTTTTATATGCATGTGCTGTATGCATGTATAATTTTAACTGATGCATTTATATAGGATTACATCAGACGATGCAAATAACTTATTACTAATTTCATTCTCTCCTCAAAAGTAAATCTAAGTTATTTAATCAAGTATGCATAAGTTATACACGATAACTTTTTCTGAAATATTATCTTATGTATACACTATATATGTTGTAGGAAGATTTTAGTACATATGTTTTAGGGGCAAAATCAAATCTTCATTTTGAATTTTCTACATAAAATAATGTTCAAAAATTATTTTCTCATTCAATAATAGTTAACAAAAACTCAACTCTAAGATGTAAGATGATATTTCATAGACATGTAGAATTGGAAATCAGCTAATTCCATTTATTTCTATCTGAAAATTATATGTATAAATTGATAGTATGATGACAAATTAAAAGGCATATCATTTTTAATTGATATAAATTTGGGACTAATGAAAAGTATTATGGATTAATTTGTTATGACATGTAAGTTCATCATCAATGTCTTAGTTTTCTTAATGAAACCATTTTTAGCTTAGATTCATATTCAATAATGTTATTTGAACTGCGATAAAAAAATTTAATGAAAGAGCAATCCTCTAATGAGGAGAGCACGGGAAATTTTGTTAAAATCATATCAAAAACGTAAATATTCATACATATGTCCGATAGATAGAACTATATGCAAAAGGGCCATTGAATAGATAATCATAAAAAAGAAAGCACAAAAAAAATGAAGGAATATATACATTTTTTTTGCAAGGCTTAAAGACACTAGAAGGGTGTGTTGTGTTAAGATAGTGTGCGCTCTTGAGTTATGAGGAACTTGGTAACATGTAGTGGGTAGGGTCAGCACTGTGCGCATGTTGAGGAAAACATAAATGGACAGAGGCGGGATTGAGAGACATTCGAGCTTCATGAAGAAAACCGAGGTTGCACCACAACTGAGGAAGGATTGAGAGACATGGATGTACAACTACTGAAAGTGACTGTGCCATAGGATCGTGTAATATAGATAACTACTTGTGCAGAATAATAATTAAGTAAGTAAATAATTAAAGCAGTAAAGTAAATGACACAAGATATTTTTATACTGGTTCGAACTCCCATTCTACGTCCAGTCCCAGACTTCTTCTGGAATTAAACTAGCCACCCTCACTTAACCCGGAGGAATAGGTTTACACCGCCTGAGCAACAGAACATGACTTCTACCGCCTAAGCAACCGAATAGGACTTCTACCGCCTGAGCAACCGAACATGACTTCTTTACAGATAAACAAAAGTATCTGACTATAGTATGCTCTTTAAATAGCACTGATAAGTCAATTAAGTACAATCTTTCTATAATCTTCTCCTTTATGATATATAGTGTAATGTACTTGAGAAATGTGGAAGATAGAGTGATCAACGGTCAAAGATTGTATGCAGTTTGAGTGCAAATTGAAAACAGAGAGTAAGAGATAAGAATTCAAGAATACTAAAATCAGTTAGGTGAATTGTTTGTTGAAATCTAAACTTTATTTATATAGATTTAAAAATTACATTTTTTCATGAAAGAAAATGTTGAAAAGAAATAGATGCTACTGTTAGATTTGGAGATGTTTCTCTTCGTTGAAGAGAAGAGACTTTTCAAAAGCTAACCGTTATAGATATTCAACCAGTTGAAATTATAATTCAGCTTTCTGATTTTTATTAAATTCGAAACAGCAAGAAAACATGCATTTTTAGGCCTAATTCAGCCGGCTGAATATGCATGAAATATAAAATTTATATCAGCAAACAAACGGTTGAATTGGGTCATTCAGCCAGCTGTTTTCAGCCTGTTTTGTGCATATGTGTGCATGTGTATGCATGTTAATATATATATACACACACACCATATCGGAGAGATTTTAACATATTTCTAATCTATACAGACTCTAAACAATAGACTAACAGCTTCAAAACATTTTAAATCCAAATCTGCAATGAATCTCCTGCATAAGTGATTAGTACACAGAAATATTGATTTATATAGTTGTCACAATCAAAACGATGAAAATCTAGATTCTAACATTCTCCCCCTTTTGATGAATACAACTATATAAGTATAAATAATATATTACCTGAAACTTACATGAATACTCCCCTTGTCAATATGCATAATAATTTAAACAGATTTATACTAAATTTCTCCCCCTTTGTCATCGACAAAAAGGAAAGATATAATAAAAATACCAGAGATAAAAGCATGTAGAGATAAATTGGAACATAGTTAAAAAAACATACTAGAAATAACATTACGGAAATAAAGTCACAACATCCATTACATCATTACATACACAACCGAATAGAACCATAGAAGTTTGAAAACAATATTACAAAGCAAAATATTAAAGTTTATAGAACATAAAAGATAAAACTAGATAGAAGGAGAGGGGTCATTGCTACCATCATCATCATTTTCCGAACTTGAAGATGACCATTGGAAAGGAGATGGGTTATAAGCTTCGGTAGATGTTGAACCGAAGCAAGAGATTTTATCCCAAATCTTATTAAGAAACCCTTTTATAGAATTGAATTTCTTCTCCGTCTTCTTTTTAAGAGATTTGATATCCCGATGAAGCTTTGATTGATTTTGGGAGAGAGTGATGATAGCTTGTCTAGAGGAGGTGTCCGGGCCAATAATTTTGAATGGAGTCGTCTTTCTCTTCTTCTTCTTCATGGTGGGTTTGAGAGGAGGAAGCAATATTAGTATCACGAGGTTGTGGAACACCTTGTTCAACATTGTGAGCCAATTCTTGAAAGGAAATAATTTGTTGAGGAGGAAGACAGTGAGGAAGACCCATCAATCCTAAGGTTTTGGCTCCTAACTCGCTTATGGTTGAATACTCGGAGTCCGGCATTTGAACACCAAAATTGAGTAGGATACGCATAATATAAGCGCCATAATGAATGGTCTTGTATTTCCTTCGGATTGTGACATCTTGAAATTCATCTAAAATTATTTTCCCCCAATTTACTTGTTGGTGAGAGTAGATGGCATAGAGAGCTTGAAAGTCTCTTTTGTAAACTTTTTCATAGCTACCCATGCAGGGTTGTAGAGATCGAATGAAAGCTCGATGAATGAGACGTGCTTGAGGTCTTAAAGAACTAGATTTTAGCTCATGTAAATTGATAAGTTGATCGGACAAGAAACGGTGTGAAACTTCACCTCGATGATCCATATCAACCTCTATGTCATCTATATCGGTTCCTTGATACGGACAATTCAAAATATTTCCCAATCTTTGCAAAGGCAAGAAAATTTTGACACCATAAACTAATGACCAAACACAATTTTCACGGTTTTGGGGGTTGTGGTGATCAAGATTCAAATTTGCAAGGAAGTGTTTAACCAAAAGATGATTTATTCTAATATTATTAGGATCATACCCCATGAGACTTTCAAAGTGATATTGCTCAGCCATCTCTCGAATCTTATATGCTACGAAAACATGGAATTTCATGAAGGCCCATTCGTAGATATTGGAGTTTTTCATGTTATTGAAGCATGAGACAGTGATATCATTCCATAGCCATCTTCGGATTTGGTCTTCGGAAGGTCTGGAGGTGGAGTTTCTTGACCTTTTTTTATCTTGGAGGAATTGCTGATTGGAAAATTGAAGTTGAACGTGGAGTTTTCGAGAGAGTGGAGGCTAGGTTTCTGAATTGAGGAGGTAAAAAGTGAATATATAGATAGGGTAAAAAAATGAGGGTAGAATGGGTTATTGGGTTGAAAGCCCATATAAAAAAAATAGGTCTGGGAGCGTTCAACCGGTTGAACGACTACAGTCAGCCATCTGTTTTGCTTTCCCGCAAGAAAATAGTGCAAATTTGGATTGATTCATATTGAGTGTGTTTAGTTAGTGGTCGGATGGAAACACGGTTCAGAACATAACAGGCAGTTGCTACAGCTTCTGCCCAAAAATGTTTTGGTAAAGTGCTTTCGTTTAATAAAGTTCTAGCATATTCATGTAAAGTTCTATTTTTCCTTTCTACAACTCCATTTTATGTTGGTGTTCTAGGAAATGAAAAATTATGGTAAATTCCCTTTTTATTACAAAAATGTTCAAAAGCTTCATTTTTGAATTTACCTCCATGATCACTTCTAATATTTTTAATTTTTAATTTTTTGAGATTTTAAATTCTTTTAGCAAAAATTTTGAAATTTTCAAAAGTGTCACTTTTATTTTTCAGAAAATTAATCCAAGTATATCTTGAAAATCATCTACTATAACAAACACATATTTGCTATGGTTTATAGATTGAACTTGAGTTAGTCCAAAAAGATCCAAATGCAATAGTTCAAGTTGTTGTACAGTATAAATGTTTTTTTTTGATTTGAAGGATGATTTTGATAATTTTCCTAATTGATAAGCATCACAAATATTGTTTACTTTAAAATTCATATTTGGTAAACCTTTTACTAATTTATTTTTAGATAATTTGTTTATAGCTTTGAAATTAACATGACAAAATCTTTTGTGCCATAGCCAAGGATCATTTTCTTTGGCTATTAAACACATGTTAGTATTGTAATTTATATTCATATTTAAAACATATATATTTTTATCTCTAAAACCTTCAAAAATAAGATTTTTATTTTGATCAAAAATGCTACACTTATTTTCAGAAAAAGATATATTGAATCCTTTGTCACACAGTTGGCTGATACGAAGTAAATTATGTTTTAAATTTTTAACTAATAAAACATTTGTAAAAAGAGGTAAATTTGATATACCGTTATTGCTCACATCGCCTTTGCCGATGATATATCCTTTGGAATTGTCTCCAAAAGTGACAGATCCTCCATCTAATTGGTAATGTTCGTTAGCATCTCTTTGTTTCCTGTCACGTGGTTTGAGCAACCATTGTCCAATATCCATTTTCCTCTCTTTTTAGATGGTACCTGCAAAATATAGAATTAACATTGGTACCCACCATTTTATTTGGGTCCTAAGAGTTAGGTCTTAGGAAGCCAAACCCAAGAGGGTTCAGAATTCCTTTTAAAAATAAAATCCTTATTTTTATGAATTGTTTTATAAAAGATTTAATGTATTTATCTCTAATTAAAGAATTATTTGTTTTAGGAACCCAAATCTTAATTGATTTAGAATAATTTATAACTTTTGAACTAGGTTTTTCAACTTTATTATTATTCCTTTTAAAATTGCTATAATGAATTCTTTTCCTTTGGAATAACTTTAGAAACCTGCTTATATCCTAGTCCTCTTTTATTTGAAACAGTCTGTGAATTTTCTATAATTTTAGAAAGGTTTTCCCTACCTTTGTTAAAATTAGAGACATTTTTAGTAATATCATCTAATTTTGTTTTAAGACTAGAGATATCTAATTCCAAAATTTTAATATTTGCTTTAAGATCATGATTTTCAATTGTTAGAGCATCATTCTTTTCTTTCTGAGTTTCTATCTCTTGACTTAACATAGAAAGTTGAGATGTTGTATTAGAATAAGATTCTTGAGTAGTTTCAAGTTCTTCTTCTAAATTTGTTTCTCATCTCTTAACATATCTACTTCAATTTCAGTTCTATTTAATTTTTCAAGAGTTCCTTTATACTTCATTTTGATGTTTCTTAGTTTGTCAAGTAATTCTGAGTTTATTTCCAATAAATTATCAAAAGTTAGATCACTCACATTGTCATTTGTGGCCATAAAACATACGTTGGCTTGTTCTGTATCACTATCTGAGTCACTATCTGATGATGAAGATGATTCTAAATCGTCCCAAGTGACAGAGAAGGCTTACTTTTTGAATCTGTCTTTCTTGTGCTTATATTTGTCTTTCTTTCGATCGGGACAGTCTTTCTTGATGTGGTCTTTCTTGTGACCTTCGTAACATTCTAGAGCAGAATATGATGGTTTGTTGTTGTTGTTATTGTTGCTGGAGCTGTTCTTATTGTTTCTGAATTTGTTGCTCTTTTTAAACTTCAAAAACTTTTTGAAATTTTTAGCTATGAACGCCATATCTTCCTCATCTGAATCTGATTCATCCTTTTCTGCTTGGAATGCTATATTCTTCTTATCTTGAGCCTGTACTCATTTTGCCTGGAGATTAACTTCATAAGACATTAGATTTCCCATCAACTCTTCTGGTTTAATGGTTGAAATATCGTTAGCTTCTTCGATTGCTAAGACCTTTCGTTCCCACTCATCCATTAGAAACTTGAAGATTTTTGAAACAATATCAAAGTCTATATATGTTTCTCCTAATGCTAAAAGAGAATGATATATATCTTGGAATCTAGGGTACATTTCATTTATTGTTTCATCTTGCTTCAATTTGAAATTCTGGAACTGATTTTTCAGCATAGATATTTTACTTTTCTTTACTTTGTTAGTGCCTTCATGTGTAACTTTAAGTGTATGCCAAATTTCATAAGCCGTTTTACACATGCTTACTCTATTAAACTCATTCTTGTCTAATGCACAATATAACATATTCATGGCTTTAGCATTTGCAGTAGCATCCAATTTTTGTGTGTTAGACCATTATAAATATTCTATAGTAGGTATGCTATATTCAGTTTGAGTAATATTCCAGGTTTCATAACTATTAGCTTGTATATAAATTCTCATCCAGTAGCACAATAGTTATAGTTCATCCCATTAAATAGAGGTGGTCGTGTAGTAGATTGACCTTCAAGAAAGCTAGTGTTAGTTACGGTGCTGGTGTTGTTTTCCATATTAAAATATCAGATAACTATGTTACGGTTATAAGATGACCTTGCTCTGATACCAAATGAAAGTGACTATGCTATAAGATCGTGTAATATGGATAAACTACTTGTGCGGAATAATAATTAAGTAAGTAAATAATTAAAGCAGTAAAGTAAATGACACCGGAGATTTTTATACAGGTTCGAACTCTCGTTCTACGTCCAGTCCCAGACTCCTTCTGGAATTAAACTAGCCACCCTCACTTAACCCGGAGGAATAGGTTTACACCGCTTGAGCAATAGAATAGGACTTCTACTGCCTAAGCAACCGAATAGGACTTCTACCGCCTGAGCAACCGAACATGACTTCTTTACAAATAAACAAAAGTATCTGACTGTAGTATGCTCTTTAAATAGCACCGATAAGTCAATTAAGTACAATCTTTCTATAATCTTCTCCTTTATGATATATAGTGTAATGTACTTGAGAAATGTGAAAGATAGAGTGATCAACGGTCAAAGATTGTATGCAGTTTAAGTGCAAATTGAAAACACAGAGTAAGAGATAAGAATTCAAGAATACTAAAATCAGTTAGGTGAATTGTTTGTTGAAATCTAAACTTTATTTATATAGGTTTAAAAGTTGCAATTTTTCATGAAAGAAAATGTTAAAAAGAAATAGATGCAACTGTTAGATTTGGAGATGTTTCTCTTCGTTGAAGAGAAGCGACTTTTCAAAAACTAGTCGTTATAGATATTCAGCTGGTTGAAATTATAATTCAGCTTTCTGATTTTTATTAAATTTGAAACAACAAGAAAACATGCATTTTTAGGCCTAATTCAGCCTGCTGAATATGCATGAAATATAAAATTTATATCAGCAAACAGACGGCTGAATTGGGTCATTCAGCCAGTTGTTTTCAGCCTGTTTTGTGCATATGTGTGCATGTGTGTGCATGTTAATATATATATATACCATATCGGAGAGATTTTAACATATTTCTAATAATATACAGACTCTAAACAATAGACTAACAGCTTCAAAACATTTTGAATCCGAATCTGCAATGAATCTCCTACATAAGTGATTAGTACACAAAAATATTGATTTATATAGTTGTCACAATCAAAACGATGAAAATCGAGATTCTAACAACTACTACATAAGTTTGACATGCTGCAACGTGCTAGGGGAGAGTTGTAGTTGTGAGCTGAGAAAGGGGCATGATTGCACTTTGCTTTATTGAAGTGTATGCAAGTTACAATATAAGATGCACACAACTGCATATGATGAACACATGTGGGTTTGTAGAAGTACATGCATAGGAATGTGTTCAGGGCGTAGGCTGCCGTGTAAAGCACATGCACAATTAGTAAGTGCAGACTACAATGTAAATCACTAACATGAAATATATTGAGGCTGTTGTAGATGATCGATGACATGAAGTCTGAACCAAGTGAAGCAATTGACACGAGCCCTGAGCATTGAGATATAAAACTACAGATTGACACTGTTGTCGGTGGAGATGATGCCAAGTGAATCAGATGAATTGCTGATGTAAATTGAAGTGAAGCACTAAACCAAGCCCTTAGGTAAAGTAAACTATTGCACAATTGTAAACTGAGATGAACTATAGGCTGAATTGAAGATACTTATTCCACTTTTTTACACAACATATGAAAATTCATCTGTTCTGTGACACAATGGTGATCAAACAACATTTTTCTTCAGACAATATTTATCTGTTGTTTGAATGAAGTTATCAAAAAGTTTAGTTTTGGCTCCATATCAATATTTTGGTTTCCCTCTCAATATTTTCGTGGCCGCATGTTCCTTAATTATTCCCTCTTCTCTTTCTTTCCATTTCATTTTTTCCTCATCTCTCAAACTAGAGAATTGAATGGTTAAACCCTATTCATCCCATTTACTTCTCCTTATTTACTTATTTTGAAAACCATTTCTCACACTCCCGATACTCTCTCACTCGCAAAACCAAATTGGCAAAACCCTAAACTCAGCTTCCTTTTGTCTTCGAGCCATCTTCTGGAATTAGAGTTTCCTAATCGAAGCACCGATTGATAATGAAATCGTCTGCGTTCTTTTATCGATTTTGATGGTAATCGAAGCGGTGGAACCCTAATCTTGGCAAAAAGAACATAGCTAGTTGTGATAGATTGATGTTGTTGCTTCCATTATCGATAGATTCTGATGGTAATTGATTGGTATGATTTCCGCCCCTTTCAATTTTGTATCGTTCTCGACTTGTTTCAATAACAATGTTGAAATGGGCTTTTTTAGGGACTGAATCCTTATATTTCGTACATACTTTTGGCTTTGAAATTTTCAACTACTTTCTTTCTACATTTGATTTCTGATCGAACGATTATATGACTAATTACTTGTTCAATGCTGATATATATTTGAATATATTTTCTTTGGTTGAATGAGTTTGATTTCGGTCTTGACTATTTCAAAATTGTTTCGGTTGAATTTTTATTACCCTTGTTATCTCTACACTTGAGTTGTTTTCCATGCTTGTCTTCTTTCTATTTGCCTTTTTGTCTGTGTGTTATACTTGTCTGAATCACTGCCTTGGATGAATAGCTGCACTGTCCTTTTGTAATGTGTTAACAGGTATTTGTGTGTTCATGTTGTTCCAGTCGCTTGTGTACATGAGTAATGTGCGTGCGTTGATCTCTTTAGTTGTTTTAGTTTCTATCCTTTCCGTGTTTGCACCCTGCTGCATCTAGTTTCAAGTCGTGCATGTGTTTCCCTGTGTGCAATTCCTTGATATCTCCATCTCTTTGTGATGTTGCACCTGCTTATGTATTCTGATACTTGTATTCTTATGTATTTCTTGTCTAGACCAATGTGTTGCACTTGAGCTGATTACTTCACTGATTCATTTACTTATTCATTCAACGATTCACTGTATACATGTATATACATATATGTATACATATATTAGTGTGCTTACTACCTTGTTGCTCTAATCTTGTGAGAACTTGGACTTCCTTAAGTTGTTGTTGTATACTTGTGTACACTTATGTCCATTGCTACTGTGATGTATACCTGAGAGGATGCTGCTGTGATGTATTGTTTAGTTCATGCTTTTTGTAGTGCTTGCACTTCATTTATGATATGGTCTTGATTGTTAGTATGTGCATGAGTGCATCTGCCTGAACTTGTTCTTGCCTGGCCCTTCTTAGACTTATTCGTGCACTTGTACTTGTTGTTTCAGGGATCTGCACCGTGTGGTTTCTCTATGTTGTACATGTGATATACATTCTGGTTTCACTTGTATGCATGTATTGGCTAGTGCACTTATATTCCTTGTGCATATGTACTTTGTTGTCTTCTTTTGTCACCGCGAGTTGAGTCTGAAACATGGCTGCACCTATGTACACCGCGTGTTGCACTTGAGTTGAGTCCGACCTTGCTTGGGCATGACCTTGTGCTCGAACCTATGCACTTCAGCCTTGTTCATGCTTTTTAAAATTGATATATGTTGCACCTGAGTTGAGCCCAAGCCCACTTTAGCTTGACCTCGTGCACATTTGCACTGTGTTAAGCCTTCAGGCTTGATCTTTGGATTTGTCCCTGAGAGATAATCAATGCTTGACCTTGTGATATTCACAATGATACACTGTGCATATCATAAGCTGTTCGTGCACACTTAATTTTTGTCTTTGTCTAAAATATGAAAACAAACAACCCAAATAACTGAGGCAATAATAAATTACAATTATAATTTTATTTTTGTCATTTCTTTTTTTTTTTCATTTTACTACGTTTTTTATTTGACAGGTATAGCGGACGATTGGATATAGTCTGGAGTAAGAAGATATCAAAAACAAATTCGAGTGAGAGTAAAAATGTTGTATTTGAGAGTGTGAAATAGTGCATGATGAAAGTTGTACTGTATTTGAAAATGTAAATATAATGGAAGTTATATGTGAACTATTTGAATTTGAATTAAAATAAAATATTTGTTTAAATTAAATTGCGATTAATTTATTTAATTCTGCAAATATTTATTTCATTTTGTGAACAACATATAAGTGTAATTGGTATTCATGTCAGTCAATATTTTTATGTTGTCTAATAGGTAATTCTTGGAATGGCATTCAACATCAGACAACATACGACTTTTTTCTCTGTTGTGTTAGTGCATATCAAACGACGGGGTAAATATGTGGTCTGATGTGCAATGACACGACGTTGGATTTAATGATAGATACATATGCTTTCAGACAATGGAGCATATCTGTTGCCTGATGCGTTTTTTGGCACCGTGGTTCCAGTTTACTTTGATACCATTTAGTTTCTAAAGTTAAACCATACAAAATGGTATCATTTATTTTTTAATGATAGTTGAATATTTTTGACCTTTTTCCATTCTTTAAAAAGGTTTATAAAGGGAGCAAGGGATTTAGGGATACATCATTAATTTATCTGGATGTTTGTATCAGTTGTTTTCTATCACTTGCAAAAAGGTCTTCGTGAATCAAAATGATTAATAACCTTCATAGTATAATTTAGTTGCAAAGCACATCATACAATATTGATTGGTAATACTAATTATTTTGGTATCATGTTCTTAACTCTTTGATCGGTGAAAAGAATTCTACCCATGCTTTGATTTGATACGTGCATCCATACTCTTTGATTTTGATTATCATACATATTTTGATTTAACATTGGTGGTTCAATAAGAAAGCTCTGTAAGTTCGTCATCAAATGCATTCCTATTATGACAATAATAATATAAATTGCACGATACATGCATCTAATAGTTAAAGATATTTGGTTTTTATTTAAAAAAATTAATGGATGGATATGTGATATATGTGCAAAATCATTGATGGTCACAACACTTTTATTTCAAATAGTTGTTGGTGGTGTTGGATGTAAATTGATAGTGAAATCCGTTGATGGGTGGTCGATCGTTGGAGAAGACGTAGAAATCGCCGTCGGTGTAGAATAGATTTCGGTTAGTGGACAATCGACTGATGTAGTTGCAGTAGTGGAGAATTGCGTCGATGTAGTTGAAGTAGTGGAGGATTAGGAAATGATGCTAACATTGTTTTCGTGAGCTAGCAAGCGGGTGGTAAAGGGGACGACATGTGAAGGGTAGTTTGGGGATTTCAAAAAGACACGGTTAATCCTAGTTCATTGAATTACCATTATTAGTAGTAGAGAAGAGATAGAGATATAATAGATCATTTCAATACCAAGGAAGTTCATATTTTTATCACAACAAATATTTTAATTGACTGTACCTGACTTAGGATGAACAAAACAGTTGTTTACTAAATTTTGATCGTACTATATTTTTAAATTTTGCTCTGCTGCTTAATACATGTGTAAATGATGCATTCATCTTGCTAAAACATCATACACTAAACTAACGATATAGGACATTGAATTCATAGGTAATATTGATCGAGTATAATGCTTGAAGACTCAAAACAAACTTCCATATTTTTATAAAACCATATGATAAGTCTTAAAATTTGTTATAGTAACAATTTAATATGAGAACATATAAGAATTATAAAATAAGCAACTGCAGTAAAGCAATACTTATTCTCAGTTTTGTGTTAAGAGCATAATTCAAGAGAGCTCTAAGAGTTGTAACAAAAAGAAAGAATCGTGTGCGTTGGAAAATAATTTCGGTCACACTTATAGTTTTCAATACAACATTTATAGTTATCTAATATATGAAAGTAAGGAAAATAGGGAAACAAACAAAAGAGCTCTCCGTTTGGTTTGCCTTTTTAATTTCGTGTCTTTCTCTAAAGAAAAATACGCATTTCTTATATATTGTTGGAAAACAAACAATTTTGAAAAACGAAATTAACGTAGAAGATAGAAAACAAGTTTATTTAGAATCTGTTTGGTTTCATTGTGTTTTCAGTTTTCTACATTCGTAACAAAATATGAGGATAACAGATAAGAAATTTAAAGTTGTAGACCATTACGATGATAATGGAAGGACGGAGGAGGTACGATGGAAGGACGGAGGAGGGGATGGAAACCACGAAAAATAAAATAAATTTGTTTTCAATTTTATATGTTAACGTCATTTTTCAAAATGATCGTTTTTCAAAAATAAATGCGTCGTGTGCACGTTATTTGGATGAAAATACAAAACTAAAAATAACAAACCAAACGGGGCCGTAATTTTTCGTGTTTTGAGATATAGGAAAAGAATGGAAAACAATTCATCTCCTCCATTTTTCATATATCGCCGCGATGACTACGAATTGTAAACAATTTATCACTTTTTATTGTATTTTATAGTGCAAGTTGAAAACATAGAACACAAAACAACGAAATTAAACGGGCCCTTACTTTTTGCAAATCAGCTTTATTTTCCAACTTTTGTTTTGACAATTTTGCACGTCAACTTTTTCTGATTGAACCATTACTCTCTCTTATCGTTTTTTAAAACTACGTACGTACATACATACATACATATATATATATACACACACACACACACACACATATGTCCGCCTTAGTGGTGCAGTAGTTAGGGGTTCTCGCTACCTGGTAATAGGTTCCGAGTTCGAGCCCTGGTCTGCGCACCTTTGCCCCCAAGTAAATCTAACCCGGTATTGCGGACTGTCCAAGGGGGACTGTGATAAGCTGTACAAGCTTGCGGTTGCGGACTGGGTGGCCCATACCTTCCTAAGATGAGCGGTTTCTGTTAGTCTACGGTAACCGTTCATTTTTTAAATATATACATATATACATAGGACTGGACATGACCTTCAGAAAACCGCAAACCACGGACCGGAACGGCCCAAAAGCTAAACAGACTGTCATTTGCAAAAAATCCACTGAAACTGCAATCCAAACCGTAAACCCAAATTTTTGCAAAAAGTAAACTGCCTAAAATAATCTATAATACTTTATCATTAACACGGGTCCATATATATCTGTAGCCCAAATTAGAAATATGAGAAGTACTCAAGATTGCTTTACTGTCTAACCCACATGTAGTTTTAATTTATATAGTAGTGTAAGGTTAAGAGCCCTGTTTTTTTTTCCCGATATGGGACTTTAATACAGTTTATTTTCATTACTTTTAAATATATAATACCTGTACACTTGAAGGAATTGAATAATGCTTCAGTTTGTATCTTATTTTTGCCTATGCTGTGAGTGATGTTTTTTATGGTGCACTGTCTCAACCTTAAATTTTTTAAATATTTATCTACATGTATTATTTAATAATTTTAACTATATCAACCCATAATCGATACATAAAACTTATACGTATATAACCGAGACGGTTCTAACAGTTTAATTGGTCAGACCATCAAAACCTTCGATCATGGATCATCGCAATTCGATTCTATATTGCACCTTGCTGGAGGAAGCATGTTTCAAGCATTCAACCGTATATTCTTTCATTGAAATAAATATAAATAACAATGCAGTCCTCTTTAGTATACTTTTTAAATGAATATTAAAGTAATTTGGATAGTTATGGTTTTGGATCAAGATACAGTAACCAAATCAAATGTTTCACCTACGTGGGAACAAGTATTAATTATTTCTAACCCATTCAGATGAGAATAAAGTACATTTAGTACTAAAATTTAAAATCAACTCGGCGTCCGCATGGCTGTTACTATATCCATTAAGACTTCTTTTACTATCCGTGCCTGGATAAATTGTTTTCTTCAATGTCCGTTTTCTGCACACTGAGGAAGATTGATCCTCCTTTATACAAAACAAGACGTTATATAGCTACTGTTGGATTAAATTAACTTACACCAAAAATATTATATAATTATGTGAGACAAAATTATTTAATACATGTTTAGGTTCATGTAACAGGCTAGAGAAACAAAAAGTCAGGTTGTGAAGCGTCTTTCTGTTTAAAATGGTTGGTTGTGATGTGTCTTTCTATTTATGTGAAGAGTCTTATTGTAGCTATAAATGACATACTTGTTTAAGTGTTTAACAAGAAGGATTTCTGATTATTCTCATATATCTTCTTCATTTTATTTCTTAAAATTGGTATCAGAGCCTTGTTCAATCAGAATGAGCAATTCTATTCCTCTCGCTTATATCCCTCAATTAACCAAAGAAAATTATGGTAAATGGAGTATCCAAATGAAGGCCTTTCTTGGATCTCAAGAGGATTGAGATATAGTCGAAGATGGGTATGAAGAAGTGGAAAATGAAGGAGAATTAACAAATGCTCAAAAACAAAATCTGAGAAAGTCAAGAAAGAAAGACAAAAGGACCATGTTTTGGATCTACCAAGGAGTACAAACATATGAAGCTGCTTGGGAGAAAATAGCTGCTGCCACAACAGCAAAGCAAGCATGGGAGATCCTTGAAAATTCATTCAGAGGAGATGACAAGGTAAAAAGAGTTCGGTTACAGACTCTTCGAGGGGAGTTTGAAGGCTTGCATCAAAAAGAGTCAGAACCTGTTTCAGATTATTGTTCACGGGTATTATTTGTAGTAAACCAAATAAAAAGGAATGGTGAAACTATGGATGATATTCGTGTCATTGAAAAAATACTTCGTTCTCTTGATTCCAAATTTGACTACAAGGTGGTAGCCATTGAAGAATCTAAGGACTTGGACACCATGACCATTGATGAACTCACATGCTCGTTACAAGCTCATGAAGAGAGGTTAAAGAAGAATAAGAAAGAAACAAGTGTGGAGCAAGCACTCCAATCAAAGTTATCTTTAAATGAGAAGAATGAAGAGTTCAAAGATCAGAGAAGTAGAGGACGTGGTCATGGAAGAGGAAGAAATTTTAGAGGTCGAGGATCATATGCTCGTGGAAGAGGTAATTATGGAAACAGAGAAAATGGCTTGAATCAAAATTTCAGAGGTTCTCAAAGAGGAAGAGGACGTGGAAATCAAAGAGGAAGAGGTCGTGGCTATTTTGAATGTTATAATTGCCACAAACCTGGTCACTTGGCAAGTGATTGCTGGTTCAAGGAGGAAGAAAAGCATGAAGCAAATATGGTACATGGACATAAAAATGAAGAAAATCATAATCAAGAGATTTTGTTGCTCGTATCTCACGGCGAAGACTTTGATGATTTGGTACATAGATAGTGGAGCCAGCAAGCATATGACAGGTAACAAAAAATTATTTTTAAAATTACTTGAATCTGATTATGGAGAAGTTAAAGTAGGAGATGGAAAGTCATATAAAATTAGCGGCGTTGGTGAGATTTCTTTCATCACGGAAGCTGGAAAAATGGAGAAAATGGGTGAAGTATATTTTGTTCTTGGTCTTCAAAATAGTTTGCTCAGTGTGGGTCATCTCTTGAAGAAGGAATATGATGTTCATTTTCGTGATATGACGTGTTACTTGTCAAGAAAAAATCAAGTTATTGCAAAGGTCGGAGTCCCTTCAAATAATCTTTTTTCACTCAATCTTCAAAATCAAAATTTATCATGTTTTGCTGGTGTTGATAAAGGAGTTTCAAGGCTATGGCATGATAGATATGGCCACCTAAATTATGGAAATCTGGAGATGCTTTCAAGTAAGATGATGGTCACAGGTTTGCCAAAAATTTATCATCTTAACGAAATTTGTGAAGCATGTCAGTTCGGAAAGCAACACATAGATCCATTTCCTTCGCAATCCGCATGGCGAGCAGAAAGACCATTACAACTTATTCATTCAGATCTTTGTGGTCCAATGCCAATGACATCTTTGGGAGGTAATCGTTATTTTATATCATTCATTGATGATTACTCACGAAAAGTTTGGGTGTATTTTATTAAAGAAAAATCAGCAGTTTTCCAAAAATTTAAAGATTTTAAAGCAGAAGTTGAAAATTATACTGGGCTGAAAATCAACACGTTGCGGACTGATCGTGGAGGTGAATATATTTCAAATATGTTTGAAAAATATTGAAGAGACAGTGGTATTCGGCATGAAATGACAGTTCGTCATACACCACAACAAAATGGTGTGTGTGAAAGAAAAAATCGAACAATTATGGAGATGGCTAGATGTTTGCTTAAACAGAAGAGGATGTCAAGAAGATTTTGGGCTGAAGCTGTTTCTTGTGCAGTTTACCTTATTAACAGGTCACCCACAAGGGTCCTAAAAAATTACACACCACATGAAGCATGGTATGGTAAAAAGCCTACTGTTCATCATCTGAAAGTATTTAGGAGCACTGTTTACTCGCATGCTCCAGATGCAATGAGAAATAAGTTAGAAGACAAGTCCGAAAAATGTGTTTTAATTGGCTACAGTGAAAGAAGCAAGGCATACGAGTTGTATAATCCCATGACCAAGAAGGTTGTGATAAGTCGAGATGTTCGGTTTGATGAAAATTCCTTGTTAGAGGACACAAAAGTTAGGAGAATTTGCCCATTTTTCCTTTTGATATAGAGGAAGAAAATATGGAGGATGACACTGTTGAAGAAAATGTTCCTGCTTCCTGTAACGATCCCGAATTTTAATCAATTTTAAATTGATAATTAAATTTATTTTGATTTAAAATTGTGAAATTAAGTGATAAATTGATTTGAGTTTATCCAAATCCAAATAAAACAAAGGTCTGCATAGTCAAATGGAAATAGAAAAAAATGATATGCATTAGCTTTTAGAATACAAAGTAATATAAACAATTTACATTCAACTATATAAAAGATAAGTATGAACGAAATAAAGAAATAAAAATACATTCAAGTGTTCATGACAGCAAATATATGTATATTCATGTACAATTCAATTAGAAGTATGAAGACAAAGTTAAAAAGAAAGAAAACATATTTAAGTATGAAACAAGGCAATATAAAACAAGACAATATAAAACAAGACAAAAGAAATTTATACAAGTATCTTTAGTACCCTTAAATTTGAAACAAAACTGCATATGCACTTGAAATAACATCTTATCAGCCGAGTAAAATAATGCGAGGCTAGAACAAGAACAAAGCAAACAAAGATAAGAAAATGTCTTTAGTCAAACAAGCAAGACATCAGCCACCATACCATATCAATGCAGCAATTAATGCAAGCATGGTATAAGAAACATAACATGTGTATATGCAGGATGTACTAAACAGATTTAAAAAGCTAGAAATGATATTTGTAAATATAAAAGGACCAAGGCATTAAATGCCATATCTCTAGCAAAATCGAAATCACCTCAGCCACCTTGCTAAAGAAAAAATCTCTGATAAATTTTGTACTAGAGTATACAACCTGTATAATATTTTCCCTACATATATTTTCTTGTTCCTGTTCGTTTTCAAAATCTAGCTTTCCAGAAAGAAAAAAAAAATAAACAAAGACAAGTATTTTTTCACTAAGGCTAAAACTCAACTGCTACCACTTAATCTTCTCAACCAAGCTAGTAAGAAGATCAAAGGGAGGGTCAAGCTGACAGTTTTTCAAAACTAAGTGTTCTCTGTTCTAAAGCTTGTTTCAGGTGAGTAACATTTAATTTCAAAAGCTTAAGTATGAATATGAATATATAGGAGTGCATGCTGTTGAACTTGTTCTCTGTTCTTTATATTCAAGTCCAGTTTTTGATTTAAATTCTCCATCTCTCGATCTAGTCATTGTTAGGATTCAAGTTACAAATAAAACTTGTTTGTTTGATCATGGGTTGGAGTTTAAAATTATATTTAAGTTAAAAATAAATTCAAACATGCTCTGGGAAGTAAATAGAACAGTAAAGCTTGAGTTTTGTAAAAACTCAAACTTTATAATTTCTTAGTCCAGGTATATAAACTAAAACCTTGTACTAAATCATGAATTTTAAAGTTAAAATCACATTTTTTAGTAATGGATTGAAGGAGCAGTTTAAGGTTGATCAGATTGGGTTTTTGGGGTTTCCCTGATGATCTACTCGATCGGGATACTCGTGGTTCTTTCTGGAGATGCAATGATGATCGGAGAATTAAGAAAAAATACCAGAACTATGATCAAGTGAGGGTGGCGTTGGGGTTTGATCTGGGAAGTTGGTAACCCTAGTTTTTCTGTTGATTTGAAATTTGATCGTCGCGACTTCTAGAGATGATCGAGTTCGACGAGGTTTAGAGTGATGGAAGCTGAGTGGTAGTCGAACGCGTGGCCGGAGTAGTTAGTGTTCTGGTGGTCGAAGCAGGGATCATAAGGAGATGACAGGTTGATGGTGGTTCTAGCTCATGTTTCCAGGTTGCGGTTTCAAACTCGATTTTGGTTTCGTGGTGACGACGTGGTTCTGGTGGTCGGGGAAGGGTTTGTGGATGGTGGTCGACTTGTTCGACGTGGCGATGTTGACCGGAGGCGAACGGCAGTGTTGTGCACGTGCACGAATGGGGATGTGTATTTGTGTTCTAGAATGGTAGGGGAAGAAGGTGATGTGCTCGAAGTTGTCTTCGAGGAATTAGGGTGTTGGCTCGTGATTGGGATCGGGGAAGTTTGTGTATACACCGGGTCTAAACTGTTTCCAGGTTTGAATTTAAACCTGTTCTGTCTTTAGAAAAAAATATTAATTTTAAATTATAAAGCAAAGTTTAAAATAAGTTTATAAACCAAAATTTGAATACGAATTCAAGTTAGTTGAATCTTAGTTTGTGAATAAATAAAGTTGTTTAAAATTTAAACTTAACTGAAAAGGAAAAAAAAAGGGGAAGTGCATGCGAGAGGAAGAGAGATGACTCGGGAAAGGATGGAGGCAAACTCGAGTAACACTCGAGTGATACCTGGGTAGATCTCGGGTGTTGTGAATGGGGTTTAAGTCAACAAATTTTTTGAGTTAATAAAGTTAAACAAGTTTAAATATCTTGAATCTGAAGGGAATCTGATTTCAAAGTCTTTTAAATTTCTTTCATTCCAGAAGTATTAGTTTAACTCGTAAAGATGTTAAATATTAATTATTAATTAAGGAGAAATTACTTAGTTATTGCAAACCAATTAAAAATAATTAATTGAGGATTAATTATTAACTAAGGGTTAATTAATGATTAATTAAAGAATAGTGTGTTAAATGTTTTGTAATTAATTGATTATTAATTTACCATGACTAGTAAAATTTTCATAGAACTTAATCTGATTTAAACCCATCAGATAATTAAATTGACCCTATCTATGGATGTTTGGTTCTATTGGATGACTTGATTGTTTGATATCCCTGATATATGATGCTTTGTGATACATCCTGATTTATGTTGTAATTGATTATCTGCGATATATATATCTGTGATTTCTGTTTCTGTGATATATTACTGTGAATATGAAACCCTTGACCCATAAAACGACACTTGAATTTCGATGCGATAGGGAGTCGGATTCCAGTTGGTTATCCGAAACCCACATCGAACTGTAATGATGAATCTTTGTGACTGATAAATTTATTTTATCTATGAATCTGTGAATGAAGATAAGCGTTATCGATTATACCGCTTATCGATATATCTGTGATGATTGATGTTGTGCACTATTGTGTGTGAAACCCCTGGACTACACTTTTACACACACAAATATGGATTTCACGAGGAAATCGGTTAAATCACAGATGATGTAAATTTAATGTTTTTGAAATTGAAATTTTAATTTCAATTGATTTTGAAATTGAAAATTGGGGTTTAATATGAAAAGCTTTTGAAAGGAGTTTTAAAGATATTTTGGATATCTTGAAAATTTAAATAATTTGATTTAAATTTAAATTCAAGTTTGAAATTGAATCCTATGATTTGAAACTAGGGATTAAAGATGATGTACAAGTTATATATGGGTTAAACCATTTTAAATGTATTGATTTGGGAATTTGAATTTAATTCAAGGGTTTTAACTCGTGTGAATATAACTAGATTTTTCTGATAACAAAACTATTTGTTTTCAAATAGTAAAAGCTTTCACAAAAGTAATGAACTTCCAAATTGTGTTGAAAGAATTTCAAGTTTGAAACGGAATTGAAATGTTTTGAAAAATATGAAATGAGTCTTTGATTTCAAAGACCGGATGAGTTAATCTAACTTGAAATGGAATTGATTTTGAAAGACTATGAATGAATCTTTGGAAACGAGTTTTGAAAGCTATAAGTTAAATCTTGATTTAAAGATTTAACGAGTTAATTCAATTGAAATGGAAATTGTTTTGAAATCTATGAATGAATCTTTGTGAATGGGATTAACTTTGTGAAATAAATCTTTTTGTTTAAAAGATTAAAGTGTGGAAATTGTTTAAACCATTGAAGGTTTTGAAATAAATCTTTTTGTTTAAAAGATTAGAAATGGTAATTTGTTTTAACCATTCGAATGAAAAGTTTGGGCTTTAAGCTGTGATTTAACTGAGACCCCAGTATCCATATGATTTTTAATTGCGCTTGTTATTTGGTTTAGCCGGGAGAGGACCTTTGTGTCATATAACCCATTCCGAATAATGATACGACGTATATGGATAGCATTTGAAGACCGGTGGTGAAGACCGGGTATTTGCGAGAGCGATATGATGACCTATCGATTTTCTCTACATCATGGCTCCGGTATAGAGATTCCCTAAGTGATGGGAAGTCCGATCGAGATTGTGAATACCCGGATTTGCAAGGGCTTCTTCGGAAGTGCCTTCGGTTCTGTTCGAATCCGGAACAGACTTGTATGGATGTGTGTCTGACGTTACACTTTGAGATGTAAAGCTGGTTTCTATCAAATACATTTCTGTTGGTGGCGGAGAATTTATTCTCTTAGCTTAACACCCTTCTCTGAGACGTACGAGCTCAGAGGTTATGTAGTTGATGGTTACTAGTGATACATTCCCAATTTGGTAATGTGGCATACGAAGTGTTGCTGATCATTTGTTGATCGAAGCGTGGCTTTGTGAAAAAGCGTGGCTTTGTGAAGAAGCGTAGTTTTGTGGACGAGACTTCGTCGAGCCTCACAACCCGGTAATGGTCGAAACAGGAATGTTGCGACAAAGGTTTGTAGGGGTAGCGCCCCTAGGGTATGTCATTTCCTTCTGGATGAAGGGTGGTATCATGGTATGGAGCCCAGATACTTACTCATGTGGATACGCTTTATTTATTATGTGTGATGTTGGTTATCGAGCGCTCGGATAAAGGTCGGTAACGACCGGGGGATGACATGACTCGTGTGTTAGTTACCTAGTTACAACTGTACAGCGTGAGGTAGCGTCGGCCTTTTGTTTGCAGAGATCCAGTTAGGATCCGGAGCGTCTTTCCAGAGGCGTTTCTATTTCGGTAAGGAAGTTCCTTAGCCTGATCATTTGTTGGAAATCCAAAGAAACAATACGAACCCTGTACGGTTTTAGTTGTATTACCTGCTATGGAATGTGGCGGTAACCTGCTATTGAACGTAGTAGCTATAGTAGGCATACAACAATGGTTGTATGCTGGCTAAGATTTATATTGTATTTTCGAAAGGATTTTCACACTATGCACTAATGATAATAATATCGAATGATTTTGCGTAGTAAGCATTTTTGACTATCATAAGAAGAAATCTCCTCCAATTCTGCGATTGCATTGTGTGTGTGGTGGGAGGTCTTATGGTAGTTTCATTTTCGAAAATCATTGCGGATTTCAATGCTTAAAAGCCTTTTGTGTTTGTTTAAAGATAAACTGTTTTTGTTGCTCACACCAGTCCCATGACTGATCCGGAGTTTATTGTTCCCTTCCTAAACTCTGGGTGCCCACTATTTTCCACACGGGCAGTCTAGAGTTGGGTTTCTTAGATATTCAGGTTGGGTAGATTATCTGGAGCTAGTTCATTCATCGGAGTTGCTTATCTTGGAGTTGTGGATTCATTCTTGTCTGAAGATCATTTTGGAGTTATCACTTCTATTGATATTGTTCCGCTGCTGTTGTTATCTTTTCTTTTCCGCTGCTATTTCTTGTATCATATCTCTGATGTATATTGGTATCTGTTGTATCATTCTGTTGTATCATATTGTATCAGATTTTGTATCTGTCATTGTATCAATGTTTTGTAATTGATATATTCTTTTTCCGCTGTGTTGTTATACTTAATGGTGTTATAAGCTCCGGCGACTCGGATTTGAACGGTCGAATCTACGGCATTTGTGTACGATGTAAAGTATGGATGTCGATTTTCGAGCGGGCAAAATCCGAGCCGTTACATGTGGTATCAGAGCTAAGGTTGAACTTTAGCTCAGGAGTATAACACGTTAAGTAGCTCATTAGAGATAGAGTGAAGTAAACTCTAGAATGAGTAATCCTTAAGATATCTGTCCGAACGCCTCAGTAAATTCTCTTGCTATCCACTGATAGTAAGTATGAGTGTAAGAAGAGGATGAGATACGGGACAGGGGAATACGACTGTAAATGGTCAATACCCTGTAACAACGAGGAAGTAATCTTTTCTCTATCAATCTCTTTTGTTCGACATCTTTTCTCAATTCTTTGATAATTTCTGGTCGATCCAGAAAGGAAATTCGATATATTTGTATGGGACATAAACTCCAAAAGGCCAGAATTGTTTGTTTGGATGTATTGGTTGCTTTGTTTGTTATGGTTGATAGGTATACCTTAGTTTCTAAAACTGAAAGTTTTGGAATTGTATCCATATATCTATCTATTCTTTGGGTCCCGATATATTCTACGAATGGTTAGTTATTCCTTTGAACTAACCGATGCCCCTGCATATTTCGTAGATCTGGATAACCCGAGTATTTTGTGAAGTGTTAAACAGATTCGTTCTTGATATTCTTATTTGGTAAGCCAAATGCAGAATAGACGTTCAGTTTTATTTGATGAAATGTTCTTCATCTGTCTTTGTGTCTCCCTGGCAAATTTCGAGGACGAAATTCTTTTAAGGGGGGAAGTCTGTAACGATCCCGAATTTTAATCAATTTTAAATTGATAATTAAATTTATTTTGATTTAAAATTGTGAAATTAAGTGATAAATTGATTTGAGTTTATCCAAATCCAAATAAAACAAAGATCTGCATAGTCAAATGGAAATAGAAAAAAATGTTATGCATTAGCTTTTAGAATACAAAGTAATATAAACAATTTACATTCAACTATATAAAAGATAAGTATGAACGAAATAAAGAAATAAAAATACATTCAAGTGTTCAAGACAGCAAATATATGTATATTCATGTACAATTCAATTAGAAGTATGAAGACAAAGTTAAAAAGAAAGAAAACATATTTAAGTATGAAACAAGGCAATATAAAACAAGACAATATAAAACAAGACAAAAGAAATTTATACAAGTATCTTTAGTACCCTTAAATTTGAAACAAAACTGCATATGCACTTGAAATAACATCTTATCAGCCGAGTAAAATAATGCGAGGCTAGAACAAGAACAAAGCAAACAAAGATAAGAAAATGTCTTTAGTCAAACAAGCAAGACATCAGCCACCATACCATATCAATGCAGCAATTAATGCAAGCATGGTATAAGAAACATAACATGTGTATATGCAGGATGTACTAAACAGATTTAAAAAGCTAGAAATGATATTTGTAAATATAAAAGGACCAAGGCATTAAATGCCATATCTCTAGCAAAATCGAAATCACCTCAGCCACCTTGCTAAAGAAAAAATCTCTGATAAATTTTGTACTAGAGTATACAACCTGTATAATATTTTCCCTACATATATTTTCTTGTTCCTGTTCGTTTTCAAAATCTAGCTTTCCAGAAAGAAAAAAAAATAAACAAAGACAAGTATTTTTTCACTAAGGCTAAAACTCAACTGCTACCACTTAATCTTCTCAACCAAGCTAGTAAGAAGATCAAAGGGAGGGTCAAGCTGACAGTTTTTCAAAACTAAGTGTTCTCTGTTCTAAAGCTTGTTTCAGGTGAGTAACATTTAATTTCAAAAGCTTAAGTATGAATATGAATATATAGGAGTGCATGCTGTTGAACTTGTTCTCTGTTCTTTATATTCAAGTCCAGTTTTTGATTTAAATTCTCCATCTCTCGATCTAGTCATTGTTAGGATTCAAGTTACAAATAAATCTTGTTTGTTTGATCATGGGTTGGAGTTTAAAATTATATTTAAGTTAAAAATAAATTCAAACATGCTCTGGGAAGTAAATAGAACAGTAAAGCTTGAGTTTTGTAAAAACTCAAACTTTATAATTTCTTAGTCCAGGTATATAAACTAAAACCTTGTACTAAATCATGAATTTTAAAGTTAAAATCACATTTTTTAGTAATGGATTGAAGGAGCAGTTTAAGGTTGATCAGATTGGGTTTTTGGGGTTTCCCTGATGATCTACTCGATCGGGATACTCGTGGTTCTTTCTGGAGATGCAATGATGATCGAAGAATTAAGAAAAAATACCAGAACTATGATCAAGTGAGGGTGGCGTTGGGGTTTGATCTGGGAAGTTGGTAACCCTAGTTTTTCTGTTGATTTGAAATTTGATCGTCGTGACTTCTAGAGATGATCGAGTTCGACGAGGTTTAGAGTGATGGAAGCTGAGTGGTAGTCGAACGCGTGGCCGGAGTAGTTAGTGTTCTGGTGGTCAAAGCAGGGATCATAAGGAGATGACAGGTTGATGGTGGTTCTAGCTCATGTTTCCAGGTTGCGGTTTCAAACTCGATTTTGGTTTCGTGGTGACGACGTGGTTCTGGTGGTCGGGGAAGGGTTTGTGGATGGTGGTCGACTTGTTCGACGTGGCGATGTTGACCGGAGGCGAACGGCAGTGTTGTGCACGTGCACGAATGGGGATGTGTATTTGTGTTCTAGAATGGTAGGGGAAGAAGGTGATGTGCTCGAAGTTGTCTTCGAGGAATTAGGGTGTTGGCTCGTGATTGGGATCGGGGAAGTTTGTGTATACACCGGGTCTAAACTGTTTCCAGGTTTGAATTTAAACCTGTTCTGTCTTTAGAAAAAAATATTAATTTTAAATTATAAAGCAAAGTTTAAAATAAGTTTATAAACCAAAATTTGAATACGAATTCAAGTTAGTTGAATCTTAGTTTGTGAATAAATAAAGTTGTTTAAAATTTAAACTTAACTGAAAAGGAAAAAAAAAGGGGAAGTGCATGCGAGAGGAAGAGAGATGACTCGGGAAAGGATGGAGGCAAACTCGAGTAACACTCGAGTGATACCTGGGTAGATCTCGGGTGTTGTGAATGGGGTTTAAGTCAACAAATTTTTTGAGTTAATAAAGTTAAACAAGTTTAAATATCTTGAATCTGAAGGGAATCTGATTTCAAAGTCTTTTAAATTTCTTTCATTCCAGAAGTATTAGTTTAACTCGTAAAGATGTTAAATATTAATTATTAATTAAGGAGAAATTACTTAGTTATTGCAAACCAATTAAAAATAATTAATTGAGGATTAATTATTAACTAAGGGTTAATTAATGATTAATTAAAGAATAGTGTGTTAAATGTTTTGTAATTAATTGATTATTAATTTACCATGACTAGTAAAATTTTCATAGAACTTAATCTGATTTAAACCCATCAGATAATTAAATTGACCCTATCTATGGATGTTTGGTTCTATTGGATGACTTGGTTGTTTGATATCCCTGATATATGATGCTTTGTGATACATCCTGATTTATGTTGTAATTGATTATCTGCGATATATATATCTGTGATTTCTGTTTCTGTGATATATTACTGTGAATATGAAACCCTTGACCCATAAAACGACACTTGAATTTCGATGCGATAGGGAGTCGGATTCCAGTTGGTTATCCGAAACCCACATCGAACTGTAATGATGAATCTTTGTGACTGATAAATTTATTTTATCTATGAATCTGTGAATGAAGATAAGCGTTATCGATTATACCGCTTATCGATATATCTGTGATGATTGATGTTGTGCACTATTGTGTGTGAAACCCCTGGACTACACTTTTACACACACAAATATGGATTTCACGAGGAAATCGGTTAAATCACAGATGATGTAAATTTAATGTTTTTGAAATTGAAATTTTAATTTCAATTGATTTTGAAATTGAAAATTAGGGTTTAATATGAAAAGCTTTTGAAAGGAGTTTTAAAGATATTTTGGATATCTTGAAAATTTAAATAATTTGATTTAAATTTAAATTCAAGTTTGAAATTGAATCCTATGATTTGAAACTAGGGATTAAAGATGATGTACAAGTTATATATGGGTTAAACCATTTTAAATGTATTGATTTGGGAATTTGAATTTAATTCAAGGGTTTTAACTCGTGTGAATATAACTAGATTTTTCTGATAACAAAACTATTTGTTTTCAAATAGTAAAAGCTTTCACAAAAGTAATGAACTTCCAAATTGTGTTGAAAGAATTTCAAGTTTGAAACGGAATTGAAATGTTTTGAAAAATATGAAATGAGTCTTTGATTTCAAAGACCGGATGAGTTAATCTAACTTGAAATGGAATTGATTTTGAAAGACTATGAATGAATCTTTGGAAACGAGTTTTGAAAGCTATAAGTTAAATCTTGATTTAAAGATTTAACGAGTTAATTCAATTGAAATGGAAATTGTTTTGAAATCTATGAATGAATCTTTGTGAATGGGATTAACTTTGTGAAATAAATCTTTTTGTTTAAAAGATTAAAGTGTGGAAATTGTTTAAACCATTGAAGGTTTTGAAATAAATCTTTTTGTTTAAAAGATTAGAAATGGTAATTTGTTTTAACCATTCGAATGAAAAGTTTGGGCTTTAAGCTGTGATTTAACTGAGACCCCAGTATCCATATGATTTTTAATTGCGCTCGTTATTCGGTTTAGCCGGGAGAGGACCTTTGTGTCATATAACCCATTCCGAATAATGATACGACGTATATGGATAGCATTTGAAGACCGGTGGTGAAGACCGGGTATTTGCGAGAGCGATATGATGACCTATCGATTTACTCTACATCATGGCTCCGGTATAGAGATTCCCTAAGTGATGGGAAGTCCGATCGAGATTGTGAATACCCGGATTTGCAAGGGCTTCTTCGGAAGTGCCTTCGGTTCTGTTCGAACCCGGAACAGACTTGTATGGATGTGTGTCTGACGTTACACTTTGAGATGTAAAGCTGGTTTCTATCAAATACATTTCTGTTGGTGGCGGAGAATTTATTCTCTTAGCTTAACACCCTTCTCTGAGACGTACGAGCTCAGAGGTTATGTAGTTGATGGTTACTAGTGATACATTCCCAATTTGGTAATGTGGCATACGAAGTGCTGCTGATCATTTGTTGATCGAAGCGTGGCTTTGTGAAAAAGCGTGGCTTTGTGAAGAAGCGTAGTTTTGTGGACGAGACTTCGTCGAGCCTCACAACCCGGTAATGGTCGAAACAGGAATGTTGCGACAAAGGTTTGTAGGGGTAGCGCCCCTAGGGTATGTCATTTCCTTCTGGATGAAGGGTGGTATCATGGTATGGAGCCCAGATACTTACTCATGTGGATACACTTTATTTATTATGTGTGATGTTGGTTATCGAGCGCTCGGATAAAGGTCGGTAACGACCGGGGGATGACATGACTCGTGTGTTAGTTACCTAGTTACAGTTGTACAGCGTGAGGTAGCGTCGGCCTTTTGTTTGCAGAGATCCAGTTAGGATCCGGAGCGTCTTTCCAGAGGCGTTTCTATTTCGGTAAGGAAGTTCCTTAGCCTGATCATTTGTTGGAAATCCAAAGAAACAATACGAACCCTGTACGGTTTTAGTTGTATTACCTGCTATGGAATGTGGCGGTAACCTGCTATTGAACGTAGTAGCTATAGTAGGCATACAACAATGGTTGTATGCTGGCTAAGATTTATATTGTATTTTCGAAAGGATTTTCACACTATGCACTAATGATAATAATATCGAATGATTTTGCGTAGTAAGCATTTTTGACTATCATAAGAAGAAATCTCCTCCAATTCTGCGATTGCATTGTGTGTGTGGTGGGAGGTCTTATGGTAGTTTCATTTTCGAAAATCATTGCGGATTTCAATGCTTAAAAGCCTTTTGTGTTTGTTTAAAGATAAACTGTTTTTGTTGCTCACACCAGTCCCATGACTGATCCGGAGTTTATTGTTCCCTTCCTAAACTCTGGGTGCCCACTATTTTCCACACGGGCAGTCTAGAGTTGGGTTTCTTAGATATTCAGGTTGGGTAGATTATCTGGAGCTAGTTCATTCATCGGAGTTGCTTATCTTGGAGTTGTGGATTCATTCTTGTCTGAAGATCATTTTGGAGTTATCACTTCTATTGATATTGTTCCGCTGCTGTTGTTATCTTTTCTTTTCCGCTGCTATTTCTTGTATCATATCTCTGATGTATATTGGTATCTGTTGTATCATTCTGTTGTATCATATTGTATCAGATTTTGTATCTGTCATTGTATCAATGTTTTGTAATTGATATATTCTTTTTCCGCTGTGTTGTTATACTTAATGGTGTTATAAGCTCCGGCGACTCGGATTTGAACGGTCGAATCTACGGCATTTGTGTACGATGTAAAGTATGGATGTCGATTTTCGAGCGGGCAAAATCCGAGCCGTTACACTTCCCCAATTTATTCAAGCAGCACAAATTCCTCTCCAAGTTCACCAAGAAGGATGAGAAGTCTTCGGGAGTTGTATGATATAACTGATGAAGTTGAACAAGATAACATTGTATTCTTTGCCCTCTTTGCAGGAGAAGATCCAATTTCTTTTAAAGATGCATATGAGAAAGAAGTATGGAAAAAAGCAATGAAAGAAGAAATTGGCTCGATTGAAGATAATGATACATGGGAGCTTACATATTTGTCACCTCACAAAAGGTCCATTGGAGTAAAATGGGTATACAAAACAAAGAAGAAAAATGGGTCTATCGACAAACAGAAGGCAAGATTGGTCGCGAAAGGGTATAAGCAAAAGGAAGGGGAAGATTTTATAGAAGTGTTTGCTCCTGTGTCAAGGCTTGAAACAGTTCGATTAATAATTTCTCTTGCTGCTCAAAATAGATGGAAATTATTTCAACTGGACGTAAAATCTGCGTTCTTGAATGGTGTGCTAAAAGAAGAAGTGTATGTTGATCAACCACCAGGGTTTGTCAAGAAAGGAGAAGAGGATAAAGTTTACAAGTTAAAAAAGGCTTTGTACGAGTTAAAACAATCACCCCAAGCGTGGTACAGCCGAATCAATTCCTACTTTGAGAAACATGGATTTCAAAAATGTCCATATGAGCATACTCTCTATATCAAAGACGATTTTCAAGGAAAGTTCATGACTGTTAGTCTCTATGTTGATGATCTAATCTTTATAGGAAATGACGTGAAGATGTTGAATGAGTTCAAGCTTTCAATGATGACAGAATTCAAGATGACAGATTTGGGAGAACTTCATCATTTTCTTGGCATTGAAGTGCAACAAACCAAGAAAGGAACTTTTATTTCGCAAGAGAGCTATGCAAAAGATATCTTGAAGAAGTTCAAGATGGAAAATGCTAATCCAGTTTTAACCCATTCATTACAGGTTTGAAGCTATCTAAGGAAGGTGAAGGCAAACTTGTTAGGGAGAATTAATTTAAAGGACAAAAATTTGTATATTTTTAGCCTCAAGGACACGACCTCAATATTTTAACCACAAGGACAAACATTTTTCTAAAAATTATTCATAAGGACAAACATCCTTTCAAAATTATTCATAAGGACAAACATTTTTCCAAAACTGCTACCGAACCAAAAAACTGATACCTAAAATTTGCTACCGATAACTACAAACTGATACCTAAAAACTTAAAAACTGATACCTAAATAAAGTTGTCCTTCAGGCTAAAATAACAAAGGTCAGTCCTTGAGGCAAAAATGCTGAGAAATTTTGTCCTTGACAATGATTTCCTGAACTTGTTAATTCTACTATGTTCAGGAGCCTTGTCGGAAATCTGATGTATCTAACTGCTACAAGACCTGACATTATGTACACTGTCAGCCTTGTGAGCAGATTCATGGCGAAACCTTATTCTAACCATTGGGAGGCTGCCAAAAGAACACTGAGATATGTGAAAGGAACCATTGACCATGGAATTTTTTATGAAGCTACTACTCCGGTTAACCTTATTGGTTACACAGATAGTGACTTAGCTGGGAGTATTAATGATAGCAGAAGTACGTCTGGTTATGTCTTTCACCTTGGAAGTGGAGTTGTCTCATGGAGCTCAAAGAAACAACAAATTGTTGCACTTTCTACAACGGAAGCTGAATATGTCACTGCATCTTTTGCAGGATGTCAATTGATTTGGTTGCATGGAATTTTGGAAAGTCTTTATCATAAGCAAAAGAAGCCAACAATTTTATTTTGTGATAATAGTTCAACTATTTCAGTCACGAAGGATCCTGTTCTTCTTGGAAAGACTAAACACATCCGCATCCGATATCATTTCTTGAGGGATCTTGTGAATGAAGGTGATGTCCAGGTTGAATATTGCAAAACAGAAGATCAAATGGCAGATATCTTCATGAAGCCACTTAGTGGACAAAGTTTCAGGAGAAACGCAGAAAGTTTGGGAGTGAGAAGCAAGTTTAATTTAAGGGAGACATTGTTGGATTAAATTAACTTGCACTAAAAATATTATATAATTATGTGAGACAAAATTATTTAATACATGTTTAGGTTCATGTAACAGGCTAGAGAAACAAAAAGTCAGGTTGTGAAGTGTCTTTCTGTTTAAAATGGTTGGTTGTGATGTGTCTTTCTATTTATGTGAAGAGTCTTATTGTAGCTATAAATGGCATGCTTGTTTAAGTGTTTAAAAAGAAGGATTTCTGATTATTCTCATATATCTTCTTCATTTTATTTCTTCAGCTACCACCTGGAAACATTTCATTTCCTATTCAACACCTATTTTGAGCATTAATTAGTTTATGATTGGCATATATTCTAAACTACTATTTTTTCACTGAACAGGTGCTGAAAGATAGCGACATTGTCCGATTTGAGAGACAACTATGTTAGAAGTTGAGTATGTTTTAATTGGTCAATCATGTGTGCCTAATAATTAGCGTAAGTATGGTCTTTCCTAGTTTGTAGGTCAAGTAATTAGTTAGTGGTTTAGTGTCTTAGGTCTATTTAAGTACTTGTATCTCTTTTGTTATTTTAAAAGAAACAAAATACAATGTAGTTTCTTTTTACATAACGTTGGATCTCTCTCCTCTCTTTATCGAATCTTAACATGGTATCAGAGCTAGGTTAGAGGGGGGGAGAAAGAGAAAATAGAGGGTTTCAAGTGAATCGAATACATAGCAATCCAATACAACATAGCCTTCGCCTCCAATATTTAATGCCCTCTCCGTTGCCGTCGCCTTGACTGAAGTTGCTCAGATCGGAATCTCGTCGCCTCGTCTGTGCTCGAGTCATGCTAGAAGAGACTACCGCCGCACAGTCTCCATGTCTTTTTTAGGCGGAATCCCATGGATTCGGACAGTGAAACCACACAGGGGGAAAAGGGGTCCGTTTGTGATCTCAAACTTAGAGTCAGAGAACTTGATAGCAAGCTTTTTGAAGAGAAACAAAGATTTGAGGTGCTACAAATGGAGCAGGAAGATGATAGTGAGGACATTGCTGTGGAAGCGGATGATGATGAATTGGCAGAAGCAGATGGAGAAGAATCTGACCTGGAATTTGCATGGAAGATGCTTGATATTGCAAGGGTGATTATGGAGAAAAATCCAGAAGAGAGAATGTAAGTTGTCAATATTTACTCAGCATTAGGGAATGCCTTAATGGAAAGAGAGGATTTTGAGACATCCTTTAATAGTTATCTTAAAGCTCTCTCCATTTGTGAATGCTTGGAAGAACCTGACAGATGCCGGGTGATTGAGTTAAATTTGAGAGTTTGCTTGGTATTAGAAGTTCGGGGAAGGGAAAGGTCGAAGAATCCATTCCATATTGTGAGAAGGCTATCTCACTGTGCAGGTTTCATATAAATCGGCTCAGTGAACATGCTAATCAAACTGCTTTGCCTGGTGATACTATGAATGAAAACAAAACAGGCAACAATGCCGCTCCAAGTAATGATAAAAAGGATAAAGAGGCGCTTAAGGATATCTTGAATGATCTGGGGAGGAAGGATCCGATAAGGAGCGGATGATGTAGGCTGGAAATGTAGATGTGTTGGAGTATTCTGATTGAGTATTATGGTTGAAGTGACTGGAGTGGTTTGTTCATGACTGAGGTCATGATGTGGCAATTTCTGGTCAGGTGAGGTTGTGGCAATGTCTTCGGTAGTCGGGGGAAACTGTGTTTGTGAAGTATGGTGGTTAATAAGCGTTGATTGGTGAATGTAAGTGGAGGAGAGGGATGTTGTTTTTAGCTTGTCGTTCGGTGAAGCACTTGTTGAAGCTTGGGTCCTGGAGACTGTTTTGAGGGTGACTGAAGTTGTTTAGCAGTTCGGTAGGCAATGGTGTTATGTATGAAGAATCTGTATTTGTTTAATGCAATTGTGATGAGGTAGTTTAGAGGAATTTTGAAAAGGGAGAGGCAAACGACAGGTTGAAGATGAAATTAGCTCAGGCTAGTGGCTTTGGGCAGATTCAGTTGGCTGAGGTTGAGTAGTGGTTTGCTGGTGATTTTGGTTGCTTCGGGTTGGTCGCGGCTATGAAATTTTGAGAAGTATTTTTTTGTGGTTTCGAGGATGGCGTCGGATTGCAACTGTATTCAAGTGGTGTCGATTTGTTAAATTTTCGTGATTTTGGTTGTTGTATTTCGTGAATAGTTGGTTGCGATAGGCTGCTGATAATTGGAGTGATAGTTTTGAGAGATTAAAATGGCAAGGCAGTTGTGAGATTGAATGACGGAGGATTGTCAATTGCTATTTGGTTAGTTTTCATTTCAGATTGATGGTGAGGTATATTGAAGGAGATATATTGAAGCAGACAGTTTTGTATGGAGGTTAACAGTGACAGCGGCTGATGTATGCAAGTTGCAAAGAGTTGGAAGGTGGATGCTAGAAGGAAATTTGGCGAATAGTTCAATGTTGGAATGTGTGTAGCTGATGGTTGTGGGTAAAGCAGGAGGTGGTTTATTGAAGGCAGAAGATGTGGAAGTGGGGTTGATCAGCAGATGTATGGTGATGGTATTGGCTTGTGTTTCAGGCGATGGTTGTATTGGTTTGGATGTGAGTTCAGTGAGGAGTGCAAGATGTTGAGTTTGTTGAATGAAATCAGGTAAGGAGGAGGGATGCTAAGGAGTTGCAGCAAGTGTGTGTGTGTGGATGGTGTATACGGCCTGCCTGTTTGGATTTGTTGTTGCTTGTTGAATGTAAGTTGCTTAATTTTGAAGTTTGAAGTTAAGTGGTTGAGAGGCAGAGTGTTGAAGTCTGAAGTTTGATGAGGAGGAGGAATTGTTTGATATTATTAAGAAGAGAGGTTGCGAGTTTTTGATTGGTTAAACGTGGAGTTGTCTGGTTGAGGAGGGGTTGCATTCTTGTGCGTCTGTTGCCTGTAGATGAAGGTAGGTAATAAGGAATGGTAGCTGTGATGTTGAGCTGTAATGGTGAGTTGATGGCAGAGCTGTAGAATGGCATGTGTTAAGATGTATAATGTGATTTGTGTGTTGATGGAACGCAAGGTAGTGTGTGCAAGTAAATGCGAGGCAGTGTGTGCAAGCAAGGAGCAAAAGTTTGTGAAGAGAAGTTTAAGGTTGGGCAAGTTGATGTTAAATATGAATGTTAAATAAAATGTAGTGAGGAACAGTGAGGAATACATATGAATGTAGATGTGGTAAATACAGTGAAGGGAGAAGAAATTTTGTGATTGAAGTGTTCGATGTTGAAGTGGAAGGCAATGGTGTGAAGTGGTTATGCAGTGCTTTCGAAGTTGCTGAGTGTTTGAATAGTGAAACAGAGTGGTGATGTAGATGTGAAGACGACGAAGAGTAGAACGTCAGTTATGAGGTTGGACAATATGTGCAGTGCTCAAGAGGAACTGTTTGAAGATATGTCTATAAGAAGATAGGAAAGCCTACATGTGAAGTAGGCTGAGTGAGAAAACTTGGTTTTGTGTCATCCAACAAGTAAGTAAGAAGAGCTGCGGTTCTCACTTGTTGGGGAGATGACAGATGCAGCGGTATCAGGAAATGACCCGAATGGAGAGGTCAATGGATCCCAAGTGAAAAGCCAAGAGTATTTGTTGATGGTTAAAGTACCAATCAACGTGAAACAGTTGAGCATGTCCAACTAGGTAGAGATGAGATTTATGACCGAGTTTGTCTATACAAGACGATGCAGAGATAGAGAAGCGCAGTTCATTGCTTTGTAAACTGGATGTTAGCACATCTAGTTTAAGGGAGGGTGTTAGAAGTTGAGTATGTTTTAATTGGTCAATCATGTGTGCCTAATGATTAGCGTAAGTATTGGTCTTTCCTAGTTTGTAGGTCAGGTAATTAGTTAGTGGTTTAGTGTCTTAGGTCTATTTAAGTACTTGTATCTCTTTTGTTATTTTAAAATAAACGGAATACAATGTAGTTTCTTTTTACATAACGTTGGATCTCTCTCCTCTCTTTATCAAATCTTAACAAACTAATCCAGTTCTGTAGCAACATTAATCCGGCCCTGCTCAAACTTTGAGACAGCCTGGTTACTTTGAAGAACAACATATTACCCATCACTTTTAATTCATTTATACGTGTTTTTCTTTTCCTTTTTAGCCCTAAGTAGTGTACTATTTTGTTTTTTTCATCTAATGTACCATGAGTTCTACTAACTTAATTCCCTACCTACAGACACTTATTCTACAGTACACAATTGTACTGACTCTTCACAACGTCATCCAATTATGCAAAATATTACTTAGGTACTAATAAGCTCGTGCTATTGGGTCAGAAGTGCCTAATCTTTAATCATTTTGTTATCTGTGTGAATTATTACTTGCATATGTTGATTTTCCAACAACTTTCCTATTTTTCTATATGCAGATATTTAACTTTTGCGAAGCAAGCTTCTATGTATAAAAGTTGCACTGTTCTGTTTGTACTAACCAGAAAAATTGAACCTTGCCCATTCCTTTCCCCAACTAGAGATTAATTTCCCATACCTACGTCCAACACAAACCACATTGATGTTAGAACATGCACCGACTAATATATTAAGACGAAATGGTAACCGATGTAACTCCTAAACAAATTACTTGCTACGGTCACATCTAAGTTATCAACCAATCCATAGGAAATAAGCTGTGCTTATATACTACTGATCTAAATGAAAAAAATTATAACCAACAAAAATATTTGATGCATCACATATGCATAGCACGGGTTCACACTCATACAAAAAATGCACATGTATATATATTCATATTCATATATATACGAGCATGTTTTACATAGAGATTAAATAAAATTATCCTTTTGCAACTTTGTCTTTTCAAACAAATAGTTAGTGCCTATTTTCTTCTCAAACTTCTGTTAATATTCCGGACATCAACCTCCATCTATCCAAAACCAACATACTATTAACTTGATACTTATATACTGGAATATCATTGCATTTTGCCTATTTTCGTGTATTGTAATTTTACAGATTGAATAATTACATTAACTAGTTCCCATTTACAAAAGTTAATATATTAATTTGTTGCAATTATATATCATTCGACATTTTTTTTTGAAAAAGTAAAAGGCCCAAGGCCTGCTTGATAAATGAAATAAACGAATATAAACCATACAAACCAACACCCGAAACAAAAGCTCACCCAAAACAAAACAGCACCTCAACAACCAAACCCTAGCCGCAACAGAAATGAAAGAAGAAAGAAAAATGGCGAACCCCTAAACAAACAACTCCTCACGGGGGTTTCCAAACTCTCTCCTGCGCATTAATGTCCACTTTAGCTAACCAAGGTTGAAGCTCTTCACTGAAATTAGAAGATTTAATACAGTTGAAACTTTTCCTCTTCCGGAGTTTGATGCGATTCTCCAGATCCATGCTATCATCGTCAGAGAAATGATGATTGGGAACGTGAGAGGCTTTGCCCTTCCCGATATCGTTGTTATCCTTCAGAACTTTTGTTGAATAGCAACGACCTGGGGGATTAAAGCCGATTTGAGTTGTATCTTCAGAGATCTTGCTACTCTCACCCTTGCTCCAACAAGATATGTGATAAACTTTATCGTTTAACAAACTTTTATAAAAAAAGATCTCGCTTTTATTATCGCCGACGTTGATATTGATGTAGTCTTCCTTGTACAGCAACTTGAATATCATTCGACGTTGTTTACATAGTGAAAAATATTTACAAAGAAAAATATTAGGAAATAAACAATCATTAAACAACTCAAGCCAAATTACTTGCGTTAGACACTATTAAAAATACTTTATGGCCCTTATATACAAGAATTGATAATATAGTTTACTAGGTTTTAATACGAAATATATTTATGAGAAAATTAAATCTATCTTTAGATTATAGAAGAAATGCATAATTATGGCTCAGTAAATAGAACGAAAAAACAAACAAAAAATAGATTTTCCAACCCACAGATCAATGCAACATTTTACTACATAAATTACATGAAATACAACAAACCGCTAATGTACAAAATGTATAAATATTGAGATATATTAAGAATATATGATTAGATATTATGATATATGATTAGGATATTATGCTATATTTAGAATATATAATTAGATGTTATGAGTGGTATGTAATAAGGGATATATCTTCGGAAGATTTCCTGTTGTTTCCGCAATATATGATTAGATGTTACAAGTGGTATGTAATAAGGGATATATCTTCGGAAGATTTCCTACTGTTTCCGCAATTCTAGAGTTACCATAAGATAGAGTCTTGGGTATGTATTATAAATAAGGATGTTTGTGATTAATAAGAATTCAAGCCGAGTTTTACCAATTCTTCATGGTATCAGAGCAAAGAACGATTTTTTTCCTTCAAGAATAATTTGTCATGGCTAATGGTGAAGATCAATTGTTCACAAGTGAGCAGTGGAAAGCTATTTCGGGCGTGATTAGTAATAGTAAAAATCCCGAAAATCGATTGAGTGGTAAGTGTTTGCACCAAAAATGGTCACAAACCCCAAGTGTTGTGAAAGCACCAGTGTATGAATACAAATCAACAATATTCAAACACAAATATCAGATCTAAGCAAGCAAAGAACAACAATCCAGAAATAATGAACAGTGACACGCAATTTATAGTGGTTCGGCTATCTCCGGCCTACGTCCACTTCAAGGATTTTTATCTTTTATTGATGTTCTTTGCTGATTACAGATGATTACAGCAAATACAATGAATGAATCTGAATATGACAGCAATGGAAAGGAGTAGAGTTGAATCCGGCAGAGTCTGGACGTTGAATGGCCAAAAAGATCCTTTTTTCTATTGATTCTGGGGCTCTATTTATAGGCGTAGGAGGCTCAGATCTCGCCTAAACTTCGGGAGACTTCTTCTGCCACGTGAGTGGGCCCACGCGACCGGTCCCACCAAGTTTCAACTCAATCTGTGATCGATTCGAATCAACTTCGTATCGATCAGGAAATGTTCCAATTGAGCTGAAACTTGGCAGGTGTGCTCTTTACCTTGCATGGAAGCTACTCTGAAAATTTCGTTGCATTTGGATCAGGGATTTGTGAGATATGATCGATACGAGATCAAGGCTCCATATGCGCTGCCCGGTTCGAATCCATGAATTCGTATCGATGACTTCGCATCGATACAGCACGTGGTTTTGCAGTAGCGTAGCGCGCATCCCTCGGGTAGATCCACCATTTACTCCTAGTCGACCGCATCTCCCCTTAAACTTCGCCTTACTCGTATCAGAGACGTTGCCCGAATCCATCGATGCCAGCTGGATACGAAGACTAATGGATACGAAATCAAGGCTTCCCGATGGATTCGATCAAGCCTCCTTTCTTTCGATACGAACTAAGACTTATGGGTACGAAACCGACCGATTCGAAGCAAGGTGCACCAATGGATGCGAAGCAGCGCAGATTGATCGAGTCGAACGTCATGGATTCGAACATGCGGACACGAGAACACCTGATGGATTCGATCTACGCAAACATAATGGATACGAAATCTGATCGATTCGAACGGGTCTTTGATGGATACGAACATCGCACTTTATCTAACTTGTATCGATCATATCTCGTTTATATGAACTCCGATTTACCTGAAACTTGGAGCACTGGCTTTCATGGCTTTGCTTGTCATGTCTTGTCAATTACGGTCCGATCCGGACTCGGGAAAAATTCATCGATATCCATGATCATCCTGCAATGCATATTTAATATTCATGGCTGATTAATATTGACTTCAGTTAATTTTTGGGTATCCCAGCTTTGCCAAAAAGTGGGATAACACTTTGCCCCCCAAAACATGCCTTTTGGTAAAAGGTGTGTTTTGATTAGTCTCAATTCGGATGTAGTAAGCTCAGGTTTTATTCGAATCTTATGATATTTTCAATCGAGTTCATGGCTGTTCGAAGCCGAAGCGTTATCAATTTCTGCCAGTGGAAGTTAAGAATGAAATTCTACAGTCTCTCCGGACTGTTGACGATCGCTCCGGACCCTTGCGAAGCCCATTCTAGACTTAGCGGTTGAATAGAAAGATCCTATTGCACTCCGACGTTGCTTTCTATTCCTTGCACTCTGGCCCCAGTTAGGACGTGAAGCGATGTCTTGGCCGTTCTGGGCCGATCGTAGCCTCTCCGGGCTCCTGCTGGATCCCATCCTGTCACTCTCCGGTGAAGGGGAAACAACGTTAAGTGGGTCGATCCTGTTGCTCTCCGGCGAAGCGACCCACTTCTTGCACTCCGGTTCAGTGTATCTGAACATTAAGCGATGTCTTGACCTGAATTGTCGGCCGATCATAGCCTATCCGGGCTCTTATCGAATCCTAATCAAATCACTCTCCGGTGAACAGGAAACGATGCTTAAGTGAGTCGATCCTGTCGCTCTCTGGCGAAGCAACTCACTTCTTGCACTCCAGACCCCGCCTCTCTGGGTAGGATCATAAAGCGATCATTTTTATATTGATATTTAATGTTTATCCTTTAACTCTCCGGTCAAAGGTTTATTTCAAGAAATTCAAATTTATTTATTAAATTCAGGTCCTAGATGTTCAATCTCAAACACCAGGAAATCTAGACATTGCCTCTCCGGGCAGATCGGTCTATCTCCATCTCAGAGCATGCCTGGGGATCTCTCCGGTTCCCGTACATGAGTAAGTGGGATAGCCGTTTATTCTAAAAGCAAATCTAATGAAATTATTTGGCCGAAGTCCAAATCTCGAACTTGGCCCTTGCCATCTTAATCAGTTGATGATGAGTCGTGATCCCGATCCAGGATCGTTTCTGTTAGGGGGAGGCGGTAGTTGTTCAGGCCTTACCGCCGTTGCTCGTTCTCTGACATATTGCGGCAGTTTACCACTCCTGGCATATTCTTCCACCTCATCCTTCAGGTGGCGACATTCATCAGTTGCGTGCCCATCCAGCTCATGGAAGAGGCAATATTTTCCGGTTCTACGCTCCCGCTCTGTGGGATCTCTGCTGGGTGGTTTTCGATAGGGGAGTTGCCCCCGAGTTTTAGTGTAAATCCTTTCTAGGCTTGCCGTCAAATCTGTGTATTGCCTGAATCTAGGCTCTCGGAATTTCTTCCGTTTATCAGGACCATCATGTGCGTCATCCTGCTTTCTCTTTCCTTTGTCTGCCCTGGACTGTTCCGTGGTGGTTCCTTCGCCTTGTGCAACATTTACTTCCTGCCTCTCGACTCGTGATTCTTCTAATCGAATGAATTTCTCGGCTTCATGGTAAAATTCTCCAAGATCTTGTGGTGGATCTCTTGTCAACGAATCTTTGAATTCGGTGCCTTCTCCAACTCCTGCCACCGCCGCCATCAAAATCATCGATGGATCCGGGCGATCTACCGAAGCCACCGTTGCATTGAATCGCAGCAGAAAACCTTTTATGGACTCTCCGGTTCTTTGCTTTATCGAAGCTAAAGTCATCACACTCTTGGGTCTTGTAACATGGACCCTAAATTGTTCCATGAAGCAATCTACAAGCTCGCCCCATGTCCTGATCGATCCAGTCTTTAATTGCCTGAACCAAAGTGCAGCCAAGTCTGACAAAAATAAAGGGAAACATCATGCCATCACTTCCTCGGATGCTCCCAGTATTTCCATGTGTCGAATGTATCTGGTAATGTGCATGGTCGGATCCGACTTCCCGTCATACGGATTCAGCGCAGGAAGTTTGAACTTTGGAGGGTTCCTTGCATTCCTGATATTCGGAGTGAACGGGCTCCGACTGACTTCTTCCAACCCTCCGCTAGACAATCCTCCTCTCATGAGTCGTCGCACTAATCCAGCCATCCTTTCATCTCCATCCTGGGGTTGCCCTCTTGGTCCCGAAGGGTATTCTGGTACATATTCTTCGTGTGGCCCGTTAGCATCGGCGTTGGCTCCAGCCTGCTGAGCTCCATCTGTAGGCATTCCAGCATCAGATCCTGAGGGTCTGCCCCCAAGTCCTTGTTGATTGACTTCTGGATCTGCAGTTTGACCTTCATTGATTTCCGCAATCCTGACTCCTTGTCTTGCACCTGCGGCTGCTGTAGTTGGCCCAACGTTTTGCACATTTGTTGCTCTCATTTGCTCAAAAAAATTCTGCAGCATCTCTTGTTGGCTCTTCATCATTCGCTCGTGCATCTGATTGGCCATGGTCTCCATTTCGTCTCTAGTGATGTAGATCGAAGCTGGCTCCTCTCCAGCACCAGAGGATGCCTCTTGACTTCCTCCTTGTTGGCTTCTTTCAGCCCTTTGCCTTCTACTTGTTTGTCGAGTCATTGTCTTTCAAATCCTCAAGCTTTCAAATCTGAACTTCAAATCTTGCGTAGCGGGTCCTGAGTTTTAGCTCTCAATGAAAGCACCAAAGTGTTTGCACCAAAAATGGTAACAAACCCAAGTGTTGTGAAAGCACCAGTGTATGAATACAAATCAACAATATTCAAACACAAATATCAGATCTAAGCAAGCAAAGAACAATAATCCAGAAATAATGAACAGTGACACGCAATTTATAGTGGTTCGGCTATCTCCGGCCTACGTCCACTTCAAGGATTTTTATCTTTTATTGATGTTCTTCGCTGATTACAGATGATTACAGCAAATACAATGAATGAATCTGAACATGACAGCAATGGAAAGGAGTAGAGTTGAATCCGGCAGAGTCTGGACGTTGAATGGCCAAAAAGATCCTTTTTTCTATTGATTCAGGGGCTCTATTTATAGGCGTAGGAGGCTCAGATCTCGCCTAAACTTCGGGAGACTTCTTCTGCCACGTGAGTGGGCCCACGCGACCGGTCCCACCAAGTTTCAACTCAATCTGTGATCGATTCGAATCAACTTCGTATCGATCAGGAAATGTTCCAATTGAGCTGAAACTTGGCAGGTGTGCTCTTTACCTTGCATGGAAGCTACTCTGAAAATTTCGTTGCATTTGGATCAGGGATTTGTGAGATATGATCGATACGAGATTAAGGCTCCATATGCGCTGCCCGGTTCGAATCCATGAATTCGTATCGATGACTTCGCATCGATACAGCACGTGGTTTTGCAGTGGCGTAGCGCGCATCCCTCGGGTAGATCCACCATTTACTCCTAGTCGATCGCGTCTCCCCTTAAACTTCGCCTTACTCGTATCAGAGACGTTGCCCGAATCCATCGATGCCAGCTGGATACGAAGACTAATGGATACGAAATCAAGGCTTCCCGATGGATTCGATCAAGCCTCCTTTCTTTCGATACGAACTAAGACTTATGGGTACGAAACCGACCGATTCGAAGCAAGGTGCACCAATGGATGCGAAGCAGCGCGGATTGATCGAGTCGAACGTCATGGATTCGAACATGCGGACACGAGAACATCTGATGGATTCGATCTACGCAAACATAATGGATACGAAATCTGATCGATTCGAACGGGTCTTTGATGGATACGAACAGCGCACTTTATCTAACTTGTATCGATCATATCTCGTTCATATGAACTCCGATTTACCTGAAACTTGGAGCACTGGCTTTCATGGCTTTGCTTGTCATGTCTTGTCAATTACGGTCCGATCCGGACTCGGGCAAAATTCATCGATATCCATGATCATCCTGCAATGCATATTTAATATTCATGGCTGATTAATATTGACTTCAGTTAATTTTTGGGTATCCCAGCTTTGCCAAAAAGTGGGATAACAGTAAGTTTGATGTTGCTTCATGGATTATCGATACCGGAGCAACCCATCATGTTACAGGGCAACGTTCGTGGTTATTCGACATACAAAACCTTGAGTGTTCTGTTGGTTTGCCAAATAGTGAAACTTTGGTGGGATCCGTATATGTGTCGGACAAAATTACTCTCACCGGAGTACTTTATGTTCCAAATTTGAGTTGCAATTTAATTTCTGTTTCACAACTTAATGATGATTTACGAACTATTGTCCAATTTGATTCTCATATGCTATACAGGACCAAATGAAGGAGCTGATTGGAACGAGGGTTAGGAGAGATGGACTGTACTACTTTAGCAAATCGAAATTTGTGTCAACAGTTGAAGCAACATCAAATTTGGAGTTGTGGCATCGTCGGCTCGGGCATCCTTCCGAAAAAGTAGTTAAGTTAATTCCTCACGTCAAAAATAATAAAGATAGTTTAGATAAAGGGTGTGAAGTATGTATGCATGCTAAACATTCTAGAGACAAGTTTCCTTTAAGTGACAATAAAGCTTCTAGAATTTTTGAGAAAATACATTGTGATTTGTGGGGTCCATATCGACACGTTTCGTCACATGGGGCCTGTTATTTTTTGACAATAGTTGATGATTTTTCGAGAGCAGTTTGGATTTATTTGTTGGTTGACAAATTAGAGGTGTTTCAAATGTTTATGTCCTTTGTTGCTATGGTCGATAGACAATTTTCTCAAACAATTAAGGTCGTTCAAAGTGATAATGGAACTGAGTTTAATTGTTTGATTGATTATTTAATGCAACTGGAATTTTATTTCAAACTTTGTGTGTGGGTACTCCACAACAAAATGGGAGAGTTGAAAGGAAACATAAACATATTTTGAATGTGGGTAGGGCATTACGCTTTCATGAAAACTTGCCTATTTATTTTTGGGGTGAATGTGTTCTTGCTGCCGCTCATTTAATTAATCGTACACCCTCTTCCATGTTACAAAATAAAACACCTTTTGAGATACTTTTTGGTAAACCACCCTCTTTTGGTGCTATTCGAACCTTTGGGTGCTTGTGCTTTGCTCATAATCAAAAGACTAAGGGAGATAAATTTTCAAGTCAGAGTCGAAAGTGTATTTTTATGGGCTACCCATTCGGTAAGAAGGGGTGAAAATTATTTGATCTTGATACAAAGGAATTTTTCGTGTTTAGAGATGTGAAATTTGTAGAGGAGGTATTCCCGTTTGGGTGTACGAAAGATGTTAGTATAATATCTAGTGAGAATAATGACCATGATATTCATCAAGATTTTGCTAAAATAATTTATGAAGATGAGGATGTTGATCTTTTGGTTAATGATAATGGGTATAATCACATGGACGAAGTTCAAATTGACGCACATGCCATTGTTCCAGAACCAGCGACCGCTGGGCCGGAACAGCGACCCACTATGCATATTGATGATTAGTCTTTAGAGGGGTCTGCTAGGTCTGCACATGGTTCTGCTTCGGATCAGTCTACTAGTCCACAGGAAATGGGTCGTGGTCTTCGGGAAAAGTTCCCAAATGTTCTGTATCGAGATTTTGTGACACATACGGTTTTTGCTAATAGTCCATCTTCTGATTCTCCTCGTTCCAATCACTCCTCGGCTATAATTAAGGGTAAGGATCCTAAATCATTTAAAGAAGCCATGAAATCCGATGAGTGGCGCCGTTCCATGAAGGATGAGATACGGGCTCTAGAAGACAACGGCACATGGACCTTGGAGCATCTTCCTCCGAGGAAACATGCTCTTGGTAGTCAATGGGTGTACAAGACCAAATATTTGTCAAATGGAGATGTTGAGCGTCTCAAATCCAGATTAGTAGTGTTGGGTAATCACCAACAAGAAGGAATTGACTACAACGAAACTTTTGCTCCTGTTGCCAAGATGACAACAGTTCGTGTTTTTCTAGCCGTAGCGGCATCCAAGAATTGGGAACTACATCAAATGGATGTTCATAATGCGTTCCTACATGGTGATCCTGATGAGGAGGTATACATGAAATTACCTCCCAGGTTTGAGAGTTCGGATCCAACTTTGGTGTGTCGGTTACGTAAGTCATTGTATGGCTTAGAGCAAGCTCCAAGATGTTGGTTTGCAAAATTGGTGTCAGCTTTGAAAGGGTATGGCTTTCTTCAGTCTTGTTCAGATTATTCTCTTTTTACATTTACTAAAGGCGGTGTTCAGATTAATGTCTTAGTTTATGTTGATGATCTTGTTATTTCTGGGAATGATTCCGCTGCGCTTACCATATTCAAAGCTTATCTTAGTGATTGTTTTAAAACGAAAGATCTTGGAAATCTCAAATATTTTTTGGGGATTGAGGTCGCCCATAGTTCATCTTGCTTGTTTTTATGTCAGCGCAAATATGCTTTGGATATTATTTCTGAAGTAGGCTTATTGTGGGCAAAACCGATTGGGTTTCCTATAGAACAAAATCATAAGCTAGGTCTTGCAACTGGAGAGTTTCTAGCAGATCCTGAATCATACCGACGATTTGTGGGTCATTTGATTTATCTTGCGGTTACTCAACCAGACCTTGCTTATTCAGTTCATATTTTGTCTCAATTTATGCAAGCACCTCAAATTGAACATTGGGAAGCGGCTCTTCGGGTTGTGCGTTATTTAAAAGGGACTCCGGGTCAGGGTATTTGGCTCCGTGCTGACAGTGAGTTGACCTTGGAAGGATGGTGTGATTCGAATTGGGCGGCTTGTTCTCTTACTCATCGCTCGTTGACAGGTTGGCTTGTGTTCCTTGGTCAATCTCCTATTTCTTGGAAGACAAAGAAACAACATATGGTATCTCGGTCTTCCGCGGAAGTCGAATATAGGTCTATGGCTGCAATTATCTGCGAATTGAAGTGGCTAAAAGGGTTGTTGTTGAGTTTGGGTGTGCATCATCCTAAAGCTATTAAATTATTTTGTGATAGCGAATCGGCGTTACATATAGCAAAGAATCCTGTTTTTCATGAGCGGACGAAACACATCGAGGTTGATTGTCACTTTGTTCGTGATGTGATCAATGAAGGTTTGATATCTCCTACTCATGTCTCGACATCGTCACAGTTGGCAGACATATTTACAAAGGCTCTCGGCAAGGCTCAATTTGATTTTCTTCTCTCCAAGTTGGGCATTTTTGAATCTCATGCTCCAACTTGAGGGGGGTATTGAGATATATTTAGAATATATGATTAGATATTATGATATATGATTAGGATATTATGCTATATTTAGAATATATGATTAGATGTTATGAGTGGTATGTAATAAGGGATATATCTTTGGAAAATTCCTGCTATTTCCGCAATATATGATTAGATGTTATGTGTGGTATGTAATAAGGGATATATCTTCGGAAGATTTCCTGCTGTTTCCACAATTCTAGAGTTACCATAAGATAGAGTCTTGGGTATGTATTATAAATAAGGATGCTGGTGATTAATAAGAATTCAAGTTGAGTTTTACCAATTCTTCAATAAAAAAATTATATATATATAACCCCATTATGGCAGACTCAAAAGTTGCATTTATTGTAAGGTTGGTGCTAGTAAGGCTGCGGTTGTTAGAAGGGTCACGTACGGTTGCTAATAGGGTTGTGGTTGCTGGCAAGATTGAGATTGATGAATACGAATTTGAGCGAATCAGAGAGAGAGAGAGATTCGTAGGAGGAAAAGAAACCAGATTTGGAGTAGAGAGGCAAGATTTTGAACAAACTCAATGGAAAACGAATCAGAGTTTATTGCTGTTTTGGAAGAAGTAATAATTTTTTTTTACAGCGAAAATAGAAACGGCTAGTAAACAATGAATGAAAACAAAAGAGAGAGAACAAAACAGAGAAAACATCATGCTAAATAAATAAAAAATTACAACGTTTAATTATCTATTTATATTTATCAAGTGGTCAAAAAAGCGTTTAACGTTAAAATCCTATTGTCCATAGCTGTTAAATGCTATTTTTCTTGTAGTGGCTTAAAGACCATTTTAGCGAAATTATATTTCTGATTTAACATAAGCTTACATGGTAACGACAGTTTATACACGTATTATTTTCATCATCATCGTATCACTTGAATATCTAAAAATTGGTTCACAGTCAAAAACTCTATTAATATATATGTATTAACTGCATAGGTCACTTTTAAAGTTCTTTGTTCAATTTGGTAACATTTACTGATTAACCGATTTACTCTGCCCAAAGATTTTGACTTTAATTTAACCTACTAATTACGGTGATACCAACCTTCTATAACAAAAGAAATGAATTCTTCCTTAAGTGGTGTTTCATTTCAAGCAATTCAACACGCACCCAATTATGATCGTGGTATGACTGTTTATGCCATGTGCCTGATCATTATCAAAGTACAATCTAAATATTTAAGATCGATGGTACTCACAAGTCAAAAGACTACGCCTAAGATCTTCTATTTTAACTAAGTTATATTTACCCATAGAAAACTCTCTTTGAGTCATTATGTGGTTATTTCAAACAAACACAAGTAAGTAACCCTTTGGCGTTGCAACGATCATGAGTAAATCACCATCTATCGTATGAAGAACGTTACATGCAATAATCTCAACATATGTATTGATATCTTTTTCTCAATCTATCTTGACCAGGAATATTGAAGGAGTAATTGTGTGTATGTGTAATTCAAAACTCATGTTTAAGAACACGTACGTAACTAAAATCAATTAAATACTTCTCTTAAGAATATTCTACTAATATATGTTTAATGTATTTAATTCATTATTTATATCTATACATAAACGGATATATAAAAGAAAATAAAACCTTATGCTTACATCGTTTCGAATGAGATTCTCTTATAAAAATTAAGTTACGTAACAAATTACATAATTTACCTTAGGATGCATCCTTAACTCTACTAGTATACACTCACATGCGCAAGGTCATTATACCCGATGGCTTTAGAAGCAAGTGGTTTGACATATGGATCTCCGAATTCGATGCAATTCTTCAACAGAATTTCTTTATTAATTTAAATTATTCATTTGAATATATGTAATGAATATGATATAAAATATATGAAATATATACAACAGGTGAAGTATGAAGCCCGCATCTCCAAACTACAAAACAGTGGTAAGAGGTGTCTATCGATGATGCAAATCGCATATTTAGAGAGTTGTATTGACAGAGGATACAACCATGGGTTCGAGACAAAAATGCATGTCGGGATTTGGCGATACCCCTGCTACAACATACATAACTTAATTACATTCATTTATATATGTCATGCTACTCTTTAAATTAACAATATAAATAATCAAACATCATTTTAACTATTATATATACATCCATATAGAGATAACACCTATAGTGTTAGTGACACCACCATGTAGGAGAGAAGAATATATTAGACCGAGATTATGCACAAGATGTTAAGATTCAAGATCTGACGAACAAGGTAAGCGACATCAAGGGAATTTAAAGATGGTGACAAGCTTCATGGCAAAGATGTGGGAGATGCAGCGGGGTTGGGATAGCAATGGGCCATCGCATGTTGCGTGTATATTTATATATTTCAGTTATGGTATGTATATTATGTGGAGATTATATGTTATTGTATATGTTGGACATGAGGGATGGTAACATGGTAGATTGTGTGATGAATGACGTTTGGTAGGTAATTGTTGGATATTTTTGTTGTAATATTTGACATTTGTATGTTTATCGCATGTGTTTTGTGTTTATTTACTTATCTTTATGTAGTAAAAAATTATTTTCGGTGATAAATAATAGCCTATTGTGATATTTATTATTGATATTTTCTATTTGACAAAGCATGTGTGGCTATACTTTGAAGGATTTGGGCTAGTCGAAAGCGAGACAATTGGGTAAATTTTGAAAAAAAATTCCTATCGGATCTTTATTGGGCCCATGTAGTCAAATTCATTTAAAACTTTTCCAAATTTTCTTTTAATTTTTTTCATTTTATCATAATTGTTTTAAAATTAGTTTTGTTTGATTTTAATTAGTTATACATTATAATGAGCACATCAAATGCACCTATGTGTAATGTAAGTGCAATATATGAAAAGTGCACATTGTTTATGTGAACGTTGTTTAGGTGTCGGGATTTACACTGCAAGGCACACATTTCTCCATTATATATGTCTTTATCATCTAAAAAAAAGCTTTATTTAATTATATGTGTTTACACACACACGCACAGATACAAATACAAATATCATGCATAGCAGTCTATGTTAAAATAGTCTTTATTTATATTACATCCAATAAATCAATGAAAGCAATGTCTAATTAAAATTGTTCAAAAGTATACTGCTAGAATTTACATAAAACTTCATTGAAATTTTGAGTTGAATACAAATACACACACATAATAGTTATTATATAAATATGTATATAAACTTATATTCGCACACAATACAAAACAAGTTTTGAAATAAAACAAAATGAAAATAATATCTAGGCAGTTTGTGAAATAGAATGTTTGCCTTTTTAATAAAAGATTTAGTACTAGATATATACAATTGTAAAAGAAGAAATAAATCACCAAATTAATGTTCCCTCTTTTGATTTAATCAGCAAAACAATTGTAAAACAAGAAGTAAACCACCAAATTTATTTTCCTATTTTGTTTAATTAACAAAATTTATTTTAGAATAATTTAAACATAAGACAATTAAGCCAATGATTATTTAATGTAATTATTTCAAAGTTTTAATCATATAGCAATTTATATTCTAAATCTTCTAGTATGAAAATTGGCTTGCCAACAAGATTATTCAAAATATAATTTTGATTTTTTAATAACAATAATAAAATCAAGCGACATAGGCATATACAAATTCATGATAAGAAGGTCTAAATCTAGGTTAAACAAATTAGTTACATAAACATACCAAACATGGATAAATGAAATTATTATTGCTCATAACAAACAAATAATGAAGAACATATCAAAGGTATTTTTTTGAAATCAATATAATAAAAATATACGGTTGATTCAGAAAGGGGAATTGATGTATTCAAATTTAAATCCAAATTCACATACATGTGAAGGGAGAGATAGATGATTAAAGAGACGTGAAAAAAATTAGAAGATATATGAATATATTTTGAATTACCTTAGTATGAAGCAAGGAGAAACACCTCGAATGATAGAACAAATCCTAGATTCGATAGATCAATCTCTTGATTTGCAGCAATCAAGAGATAATCATCTATTTCTATTTAATTTTACTTGATTAAATATTGGAATTTTGAAGCTTTTTCCACGAGGAAAATTCGTCCGTGATGTTTCTGTAGAGAGAGAGAGAAAATAATGGAGCAAGATATGATTAAAGGAAGAAAAAACGTATAATCAATATATGGTCTTTTTTTCCTCTTTTAATTCAGATTACCCTCTCCTTTCAAATTCAGAAACCCCTCCTCTTCTATACATCATAGTCTGCCATCACCTTAGGCTTTTAATATAAAAAAAATCCAAAATCCAATTGTTATTATCTCCATTTAAATCTAATTTAAGTTTCTTATTGATATCGTACACTGATATGTCCATTTATAACTTTTTATATACGCAAATTATTAAATGCCACTAGAAATTAAAAAAATTAAATAAGAAATATTTTAACAATTAATATTTCACAAATATTAATTAATTTAATTTATTTAAAGCCCATTTTAGTATTTATTCCATTTAAATCGAATTTAAACATTTTATTGATCTCGTATATCGATACATGCATTTATAACTTTTACATACACATTTTACTAAATAATAATGTCACCTAATAAATAAAAAAATATAATTAATATTTCATAAATACTAATTAATTTTCAATAACTAAATATCAATTAAATCGTGTGGTTTATTCGGAATATTCATCATTTCGGTTGTGTGACTTGAAAATGTAAATTCAGTCAGCGGTTAATATTAAACAATTCAAATATTAACGTTCGCACATCACTTTAGTCAGTAGTGTGACATTTTTGGCTAAATTTATCGATTGCACATCTTTTGGTAAAATTTAATTTCACTTTTTATAAGCACTACCCATTAGTGACAATCATTTACACCAATTCTCTTCGTCAAAACTAAACCACTTTGGACTTATGGAATTTGATAATAGTCAAAATTCTAATATCGTCTAGCTATATTCAGCTCTATGGTCTAAACACAAAGTCCTTGGTTAAATAATTATTATTATTACTATTAACCGAACTACTCTTGTTAGAGATTTTGACTTTGAGTTGACTTCAGATGAACGTAATATTAACCTTGTATAACCGAGGAGAAGAATCCTCTCTTGAATTGTGTTTCACTTCCAATACTTCCACTCGACTCAACAATTGTCATTCGATGGACTCTGTGCCATGATTTGACTTAATTAAAGCAGAGCTTTCATATTGAAGATCGACAATATTCTCAAATCAAGAGAACTACATAAATTAATCACATCAACAATATCTATTTGACCTTAGTTATATTAACTAATATAAAATTGTTAAAACCCTGATTGTATGATTGTTTTGATGATGACAACTATATATATAAATATCTGTTGTAGCATGTTTTATACAGGACTTTGAAGGCATCGATGAATTGAAAAGACAAGTAGCAAGAAGAAAGAAATAGTCATCTATAAGTTAAAAAGTATGTTCTTTTGTCCTTCAAAATAATTTGTAAAATCTTCTAGACAATTCATATGCATATACACATATCATCAGTAAACAAGATTTTCAAAACAAAGACCAAAAGTAATTACAACTAAAATTTTACAAAGCTTTAAATAAGAAACAAATATATAAAGAAGGAGTCAACTAAAAATATTCCTCAGTCGTTGGGTGTCGATTGAATGCACTTTCGATTGACTAAACCAGTTGACTAACCAAGCCATTTAGCCTATTGTTTTTGGTCTTCTTCTCTAGAATATTTTCTACTAATAGCCAATTGGCTTGCCATTATTCCAAGTCGACTAAATGGGTAGTAAGAACTATATTAACTGAATTTTCTTAAACAAAACTTTGAAGAGATATAACTTTTCAACGTTTCTTATTTAAAGGAGTATGAATTTTTGGATATACACAGCCTTTCAGAATAACTTTGTTTACTATAAATACACCTAAGACAAGAAGTTTTGACAGTAACTAACTATCTTTCTTTCGAAACTTCTTTGTGACTACTGTTTTCAAAAAGATTTGATCAATCTTTCACTGAAAATACTCCTTGCACTTCCTCGATCACATTACGCGCATCGTCGAATCATTAAAGGAGATTATAGGAAATTTGTAGCAGAAGGAAAAATCTATGTTGATAGAACACAACATTTTCAAATCGGAAAACTCTTGTAACGTCTATTACTCTAGGCTAAGTAAGGGTGATTGATTAGTGGAAACCAGAAGGGGAGCTTCTGCCATGATCTGGAATTTCACCGCTTTGATTTGTGAATATTTAATTAAATTTAAATATTAAAATAATAAGATTTTATAATTAAAATAAAACTCTTTTAAATAGTAAATAATGATGGTGGAATAGTTTTTTAAATTTTCTTACAAATATATTTAGTTCAAAGGAAAATCGAAAATGTGACCGAGATTCGTTTTCCTAATTTTCGACTTTTCGTCGACTAAAAGTTATCAGAAACTTTTTGTGTACACTATTGTATAATTATATACTTACATTTACAAAATAGTTAGGATATAGTTTGAAATATATATCCATACTTAAGTTAATATAAAGTTTGATGTGACTTTATATGAAAAAAATAAAAAAAATAAAAGATGTTTAAAATGAAAAGATGCCTTAGGAAAACACAAGTACATATATTATTAAATGCATGTTGGTGCATGAAGAAGGGAGGAACATGCTAGCATCAAGGAAGAAAGGGGGAAAAGATGATGAGGTGGAAAGAAACTAGTGGAGGGTAAGGTATGTTACCCGGCTACTTGGCCCGGCTACAAAGCGATAATTGCAGAAGATATAGTTGAAGCTAGACAGGACTCGAACCAGGAGGAGATTGGAGATATAAAGGATTGATGCAACCTGTGTGGTTCGGCATGTCTATGCGGATCGGTGTTCGATAGTGGTTTGGTTGGAGTAGGATAGCTCTTATGGAAGGTCATGGATGGGTCAGCCTTTGTGGGTCGGCACATGTTGTTCGGTCAGGGGAGACAAGCCAATGTAGGTCGGCACGTAGTGTTTCAGCCTAGGTGGCTCGTTGTAGATATGGGTCGATCTTAGGAGGATTAGTATATGTGGATCGACATTCATGTGCGGTTCAGCCTGTGTATACGGTTCGACACATATGGGTCGGTATGGGTGGCTCGGTCAAGGAAGGAAGCTCGGAGTGGGTCGGTCAAGATGTTTCATCCATTGTGGTTCGGCCTTGGTTGTTCGACACGTGTGAATCGGTGCATGTGGGTCGGCATGCCTGGTTCGGTCTACCTAACCTACCAGCTATGGGCCGAGCTATCTTGGCCATGGGCCTACACGGGGGATCCAGCCTATCCTCGTCTATAAATAGAGGGGCAGGGGTCCAGTTTAAGGGATTCTTTTTTTGGGGAAAAATGAGGGGGAGACTCTGCCATTTTCTGTACTTATTTCCTTTTATTCCAAATTGAATTCAAGCCGCTCTTTGTGGATTGTATCTGTATTTAAACTATAATAAAGATCATATTCAAAGTGGACCTAGGAAGTTATGCCGAACCACTATAATTCTGGTGTTCTTGTTTTTTGCTGTTGTTTTTGAATTATATTGCGCTATTCCTCTGTTCCAATTTACTGTCTTCATTAATCTCTCTACACAAATCTATTATAAGGTGTTAGATACCAATTTTGATGCTAACATTTTGGTGCTTTCACTGAGAATTGATTTCTCAGCTTGATTGGATCTCATCCTCTACTAGTGGATTTCCATATTCGTGAGATAGATCCAGTTGTTTACCAACAAACTTCCTATTCTACTCAGATTTAAAAGAGATCTAAAGGAAGCTATTAGCCATGGGATTAGATTCACTGATGTATGCAAGTTTTTGGGATTGGATGTTGAAGTTTGCACTGGAGTTATATGAAGGCCAATCCCTCTCTGAAGGAAATTCAACCAATCTCTCGTATAGCCAACCTCTCACTCAATGTAGATATCTGATCCCTCTATAAAAAAAAGCTTACGTACCGATCACTCCAAAAACCATATGTCCCGATCGCTCCAAAGACCATATGCGTCGATCGCTTCAACAACCATATGCACTGAATGACCCAGTGTATACCGACCTAGAGTATACCGACCCAGTGTATATCGACTCGGTGTTACCGACCTAGAGTATACCGACCCGGTGTATGCCGACCCGGTGTTACCGACCCAGAGTATACCGACCCAGTGTTACCAACCCAGAGTATACCGACCCATATTATACCGACCCGGTGTTACCGACCCAAAGTATACTGACCCGGAGTATACCGACCTGGTGTTACCGACCCAGAGTATACCGACCCGGTGTATACCGACCCGCTGTTACCGACCCAGAGTATATCGACCCAGTGTATACCGACCCTGTGTATACCGACCCAGAGTATATCGACCCAGTGTATACCGACCTGGTGTTACCGACCCAGAGTATACCCAGAGTATACCGACCCTGTGTTACCGACCCAGAGTATACCGACCCAGAGTATACCGACCCGGTGTTACCGACCCTATGTATACCGACCCAGAGTATACCGACCGGTGTTACCGACCTAGAGTATACCGACCCAGAGTATACCGACCGGTGTTATCGACCTAGAGTATACCGACCCAGAGTATACCGATCTAAAGTATACCGACCCGATGTTACCAACCCAAAGTATACCGACCCAGTGTATACTGACCCAGTGTATACCGATCCAGAGTATACCGACCCGATGTTACCGACCCAGAGTATACCGACCCAGTGTATACCGACCTAGTGCATACCGACCCAGTGCATACCGACCCAGTCTTACCGACCTAATGTATACCAACCCAGTGTATACCGATCCCTCTAGTGTATACCGATCCCTTTGTCAAAAAACCATTTGATCGAACCCTACGCGCAACACAATGCCTCCGCATAGTGAATTTAAAACTCAACATAATGAAGGAACATTCTATCCACCTCCCTTACATCCTATGACCGACCAGGGCATAGAGGATCAAGCGGCAGCCTCTGAATGGCAGCAAGGGAATGGACAAGCAACTGCTACTCAAATGATACTCCCAAAGGTTGTAGAACATAAATGATATGACTCTAGGCAAATGCAGGAAACTTTTGACCAAAGCCAGACTCGAGTAAAACCAATATTTTCTCCAAGCAAATGCCAAGATGACTCCAAGCACCATTCTTCACTGACCCAACACTTCGAATTTAGTGACTCCAATCAAACCAATGTTGGACTCTAAGCAATTTGTTCCAAATGCTAACAAGGATACCATACTAATCGCGTTTAAGGGGAGTCGAACTCCGGATATATTTTAGCAGCTAGTTATCTGGAGAGCCTCCTACGACCATGGATCGTTTCTGTTAGAAAATGAATCAAAACCAAAGTGAGGAGGAGTGTAACAGACTAGGAAAAATAACAATACAGGATCGTTGGCTAAGGACTAAGATTCCAGTAGACGAACCAAGATCTCAAAATTCGACTCATATGCTCTTTGAAAGATTCGCCTCTACTTGGAGACTCGCGACTCAGAGTGGTACTGAAAACCAACCTCGAGAGAGTCCACCGAAGCCTAGAGAAAATAAGGGGAATGTTGTATATTCCAAGATGCCCACTGATCCTAACACTGGCGATTACAAACACCTCCGAGGTGTGATCGAAAAGATGATATGGAAAGGAAAGCTTTAACAGTATGTACAAGTCCTGCAGAATGGCGAGCAGCGAACATCCGATGCCTATTAATAAAGAACTATGATTATCAATTGGACTGCTAACGACCGACATCCTTTTGAAAGGAGCTAGGGGAAAAGTTGAATAGCGAGCACATGATGTTGCTTCACTTATCAATGAGATTTATTCCAATCTTCTTTGAATTATTTCTATTTCAATTTCATTGTTCTATGAACTATGACCAACTTGAACTAAACTACTTTCAAAACGATGCAGGTGACCAAGTACTCAGAGTTGGCTGCCAACCAATCCACACAGACCGTGATCGGACCTTTGGAGTTTCATCAAGCCGAGCATGATTCGACCGCTCATCATCAACCATATGCCTTTGATTTTGGGCCATGGACTAGAGATGGAAAAGCTCATCACGATTAGAGCCCTATACGAAGCGTACATGATTGACCGTCCATTCATCGACCTCCCTATTTGATTTGGTGGCCTAAGCAAGGCTTGGAATGAATGTGGCCCGACCTTCCATTCCTCGGGTCATAAAGTAAAGTTTGATAAAATACATATGCCTCTCCTGAAGCTCAGTGACGTCGGGATCTATCTAGAGTGGATGTGATTTGATCATCTACACATCAAATCCTACCCTGAAAACAAAAAGTAGTTCGAAAGCTCGACTTGGAGTAGCTGTGATGGACACCCTACTCATCAACCATCGCTCTCAATACATGGACACGACTGCACCTTGAAACATATGCAACTTACTTTGTCTACTCAATAATCCATTATCCTCGTTTTCTAGAAAGAGATACGAAGCAAATTGTGCGAGACTTGATTATCTAACCCCGGCATGGATGTGATCTAACCATCTATCATATACCTCCTTCCTTGACTTGATTGGAAGAGCTACAATCACCAAGCGGAAGAGAATCGACCGTCCATTTTTCAAGTTTCGTCCTTGATGTTGGGGTAGAGTCCCATTCAATGAGCAAACGCGGTTTGACCGTTCATTCGACAACATTAGCCTCGGTACGGTAAATGAAATACAAATCAAACGAGTGGAAATACGACTGCTCTCAACAAAAATCTCTAAGTCCTTGAAGTGGACTAGAGTACTCTGAGTCCCCAGAGTGTGGACTAGAGTATAAACGAATTGACGAAATCTCTAAGTCCCTAAAGCGGACTAGAGTACTCTGAGTCCCCAGAGCGCAGACTAGAGTATAAATGACTAAAGAAAAATCTCTAAGTACCTGAAGCGGACTAGAATACTCTAAGTCCCTAGAGCGCGGACTAGAATATAAATGACATGACAAAATCTCTAAGTCCCTGAAGCGGACTAGAGTACTCTGAGTCCCCAGAGCGTGGACTAGAGTATAAACGACTTGAAGAAAATCTCTAAGTCCCTGAAGTGGACTAGAGTACTCTAAGTCCCCAGAGCGTGGACTAGAGTATTAAAGACTTGACGAAAATCTCTAAGTCCCTCAAGCGGACTAGAGTACTCTGAGTCTCCAAAGTGCGGACTAGAGTATAAACGACTTGAGAAAAATCTCCAAGTCCTTGAAACAGACTAGAGTACTGTAAGTCCCCAGAGCGCGGACTAGAGTATAAGTGACTTGATGAAATCTCTAAGTCCCTAAAGTGGACTAGAGTACTCTGAGACCCCAGAACGCGGACTAGAGTATAAATGACTTGAGAAAAATCTCTAAGTCCTTGAAGCGGACTAGAGTACTCTGAGTCCACAGAGCGCGGACTAGAGTATTAATGACTTGATGAAAATCTCTAAGTCCCTAAAGCGGACTAGAGTACTCCGAGTCCCCAAAGTGTGGACTAGAGTATAAATGAATTGAGAAAAATCTCTAAATCCCTAAAGCGGACTAGAGTACTCTGAGTCCCTAGAGCGCGGACTAGAGTATAAACAACTTGAGGAAAATCTCTAAGTCCCTGAAGCGGACTAGAGTACTCTGAGTCCCCAAAGCGCGGACTAGAGTATAAACGACTTGAGGAAAATCTCTAAGTCCCTGAAGTGGACTAGACTACTCTGAGTCCCCAAAGCGCGGACTAGAGTATAAACGACTTGATGAAATCTCTAAGTCCCTGAAGCGGACTAGAGTACTCTGAGTCCCTAGAGCGTGGACTGGAGTATAAACGATTTGAGAAAAATCTCTAAGTCTCTGAAGCGGACTAGAGTACTCTGAGTCCCCAGAGCGCGGACTAGAGTATAAATGACTTGACGAAAATCTCTAAGTCCCTGAAGCGGACTAGAGTACTCTGAGTCCCTAGAGCGCGGACTAGAGTATAAATGAATTGAGAAAAATCTCTAAGTCCCTGAAGCAGGCTAGAGTACTCTAAGTCCCCAGAGCGCGGACTAGAGTATAAATGGCTTGAGGAAAATCTCTAAGTCCCTAAAGCGGACTAGAGTACTTTGAGTCCCCAGAGCGCGGACTAGAGTATAAATGAATTGACGAAAGTCTCTAAGTCCCTGAAGCAGACTAGAGCACTTTGAGTCCCCGAAGCTCGGACAAGAGTATAAACGACTTGAGAATAACCTCTAAGTCCTTGAACCAGACTAGAGTACAAACGATTTGAGAAAAATCTCTAAGTCCATTCGACAAATCTCTAAGTCCTCGGAGCATGGACCAAGGCATGAACACAAATTGGGCGCGAGTCGACCGGGGGAAGAATAACTCTAAGTCACCAGAATGCAGGAGTGGCGTATAAACATCGATAAATAGATAAGCGGATTCCGACCGTTCTCTATTCCGAAAACTTTGGCCTGAAATCGACAAGAGGAGTATTAACTCGCTAAGGATGGAGTTCGACCATCCGACTTGTGGCCTGGCCAAATCAATGCTGGGAGCAGGAGTACAAATCACTAAAACCTGAATACGACAGCTCATTATAGCTCTAGCCTAGCATTCTTTAAAACTTAAGGCAATGACTATAAGGAGGCCTCAACATAGAATCAATCGAAACGACATCCAAAGTTATGGGCGATCGACTATATCATACCTCAGATCGAGAGTCAATATCGATCCGCACCAAGCATATACGAATATGACCCGAATGTCCCTTGAAAAACTATGACCACCAGAGTGTGGAAAGGAGAGTAAACCACGAAGACTTGGTCATTAATTCTCCAGCACCCTCCTTCGATCCGTCAGGAGGAATATGAAACTGGATAAGCATGACCCGACTGCACTTGAGCCAACTTTACCCCAAGATCTAATTACAAAATATGTACCGAAGTGGACATGGCTGACCGTTCAGTACCCAACTTACGCCCAGAAACCGACGAGGCATCGAATATTCCCCTTGGAATGAAAAATCACAATACAATCCAGGATAGGCGAGACTTAGCCTCCCATCAACTGACCCGATCCCATGATTTAACGGGAAAGAAAGTAAAGCTAAAGTGGGCATGGCTGGCCTTCCTACTTATCGATATATGCCCCAGACTTGGGGGCACGAGCGAGAAGCAGGATTAATGTGAACCAACTATTCACCGATCAACTCTATGTCTTTGGAGTTTAGGTGGGAGTATAAACATAGCTAGGACGAGAATCAACCATCCATGTAGTACATTTATCAACCCGAAACTGGGAGCATAAGCGTGATCATCCAAAGACTGGCTGCGATGGCTCAATATTGAAACTTATATATAGTGTTTACAACTACTCAAGGCTACGACCAAAAGAATGCTTAGAGCTAGAATCATTAAATCATGCCTGATCTCATGGGCAACTAACTATCAATTTAACCCGAAGGATGGGTAAAGGATCATGAATGCGTTGAATGTAAAGCGCTTTACTCGAATATATAAGCAAATGAAAACTCAAAGAAAGATCCAGCTATGCAGCTTCACGCAACTCGAGGCTGTCCCCTACTCGACATTTTCTTCAACATGCTTCTAAGCCTGATCTTTGGCCATTTATAGATAATCGATCAGATCATTCAGAGCCCTTCACTATCAAACTTAATAACTCATGACAAGACTCTAGGATTCGATCGGAGTAACCATTAACATTGACCATCCCAACCATATTTCACATTGAATGATATGCAAAATAGTTACATCTAAACTCAAAGAATCCGAGATTGCACCCGCTAAGCTGACAGTTGACATTACAGTCAGCCATGGTGACCCTTCATATGTGCTAGAGATCGGATTACAGCTCAGTGCAATGATGATAAAAGAATTAGTTGGATTTTTCTGAATAAATGATGATATGTTCCCTTGAACCCATTCTGACATGCGTCTGTGATTTCACCGACTATCGCAAGCCATGCATTGAATATCAACCCGAAGCTACAAAAGCTAGCCCATTATGACAGGTCATACAATGACCTGAGACGTTTGAAAGACTACTTGAATAGAATATCGAACTAAGCCAATTCGATATCACTTATTTCCCTCGAAGAGCTATCCAAGAACGGAAATTAGCAGACCTCATATCTGAATTCACTGCATCAGACGACTACTCAAAGAGTAGTGGAGAACCAACTAACAGATGGAAAATGTACGCGGATGGAGCATCCAATGATCAGTGTTATGGCGTAGGAGTCATGTTAATGACTCCTGAGGAATGATTGATCTACTTCGCCCTGAAACTCGATTTCCTTGTAACAAACAACGATGCTTAGTATGAAGCCTCGACTGTCAGCCTCAAGCTTGCTAGAGAACTTGGAGTGGAAACTTTACATATCTTTTGTGATTCCTGATTGGTAGTATGCAAAGTTAGGGAAGTTAATCTTGCCAGGGGACATTGTCTTGCTCCTTATCTCGGCCGTGTCCAAGAGCTACTAGCCGACTTCACGTATTACATCATTACACACATACTCAACGAACGAAATGAAAAGAGTCAAGTCATTGGCCAAGCTAGCCAGTTTCAGGGACGCACAACAGACATACTTTGTTTTAGTTGGAATACTTAGTATTCCAGGCATTAACGGATGAAGATCGGCTAGATCTTGGAGACAGAGCCAGAAAAGGGGTCATGGTTGACTCCTATCAAAGACTATCTACAATGAGGAATTCTTAATTAATGGAGGAATGGAAAATGACAGATCATCCTCAAAGCTTCACGCCAAATCATCCAAGAAGAAGTTAGAAAGGAGTTTATCCATTCCCATGCTTCGGTGTATCACCTATGATAAATGAGTCTTGAGTGAAGTCTATGAAGAAGAATGCGGTGATTACATCAGGGGGCAAACCCTGACAAAGAAAATACTCTGCTACGAGTATTACTAGCCAACTATCAATCAAGATGCGGTTGATCATACTAGACAATGTGAAGAGTGCAAGATGTTTGCAAAAAATCCGGGAGCCCCGCCGATGTAAATTACTCAAATGGCTAGTCCATAGCCGTTTGCCACTTGGGGGCATTGACATCATCGTCTTCTTGTCGATCCTAAAGGTGGTGTGAAATACGCCATAATAGCAGTTGATTACTTCACCAAATGGGAAATGAAGAACTTTTAACCACGACCAAGATGAAGAAAATAATCAACTTCATTGTCCGTAACGTTATCTGTCCTTATGACCTTCCATGATCCATTATCACTGGTAATGAATCCCAATTCGACAACGCTAAATTTAAATGACTTCTGCCGTCAGCATCATATTGAAAAGAGATTTACGATATTTATGATATTTGCTCGCCCTCAAGCAAATAGACAAGTTGAAGTTGTGAACGAAATCATAAAGTCTATTTTGAAGAGAGGTTTGGAAAAGAATAGAGGTAAATGGGTTGATGAACTCCCAACAACATTATGGGCTTATAGAACTACCTATGAGTCCGTGACTAGCTGTACTCCATTCACCCTTGCTTACGGCTCTGAGGTCGTCATCCATGTAGAACTTGAAGTCCCCTCTCATCGGGTGGCTAATTACAATCCTTATTTCACAAAAAATATAAACAAGGAATTGCAATCGAATTGCAATTAGACAAGATGGAATTGGTGATGACTTATAAGCATATAAAACACATCCGAGAGCCCATGGCAAGAACATGTATATTCGGAAAATTCGATTTCTTGAAATCAACAGAAATTGAATTTTCACTTAAAGTTATGAAGAAAAGACTAGATCGGATAGCCAGATAGCCGAAGCTTACTAGCCCTGTAGAACCGGACATATATGGACACTAATGAACTACAATCCTGAATTTATACTATTAGGAATCGACCAAGCGTCATAACGACCAAAGAAGGATACGACACTTTGGGAGGATAAAATTGAAGGATAGTGACTATTCAGGAAACATGATGGATTTCTTTCTGGAGACTCTAACTTGCTTCGATTCAAAGCACGTCATTTATGCAACAAGATGTACTTAGGGGGGCAAATGTTACCCGGCTATAAAGCGATAGTTGTAGAAGATATGGTTGAAGCTAGACAGGACTCGAAATAGGAGGAGATTGGAGATATAAGGGATTGATGCAACCTGTGTGGTTCGGCATGTCTATGTGGATCGGTGTTTGATGGTGGTTTGGTTGGAGTAGGATAGCTCTTATGGAAGGTCATAGATGGGTTGGCCTTTGTGGGTCGGCACGTGTTGTTCGATCAGGGGAGACAAGCCAATGTGGGTCGGCACGTAGTGTTTCGGCATAGCTCAGTGTAGATGTGGGTCGACCTCAAGAGGATTCTTATATGTGGATCGGCATTCATATGCAGTTCGGCTTATGTATACGGTTCGGCACGTATGGGTCAACATGGGTGTCTCGGTCAAGGTAGTTCGGTCATTGTGGTTCGGCCTTGGTTGTTCGACACGTGTGGATCGATGCATGTGGATCGGCATGCCTGGTTTGGTCTACCTAACCTACCAGCTATGGGCTGAGCTATCTTGGTCATGGGCCTGCATGGGTGATCCAGCCTATCCTCGTCTATAAATAGAGGGGCATGGGTCCAGTTTAAGGGATTCTTTTTTTTGGGGAAAAATGAGGGGGAGACTCTGCCATATTCTATACTCATTTCCTTTTATTCCAAATTGAATTCAAGCTGCTCTTTGTGGATTGTATCTGTATTTAAATAGCTGAAAAAGCAATAAAGATCATATTCAAAGTGGACGTAGGCGGTTACGCCGAACCACTATAATTCTGATGTTCTTGTTTTTTGCTGTTGTTTTTGAATTATATTGCGCTATTCCTCTGTTCCAATTTACCGTCTTCATTAATCTCTCTTTTAAATAGTAAATAATGATGGTGGAATAGTTTTTCAAATTTGTTTACAAATTTATTTAGTTCGAAGGAAAATCGAAAATGTGACCGAGATTCGTTTTCCTAATTTTCGACTTTTCGTCGACTAAAAGATATCAGAAACGTTGTATACACTATTGTATAATTTTATACTTACATTTACAAAATAGTTAGGATATAGTTTGATATATATATATATATATATATCTATATATCTATACTTAAGTTAATATAAAGTTTGATGTGACTTTATATGGAAAAATAAAAATAATAAAAGATGTTTAAAATGAAAAGATGCCTTAGGAAAACACAAGTACATATATTATTAAATGCATGTTGGTGCATGAAGAAGGGAGGAACATGCTAGCATCAAGGAAGAAAGGGGGAAAAGATGATGAGGTAGCAAGAAACCAGTGGAGGGTAAGGTACATAAGGGCTTTTTGGTAATTCTCTTAATATATTTTATATAAAACAAATCTCCATATTTTCCTTCTCATTTTTATAATGTCCATTTTCATTTTCAAATACTCCACCTTATTTCCCAAACTCTTAAAACTTTCATGGCTTCCAATAATTTTTAAAAGTTTAAAATCCTGGCTTTTGTCACTTGTAAAACTCTAAACCTTATTTAAACACTCCTCCTTCCATTGCTACACCTCCACTTTTCCAAAACTAACCCACTCCAATCTTGCCAACTATGGCCGTACACCATACCCCCTAGGCAGAGCCTTGTCTCATCATGGCCGAACCACCTTGGTCTTAAGGCATCCACAAACTTCATCTTTTCAAGTTAAAAGCAAGGATCTAGGGTTGTTTCAAAAGCTAGGTGGTAGTTGCTTTGGTTTGATTAGCTTTGTTGAGTAAAGCTAACTTGTTATTTAAATTTTCAAACTTTAATTATGTTGTATTCTTGATTGTTAAATCATTGCTTGTTTTTTAATGAGATAAATGTTGATTTATATGTATGTGTATGTGCTTGGATGTGATGTTGTGTAAACTTTGAAAATAGAAGTTAAAGTTAGTTAGTTAGCAAGTTATGTCCCTTGCTTGTGCATATTGATTATGACATGAATATATGTTCATGCTCTTGCTTATGATGTGCTTGTAGGAACCGGGCCAGCCCGCAAGGGAAGAAATGGATGAATTTCAAAAAAAATTACCATTTTGGATCTTTAATGGGCTTACGAAGTCTAAATTTTATTTAGAACTTTTCTAAATTTGGTTTAAATAAAATCATATATTCTATTTACATTAGTTAAAGGGAAGTCTAAATATATTTAATTTTAAATGTATAGTGTATCAAATACACCTAACATTTATTTATAAGAGTTAATGTATATGGAATGAAACCTTTTATTTCTTTTCCTAAAACAATAATTAATCGAGAGAATTAATTAAATTAAATGGAGAGAGAAACCTTTCATTTTATCTCTTTAATTTGAATTGATTGATTAATTAAATGTCACTGATTAATATTTATTCATGCAATGAATTATTACTATGTCCATATGTATTCTGACTTTACAAATTGACTACAAAGATTTTATTAAAATTTTAAATTAAAGCTTGGTATTTATTTCATTCATATTTTATTTATATAAGTAAATAAACACACACACACACACACATATATATATATATATATATATATATCATATACATATATACATATATGTGTGCGCGCGCATGTATAACATAACAATCCGTGTATGGAATAACATGCATGCATATAGATGCTGAGATTTACATCGCAACTAACACATTAGCTCATTTTGAATGTATTGTATGTTGTCAAATATGTGCATGGATATATAATTATAAATTTCAAATGATTATTTGAGTGTGTGTGTGTGTGTATATGTATGTATGTATATAAATATTTTATTGAATTAAACAATTTCTTCCAATAAGTTAATGTAAAATAATTATATGATAAAATTACAAGTTTTATAAATTTAGAAAATCTAGAAACACATTTTGGGGTTGGAAAGAATTTTAGGAAATTTTCTAATTAAAATAATATTTATTATTAAATAATTGATAACAACCCGAAATCAACTAAATTCTTATAAATATGAAATCAAGTTAAAAAATTCTAAAACTTTTTTTAAAGGTATGAGAGACATATTTTGGGCTTAGGAAAAATTTATGGAATTTTCTCAACTAAAAAATTATTTTTAATTAAATAATTTATTACTAGAAAAAAACAAATTAATTTTTAAAATAACAAATTAATTTTTAAAAATCTCATAATTTTTCTATAGGTACTTGAGATAGAATTTGTGCTTGAGAATTTCTTTTAGAATTTTCTCAATTGAAATTATATTTTTAGTTAAATAATTTATTTCAGGCTGAAAATAAATTAATTTTAAAAAATATTAAATTAAGATCAATGTAACAAACCAAAATTCTGGTTATTTGGTTTTAAATGTTTAAATTAATTTTAAATATTTAAATAATTGGATTTTAGAATTTAATAACTTATAATTCAAATATAAGGAATGATTAGATATTTGAATTATGAAATTTAATGATAATTAAATAGATTTAATCATTTTATTTAACTTCTTTTAACCAATAAATAATATTGTAAAATTTGATTGTAAATTTATTTACAAAGGTGAATAGATCGTATAAATATCGATAATTAAAATATAAAATGATATTTAAATCTGTGAAATTGTCGTTTCGGAGCACATTCTCGGATTTCGACGAAACTAGTTTCATTGGAACCATAATAGTGAATTACATTACGCCATCGAATTTCAGGGCGATCAGACATATCGTTTGGTCGTGTTAGTTCGAAACGCATTGAAATTAATATCGAAAATTTAATATACTGGCTGGGTTTAAAAAGCTATCTTCTGTATACGATCGAATTAGGCCTCAAGGCTAGTTCCATTATGTTCGGAATATGGGTATAACATATAGAACGCCAGGCGGCACTTCTCATTTGAAGTTCGAGATTTTCGGGTATGTTTTGTTGAACATTTTAAAAATTAAAATAATATATATACATACATATTCACCATTTTAGCCATACCTAGCCAAGCCCTTCACTATTCTAGCCATAACTCCTACATACAACATGACCATACCCTTTCTCTCTATAAAACATGCATGTACATGTAAATGAGAATATTTCTTATTTTCAAAAATCCATAAACTAAGGATTTAAGCATCTATAAATCATGAAACAAGTTTTAAAATTCCAAATTCGAGAGGATCTTTGATTTGGTGTGCGTTTGAAGATGTTCGACCTTTGGGTTGGTGGGCTCGATAGTGAATTTGCATGGAGGTTAGGGCTAGGGTTGGGTTTTATGGGGATTTTGGGCCTTGATTCGGCGATTGAAGTTTTGATTCGGGTTCGTTGAAGAAAATAGCAGCCGTGGCCGAAGTTTTAGGGAATTTCGCGTCAAATGTTATCACATGAATAGTGCATCAACAAAGGGATAGCAGCAGATCGCGATTCCAGGTTGAGGCTCGGTCGTGATTTCATGGTGTTGTGTAGGTCGAGCTCAGGAAGAGAGAGCCAACGGCGAAGGCGGAATCGAATTTCATCGAGTATTGCCCCATGTCAGACGATGGCCATGCACGTTTGCCTAGGGTTCATGCATCATTGTGCACATTTAATTTGGGCAAGATGGAGTTGGTTTGGAGGGGTAAACTTGTAATTATATCAAGTTTTTTAATTTTTAATTTTAATCTTATCGATAACTTATAAATTGTGTATCTGTTCATACGAGGTCGGATTCGAATGCCTTTTTTGCGTTGGAATCATGTTGTTGAGGTCTTCACGATGGAATTAGTTTGGATGGATTTGGTGCAATTGAAAATTTTGGCTAAAATCGGATGACCGTTCGATTTTAGTCCAAAATGGGGATGTTTCGACGAAAACAAAAATCAATGTGAATTTTAACGCACATTCAATTTTATTGTAACATATCTATGATATTAAAAACGTTAATGATTGCTTGGATATTAATATTGTTTGATTGATTGTTAGTTGAATTTCCGTTTCGAAAAAATGGATGACATATTAATTTGATCGTTATAAACCCGTATGATTATCTAAATATTATCCATGACCATTGTTTTACAGGGAAAATCTATAGAGAGAGATCCTAAGGCATTTCTTGCCCATAAATTATTTATTTACATCTTTATGCTGTTATAATTGAATTAGATCCTAATATTCCATATGACTTGTTAATTGTCGTCATAGCGATTTTGCTATATCGTCATTTATAAAATTTCATCCTCAAAACCCTGTCATATGAACTTGAGCTTGTGTTTCCGCTAAACAGAATATTGAAAATTCATTAATCATTTTGATCAATGATAATTTAAAATAATTAATCATTTTAACTAATGATTTTGAGATTAATTAACCAATTTAATAAATAATGTATTAAAATTGGTTTATCTTTAGGTTTAACTAATCATTTTGCTAATGATGTTTATACTTAATTAATCGCTTTAACTAATGATTATTTGAGTTTAATTAATTAATTAATTAATTAAATTAATGACAATTGAAATTTATAATCATTTTAATTAATGATATTTAAAGGTAATTAATCATTTTAAATAGTGATATTTGAATTTTATTAATCATTTTAATTAATGATTGTTTTAAATTTAATTAATTGTTTTAACTAATAATATTTGGAATTTAGTTAAATCATTTTAATTTATGATTTTTTATAATTAAATAAATCATTTTAACAAATGATATTTTAATTAATCGTTTTTACTAATGAGGCTTGAATTTAACTAATCCAATTAATTTATGATTTTTTCTAAACTTAATTAATTATTTTAATTAATGGAATTTAAAATTACTTATCATTTTAATAAATGATGTTTGAGATGACTTATTTATATTTAGTCAACCTTTGTAATTAATGATATTTAAAGTTAATTGATCGATTTAAGTAAATTATCTAATATAATAAAATTGCTTTAATCAACTAATTTAAAGTTAATAAATTGATTTAATAAAGATTTTAAAGTTAATTTACCAATGTTATATAAGTGTTTGGAAATAATTATCTATAATATTAAAGATAATGGATTTGTTTATTTAAAAGATATTTTAAGTATGATTAACTATCTTTTGGGATAATTAATATTGTTTTAAAGTTATAAAAAGGAATTAGAACTCGATTATTGGGATATTGAGTTGGATAATCTTCTTGGTGTTCGGTCTGATGTTGGTTTAGGCCTTCGAGGTCGCGCACTTGAAAAGGTTATTCTCTAAACGTTTTAACAATCAGGAACTAATTCTAAAAGTGTTTTACTAATATGGAAATCGAGCACAAGTTCAGTTTTTTCTAAAAAGTTGAAGTTCAATTTCGGTTATAGAACAATAGTTCCATAATTGATATCTCTTATATGGAAGGGATCTAATCATGCATTTAACGCTAAACGTTGAGGCATGGACTCGTTTCTATGTCAAAAGTTAAAAATGTCATCAAGGTGATGCCTAAAGGTAACACTACCTCAATTTGCCTGGCTTCAATTTCAACCGAGAGATAGGACTTGTTTGGAATCAACAAGCAGTGGTAAATATATGAAATTTAATTTCTATAAAAGATCATTTTAACTATCTCTGATAGTTGATTTATTAATTATCGGATTCAGCTTTCTTCATGGTATATCGTCACCTTAAAAACGATTTGCTGCTCAACATAGTTTTGTTATCCATTGTCAAAAATGACTGAACCAAAAGCGCAAGTGGAAGCCAAGTTATATGGGGTTGCTCCCATCAAAAGGGTATTTTCACACCCCATCTAGTTTGGATTCGGTTGTGTACTTAGATATGGAAATAATCGGATTCTCAGTAAGGTCTGGTGGGGTCCGGCTAGGTGTTGTTCGAGAAGTGTCACAGAGTATATGAGATTCTCAGGAGTATATTACTAGAGGTATATTCCAAGGGGGGGTGTACCTTCCTAGTCATTTGTTGGAAATTTTCCTTTTCTTATTTGACTTGAAAACCCAGAATCTGTTTTAGCTTTAAATTGCCATGAGTAGAGCAAACTCATCATCACGACATTTAAGTATTGATTTGGTCCATTCTATCAAGTTGGACTGTTACCTTATTCAGTCCATTCTATCAAGTTTGCACTATTACCTTATTTAGTCCATTCTATCAAGTTGGACTGTTACCTTATTCAGTCAATTCTATCAAGTTTGGATTGTTACCTTATTTAGTCCATTCTATCAAGTTGGACTATTTCCTTATTCTATCCAGTTTGGATTTTACTCAGTTTATTTTCATTCTTTTAAGTCTAGTTTAATATTATTTATGATCATTCATATTTGGATTGGTCCTGATATTTATTTCTGCTCTTGCCTGTATGGATGTTATTCTTATGAGGTGAAAACCCGGTCTGCGTTGTGGCATGGTCTCACAGAACTTTATACATTCCCCATTATTTGAGTTATCTCACGCTGGTATTTTCAGACTAATCCAGATGCTATTTATGTATCATGCTAGGGCCAGACCGAGTAATTTCTCAGGTTTCCATGGTGTTATGGAGGTCTTGAAGGGTAGCTGAAGATTCACCTATCGTAGTATTTTATTTTTCGCTGTATTATATAGTATACCTATCGACATTTGTAAGGTTAGGACTTTATAACTGCCCAGCTGATAAGGTTTGTTTTTGACTATGATATACTCTGTATGTTTGGAGGGACAGTTTCTACTGTCCTTGTTATAATATATGTTATCGATTTCGCCGTGTGATTACATTTGTCTCCGTTCTTTTCTTTTTATTTACCCTAACAATTTGTCGTTTTATCGATTGGATGCGCGGCATTGGAACATAGTGGTAGCGTTCAGTGTCGACTTTCAATGGTCAAAATGACTGGTCGCTACATTCAAAAAATAAGATTTTTTTTGAAGATGCCTGACATGAAAAGTTAATTTTAAAATTTATGAAATTAATTTTCAGTAATATGGATTATTTTATATGAATTTATTGATTCATATAGCCATTAAATATTAATAATACTATGTGTATATACAATAAAAATTATTCTCAGTACTTACAATTCATAATAACCACAAAAAGGTGTTCGAAAACTTTCTGATCAATATTATATGTAGTGTATGAAAATATATGTTCTAATTTAAATTTTATGTGAATATCAGAATTATAAATTAATACATATATAAATATAAACATATATGATTTCAACATCAGATCTAAAACATAAATCATAAGATAGGTCTCCAAATTTCATATACAAATTCAATCTCCATTGTGACAACAACAATACATGCAAAAATCTCACATAACTAATGAAATAATAATAATCGAATCATTTACCTAATATATTATGTTTGACATTTATTAAGCAGAATAAATCCTAATTTTGCTATTTTGGTAACTTGGACATTTACCTATATGATGGTTGGTTGTTACTTGTTGATTCTTTTACATACCTGCTTGTTATGTAAATACCCATATCATAACTTGAAAATATAAACTCAATTAGATGAGAACCACTATGGTCACTAAGCCTCTTTCTAATTTTTTGAACTCAAATATTTAATTTTATCCTATTTTAAAATGGTTTCAAATTAATTACCATTTTAAATAAGATATTTAAAGGATAATTAAGCAATTATTTTATTAAAGGCATTGAAGTAATTTAATACTTTTTAAATGGTTACTTCAAATCATTATTTTGTTAATGTGGTTTAAAGATAATTAAATGGAGGATGTTTTAGATAATAACTTGTTTATTTCGAGTTATTTTAAATAACTAATTTTATCAAAGGAACTTTATTGATTAAAATTTATTAAAGAAGTTTTGTTTTAAACAAGGAAAGTATATAAAAGGAGTTTTATAAATTGAAAAGAGATCTTGAAATTTGAGAAAGAGTTTTATAAATGATTTGGATATATAAAAGAGTTTTATAAATGATTTTGGATAGTTTATAAAAGGGTTTTATAAACAGTTTTGATATTTATAAAAGAGTTTTACAAATAAACTTGGAGAATTATAAAGAGTTTTCATAAATGGATTTTGAACTTTATTTAAGGAGATTTCATAAAATGAAAGAGATTTGTTTAAAAGGGATTTATTGAAGAAGTTTATAAAAGCAATTAAGATTTGATTTCCTTAAACTGACCTTCTTAATTTTGGTGGTATGGAACATTCATTCCACACTTAACACCGAAGGATAGTGGTTAGGGTTATCCTTATCTCTGTTTCTTTTTAAATAACTTTTGTTTGATCCTTTAATATGATTTTGGAATAAGAAATCTTTCATAATGTTTTATGAATATACTTATGCCAGTGAGATAAGTATATGAATATTTTGATAAATATTTTGGAAAGGGATTTAATAAATGAAATTTTTGTTTAAATGAGGCTTAGTGGTTGTTGTGGATAATTAAATCTCCATATTGTTGTTGTTTGTTTATTTGATAGAAAATAACCGACTATCAAATCTTGGCCCATTTTGACTTAGAAAGTAAATAAAAGCTTCGCGTGTTCATATGGTTTGAATTCCCTCGGGAGAACTCATTCGGGTGAAACGTCTTTAGCTTTAAGAGATATATTATTAGAGATCCCTTTGGGACTCTGGTATAGTCCGCTTAGTTCTGAAAGAACTGCGAATGAATCAACCGAAAATTATCGGTTGTTGGTTTGGAGAGACTGAGATTAGATCCGTTTGCAAAGTTGCTTTAACATGATAGGGGGTTCTCGCTTTGTGAACTACGCCGAAGCTTAGACTCTTACCCCTACACGTCCTTGAAATTAATTGAGCTTTCTCACGTTGGTTTACAAGACTGATCCGGGCGTTATTTTCTTATAATGCTCGGGTAAGCCCGAGCATATTTTTCAGATTTAGTTGAATTCTTTGGAGCTTTCGGGAAACGAGCTGGATCCTCCAAGACATATTATCGTGTCTTCTACCTTCCATTGTTTGTTTTGTTTTTGTCTATATCAGTAGTAATTGTAAGGATAGGCTGTTATAACGGTTCAGGCTGATAATAGGTTAGTGTACTCTTATGATGTGTATATAATAAAGTTGATTTCTCTTTGTAAAGATTTATGTATATTGTATATTTCTCGTCACGATGTGAGATTCTATTTTGTCTTTTCTTTCTTTAAATCTAAATGACTTGTCTTTCGACTAATTAAATAATTAGAACACGAATACCAAGGATGTATTAAGTGTCGTCTTTAGGTGTAAGAAAGACAGATCGATACAGATTTAGGACTGGACGTAGGATAGGAGGTCTGTACTAGTATAAAAATCTCAGTGCGATCGTTTTTACTTTACTTTATTATCATTTAGCTTAGTTATATACATAATAACATTAATTAGCCATATTGGAGATCTTTTGCATTTTCTTTTGGTTTCAAGGTTTTAATTTCATTAACCATGACAAAGATTTTGAAAAATATAATAATATGGCAAGCAAATTTCTTGGGGATCAATCAACTACACATCCTCCACTTTTTACCGATTCAAACTATGCATATTGGTCTACACGAATGAGAATTTTTATAAAAGCTAGTGGTCATGATATTTAGCAAGCTACTCAAAATAAGTAAGAAGCACCTTCTATCGAAATGTGTAACTGGTGGGGTGCTAAAAAACCACGGCAACCAATAATGCAAAAGCTATGAATGTTCTATTTTGCTCCCTTTATAAAAATGAATTTTATAAAGTCATGCTTTGCAAAAATACCAATGACATTTCGTATACACATCAAATTACACATGAAGGGACAAACAAAGTAAAACAAACTAAGATTTCTCTTCTTAAAACTGATGAGTCTATTGTGGATATGTGTTTAAGATTTCAAACCATATAACATGATCTCATGGCATTAGGAGTAGAATTTAATCTTATTACATGCATTTTAAATTCTTTTATGATTGAGTTGGAAAGAAAACTTTTAGCAATAGAAGAAGCCAATGATCTTTCCCAACTCAGAGTTGGAGAATCAATTGGAAAATTGATGTCGTATGAAACTAATATAAAGGCTTGGAAAGAACAAACTCAAGAGAAGAAGAGTATCACATTTCAAGCAAACAACAAGGATTCAGATTTAGATGAAGATGAGATTATATTCATTGCCAAAAACTACAAGTTCAAAAAATTCAAGAAAATGACGAAGGCACAAAATTTTGGAAATTCAACCTCAATCAAATGCTTTGAATGTGACAAATTCGGCCATATGAAGAAGGATTGTCTGCAACTTAACAAAGACAAGAATCAGGACAAAAGTAAATTTGAAAAGATTAAAAAGAAAAGGAAAGCATTTCAAGTCATGTGGGATGACTTGGACTCCTCCTCATCAAAAAGCGACAACAATAGTAACACGAAACAAGCCAGTGTTTGTTTCATGTTCACTAATGAGGTAAATTTCAATCTTTTTCATAATGACATTCTTGAAATGAGCATAAAATTGATGATAATATGAAACCGAGAAGAAGTTATATAAATAAAATATTATTAAGTTAAATAGGACTAAGTTATAAATTTGAATATTAAAAGATGAAAAATGTATTTTAGAAGAAGAGTTAGAAAATTCACAAAAATCTTGTGAAAATTTAACTTCTCAAAATATTTAATTTAAGAAATTAAGGCATGTAATATCGAGAATATTAAACTTTCAAAACAAGTTTGTAAACTCAAAACTAATCTGGATTCTACTAAAAATGAAATCTCTAAGTTATAACAAAAGTTAGAACAAATCACCAACTTTCAAAATTTAAAAATTTGTATAAAACTTTTAAAACCATATAGTAATAAAAATGGACTTGGCTATAAGAAACCAGGAAAAGCAAAAAATAGTACTAAAAAGTATAGCACCTTATCCATTAAATTTAAGAAACCTAAAAATATTCGTAAAACAAATACTCCAAACTCTAAAGTTATTAAGATTTGGGTTCCTAAAACTAATTATAATTTGATTCAACAAAAGTATATAAATAGTTTTCTAAAAAATGTATATTATAGTAGTAACTACATTTTTAAAGGTCCCAAACCCTTATGAGTATGGCTACCTTCTTTTACTAAAACATAGGACCTAACATTGGATGTGGGTACTAATAAAATGTTTTTTATATTTTTTGCAAGTACCCAATAACAAAAAGGAGAAGTGGATACTCGATAGTGGATGTTCTAATCATATGACGGGCAATGCAAACATGTTATCTAATATAACATACATAGATAGAGGATTCGTCACATATAAAGACAACTCGAAAAGGTTTGCGGTTGGAATTAGAGACGCCATCGATATTGGTATATCTAACTCTCATTTAATTATGTACCTTTTATTAGTATAAAATTTAAAACATAATCTTAGAGTATTAGTCAATTATGCGATAAATGTTTTAGAATTGACTCTGAAAATATAAATGCAATATCTTCGATTAAAATAAAATTTTCATTTTTGTAGGTATAAGAAAATGAAGTGTTTATGTTTTAAATATGAATTTTAATAAAAATAACGATATGTGCTTAGTTGCCAATTTTAACAATCCATGGCTTTGGCACAAACGATTTTTTCATATTAATTTTAAATATATACATAAACTTGCTAAAAATGATTTAGTAAGAGGTTTACCAAAAATAAATTTTAAAGTTAATAAATTATGTGATGCGTGTCAATATGGAAAATTAAAGAAAACATCTTTTAAATCTGAAAAAGAAATATCAATAAAACAACCTCTTGAATTATTACACTTAGATTTATTTGGTCCTACTTAAGTAAGAGCAATAAATCATAACAAAAATGTTTTTGTGATTATTGATGATTTTCTATATTTACATGGACTTTATTTTAAAGCACAAAAGTGATACTTTTGAAATGTTTCAAAAAGAAAAAAATAAGAAATTTAAATCAAAATTATTAGAAGTGATCATGGAGAGAAATTTGAAAATGAACTTTCTAATGATTTTTGAAATAAGAAGGGTAGCAGTCGCAAATTTTATTTTCCATGAACACCACAGAAAAATGGTGTAGTGAAGAGAAAAAGTCATACATTACAAGGGTATGCAAGAACATTGTTAAGTAGTAGTAACCTACCAAATTTTTTTTGGCCCGAAATCGTTGCTGCTGCTTGCTATGTACTTAATTGTGCCTCTTTATAACCAATGATAAAGAACACTTCTTATGAAATGTTTTATGGAAAGAAAGAAAAGCCTCATACTTTCATGTTTTTGGGTCTAAATGTTTTATTTTAAATATTAAAGACATTTGGGAAAATTTGATTCGACGGTCCGTGAAAGCATTGTTATTGGTTCTTCGAAACGAAGTAACGACTGTAGAGTTTTCAATAAACATGCTGACATGATTGAAGAAAGTCTACATGTTTTCTTTTGATGAAAATTTTAAAAATAAAAGTGATGATGAAATTTTTTAGAAATTAATCAACCATGTGTTCTAGAAAATAATACTAATACCAATAACGAAAATGAAATTGAAAATAATACAAGTTCTAAGAATAATACCTTAAGATCTCCTTCTGGAATTTTAAATGACCATCCCATAGATAATCTAATACAAGACGTAAACACTAGGTCTCAACTTGAAATCAACTAAATCAAATGGGTCATGTAGCTTTTATTTCAAATTTTGAACCTAAGAATTATTAGTAAGCCGCTAAAAATGTTTTTTGGATATTAGCAATGTAAGAAGAAGTTAATCAATTTGAAAGAAGCAATTTTTTAGAACTTATACTAAGACATAATGATCAAATTTTTTATTGAAACAAAATGGGTATTCAAAAATAAAGCCAATGAAAATGATAATATAATTCGTAATAAAGCTAAGTCAGTTGCTCAAGGTTATAATCGAGATAAAGGAATAGACTATGGAGAAACATTTGCACATGTAGCACGACTAAAAGCAATCTGAATATTACTTGCTTTTGCATGCCATCACAATTTTAAACTTTATCAAATGGACATCAAAAGTGCTTTCTTGAACGATTTCATTAAAGAGAATGTTTATGTTGAACAACCACCTATATTTGTTTATGATAGACTCAAAAGTCATCTAATAAACCATGCTTGGTACGATAGACTCAAAGTCATCTAATAACTCCGATTTTCAAACTGGTAAAATTGATTCTACGTTATTTATCAAAAAGGAGAATGATGATATTTTAATCGTTCAAGTTAATGTTGATATAATATCTGGATCCACGAATGAAAGTTTTTGTAATGATTTTGCAACTATTATGAAAAATGAATTTGAAATGTCTCATATGTGGGAACTAATTTTCTTTTTGCGTTTACAAATTAAACAATTAGAAAAAAAATTATTTATTAAGAAAAATACTGTAGAGAATTACTAAAGCATTTTGGAATGGACAACAGTTAAAGTAAACTCACTTCAATGAGTACTAGCTTACATTTAGACAAAATGAGAATGGTAAAAATATTGATTAACAACTTTATAGAAGTATGATAGGATCCTCACTTTACCAAACCACTAGTAGATCCAATATTATGATGATTTTTTTACTTATGTGCACGATTTCAAGCACATCCCAAGGGATCACATTATCGAGTCGTGAAATGAATTTTGTGATACTTGACCAACACCAATGATTACAGACATTTCTATCCAAAAGGTAGCTCTTTTGAATTTGTTTCATATAGTGATACCAATTTTGGATGTTGCAAGACGGATTGGAAGAGTGCTGGTGGAACTTGTCACTTTATTAGTCAATCTTTGGTTTCGTGGTTTAGTAAAAAGCAAAATTTTGTTTCATAATCGACATGTGAGGCAGAATATATCCCAACCGCTTTGGCTTATACTCATGTTATATATATACAACATACACTTCAAGATTTCAGAATAGACATTAAGAAATCTTTTATATATTACGATAATACAAGTGCAATCAATTTTTCTAAAAATCCTATAAATCATTCTAGAACAAAGACTATTGATATATGTCATCATTTTCTAAGAGACAACATAGAAAAATAAATCATTTATCTAAAATTTGTCAATACTGAAAATCAAATAGCAGATATTTTCACTAAAACATTATGTGAAACAACTTTTCTAAAATTACATAAAGAATTAGGTATTTGTTCTTTAAATGAATTAATTGAATAATAGTTTCAACTTTCAGTCGACTACAACTATTGTTCAGTCGATTTAATCATGCCTTGCCGTAACACCCTACCTCTATACCCATACTATCCAAGAATATTACAGAGTAAACTGTCAAATAATACACAGAATGAGGCTATATGGGATAAACACGTCAATATTCCCTTGGACTAAAACTGGTATGTATTAAAACATAAAATATATAACTTACTTCTACGTACATAGTATCGGTATAAAGTAATAGACACGTATGCCTCCATGATAGAACAACACATAATATACGGTGAATAATAAAGAACACATAGTCAATCGCAATGATAAAATATACTATAGTATATAATATATAATTTAGTTTATATATCAATATCTCCAATGTCAACAATCTCAATGTAATGTGATATACAACCAATACACAACTCAATGTCATATATATATATATATATATATATATGTATATGCACACAATGAATCAATTTCATACTAATATCATACAACATCCTAATATATATCTCCTCTAGGCCCACTAAAATAAATGTTGGTCATGTCATCCATCTACCTGAAATTCTCGGATTGACTCGAGTATTATAAAATAACACACAGGTCAGGCTATGTCTAATCAAGGATCATAAGTAAAATGACAATATAACAAGGAAGAATAATATGGTATCTCTACCAAAGATACTTAAAACATTAGATGACATGTCAAAGTGCATACATACGTACATACATATATATAGAAAAAATCCTCAAGACATTACATCACCTAAATATGTCAAATCCATATAAAATAATTAAACCTGATATCAAAAGATGTCATCACCCATTTGGAAACACATCGAATCATAAATCATGTAATCAATACAAACGAATGAATCATACATATCCAGAAACCATCATCTAAATCCATAAAGCATCAATAAGTGAGATATCACTAAGTATATCGGGCTAGCACGAAGCACTGCCAAATATCTCTCAATCTTATATTATAAAATATCATCATCAAATCGCTAAAATCAATAAGGAATATCAAAGCCAGCTCATAACAATGCCGAAATATAATCAATAATAAGGAGGCTATCTGCCAAAGAAGGATACAGGGTTGACCATACTCTGGACATAGTCTCAGGTATAATTTCATCTCATATACGCCTATCTACCATACATGAACCGAAATCAAACGGAAGACTGATGGCGGTATGCTCACTCTAGGAACCCAGGGTCTAATACCATATGCTTATAGCCTGATCTGTTCCTACAATCTTAGTTACCTCGATAGACATCGTAGCACATATCCACCAGTGGCTCGTAAACGCATAGCCTCGGTCATGACCCTACTTTGCTCCTATATGTAACAGATTGTTGACCTAACGACACAAGGAGCAATGAGCACCTACCCATCTACAATGACGCACATCTGATAGAATACATTAAAATGGTGTCACGGATCTGGGGAGCGACGCCACGATCATGCCGCTAGGGTGGATACTGGCCATTCTGGTTTACTCCCGAACCATAAAGGGAGCTAGATAGAAGTAGACAGACACATATAGTATACATAATGGCCACCACGCCGCTCTATATATAAGCCACCACGTGACGATCAAATACTTGACGTAGCAAGTATCACATACAACATACCCTTTATTGAGTGTCATCCATGAACAAAGAATAACTGAATAAATAACAATGTGGCGTCCTATACCATCACATGTTAATAGTCCATTTATTAAGAGCTCACATACAACACTCATCCTTCAGTATTCTATATACGAGTCCAAGAATAGCCAGAGAAATATTACCGAATGCCCTATCCCAAACGATATTATAACTCCATTTATTTAGATTTCTCGTCACATAGAATAAATATCAGTAAATCAAATACATAGGGTGTCATCACCGTATCATATTAAAATCATCAACCAAATCTGTCTCAATGATGAATCACTCACATAAACTTTACATAATTAAATAAGAAAGGAAATATCGAATAGCAATTTGAAATGGATTATCAAAGTAAGTATATGTATAAAATGATTAAATTTATTCCTAAAAATATTATATATAAGAATTTATAAAATCTAATTCTTAGATAAGGAAGTAATATCTTCAAAACGAACAATAAATACATAAGAGTATAAGGATAATTGTTTTAGTTTTTCTTAATAGAAATATAAATATATCACTCATTAAAATGTACACATCCATATGTAGGTACATGCACTACTCAAGCATCCATGCAAAGATTAAATATATAAGCTTACAAATAAAATCAAAAGGCATTGTGAAAGAAACACAGATAGAGAATCGGCCGGTGGAAAGAACAAGCAGAAACATCAAAAAGATGTTTTGAGAGAGAAACCAAACGTTGGAAAGTCAGAATCTTCCTATACAAGTAATATGGAAAATGACGTAGTAGATGATGATATTCTACTTGATGAAATTATATTGGAAAAGAATCTAATTCAAGTATACCATCAACTCTTCCAACTTTAGTTGTTGTATATGTACTGCAACCAATGAATGGCTTGAACAGCAAAAGCATGTAATAATGCAACTAATGAAGTAGGGGAATTATAACATGATACACACACATATGAACTAGCACTAACACAACACGTACACACACATAAACACTCACTTACACATCCTATATAAATTTGTACACACACAACCCATACTGTATCCACAACTACACATACATAATTGATCACAACAACTTCCCTATAAACATCACACATATAGATACACATATGCACTCAACATGGTCGCAGGTAAAATCAATTCAACCACATACACACATATGTGTGTGTGTACACACACACACGGTCCAAAAAGCATGGGCATAAGTACTGCAATACTCTAAGTAAAATATATAAACATATATAAGAAACTAGGTGAAATCAGGTGCAACGAGTTAAAGGAGGTACCCCCAAAAGAAATAGGCAAACCAATTCAACCAAAAGAATACCCAAGATAAGAATAACAGAAAATACATAAAGGTGCACAGCGCATACATGTACATATTCGTTGATACACACGCAACTCGACACCACAATGCACACACACGTATTCTCCTTTAGATCGTTGCCAACAATCCGACTTGTTCACTTCACTCTCTCTCTCTCTCTCATGTTTTTCAACTAAGCGAACGAGCGGCATACCCAAATAAGGTAGCAACTAGCCATGGGTTGGTCTGGTGTAATTCTAACGGTGAAGTTTTTGCTGTTAATTTATAACGACGAAGAATTCGCCATTATAAGTTTACAATGGCAACTTCGCCGCTATAAACTTATAACGGTGAAGACTGCGCCGTTATAAACTTATTCGCCGTTATAAGTTTGTAACCTAATTCACCAAACCCAGCCGCCACAATTCATTCTCCATCTTCTCCCCGTATCAGCCGAAAACCATTACCATCCTCCCTCAAAATCACGAGTTTCTACCTCTAACAATCCAAATCCGTCAGTATATACTCAAATTAAAGCTCGTTTTTAGATCCACGCTCAAAGAAATGTCTAGATTACTAAAAAAATTTGCCAAAAAGTTCATGCACGGAGAAGGCAGTAGTAGCGGTGGCGGAGGTGCCGGCAGGAGCGGTGAAGAACAGATTATTATACCGTACGGGCACGAGCATAGAATAGAAGATTTGTTAGAAGCCACTGAAAATCTCGATAATCAGGGCGGAGGCGAAGACGAAGGCCGACGCCGTGGTCGTGGAGGCCACAGGGGTGGTTGAGCAGGCAGGACGCGTAGGGGTGTGGGGTAGATTTACGCTAGAGTCGCCGAGCTTGATGGATTTCAGGATCCGAACCTTAGTGCGGTGAAATTGCCTATGCTTTTTAACTTTCGCGCACTTCCAGAAGGCGAAATACATGTCAGCACACAGCCGAGTTTGGCTGTAAGTATTTCTTTATATGATTAAAGTAATTGCAGTACGTTGTTAGTTTAATTATATAGTATGATTTTATTTAACTTTAACAGTCATGGAATATTCGCTCGCGGGTTCTTTAGTGAACATGCTTAGATATTTTCATGCAACTTTGGCAAATAAGGATAGAGTCATAGCACTTTTACATGGGCTTGGATCCCACCATTTCTTAGGTAATCTAATGAACCATTTACTTAAAAAACTAGTTAATTTATCACTCTGTAATTTAACTTTTTATGTACTCTATGATTCTAGGAATCAGCAATGTTATAAAAGGTGATGTGCAATTGTGCGTAGTTATGGCTTTACGGTGGTATAAAACCACTCACACGTTCCACATTCCTTGCGGTGAGCTAAGAATTACACCACTTGATTTCTCTATGCTTACTGACATTAGCATTGGAGTGGCTGCTTTTACATCGCTTCCATACGATGATGCTCGATGGCATGATCCGATACTTGTTCATGATCTTCTACCACACTTTGACACTTCATCTGCATCATATCAGGCCCGAGGCGCTATTAGAGTCAGCGCTATTCATGCTCTCATGGACAACATACTCAGTCATTACACTCCAGATGATGATCTGGAGCTTGCATGATTATTTGTTTTATGCCTCATGGGTAACTTTTTTTTAGCACCTCGAGCAGTAGTTTAGCGGTCGTGTTTATTGAGGTCGCATCTCATTTGGATTTCGGGAGTACTATTCTATATGACTGGGGTACGCCTACTCTTGCGTACTTGTACAGATGTCTCGATGTACAGTGCACCATTACAGGCGCACATTTTTCACTATTTGGCATTTGGGAGTTACTACAGTACTGGTATTTTGATTATTTCAGGAATTTTCATTTCGTCACGTTGACTTCAGACGCGTCTACTTTTTTCCCTCGTCTTTCCTTTTGGTGCGCGGACAATAAGGAGCCCTGGGATAATGCATCCCATCATGTTTATTCGGTTGCCCATAACCAAATCGATTTATGGATGTATACACATAAGATTATATGGCATCCATTTTATTATAGTGTATCGATCGGCCTTGATTTTATAGAGATTGCTAGGATGCTTGCCGGGTGGAGATTTCCACTCCTATCTTATCCCTCGCCGTTTGGTGCATATTGGTATCTTGGTGAGAGGTGTTGGAGATAGTTGTACGACTTTGATGCTATTCTCGATGATCCACACCCTCATACCTATCGTTGTATGATTTACCCTTTAGAGCAACTAGCTTGGCGAGTGCAGGAGGTTGGTGGCCGGACAAGGCCTTATGTTATTACCGGTCCATCATATGCTGACTTCTGGTGTAGATTTTATTGTGGGTCCACTGATACCATTACCCATGCAGTGGCGATAGATTTAGTTAGTCCATTTGCTATATGCCATGCCATACATCCCCCAATTGTCGAGAATTTTACCTAGCACAGTTAGGGTTACCGTGCACCCGATAATGTGTCGGCTGCTTCTCACTTCGGATGGACCATTGCAGTTCCTACCATTTGACCAGACCGTTATGTTGACATGTTTCATCCTCTAGCACACGATCAGTACCCGGATCCAAGCAAGATATCCTATGCTGATCTATATGATATGCATATGGTGATCAGACATACAGGATATGTAGAGCATAGGCGTAGCCTAGACTACTATGATAGTGATCTACGTCGGCAGGCAGAGGCAGCAGCACGACTGCAGGCACAACTGGAGGAAGAGCGTAAGAGATTTTCTAACATGCAGATGTACTATAAGCATTTAGCTAGCCCAAGTGGTGGTGGAGATGATGATGATGATGAGAGACGTCGTCAATGTCATACACGTCCACATACAGATGGATGAACTTATGTATTGTGTTTCATTTGTGTTTCTATGTTGTTTCTATACTTATTCTTCTGTTCTGATGTATGATATACCTATTGTATTTGATTTATGTATTGATGTTATTATCAGTTTCTGTGTCGTTGGTGTTATTATTCATGTGATGTGATGTATGATATATCTTTTGTATTCAGTTTATGCATCAATGTCATTATTTTTCATGTTTATGTGTTGTTGGCAACCGTATATATATTTTCCCAAATGCATAGATAACCATAACCTAATAGTACAGACAATTACATTCATTGGCAGCATATATACCACTTTCTATAATTACCATAACCTTGCTCTCTTCTTCTTATAATTACCAGTTTGGCATTTTCCGCTTCCCTTCTATATATACACATACCAGTTTACGTCTACTTCTTCACAATCATCTACTCCTTCTTCACTTCTATCTACATCTTCCTCACATTCATTTACACCTCACACCAATGCCATCCTGGCCCTCTTTATTGACTCTGATATAGGAAGCTACATGCCTTTGCAAAGTCCACGCACCGATGATGATTGGCTTATTAAGTATCAAGAGTGGCACTATGAGGACATCCGAACTGAGTTCCTAGATCTTAGCCAACTAAGATTCCAGAAGGACGTTTAACCTCCATATGAACATCAGGTTCTACAGCATCCATATGAACAAGAGATAAGACTTTCCACAAACACACAGGAACGTCGGGAAGTCCGTAATGAACGGATTCAGATGGAGTAGGAAGTCAACTCTCCTCCATTACTATATTGTGTTTGCGGAGTGTCGGTGGCATATTCCATCATGCGAAGCGGAAACGACATTGGATGGGGTCATCATAGATGCCATAACTTTCCAATTGGTTGTGGTTTATGGGAATGGATTGATGATTAATTACCTCATCGAGCAGTGGAATATACAAACAAACTGGAACAAGAACTAGCGGTGCTATGTGACAGGCTGAGTGCATGGAATTTCAGCGTAGTGGTGGGCATAACTAAAATGCTGAAGTATGTCGTATGTTGTGGTATGTTTGAGTCTATCGTTTGTTTAAGAATTGTTTTCATTGTATGTTAAAGTATGTTGTAGTATGTTGAAGTATGTTGTGGTATGTTTGAGTCTGTCGTATGTATAAGTATGTCTTTTGTTGTATGTTTAAGTATGTTGTGGTATGTTGTAGTATGTTGAAGTATGTCGTATGTTATGGTGTGTTTAAGTACAAAGTTTAGTCTCCAAATTACATCGAACATACACAACTCATATTAATATAGGTGGACATGCATTAAACTAATAGAAATCATAAAATACAAGTAACCTAAACTAATACTCGTGGATATAAACCGACCTAAGATACTTGGACAAACACATGGACATACGTGGTACATTGACATAGTACTCACTCAAGCTATCTAATATAATTTACCCACAAATCGTACGCAGAATGACCAACAAAGTGTGTTTGATGATCCATAAAATACAGGGAGTCAAAAGTTGGTCGGGTCATTTGAAAAACATTATCTCGTTCTACCTCGGTTATAATTCTCCAATACCTCCTGCAAGCTCTAGTAAATGTAACAAATGTACTTCTAGTATCCAAATTTCTTCTTCTCAACCAACATTTTGGATGGTTGTTGTAAGCTTCGTTAACAGTGATCCAAAAATCTTCATCGACCTCCTCTTCCATGTGTATTGTATGAACTTGAATATATGGTTTAATCAACACCAAATAATCATGGAAGTCCATGTCTGATTTGCCATTTGGAATCCTATGAACCTCTCATGCCAATACTTAGTGTATAAATAGTAATCATAAAGATTGTAATTGTGTCGACGTGGAGTTAACCGAAACCAATCAATAGCCTCTGCAAACGTACACTGTAGCCATTTATGGCCTCTGCAAGAATACACTTTATCCATTACTGTCATGTCTTTTTCAACACTGTAGCTACACTGTGGCCATTATAGCCTCTGCAAACTTTCACTGTACCCATTACTATCATGTCCTTTCCAACGTTGTAGCTACACTGTAGCCATTATGGCCTTTGCAAATGTACACTGTACCCATTACTATCATATCCTTTCCAACACTATAGCTACACTGTAGCTATTATGGCCTCTGCAAACGTATACTGTAGCCATTAAGGCCTCTGCAACCGTACACTGCAACCATGATGTGTGATTCATTGTATTTTGTATTCCATATCCTTTTGCCTCCTACACTTATATATACGTGCATTCCGATCTACTCTAACACACAAATGCAAAAACTAAAACAAACTAATAAATCAAATTACTTACTGCTCGACAACCATGGATCCTAACCTATACTACTAGTACAAACAAGACATAAACCAAAGATACGACAATGAACAAGAAATGGACGATGAAACGACAGAGTTTCAAATTCAACAAGCAGTAGTAGGATATTCTTACCTTTTTGGTGAAGGATCTACGAGCAACCGCCGTGGTAGTATACCTGGACGGATTGACCGACGATATAAGAGGGGCTGTAAGGATGGACATGAAAGGCTGATGAATGACTACTTCATTGACAATCCAACCTACGATATAAATTTTCTCAGCCATCGATTTCGGATGGACCTAGATAGTTTCTCTAAAATTTATCTCAAACCTCATAAAACAACCCATATTTCACTTATAGGCTAAATGGAGCACTAGAACCTGCGCATTCTCACCATATAAAAATCTTGGCTGCTTTACGTATGTTAAGCTACGGAAAAGCTGGTGATCATATGGATGAATATTTCAAAATTGCATCATTAACAACAATAGAGTGCATGAAGGAATTCTGTAAAACAATGATTGAAAAGTTGGCGAGGAATACATATGAATGCCGGGACCGAATGATGTAAACAGAATACTAGCCAAAGAAGAAGCTAGAGGTTTTCCAGGTATTCTTGGATGTTTAGATTGCATGCATTGGTCATGACCAAGGTTTTAAATCTCGGATTTCGGTCACGTCTCGTCTCGAAGAATTTAGATAGCTTATCTCGTATCGGGTGAGATCTCGAACGAGATGAGTGCATCTCGGTCGTCCATCTCGGATTTACATCTCGGTTTCTAAAATTCATTTCGGAGTTATCTCGGAGTATATGTCATGTCGAAAATTAGTTTTCATACACGTAAATTTATAATACTAGTCACTACCTTAAGGAAAACACTATGCACTCACCTTGAATATATCACACGCTTATCATTAGTAATTTAGTATGGAAAAATATCACTTGTATCATGTAAAATAAACAAATAACTAGATTTCATGAATAATGTTCAATATAATATCATATAAGATAAAGTAGACAAGAAACAAACCATAACATATGCACCTTTACTTTGTTTGATCATTCACTTAACTTTCCTACACAATATAATGTCTCATTTCTACCTTTTATGATTTATAGTGCTGCAAGGGAAATCTTAATTTTATAACTTCAAATACAAAATTCTACAAGTAGAATTAAGATATTCTATGTCTGATTATAGTATTTAATTATTAGCAAACAAAATCTCATTAAGCAACTAATAACATAGATATTTCAAACAAACGTAGAAAATAGCATACATAGTACAAACAATTTCAAACATTTTGTAATATTATAAAAAAAGCAAAAAAATGATGTACGAATGAACATGTAATCATCAAATGAAATTAATAGATGAAAGAGAATTCCTTTATTGCTTAAAAATAAGCCTTGAGGAAAAAAATTATAGCAGCAAAGACTAAATGAAATCAAATTGGGAATCCATTTAGAACATAAAGTTAAATAAGTGAAGCCCAAAATTTATAGCCGCAAAAAAATAGGGTTAGGAAAAAAACTCAAGAAAGTGTCGAAAAAAGAAAAATGAAATCGAATGTAAATTAATTTGGATCAGAAACCTAAATGAAAATCATAAAGTGAAATACTTACCATAATCGATGTAGATTTTATCATCTTCTTACACTCGTCACTGCCGTAAAATAAGAGACGAAGATTAAATGAGATTTATATAAGAAATAAGGGTTAAAAAAAGTACAATTAAGAAGGCTTAAATTAAGCTAAAGGATGAGCTAGCCCAATACGGAAAAAGAGTTGATTTTTTCCAAAATTCAAAAATTCGGCCGATATCTCGCTGTTAAATCTCGTCCGAGATACCGGACGAGATACTGAAATCTCGTCCGAGATTTGAGTCAGACGAGATTCAAACGAAATTAGTTGTTTCGAATCGCCCAGCCTTGAAAACGAGATCTCGGCCGAGATCTCGGCCGAGATGAGCGAGATTTAAAACCTTGGTCATGACAAAACTATCCAACGGGTTGGAAAGGAATGTTCATAGGATATAAAAAGGTCTCAATGATGATTCTTGAAGCGGTTGAAACCGTTGATTTATGAGTTTGGCATGCTTTCTTTAGATTACTAGGTTCGTTAAAGGATAAATATTTTAAAACAGTCATACCTATTCTCTGAACTGCCTAACGAATTTTCAACGGACGTTAGATATAAAGTTGGTAATGTCAAGCATCAAGCTGGATATTACCTAGTCGATGGAATTTACCCAAAGTGGAGTTCATACAAGGCTTTAGAGTCCCAACAAATGACAAAGAGAGCTATTTCACTGAAAAAGTGGCAAGCTACAGAAAGGACATCGAACGTACGTTCGGTGTCTTTCAAGCAAGGTTCAGATTTTACAAAATCCTACTCGATTTCATGATGCAAGAGTTATATCGGAAATTATGTATGCTTGTATAATAATTCATAATATGATTGTAGAGTCCGAAAGAGGTGGGTATAAAAATTAAAGGACTAATTACCCGGACATGTTTAAGGGTTCTAACAAAATGCCCGATAGAAACATTAACCCAATGAAGGAATATGTTGCCATGGTACAACATATTGAAGATCAAGCTGCACACTTTCAATTACATGACCAGTTGATGGACCATTTTTGGGCACATAGAGGAAGAAATAGTAGGAATCCATAGTCATGCTTATAGCAGCTGTTTCTGGAATTGTTGATGAGGTTTTATGTTTTCTAGTTTGTTTACTGTATTATGTTTTAAGATTTGTATGTTGACCATTTTGTAATATTATTATGGAACTTGTTTAATAGAATGATGTACGACCTTAGTTCAAAATACAGAATGTTACAATAAAATTATAACAAGTACAACATAAATACACAGATAAACCAAAATATTTAGAGATACTACAAAGATAAAACACAAATACGCACCAACCATTACAATGCAATCACACATCTAAAACTCATCCCTATACGTGCCACTTCCGCTTCCGTTGTCTCTTACTTTCTTATAAGTTTCCAACTGCTCGGTTACTAGTTCTTGTTGTAAAGGAGAAAGCCTAATAAAATCATAAGTCATCAGTTTGATATAATTCTTCTCTCGCATCAAAGCTTTCTTCTCTTCATGGGCTCGTCTCTTGAACTCTCGATCTTCCATGATAGCCTTCTGAAACTCTATTTCATTGCAAGTTCTTTATGCTAAAAAGTTGGCTCTATGCTCTCTTGTTTCTCTAGCAGAAGTCTCTAAAGTTCATACAAATCTTGAAAATTCTGCACTACGCCGCTCTAACTAAATTGTCTTGTTTCTACCAAGAGGTTGTCCGTCACTACTTCCAAAAAGTGGAGATCTTTCCTGCGAACTTGGATCGCTTCTTGGACTTGAACCAGAGTAGTTCATTCTTCTGGCTTTATTTTGTTGCTCGAACATGAAGTTATTAGGATTCTTCCATTTCGGTAAACTGCAGAGAAGCTCAAAGCACTCTTGGAATTTGAATGGTTGACTGTATTACAGCTGATAGGCCTTACCCAATTATTCAAACTATAGAACAAATCCAAAAGTGTATGAATATACAAAACTAGTCAAACACAATACAATATCAAAGAAATGTAAAACAATATTTTACTTACAATGTCATAAGGAGCGGCACCGCTTTGCTGCCTATCCTAAAATCTGGTAAGTATTACCAGATAGTTTTGGCATGCGGAGTACATAACTCGATATCCTCCTCTGAGCGATCCCCATGTTCTCTTCAATGGTTCCAAGGTGTTGTAAAAATCCGCAACTCTTTTCCAAAATTTCTGGCCTTTCATATTATTGCCAGAAGTACTATCTTGCGAAATGCATATCCATGATTTAACAAGTGAAATATACCGTTTAGAAGTAAACTTAACTTTCTTTTTTTTGTCGTCGGCTGCTACTCCTTCCTCTTCAACATTTTCCACGTCAATGCAACATCTGTCTCCGCTGCAACTAAATCTCTGCGCCGTCTGTCAAAAATGCCACTCAAGGATTTCCACTTCTTCTTCTTGTTATATTCCGGGCTCGAGGGCGCAAGCATCTCTGCAACGGTTCTTCATTGCATTCTTCAGTATTTATTGCATCGTCCTCTTGGTTTTCATCTTTCTCCTCCTCCGAACTACTAACGGTTTCTTCGTTAATAGGAGCCTTGCGTGAATAAGAATATTTTCTTTGTAGATTTTTCTTTGCTTCACAGTCATGAATCTCTAACTATTGCGCATTAAGATGATGATGTTGTATTTGATCGTTTTGCATCATCAAAGACATGTACGACAAATGGTCGTCGTATGCTCCTAATGGATGACATTGTTGGTAATATGGTTATGGGGCAGTAGATTGAATGGAGGAAAGTTAGGAGGAGCAAGCGGTTGGTAAAGTGGCTATAAGAGAAGTTCGAATACGACAAATAGCCATACTCATGTGATGGACAAAGTGTTTGTTGTTGGTATGGTGGGCGTTGGTTGAAAAATCCGGTGGAAGGGTATGTGGACATGGGTTTCCCGCTAAATACTTTTTTGGTGGAACGTTTGGATGAATATAACATTTTTAGAATTAGAGAATGAAGAAGTAAGGATGAGGTTGTGTGAAAGGAGGAGAAGGGTGGTGGAATATATAGGAGATAAGTGGAACGTTGGAGTATAGCCGTTGCTTGGCAACGACTATGTTTTATAACGGCGAAGTCTTCGCCGTTACAAGTTTATAACAGCGAAGTCTTTGCTGTTATAAACTTAAAACGGCGAAGACTTCGCTGTTATAAACTAATAATGGCTAAGACTTTGCCATTATACTCACCAGCCTCTGTTCACTCAACTAGCCACGAGATTAGCTCAAACTAGCCATAGGGAAGTGAACAAGCCACACCTAGTTGCTCCATGGCTTGTTTAGCTACTGAACAAGCCATTGTTGGTTGTGCCCTTGCAATGCAATTACACGGACACACTCTCGCACAAACAATCACATATAACCAAGCGTAAACATACTGTCACACAGAAACATACATATACTTCACACAGCAAGACAAATTCAAACATTTATCTCATCATTAAATCAACAATACGAGCAAGATAGAGCATCATAGAGAGAACCGTAAACCAAAGAAATATCAATTCGGAGTGAAATGAATTACCAATCTCAGGATAACTAGAGTGTTCGGGAAGAATAAAGTGATTCATCACTACTCGTGAAGGCGCCTATCATCTCAACATCAGACATGAACTTCGAGTTTAATCACGACTCGAGGTACTGGCCATAGCATCTAACATTGGCAACATCAACCGAATTCATATTTTCTTCCTCCTCTGCCAATTAGCTGCGCACCCTTACCATTCTCTATCCCCTCAATAAAACCCAATATCCTTCATGTCATAGATGTATATGAGAGCGAAGATAAACATATTTAAATTTGGAGATTTTTCGTAATTTATTTGATTTGTTTTAAATTTTTAAAGGGAGGTGGGTTGGTAGTTTTGTAGGTTTAGGAAGACAAAAATTGACAAACAAAATCTCCTCTGTGTGTTTTTCCATGGTTAGAGAAGATTCTGAAGCAAATGTAATGAGCTTGGACAATAAACTATTGGGCTTAAGTTATTTGGGCTTGAATATACAATCATGGACCTTGAATTTTATATAGTAAACAAGTTCATATATATTTGTTTCTTTTATTTACAAACCAAATTTCTATTTAATAAAAAATTAATTTAAATGGAACAACCATATCCTTTTCACTAACTAATATTATATTTCGATTCAATCACTTCTATAAATATTATTATTTTCGAAATTTAAATTCTTTTATTTAAATAATTTCAAAACCAATTTATAAAATAAATTTCCATATTCCAATTTTGTTAACTAAATCACTATTAGTAACTTAAATTAATTGTTACTTAAAAATCGGATTGTTACAGACTCCCTACTTTAACAAAATTGCTACCACGTAATTTCTCATAAAGAAAATCTACAACAAGCCAATTATAGCAAATTTAGTCATATCATTTTCAGTCTATTTTAAATACCAAGCGTTTACCTGACGAAAAATAACTTACAAATTAAAAAACTCTTCATTTATATAGTTCCTTTTCAATATCTTTATATATATATATATATAATACACATACATCTTTCAAATTTTCATTTTGTTCTTATTCAAACCCAATTCAAATCCAAATTCTCCATTTAACAATCCTGAAAATATTTGAACAAAACCACAATTTCGTCAATAAATTTCTACTAGGATCTCATTTCTTTATTTAGTAAAATACTCTTCTGTATATTGTTTAGCTTTTAACATCTCATTATAAACACATTTTTTTCAAATACTATTTTACCAATTCTTTTCATTAATTTATAAACATTTTCTACTTTTTGAATTAATAATGGAAGAAAATTTAAACTTATTCTTAATTATAACAAAACTATTAAATATAACACTTATATTTACGAATTCCCAAATACAATAGAATAGAATGATGTTGCCTCGCAATCTCTTATTCATTTATAATAAACATAAATCAATATTGAAATTTACTTTATTACTTTAATAATTACACACAAATTTCAAAATAAAATTCAACAACAATAATTTCAAGTTGCCTAACAAATATAAGAAACTAAAATAAATATACTTAGCAGAAACTAATAAATAGATTTTCCATTACGCACTCTGATCAAAATCAATTAAAAAATCAACTATCATATCAAACCAAACACAATAATACGGTATCAAAACCATCCAAAATCATAAATACAAATACCACTGGTTGGATTAACTCCTTTCGTACTTGCTACTCCAACCATTTTATACGTCATCCTTAAAGAAAAAGAAATTAAATATATATTTAAATACATATATTTATAGAAGTAAAAATATGTCCCTAGATGATTACCCCAATAATCATCATCCTATATATAACATAGAAAATTACCCAACATACCCAAGGGTTGGAGACTCTAAGTCTCATCTAAGGTCTTGACTCGTGTCTCTAATATATAATGTATTGTTCTAAACCAACTCTGACATCATTTGTAACACTCCACCTCTATACCCATACTATCCAAGAGTATTACAGAGTAATACTGTCAGATAATACGAAAAATGAGATTTATGGAGTACACACGTGAACATTGCGTAAAGCTAAAACTGATACTTATTAAAACATTAAATATATAACTTACTTCTACGTACACAGTATCAGTATAAAGCAATAGACACGTGTCCCTTCAGGGCAGAATAATACATAATATACAGTGAATAATAGAGAATGTAGAGTCAATTGCTGCGATAAGATATAATATATATGATTTAGTTTATATACTAATATCTCTAATGTCAAATATCTCAATGTAATGTGATTTACAACCAATACAATGTCATACACACACAATGAATCAATGTCATATTAATATCATACAACATCTTAATATATGTCTCCTCCAGGCCCACTAAAATAAATGCTGGTTATGTCATCCCTATACCTGAAATATCTCGGACCGACTCGAGTATTATAAAATAACACACAGACCGGGTTATGTTTAATCAAGGATAATAAGTACAATAGTACACTATTACAAGAAAGAATAATATGGTATCTCTACCAAAGATACTTAAAACATTAGATGAAAGGTCAAAGTGTGTATATACATACATATACATATACATACATACATACATACATACATACATACATACATATATATAGGAAAAATTCCTCAAGACATTACATCACCCAAATATTTCAAATCAATATAGAATAATCAGAACTGATATCAAAAGATGTCATTGCCCATTTAGAAACACATCGAATCATAAATCACGTAATCAACATAAATGGATGAATCATACATATCCATAAAATATCATCAAAATCCATAAAGCATCAATAAGTGAGATATCACTAAGTATATCGGAAGCAACGTCAAATATCTCTCATTCTCATATTATAAAATATAATCATCAAATTGCTAAAATCAATAAGAAAGATCCGAGCTAGCTTATAACGCCTAAATATAATCAATGATAAGTATGCTATCTGCCAAAGAAGGATACGGGGTTGACCATACCCTGGGATATAGTCTCGGGTATAATCTCTTCTCATTTATGCCTATCTACCTCACGTGAACCGAAACCAAACGGGAGACTGATGGCCGTATACCCACTCCAGGAACCTAGGGTTTACTACCATATGCCTATAGCCGGATCTATATCTACAGTCTTAGTTACCTCGACGGACATTATGAGACATATCCATCAATAGCTTGTCAATGTGTAGCCTCGATCACGATCCTGCTTTGCCCTTAGAGGTAACAGACTACTGACTTAAACGACACAAAGGGGTATGGGCACCTACCCATCTACTATGATGTGCATTCGATAGAATATTTAACAATGGTGACGCGGATCTGGGGAGCAATCCCATGATCAGGCCGCCAAGGCGTATACTGGCCAATCTGGTTTATTCTTGAACCATAAAGGGAGCTGGAAAAGGTAGACAAACACATGGAGTATACATAATAGCCGCCATGCGACTCTACATATAAGTCACCACATGACTATTAAATACTCAACGTAGCGAGTATCACATACAACATACTCCGTATTGAGTGTCATCCACGAGCAAAGAATAATTGAATAAATAACACAGCGACGTCCCAAACCACCGAGTGTTATAAGTCCATTTATTTAGAGCTCGCATACAACACTCACCCTTTAGTATTCTATAACGAGTCCAAATAATAACCAAATAAATATTACCGAATGCCCTATCTCAAATAGTATTATAACTCCATTTTATTCATATTTATCGTCACACAAAATAAATATCAGTAAATCAAACAGACAGGGTGTCATCACCATATCAAGTTAAAATCATCAACCAAATTCATCCCAATAGTGAATCACTCATATAAAATTTATATATTTAAATAAGAAAATAAATATTAGAATAGTAATTTAAAATCGATTATCAAAACAAGTATAGGTATAAAACGATTAAATTGATTTCTAATAATATTATATATAAGAATTTATAAAATCTAAATCTTAGATAAGGAAGTGATATCTTTAAATGAACAATAAAACCATAAGAGTACAAGCGTAATTATTTTATTTTTTCTTAATAGAAATATAAATATATCACTCATTAAAATGTACACATCCATATGTAAGTTGTACATGCACTACTCATGCATCCATGCAAAGATTGAATATACAAGCTCACAAATAAAATCAAAAGGCATTGTGAAAGAAACACAGACAGAGAATCGATTGGTAAAAAGAACAAGCAAAAACATCAAAATGATTCTTTGAGAGAAAAATCAAACATTGGAAAGTCAGAATCTTCATATACAAGTAATATGAAAAATGACGTAGTAGATGATGATATTCTATTTGATGAAATTATACTGGAAACACGCCATAACAGGCATTCCGTAACCCTTAATTTTTTGGTTGCCAACACTTATTTGCGTTGTAGATTAATTATAACAATAAGCGTTGCTAAACAAAAAACATATGATCGAAAATACACATTTACAATTTTTTATTGCTAACACATATTTTTATTGGAAAATTTGGTTCAATTGAAATTAACTGAATGTTGTTGGGGCAAAAAACTAATTGAGCATCCTTTGTCATCCGTAGCCTTAATCCCCAACTTCTCAATGCCTATTCATTCAGCTACCGCTAAAAAAAGAAATTTTTTCCTTCCTCTCTCCTTCAGGCGAATTGGCCTCTCCTTTAGGCGATTCAGTTTCGACGTCTCAACTTCAAGCGATTCGATCTCCTTCAGGTGTAGTGGTACTCGTCCCTTAACAAATAATAAACCCCATTAATTGTTTACTAAGAAAACTATAGTTATCCTTTTCCTCTTTTACGCGTTGTAAAAGATTGTTGTTTTTTTTATCCAATGAATATATATAAAAAAGGAGAAAAATCGCCTTTCTCCGAGGGCTCACAGAATAATACAGAGCAAGAAGGACAAAGGCCGTCCAAAATGAACAACCCAAAAAACAGCAGAAAAGAAATACAACCAAATGACAGTAGGAAAAAACTACAGCTGCCCGAAACAAATCCACTGTAAGATAGAGTGGGAGAAGAGGCAGTCGATCCACCAACAGTCACAAACCCGCCTTAACCCATGGGAAAAGGCCAGACCACCAAGCCATTCCAACCAAAAAGCAAACTAACAAACTCAAGTCCCGCAAAACCAGGGAATAGTCACTCCTGAATAGGCAGCAGGAGGCGTCGAAGAGAAAACGCCCTGATAGGAGCCACTGAAGAAGACCTCAGGGGTAGGTGGTAGGTAGAGTAACAAAGATGCCACCATCGAGAATCCAGCTGAGTAAGAACAAGACAATCCAAAGATGCCGACCAACCAAAGTAAAGTCACCAAAGAATCAGCACATGTGTGAAGATCGGGCCCCGATAGTAGACCACCATAGACCAAGCAGGACCAAAGTAGGAGCCACAGAAACTGAATCTGAAATACTCACAAGAACATTAAACGCCAAAAAAAGGGGGGGAGGGGAAGTGAGCGTCGGGTGAAGGACAGCGCTCACTGACGGAGTTCAACCAACTCTCAATCTAGCGGGAGGCAAAGCACACGAAATAGAGAGAAGACCAACAAGATTTTCCGAGCGGGAGCTCATACGGCCCCTGAAAGGTCTATCGCGGAAGGCAAGGAAAACGTCATTCCGAACACACCGAATAATAGATGGAGGGTCCATACGAACATTTTCGAAGATTTCCTTGTTCTGCGCGCACCACAGGTGCCAACAGAGAAGGCAAGGAATCAAGCGGAGAACAATAGAACGGAGAGACTTAACAGCATTCCCCGACCACCAAGAGTTACGGAGATCCGAAGGCGAGCTGGCAACCCGACGAATACCGAGAAGGTTCCCGAAGTAGTTCCAGCACGATCTGGCCGAGAAACCACCAAAGAACAAATGATTTAGGGATTCCGAGTCCCCATTGCCGCAGCACCTACACCGAGAAACCAAAGGGATACCGATCTTTTGGAGGTTCTCGTCAAGTGGCAATCCATTATGGAGAATTCGCCACATCAAAATAGAGACCTCGGGTGGAATACGAGAATCCCAAATGAAAGAGAAGATCGGAAGAATGGGGTCTTGGATTCTAATCGAAGACCAAGCTTTCAGAATGGAAAAGGAGGCTCCATCCCATCCTGAAGATCCACCATGAGTGTCGTAAAATAACTTTACCGACTGCATGTGCTTCCAGGTCTCACTAGCATAAGACGGAGACCCTGTGAAGTTAGAGCTCGCAAGTCTACGGTATTTCGCATGGAGGAATGAGGCCCATAAGGAGTTATTAGCTCCGAATCTGTGCCAAAGTTTACAGGCAAAAGCAGCACAGAGGTCCTTAGGATTGCGCAAACCCAAACCACCTTCATTTTTGGGTCGACACACCACATCCCACGACACCCAATGGTGCCGGTGGAAACTGTCCTTGTTTCCCCAAAAGAAAGATGAAGCCAAAGACCAATACGAACGAAAGAAAGAGGAAGTAGGGGTCATAGCTGCGAAAATATGAGTTCCCATCGAATCTAAGACGGATTTGGTAAGAACAAGTCTACCAGCCTGAGAAATAAGAGAAGCATTCCAGCGTAAAATCTTACTCCTTACTTTATCAGTCAAGGAGTCGAAAATAGCATTGAGCTTACGACCTCGATAAAGGACAACACCCAAATAAAGAAGAGGAAGATTGTCTTCCTTGAACCCAGAGACTGATTCGATCCAAAGAGCACGAGCGGGAGGCAAATCTTTTGCATGAACGAAGCAGCTTTTGGCAGGGTTAACAAGTTGGCCCGAGGACAGCTCATATTGATGTAGAAACCGGAGGAATCGCTGGACAGAGGAAACGCTGCCATTTGAGAAGATGACAATGTCATCAGTGAAGGACAAGGAAGAGATTAAAGGGCAACCCCTCGGAATCCCGAAGCGCTGAATCTGGCCGTAGATAGTCAATGATTGGAGACCGCGAACGAAAGCCTCAGCCGCGATCACAAAAGAGATGGCGAAAGAGGATCGCCCTGACGCAAGCCCCTGCCTGCCTTAAAGTAACCAGTAGCCGAACCATTAATGAGCACAGAGAACCAGCAGTTGGATATGAGCCTCCATACCATGTCAATAAGGGGTTCCGGGAAACCGAAGTTACGTAAGACCTTGATGATGAAAAACCAGGACATGCGATCGTAGGCCTTAGCCATGTCCAGTTTGAAGACAACATTAGAACCCCTGACCTTTCGGTCGATCTGGGAGATAAGTTCCTGAGCGAGCAGAACGTTATCAGTAATCAAACGTCCCTTAACAAATCCCGCTTAAGAAGGAGAGATAATGCGCTCAAGGAAAGGAGCCAACCGAGTTGAGAGGATTTTAGAAATGACTTTATTAGAAAAGTTGCAAAGACTGATAGGACGGAAATCCACACACGATCTAGGGGTCTCGCATTTTGGAATGAGGATAAGGTTGGTGGAAGTCCAACCGGACGGAAGGGAACCCCCAGAAAAGAAGGATTGGACGGCAAGACAAAAATCCTCTTGAATAATAGACCAAGCACGCCGGTAAAAAACCCCGTTGAAACCATCCGGACCGCTGGCGCTGTCTTTGCTTAAAGCGAAGACAGCAGCACGTATTTCCTCAAAGGAAGGGAGATCCGTGATAACGTCACTTTCCGAAGAAAGGATAACACGCGGAATGAAGGCCAGCATAGCCGGGTCAGATACCGAGACCGAAGGGACGCCCAGAAAGGATTGAAAATGGGACAGAATGGTCTCTTTGACATCTTCAGGAGTTGAGGCCATAGAAAGATCCTCTCGCGAAATCTCACGGATCAAGAGTAGGTTGTTCTTTTTACGAATAGAGGAATGAAAGAATTTAGAGTTGGTATCACCGACAACGACCCACTTGACCCTAGCCTTTTGACGAAGAAAGTCATTTTCGATACGAAGTTCCGAGGAGAAAATGGTTTGAGCTAGAGCCCAAGCCTCCTTGTTAGCCACGGTAGGATCCTCGTCTAGCAAGGATTCGGCTGAGATAAGAGACTCTTCGGCCAATTGAACGCGATCGAAAATATTCTTAAAGACCTGTAAGTTCCAATCCTTAAGGCAAGCTTTAAGACGCTTAAGCTTACGGCCGAACACCTCACAGGGAGAAGCAATAACAGGAGCGAACCAAGAAGTAGCGACCACTTGAAGAAAAGAATGATGAGATATCCACATGCTTTGGAAGCGAAAGGAAGAAGGCCCCGTTAACGAGCGGGGAGAACAGCGAACTACCATGGGAGCATGGTCAGAAAAGGACCTATGGAGATGCGCGATCGAAAAGGAGAAAGGGAGACGAAACCACTCCTCCGATCCGAAAACACGATCAAGTCGGGATAGGATACGGTTCGTTCCCTCTTGGTTGTTGGACCAGGTAAAAGCAAAGCCAACATAGGGAAGCTCAGTGAGACCAGAGCTGACAATGAAGGAGTTAAAATCCGCCATCGCTACACGGTTGATGGCGGCTCCTCCCCGTTTTTCCGCTTGGCAGGCGACGATATTAAAGTCGCCGCCTAACACCGAAACAGAAAAGCCCAGCGAATCGAGCCCTAAAATGTCAGACCAGAGAACTAATCTCTCTAAACGATTACATTTGGCATAAACTGCCGAAAAAAGAAACTGAGAGGAAAACATAGGGGACGAGCAAGCCAGAGAAAATAGCTGATGGGAATCAAAAGCTACCTGAACCGAAATTGATTTGGACCATAGGATCCAAATCTTCCCCGAGACGTTGGCCGAACCACCGCCAAACCCTAAGGATAAGACTGTGCTGGAAATACTCTCCGGACCCAGAAAGGGTTCGAGGAGAGCGACCAAGCCAACAGAGTGTTTTTTGACAATGCGTTTTAGTCTAGCCAAAGACGCCTCATTGCCAATACCCCGGACATTCCAAAAAAGTAAATTCGCCATAAAAGTGAGAACAGAACACTAAGACAAGAGTGCTCAGACGAGGTAAAGCGAGTACCGAGTAGATCGATCAATCTGCTCGGACGCCGCTATATAGCGTGTGCGAATGGTGCGAGGGGTAGTCTGGACTCTACGCGACCGACGCCGAGGCGCCCTGGGAATAGAATCGGAAAGCTAAGGAGAAGCCACTGAAAACACTTCAAGACCCTTATCTAGCTCAGATTGCATCGAGGAGCCAATCAGCGGGGGCGAAAGAGAAGAGTTCCTAGCAATGCAGTCGAGACGCTCATTTAGGAGCGCGATCTCTTCCTTACTCATAAGGGGAATGGAAATGGAAAGAGAACAAGAAGAAGAAGGAAGGGAGCAATCATCGGAGCAATAGGATGAAGGGGGAGCCACCTGATCCGACCGATCCGATTGCTCCTGAGAAAACCGGCAAAGCGAAGGAAGGCGAGTCAGTCGCATACCAATCACCTGATGAAACCAGTCAGATAAGATAGAAGCAGAAAAACTTAGGGAATCGAACTTGCAGGAGCAATGCAACACTGGCACGGAGGACCCATCCGAAGAGGAGGAAAAATAGAGAGGCGAGACGACGGATGAAGATGAGGAAGAAAAAACAGGGCCAGAGCAGGGACGTGTAAGGCCACAAATAAAATACGGCCCATATTGCTGTGGGAGTCTTACCATTGCCGGACTGTCACTAATAAAACAGCCCCGCGTAGCAGGTAAGAGTCGCTGGGCGGACCAATCAAAGGAGAATGGAGGGCATAAAGGTTGGCTATTTCTCGGTCTGTCCGTATAGTGGTCCAGAATGGCCACTATACGAGCAGGGCGAGAAGAAAGCCCGAAACAATAGCTCCAGACCCTCAGAAAGATCCTAAAGGACCAAACGAAATCAGTCAGACGAAGGATAGACCAAAAAGACAAAGTCACTGACGCCAAAGAAACGGCTACGTCAAGACTAACCAAATAATACCAGCAACGATCAACCAGTAATACAACCCAGCCAAAAGACCTGGGAAGGACACCACTTAACCGACCGACAGAAGCCCTCAAAACCAATTGAGGCCTAATTTGCTGTACCAAGTAAAAAGAAGACAAGGTTCCAATGATCGATAAACGATCAACCGGAACTAAGGGACCTGACACATTCCCGGTCTCAGAGGAGACGGCTGTGTTAGGGAGCACACTCGAAGGAGTGACAAGGCTCAAGCAACTGCAGCAAACCAAACCAGCCGATAACCAATAAACAGAAGGCAACCCACAAGTATCAAAGGAAATGAAACAAAATAAAGGTATACTCACCTGCCAATAAGTAGCAAAACAAAACTGACTGCACAAACCAAACTGCCGAAAAAAAGACTTGGCCAATGAATCAAGATTACCAGTAAGTTCCAAGTCGTCTATATCCCTATCAGGCGGCATGCCATCAATACCAGCAAAGGATACCAGGGGAGCTTCGTAAGAGAGCGATGGAACACCACCAGACAGAACAACTTCAGGGAAGAACCCTGAAACCTGATTCCGATCAGATTGAAGGGGGGAGGTAGGTGATCAAATCCTGTATCCCACAATCACTGACAAATCCCGCAGAGCCAACCGACCCAAACTCGCAACAAGACATAAGCGAGCCACCATCGAACTCAGCCCCACAAAAAGATAGCCGAGGGACAAAGCAAGTGGTGAAATCTTGCTTGCCAACCGAAGAAAAAACAGCAGGAATAGATTCAGAATCGAGCGCAATCGATCCAAAGCAAACGCAAGATGGTTCAAGCTCACGTCTCCCACCGCTTCGCTGAAAATGAGGCACGGTTCAAATCGGGCGATGAAATCCCGACCACCGTAGACCTCCGACAAGCTAGGTAAAGGGAGAGCAGCCTCAGATGCATCGACAGTCCACGGTAGCTTCCCAGGGAAGGGCATATCACGGACAGAGTAAGAGAAATAGGGCGAGATCTCCATAAATGACCCCCCCACCACCAGAAACCTACTACGAGACAAAGCCGAGCACGAGACATGGGAGAAAACACAGATCTCAACCGATCTGGGGCTAGTGAAACAAACCGAAATAGGTGGAGCCACAACTTCCAAAAGAGCAGCAGCTAGATCAGCGAACTCGGGGCAATTTCGCACGAAATCACCTCGGAAATAAAAAACCCCCAAATCCATAAAACCCTAGGAACCAGCGAACGAGAGAGAAGATCGCAACAGACAGAGGAGTAACAGTCGCTAATATGCAGAGGAAATTCGACCGATTAAGGAAAAAGAAAATCGCAACGAGAAAGATTTAGAAGGCGGCCATTTTTAAGACCGTTGAGAGTTATATGACACTTGTAAAAGATTGTTGTTTACTTAACCTGAAATGCTGCAATTATTCATTCACATTATCATAAGTCGGAAGCCTTTATACATGAGCACAGGGCCGGTTTCAAGGCTAGGCTGGCCAGACGGCTGCCTAGGGCAACCCCTGGGTGGGAGCAAAAAGGTAGGAAGAAAAATGTTAAACTAATGTCAAGTTATAAATAAACCGTTGTATTATTTAGCAAGCAAGTGTTCCTAGGTCAGATGGTGGTAAACATGCCTCTCCGTGGTGAGGTCTTGTAGCCCTGCATGAGCATATTGGTGTGTCTCTCTACTCTATTTTACATATTTGAGAACTATACGAAGCCATCCTGACCTGTGGTGCCAAAATAGTGCCAATGTTGCATGTTATTGTCAAGGTCGATCCATATATTTTAAAGTGGTGTTCTTTGGGATATGCTCCTGTACCTTTTTGTCATCCATATACCCACATAGCTTGACCTTAAATACATATTTGGGAAAATCTAGGGTGACAAAACAAATGTATACATATATTGATCTAATTAGCTGCAATTATATACATGCATTCACAAAATTCAAACCATTAATTTTTGCATTATCTTGAATTTTCAATATTGGTAGATTTATTTTGTCGACCTCCCTGACCATTGTTCAAAGTTCAAACTAAAATTCACCCAACACAGATAATTGTGTAATTTTTCCTTGATTTTGGAGAAGTCGTGCTTTATGATTTTGATCCTAGCTTAAGGATCTTCTTTCATTCTTGTTTAAGTAGGTAATGTTTTCTTAACATGTTTTATCGTCGCCTCAATTTTCTATAAAATTGTATAATCTCTTCTACTTGAATCATATTTAAAGGTATCTCATTTTGTCATACAAATGGTGCATGATTAGTTTACCCATTAATTGAATTTTATGTAATTGGTAGGGTTAATACATATACCTGTTATATACAATCTTTAATTACAAGATGAATATAAAAGTTGACCCGATTAGGCATTTATTAATTGATAGGTTAAGTGATCATTTATTATGAAAAATTACAGTATTCACTTTCTCTTGTTTGATAATATACTACAAATATTTTAAAGATAATCACATGCATCAAAGTAATCGGTAGGCATGAGATTCTTTTCTGGCTTATATATATAGCTAGACTATATATGGTACAATATTTATATAACATGGAAATTGTTACTCTTCTCATACGTACATCTCATGTTCCAATATTTCATTTTCAGTTTCTTCTTTAATGCTTTAGCTTAGTTATATTTTTGTTAATCTAATCTAAAGTTTGTATGTAGGGAAATATTAACTTGAAATATTTGATCAAGTGACTAGGCGTAAACATTATATAGCGGAATATATATTAGGCATTACTTACATAGTACGATAAGACACTAGTTTTGTGATATGATGAATAATTCAATTTTTTAAAGTTATGGAACATTAGGCATTTTGTTATTTTTTTTCAATGCATCATTCTTTTTTAAATGAAGTTAACCTAATATATATTTAGAGCATCCTAACCATTGTCTATATATAATTAGTACATGTATTTTCTTGAATTTAATCTTGTAACAAGCTGTATCTTCCATATTAGTCATCTTCTATAAATTGGCTATTGTGATCTTTTAAAATTTAACACATATAAACGATCTCTTTCCTTCGTTAATTATTTGATTTAGTGGTAATTAATAAAGACTTAGAAGATATTTATATCAGCATTGTTTCAAAGAATTCATGCATATCTTTTGAGTGTTTAGAATAGCTTTATTAACATGTTTAGATTCCTTTAGAAGTAGTGCCAAAAGCTTAGGGTCCGTTTGGTTTCATTTTTTATTTTGAGTTTTGCGTTTTCAACTTGTTATAAGAAATACCAAGAAATAAGAGAAGAAGATTTATAATTCTTAACCATTGCGACGATCAACGGACAATGAAAAAGTTGGATTGTTCTCCGTGCTTTTGTTATCTTTCAAAACACGAAAAACAAAATAAACCTATTTTCTATTTTACATGTTAATTTCATTTTTTAAAATTGTTTGTTTTTCAACAATACATACGAGGGACGTGCTTTTGTATAGACGAAAACACAAAGCTAAAAACGACAAGCCAAATGGAGCCTTAGTATATTGGTACTGAATCAGACATATACTGGGTGGTTATAGCTTTATAGGCTTATAGTAAATACAAGCTAGAGAACCCGACAATTATTTCTTGTAGTAATAATATGAATGACGTCACACATCTTTTTGATTTAAACGTGAACTACTGAAAATCTCCCAACTAGCAAAAAGAAATTAAAAAAAGAAAATTGTTAAATGGAGAATACATTTGCCTATATCCTAGTTAATAGTTATAATATAAATGGTAGCTATAATTTTGCTGCTTAATTATGCAGGTTGTTTCACGGAGAAGGAAGAAGAGGAAGAAGAAAATGAGAAAGAGTATGATAACACTTTTTGCCTATATCAGCATTCTACATGTTAACTACATATCAAAATGGATGTTAGCTTGGCTACTGAGTCAGTTTTAGTCAAATTATATCTCTACTATTAATAAAAGAAATTAAATGAATAGATTTCCACGGTGTCTATTTGAAATTCCGAAAATACACTACATCCATTAATTGAATTTCATTGCAACCTCCACCATCCACTTCAACCACCTATCAATGGAATTTCACTACAAAATGAAAGTGCGATGACCACCAAAGCTTTTGCGCTTATAGCACACATCCGTCCATAGTCTTTTTATTTAATAAAAAATAAATATTTCTAACTATCCTTTTTTTTAAATGGTACTCAAATACAATATGTCACTGGAACAACATAGCACAAACTCATATGTCAATATATGTTCGAATCACGCTATGCGAATTTCGGATTTGTGACCTCTCCACTACAAGAAAAACGGCATTTTCTAACGGCTGAAAACCGTCGGTGGCCGTCGGAAGCCGTCGGAAAAAGCCGTCGGAAAATAAGGCGTCAGAGCGCAGTGTTTTCGACGGCTTCTGACATAGGGCGCCGAACATTTTTCCGACGGCCTCCGACGGATTCCGACACTTGTCGGAAGCCGTCGGAAACCGTTGGAAAAAATGGCCTATAGGCTGTCGGAAGCCGTCGAAAAATTGTTACCTGAAAGCCGTCGAAAGCCGTCGAAAATCTGCTGTATTCTTTTTTTATTCCTGCTGCAATATAGCCTTCCATCCACATTTCTCATCCAAATACTATTACACCAATACTGCAGAATCCAGTATACAATATTCCAACCAAATATCAACACTCAAACTACACAAAATTCATCAAACACACAAATACATCAAAATAAAATACATAGTATACATAATCATTCCAACATTCACAACAACCCCAATAACAAGTATTCTACCATGTCATACATACACAATATAACACAAAATCATCAACATCCACATCATCATATAACCACATAACCAAGTGTATCAAACATAATCATACAAAAATCAACAACTACCTTCACCGTCTACCAAATCATACAAAACTTAAAAAAACATACCTGAAAAAGCAAGCAATCAATCACTCTCCTCCAGATCCAGAGCCAGGAGAGGAAGGGAAGCGGCCATCATACTGCTGCATGTACTCGGCGATACGCTGGTCTAGCAACTGTGTGGTCTGTATGGCCTGTCGGTGGTTCTTCTCCTCCAGCTGGGTCACTCTAGCCCGCAAATCTTCGATCTCTACTAGATCGATCTGAGCTCTAGTCTGCCGACCCCGTCTCTGACTGCTGGCCTGCAATAAATATTTAATTTAGCTGTGTGATCTCTGTAAGTGTATGTGCAGGTATGTGAATGATTAGTTGTGTGATAATGTTATTTAATTAATTATAAATTAAATATCAAATTAGCAGTAAAATAAATTATTTACCACTTGATTGCCAAATCCGTATCGTCTACCATGCTCTGATAGATCCATAACGGACTCAAAAATAACATCCTCATCATCAGTCGTCAGCTGATCTCGACCCGTATCAGTAAGGAGTTTCTGGCGCTGCTCCATAAACTTTTCCTGCATTAACAAATTAATAACATCATATCTTATATCATTATAGTTTAACAAGCAGAACAATTACTAATACTGCATAAAATGAAATATGCTTACATGGATCCTGTTGGATTTATCGTCATGCCATGTATACGAAACAGTCTCATCCGGATTTACATGCTCGACAGCATGCGTATGAGTGAACACGTCCATATAGCCCACGTGACCATGCGCCTCAGCTTCCTGAAGTTGATTTTTACATACAATTATTATACATTTAAAATTATATAGCATAAACTATTTACAATTATCATTCAGTAAATTTACCAACTCCTACCGATACTGCTGAAATGACTTCGACCCTCCGCGATGAGTGATGGAATTTTTATTTCTATTTGCACAGTTTCTATCCGACTCTGCCTGTACATTCAAAATTTGATACATTATTTTTCGATCACGTCAAATTAATAATTCAAAAAAATTTAGTATACTTGCCTTCGCCTCGTCAGTTTCCCAGTATGCCAACCATGCTTGCCATACGCTCTCCCCCATCCACCGTTGTTTCTTACCAGATTTCTTAATTTCAGATATGAGTACCTATAGTTCTTGCGCATCTTCTTCATCCAGTATTCTCGTGCCAGCAGCATATCGTCTGTCTGGATGTCTATCTCAGCCTGTGTTTCACGATAAAAAGCAAAAAAAAGATTACACTATAAACGATAAACAGTAGAAAAACGACAAAAACGAATTAAAAATGGAAAACAGAAAAATATACATACTAGGACATCCTGCCATATACACTCTATGATGTGGGGAGGGATGTTATCCCACTTCGACCAGCAAACACTCATCCTACTACGATAAGAAGCTCTAGAGACATCCAGCACAACCTTCGAGGGATGTAGGTCGAACCCCCTGTTTTTAAATACGATACAGATAAGTACGTACGTATATCATAAAAAAATGCTGAATAAAATTTAATTCTTACCCCTCTGCTCTAGGGACTAACGAAACTACTGGACGCTGTGGAACTTGCGATGGGCCACTGCCATCGCCTCTTGATGATCGGGAGGAGCTCCTACCTCTATATGACATTATGATAAACCTGTGATATATATACACATCATTATATAAGAGAATAATAACATGATAATGAAATATATTTCATATTTAAATGACATCAACGGTATAAATTGCTTAATTAATGACTGAAATGGAAATAGAAATAGAAGTGTGTTATACCTGATTCATAATGGGTCTACTGTTCCGACGATAAGCAGATTTCATTGCATTTTTAATAAAAATTGCTAAATAAATGACAAATGGAAATGACATAAAACATGTAAACAATGGTAAACAGATTTGGTTTCATAGTCACATCAATTTCATAATACATCAAGAATTCAACATAGTTACATCAATTGCAAAAAAATCAGATTCAGATTTATATCAGTCATCATCTTCTTCTGATTCAGATTCGGTCTCGTTTTCTACGATATTTTCCTCTGCACTGTCAAGCGCTTCTACCAAAACATTTGATTCATCGATCAAATGACCAAAATCTGTATGATCGTCTGTAATTATTATTTCGTTATTTTGCTCAAGATCTGCCTGATAAGCTTGTTCGTCCGGAATATTCTTCTCATCGAATGTGAATTTGGTCTTTGTTTTAAAAACTGCAGACCAATCTGCTTTATCTTTTTTTAGAGACGGATAAGGAGCGTAATAAACTAGCAATGCTTGTTTGGCTAGTACAAAAGGATCATACTTGTGATAGTGCGATGTATGCTTTATTTCGATAAGATTATAATCCTTGTGCACATTAATTCTAAAACTTGGAACATTGCTAAACCAATTGCATCTAAATAGAAACACCTCCTTCGCGGGTCGTGAGAAATATGTCAGTTGCAAAATTTGTGTTAGAACGCCATAAAAATCATTTAAGTGATTTTCTGGATCGTCACTACCTTTAACAAATACACCAGTATTATTTGTTAATTTTTCTGCACCGTATTCTTTGGTGTTAAATTTATATCCATTGACGAAATATATTGGATATGTCTTGACCACTCTTTTTGGTCCCATCGCAAGATGTTTCAACCCTTCGTCAACAACACAATTTCTCGGCTCATAAACGTAATTTGAAAACCAACCGGAAAATTCTTTACTGAGATCTCCGTTCGGATGTTCACGTTCATAAACACTGTATATATAAACAAGTTATTACATTATGTTATACACGCGCATGCATTATAGAAAAGAATAAAACACAAATTATTATTTCAGATTACCTAACAAACGGTGCAACCTCGGCACAATTTAGAAGAATATAAGTGTGTGCTACATGAAGATCTCTATCGTCTAGCCATATTTCTACACATTTTCCAGAGGGCCGACCATGTTGTCTAAAAATAGATAACATTGCATGAGAGGACTCTTGTTCGTCGCCTCCGTCATTACGAGGAACACTTTCAAATGAAATATTCACATGGTCGCTGAAATAGTGAGAGAAAAAGAATGAAGCTTCTTCTCCGATGCAAGATTTACATATCGAACCTTCAACTCGTACTTTTTGCCTCACTTTTTTCTTCAGATGATTCAAATATCTATGCAAAATTAATTTATATTAACTTCATCTTTCAAATGCAATTAAATTACGTGATAACATATTACATACCTCTCAAATGGATACATTCATCCATATTGGACAAGACCTCGAAGTCGTGCTTCAGATGGAAGATGAACAGGTAAATGTTCCATTACATTAAAAAAACCTGACGGAAATATTTTCTCTAATTTGCAAAGCAATATAAGAATATCCACTTCAAGTTTACGTAAACGTTGCACTTTTAAAGTAGTCGAACAAAGCTATTTGTAAAACATACTAAGCTCCGTTACTACCTTCCAAACTTTTAACGGCAGTAGTTCTTTGAACATAACGGAAAATAAATTTTCCATCATTATGTGACAGTCATGACTTTTCATTCCGCTCAATCTACCATTTTTAAAGTCAACACATCTACGAAGATTTAATGATATCCCATCAGGAAATCTTAACCCTTCCATCCATTTTAATACAGCTTTAACTTGATTATTATCTAATTCGTAACATGCTTTGGGTTTTTTACTGTCATTTGGTTTCATATATATGAAGCTCAGGACGTTTGCATAATTCTTCTATATCACATCTTGATTTCAAATCATCCTTCGTCTTCCCTTTCACATTCAAAATTGTGTTAAAAACATTATCAAATACATTTTTCTCATTGTGCATCATATCTATATTATGACGAAGCAGAAGATGTTTCCAATACGACAACTCCCAAAAAATAGTTTGTTTGCACCAGTTATGAACAACTGATTTGCCTTCAATTTATGTTTGCTCTCCAGTTTCATATATCTTTGGATAGTCCCTAATAAGTTCATATATGTCTTCGCTTGACCATATTGTCGGTGGTTGTCTGGTTTCTACTCTATTAGCTAAAAGGTTTTTCTTGTCTTCTCTGAAGGGATGATTTACATGGAGAAAATATCGATGACAGTCAAACCATGAAATTTTCTTACCATGAGGTAAAGAAAATGCTCGTGTTTCATTCATGCAGTATGGACATGCTAGACGACCGGCAGTACTCCATCCTGAAAGCATTGCATAGGTAGGAAAATCACTTATAGTCCACAACAAAGAAGCAAACATACGAAAATTTTTCTTTTTGGACACATCATATGTTTCTACTTCTTCGTTCCACAATATTTTTAACTCCTCAATCAACGGTTGTAAATATACATCGATTCCTTGTGTCGGATCGTCGGGGCCAGGAACAACAACAGTAAGAAACATATATTGTGTTTTCATACACATCCATGGAGGTAAAATATACGGTGTGACGATAATGGGCCTGGATGAATATTTAGAACCAAATTGAGAAATTGGAGAAAAACCGTCCGTACATAATCCTAATCTAACATTTCGACTCTCCGCTGCAAAATTTGGATACGTTTTATCGAAATGCTTCCATGCTTCTCCATCGGCCGGATGTGTCAACGTAGCCTCTTCCTCCGTTCTCACACTATGTAATCTCATATTAGATGCAGTTACAGAAGATGCATATAATCTTTGAAGCCTTGGAGTTATGGGTAAGTAATGCATACACTTGTATAGAACTTCATTCCTCTTCTTTTTTCTTGGTTTGTATCTCTCCTGATTACAAATTTTACAATTTCTAAGGTTTGCATCTTCTTTCCAAAACAACATGCAGTCCTTTAAACATGTATCTATTTTCTGATAAGGTAAACCAAAAGCCGACATAAGTTTTTTAACTTCATAGTGATTTTCACACATTAGATTATCGGGCGGCATATGTCTTTTTGCAACTTGAGCAACAGCCGTAAACTCATCTTCAGTGATGTTGTATTTTGACTTCATCGCAATGTATTCTACGATTACTGACAGTTGAGTGCCACTTTTACAACCATCCCAAATAGGTTTCTTAGCAGCATCTAGTAAATTATAAAAAAAATTTGCTTCAATATTTGGCTCTTCAACATTTCCATCATCGTCGTCAACTTCAACCATAGAAAACATTGATCGTGCTGCATCTTCGACCATATTTTCTATACGGGTCGTCGTAACTATTTCGTTAACGACACTTTCAGACTCTACAAAAGTATTTGCTACAACTTCTCCATACCGATCCCAAACATAATACTCGGGTACGAAACCGTTTTGACACAAATGAACTTTCACAATATCTGGTAACAAATACTTCAAATGTCTACACCTACTACACGGACAACAAATTTCTGTATCATTTTCGTTATTACTTAAAGCGAATTCAACAATTACGTTTATACCATTATAAAAATCTTCTTTTATTGAGCTCCTCAGTCCTTTTCTTTGGTACATCCATCTCCTCCGATCAACAAAATAATCAATCATTTTTCCTATTTGAGAAAATGAGAAGTTCAAAATTTAATATTTATTTTCAAGAATACAAATTCGAAAAAGATTATTTTCATGGTCGTATAATATTTGAATTTAAAGAACTACTTCATAAATTTAAAAATATTTTCAAATAGGGCACATTTTATTTTTTAACGTATTGATACAAAAAATTGTACAAAAATATTTTTTTTTCCATGGTCAAGCATCCTACTTCCCATTACAAACACAGTAAGCATTTACATTTCGTATATTACTTCGTCTCAAACGATTCAACAAAATTTCGGCAGCATTTCCCTTTTGTTTCCTGCATTGTACACAATGCGTGTACGCAGGAAACAAAAAAGAAAAGTTAGGTCGAAATTTTATGAACCGTTTGAGACGAAGTAGTATACAAAATGTAAATACTTAATGTGTTCATAACTTGTCCAATTTTGGGACAAATCCAACAAACATTGTACCAGATGAATATAAATAGTCGTTTTAAAAAAAAACGACTATTTATACAACGATCATGTACAACACTCGTCAGACGGGGCCAAAAACTCTCTAAGAGACATTTGTCAATTAGATGTGCGCAATTTACGAAAAAATACAGTTTTACTAACTGTTCACATTTACAAAAATATATTTTAATTTAACACATTTATTCGACGTATTACATCACTTAAGGCTCGTTCGACGCATTTTTTGTTGTTGCATAAGTCAATACGTGCACAATATAATATTCCTAGCTCGTGCATTCATTTTATCTTATTCCAACTAACACAATACAATAATAGCAGCGCTACACACATATACAATCGTAGAATCAAGGCATACACAACGATTTACATATACACGAACAACCACAAATTATACCTGTTTTTCACAATTTCATGATAAAAGATGAAATAGGACTACCATGGAATGCTAGAAACTATTATAACACTATTGGAAACAATTTCAATCACCAATTAACCCTAATTTAACAACTTATGCAAATCTGGATTTAGGGTAAAAATTAGATTTTTGGCAAATATAAGAGATTATACCTGAGCTAGAGAGCAATAGACGTTGATTACACAACCGGGGAGGATCCAAAAGCTCGAATTTGATGATTGGAAGCTTGGGGAAGAGATTTTGAGATTTTGGGTTAAAAAATTTCGTATGAGAATGTGGAAGAAGAAGGCTCAGCTGAGCCCTGTAATTCGCGATTTTCCGACGGCCGCCGACGATCCGTCGGAAGCCGTCGAAAATTAACCGTCAGAAGTCATCGCTTGATGCTGTCGGAATAATTGCATTTTCTAGTAGTACTCGCATCAAAGTCGAATCACTTAATCACTAGGACAATAGTGTTTGTCTATTTCTAACTATTAGATGCATATATGTAAGATTTACACTAGTATTTAATTGGAAAGGTTATATCCGAACTTTATATTCGGGAAAAACTTGGAAACACATTTATATGTTAGCTTGGCCCTATTTACAAGGATAACACATTTCTTTACTGGAAAAACTTGTAAACCTTCAAAAAATACCACTGTAGAGACTGTCAAAAACATTAGCTTAAGCTTGTAATTTTTACTTAACTTTTGTTTTCCTCTCATATTGCTCTATATCCATGAACACATGTTACCATGCATATATACTCAATTGCTTATTTTTCTAATATCAACTTGAATATTTTTCTTAACTTTCAAGAGTTCTACTACTGTACTTTCCATTTTATTTAATCATCTTGCAACTATCACATTATTTTTATTTGAAATTTTATATTGCAAAACAAAATCAAACGTATATATATTGTATTACACAAGTTCATATACTGATGTACATCTTTGTGGCTATAGTAGCCCGAAAATGATCTGTGAAAACTCTAAAAAATTGAGTGTAAAATATTCAAAATGAAAACTACAAATCTTACTTGCAGGCTCAATGATATCCCGACTTTTGCTTGAAGCATGCCGCTTCAAAAGATTACGGTGAGGGGTTAAGTGTTCATCCTGCAATATTAAACATTGAAGTTACACTGGGAAAAATATAAATTAATTAAAGGGTCCTAGAGTTCATTACGTTCTTAAAACATGTATAAATCAAATAAATAGTCATAGGATTCAATATGAGATATTTACATGAGCACAAAACCTATTAACTGTTTTATCTTATGCGAGTGTTACGACACGCGCTTCGCGCGTGATGGTTACATGCGTTTTGCGCGTGAATTATTTTTCTGCAAATTATATATGCACATTCAAGATGAATGATTTATTTAAATACTTAGCCATATTTTTGCGATAAGTTTGATTTTTTTCAATCCTGCAACATCTAATTTTTTGCTAGTTTGAATTATTTTTTTCTTAGTTGCTAATAAAGGTCGAACTTGTAAAAGAAATTTATTTGTTAGATCCTATTTTTAGGTAATATTTATAAACGAGCATTTTAAATTGGTAAATAAAGTTTATTTATTAGATCCTAGTTTAAAGTGATATTAAGATTTGATAATATATTTAGAGGGACATTTTTGATAGTTTACATTTATATCAAAAAAGTGTGACACCAAAGATATTACAACTATTAATAAAGATAAAAATGCACAAATTAAAATAAATTTTTATTTTTTAGTTAAAATTTTTGTGAAATCATGTATGCTTTATTCGTGTGTGCTTCATTCCATATATGTCCTGACAAAAAATTGCTGCTTGCACACACCTTGCTTCTTTCATGCGTGCGTCATTCCATACGTACCTGTCCACAATTCATGTATGCTACACATCTTCTGCCTCATGTACCCTGCATCACTCCTTCATTTCAGCAACATGCCTAACGTCAGGCTTTTCGACATGCTTCACGTCTGTTTTCAATTCATCACCACACTTCTATTGATACTTCATGAAGTTAGTTTATTTCAACCTTCATTTTCTTCAACTTTTATAATGGTAGAACCACTCCTTGGTCATTTAGTTCATGTATATATTTTCGTGTATGTTATGTTCAATAGCTAGCAATTATATGTTGATTGTTTATGTGATGATCCCATATCAGTCTCTTATCCTTACCTTTGCATTGCACTCTGTTGCCTCCGTAAACATATAGGCAGTACTCCTTTGCATTGTAGTTTGAGTACTCAGTTTTAAAAACTGAGTACACCAAGTACTCATGATACAAACTGAGTACTCGGTGTTTAAAAACTGAGTACTCAATTTTAAACCAAGACAAAACTTAGTTTGCGATTGCTGTTTTTTTATAATTTTTCCTTTTTATTTAATGTCTTTTTTATTATTAAATCAAGTGCTATCACCTTGATTACTAGTAGTCATTCTTTTTAGTATAAATTTCAATTTAATGTGATATTGAATGCACGTATGTACTTGTAGAAGAAGCGGAGGATACGGAGAAATTGGATGGTAGTTCTAGCGATAATGGCGGAGTATAAGTTTTTTGGTTCCATTGGAAGTTCTATTGGTATTTGTAGACTTTAACTATAAACTATGTCTTGTTTTTTGTTACTTCAATTTGATATTAGCACGAAATTGATAAACTATGTATTGAATTTAGTAACTTAATTATGTATTGAACTTGGCTTTTGTTAAGTGATCCTTTATTTTATTACCGTGATTATGGATGTTGTTTATTGATATTGATTGGATTATAATTTGCTAAATTGAGATAATATTATTTTTGATTGGATTATGGATGTTGGTATCATGAAATTTGTAACTAATATATGTGTTATAATATGCACATTACTAACATTTATTTCCATTGGAAGATCGAATTGAGTAACAGATATATCCGTTGCAAACACCATATTATCAACATTTATAACCGTTGGGAAAAATATTTTCCTACGCTTTCAACCATTGGGAAAAACTATCTTCTAACATTTATAACTGTTGGGATATTATGTCGTCTGACGCTTATAAGCATTGGTAGTTAGAATTTAGTAACAGATATAAGTGTTGCAAATAAATGCCCACCCCACTATAGCAACACGTATAAGCGTTGCTGAAATTGCTTACAACGATTATACTCGTTGGAAATCCTCTGTTTCGGTGTAGTTAAAGGAATCTCAATTTAAGTATACCATCGAATCTTCCAGCTTTTGTTGTTGTATATGGTGATAAATTAAGAAACATGGTATTCGATATATGTACTAAAACCAATGAGTGGCTTGAACAGCAAAAGCATATAATAATGCAATTAAAGAAGCATGGGAACTATAAAATGATACACACACAACACGTAACACACATAAACTTAGTTATACATCATATATATATATATGTATGTATGTATGTATATATATGTATATATATATATGTATTTGTGTGTATGTATGTATGTGTGTGTGTATCTACACACACACATATATATTTAAACACATGCAACCCATGCTATATTCACATCTACACACATACATAATTGAACACAGCTACTTCACTACATACATCACACATATAGATACACACATGCACTCAAACATGATTGCAAGCAAAATCAATTCAGCCACATGTGTGTGTATGGTCCAAAAAGCATGGGCATAAGTATAGCAATACTCTAGGTAAACTATATAAACTTATATAAAGAACTAGGTGAAATCAGGTGCAACGAGTTAAAGAGGCACACACAGAAGAAAATAGGTAAAATCAATTTAACCAAATGAATGCGCAAGACAAGAATAATAGCAAATGCATAAATGTACACAATACACACATGTATATATGCATTGATACACACGCAACTCGACACTGCAATGAACACACACGTATTCTTCTTCACCATGCACATACACGAACACACTCTAGCACAAACAATCACATATAGCCAAGCATGCACACACATTCACACAGAAACACATATATACTCCACAAAACAAGCCAAATTCAAACATTTATCTCATCATCAAATCAACAATACTAGCAAGATAGAGAATCATAGGGGGATCAACAAACCAAAGAAATATCAATTCAGAGTGAAGTGAATTACCAACCTTAGGAGAAATAAAGTGTTCAGGAAGAACAAAGTGATTCATCACTACTCAATAAGGGCAACTATCATCTCAACCTCAGATATGAACTTCAAGTTTGGTCATGACTCGAGGTACTGGCCATAGCATCTGACATTGGCAACATCAACTGAATTCGTATTTTCTTCCTCCTCTGCCTGTTGGATACGCACCCTTATCGCTCTCCATCCCCTCAACACAACCTAATATCCTTCATGCCATAGATGTATATGAGTATGAAGATAAACATATATAAATTTGGAGATTTTTCTTAATTTATTTGATTTGTTTTAAATTTTTAAAGGGAGGTGAGTTGGCAGATTCGTAGCTTCAAGTGGAAGGCAAAAATTGATAGAGGAAATCTCCTCTATGTGTTTCTTCTCATAGGTTAGAGAAGATTCTAGAGAAAATTTAATGAGCTTGGACAATAAACTATTGAGCTTAATGTTTGAACAAAAAATGGCACAAACATCCAAAGATTTAAGTAGAGAGTAAAAGCGAAAAACTAAATGAAAAATGACCGAGAAACACGTAAATAATGAGCACACGGGGTTTATAGTGGTTCAACAAAGCAAGTCCTATGTCCACTTTAATACTTTATTGATGATTTTTGACTTAGAAGCAGAATTGCTTAGGAGTCGGTACAACTCCAGCACTTAGATTTTCAAAATTACAAGAATATAGCTTCAAATAGAACTAGAGCCAAATGATCCTGAAAAATGAGCCTTAGCCCATATTTATAGAGGTATGAGCCTGATATCTCGCACAAATTATCTCTAAGCCATTGCTCAGGATTTAGACCAATTCTCCTACAAAAGTAGGAGCCACATCATCAAGAAGTTGGAGTCGGTGCCAAACCATAACTAGGGGTCGGTAGGGTGCGATACCGATCCTAAAGTTAACCAAAATGGTTACCTTCAACCTTTCATCTCGGTTCGTTTTGTGGTTAGCTTTGTGATTCCATAGTTGTTTGTATCAATAATATTCTGTTTCGAGGTCCAAATGATGGAGTTATGGAAGAGCAAAGTTGAAGTTTCAAGTGTTCGTGAAGATCGATGGAGAATTGCATTGATTCAACAAAACGACTTTGAAAATAGGCTTTTAGCATCGAGTTCGGAATGTAGGCAGAAGATGGGGTCCACCCAAGGTGGAATTAGGAGTCGGTATGATCTATAGAGTGGGTCGGTACCGATCCCCAACTTGGGCAATCCCCTTGTTATTTTGGTTTGGGTTGAATTTGCTTGGAGTCCGATCCGAGAAATTTGAGTGTTTACTTAGGGCTTGACCTGAGATTTTCTAAGATTTTCATGTTCTGAGTTTTCCTTCGTCTGCTTGTAGTCTGACCTGAGGATTTTGTGGGTTTGTTTCAAGTTGGTTTTTCTAAAAACTTGGAATTCTAAATTTTTAACATTTTTTGCTACTTTTTTATATCTTCTTTTTCTTGTCTTTTTATGATATTCTGAAGTCCTTGGGTCATTTCTCCATTGTTTGCTTATCCAATCAGATTTTTTAAGTCTGTTCGAATACTGCTTGGTCGATAGGATGGATAACATTTTCCCTCCAAAGTACATCTTGTTACAAACATGATGTGCTTTGAATCAAGACATGTTAAGATTGCTGGAATGGATTTCGCTTAGCACCTCAAATTGTCGTTATCCTTTCACCGAGTGGCTTTCACGATGAGTCGTATCTCTAACTGTTCGCTGAGACGCTTAGTCGGTATCAAAAAATATAAAATCGCAATGTATTTTCTCAGCAATTTTCTGTGCTCGATTCCATTGGGCTAGTTGATTTATTTAGTAGACCTCGATTATCTAAATTGGTTTCTTTTCCAAAAGTTCAAGGTAAGAATTCAATTCTCATCAACTTACTATATTGCATGTCGCATATGCACATGCGCTCGTACATCCATGCACATACTTTTGCTATTGGCTCCCAAGCATGTTCATATGCCTATAGGTCATTGCCAAGTTCCATGGAATTGTAATCACAAGTTATTTTGTTAGTTTTTTTTATCCTAAGGCATCCTTTCGGTCATAGCCTTAAGTTGTATCGAACACTAGGCATGGGCCATGGTGTTAAACCGTCGTATCCAACTTTCAGGTAATCATACTTCTGCCCTCGGTTTTGGGTTAATGAATTCAACACATAGACGGTCGAGTCTCGTCCTTATGAAGTTATATTTTTTCCATCGGTTCTAAGGTCCGAGTTAGCAAATAGGTGGTCAGGTCATACCCATCTTGAGCTGGTACTCCCCCTATCGGATTGAAGGTAGGAGTCGGCGATGTCTAGGTCATGGGTAGTGTCAGCTGATGGATGGTCGGATCACATCCATCTTGGGTTATGCTTCTGCTTCCATGTCAAGGGCATAAGCTTGTGAGTGAACGGTCAAGTCACGTCCACCTTTGTTTGGATAGTCAAAGTTGGCGAATGGGCGATCATGTCACATCCATTCTAATTTCATACTCTTCCCATTAGATCAAGGGAGAAAGTGGGTGGATATATGATCGGATCATATCCATCTAGGATCGAACGGTCGAGTTACGCCCGCTTTATGATTTGTGCTCTTCCTGTCGTGTCTAGGAATCGGGTGGTTGGGTCACATCTGCTCTAAGTTCAGAGATGGATGGTCGGATCATGTCCTTTTGTGTTTAAGCTTCCCTTGTCGGGTCAAAGGAAAGAGTTAGGAGATGGATGGTTAGTCACATGCACTCCTTTATTATTTAAGCTCCCCTGTCGGATCAAGGGAAAGAATTAAGTTGATGGATGGTCAGTCACATCCATTTTGATTTGAGCTCCACCTATCAGGTCAAGGAATAGAATTAAGTTAATGGATGGTCGTTATATCCATTTTGGTTTGAACTCCCCTTATGGATCAAGAGATAGAGTTAAGTTGATGAATGGTCAGTCACATCCATTTTGGTTTATGTGTTGGGCCCCATGCTGAGGGCAAGAGTTAATACGTAAACGCTCATGTCATGTCCACGTTAGATTGGGTTCTAAGTCTACCGAGCACTAAGCAAGACGTAAGTGTTCTGGAAAATGCCGGGTACGAGCTTGAGAGTGGATGGTCAAGTCACATCCACTTTTGGATCACGGTCTTGCCCCTGAGTCAGGGGTAAGAGTTGGCTGATGACCGATCGAGTCACGCTTGCCTCGGTAGAGCTACAAAGGTCTGGTCATGGGCCATGGAGATTTGGTGGGCACCTAACCTAGGTACCTGCACACCTACATTATTCATATGCAGTTTCATTCAAGTTGGTCATGATTCACAACAAAATTGCATAAAGGTAAAGTTACACGACTGGAAAGACATTTTATTGAAAAATAACAGAGTCTGCCTTATGAAATAATTCAAAGCAACTCAAGCGAAATAGCATCGTAGATACTCGCTATTCCATTCTACTCCAGCCCATCATAGCAGAAGGATGACCACCATCAATCTAGTTTATAATCAATCTCCTCTTAGGTCGCCTAGGTTCGTTAGCATTAGGAGTGGTCTGTCCTCATTGGGGGTTGGATGTTCCTTGCCCACCATCCTATGGGTTTTTCACAAACAGTTGGATTTTTTTCTTTCGGATCAATTCTTCGATCATATCACGAAGGAGTCAACACTCATTCATGTCATGACCATATGTCTCTTGTAATCTATAGAATTTTCTGGACTTCCTCTAGTCTTCAGTTTACTCTCTCGGGGCTGGTTTCCTATACTGCTCCAAGTCATGTCTAGCTAAGTAAATATTTTCATTTGAGTCATTCAACGGGGTGTATGTGGCAAATCTTGGGATTCTCGGTCATCTCTTAGAATTCAGGTTTTCGTTTAGGGCTCGCTACGACCCTTGCTTTGACCACTGCTATTATTCTGTACATTCACGGCTATTTTCTCGAAACTCACTTCGAACTTTCTCACAGCAACGTGGCTTCACACTGCTTAGACTTGATGGCCTTTATCATTTCCTTTCCTAATCAGTGTAACCTCCTCCTTGTGCATATACTGAGCCGTCTTGTTGTAAAATCAATCCAGAGTAGCATGCGTATTTCTCGATAACTATTCACTAAAGTCTATATCGGGGTGGATCCCCCTAATCAAAGCCATCAAGATTATGTTGTTATGTTGGTTGCTCACCTCAGTCATAACAGTATTAAATCTTTGCAAAAAGTCTTTGAGTGATTCCCCTGGTCCTTGGTGTTAGGCCTTGAAAAGAATGGTTTTGATGACAACAACCTTAGGACTTGTTATAAAATATAAATACTAACATTATAGTTTAGATATATATGTATATGCAGGATATAAACATGCAGGTACTGAGAATGAAGACTGTACAGTATAGAGACTCAAGATCAAAGACATCAGGATTCAAGACTCATGAGTATCAAGATATCAAGAGTTCAAGATTTCAATAGTACAAGACAAGTATCAAGTCTAGAATTATGTTAAAACTCCTAGAAAAACACTGACATCTTAAAATCCATTTTATTCGTGGAATGGAATCCACTTCGAGCCTGTTAAAGGGATGGAACCCTAAGTAGGATGGAACCTACGAAAAATCTAGTGGAACATCGTTTTGTATCCGCTAACTTTTATTCAAATGTTTTACAAAATTATATATTGTTTTCAAAATGATTTCAAAATCTTCCTTTTTAAATCAAAAACATCTATCCTGGTTTTAAATACTTTTAGCCTCAAAATAATCTTTATTTTCAATATCAAAATTATCCTTGGTTTTAAACTATCTTTAATTATAATGTACTTAACTTTTAATATTTATATTTAAGATTTAAATATGAAATTATAGTAAAATTTTATATATACCAAAATATTATTCTTTATACTTATTTATGTATTTTAACCATAGTATATTTATAAAGTTTAAAATAGTTTTAATATAAGATAGAAGTTATTTTCAAAAGAAAAACAAATTATCAAAAATACCTTAGGCATGTCGATAACCCCTAGGTACCCATGTCGACATGATGGCAGTTGATTCCAAAAGTTTGAATTTCAAAGGAAGTGTCTATTCGTCATATCCTTTCTCGAATGGACATGGATGTTGTTCTACTATAAATAGGGGATGTTTTAAACGAATTTATATTCATAATTTTCTGATTTCACTCCTCTTCTTCCTCCACATTTCTTTATATACATTTTTACTATTACTCTGCCGAAATCACCATTGAATCTAACTAGATCATCTCTGGTTTGATTCTCTATCACTATCTCAACAAGATCCCAGTGCTATTCAGAGTTATAGGCTTCTTTGTAATCAATCGAGCGAGAAAAGGTGTGATTGTAGCTTGGAAAATCAATCAAATGAGAGAAGGTGTGATTGTAGCCTACGAAATTAATTGGGTGAACTTGTTGCCCGTAAAATCAAGTATCTCTCCCCAGAGGATTGTGAATTTGGAGTGGTGTACCTCGTGACCTTGAAATCGAGGGTGTAATTGTAAGAATTGATTTTGAAAGGAAATCCGTACTTGTGTTGTGGGACTGGATATAGGGTAACTCCGAACCAGTATAAAATCCTGTGTGTTCTTTCCTTTACTGCTTTTACTTTATATTTGCATATGTGTTTGATTCTGTGATTATATCTATGTCTGAATATTACATACATTTGTATTCAAATTAATAAAAACTCAAAAAGAATTAGTAAATTCTTAAAACACTATTCACCCCCCTCTAGTGTTTATTCTAGCCTTAAGATCCATAATCCGCATTTCTCACATTTGGTATCAGAGCAAGGATTTCAAAGTTTCATAATCTGAATTTTGAAAATTTTCAAAATGGCTACCAACAATGGTACTGCAGTTACTACCAACACTAGTTCATTTGTAGAAGGTCAGTCTACTATCAGATCACCACCTTTTAATGACAGTAACTATGCATATTGGGCATGTAGGATGAAAATATATTTACAATCAGTAGGACTAGACACTTGGAATATCACACAAACTGAATATTTTGAACCCACAACTGATTTTGCACAGTGGACTGCTGAGCAAAAGACAGTCGCACAAAATAACTCTAAAGCTATGAATATTCTGTTTTGTTCACTTGATAGGAATGAATTTAATAGAGTGTCAGTTTGTAAGTCTGCATATGAAATCTGGAAAACTTTGCAAGTTACTCACGAACGAACAAGCAAAGTTAAACAGACAAAAATTTCCATGCTCACAAATCAGTTTCAATTATTTAAAATGATTCCTAATGAGTCTATTTTAGATATGTATAGTAGATTTCAAGATATTGTACATTCTCTCATATCTTTGGGAAAGGTATTTTCGTAAGAAGATCAAGTCAGAAAAATCTTAAATTCTCTTACTCCAGAATGGGATCAAAAGACACTTGCGATCGAAGAGGTAAATGACATCAGTGCCTTAAAGGTAGAAGAATTAATTGGAAATCTAATGTCGTTTGAAGTCCAAATGATTGGGAGAAGAGAAACCAAAGCATCTGAAAAGAAATCAATTGCATTCAATGCATTGACCGATGGATCAGACTCAAACAACGATAATGATGAAGAGATAGACTTTATGACCAAGAACTTTCGGAAATTCTTGAAATACAGAAAGATGAATAATCTCAAGAGAAACAACTATAAGAACTCTGGTAATCAGAATATAGTGCCAAACTATATCAAATGTTTCAACTGTGACGAACCAGGCCATATCAAAAGAGACTGTTCACATCCAGATAAGCAAAATCTTCCTATAAACAATGAATCCACAAAGAAATGAAAACGTGCACTTACCGCCACTCTAGATGACTCAGACTCATCCTCGAGCGATGATGATCAGAAGACAGATAATTCAAATATGTGTTTCACGGCAGTTCACGACTCCAATGAATTCAGAAAAACGGACTCAGAAAAAGGTACACGCTTACAATACATTGGTTGAAATTGCATGCTTAGGATTGAATGATTGATTGATTGATTTTGAATTGGTGTGTCGTTTGAATTTTAAATTTTAATTATTATTTTATTATATTTATTATTATATTATTATTTTTATTTTAAAAAAAATATAGTATCATAATATTTTATGCAATATACTATAATTTCAGATATATATAGTCATTAATAATAATAAATATATATATATATATTAGAATACTTAAAAGAAATAAATCATGAAAATTCAGAGACACCTGTCGACATGGTCCCCCTACGTTGTCGACAATGGTATAGAAATTTGAAATTCAAATTTGAATTCAAATGTTTGAATATCCCTCCATCTTTTCACTTCATTCAAGACTTTGAAAAGTCATCTTTTGACCAGAGAACCTGTCTTTTGAGAATCTATTTATTTACTATCTCATATCACAACTTTTCACTTTCATTTTCAAATTCAAACTCTTATTTAAAAATTTCAAGCTCTCTACTCTCTACTCTAATGGCTTCTTCAAGCAACCCCTCCACAATGAGACTTTCCAGAAACATGAAAGAGCAACTCTTTAATGATTCGGAGGCTATAAAAGCATATATCAACTATGCTAACTATGGAAAAGTCCATCCCGGAAAGTTTGCTATATTTCAAGATTTCTCTTCTTATGAAATCGATTCTCTTTTTGCAAACAACCAAATTCTTAGTCTTGTTGATGCTTCACAAAATGATTTTGTTTGTTATCCAAATCTTGTTAAAATTTACTATGCAAATCTCAACCGTGGATTTTATAATGGAAATGATGATGAAATTTGGAGTAGTGTCAAAGGCACTAGAATCATTTTAAATTGTGATATTTTGGGTACCATTCTCAATTGCAAAAGCACGGGAATTGATCTTTCTAGCTTTAAAATTGATGAAAATGATCGTGAGATATTTCATCACATTTTTGAAGGAGATGAAAACTTTGAATTTAAAAATCGAAATTTTCGACCAAAAGCAAGAATTGTTAATCTTCTTTTACAACATACTTTGACCCCAAGATCGGGAAGTTTTAACAATCCAACTTCAAAAGTTTGCAAAGCGCTTTTTGCTATTTTTGGAAATTATGATATTAATTAGGCACAAGTTATTTTGGATGAACTTCATCCCAAAATTCTTGAAATGGGTGAAAATACTTTATATCATGGAATCTATCTCACTCGGATTTTTAATTATTTTGGAGTAGATTTCAAAGGAGAAGAATTTGTTTCAAGAAAAGTTTTAATCACTCAAACATTTCTCTTATGAAACCATATGTTTTTCAACCATATGAGACTCTTGCCGAAAAGGAAGAGCGTTTGGCTCATGAAGAGATGGAAGAGGAGGAAGAAGAAGAAGAAGGGGATGAAATGGAAATAGAAGAAGAAGAAGAAGGTGAAACATCCTTGGAAAGTATTGATTATCCCTCCAATCCAACCAACAAAACCTTACTCAAAAATCAAAAGACTATTGTTGAAAATCAACGGATTATTAAACGGTCCGTTAGTAAGAAATTGGATAAAATGTCATCCAAGATGAACAAGTTTTTCTCCAAAGTTAGCAAGAAACTTGGATTATCTTCATCTTCGTCATCATCTAACTAGCTCTACCTTTTCAATCCTGTTGTATTATTTTAGTATGATTTGATTTGAATGTTCGTGTTGTTCTTAATGTTTAATCGTTGTATCATTCTATTATGAAATGAAATTGAATTACTTTTCTGTTATCTAGCTTATCTTATCTCCAGAATAAATGTTAGTATATTATATAAATATATACATATACACAATTATTCACAAAATCAAAATGAGTCATCAAAATGAACTGACCCCTATCGACAACCCCCCACACACCATGTCGACAAGTACTGGTCAGAAATGACTTCTCATTTTAAATTTGAAATTTGAATAACTACCTTGTGTCTATTCATTTCAAACGAATTCCTACATCTATCAATACATATTTCTTCCAGAATTCATCACTAATAATCATTTCTTATCTACTGTATCTATATTTCTTCTCACAAATTCAAAAATGTCCAATCCAATTCATAATTTGACTGAGAATCTTGAAGAAACCCTTAATTCTTTCAAGAACATTCTTTCTTTCATTCTTCGTAATTAGCGACACTTAGAGTTAAGTCAAATGCAGATGATCAAGGAACAAGAAAAGCATTTCGATGCAATTCGATGAATGATTTCCTCCCTGCACAAAGATGATAATGAAGCACATCCTTCAGTCTCTCTCACCAATGACAATGAAAATTGGGATGCCATTAAGCAGATCCAATATTTGGAGAAGAAGGATGGGTGGAAGTTCCTCGTAATGTTTGATTTTATTTGATTTGAATTGATTGCTTGGATTGATTTGACTTGATTTGATTTGATTTGATTTGGTATGGATTGATAATTTGTGTGCAAAACATAATCTGTATAAATATACGTTGATATTTATATGACCTTTGATTAGTTATCATGTCTATCAGTATAATTATATCTTAATTTATCTATTATATACTCCATTGTATATTTTAATGCAGGTACTTTAGTACAAGAATAAGGGGGAGTTATATAGTTTGGAGTTAGTTTGTTTTTGTTGATGACAAAGGGGGAGAAGTATAAAATAGGATAGTTAGGCATAGATAAAGGGGGAGTTATTAGGATAGAAGTAATATTTTATAAACAAAGGTTGTCATCATCAAAAAGGGGTAGATTGTTAGTCCTTGAAAAGAATGGTTTTGATGACAACAACCTTAGGACTTGTTATAAAATATAAATACTAACATTATAGTTTAGATATATATGTATATGCAGGATATAAACATGCAGGTACTGAGAATGAAGATGTACAGTATAGAGACTCAAGATCAAAGACATCAAGATTCAAGACTCATGAGTATCAAGATATCAAGAGTTCAAGATTTCAATAGTACAAGACAAGTATCGAGTCTAGAATTATGTTAAAACTCCTAGAAAAGCACTGACATCTTAAAATCCATTTTATTCGTGGAATGGAATCCACTTCGAGCCTGTTAAAGGGATGGAACCCTAAGTAGGATGGAACCTACGAAAAATCTAGTGGAACATCGTTTTGTATCCACTAACTTTTATTCAAATGTTTTACAAAATTATATCTTATTTTCAAAATGATTTCAAAATCTTCCTTTTTAAATCAAAAACATCTATCCTGGTTTTAAATACTTTTAGCCTCAAAATAATCTTTATTTTCAATATCAAAATTATCCTTGGTTTTAAACTATCTTTAATTAAATGTACTTAACTTTTAATATTTATATTTAAGATTTAAATATGAAATTATAGTAAAATTTTATATATAACAAAATATTATTCTCTATACTTATTTATGTATTTTAACCATAGTATATTTATAAAGTTTAAAATAGTTTTAATATAAGATATAAGTTATTTTCAAAGGAAAAACAAAATATCAAAAATACCTTAGGCATGTCGACAACCCCTAGGTACCCATGTCGACATGATGGCAGTTGATTCCAAAAGTTTGAATTTCAAAGGAAGTGTCTATTCATCATATCCTTTCCCGAATGGACATGGATGTTGTTCTACTATAAATAGGGGATGTTTTAAATGAATTTATATTCATAATTTTCTGATTTCACTCCTCTTCTTCTTCCACATTTCTTTATATACATTTTTACTATTACTCTACCGAAATCACCATTGAATCTAACTAGATCATCTCTGGTTTGATTCTCTATCACTATCTCAACAAGATCCCAGTGCTATTCAGAGTTATAGGCTTCTTTGTAATCAATCGAGCAAGAAAAGGTGTGATTGTAGCCTGGAAAATCAATCAAGTGTGTAGCCTAGGAAATAAATTGGGTGAACTTGTTGCCCGTAAAATCAAGTATCTCTACCCAGAGGATTGTGAATCTGGAGTGGTGTACCTCGTGGCCTTGAAATCGAGGGTGTAATTGTAAGAATTGATTTTGAAAGGAAATCCGTACTTGTGTTGCTGGACTGGATGTGGGGTAACTCCAAACCTGTATAAAATCCAGTGTGTTCTTTCCTTTACTTCTTTTACTTTATATTTGCATCTATGTTTGATTCTGTGATTATATCTGTGTTTGAATATTGCATACATTTGTGTTCAAATTAATATAAACTCAAAAAGAATTAGTAAATTCTTAAAACACTATTCACCCCCCGGCCCTTTAGTGTTTATTTTAGCCTTAAGATCCATAATCCGCATTTCTCACACTTGTAATAAGTTAGACAATGATATAACATCCTTAGGGAAAGTCCCTTGCATTCTAAATTGCTCGATGTATTTCCTTGCCAGTTGATCAAAAGAAGAGATTGACCTTAGTGGTAGTCGAGTAAACCACATTACAGCCACTCCTTCTAGGAAGATTAGGAAGCACCTGCACTTGATTGAATCTGATGCTCTGGCTGAGTCCAAATGTCACTCGTATTTCCTGAGATGTTGTCTATGATCAATCTTTCCTGAGTTTGAGGGCATCGTCGGCATGTTGAATCTCCACGGCTACTTTTCACATAAGACTGCTTTAGCGAAGGGATTTTTACTAGGGGAAGTTCTCTAGTCATCGTTAATTTGGCCTTGACTTTCTCTCAAAAGTTGTCTCACAATCTCAGCCAAGTTTGGCTCTTGGGTACCTACTGGGTTGTAGTAGTCATACTCTATTCCTAGTGCTTGGCCCGGTAAATGATCCTAGTTTGTGCCTCGTCACCTAGGTTCACCTAACCCCAAAAGAATCATTTTCCAAACAACTCCACGTTCATTCCTTGGAGGCAATTAAGTAGAAAAATCATGACTTTCAACGCCTTATTCAGTCGCAGTGCTCCCGTGATGCATGCCATCACTAGATCTAAGTCATGACCCTTGGTGAGTGGGTTTGGTACCAACCCCCTTGGTGAGATCGGTACCGACCCCTGTGCCCTGTTGAGGGTTAAGGGTCGGTTGCATATTCCCGCTTAGAGGTTCCTTCTTCATATGCCTCCGTCCTTTGCCTTCTGTTCCTTCGGTAATGGTCAGATGATGAGGAACTTCCAAAGTCTAAATATGAAGGAGTCTGCTCTCTCCTAATCTTCATATGGTGAGTAGTTAGCTGGGTCATCAAGTTTCTGTTTTCTTGGATTTGCCGATTCAATCTACATGGCTATCCTGTAGCTCATTCATCATACACAAAAAATCAATCCCGGTGATAGCATCTGAAGGATTATGGACATTAACAACTTCTTGCTGCGCATCTTCATCTAGGATGTGAAGGTTAGCGTTCTCTATTTCATCAATAGCTCTTGAGGAGGCAACAACTTTGTCTTTCTTGAGGGCTATTGAAGATAGCTTCATGTAAACTTTGTTCAAATTTGAGTAGTAGGGAAACTAGTTGAGAAGAAATAGGATCTCTTCCCTGGAGTTTAGGGAATCCAATAGTAGACAAGGATCCAAATAGCCTGAGAGTCGGTTTCTCAGTGAAAGAACCAAAATGTTTGGACCAAAAATGACATAAACATCCAATTATTTAAGTGGAAAATAAAATTGAAGAATTAAATGAAAAATGAGTGAGAAACAAGTGAATATTGAACACACGAGGTTTATAGTGGTTTGGCAAAGCAAAGCCTACGTCTACTTTAATACTTTAACGTTGATTTCTGACTTGGAGGCAGAAGTTCTTAGGAGTCGGTACAACTCCAGCAGTTAGATTTTCAGAATTACAAGAATATAACTTCGAATAGAACTAGAGCCAAAAGATCCTAAAAAATGAGTCCTACCCCCCTATTTATATAGGAAGGGAGCCTAATATCTCACACAAAATATCTCCAAGCTGTTGCTCAAGATTTAGACCACTTCTTCCACAAAAGTAGGTACCACATTATCAGGAAGTAGGAGTCGGTACTTCAATTTTTCAAGGGTTCGTGGAGATCGATGGAGAACTGCACTGATTCAACAGAACGACTTTGGAAATAGGCCCTTAGCATCGAGCTAGACATATAGATAAAAGATGGGGTCCGTCCAAGGTGGAATTGGGAATCGATACCATTCCGTACAGTGGGATCTGTAGCGATCCCCAACTTGGGTGATCTCCTTGTTGTTTTGGTTTGGGTTGAATTTGCTAGGAGTTCGACCTAAGAAATTAGATTGTTTATTTGGGGTTACACTGAGATTTTGTTTTCTAAGTTTTCCTTCGTCTTCTTGGAGTCCGACCTAAGGATTTTGTGGGTTTGCTTCGAGTCGGTCTTTAAAAAACTTGAACTCCCAATTTTTTAACTTTTTTCACTCCTTTTTTATATATTTTTTTCTTGCCTTTTATGATATTCCCAAGGTCCTTGGGTCATTTCTCCATCGTTCGCTCGTCTAATTCAATCGTTTAAGTCTGTTCGAATACTGCTCAATCAAAAGGCTAACTTAGGTTATTTGAGCTTTAATATACAGTCTTGGACCTTGAATTTATATAGTAAACAAGTTCATGTATATTTGTTTCTTTTATTACAAACCAAATTTCTATTTAATAAAAAATTAATTTAAATAGAACAACCATATTTATAATAACCCTACCACAATACCCATATTATTAAAGAACATTATAAATAACGCCATGTAATAATATGGAGAATACGGCTTATCAAGGGCGACCAAATGTGAATATAACTTTAAACTAACACTGCCATGTTATACTTACCATTTTATTAAATCTTTGAAATAAAATTTGACGTGAATAGTATCAGTTCAAAGTAATAACTGTTTGCACCAAAAGTTGATACAAATGCCTAATAGAGATTTGTGGAGAAATAAATGAAGAATAATAAATGAAAATAGAGGAAATAAGCAATTAAATAACAGAAAACTAGTAGTAATGAGAAGACAAAGATTTATGAAGGTTCAGCGTTGAAAGCCTACATCCATTTTGGAGAGATGACTTTATTAAACACTTGAATTGCTGAGTATAGAATGATGGATCGGAGTAATACCCTTACTTACAAAATAGTGCAAAGTGACAAGAAGCATAAGGATCTCAAAAATGAACAATCAAGTCTATATTTATAAGGGAAGACGGTGAAATATCTTCCTGAAATTTCGGCAATGGAGTCTCCAGATCCAGAAGAAGTCATGGCATCGAGGATGTGTCCCACATCTTTCACAACAACGATCGGTATTGATCGTTCTATAGGCTCGTTTTAGCATGCGATCGATATGGTGGGCTTCACTCTTTAGTATATTAATGTTCCCAAAGTTTCATGTATATTTGACTTGTAGATTTTGAAATATCGATCGTTTTCCATTGAGTTGAACTATAATATCGATATGGTGCAATCCATATTGGTGAATATGCATTGTACCCAATCCATTTTCAGTCAATGCTATATTTTCATACTATTATCGTTCTATTGAGTCAGTCTTCTGCTTTCGCTTCACCGTTGCTTCATATTATCATCTATGTCTGATCTCCAGGCGTTATGATTGTTAATCCGACTTGTCGATCTTGATGATAGTCGAGTCTAACTTGTCTATTCAGTTCGAATATAGCAGGACCAAATGGATGGATAACACTTGCCCTCCAATGTAAGCCTTATTTCAACATGGCGTGCTTTGAATCGATGCAAGTTGCAGTCATCGGAGAAGAATCCATTCAGCTTTCTGAAAAGTTGTCATTCCTTCCATGAATTGCTTTCCTTGAAGAGTCTTCTGTGTGACATGACAATTGAATGATTTTCAATAGTACAAATTCTAGATTGTAATTTGCTAATTAATATATGTGCCCGGTTCCATTGAGCTAGCAAGCCTCGGTTATCTGATCTGGTTCTTTCTTTGATAACTCTAGGTGAGAATTCAATTTTTTTCGATTTCAAGAAATCGAATTTTTAGGAAGCACATGTGCACATTCATGTACACATTCTTATCGCTAGCTCTCGGATGCATTCTTACACTCATGGGTCATTGCCAATTTAATGGAATGCAATCCAATTATTTGCATTTTTTAAAGATGGATCGGCATGAATCCATCAGGTAAATGGATCGTACTTGATCCATTTTTAATATGGATCAGGCCAAATCCATTTGAGATTGGGTTATGTCCGATCGTTCTTCCCCCTCTCTCAAGATGGATCATTCCAAAGCCATTAGTTTTGGATCGTACATGACCAATGCATATGTTGAACGAATCAATTGCACTACGCGTTAAAGAAGAGGATCAGGATTCATCCATCATAGACCGATCACGTCCGATCATTTCCCGATCTGTCCATTTGATTGAACTGTAGGTTAAGAAGAATGGATCGACATGAGGCCATCATAAAACGATCGTATCAGATCGTTTATTAGCCGAGCTTCGATTGAACTGCAAACTTTGATGGTTTGTACCGCTTCCTTCATATATATATATATATACATACTTGGATACTTAGATCATTTTCTTCACTTCATTTCATTTTCTATCATTGTTACCTGAACCAAAAAAGAAAACCCAATTCTCACCTTCTCCTTCACCATCGATCCACCGAGCTTCCCGATGCAAGTCCATACTTATCTCATAACCATCTTCATAGGTTAGTCTGACTCCTTGCTTCATCAACCATTGCCGCCGCCATCTCCTACAAATCTTGCTTCATACTCGAATTCGAATCGCCTTCGCTTTTTAATTTTTTGACACAGGTTGGTCAAACTTCTTTTGCTTGTGATAATTTAGTGACAAGATGATGGTTCTCATTAAAGTTAGCATGATTCAGGTTGCGGTGATTCGATCGGTTGAAGTGGAGGGAGGAAATGGTACGATCGGTTCGAGTTGTTTATGTTGGTGTTGAGATTGGATAGAAGCACCTACTCGAGGTTGAAGGTGGAAGATCGTTTTTAGCCGACCGTTCTTGGAGTTCCAAAACATGGACCATCATCGATCATTTCTAACGAGGCTGATATGGTGAAGTTATTAGCATGGGGGAATGAAATGGAGTTCAACTGATAGTTCTTATGGATTTGTATTTGAAAACAATTCGGACCAGTAGTTTTCTTGAAGAGTTTTTGGCCGATCATTTTTTGGATCAGTGCTGTGGAGTCTTGAATTGAAGCAAAGTATAGGGAATCATAGTCGAAGGTTGGATTGGTCATAATGATCAGTTGGAGAACGATTGGTTGTAGAATGATCGATCGAGAAATGATCATGCAGAAATGATCAATCATGCGCATTGTGATCAATCGGTCGTAACATTATTTTGGATCGATTGTTGGTTTAACTTGTATAAAAATACTTAAATACCCAAATCTTAATTAGAAATTTGCGTTGAGCTTCGGCCTTGAACACAGTCATACATAACTTGCATATGAAATGGACTACATATATATATATATATATATATATATGACAATCAAACCGTGGAACGAATTCGACTGATTTCCTGCATATTTATGTTTGTTACCAATGCCTTGGACAAAGTTTTGAAGCTCATCCACTTTTAAACGCACAATTCGAACTTCGACATGCCAACAATTGATCCCGATGACTAGACTAAATCCTTGGCCATTGACGTAGAGAACCGATTGAGAAGGTCAGCGATGATGGTCACTCTGATCAAATCCCGGAGTTTCATTATAGTTGTTATCTTTAATTCTGAACTATTTTCATTGCATTGGATGACACTACACCATCCTACACTAGCACACACTTTGCATGGGGGAAACAGGTTATTTTTTGCCTAATGATGATTATCTATCGAGTTTGGCACTCATGGGTTTCAAATGCTCGGGGCATTTAGTTACCATGTCTTCTGAACAAATTTCACAGCACAACAGTACAAGTGATGAATCAAGCTACGCAACTACTTTCGATAATCTTTCCCTCGGCATCAAGCTGAACAACCGGAAAGTTCCTATCAATGACTTGACCTTTTCTTTGTCGTTCCTATCATTCAAGCAAAAATGATAGACCTGCTCTTGACACTCTAGAAGATGCTATATTTTTGGAAGATTCGAAGGATTCTATGGCTTCGAAAATTAATGAAGCCTCTATCCATGGAATTTATGCCAGAAACAGGATCCCATTTGATGACATGCGAGTCACGACTCGGGATGATAGAGCTCATATGCCCCTTGAAGGGTTCACTGCATGTAACAAGTTCATGTGTTGGGTAGGATGTGTCCCACCCTTCAATTCAATTATTTGAGAGATGCTACATCATATAAGGTTAGCACCGTCATAACTGCATCCAAACAGCTATGCCTTGCTTAACTGTACCTACATGGCATTCATGGAGTTTTTGTTTCATCCTCCAACTTCTAAAGATATTTGACTTCTTTTCACCTTCAAGCGATGAAAGGGAAGCCTTTGTTCACATTTCTCGAGTCAACCAAGAAGTGTCAGATCCTAACTGGTACTAGGAACAAGCTGTGTGCTTTCAAAAGCAAAAGGTTTTATAACTGCTGCCCACCCGGCTTTGCCAGACGGTGGTTAGAAGGATATAAGTATTACTCATTGCCTAATTTTTTAAATACTCGTATCCAAGTCATATCCTAAATTAAGCAATTTTTTGGTTTGTGCAAGCTCTTATCGGTGACCTAATGGAAAACAATATACAGACGGAGTATTGGCGCTAAAAGGGTTTCCATCGAAAAATAGAAACATTAAGAATCTCCTTACTAATGAACGTCTCATTACTTACTGCCTGATGAAAGAAGGTCATAGCACAGGGCTATCGGTCACTGCTGGAGTAATAGTGGTTGAGTAGCATGCTAATGATGATGAAGGCCATTAAGCAGATCCTATCATGCCCTCAGTTGAGGAGGCTCAGGAAGCTACCGATAAAGACGTAGCGGGATATAAGGGTGATGTCCTCGGTGGCTATGATATGGGTTCTAGTTTCGGGGCTGCGGTCGGACCTTCGCAAACCTCACATCCCCCGCTCTCATAAAAAGAAAAAGGAAGAAGCTCATTTGCAGGTTCCCTAAGAGCTACCTCTTTAAACAGATCAAGCTATCCATCAACACTCGGGTTATTCCGGATAAGTTGGCTTCTCAACCTTTAGAATATTTGGACGAAACATTTGAGGCATTATCTGATCTTTCGATACAGAATGGCATTGATGCCTTTCATTTTACTGACATGAGCGTCGGTAGATCAAAATCTCCTTCCAGAGCTGGTGCTGGAATCCCTCCTACCACTAGTGGAGAGGTTACTCCTGCCAGTAATACTTCAGTAATTGGTCCATTTGGGGGACATAAGGACACACATGTTCGCATGAATTTCACAATATTGCATTGCACTTATTTCAAGTCCTTCAATACTTAAAGCTGATTCATTCTTTGTCTTTTTTGCAAAAACAATGATGAGTAAGAAGCACATGTTTCAGTCTCTACAGGAAATATCATGCTAGAATCCTGGTTCTCGTTCGAACTCATATCCCCAAGGCAGTAGTCGTGAATATGAACCCAGTTATCGCTCCAGCTGTGATCGGGATTACTAGAATAGAGGTGACAGAGACAGGTCTTTCCATGATAAACATCGGTCTAAATCCAGATCTCATCCCCTTAAAGATTCTAAAAGGCAACAAGATCGCCAAGACGACGTTCCTCCCATTAGCACCTCTCGTGATCCCCCTTCTAGTTTAGTTTTTTCACAGTCTGTTTTTCTATCTCATCCTCAATGACCCAACGATCATCGATGTCATGGTGTCCACCAACAAAGGTTGGGAAAAGAAAGTGCTGACACCCAAGTTGTCATTGAAGCTCAATAATTCAATGCTGCCACTTGTATGGCCCAACTTGAGTCAGATTTTCTAGATGTATGTCTCGATGGATTTTCCTTTGTACCTAATCTTAAGAAAGTTCCCGAAAAAATCCAACAAACGAATATTGATTGTGTGAATGATATCCACAAACAGTATAATGCGTAGATGAGAGCAGGGGAGAAGATTTCTAAAGTATCTTGGGAGAGAGCAGCAAAGATTGAGAAACTAAAACACCAAGAGGCCCAGGATAGATGGATCATCGAAACTCTAACCAGTGAGTTAGAATCTTCAAAGAGCTCAGAGACAGATGCCGAGAGAAAAGCAAAAATGGCCATCAGAGCACTCGAGGATGAGAAGGCCAGGCACTTGGCTGAGGTTGAAGCGCTTCATAATCGGAATCATAAACTGGTGATAGAAAGGGATGCGGTCCAAAGAAGCGTAGCTGACTATAAAACTAAGTTCGATCATGAATTCAAAGACAAAGAGGAAGCGTAGAAAATCCGTCAAAATGCATGTGAGGAATTGGTTACCATAAGGCTTGAAAGGGATGCGGGCCAAAGACGTTGATGCTCTCATTAAATGAGAAGTGGTGACCGTGAAAGAAAAGGTCGGGGAGGAGGTTGTAGAGGAATTAGATCCATTGCTCATTCTTTACGACGCCAACGTCTTGAAGTACAAAAACTTGGAGTGTCTTTGGGGGACTACCCTTACCATCTTTTATGCGCTTGGGAGCATCTTGTTTAGGAGGAGAAGGAGGCTCTCGGCACTGAACAAATCGATCCGATGAGGCTGGAAGGTGAAATTCTATTGGGTGATTAACCCAAAATTCTATATAAAACCCAGCTTATACTCCAAAAAGAACAAGCCGCAACCTCTCAACGTGAAGTTGGTGAAGATTCTAGATCCATGTCACACAATGTTGCAGATTACCAGAATCTGGTGACCCAAGTTATTCCCAACACCACTATAGATTCTCCTATCGATCCTGGCTACAATTTAGAGAAGCTGCATATTGTTACATCTAGTTGCACGCTCTCCCCAATTATGGAAGGAGGTTCTGCTGGCACTTTGGATCACATGGAAGATCGATCTGGAGAAGGTATTTCATTAAAATCACATTTTCTTTAGAAAGCTGGAATGTCCTCGGTCTATATATCTAATCTTTTTAGTTATGTTTCCTCAGCTTTAGATCCACCGGCTGCAGTTCCACCTCTTCCTTAAGAATCTCGACCAGGACCTCAAGTGCCACCAACGGAGTCCGTTACTGTTACGGTTTCGGCAACAACCCAAAATGTATTGGAAGAGGAAGCTTTTATGATCAACGAGCATTAGGTGGATGCTTTGTTGAGGGAAGAAAGCGATCCATGTAAAGAAATTCCCATTGATGATGACGTTGTGATTATTGGAACTTCCCAATCCTTGTTAGGCCCCTCTATGCAAGAAATGGCACAGAAACTTGAAGCGAACATTGCCCTTGAGGTGAAAGGCAGGCAGGAAAAAATGGAGATCGTTCCTCCTCATCTCCATCGTTTTGCCTGGAGAAACTATGGATGACTCCGCTCCTCAACCAGAGCCTGCTCAAGATGCACCTACTGGGTCAACCCAGTCTACTCTTGTGAAAGGCCAAGGAAGCAAGAAGAGAGGGGAGAAGAGGAGTGGAGAAAGTTTGAGTATCTCGCCCGATTCCTAGAAGAAGAAAAGGAAGCCGAGGAGGAAGTGATTCTTCACTTGCACTCATGCTTCCAAGTCTTTTGGTTTTTTTGGCTGAATTTGTACGGGATCGGCCCCTATTTTTTGATTCTTTTGCTGTGAATACTTGTACTTGAATTTCCAAGCTTATGTATAAAGTTCTTTTACTCTTGTCAAAATCTTGTGTGAATTTACTTAAGTAGTTGAGCTATTACATTTTCCATTCAATGTACTTGTAATTCATTGCTCATTAATTTGAATTATTATCTGTTAATTTTGACTTAAGGCCTCCATGTGGTCGTGGACTCAAGTTGAACCAAACATTGGGCTCAATCCCTAGTGTTATGCCATCAGATTTAATGGTTTAAATGATTATACTCCTACCCCAAGTCTCGGGTTAGCGGAGTTAGATAGTGAATGGTCGAAGTCCATCCTTAGCAAGTTTATACTCCTCCTGTAGGTTTCAGGTTCGAGTTTATGGATTAGTGATTGGTCGAACCGCACTCATCTATTTGTTTATACTCATATCTGCACTCAGGGGATAAGAGTTAGTTGGCGGGTGATCGGATTGCACCCAACTTGTGTTTATACTCCAGTTCACGCTCTGGGGACTTCGAGTTATTTTAGAAAACAGTCAGACCATACTTTCCTTGATTGATTTCCCCCAAGTCCAGGGTTTGACTTAGCAAGAGATCAGTCATGTCACGATCGCTTTTGATTCATTTCTTACCCATCGCTTGGTTGGACTAATTTGATTATTGGATAGTCAAGCCATATCCATTCCTCATTAGGTACACCGTCTATCCGATTGTGAGCGAGAATCATCGAATGAATGGTCGGACCACATTCATTTTGTTTAGTTAGATCATGAACTTGTGTAACTGGCCAGCTCCAAACTCTGAGACCACCTCGGACATATCAATATTAGTTAGTTGGGTATCACAACTAACATGCAGTGCACAACAATCACAGATATGAAGGAAATCCCAAACTTTTATTTGCTAAATGGAAGGAAATGACATAAATTGTCTTATTATATATCTGGAAAATCAAATGCTAAAGCAAATTCGAAAATTAAATTTAATTGAAGGAAAAAGAATAAACTAAGTGAAATAACATTGTAAATGCTGGGTATTCCATGCCCTTGGGAGTGTGACGCCATCAACAGTAGCTAGCTTGAAAGTTCCATCTCCAAGCCTCTGTTCAATGACGTAAAGTCCTTTCTAAGTAGGATTCATGTGTGACAGGATAGGAAAAACTCGTTTCAAGATGAGGTCACCGATTTCAAAGGTCCTAGGTCGGACTTTAGTGTTGTAGTATCAGGTGACTCGATATCGATGTGCAGCTGCCCATAAATCGGCTTCTTCATGCTTCTTATATACCAAGTCTAGAGATTCTAAGAGGAGATCTCTATTCGTTTGGAGTTGTAGTAGGTCACTCGATGAGAAGGGACTTCGAGCTCAATAGGAGTGAAGGCTACGGTGCCGTAAGCAAGGACGAATGAGGTGTGGCCAGTTGCGGACTTGTGGGTTGTTTTATAAGCTAAAAATGCTATTGGGAGTTCATCCACCCACTTGCCTCTGACCTTTTCCAAACGTTTCTTCAGAATGGACTTTATGATTTTGTTCACAGCTTTCACTTTTCAATTTGCTTGAGGGTGAGCAATCGTCGCAAATCTCTTTTCAATATGATGTCGACGAAAGAAGTCTTTGAATTCAACGCTGTCGAATCAGGTTCCATTATCATTTATGATGGTTCATGGAAGGCAAAAACAACAGATGATGTTTCGAATAATGAAGTTGACTACTTTCTTTGTTGTGATTGTGGCTAAAGGTTTTGCTTCAGCACATTTGGTGAAGTAATCAACTGTTATAATGGCGTACTTTGCTCCTCCTTTAGAGATGGGTATAGAACGATACTATCTATACCCCATGTGGCAAATGACCATGGACTGGCCATTTGTGCGATTTCTGTCGGTGGAGCTCTCAGAACTTTTGCACACATCTGGCACTTGTCGCACCGCTTAGCGTAGTTAGCAACATCTTGGTCGATAGTCAGCCAGTAAAATCGGTAAAGGATTATTTTCTTTGCTAGGGTTTGCCCCCCTATGTGATCACGACATTCCCCTTCATGAACTTGCTTTAGGACTTGTTTTATTTCATCATGAGCGATACACTAAAGCAAGGGAACAGAAAAACCCTTTCTATAAATGACTCCTTCCTTAGTGATATATCCCAAAGCTTTGCGGAGGTCTTGTCACCTTTCATTCCTCCGTTCGGGAAGGACCCCTATCGCAAATAGTCTTTAATCGGAGCCATCTACGATTCCTTCTCAGGCTCCGTCTCTAGTACCTAGTCGATTTCCGTCTGGTTTATGCTCGAAGCTTCTAGTACCTTGACTGGAACCAAGCCCATTTGTCGTGATCCTCGGTACTAGCAAACTTTGTCAATGAGTCAGCATCTTTGTTCTGATCATAGGGAATGTGTGTGATGTCATAATACTCAAAGTCAGCAAATAGCTCTTGAACTCATATAAGATACGAAGTGAGTCGTTGTCCATTAGCCTGGTAATCTCCTCTGACTTGGTATACCACTAACTGGGAATCACAAAAGATTTCAAGAGATTTTATTCCCAATTCTCTGGCAAGTTTGAGTCCAACAATCAGAGATTCATACTCAGCTTCGTTGCTCGCTACAGGGAAGTCAAGCTTTAAAGCATAGCAAATTGATCAATCTTATGGAGTTACTAGAATGACTCCGGCTCTAGAAAAATGATCATTGGATGCTCCATCCGTAAACATTTTCCACTGAATGGTTGGGGCTCCACCTCTCTTTGGGAGATCACCCTGTGTAGTGAATTTTGCTATAAAGCATGCCAGTGCATGTCCCTGGATGGCTCCCCGAGGGAGATAACTGATGTCGAATTGGCTCAGTTCGATGTTCCGCTTTAGTAACCCTCCAGATGTCTTAGATTGCTGCAAGACCTGTCGTAACGGCTGACCGGTGTAGACATTGATGGGATGAGCCTAAAAATAGGGCAGAGCTTTTGTGAAGAAATCAACAAGTAGTATGCCAATTTCTCTATCTTTAGATAGTTCTTTTTAGCTCCCGTCAATCGCTTGTTAACACAATAGACCGGTCTCTAGGTTCGGTTCTCCTCACGAAACAGTGCGGCACTTATAGCATGTATCGACACGGCCAAGTAGATATACAGGTCTTCATGATCCATCGGTTTTGACAAGATGGGAGGCCTCTCTAAGTGGTTCACCAAAGTTTGGAATGCATCTTTACAATCCTACGTCCATTCAAAGTCACTTTTCCATCTTCTAATCAAGTCAAAGAAAGGGACACATTTATCGGTGGCTCTGGAAATAAATCAACATAGGGTGACAACCTTCCTATTTATGGTTTGTACTTCTTTGATGATCTTTTGCACCTGGATATTGTGAATTACTCGAATCTTCTCAAGATCTTCAGTTCTGTGAGTATTGACGATGTAACCCAAGAATTTTCTTGATGTGACGCCAAAGGAACATTTTTGAGGATTAATCTTCATTTTGTAATATCAGAGGATATTGAACATCTCTACTAAGTCTCTATTGTGGTCGCTTGATCGTCATGTCTTCACGAGCATATCATCCACAAATACCTCCATCGTCTTCCCAATCTAATCCTTAAACAATTGGTTGACCAGGCGCTGATAAGTTGCTCTAGCATTCTTCGATCCAAATGATGTTACCACATAGCAATACAATCCCACATCAGTAATAGAACTGGTGTGCTCCTAGTCGGGGATGTGCATCGAGATTTGATTATATTCGAAGTATGCATCCATGAAAGATAGCGACTCGTGTCGTACAATTGAATCCACCAGCTGGTCGATCCTTGGAAGGGGGAAACTGTCTTTTGAACACGCCTTATTTAGATTCGAATAGTCAATGCATGTTCTCCACTTTCCATTCACCTTTCTCACAAGTACAGGATTGGATACCCATTTAGGGTAGAGGGTGTCATGGATAAACCCCTTTTGAGTCTGTCCACCTCCTTTTTAAGGGAGAAAGATCTCTCTGAATCCATGCCATGCCTTTTTTGCTTCACCGGGACATGCCTTGGGCTGATATTTAATGCACGGCTCCCAATTGCAGGGGAGATCCCTCATTTATCAGAATGAGTCTAAGTGGACACATCAAGGTTCGATTGGAGAAAACCAACAAGTTCTTTCATTATCAAAGGCAAAGCTTTCCGATCCTTAGGACCCATGATGGGTCATCATGGCCGATCGTGATGTTGATCGTCAGCTTAGCCGGTGCAACCTTGGTCTCTTTGGGCTCCTTCTCGTTATCCCTCGGATATGTGTCTTTATAGAACTGACCATGGCACCCGAGCCAAGGTGCTGGTTGTCAATCTTTAGTGGCTTGGATGCGGTGAGATTTGTCCACACCCTTACCTTTCTCCTTCCGATGGGCATCCCTCAACTCAGCCATATAGCAGTTACGTCAGGTCGCCTGATCTCCATGCACAACTCCCATACCATTGTCAGTTGGAAATTTTAAGGTAAGACACCAAGGGGCCATGGCCGTCCAAAATTCAGTAAGGGTTGATCGACCTAGTAAAACATTATATGGAGAGTCCATATCTGACACAATCAATGGCAACATTCGTACTCTCATACGGTCGCTTTCTCCTAACTCCACCAGTAGTTCAACATAGCCCACTGCTTCCGTTGCAACACCATTAAAGCCATGAATGTGGGCTTTACACGGTTTCAAAACTTTGGCTTCCATTCTCATCTGGTCGTACACCTTTTTGAAAATAATATTCACCAAGCTGCCACTGTCAATCAAAATTTTCCTCACTAAGGCGGGGCCAATCATGGCCGAAATGACCATTGGGTCGATCGCTATTGCCTCCACCTTATCTTCATCCCTATTTCTGAATACAATGTCGTCTGCCATTGTACGCTGCTATTTGATCGGAGCCCATTCTTCTATATTTGAACAACACTCAAAATTCATATGCTTGATTGTGATAGCATAGCGCTCCATCTCGTGCCAGCTCTTATCAGCTGAATGTGGTCCTCCAACTATTGTGTTGATAACTAATCTTCCATTAGTTCGCACAGACTCCTCAGCCCTGTGCAATGCTTGTTCTCAGTTAGGGTTGGATGTCCTCTGCCCGCCATCCTGCAGGGCTTTATCAAATTTCTGTAGCTTTCTTCCCCGAATCAGTTTCTCGATAACATCTTGGAGATGCCTACATTTATTTGTGTTGTGACCATAACATTCATGGAACCGACAATATTTTCCGGTCTGCTTTTGTTTCTCCATCGATTCCTTCGGAGGTGGCTTCCTATACTACATGGTATTACATGTAGACAAGTAGACGTTCTCTAGAGATGTATTCAGCGTTGTGTAGGTATCATACATTAGAATCCTTGGCTTTCCTCTTCCAGAATCCCTTTTTATTTACCAGAACTTTTCCAGAACTCTCCTTGGGATGCTTCACTGTAATATTACTCTGCACTCCCTCTCCACTTGGTTCGACAACATTCTTCTTCCTAGAGCATCTGGCTTCCTCTTTCCTCATATACTAAGCCGCTTTTTTCATAAAAAAACTCCAACGTCGTGGGTGGTTTGCCAGCTAACAAATCACTAAAGTCATATTCTGGATCAATCCCACTTATTACCGCCATCAATATTAAATGGTCATTTGGATTACTGACTTCTATGATAGCCGTACGAAATCTCTCCAAGTAATCTTTCAGTGATTCTTCCAGAGCCTGAATCACGCTTGATAGGGACACTACATCTTTGGGGCCAGTTGCGTGCATATTGAACTGCTCTATGAACTTCGTTGCTAAATCATCAAATCTAGAGATTAACTGTGGGGGTAATCTAATAAACCACATCGTTGCTATGCCAAAAAGAGTGATGGGAAAACATATGCATTTGTGGCATCATCGGCTTATGCAGAGTCCATCAGCCATTCATATCTCATAATGTGCTGCCTGGGGGCAGTTTTACCTCGTAGGCAGGCGTCGACGACATGCTAAATCTCCTTGGAAATTCCATGTGTAAAATATTGTCTGTGAATGGGGTATCGCTTCTTAAAATCCCCCAATCATCATTGAGGCTCTCCCTTACTAGCTTTCTGACCATAGCCGATAAGTCCAACATTTGGATAGTTGGAGCTAAGCGGTAGTTGTGCTCCACCTCACATGAATGGTCTAGTCGATGTTTGTTGGCCGTTTCATGCCTCCTAGGCTCAACATCCTCCCGATGTGCGTCACGTGCATTCACATTGTCATCATTCTAGAGAGGTAACTGATCTGCATTAACTTGAACTCCAGCATCCAGATCAACCGCGGTGTAGCTATGTGCATTCTTCTAGTCATCTGCTGTAACCCGCTTCCAAAAGTTAGATCGGCATCGATCGTTCCAGATGGATCGGTGTCGATCGTTATCGGTCTGTCTGGATCGGTTGATGGCGAGTCGATGTTTCGGCATGGTTTCTATTGATTCTGCAATGTTTACGTCTACGATAGTCATTTGATGAAGTTGAGCCCTTCGATGCAGAATAGGGAGTTGGTTCCCTCCTAGTTTTCCCACATTGTTAATCCCTGAGTTGATTTATTATATCGATGTTGGCTTGAATCTGATGGTTTAACTATCAGTGGCTATCCATGAGCTCTCTAATCAGATTCTGGAAATCAGTTCTTGTGGTGGAATCAACTGGATTCTGGATATCTACTGATTGGTAGCATTAACATCTACGGGTAGAATGCTTTGGCCTCCTTATTGGATGCTGGCTTTCTCGTTCCCCTCTGCTTTTTGAGCGATAGATCTGGTGTTCGTAACCATTGTTGATAGTTTTCCTTAAACATTTGCAAATCTAAATAGGACGGATAAACTACTTAAAGATAATTATGGATCTCTTCCTAGGATTTATGCAATCAAGTAGCAGCAAAGGGATCCAAATAAAGTTGAGAATCTCCTTCTTAGTCCAAAATGTTTGCACTAAAAGTTGGCACAAACACCCAATAGAGATTTTGTAGAGAAATAAATGAATCATAATAAATAAAAATAGAGGAAACAAGTAATTAAATAACAAAAAATAAGTAGTAATGAGAAGACAATGATTTATAGTGATTTGGCGTTGAAAGTCTACATCCATTTTGGAGGGATGACTTTATTAAACACTTGAATTTCTGAGTACAAAAGGATGGATCGGAGTAAAACACTTAGTTATAAAAAAGTGCAAAGTGACAAGCAGTGTAAATATCCCTAAAATGAATAATCAAGTCTATATTTATTGGGGAAGACGGTGAAATATCTTCCTGAAATTTCGGCAACGGAGTTTCCAGATCCAGAAGAAGGCATGGTATTGACCACGGGTTCCACATCTTTCATAATAATGATCGGTATCGTTCTATGGGCTCGTCTTGGCATGCGATCGATATAGTGGGCTTAACTCTTCAATATACTAACGATTTTTATAAATTTATAATCGTAAAGAAATCCATGAGTATATATCTTAAGGATCCATCGGTCCCACTGAACACCGGAAGGAAATATACTCTAAAGTGCTAAATACTATCACTTTCAGTAATCATTAGAACTTAACCAAAACATCCCATACTGCCTAGTGAAATTCAAGTATTTACTAGAAGCTTGTAAATTTCACTCGTTACGGATACCACCAGAAAAATTAAACTATATTCTCTTAAGGATCTATCAACCCTACCGAACACCAAAAGAGAATATAACCCTAAGGTGTTAAATACTTCATAATAGCAATCACAAGAATTCAACCAAGGCATCACATACTACTTAGTGAAATTTGAGTATTCGCTAATAGGTTAGTAAATTCCACTCAAACATTATATGCAATGAGTTACACCATCTTCGATGAAGCATTACTTGAAATCATTTAAACCAATCAATAAAACAAAATCGATTATTAGTACTCCTCATCTTATAAAGTTAAGGCTCTCAAAACATAGTATATTTTATTTTAAAATCTTCTCCAAATCCTTAAATACAAATAAACTACCAAATCCAAGAATCATACTCTTATTTTATAGAAACTAATTTCCAAATATTCCATATATATATATGTATATATATGTATGTATATGTATATTTATATATACTTTCAACTTCCTATTTAAAATCCAAAAACTCATTTATTGCTACTATATATACATATATAAATAATTAGTCATAAATCCAATTTTATATCAAATTATTTTTTATACATATATTTGTTCCAAAATCCTTTTAAAAAGTTATATATGTATTTTACAAAAACTATATTCCAAAATTCCATATAAAAGAAACCATTTATTTTATCAAAATATAATACTTAAAATCTAACCCATATCGATGTCTAAACACTTGTTTAAATAAAACATTTAGTTTATAAATTTACCAAAACCATATGATAAAGACCCATAATCTTTCTCACTAACAAGTATACTACAGGTATATAATTACTTATAAAATCATTTATAAAATAACTAGATTAATTTAGAAAACAAGTTTGATATTTGTAAACTTAAATAACACTCTTTTATGAAATTATTTATATTTATAAAATAGATAGATATAAGTTTATGAAATTCCAAAACTTTAAATCAAAGTGATTCAAAGTCCATAGCACACAATTGAATTCGCTACAACAAAATACTAAGTCATTACAAGATTATAGCCATGAATTGGTCCATATAGTTCTAACTTTATATCACCTCCAAATCTATTTTTATAATTTTATTCTACTAGCAAATATAAGTTGAAATTGCCTCCATAACATATTACAATCATTTATCCAAAGCATAGCAACAAACAACAATAAAAAAGATGACGAAATGGCGAACAAAGGGGTAATTTCCTGGAGCTGAACAGCTCCAGGCTGCTGCCCACCAGTCCACAGGCGAGGTACTAATGGTGCATCGGTGGTTGCAAATCCTAGAGCTGTTTCAGCTCTAGGAAGCCCTCCAACATGTATATTCCAGCATCTCAAGTGTATATTCTAGCATTTCAAGTGACACATGACATCACAACAACAATTAGATCATCATGCTTACTAATTATATATAACCATAACTTTCAGTAACCAAGAAATAAAATTAAGGTTGAAAACATCTCAATAAAGGAGATCAAATCAATCACAGATTCATCTAAATAAACAAACAGCAACATGCATACTATTTAGAGATAGTATTGTGAGGTAAACTCACCTTAATGGAATTGAATTAGTTTCAAATTCTCTAATTTTCCTAGGCCACTAACTATGACAATCACCTAGGTTAAGTTTCAATAAATTGGAAAGGAAGGAGATTACGATCATGACCAAAAACTAAGATTAAAAGCTCTAATAAACACATAAGAAGGTGGAGAAGATTACCTTGCTTCTATTTCTTCAATTAATATACAAAAGCCCTTTGATTTAAGTTTTATTTGGAGATTTAATTTATAATCTAAGGTTTTCAAAATGAAGGAGAATGGTTTTCAGATTTTTGTTTATGGCTGCAGTGAGGATAGATGAGAGAAAAATAAACGTATTTTTTTCTCCCTCTCACTATAACATTACTACATGGGCCTTAGGTATGTATCGATCCAATAAGGGAAAATGTGATTAATTTCTTTTGTTTTCTCTTTTAAAACACTAATTTACATTACAAATAATTTTTTATTTAACACACAATGGTTTCTCAAAATTTACCAAAACAGTCACAAGTTAAAAATCATCATTTATATCAATATTAAGATATTTTACAAAATTAAATATAAGCTTTGAAAAATAAAAGTTATTTTCATTATTTTTAATAAAAGTAAACTATTAATTGTAAAAATCTCATTTTAAACAACAAATCTTAATATTGACATTTTACTAAATTTTACAACATCAGTTGAAATATTTTACAACAGATCTCCACTTATAATAAATAAATGAATAAAACTTTATAATTCACCTATTTATATTACAAATTATTTTCATATATTTAATTATCACATTTTCCCAAAATTATTCTTATATTATCAAATATAAGAATCAAGTTTCAGAATAGGATATTCATTGGATTTCCAATTACTTTAATCCCAAATCCCATTTAATCTGGAAATTATAGCTAATAAAATTCCCAATTTTATCTTAAGATTAATTAAGATAAATTAAATCATATTTTTATGTCTGATTCCAAGTAATCTCAACCAAGGTTGTTTTAAACTTCCCCCCATAAATAAACTACGTCCTCGCAATTTCAATTCAGAGAAAAGTCTATAATTAAAACATATGTATTCAAAAGTTTCTTCTTTAAATTTAACCAGTACTACAAGAATAAAACATTTTTTAATTTATACTTTAATTTATAAAAATTATTATATTCTCCTTCCTTATTTTCTAATTGGAAAATAAGTTCACACAAATATTTTACTTAAATTTCAAAATTTTATTTATTGCTCCAAATAGCTCTTTCCAAAAATTTACATTTTCAATTATAAAACCTAAATCATCAAATTATAAAATTTCAGTGTAATTAAATTACTAAACTTAAGATCCATCTAAATCATTAAATGATGCACACAATAAATCAAAATTATCACACACTATTCATCATAGTGTGTGTGCGTATCATAAATGAATATCCACAATTACATATATATAATAATATAATAACATTGCCTCGCCATATATTTATAACAAATTGTTTTGTTAAATGGCTGCGATGTTGACCGTGAAATCAACATTGCCTCGCCATTAATCTTTGCTATTGTTAATGCTCGTTGACTACACACGTTATTCAAAACAATACATATAATGCATTTTTATAGCCTCATTATAATTTTTTAAATCACCAAAAAATTCAAATACATACATATATACATACATATATATATATATATGTATATATTTCTTAATCTATTTTCCTAAATATTTTTCCTCAACTATTTTAATTTTACAAATAATAATATTCAATTTCAAATCATTTACTAAATATTATTATCAAAACTTCAATTAATATTTCCTTTCAAAGTAACCATATAACTCAAAATAATTCTTTTTAAAATATTATTTATATCCAAAATACATACTTTTAAAATTTATCACATTTGTATATACATGTATACATATTTTCCACAAAATATATTTTTACTGCCAATTTTTTTACATATACATGTAAATATATTTTCCAAAACATTTTTCTCATTTTTAAAATAACACTCAATTTATTTAACACTTTATTTCCTCTTAAATATTATTTATAAGCCATTCACAATTATTATTAATACTTAATATATATAACTCAAAATTATTATGTCTAACTGTCTCGTCAAAGCGTTTAGAAATCCCTATCGACGTCGTGGCATCCCACATCTCAACCAGAATTCATAAAACACTCAACGGGCAACTTAATAAAATTTAGTTCCAAAGTTTATAAATCTCTGTATTCTTATACAAAGGAAAATTTACAAATATCAATTCAATAATGCAACCATTCATCCATGTATACAACATCCAACTAGACACACACACAGACACACACACACATATATATATATATGTATGTATGTATGTATGTATGTATGTATGTATATGTATAATAACTAATTAGTATGCTCAGCGGAAATAGTCTATCAGTTTCCGCTGTGCAACTCTGATCACTAATGAAGCAAAACACCACTACATAGTTGTTACCCGGTACTTTGGTAGCGATAGTCGCAAAGCCTATGGTTGAACCTAGACGGGACTCAAGCTAAGAGAGGATTAGAAGTATAGGAGATTGATGTAACTCACGTTTGGATCGGCCTATATGCATGGATTGGTGTATTTGACATTGGCTCGGCCAAGGCCGCTCGGCGCTGGAGTGAAGCCGGGGCGGATCGGCCAAGAATGGCAAAAGCAAGTGGTTCGGTCAAGATGGTTTCGGACCTAGTGGATCGGTGTGGATTTGGTTCGGCCTTGGTCGCCCGGTTGATTGTGGTCCGGCCTTAAAGGCACTAAGCCATGCATTGCTCGGTCGGGGAAAGCCGTGCATCGCTCGGTCGAGGAAGGCCATATATCGTTCGGTCTGAGTGGGTCGGCATGCGTCGTTCGATCCAGGTATTTCGGCAGGTGCCGCCCGGTCAGGGAAGAAAAGCCGAGCACATGTCGGTTAGGGTATTTATTCAGTCCAGGTTCGGTGCATAACAGGGGAGTTGATAGCAATCTGTTCTACCCCAAAGCAAGGCGATCGGCATGTCATTACTTCGAGTCATGCTACTATTCCTTTTGAGACCCCTGAGAAGTTGCTTCGAGTTATTTGTCAAGACGCCCTGGTTCGACATTTGTTGTTCGGCTGAAAGTCGTTCGGTATGCCTGGTTCGGTTGTCTCAAGATTACCATATATGGGCCGAGCAACCTTGGTCCTAGGCCTGCACAAGGAGTCCAGCCTATCTTCATCTATAGATAGAGAGACAGGGGTACAGCTGAAAAGGACCTTTTTCCGAGAACTCTAGAGAGACTCTGCCATTTTCTGCACTAGTTTTCTTTTGGCTAAAACTTGTATTCAAGTTGTTCATTTACGGATTGTACATGTATTCAAGCATTTGCTAAAGGCAATAAAGATTACAATAACAGTGGACGTAGGCAGTTACGCCGAACCACTATAATTCTGGTGTTCTTGCTCCGGTTGTTAGTTTTGCATATATTCCTCTGTTTTAATTTACCATCTTCATTAATCTCTCTACATAAATCTATTCTTGGGTGTTAGTGACCAATTCTGGTGCTAACATTTTGGTGCTTTCACTAAGAGCGTGTATTCTCAGGCTGTTAGGATCTACTTTGTCGCTACTGGATTGAAGAAATCCCCCGAAGGAGATCCAAGTTCACTTTCAGGAGTTCATAGATTTTATTTAGAGTTCTCGATGAAATACTCTAAGATGGGAAGACCACGTACCAAATCAGCCTCCCACAACGCGGATGTCAACGAGACCGCCAGCAACCAGCAAGTGGGACCCAACAATCTACAAGCTAATCCAGGTGTAGGGACCGCCACCGTCCTAAACCAATCAGAAGTTGTCACCAGAGCAGAGTTCAATGAGGTGATGAGAGAACTCGTGGAAAGCAAGAGACAACTTAACGAGAAAATTCAAGCTAACGCCAATCTTATGACCCAAATTTCTTAGCAACAGCACCAGAATACTAGAGGAAAACCCACTTCCTACTCACTATCTGACAGTTCCGCTTCGTCTGATGAACATCACAGGCGTAGACGCCGCAGGATTGAAACAACACAAATAGGTGCGGCAGAACAGCCCAACAGAAATGGTCCAGGCTCTCTACCTGGAGCCGCGGCCCCTCACTTGCTCCGGGAAAATCGCACTCAAACTGGAGTGGGAAACTTAAGATCTAGAGCACAGGTGGAAGCTGGTGCACCAACATGCCAGGGTCATAGCGTAGCAGCTCCCCAGGACATGCATTTGTAAGATCACTTACCCAGGAGGTACCGGTCAGAACGGTCATGCAGGATGGAGTCCAACTTGCCACCTTGTAACAACCCGGGATTTGCATTACCAATTAATAAATAAAAGTTAGGATTTTTATTTATTTTAATGAAGCATAAAAGGATTTGGAATAACAAAATTTATTTGAAAAAGGCTATTTTAATTAAATGGAAAATATGGGATTTTAAAATGAGGTTAAAATGTTATTTTTGGAAAGTTAAATAATTTAGGAGAGATTTTAAAACGGGTTTGGATAAGAAAAATGAGTTTTATAAACATATATGAACACTTAGACTAATTTTTAGAAACATGTAAATAACTCTCTTCTTATTGGGTTACTAAACCTAACCCAATAACCCACCCTAAACCTCCTCTATAAATTATCTCAAACTCTCCAAACCTCATTCATTCATCTCTAATCAAAACCCTAATCATTTCCTAAAGCTTTCATAACAAAAATGGCCTCTATCTTCATCTCCTTCTAGTTTTGGCTTATGCAAGTCATTCTATGCAAAGGTAATGCAAATACCCACCTCAAATCTTTTTTTATATCTTTTTCATTTCTGAAATTTATTTGGTAACACATGTTTTATGTGTTTTTTTGATCTTATAGCCTCCTAATCATCTTTTGCTTTCTTGGGTTGATGCTATAATAGTCTTTGTTGCTTTCTAGAGAGGTATATTGCTAAAAACCTCTTCTAATATGTGTTTAATCATCTTTTGATTTTGGTAATCAGTTAGTAACACATGTTTTATTATGTAACATGTGAATCATAGCTCTTTGATCATCTTTGCTTTCATTTGGGGTGTGCACATAAGGTATTTGTAATATATGCTAGCTGAAATTATAATTAGTTTATTGCTGTTAGTAAATTAGGCATATCTCATTCATCTTAAATCGGGATTAAGATTTTCTTGAAGTTCTGGAAAGCTTATTCTATAGCCTATAACTTTTATGTTTTGAGCTTTGCCTAATTTTGTGGTTTGAATGGTCGAAATCATGTTTGTTTGTCGCTGACCTGACAACAAACACAGGGTTGATAAAATAAAACCCTGAAATTGATTTGGCCATAAGTTATTCATTTCTTATCCAAATCTAATAATTTTGGATGTTCTGGAAAGCTTAGATTTAGAGCTAAAACTTTCATATTTTAAGTTTCATGAAATTTCGAAGTTAATTTGGTCAAAACTGTGCATTCTTACCACTGTCCCGAGAGCACAACGACAGTGATATAAAATTTAGATCTGAGAATTATTTTAGTCATAGAATTTTCATCTCTGGTCGGAATTTGACGATCTTGGTCATTCCGGAAAGCTTAGAAACTAAGCTACAACTTTCATTTTATTCATTTTGCCAGAATTTGAAGTTAACTATGCCAAAATTGTGGTTTTTCATCTCTGGCCAGTTAGTGCATAGCTATAGGCCTTAGTCTCTTTTCTCCCGTTGTTTTCAGCGTAGAACCCCGACTTTGCGACGCCATCCCGGGCTCGTCCTTTGTCGGATTTCATCGTTTTTGGTCTCGTTAAAAAGATGAGATCGAGATCTTTAACCATGCAAAGTTTGGTTTAGATCTGGGTGCATTAGATACTTCGTTTCTATTGCCGAAGTAGCACCCAGAAACTGTTTTACAATAGTGATCATTTTCAGTTATCGTCGGACCAACTTTGAAACATTTTCGTTTCTTCGTTTCAAGTCGAAACCGAACGATTCTTGTTGCATATCAAAGTAGGAGTACTTTACTACGCTCTTGCAAATTTTCATCAAGATCTGAGTTCATGTGACCCTTCGACCACGTCGTCGAAGTTGGACCTTTACACTGTTTTGACACAGTAAAGTTTTATGATTTTTGTCCGACTTTGAGACGACGCCGTTTCTTCGTTTCAAGTCGGAATTTCCCGATTCTTTTTGCAGTTTGGAGCAGTGATGTTGGACTATATGCCTACCAATTTTCATGTCATTCAGATTTAGTTTGCTAGTCCGAATAATTTTCCGAACTTGGGTTCGCGTCATTTTTGGACTATTTTCCAACACTTAGAATATTTTTCAGTGATTTTCTGGTTTTATTGATTTCTTTGAGATTTGTATCTAGATTTTGTACACGGGTTTTATGAATTATTTTCAAAAGATTTTTCACTCCTAAATGGCTTTCAAAATTATTATATAATATTATTTTAATTATTAAATTAATTACTCCATAATAAGAGAGTTTTCAAAAGCCGTTTTAAAGTGATTTTAAAATCAATTATAAAACCGTTTCGCACCATTATTTTCTATAATAAAAATCTCACACTCACTTTTTAGCACGTCGAGCGAAGTGGAAAGGTGCTTAAACGGTTAGGAAATCTCCGGCCCTATGGAACCGTGTGTATTTTCTTTCCGGTTAATCCCCGACCTATTCGATTGATCGTTTTGACCTTTGGGTCTAGTTTACCGATGATACGAGGTGGACTTTTTCTTGTTTGAAGTGTGAGCTTGCTATTGGTTAGGAAACCGTTTAGTGCGAACGTGGGGTATGAGACTCATTGTTAACACTTTACGGGTTCCTCTCCAAGAAGTTTGTGACATATTAGCCTCTGGGCGGCCAGTACTGGACCTTTGGGTCACCACGCCTCTGGGCAACCGTCTCTGGACACCTGTTCTTTGGAGAAGTTTATTTTTCGGCATGCGCCTCTGGGCCTTTATCCTTCTGGGAAGGATCTTGCCGTCTCGCGCGTTCCGCATCTATGCGAGTGATCGATCACAACTCTACAGTACTTGGCAACAATGACTCTGGTCGGTGCACGTGCAATACTGGTATTATTTGATGATTTTTATATCCATTCGAGTACCGCCATTCGGTGTTGGTTCTATGAAACCATACGATGTAAGTGCGATTACCTTGTGGATTCACAGTGTCTCTGGGCACTGCTTTTCAATGTTTGATTTCATTGACTTTTCAGTATATCCCCATTGCTCTTTGGAGCATCGATCTTTGCTTGGGCATTGATTACAGACTCTGGTCATTCTTGGGATTATTGCCTATGGGCATCTTTTTATAGCTTTGACTACGCCGATGATATGAGGCGATTTTATTTATTCTACACTTTGGTGTTGATTTCTTTTTGGAGATTTTTATTGTTTATTGATGATTAGGGATCGTCATTATATTCATGTGGTTCATAATATACTTCTCTTTGGATAAGTACTGTTTTATTTATGTACCGCATTATTATATATCTCAATTATTACTGATTGTTTAGCTAGCCTGACCCGAGTGTTTTTCGCTCGGGTCAGACCGAGTTATTTCAGGTTAGGTCTCTGGACTTAGCTTTTGTGCTTCCGCTTGGACATTATCTGCTATGCTGATAGATAGCGCTTTTATTTGTCCACTATTCTGCTACTCTGTCATTATTCAGACTTTGATATGTACATATTTTTGACTCACATGTGTGAGCAGTGGCTTTGTACCCACTTATGATATTTGGATCTGTATTGAGGATGTATTGTCCTGGGATTTTATATCTGTTATGTGATTCTGTTCTGTGATGTTTTATCATTTTATTACTATGCTTATTCTGATAGATCTTTAGCCATTGTAATTTCGTTATAAATATTTATTGAATATGTTGAACCACTTGAAAAAAATAGATACCACCCTTTCGACGTATTCAGTAGATAGTTATAGCTTGATTACAAATGGTCGCTTCCACTATACTCTATTCTCCGCTTTAACAGACAGTATTACTCCCGTAATACTCTTTGTTACAGTGGGTCTCAAAGTGGGGCGTTACAGTTTGGTATCAGAGCCAAGGTTCAGAATTAAGCATAATAAACACAGAACAGATACACTTAGTACAATACATTTTAATTAGATCCGAATTAAATCAAATCCCTTCCTTATGTTTATTGATAGATAAGTTAGGAATATGTATAGGAATCTGTTATATTCCGTAGTATTCCTTAATTAATTATCTATACGTAGCATGGATTGGCTCGCTCAGTATGACGCCAAAATCATTTGTTCGGATATTATTTCTTCGTCACCCTAACTCGTCCTCTCCGTTAGCTATTGTTCTTCAAGATGTTGGGCTTTCTGATGTTACTTTATTTTCTCTCGATTCACGAGATGAGGATTTGAACTTATCTCGTATTCCTGTTGTTCGGGATTTCCCCGACGTATTCGAGCCAGTATCCGGACTGCCGCCAAAGCGTGCTATTGAGTTCCGCATCGATCTCATTCCAGGCTCTCATCCAGTTGGGCGTCCTCCCACGAGAATGTCCACTAAGGAGAATGAGGAACTCAGGAAGTAGTTAGTTGAGCTTGAAGCGAAGCAGTTCATTCGTTCCAGTTCTTCGCCATGGGGTGCTGCTGTGGTCTTCGTTAAGAAGGCTGATGGCTCTCTTAGGCTTTGCATTGATTATCGCAAGCTCAATTAGTTGACCATCAGAAATCGCTACCCACTTCCTCGGATAGACGACATGTTTGACCAATTGAGCGGTGCGAAGGTCTTCTCTCAGCTCGACCTCGCCACCGGATTCCATCAGCTACGAGTCACAGAAGACAACATTCCTCTTACAGCATTTCGCATTCGTTGTGGCTCTTTTGAGTGGTTGGTCATGCCGTTCGGCTTGACGAATGCTCTGGCTTTCTTCGTCGATCTTATGAATCGAGTATTCCGGGAATACATTGATAGATTCGTTCTGGTTTTCATCGACGATATTCTTATTTATTCTAGATCCGAGGCAGAGCATGCTCATCATTTGCGGATCGTCTTGGATACTCTTCGTCAGCATCAGCTTAAGGCCAAGCTCTCCAAGTGCCATTTTTGGGAGAGCAAGGTCAAGTTCTTGGGCCATATTGTATCATCTGAGGGTATTTCTGTCGATCCTTCCAAGATCGAAGCTATTCAGAATTGGAAGCAGCCCAAGAACGTTCATGATATTCGCAGTTTCCTTGGTCTGGCGGGTTATTACCGTCGGTTTATCAAGGATTTCTCTCGAGTTGCACTTCCCCTTACGATGCTGAATCGTAAGGGTGTTCACTTTATTTGGTCTGATAAGTGTAAAGCTTCCTTTCAGCGACTGAAGGAACTTCTCACTCATGCTCCTATTCTAGTGGTTCCGGGAGTAACCATGATCTTGTTTGTTTACACCGATGCTTGTGGTAGCGGGCTTGGTGCTGTTCTTATGTAGAAGGATCGGGTAGTTGCTTATGCTTCCAGGCAACTGCGTCCGAATGAGGTTCGCTATCCTACTCATGATCTTGAGTTAGCAGCTATCATCTTTGCCTTGAAGACTTGGCGTCACTTTCTATTAGGCGAACGCTTCATTCTGTACACCGATCACAAGTCGCTGAAGTATTTATTCAGTCAGAAGGATCTCAATATGAGGCAACAACGATGGCTTGAGTTTCTCGCCTCATATGACTTAGACATTCAGTATACCCCTGGCAAGGGTAATCGTGTGGCTGATGCACTCAGTCGCAAACACTCGGCGGTAGTTTCTATGATGATAGCCGAGTGGGATATTCTTGAGACCCTATCTTTGTGTGATATTCGTGATCGAGCTCCATCTTCGGATTCTCAGATCTTGTTATTCAGCTTGGAAGCTCGACATATTATATTGGATCGCATTGCCCATGCTCATCGGCAGGATCCAGAATTATTGCATCTTATTCATCTTCTCGAGTCGGGATCCAGTGATGAGACATTGCTGGATTATTCTCTTGATTTTCATCGGTGTCTTCGTAGAAGGAACCGTATTGTGGTGCCATCTGATTTATCACTTAGGCGTGACATTCTAGACGAGTGTCATCGCACTAAGTACACTATACATCCTGGTTCGAGTAAGATGTATGCCGACATGTGCCGGCTATATTATTGGGAGGGTTTGAAGAGTGATGTTGCAAGTTATGTAAGCCGTTGCATGACTTGTCAACAGATCAAAGCTGAGCATCAGCGTCCATCTGGTCTTCTTCAGCCGCTAGAGATTCCATTGTGGAAATGGGATCAGATATCCATGGATTTTATTGACGGTCTGCCTCGATCGAGGTCAGGACATACTTCTATTTGGGTCATCGTCGATCGCTTGACCAAATCAGCTCATTTCATACCTATTAATTCCACTCGGACTGCTCCTCAGCTTGCCAAGTTATATGTGAAGGAAGTCGTTCGACTTCATGGCATTCCTAGCTCTATCGTCTGTGATCGAGACACTATCTTTACTAGTCACTTCTGGAAGTGCCTACAGTCAGCTTTGGGCTCAAAGCTGAATTTCTCGACTGCTTATCATCCTCAGACTGACGGTCAGACGGAGAGGGTGAATCGTGTTTTAGTGGATCTTTTGCGCTGTTGTATTCTGGATTTCGGAGGTAGTTGGGAGGATCACTTACCGCTTGTAGAGTTCTCCTACAACAACAGCTTTCAGTCTAGTATTGGCATGGCTCCTTTCGAGGCTCTTTATGGAAGGCCATGTCGTTCTCCTTCGTGTTGGTTAGAATCTGGCGAGAAGTTCCTTCTTGGTCCAGATTCAGTTCGGGAATCTTCTGAGAAGATTATTATTATTCGTTAGAGAATGAGAGAGGCATAGGACCGCCAGAAATCCTACGCGGACAACCGTAGGAAGCCTCTTGAGTTCTCCATTGGTGATTTTGTCTTCAGTCGGATTTCTCCCATGAAGGGGGTTGTGCGTTTCAGCTCTACAGGGAAATTGGCTCCTCGCTATGTTGGACCATTTCCTATCACGGAACGCATCGGCCCCGTTGCTTATCGTGTGGCTCTACCTGCTCATTTTTCCGGAATGCATGACGTGTTCCATGTTTCCTAGCTTCGCATGTGTGTCCGCGATCCTAATTCTATCATTGAGCGGCATGTTGTGCCTGATTTAGAGATCTCACCTGATTTATCTTTGGAGCAGCAACCTCTTCGTGTGCTTGATTCGGAGGTTAGACGCCTTCGCAACAAAGAGGTTCCACTCGTGAAGATTCAATGGTCACCGAATCCTAAGGACTGCACTTGGGAGACCAGAGAATCTATCGAACGCTCTTATCCTGACTTTCTCCCATCTTCTTCTGCGGGTGAGAATTCTCTATTTTATCTCTATCACTTCTTTTGTGGATTTGGCGTTATAGACGACATCTATCTTAAGGAATTGCGGGGACGCAATTTTCTTAAGGGGAGAGTCTGTAACAACCCGGGATTTGCATTACCAATTAATAAATAAAAGTTAGGATTTTTATTTATTTTAATGAAGCATAAAAGGATTTGGAATAACAAAATTTATTTGAAAAAGGCTATTTTAATTAAATGGAAAATATGGGATTTTAAAATGAGGTTAAAATGTTATTTTTGGAAAGTTAAATAATTTAGGAGAGATTTTAAAACGGGTTTGGATAAGAAAATTGAGTTTTATAAACATATATGAACACTTAGACTAATTTTTAGAAACATGTAAATAACTCTCTTCTTATTGGGTTACTAAACCTAACTCAATAACCCACCCTAAACCTCCTCTATAAATTATCTCAAACTCTCCAAACCTCATTCATTCATCTCTAATCAAAACCCTAATCATTTCCTAAAGCTTTCATAACAAAAATGGCCTCTATCTTCATCTCCTTCTAGTTTTAGCTTATGCAAGTCATTCTATGCAAAGGTAATGCAAATACCCACCTCAAATCTTTTTTTTATATCTTTTTCATTTCTGAAATTTATTTGGTAACACATGTTTTATGTGTTTTTTTGATCTTATAGCCTCCTAATCATCTTTTGCTTTCTTGGGTTGATGCTATAGTAATCTTTGTTGCTTTCTAGAGAGGTATATTGCTAAAAACCTCTTCTAATATGTGTTTAATCATCTTTTGATTTTGGTAATCAGTTAGTAACACATGTTTTATTATGTAACATGTGAATCATAGCTCTTTGATCATCTTTGCTTTCATTTGGGTGTGCACATAAGGTATTTGTAATATATGCTAGCTGAAATTATAATTAGTTTATTGCTGTTAGTAAATTAGGCATATCTCATTCATCTTAAATTGGAATTAAGATTTTATTGAAGTTATGGAAAGCTTATTCTATAGCCTATAACTTTTATGTTTTGAGCTTTGCCTAATTTTGTGGTTTGAATGGTCGAAATCATGTTTGTTTGTCGCTGACCTGACAACAAACACAGGGTTGATAAAATAAAACCCTGAAATTGATTTGGCCATAAGTTACTCATTTCTTATCCAAATCTAATAATTTTGGATGTTCTGGAAAGCTTAGATTTAGAACTATAACTTTCATGTTTTGAGTTTCATAAAATTTCGAAGTTAATTTGGTCAAAACTGTGCATTCTTACCACTGTCCCGAGAGCACAACGACAGTGATATAAAATTTAGATCTGAGAATTATTTTAGTCATAGAATTTTCATCTCTGGTCGGAATTTGACGATCTTGGTCATTCCGGAAAGCTTAGAAACTAAGCTACAACTTTCATTATATTCGTTTTGCTAGAATTTGAAGTTTACTATGCCAAAATTGTGGTTTTTCATCTCTGGCCAGTTAGTGCATAGCTATAGGCCTTAGTCTCTTTTCTCCTGTTGTTTTCAACGTAGAACCCCGACTTTGCGACGCCATCCCGGACTCGTCCTTTGTCGGATTTCATCGTTTTTGGTCTCGTTAAAAAGATGAGATCGAGATCTTTAACCATGCAAAGTTTGGTTTAGATCTGGGTGCATTAGATACTTCGTTTCTATTGCCGAAGTAGCACCCAGAAACTGTTTTACAATAGTGATCATTTTCAGTTATCGTCGGACCAACTTTGAAACATTTTCGTTTCTTCGTTTCAAGTCGAAACCAAATGATTCTTGTTGCATATCAAAGTAGGAGTACTTTACTACGCTCCTGCAAATTTTCATCAAGATCTGAGTTCATGTGACCCTTCGACCACGTCGTCGAAGTGGGACCTTTACACTGTTTTGACACAGTAAAGTTTTATGATTTTTGTCCGACTTTGAGACGACGCCGTTTCTTCGTTTCAAGTCGGAATTTCCCGATTCTTTTTGCAGTTTGGAGCAGGGATGTTGGACTATATGCCTACCAATTTTCGTGCCATTCGGATTCAGTTTGCTAGTCCGAATAATTTTCCGAACTTGGGTTCGCGTCATTTTTGGACTATTTTCCAACACTTAGAATATTTTTCAGTGATTTTCTGGTTTTATTGATTTCTTTGAGATTTGTCTCTAGATTTTGTACACGGGTTTTATGAATTATTTTCAAAAGATTTTTCACTCCTAAATGGCTTTCGAAATTATTATATAATATTATTTTAATTATTAAATTAATTACTCCATAATAAGAGAGTTTTCAAAAGCCGTTTTAAAGTGATTTTAAAATCAATTATAAAACCGTTTTGCACCATTATTTTCTATAATAAAAATCTCACACTCACTTTTTAGCACGTCGAGCGAAGTGGAAAGGTGCTTAAACGGTTAGGAAATCTCCGGCCTATGGAACCGTGTGTATTTTCTTTCCGGTTAATCCCCGACCTATTCGATTGATCGTTTTGACCTTTGGGTCTAGTTTATCGATGATACGAGGTGGACTTTTTCTTGTTTGGAGTGTGAGCTTGCTATTGGTTAGGAAACCGTTTAGTGCGAACGTGGGGTATGGGACTCATTGTTAACACTTTACGGGTTCCTCTCCAAGAAGTTTGTGACATATTAGCCTCTGAGCGGCCAGTACTGGACCTCTGGGTCACCACTCCTATGGGCAACCATCTCTGGACACCTGCTCTTTGGAGCAGTTTATTTTTCGGCATGCGCCTCTGGGCCTTTATCCTTCTGGGAAGGATCTTGCCGTCTCGCGCGTTCCGCATCTGTGCGAGTGATCGATCACAACTCTACAGTACTTGGCAACAACGACTCTGGTCGGTGCACGTGCAATACTGGTATTATTTGATGATTTTTATATCCATTCGAGTACCGCCATTCGGTGTTGGTTCTATGAAACCATACGATGTAAGTGCGATTACCTTGTGGATTCACAGTGTCTCTGGGCACTGCTTTTCAGTGTTTGATTTCATTGACTTTTCAGTATATCCCCCTTGCTCTTTGGAGCATCGATCTTTGCTTGGGCATTGATTACAGACTCTGGTCACTCTTAGGATTATTGCCTATGGGCATCTTTTTATAGCTTTGGCTACGCCGATGATATGAGGCGATTTTATTTATTCTACACTTTGGTGTTGATTTCTCTTTGGAGATTTTTATTGTTTATTGATGATTAGGGATCGTCATTATATTCATGTGGTTCATAATATACTTCTCTTTGGATAAGTACTGATTTATTTATGTACCGCATTATTATATATCTCAGTTATTACTGATTGTTTAGCTAGCCTGACCCGAGTGTTTTTCGCTCGGGTCAGACCGAGTTATTTCAGGTTAGGTCTCTGGACTTAGCTTCTGTGCTTCCGCTTGGACATTATCTGCTATGCTGATAGATAGCGCTTTTATTTGTCCACTATTCTGCTACTCTGTCATTATTCAGACTTTGATATGTACATATTTTTGACTCACATGTGTGAGCAGTGGCTTTGTACCCACTTATGATATTTGGATCTGTATTGAGGATGTATTGTCCTGGGATTTTATATCTGTTATGTGATTTTGTTCTGTGATGTTTTATCATTTTATTACTATGCTTATTCTGATAGATCTTTAGCCATTGTAATTTCGTTATAAATATTTATTGAATATGTCGAACCACTTGAAAAAAAAATAGATACCACCCTTTCGACGTATTCAGTAGATAGTTATAGCTTGATTACAAATGGTCGCTTCCACTATACTCTATTCTCCACTTTAACAGACAGTATTACTCCCGTAATACTCTTTGTTACAGTGGGTCTCAGAGTGGGGCGTTACACACCTCCCATCCAGACCCCGGATTTATCGGCTATGGTCAGACAGTTGATGAGAGAAAATCAAAGCCTATCCAACGATGATTCGGGCATATCTAGGAGTCATACTCCATTCATAAATGCTATCCTACAGGCTGAGTACCCCCGAAAGTTTAGTATGCCGACCATTCCAGCGTATGAAGGGAAGACTGATCCCCGACAGCATGTAATGAGATACGAGTGGATGATGTACTCGGCTAGGGAAAATGATGCGACTAAATGTAGATGTTTCCCAATAACCCTATCTGGAATCGCTACCATGTGGTTCACCAGACTTCCTCCGCGATCGATCTCTAGGTTTGATGAGTTAGCGGCAAAATTTGTGGAGCAATTCAAGATCCATACCACTCGCCCAAAGGACGTGATGTCTTCATCCAGTGTAATCCAGGCTCCATGGGAGTCGTTAAAGGAGTATTTGCAAAGATTTCACGTTGCTGCTACCGAATTTAGCAACCCGAATGACCATGCTATTCTTATGGCCGTGATGCGAGGGGTAGATCCAGACTCAGAATTTGGCGATTGGCTGGCAGGAAAACCCCCGACTACCCTAGAGCGTTTTTATTCAAAGATGAACCAATTCAAGAGGAGAGAAGAGGCCAGGTGGATGAGGCGAAGCAACGCGCCAAGGCCAAGTAAGGAAGCGATGCAAAGCAATATTGCTGTGAAACAATCTGGTGAAAACTCTGGCAAGGTCCAAGTCAATGTTCAGAATAATCCGGGGCAGTCTAAAGGATCCGGAGGAGGAAATTCTGGAAGAAAGAGGGAAGCAAGAAAGTGGAAACCTAGGATCCCTACCTATAACAAATACACTCCTCTGAACGCATCGTTGGAGAATATTTATTTATCAACTTGTAATACATTCCAATATCGAAAGCCGCGCCCAAAAGAATCCACTCAGGAACAAAAGCAGACTGGGAAGTATTGTCGCTTCCATGAGACTTACGGGCACAATACCGAAGAATGTAGACACCTCCATGATGCTATAGAAAAGCTGATTCGACAGAAGAAGTTACAGCAGTTTGTTAAGAATCCGCAAGAAGGTAGATAGGGGACCTCCGACCCTAATCGAGGGCAGACTCTACGTCGACCTAAGGAACCCGCTCGGACTGGAGGTAGACTAGTTATAAACATGATAGTTGGTGGGCCTCAGCTGGCAGACAAGAGTTGGTAGGAAATGGAATGCTATGCTAGTTCCTTAAAGCATGCGAATTTCGAATGCTGCTCAAACACAGAAGACGGGTCGACCCCAGCGAAACAGAAGCGAATGATGACGGATGATATAGTATTCAGGAGCAGAGATGCTGATCGGGTGGAGGCACCTACCATTGACCCGATGGTCAACTCAGCCACGATTGGGCCGACACTTGTGAGAAGGATACTGATTGATTGTGGGAGTTCTATGATATTAACTTCAAAAAGGCGTATGACCAAATGAAGATGGAGGCGAAGGATCTGAAACCATCTAAAGCCCGCATTCATGGCTTAAATGGTGCTACCACCGATGTGATAGGTTTTGTAGAATTGCCAGTTGAGTTAGGAGAAGGTGAACGTAGGAGGGTACGGATCCTACCATTCATTGTTTTGGATGTTGATTCCCCGTATAATGTGTTTTTAGGCCGACCGGCCCTAGCGGAGTTAGGGCAGCTTTGGCCCCATGGTGTTTAACCCTAAAATTTCTGACGGAAAGAGGAGTTGGTGTAGTGCATGGCGATCAAGCGACTGGTTGTGCATGCTATGTGGTTGAGCTGAGAGAGGCCCATCGCAGAGAGAAGGGAAAGGTTGTGGACAACTCTATCTGCATCCATGTTGCTCAAAATTGACAAGTAGTGCCCGAGCCTTGGCTCGGGCAGCAGGATCGGATCTACAGAGACATAGATCCGAGAGACGGTGATAAAGAACCCAAGGAGTCTAAAGTAGCACAGGCTGAACCGACGATTGACATTCCAGTCGGCCATGATGACCCATCACGAGTGCTTAAGATTGGATCGCAACTCACCCCTTCAATGACTGAGGATCTTACTAATTTCCTCCCAGCGAACCTAGATGTTTTCGCTTGGACCTACTCTGATATGTGTGGGATTTCTCCCGGCATCGCAAGTCATACGTTGAACATTGACCCAAAGTATGTGCCAATGAAACAAAAAAGGAGAGGTATGGACCTGGAGAGGTCTGCTGCTCTCAGAGAGGAGGTGGGCAAACTCAAAGAAAATGGGTTCGTCCGTGACGTCCTCTACCCTAAATGGGTATCTAACCCCGTACTAGTGAGAAAAGCGAATGGAAAATGGAGGACCTGTTTTGATTACTCAGACCTGAACAAGGCGTGCCCTAAGGATAGTTTCCCTTTACCCAGAATTGATCAGCTGGTCGACTCGACAGCAGGACACGAATTATTGTCATTCATGGATGCGTATTCGGGATACAATCAAATCCTGATACACATTCCAGATCAGGAACACACTAGTTTTGTCATAGATGTTGGACTGTACTGTTATGTAGTGATGCCATTTGGGTTGAAGAACGCAGGAGCAACTTATCAACGTTTGGTAAATCAGATGTTTAAAGACCAAATCGGTAGAACAATGGAAGTCTATGTGGATGACATGCTCGTAAAGTCACGGTAGTCAAACGACCACATTCGAGACTTAGCAGAGATGTTTGATATACTCAGGTACTATGGAATGAAAATCAATCCACTAAAATGTTCTTTTGGCATTGCATCGGGAAATGTTTTGGGTTTTATTGTTAATGCACGAGGAATCGAAGCCAACCTAGAAAAAATTCAGGCTATTCGAGACATACAAGCACCTAGGACTATAAAACAAGTACAAAGCCTGAATGGGAAAGTCGCCGCGTTGAGTCGATTAATATCCAGAGCAACCGACAAATGCATTCCTTTCTTCGATGTGATAAGGAAAGGAAAGAGAAATTTTGAATGGATGTCAGACTATGAGGATGCATTCCGAGCTCTGGTGAGATACTTAGAGAGTCCCCCGGTTCTGTCAAAGCCTGTAAACCATAACGAGTTATATGTTTACTTGGCCGTGTCTCAGCATGCCATCAGTACAACATTGGTTCGTGAGGAGGACCGAATTCAAAAGCCAGTATACTATGTCAGTAAATGCTTAACGGGAGCTTACTGCTTGGTGATTGCATCATGCAAGCTCCGTCCGTATTTTCAGGCACATCCGATTAGTGTTTATACCGATCAACCATTGCGACAGGTGCTCCAACGACCAGAAACCTCAGGAAGGTTACTCAAGTGGAACATTGAGTTAAGTCAATTCGATATCACTTACCAACCACGGAGGGCTATCCAAGGGCAAGCGCTAGCAGACTTCATTGCAGAATTCACCATATCAGACGAGCCAAGTGGTGGTGATGTAATTCCCCCCACTCGATGGAAGCGATACACCGATGGGGCATCCAACGACCGTTGTTCTGAGGCTGGTGTTATTCTTATAACTCCTGAAAACCGATCAATTTGTTATGCTTTGAAACTCGACTTCCCAGCTACGAATAACGAAGCCGAATATGAAGCATTGATTGGTGGCATGAAACTTACCAGGGAACTCGGAGTAAAATCGGTTGAAATCTTTTGTGACTCACAATTGGTGGTGTGCCAAGTACGGGGAGATCATCAAGCAAAGGGTCAGAGACTTGCCCCATACCTTGCTCGGGTTCAAGAACTGCCAGCAAACCTTGAATATTACGATATTTCGCATATCCCGCTTGAACAAAATGGGGAAGCCGATTCATTGGCGAAATTCGCAAGTACTGGTGATGCACAACAGATGGGCTTAGTTCCCGTCGAAATCTTACATGCCGCAAGTATAAACGAGATGGAAGTAGATTTTGTGTTAGAAACGGAAACTAAAAGGGAATCATGGATAACCCCATTCAAACAATACCTGCTACATGGGACTTTGCCCGAGAGAAAGAATAAAAGACGACAAGTCATTCGCAAAGCCTCGCGATATATAATGCAGGATGGAGTAATGGATCGGAAAGGATTTTCAGTTCCCTTACTTCGATGCATCGCCCACGACGAGATAAAGCTGGTCTTGAAAGAGGTTCATGAAGGAGAATGTAGCTACCATACTGGGGGTCAGACACTAGCAAAAAAGATCCTCCGCTATGGATACTATTGGCCAACCGTGAATCGAGACGTCGCAGACTATATAAGAAGATGCAACAAATGTCAAAAGTATGCGAAAATCGCGAGAGATCCACCGACGGAACTCACACAAATGGTTAGTCCCTGGCCATCTGCGATATAGGGGATCGATATAATCAGCTCCTTGCTAATCTCCAAAGGTGGTGCAAAATATGCAATTGTTGCGGTCGATTACTTTACTAAGTGGGCGGAAGCAGAGCCCTTAGTTACGATCACCACCAAAAAGGTCATTAATTTCATTGTGCGAAACATCATATGCCGTTTTGGCCTCCCATGAACTATTATTACGGACAACGGAACTCAATTTAAGAGCAGGGAGTTCAAAGAATTCTACCAAAAATATCGCATTGAGAAAAGGTTTGCGGTAGTTGCTCACCTTAAAGCCAATGGAAAAGTTGAAGCCGTAAATAAAATAATCAAGTCCATATTGAAAAAACGTTTGGAGAAGGCTAGAGGCAAGTGGGTGGATGAGCTTCTGACAGCGCTCTGGGCTTATAGAACCACCCACAAGTCTGCGACTGGCCACACTCCATTCACCTTAGCATACGGCATTGAAGCTGTTATACCCGTGGAACTTGAAGTTCCCTCTCACCGGGTGACTCATTATGATCCTAAGATGAATCAAGATCTTTTACGGGAATCATTGGACTTTGTCGATGAGAAACGTGAAGAAGCTGATTTGAGGGCGGCTGCATATCAACACCGAGTCGCTCGATATTATAATGAGAAAGTTCGACCGAGAATCTTTGATGTGGGTGATCTTGTTTTGAATTGAGTTTTTCCAATCCCGTCACATATGAATCCTACATGAGAAGGTCTGTATGTCATCAAACGGAAGCTTGGGGAAGGAACCTTCAAGCTAGCAACTGTTGATGACATGACACTCCCTATAGCATGGAATAACGAGCATTTGTGTTGTTATTACACTTAGTTGATTCCTTTTGCATTTTAGTAGCAGTTGTTTCCAGTGTATGTTTCCTTTTGTTGTTCTTTGTTTCCAACATGTAATAAGACAATTCAGCTTGTCCCTATTTTTTATAATCAATAAAGGCTTGAACCGTTTTTTCCGTGAACTACTGACGTCTTATATGTTACAATCCCATGATAAAAATTAAATTGCATTATTCTGTTCGGCGTATGAATGCATATAAAAAATTAGAAATCAATAAACGATTCCAAAATCTCTAAGTCCCTGGAGCGCGGACTAGAGTACTCTGAGTCCCCGGAGCGCAGACTAGAGTATAAACGATTCAAAAACCTCTAAGTCCCCGGAGCGCGGACTGGAGTACTATGAGTCCCCGGAGTGCGGACTAGAGTATAAACGATTCAAAAATCTCTAAGTCCCCGGAGCGTGGACTAGAGTACTCCGAGTCCCCGGAGTGCGGACTAGAGTATAAACGATTCAAAAATCTCTAAGTCCCCGGAGAGTGGACTAGAGTACTTTGAGTCCCCGGAGTGCGGACTAGAGTGTAAACGATTCAAAAATCTCTAAGTCCCCAGAGCGCGGACTAGAGTATAAACGATTCAAAAATCTCTATGTCCCCGGAGCGCGGACTAGAGTACTCTAAGTCCCCGGAGTGTGGACTAGAGTATAAACGATTCAAAAATCTCTAAGTCCCTGGAGCATGAACTAGAGTACTCCGAGTCCTAGGAGTGCGGACTAGAGTATAAACGATTCAAAAATATCTAAGTCCATGGAGCGTGGACAAGAGTACTTTGGGTCCCAGGAGTGCGGACTAGAGTATAAACGATTCAAAAATCTCTATGTCCCCAGAGCATGGACTAGAGTACTCTGAGTCCCTGGAGTGTGGACTAGAGTATAAACGATTCAAAAATCTCTAAGTCCCCGGAGCATGGACTAGAGTACTCTGAGTCCCCGGAGTGCGGACTAGAGTACAAACGATTCAAAAATCTCTAAGTCCCCAGAGCATGGACTAGAGTACTCTGAGTCCCTGGAGTGCGGACTAGAGTATAAACGATTCAAAATCTCTAAGTCCCTGGAGCATGGACTAGAGTACTCTAAGTCCCCGAAGTGCAGACTAGAGTATAAACGAATCAAAAATCTCTAAGTCCCCGGAGCGCGGACTAGAGTATAAACGATTCAAAAATCTATAGGTCCTCTGAGCGCGGACTAGAGTACTCTGGGTCCCCAGAGCGTGGACTAGAGTATAAACGATTCAAAAACCTCCAAGTCATGTGGAAGCGGATTGGAACTTGCGTAACCCACAAGATTTTGAATTTCAACTACAAGTCGGCTGATAAGCTAAACGATGAGAGTCTATGAATGCAAAAGAGACAAAATTTTATTCACTAATCAAAAAATTAAATTCCATTGCTACATTTCCGAGATCCGAAACCAAAATTTTTCTACGACGACAATAAAAAATAAAATATAAACAACTACATGGCTTAAGTTTATTCAGGCTGAATGAGGTATGACAAAATGATAACTACTTCTTTGACTTTTTCTCCTGCTTCGGCTTCTTTGAAGGCTCCTCAGCAAAGCGCTTCTTCCTAAACACTCTACTTCCCAGTGAGGTGGTATCCGAGGCGGGAAGAGGGACATCCAGAGGTGTTTTCCCCCGGGGAGAATTATCTTCAAGGGCCTATTTAAAGGATCATCAAGTTCAACCACCTAAGGTTCAACCTTAATTTCGACTTTCCTTTTCTCCTCTTCCACGATTCGCTCCCCCATGCTATGTTTTAAAGTAGGTCCGGAGGCGCTTGTGATTTCAACCTCGTCATGTTCGTCTGTAGGCGAAGGATTCTCGAGTTTGTCCTCATCAAGCGCCCCGATCACCTGGGCATTGGGCCCAGGAGTATCCCCAGTGTGAATTTCTTCCGCTATTTTCTCTTCCTTCTCCGTGGCAACATCGCTCCTTGGAGGTTGTTCGGGATCAGAATGGCCTACATGAAGCCATTAAAGGTAAATGTTAGAATACACCTACAATTCGCCAAAAATAAAGGTTTCTTGAACTCTAGAAAGGAAAGCTACATACCGGCTTCCAAATGACTCTCAGTTTCTTGGGGGTCTCATCCTTTAGAATAAGGGATAGAATATGAACACCAAGCCCGGGCTTCTACGGATCATAACCAACATGCTGCTCACGAGGATCGAGTAATGAGCTATCGCCCAACTGGGTGGGAGGAGGGACTGGAGACTCAGTGCTGGATGGGACAGCAATGTCGTCCTTCCCCTTCGATGAGGAGGAATCTCTTCCGAAGAGAGTTTTTGCTGCAATTAAGTTGGAAGGTTCATTTTCACGAAGCACTTCCTTCACAAGAGCTTCTTCATCAACCTCTTCGGTGCCCAGCTCAACTTTTTCAATCTTTATTAAAGTATCCCATGCTCCGTCCAATGATTCGAGGTAACCCTTGCCTAGAAAAGATAGATCTCGATGCATGAGAACTCGAGCATTATACTCGACGATAAGCGGATCAAATAGGCACTTAATTTCTTCCCTATCGGCTTCAGCAGCTACCTCGAGGCGAGAATCGACCTCGGTCAGCGCCATTCTTTTACCCTCCTCATGGGCTGCATCCTTTAACGCTTTAGCTTTAGAAAGTTCCTCGTCAAGCTTCGTCTTTAAGAGTCGTGTTGCGATGATTTCATTGCAATATCGTTATGACTCTTCCTGTGCAGCGGTTTTCTTTTCTTTCTCTTTAAGGAGTAGCTCCTCTAGTTCTTTAACTCGTCGAGCGAGGATATCTTTTTCTTTCTGGATGGAGTCTTTCTCTAAGGCGAGAACACTACTATGTTGAATTGCCTCATCAAGTTCCTTTTCGTGAGTGGCTTCTAAACGATTGAATGCCTCGGCTGTATCCTTGGCGTTTTTCTATGCGACCTCAAGTTGGGATTTATACAAGGATAACTCTTCATCTTGGGCTTTAATGATATCTTTGTCATGAATGTCTTCAAGTTTCAGGCGATCAATTTCGTGTTGACGTTCCATAGAAACTTCTGAAACTTTTTCTGCCAAATGAACGAACGCGTCGTGTTGAACATAGACATCATTATTATAGGCGATGGCGCTTTGTTTGACATGCCCTGGAATAGGATGAATCGCAGGAAGAAATTTCAATCCGTCAAAGCATATCTTCGAAAATGTGGCCTTAAGCTCGGCTAATTTTTCAGTTGTTGATGGATCATGTGCGGAGGCTGGGGAAGTTTGCTTAGCCGGAGTCACACACTTCTTATGGGGCTCATGAGATTGCTTGGTGCTGGAAGAGCCACAGTGTTGGTCATGGGGAGCTTCGAATTGAGATCCCTTCTGAGCAGATTTCTCCCTACTATGCTCTGAATAAGGGGAGGATCGTTGGGATATGAAGAATGGGTGTAAGTTTTTCTTCTAGAAGACGACGAATCTCTGGGACGATAGTCCCTATCATCGTTTTAATCCCTGTCTTGGCGTCTACCTGATCGTGAATCCCGACTGGAGTGGTAGAAGATAGAGGACCCGCGAAGGCGGTCGAAGCCGTGTGTGCGCCCCATGTCACCTGCACAGAAACCAAATGAGGACGAGTTAGTGAGAATTATACGATGGCTAAAATTTAAGTGTAGGGTGAAGTGTGAGTGTTCGTGTGTATCCTAGTGTTTCCCCCCGACGGACCAGTTTCTTTTGCTTTACTTATTGGGGTTTTCTCTCCTTGATGACGGGCTTGATCGCCTTCGTCGCCTCTCGCGAGTGAATTAAGTCCCATGGCCTTTGGATCATTAAAGCCATAATTTAGCAAGTCATCAGGGATGGTCAGGTCTGATAGACCTTTTAGTGAACCCTCTAGATGTTGGGGAGACGACTCTTTCTCAACTGGAGTAGATGTGAATTTTGAGGTTCCACCCACTGTTTTCTTTCTCAGTTTGTAGGCTAGGCTCTTTTTCCTCTTTGAAGGAGGAGGCGGTTCATCGATGTCGGGTGCGTTAGTTGTTGGTGCTGAGTCGGGACTTATATTCTCATCAGACGCTCCTAGCACCCCGACTCTTTAATTTCACCTTCCTCCAATGTATCGAAGGCCCCTCCTATAGGGGGCACCAAAGGCCCGGCTTACTCTTTGCCTGTTTCCGAATTGGATCCAGTTGTAGTGGCGCCAGTTGGGAGGCTAGTTCGACGACCCTCCGTCAATAATCCAAACTTCAAAAGCAATTCGTTGGAAATAACGGATTTAATCTCCCGATCTCCCATGGGAATGGCTTGAATGGCCTCGACGGCCTCAGAATACCCAGCACCTTCAGGTCGTGTGTGGATACCTGTAAAAGTCAAAGGAAGTTTAGAAAGGATGCACTCCGAGCCTTAGACATATATTAGTCTAGGAATGAAACTTACTCCCTTCCAGCCATCTTCTCGCAAAGCCAGGGGGGAAGCGTACGTAAAACACTCTTGCTTATACTGGGAAAATTTACTCAATGCCCCTCAGGATTTGACATTTGGAATGTAGCTCGAGAAATATGAAGGATGGACTGTCAGACCGTCTTTTGAAGCGGTAGATATAGCGGATATACTCGAGAGTAGGGAGTCTGAATAAGGTGCTCATGAAGAGAATACAAGTGCCATGAATGAACACGTGACTATTGGGATGTAGCTGTGCCGAAGCAATCCCGATATACCGTAACACTTCATGGAGAAATGAATTGAAAGGTGGCACATTTCCAACCCAGCACATGAATTTGTTGCACGCTGTATACTCAGTTGGGGGCAGATGAGGCCGATCTTGTCCTGACGGAACTAAAACATCGTCGAAAGGGATTCCATGAATTGAGCACAATCGACGAAGAGCGGCTTCACCAATTTTTGAAGCTTGTGAATCAATAGGATTATCCAGGATAACTGCTCCATCTATAATATCAGGAGTCGGGCCTATAACAACAGCAAATGGATCCAGAATATCCTGTATAAAAGTTGTCGGTGGATTCGAAGTCCCTACTACCTCCCATTGGGAACTTCGCTCAGGCTTATCAGAAACTGTAGTAGAGCTAGATCTTTTAGACATCTTCAATGAGCGTTTAATATGGGTCGATACCTGTTTAAACTATACTTGAAAGACAATCGATATTAGATATAACAACAAAATATTCCCCACGTGTGGTGTGTGAACTAGTGCAACCGTTCAAGCACGAGTACAAAAGAATTAAAGTTCTAAAGACTGGTAAAACATGGTTAAACTTAAAACTATCGTCTTCGGAGACCGTCATCGCTGACCGTCTCCGACAGCTTGCCTTATGTTCGGTAGTAGAGGCATTGGAGTCAGACATTGGCATCATATATTGTAGGGGCTGTTATTTGCTTTTGTTAAGTTGAGTTCGCATTTAAAATTATTAAAACTATGGAGTTATTAGTCCAAACCAGTTTCGTATGCTCATGTGCTTAAGTTCTTGTCGTTGTTCATTCTTCTATGATCAAGCGTAGGAATATATGGTCTTGATATATGCTATGTTCAATTTGAGGTGATTCTGATTATCAATGCCGACCCCAAGGCCCGAAGCCGATCGTCTCTCTAGACCAAAACCACCGACCCACTCACTCTCTTCTCTCTCACTCTCTAATCACCGAACAGCCCACTGGGACTATGCCGAAGCACACTCCTAGGTTCCTACCGATCCACACTCTCTCCCTCAACATCGAACGACTCCCTTGCTCAGAATACCAAACAACACCTCTAAACTCCTACCGACCTACAACGTCACGCGAAGTTAACGAGCCACACTATCGTTCTCTCAGAGCGATCGACCTGCATTCACTCTTGGGTCACTGAACCCCGCTTCTCCTTTTCTTTCTTCACTGAGCGACATCCTCCTTCCTACTCCTAAGTCCTGACATCCGAGTTAGGAAATGACAACTACTCCTCCTAGCCGGCTTATGTCGTCATCCATCAAAGCCAGGCCGAGGCCCTAGCCTAAAGTCCACTCTTATCCTTAATTCATCTATTTCCCTCTTCTAAATCATCCTCTACCTATTCTTATAGCAAAAGAAGAGGGGGAACCATCCACCCGAGCAATGAAACTTTGTATATGACTCCGGGTTTGGAAAGAAATTTGTACCTATGGAGAGAGCTCGAAGTATGCGGTGGTTTCGAGGTGTTGGGCTGGGGATTGTTCGAATTCGTGAGCAATTAGAGTTGTGAGGTAGGAAATCTGGGTTTGATGGAAGGCTAAGTAATGAGTAAAGCTCAGAGAGGAGTGAATTGACGACTCTGGGAAAGTAAGGTAAAAGTGAGAAGAAGGAGAAACAACGAAGGCTGGGCTTTTATATGTGAAGAAGGGAAGGTGAACATGCCTTCCCACTGTGGAACTGGTAAAAATGCTTCGGTGGTTCGATGAATCAATACACCGAACGACACCGAGTAGACCGAACGGGTGGATCGGCACTCATGCGCCGACTGACCCACAATAAAAAATAAGGTATATAAAAAAAGAGGAAAAACGAAGAAGGGTCAAATACATATATATGTGTATAAGCGCACATAATGTTAAGAGGGTCCGCCATGGTTCATCCCTTACAAATTTGTGTGCATTCAGCTTTTGAAAAGTTAAGAACAGGATCTGAACGGCAGACGATTATCTTTCTGGACGAGTTAGTTTTTGAGAATAAGAACTGTTTAGTGATTCAAAGCACGTCATGTTGATTCACACGACATACTTTGGGGGGCAAGTGTTACCCGGTACTTTGGTAGCGATAGTCGTAGAGCCTATGGTTGAACCTAGAGGGGACTCAAGCTAAGAGGGGATTGGAAGCATAGGAGACTGATGTAACTCACGTTTGGATCAGCCTATATGCATGGATTTGTGTATTTGACATTGGCTCCGCCAAGGCCGCTCGGAGCTGGAGTGAAGCCAGGGTGGATTGGCCAAGAATGGCAAGAGCAAGTGGTTCGGTCAAGATGATTTCGGACCTAGTGGATCGGTGTGGATTTGGTTCGGCCTTGGTCGCCCGGTTGATTGTGGTCCGGCCTTAAAGGCACTAAGCCATGCATCGCTCGGTCGGGGAAAGCCGTGCATTGCTCGGTCGAGGAAGGCCATATATCGTTCGGTCTGAGTGGGTTGGCATGCTTCGTTCGGTCCAGGTATTTTGGCAGGTGCCGCCCGGTCAGGGAAGAAAAGCCATGCACATGTCGGTTAGGGTATTTTGTTCAGTCCAGGTTCGGTGCTCATGGTTCGGTGCATAATAAGGGAGTTGATATCTATCTGTTCTACCCCAAAGCAAGGCAATCGGCATGTCATTGCTTCGAGTCACGCTACTATTCCTTTCGAGACCCCTGAGAAGTTGCTTCGAGTTATTTGTCAAGACGCCCTGGTTTGGCTTTCTCATGATTACCATATATGGGCCGAGCAACCTTGGTCTTGGACCTGCACAGGGAGTCCAGCCTATCTTCATCTATAAATAGAGAGGTAGGGGTACAGCTGAAAGGGACCTTTTTAGAAAACTCCAAAGAGACTCTGCCATTTTCTGCACTAGTTTTCTTTTGGCTAAAACTTGTATTCAAGTTTTTCGTTTACAAATTGTACCTGTATTCAAGCATTTGTGAAAGGCAATAAAGATTACATTAAGAGTGGACGTAGGCAGTTACGCCGAACCACTATAATTCTGGTGTTCTTGCTCCTGTTGTTAGTTTTTCATATATTCCTTTGTTTTAATTTACTATCTTCATTAATCTCTCTACATAAATATATTATTGGGTGTTAGTGACCAATTCTGGTGCATATAGTTGGATTGAAGTGGTTTATGGATTATTCATCCGATCCCGGTCTCTTTGAACAACACTCAATAGTTGGATTGAAGTGTTAGTGACCAATCTCTGTTTTGCATATAGTTAGATTGAAGTGGTTTATGGATTATTCATCCGATCCCGATCTCTTTGAACAACACTCGATAGTTTCGGGTAAACTCAACCCCAATTATTTGGAAATAATCAGACAACACATATAAGCAGGGATCACCCCCTAAATGTTTAAGTGGACGGATCTCCCTATCGGTTTTCTTAAGAGAACAAAAAGGGATTTATATGCACAGTACAGCATCATCAAAGATGACTATGCCATATGACTCACGTGTTTCTCCAAGATATTTCCGGAGTTATATTTTGGTCCAGATTTAATAGTCAGTTATTTAACTATCAAATAAATAAACAAGCAACAATTTAGAGATTTAATCATGCATAGAAACCGCTAAGCCTCAAAGAAAATCTTCAATTTATTTAAATCTCTTTTCAAAATATTTATCAAAATATTCATATACTTATCTTACTAGCATAAGTATATGAACAAAACATTGTGAAAGGTTTCTTATTACAAAATTATATTAAAAGGGTCAAACAAATGTTATATAAATTAGTGATAATGATAACCCCAAATACTATTCCTTCGGTGTTATGCATGGAACGAAAGTTACACAGCATCAAAATTAAGAAGGTCAGTTAAGGGAAACCTCATCTCAAATTCTTTTATAAACTTTTTAAATAAATCATTTTAATAAATCTCTTTCATTTATGAAATCCCTTTTTGCTTAAATTGTATATTCTTATATAAACTATTTTATTAATATCCAAAATCATTTATAAAACTCTTTTATAAATATCCAAAGTCATTCAAATACTTAGCCTTAATTTGATATAGCACTAAAGTCAATTTAAAAACCCTGATGTTACAAATTTGAAAAGGAGGCTTAGTGACCATAATGGTACTAAATCAAGTTACTATTTATTTAAATTTTTCTTCTTAATCACATAACAGTCATTTACATGAGTCATCGTATATGTAAATACAATCCATAAACAAATCAAAAAATAACATGACAATATAAACCAATTGGCAAATACAAGTCCAAATAACAAAATAGCAGCATGGTGATTTGTCATGCTAAATAGATGTCCAAACAATCTATTAAGTTTAGCTATGAGAGAACGAGATTTATTCTGCTAAAAGGATGTCCAAATAATCAATTCAATTAAAGCTATAGTAGAATGATGTTTTATTCTGCTAATAGATGTCCAAGTTTAGTATAACTTATTCATGGTTGTTTGGCTATTTAATGGTATAGACAAGAGAACCCTTGGATTAAAATCAGTTTAATTACAAAAGAGAATTGGCAGGAATAATTGATTGAGTTTAAAATTAAACCTTTATTAAATAATATTAAATTCTTTATTTAATTACTAATCAAATCACTATTGAATTCCTAATTAAATCAATTTTAATTACTAATTAAATCTTAATTAACTCTAAATTAAAACTTGATTAAACTTAATTAATCCCTAATTAAAATTTTAGTTAAATCCAATTAGACTAATTAATTTAATCCAACCTAATTAGTAATTAATCATTAATTAATCCTACTTAAATAATTAATTTAATTATTAAAATTACTTCTTAATTAACTTTTAACTTAATTAATCATTAATTAAACTTCCTTAATTAATTCATTAAAATTGATTAACTTTAATCCATAATTTAACCTTAATTAACTAACTTAATTATAATTAATTAATAATTATCTTAGTTAATAAATTAATTAATAAAATATTATTTAATTACCAAAGCAATTGAGAATTCATTAATTTAGTTAAAGTTGAAATTTATTTTTAAATTTAGTAAAAGTATATGCGTGAGACACAATCTATTTATTGGGTTTATTTCGGATATCCTACTAGAACAATATTCTAATTTGATCTATGACTATGAGTCTTTTGAACTTAATTAACATTTTGAAAAAAAAATTTCAAAACATTTTCAAAAAGAATCGTTCTTAAAATCTAAACACTAACTTTTCCCGAACTGCATTCATAACGACTATCATTATAAATGCAACTAATCAAAGTTAGATTTAGTTTTGATCCAACTCCAACTTCATTTCTAATTTCACCCTTAGCTTTCTTCTCTTTAAAAAATTATATAAAAGTTTTAGTTTTGAAAAATAATTAAAGTTTAAATCCTTTTCTTAACTTGAAAACAATTAAACACTTTTGATCTTTCCAAGTGATCTCTCATCTCTTTTGCATACAAAGGCACTAACTTTTATCACACATAACCACATAATAAAATTAATACATCCAAACATACATAAATCATCACATACATAAGCAAGATGTCAGCTTTAACAATAAATCAAACTTTGAAGCTACCTTTAACAAATCTAGTTCAAACCACAAATAATACAACAAAATTAAACGTTTACTCACCAAAAATCTTTCAAATCACGTTAAACTTCGAAATGGACCAGCATTTCAAAAATCCTTAAAAAATGATTTTTCTCTACTTCAAGCTAGCCAAAGGACTCAACCTAGGCTACAATGGGATTGGTCAACATGGAAAAAATTGAGATGGTCTTGAAAATGAAAAAGAATGTGAAGTAGGAAGGAAATAAGTGATTTAAACAAGATTTAAAAGGTTTTAAACTAGAAAGATTTGATTTTTCAACCTAAGAATGGAAATGGAAGCCATTAAAATAATTTCTAAGCTTTTAAAAAGAAAATAAGATTTTGAAAAGTTTAAAAAGTGAGAACGGAAGGGGAGAGAGAGAAAAATGATTTGTTTTTATAAAAAGGAATGAAGAAAAATTACTTTTCTACCCTTAAATACACTTGCCCTCCACTCAAATGTTGCCACCTCACCACCTTATCCTCTTCCTTATGTTTTACACGTGTAAAACAATGTTTCCTCCCTTATTAACTAACATGTAATACCCATTTTGTACTTTGATTAAGAGATGAAAGGATGTTTCATGCTTTATTTAATTTAATTTGATTTTTTTAACTTACAAATGGTTACATCATCCTACATAAGTGTACTTATGTTACTAACACTTATTTTATTTCTAATCCATAGTTAAGTTAATTTAAAATGTGTAAATATATTAACTAAGGTGTTTACAACTTTTTAAATAATTTTTAAATGGTGAAAATTTGAAAACTTTGGAAAAGATTTCTGGTCACATTTTCTAATTTCCTTTAAACTATTAATTTTTGTAAACATATTTTAAAAATGATTTCACCATCACTAGTTAATTTCAAACGAGAATTATTTAACCATTAAAAATCATTAGTTTTGAATATTTAATATTAATTAAATATTCATAGATCAAAGTGATAAACTTTGGGTCATTACATAAGATATACTGTATGTATATAATTACTTAATATAATCATTTATAAAAGAACTAGATTAATTCAGAAAATAAGTTTGATATTTGTAAACTTAAATAACACTCTTTTATGAAATTATTTGTATATAAAATTTTGTGTTTATATTTATAAAACAAATAGATATAATTTTATGAAATTCCAAACCTTTGAATCAAAGTGATTCAAAATCCACAGCACACAACAGAATTCGCTACAACAAAATACTAAGTCATCACAAGATTATAGCCATGAATTGGTCCATATAGTTCTAACCATATATCATCTCCGAATCTATTTTTATAATTTTATTCTACTAGCAAATATGAGTTGAAATTTCCCCCATAACATATTACAATCATCCATCCAAAGCATAGCATAAAACAACAACAACCGAGATGATGAACTGGCGAACAAAGGGGTAATTTCCTGGAGCCGAACAGCTCCAAACTGTTGCACACCAGTCCACAGGTGGGGCACCACTAGTGTGTCGGTGGTTGCAAATACTAAAGCTATTTCAGCTCCAGGAAGCCCTTCGATGGATCTTAGATAATGGTGGTTGAGTCCAGTGTTTCACGCAGTTGATTGGAGGTGTATATTCTAGCATTTCAAGTGATACAAGACATCACAACAACAATTAGATCATCATGTTTACTAATTATATATAACCATAACTTTTAGCAAGCATGAAATAAAACTGAGGTTGAAAACATCTCAATAAAGGAGATCATTCAATCATAGATTCATCCAAACAAACAAACAAACAGCAACATGCATACTATTTAGAGATAGTATTCTGGGATAAACTCACCTTTATAAACTTGAACTAGATACAAATGCTCGGATTTTCCTAGGCCGCTAACTATGTCAATCACCTAGGTTAATTTTCAATAAGTTGGAAAGGAAGTAGATTACAATCATGACCAAAAACTGAGATTAGAAGCTCTAATAAACACATAAGAAAGTGGAGAAGATTACCTTGCTTCTATTTCTTCAATTAACATACAAAAGCCCTTTAATCTAAGTTTGATTTGGGGATTTAATTTAGATTCTAGGGTATTCAAAATGAACGAGAATGGTTTTCATATTTTTGTTTATGGCTGAAGAAAAGATAGATGAGAGAAAAATAAACGTATTTATTTTTTTCCATCTCACTATAACATTACTACATGAGCCTTGGGTATGTATGGATCCAGTAAGAGAAAATGTGATTAATTTCTTTTGTTTTCTTTTAAAAAAAACTAATTTACATTACAAACAATGTTTTATTTAACACATAATGATTTCTCAAAATTTACCAAAACAATCACAAGTTAAAAATCCTCATTTCTATTAATATTCAGATATTTTATAAAATTGGATATAAGCTTTGAAAATAAAAGTAAATTTCATTATTTTTAATAAAAGTAAACTATTAATTGTAAAAATCTCATTTTAAACAATAAATCTTACTATTGTCATTTTACTAAATTTTACAACATTAGTTGAAATAATTTGAGACAAAATATTTTAACACAAATATCCACTTATAATAAATAAGTGAATAAAACTTTATAATTCACCTGTTTATATTACAAATTATTTTTATATATTTAGTTATCACATTTTCCCAAAATTATTCTTATATTATCAAATATGAGAATCAAGTTTCCCAAAAGGATATTCATTGAATTTCCAGTTTATTTAATCCAAAATCCCTTTTAATTTGGAAATTATAACTAATAAAATTTCCATTTTTATCTTCAGATTAATTAAGATAAATTAAACCATATTTTAAGTTCAATTCCAGGTAATCTCGACTAGGGTTGTTACAATATCCCAAAATCACTTCTTTTCACTAACCAATATTATATTTCAGTTCCATCACTTTTATAAAATATTATTATTTTCACAATTTAAATTCTTTTATTTAAATAATTTCAAAACCAATTTATTAAATAAATTTCCAAATTCAAAATTTGTTAACTGAATTACTATTATTAACTTAAATTGATAAGTACTTAAAAATTGGGTTGTTACATTTGTTCTCGGGATATGTTTTCCTTTGACTTCAGTCTACTCCTCCCTTTTACCAATTGATCGAATTTTCCATATCCCGTTGACTAACTTCCATTTTTTAGTCGACTAAATAAGATTGTGCTCTCGGGAATGTTTTTTCTCTACATTCAGTCGACTCCTCTCCCTCTTTAGTCGACTAAATATGCCTTTCTTTGTTTTTCAATAGTCATACCTATCCATCGATAACCAGTTTCTCTTCGCTTTTCTTTCACTTTCCTTGTTTTCAAAATAAAAAATTAACCAAATCTAAGCTATTCAAAAAATTCTACAATGGCTCCAAGACAAAAAATTATCTGCAAAGAGAAGGAAGATACCCGCAAAGGGAAAAAGCTTCTTCTTCAACGCCATCTCATCTTGAGTTTGCATCAGATGAAAAACTTGGGGAATGGATGAATCACAGTAAAACTACCCTTAACAGATTTAATAAACTCAATGACTAGAGAATCTTCCAGGAGACTGTAATGAAGATCTAAAGATCTAAATAAGGATGCAAAGAATTGATGTTTATGCCTAAATAAAGATCTAAATAGAGAATCTTCCAGGAGATGTAATTTATCTATAACATTGGAATTTATTTTAGTGGAATTTTATATGATGCTTATGCCTAAATAAAGATCTAAATAAGTGCAGGCTTGAATTAAGCGCATAAAATTATGCCTACATATTTTATAATGAAAAGGAATATTGTTTACTAGAAATCAGTCCCCCAAGTTATTAAGTGAAGAATATGGATAGAGATGTTGAATTTGTTCTACATCCACAATTGGATTGTAAAAATATTAGTGTAATTTAGATTTGATCTAATTATATTTACAATGTCAGTTTTGTATTTTATTTTGTTAGAAGTACTATCCGTTTAACCTCCACGAATTTGTCTAATATCTTAATTTCATAGAAAAGTACAATGTTTGATTTGATAAGGAATATACATCAAAAGAATAAAGAGATGTGTAAAGTATGGATTTCATTTCCCTAGTTTAGACCATCTATTTAAACAAAGAGGAAATAAATAATTCCTTGTGATTTTAAACTAAGCAAATCTCTTAATTTAGTTTTACTTATGGAAGGTTATAATGGGAAACATTTTTGAAAGGATAATTCTAACATATTGAAATATAGAATGAAATATATCCTGGTTAAAGGATTAATAATTGGAAACGTAATAATAAACTTATAAACATATACAACCACGCTAAAACATTCAAAACAAAAATATAATAATACAGTGTATTATACATTAATGTTCGCATTAAATGTAAATTGAATGTTAGAATAGATTATGTAATGAATGGTAGAATTGGAAAATAAGGATATAAGGGTTGTAATTTCAAAAATGAATAGGCAATAAATTTACAATAAATTGGGAATTACAATAATTCAAATAAGTTATAAATAGATGGAATGGGACTGAATAATGAAATTGGCAGATAAGAAAGAAATAATGGTAAGGTTTAAATAAGTATATAAATGTCTTCGAAAACGTCGGAAAAGATAATAATCATTTACTATGGATAAAATATATGGGGATAATAAATAAAACATGCTAGGTATCAATTAAACATTATAAGGCAACATAATTATCATTGGAATAAATTATAACTTTAAATATGAAAATAGAGATTAGTGGGCTTTGTCCAATAATAAAGCTAAGATAGTTAGACTTAGTGGGCTAGGATGCGAGGTCAGTAGAGATACACAACATAAGTCTACTCTTCACTCAAAGGCAACCAGCAGTTGTGTATACTTATTACTAATATGAAACATCTCCAACCGTAGGACCCATGTGTTAGAACCTCCACTCTATTGTTTCAATGACAATGACTATACAATCACATATATTATGTATCTTATCAATTTATAGGTATATATTACAAGAGATTGTTATGCTCAAAGATATCGGGACTCAAAGATAAACAAAGATTTATGGACCATACTAAGGTCATACTAATGTGTTAATAGTCTTAGATAAACAATGTAAGATCTCCTTGAGTACACATACACTTGTGCAATTAAAGCACTTGGCAGATTCAATGCGACGGAGGTGCAAAAAGTCATAGCAGGGATACAGCGAGGATATAGCGAGATATAGTGGATGACTCTAAGATAGCATATAAAACTCGTACTTAATGTTTTTACAATATGTAAATGGTAATTAAATGAACAATTAACATTCAATTGAATTATAATTAATACATAAATAATTTTAAATAAAAACATGTGTGAATATACCATAAATAAACGTAAAACTATTATATAACATAATTAAATTTAGTAGAATATTAGAGTATTTTCATTTCTTAAAATATATTAAAAATTCAATTAAATAAATTAATTTCATAATTTTTATAATGTATAAATGTCATTTTTCAATTCATTTCTTTTAAAGAAGATATATTGGAAATAGCGGAATATAGCGGGAATAACGGGATATAGCGGAAATGGCGGGGCTTAAAGTGGAAAGGCTTTACTTGGGGCTATATGGAAAAATCGTAGCAGTAGAAATCCGCTATGAAATATAGCAGAGTTATAGTGGGGTAATAGCGGGGCATTAACTGCATAGACATACACACACAAATTCAAATATACAAGGATTTGCATCAAAACAAGCTCTATTTTTGGAATTACTAGCAACAGACATTAATAGACGTCTATGACAAGGCTCAGGATTATTATCCCTAAAGCCATATAAGTTTGTGGTTTTCCAACAGCGTCTGTCATCTGGGTAACTACAAAATTATGAATGGACGTTTCTGTTCATATTGAAAGAACTCTTCTCTTCCTCAAAAGTTGCAGTCATTAGATAAAGAGATTTTATCTAGCAGTAAAAACTCTTCATTTACATCTCGTTGATTCTATAACTACATTAAAGATTAAGATTACAAATTAATTAACTATCCTCTGGATTTCTACTACTTTTTATGTTCATATTTGTGCAGTCTTTGCTTACTTATCCTCAATTGATCATAGCCAAAATATTATTTTGGTTAGATCACTTCCTACAATTCAAAGCGTTCACTTTCATATACTCAAAGGAGATTATAGGAAGAATTGTACTATTAGTCAATATCCATGTCATTTAGAACACAAGATCGTCGAAGAAATACTTTTGTATTAGCCTATTCCTCTAGGAGAAATGAGGGTTATTGGTTAAAGGAATTACCGAATGGGAGCTTCGGGACTGGACGTAGGACGGAGGTCGAACCAGTACAAAAACTCTAGTGTGCTCGCTTTTATTATCTATCTTATTTATACTCTATTAATTTAATCTACTTAGTATAATTATTAGTGTATACTCTCACATTAGTATATAAGTTGCATTATATAAGATCCTATAGACTTTCATTTGGTGTAAGAGCAAGATTATTTCAATTTACAGTAACACATAATTGAAAATTTTCTAATATGGCAAGTACATTTCAAAAAGGTCAATCAACTGCTACCGGTTCTAATTATGCTTATCAATCAACACGTATGTAAAGCCAATGGTTTAGAAATTTGGCAAACTACTCAAACTAGATATGAAGAACCTACCACGGACATAAGCACTTGGACCGATGCACAAAAAACATAGCAACTAATAATGCCAAAGTCATGAATGTTTCATTTTGTTCGCTTGATAAAAATGAATTTTCATGAGTTACACTTTGCACTACTGCAAATGATACATGGCGCACTTTGCAAATTACTCACGAAGACACGACAAAAGTCAAGCAAAAAAAAGATCTCTATTTTACCAAATCAATTTTTATCATTTAAAATGAAAACAAATAAATCTATTAGTGATATGTATTCTAGATTTCACACTATACAACATGATCTTGTGGCACTAGGAGTCAAATTCACTGATTTTGATTTAGTTACACGAATCTTAAATTCTTTGACTGTCGAATGGGAAAGAAAGGTTTTAGCCATAAAGGAAGCTAACGATCTCTCTCAACTCAAATTCGAAGAACTAATAGGAAATCCAATGTCATATGAAGCTAATTTGCAAGCAAGAAATGAGAAAAATCAAGAAAAGAAGATATTACTTTCAAGCAATTAATGACAATTCCGACTTAGACAAAGAAGAAGAAATTGTATTTATTGCTAAGAACTACAACAAATTCAAGAAATTTAAAAGGATGACAAAATTTCAAAATGGTGGCAATTCAAATTCATCAAATCAAATATCAATCAAATGTTATGGATCTTACAACTTCGGCCATATGAAGAAAGATTTTCCACAACTCAATAATGACAAAAAGAAAAGAAAATTTGAGAAATTCAAAATAAAGCGAAGAGCTTTTCAAGTAACTTAGGATGACTTTGGTTCGTCTTCTTCCTCTGACAGTGATAGTGAAAGAAACATAGAACAAACTAATGTATGTCTTATGGCAAATACTAATGAGGTACGTCCTGAATTAACATATGATAAAATTTTGGAAATTAGCATAGAATTAGATGATAAACGTAGAGAATCCGAGAAACTATATAAAGAATATATAGCAAAGATAAATAGAGCAGAGATAGAAATTGGTTTATTAAAAGATGAAAAAACAATTTTAGAAGAACAACTATAAATAGCTCAAAAAGAATGTAAAAAGTTATCTTATCAAAATGCTACTCTATTATATGATTTAGAAAATAGTAGATTTGAAAACACCAAACTTGAAAAAGAAAAACTAGAACTTATGGCAAGTGTAGATCTTAACAATATTAAAATTTGTCATCTTAAAAATAAGTTGGATAAAATAACTAATAATGTATCAAAATTTAATAAAGGAAAACACAACTTAGAAAATTTAATCAAAATATCAAGACCATCAGGAAATCGAAATGGGTTAGGATTTAAAGCTAAGCAAAAACAGAGAAACTATAGTACACTATATACTAAATTCAAGAAACCTATTTAAAAAATTAAGATTAATGCTCCTGAAACAATTAGTGTCAAAATATGGATCCCTTAATCAACTAACAAATTTATTAGGCAACAACATATAGATGAGTACTTGAAAGATATTGTTTATAGTAATAATTATGTTTTTAAAGGTCCCAAACCCACTTGGGTATGGCTACCTTCACCCACTAACACATAGGACCCTAACAATAGGAAGTGGGTACCAATTAAATCTTTACTATTTTGCAGGTACTCGAAAATATAATTAAATGTAAAAAGAATTGGATACCCGACAGTGGATGCTCCAAGAATATGACGGGAAATGCACACATATTATGAAATATAACATATATCAATGAGGGCACTGTGACACTTGGAGATAACTCAAAAGGATTTGTCATCGGAATTGGAGAGTTTATCAACGTCGGTATATCCACTTCTCCTCTTATTACTAATGTTTTGTTAGTAGAAAATCTTAAACATAACTTACTAAGTATAAGCCAATTATGTGATAAAAGATTTAAAATTGATTTCGAAAAAGAAAAAAGCGGTATATTTGATCAATTTTTTTTTGAAGGATTAAGAAAGAAAAATATTTATGTTTTAAATATGAATATTAAAAATAATAGTGATTTATGCCTAACAGCCAATCATAATGATCCATGGCTATGGCACAAATGCTTTTGTCACAAAAATTTTAAATATAAGTAAATTAGCAAAGAATTATTTAGTAAGAGGATTACCCAAAATAAATTATAAAGTTAAAAATCTATGTGATGCTTGTCAAGTTGGAAAATTAAAGAAAACCTCTTTTAAATCTATGAAATAAATTACTATCAAACAACCACTTGAATTACTTCATCTAGATTTATTTGGCCCAACTTAAGTAAGATCAATAAATCATAGCAAATATGTATTTGTTATCATCGAGGATTTTTCACGATACACTTGGACACTATTTTTAAAACATAAAAGTGATACGTTTGAAATATTTAAAAATTTTGCTAAGAGAATTAAAAATTTAATGAACTTGAAAATTAAAAGTATAAGAAGTGATCATGGTGGTGAATTCGAAAATGATATCCTTGAATATTTTTGTAATAAAAAGAGAACTAGTCATAATTTTTCTTTTTCTTGAACACCACAACAAAATGGCGTAGTAAAAAGGAAAAATCGAACACTATAAGAATGTGCACGAAAACTACTCAGTAGTAGTAGTTTACCAAAAAGTTTCTAGGCCGAAGCTGTTGCTACCGCATGCTATGTATTAAGTCGTGTAACAATTCGACCTACGGCTAAGAATACGTGTTATGAAATGTTTTTTGAAAAGAAACCTAATGTGTCATATTGTCATATTTTTGGTTCTAAATGCTTTGTTTTGAATACTAAAGATAATCTTGGAAAATTCGATCCAAAACCAGATGAAGGAATTTTTGTTGGATATTCGGATCATAGCAAAGCATATAGAATCTTTAATAAGCGAACTGAGATTATTGAAGAAAGTCTTCATGTTTCTTTTGACGAAAATTTTCAAGATACCAAAAATGACGACGACGATGAAATCTATAATAACAATAGTATTAACAATACTTATACAATTGAAACAATAATACCATAAATAATAATAATAGTCTTTTAAGATTACCACCTCGAATCTTAAAAGATCATCCAATTTACAATATAATTGGTGATTTAAACACAAAAGTTTCAATAAGAAATCAATTAAATTAAATAAGCCATGTTGCATTTATATATAATTTTGAACTTAAAAATTGTAAAGAACCATCGAAAGATGATTTTTGGATTATCGCAATGCAAGAATTTAATCAATTTGAAAGTAATGATGTATGGGAACTTGTACCAAGACCAAAAGATCAATCCGTAATGTGAACAAAATAGGTTTCTAAAAACAAAGCAGATTAAAATGGAAATATTGTTCGTAATAATGCAAGATTAGTCGCTCATGGATACAACTAAGAAGAAGGAATTGACTATGAAGAAACATTCGCTCCTGCAGCACGTTTTGAAGCTATACGAACGTTGCTTGCTTTTTCTTATCATCGTAGTTTTAAATTATTTCAAATAGATGTTAAGAGTGCATTTTTAAATGGTTTCATAAAGGAAAAGGTCTATGTTGAACAACCACCCTTGTTTATTCAGGAGAAATATCCAGACTATGTTTTCAAACTTAAAAAGGCATTTTACGGCTTAAAACAAGCACCATGTGCTTGGTATGAGAGACTAAAAACACATTTACTAAATTATGGTTTTCAAATTGGGAAAATTAATTTTACATTATTTATAAAAAGAGAAGATAATAATATACTAGTTGTACAAATATATATTGATGGCATCATATTTGGGTCAACTGATGAAAAACTATGTAACGATTTCTCTAATGTAATGAAAAATGAATCAAAATGTCGCATATGGAAAAATTAAATTTATTTTTAGGTTTACAAATAAAACAACTAGAAAATGGAATTTTTATAAATCAAGAAAAATATTATAGAGAATTACTAAAATGATTTGGAATGGATAGTACTTCAAGTAAACCTACTCCAATGAGCACGAGTTTACATTTAGATAAAGATGAAAATGGAAAAGATTTCGATCAAAAATTATACCGAAGTATGATAGGATCTCAGTTATATAACGGCTAGTAGACTGAATATTATGATGAGCGTATGTCCTTGTGCAAGATTTCAAGCACAACCTAAGGAGTCACATCATCGAGTCGTTAAAAGAATTCTATGATACTTAACCCACACCAAAGATTATGGACTTTTCTATCTAAAGGAAGCTCTTTCGAACTCGTATCATATAGTGATGCAGATTTTAGTGGTTACAAGAGAGACAAAAAAAGTACGAGTGGCACATGTCATTTCATTGCTCAATCTCTGGTTTTATGGTTCACTAAAAAGAAAAATTGTGTCTCTCTCAACATGTGAAGCCGAGTATATATCAGCGGCCTTAGCCTGTGCACAAGTAATTTATATGCAACAAACTCTTCAAGATTTCGGTAAAATTATGATCAACTCTCCTATATATTGTGATAATACCAGTGCTACAAATTTATCCAAAAATCCAATTAACCATTCCCATACAAAACATATCGACAGTCATCACCATTTTTTAAGAGATAATGTAGATAAAGGAATTATCTCTCTTGAATTTGTTAACACTGAAAATGAAATTGCCGATATTTTCACCAAACCGTTATGTGAATCAACCCACATAAAGCTAAGGTGAGACCTTGGAATATGTTCAATTAATGAATTAATTAATTAATGTATGCCATAATTATTCATCATTATAAACATTATTTTTCTATAACTTAAATTTAATTCAGTTAATCCTTTGACAACCATAAATACAAAACGGTTAACAAATTAATGGTTAGAACAACTTTATCCATACAAAATTCTAACTATAAATATATTATATCTATTTATACATGATTAAAGAAAAATAAAACCAGAAATATTATTTAAAATTTAAATTAAAACTAAACATGTCTTCTGATCACGATTTCACTTATTCAACTATCGACTTTTGCTCACCTTCATCAAATAACACCTGCGTATCACCAACTAAAACCACACCTTTGTCAATTCGATCAGCTTCGCTAAACATTATGGCAATACCTACATATCACATCAGTTTCTCTCCTAAGGAAAAGAAAGCCAAATGAGCAATTAATCTAGAATCAACATCTCTCAACACTAAAGTTGATGCAATATATCATTATCTATAAGAAATGATGGGAGTTCAACGAGAAATGCATTATGAACAATGACATCACGGATCTCATCTTAACTTTCTCGAAAAATGTATACTAGCAATTTGTGGTCATTCACTAACAAAAAATTGCATTCATCAAAAATATCCTCATTTAACAGAAATTCCTTTAAAAGCTTATATCATTACTTTAAGAAATTTATGCAAGCAAGGGCCATCAAACCAAGATTGAATTGATACTCCAGCTCGTCCAAGTTGGTCTCCACTTAAGCCTCAAGATAAGCAAAATAGCATAAACTCTTGGGATCAATCTAAAATCAAAAGTTCTTCCGATGATAATTAATTCTTTGTACTTACACACACACACACTTATATATAGAAATAAAAATGAAAACTATATAATATATAATTCTTTATATGATTATTGGTTATAATAATTGTTTTTTATGATGAATCTATGAAAATATTCAGTTCGAATAAAAAATTCAAGCATCAAAAGTAGATATTTAATTCTGCCTCCCCACAGACGTTTGTGAAGAAGAGACGGACGTTTGTCATATTGCTCGGGAAAACATACTGAGTAATCTTAGACATCTGTAACTCCTTATCAAACGTCTGAGCCTTTGATAAATTATATTTATTTTTAAAATATTCGAATATAAGCTTTTCAACATAAATTATGTTGTCTTGAACAATAAATAATGATGGTAATCTTATTTTTAATAAGTATTTGCAAAAATATATATTTTGGAAAAATATCGATAAAATGGCCGAAAACCATTTTATCAATAAAAAACTGTAAAATCATAAAACGTCATGCATGGAGCTAGATACATACACTTATTTATCCATTTAAACGAGAATATGAAATAAAATAATTTATTTTATTTTTAGGAATAAAATGTATTTATGACATCATCGATAATGGCATCATATTCAATAATTGATTTATGATTTTAAATTGAGATTAAGAATTTAATATCATTTTAATTATTCCCATAATTGTTTTAAATGATAATAATTCATTTTGAATACATATAAAGTGATAATAAATCATTTATAATAATTTTATAAAGGTATATAGTTGATTTGAAAATATAAGAAAATTCGTATCGCTTTATCCATATAACTGTACTTTTTGTAAACAATTGTTTAATATTTATTTATATGGATTTATAATTCAAATGAGATAATTTTAATTTATTAATAATGATAAGAAATTAGTTTTTAGATTTTATTTAAAATTACATGCACTTTAATTAATAAGTAAAAATGTGATCGGGGATTGGTTTCCCAATTTTCAAGGTTTAACGAACGGAAGTTGTTCAAAGTCAGTGCAACGTCGTTTATTCTCTTATGCACATACATGTACATATATATACATGTCAAATGCACACATGAACATATATAAACATACAAATATACATGCACACATATATATACATATATATGTTAAAATTATCTAAGATTTTAGAAAACTTAATACTTAAGCATCCATAAGTCAATGCACATGGCTTGGGAGTGAAATGAAGTTATGGTGGCACATGGAAGGGGGGTTAGGCTGTGTAAGGTGATGGGAAAGGAGGGGTGTTAGTTGAGGGTAGGAAGGTAAATGCATTTGTAGATATTTGTTTCCAAACTTTGGCTATTAATAACCACCTTCATAACTCATTTTTTTAATCTTCTTTATTTTATCATAACTTCTTCAAAATTGAACCAAATGGAGTAATTAGTTTTTTGGAACCATGTAAAATTCTAGTAGCTACAACTTTCATGTGTACCACTTCTTCCAATTTCGAGCTTAGCCATGTCAAAATCTCACTTCTTTGTAGCACATTTTCGGGCCAAGATTTTAAGTCCGAGAATACCTCTTTTTATTTTGATCATATCTCACTCAAAAAAATCAAAATCAAGTGTTTCTTTTTCTCAAATAGTAGAGAAAAAAAATTCAAGAACTTTCCATCTGACAAATTTTCAAAATTCCATAAGTAACATGTCCAAAAATCTGTTAGAATATGACCCATTTTCCAATTTGATTATTGTGAATCTGAGAATACATCTTCTTCTTTTGACCATATCTCCTTCAAAAAATCTTGGAATTAAGTAATTATTTTTTTATATTGAAGATGAGAGAATTTCAAAGAACTTTACAGTTTACAATATTTCCAAATTTTGAGTGCAACATAGTCAAGAAGCCGGGAGAAGATGACCTATTTTTGTGTCTAGTTTTATGAATTCAAGGTCGAAGCTCCACCACTTCTCTTATATACTTTCGACCACCTTCCATATCAAGCTCAAGGCCGAGCCTCCACCTATTATAAGCATAAGACGTGCCTTCCTTAAGGTCTTAGGCTAGGATCCATAAGCTCCAAAGTGATCGTGGCGAAGCTATAGTCGTTTTGAAATTAGTTCAATTCAAATCAAAGGTGAAAAACTCTAATATTTAAGTACACTATATATTGGATAATATAATATAGTTTTCTTTGCTTGTTTATTATGGGTTTTTTTATCATGTTTGGATGATGATGGTATGATTATTTGATTACATCAACAAGTCATGTTTAATACGCGCCAAAAATCACAAAGGAAATCACTTTCCTTTAATAAATGAAATGGTGTATGTAAGACTGTTAAACCTCTTGAAAATGGTTAAAAATAGTTTATAAATGTTTTATAAACACCAAATCCGATTTGCTGAAATTTTGACAATATGAAAATTTGAGTCAAAAATAGACGCGTCGCGTAACGGCAGTTCATGATTTTACACCGCAAAAAGTTAAATCCATGTATACGATGGATTCAGAGTCGAAATTATTTGTAATAAGAATTTTCCAACTCTTATAATGGTAGTTTTCAAACAATAGAAAAAGTTCAAGATTTTGTTTAGTATATTTTAGAAATATGAGCAAATCAAGTTTTCAAAATAGTTGTAATTTGGCAGTTTGAGAAACAAAGCGACAAATTCATTAAAATTGATATTTTAAATTCTTTAAAGATATAGAATAAGTTCAATAAAATTTTTAATTTTTTTAAAAGAGATTTGAGTTACAAAAAATTAATTTCTAAATGGTCTAAAAGTTGTTTTGACCAAATAAGCCTTAAAAGCACTATTCGCAGCACTTTTTGCACTGATTTTTAATAACTTTTAAAATATGGCTTTAAACTTAAGAATTATTTTCAAAATCTTTTATAAATGTTTTTAATTAAATAATTAGGTATTTTAACGATAATTATAAGGTTTTATAATTTATTTTAAAAAGTTTAAATAAATGATTTAAAGAAAAGCTATTAAAATCAAGTGATTTAATCTTGACTCTAAAGCCAACAAGCGGACTGGATTTTTCTATTCATGAGATCCAGATGTGAGGTGCTTAAAATAAGGAGATGTTCGGGAGCAACTAGTACCCTGGCCTCTTTTCTGGGCGAATAGATAAGGTCAAAATGTCGGAAACGAGACAGGTATAAATTTCCCAAATTTAATACAACTTGGATTGTATAGAAATAATCTTCTTATACTTGGTATTAAATTCCGAGGAAGGAACTCGTAATATCCATGTGAATTCAAAAGGTGATTTCACCGTTATTCGACGGATAGTAAATGTTGAATACAGAAATTGATGTTGAGTAGAATTATTATAATTTCTATCAACCCTTTTTACTCAATAAAGTTTTACAAAATGGTTTATGAGAATGATTTTGACTTGGTATTTCCAAAGTTAAATAGTAGTTTAATGAATCTTTGTATACTAGAAAATAATATGACTTATAGATTTATATCTCTAAAAAGGATATTTTATTTGATAAAAGATATTAATGAATGAAATGATAATCATCCTCATATTTAACATCTTTTATCGATGATTGGTTCAAAGGAACCGGGTTCAGATTTGGTTAATCTCTATCCAAAAACAACTTCGAACCAATGTACGTTCGAAAGTGAAGACATCGAATGATAATAAATGGAATGAAGGGCTGCTTGTCACTGACCCTCAGGGGAAATTTCCCATATCATATATATATGGTAGTAGTATCTTCATTTGATCTTCGATGCAAGGGCTGCTTGCTACTAATCCTAAGGATGGTTCTCGATATGATATGGTAGGAGAGTTCCTTCGGTTTGTCCTATTCCTGGACAACTTGTATGGATGATTGTCTGATATTGCATTTCCAACATACACATACATTGATTCTTACGAACGTACATCTGTTTGGTGGTGTAGGAAGTAACTCTCCTATACTTAACACTCTTCTCTAAGATGTACGAGCTCAAAGATTGTACATTTATGGAAATCAATGGTGTGTTGTTGAATTCAAAGTGAACGTGTTATGAGAAAGGTAATCGTTACCTTGAGCCTCATCACCCGGAAATGACAAAAACAGGGTAGATGCAGCATGGCTAATTAGTTCGCTCCTATTAGAATATGGTCAGCACCTTTCTAGATCTCTCTCTCTATATGTATTGAGTATATTGTGTATACTATAAGAGCTCTCATATAGGTCGTGAAAGATCGGGGTGGGGGTGATGTCATATTAGGTACCATCTATGGTAAAGGTAGGCCGGTTCTGTATTGGTAGAGGTTGGAGCCTCAAGTGCATCCCTCTAGAGATATATTGTCGAATGGTAGTCCCGTACCTTATCATTGTATGAAAATCCATTCTCCAATAAGTGCCTTCGGATTTATTTGTAGAACCTACTTTGCAGCTAGTATGCTAGAATTTAATCAATTTAACAATTTCGACTAAGATTCATAAGTTTATTTGAAATGTATTTTCAAAAGAATTGCATTAGAGATAATATTACCACATTTTATGTAGTAAAGTTTTGGTTATCATAAGGTAAAAAATTGTTTCGTGTTTACGTGCGGCTTGGCCTGATGAGATACCCTTTGTTTTCAAATATCTGTATTTTGAGTATCTCACAAAGTCCCATGACTGACCCAGAATTTATTTTCTTTTCCCTTAAACTCTGGGTGCTATATTTTTTCGAGCAGCCTAGTAGTCAGGTTTTGTTTATAACATTTTGGAAGAGCTCGGAGCATCGAGTTAGAAGATTCTTATCCATTTCCACCACACTCATGCACTATTGTATTTTGGATTTGTAAGGATAGATATTTAAAACTGTCCATGTAAATGTCAAGTTAAACTCTGGTAAATGTATTTTAAAACTTTCCGCTGTAAGGATTACATGTTGAAATAATATACGTTATTTCACTCATGTAAGATTCTATTCTGTCTTTATTTCTTTCTTAACCTTAATGAACCGCCTCTCTGACACTTGGATTTGCGGCACGTGAATACCGAGGATGTATTAGTGTCGATTTTCTAGGGTCGAAGAAACGGGTCTACATATTTTGTATCGGAGCTTATGGTTGAGCGAATACCTAAGCCTAATAGGGGCAAAGCCTTATCAGAGATAGGGTTAGTAATGCCCTAGGATGAGTAACTTATTAGAGATAGGGTAAGTGACATCCTAGAATGAGTTGAGAGTACTATATATGAGCACGTATTTGTTAATGCTATATATAGATGATTTTTGTTTTTAAATTTTATAAATGAAATAATTTTACCTAGGATTATATTTTGAATATAAAGTAATATCTTTCAAATGATATAGTTATTTATATAGTGATCACTTGTTTGATTTAAAAGTTTAAATACAAACACCTTGTGAATTAAGTTTCATAATTTAACCATAAGGTGTTTGATAATAATACTGAGTTAAGCTTAATGAATTTATAAGATAATAAATGAGCATTTTGTATAAAAGTGTGTTTCATTAGAAAATCAAATGATTTTGTAAAAGATGAATTTGGAAGATATGTTCTACATAAGGGATTTTGAGAATTTAAATCCTTGTGTTTTGAATTTTTTTTAGCAAAGTTTAAGGAAATTAGAGAAAAGCCATCTAAAGTAATTAATTTTTTTAATATAAAGTGACATATATAAGTATGTATATTAAGAGAAAAATTTATAAATGTGATATTTATAAATAAAGTAATAGATTTATAAACGGTGTTTCACGAATATTGAAAAATGGATTTGAAATTGATATTTTGTAAATGGATATATAAATAGGATTTTATAAATAAATTAGATTTATAAAAGAGTAGAGTTATGAATGGAATTTTATAAATAAAAAGATTTTATGGGAAGAATTTTTATAGAATAGAAGGGAAATTTATAAACATAGTTATAAATATGGAAATGATTTGTGTTGAGATTTAAGTATGGATTTTATAGGGAAAATACATTCATGTTTTAAAAGTTAAAATAATCTTTTAGAAGAATGTTTTGAAAGTGATATTTTGCAAATGAACATTAATGACTTTTAAAAGTGATTTAAAATGTACTAAGTGACGAAGACATAGATTTCAACATTCATTGTTGTGATAGATATTTTTGAGAAAGCGAGGAAGACATAGATTATAATACTATTGTTATAATATATGATCTTCGAAAGGAAGTGTTTTATATAGTATACGGGATTTATATAAATATAAATAGTTGAATCCTTATACTATTGTTTTGGGTTTTCATAACGATGTTTTATGCAACATTCGTTTTGACCCGATAAAGTGTGTTTTGGAAAAATATGAAGCTTTTGTCAAAGATTAGTAAATATACTTATTACCGATTTAAGTTTATACGGATACTTTCTAAGTGTATTTTATTATCAAAATTTTCTTTTTATTTATTGTTAAAATGTTATTCAAACATTGAAATATGTTTGTATAAATTTATTGAGTTCGAATTTTGTAAATATAAGTAGTTTTGTTGTAAATATTAGTGTATATGTATATATATGTTTGTTTGCTATTCTGTGATGTGTTGTACATTTCGTTGTTGTATTTTGTTTCGATAGATCCATTAGCCACTATAGTTTTGTATTAAGCATTTATTGAATATGTCGATTGTTAGCACCAAAATTGAGCACTAACACTCTAGAATAGATTTGTGTAAAGAGATTAATGAAGACGGTAAATTAGAACAGAGGAATGGCATAATATAATTCAAAAACAACAGCAAATAACAAGAACACCATAATTATAGTGGTTCGGCGTAACTGCCTATGTCCACTTTGAATATGATCTTTATTGCTTTTTCAATTGCTTGAATACAAATACAATCAGCAAAGAACAACTTGATTTCAGTTTAGAATGGAAAAGAAATGATTATATAAAAAATGGCAGAGTCTCCCCCTCTTTTCCAAAAAAAGGATCCCTTAAACTGGACCCCTGCCCCTCTATTCATAGACGAAGATAGCCTGGCTTCCCTATCTAGGCCCATGACTAAGAGAGCTCGGCCAACAGTTGATAAGCTGGGTAGATCGACCCGGGTATGTCGATCCATTCATTGCCAATCCACTTATTGCCGGTCGTAGCAAACAACAACATCAAACGGTCCACAACCGATCCAGTTATAATCTTCCATCACTGCCGATCCGGCTATGCTGATCCAGATATAGCCGATCCAACTATGCCAACCCAGCTATGCCGATCCATATATGGTCGACCCAGCTATGCCAACCCAGCTATGCCGATCCAGCTATGCCAACCCAGCTATGGCCGATCCAGCTATGCCAATCCAGATATGGCCGATCCAGCTATGCCGATCCAGATATGGCCGATCCAGCTATGCCAACCCAACTATGGCCGATCCAGCTATGCCAACCCAACTATGGCCGATCCAGCTATGCCGATCCAGATATGGTTGACCCAACTATGCCAACCCAGCTATGGCCGAACCAAAGACAATCTCCCATCATAGCCAATCTAGTTATGCCAACCATATCAGAGCTGACTCCACCAGATTCTTCTGATCTACCATTGTCGAACCTATCAAGACCGATCCCACGAGATTCTACCGATTCCCTCGAGGCTGACCCCATCTAGGCTAATCTCAATATAGTCCTCCCACTATTGCCGACCTACTCTGACCGAACCGGGGTTTCCGATCCCAAACTCTCATGATTGATTGTAAACAACCGATCGCACATAACCGATCGAAGACAACCAACCGAGGATAACCGATCGAGGATAACCGATCCAGCCTCTAAGCACCGACCCACAGTTTTTGGTGACCCCATCATCCAATGCCGACCCATCATCCATTACACATCGTCCCCTATTCATTGAGTCCAACTTGGATGACAAACACTTGACGTTATGCCTACTCACGTTCAATTATAACTTATGTAGCCACCGTCTTATAGCCAGGCCAAGGTGTCGGGTAACATTTGCCCCCCAAAGTACGTCTTGTTGCATACATGACGTGCTTTGAATTGAAGCAAGTTAGAGTCTCTAGAAAGAAATCCATCGTGTTTCCTGAATAGCCATTATCCTTCAATTTTATCCTCCCAAAGTGTCATATCCTTCTTTGGTCGTCATGATGCTTGGTCGATTCCCAATAGTATAAATTCAAGATTATAGTTCATCAGTGGCCATCTATGTCCGGTTCTACAGGGCTAGTAAGCTTCGACTATCTGATCCAGTCTTTTCTTAATAACTCTAAGTGAAAATTCAATTTCTATTGATTTCAACAAGTCGAATTTTTCGAATATACAAGTGCATGTTCGGGTACACGTTCTTGCCATTGGCTCCCGGATGCGTTTTATATGCTTATAAGTTGTCACCAATTCCATCTAGTTTAATTGCAATTCGATTGCAGTTCCTTGTTTATATTTTTTGTGAAATAAGGGTTGTAATCAGCCACTCAATGAGAGAGGACTTCACGTTCTACATAGATGACAATCTCAGAGCCGTAAGCAAGGGTGAATGGAGTACGGCCAGTCGTGGACTCATGGGTAGTTCTATAAGCCCATAATGCTGTCAGGAGTTCATCCACCCATTTACCTCTAGCCTTTCCCAAACCTCTCTTCAGAATATACTTTATGATTTTATTCATAGCTTCAACCTGTCCATTTGCTTGAGGGCGAGCAAATATCATAAATCTCTTTTCAATATGATGTTGACGGCAGAAGTCTTTTAAATTTAGCATCATCAAATTGGGCTTCATTATCAGTTATAATGGTTCATGGAAGGTCATAATGACATATGACGTTCAAGATAATGAAGTTGATTATTTTCTTCATCTTGGTCATGGTTAAAAGCTCTACTTCAACCCATTTGTTGAAGTAATCAACTGCTATGATGGGATATTTTGCACCCCTTTAGAATCATCAAGAAGACAATGATGTCAATGCCCCCAACTGGCAAACGGCTATGGACTAGTCATTTGAGTAATTTCTACTGGCGGGGTTCTCGGAATTTTTGTAAACATCTTGTACTCATCGCATTGTCCAGCGTGATCAATTGCATTTTGATCGACAGTTGGCCAGTGATACCCGTAGCAGAGTATTTTCTTTGTCAAGGTATACCCCCCGGTGCAATCGCCGCATTCTTCTTCATGAACTTCTCTAAAACCTCATTTGAAATCATCATGGGTGTTACACTGAGGCAAGTGAATGGAGAAAGCCTTTTCTATACATAACTACTTCTTGGATGATGTGGGGTGAAGCTTTGAGGAGGATCTGTCATTTTTCATTCCCCCATTCAGGAAGAATTCCCTATTGTAGATAGTCTTTGATAGAAGTCATCCATGACTCCTTTTCTGGCTCTGGCTCTAAGACCTAGTCGATCTTCATCTGTAAATGCTTGGAATCTTAAGTATTTAATCGGCACAAAGTATATTTTTCGCGCATCCCCAGAACTGGATAACTTAGCCAGTGACTCGGCTTTTTCATTTTGTTCTCTAAGGATGTGTGTAATGGTGTAATACTCGAAGTCAGCTAGTAGCTCTTGGACCCGGCTGAGATAAGGAGCAAGACATTGCCCCCTAGTAAGATAATCTTCCCTGACTTGGCATACCACTAACTAGAAATCATATAACATATGTAAAGTTTCCACTGCTGGTTCTCTAGCAAATTTGAGGCTGGTGATCAAGGCTTCATACTTAGCTTCATTGTTTGTTGCAGGGAAGTCGAGTTTCAGGGCATAGTAGATCGATCATTCCTTAGGAGACATTAACCCTACTCCTGCGCCAGAACACTGATCATTAGATGCTCCATCCATGTACATTTTCCATTGGTTGGACGGTTCTCCATTGCTCTTTGGATAGTCGTCTAATGAAGTGAATTCAGATATGAAGTATCCTAACTTCTGTCCTTGGATAGCTTTTCAAGGGAAATAAGTGATATCGAATTGGCTTGGTTCGATATTCCATTTGAGTAGTCTTCTAGACGTCTAAGGTTGTTGCATGACCTGTCGTGACGGCTGGTAGGCATAGATATTAATGGGGTGAGCCTATCAATCACAGTTAATGGGGTGACCTGATCAAGTTTTACAATTTTTTGGGTAGATAAACATTGTGTATACACATCCACTTTTTGACCTGTACCATCTATTATTCTTTTGTTGGATTTTGATACTTAACACTTGCACTTTGCTCCTATTAATCACTTTTGGCATTATTGTAAATCAGATCCTATTAATAGGTAATTGTAAAACATGGTTTATTATTTGCACATGGCTTGGAGCAATGATGGTTTTACAATTCTTTAATTGCATATGATATGGATTTTTGATTTACCATTTGCCTTTGCTTTATGATTTGAACTATATGCATTTTCCTTTGCTTTATGAATTAGTCAATGTGAATAATAGTCTCTTTATATTTACTAGAGCAAATTACATTACTCTTTTGTAGATTTGCACCCTAATTATTCCCTTTACTTTGCTATATAGGTACATAAAACATTCCTTTGTTATATGGAAGATTGCTAGCTAAAGTTGCTAATAAAAGGTATGTTTTTATGCATTTGAATGTATACACTATTATGAAGTATATTTTGTTATATATGATATAAATTCGATCTTGTTTTGATCGTGTAAATGTATATTAAATTGGGGTGTATGGGAAAGCACTAACCGCACAAAGGATATGCTGTTGAAAATTCATGAAATCCGATAAGTTTATAAAAATCAACAAAGTTTATAAGAATTAACTACGTTAACCAAGTTTTATAAAAATTAAATAATTTCCTAAAAATTAACCAAGTTTTATAAAATTAAATTAATATCTAAATATTAATAAAATTTTATAAAATTTAAATAAATTTATGAAAATTAACTAAGTATAAAAAATTAACTAAGATAACTAAGTTATACAAAAAAATAATTAAAATTAATTCTTTTACTTAATTTATAAAATTTAACTAATTTTTATAAAAGTTAACTACATTATCAAGTTTTATACAAATTTAAATAGATTAACTAAACGTTTATAAAAATTAACTAAGTCTTATAAAATTTAACTAAGTTATATAAAAATTAATTAAAATTATTTAACTAATTTGTAAACTAAGTCTTATAAATATTTAGCTAAGTTAATTGAGTTTTATAAAAAGTAATTAAAGGATATAAAAATTAACTAAGTTAATTGAATTTTATAAAAATCAACAAAATTTGAATTTTTTCAATTAAATTAACTAAAGTTTATGAAAATTAATTTAGTTTTATAAAAATCATGTTCTTTATTGTGGAATCTTTATTAAATTGTTATAAAAATTGACTAAACTTTATAAAAATTAATTAAGTTAATAAAAATTAACTAAATTTAAAATAATAATAATAATATAATATAATAAAAATAGAAGTCATAAAATAATATTATAGTAATGATAATAATAAATTAACTAAGTTAATTAAGTTTCATAATAATTAAATAAGCTAACTGTTTCTTTAAAATTAAATAAGTTAATACAATTTAATAAAATTTTATAAAAATTAGTTTTATAAAAATCATGTTCTCTATTTTGAAATCTTTGTTAAATTGTTATAAAAATTGACTTAGTTTTATAAAAATTATCTAATTTTTTTAATAATAAACTAAGTTCACCAAGTTTTGCAAAATTAATTAAGTTTGTAAAAATTAACTAAATTTAAAAGAAGAATAATAATATAATATCTTTACTACTAATAATGAGAATTCCTTGAATATGAATTAAACCGTGTCTTTTTGAAATACCAGAAATACCCCTCATTATAATAATGGAAATCGTTCACTCTATCTTTACTACTAATCAAGAGAATTCATTGAATAGATTTACTCAGTGTCTTTTTGAAATTCCAAATATACCCTTTTACATCTTATAGAGAAATAGTATTCAAATATGGGAATATATCCTGTTATTTTCTAAGTACAACTGTCAGTCCCCATGGAGAACTACAGTGTACGTTCACAAGATGAAGTATCCGAGTGTTTCATATTGTCCGTAATTTAGGTGGGAGTTAATCGGTCGAAGTCTCGCCGGATTTCGAGTTAGTATGAAGAAAATATTGCAGCCTGAACAAAAAAAATAGCGGCTTCTGCACTAGGCGGAGTTCAAATATGGGGATGTGGTATCCTGTTATTTTCTAAGTACAACTGTCAGTGCCCATGGAGAACTACAGTGTGCGTTCACAAGATGAAGTATCCGAGTGTTCCATATTGTCCGTAATTTAGGTGGGAGTTAATTGGTCGAAGTCTCACCGGATTCTGAATTAGTATGAAGAAGTTATTGCAGTTTGAACAAAAAAAATAGTGGCTTCTGCACTAGGCGGAGTTCAAATATGGGGATGTGGTAGCCTGTTATTTTCTAAGTACAACTGTCAATCCCCATGGAGAACTACAGTGTACGTTCACAAGATGAAGTATATGAGTGTTTAATATTGTCAGTAATTTAGGTGGGAGTTAATCGGTCGAAGTCTCGCTGGATTCCGAGTTAGTATGAAGAAAATATTGCAGTCCGAACAAAAAAAATAGCGGCTTCTGCACTAGGCGGAGTTCAAATATGGGGATGTGGTATCCTGTTATTTTCTAAGTACAACTGTCAGTGCCCATGGAGAACTACAGTGTGCGTTCACAAGATGAAGTATCCGAGTGTTCCATATTGTCCGTAATTTAGGTGGGAGTTAATTGGTCGAAGTCTCACCGGATTCTGAATTAGTATGAAGAAGTTATTGCAGTTTGAACAAAAAAAATAGCGGCTTCTGCACTAGGCGGAGTTCAAATATGGGGATGTGGTAGGCTGTTATTTTCTAAGTACAACTGTCAGTCCCCATGGAGAACTACAGTGTACGTTCACAAGATGAAGTATCTGAGTGTTTCATATTGTCAGTAATTTAGGTGGGAGTTAATCAGTCGAAGTCGCGCTGGATTCCGAGTTAGTATGAAGAAAATATTGCAGTCCGAACAAAAAAATAGCGGCTTCTGCACTAGGCGAAGTTCAAATATGGGGATGTGGTATCCTGTTATTTTCTAAGTACAACTGTCAGTGCCCATGGAGAACTACAGTGTGCGTTCACAAGATGAAGTATCCGAGTGTTCCATATTGTCCGTAATTTAGGTGGGAGTTAATTGGTTGAAGTCTCACCGGATTCTGAATTAGTATGAAGAAGTTATTGCAGTTTGAACAAAAAAAAGCGGCTTCTGCACTAGGCGGAGTTCAAATATGGGGATGTGGTAGGCTGTTATTTTCTAAGTACAACTGTCAGTCCCCATGGAAAACTACAGTGTACGTTCACAAGATGAAGTATCAGAGTGTTTCATATTGTCCGTAATTTAGGTGGAAGTTAATCGGTCGAAGTCTCGCCGGATTCCGAGTTAGTATGAAGAAAATATTGTAGTCTGAACAAAAAAAAATAGCGGCTTCTGCACTAGGCGGAGTTCAAATATGGGGATGTGGTATCCTGTTATTTTTTAAGTACAACTGTCAGTGCCCATGGAGAACTACAGTGTGCGTTCACAAGATGAAGTATCCGAGTGTTCCATATTGTCCGTAATTTAGATGGGAGTTAATTGGTCGAAGTCTCACCGGAATATGAATTAGTATGAAGAAGTTATTGCAGTTTGAACAAAAAAAAATAGCGGCTTCTGCACTAGGCGGAGTTCAAATATGGGGATGTGGTAGCCTGTTATTTTCTAAGTACAACTGTTAGGCCCATGGAGCACTACAGTGTGCGTTCAGAAGATGAAGTATCCGAGTGTTTCATATTGTCCGTAATTTAGGTGGGAGTTAATCTGTCGAAGTCTCGCCGGATTCCGAGTTAGTATGAAGAAAATATAGCAGTCTGAATAAAAAATATAGCGCCTTCTGCACTAGCCGGAGTTCAAATACGGGGATGTGGTAGCCTGTTATTTTCTAAGTATAACTGTCAGTCCCCATGGAGAACTACAATGTGCGTTCACAGGATGAAGTATCCGAGTGTTCCATATTGTCCGTAATTTAGGTGGGAGTTAATCGGTCGAAGTCTCGCCGGATTCCAAATTAGTATGAAGAATTTATTGCAGTCTGAACAAAAAAAATAGCAGCTTCTGCACTAGGCAGAGTTCAAATATGGGGATGTGGTAGCCTCTTATTTTCTAAGTACAACTGTCAGTCCCCATGGAGAACTACAGTGTGCGTTCACAAGATGAAGTATACGAGCGTTCCATATTGTCCGTAATTTAGATGGGAGTTAATCGGTCGAAATTTCGTCGGGTTCCGAATTAGTATGAAAAGTTATTGCAGACTGAACAAAAAAAATAGCGGCTTCTGCACTATGCGGAGTTCAAATATGGGGATGTGGTGGCATGTTATTTTCTAAGTAAACTGTCAGTCCCCATGAAGAACTACAGTATGCGTTCATAAGATGAAGTATCCGAGTGTACTATATTGTTCGTAATTTAGGTGGGAGTTCATCGGTCGAAGTTTGGTCTGATTCCGAGTTAGTATGAAGAAGTTATTGCAGTCTGAACAAAAAAATAGCGGCTTTTTCCTAGGCAAAGTTCAAATATGAGGATGTAGTCTGTTATTTTCTAAGTACAACTATTAGTCACCATGGAGAACTACAGTGAGCGTTGAAGTGGGGATATAGCATGTTATTTTCTAAGTACAAATGTCAGTCACCATGGAGTACTACAGTGTGCGTTCACAAAATGAAGTATCCAACTATACCGTATTGTCCGTAATTTAGGTGGAAGTTCATCGGTCGAAGTATCGCCTGATTCCGAGTTAGTATGAAGAAGTTATTCCAGTTTGAAGAAAAAAAATAGCGGCTTCTGCACTAGGCGGAGTTGAAATATGGGGATGTATTAGCCTGTTATTTTCTAAGTACAACTATCAGTTCCCATGGAGAACTACAGTGTGCGTTCATAAGATGAAGTATCCGAGTGTTCCATGTTGTCCGTAATTTAGGTGGGAGTTAATCTGTCGAAGTCTCGCCGGATTCCAAGTTAGTATGAAGAAAATATAGCAGTCTGAATAAAAAAAATAGCAGCTTCTGCACTAGGCGGAGTTCAAATATGAGGATGTTGTGCCATGTTATTTTCTATGTACACTGTCAGTCCCTTGGAGAACTACAGTGTTCATTCACAAGATGAAGTATCGAGTGTACCATATTGTCTGTAATTTAGGTAGGAATTCATCAGTCGAAGTTTTGCCTGATTCCGAGTTAGTATGAAGAAGTTATTGCAATTAGAACAAAAAAAATAGCGGTTTTTGCCTAGGCGGCGTTCAAATATGGGGATGCTACTGTCAAATCTACTTCCACAGGTACAAATAAAAATGCATGCGCATTGTGGTTAAATGCAGGCCCACCTGGACGTGCATATGTACTATAGCCCAACCTATATATCTCTACTACTTATAACAAGAATTCAATGAATATGTATGTAGCATGAGTTGCAATAAAAATAGTTGATATGAATTAGCGATAAGTTAGCTGCAACCTGTGAATTAGCAACAACAATTTTCCTATCATTGTAAATAGATAATGCGCAAATGATAGTGGAATGTTGATCAAGATAGGTTCATTTTGATGCACCAATTGATTTTATATTATATATCAATGAAAAAAGTTATATTGCATAAGGTAATCCTTTGACATTTTGACTTTTTATTTCACTTATGTGATTGATGAGTATAATGTTTTGAAAGTGATGTCATGAATCTACTCTAAATAATGCTAAACTTCTTTCAAATGTTATGTATGTAATGGAGGCAGGCGATGGTGAAGGAAGGTAGAGAGATGTTCCATGGAAAAGTAGGAAACCAACGTAGAGGTCGGGTTTTGTGGATTTGAAATGAGATAAAACTGTAAATCAAGACTCAGAAATGGTAGACGATTTTACAGCTAACAAAGAGAAAGGTCAAGAGGTGAATATTTGAGAACGGAGATCACGCGAAGAGACAAACCTCTTGATAAGAATTAAGGCAAAATTTAATACTTATTTTGTATAAGTAGATATAAATATAATATTTTGGCAATACAATGTTGACTGGGAAGTATATAGATCTTAGTCTGAATCGACAGTAACAGTGATTGCTATTTGCTATGCATTTATAACTAAAGTATCATTTACTAGAAATGTAATTGACTGACATAAATTAGGTCCGTTATCTGTGTCTGAATAATTGAAAGAACTGAAATCTTCATTGGTCAAGTCCGTTAATTTTATGTAAATTAGGTCCACTTATGTGATTCATATTCCCTAACAGTATAACAGCTGCAATGTACATGTGAAAATGATGTTACTGAAATGAAATCACGATTGTAAAGTAGCAGCAACCAAATACGTGATAAACAAATTGAATATGTTGTTTTAAAGATATCGTGCTAAAAAAATTTGTATTAGAATTATACTAAAACAAATCATAGTTTGAACTGTAATTAGTCATGTACATCAGTTGCTGAATATTTTGACATGTACATCCTATTTTAGGAAAGGTTAGATATATCAGAAGTATCCGTGAAGCAGTTCAAAATTGGGATAGGGAAGGTGAAGCCAAGGAATTTCCGATTTTACAAGGAACTAGCTTTGCAGTTTGGAAATGTTGTGGATTTCTAATCGCAGTTGCACAGTAGTGGTCCTTGAACATAGATTAATCAACAAGAATTATTTTAAGCACTCAATTGAAAGTGTATTGTATTAGGTAATTTTGTGCGACAATCTTTAGTATATTTGTGTTTTTGAGGCGTACTGGATTTAAGTTAGTGATTGATTTGTGGAATGTGAGCACTGTTTATTAATTCAAACGGAACAATATAAATGTTCAATATGAAATTAATTGTTCATTTTTTTCCGAAATTTGATGTTGCTAAGCAGTGCATATTTTCTTAAATAATTGTCGAGCTTTTAATCTTTTTTCATATTGATTACCCTTATTTGAAAGTGTATCAAGATTCAAAAAAATTTATTCATCAAATTGAATATGTGATCACTAATGTGAATGCTGTAAAAATTGACAAATATGCATATGTTTTCAATATATCTCTAAAATTTTGGGTATGTTTATATTCCGTAAATTTTTCAAAGTATGAGAATATGATATAGTTGGGTTGCTGATGAAAAACACAAAGGTATTCTGGTAGCTTGGATACATTACAATATATTTCTACTATTAATAAAAAAATTCAATGAATAAAATTTCCACGATGTCTTTTTGAAATTCTAAAAATACCCTCACCAATTAACGGAATCCCACCATTAGTTTACAATCTTCACCACAATCCTCTTTCCAACCACTAATCAACAAATCCCAATGCACGGAAAACAACACTTTAAAATTTTAACTTCATTTTTCAAATTGGCTATTTTCAAAAAATACATATATCATGTGCTTTTTCTTGGATGAAAACCCAAAATAAAATTAACAAACCAAGCGGGACCTAAATATATCTAGATATTCTTTATGTGTTGACCATAATTTGTTTGCTATCATTAGGGTGTGTGTGAGTGTGTGTGATTGAGCCATGTAAGGGCCATCGATTTGTGAACTTGATGAAGATAAGTTAACTGGAAATTGGTTCATTTTAAAAGATAACTGAGAATTTTACTAGCATGAGTAGTTAGAGATGTCTAAGTTCTCCATCATATATTACAACTTTGACTAATCAAAGCTCAAAAAACTATTGTAGTTCTAACATAATTGGTATTTTAGTGCTACCGATTGGTTCAAAAATTGATGTGAAATCTATTGGTTTATTATTTGGATTTAGTTGTTTTGTTTGAATATATTCTTTAATTATACAAAAAATGATGTTGATGTAGCAAACTACACTTATTAACAATAAATAAACTATTTTTTCTGAAATGAACAAGGCATTGATGTTCTGATTGAGCATGCAATGTTTCTAATTTTGCCGTGTGAACTTTATTTTAAGGTCCATGATTTATTAGTTCATGATGGGAAACTAAAACCAAAAGACATATGCAACATAGGAATTTTTTGTGGGGTAATAGCATGTAAACGGATACTTTCGGAGGTGGATAGTGTCATAACCGCATCCGAAATCATTTTCGAATATCAAATATTCATGGATACGAACGGATTAGCATATTAGCTGAAATCGATAAATCAAGAAACATAAATAATTTTTTTTGATTTAATATTTTTTTTCTAATCGCATTGATTATTAAAGTATTCAAAATCAACACATACAATGGTAATAAACAGTTTGAATAGTCGATATGCATTAAATGCATAATAATATATTTAATATAATTTTGTTTGCATGCACAACTCAGTTGAACAGGGCTTCCTAGCGATCATGGAACAAAGTTCCTTGAGGTCGCGGGTTCGAGTCCTAGAAACCTGCACTGTATAACCCTTAAAATGTGAAGCGGTTATCCCCAAATAGCTATCAATGGAATTTTGCTACCAATTTGTCACTGCACTGCTAACAAAACAACTTAAAATAAAAGTTTTGTGACTACCAAAACATTTACACTTACAACACACATCCGTTCACTCTTTTTTTAATTAAATAAAATGTAAATATTTCTAACTATTAGATGCACGTACGTACAACTTATTCTAAATATTTCTAACTATTAAATAAAATAGTAATTTGTAAGCATAAAAAATAGAAATGTACAAAAAAGTGGTAAAGAAACAATTAATCACTGATGTATTTGGATACATTTTTGCTCACAGTCCCATTAACTAAAAAGCATATACATGTAAAAGTACAAGTATTATTTCCATTTCCAATAGTATAAAATAAACTAAAACAAAAGAAACGTCTGATAAAACCATGAATGCTTTCAAGTTACTGGTTATATGAATATTCTTCAATTATCTCCATCTTTTCGGACGTTGCTTCAGGTTTAGTTTATGCTTACAACGGTACTGCCAATACTTCCACGGGTACAACTATAAATGCATGACATTGTGATTAAATATAGGCCCACCTGGGCATGCACATATACTCGTAAAATTAATAATAGTAATAAAATAAAATAATAATATTAATAATATAATAATAATAATAATAATAATAACAACAACAAAAAATTAACTAAGTTTAAAATAAGTAACTAAGTTAATTTAGTTTTATAATAATTAAATAAGCCAACAGTTTTTTATAAAATTTAATAAGTTTATAAAATTTAATTAAGTTTTATAAAAATTAATAAGTTTATAACGATACACATGCAATTGTTGAATAAAGTATGTTAAACAAAATTTACATCCATTTCAAGAAATTCCATATGTTATTGATATCGTTTCCATATGATTATATAAATTAACTAAATTTTATAAAATTAAATAAAGTTTATAAAAATCAATTTAATTTTATAAAAATTAACTAAGTTAACCAAGTTTCATATAAATTAATTAAGTTTCATATAAGTTAATTAAATTTATATAATTAAGTTTCTCACACACACACATATAGTTATAATTGCTAATTGTTGAATTTCTTTTTCATAGGTAATTACCCATCTATGGTGCATACAAATGACAACATGCTGTTGTATATTAGCGATTTGAAGTTCTTTTGAAGTAAAAACTTTTTTGATTTGCACATTTAATCGTCATGTGTAGTACGATTTTTTTATCACTTGTATTATTTACACTTTTAATGTAATGGTCATTAAATATTACGATATATTATGCATTATTCTATGTGAATGTTGAATGGTTAGTTATTTTTCGTTTAATGTGATCTATATGATTGTGTGAAATGATACATTGTGTTTATGTAAATTTTTCGATTATAATGTGATAATGGATATGTACGTACTGCAAAAATGATTTTTAAAATGCTATTAAGAACACAATTAATAAGACTTTTTATAGCATGTTCAAAACGCTATAAAAAAACATGATTTTTATAGCATTTCTTCTGTTGCAATAGTAGGTCACTGATTTATTACAACATGTTGATTTACAGCGTTTATAAAAACGCTGTAAAAGCCTTTTATAGCATATTAAGAACGCCATTAATAAGACTTTTTATAGCATGAGCAAGAGGCTATAAAAAACATGTTTTTTCATAGCGTTTTTTCTGTTGCAATAATAGGTCACTGATTTATTACAACATGTTGATTTACAGCGTTTATAAAAAACCTGTAAAAGCCTTTTATAGCGTTTTTTAAACACTATTTAAAGGTCTTTTTTTGTTGCAGTGCTCAAAATTCAAAAATCTATTAAACTCCCTTATCTCCTCAAACTATTCATCAATGGCTTCCCCAAGCTCAAATCCAAAATCCATTAGGCTCTCTAAGAAAACTAAAAGCTTTCTCTTTAATGAGAAAGACGCAACTGAGGCATATACGGATTATTTAACTTTTTGGAAAGTTTCCTCCCAAAAGGTTTGTTATATTTAATGATTTTGCTCCTTATGGTTTACATGAACTTTATTTTGAAAATAATATTCTTAGTTTGGTTGAATCTTCCCAAAATGATTTTGTTTGCTACCCCGGTTTGCTAAAAATGTTTTATGGAAATTTAAATGGAAAGTTTTATCAAGGGCAAGAAGGTCAAATTTGGAATAGCATTAATGGCACTCAAATATTTTTAAATTGTGAACTTTTGGGTCATATTCTTGGTTGTAAATCTGGTGAAATTAACCTCTCCACTTTTCAAATTGATATTCAAAATCGTGAAGTTCTTTATGACATTTTCGAAAGTGATGAAGATTTTGAATTTAAACATACTAATCTTCGACATAAATCGAGACTTATGAGTCTCATTCTTCAACAAATTATTATACATAGAACGAGAAATTATAATAACCAACTTAAAACATTTTCAAAGCGCTTTTTGCTATTTGTGGTCGCTACGATATAAATTGGGCACAAGTCATTTTAGATGACTTTGTCTAAAAGAACATTTCTAGAAACGAGAACATGGTGTGTATCCTACTATAATTTTCTTATATTTTGGTATGGATTTAAGAGAAGGAAAATCCATTCCTCGAAAAGTTTTCAACAAAGAAAATATCTCCCTTATGCACATTCCACCATTCTTTGAGCCTTACGAAACTCTTTCGTAAAAGGAGCAAAGGTTGGAATGGGAAGAAGAACAAGATATTCAACAAGAAGAAGAGAAAGAATGGGATGAAATGGAAGTTGAAGAAGAAAAGGAGGAGGAAGAAGAAGATTCTTCTTTGGAAAGTTTTGAAAAACCATCCAACCCTACAAATAAAGAGATACTAAGGAAACAAGAGAAGCTTCAGCATTCCTTTAGTAAAAAGCTAACTTCTATTACCAATAAAATGGAAAATTTCTTTGAAAAGATCATTCGCAAGCTTGGTGGCTCCTCATCATCTTAATCCACATCCTTTTAAAGTTTTTCCAGTAATTTGCTTGTATTATCTAGTCTTGTACTCTGCATTTTCTAGTTTAAGTTTATGTTCTTCTTATGTATTTTTCACTTATTTCTAATGAAATTCATGAACCCCTCTAGTTCTAATCAATGAAATATGTTTCTTATTGTGTTATATTGTTCATTTAGTCTTTGAAAGTCATAAAAGTATAATAGTATAGGATAAAAACAAAAGCTATAATAAATAAGATAGTTTTGAAAATTATGGTATGTATGTCGACATGTATATATTACATATGTCGACATATAACGATTAGAAATGATTTTTTTTAAATTTCAAAATAAAAATAACCACCAGCCACCTATTCATTTCAAATGACTTTCTACTCTTATATAAGTCTATTTCTTCCAGAAAACTCATTTATCATTTCGCTCTATACTCTATTTTCACTCTCAAACATATTTTCCCAAATGTCTTCTTCACATCAAAAACTATGTGAAAATCTCGAACAAACTCTCCAATCTTTCAAAGATATTCTTTCTTTTGTTCTACGAAATCAAAGACACTAAGAATTAAGTCAAATGTAGATGATAAAAGAACAAGAAAAGCATTTTGAGGCTGTTCGATGGATGATTTCTCATCTAATCAAAGATGAACCATCTAACAATCCAGAGTGCACCATCAATAAGGATAATGAAGATTGGGATGCCATTAAAGGAGATCCAATCTTTAGGGCTGATGGTTGGGTTAAAGTTCCTAGAAACGTCTAGTTATTAGGTTTGAATTTAATATGTGTGTACACACACACACACTCTCTTAGGACTTGATTGATGTGTGTTTTTGATGGTTTGGATTGCATGACATTAAATGTTTGATTGGATTGGATTGGATTGGATTATACAAACTCGTATGTTTTAGTATGGTTTGATTTGAAATTAGAAAGGTGTGTAATGGATTCACTTATATAGAGTTCAAAAATTACATTAATAGCATTTTGTTTATCATATATCATCAAGTTTACTAATATATTATATATCATATATCACTTATGTATAGTTATATATTATCATTTTTACTTAAAATATTGATTTTGAATTAAATATATTATCATATATCATTATGTCTTTTATTTAGGGGGAGTAATTATTTGTTTTTCACCCATTTTTGTTGATGACAAAGAGGAAAAAAATATAAAATATACATATGCACATATTAAGGGGAAGCTATCAAACTCGAGGGGGGGTTATATCATATTATATATATACAAAATAATAATTGTTATCATCATCAAAAGGGGGAAATTGTTACTACACCAGGTATTGATTTGATGATAATAACCTTGGTAACAAATATAAATCCATACAAAATATTGATACGAATGATTTTACCAAGTTATATCGTATATATTGTTGGATATTATACAGGTTTTGAATTGAAGACTGTTCATAATAAAGACTTAAGAACTGTACATGAAAATCATGAGTTTAAAGATCAAAATATGAAGATTTAAAGACTATGGTACAGTGTATAGAGTCATAGAATATTGTTAAAGTCGATGGTAGCAATCTCTGATCTCAATTTCTTCTTTTCTTATTATTTATTTTAAATCAAAATATATTTCTAAAATATATTTACAAATATTTTATAAAGGTTTTCTAAATTTAAAATGTTTATAAACTACATTTGTACTATTTTACAAAGTATCAAAATATTTTACAAAGCATTAGATTTTCAAAACATTTTAAAATAAACAAGTTTTCAAAATATACTAAGATATACGACATATAGGCAGATTGTATGTCAACATACATGCCGCAGTTTTCAAATTTCAAATTTGAAATGAAGTGTCTATTCATCGTTGCTCTTCGCAAAAGAGATGTCTGTTTATTCATTATATATAAGGGGTTTCCAACCGAATTGTTAACAACTACTTTCTTATTATCTTCTCCCCTCTTACTCTGCCAAAATTTCTATTGAAAATGTATTCAAAATTTTCTCAAATTCAAACCATAATTAATTCAATCTTCATTGTATTGATTCTATACTAGTTACTCTCTAATTTCAATCATCTCTCTCACTTAGTCAAAGATCAAAGTGCTATCAAAAAGGCTATAGGATCAATTGTATCTAAAAATCAAACATTGTTTTTGGAAAATCCATTAAAACTCTAGTTATAGTTGATTGGGTATAATTGTGTCTGGATTCAGATCAACTGGGTGTGCTGGGTGTCTCGAAAATCCAAGTGGGTGTGCTTGTGTCCTGAGTCAAATCAAGTGAGTATACCTAGAGCTTTGAAAATCTAGAGGGTGTGTCTCGTAGCCTTGAAATCGAGATTGTATTGGGTTTTCCTTCTGCCCGTTGAAAGATTGGCATTTGAAAATAAATCTGTACAATATACGGGACTGCATGTAGGGTAACATTGAACTAGTATAAGATCCCTGGTGTGATCTCTCTGATTCTCTACTTTTACTTTACTACATTTATAGTTATCTATGTTTAAATCTACGATTGTTTATTCTGTTTAATTTAGCATAATCTTAAAAGAATCAAAAATAAATTCATTAAAGTTAGAAAACACTATTCATCCTCCTTTAGTATTTAGTTAAGCCTTAAGATCCATAATTCCACTACTAATAACTCCTAGTTCCATATTTATAGAAGAAAAGCGGCATGGCCTTCGGTGTCACTAAACTTCAGCATCAGTCACGGTGGTAATGTTGGCATCGGCTTGACGATTCTGATGCTGTTATGCGCTAGGCTTCCTCTTCATTCCTTTAATAGAGATATGCGACAGCGATGAACCATGGCATCGGCGGCTTCTAACATGATGGTCGACGTCCTTTATGAGTGGGTGATGACTTCGGCTTGGACTAACGCAAGTATGAAGTAATGATAATCATAAGGCAGTATTAATGGCTTTGTGGACATAGATGGTGTCCACCATCAACACCGCTTTGCTTAGACACACGACGTCCTCCAAATGTCGAGGAAACGCGCTACATAAAAGGGAAAGTGCAGTGTTTGACATTAACGAAGAGAAGTGTTATTTTGTATTCCTTTAGCGTCATCGTAGTGCAATACCTTCGAAGAGTTGTGAAGTATAACACTACTCTAGTGTAATGCCGACATCTTTTATGGTCGTCGACGAGGAGCTTGTCTTGGTTATAATAGGTGAGTATCGGTACTGATAGAATCTTGCATCAATGAAATGCGCTATGGGTCAGTTTGACACTCATTAATGGTTTTCAGAGTTGATTGTACTTTATACCATTGCTCCTTTAGTTACACTTGACGTTGTATACATGTCTTCGATGATAATCTATCTTCATGTTTCCCGATTTTGATCATTGGCGCCATAAATGTACTGCTGGTTGTATGTCTTTAAGAGTAATGATGGAAGACGATGTAGTCAAAGAATGGTCCTCCATCATAAAAGTCGACACTATTTCCATATTTTATGTTATACGTCTTTAAAGTCAATAATGGTTATATCACTTGCCATCATAAAGGCTTAGATACTTCTTCTTGCGATGAGGTTCGGCATCATCTCCTTAGAGTTTCGAATCAGAAACCATACTCTCTTGAGAAATTATATGGATAACAGTACCAATCGAATCGATTAATAATTTTTCAGTGACATTTTAGTTGGTAATGGTTGGTAGATAGTAATATGATGAAATTGTCCAGTCCTAGTATTTATCATATGGCTAAAACTATCAACACCCCTAATTTTTCCTTTCCTGCCCCACTAACAATTAAAAAGAATATAATGACTATTTTATCCTTGTTGAATACACATAATATTAATTTCCCTAAACGTTTAATTTCCTACTTTCTTATTTTGAAGACATAACAATGAATCAAAATAACAGAGAAGTTTTCAGTAATGTGAAAGATGATAATGGTGTTTGTTTTAATTCTCTTGTATTTCTCTTTTCGACATCTATTTTGTAAAGATGACGAACTACTATTTTTATTTATCATATGGCTAATCTATTGACACCCCTAATTTTACCTTTTCCACCCCACTAACAATTAAAAAGAATGTAATGACTATTTTGTCCTTGTTGAATACACATAATATTAATTTCTCTAAACGTTTCATTTCCTACTTTCTTACTTTGAAAACATAACAGTGAATCAAGATAATAGAGAAGTTTTCACTAATTTGGAAGATGATAATGGTGTTGGTCTTAATCCTCTTGTATTCCTCTTTTCGACATCTATTTTGTAAAGACGGCGAACTACTATTTTTCTTTAGTTCTTGTTCCTTAACTTTACGTACTTTACTTGGCATGTATGGAAAATGTATTCATGTGCTTAAAAATTGATGGAAATCTAATTAACTAAATACTTGGAACTAGAGATAACCTACTATGCTAGTAGCTTTGATTGATGAAACATCTAGTATAAAATGCACTAGAATTTAGTTTAAAGCTAGTATGAAGCACTCCATATTTCCACCAAAACCTAGCACATTTAATTATAAAATTAATCTTTTTTTTTTTGAAAACTATTAAATTGTTTTACTGGATAAAGATTTGGAAGCAAGAAGTAATAAGGATGGATGAAGTGATGGATTTAATATAGTAGAGAAGAAGAAAGGGTATTTGTGGAATATAGTGAGATGAGAAAAGAAAAACACGAGGTGCAATATATATTTTGTAAACGGTTGGGGTGCAAAAGACAAAATTTGGGATTCCAATAGAACTAGCCTTGTCTTGTTTACTACCTTGAGCCCATTCTAACTATGAAGTGGAGTACAAAATTACAAATTTTACAATTGTGCACTTTGGTGCAATATTCAACTATGCTAACTTTAACTTTCCATGTTCGTAGCAGTATTATAGTTAGCAAGAATGAATGTACTAATTTCGTAAGGTAAAGATTTCTTTTGGAAATAAAAAGTATATATGGATGGACCTTCTTCCTCAAGAAATGAAAATGAACACTTTTACAGAACTACCTAAACAATTAGCGTGGTAAGTACAATTTTAAATTTATCCATTCAAAATGGAAGCAAATCCAATCAAAATCAACTAGACATAAATGGCACATGTGTATGAAAGGTAAATTGAATCAAGTAAAATAATGTTTGGATTTCCTGGCTCATAGGAAGAGGGAGATATAATCAAGGTTTGAGATTCCGTCCGGCACGTCGGAATACCGTCCATTCTTTTCCCGATCCGGCATGGACCAAGATGGAATTCACGAAGTCCGGTTCCAGATCGAAAAGGGTGAGAAATCGATTTTTTGCATAAAAAACTTGAGATCGAAAATTATAGCAGCGAAAATTGATTTTTGAGCAAGAAGAAGGAGAAGAAAAAATTAGTAAAGAAGAACTGAAGGAGGAAAGAAAACCTATTTTAAGAAGATCCACCGAAACTCAAGAAGATTTGAGCGTATTATTTTATTTCTTTGGTTTCTAAGCAGCAGGTAAAGTGGAATGATATTTAGGTTTACAAGTAATTAACTAAACGAGATGAGAGATGCACAGTAATGAATTTGGACCAGTGAGTGAAATTGACAAATGGACTTCAAACCAGGTCCATTAATAATTTTAAAATGCTGATTTTGATTTTAAAACAATATTTTGAACATTATTATTTTTTATATTTAAATGCAGTCCTCCTTTTGTTATAAGAATAAAAATTTGTGATATTTACTAATATATTTATATAGAAAATATAAAAATAGTAGCGAAATTTGAAATCGGAAATAAACCGAAATCTTCAGAATTTTCGAAACGGAACCGAAAATTTAAAAATTATGATTCATCGGAACGGAACCGAAAAGCGGAACTTCAAACCTTGGACGTAATCGGTCCAATATTCATTGTTCATTTCTGTAAAAGTTTTGAGCCAACCTTTATTATTGTACCAAGAGCGTTAATGGCTAACAATAGAATGACCAACTCAGCTGATATGAATTGTTTTCTTTCTTTCTTTTATTATTATTATTATTATTCATTTTTTGTCAACTTGGTTAAACCCCTGCAACGATTTGTATGTAGCAAGGAAGCTAATTATGAATTGTTATACTTCGTATATTCAGTTTTTGGTTTTCCTTTAGGTCGTTTTCCCATCATTAGTTTTAATTGGTTACTCCAGTTTTGGAAGCAGGTATTTTACAATAATATTTGAAAAACTGAACTTAGTGTAGGAGTTAATCCTTTAATTATCATAGTCTAATCATTTTTAATTAAAATCATTTGATTTTGCCATACTATAAGCGTACACATACATAACAAGAAAAGAGTCATAGGTCACTGTTTTTGATGTTGTTATAGAAAAAGTCTCTGCAGAAATGAATATGTAAATTTGGTCTCTATTTTTAAAAAATAAAAACGCAATGTGTCTTGCACTTATCTGACAGAAAATGAAGGTAACTTGCACTTTTCTATTTCTAAAATCTTTTTTCGAAATTTTCAAAATTTTGAAAAACGTAAGTTATCTTGCACTTTCTATAAGGAAAGCGTAAGCTAGTTTGCGCTTTCTGATTTCGAACTTTTTTTTTTGAAAATTTTGAAAAGCGCAATATGATTTGCGCTTTCTATCAGGAAAGCGGAAACTAGTATGCGATTTCTGATTTTAAATTTTCTAAAATTTTAAAATTTTTAAAAAACGCAAGCTAATTTGAACTTTCTGATTTAGAAAAAACAGAAACCTAATTTACATACTTGTTTTTGCAGAGACTTCTCTTGTAACAACATTAAACATAGGGACCTTTCGTGCAAAGCCCGTATACTTAAACTAGAGTTAATTGGAAAACTCAAATATCTGATTAACAGTTGAATATCTTTTTACCCATTTGATATTAAAACAGTTGTAATGTGTTATTTTGGTGGGATAGTAATGTGTACCTTCCCATTTTTGTACGTTTTATCGAAATTTTCCAATTCGCACCAACTTCTGACAACAGAATATGAACTGATAATAATATTGTTTAGCACAACAGTTATTAAGAATACATACAGCAATTTAGAAACTTGAATCATCAAACCGTTGGAGAGTTTATTCAAACGACAAGCCTGTATCTTTAAATTTTTCCCTGGTAACTCTGTCAAACCGCTCTATCATCTGAGGACTCATGACTTTGGTGAAATTTCCAACTTCTCCTTTTCTAAAAAATGGCTTATTTTGTACTGGCGTGTCCCCCATCATCGTAAACGAAGTCTGATTCACTTCCAAACCTCTCAAACTTTCCAGACTACACAACTTCACAATCTCCTCAGACTACGCCTTCTTTTTCTTCTCTCTCAGAAAATTCATGTCCTATGAACTTTGCTGCCCTCTTAAGCTGCGCAGTAGTGTCCCTCTTCAAGTCTTCATATTTCATGAACAACACCTATGTTTGCAACAAAATACATTAACCTGTGAATGAAAATATGTTAGCTAGCCAACATGCATTTATGATTACCTTGTTTGGCATGTGGATACTTGCCTTCCAATACTCGATCACATTGTCCCAGTATGGACCTGAAGGATAAAACCCTAAAAGAAATGCCTCAGAAAAGTCCTCAAGGCTTGGTAATTCGTCTGGTTCCAGAGCATTAGCAAACTTCCATAAAGATATAAGGGTATCTTTAGGATTCCTACACAAATACACTATTTTACAGGCCTCGCATTCGAGGACAGAAGGTGGCAGCAAGGAAAAAGGATTGTGAGTCGCCAAAAGTCTAGGGGAAGGTAATAGGTCAAGGTTGGGTATGCGGTTGCTGGTATATAGTTGGAATTCAAGGAAAGGAACACATTGATGTGGGTTTAGGGACCGAAGCAAAGATTGAGGATATGGTTTGTTATTGCGGTTAACAGCAGCAAAGATCAAGGCTTTTAGCCATGTTGTTCCTACTTTTGGCAGTGTGGCTAAAATGATGTCGTTGGGCTTTGACTTAAAATATTCATGGCAAACGAGCGTGCCGGTAAGAGCTTTCAAATTCAGGAATGACCCACTTGGAAACCAGAAACCTTTGTAAAGGTAGCTGTTCAGGTATGATTGTACAAACTGCGATGATTGTGGGAGCGTTGCTATGAACTTATCATGTTTTTGGTATATCTGTGATTCTTCTTCTTTTTTTTGGTCGCTTATGAGAGGAAAGCATATGGTGTATGGAGGTACGATGGACATGGTTTTAGATAAGATTTTGCTGGATTATGTTTCATTTGCTTTGCCATTTATAAGGAACGATTGAATGGTTTAATTCCGGTTCGACTCCTCTATCCCAGAATAAAAGGTAGAGGGCTTCATTGATTGATTATTGAATGGTTTAATTCCGGCTCGACTCCTCTATCCCAGATCAGCGGAAAAATATTCGTGGTCATCCATTGATTGATTAGCTACCGACGGGCAACTGCCACTCATATGTGAAATAAAATCAATCGAGGAGAATGTTATAAGCTGGAAGATACAATTTGAAACAAACATGATAAGGCACAATCACAATCATCATTTGGCAGATCGACGGTCTTAATTTTCATCTGGATGGAATCATAATCAAGTCACTTTCAACTATCTTGTGAATACGTAAAAGTTAGTCGGATATCCCGAAATTTAAAATCCATTTATATCCCTGTTTGCAACACGAACGAATATGCATTATCTAAAAGAATGAACATGGATGCGGACGTAACACATAAAATTCAAACATAATTCATTCCACTTTTCTTAATACACAAGAACATTATGCCACGCGCTTCGTGCGTAACGATGACATGTGCGTTGCGCGTGAATTGTTCTTCTACAATTTATATATGATTAACACATTTAACAGAAAATGATTTGCAAAAATATTTGATCATGTTTTTACGTTGAAATCATATGTAGTTAATTTAAAATTTTATTTCTAAATCGCAACATTTAATTTTTTTATTAGTTTAAATTTTATTTATGTTATTAATTAATAAACAACGAATTTTTAGATGAAGTTTATTTATTTAAATGATATTTATTTGTTAAATCTTATTCATAAACGTAGAGTGATAGTTTGAATTTTTAAAAAAAATTTAACCGTTTTAACTTAGTTTGAATAGTTCCAGTCCAGTCTAGAAATAATAGACTAAAAATAATCTTTAATAATATTTGTAATAGCTTTGGTGTCCCACATCATTGTAAACGAAGTCTGATTCACTTCCTAACCTCTCAAACTTTCCAGACTACACAACTTCACATTCTCCTCGACTACGCCTTCCTTTTCTTCTCTCTCAGAAAATTCATGTCCTATGAACTTTGCTGCCCTCTTAAGCTGCGCAGTAGTGTCCCTCTTCAAGTCTTCATATTTCATGAACAACACCTATGTTTGCAACAAAATACATTAACCTGTGAATGAAAATATGTTAGCTAGCCAACATGCATTTATGATTACCTTGTTTGGCATGTGGATACTTGCCTTCCAATACTCGATCACATTGTCCCAGTATGGACCTAAAGGATAAAACCCTAAAAGAAATGCCTCAGAAAGGTCCTCAAGGCTTGGTAATTCGTCTGGTTCCAGAGCACTAGCAAACTTCCATAGAGAAATAAGGGTATCTTTTGGATTCCTACACAAATACACTATTTTACAGGCCTCGCATTCGAGAACAGAAGGTGGCAGCAAGGAAAAAGGATTGTGAGTCGCCAAAAGTCTAGGGGAAGGTAATAGGTCAAGGTTCGGTATGCGGTTGCTGGTATATAGTTGGAATTCAAGGGAAGGAACACATTGATGTGGGTTTAGGGACCGAAGCAAAGATTGCGGTTAACAGTAGCAAAGGCTTTTAGCCATGTTGTTCCTACTTTTGGCACTACAACAAATCAACCATATTACAACCTTTTCTTTACAACTTGCACAAACTGGCAGTTGTAATAGGTATTTTATAACAACTGTTTATGTATAGCAGTTGTAACAAATTTATTTTTAACAAATTTATTTGTTCACCATTTGTAATATATGTCTGTAACAACTGTTTATTTGTGTCAGTTGTAAATATTTATCTATCACAACTGTTTTTAACAGTTGTCTGTTTGCACTACGAAAATTTACGACTTCCCTCTTTTATTTTCTTCGGCCCGCTCAATGCTTTCGTGTAAACTAAAAAAGTGGCCGCAAAATTTCATAAATATAAACCCTAACCTTATCCCATTCTGCCATTGCTATCCACCGAAGTAAATTGCGCTTGCTAGAAACCCTCTTCAAACCCTAACCCTTTACTCTTTGTCATTTTCTCGCCTCCGTGGCCGCATCTCCATTGGTACACGCGTTCGCTCGCTTCGCCACCGCTGCTACCCGCGTTTGCTCGCCGTTGTTGTTGGTCGCCTTCGACGAAGTTGTGGTATGTTTCTATCCTACGATTTTCTTGATTTTATTTGGTTCTTAGTTATTTGTTGATTGAAATTAAAGGTGTTTGAAAGAATTCTTTTGAGAAATTAAAGGAGCTTTGGTTGCAAAGTGCTAAAGAGGTCTAAATCAACCCGAGAAAGAGAGAAAATGTGATGATTGTTCTACCATCGAATCACCATCTCATCATTATGACAATGCTGGTGAGCGTGGAGATGATAATGGATCTGAAGAACGTAGTGAAAGTGAATCACATGGTACTCCTAGAAGGACAACTTTTGATAACCCTCGAGATATTCACCCTTCATTTAATGATAATTTCAGGTAAAATTGGTCAATTTTTGTCTTTTCTTTTGTGTTTCTTATTGACAAATTTTAGTATAGTTTTACAAGTAGTTATTCAGACTTAAGAATTGTTAGTAGTCTGAAATAAGAAATTGTGGGGCCGCGTAACACTTTATTCATAGATACTTGCAAATTTCAATTGTTTGAAAATTTTTGAATTATGTTCATTTGGAAGCAAGCACATACATCTGAATTTTAGTGAAACATATTTCAATTCTAGTGAGTGAAATAATTAGCGAGTTGATCTCTGTTTACCCAACTTGTGATATTTGTTTTCATTTAACCTTAAACCAAAAAAAATGTATAATCTTTTTCTAATATAGAATGTTTCTAATAATTATTGAGTTTTCATACCAAACTAATTTTCTTAAGCAGTGATCATGGTGGTGCTGAATCCACAATAACTGGAGACAGGTTTGGGGATGAATCTTTATATGGGGTGCGAATTTTGATACAAATGATGATGCTGACTCTGTTTGGGGTTTCAACAATAAAGTAAGACATTCTATTTATTAATACTAACATAACCAATTACATAACATGCATAAATTGCATGATCAGTTGCCAAATTAGTTTATATGCCCTAACATTTGACATTGAATATCCTCCGTTTTCTGATATACACTTTTATTACCAGGACACTAGCAACAATTCTTTTTTCGGGTCAGGAGATTTCGGCTTTGATCCAATCAACATAGACTCATCAAATGCTAATAGCGAATTTGGAAAGGATCTAAAGGCATCATTCTTTGCAGATTCTATTCCAAACTCACCGCTTTTCAATTCCTCCTCTCCTCAAAGTTTTGATTATAAGTTTGATAACCGCTCATTTGATACTTCAAGTAGATTCGACTCTTTTAGCATGCATGGCAGCGGATTGTTCAATAAACAACCTGAAATTCTTTCAAGATTTGACTCGATGAAAAGCACTAGTGAGTATAATCACAATCAAGTCTTTTAATTTGATGATGGAGATCCTTTTGGTCCAACTACTAATGACCATTCTCCTACTAAAAGGTCCGATAATTGGAATGCTTTTTAATTTTTTGCTGAGTTATATGGTATATATATGTTCATATATATATATATATTAACTGTAAATTGGAAGAGGATTACTGCCTTGAAGATTTTCATATTACGGGTACCAGGAGGACACCAACACCATTGATGCCATGTGATACATTTTTTGGGTTTGATAGTTTGTAGAAATTTGAGTTTATTTAATTTTGTTTACTATTGAATTTATTGTTCATTACTTGATGTAATTGTTTCTATTTCTATATTCATATTCATATATCTGTCCAACAAGAGTGTATATGCAGGTCTACAGCCGTTGTCCATGTTCGTGACAAATTCTTTACCTTGTATGGTGATTAAATACGGTACCATAAAGATAGAGGAGTTCAATGTGTTTATGGCTGTAAGTTATTTTGATTCACTATGTTAGAGTAATTGATATGCGCTTAAAAATTTATTAATGCAAGTAATATTTTTTTAAACAGAACATCAATGGTAAACAAAATGTAGCGGAAGAGCCAGTGACTCCTCGTGGCAATACGCCTCAGGTATTTTTTTATAAATTGAGTATAAAAGTATTATTTGAAATCATCAACTAGCATGTTAATCTTTTATTACGTTCAGTTATCACCATGCTAATGTCCATCGACACACCCCATGCCATTTACAATTGGAATGTCACAATTCAAAAATCATAATTCCGCGATTGATTCATAGGTTTAGGATTTTGCGTTTTCTGTTGTTCGAGTGTCGGTGACTGGTAGAGGCAGGGTTTGGTTCGTGGGTTTGATTTGTCAGTTTAGGCTGTCATGAATTTGATTCTTGGATCGTAGCCAAAGTGGTTAACTTTGATTAGGAATATGGTACTGTTATATATTGCAATTGAGGTGATAGCCGTCAATTAGTTTATGGTTTGAGGCGAATGGCTGAGGTCGTGGATTGCGTGATAAGTAGGGATGGTTGCAATGGGTTATGATTGGCAGTTAAACTTGTAGCATGGTAGTCAAATGTAGTCAAAACTTATAGAACTGATTGGATTTCAATTGGTTATTCGGTGGTAAGAGGAGGAGATACTGCTGCGGGATGAAGGAGCAGGGAGTTGGTTGCCGAGTTAGGTGAACTTGGGAGGGGAATTTAGTTGAGAGGATTGGTTTGGGTAATGTTTTGGCTTCTAGTTGGTGATTGGATAATGGAGAAGTGGAGACAGTTGAGAGGATTGGTTTGGGTGTTTGTAGTTTTGTGTTCAGGTGAGGTTGCAGTAATTGGATTGGAATCTGGATATGAAGGGGTGGGAAGGATATTGAATAAAGAGCAATTGAATGCTTGGCCTAAACTCTTTGAATATGATATTGCATGCTTAATTCAACATTTCAGATTTCCTACTTATCAAAAGGGCCTGCATAAATTTTTTTTAAAACTAAAGAAGTAAAGAGAGAAAACAAACTTTGCATAAAAAAATTACTAACTCAGCCCAATGCCCCAAAACAAAGCCCAATAAGCAAACTACTCTTCTAATCTATCTCGGTTTGAGGTCCAAAAATTAAAAAAAAATGAATTGAAAAAAAAATGGCGATTGAAAACATTGTCGAAAAATAAAATGCAAATTGAAAAATTGGAGGTCACGAATACGAAGTAGGCGATCACGAGTTGTAGATGGAAAAAGGGATGGAGTTTGATAATTGGTGGTTTGCCGAGGAGGAGATTTGCTTATTGGTTTGGGATTGAGTGGCACAGTGGCGTATGTTGGTTGGAAGGTCGACAACTGTTTTGCTATGGGAAGTGGTGATTATGAGGGAGGTTGAGGATTCTGGGTGAGGACGTTTGAGGATCGTGCATTTGTTGTACGAGATGCATAAACTTCGGTTGAGGTTGAAGGTGGTTGTGATGATCAGTAAAGGTGGTTGATGGGTTCTGGAGTTTTGAGGTCGAGTTAATATGTCTCCACAATGTGATATTATGATAGAGGTGTAGAAGTTGTGCCGCAGTGGAGTGTATTATGATAGAGGTGTGTTAGGCAGAGGAAGGTGAAGGGGTGATGACTGGTTGAAGTGATGCAGAGCAGTGAAGAAGATGCTCCTGCAATTGTAGTTTTTTTAATGCAAAGTAGTTTTTTTATTTTTTATTTTAGGTTTTGGAAAGAAAACAAAAAAAAACAAACACAACTAAGTCAAAACAAATGAAAACAAAACAAAACAAATACTCAACAGTATTTTTTTTTCTTTTTTTAAGAAGAACAAAACACGAAATAAACACAAAATAAAATAAAACAAAATTAATTCGATGACACAAAAATATGCGGTTGCAGTAGGTTGATTTGGTTTGGTACATGATAGTGATATATCTTCCATTTTAATTTTGGTTTGGTACGAGAATCAATGAAAATTTCAAAGCTTTTCCACGTGCATGCATCTTCCTACCATGCTGTTTTTAAAAGTGAATGCATCTTCCATTTTTAAACGTGGAAATTAGACATTGTTTCCTTGTTTTAAACAGGAAAGTAGAAATTCGTTTTCTGAATTTCAATGTGTTCAAACTGCGGCACAAAAAGTAAATATTCGTTTCAGTAATTTAGGTAAGAATAGGAGGAAGTAATTCAGGCAATTAACGCTGAGATGTTATAATCCTAATTAATACAACATCGGAGTTTATGATTTTGTTTGCAGTCACATCGGAGTTTTCAATTTTGTTTACACTTTGAACTTATAAATTAAATGTTTATGATTTTTGTTTGCAGTCACATCGGAGTAGCAACAACGTTTCAAATGGTGGTAATATACAAGTTCAGAATCAGTCTAGAAAGTGCAAATTATTGGGTTGGCAAAGAAATGTTGTCGTAGAAGCAACAATTGCATCTACTGATCCTACAGTTTTAGTGCATCATGTACCACTTGGAGCAGATGCTTGGAAGGTTTGGATTGATTTAGTGGTATATGTACTCTTACTGAAATATGTTATGGATTTAGTTGTGTTTTGTATTGAACTTATGAATTCATAAATGGTGTAAACTCGAATTGTTTTCGATTTTCTTGAATGCAAATGGTTTGTGTTGTTTCAAGTAATTTGCATGATTGTGTATAATATTAACGAAATGTTGGTTTTAGTTATGATATTAAGAAATTTATAGCAGCTGTGAAAAGATGATTATAATTGTTTGTAGCAGTTGTAAAAGTATATGTTGCAACTGTCATTGTTAGTTGTATTTCATCCTTCTACAACTGCAAGCGGTAGTTGTAAAAAGCCTTTTACAAGTGCTAAAAGCAATTGTAACTAGTCATTTACAACTTGCATGTCGCAGTTGTAAAATAAATTTCTACAACTGCTTCAGCAACTATTCCCACCAGTTGTAAAATAATTCGGATCTATTACAACTGCGGATATAACGACTGGCGAGTGCTAGTTGTAATAGACATATTACAACTGTTTTTGGCAGTTGCGAAAAGGTATTTTTGTTGTAGTGTGGCAGTGTGGCTAAAATGATGTCGCTGGGCTTTGACTTAAAATATTCATGGCAAACGAACGTGCCGGTAAGAGCTTTAAAATTCATGAATGACCCCATTTGGAAACCAGAAACCTTTGTAAAGGTAGCTGTTCATGTATGATTGTACAAATTGCGAGGATTGTGGGAGCGTTGCTATGAACTTATCATGTTTTTGGTATATTTGTGATTCTTCTTCTTTTTTTTGAGTCGCTTATGCAAGGAAAGCATATGGTGTATGGAGGAGATCCGATGGACATGAATTTAGATTAGATTTTGCTGGATTATGTTTCATTTGCTTTGCCATTTATAAGGAACGATTGAATGAATGGTTTAATCCCGGTTCATTTCTTCTATCCCAGAATAAAAGGTAGAGGTCTTCAATGAGACAGGGGCACATCACTAGGGCCGGCTCTTGCCTTTGGGTTGTCCAAGGAAAATAAATAATTTGCTTGCCCTTTTCAATACAGGAAAAAAATATTACCAATTTTTTTTCACTTAAGCTCACATGCGTAAAGAAAATCCACTCAGAATGCATAATATGTAAAACTAACTATGATGTACTGGTAGACGTTAGTATGTCAATAGCTACTTCTCCCTTTAAAGATGGATGTCACAAACAAGCCACAAATCAAGAGGATGTTTTCTAAAATAACAAAATTATTGCAATAATAATGTAAAGATGGATGCCTCAACATATAGATATTGTTGTTTCGTTGACACAAAGAGAAGTAACTGAATCAAAATACATTTTTGTTTAAGACTCCATTGGGATGCAAAATGTGTGATAACTAATTCACCCTTCATATAATCATAATTACAAATCTTTTATTCAATTTGTAGCAAATCGCATAAAATACGATGGATAACTGAATGTATAAAAGATACGAACCATTTTAGAAAATCATTAAGTTCATAATGAGTAAACATAACCTAGACTAATTATTTTAGTGAGTAAATGACATATAATAATCAACGTCAAAAGTTTTGCTTATGCCACCTATATGTATATACAACATTAATTAACAAAGACCTAACTTGAGTTGAAATAACTGATAAGCTACGGAGGACTTAAAACAAATGACTTCTCTACATTATTTCCAGTAGTAGAAAACAAGCAAAAGATAATCAAAACCTGAACCCTGCACACATGTATCAAATCTAAAAGAACAAGTTGCCTGCATTATCTAATCTCTCAAACAATATGTCGACAAAACTAATTGCAAAAGAAGGAAAGAGGGAAATGACTGCATAATTAGCAGCAAAAAAAGCACTAATGAATTGTAAATCGGAACTATCGATGGGTGGTAGGCTGGTAGCGCACTGATGCGGCTGATGGTCATGCCCAGGGATGCGGCAGTTAAATGCAGTGGCATCGCGGCTGCTTGAAGGTGGAGAGGAATTATAAAACGATTGGATTTATGGTTTTAGCAAACTTCTTTTTTCTTTTCTGATGCATTGGTTGCCCTATGTGAGGGGTTGCCCTAGGCATGTGTCTACTGGGCCTAGCCCATCAACCGGCCCTGCACATCACATCAATCCCCTATTCTGTTTCATATGTTCCTCTCTTCTCCATTAAATTTGGACAGTTCATTATGTATATATATAGCGTGATAAAATGTAACCGAATCATAAAGAAAACCAACGGTTGATATGTGATGGGGACATGGTGACTGATAGAATAGACGGAGGAATAATGATAAGAAACAATGTAGCATTCAAGGTATAATACTAGTCTTCTTAATGTATCGTTATTCCTTTGCACTGAAAAAATGTCAATTCAATGGACTTACATGTTTTATGATATTATTTTATTAATTAAAAATAAACGAGATATTTACGAAGCGGGTTAACGAGGAGGGAAAGGAATGACGAATGAACCTTGTTTTTACTATGTCATAGAAAACCGTTCGAAATATTTACGTTTGAAAAATTTTCTGTCAAAAATATAGAGTGCTGCAGCGGTCTAACTTTGTCGACCGGTCGTGCGTTAATGTATGATGGTCTTTTCTGTTGAGTTATACAATGTGAGACTAATCTTGGATAAGAGACTAATTCGGTTCTACTTAAAAATTCCAAACGTCTATCCATTGCATAAATCATAAACTATCATACAGACTGGTTCATTTGTTCAAAACCGACACTCTCGACTTCAAATTGTACATTTATATAGTATTTTAAATATTAAAAATTTACAAATGTAACAACACATTTGCAACGGCACTACTAGAACAGCTTGCTATTGCGGCAGCCTTTTGTGTCGGCTAGCGATGGTTAAAAAAGACGACCGTCGCTAGCCGACACAATGTCGTATATATATGCACAAACCCATGAACAGCAATTCACTTTCCCCTTCCCACCAAAAAACACAAATTCCTCCTCCTTCTACCAGCTGCCGCCGCCCCTGTCGCAGCTCGCCGTCGCCAAGAATAACTCTCCAAAGCTTGTCGGTATCTCTCCACCTCTCTAATATCTATAATTTTTAGGTATAAACTCAACCCTAATTTTGAAATTGGTTGATTTAAGAATTTGGAGTTGACGATTATATCTTATTAGTTGATGATAATATAGTGTATTAGTTGATTTGGGTATTTAATTAAAACCTAATTTAAAAAATTAGTTGATTATGGATTAGAAATTTATGATTATTGCGTATTAGTTGATGATAATTAAAAATTTGTTCGATTTGGGGATATTAATTAGTGTTTTGATTGTTACGTTGTAGTTAAAAATTATGGTTAATTTAAAATCCGAAAATTAGTCCGTTATTATTGATTAATATGCTTATTGTTGATTTTACATGAATGTTTGTTATAGTTTAGAATAATGTTTGCTATAGTTTACATAAAAATTAGTGTATGATTAATGATTAATATGCTGTTAGATCGGTACGGTTAAACATAAGTAATATTTTTTATTTAATTAGTATGTGTACATTACAAGTTTCAGTTGTTAGTATAAAATAAAATCAATTTAATTTATTACAAGTGCTAACATCTAAATGTCGTTTACAAAATCGATAAAAAATCTAAATTGTTAACTGAAGTTTAAAATACGTTTTAAAATTCCAAATGTATAAAGTAGGCGATTTAAATAGTTGACTGAATTATATAATTTTGAAATGAGCAACAATAACAAATATCAAGCTGAAATCAATTTTTGAAAAAAATTAAGAAACGAATATAACAACAAAATATTCTACTCAAATCAATTTCGTTAAAAATGAAGAAATGAATATAATAACATTAAATATCTTGCTAAAATCGATTTTGTAATAAAAATTAAGAAATGAATATAACAACAACTAATATTGTACTGAAATCGATTTTATAAAAAAATGAAGAAACGAATATAACAACAACAAATATTCTTCTAAAATCGATTTTGTAAAAAAAATGAAGAAATGAATTTAATAACATTAAATATTCTGCTAAAATCGATTTTTTGAGAAAAAAAATTAGGAAATGAATATAACAATCTGCTAAAATCGATTTTGTAAAGAAATTAAGAAATGAATATAAGAACAAATATTGTACTAAAACCGATTTTCCAAAAATTTGAGAAATAAATATAAGAAGAATAAATATTTTACCCAAATCAATTTTTAAAAAAATTTGAAATGAATATAATGTTGATTTGAAAATAAGCATTAAATATTATATCAACAAATAATTGACGCTAAAAAATTAAAGCCTTTAGTTCCAAAATGTTTTAATTTAGTTTAGAAAATACAACGACAAAAATACACCCCTTGGATGCAAAGTTATGCGTAGAAGAGAAGTGAAGTGAAGTGTTGTCAAAATTAGACAGAAGTGTGGTGTGTGAAGCCTTCAGTCCTAAATGGCTTTACTTTATTTTAGAAAATACAACAACAATATACCATTTGAGTGCAAGTTATGCGTAGAAGAGAAGTGAATTGAAGTGCTGTCGAAATTACTAACATATATTTTCAAATCAGGAAAAATGTTCGATTATTTCCTCGACCGTACTTGGATGTATGAAGTCAGAACTTGTAGGAAAGGTTCAATAAAGGAACATTTCTATAACGGTGTACACGAATTTATTAGATTCGCTAAATCTAATAGTCGAAATAAGGAAGAAATTCGTTGCCCATGTAGTAAGTGCCAACATTTGAAGCATTGGAAACCAGATATAGTTGAAGTACATTTGTATAAATATGGTTTCATGCCGAATTATTATTTATGGGATCGTCATGGAGAACTTGTTGAATCTACACCTAATCCTATAGTGTTAGAGGACAATAATATTATGATGAATCCGATAGAAAATATAGTGGAAGATGCAGCACGATTAATGTTTCCTACCATTCAAGCTAATGGTAAAGACGCAAATGTCGAAGAAGAACCGATTGCGGGAGCTAAAAGAATATATGATTTATTGGATTCTGCTAAGAGACCGTTGTGGGATGGTTGTAAAAGCGAAACCAAACTATCAGCAACTGCCGAATACATAACTATGAAATCAAAATTCAACCTTACAGAAGTTGCATTTACAGTAGTTGTATAAGCTGCAAAACGACACATGTCACCCAATAATCTGATGTGTGATAGTCATTATAAAGTGAAAAAACTGATGTCCGCTTTCGGTCTGCCGTACGAAAAGATAGATACATGTATAAAAGTTTCATGTTGTATTGGAAAGATGACGCTGACCTTAGAAAATGCAGAATATGTAACGATGAAAGATACAAACCAAGAAAGAAGAGGAAAAGAAGTTCCGTATAAGAGAATGTATTATTTACCCATCACTCCCAGACTTCAAAGGTTATATGCATCTTCAGCTACGGCATGTCATATGCGATGACACAGTGTGAGAATACCGGAAGAAGGAACTTTGATACATCCATCTGATGGAGAAGCATGAAAACATTTCGATAAGACTTATCCCACATTTGCTGCAGAAAGCCATAATGTCAGACTCGGTTTATGTACGGATGGATTTTCACCATTCTCTCTGTATGGTAGTAAATATTCATCCTGGCCAATTATTGTTACTCCGTATAATTTACCTCCATGGATGTGTATGAAGACACTATATATTTTTCTCATTATTGTCGTCCCTGGCCCTCATGATCCAACGTAAGGAATCGATGTTTATTTACAACCATTGATCGAAGAGTTGAAAAACTGTGGAATGAAGAAATTGAAACATACGACATTTCGAGGAATTTTTTTTTGTATGTTCGCTTCTTTATGATGGACTATTAGTTATTTTCCTGCATATGGGATGCTTTATGGTTGGAGTACAACCGGTCATCTAGCCTGCTCTTATTGTATGGAAGAAACACGAGCATTTTCTTTACGGCATGGAAAGAAAGTTTCGTGGTTTGATTGTCATCGGTGTTTTCTCCATCCCAATCATACTTTTAGAAGAGATAGAAAAAACTTTATAGCTAACAGAGAATATAATACGCAACCACCAAAGATTTGGTCAAGCGAAGAATTATATGAAATTGTAAAGGACTATCCAAAGATACATGAAACTGGAGTGCAGATTGAAATTCCAGGAAAATCGGACTTTCGTAATTGGTGTAAACAAATATATTTTGGGAGTTACCATATTGGAAAATCTGTTACTCCGACATAATATTGACGTGATGCACAATGAAAAAAAGTGTTTGATAATGTGTTTAATACAATTTTGAATGTAAAGGGAAAAACTAAGAACGATTTGAATTCAAGACTTGATATAGCAAACTATTGTAAACACCCCGAACTTCAAATGAAGCCCGATGACGATAAAAAAACCGAAAGCATGCTATGAGCTAGACAGCAAGCAAGTAAAACTAGTGCTAAAGTGGGTGGAAGAACTAAGATTTCCAAATGGGATTTCTTCTAATCTACGTAGATTTTTGACTTTAAAAACTGTAAATTGAGTGAGATGAAAAGTCACGATTGTCATATCATGATGGAATATTTACTACCTGTGGCTTTCAAAGAACTGTTGTCCGTAAAAGTATGGAGTGTTATAACAGAATTAAGTATGTTTTATAAACAGCTTTGTTCGATGACATTAAAAGTAGATCGTATACGTAAACTTGAAGTAGAAATCCCCATACTGCTCTGCAAATTGGAAAAAATATTTCCGCTAGGTTTTTTTAATGTAATGGAGCATTTACCTATTCATCTTCCTTCCGAAGCACTTCTTCGAGGTCACGTGCAATATGGATGGATGTATCCATTTGAGAGGTAATATTGAATATCTGTAATATTTATGTCTACTTAAAATTCAGATTTCTACATCTAAATATAAATTAAATTTATTTTGTAATAGGTATTTGAATCATCTGAAGAAAAAAGTTAGACAAAAAGCACAAGTTGAGGGTTCGATTTGCAAATCATATCTTGAAGAAGAAGCTTCATTCTTTTTCTCTCATTACTTCAGTGACGATGTGAACTTATCGTTTGTAAGCGTTCCTCGTAATGATGAAGCCATTGAACAAGATTCTTCTCACACAATGTTATCTATTTTTAGACAACATGGACGACCTGCTGGAAAATGTGTGGAAATATGGTTAGACGATAGAGATTACCATGTAGCACACACATATGTTCTTCTAAATTGTGCTGAAGTTGCACCATTTGTTAGGTAATAATAAATTCATATATAATTCACTTATACGTACATATTAATTATAACTCATATTACATATTTGCAGTATATATGAATCACAACATCCATCTGGCGATCTCAGTAAAGAATTTGCTAAAAAAAAATTCGAACTATGTTTATGATCCAAGAAACTATGTCGTTGATGAAGGTTTACGACATCTTGCGATCGAACCAAAAAGAAATGTGAAGACATATCCAATATTCTTCGTCAATGGATTTAAGTTCAACACGAAAGATTACGGGGCTGAAAAATTAACATATAACAGCGGTGTATTTGTCAAAGGTAGTGATGATCCAGATGAGCATATAAAAGATTTTTACGGCATCTTAACACAAGTTCTAGAGTTGACATATTATGTAGAACCTGCAGAAAAAGTTTTTTTTTATTCAAATGCAATTGGTCCAATAATGTTCCTGGTTCTGGAATCAACGTGCACAAAGATTATAAGCTTATTGAAATAAAGCATACCTCACATTACTATAAGTATGATCCTTTCGTATTAGCCAAGCAAGTATTACAAGTTTATTTTTCTCCGTATCCATCCTTAAAAAGAGATAAAGCGGATTGGCCGGTTATTTTTAAAACAAAGCCAAGGTTTACATTTGATGGAAATAATATTCCGGACGAAGCAACGTATCAAGCGGATCTTGAACCAAATACAAAAATAATAATAACCGATAACATTGATTTAGGGCCGTTGAATGATGAATCGAATATTTTATTAGATGCATTAGAAAGTACTGAAGAAAACGAGATAGAGTACGAGACTAAGTCTGAATCAGAAAATGACGAAGACTGAAAACTCTGAATATTTGCATCGCTTGTTGTATAATGTATTATTCTTAGTTGCATACTATTCTGAACTATGTATTAATAATGATGACCATGTTCTGAGCTATGTACTATTATGTTTTGAAATTTCTATATATGTATTCATGAGATCTTGTCCCATTTATTATGATTTAGTGGAAGTTTTATGTGATGATTACTGAAACATGCTTTGTACTATGTCTTTTAATTCTGTGATATTATTTCTCTGTGGTACATATATCTAGCAGGAGATGTAGTCGGAGATCCGAGCCTTCTCCATCTTCCGGTGAGGGTGCCAGTGGCACTGCACCGGATTTACACCCATTGGCGGAGGTAGTTCCGAAAAGCGCCGGGTAAGTATCAAATTTATTTGAAGTATTTTTTTAAATTTATTAAATATCTACATCAAAATTTGTACAGGGGCTTTGAGGTGGAGCCTTCAGATTTCATCCTACAAGTTTCTAGGAATGCATTTATGAGTAGGATGTCCAGTTGTTGGCCTTATTGGGATGACATCCCACCACATATCAAGAATGCTATTTTGGCTGATGTACACGTAAGTATAAGTTTGAATTTCAGTTGAAAATTAATATAATTTACATAATTCAAACTAATTTCAATATGCAGGCAGCCGTGCGTGTAGATCCAGAGGATATGGACATTTTTACCAATCACTGGAATAAAAGGATGAGAAAAATTTACAGGGACACTCTATCTAAGGCTAAAAATGCAGGTAAAAAACCAAATTGGATGGGCGCAGATGTGTGGACTGAGTATCTCTGGCTCTGGGACACTCAAGAAGTGAAAGTAAGTTATATACTTTTGCATTGATGTTAATTTTTTTTTAATTTCGTATGTTAGTTGCAGTAATTTAGTTAATCGTGTATCTAAATTTGTAGGTATTATCTACCCGGAATCGTGCTAATAGGAATAAAAATCCTGCGTTGCACCATGGCGGCTCCATATCATTCCAAGAACATAGGAGAGAGTTGGTAAATTTATAAATTGTGTTTATAAAAATCTAAAATGTTGTTTAATCTCATTTGTAACATTGTTTATTCATATATATATATATTTAGGTGGCGAGATACAATCGCGAGCCAACTATGGATGAGGTGTTCACGGCACACATGCCATTGAATAGACAGATGATGAATGTAACGTTTCGTACGAGTGGACGGACGATAAATCGAGATCTGTAATGGTAAACATGCTTATCCTTAATGACAATGTTTCATATTCCTTTATTTCACATTTCATAAACTTTAAATTGAATATTTATCGTGTCAAACAATTATTCATAATCGCAGGAGAGGTACGAAGTGGAGCGGGCTCGAGTAGCGTAGTCCACCGACCGGGAAGAGGTTACGTTTGAGGAGTCGAACCGTATTTGGGATGCCATTATTGATCCACCTTCGAAATAGGCGGTACAGTTATGGAAATTATGAGGTGAATTTCTTCATTTACTAATATATAAATTTACACATGCAAATGAATTTAAACTTAAGTGAACAAATTATAAATTGAATAAGGAAGTTGAATAATTAAAATAAATAAATTGCAACCAATGTACAACAGTTAATTATAAATATTAGTCGCATAATTAATCAACTATTTTTGTTCATACTATTTATAATGTTCATAAATTATAACTAAATATCAACTATTTCACAGGCGTTAATATCTCAGAGGGCTTACAAGAGATCCCAAGCCGAGGAGGAGATTGCTCAAATGAAAAAACACCTGGAGGAGATAAACGATTGGAGGGAGAGCGCATTGGTGCAACCGCTGGACGAGCATATTGCAGCCTACTTGGCACAGCATGGGACGATGCCCGGAGAGGACGGGTCGGGCGATGATGATGATTAAGTATGCTTGTGTTTCTGCCAGATTTTCATCATCTTGTTTTCCAATCAAGTGACATTTGTGTATATATTTGATACATGTTGGTTGGTTGTTGTGTTTGATGGTTTAGTGGACATTTATGTATACATGTGATTGATGGATAGTATTTGGTTGTATGGTTACATTGTTTGATGGATTTGGGTGGTTCCGTTTGATTGGTATGATATATTTATATGGTGGTGATGAAATTTCTATGTAAATTTATATATTGCGTTAAATATATGATTATTTGTGATATGTGTGAGATTATAGATGGAGTGGTATTGGTTGTGAAATTGAATGTATATGCGTTGGAAAGTGATTTGAATTTGGTTGTGTGGTTGGATTGATTGAAAGGCAGAATTGGAGCTGGAAATTTTTCTCAGTTAGCGACGGTTAGCGACGGCCTATTTACCCAGGCTAGCGACGGTTAGTGACGGCTATGTGGTTTCAACTTAGCGACAGATAGTGACGGCCTCTGGCGCCATACCTGTGATAACTAATTTTCCACGTGTCCAACTAGACGTCGTCAACCGTCGCTATTTTGGTGACGAAGCCGTCGCTTTACTGTGTGGTGGCGACCTAAATAGCGACGGTCGACGACGGCCTGCGACGCCTTTTAGCCGTCGTTAAAGTCGCCTTGTTTTGTAGTGCGTGGATAACATTCTCCATAGAATTTGTTTCTTCTACGTTACCTACAAAAGCTTCTCTATATAATTTGATTTCACTGGAGATGCGTTAAAATGCAATTCAACATTTCTCACGTTCAATTTTTTGTTTTATTTCCCCACTTAAACTGTTGGTTACCATTGTCATCCATTGATTGATTAGCTACCCACTGGCAACTGTCACTCATATGTGAAATAAAATTATTCGAGGAGAATATTATAAACTGGAAGATACAATTTGAAGCAAACATGATAAGACTCAATCGTAATTTTTGGCAGATCGACGATCTTAATTTTCATCTGGATGGAATCATAATCAAGTCATTTGGCAGATCGACGGTCTTAAATCAAGGCATTCCGCTTTTCTTAATATTATAGTTTATATTATATATATGTTTTAGTATAATTAATGATATATATTTATATTTTGTGAAAAGATAGTTTATATTATGCCTCTAAATGCATATTTAATGTTCAAAAGCAATTTATTGATTGTCAACGGATATGATAAATGTGTTACTAAGGACACCTTTATTTGTTTTTTATAATATCATATCTAAAAAATACTACTAAATTTATTTATTATGTACGCGTCATAATATCAACAACAAACTAGTGTCTACCTACACGATCAAAATTTATCAAAAATGTATGAATATTTAAGGATGTCAATGGATACTCGAAAAATTTGAAATCCGTCTGCATCCGTATTCAAGAAACGGATAACTATCTGATATCTGAAAAAATGGAGCCAAATACAGAAGTAGAAGTACCCTTATTCAAAAATTATTCATTCAGTTTTTGTTAAAATTATATATATTTTATGCGTATTTTAGCACAATAAAAAATAAATATTTTTTTTATGCATGTTATCATCATATTGTTCATTTTCCATACTTTTACAACCAATGATATTGAAAAAAGATTTATATTTATTTGCGCCAAAATTGGTCACAAACACCCAATTGTCGATGAAAGCACCAGTTCACAATCACATATTACATATAACAAGTATGTAGAGAATTAAAAATGAATAACACTCAGAAAATTAAAAGGAAAGCAGTAAAGAACATAGAGTTTATAGTGGTTCGGCAATCCGACCTACATCCACTTTGAAGTTGATGATTTTATTGATGTTTGCTTGCTGACTACAACGAGTTACAACTGATTACAACATCAAATTTTGAGTACCATGATGGTTCCTGCAGAGTCTGGACGTAGAAGAATCAAAAGTCCCTTTTATGTAGACTTTGGGATGCTATTTATAGGCGTAGGCTGCAAATATCTCGCTTAGATCTCGGGAGACCTCTTCTGGCACGTGCACGGGCCCACGCGATCGATCCCATGTGTTTTTTACTCGATCCGTGATCGATACGAATGAATTTTGTATCGATCAAGATCTTGCCCGATCGAGTCGAGATCAATCATGAACATTCTTTAGGTTGTACACAAGCTCTTGTGAAAATTTGGTGGCATTTGAACTTGTAGATTGTGATATATGATCGATCCAAGTTGTAATTTATATTAAGGCTGAAGTGTTCGTATCCATCAATTCGTCTCCATCTCTCTGTGTCTATCTGCTTCTTCGTGTCCATCCCATTCGCACCTATCATAATCGCATCGATGACATGGCTCGGAAACCCAGGGGAGATCTACTTTGATGCCGAGTTGACTGCTTCCTCATTCAAAGACATTTCCTTCGTATCGATCTGAGATGCCTATTTCGCATCGATGGTTCGATGGCCTCTTCGTAACCGTCAATCGATCCCTCTTCGTATCGATCCTCTGCATACGTCCTTCGTATCCATCTGGTGCCGCATTCTTCGTATCGATCCAATGCCACATTCTTCGTATCGATCTGGTGCCGCAGCCTTCGTATCGATCCAGTACCACGTTCTTCGTATCGATGCGAAATGCATCGATATGAAGACCGGCCGATCCAAACCAAATGCCAAGCGCACGCGCTAGTCCTAATCCGTATCCATCCTGATAACGATCCATATCAATGCTGATCGATATGAAACTATTGAGTCCACACCTGACCGATACGAAAGTATCGATTCGAAGTAGACAGCCGAGCCTATTTGGATCGATACGAACTATACCGATACGAACTGATTTCTCATGAACATTAATTCATCCATATCTCGAGCGTACGACCTCCGATTGACCTGAAATTCGAAGCATAGCCTTCCCTAGCCTTGCTCATTATTCCCAATCGATTCTGTCTTGACTGAAGCCTGGTCAAATTTTGACGACATCAATCGTAGCCTTGTTTCCAATTGATCTCCATTCCTGATATCCATCCTTTCCAGCCAATTTGTGGATATCCCGGCCTTGACCAAAAGGTGGGATAACATTTGCCCCCCAAAACATGCCTTGTGGTAAGAAGGTGTGTTTTGAATAGCTCTGAATCCGGCATCCGAAGTGCATATTTCATCCATAGCCATATCATCTGATTCTTAGTCCAATCCATTACCGAGCCATCCTATCCGAGTGTCGTAGCCATAACCTGATCCAAATTCGCGACTGCTCCGAGTCGATGTCCGATTCCGATTTCAGTAACCAAATCCTTAGCCAATTCCACAGCTATCCAAATCCATCAATCGAGCTTTAATCCATCTATATCCAATATCCAATAGCCAAATCCCTAACATTTCTGAGTTGATATCCAAATTCGGGACCGCTTCGAATCCTTTGCCAAACCCAAGACCCTCTAGGTCCATTTATCCAAAGTTGAAATCTGAATCCATGATCTCTCCGGGTTTGACTTCAAAACCATAGACCTCGCTGTGTCGCGTTGTTCTGCTCTTATCCCGAATCTTCGATCGAGGGCTTCTATGCTCTCCAGCCTTTGCCCTCCGGTCAAGGACCTTTTATATTCGCCAGCCTCGGCTCTTCGGCCAAGGACTTTTATATTCTCCGGCCTCGGCTCTCCGGCCAAGGACTTTTATATTCTCCAGCCTCGGCTCTCCAGCCAAGGACTTTTAATACTCTCTGGCCTCGGCTCTCCGGCTAAGGACTTTTATATTCTCCGGTCTCGATTCTCCGGCCAAGGACTTTTATATTCTCCGGCCTCGGCTCTCCGGCCAAGGACTTTTATATTCTCCGGCCTCGGCTCTTCGACCAAGGACTTTTATATTCTCCGGCCTCGGTTCTCCGGAAAAGGACTTTTATATTGTGTTTGAGTCCATTCCATCGCTCTCTGGCGAAGGGACTCATAATTTGCGATTACTGCCCCGTCTCTCCGGTCGGGACCGTAATCGCGAGACCTGTATTATTCATTACATTGATCCAAATCCAACCATTCAAAATAAGAGTTTTTACAGCTAAGGAAAACCAAATAAATGTCTGTACATCCAAGGAAAAAACAAAAGTTTTCAGGAAAATGAAAAAGAAAAACAGGATTTCACAGACTCGAGCAACACGGTTTATCATCGTCTCAGAGCATGCCTATGAACCATCCTCGATCCCGTACATGTGTAAATGATTTAGTCGCATTACTTCAAGTTCTATTACTTATTCCAAGCCATAAATCTATTTAGTTGATAACAAGTTGACGTTGCCTAGGTCCAGTGCCATCCTCGTTCGAGGTGGGAGGTGGTCGTTCCTGTTCCACTACCACAGCTCGATTCCGTACATACTACTGTAGATGGCCATTCCTTACATGCTCCTCAATGATATCCCTCAAATGCCTGCAGTCGTTCGTGTTGTGCCCATCCAGCTCATGGAATAGGCAATGCCTTCCCGATGCCCGTTCGTAATCAGAAGGTTCCCTTCTTGTTGGCCTTCGATACTGGAGGCGCCCTCGAGTGTCCAAATAAATCCTTTCCAGAGTTTCAGTTAGATCCGTGTAAGAAGAAAACTTTGACTCCCTCCATGGCCTTTTTGAAGTGCTACCATTGTCATCCATTTTCCTTTTCCCTTTTTCGTCTTTATTTGGATCCTCCCTGGGTGGGCCTCCACCCCTTACTGCATAAGCTTCAGCCTCTCTCCCTTCTCTCTCAGCCTACGCATCTTCCTGCCTTAGAAACCTTTCTGCTTCATGGTAAAACTCCCCGAGATCCATCGGTGGGTCCTGTTCCAACGATATCCTGAAATTTGAATTATCCGCAATGCTTGAGACTGCTGCCATTAAAACCATCGATGGATCAGGTCGATCCACCGAAGCTACTGCCGCATTGAATCTGGTCAAGAAATCCCTGAGCGACTCTCCTTTCCACTGCTTCATCAATGTCAAAGTCGTCACATTCTTGGGTCTCACGATGTGGACCCGAAATTGCTTCATAAACTTCTCAATCAGGTCCGTCCAAGTGCCAATTGAACCGCTTTCCAGTTGTCTGAACCATAGTGCTGCTACATCTGTCAAATACAAAGGGAAGCACCGAGCTACGACTTCCTCCGATGCCCTCATTACCTCCATATGCCTCATATACCTTGTCAAGTGAACGGCAGGATCCGTTCTCCCATCATACATCTCTAGTGTTGGTAGTTTAAAATCCGGTGGGTTCCTAGCTTGCCTGATTGTAGGAACAAAGGGACTTCGATTCACATCCTCCAAGTCTCTATTCACCAATCCACCTCTCATGGCTTGCCTAACCATCTCTGCCAATATTTCATTGTCGCCAAGCTGCAGTCCTTGTCCGTAGCTTCCAATCTGCCCCCCGAGTTCACAAGGGATTCCTAGAATCTGCCCTTCCGGATGAGCGTCCATTCTTCTATCAACGCCGTATTGCACAGCTTCACCTAACGCTCTACCCGGGATCGGATCAACATGCTTCGGGTAAGTGTCCCCTAGCTCTGGTGCTGCTCCTGATGGTCCTGCTCTATTCTAGATTCTGGTTGTTCCGTGCTCCCTATCCTTATCTCCAGCATCTCCTACAGTTGCGTTCCCTTGATTTTGCACTCCAACTTGTCCAACTTGTCGAAGTAGGTTCTGTATCATCTCCTCTTGTCTCTTCAGCATCGTTTCCATCTCGTCTCTGGTGATGAAGATTGAGGCTTGATTCGCTTCCGAGGAAGCCTCCTGACTCCCTTCATGCTGACTGCTTTCTGTCCTTTGTCTTCTTGTCGATTGCCTTGTCATAGCTTTCCAGATCCAAATCCTTGAGCTTTCAAATCCAAAATCCAAGCCTTGGAATCCCTGAGTTCAGTTCTCAGTGAAAGCACCAAAATGTTTATTCCAAAATTGGTCACAAACACCCAATTGTCGATGAAAGCACAAGTTCACAATCATAGATTACATATAACAAGTATGTAGAGAATTAAAAATGAAGAACACTCAGAAAATTAAAAGGAAAGCATTAAAGAACACAGAGTTTATAGTGGTTCGACAATCCGGCCTACATCCACTTTGAAGTTGATGTTTTTATTGATGTTTGCTTGCTGACTACAACGAGTTACAACTGATTACAACAGCAAATTTCAAGTACCATGATTGTTCCTGCAGAGTCTAGACGTAGAAGAATCAAAAGTCCCTTTTCTGTAGACTTTGGGATGTTATTTATAGGCGTAGGCTGCAAATATCTCACTCAGATCTCTGGAGACCTCTTCTGGCACGTGCATGGGCCCACGCGATTGATCCCATGCGATTTTAACTCGATCCGTGATCGATACGAATGAATTTCGTATCGATCAAGATCTTGCCCGATCGAGTCGAGATCGATCATAAACATTATTTAGGTTGTACACAAGCTCTTGTGAAAATTTGGTGGCATTTGGACTTGTAGATTGTGAAATATGATCGATCCAAGTTGTAATTTATATGAAAGCTGAAGCGTTCGTATCCATCAATTCGTCTCCATCTCTCCGTGTCTATCTGCATCTTTGTGTCCATCCCATTCGCACCTATCATAATCGCATCGATGACGTGGCTCGGAAACCCAGGGGAGATCCACCTTTGATGCCGAGTTGACTGCTTCCTCATTCAAACACATTTCCTTCGTATCGATCTGAGATTCCTATTTCGCATCGATGGTTCGATGGCCTCTTCATAACCGTCAATCAATCCCTTTTTGTATCGATCCTCTGCATACGTCCTTCGTATCCATCTGGTGCCGCATTCTTCGTATCGATCCAATGCCACATTCTTCGTATCGATCTGGTGCCGCAGCTTTCGTATCGATCCAGTACCACGTTCTTCGTATCGATGCCATGCTTCGATCGGTGCGAAATGCATCGATACGAAGACCGACCGATCTAAACCAAATGCCAAGTGCACGCGCTAGTCCTAATCCGTATCCATCCTGATAACGATCCTTATCCATGCTGATCGATACGAAAGTATCGAGTCCACACCTGACCGATACGAAAGTATCGATTCGATGTAGACAGCCGTGCCCATTTGGATCGATACGAACTATACCGATACGAACTGATTTCTCATGAACATTAATTCATCCATAACTCGAGCATACGACCTCCGATTGACCTGAAATTCGAAGCGTAGCCTTCCCTGGCCTTGCTCATCATTCCCAATCGATTTTGTCTTGATTGAAGCCCGGTCAAATTTTGATGACATCGATCGTAGCCTTGTTTCCAATTGATATCCATTCCTAATATCCATCCTTTCCAGCCAATTTGTGGATATCCCGGCCTTGACCAAAAGGCAGGATAACAATATTAAATCAAAATTTTCTATTCATATTTCTTAACTTATCAATCGTTAATTAGTGGATATGATAATTTCCACATCCGTCCATATCGACGGATATGGATATCCAATATCCAAAAATTATTTCACATGCGGATGCGGATATAGCACTATATGCATTCGAAAATATTCATTGACATGCCTATGAATATTCATAGAAAATATAAAAAATTTATCATAAATTCAGCAGGTCCTCTCAATGGTTATTAATGGAATTAAATTAAATGAGCCGGTGTCATGATGATTATGATTCAAACAACCCCATGACTCAGCATACATATTTTTGTGAAAGGAACAAAGGTATTTTCTTCTACTATTTTTGAGTGAAAATTAAAAATTATAATTTAGAAATTCATAGTTATTTTAGAAAAATAATTCTAAAAGATGTTGGATTTACATTTTTTAGATGGAATTAATTTTCAAAATTTTTTTTATTGTTTTTTTGAAAAATTGATAGAAACAATAAAGTGTTGACAAGTATGTTGGATTTACAAATTTGTATGTTTTAGTTTGGTTTGATTTGAAATTGGATAGGTGTGTAATGGATTCACGTATATATAGTTCAAAAATTACATTAACAACATTTTGTTTATCATATATCATCATGTTTACTAATATATTATATATCATATATCACTTATGTATAGTTATATATTATCATTTTTACTTAGATTATTGATTTTGAATTAAATATATTATCATATATTATTATGTCTTTTATTTAGGGAGAGTGATTGTTTGTTTTTCACCCATTTTTGTTGATGACAAAGAGAAAAAAATATAAGATATACATATATACATATTAAGGGGGAGTTATCTAACTCAGGGAGAGTTATATCATATATATAAACAAAATAATAATGGTTGTCATCATCAAAAGGGGGAGATTGTTAGTACACCGGGTATTGATTTTGATGATAACAACCTTGGTAATAAATATACATCCATACAAAATATGGATACTAATGATTTTACCAAGTTATATCGTATATAGTGCGGGATATTATACAGGTTTTGAATTGAAGACTATACAGTATAAAGACTCAAGAACTGGACATGAAAACTCATGAGTTTAAAGATCAAAATGTGAAGATTTAAAGACTATGGTACAATATATAGATTCATAGAATATTGTTAAAGTCGATCGATGGTAGCAATCTTTGATCTTAATTTCTCATTATCTTATCATTTATTTTTAAATCAAAATATATTTCTAGAATATATCAACAAATATTTTATAAAAGTTTTCTAAAATTTAAAATGTTTATAAACTACGTTTATACTATTTTACAAAGTATCAAAATATTTTACAAAGCATTAGTTTTTCAAAACATTTTAAAATAAACAAGTTTGCAAAATATACTAAGATATGTTGACATATAGGTAGATTGTATGTCGAAATACATGCCGCGGTTTTCAAAATTCAAATTTGAAATGAAGTTTCTATTCGTCGTAACTCTTTGCAAATGGACATGTTTGTTTATTCTCTATATATAGGGGGTTTCCAACCAAATTTTTAACCACTACTTACTTATTATCTTCTCCCCTTACTCTGCCAAAATATTTATTGAAAATATATTCAAAATTTTCTCAAATTCAAACCATAATTAATTCAATCTTCATTGTATTGATTCTCTATTATTTACTCTCTAATTTCAATCATCTCTCACTTAGTCAAAGATCAAAGTGCTATCAAAAAGGCTATAGGATCAATTGTATCCAAAAATCAAACATTGTATTTGTAAAAACCATTAAAACTCTAGTTGTAGTTGACTGGGTGTGATTGTGTCCCAATTCAAATCAACTGGGTGTGCTAGGTGTCTCGAAATCCAAGTGGGTGCGCTTGTGTCCTGAGTTAAATCAAGTGAGTGTACCTAGATCTTGGAAAACCTAGAGATGTATCTCGTAGCCTTGAAATCGAGATTGTATTAGGTTTACCTTCTGCCCGTTGAAAGATTGACATTTGAAAATAAATCTGTACAACTAATTATACGGGACTGGATGTAGGGTAACTTTGAACCAGTATAAGATCCTTGGTGTGATCTCTTGACTCTCTACTTTTACTTTACTGCATTTATATTTATCTATGTTTGAATCTACGATTGTTTATTCTGTGTTAATTAAGTATAATCTTAAAAGAATCAAAAAGAAATTCATTAAAGTTAGAAAACACTATTCACCCTCCTCTAGTATTTAGTTAAGCCTTAAGATCCATAATTCCACCACTAACAAACCCTAAGGCCATATTTATAGAGGAAAAGTACCATGGCCTTCGGCGTCACTAAGCTTCAGCATCAGTCATGGCAGTAGTGTTGGCATCGGCTTTGACGATTCTGATGTTGTTATGCACTAGGCTTCCTCTTTATTCCTTTAATAGAGATATGCGGCAGCGATGAACCAAGGCATCAGCGGCTTCTCACATGATGGTCGACGTCCTTTTTGAGTGGGTGATGACTTCGACTGGAGCTAACGCAAGTATGGAGTAATGTTAATCATAAGGCAGTATTAATGGCTTTGTGGACATATTTGGAAGAGGATGATTGTGTTTGTTTAATTCTCTTGTATTCCTCTTTTCTACATCTATTTTGTAAAGATGGCGAGCTACTATTTTTTCAGTTTTTGTTCCCAAACTTTACGTACTTTGATTGGCATGTGTGGAAAATGTATTCATGTGCTTAAAAATTGATGGAAATCTAATTAACTAAATACTTGGAACTAGAGATAACCTACTATGCTAGTAGCTTTGATTTATGAAACACCTAGTATAAAGTATACTTGAATTTAGTTTAAAGCTAGTACGAAGCACTCCATATTTCCTCCATAACCTAGCACATTTAATTATAAAGTTCATCTTTTTTATTGAAAACTATTAAATTGCTTTACTGGATAAAGATTTGTAAGCACAAAGTAATAAGGATGGGTGAAGTGATGGATTTGATATAGTAGAGAAGAAGCAAGGGTATTTGTGGAATATAGTAGGATGAGAAAAGAAAAACACGAGGTGCAATGTATATTTTATAAATGGTTGGGGTGGAAAAGACAAAATTTGGGTTTTCAATAGAATTAGCCTTGTCTTGTTTACTACCTTTAGCCCATTCTAACTATGAAGTGGAGTACAAAATTACAAACTTTACAATTGTGCACTTTTGTTGCAATATTCAACTATGATAACTTTCCATGATCGTAGCAATATTATAGTTAGCAAGAATGAATGTACTAATTTCATAAGGTAAAGATTTCTTTTGGAAATAAAAATATATAGGGATGGACCTTCTGTTGAATAATTGTGTCGATGATTCGAGAATGATGAAGATGATAACTGCTGTACTTCTGATTTTAAGGATCTACTGTGTAGATTCTTTTAGACAATAGTTCAACCCAACAAGTACAAACGGGTTATCGAACTATCAACTTCAGGATTCAATGAAGCCTTGAAACAGCGTAATCGGATTCAAAAGTTGTATGATTTTGATTTGACCAAGAACACTCAAATTTGATCTCTGATGATGTAATTTAGTAGAGAATAGAATGAAGAAGAAGAAGAGAATTGATCTGCAACGTTTCTGCATTTGTAACACCTTATAGGCGTCGCAAACTGTGGTCAAAAGGCAAGTGTTCTGCAACACTTTCTGGGCGTCGCAGATCTAGAGGAAGAAGAAGAAGGTATAAAGAAAAGAGATTGTTCTTCTTGACGGTTCCTGGGCGTCACTATTTATAGTAGTGAAGAAGTGTCCATTCGTCAAGCATCGCATCCTTTCCAACAATCCGAAACTGTTACGAACGGTCGCGTTTATTCGTAGCAGTTTGAAACTGTTACTAAACGGTTGCGTCCCTTCATTCAAATGACCTGCCAAATCTATCCGTTCAAATTCAAATTCTGGATCTGGCCTGTTACCAAAAGTTAATTCGTCATTTTAGACCCGAACCAGACCCGGTCCGGTCGGTCGGTCGGACGGACGGCGGCGGCGGCGCGCGTGTGGTGTTAATGCATGATTTCCCTTCTCACATCAAAGCAATATGTTCTCTTAATTTCCTAGATGTGGGACTATACATCCTCTCTTCTTCCTTCCTCTTCCCTCTTCTTCTTTCTTCTAAAAACAAAACCCATAACTTAAAACTAATTTTGAAAATTTTCCAACAATTTCCCTCCATTTTCAAAATAAGTAAAAGAAATAAAATGGACGGTTACATCACTAGAGTGACTACCTACATACCCAAGTGGGATCAAGCCAATGTATTTCCATGATCATGTTTTTCATTATCGTGGAAACCAATACATAAATGATAGGTATCTTTTGGATTTGAACCTTCACTTAGTGTAAACCATTCAAAGTTCTATCGAGGTCTATGGTGAACGTTTCTTGAACCAAGTACCCCTAGTGATAGTACCGGAACAGTCACACATACTGGTTTCCGTATATAGAGTGTTCTGTATGCTTAGCACATTAATGGCCATGTGCTTAAATCCCGGGTTCACGAGTCTACGTCAGAAAGTGGTCTTACTTTCTTAGGAAATGGCCTAATTTACATACTCATATAGGTAAGTCTCTTAAGGTGTTTCTGCGATACACCATTTTTAGGGTAACTAGACTTATTAAGGATATATTATCCATCCTTTGTTCTTGCAGAATCCAACACTAAATATTGTGGTATTATTGATTTAGTGTTCCATAATCATTCTCTTAACTTGTTGGTACCCATTGAACTTTGTCTATCACCTTTCAAAACATAAGTTGGGTTTCTGTTAAAGATGTTCAACCTTCATTCACAAACCTTAGTCCCATTTCCTTTGATTTGATAGAAACCATTGCCTTTGGAAGACTCTTTGTGAGTGGGTCAGCCAAGTTTTTTTTTATTTCTATGTAATCAACAGTTATTACTCCACATTTGAGTAACTGTCTTATCATTTGATGTCTTAGACTCACATGTCTAGACTTCCCATTATATGTCTTATTAGAGGCATTATATATTGTAGCCTGATTATCACAGTCAATCAAGACTACTGGAGATGGCTTCTTCCATAATGGGATTTCTATTAATAAATTCCTAAGCCATTCCGCTTCCTTACAAGCATTTAATAATGCAATCAACTCTGACAGCATTGTTGAGTCAGATATACAGGTCTGTTTCTTGGAAACCTAAGACACTGCAGCACCTCCTAACGTAAAGATCCATCCAGTCGTAGACTTGGATTTGGATTCTAATTGTTCCAGGTTGTATCACTATATCCTTCTATTACAGCAGGATATCCTTTATAAGATAAACAATAGGTAACGGTTCCTTTCAAATAAGCTAAAACTCTGGAAATAGCTTTTCAATGTTCGAAACCTGGATTACTCGTAAATCGACATAACATGCTTATAGCATGTGCTATGTCTAGTCTAGTGCAATGCATAACATACATAAGACTCCCAATAATACTGGAATACTCAAGTTGAGAAATGGTACGTCCAGTATTCTTTTCTAATTTAATACTATGATCTAAAGGAGTAGGTGATGGTTTGTCATTATAATGACCATACTTTCGGAGGAACTTCTCAATGTAATGAGATTGTGTTAGTAACAACTCCCCCTCTTTCCTAATAATTTTAATTTCTAGAATTACGTTAGTTTCTCCTAGATCTTTAATGTCAAATTTAGTAGAAACTTCATAGTTTCATTCACACATGATATATTGGAACCAAATATTAGCACATCATCAACGTATAAACATATTATAACATAATCGTTGTTGTCTGATTTGCTATAAATACATTTATCAACATCATTAACAGTAAATCCATATGACAATGCTATTTTATCAAACTTCTCATGCCATTGCATGGGAGCTTGCTTCAGGCCATAAAGAGACTTTACTAATTTGCAAACTTTCTTTTCTTGGCCTGGGATTTTGAAACCTTCAGGTTGTTCCACATATATATATATCTTCTTCTAAAGCTCCATTTAGAAATGCAGTCTTTACATCCATTTGATGTACCACCAATTTATGAATTGATGCAAGTGCTATTAAACAGCGTATAGAAGATATGCGAGAAACTGGAGCATATATATCAAAATAATCTACTGCATGTCTTTGCTTATATCCCTTAGCAACTAATCTGGCTTTAAACTTATCAATCGATCCATTTGTATTCAACATTTTATTAAATATCCATTTACATCCTATAGGTTTAGCACCAGGAGGTAAATCAGTTAAAATCCAAGTTTGGTTTAACAGTATGGAATTCATTTCATCGTTAATAGCTTCTTTCCAGAATATTGAATCTCTGGAATTCATAGCCTCAGAATAAGTTTTGGGGTCATCATCGACGTTCATGACATATCTAGTCACATTAAGGACTTCGTCCTTACTGCCTTCTATAAGATATGTAATGAAGTCGGGACCATAGTCCTTCTCTATTCTTTCTCTTTTACTTCTCCTTTGTTCAGTACTATTATCTGGTACTGATACTTCCTTGCTGTTTTGAGCAGGAGCATAGTCATCGTCATTGATATCATCAATCGTATTAGGTTCTGTACTAGATGATTTCAATGGAATCTCAACAGTTTGATTTTCAAAAAATTCTACATCTACGGATTCTATAACTTCTAAGGTGTCAAGAATTAGGAATCTATAAGTTATACTATTAAGTGAATATCCTATGAAAACACATTTAAATGCCCTATTTCCTAACTTTGGTCGTTTAGGGTCTAGTTTTCTAACATATGCTAAACAAACCCAAACTTTAAGTCTTGTAAGATTAGGTTTTCTATTAAACCATAATTCATAAGGGGAAACATTATTCTTTTTAAGTGGTACTCCATTTTGGATATAACATGCAGATAACATAGCATCACCCCATAGGTTATAAGGTAAGTTTGAACTTATGGGCATGGCATTAACCATTTCTACTAAAGTTCTATTTTTCCTTTCAGCAACACCATTTTGTTGTGGTGTAAATGGGGCAGTGCATTGGTGAACTAAGCCGTGTTGTTTACAAAATAAGGTGAATTCATTTGAGAAATATTCACCACCTCAATTTGAATGTAATACTTTTATTTTAACTCCTAATTGTGTTTCGACCTCTACTTTGTAAATTTTAAATTTATCAAAAGGCCTCATCTTTAGTTTTCATTAGATACACATATCCATATCTAGTATAATCATCAATAAATGTTATATAGTATTGATTACCACCATAGGTGATATGATTTTTTAAGTCACCCACATCACTATATACTAAATCAAGCAAGCCAGTTTTCCTTTCTATAGATTTAAAGGATTTTCGGTGTATTTTTGCTTGAACCATATTTCACATTTAGAGATAATATCGAAATCACAATCAGAAATTAATCCTAGTTTATGCATATTTTTAAGGGAATTATAATTAACATGTCCTAGTCTACCATGCCATAAACTAACAGAATCAACAATATAAATAGAAGATTTCTTTATTAGATTCAACTTAACCATGCCGTTACAAGAGTATCACTGTCGAATGAATTTGCCGTTCTTGGACAACACTAACTTACACTACACCAAACAGTCCATTTTGTAACAATTTTTCCGTCTCAATTTGTAACGGTTATATCTGTTACAAATTACTAACGGTTATTACCGTTATAACAGTTTACCACGCTTATTACCGTTACTACTGTCGATAATACTGTAAATATGGCAAAATAGAATGGGTAGCATAGTAATTTAATTTTCTACCCTAATTTCTAACATTTTCCCCTTCTTCCTTTAGATCCGCACCTCAATCCACTAAATGGCCTTCCCTAACTCATTCGAAGTTTCAACGCTGCTTACTATCTCTGATCATCCACCACAATCGGGTTAGATCTGAACTCACCAACACAACCATCAACCAATCTTCCATCTCCAGATCTATCGCAAAATCTGTTGCTTTAGAACGAGAACTTCCATCGCCAGATCTATCGCCAAATCTATGATTAAGTTCCGAAAAGCTAACTAAAGATGAATATTCTGTAAGTATAAAATTATAATTAACCATTTTATGTTGATTATAAGTTGAGCGCTCTTCTGTGATCCAATTGATGATTAAATAGTGGCTGAGTTCCTTGTTACGAGCTAATTATATAATTTTGCTTTTTGGTGATTTATCTGGCAATGATGATACACAAACACAGCTTTATATGCCAGTTCTGCTTTTGAAATTCTTGATCGAGAAGTTGAAGGTAACTGAGCCTTTATAGTTTTAAATAACTAGTGTTATTTCAAATGGTGGTCTTATAAATCTGTTGCCGTCTATGATTTTTAAGTTGATTAGATGTGGATAGATTTAAGGTTCTGTTTTATGGACATAAACTATTTAAATATCTTTACCTTCATATGATATTTGTAGTCATTGCTAAGGTAATTATTTTATTTTATTTTTGATGCTCATAGATTTTAATAGTAATTTTAACGTAAGTGCAATTTATTAAGATTAGCTTGCCTTGGGTGTGGTAAATTCATGACGCCCATAGGCGAAATGAACTCAGAAATATATTTGTGTTGTCATCAGCTTAAAATTTTGCATTTACAAGATCCGAGTTCAGTAACAACACTACATATTATTTCTTTATGTTCTTCAAAAAGTTAAAAATGATTAAATTCAGTATAACAGTCTAAGATTAGTTCCTGATGATGATTTTGCAAGTTAATGAGGTGTAGACATATTTAAGCCTCTTTTTACAGAGGGAACCTACTTAAATCTCCTACATTCGGAAGATATTATTTGTCATTACTGAAGCACGATATACATTGTTGATGGGCAAGATTTTGTAACTAGTTTAAATTTTTAGGTCAGTTTATTGAGATTTAACTATCCTTGAGCTTGGCAATGTAGTAAAGCTCAGAGGCTGAAAAATCTCATAGAGGGATTTGTGTTGTCATCAACTTATTCTTTTGCATTCACAAGATTTGAGTCAAATAACAACACTACAATTTAGTTTTGTGTTCCACCTATGATTTTTGAGTTTTGCCACTTTTTCTTTTTTAGGATGGACTGCCATATTCGGTACCTCATCAATTCAGAGTGAAAATTCAAACTGTGAACATTGTGCTTGTGATATAGGTTGTTGATTCTAAGATATTCTCAGTGTGGTACAACGATAAAATAATGGTTGAATTTCTTATTGTGAGCTAACAATTTTTCATTTACTTATCCGTTGATTTATTTGTAAAGCATGAGGTTAAGTGATTTATTTGCTTAACATCTGTTTTGAAATGAAAGTTTTGATACATAAATAAGATCACAAATTCAAATCATGATCTCAACATAATTTTCATAATATATTTCTTTATATTTTCAACTTTTACTTATCAAAGCTACATACAAAATTAAAAGCTAACAATTTTATATCATTATACAAAGATTTTCCGAAAAAATCTCGTATTAGCATAAAACCTTTTCATCTTTTTAGTTATTTTTCAAAAAATATATATGCACCTGTACTTGTTGACATTTTATCTCCAAATGCAAACAAGTAATGCAAAAGATTTGTTCAACAAAATATGTTATCCTGATGAAAAAAAAGTTGTATGAATTAAAGTTACACACATTTTTTTATTTTTTGTATTACTTATAAGTGTTGCTTAACAAAATCTAAAATCGTTCTCTCCCTTGCATCTTCCACTTTCTTTCTCTTCTCACAATCTCAATCATCACTTACATAGTAATTGCCGCTTTCTTCGGCATAATCATCAAAGAAATCAACCTAAATCAATGACTTCTACCGCTGCTTCTAGATTCTCAAAGTTAGCACCTTTCTCTTCTCTTGCCAAGAATAGTTCTGCTAACACTGATGGAGCAGCACCTACTCAAGAGTTAGAGGTATGCATATTTGTTATGTTGTTGGTTGTTATATGGTTTGTGCTATTTATTCAATGATTAAGATTTTATTGGAAAATTTTAATCTTGATGTTAGTTTCAATTTGGGTCTATATAAGTTACTAGGGAAGAATGTTTGTAATTCTAAAAGTATAGAAGTCCTATTAAATTAGTGTAAAAAAGAGAGGATCTTGTTCGAATTTGATTCCTGTTGTTTATGCTGATCAAAATGTGTACATACACATGTTTCCTTGGGGACTTTCAATAAACAAATTATAAATAGATGAGTAATAAAATTGAAAATTATGCAGTTATAAAGACTTTGTAGATGTATATATAAAAATAATTAAATTAATCAAGAAAAAATTGAGAATACATGTGCATGAAATTTTTGTAGGAAATATTTAATCATGCAGGTAATTTTTATTTTCATTAGCGATATCTAATAAGAAGCCACATATATCATAATAATCAGACTTTAATGTTTAGTGTCTAGATAGTAATAAGATATACATTGTATCAATTAGTCGAGTGCCAGCTCAGTCATCACTTCCATATAAATAGCTAATATGATATTTTATTTGTTCTAATACTGTAAAGTCATGCTTAAGTTATTCACCTGAATTTGACTGCATCAATTTTTTGATATCCACTATTCAATATTTAAATTAAAACTGAAGGTATAATATTATTAAATTATTAATGGCTGCTATTCATGACTAATTATTTTATTCGGTGGCTTAAACGATTCATCAATAGGTAAAACTAATTACGTACTCATTTTCTCTTGATCTAAGAAAATTGTATTATTAATCTTTTTGTTAATACATTTTTCCTCAAAGTAATTATGTATCAATTGGTGGCATTTATCTTACTGTAAAGTACATGACATACAATTTAATATTTTACACCAGTCCCAACAATTAGATTGAAGTTTATTTCTACCACTATAAAATTTTAAACTTCAATCGTACAACTGAGTATTCACTAAAAAATGGTTTACACAATGAAATTATAACTTAAATATTTATATTGTCCTATTTTATATACACTTACTCTATTAAACCTGTTTTAGTTGGCCGTTGCATGGATATTCTTGGGGATAAGATTTCTAAACTATGATGCATTAGAACTCAGTTGACGATCCTCGTACCGTCAGCAGCATTTAGGTTAGGCAAATTGTTTTTCATACTATTTCGTACTTCTTTTGGTTTTCAATTTTTTTTCGTAAAATAAGTTTTTGTTAACTGGTTCTCACTGCAATTTAAGTTATCGTGAATAATAAGAAATATGTATTTCTTAACCTGTTAGAATAGTTTATAGGCATTCTATTTTGCTTATGAACAAGATATGAATGGATTCATCTCTTTATTAATTTAAAAGCATGAAAAAAACAGAAAGTGAGGATACTGACATTTCATGTATCTTTTTCTTTTGTTAGTGCAAGAAGTTTGGATATTGACATTTGTGGAACTTTCGTCTCACTGCACCCATAATGTGGAAGACAATATTGGTATGCAACTTTATTTATGCACTATTCTTCATTGTAGATCGAACTTCGTAGTGCACATCCTAATGAATCAAGAAATGGCACTTGCTTTTTGTTTTTATTGCTTTAATAATATCCATGTTGATTAAAATATGTATGTCTGACCTCTGTTTATTTTCATTTATTAAAATATGTATGCTTTAATAAAATACATGATCATTATTATTTTCTTCAGCGTTCAAATTTTCCGTAGTATTTGATCATTTTTTTAACTTCAACAATTGTTTATAAAATGTAAAACACTTGTTTTTGCGTTGTTTAAAGCGAAAACTAGTTTGCATATTCGATCATCTTCTTTTACTTCAACAATCATTTAGAAAAATATAAGACACTTGTTCGTTTTCAAGTCAGACCATAATTTTTTCCGATAACTATTTCAATTTAAAAAACTAATAAAAATATGAAATGAAATGGAAAGTAAATTTGTACCCCTAAAAGCAAAGTGTTATTGAAATTATGCATGGATCCTTTCAAATATGGAAGAGAACATTCAATTGGAAATAAAGATAAAATTATATAAAATAGGAATATTCCAACGAATGAATACTACAATATTATATATTAAATTTATGGAAATCTATACCAAATATCAAACAAAGTTTTGTTCACACTTATTTAGCTATTGAAAATGTGGAAATAACATTTGCTGGAAAGATATGTTAGTCGAATATTCTATAAAGTTGCAACAAAAAAGGGAAAAAGCCATGACTCAGGCAAAATGGACGTGGATGATATCAGACCGAATATGCAGAAAAATAGTCATCATAAAATAAATAGACAAATATGGACTGAACTATGCATGCATACTCTTAATCAGCATTTACTTGGCCGAAAATATTGCCTATTCAAAAATTTAAAGTTGCCCATATCTGAACAAAAATCTCCACATTTATCCAATTTACAAATATATTTATGGAAAATCTATACCGAATATCAAATAAATTTTTGTTTACACTTGTTTAGCTATTGAGGATATGGAAATAACATTTTTTGGAAAGGTATATTAGTCGAATATTCTTTAAAATTGCAACAAAAAAAGGAAAAAAAAGCCAAGACTAAGGCAAAATGGACGTGGATGATATCGGAACGAGTATGCAGCAAAATCATCATAAAATCAATAGACAAATATGGACTGAACTATATATGCATACTCTTAATCAGCATTTGCTTGGCCAAAATTTTTGCCCATTCAAAAATTTAAAGCCATCCATATCAGAACAAAAATCTCCATATTTATCCAATTTACTATTTGCCCATTAACCAATTCAATCACACAGCCTACAAAAGAGCAGAGAAGAAACACATCAACATTTCTTCACATATCTATTATTTTCGCTACAATTCCAATGGCCTTTCCATCTAAATTTGTTCTCCTCCTATTCATAGTTTCTTCTCTCATTGCAACGACTGTAGAATTGCATTAGACAAAAATGTAACACCAGAACAAGAGGCTGACAGTGTTATCCGATTGCCTGGATAACCCGAAGTCAGTTTTAAGCAGTATGCAAGTTATATTACAGTTGATAAAAGCCACGGCAAAACTTTCTTTTATTGGTTTTTCGAAGCTACACATCATCCCCATACCAAATCTCTTCTTCTTTGGCTCAATGGAGGTTTGTACTGTAATTTTTCTTCCATTTTTATAATTTGTTGTTGTAAAGCTTTTGTCATCATCATCCCTAGGAAAAAACCCATTTTGTTAATAATGATTATTCAACCTATAATTTTGGTCGATTGATTATAATTCAATGAAAATATATATTTCATGTATAGTTAGAAACCATACTATCAACCAAATTTTTTTTTCTATTTTCTTTTCTCAACTACTGTGTTAGTCCTGGCAATGAAAAATTTGTAGTTAATATTTACTATTTTGTCCAAGAAATAAACCTAATACCTTGTAATTTTGCATGGTTACAAAATTGATTATTATGTAAGATTTTGATAATTACATTATTTTTAGTAGATTGTTGGCCTATTTTGTCAAGATAGTCAGATCAAATTAGAAGTGGTTTTTAGCCTACAATTTGGTGCTTTTAATAGCTAAATATCGTAATTGTAGTGCCTACAATTACAGTACCTTTTCCATTCATACAACATCTTCATACTACTGTTATATTGAACATCATATGCCATTATTATTACATTAATGAATAGTTTGTGTTTGTTCAAAGGCCTAAGAATTATTTCAAAGAGATGCACACGTTACTACACCAGAAGCATTTGAATGTGAGAAGGCTGCACTTCAAAGTAGTGAAATTGAACGTAAAGCAGAAGCCAAAATGGTTGTGCTCGGTATAATTACAGCTTGGAAATATAGAGGGATCCTCACTGGTAAAGTGCTATAAGAGTACGTTTCTTTATAACATGTTTTGTGTTTGTATATTTCCATCGTTTTCATGATATTGTTAGAATATGTATTTTGGATCAAATTTCTCGCAAAATATAGTACTCGGGGATTATAAGTGCTATAAGTTGAAGCGGACATGAACGACTTAATTCCTCCCAGGAGTTTACCGATCCGCCGGTTCTCCTAGAGTATATTCAAAAAAAATGTATTGTGCATCACTTAACCTTCAAATACTTATAATATGTTGTAAGGGATAATAATATTTTAGTTGTGTTTTGTCTTGTCTGTTGGAAAGCAAATACTCATTGTAGTGAAACTCAATTTTAAGTACTAACTAGATAAAGCTAGATCATACATACTATACTTTTCCTTTTCTAATCTAAATATTGATATGATTTTATATGAGTATGTTTACTTTTTGGTTTAAAGTGATTCATTTCTATAGAAGTTAGGTTATAATATTATATAAATTTTCATGTCCACAAAATATCCTAAAATGGTAAACAAATATTATATGCCAGCTCACAGTTCTTTTCACAAAAATATGTACTTGAATTATCTAAGGTTTTATGTTGTAGACAACTGTCTGAACTGAACACATCAACACTGCCTCCTGAGGTGTTCTAAAATCGGCTAAACAGTAGGTTGTTGTAAGAGTTAGAATACTACTACATTTCTCAATGTCCGTCTTCACATTTATGTCATATTATGTGTTCTACCGCCATTATTTATCTAAGGCTAGCACTTCTTTGCTTATTGGTAAGCCTTTTCTAAATTTTATTGTTTGTTGGTTTCGGTTATTTCTAAATTCTTTGTTGCTCAAAATAACCATATATAACCCAGTGAGTTTTGCTCAAGATAGCTACTGCTATTTATAATTATTTATACCATGTTACGTCATTTCAAGTGAGCGGTATACTCAAGAGTGAGAGATTTGCTTCATTTGTTGCCTGATGCAATTATGGGGACTAAGCAAATTGGACTATTTGTAGTGGACTCCAACCGAGTATTGTTTCTATGTTTAATAATAATTTCTTAGTAATTTCAATTTTGTTCTGATAACATAATTTTGACCACTTTTTTCAAAGATAAACCATGGTTCTTTTTTTTAAAGATACTTTGTTTTTTGAAAATATTTCTATAAACTCATTTAACAAATAATTTAGAGTTTAAGATTTTAGTCAGTTGAAGCATTATATGATTTATTGCTTGGTTAAGAAGGTTGCATTTCACTTTTATCAAGTTACAAAGGAAATTTAATGTAAGAAAACCATGATAATAAAGAAATGCATTAAATTAGTATGAATTTAAAAAAAAATTAAGCTAGATAATCGATAGCTTAACCTGTGTTTGATTCTTGCTGATATTAACTGGTTTCTGACCCTATTTATTACCGTAGGTTTACTGACTTTTACTTCCAATTTAATCACTCAAATATTGTTTATTACAATAATTATAGTGTTGTTGTAGTGTAAACCTATTTGAATATGTACATATGTACATTGATAACTCATGTTTACTTTGAACATTACATTATACCTAAGTCTTCATTTGACTTTGGTTTACTAAAAATAGGCATATTATAGATTATTTTTACAAGAGATGGATCTACATTTCCTTCAATCTCCTTATGTTTTTCATGTGATTTTATCCTGGAACGTAGTCCAATCTTGCAGATATGTTATGTCAAATAGCAAGATCATCTATGCAAATCCAATCATTTTTAAAATTTTAACTCCTTCGAATTTGCTAACCAATATGAATCATTAAAATATATTATTTTTAAATCAAGGATATCATGAAATGATTTCAGGATAGCTATTAGTTTTCTATAAAAATAGAAATATATTGTTTATATTTTAATAATATTTATTTATTTTCTGCTGTAAGAGTAGAATAATATATATCATATTTCGTTGGTTATTGCACTACAACATTGGTTTAAAAAAGTGAGATACTTTTGGTTACTCAAAAAGAGGAAGCATTAGTGAATATTCTAAACTAATAAGATAACTGAGTGGAATGATACTTGAAAAGCAACAGTTTCTATTATCGAAATAAACATGTCATGCTTCTTAACATAAATTTAATTTTGCATATACTATTTAGCATCAGAACAAGGAATGTAACATTAGATGTTAAAACGTTGTCTATTAATGTTGTTGAGAGTAAGTTTCTTATAATGTATTGATGTTTTTCTTTTGATTCTATAGTAGCTCGACATAGAACAGTAGTGGAAGAGAAAGGTGCCTGCGCAGAGGATGTTTTAAATCCGGAAGAATCAAATTTTGAATCACCGCAAAGGTATGCACAAACTTTTCAATCTAATTGGTGGTGGATTTTGTAATTTGGTCCAATTATCGCTTGCATTATGTATAATCTTCTTGATTTGTTATTTGTAAACTTTTTGAGTTGTTTCTAGATTGTGATACTTTGAAGTTATTAGGTGTTTTGATGTTTGTTATGTATGGTGAATGATTATATGTTGAATTGTGATATATTGTTGTTTGTTGTATATGGTGGATGATGAAGTTGCTTTGTATGACATTTGTGGAATCTAATATCATATTTGTGTGTTATGAAAATTGATTATATAATTGTTATTGTAAATTTAAAACTTATATAAAATCGAGCTGAAACTTTTATGTGAAGTTTGCATGTTGGCATTCAATCTTGGGGAAGGGATTTTTCCAACGGTTATAACTGTTGGGAATTGGGATTATCCCAACGGTTAAACTTTCCCAACGGTTATAACCGTTAGGAAAATCCCAATTCCCAACGGTTATAACCATTGGAAAAAATGTTATAAAATTTATCACGTACCTGCTTGTAACGGTTATAACCGTTACAATTTTCATTTGTAACAGTTATAACCATTGAAAAAAGGTAATTCTGGTGTTGTGTTATCAGACTCATACACCATCTTGAATCCTCCTTTGTTAAGAAGGTATCCAGAGACCAAATTCTTACACATATCAGGTACATAAAATACATTAACTAATGTAAGAACATTTCCAAAAGTAAATGTAAGTTCTATGGTGCCTTTTCCTAAAACAGATTACGGTCTTTGCAAATGTGAATGGTTGCTCCAGTATCAAACCACCAATCATTATCAGTTTCACTAACGGAGTTTGCCTCTTGCACTACAGCCACAAGCGAGTCTTCGACCACATTCACCTCTTGTTGTTTCTTCCGCTGACGTCTGTCTTGGGCATAGTGGTCGGGCTTGTTACAGTAGTAACAAGCACCTTTCTTTTTGTCGTTGGAATTTTTCTTCTTAAATTGGTCTCATTCTTAAGCTTCAGCTTGTCAGTAATTTAAACATTATTTGCCTTAGAATGGGACTCAGTTTGCAGATTATCATTTAGTTCGTGTTTACGAGAGTCCTCTTCAATACGAAAATGACGCTGTAAACCGTCTAAATCATAATCCGTTTCTGCATGCTTTAATTTTTTCGTATAATCATTCCAAGAATTAGGAAGTCTTGAAATTATAACTCCAACAACAAAAGATTCAGGGAGATTTTTTCCAGCATCTTTAAGTTGATTCACTAACAGTAGAATTTCGCTTACTTGTCCAACTATGGACTTATTTGCAACAATTTTGAAATCCATAAAATTGCAAATAAGGAATTTTTTGTTACTTGCCTCGGATATGCGGTATTTGCTTTCTAGTGCAGCCCAAAGTGCCTTTGCAGTTTCCAAAGTCCTATGTGCGTTGTAGACAGTAGTAGACAATGCATTCAGAATGTGCCCTCTATATAGAAAATCATCTTCTTTGCGCTTTGCACGTTTTGCTTTCAGTTCGTCAGTTTCTTTATCAGTTTCCTCTGGTATTTCCTCCAAGTTATCTTCAAGAATATAGAACAATTTGACCGTGATCAAAAAATATTTCATCATCTCTTGCCAATGAGTGAAGTTTTCACCATCAAACCGCTCCAATCGCGTTAAATGCTGATTCATAACTTGAAGAGCATTGAGATTGATTGAACTCGAACCATACATGGTTGAAGTTATTGTCTAAATTGTTGAATAATTGTGTCGATGATTCGAGAATGATGAAGATGATAACTGTTGTACTTCTGACTTCAAGGATCTACTGCGTAGATTTTTTTAGACAATAGTTCAACTTAACAGGTACAAATGGGTTATCGAACTATCGACTTCAGGATTCAATGAAGCCTTGAAATAGCGTAATCGGATTCAAAACTTGTACGATTTTGATCCGACCAAGAGCACTCAAATTTGATATCTGATGATGCAATTTAGTAGAGAATAGAATGAAGAAGAAGAAGAGAATTGATCTGCAACGTTTCTGCGTTTGTAACGCCTTACAGGCGTCGCAAACTGTGGTGAAAAGGCAGCAACATTTTCTGAGAGTCGCAGATCTGGAGGAGGAAGAAGAAGGTACAAAGAAAAGAGATTGTTCTTCTTGACGGTTCCTGGACGTCACTATTTATAGTAGTGAAGAAGTATCCATTCGTCAAGCGTCGCATATTTTCCAACAATCCGAAATAACAGTTTGAAACTGTTACTAAACGATTGTGTCCCTTCATTCAAATGACCCATCAAATCTATTCGTTCAAATTCAAATTCTGGATCCGACCTGTTACCAAAAATTAATTGTCATTTTAGACATGAACTGTCCGGTCGATCGGTCGAACGGCGACGGCGGCGCGCGTGTGGTATTGATATATGACTTCCCTCCTCATATCAAAGCAAAGCTTTGGGTGCCCAAATGGTCCAACCTTTTTTAGAGAAATCCATATATAAATCAATATGTTCTTTTAATTTCCTAAATGTGGGACTATACATCCCCTCTTCTTCCTTCCTCTTCCCTCTTCTTCTTTCTTCAAAAAACAAAACCCATAACCCAAAACTAATTTTGAAAATTTTCCAACACCTTCTTCCTAAAGAAATGAAAATGACCACTTTTACAGAACTACCTAAACAATTAGCGTGGTAAATACAATTTATAACTTACCCATTCAAAATGGAAGCAAATCCAATCAAAATCAACTAGACATAAATGGCACATGTGTATGAAAGGTAAATTGAATCAAGTATAATGTTTGGAATTCCTGGCTCATAAGAAGAGTGAGATGTAATCGATCCAATATTCATTGTTCATTTTTGTAAGAGTTTTGAGCCCGCCTTTATTGTTGTACCAAGAGCGTTAATTGCTAACAATAGAATGACCAATTCAGCTGATATGAATTGTTTTCTTTCTTTTATTATTATTATTATTATTATTATATTGTTATTATAATTATTATTACCAGTACGTTAAGCACGTCCGTTGGACCGTGTGCAGAAAACATAGGAGCAGATTTATTTAGTATGAAATAATGGTCATATGTATAGATGATACTTGATGAAAATAAATATATGAACTAAATTCCTTTTATTGTGAAGTACTATGAATAAATACACACAAACTCGTTACTACAATTTCAAGCATCAATTTGGTTCTACTTCGACCTCAAATTAAATAATTTATTCCTGCGTAGTTGAAGATGAATTTATTTAATTGAGTTGTGTTCTTAGTTAATTAACTCATATAATATAACAAAATAAAGTAAACACTCAGTAATAAATTAGTCGGTTACATTAAGAAGTTGTCAAAATTGCTCAAACACATAGAATTCAGAATAAATAAATGAAAAATTCTTAAGTGGAATGGTTCAGACCAACAAATCTCCATGTAGACACAGCATGTTAACTTTGAAATTCTAACAGTTGCATGATATTAATATAAGATCGTACTTAAAAGCTAATTAAAGTAACCAAACGTATGTGATATTGAATTTATAATTAAAAAATAAAAATGTTTTCCTCATCACCAAGCCAATGTAATAAACAATATTAACAAAAGCTTAATATTAACGATTTATCTCATAAATGATCAAACACAACGTAGGATGTATCAATAAACTAACAAACATGACTCTTCCTATAGTATGAAAAATATTATATGCTAATTATGTTCAATCAAGATTAGCCTCTTAATTAGCAAATAGCCACATGATTTTAATATCCGCACATGCATTGAATATGCAAGTAGACATCTGATGTCACCAAATTCTTCATCACCATTAAATCCTATCCATGCAATCAAAAAAATCAACATGTATTCATGTGTATTTTCTATTTATTAACTATCAGTTTATATTAAAATATATAATACACAATACATGATCGTGTGTTATACTTGACAAAAGGCATGTTTACCACACAAAACCAAGATAAGCTACATGTGAGAACAAAAATTTGACTAAAGCTTAAGGAAGAGTTGGATTTCAATATACTGTTAAAGGAAGCATTTTTAAACTAAGATACAGTATTTATATGTATTCAAAAACTGACATGAGTTAGTAATTTTATAAAAAGAAAGAAATTTTGACAAAATAAATCAATATGTAACTATGAAAGCAATATCATTGGATAATACCTGACCCTTGAAGCATGTATGAAAATTACTAATCGAAGGGATAAAAGGTCGTGTAAATCCATTTAGTATCAGAAACACTTATTGCTGAAGCAAGAATATATGGTTTCACATTGGGTGAGCAAATATATAAGTGTCATATATCCAAGAACGACTTTCTCATTCAATCATAAATCTACAACATTGTCTTCCATCTCAAAAGCTATTTAGAGAAACAATGGGAAACAAAATCCAACCAACAAAATTGAATCTATCCAACTTAGATCTCTATATCATCCTAAAATTAAACAAAGCCTTGAATAACAGAAAATCAAACTGTGCTAGGAATTGTATCAAACATTATATGTGAACTGTTACAATACAAATTCACATTTTTACTCTCTAATCCCTCCTTTCTGCAAATTCCAAAGTTGAGTATTCATGTGTCAAATCCAAAGGTAGATTGAATCTCTAGAACAACAATAACATAAAAGATAACATTAAAGAAAAGTTAATCAAAACACGGTTACCTATTAGCTATTGAGTTATGTTTCTCTTAATTAAAAACTTGAATCTGCAAACAAAACCATTCTACATTTTCTTCTCAGCTACAACCGTGCTGCCCAGATTCTTTTCAGTTTAGGGATTGATGGTTTTGCGCCTTTTAGGTTTTTGTTGTTATGGATAGAAGAAGCGAATTGAGAATCTGAGATGGTGGAGGAGTGTGATCAGATGCGCCCTATGTTAATTTGAAGAAAGAGGATTAATTTTTTTTATTAAAAGAAAACGGTGTGATTGGGAATGGATTGGGAGTGCAAACGTCTACTGCGTTCGGAGTAGGGCTGTCAATGAGTATCCGAAAAATTCGAAATGCATCCGTATCCGTATCCGAAATATGAAAAATTATCCGATATCCGAAAAACGGATACGGATATGGATATAGCCATATCCGTATCCGATAATTATCCGTTCGGTTTTTATCAAGATTATAGCTATTTTTTATGTATTTTAGTACATAAAATAATTGTCGTTTACTATTATATCCCGGTAAAAAAATTAATATGTATGTAAAAAATCAATTTTTACCACTTAAAATTATTTTTCCTAATGTATTTATTATTTCTATATATTTAGTACAAAAACAAATTCATGATAAATCAAAATTTTCTATTTATCTGTTTAGATTTATCACTTGTAAACTGATCGAAGAATATCCGATAAATATCCGATATCCGTCCGCATCCGCGGATACGGATATCCGATATCCGAAAATGATTTCGGATACGGATACGGATATAGCACTATCTGTATCCGAAAGTATCCGTTTACAGACCTAGTTTGGAACAAGCATATCAAAACATGAAAGAATGATTGACAAATATATCCTTCATGTGGTATAATTTTGGAAGGGTGTCAAATGAAGGTATCCTTATTATATATTAAAGATTATTATTATTATTCATTTTTTGTCAACTTGGTTAAATCTCTGCAACGATATGTATGTAGCAAGGAAACTAATTATGAATTGTTATACTTCGTATATTCAGTTTTTGGTTTTCCTTTAGGTCGTTTTCCCATCATTAGTTTTAATTGGTTACTCCAGTTTTGGAAGCAGGTACTTTACAAAAATATTTGAAAAACTGAACTTAGTGTAGGAGTTAATCCTTTAATTATCATAGTCTAATCATTTTTAATTAAAATCATTTGATTTTGCCATACTATAAGCGTACACATACATAACAAGAAAAGAGTCATAGGTCACTGTTTTTGATGTTGTTATAGAAAAAGTCTCTGCAGAAATGAATATGTAAATTTGGTCTCTATTTTTAAAAAATAAAAACGCAATGTGTCTTGCACTTATCTGACAGAAAATGAAGGTAACTTGCACTTTTCTATTTCTAAAATCTTTTTTCGAAATTTTCAAAATTTTGAAAAACGTAAGTTATCTTGCACTTTCTATAAGGAAAGCGTAAGCTAGTTTGCGCTTTCTGATTTCGAACTTTTTTTTTTGAAAATTTTGAAAAGCGCAATATGATTTGCGCTTTCTATCAGGAAAGCGGAAACTAGTATGCGATTTCTGATTTTAAATTTTCTAAAATTTTAAAATTTTTAAAAAACGCAAGCTAATTTGAACTTTCTGATTTAGAAAAAACAGAAACCTAATTTACATACTTGTTTTTGCAGAGACTTCTCTTGTAACAACATTAAACATAGGGACCTTTCGTGCAAAGCCCGTATACTTAAACTAGAGTTAATTGGAAAACTCAAATATCTGATTAACAGTTGAATATCTTTTTACCCATTTGATATTAAAACAGTTGTAATGTGTTATTTTGGTGGGATAGTAATGTGTACCTTCCCATTTTTGTACGTTTTATCGAAATTTTCCAATTCGCACCAACTTCTGACAACAGAATATGAACTGATAATAATATTGTTTAGCACAACAGTTATTAAGAATACATACAGCAATTTAGAAACTTGAATCATCAAACCGTTGGAGAGTTTATTCAAACGACAAGCCTGTATCTTTAAATTTTTCCCTGGTAACTCTGTCAAACCGCTCTATCATCTGAGGACTCATGACTTTGGTGAAATTTCCAACTTCTCCTTTTCTAAAAAATGGCTTATTTTGTACTGGCGTGTCCCCCATCATCGTAAACGAAGTCTGATTCACTTCCAAACCTCTCAAACTTTCCAGACTACACAACTTCACAATCTCCTCAGACTACGCCTTCTTTTTCTTCTCTCTCAGAAAATTCATGTCCTATGAACTTTGCTGCCCTCTTAAGCTGCGCAGTAGTGTCCCTCTTCAAGTCTTCATATTTCATGAACAACACCTATGTTTGCAACAAAATACATTAACCTGTGAATGAAAATATGTTAGCTAGCCAACATGCATTTATGATTACCTTGTTTGGCATGTGGATACTTGCCTTCCAATACTCGATCACATTGTCCCAGTATGGACCTGAAGGATAAAACCCTAAAAGAAATGCCTCAGAAAAGTCCTCAAGGCTTGGTAATTCGTCTGGTTCCAGAGCATTAGCAAACTTCCATAAAGATATAAGGGTATCTTTAGGATTCCTACACAAATACACTATTTTACAGGCCTCGCATTCGAGGACAGAAGGTGGCAGCAAGGAAAAAGGATTGTGAGTCGCCAAAAGTCTAGGGGAAGGTAATAGGTCAAGGTTGGGTATGCGGTTGCTGGTATATAGTTGGAATTCAAGGAAAGGAACACATTGATGTGGGTTTAGGGACCGAAGCAAAGATTGAGGATATGGTTTGTTATTGCGGTTAACAGCAGCAAAGATCAAGGCTTTTAGCCATGTTGTTCCTACTTTTGGCAGTGTGGCTAAAATGATGTCGTTGGGCTTTGACTTAAAATATTCATGGCAAACGAGCGTGCCGGTAAGAGCTTTCAAATTCAGGAATGACCCACTTGGAAACCAGAAACCTTTGTAAAGGTAGCTGTTCAGGTATGATTGTACAAACTGCGATGATTGTGGGAGCGTTGCTATGAACTTATCATGTTTTTGGTATATCTGTGATTCTTCTTCTTTTTTTTGGTCGCTTATGAGAGGAAAGCATATGGTGTATGGAGGTACGATGGACATGGTTTTAGATAAGATTTTGCTGGATTATGTTTCATTTGCTTTGCCATTTATAAGGAACGATTGAATGGTTTAATTCCGGTTCGACTCCTCTATCCCAGAATAAAAGGTAGAGGGCTTCATTGATTGATTATTGAATGGTTTAATTCCGGCTCGACTCCTCTATCCCAGATCAGCGGAAAAATATTCGTGGTCATCCATTGATTGATTAGCTACCGACGGGCAACTGCCACTCATATGTGAAATAAAATCAATCGAGGAGAATGTTATAAGCTGGAAGATACAATTTGAAACAAACATGATAAGGCACAATCACAATCATCATTTGGCAGATCGACGGTCTTAATTTTCATCTGGATGGAATCATAATCAAGTCACTTTCAACTATCTTGTGAATACGTAAAAGTTAGTCGGATATCCCGAAATTTAAAATCCATTTATATCCCTGTTTGCAACACGAACGAATATGCATTATCTAAAAGAATGAACATGGATGCGGACGTAACACATAAAATTCAAACATAATTCATTCCACTTTTCTTAATACACAAGAACATTATGCCACGCGCTTCGTGCGTAACGATGACATGTGCGTTGCGCGTGAATTGTTCTTCTACAATTTATATATGATTAACACATTTAACAGAAAATGATTTGCAAAAATATTTGATCATGTTTTTACGTTGAAATCATATGTAGTTAATTTAAAATTTTATTTCTAAATCGCAACATTTAATTTTTTTATTAGTTTAAATTTTATTTATGTTATTAATTAATAAACAACGAATTTTTAGATGAAGTTTATTTATTTAAATGATATTTATTTGTTAAATCTTATTCATAAGCGTAGAGTGATAGTTTGAATTTTTAAAGAAATTTAACCGTTTTAACTTAGTTTGAATAGTTCCAGTCCAGTCTAGAAATAATAGACTAAAAATAATCTTTAATAATATTTGTAATAGCTTTGGTGTCACACTTTTTGGTATCAACGTGAACTACCAAAAATGCTCCTCTATATATTATCAAATCTTAATCACTTAACAATATGATTTATATTAAACTTCTTTAACAAATTCAAACGCCTATACAAGTAGGATCCAACGATTAAACATGCTTTACGGATTCAAAACGCTTTCAAAAATATGATCTAAAATGTAACTTTCTTTACAAATTCAAAATACTTCTTTATAAATGTACAAATCTTAATATCACTTGAAAATATAAAATTATTTTTTTGGGTTGATTTAAACATAAACAATTTATAAAGAAAACAATTCACGCGCATAGCGCGTGCAGTAACGCTCGTAAATAATAATTAAATTATGTATGAGTAAAAGGTATTTTGGGAAGTTCGCGGTCGGACTAAAAGTTTGCGCTTCCAAGCCAACTATTAATAAAGATAAAGATATATTAGTGAGTGGTCCGTGCTACGCACACGGGCAGTGTTATTCCCCCTAAATTTTAATCGCAACAGCAGAAAACCGATTTGAGGACGGAAGAGTGACCATATCTTTCATACACATACCCATGCACAATATACAGCAGATACATATGTCAGCACATACATGGTATATAGTTAAAGCGTTAGTACAAATGAGCATAACAAACACAAATAAGCAGGGTACTTCAAAGCTGGAGTTGCAATTTTTAAACACGCACATATGTACTGTAGGTGAAAGCAAACTGATTCAGTCATCATACGTCATGACGTACAATTTAAAAAAAAAGATCAAAATGAGTTAACAAAAAAAAGGTGACGTGGAAAACATACAGAAAATTAGTAGCTAAATACATAAAAACATAATTTTAGCGTAAACATGAGAGCATAAACTTCCAAAAATTAATTTCTTTGCCTCTTCTCTCGAATCTTGATTCCAGATGCTGTTGTGGCCTGCTGATCTGTATCACCATCCTACGGATAAGGAAAATAAGATACAGTTTAAGTTTGTAAACATAAAACAGGTTGGAGTAACACAAGTTAATGATTTTAAGTTAAGATAAGTAACTACAATATGGGTTTGGAAGGGTTAACAGTTCAAAGTATGAGTACCCATAAGTATAACAATCAGTTAAGAGTTGGTAATGAAGAAGTACTGTAATGTTATTTACTAAAACAACGTAGCATAGGATTTATAGTGCAACCTTGTACGTGGCATGTAATATCTATTTGTAGATATAAATAATGCACAGAAAGTAATTGCAAATGCTTTGAAATAATTACCAGCACAATTAAACAGAGAGTAAAATAGTGTAAGAATTCCTACTTGAATCTCATTTCCTCTTCTAAGCGTCTTTCTTGGAAGTGGTGGATTAGAAGCATGTACGGATCACAGATCGTCGTCCTGATAAACAGAACAAAATGACATGGTTACGCCAAAAGTCCAATGAAGACTAAAGAGTGACCGGGATTGTAGATCAAACCTGAGTAACCTGTTTCTTTCCTTTGATGTCTGCCACAGACTGTAAGGTATGTTTATTCATATTTGAGAGAAACCTAAGTTAGAACTTTGATCGCTAGGTGGAGTTAGTTGTAATTTTTGAAATAATGGAAAACAGCAAACAACGTCAATAAGAGTGAAGTTGTAGGTACACAAATTATAAGTTAACGGCTATCCAAGACTGAGCACTTACTCTCTTCGTCACAACTACGTTTTTAGCGATTTTTTTAGTAGTGAGGTAAGCATCGAGATTATTCATCTCATAGTTACTCGATCTAAACTCAAATAACACTTCAGACCCCGACAGATGTTGGAAAATCTTGTCAATTTTTTATGCCCCATTTTCCTGCATCATATAATATTTTATATTATACTAAAATTTCAAGCGCCAAATATTAATAAACAACTTTTATATTCATATGAAGATATCAAACATAGAGATGAAGTTAAACTTGTCCATGATTCATAAAGAAATACTCCGTCATAATATCATGAATTGACCACTTCTATATAGTACATGTTTCTCATGATTCCTTCTACTTTATAATCCATGTTTTATGTGCGTATGGTAAAACGCTTAAAAGAAGGCATGTATGCTAGGAAATGCGAAAGGTATGGCACATATATTGTTCTAACTCCCTCCTCATTACAATACAGGTTAGGAAGGACGATGCTGAAGGCGAAGACATTGATGAGACTTGTGGCAGTAGTTTATTTATTTACTTGTTATTTTCTACAGTTTTTTATGTACACATGAAATAAAAACGTTATTGTAATTTTGGAATATTGTATCACGGATATGTTACGGTTATTGTTGGTTTTGGTATTATGGATATTTTATTATAGTTTTGAATGATATTTTGAAATTTGAATAAAATGGGTATTGTTGTTATTATATTTTATCCTTTTGCTGTGAGATTCTGAATGTGTAGATAAATAGCTTTGTTTCGTTCTTTTTACTAACCAACAGCCAAATTTGAGATGCTTCTAAGTTTCAATGGGCCTTTTCTAGATCGGAATTTAGGTTCATTTCAGAGCAGGTTGTTACGCACTCATTGTTGCACTATCAGAAATAACATGTGCACTTACTTAAGATGGGCAGCATCAATGCTCAATTTTCAAACCCACTCAAAAGGTTGGGAAGTATAGACCCACTCAGAAGGTCTAGAGCTCCATCAATGCTTGAGTCCGACATAACTCAAACGGTGGGGAATTTAAGACCTACTCAGACGATGCAATGATTTAGACAAGTGCTCTTGGATAAATGTTGAAATAGATTACTACCATTGAAAATCAATGACTACTCATATCGTGGCCTAATTAATGCTCAATTCACAAACCCACTCAAACGATCATGAAATCTAAACCCATTGAGGTGTAGGATGTCGTTGGAAAGTTAGTATAAAAATGATGTCGAGAAATTCAGGTGTAGGAATGTGGTCAACAATATCCCAATGTCTTCGATCGCTAATGCATTCAGAATTTTATTATGGCACTATTTATACCATCTCCACACTTGACATTGGGAATCATTTTTCCAGCGCTAAATTAATGCCAATTCGAATAAAACAGTTTATGTCGTGAGGTCATATTTCAGACATAATCGTGATTGCCATTTCATTTTGAATGGGTCTTCATCAGTGCACAAGATGCATTCATTGCAAGAGAAGGTTGTGAATGGAGGCTTTTTTTCCTCCGAATGTGAGCGGGATAGAAGAGCGAATGTAAGATTGACAAACCAGATCAATATCATTCTTGGGCTCTTGCTCCATCTCTTTGAAGCTCTGTAACACTAGCTCAAGGAGTTCTACCAAATCTAGCTACTCGGACATAGCAAATCAAGTAGTAGGGTATCTAGTTTGCAAGCTCTGTATATCAGCTTTGAGGAATCATTCGCGTAATTACATAGACATACATACATATATAGAGGTGACCGTTTGGTTAGTTTGGTTGGTTTTAAGATAAAAATTTCAAACCATATTAGTACTTAAAAACTAAAAACTGAATTGGTTTTATAGTTATTTAGGCTGGTTACCAATTTAACCGAAATAGAAAAATAAGTATGAGAAATCAATATATGTTATGATTAGGAAAACATAAAATTTATGATCATAGCGTTTAATTGACTACTTATTTTCATTAACAAAATTGATCAAAGAAACTTTTTTTTAACTAAAACTATAAAAAGCTAAATAGCACTGTAAATTTTAAATAATCTAATAAAATTTGGTTAGTTCAACTAAACCAATAACCGAATCAAATTATTTACAAACCAAACTCATACTAAGTAAACATTTTTAAAGAACTGAATCGACCCAGTTGTTTAGTTCATTTTTAACGGAATATTGTTCATCTCTATATTCATACACATGCATATGTATATACATACATACATAGGCATATTATGGTGATTGTAAATTTACTATTACATGCGAATAACAAGCAATTGCCTAGTAATATAGAGCAACGTCGATATAGTTATGTTTTCGATACAATAATGGTAAATTTATCATTATTAAAGGTAATTGTAACGATAAAAAAATGTAAAAATCACCGGTAACGGTGAAGTAATTATAACAATAAATATTGATCTTTGGATCATTTTGTCTTTACATGAAATGCGGTATTCACGGGTAGATCGGATGGTCAAATCTCTTTTGTTTCATTTTGTGTTTATATTTATATTCAAATAGAATTTCCCTTTTAATTAATTCTAAACATAGACACTTCTGAACATATATCAACTTTTAAATTGGTGTTTCAAATATTATTTATGATGATTTTTATTTTTTAATTGTTCTAACTTTAAAATCTGATATTACCAAAGTTGTTGTTTCAAATTGTTGTAAATAATCGATGGTGAATAAAGAAAATATCCTTTTGAGAAAAGCCCTTAGGCTTATATTTGAAAAGACTTATGATGTAGGTAGAACATGTAAGACATATTCCTATTTAAATTATACTGTCCAAGTACTAATATAATAAGGCTTGAGATTTTATTCACCATACATATATTGTTCTAACTCCCTCCTCATTACAACACAGGTTAGGAAGGACGATGCTGAAGACGGAGACATTGATGAGACTTGTGGCAGTAGTTTATTTATTTACTTGTTATTTTCTACAGTTTTTTATGTACACATGAAATAAAAACGTTGTTGTAATTTTGGAATATTGTATCACGGATATGTTACGGTTATTGTTGGTTTTTGTATTATGGATATTTTATTATAGTTTTGAATGATATTTTGAAATTTGAATAAAATTGGTATTGTTGTTATTATATTTTATCCTTTTGCTGTGAGATTCTGAATGTGTAGATAAATAACTTTGTTTTGTTCTTTTTACTAACCAACAGCCAAATTTGAGATGCTTCTAAGTTTCGATGGGTTTTTTCTGTATCGGAATTTAGGTTCATTTTAAGCAGGTTGTTACGCACTCATTGTTGCACTATCAGAAATAACATGTGCACTTACTTAAGATAGGCTGCATCAATGCTCAATTTTCAAACCCACTCAAAAGGTTGGGAAGTATAGACCCACTCATAAGGTCTAGAGCTCCATCAATTCTTGAGTCCGACATAACTCAAACAGTGGGGAATTTAAGACCTACTCAGACGATGCAATGATTTTGACAAGTGCTCTTGGATAAATGTTGAAATAAATTACTACCATTGAAAATCAATGACTACTTATATCGTGGCCTAATTAATGCTCAATTCATAGACCCACTCAAACGATCATGAAATCTAAACCCATTGAGGTGTAGGATGTCGTTGGAAAGTTAAATTATAAGAATGATGTCGAGAAATTCAGGTGTAGGAATGTCGTCAACAATATCCCAATGTCTTCCATCGCTAATGCATTCGAAATTTTATTATGGCACTATTTATACCATCTCCACACTTGGCATTGGGAATCATTTTTCTAGCGCTACATTCTAATGCCAATTCGAATAAAACAGTTTATGTCGTGATGTCATATTTCAGACATAATCGTGATTGCCATTTCATTTTGAATGGGTCTTCATCAGTGCACAAGATGCATTCATTGCAGGAGAAGGTTGTGAATGGAAGCTTTTTTTCCTCCGAATGTGAGCGGGATAGAAGAGCGAATGTAAGATTGACAAACCGGATCAATATCATTCTTGGGCTCTTGCTCCATCTCTTTGAAATCTCTGTAACTCTAGTTCAAGGAGTTCTACCAAATCTAGCTACTCGGACATAGCAAATCAAGTAGTATGGTATCTAGTTTGCAAGCTCTATATATCAGCTTTGAGGAATCATCCGCGTAATTAAATAGACATACATATATATAGAGGTGACCGTTTGGTTAGTTTGGTTGGTTTTAAGATAAAAATTTCAAACCATATTAGTACTTAAAAACTAAAAACTGAATTGGTTTTATAGTTATTTAGGCCAGTTACCAATTTAACCGAAATAGAAAGATAAGTATGAGAAATCAATATATGTTATGATTAGGAAAACACAAAATTTATGATCATAGCGTTTAATTGACTACTTATTTTCATTAACAAAATTGATCAAAGAAACTTTTTTTTAACTAAAACTATAAAAAGCTAAATAGCACTGTAAATTTTAAATAATCTAATAAAATTTTGGTTAGTTCACCTAAACCAATAACCGAGTCAAATTATTTACAAACCAAACTCATACTAAGTAAACGTTTTTAAAGAACTGAATTGACCCAGTTGGTTAGTTCATTTTTAACGGAATATTGTTCATCTCTATATTCATACACATGCATATGTATATACATACATACATAGGCATATTATGGTGATTGTAATAAAATTTTAATGTAATATTATTCATTTTATCATTATCAAATATTTAATGTAATAAAATGTTAATCAGCTTTTGTAATGGTAATTTTAGTATTAACAATAAACAATACAGTCACCAATCTATTGATGTAATAAAGACCATTTTATCACGATAAAATATTGTTAGTATTTATTTATTTTTTATTAGTATTGATACGATAAAGGTTACCGCATATAAAATTTCATTCATACGAGATCAACACAGTTTTCTATTCTAAACAAACAAATGCATTCTTTTATTGTTTGTTGGCGTGCTATGTATATATTGCACTTGTATTGAAAATGGCAAAAATTCTAATTGAAGCAACGATATAGACCTGACAAACTAGAAGCTTTGGCAAGTCATGTACACATATCAGTACTGAAAACGTTAGTGTATATTCAGATGTTTTTTATTCGATCGTCCAATTTACACTTTGGAAATGTCCGACGCGTTGAAAGTATTGAATCGGACATGAAAATCTTGACGTGTTGATAGTTTCTCCCGTGTCTCGTTGGCTTACAGGGAAAAAAAAACAAATGCAATTGAAGATCTGTGGACTGTTGTTAATATAGTATCTTATGAAAGTATTAATTTACGAGAGCCTTTTTACTGAAATATAATTACTTGCTTCCCCTATCGAAGGTGACCTTAAAAGATGCTAGTGGTCCAATACTAATCCATTCAGTACTATAGTTGGATTGCTGTCTTCAGTAGAACGTGAACCACATGCATGAGCAAGGAAAATGACATTAGGAGACATATAATCTTAGCTGTATGGACGCGAAATTGTTTGCATTCTTCTGATTTTATAGCTTGTTGCTTTCAAGTAACAACAAAAAGAATCGGAAGTAACAACAAAACGAATAGGACGGTTCAAAATATTTCCATTATCCTTGTTATACTTGCACGCTATATTTTGTGTTGGTAAACTTTCACTTTCAGTGATCGGATTTTAAATATGCCATGTGCCTTTTGGTCTTCATTGCCCCTCAGCCTCAGGAATTAAACCATCTAGTACTAAATCAATTTCAGCAAATTAAAACAAAGACACGAAGTTATATCTGATTTACGACAGTAGCACAGAACCACCAAAACCACATGCCTTGGATTTCTGTTGGTGCGTCGTCTTATAAGAGATTCCAACAGCCTGATATTCAGCCCTGGTATTCAGTCAACCCACAACAAAAGAGGCGTTGCGGCTAAATGTTCGGTTTTGGATTCAAAAAACCAAACTGAACACGTCCATTCCGGTTGATTGACGTATAAACACAGGTCTAAACACTACAAGGGGAAAAGACTATTCCAACGGTTCCCGGCCGTTGAGAGCCGTTGGAAATGCCGTTGGAATAGCATCCAACGTCTTCCAACGGAAACAACGAGGTTATTCCAACGGCATTTCCAACGGCTACCAACGGCAGTTAACCGATGGGCGCCGTTGGAAGCCGTTGCAATAAACTGACCAATAAGCCGTTGGTAGCCGTTGTTAATCTGGATGAAATTTTTTTTATAGCAGCAAGCGATTCACCTTCCAACCATACACAATCAATATATATCAATTTCCATTCCATTTCCATTCCATTTCCACTCCATTTCACATATATATCACATATTCAACACATTATACCACAAACAATATAAACAACCAAAAATCAACATCAAACATTACATATGCAAATCTAACTCCAACTCCATATTCAAACATTACAACCAAACCCTCACCAACACCAACTCCAACTCCATATTCAAGTCAATATATACAATGCAAACACTTAAACCTCACCACCTCAAAGTCAATACATACACAATAACCATCAAACACATTCCTCACCACCTCAAAGTCAATATATACAATAACCAACCACAAAACAATAATCATCATACCTCTCAAGCATCATCATCACCTCCGGAAGCACCAGACGACGAAGGGAAGGAACCATGCCTCTGCGCGTACTCCGCTAAACGTTGATTCAGCTGCTCCATTTTATAGCGCGAAGACGGTCTTGCTCTTGCAACTGCTCAACGATATGATTTACGAAATGCATATTGCATGTACACAAGGGACTGCTCAACCTCCCAAAATTTCGGCAGCACTTCCTCCGTGTTCCTTGTATCGTACACAATGCATATACATAAGGAACAAAAAGGAAATGCCGTCGAAATTTTATGAACCGTTTATAACGATATAATTTACGAAACGTAATTACTTTATAGTGTTTGTAACTTGTCCAATACAGGGACAAATCCAGCATATATTATATCAGATGAATATGAATATCCGTTTTGCAATAAAAACGAATATTCATACAACGATCATATACAACACCTGTCAGACGGGGCCAAAAATTCACTAAGGGATTTAAATTTGGTTTATATGTTACCGTTTTATTAAATATATAAAATAAAGCATATTATGTATTATTATATGAATTATATTCTACTATTTTACTAAATATATATATATATATATAGTAAATTATATGATTTTTACTATTTCACAAAATATATAATTCATGTGTATATATATATACTAAATTATATACTTATTTATTTAATGCTAATATATTTTGAAAAAGATACAATTAATGTTCGTAAAATAGTCCACTAATTCATGTTTGTCTAACATTTTACAAAACATACACAAAATAATTTAAATCAATCCTAACTAATCTAATGCTAATTCACATGCGCATTTATACTAAATTATAAGCATATTTACATATGTGCATAATATATACATACACAAACATTTTGGACATTTGGATGGCAATAATTGTAATTAGCATTTAGTTTGGTGTAATAAACAAGCAATATGCCATTGGATACAAATATAACAGCAAATTAACACAAAATTAGAAAAATTAAAAATTGTAGGGTTTTAGGCAAACCTGATTTTGGAGATTTCTAGGGATGGAGAGTGGATGTTGGCGTTGAGTGATGGCGTTGGAGCAGCTGCTGGTTGTGTGGGGAAGCTTGGAGCAAGAAAGGAGGAGGGGAGGAGTAGGGTTTTGGGGGAATTGGGGAAGAAGATAATAATGTTTCAGTCTCGGCCTGATGCAGGTATACGCAAATTTCCAACGGTTCCCAACGGCCGCAAACGGCATTATTTCCAACGGTTATCAACGGCTACCAACGGCAAGTTAAAAAATAACGAGCCGTTGGAAAATGCCGTTGGCGGCCGTTAGAAAGCCTTCGTGGCTATATATTGTATTCCTAGTAGTGAAATAGCCATTCAATATTTATACACTCATTTAATGGATGTCTAAACCTTAGCTCATTTAGCGGGGTTCATGGTAAGTGCATCCATTAAATGAGCGTCTTTTTGCTAGGTTTCTCTCTTAGATTCAATCCTAAATATTAATGCCTTGAAAATACAAGATCGAAAACATATGCAAATTTAGGAATCGAATTCAGCATAATTCAACGTTGTAGGGGAGGTGGTTCGTGTTGACTAATCAATTAACCAACCTCGAAATTAAACTAGTGCGTACGTGAAAGCAAATGTTACTTGCTAATCATTAAGCTTAAAAATGTAAAAATGATAAAAGTAAACATACAAATTAAGTAAATGGCACGAAAATGTAGAGTGGTTCGGCAAGCTTACCTACATCCACAATGAAAATCTTGTAATGACCCGGAATTTTTGTTGGAAATAATGAATGAGAAAGAGGCATTTATTGAAGAAAGAGAAATGCAATTATTATGTATTGGGAAGTGTGACTATGAATAGTCCCACATCTTAAAATATAATAAACATTTGGTATTTATATACTAAGATGTGGACACTATTATATTTACAATGAGACAAGAAAGACTTGAGAGCTTAGCCATCTTAGTGGGTGGTTCAACGCACCACCCCGCACGCGCGCGCCCGCACCCGCACCCGCGGCGTGGGCGAATGGGCGTTTGAGGCGTATTAGAAGCGTTTAGCACTTTGCGGTTGGCGGTTGGCGGTTGGCTTGGTTGGTTGTTCCGATTAGAGTAGTTTTATTTTTGTCCGTTCAAAATATAACGGCTATAAAACGGTCGCGTCAGTTGGTAAAGGGTCGCAACCTTTCCAATAGTCACATCTGTTTCAAGCATCTTCCCGAGTCTATAAATAGGCAGATAGAAAACGAAGTCGGTACTTACTTTTTCTGTCAATCTTCTTCCCCAACAACTCTGTTCTTTTACTGTATTCTCTTTGGTTCGCCGTCACTCCGCCTGCAAGCACCGCACCGCGGAGTTCGTCCGTTTCATCCTGGAAAATCAAATTGCTCATATCCTTTGGTGCATATAGGGAGCAATATTGTTTTAAGGAAACAACCACCGCTGCACTCGGACAAACATATTGGTAATCTATTTACTGATTATATTCTAACATTTGATTCTGTTGCAACAGATTAGCAACGCTTTTGCAACACAGATTTGCAACGCTTTTTAAAGCACTATTTTGAAACGCTTTTGTACTGTTACTAATTTCAGATTTGTAACACTTCTGTAACGTTTCAATAACAATTTTGGTCGTTAACTTTGAGCGTTTAATTCAATTTTAAATGTTGAATTTGAAATATTAATTGATTTTGAATATGGAGATTTTGGAAGAATCAGTAAAAAAGTTTAGGACTTCAAATATAGCGATAAATTTGGTTTGGTAAATAGTAATTTAATATTGGAAATTGGGTAAAAATGGGAATCTGGAGTTAAATATGAATAGAAATGATTTCTAAGTTGATTTAAAATTCTATTTGGGTTAGGATTATAATATGGACTTTTGAATGTGATTAAAAAATCGATAAGTTAAAATTGAAAATTTGTATATTAATTTAATAGTGAAATTTAATATATATATATACAATAATAGTGTAAATAATTGAATTTTGATTTAATATAAATCGGAGTGATTTCTAACATGAATATAAATTCTATTTGATTTATAATGGAGTTAGTAAGTTTTAAAAATTGAAAATTTAAACGATTTCGACGATTTTGAAAATCGCCCGATTTAATCAACGCGTTAAAATAGCCTTCCGGGGCACAGTCTCGAAATTCGACGAAACCGATTCCATTGGATCCGTAATAGTGTATTATTATCGAATTTAAAATTTCGTAGCATTTGGAATTACCGTTTGGTCGTACGGGATAGAAACGCGTTGAAATGAATATCGAAAATTTAATATTTTAATTTGTTTCAAAATGTTATCTTCTACATATGATCGAATTAGGCTACGAAACATGTTCCATTGCATTCAGAATAGGGGTGAAACATTATAAACGCTAGACGACACGTTTCGTTTAGAGTTCGTTTGAAAAAACTTCTAATTTTGGAAAATAATATTAAAATAATAAATGTATACGTATATAAATACGTTGCACAGTGAAACCCTAGCCATAACTAACGTAGCCACCGCGTAAACATTTCAATGGCCAAAATGCTCCCTTGTTCTTCCTCGTTTTTCTCTCCATCCACGCAATTATAGCAGAAATCATCAACTAGGAAATCGAAAAGGGCAATAAGATCTTTAGATCCAACGGTCGAGAACGTCGATGGTAGTGTGGATTCGCCAGAAATTGCTAGGGAAGGCGACCTGTTTGAACGCGTTTTCCAGGGTGATGGCAGCACGGAGTTCGACGAGATTTTAGGCGACGGTGTAGTGTGGGGCGGCGCGTTCGGTGGCGGTGGCCGATCATTTCCTGGATGGTCGAGGTGGGTGCGGCGATCGAAGAATGCGGTGTTGAGTTTGGTTGTTTCCAATGGAAATGAAGGAGAAGGGAATAAGAGTGTGCGGCCTGATCTCGTTCTAGAGAACTAGCGGCCCAGATCTGAAGGGTAAAATAAATGAAATAAAATAAAATAAAATTATTATTATAAATTATATTCCAAACTTTGAAAATGCATATTTAATTCATACAATGTTGGAATTGGACGAAACAAGCAGCGCCGGGATCGCAGTGACGAATGCTATGTGCTGGAACAAAATTGGAGACGATTGGAGTAAGTTAAAATTTTGGGTTATATCGAACGTGTTCGACTTAATTTAAAATTTCAACGTTGGCAAATTTAAAACTCACGGTGAGTTAATCTCACTCAATTTTGGACTGCTGGCTTTAATTTTAAATAGTTAAAATTAATTAATGATTGATTGGTTAAATTGATACATTTTTGTCAGTGAATGTGATGTTATATGGTAGTGTATATATATTGGTGTGATTGATATTTCCGCATATATATAGCGGATGAGACCCTATGCGCCCCGCATAATAGCGGATGACCCTATATACCACGATATTCTGCCTCGAAGCGGAATTGGTATTTTTATGTTGTGCTAACATCTGTGGATGCAGGGAAACAGGTTGGAGGGATCCAACTGGATTCCTCAAAAATGTTGAATTTAATTTCATATATAGTGATATATGTTTGGTTGGAATAATCTATGACAAGTTACTGCGTGATTTGGATTGATTGAATGCTATAACAGTTTTGGCCTAGATTTGGGTATTTTTAAATACCAATAAAATATGGTTTAAATTGGTAAAGAATTGTAATAGGGATTTTGAAGTAAAATGTTTGTACAGAGTTTTTGGGCAAATCTATTAAATAAAGTAAATGGTTTTAATTGTAATGTAACTATTTCGGGTTATTGTGAACAAAGATTTTGGAATAAAGTTAAAAGGATTTTTATAATAAATGCTTAAGTGGCACTTATTTTAAATAAAGGAGGTTTTAAAATCGAGATTTTTAATAGATCGAAAGAATAGAAGTGGATTTGGAAATAAGTATAAAATTGGTTATACCGGAGCTCAAGTAAGATTTCTAAATCTACGAAATGAATTAAAATCGAGTATTTGGACTTGTTTTAAAAAGAGGATTCTTAATTATTAACTAGGTAACCTTAAAAGTGTTAAAAATATTCTGGAAATTAGTTATTTAATTATTTTAAATTGTTTAAAGCATATATAATTATTAATTAGTTACTTTATAATGATTGTTAAAAATTTATTATTATTTAAGAACTAGTCAGCATTTTTGTTTTAAAAGATAAATTATGAAATATTAATATGGCTTTATATCATAACTTTTTATTTAAGTATATTTATCTAGATTAAACTTGTAAAATTATTTTTAAAACTTACAAGCATTATTTTGAGATAATTTATTAAATAAAGTTTTCGAGAAGTAGTGGTATACTCGCATGGCGTAATCGGAGACAGTGAGTGCATGTAGTTAAGTCTTGGATTTCTCTGGGATAGAGACGTAACCATTGAGCTGTGAATCCATGGTTTGATACCGCATTGGTACTTTCCATATTACTTTAAAAAGGGTTTTCAAATATTCTTGAAAAGGATAATTTGTGAATATACTGAATTCGATAAGATAAGTACATATATTTGGATAAGGAGATTTAAGTGATTGAAATATAAATTAAATTGAAAAGAGATTTAATGTTTTCAGTGAAAAATGGAATATTTGGTTGAATGTTTGTTTAAATTTGATAGTTAAATAACCGACTATCAAATCTGGACCAAAAATATAACTTTGGAAATATTTGGGAGAAATACAGAATTATATGGTACGGTTACCGTTTGAGGTGCTATATTGTACGTATAAACTTGCTTCGTTCTTCTGGGATGATGTTAAGAAAATCCGTCCACTAACAGTTAGGAGGTGATATTCGATTTTACTTCGTCTGTTTATTTCCTAAAGAACCGAGGTTGAGTTTATCGGAAATAGAGAACGTTGCTTCGAAGAGACCGGGATCGGATTTGCTTCATTACAACATGATAGGGAGTTCTCGCTTCGTGTTTAGTGGCGAGCAGAGGACTCTTACCCTTACATGTCCCGGAGTGGTTGGTTGCAGTCAAGAGGCTGGCCGTAAAAGCAAATTCAAGGTACCAGTGTGGTGCCACGGTAGAAAGTGGCCGCTGACTGGGATGGTTGAAAATCCTACCGGTCCGTCACATGTGGCATCAGAGCTTAGGTTAGCGATATACCTAGGCTTTGGTGGGGATTACTCATTTGAGATAGAGTCAGTAGCACTCTAGAATGAGTTTGAGTGTATTAATGGCTATGAGCGCATAATTGTTAGTGAATATAAAATGTTTTTATATTGTATTGACTTATCGGTTGAGTGTTTATGAATTCTGGTTGGTACGGGAAGTACAACCGTATCGATAGGGGTTTCTAAACACTTAAACAAGATAAACCGAAATAGTATTGTTTTAAAGTGGGTAAATGAAATAATTTTACCCAAAATTTATTTTTGATATAAAAGAAATTATTTTCTAAAATTATTATACTGTATATGCTTGGAATGTTTGGTTGTTAATATTATAATCAAAATAAGATTATAAAATTTGAAATGGCTATATATATAACCAAATAGAAATTGTATAAGTATGATTTATACAAAGGAGTATAACTAAAATTGGATTTAAACTAGAATTTAAATCCCGAAAATTTTGGAAATGGGTTAAAATGAATTTGAACCGAGTGTTGGAATTTTAAAATCTTGAGAATTTTGGAAAATGTTTTAAATTGGATTTGAACTAAGATTTGAGAAATTTTTAAATCTTAGAGATTTTTGAAAATGTCTTTAGAATAGAAATTGTTTTAAAATGAATTTTGGAAGTAAGTAAGCACTGAACTCACTTCAGTCGCTGAAAAATAATCGTGGTGATGATGACCACATCATCAGTATTCACTTTTGAGTTTCTAAGTGACGGATTGCTACCATAGTGATTGGCTGTGATTACTTGTTTGGACTTGTTTGATAAACAAGTTTTGTTTTAGAAATTCCAAAGGGAAATTGTTTTGGGCAAACCAAGTGGTTTGAGATTTGAAGGGTATGGATTGATAAACCAAAGTGATATATGTATATTAATGATTTCAAAATGTTTTGAAATAAAACTAGATAATTAAATTCTAGGGTTTCTATTTAAAAGATTTGAAAGTTAAGAAAAATCAGTTATTGAACTTATAATTGGATGTTGATATAGATAAGAAAGGAAAATGAAAATTTTAATCCTGGAATTAAAATTTGACTTGAGTAACTAAAGTGAACAAGATATGTTGGAATTTAACTTAAGATAAGTTAAATAAAACTGAAGTTGGATTTAAATTGAATGGGAAATAAAGTGAAATGTAAAATGCTTATATAATTATAAGTTCTAATTATTGAATGGGATGAATACACTTAAGTTATAAAGTGATATAGATAATCCAGAGTTAGGATTATAAAATGTAAATGGACTCAAGTAAGCAATATGAGATATTAAATAAATAAGTTTTTGAATTTATGAATTGAGAAAGGAAATGGTAAAACCTAAATAAAAAATGGTTAAGTATTATGGTAAAGGAATGGAAAATTCATAAAAAAATTGAATTTTTAAATAGAGAGTGAATTAGAATGGAGTAAATTGAATATAAATATGAATGGTGAAGTGTTTATATAACTATATGTTATAAATAGTGAATGTGAGTAAACTTAAGTGGAAAATTCAGGAATTGTAAATAAATAAGTTGTATAACTTATTAAACTGAGAAAATGGAAAAAAGTATAACCAAGTTAAAAGGTTAAGTATTGATAACAAGAAATGAATTCAATTTAAGAGTAAATGAATTGTATATGATTTTGGGATATAGATTGGATAAGTTTGAGTGTGAACTTTAAGTTTTAAAGCTGAATATGACTTAAGTAGTGATATGGAATGTTTATAGTAAACCTTAGAAATAATTTGTGACATGGGCTATAAATAAATTAGCTTATAATGAAATGTCGTTCACTATAGAATAAAGTGGATAAAACTATGTGAGTAAAATGAATGTGAATGGAAAAGAGGCAATATAAGTCGGAAGTAAAGTTTATAGAAATGCAAGTGCATGAACCTAAACTAATTTGTTCGAGAATCGATTTATATGAAATGATTCCCAAGTGATATAGTATAAATTGGATATACTAAGTAAATGAAAACAAGTAAATTGAATAAGATCAGTTTAAAATGAACTGGAATTTGGCTGTAATGGAAACTTAACTCAAGTGATTATTTATGGAATGGATTCATAAATAAAATCAACATGGATTGGAATGTTGTTAATGTAAAATAAAGCAAACAAGGTTTGGTGAATAACTTGGATGGGAACCAATGGAAAATAGATAAATTGATTTAGAATCAATTTAAAAAGGGTTAAATTGAAGCTGGATAAAATGTATTTGCATATAATGAAAGTGAATAGTAAATGGAATGAAAATAAAATTGATTGTGAATCAACTTGAAATTGAATAGAGTGAATTTATGCAAGTAAGCACATACAAATCAATTTGGAATGGGTATGAGTTGTTTATGGTAAATATAAATTGAATGCAATAAATTTGGTTGTAAATCATTTCGAATTGAATGAAATCCTTCTAGATGCTTCATGTAGATGGTCTCATCCAAGTCTCCTGCAAGAAAGAGGTTTTCATGTCCAGTCGCTCCAGCTCCAAGTCATGAGCTACGACGATAGCAAGCAAAATGCGGATGGACGTACACCTCACTACTGGAGAGAATATCTCATCATACTCCAATCCCTTTCTTTGTGAAAACCCTTTAGTAACTAGTCAAGCCTTGTATCTCCCATCATCCTTCACCTTGAACACCCATTTGCAACCTATGGCTCGGCTTTCTTGAGAAGATGGTACCAAATCCCAAATCCTTTTCTTCTTCAACGACTCTAACTCCTCTTCTATAGCGCGCATCCACTTCGAACTGTCACATGACTTCAAAGCTTCATCAAGGTCAAGCGGCTCCTCAAGAACCACATATATGGCATAGTCAAACTGATCACCAAGGATAAGGTTTGCAAACTGCCAATCACCATACCTTTCAGGTGGCCTAATAGTCCTACGACTGACCCGGGTAGGTACTGCTCCACGTAAACTCCATTCAGCTCCACCTTGAACTGAACTTCCTCTAGATTCATGCACATTACCGGCACTACTAGAAGGTACCTATGGACTATCCTGTGATGTTTCATCAACTGCGTTTTCCTCGACAGCATCAACAATAACTCTACTCCTTGGTTAGAATACATGAACTTCTTCCATCTCCTTAGGCCTATCAGAATCTTCTGATGTGATAGGTAGCTTCTCCTTCGGATTGAACATAGCAAACTCATCAAAAGTAACATGTCTGGAATGAACAATCTTCTGATCAACAAGGTTCCAAATTCGATACCTTTTGATACCGTCGGTGTATTCCATTAGTATTCCCTTGTATGCTCTAGCCTCCAACTTGTCATCACCTGTATGGTGAATGTACACAGGACAACCAAAAATTCAGAAGTATCCAAGATACACTACTTTACCTCTGGAATCTTCCCATCTATGGCTGAGCATGGAATTCGATTTATGATATGCACCGCAGTTGATAATGCCTTAGCCCAAAAGCCTCAAGGCAATCCCGCCGTCAATCTCAAGCAACGAGCCTTCTCCAGTAGAGTCTCGTTCATCCTTTCTGCAATCTCATTAGATTGTGGATCTCCGGGTGTAGTGAAATGTCTCTGAATGTCATGCTGTCTACAAAAGTCGAGGACTCCCTAGAGACAAATTCACCGTCATTATCATATCTCAGCACCTTCAACCTAAAACCAGATTGGTTCTCAACAAGCACTTTCCAGTCTTTGAACTTCTCAAAACTCTCTGATTTGGCCTTCATCACATACACCCATACTTTTTAAGAAAAATCATCAATGAAAGAGATAAAATACTTTGCTCCTCCAAGAGAAGGAGTAGCAACCGGACCCCAAACATCTGTATGCACATACTCAAGTACTCGCCTCGATCTATGGAGTCCAACTCCAAAAGATACTTTAGTTTGCTTGCCTTACACACACTCCTGGCGAAAGTCCATCTTGTCGAAGCTTTCTCATTTGATCATCTTCCGTCTTCGAAGCAACTCTAATCCATTCTATGAAATATGACCCGACCTGAGATGCTAAAGCTTTGTGGCATACAATGCACGAGAACTGTCTATTCCAACACACGACTCTTCAAGAACTATGGTTCCTTTCAGCAAATACAGATTTCGAAACACATCTCCTTTCATAAGAACTAGTGCACATATTGAAACCTTCAGACTATCCTTCTCGATAGTTACCTTGCATCCAAAGATGCTAATTATCCTAAAAAAATTAAGGACTTCCGAAGACCTGGAACATACCAGACACATGTCAAAGTGTGTATCACTCCGTCAAACATCCCGATCCTCACTGTACCTTCACCCGTTGCTCTACAGCTAGCATCATTACCCATAAGAATAGAGATTCCCTCTCGTCCAACGAAAGAACTGAAGTAATCCTTATTAGGCGTTATATGGAAAGACGCCCCCGAGTGCAGCACCCAATGGTCTGAGACATCCGACACTCCTGTAGATAACACATCGTCGGATACAGACTTCTCTACCGCAAATGATGACGATCCGCCTTCTTCAAATCTGGGCAACACTTTTCCAATGACCAGGTTTCTTGCAGATAAAGCACTTCCCGTCCTTAGACTTTCCTCTCTTGCCATTACCGGGCTTCCTGGACTTGGAACGCCCTCTAGAGTGCCAATTCTTCTTATCATCTCTACCTCTTTCAACAAACAGGTCATGACTACTACTTCCACCTCTACTTCCTTCACTTATCTCCTTTATCTGATCTCTCAAGCCCTCAGATAGAAGGCCCGACTTCACATCTTCCACTGCCAATGTGTCTCTAGTGAAGATAAGGCTGTTAGCGAAACCTATGTATCGCTCCGGAAGAGAATACAAAAGAATCATTGTCATTTGCTCTTCATCCATCTTCAAGTCAACAGTCTTCATCTTCATCACGAGATCATCAAAGAAATTAAGATGTTCCTTCACTGAAGTACCCTCTCTCATCCGCATGGAGAAAAATGTCTTCAGTAATATCAGTCGGCTAGTCAGAGATTTCTTCAAGTAGAGATTTTCTAGATTGATCCAAATACCCCTAGCAGTGGTCTCACTGCTAATCTCTGAGATGATATTCTCTCCCAGCTAGTTGTAAAGTAGTAAACGCCCATTTCTCCATCTCCTTCCTTTCCGCAATTGAGATGTAAACCGTCAACTCCTCAGGGGGAAAACACTACTGGATGGACTTCATTCCTCATTAGAATAGCCTTCTTCCTCCATTGCCACTTCTTGAAGTCTTTATCCCCATTCCATTTCTCAATTGCCAACCGTGATACTGACGTGATATACATCCCTCTAGTATAGGGTCTTGTAGCAACTGGAGTTGCTTCATTTCCTGTCATAGCGTCTAACACTCCCCAATCAACCTTGCAGCTCTGATACCAGACTGTTGGGGAAAATCCCTTCAGATGATCAGTCCGAGGGAATAAAAAAACCCAACGCAGTGGAAAACAACTGGATCGTGATTGTAGTGAGACGAAACAAAAAGAGATAAACACCAGAACCGATAATCACAGATCAATGCAATGTAGAAAAATAAATAACACCAGTATTTATAGTGGTTCCACTACCGCTAGGCAGTGTACGTCCACTTTGGAAGATGAGATTTTATTAATCACTGAAAGATTAGAGTTATAAGATTGATTCACTTTCGGAGGCTATACAAAAGAAGAATTAACAATACAGACAAAATTTTGCAGAGTTTCAGCTCTCTAGGATGGCTGTCATTGTTGTCCAGAAGCTCCACTATTTATAGAGTGAAGATATGAGGAGGGGTAGCTGCTATATAGCAGCCCTAGGGTTTTGTTCGGCATGCATCTAGTCCGACACAATTTGGTTCGGCGGTCCTCGTTCGGCATGCATCACTTGGTATTTGGTTCGGCAAAGCCCAATCTGGACCAGCATCTCCCATATTAGAGCGACATGCTCAAATACCGAACAAGAAAACTGGAGCGAAAAAATACCGAACGAGATATTTCATTCGGCATCTTCTCCCTCACCAAATCACCGAGCGAAATCTTTGGTTCGGTGTTCAACTTCCCCACTCCAAAACAATGCCGCTCCACTTCTCTTCTTTACCAAACGAAGCTCTCCTGCCCTAGCCTTCACCAAATCACCGAATGAGATTCCTACTTCCTCAAATCTCAACACCGAACGAAATCATCATGAAGCTTTGGAGCGCGACTTCATGACTTCCTCCTACGCTTGGCTTTCTCCTCTTCGTTCGGCAAATTTGGAGCTAGGGTTTCGTCTCTTCCTTCGAGTCGAATTCAGGTATTAAATTCAACAATTCAATACAACTACCAATAATGTATCTAGTATAATACAAGATGATAAATTTGTGCCAGAGTTATATCCAAAGACAAGAGAAGTATCACAATAAATTTATCTGTTCCTATACATGCAGATTGCTCAACAGACTACTGGCGAATATGTGGGGCTTCAGAATTTAAATTTTCTACTACCTACGATGCAATGAGAATGAAGCATCCATCTGTTTTTTTGGTTTAAAGTGATATGGTAAAACTACAGTTCTAGGAAGATGTCTATGTGCTCGTACAAAGCAATCATACTAAGACTTCCTACTTCAGACAGATTATCTGCCGGGGGATTCAACTAGATAGTCAATGCAAGTTATGTAACATGGAACAAGAATCTCATGAACACTTATTTTTTACCTGCCCATATAGTAAGCACTTACTCTCCTTTGTATTCCTAAAGTTTGGAGCTCGATTTTCAGAAGATCTTGGCTGCACCATGGTTGTCAACCACATCATCTCTCATTTTACTATAAGCAATATCAGGAGATGATTTGCTCCCGTGGGCCTAGTTTCACTCACCAACCACATCTAGTCAGAGTGCAATCGGTGTATCTTTGAGTCTAAAGTAACTTGCAAGTTATAGTGAGCTAGAATTTTGGAAACATATATTATTTGCTAGGCGATTCAAACGAAGCTGAGAAGCCACTACTCTGATGACAACATTAGATTTCTTAGCAGATGAGGGATAGATTTATCTAATAATGGATAAAGAGGCAACTGCCCTTCATATTCTTTATTGTGTTGTGTTTCGGGTTGGACTTGGTGGGCTTTGTCCATATGTGTGGTGTATTTGATTAATTGTATTATATATTATGGTGTGAGTTGTATTGTACTTATATCGTCTGTCTGCCGCACTCTTTTTTCTTACTACTCTGATAAGGTCTTTTAAGGAGGCAGATTCAGTGATTGTTCTTTTTCGCCACTCAATAAAGAACCAGTTTCAATATATATATATATATGTATATATATATCTGTGTGTGTGAGTATGTAAAATTCTTTTCGACTAGAAACTTTTTTTTTTAAATTCGTAAGCAATTGCTATTTAATAAATATATGTATATATAATGATATATAAAATATTAGCAAATTAAACAATGTTTTAATTAGATATATAATAACTTTCGTCTAGGAGAAATATTTTTTTTAAAATTAAAATTGTCAAAAGTATTTTTTAAATAATTAATTTATAAGTATATTTAGTATTAAATATAATGTCAATGTATTAGGCATTTTTAAAAGTAATAAATAATTATTTAATATAAAAAAAATTACGTATTACCTTTCGAAAAACATTATTTACATATTAGAACATATATATGGCCAAATATAAATTTATATAAATTAATTCAACTAAATCATTTAATTTAATTGGTTAAATGTTAAAAATTAATTATAACAATAATGAGACAATAACACACATATATGTAAAATATTAATAACAATAATTAAATAATATATAAATGATACATAATATTTTACCTTGAAGATGATGTCATTGAACATACTTTAATTTGAGATATCTCCTAGACTCCTCAGAATCGTTAATCGACTATGCAACGGTCAAACACACCATTGCTTTTTATTCAACTGTATGGGCAAAATAAATTTGACCAAGGGTGTAAGGGAGATGGGGTTAGGTGGCCAAGAACTATGAGTGCACAATCCCTTGGAGCATCCAACAACCATGAGTGGTATAATACCCAACATTTGAAGAGCATTACGTATTCTAGTCTCAATGGATGTATCGATATCCTTTCTTGAAATATCTTGACCAGAAATATTTAAAATAATGTGTTATTTAATATTATGATAATTTTCTTACGATTGCAACTTCTTGTAATTAATATTACATAACATATCATTTAAGAATTTTATATTAAATATACTAAAATTAATTATTTAATTAATATATCATAATATAACAAGTACATAATAGAAAACAAATACTTTATTTACGAACATGATTAATTATAAAGTTAGAAATATGTAACAAATTACGTAATTGAACCTAAGGCATAGCCTTAACTCTCTAAACACTAAACAACATAAATATAACGCACATCTCCTCCAATCACTGGTTTTGAGGAGTCTATGTACAAATTCGATGATAGAATGATGCTAGCCGTGTCTCAAAAGTCGGATATCATAAATTATGGGCATACCCGCGCTCGTGGTACATATACTACAGTACATCCCAAAATCCACTCAAGACGCCCCTCTTTGACTAACGGCACATTGAAGTTCTAATGATCGATATACATACATGCATGTATGTATGTATGCTCGTATATCGATCATTGGATGTATGTATGTATGTCATACTAGGTGTTTATAAATCAAACAATATAAGCGAATCAAGAGAGGCCTTTGATATCGTAGCAATATGTCCTACAGGCAATATGGATGATGATTTTAGAAGAAAACATTCTTTATCATGTGAAAAAAATAGCAATCTCTAGGTTGTATCTTGGATTATAATAATTTACTAGTGATTTGATTGTGGACTTAATATGGTTTACTCTCAACTGGCTTCCCCACGATGAACATGTCGGTATCTCTAGATGCAGCAATACACACTGTAAATTGCTACGTATTTGGAACTGTTCATCATATGGTAGAGGTTCACCGAGTCCAACAACTAGACCAATATGGTAAAATCTAAAGGAGCGATACCCAACCATCTAAATGAAAAATGAAATGTATGTGTATTCTTTAACCAAATAGTTGTTAGTGCGCCTCACAACCATATTCAAATTCAGCAAAAAAAATTTCCTATAACAATGAAGTGTATTTATTGTATGCTGTAAATATGTGTGAAATATAAGTAACCTTAGTTTAGAAAATATATCTAAAAAATCATTAAATCAAATGTCTCGCGTTAAATGGTGAATCAAATGGTCTGTATCCACATCTCTTTTTAACCTATGCGGGCAAAATATAGGTGTAAATGAACCTCGTAGCCGATACGCCCAAGCAAGTTTAATACAATTTTTTTTTTCAGTTCATGTGCACCACATAATAGTTCTTTAGCTTACCCAATACATGTTTAAATTTCTACGTGTCAAACCTAATAAGTTTACTGATTAAATATAATTGTTATGCGAAATGCTATAATTTAATTTCAAATTTTAAATGAACTTACACTGTTATTGGAGGCCACGCTAACATGATGTTGTCAGTCTAGAAGAACACAAAATTTTAACAACCCCTTATTCACTCTATGGTTTTGAACTATGAAGAAATCGAGGGTAGTGTCTCGCGATACTATGCCCATTTACCTTTATTTTTATACGACGGTATCGTCACCTACACTATGATGCTTGCTAGAGCTCAACGTAGTACCATTGCTGTCTCCACCTTCAACATGTTCGCTTTCACCTCAACTTTCATCTCCTTTTACATCCAACGTTGATGTCCTGCTATTACTATCTCATAAGCTACTCAAAACTTTCTTTGGCAAAAGATCACTAGTCACTGAGGAAAATAGGGTACTAGGCGTATATTTTTGGAGTGGTGCTCAGGCCCGGCCGTTTGGTAAAGCGGCTAAAGCAGCCGCCTAGGGCAAAAAAAATCAAGGCACCAGTCTTTTAAGTCGCGGACCACGATAAATAAAAATTGAACAGTGCGGAGATGGAGCACCAGTGACACTAGCGGAGCACCAAAACCGCGAACCACCAGCACGGAGGCGGAGCCACGTAGCACCAGCGATGCCATGGAGCACCAACGAACGACGCCTCTCCTCGACGATGGCATCATCTCCTCCAAATCAAGGCACTGCTTCTGAAATATGAATTCTGTGTGTTCAGCTGATCTGAAAGTGAAGGCTGAAGCCTGGATTAGAATAGAAATTAAGAACAAAACTTGTTTTTTTAGTCTTGATTCAATAAAATAAGTTTGAACTAAAATTAATCTGAAATATTATATAGCCTTCAGTTTTATGTAAGATATTTGGATTGTTCTTTTCCTAGTGAAATAACCCACATCATCATTTTTCTACTGTACTATAAATATGTAGAATTTTGTATATGTTAGGTGTGAAACATAAAATTCTTTGAGTGATGGATTTAACAATCCACAATGGAAATGGTAATGAACTTAGTTTGCTTCAAGTTACAATGAAGTTTGATACTAAATCTATTTAACCAAATCAAGAATGATCCTATGCTTTTCTTAATTAGGTTGAACCAGTTTTGTTAATTATGCTGAAGCTTGAACCAATCAGATGGAATTATTTTCATAATCTGGATCAAATTTTACTATTTTTGTTCAAAGTTTTCTCACACATCTCCATAATAACAACTAATATTATAATCGTCCGCAGGTTTGGCGCAGTGGAAAGAAGACTTGGGTTCTGGTAAAAAGACCCATGTTCGATTTCTACTCTACGCTTTCATATCCTATAATCTAAACCATATAATTCAAACTATATAATTTAAATCATAAACTATTATAATCTAGACTATATAATTTAAATCATATTAATCCACAATAAATTGACTGATTCGGACATTCTAATATAATGAAATTAATGTTTTTATTGTTAGTATCCTCTTATAATTTTGAAAGCAAAACAGTGTAATGATATCATTTTCAGCGAATGCGATATCATAGTGTGGAATTCCTGATATTCTAAAATATGATAAAATGTGTAGCCAGTCTCCATTCATAAATACATACTTATATCTGATACACTTGGCTGATTTGTTACAAAACTGTTAATGTCAATAGCCAACTTGTTTAGAAATACATCTGATATACACGTTTGATTTGTTAGCATTTTATGGTGGTTTTATATATGATAAATTTTCTTGATCATGTAACAGTAATATATGGTATTAATTAGTAGCAACAATGAAATTTGAAACCTGGCGGTTTCAATTTAAGTCTGTACATAGCTTTATAAGAATTCTATATGATACATGTATTTACATATATTAATCGTATTATTGTATGTCTAGATATCTATTCTATCAATTCAGTATACCCTTTGTGACTTAAGCTCCTCTTTAGTCACAAAAAGTCCATGAAAACCATATGGGACTCGCCTCGGCAGCAGCACCTCTGCGACAATCTCCAAATCGTCAGATTTGGCATCCATCACCACAAACTTGGACTCGCATTTCCGCTCATCATGCACATACGTAACGACATACCCGTCATCCTCATCCCCATTTTTGCCATCCTTTGCGACAAAGAAAGGCTCTCCACCGAAACATCCTTCTCCAAACTCTCTTTTCGCCACCGTACAGTCTCCACTCTTCCCCGCCTTCTCAAAATCCAGCTTCGCCACTCCCCTAATTTTAGGCATCGGATATCCTATTCCTAGGTAACCATACCTATTCTTCCTCCCTGCATATGCAGGATTTATTACCCCAAAATCCAAATTCCCGGCAGATAGCGGGGTCCTACAAACAACCTTAGTCCTTAAATCTATCCTAACCATCTCCACGCAACTGTGCACAAGTCCCGTATTCTCCAACGCGTGCTCTATTGATATCACATTAGGCGCCACCATAACCACCACGTTTCCTCCCTCCTCCTCCCACGCATTCAAAGCGTGTATTATATTAAACCCAGGCACCTCGAACCACCTCATCTCTGAATCCGACTCTGCGTATCGATTCAATATCCCGATACGCGGTACCTTTTTAGCATTTGCACCCACTGGCGACCCTCCTCCAAACATCATCTCCATAGGCTGCATCACTATCTGTATATCTGGAAATATCGCATATCTTTCTGTTATAGCAAAATCATGCATGAACGATGGTTCGTTCATCGAGAATATCGGTACGTCCGGGCCGATCTTGACGCCGTCCGGCCTAAACCTGAAGAATGTGACGTACGGAGGCATCGGCCCGTACCTGAAGGCGAACATCTCCCCTGTTTCCGGATCCTTCTTCGGATGCGCCGTCATTCCCATGAACAGCTTACCATCGAAATCGCTCCTTCCTACTGTGCTGACATCTCCGTTATCTTTAACGTGCACGGCGTATGGTAAGTCGGACTCGCCCAGCGCGTAAAGCTGGTTTTGGAAGTAAAGCAAGCTGGTGTTTGCGAGCCCAACCCCTTGGGTGGGGTCCATCTGGCCCGTGAGAACCCTTGCTGCGGTTACGGCACCGCGTGCCATGCCGCCGACACCGTGGAAGGAGAACACGTTGGGCATAACAGGGGATCCGGCTTCCCGTTCTACGGAGTATTTGTAAGTTTGAACGAAACGGGAAGCGAGGGTGGCGGGAGCCGTGCCACCTTCGGCAGGGAGGAGGATGGTGTGGAGCATGCCGTCTCCATCGAATAAATGGTGGGGACCACGCGGGAGGTGCTGAGGATTCGGCCCGTTACGGATGTAGGCCCCACCAGCAAGGCACTGCGGGATGCTGCCACGTACGACTGGGCAAGGAGTGGGTGGGAGTTCGGGGACTGGGGAGAAATTGTCGGATAGGACATGGCGTGGGTCTACGGAAGGACGGAAGAGAGGTGGGTCGATGAAGTTGTTTATTATCACGTCAAATGCGTTGCAGAAGGTGGTGGCCAAAGTTTGTACTGGCTCGGTGGTACTAGCAGCGGAAATTACTGCAGATCGTGGATGCACGACTTGCGGGCGTGGATTTTGTATTAGCCGCGACGAGGATGCAGCGATGAATGAAGAGGAAAGTGCATCCATTGCTCTTTACTTCTGTTCACTAGTAAGGTCCCCTACCTATTTATACCGTCTTGTTATTTTTTTCCATTCTGATTCAGGTGTGGTTTGTGATTCAGGTGCGGTTTGGAATTTTATTTTTAAAATATGATTTGTGATAATGTGACAACGACATAGACATATCCTAGATTCGGGTACCCTTGCTTTGCCTAATAATTTTAAAGATAAATATGTAGGTGCAACTGCAAGTCCAGTGGATGTGGTGTGAGAAGGTTTTTCCTTCACGAATTGCGGCACTCAGTGGATTAGAGTACGACGCATCGTTTCCTCTCTTCCAGTTATGCCTTGCTTATTTTTAAAATTTTGAAGTTGACAGTTTATAACGCTAGATTTGTGTAATAATTGTAGATATAGGATTTAATTTCCTTTTTCGTGACTTACCTTAGATATTCGTACATTGATTTCAAACTTGCAGCACATGGGATGTTTAATTAGGACAGATGAGCTGGTGAGAAAAGAGATATTGTTAGTACATATATAACACGTTGTTAGCACTTAGCATTTGCGTTTTGATTGTGTGCGAAATTGAACTTTACAAAATTCTGCTATTCATATGTTTGACGCTTAAGAACAAGGAGCATTTGCAAGGTTTCATCAAAATTGCGATGCTCGATTCAGGTGATTAGAAAATAAATAAATAAATTGTTTCAGAATATATGATTGTTTTGTCCAAGATCATTTTAGAAAAGTTGATGAACAAACAATTTCTGGGGATCACTGTAAATGTTTCAGTAAGAAGCCAGGAGGATACGAGCATATTTGTTTAAATGAACATGATCCAAATTCGTTAAACAAAAAGGAAATTTCAACCTATCTGCATTCTTAAAAGTGAATACATACTTCAAGTTTCAGACGGAACCTTGTGATTGAAAATTCTGACTTTATTGCTATTTTGTTTCTCGTACGATCAACGGATGACTTAAACTACCCAGCCAAATGCAAGCTAAAGAAAAAATAAATATTAAATAGTGAAAAAGCATGCTTCTAATAATACAAAGTTGGATATACAATTACGCCCTTTCTCTTAAGCACCTAAGTAATTAGTGACATGTTTGGTCGTCATTTTGTTCTCACATGTCGCAGCGGTACTCCACTGCATTTTGTTGAAAAAGTAAACATGTCTATTAGCGAAAACTAACTTCTACGGTGAAAAGTGGTATTTTCTTTTCTCTTTCTCATTTTTAACAGATGTTATCAGAGCCACCTGTGTTTGGATATTAAAGTTCTGAAGAAAAATGTTAAATCGAACACCATTTATAGTTTTATCTCACTAAACTAAAGAAAATCATGATAGTGATGCCTAAGGATGAAGGCTTTGTTCAGAACCTATGGAACATGAGAATGTGTGGGGAAAAGTGTTGAAGAAGATGATACAACCACTAAAACTAAAGACCAAAATGCGCTCTAACATATTTTTCAAGCTTTGGATGATCACATGATCGAAAAAGTTTCCAGTGCAACCACCTCCAAACAAGCATGAGATATCACCTTTTGAAGGAGTTGACGTAGTAAAGAAAGTGTCTCCAAACACTAGAGACAAATTTGAATCTCTACCCCTGAGTGGTACAGAATGTAATTCGGATTATATTTCAAGAATTTTGGCTATTACCAACCAAATGAATTGATATGAAGATGAGATAAAAGATGATCGAATTGTCGAAGTTTTTTGAGATATTTAGATGCAAAATTCAATTATGTTTTTGTTTATGAAAGAGTCTAAAGAATTAGCAACATGCTTATTGATGAACTTGTCGAATCATTGCAAGCTCATGAAGAAAGATTAAAGAAACCAATTCAAGAATCGGTAAAACATGCTTTGAAAGTAAAGTTATTTTTGAAAGAAATAAGACAAATTATGACGCATTCCAAAGAAGCCGAGGATGTGGAGGAGGTTGTAGTCAAGGCCAAGTTCGGGCCATGGCTATGGAAGATGTGGACGACGCGACAAACACTCATTTAGTAATAATTAAACAAGTCAAATTTTCAAGCAAGTAAGAGGTCGTGGACGAGGTAGAAGATGATACACCCAAACTAACCAAAATATGACAAATCAAATACTGAGTGTTGTAATTATCTTCGTTCTGATCATTATTCATGGAATGTAAAAGCAACGTGGAGGAGATGAATAATTTGGTAGAGATTAACAATGCTAAAGAAGACAAAGATCCCGATTTACTTCTTGCATGCAAAGGCAATCAAGATGAGGAGTGTAATCAGTGGTACCTTGACTCCTATGTAAGCAGCCACATTCGTGGAAACAGAAATCAATTTGTGGAACTTAACGAATCAGTTGATGGTGATACTACATTTGGAGACTCTTCAAAAGTCCAAGCAAAGGTTGAAGGTATGATTATGGTTAGATTGAAAGAAGGAAATCATTACTTTATTTCTAATGTTTTTATGTCCCGTCATTAGAATAACATCTTGAGTTTAAGACAATTTTTGGAGTAAAATTATGTGATGAACTTGAAAGATAAAAGCTTGACTATAAAAGATGAAAATGGAAGGTTGCTTGTTAAGTACTTATGGCAAAGAATAGAATGTTTCTGTTGAACCTTCAATCCGATGTCTCTGTGTGTTTGAAGTCTTGTTTCAAAAATTCATTTTTACTATTTTTAGGGGAAATTTTGGCAAAGTCTTGGAACAAACCAACACCGGTTGGAAGACGTGCTTAAGATCAAGAGATGCACCATGGTCGAAAGGCTAGAGCAAAGATGCAAGAAGATAAAAAGAAAACACGAGAGGAATCAAAAAACGTAAATTATCGAGTTCAAATATTTGGTTCGGTTGAATACCGAACTAGAATGTTAGTTTGGTAGTGTACAAGTGTACATAAAATCCTATCGATGGTTATCTACCGAACAGTAATTCTTGTTCATTAGTCAAGCTACCAAACTTAGCCTTAACAAGCTAATGATTAGCCATATCGAACCAAGTCATAGCCACCACACAACTAACGCCAAAACGAGCTAGTTATATATGCAAATGACTTGTTTTGGCAGGACTACCGACTTAGCCACTATGTACACTTTCACTCCTATAAATACCCAAAGGTTGGAACAACAATGGTGAAAATTTTGGTTCAACAAAAACCGCCAAACCATTCTAGCCGAACAGAATTGTTGGAGCACCTTTAGACGTCAAGAAATCATCTAGTCTTTATCCAATCACCTTTAACATCCAACCCCTCATCCAATGTTGACATTAAGATGAGGTGGATCAACCTCAAGATATACGACATCGGCGCCCAAACAAAGATGTAGCAACCCACAATTCTTGTAATCGATGTAGGGAGGTCTACCAAGTGTTGTAATAATTCTAAATCGGAGAATCATAACAACAGAGGCAAAGTGGACGTAGGCTAGAGATTGTTGGACCACTATAAAAATGCTATGTGTCTTAGCTTTTTTTACATTTATTTTATGTTTTATAGCATATATGTCTGTGATTTGTGATCTGAATTGAAGTAAGGACATAACATATTTGAGGACTAGAGGACCCGTTATCCGAAAAACCATCTCTAAGATCACACTCAGAATTCTACGTCCCAGATCTCTATTCTTGATTATTTGGTCATTTTTGACATAAAAAGTTATGGCATATGAGGTTTGGACACCGGCCTAAAACTATAGAGTATGAAAAGAATGGTAAAAAGATTACCTTCCATTGACCATCCAAATCAACTTTACGAAGGATGTCTTCTTGAAAACAAGAAAGAAAGACTTTTAAAATGGAGTCTTTAATGAGAGTTCAATATCCACTGGAGTTAATCCACTCATATGCGTGTGAGCTAACTAAACCATCTTCGCATGGAAGAAACAACCATTTTGTTGTTTTCGTTGATGATTATACTCAAAAATCTTGGGTATATATTTTGAAAGATGTAACGATCCGTATTTTACGTATTAGTGGATCGTAAAATACTAATTTTAAACTCTATTGGGTAGAACGATTCTCAAACTTTGGCTAACGTTGAGTAATGACATTCCACATCCTCAAAAAATTTATTTGACCATTTTGTCCCTGAAAACTTATAGGGTCTAAAATTTTTGGTAGAAGCAGAACCAGGGTCTGAAACAACTTCTATGTGAATGATATAATAGATTTTGTTTCTTTAAAGTGGTCATAATAGCTTTTTGGACTTATGATTTAGAAGATACGACCATTTGAAGTCCGACAATATTTGAACTAATTAACGGATAATTATGGTAAAGCCCGAATCGGGCCCACTAATTTATTTTGTGATCATGGCATAACTAACTGATGTGACAGCTACCTAATCACTTTATCTATTCCCAAAAACATTCTAACATAGTAATCTCTTCCTTAAGCCAAAAATTGCATACATTTATACTTTTATTAACTTAACTAATTAATTAGATAGAGAATTACTTGGTTGCTGCTGGGAGTGCTTTGGATTTCAGAATCTACCATTCATCTCGGGATTTGTGCTAATCCGGATTGCTTTGGACTTAAGTGAGTGGTTGATTCCTTTCACTTTACTATACTTGTCATTATAGCCAAAAGATGATGTTTTTAAGTGATTTTCAACTCTAACACATGTTTAGTACTAGATCTAAATACACATCTGATTTATAAATGAATTTAAATATATTTAAAAGTGATTTTGAATCGAAATCTACATATGTGCTTATAGGTAGACCATTTTTCCAAACTCTAGATTTAGGCCATAATTTGATGTAAATCTACGTTTGATTGATTTTTATGCATTCTATATGATATATTTGAATCATGTTTGAATGCTTGTATATTATATTCCTTATTTGGTTAAAATTTTCGATCAATGGATGACTTAGATTATGATGTTCCATCGGTCTAGTGCATATTTGATGTTTCACAAATGGTGAAGACTTGAATCGGTGGAAAAATGCTTAAAAGTGTTGTGGAGTTACAAAGGAGTTGGTATGAAGAAGACAAGTAAAGAAAATGACTAAGAGAAACAATGGAGTACATTCGATAATATGGGTCGGACCCGATCGATTCAAAATCATCCAACTGACTTGCGATCAATATGGAGCAGCAAGGAAGGTCTCATGAAGTTACATTTCAAGTTTCAAGTGGATCAGAGCAAGAGAGGTCGAGTTATGGCTAAAAGAAGATGGAGTCTATAAGATGATCTACTGTAATAGAGACTCCGAGCTTTTGAAGAAGATACTTTGGGTTTTTGGATGGAGGACTTCGGAACTTGGTTGGGAAAATGTGACATGGATTAGAAAGTACAAAGATTTAGCCAAAATGGCTAAGTCATGGACCAACAGGGTCGGTACCGACCTATCTAGGGACTTGGATTTTGGTGATGGGTGCTTGGAGTTGTGCATGTGAAGGAAGGGTGAAGGCTTTGCGATGTAGGGAAGCTAACTACAGGCCATGTGACAAGAAACTTTGGGCAGCATGCAAAATTTGGACAAAGGCAAGGTGGAGATAGGTATGATCTGACCCACCTTCGAGATTCGATCTTGGCCATTGCGGATCGACTCTAAACTTTTAGGGACGTTAGATGATGATGTTAGAAAGCTACATATGAAATTTTATGGTGATCCAAGGATTAGATCTTGAGATAAGATAGATGGGATATAGATGGTGTATGGAATTACCTTGAGTTTACTCCAAGCCAGACCTAGGATTTCATGGTCTACTCTAGGCTAGACCTAGGAAATTTTTGATGATGCTTAAGGACAATATGATGATATATACGACGTATAATGTTTGTTTATAGTTCGTTGGACTAAACAATTAATGATGAGAGTTGTATGAAGATCCATAAGGACATGTTCTAGGACGTGGACTAACGAAGTTGAGCCAGGATGCACAATACTATGGATATGACATGTGCAAAGGGATTGTTGATACTCAGAGGTCTCGATGTGTACTCATAAAGCAGGGGTATGCGAGGCTCACCTGGGCTAGGATGTGCCTCAGATTCTTCAAGTGGAAGATCTATCTTACCCTCGACTAATAGGACACGCAGTTTAGTTCCAGGCCTACTGTGTGGCATGGATTCAAGTATTGAGAGACTGATACATTAAGTAGTCAGTTATACGAGTTATTATATATGCCACGTGCTGAGTGAGTGATATGAGGATGGATGATGGATGCCATGTTTGCTTTGTTTGCTTGGGATGTCATATGATGTAGGCATTGTTTACTTGGACACTCTGATACCTGATACTGTACTTTGACTTGTTATACACCCATATATTGATGATAATAGGTTACCATATAGTAATGTTATGTTCTAACTCTTTGGATGAATGGGCAGGTCTGGTATGATTCTCCATACACTATAACCCATATTTTATGCTGACTTTTATAGTATTTTGAGATTTCTTATCGCTTACACCAAACTATTGCCTAACTCGAGACTTTGTGCTTTGTTTCTTATTACCTTAGGTACTCTTAAATAAGTAAATTAAGGATAATAGGTGTGACGACCCATTTCTTCGACTTTCAGAAATCGACACTAATACATTCTCGGTACTCACGTGCAATGATTACATGAATAATGATTGCACTTGAATTTGACTTTATAAACACTCCAACAAAGAAGACTATGAAATCTGCGAAGGGCTTGAGTTACCGCTTAAGAATTTGGCACTTTGTGACATTCAATTTAGTGGAGATGGCATTACTTAACACCTTTTCTAAGGAGATAATGAAAGAGGGGCTAAGAAGGAGGATGACAATGGAAATTAGCAAGGCAAATGCAAAGAAAGCAGAGGCAAAGAAGGGCAATGTAAATCCAAAAGGTAGAACATTACAACCAGGAGATGTCATTTAAAGGGCCACATTGCTTAGAACTGCAAATAGACATGGACAAGATTAAATTCTATACTGCAATCTATTTGGACACATGAAGTGAATGTGCCTAGCCTTAGACCAGAGTGGAAAAATGTGCAAGCATACACACTGGATGTTGCCCCTAGTGCTAGAAGACCACTATTTGATATGGACAAAGAGAAAAAAATCACGACGAAAGCTATTTTAGTTCTTTTGGATTTTCATATGCACATTTTATTTGAAACCAGAGCATCTCATGCTTATGTCCAGTAGTTTGGTTGATAATTTGTTGTTAGAGACTCGCAATGCATGATTCTATAATAGTGTAGAATCCTGTAGAGGGATGAATTATATATAATATGCCACGGGTTGGAACTATTAATACGTGGTGCGAAATTCTTATGTAATGTGTATGTACTTGGCTTTTTAGGGTACAGAGTGATCCGTGGGAGGGATTGGATGTCATATTATGGGACAATGTTGGATTTTGATAAGAGGGTAATTCAAATGAGGAATAGTGGAGGGCATGACTTAGATGTACATTGTTAACCCAATGGTTCCATGATGTTGAGTTACTTGTATTCGCTCGATCTATCACAGGATGATTTATTCTTTTTTTATGTTTAGGAGTCCTCAAATGTTTTTGTAAAGGTTACCGGTCTAACTTCCTAAAGAGAAATTGAATTCAAAATCAACCTTAGGAAAGACATAAGACCTGTTGTTAGCCACTTAGACACATGGCTCGAAAGGAGGGAAGAGAGCTTGATAGGCTATTTGATATAATATTTAATATATACTCATCCATTCTTTCAAAAGAAACTAAGGCATGGCTAATGATCATTAGTGAAAGGAAAGGATATGTGGCACACACTATTTGAGAACAAGTGAATCCATATGAATTAAATTTGACGATGATTTGACCAATTCAATCTTTTTGAATACAATATGCATTCATATAAGGTTTGTGTTTTATTTGTGTGAAAACTTACATACACGTATTTTTTAATATCACATCCATGTTTATGCAAAACACATGGGGGATTTTAATTCAAATGGCTTTTTAATCCAGGGTAATAAGTTTCTAAAATGTCATTTAAGATAATTACTTTCAAGGACAAAAAATATAAAAAAATATTATTTTCAGTGATTACAAAACGATATTTTCATTTATCATTTTCTAGTTTCAAAGATAAAAAATCAAATAAATTATCATTTTCAATGATATAAAAAACATACTTTCATTTATCATTTTTCTGTAGAATAATACTTTCTTTTATCTTTTGCCCCTGAAACTAATTATTCTATAGTGATGTCCTAGAAACTTATTAACATGAGCTGAGAAGCACTTTAGCCTAATTTTCTTTATAATTTTATGTATGGGTGCCTGTGGAATGTTCAATTGCACTCACCTTTTGGATCGCATAGAAGAGATCTAAGTATTCTAAGGTGCTCTTTGTAGTGAGCCCTAATCATGCTTCCCTAATCGCCTTCTATTTCTTCTATCCACTAGTATCATAGCCTTCATCGATGTTTCTTATGATAGGAAACCCGATATTTGAACCTTTATAAATTTTGTGTTTATGATAATTTGGTTTCTCCCTACCCCCTCTTCCACACCTCGTTTGAGCATCATCCGCTTGACCGTCCTTCTTAACCCAACGGTTAATATTCCACTGTAACTCCCATCCCTAAGCCGAAACCTTTCAACCACCAGTGATAACATAAGCTTCCCTTAAATTCTACATCTATAGTTAAATTATTTCCTACTTTTATCTCATCAGTTATACATACTCCTTTAGGTCAATTGGCTTCTCGTCTAATACTTCTTATGCAACCTGCTTTTATTGATTAGATGGATCCTCCTATGATCCATCTTCATGTCACTAGGTTACTTACTATTTCCTTAATACATCCCCATGAGAACCCTCGCTTCCCTTGGTACCTTTGTCAATCGATCCTGATGATTTGAATTAAGGAACTGACTATGAAATTGATGTTGTCCAGCCTAGCACTCGCCCTTCATTTGTTATTTCTTAGGATTCCTAGGGATCTCTTCCTGGCTTCTCTATTCATGATAACGTTATCCTACCCTTACCACCATCCTCTCCTCATATTGTTGAGTTCTTTGTTTCAAATAATGACCTTAACCATTATGTTGTTTTACCGAAACTTCTTCTGAATTGAGTTGTGAATTCTTTTAAGTTAGCTACTTGTTTGCTTTATTCCTATGATATCTCAATCATTGTTACATAGTTTATATTTTTTAATGAGAACCCCTAACACACAAAGGACAATCTCAAGTATTATATACTTGTATCTACGTTGTTCGATAACTTAAGCTATCATATTTAGCTAATAGAACTACGCAAAAGGGACCTCTACAGTAACACTACAAATTTTAGTATATTTGTTTATCGTCACATTTATCATTATTTTACGTCGAGCATATTGGTGACCTTAGTGATCAATGATGTGGAATTATGGATGTCCTAGCCAAGTGGGAAAGATATATGACAATTATTTAATTAATTATAGTTAAACACATAAGGGAATCAATCAATTAATGGTTCAATAATAATAAAGAGATCAACAATGGATAAAGAAATGTTGTTTGGATTTACATTTTGTTGTATAAGTAAAGAGAAGGAATTTGAAAGGGTTGGTTGAAGTGGATAAGAAGCTCATTACCCTTTAAGAGAAAATAATCATAACCCTCTTTTCTCTCTTATTCCATAATAAAACATTTCACATAAAGTATATCTTCCTTAGGGATGTTACGGTAAAGAGAAATTTACCACTATCATACCAACACCAGACAACCGGTACTAAGCCATATCGGTATACCAATGTTATCGATACAGAAACGGTAAATTTACCATTGTTAATAGTAAAAAAAATTCAAAACCAACGATAACGATAATTTACCAATCATTATGTTTTTTCGTCATTTTAGTTAATATTAACCATGGACAATTTTGAAGAAATATCATAAAGATATTTCTAAGACTATTCATGATAATGTTCCGCTTTAGATTTTTATATTCAAAATCTAAGATTAGCAACATTATTATTTCATATTATTGTAAATAATTTGCGATAAATCAAGATAATTTTCTACATCAACTAAAATAAATTAAAATGTTGATATAATCATTGATGAGGATTGAATTTGTAACAAACTAATTACCATTTAACCATTATCAAAATCCTAAAGTACTGAAATTTTAATGTCCTTATATATTGATAAATTTAGCATTATCAATCAACAATTTACCCGTTTATCAGTATACTAACGATCATTTTACCAACGTTAACGGTAAACTATCGATAATCATTTTTGACTTACCAATATTGTTGATAAAGTAATAAGTTTTCTTGTATCGGTAATGGTTACCATTAACATAACAACCCTATTCTCTCTAATCACTAAAATATTGAAGAAAACAAATACTTAGAGAATCAAATATACAACTAGTTCCCTCTCTTATAGAAAAGCATTTGTCCATGCATAGGGTATTAAAGGCGAGTAAAGTTTCTACCTTTTAAGCTATTATCTCTTAAATTCAATTTTGTGTTATGTATGATGATTTTGGGTTGTCCCTAGAGTTAAATTTGTTTGATTATGTCACTTTTATGATTCCATGTAATTTTGTCACTTTTATGATTCCATGTGATTTTATCACGTTTGAGTATATAACCAGCTTAAGTAGAGAGCTAGAAAACCCCTTGAAACCTATGATTTAGTATTAATTTGCTCGTAAAAAAATGTATGACTACGAGGTGATTTATTTTATTTAACACAAAGAAAGTTTTGTTAGGATAAATTGACCTAATTAATTAATCAATACACATAATTACTTTATAAAATTCACTCATGATTTAAGAAAAAAATGTAAACTTGTCAAAAGTTTACACGATAGTAGGTGGTAGGAATGTAACGACGTCAGTCGATCGGATCGAACCAAACTGAGGTGTGTTTATGTATTTTTTTGTAAGAGATTTGAACGGATACGGACCCAATGGTATTTTGGCTCAAAAACTTTTCATGCGAGCGGGACAACAGACAGAAAATGAACGAGCAATGAAAAATTCATAAAACAATTCGCACGGATGCAATTTTGTACATTTTACTTATTCTAAATCATTTTATAAACAAGAATCAAACAAACACAAATGACGTTTTTGGATTTTGAATCAAGCCAAACAACAGACGCTCTTACAGAATTAACCCCTCTCTAGAAAGAGGCTCTTTTAGTGAATAGCTTTAAAATGATTAGAACATCCTTTAGTGGAGGTTAGAAAAAGGCCAGGATATCGTCTTCGGTAGCAGGTAACAATTTATAAAGTGATATGATTGGGGTACGATTATAGACCATTGGAAAAACTACCTTGTGATAGTTTCACTCCAATCAGAGTTAGGAGCTAGGAGAAAATCTGGTTGAAAAATGGATAAGAACTTCATTTAAGGTTTTGTACTTGAAAAAACTTCCAAGTATGAAACAACAACTATTCCAATCGACAACATCTCCCACGTATTTTATCCTATGGGATGCAAATCTAAGGGATAATCCAGTAGAACTGCTTTCCAACGGTGGTGTTTTTGTTCCGATTGAATATCAAAGCTGAGAGAAAAGCCCTTCGCAAAATTGGTAGAAATCAAATCAACTTGCAGTTTGATACTTTGTGAATTTTTCTACTATAAAAAGAGTTGTTCGAGATATCATCGTTCGAAACCCATTACAACGACACCATTCATCCATACGAAGTGCTCGGACATGATGGAGGGCAAGAAATTGATCCGTCTAATGAAGCCAACTTGAGGTTAATCTCAGTGGATCATAATTAATAATAACATAACAATTAAAATGTCCATTTCATAACACAAATGGTTAGTACTTCAGACGAAAATACGAGATTCAGTGTAGCTACTGTCATAAGTAAAGAAAATATAGCAATACTTAAAACCAAAGTGTTTGTAACAGGGTTATTCTCTAGAGCGTGGACCACCATTCGTGAAACATATTGGAAAGCAAGTGCTTTTTAAGCGGGGTGAACCACATTTCATAAAGTATCACTACTCCGCACTTAATGCATTAGTCATGTACCGAAGGCATGATAAAAAAAATGGCAGACAATCACGTGACTTCTTTTCCTCCTCTCTCTCCCACTCAGAAATCAAATCATACTAATTTTCTTAATTCAATTAAAGATCTTCTCAAACCTTTCATATCAATCGTTTCGGCATCAAATACATTAAGGACAAATGGAAATTCTTATGCTCAAGCCGTCATCTCAAATCAACCAAGGCATTTACCTTCGCCTAAAATTCGTAGGGTTTTCTAAGTCCCAAGGAAAATTGAGCAAATTAAAGAGAAAAAGCTTTGTTTTAGGTGCGGAATGGCAAATCATATTGCTAAATATTGACGTAACAGTGTTCTCTGCTTCTATTGTAACGAGTTTGGGCATAGATCCATTCAATGCCCTCGACGCCCTGAGAACCGGAGAAAGAAGGGGAAGGAACTTGCTACAATTGTAGGAAGATCTGGCAGTGCAGTACGAAACCCTGATAATGGCATGCATGTAAGCGAAGTTGACTCTAACAAATCTCTTTCGGTTGTTCTTGATAATTCAGACTTTTTAGGTAGGGCTTATAAAAGAAGTAGAAGATGTGTGATTATTACTTTAGTTAGAGGTGAATTCACGGTTAAGGAGATTGCTGATTTGCTTACACACCATTTTGGCAATCATAATTTGGAGATTAAAAAGTTCTTTAACGAATTTAACGTTTTATTCCCTACATTCAATCTTGCTCTGGAGGCTGCCATGCGAAGACAGATCCAATCTCTGGGAAAATCTATCAATCTTAGATTGTGGAATCTGAATGAAGGAAAAATTGATAGAAATTTGAATACTAAAGAGTGGATTAGGCTTACTAATCTCCCGGAATTATGTTGGGACTTTGAAGTTTTGGAAGAAGTGTTTTCGGGTATTGGTATTCTTCTTCGGATGGATTTGGCTGATGGAAAAAAGTTTGATCACTCCTTTCTTGATGTTGAAATTGAGAAGGATGATTCTGTTCCTATTCCGAAGACGATTGACATTATTGTTGGAAATGCAAACTACATTGTATCAGTGAAGCCTACGTCGAGGATGGGAGATTTGGAGATTGATGAGTGGAACAGTATGAAGTTTAATTCAAACACTGGTAAGGTTTGGAGAAAGAAAGATATTGTTGTCAATACTGTTGATAATTTGATAGATCTTGATATTACTAATGAGGGTGTGGTGGTCACTCATGTTAATGATGTTAGTGGTGAGAAGAGATTGCATAGCAATAAATCATTAAACAAAGAAATCCATACTGAGAATGTATTCAATGTACTTGATCAAGTTATTATGGAAGATGCCGAGACTGATTCTGATGATGCTAATGCTATCGTATTTAGGGCTGATAATCAGGAGAAGGTTGATGAATTCATTAGAAATTATGAGATTGTGATAGCAGGAGGTCTTACTACCGCAGAAGATGATGATACTTGCATTCCCGAGGAAGATAGTGTTCAAATCATTACTAATGGAACTATTTCGGAAGATAGCAGTGTTCAGATTGTTGAAGTTACCAAAGATCTTGTGCCTATTATTGATATAAGTGATAATTCTCTATCCTTTGATGATGATGTTTGCAATATCAGAAGGAGTGCAAGGCTGATTGGAAGAAAAGATGACACCTTGAGCAGAGCTGGAAAGAGGGCTGAAATCAAATCTTTGGAGTGCATTGCTTCATCTAGCAAGTCTGCTCATCCTTTTTATGGTAGTATACATATTCCTGTTGTATTAAATTCATTTTCTTCTAAGCAGCTGTATGAGACTGCTAAGAAAATGGGTTTAATTTTTAAAAATGGTGAATCTGATATCGATAACATTAAAGCCTTAGAAATTATAAGGGCTTTCAATAATGATAAAAGAAGATCTTTTCTTGGAATGTTAGGGGACTGGGCACCCCTAAAAAATGTGCCAGAGTGAAGAATTTAATTCGTTCTTTATATGTTGATATTGTTCTTTTTCAAGAGACAAAAATTGCTAAGTCTAGTGATTTTTTGTTTGGATCCATTGGGGGTAATATGTTGGATGAATGGAGAGCTGTTAATTCTGTTGGGAGTAGTGGAGGGCTTTTTATTGGATGGAAAGGTGATAAATGGATTTTGGTAGAGGAACGTAGTAAAGATAACATAATTCATATTGTCCTTGAAGATATTAGAGATAAGAGCATGATTACTATCACTAATGTATATATTCCATGTAATAAAAAGGATAAACAAAAATTCTGGGAGAGTTGTATTAGTTATATTAGTGATATTAAGGGTCCATGGGTTGTTGGGGGAGACTTTAATATTACTAGATATTTTGGTGAAAGAAGTGGGAAGGAAGGAAAAGTCAATGATATGGTGATTTTTGATGAATTTGTTAATGAATGTGGTTTAATTGATTTTCCATTAAGTAATAGGAAATATACTTGGAGTAATGGTAGGGAGATCTCAGTTATGGCTAGGCTGGATAGATTCTTTATTAATAATGAGTGGGATGGAAAATTTCCTCTTACTTCACAATATGGATATGCTAGAATTATATCAGATCATTGTCCAATTATATTGGATACCGGAGATGATGTTAAAATTAAAAGATTTTTTAGATTTGAGAAGATGTGGTGTTTGGAAAGTAGTTTTGATAGTTTGATTGAGGAAAAGTGGAGAAGTTTTAAAAGTGAGAATAATGCTGCTAAGAATATAATTTTTAAATTGAGAAATTTTAGAAGCTTTCTGAAAAACTGGAAAAAAAACTGTTTTAGGAGTATTAAGGAAAGGAAAAGGCTACTTTGTGAAGATATTCTAAGTCTTAATAATAAGGAAGAATTAGGAGTTATCACTGTTGATGAAATGGATACTCTTAATAAGAAGGAAGAAGATTTAATGCTTGTGATAGATCAAAAGGAAATTATGTAGAGGCAGAGGTCTAGAGTGAATTAGTTAAATAATAGAGATTCAAATACTGCTTATTTTCATAAAATTGCTAATGGTAGAAGAAGGAAGAATTGATAAATCATCTGGTTATTGATGGAATGGAGATTTATAAACAGGAAACAATTATGCAGGAATTTTTTAACTACTACAAAGATCTTTTTGGTTCTTCTCATAATAGTGTTTCAACTTTAGATTGGGATTTGATCTATGGGGAAAATAGGGAATTGGATTTAAAAAGTTTGGAGATGCCTTTCGAGGAACAGAAAATCAAAGCAGCATTATTTCAACTATCTGCTGATAAGTCACCTGGACCTGATGGTTTCCCATCTTTTTTCTTTCAAAAGTATTGGAATCTAGTTAAAACTGACATCATAGCTCTTTTTACTGATCTATTCAATGGTAATCTGGAATTTGGTTGTTTAAATCATGCTCTAGTAGTTTTAATTGCTAAGTGTGATGGTGCAGATAATGTTAAAGATTACAGACCTATTAGTCTTCTTAATTGTATCTTCAAGGTCATCACTAAGGTGCTTGCTAACAGACTTAGAGGGCTAATGGACTCTCTAGTTCTTAACAGCCAGTCAGCCTTTATTAAGGATAGAAGTATTATGGAGAATGTTGTTGCTGTTCATGAAATGATCCATCACTGTATTAAAAATAAGAAACAGTCTGTTATTCTTAAATTGGATTTCTCAAAAGCCTTTGATTCTATAAATTGGGATTTTTTGATTGAGGTTATGAAAGCTAGAGGTTTCGGAGAAAAATGGAGGAAATGGATTAAAAGTATTTTACACAGTGGAGTTTCTTCTATCATGGTTAATGGTTGTGAGAGTAGGAAAATTTCATCTAAGAGGGGGTTAAGGCAAGGTGACCCCCTATCCCCACTCCTTTTTAATATTGTTGTTGATGTTTTAATTTGCTAGACTAATTAACGTGGCTATACAGCAAAATCTGGTAGAGGCCATAGGTAGCTCTTTTGTCAAAGGTGGAATCTCTTCATTACAGTATGATGATGATACAATTATTTTTAGCTCTCCATTACCTCATCATCTAGCTGCTTTGAAGCTAATACTCTATGGCTTTGAGAACTTATCTGGTTTGAAAATTAACTTCAAGAAGAGTTCAGTCATTGCTGTAGGAGACCTAAATTTTAATATTAAAGATGTTGCTTCGACTTTAAATTATCAAGTTGGTGTCTTTTCTTTATCCTATTTGGGTATGGTAATTAGACCAACTGTTTTATTACATGATGATTGGCTTCCTTTAATTGATAAAGTGAGTTCTAGACTATCTAGATGGAAAAGTCATGCTCTTTCAAAGGCAGGTAGATTAGTTTTGATGAATTCAGTTTTATCAGCCTTACCACCGTATTGGATGTCTTTTTATAAATTGCCTACGTGGGTTATAAAAAAAATTGATAGTATTAGAAAAAATTTCTTTGGAAAGGAAGTAGAAATGATAGTAGCATGAATAACTTAGTGGCATGGGAGATTGTATGCAAATCTAAAGTCCAAGGTGGTTTAGGAGTTGTCTCACTTAGTGAATTAAACTGTGCATTATTATGTAAGTGGCTTTGGAGAATGGTTGGTGTGGAAGATTCATTGTGGAAGCAATGGATGGAGTCAGCTTATTATAATGGACAGTTCACAGTGGGTGTTTCAGTTCACTCTCAAGCTTCAAGTTTCTGGAAAGCTATAATGAAACAACAAGAAATTTTTAATGTAGGGCTAAAATGGAATGTGGGTGATGGAAGGAAAATTCTGTTTTGGCATAACAAATGGATATGTGACAATGCTGTAAAAAATCTTTACCCAGATCTGTTTTTAATCTCTTCTAATCAAAATGCAAAGGTAGCTGATTTGTACATTCATAAGGAAAGTGAATTTAAATGGAACCTAAATTTTAATAGAATGCTTGAGGGTGATAGTCTTATTCAATATTTTAAGATTGTTAGATTACCTGATTAAGTCTCTCTTGAAGATGGTTTGGATGAAGCAGAATGGTTGTTAGACAGCAGAAAGAAATTTAAAGTGAGTTCTATCTACAGGCTTATGAATTTTGGAGGCAGGAAAATCAAGTATCACAAAACATTGTGGAAAGCTCATGCTCCACCGAAGATAAGAATGCATATGTGGCTGGTTATCAACAAGAAGTTGAATACTAAAATTCTCCTCAATCACAAAGGAATGAATTTAGATACAAAATGTGTTTTTTGTTGTTATAGGATGAAGATATTAATCATCTATACTTTCAATGTCCTTTTACTTACCTTCTCTGGATCAATGGCTTGAAATGCCTTCAAATTAATAATGTACTACACTTCTATTATCAATATTGGTATTGGGAGGAAGACGGAATGTTTATATCTGACTCTGTTGATAGATGCCTAGTTGATTTGCTTAATTTGAGCTTATCTTGGGTTATATGGATTGAAAGGAATAATAGGTGTTTCAAACAAATTTCTTAGCCTTTTGAAATTTTAATTAGAAATGTTATTTCTAATATTGCATTCTGGATAGGTGGTACTTGTCTATATGGTCAGGAATGGAGGCTCATTCTCCTTGAACTGAAAAGAAGAGTCAAAGAAAGTCAAGACACTATTGGTAAAAGGGGGGCGAAGAGAAGAAGAGGAAATGAAGATGATATCTGAAGTCAGCATGCCTCTTATCTTCTTTAATCTTTTGTTATGTCTATGTATATTTTGTCTGTGTTTGGGTGCGGTATGTCATGCAGTTAATATGTAGTGTATGTTGTATATAGTGATTGCTCTATGTTGCTTTTTGCTGGGTAAAACTTGGGGTTTTATGTTGTGGTTGTAATTGAAAGTGTTTGTAACTGCTTTAACACTATGATGGTTATGCTATTTATAGGCAGGGATCATCTCATCCTTTTGTCTCAAAAAAAAATAAAAATAAATAAATAAATAAACAAGCAATTATCACTACTATCAGTCCGTTACCAAAGATGCGTTATCTACAAAGAAGGTTACCTTATGTTCGTTAGATGAAACGTCGTCAAACCGACCGTAGGGAGGTTTACTTACTTCCACGGTCAAAATCAATTTTTCTGAAGAAAAAAAACATCACGCTGTTTCACCGCGATTGATGCAAAGAAGCTTTCCTCCGTCTCCGTCTTGTTCTCCTCGTATTTCTGCACAATTTCCTCCGTCTCTTTTCTACTTTCGAACTCAAAGCAACCCATCGCAAATCCAAATCGCAGCTCAAAGCAAAATCCTGACGCAAGCCATTATTAATTTGAATATCGTTTTGAATTAGGGCTGGCCTAATAATTTCAGCGTATGTATTTAACGCGAGATGCGTCGGCTGCCGCGAAATCCTTCTTCTCATCTGACATCTCCGTCTCCGAAGATAACGACGACGCAGAGCGTCGGAGAACCAGCTGACGAGATCTATTCTAGAAGATCCGAAGGTTATTAGAGGATCCACGTAATAAAGTGTGGGTCTTGCTCGGATTTGGTCTCCGTTGCCCTGAGGTTAGTTGTGCGATTATTTTTGTTCTAGAGGGTTTTGAATTTTTTTCCCCTTTTGTAAACTTTAGGTTTATGCTAATAGTTTGTTCTTTGTAGCAATAATTAGTTCAAAGCAATTTAATTAACACGGTTAATAAACAAAGTATATTAATGAGCGTAGAGGCTGAAATGTAAAGTACTATAATTTTTTATCCTAAGATGTTAGACTTGTAAGCTATATTTGCTGATATTATTGATATCATGCATGGCAGTACTTGCCTAAATTTCATTCTTGGAGCCAAAGAATAAATTTGCAGCTGTTTCTTTTCATACATTTTATTACAGGCTTGATATTTTTAGTTGTTTTCTTTTCCTACATTTTAATACAAGCTTGATGTTTACATTTGTTCTTTCTAAAAAGCTCGATACTTGTATTAAGTATAGATGTGGGTTTTATGCTCTTATGAATCGTATGGTAATGAGAACAGCTGCCGTTATAGTTTTATACTCGATACTTGATTAACTTTATCATTTTGAGAGATAATATACAGTTGAAGTTCTGTTTTAACCCACGGTTATAGTTTTGTTTTTGAAACTAGCATGCGACTTCATGTTTTTCTTTTTGATACATATAAGTGTGTTTGTGAGTGGTGCATATCAATGCATTGATAGCAAATCATTAGTATTAAGTTGGCCTACATTTACAATCTTTATTATAACTGGATTTACACATTTTCTATTTTTTTTAAATGCAGTTAATTTCTCATCAAATTATTAATAAAAGAAAAAGAATTAACAAATAGTTTTTTCTTTTATATTAAATAACAAAACGGTCGGTTTCTCCACCGTTGTGCAGTTATACTAGTTAAGTTAAAGTCGGAATGAGATGGTACAAAAATATTTTTAAACAGTCAAATACTAATAAGAGGAAAAAAGAACTAATAGACATTGGCAGACCGAAACTAAATGTCTAACATGCACACACAAAAAAAAAAAGATCTATCCATTTACTTGCATTCGATAAGTTTGCAATATACAAAAAATAATAAGTAATGTACAGTACAACGCATTATAAAAAGGAATATAGTTTAGCAACAAGATACTAACATATAAATGTTAGTCATAGTTAAACGATGTTATGCATTTGAAAAATGAAGACTCGCCAAAGTTGGTTACAATTTTACACGGATACAGGTTGTAAGATAAATATCCTAGAACAAAATTCAAATCATAAGTTAGTTTAAGATCTTATGAAACATGAACTGTAGAATTACTGCTAAAACTGTTTCCACAATCCAAAATTGCTTTAAGATTGCAATGTACTATATTTTGAACGTAAATTAAAAGCCCGCAGTAAAATATAGGATAGATTCAGATAGCTTAGTTGAAATTTTGCAGTAATTTATTAATTTAACTACAATACGATCACACATTCTTTATGAATCACGCAAGTACAGAACCGTTCAGCCATTACTATTACTATGTTGGGAACTAATTTACATAGATTTATGGGTATGGACCTTTTGTGCATGAGCTTTAAGAATATGGACCTTTGGTCCAAAACCTATTTTATTAATCATATGTACACTGTAATCAGATTAATTTCAGGTTAGATAATTTTTCAGCCTAATAGAGTGCTAAAAACGGAGGATTCAGAGCAATCGCATAATATAAAAGTAAAACTACACATAAGTTATTAAAAAAACGATCAAGTAACCTTTGTAACGGAAGAAAATTCAGAGCAAGGGCAAAAACCACCGGTTGTACTTGTGGTTATTACACATGTAAATCTTCAATTCTATCTCAGTTTCGTTTCTCGCATTGATCTGTATGAAATTTTCAGATGGATTTTCATAGAATTGAATCTGTAATCCCAAGAAAAGTATCTCCCATCTACAAAGAGGCTGATAAAACAGTATACCTGCCTGGTCATAAAATGACAACTCCGCATATACAGTACCGGCTGCATCCCATTTATCTCTGCATCCATCAAACTTAAAAACTTCATGAGGAAAGCCTGTTCTATCAGCAATTTGGTAAACTACGAGTAAAAACAAGTCATTTTTGTCAGAGGACTCCACAGACTTAATCCACAATCCTCTTCCGGCTTTGCGGGAGAGAATCAAATCAGTCATGGGATGCAGACTGCAGTTGGTTAAAATTGACAAGATAGCCACCACTGCTGAGGTCAAACATTAGTGTACGTTTAGCTTTATTTGGGACAGCATAAAGCCGGCCTTTGTGAAACATTATGTCATCAATACAGCAAGCACATATGTATTTTGCAAAAATATTAGTCTATCTGGTATCCCCAACCTTTGCAATGCTAACCAATTGGCCGTAGGTATAAGAAAAGTTATTGAAGCTTAAAAATGCAGCATGTGTACATTTATTGCAATTATTACCATCAGTGTTAATGGTGAGCCTAAGTAAGGGCTTGTTAGGGTTCACAATCTTTGGGAAAGTGAAGTCAGCTCCAGTAATAGGATTGTAGATGTGAAGGGGCGCGATATTGTTTCTAAATGTGGGTAGGAGGCCGATGAATCCTTTTGAACGTCCTATGATCAGACTATGTAAGTGTAGTGGCAATTTGGTGTGCCCATGTTCCTTTGCTTGAATCGAGTAAAAGTCATTGTGGATGATATGAGAAAGTGATGATGAAAGGCTTGAAAAGGTGGTAGAAATGGATGCAGTTAGATTTAAGGCAATGTAGAAGGAAACGAGATTGTTTGAGAGGAAGTGAGAGTTAGTTATATTAGCAGAGAAAGAATTTGTGGTGGAAATATATAGTAGCAGTTTGTATATACAAAGAACAAGAAGTTGCAAAAAGAAAGAACAAGCAGGAACAGAATTATAGAAAAGTTAAATAGGGTTTTATTTGATAATTTGATTCAACATCCACATCTTGTTAGCCTTCTAATATATTTATAATGACAATTACAACGGCTACTTGTGACTGAATCAACATAAAAACCCTAAATTAAATTAACAACGTGTAAAACACTCATATCAACTTTTGCACATGTGCACAAGCATGCACAGCCTCATTCTTCCTTCTCCCGAGCACCATTAGCAATGTTGTTATCATTCCTCTACTAAGCAGCCAGGGCTTCATCATTGACCAGCTCGGGGCAATTTTTGATGATCCATGACCGGAGTTTGGTGACGTGGAGTCTGCAATCTTCAAGTTGGTAATGCATGCCTTTTGATCATAACATTTCTCTCTCCCATAAAAAAAGGGACCTTGTCCCAAGGTTCAAAGTAGGAAATTGTTTAATTATTTCCCGATATTCTTCCCACTTGGCTTCTTCAATAGGCAGTTCTTTCAATTTCATTAAAATCTACACCACTAGTTTGTTATCAATTGGAACAACTCTTCTATCCAAAATCTTCTCAAGCTCCTTCACCATCTCCTCAACATAACTTGGCATGTTTTTTTGAATTATGATGCCATTTCCAAGCTTCTTCTTTAACTGTGAGACATGAAATACCGGATGAATTTTTTTACTTCTGGTGGTAACTTGAGTTGATAAGCCACTTCACCAATCTTCTTTTCCACTTTATATGGTCCATAAAATTTAGGTGATAGCTTATGGGTCCTTTGAGTCCTAGGTGTTATTTGCCTATATGGTTGTAGACGTAAGTAAATCTAATCTCCTACCTTAAAAGTCCTATCAATTCACTTGAGATCAGCAAACTTCTTCATCCTTTCTCCGACCATAGTCAAACTATTCTTCAAAAACTGCAATTTGACGTCCCTAAAGTATAAAATTTCTTCAACTTGGGGTACCTAGCGGTATTAGGAACATAGCTGAATAAAGTAAGAGGTGCCACACTGTTGGCTCGGTTTTCTGGCGAGCAAAGAAAGAAGGCATCAAAGGTGGACAATGGTATAGGAAACAGAATTACCGAACTAGATATTTGGTCTGGCATCCTATGGTATACCGGACCAAGTATCTGGTCCGGTGTCCTTAAAGATGTCGAACCAAACATTTGGTCCGACATTCTCTGATATGTTGGACCAAGTATTTGGTCCGGCACAACACATCAATTGCCGGACCAAACATTTGGTCCGGTATGACAAACATGCCGAATCAAATGTTTTGACCGGCAAGTGAGGATCACCGAACAAAAGCAGGTAAGGATCACCGAACCAAAGCAAGTAAGGATCACCGAACCAAAGCAAACTTCCTAACCTAAATGCCGGTCCAACTGTCACTGACCCAAGTGCCGAACCAAACTCAGGAAGCTATAACTTCTCCTCCTCACTTCACAATTCCACTCTATAAATACCGGAGCTTCTCAACAACAATGGGGATAGATTTTTGGAGAAAAAGAGAGAAAACTCTTCTGAAAATCCATCACTTCGGCTACTTAAAGTTTTTACTCTGTTCGAATATTTATTGTACTTGTAATCAAATCAAAGAGAATAATAAGATGGAAAGTGGATGTAGGCACATTCGGGCTAAACCACTATAAAAACTCTGTGTTATTTACTTTCCTTATTTGCCTTCCAAACTTTGTACTTGTGAACTGTCTCGGCACTTGCTGAAATTCATTCCATTACGTGTTGGAACATTTAAAAATCCCAAATCAATCAAATGAAACGAAACTTAACTAGAAAATCAGGTTTAGAGGTGTTTGTCCAACTTTCGAGCAAACATTTTTGGCGCTTTCACTGAGAACAAACCACGTGGAGAGTCGAACTCTTTTGTCCACCATCCTTCCAAGCCTTAACTCAACATTAGAACATGGCTCCCTCTAGGCGCAACATCGATAAGGGTAAGAGCGCGACCATTACCAATACACTCAACCCCATCCAAAAAGATCAAGAAAACCCGGCTACCCACTCTCAATCTCCAAACTCAGCTGTCACCCGAGAGGATTTAGATAGGGTTGTGAATGAGATGACTGAGCGCTTCGCTGCCCAGCAGAAAGCTTTAGTGGACCAACTCATAACACGCTTGAGAGGCACGGGGGAATCCACTCACAACACTGAATCTCGAGGTGAGTCTCAATCCGGAGAGTCGTGTAGATGGAACAGATCCCCTGCAAATGAAGAACTCAATCAAGAAGATGCAAGAACTCGAAGCCGAGCCAGGACTAAGCCCGAAGCCGGTCCTGAAAGAGCATTAAGAGATGGGCCCAGTCAAGGAGGCACCAGGCAATAACCGACTGTGGCTGACCCTGTCATGCTTCGAGCCAATCATCGTCAATCCAGCCTCAACCAAGGTTCCAGACGCCATCAAAGGGAAGCCTCCACTTCTCCTAGGGCTGATCCAGAATCAGAGGAGAGGATGACATGCCTCTTCAGGGAATATCTCAAACGTGAACAACTCAAAAGAGGGATAGGGGCAAGGGTGTCCAGCCCCTTCACCAAGGACATAGAAGCGACAGCCACTCCTTGGGAATGGAAGATGCCCACTATGGATCCCTACAAAGGCACATATGACCCAATCATTCACTTACAGCGCTACAGCCAACACATGCTCATGAACGGAGCAACAGAGGGTGTGTTGTGTAAATGTTTTCCGCTGTTCTTGTCTGACTTAGAAACCACATGGTTTTGTCGTCTGCCTCATGGCTCCATTGGCTCTTGGGAAATGTTGAAGGAAAAATTCATAAGTCAATTCTGAATCCATGTGGAACAGCCCAGAGATGCTTATTCCTTGTCAGACGTAAAACAAAAAGCTGGAGAAGCGCTACAGCAATACCTTACCCGTTTCAATGCTGCCGCAGTACAAAACGCGGGTGAAAGGCTTACACTGATGGCACTATGTGGAAGCGTCCACCTCGATTCAAATCTTGCAAGAAGGTGGACGAAGGAAAAACCTTTAACTCTTTAGGAATTCTTTCATGAAGCCGGAAAATACATGAGATTGGAAGACGAGGCGGCTCACCGACATAGCAAGCAACCCATAGGGGGTTCTAGCATCCAAGGAAACATGAGTGCCCCATCCCGATGAGGGGGGAGTAAGCCAAACAACGAAGGAAAAAGTAACCATCAAGGCGGTTCGGGAACTGAAAAGGGCAATAAGCGACGATACAGACCTGGACCGAGATTCGATTCATACACTCCTTTGAACGACACTGTAGAGAACATTTACCTAGCAACTCAACATGAATTAAAATACAAACGCCCTCCCTATAAAAAAGAGTCAGAAGCTACAATTAGAACAGGAAAAATATTGTCGCTTCCACGAGTTTCACGGGCATAACACCGAAGAATGTCAACATTTGCAGGACCTCATTGAGGAGTACATCCGAAAAAAGAAACTGGAACTGTATGTACAGCAAAGACATGACTGTCCCGCTCCAGTTCATGAAGGGCCTGGGCCGCACTTGCAAGGAAACAACAAAGAAGGAAAAGGAACAAGCCGCTCTAACCAAGAGAAGATAGTTGTCCATACCATATCTAGAGGCCCACATGTGGCCGACAGAAGTTGGACCGAGATGGAGAGGTACGGAAAGTCTTTGAAAGATAGGGAAGGATATGTTCATTCCATTACCGAGGGATGCATCGCAAAATGAAGAGAAAGGGCCAACATAACCTTCAGCGATGAAGATTAGGTTGGAAAGCAGTATCCGCATACCGATCCCATGGTTATCTCCGCTTGGATTGGCCCGGCTGAGGTGTTCCGCATCTTAGTCGATACAGGGAGCTCAGTGAATATTTTGTTCAAACATGCCTTCAACAAAATGAAGTTATCAATGAAAGATGTATCCCCGTGCAATAAGCCCTTACACGGGTTCACGGGAAAGGCCACGATGCCACTTGGACAGTTAGACTTGTTTGTTGAGCTAGGAAGTCACCCCCGATCCATCGTCCGAAAGAAAACATTCGTATTGGTAGATGGACACTCTACTTACAACGCATTTTTAGGAAGGCCTGTGTTGTCGGATTTCCAGATAGTTTTGGCCCTATGGTGCCTAAAGATGAAATTCCCAACTAATGACGGAATAGGAGAGGTAGAAGGCGACCAAGACGCAGCTCGCGATTGCTACGTGAAAGAACTCCACCAAAACAAAAAGAAGGAAAAAGGTAAGAGCGTAGGGGTCGCCCTCTGCGCCAAAACTGCAGAAGCATAGCAATCAAAGAAGGCTCCTTCTCTCGAATATACTAATGACCCTTTTAATTAGTTTGACCCCAGAGATAGAGAGGAGGAGGTCAACGCTGAGCCCGTGGAGGCTATGGAACATGTGATGGTAGACGAACACGATAAAACAAGGCTTTTAAAGATAGGTTCTCAGTTGAACCAGAACATAAAAATCCAGCTGATAGGATTTCTGCGCCAGAACTTGGATGTATTCGCATGGACCCATAAAGACATGGTGGGAATATCCCCAGAAGTAGCTTGTCATTCCCTCAATATTGACCCAGCCAAAACCCCGATCAAACAAAAGAAAAGAGGCATGTGGATAGAACGGTCGACTGCTCTTAACGAAGAGGTGAAGAACCTGCTCGCCAACGGTTTTATCCGCGAAGCCATTTACCCAAAATGGATCCCCAACCCGGTTTTAGTGAAAAAGCCTAATGGGAAATGGTGGACCTGCATTAACTTCTCCAACCTCAATGACGCTTGCCCCCAAATACTGTTTTGCTTTGCCCCGAATCGACCGACTGGTAGACAAACCGCAGGACATGAGTTATTGTCATTCATTGACGCATATTCAGGATACAACCAGATCCCCATGCATGTGTCGGATCAAGAACATACTAGCTACGGATCTGGGCCTATACTGCTACAAGGTCATGCCCTTCGGGCTTAAGAACGCCGGCGCTACCTATCAACGTCTAGTTAATAAGATGTTTGAGCAGCAGATTGGCCACTCCATGGAAGTCTATGTCGGCGACATGCTTGTCAAATCAAGAAGAGCAACAGATCATTTGAGCCACCTAAACGAGATGTTCCAAATATGACGCAAATACCAAATGAAGCTGAATCCTTTGACATGCTCTTTCGGGGTGTCTTCGGGTAAATTCTTAGGTTTCATTGTGCACGCTAGAGGAATAGAGGCAAATCCTGAAAAGATACAAGCTTTGAAAGACGTCAAAATCCCAGCCATGCGGAGGGAAATGTAGAGCCTAAACGGGAAGGTAGCTGCTCTAAGCAGGTTTATATCCAAGGCCACGGACAAGTGCGTCCCGTTCTTCGAAGCCCTCAAAAAGGACAAAGGAAAATTTAAATGGACCGATGAGTGCTACTCAGCCTTTCGGAGTTTGCTAGAACGCCTACAGAAGCCTCCAGTACTCTCCACTCTGCTAAATGGAGAAAGCCTCTACATATACCTAGATGTATCCTCCCACGCACTAAGTGACACATTAGTGCGAGAAGATGATCGTATCCAAAGACCGGTATACTTCATTAGCAAGAGATTCACGGGGGCAGAAGCTAGATATCCAAAGATCAAAAATTGGCTTATTGTATGCTGATAGCATCCAGAAAATTACGACACTACTTTCAATCGCACTCCATTAAAGTTCTAACGAATCAACCTTTGAGGCAAGTCCTACATAAACCGGACACGTCAGGGCGACTGTTAAAATGGTGCATTGAGTTAAGCCAGTAAGACATTACCTACCACCCGCACATCGCAGTTAAAGGACAAGCCTTGGCTGATTTCATAGCTGAGTTCTCAATGCGAGACAAGGAGGCTATGGCAAGGATAGAGGAAACTGTCAAGTGGAATATGTTCGTTGATGGAGCATCGAATGAGCTCGGTTCGGGGGCAGGTGTCATAATAGTCACACCTCGAGGAAGGAAATTAAGTTATGCATTGAGACTAGAGTTTGCTACAACCAATAACGAAGCTGAATACGAAGCAATAATAGTCGGCTTAGAAATCATTAAAGAAATAGGAGTTAAATCAATATGTGTGCACAGCGATTCACAGCTAATTGTTAACCAGATCCTTGGAGAAGTCCAAACTCGTGGACAAAAGCTTGCGTCCTATCTCATAAAGGCCAAAACCCTCCTTATGAGCTGGACCACTATGTAATGAAACATATCCCGTGAGGGGAAAATCAAGAGGCGGATGCGCTCATCAAAGGGGCTAACATAAGAATCGAACCAATGCCGGGGGAAACCCCCGTTACGAGACAGTCTGCACCGAGTTTCGAGTGTTTGCAAATCACAGTGATCACAGACAAGGAGGAGACAAGGATGACCCCCATCGTCGGGTACTTACAAGAAGGAGCCTTACCAGTAGATCAAAATAAAGTCAGGAGAATCTTGAGGAGGGCATCCTGCTACACCATCCAAAACGGCATGTTGTACCGCCGCGGCTTTTCCAACCCACTACTGAGTTGTGTCGCCAGGAATGAAGCAAAAGATATCCTTAACAACATATAATAAGGAAGTTGCGGCGACTACACCAGAGGGCAAACTCTAGCCAGAAAGATCATGCGCTATGGATACTTTTGGCCCACATTGAACAAGGATGCGGCCGAGTTTGCTAGGAAATGTGACAAATGCCAAAGATTTGCCAAAATCCCGAGATTGCTACCTACCGGTATAATCTAGATGGTCAGCCCCTAGCCCTTTGCCATTTGGGGAATTGATCTGATCGGAGAACTCCCCATGGGTCGAGGAGGAGAAAAATACGCCATAATGGTAGTGGATTATTTCACCAAATGGGTGGAAGTGGAGCCTTTAAACAAAATTTCATCTGCAAAAGTGATAAACTTCCGAATACGTAATATCCTATGCAGCTATGGGGTGCCACAGAAATCATATCGGATAACGGACTTTAATTCGACAGTGAAGAATTCTCTAATTGGTGCCATGAACATGGGATTGCCCGAAGCTTCTCGGCTGTAGCATATCCCTAGGCAAATGGACAAGTCAAAGCAGTGAACAAGGTGTTGAAGATACTAATCAAGAAGAAGATAGAAAAGTCCAAGGGGGCATGGGTCGACGAACTACCTACTGCCTTATGGGCCTGCCAAGCTTCTTATAAAACCGTGACATGGCACATGCTGTTCGCATTGGCATACAGAACCGAGGCCATGCTCCCCGTCGAAACAGTCGTCCCCTCACACTGCAGGATACATTACAATCCGGAAGAAAACAAGGAGCTCTTTAACATGTCACTTGACCTGATCGAAGAAAAAAGAAATGACGCCGCCCTCAAAGCTGCCGTCCATAGGCAGAAAGTGGCAAGGCAATACAACTCTAAGGTGAAGCCTCGAACGCTGCAAGAAGGAGACTTGGTACTCAAATGAGTCTTCCCACGATCCGGAGCACTAGATCCAATTTGGGAGGGGCTCTTTGTTATTCATAAAGATCTTCACAATGGAGTTTACATCTTGTCAACGGTAGATGGAGAGGTGTTTGGGAAAGCATGGAATCTCCAACATCTCTGCTACTATTTCTCTTGAGCTGTAAAGAAACATGTACTAAAGTAATAAAAGAAAGACAGTGGACGTAGGCATATTTCGGCCGAACCACTATAAAAATCTGGTGTCTCGTATTACTTATCTTATTTAAATGTTCTTTCGTTTAATTATTTTATTTGTTGACCATTCCTGCTGCGAGCAATCGCAGACACTCGCCGGCAGCAGTGAAAGTAAGATAGCCATGATAAAGGGCACGAAACAAGCCTTGACAATTCACTACGGACGATCGGCACCCCCAAGCCGGCAATAATGAACCGATCATAAGCCGCGAATTAGGCACAAATTATAGCCTAGGCAGTTCATCATTGGCGTTTGGCTTGCCGTTAACTGCGAAACGATTATAAACCCCACGATTAAGGCGTGGCCGCAGCCAGGGGTAGTTCCCACTTGACGATCGGCATTACACACGCCGACAATGATAAATCGAATAATACTCACGATACGGGCATTTTCCCGAGTAGTTATCGTTCGCGATCGGCCTTGAATATAATAGTGCTTTTATGGTTCCCTACATCTCTAAACACTATAATGATTAACTAAGTCATAAACAGTTCACAAATAGACAGAGTAGACTATAAAAAGCACGCATCACAAAAGTCATCCTAGATAAACATAAAAAAAACAGAAGTTGAACAGTACAACGTCAAATTTTTCTCATACAAAGCTTATCGCTTATATTTATATACATATGCAGAACATCCATACATCCTCCAAAAATAAATGCAGAAAAGGGAAAAGGAAGTCTCCTCGACTAAGAAGGAGGGACGTCCTTGCCGCTTGGCCCGCTCCCTCTAGCCATGTCCTACGAGAGCTCGGATTGCTCGAGAGACTCGCCTTCCTTTCGTGAAGGCCCAACTTGCCCCGAAGACATCCCTGCACAATGCAAGTATAAATAATCATAAGTTTTGCAATCCAGAATAGGTAATGGCAGAGCTAAAGTAAAAAGACGAGATACCTGCGGCGACGTGATGTGGATCACCAAGCCCCTCGAGATTCGAGCCGTCCTCATCATCCTCGTCCTCAACCAACAACTCATACCCCTTGGCAATGGCTTTGGTCTCCTCCACTGTGAACTGGCTGTTCACCATCCCAACGTCATACACGACCTCTTCTTCCTGCGTGACTACAGCCTTAGTTTCCTCGATAAGCCGGGCATGGATTCCTGCCTTCACCTGAGGATAGTCATCCATCCACTGAAGGTTCCTGTGTTTCCAAAACATGTAATAAGTATTCTTCAGCATCTGGTTGACCGTGTCACAAAAATCGCTGGATTTATCGACTTTGGTTTGGAGGGCCACCACCTTATTCATGTACTTCTCCTTATCTCTTCTCAACTGAACACACTCCAACTTCAACCTGTCGATCTCAGCTTGATATGAGTCCTTCTCCTTTTTCCACTTGCCTCGAGACTCCTTCAGCTCGGCTAAGGCCTCTTCTGATTTCTTCACTTTGCCCTTAAGGGAGCGGATTCGCTCTGGATCCTTCTGCCGAGCCTCATCCACTTAACTGATAGCCATGTCAATCTGTGTCTTACATAGGTCGGCAGCCTCTTTCCTTGCCTCTTCCTTGGCCTTCGTTATCTCAGAGGCACGGGATGCTTCGACTTCCTCTAACTTAGCCTCTTTCTCCCTGAGCGCCTTGCGAAGGTCCTCCATCTCTAGACGCAACTGCACATTGGCACTCCTGACTTCTTCACTAGCTTTGGCCAATCGAGACTGATAATCAACAATGTTTCTGGTCTCATCTGTAATCTGGACCATCCTTGTAGTCAAGTTAGCAAAATCAAGAGTCTTCGCCTCATCTAGGATCCGGACCAAGGGATTTCGAGGTAAAAGGAACTCGGTGTCAGGATCCGCCGCATGACGACCCGCATAGTCGGGATTTATATCAGGATGACTCTCAAAGGGATTCCGCATCGGCTGTTGATAATCCGAGAAAAAAGGATCAACATTGCCCTCTCCTAACTCATCTGGCACTTCGTGCACTTCAGAACCCATCGGATAGTGACGGCGATGGCGGGAGGATGTTTGGGAGTCAGGGGAGGTGGCTTCCTTATTCGGGGACCTCGCATGTTTCTGGGACGACTCACGGCTCTCTCCCTTATTCGGGCCTGATGGGGTCTCCCTAATATTCTCCTCCACGGTTTTTTCTTCCTGAAAAGTCACCTTGGAAGAAACGGAAGTCATTTTCATCCGTTTGAACTGCTCAAGCCGCCTCGAGACTTCATTCCTCTTTGGGTTTCTCCTTTTACCTGGAATATGGGCAACAACGTTAGATCTAAGAAAGCAAGAAAGCATAAAAAAATGAAACGCTTAAGACACTAAGATACAGCAAGCTACTACAAACCCTTAGGGTAGAATGGATCATATGGCCGGGGCGAGGTCTCACTCAAATAAGGAATACATAGGGACGGGATTCCACTCGAAGGAAGAAGAATACACAACGACCGGACTTCATTAGATTGAGGAGCAGGAGGAGGCTAGGACCCATCGAAAAACAAAAAGTTTTCAAGAAGTATCTCAAAATCCGTATAGTAATCAAACATACCTGGAGAAAGCCCGAATTCCTCGCCAATTCCCACTCCACCTTGTATTGGAAGAGGCAGTATTCCACCAAGATCACCCGAACCACGTTCTCCTGGGAAAGTCCGACAGCATGAGTCGGCCTTGGGATCGGCTTGGATTGTTCCAACTGCTCGGGCCACTCTCGCACAGCCTCGACATTCTTTAAAGGATCCACGCCCAATCCCTCGCTTCTTATAATATCCACGTCTGGAGATACATGAACATCCCCTTCCGTTGCTTCAGAGTTGCTCTCCGATCCTTCCTCCTCTTCACTTTCTACTCCCAAATGAGAGCCTCCCTCGTCACCAAGGGAAGGAGCATCTCGAATACGCAGAGATTTCCCCGAGCAGGGAGGACAAACTGCGCTCTTCTTATGTTTCAATTTCTTTTAGGGCTGCAGCCACACCACCCTCCTCATCTGGGCCCTTACCTTTGTCTCTGTCACCCCCGTATCCTCCGTCTCTTGCTGCTATCTCAGCAGAACTTAGCCTAATCTTGTACATGGACTGTTTGGGGCCGATCAAGTTGTAGAATCGGAGGGCTACATCACGGAGTAGGAATGAGGCTTCCCACTTGGCCTCCGGGATAGCCAATATTTCCTTGGCTATCTTTTTTAAGCCGTCATCCTCCGTCGCCTTCACACAACCTAAAAATTATGGAGAAATAAGAAACCAAGTCGATAGAAAGCTTAGAAAAGATAACACAATAACTTACAGCCAGAAGTAAAAGCATGTTGGGCCACGGTATCATCACGTATAAAGAAATATTCCTTCTTGAACATACTAAACTTAGAATATAGATCCAGGACGGGTTTGAATTTGTGGGCAGACTCTAAACTGATAAAAGGACTCCCCTTCCAATAACTCCTCACGTTATACAGATATCTGATCTCTCTATGGGTGGGGGGTCTCTGATACCGCTTCATGAATATCAGGTACAAACATGTCAAGATAGCATAAGAGTTAGGCTGAAGTTGCATGGGAGCAACCTTCAAATAGATTACGAAGCTAGCAATCCAGTTTGTAAGCAGAGGAATCGTACCGCACATACAATGATACTTGCTCTATGCCATATACCCGCCTGGAGGAAAACATGCTCTAACATCCGGACCAGATAATATCATGTCTCAGCAATCTATCCCAAATGAAGTAGCTATAGAGTTCGGCTTCTCTATCGTCAACACGCTGGGATAACACTCCGAAGGCCTAACCAGCGGCTGGTTAGGAGCGTAGCCTTTGACTAAAGAGTAAGAAGAACTGGGTTGCCGTGGAGGATTGACTGGAGCATCAGAAGAAGAGGGACCAGCCCCGACAGGCTGTGAAGTCGCAAACTTGGAACAGAGCTCGCGACTAGAAGACATATTCCTGTGTAAGAAAATAAAAGTCAAGCGAAGGTCCAAATCATAAATGGAAGTTAAAACATGCACGGAAACCTCCTATCATCTAGCCCAATTGAATCCTTACCCCTAACCTAGACATCTAATGGAAAACCCGCTTTTGGCTTGGCATAACCATAGACCATGTGCTCGGCCTATCTGGTCCGGCATTACCCTATGCCGAATGCCGAACCAAACTCACCACACAACAACTACTGACCCGAAGCATACCCTCCTACTGCCTTGCCTAGACGGTGTTTATTCTCTAGGCCTATGCTAGCTTATCCTGATAAAAAATAGAGACTCCTCAGTTCTAACACTTTACCAGAGAATAAGAATACGACTACTTGAGCCTCTACCAATAACAAGCTCAAGTACCATGAACAACAGTATTAGTGCAACAAGGCTAAATCCTTATCCCCTCTTTGAGACTCGCACCAAAACCTAGGCTCACGAGCTCCGGCTCACCATATACTCGACCATTTCCTATTTACAAAGAAGATGTACATATGGAAAATGGACTCAAGTCCTCTATGTCAGACGAAATTCATAAGGAAAATATACTTGATTCTTCTAAGCCGTACAAAACAGAAAATCAAAGTCCTAAACCCTTAGGCCGAGTAATCGATTTAAATAGGCTTACATCGAGCAGCAAAGACATGTAGATGTTCGAATTCGAGCAATATAAGCAAGCTAGAATCTGTCCTTAATCAATCAAAGTTTATTTAGAAAATTTTGATTAAAGAAGTAGAAAGAAAAATAGAAAGGGGAAGGCGGTATTTAAAGAAGAAGAAGGAAGGAAGACGAATGGTCGCAAGTTGTCATTCGGTGATAGGAGCTCGATACCGGACCAAAACAAAGCATGTCATGTAGTTACACAACATACTTTGGGGGGCAAGTGTTGGCTTGATTTTCTGGCGAGCAAAGAAAGAAGGCAGCAAAGGTATACAAGGGTATAAGAAACAGAATTACCGGACCAGATGTTTGGTTCGGCATTTGCCAAAATGCCGAACCAAACATATGGACCAGCATGCCGGACCAGATATTTGGTCCGGCATCCTATGGTATACCGGACCAAGTATCTGGTCCGGTATCCTTAGAGATGCCGAACCAAACATTTGGTACGGCATTCTCTGATATGCCGGACTAAGTATTTGGTCCGGCACAACACATCAATTGCCGGACCAAACATTTGGTCCGGTATGACAAACATGCCGAATCAAATGTTTGGACCAGCAAGTGAGGATCACCGAACCAAAGCAGCTAAGGATCACTGAACCAAAGCAAGTAAGGATCACCAAACCAAAGCAAACTTCCTAACCTAAATACCGATCGAACTGTCACTGACCCAAATGCCGAACCAAATTCAGGAAACTATAACTTCTCCTCCTCACTTCACAACTCCTGTAACGACCCGGTATTTTCAACCATTCGCATCCGCGCGTGTCGGACTTGAATTGCTCAAAATATTAGATTGTTAATTTATATTTGACAAAAATCAGCATATACAGTAAATAAAATCAATCACAGAATCACAGACACAGAGTAATATAATTTTAGCAGCGGAATAGAAAAATAGTAGTTCATGAAGCTACTACATAAACATCTGAGTTTGAAATAAAATACAACATAATATCTCAAATACAGTGAAGTCTCGAATGCAAATAGATGGCATCTCTGAAGAAATCAACTAGAAAACTAAATAGATAAGGCAGATCTTCAAGCAACGCTCCAATCTCCGAATGGTGAGTCTCAAATGCTGTGACACTCAGTCTGACCCGAGCGTAAAGAAAAACACAAAACACTCGAGTCAGGATTAACATTCTTATATCAATAAATCCAACTCAAGGGAAATGTCAAGTAAATGCAATATACTTAAAGGATGTTGGGATAACCATCCTCTAAGGATCCGTGGAACTATCTACTATGTAGTAATATACGCTACTATAATATGTCTATAGTAAAGTAAAAGATATTAAAATAGCGTTAAGGCGTTACCCATATCCCCCTTAACACATTTTTTTATATATTCCCATAGTCTATACAGTACCGTAATTCCTCCGTAAACTGGAGGGCTATCAGAGGGCACTCCATAGGTATGGTACAAAACAAACTCGTAGAAGGCGCTCTAGGGCATGTGAACATGGCACACGAGGAAATGCCAGGGTAGATATACCGTTTGCGGATCCGGACTGGTGGTGACGCATAGCAGCTACTACCGCCCACCTCGGACACACTCCCAAACAATCGAGGGGTGGCCACCAAAACAATCACAAAAGCAATAGAATGGTATCGAAGAAATATGCCCGATAAGAGGAATGACCTCACATTGGCCCGGCATGGCTCCTGATTTTAGTCACATCTAAGCTGACTCACGGGAGTCAGGGTCACGTCATACCATATAGAATCGTCGCCAAACCATCCTACTTCATTTCTGGAATCTCCACCACGTACACAGTTGTTAAAGTGGTTTTCGGTATTGGCAGAGAGTATGACAATATCCGATCCCGGTCTCTTTAACAACCAAACGTTATTATAACACCGTGGTCATTTCAACATATCATATTCATTTCAAAACCATATCAAATTCGATATCATAATTCACTTCAAATAATATTCATTTTCAGCATCGTAAAACATTCAAAAATTATAACCATTTCGAAATCATAACACTTTTGAAATCATAGCACTTTAGAAATCATAACACTTTGAAATCATAACCCTTTGAAATCATAACACTTTCCACTCCACAGTTTAGACATAGGAAATAGTATATGTAAAAAAATAGATTTTAAAATAAAATAATTTATATAATAAAATAGTTTATATAATAGAATAATTTATATAAATAAACAGTTATAAATTAAAAATAGTTTATATTAAAATAATTAGTATATTAAAATAGTTTTATTTTAAAATAGTTTTAAAATGAAATATATTCATAAAGTAAAATACTTTTATATATTAAAATACTTTATATAAAATAAAAATAGTTTCCTCAAATTTCACAAATCGATTCAATCAACTCCAATTCCAAAATTCCAATTTTAATTCAATCTCAATTCATCAATTTCAATTCAATTCCATTCTCAATAAACCATTTCAAATTTATCAATTTGAAATACAGATTTGAACCACAAATAAACCATTTCAAGATATTTCAAAACTTTAAATATTCCAAAACTTCAAAACTACTTTTGATAATTTCATATATAGCTTAATTTAACATCATTATTATTTAGTTTCGAAATATCCACTTAATAAATCCAATATCATTTAATTAAATCTCAAATTACAAATAATCTAAATATTTCCTTCAGTTTATTTAAACTTGAAATATTCATTAACCACTTTAAACCAAAAATCAATATTTATTAAACCATGTAATTCTTTCCAAAACCATAGAAATCGTTTTCAAAATATATATATATATATATATAGACCAACGGTGTCTGTATATAGTTTTCTATCCTATGGTCAAGTGATACGGATATTCATCATTTCAATCCGTAATTTAATATATACGGGTATATATCTTTTCAACCCGCAATCCCAAATTAAATTCAATGAAAATCGCTTGGGTTTATCATTTCAACCCATAACGATTTTCCCCTATTCTACAAAATCGTTTGGGTATGTATCATTTCAACCCATAGGAAATTCTATACTAACAGGGAACTTGCAGAGTGATAACAGATATGATAATATAACATATTAATCAGCAGCAAGCATATATCATCAATAACAAATAGAATGTAAATAACATAACTTGGTGTCAGATGTCGCAGGTGAACAGATACAGATAATAGCATATATATAGCAAAGTAAATAACTAACAGCAGCATATTTCAAATTTTCATTTCAATTGAAATCAAATTTAATAAATATAAGAACGTAAATCGTGAGTGATTGCTCACCTTCCAAGGCTAGAGAGATGAACGGAAATGGAGGTGAATTGTGGATCCAAACACGAATTCCAAAACGGAACAAGATGGACACAAATTCGACGATCAAAGCTGATATATAGGAAGTGATAAAACGAATCAGAACCGTCATGATATAACTGAAACAAAATATACGTTATAATTTTTCTTTGAAACCAAAATTTTAAAATACACATTAAAATAATATCTATAAACTGCAATATATAGATCTATGCACAACAGAATGAAATGCATACTCAACGTGTAATATAACTAATATATATAGAACTAATATAAACTTATATACACTTTAATACCCATTATCAATATATATATACAGTATTTAAAGTAAATATCTATACACACATACTATAGAATGAAACACGTATTATATAAACATATAGCCATCATAGATTGCACATCATAAACAACCTTTATATATTAAAACTAATATCTCATGTACACATCTATATTAAACAAGACTCGAACAACTACTATATAATATAATATATATAGTACTTAAATTTTCTCTCAGCTGAAGGTAGACAGCAAAGCAAATGTACATTCTTAATATAATAAGGTGTTCAAAATCCAACACAACGTATTATACTTTTCCTTTTATACGAATCTCTTATATAATATACTACGGTATATATAACTGTAAATATATATGCGTACGAAATCATTTATTTCAAATAAAATACAATACTGTCACAACAGTAAATATATAAACCAATCCAAAATTAAATTATATAAAATCTGAAAACAACGTAGAGATAAAATATTCATATATTATAGTATCAGCAGATCATAAAAGCAACTATCAATATATAAATCTTCTTTTTAAAATAAAGTATATAGCAAACATTTATACAGCAACTATCATAATATATATAGCTAACAGGAAAAATAAACTCATGTGCTAAACGTATAAAATAAACTGTAAGATATATATATACCCATTTGTAAAGGTGAAGCACTGTCACTGCATATCAAGATATAAATATATCCACCAAAATAAAGAGCTCCTGGAAATCAAAACAGAGCACAGTGCCACATATCCCACGAAGCAACCAAAGACACTAACGCAATATGTATTACTTCATAATATAGACATATATATGCGTTCGACTAAGCATGAAGTGGGGAAGAGGAACGCTCGGCGAGGGGCTGCCACTGCACTCAGGTGGTAAGCTTGATGCGTCGTGGGTCGGCACTGTGATAGAGGGGCTGGACGAGCAAGTGGAGGCCGGTGGGGACCTAGCGTGAAGGAGCGGCTGTCTGTGAGTGGTCGTGAGTGCTGACGCGAGGAGGTGGAAGGGCGATGTTTGAGTTTGGAGATGTGGCGCTGGAAACTTGGGCGCGGGGAAGATGGTGATGGTCGGTTGGTGGAGAGGGAGGTTCGGTGAAAGGGTTTGGTGTCGGCTGCAAAATGGATGATGCGAGTAGTTTTTTTTTCGAATATAAAGAGCACGGAAAGAAGAAGAGAGGAAGAGGAGTATGAAAATGCAGCAGAAAGAAAATGAGGAGGAAGACGAAATGAGGAATAGAAACGTACCTGGTTTGAATGAGCAGAGAAACAAAAGAAGCGAATGAATATATCATAGAAAAAGGATAAAGGAAATGTCAGCTGTCATGTGTTGATTGAGATGAAAAGTTAATAAAGCAATTCATTAATTGCTTGGGCTGCGCGGTTCACATCTTGAAAGCAAAGAAAAAGAAAAAAACCAAATGTCACAATTTTTCGGTACCTATACCATTCTGTTCTTTTCGTTTCCATCGCGTACCGGACCTCAAAAGACAGAAATAAATAAAATGCGGAGATCAGCACGACGAGGCGGGTAGAACGGCACACAGATATCAGTGGTACGATCTTCCTATCAAAAATCGATAGTCGGTACCAGAAATGCTGCAAAAGGGTCAGAAATAAGATAAATGAAGCAATAGCAGTTCAAATTTAGAGAAACGAAATATGACGTCTCACCCAGAAGATGATTTACAAATTTATTGTATAAAAAAATATTCAGGTTTGGAAAACATTTTATTATCATCTAATATTAACTGATTTAAATTGAAATAAAATTACACAATAAAATAAACTTCCATATTATCTGATGAAAATTTACCATTTCCTATATTTATATAGAAGTATTCCAAATATCAAATTTTTATTCCAAAATATTATTATTTAAAAATTCACAAAATTCAGTTATTAACGTTATTAAAACCTTTAAAATTTACGGGTCGTTACAACTCCACTCTATAAATACCGGAGCTTCTCAACAACAAAGGGGACAGATTTTTGGAGAAAAAGAGAGAAAACTCTGCTGAAAATCCATCACTTCGGCCACTTAAAGTTTTTACTCTGTTTGAATATATCTTGTACTTGTAATCAAATCAAAGAGAGAACAATAAGATGGAAAGTGGATGTAGGCACATTCGGGCTGAACCACTATAATAACTCTTTGTTATTTACTTTCCTTATCTGCCTTCCAAACTTTGTACTTGTGAACTGTCTTGGCACTTGCTGAAATTTATTCCATTACGTGTTGGAACATTGAAAAACCCAAAATCAATCAAATCAAACGAAACTTAACTAAAAATCAGGTTTAGAGGTGTTTGTCCAACTTTTGAGCAAACACACACCATATAGAGCCTGAAAATGAGATGGTAGTTTTCCAAGTTGTATTATACCAAAACTCTGCAAGTGTCAACCATCTTTCCCATTTAGATGGTTTATGGCACACAAAACCCTAAGGTAGCCTTCCAGAATCCTATTGATGACTTCAGACTACCCATTAGTTTGGGATGATAGGAAGCACTTAACTTTAGTGTGCTAACTTGTAGTCTAAAAATCTCTTGCCAAAAAGTGCTGGTGAAGAGAGCATCCCTGTCATTGATGATGGATGTGGGCATGCCATGAAGTTTGAACATCCCATCCAAAAACACTTGAGCTACACATCCCTTGTAGTATATGGGTGTGATAATGGAAAGAAATGGGCATATATAGATAGAGTATCCACTACCACATACACTACCATAAATTTTTGGCTTTTTGGCAGACAAGTAATAAAATCCATGGTAATATAGGACCATATTTTTTCAGGTATTGGAAGTGAAACACCCCACGCCCCTTAGTATCCCCAAAAAGGGCACACCAAAGGATGTGGTGCGTTATTGGTATAGCTAGAGCATCACAAAGACTAAGATTCACATGACAAATAAGTAAAAGCAGCAGAAAATATTTAAATAACAACTTGTCATTCAGAATTAAACTTCATTTCAAAATAAGTCATAAAAACATAACATGTCTCAAAAATCTCTTATGTCTCATGAAAATACATCTCAGTCTCACAAAAACAGAGTACAAAAATAACAACAATAATAATCCCTCTCACAAGTGCCATAAGCCAAATGAAAAAGATGAAAAGCAGAAGAATACATCTGAAATGAGAAAACTCCAGAAATGAATCTCCAAGCAACCTGAATCAACTATCCTCAACTCTGATGGCCTATGGGGAAAAGGAAAGATAGAGGAGTGGGTCCGACAATAAGTCTGGTGAGTGAAAGTAATTACTAGCATTTCTAAGCAAGATAAAGATAATAGACTAAGCAATAGTTCTAGCATGGAAGGAAAATAAAGAAAAGATAAAACTCGCATAAAATACTGTTTCTGATTCTGTTTGACTGTTTGCTTTGATTGTTTGCACTTGTCTTAAACTGCTGTGATTAGCCTGAAACCCTAATCCTATCTCAACTGTTAATCTTGATTAGGCTGAAATTCTAATCCTACCCATTGATCGGCCTTTCCTATCTCTGTTGTGCCACTGTGAGCCAATCATATTGGTCCCACAGCAAAAGACACCTTTTACCTCTTAGGACACAGTAGCGAATTATTTACCCTAATCGATGTCGCACGCTTGGTCATTGCCGGTGCACACTAATTGTCGCCCCCTATTTGACTCTTTATTTACCCTAATCAGCATAAGTGTGCCTAGTCTCACCCCCGTGTGAGACCATCAGTCCTCAACTTGAAAGGTAATACTGCCGGTACTAGTTCTAACAAAAAAATCTTCTAACTTTGCACCCCTTGCCCAAATCCCCAAATTTGAGCCTCTATCTATTGGCCACTTATTTACCTTAATCAGCATAAGCGTGCCAGCCTCACCTACGAGTAAGACCATCAGTCCTAGACCTGAAAGGGAATGCTGCAGGTATGGGCCACTACTGCTAAATTTGCTTATTAACTTAATCCAAGATCTAAGTTTTAAAATAAGCCCCTTCTGTTATTTCTTTCTTTCTAGTTATAACCTACGTGTTATAATTGTTCTTGCAACTGTTACTCTTCTATTTTCTCTTTTTTTAAATTATAACCACTTGTTATAATTATGCTTGCAAATATCTCAAATTTGCCTATTTCAGTCCATCTCTATTTTATTTCAGTTTTCTTATTTTTCATCTGATTTCCGTAAATTTAGTGTTTTTCTATTTTAATCCATATTTGTGGATTCTTCTCTTTTTAATATTTTATTCGCATCAAAAGGATTAAATTTCTATAAGAAGAAACTAACATTTACAGGCTAAATTCTAACTTAAAACAGATGTAAATAACTGTAAATAATTGAATAAAATAGCTAAATAAAAATAAACTGAAAAGAACTTCTGAAATTTACTTAAAAACCGACTGTAAATAAATTTACATAAAAACTGTCTCAAAATTGTAGAAAAACTACAACTATTGAGAACCCTATTATTTTAAATTGCTTACAAATCTAAAATAATTACAAAACACTCACCTGTGGTCCTTAGCTTTAATCCTTGACCTTCCTGGATCCACTTGTAAGGCGTAAAATATTTTTATCAAAAAGATTTCCTCCCTAGAAATTTTTCTATTTAGGGTTCAGCCTCCGGCAATGAATCCATTTGGGAGAAAATCTGAATGAGAAAATAGCAAGGCCTAGGGTTCTATTTATAGTGTGGCTTAGAGATCTCAGACCATTGGATTTGAAGATTTAATCTGGTGCAACCACGTCATAGGCTCACTAGGAACCATCGAATGCCAGTACGAACGCACAGGATTTCACAAAAATTGAATTTACACTCTTCGGCTCGTACCTGGATGAAAAATCGTCCAGGCACTAATGCGAGTCGACCTGAGCTATTTGTTGGTTGACCTATAGGTCGACCCGACCCTAGCAAGGGTCGACCCCTACGGTTCTTATTACTATTTTTCTCGTTTAATTATAATATAATTCTGATTTCTTGTTTCTCTCATAACTTCTCTATACTGACTCAGATTTCGACAAGTTATATATGGAAATTGATCAGAAAATTGCCACGGACCCAATGGTGCAACTCCCGTAGCTAAATTCTGACAATTCCAAAAATGCTCATTTTCATTGTTTAATAATTATTTTGGTTATTTAATTATCTAAAAATGCGGGGTGTTACAGGAAGTGGCTGCAGTAGACCAGGAATGTGTATATTTGCTCCCTTATTCCTTTGACAATTGTCACACTCTTTCACAAAAATTTTCTACATGCTCTTCATTTTTTTCCAATAAAAGACAGCTTTGATAGCTGCTTTGATGCCTGAATGCCCACTTAAAGGAGTGGAGTGAAATTCATTTATGAGAATGTTGAGTACCTCTTAATTGTGGTGATCAACCAATATCTTGCCTTTGTAAAAGAGTAAACCATCAACTAAATTATATTTACTAGCTGTTGTGTCACTTGAATTAATTTTGCCCACCAGGTCAGTATATAATGGGGAGTTTACTAAGGCGCCTTTTAATTCTTGTAAACAAGTAGCTTGAACTTGTGATATAGCAAGACATTGTTTAGTCTCTTCATCCCTTCGAGATAGTGAGTCTACCACAACATTTTCCTTGCCAACTTTATATTTCATAATGTAGTCAAAACCATGTAGTTTAGCTAGCCACTTGCCTTGTATACCAGTGTGTTGGCTTTGAGTCAAAAGATATTTTAGACTCTGATAGTCTGTTTTAATTATGAATTGCCTCCCTAAAAGATATTGGGACCATTTCTTGGCTGCCAAAATCAAGGAGAGTAGTTCCTTTTCATATATGTTGATAGGAGAGGTTCCTACCTTGCAGTGCTTTACTCAAAAAAGCAATGGGTCCATTGTCTTGTAGTGGTACAACCCCTATTCCTATCCTACTTGCATCATATTCCATAATGAATGACTTGTTAAAGTCGAGCACAGCAAGTACAAGTGGAGACATGAGGCTTTGTTTCTAATTTTCAAATGCTTGGGTTACCCTTTCATTCCACAAAAAAAGAATCTTATATTTCTTTAATAAATCAGTGAGAGGTTTGGCTATTATCCTATAATGTCTAAAGAATTTTCTGTATTGCCCTACTAAATCCAAAAATCCGCTTAATGCCTTAAGTGTTGAAGGAGTAGGCCATTCTTTGATAGCTTGTATTTAACAACAGAGACACCGGTAGCTGAGATCGCATGTTCAAGATATTCAATATTTTCTTTGGAAAATGAGCACTTTGAAAGTTTAATTATCAACTGATTTTCTTGTAATACCCACATAGTAATTTTGATGTGCTCCAAATGCTAAAGCATAGCTTGGCTATAGATTAGCATATCATCTAAAAAAATACTAGAACAAATTTCCTTAGATAGGGTTTAAAAATAGAATTCATTAGTGACTGAAAAATAGAGGGGGTATTCACAAGACCAAATGGCATAACCATAAACTCATAATGTCCATCCTGAGTTTTAAATGTTGTTTTGTGAATATCCTCTTCACAACCCTAATTTGATGATAGCCAGACCTAAGATCTAGTTTAGAGAAACATCTTGCTCCATGCAATTCATTATACAAATCACCCACGATAGGTATAGGAAATTTGTCTTTAATTATGATGTTATTTAAGCCTCTATAATCTATGCACAACCTCCAAGAACCGTCTTTCTTTCTAACCATGACAACTGGGGAAGAGAAAGCACTGCAACTAGGTCTTATGATGCCAGTTTTCAACATGTCTTAAATAATATTTTCCAATTCATTTTTTATGTGATGTGAATTCCTATATGGCTTTGAACAGACTGGCTTTGACCCATGTAACAGTGGTATCTTGTGATCTTGGGGCCTATTAGGAGGTAGAGTATCTAAAGGAGCAAGTACTTTAGGAAATTTATCAAGTATCTTTCTAATAACCTAAGGGATTTCAGTGTGTTCTTCAGTGATAAGTTGTGAACAAAGTATTATAGTAATTTCCTCGGTACACATTCTTTTTTAGTTGATTTTTATTCTACTATTTTTAACTCCGTAGGTTGTACACCTTGCCAAACATGTGACTTGCCATTATATTTAAATTTGACTTGCAGTTTTGAGAAATTTAATGTTACCTCTCCTAAAGTTTTCTTCAATTGAGCACCTAGAACAATTTGGCAACCATCCAATGGTAATAATAAGAAATCAATAAGCATACATCAAGTTTGACATTTTAGAGGTACCTCTCCTAAAGTTTTCATCAATAGAGCACCTTGAACAATTTGGCAACCATCCAATGGTAATAATAAAAGATCAACAAGCATACAACGAGTTTGACATTTTAGACGTACCCGGTTGCACATTCCAGTGCCTTGAAGTCTTTCACCATTGGCTACCTAGACTTTAAATTTTTTGGTATCATCAACCTCAAACTAAATTATTTTTGCTAGGCTGCAGTCTCTAAAGTTATGAGTAGAGTCAGAATCAATGAGCACTTGAACTAGCTTCCCATAGATTGATCCACGTATTTTGATTGCGTAAAGAGCTGGAATGCCACACATAGCATGGAAGGTGATGGCTGGGCTAATCACTTCTTCTTTAGGTTCCTCAGTCTCCCCATTATCTAGATCTTCTTATTCTTTTGGATCATATGTATTTTCTGAATCTATGATCCCTCAATTGTCTGGTTCTTGCAATGATTACCAGCTTACCGCCTCTCATTGCACTTGTAACAAAGATTCTTTTTCTTCTTTTCAAAACCCACATCAGAAGATAAACCTTTGCTTTTAGCAAAGTCTGTCAATGTGTTGTTCTTATTGGGGTTAGAGGTATATCCAATTGCTTTGACATTCTCAAAAGGTGGGTTCTTGAATGCGGAAAATGTTGATGAAAAATATGACTTGAAAGGCTTTCTGTACCATCTACTTTCTTAAATTTTAACTAATGCCACTGCTTCTGTAAAATTGGTAGGCCTAGCTGCCTCAACATCTATCCTAATATCCTACTTTAAGCCATCCATAAATTTATCAAACAGATAATCTGGATTAAGGTAAGTGAGCAGGCCATGTAATTGCTCGAATTTTGTGAGATAGGATTGAATCGTTGAAAGTTGTATAAGATTAGAAAAGGCTCCAAAAGGTTTTCTTAATTCAGGTGGAGCAAATTCACTATAACCTCTTCCTTAAAGATTTTCCACACCTCATAGCTCTTAACATTATTTGACATCCATTTATATCATTTTTTTTGCATCATCCTTTAGGTGGAAGGAGCAAGTAGGTACCCATTCTGTTTCTGGAGTGTGGTGGTACTTGAACAGCTGTTCAACTTGGTCTATCCATTCATTGACAGTTTCATCACCATTGTAAATAGGAAATTCTAGTTTAATGGTAGTATGTTGTAACAAGGAGGGTGATGGGAGAATGTTGGGTTGTTGTTTTGGATGAGGGTTTGAGTTTGAATCAATGAAATAGGCTGAAGATAATGTATTCTTATTGTTGTTCATTTGAAAGGGTGGTGCATAAAGGTTACTTCTGGAGTTTTGATGGGTTTCTATGGTTAGAGGTGGTGATATTCTTGTAATTTCTTACTTCTTGCACGAAAAACTCAAGAGTAGCAATGAGAAGATCAATTTTATGATTTACATCATGGGAACTTTCTTGTAGTGTTTAGTGCAACTCTTGTTGTGTCTGATGAAATTCTTGTTGTGACTTCTTGAAGTTGCTCCAAGGTATGGTTTGTCTTTTCATTTATATGTTCTTGCCTTTGCCATCAATCATCTTCATCATCTCTGGTAGGTGTTGTCAAATGGCTACTGTCAGTGTTGCCTGATTCAGGAGGTGGAGGAATTGGGGGGTTGTTGTTTACATTTGAACCAGAGATCAGATCTTGGTCTGATACCAACTTGGTGTGCCCATGTTCTTTTGCTTGATTTTGAGTAAAAGTTGTTGTGGATGATGTGCGAAAGTGATGATGAGAGGCTTAAAAGGTAGGAGAAATGGATGCAGTTGGGTTTAAAGCAATGTAGAAGGAAACAAGATTGTTTGAGAGGAAGTGAGAGTTAGTTATACTAGCAAAGAAAGAATTTGTGGAGTAGATATTAGCAGTTTGTATATAAAAGGAACAAGAATTTGCAAAGAGAAAGAACAAGCATGCACAAATTTATAGAAAAATGAAATAGGGTTTACTTGATAATTTGGCATGTTCTATTTTACATGTTGATAATTTGCCATGTTCTATTTTACATGTTGTTAATTTAGTTTAAGGTTTTTATGTTGATTCAGTCAAAAGTAGTTGTTGTAATTGTCATTATAAATCAAACATAGATCATCAAATTCAATTCTATGACAAATATTATTAATAATTCCATGGTTCATATATGTAGATAATTCTCTATAAAGTTTACTATTGATTTAAGCATAGCCTATTTGGGATAAACCAACATATGCTATCAAAAATACATGTATAAACATGAATAAAAAATATCCAAAGAAAAGTAAGATCCAAAACAAGAGAATTGTAAAAGCATCTTTTTGTTGATTTCAATTTAACTAGAGAGCTTCATTACCCCTAAATTGAGGGGGATTAGCTCATAACGAAATATGAACAAAAAGAAATATAAAAACGGAAAGAAGCCATTAAAGAAAAAGAAGAAGAAAAGAGACTAACTTTATCTTCTAACTCCAAACAAGATATTACAATCAAAAGGTTTAAATAATTTCATAGATACAACAAGGGTACATGGATATTTATAGGGTATTTTGCCTTAAACTCCAAGTAATAAAAATATTTTCTTCCTAAAATACAAATGGGTCTTTTGGCTTTTCTTCATGAGATGTAGCTTGTAATTGTAAATAGGAGTCTTCTATGGATTTTAGACTTGTTTGATAAGAGGATTTTCACTTTGAGCTTTGTACACTTTTGCCTTTGAAATCTCTTTCTTTTGCATCAAAAATCCATGGCTTCAAATCATTTTTCTTTGCACCAATTTCTTATTAAAATCTTCAAATTAATTGCGTGAACCAACGAAGATACCAACTTTTCAACTAAATATCTACAAATACAAATAAATAAATATAGAAAATGTGCAAATAATTTTCTTAACAATAAAATATGCACAAAAACCCTTTTTGCCCAAAATGAATGGTGATTGAAAGAATTTTCATGAATTTGTGAAAACATGTAAAATTACCCTTCATGTAACTTTTATTTACATGAATTAGATGAAATGTAAGCATAAAAATGTACACATTTATCAAATACCCCACACTTGTCTTTCTATTCGTCCTAGAATAAACTAAATAAAACTAGATAGGTCAATTTTCATAGAAAACACGATTGCATTGAGCGTATGCAACAAACTGTTAAACCTCTAGGTGTCCTTAGTAGGACGAGTATTGTCTCGTGAGGGTTTTCAACGGATACTACCCACGAAATCCAAATGCAAAATGCAATGTCCTAATCTAGTGCGAATGAATGCAAATTTATTTACAAATGCAGACTAGATTTATATTCAAATAAGTAAGATATTTTAATGTGTGTTTGTTTTAGTCAAAATCAATGAATTGAAGTTAGTCGACCGATCAATAATCTCTAACAAAAATCAAGTCTTCATCACATTAGACTCTAGTTTGGTCAGTTGTTTCAGTTGGAAATGCAGTGCAATTATGAAATAAATTCTTTATTTGATTATCAAAATCTGCAAAGTAATATATTTATTTCCTTTTATGTAACAAGCTCAAACCAGTAAAATAAAAAGGATACTTAGATTTCAATTACCACTCTCTCTTTATTTTAATTATCTATATAAAAGATTATTTTTATTATTATTTACATACGCCTAACTTGTGGACCAAGGTATACCATCTGTGCACTGCCTTGTGGGATTACGTGAGACTAGGGATAGAGCTTGGCGGATTGTGCAAACCAAAAAAGATCGGTAATCCTTAGGTGCCCAATCTCATAAAATGAGACCAAGGCATACTACACATGCACTGCCTTGTAGGCTTATATGAGAGTTGGGAAAGAGCTTGGTGGGTTGCACACCAGTTCTAGATATACTATAAATGTTGGATACCCTTGGGTTATTATTTATTTATATATTTTTTAGGGAGATTTACGCAGAATCATCTTAGCATCACTTAGAATTAAAGATTTAAAAATGTTAACGCACGTATTGTAAATCAATTGCTCTTTAAAAAATGATTACAAATTAGAATAAACTTCATAGCTGTCACATGTGAATCAACCTATATACTAATTTCACTATTATCACTTGTAAATCAAACTTTTCATTCTGATTTCTATTCAGAACCAATTACTCTCTAAAATTCTCATTAAATGACCTAGACTGTACGCTAACTATAATGTGTTTTTTTAAATAAATCGAAGTTGTAAAAGTCATGCAAAAATTTTAAGCAATTTTTATTTGAAAAATAAAATGCAAACGAAAAAAATGAAGATTTTTTTTGGAGAGTGCAAATGCAAAAGAAAAATGAATGCAAAAATTAAAAAAATAAAATGCAATGCAATGTGAGTTCTCCTTCGCACTTAAGATATACAGTGTCCCCACTGTTTAATTTTTTTACTAAAAGTAAAGGAGAGGACCCAAAGACGGATCAAATGCAAAATAACTTGTAAAAGAAAATGTAATTTAACCATTACATGCAAAAATATATTGAAAATAAAATGCAATTTATGCAAATGGTGAATGAATTGAGGTGTGCGCGCTCTTTTATCTCCCCCACACTTGTTTTTAGCATTATGATTTGAATTTGCATTGAATAGTAAAACGTTGCCACAAAAATGTTTGTTCTTAAACCTAGATTTAAAATCAAGCAAATTAATGTCAAGTGTGTTCCTCATCCGAATTTTCTCTACTAGAGTCCCTTTTATAAGGTTGTACATGTACTCCACACATTTATCATTGTAATCCTCCAAAAATATGCGATCGTAAATACATTTGTTTGAAATAGTGAAATTAATTGACATTTCAACATTGTCGAAAAATTCTAAATCGAGTTTACATTCACAATCACAACTCGAATTTATTTCAACTTCACCCTCAAACTCATCCTTAAATAGTTCGAAAACTTGTGTTCACTAACTTCGTCTTCTTTTACTAAATTATTAACAACTTTATTGGATGTATCATTTTCAAAATCTAAAGTTATTGTATTCAAATTTTCAAAATCGAAAAAAAGGAAGATTGAATTTTAAATTTGGTTCCACACTCTCAAAAGAATTAAAATCCCGCTCAATTACTGCATTTTCGACAACATCATTAAGATTGTCGTTTTCAATTTCAAAAGTTGTTTGAAAGTCGTCAATTTTGGTAAATGGTGGATTATCATTTGACTCGTCACATGTTGGGATTTAATTTTGTGGCTCACGTTGTTTTATGTAGGTTTCAAATAACAAATCCGTGTGATTTTTTTTATTTTCTTCCATTTGCTCAATTAAATCAAATTCATAATTATTAATTTGAGAATTTTCAATTTGAAATTGTTCAGAACAAAAATTGTTAATCGCACCATAATTGAAACTATTCCTATTGTCAAAATCATTTAAAAAGTGATTCACGTTTCCATTTTGATTTCGAAATTCATTTTAGAGTTCGAAATTGTATTGACATGGGTTATAATCAAAATCATTAGAATTTTGAAGCGAATTAAAATTTTGATTATTTTGAAAGCTTTGACTTGGGTTATTGCACAAATATGAATTACACAAATTCTTTATCATTTGAATTTGTTGCATAGAAATTTCAAGTAAAGATTCTATAGTTTCAGTACTCTTTTCAAGGGTTAAGAGCTATTATTTTGAAAACTTTATGGTGCAAAACTCGAATTGTTTGTACAATAACTGTTATTAAAATATCCATAAGAATTTGATGTAAAACTATATGAATTATATTGATTTTCATAACTATTGTAAAATTCATGTGGATAAGAAAAATTGTAACGACCCCGAATTTTATAAATATTTAAATTGATAATTAATTCAATTTTTGAATTAAAGTTGTGAAATTAATCGATAAATGAATTCGAGTTTCCCCAAAACGAATAAATGTTTGTTTCGAACAAATATTTTAAACAAATTTATAGTTATATAAAATAATAAAAGCAAATACAAAATACTTAAGCTAATAAATATGAAGTAAAATAATTATAGAATCTCATTTAAAATAATAGAACAAAAGTATAGAAATAAAAAAAAAAAAAATATATTCAAGTAAGTATAAAGACAAGTATGCAACCTAAGTTAAATTAATACAAATAACTAAAACAACATAACAATATATAACATTTCAAAGTAATAAAACAAATAAACATATCTATGAACACAAACAAAATTATCTCAGCCGAAAACAAGGCATAAAACAAAACAAATGGGAACTGGAAAAGCAAGACAAAAGTAAAGAATAAACAAAGCCGTAGCCACCAAAGTAGATCCATCAGCCACCATAACAAATCATTTCATCCCACCAAAATATGGCTACAGCCGAAAAACAAAATGTATGGGAGCTGCCAGGCATATAAAATATGTAGCCTATAGGGTAGAATGCAAAGCTAAAGTTGAAAATAAACTGACAAAACTAATACAACATCATCTCTCAGCCGAGTTTGAAAGCCAAGAATAAGTATATTGTACAAAGCAATAAATGCAACATGCCTCATGCATTTAATGCAAATGTCTTCAGCATGCTTTTTGTACAAATAATATAGTGCATACTTTTTTTTTATATGCATCAATCCTCATTTCAGTTCATTATCACAACTGAGTAAAATAGGAGCAAACTCAAACAAACTCAACATTAAAACAAACAAAACAACTCGAACCAAAGATTGAAGAAAGAAGACTTCATCTTGCAAGTTCAAGTCTGCTTCAAGTAGCAGATCAAAAACAAATGCCAGCTTTCAAATTTAACTTTGCATTTCCAGGCTGTCTCTGTTCTTTCCCCTCTGTTCTTCTCTGCCATTTTTCAAGGTGAGCAACCTTTTGTTTTAACCTCGAATTTGTTTATATGACTTGATGCTGGTGAGTAACTTATTTTCTTAATTGTTTTAGAGTAAAAAATAGTTGTTATATGTGAATATATCTGTGAACATAGTTTGAATACATATATGTTTTGCACTGTGAAATGTGGAATAGCCTGTATGTCTCTGTTATTGATTACAGAGTTGAACATTTTTCCAAACTCAAAAAAAATTATTTTCTTCTAATCATTGTTTAGCCTTAAATTTTCATAAAAAAAAAAGATGTTTTAAACTCAAGTTAAGATTTTAGAAGCTGATATAAACCAAGTTTATAAGTTACCATCACTGTAATATTGTTTACAGGGATTCAACTGATATTTGATGAGATTAAATTGTTGTAAAATATCAATTCAAGAATATTTATTGAATCTATACTGAAATACATGAATTTTAAAACAAAAATTTTGATTTTTAGTTCAGTATTCATAGAGTGGTTAGTTTTTGAACAAAAATCACATTGGTTCGAATTTACAGTGATTGATTTAATGATAAGTGTTGAAATTTGAATTGAGGCTTGTTGGGACCTCCAGGATGACGAGAAAATTTCTAGATAAATTTTCGAATGCGTGAATTTGTCGAACGATCCCAATGTAGGGTTTAAGGACAGTGGAATGAGCATCTGGGATTTGGGCTCGTGCACATTCCTCAGTGCACCGAGTGCAACCGGTCGTTGGTGGTTGGAAGTGGGGTGTCAGATGAGGCCGTGGCCGGAATTTCGTGGCCACCGGTGGTCGAGGCGACGTGGTTGGAGCGATGACAGGTTTGGGTGATTGAAGTGGTCTCGAGTTTCCAGGCTTGGGTTGGTAGTGATAGTGCTCGATTTCGATTAAGCAGTAGTTTTGGGTTTATGATTGTTCGAGTGGGTTTCGGTGATCAACGATGATGTGTAGATGGCCTCGACGTTGATCGGCGTTGGCCAGCGTGCTTGTGCACGTATACGCGAGAATGTCGTGTATCAGTTTTGGGGAAGAAAGGGGAGGCTCGAAGCCAAGCATGGGAGTTTGTTTATTTTCTCGAAGCAGATGAAGTTGGTGGAAGAAGGGGGGATGTCTCGAAGTATTCTCGGGTATGGCACGAGAAAAATGCAGATGCGACTCGAAGAAATTTTTCCGTGTAGCTCAGGCATAAGTTGTTTCCAGGTTTTTAATTTAAAAGAAGAACTAAAGTTTTTAAAGTTTAAAAAAAAAAAAAGCAAGTCTTCCAAGTTAAAGTATTTGTTAAGGTCCCAAGGCATAAACGTTCAAATAAAATTTAAATGATAAAATTAAGTAGTTTAAAAAGTTTATCTTCACTTAATTAAAGTCTTGATTTATGAAATTATAGTGATTAAGTAAGATTTATTTGTTATCTCTTAAAATAAATTAAGGACTTGGTTCAATATAAGAAGTAATTAATCAATTCAATTAATTTAAAGGGTAAGAAATTAAGGGTTAATTACTTAAGATAATTAAGTTAAAAATTATGGTTAATTAATAAATGATTAAAGAATAATTAATCAAAATAATTTGTAATTTATCGATGTTGATTAACCAGGATTTGTAATTCATAAAAATTTAATTTGTTTTAAATTAATCAGATAATTAAATTGATCATGCCTACAAATGTTTGGATTCTATTGGATGATTGAATTGTTTGATATCCCTGATATATGATGCTTTGTGATACACCCTGATTTATGTTGTGATCTGTAGTTTACTTACCTGTGATATATATCTGTGATCTGTGAATGAACGATAAGCCTTATAGTTATATCGCTTATCAACTATATCCTGTATTTTGTTATGTGATGGTTGATGTTGCACTATTCTGTGTAAAACCCCTGGACTACACTGTTACACACACAAATATGGATTTCACGTGGAAATCGGTTAAGTCACAGATAATTTGATTTTGATATTTTTGAAATTGAGATTTTAATTTCAATTGATTTTGAAATTAGAAATTCGGGGTTAAAGTAAAAAGCTTTTGAAATAGAATTTCAAAGATAAAAGTTATTTTAAATAACTTAACCAGGTTTTGAAAATTTAAATAATTTGATTTAAATTTGAATTCAAGTTTGAAATTAAATCTATGATTTGGAAACTAGGGATAAAAGATGATATAAATGTGTTTGTATGAATTAAACCGTTTTAAAGTATTAATTTGGGAATTTGAATTTAAACCAAGGATTTCAACTCGTATGAATGAATCAGATTTCCAAATTGAAAACTGTTGTTTTCGAATGATAGAAGCTTTTAGATAAGAAATTAAATTCCAGTTTAATTAAAGGAATTTCAAGATTGAATTGAAAAATAGATTTTCCAAACTATGAATGAATTGTTTTTGAAAGCTATGTATTAAATCTGTTTATTTTTAACAGATTTAAAAGTGATGTTTTGTTTAAACCATTCGAAATGAAATTGTTTTGAAAGCTATGAGTTAAATCTTTGATTTAAAGATTTAACGAATTAATCAAATTGAAAGGGAAATTGATTTGGAAAATCTGTGAATGAATCTTTGTGAAATTAAGTGAACTTTATGAATTGAATCTTTTTTGTTTAAAAAGATTAAAATGGTAATTTGTTAAACCATTTGAAAAGAAAGTTTGGGTTTAAGTTGTGACTTAATTGAAATCCCAATATCCGTATGTTTTTAAATATTGCGCTCACAATTCGGTTTAGCCGGGAGAGGACCTTTGTGTCACATAACCCATTCCGAATAAGTGATTCGACGATATGGATAGCATTTGAAGACCGGTGTTGAAGACCGGATATTTTTCGAAAATGAAAGGACAACCTGTCGAATGTCTCTGCACTGAGTCGCGCTGGTATAGAGATTTATATCACTCTTTTGTGACGGGAAGTCCGGACGTGATTGAAAGTTATCCGGAATTGCAAGGGCTTCGTGAGAAGTGCCTTCGGTTCTGTTCGAACCCGGAACAGACTTATATGGATACATGTCTGACATTACACTTTGAGATATAAAGCCGATTTCTTTCAAATACATTTCTGTTTGGTGGCGGAGAATTTATTCTCTTAGCTTAACACCCTTCTCTGAGACGTACGAGCTCAGAGGTTATGTAGTTGAAATTTATCAGCGATATATCCCAATTTGGTAATGTGGCATGCTGAGTGTTGCTGTGTGATGATCAATGTTTGATCATTTGTGATATGATCTTTTGTTTGATCATTTATCTTTGTGATCATAGGTTGATCATCTGTTGACCCAAAGCGTGGCTTTTTGAAAAAGCGTAGCTTTGTGGACGAGACTTCGTCGAGCCTCACAACCCGGTAATGGTCGAAACAGGAATTGTGCGGCAAGGTTTTCAGGGGTAGCTCCCCTAGGGTATGACCATTCCTTCTGGAAAAGGGTAGTATCATGGTATGGAGCCCAGATACTTACTCATGTGGATACACTTTCTTTATGATGTGTGATGTTGGTTATCGAGCGCTCGGATAAAGGTCCCAAAGGACCGGGGGTGGCATATCTGAGGTTTCTTTTATCCCTTGGGAAAAGGGGTTGCCGGCCTTGTTTGGCAGAGAACAGTTGGTTCTCGGAACGTCCCGCCAGAGGCGTTTCTTTCGTGGAATAGGAAGTTCCTTAGCCTGACCATTTGTTGGAAATCCAAACAAAACAATACGAGCCCTGTACGGTTTTAGTTGTATTACCTGCCATGGAATGTGGTGGTAACCTGCTATTGAACATGGTAGCTATAGTAGGCATAAGTGCGAAATGTCTATGCTGGCTAAGATTTATATTCTACTTTCGAAATTTTTTTCTACACTATGCACTAGTAATAATATCAAATGATTTGATTTTGCGTAGTAAGCATCTTTGACTATCATAAGAAGAAATCTCCTCCAATTCTGCGTTTGCATTGTGTGTGTGGCGGGAGGTCTTATGGTAGTTTCATTTTCCAAAAGCATTGCGAATTGACTTTAAAATTCTCTGCTATTTGTTTTTAAAGATAAACTGTTTTTGTTGCTCACACCAGTCCCATGACTGATCCGGAGTTTATTGTTTCTTTCCTAAACTCTGGATGCTCAAAAATTTTCTACACGAGCAGTCTAGAGTTTGGTTTTTCAGATAGTCAGATTAGTAGGTTATCTGGAGCTAGTTCAGTCTTTGGATCGGACTGCACTTGCTTATCTTGGTGTATCGTTATTGGGAGTTCAAGCTATTTCTGGATTGGCGCTTTGAAGATGGAGATTATCCGCTGCTGATGTTATCGTTTTCTTTTCCGCTGCTATTTGTTGTATCATATCTCTGATGTATATTGATATTCATTGTAACATTCTGTTGTATCAGATATTGTATATCAATGTATTATTCATTTCTTCCGCTGTGTTATTTACTTAACTGTGTTATAAGCTCCGGCGACTCGGATTTGAACGCTCGAATCTACGACATTCGAGTACGATGTAAAGTACGGGTGCCGATTTTCGAACGCGAAAATCTGGGACGTTACATTTGGTATCAGAGCTAAGGTTGAACTTTAGCTCAGGAGTATAACACGTTAAGTAGCTCGTTAGAGATAGAGTGAAGTAAACTCTAGAATGAGTAATCCTTAAAATATCCGTCTGAACGTCTCAGTAAATTCTCTTACTATCCACTGATAGTGAGTATGAGTGCAAGAAGAAGACGAGATAGGGGACAAGGGAATACGACTATAAATGGTCAATACCCTGCAACAGTGGAAACAATCTTTCTCTATCAATTTTCTTTGATTCGTTTCCAAATTCTTTTGATTGCTTCGTATCAGCTACAAGACGAAGTTGTAGAAAGTCGTTACTTCATATTTCATCGGTTTCTTATCAGCCTTTTGGATTTAAACCTTAATGAATTTGAAATTGGAAATTTTGAATTGAGTTAAGTTGATTAATAGAATACAGAGCTAAATTTGAATTATATTGATAAAACGATTTCGTTTGAAACCAAATTTTGAAATTTTATTGTAATTTCTTGTGAATACCAAAGTCCGAAGAGGGACAAATTGGTATGCATTCTAAGATATTCCGACTTGAGTTTGGAATTCATATCTCGTGTTTGAGGAGTTATAGAAGATCGAATCTGTCCATCTCTGTATTGTTTTCGTGCCTACGAATTTCGAGGATGAAATTCTTTTAAGGGGGGAAGTTTGTAACGACCCCGAATTTTATAAATATTTAAATTGATAATTAATTCAATTTTTGAATTAAAGTTGTGAAATTAATCGATAAATGAATTCGAGTTTCCCCAAAACGAATAAATGTTTGTTTCGAACAAATATTTTAAACAAATTTATAGTTATATAAAATAATAAAAGCAAATACAAAATACTTAAGCTAATAAATATGAAGTAAAATAATTATAGAATCTCATTTAAAATAATAGAACAAAAGTATAGAAATAAAACAAAATAAAATATATTCAAGTAAGTATAAAGACAAGTATGCAACCTAAGTTAAATTAATACAAATAACTAAAACAACATAACAATATATAACATTTCAAAGTAATAAAACAAATAAACATATCTATGAACACAAACAAAATTATCTCAGCCGAAAACAAGGCATAAAACAAAACAAATGGGAACTGGAAAAGCAAGACAAAAGTAAAGAATAAACAAAGCCGTAGCCACCAAAGTAGATCCATCAGCCACCATAACAAATCATTTCATCCCACCAAAATATGGCTACAGCCGAAAAACAAAATGTATGGGAGCTGCCAGGCATATAAAATATGTAGCCTATAGGGTAGAATGCAAAGCTAAAGTTGAAAATAAACTGACAAAACTAATACAACATCATCTCTCAGCCGAGTTTGAAAGCCAAGAATAAGTATATTGTACAAAGCAATAAATGCAACATGCCTCATGCATTTAATGCAAATGTCTTCAGCATGCTTTTTGTACAAATAATATAGTGCATACTTTTTTTTATATGCATCAATCCTCATTTCAGTTCATTATCACAACTGAGTAAAATAGGAGCAAACTCAAACAAACTCAACATTAAAACAAACAAAACAACTCGAACCAAAGATTGAAGAAAGAAGACTTCATCTTGCAAGTTCAAGTCTGCTTCAAGTAGCAGATCAAAAACAAATGCCAGCTTTCAAATTTAACTTTGCATTTCCAGGCTGTCTCTGTTCTTTCCCCTCTGTTCTTCTCTGCCATTTTTCAAGGTGAGCAACCTTTTGTTTTAACCTCGAATTTGTTTATATGACTTGATGCTGGTGAGTAACTTATTTTCTTAATTTTTTTAGAGTATAAAATAGTTGTTATATGTGAATATATCTGTGAACATAGTTTGAATACATATATGTTTTGCACTGTGAAATGTGGAATAGCCTGTATGTCTCTGTTATTGATTACAGAGTTGAACATTTTTCCAAACTCAAAAAAAATTATTTTCTTCTAATCATTGTTTAGCCTTAAATTTTCATAAAAAAAAGATGTTTTAAACTCAAGTTAAGATTTTAGAAGCTGATATAAACCAAGTTTATAAGTTACCATCACTGTAATATTGTTTACAGGGATTCAACTGATATTTGATGAGATTAAATTGTTGTAAAATATCAATTCAAGAATATTTATTGAATCTATACTGAAAGACATGAATTTTAAAACAAAAATTTTGATTTTTAGTTCAGTATTCATAGAGTGGTTAGTTTTTGAACAAAAATCACATTGGTTCGAATTTACAGTGATTGATTTAATGATAAGTGTTGAAATTTGAATTGAGGCTTGTTGGGACCTCCAGGATGACGAGAAAATTTCTAGATAAATTTTCGAATGCGTGAATTTGTCGAACGATCCCAATGTAGGGTTTAAGGACAGTGGAATGAGCATCTGGGATTTGGGCTCGTGCACATTCCTCAGTGCACCGAGTGCAACCGGTCGTTGGTGGTTGGAAGTGGGGTGTCAGATGAGGCCGTGGCCGGAATTTCGTGGCCACCGGTGGTCGAGGCGACGTGGTTGGAGCGATGACAGGTTTGGGTGATTGAAGTGGTCTCGAGTTTCCAGGCTTGGGTTGGTAGTGATAGTGCTCGATTTCGATTAAGCAGTAGTTTTGGGTTTATGATTGTTCGAGTGGGTTCCGGTGATCAACGATGATGTGTAGATGGCCTCGACGTTGATCGGCGTTGGCCAGCGTGCTTGTGCACGTATACGCGAGAATGTCGTGTATCAGTTTTGGGGAAGAAAGGGGAGGCTCGAAGCCAAGCACGGGAGTTTGTTTATTTTCTCGAAGCAGATGAAGTTGGTGGAAGAAGGGGGGATGTCTCGAAGTATTCTCGGGTATGGCACGAGAAAAATGCAGATGCGACTCGAAGAAATTTTTCCGTGTAGCTCAGGCATAAGTTGTTTCTAGGTTTTTAATTTAAAAGAAGAACTAAAGTTTTTAAAGTTTAAGAAAAAAAAAAAGCAAGTCTTCCAAGTTAAAGTATTTGTTAAGGTCCCAAGGCATAAACGTTCAAATAAAATTTAAATGATAAAATTAAGTAGTTTAAAAAGTTTATCTTCACTTAATTAAAGTCTTGATTTATGAAATTATAGTGATTAAGTAAGATTTATTTGTTATCTCTTAAAATAAATTAAGGACTTGGTTCAATATAAGAAGTAATTAATCAATTCAATTAATTTAAAGGGTAAGAAATTAAGGGTTAATTACTTAAGATAATTAAGTTAAAAATTATGGTTAATTAATAAATGATTAAAGAATAATTAATCAAAATAATTTGTAATTTATCGATGTTGATTAACCAGGATTTGTAATGCATAAAAATTTAATTTGTTTTAAATTAATCAGATAATTAAATTGATCATGCCTACAAATGTTTGGATTCTATTGGATGATTGAATTGTTTGATATCCCTGATATATGATGCTTTGTGATACACCTTGATTTATGTTGTGATCTGTAGTTTACTTACCTGTGATATATATCTGTGATCTGTGAATGAACGATAAGCCTTATAGTTATATCGCTTATCAACTATATCCTGTATTTTGTTATGTGATGGTTGATGTTGCACTATTCTGTGTAAAACCCCTGGACTACACTGTTACACACACAAATATGGATTTCACGTGGAAATCGGTTAAGTCACAGATAATTTGATTTTGATATTTTTGAAATTGAGATTTTAATTTCAATTGATTTTGAAATTAGAAATTCGGGGTTAAAGTAAAAAGCTTTTGAAATAGAATTTCAAAGATAAAAGTTATTTTAAATAACTTAACCAGGTTTTGAAAATTTAAATAATTTGATTTAAATTTGAATTCAAGTTTGAAATTAAATCTATGATTTGGAAACTAGGGATAAAAGATGATATAAATGAGTTTGTATGAATTAAACCGTTTTAAAGTATTAATTTGGGAATTTGAATTTAAACCAAGGATTTCAACTCGTATGAATGAATCAGATTTCCAAATTGAAAACTGTTGTTTTCGAATGATAGAAGCTTTTAGATAAGAAATGAAATTCCAGTTTAATTAAAGGAATTTCAAGATTGAATTGAAAAATAGATTTTCCAAACTATGAATGAATTGTTTTTGAAAGCTATGTATTAAATCTGTTTATTTTTAACAGATTTAAAAGTGATGTTTTGTTTAAACCATTCGAAATGAAATTGTTTTGAAAGCTATGAGTTAAATCTTTGATTTAAAGATTTAACGAATTAATCAAATTGAAAGGGAAATTGATTTGGAAAATCTGTGAATGAATCTTTGTGAAATTAAGTGAACTTTATGAATTGAATCTTTTTTGTTTAAAAAGATTAAAATGGTAATTTGTTAAACCATTTGAAAAGAAAGTTTGGGTTTAAGTTGTGACTTAATTGAAATCCCAATATCCGTATGTTTTTAAATATTGCGCTCACTATTCGGTTTAGCCGGGAGAGGACCTTTGTGTCACATAACCCATTCCGAATAAGTGATTTGACGATATGGATAGCATTTGAAGACCGGTGTTGAAGACCGGATATTTTTCGAAAATGAAAGGACAACCTGTCGAATGTCTCTGCACTGAGTCGCGCCGGTATAGAGATTTATATCACTCTTTTGTGACGGGAAGTCCGGACGTGATTGAAAGTTATCCGGAATTGCAAGGGCTTCGTGAGAAGTGCCTTCGGTTCTGTTCGAACCCGGAACAGACTTATATGGATACATGTCTGACATTACACTTTGAGATATAAAGCCGATTTCTTTCAAATACATTTCTGTTTGGTGGCGGAGAATTTATTCTCTTAGCTTAACACCCTTCTCTGAGACGTACGAGCTCAGAGGTTATGTAGTTGAAATTTATCAGCGATATATCCCAATTTGGTAATGTGGCATGCTGAGTGTTGCTGTGTGATGATCAATGTTTGATCATTTGTGATATGATCTTTTGTTTGATCATTTATCTTTGTGATCATAGGTTGATCATCTGTTGACCCAAAGCGTGGCTTTTTGAAAAAGCGTAGCTTTGTGGACGAGACTTCGTCGAGCCTCACAACCCGGTAATGGTCGAAACAGGAATTGTGCGGCAAGGTTTTCAGGGGTAGCTCCCCTAGGGTATGACCATTCCTTCTGGAAAAGGGTAGTATCATGGTATGGAGCCCAGATACTTACTCATGTGGATACACTTTCTTTATGATGTGTGATGTTGGTTATCGAGCGCTCGGATAAAGGTCCCAAAGGACCGAGGGTGGCATATCTGAGGTTTCTTTTATCCCTTGGGAAAAGGGGTTGCCGGCCTTGTTTGGCAGAGAACAGTTGGTTCTCGGAACGTCCCGCCAGAGGCGTTTCTTTCGTGGAATAGGAAGTTCCTTAGCCTGACCATTTGTTGGAAATCCAAACAAAACAATACGAGCCCTGTACGGTTTTAGTTGTATTACCTGCCATGGAATGTGGTGGTAACCTGCTATTGAACATGGTAGCTATAGTAGGCATAAGTGCGAAATGTCTATGCTGGCTAAGATTTATATTCTACTTTCGAAATTTTTTTCTACACTATGCACTAGTAATAATATCAAATGATTTGATTTTGCGTAGTAAGCATCTTTGACTATCATAAGAAGAAATCTCCTCCAATTCTGCGTTTGCATTGTGTGTGTGGCGGGAGGTCTTATGGTAGTTTCATTTTCCAAAAGCATTGCGAATTGACTTTAAAATTCTCTGCTATTTGTTTTTAAAGATAAACTGTTTTTGTTGCTCACACCAGTCCCATGACTGATCCGGAGTTTATTGTTTCTTTCCTAAACTCTGGATGCTCAAAAATTTTCTACACGAGCAGTCTAGAGTTTGGTTTTTCAGATAGTCAGATTAGTAGGTTATCTGGAGCTAGTTCAGTCTTTGGATCGGACTGCACTTGCTTATCTTGGTGTATCGTTATTGGGAGTTCAAGCTATTTCTGGATTGGCGCTTTGAAGATGGAGATTATCCGCTGCTGATGTTATCGTTTTCTTTTCCGCTGCTATTTGTTGTATCATATCTCTGATGTATATTAATATTCATTGTAACATTCTGTTGTATCAGATATTGTATATCAATGTATTATTCATTTCTTCCGCTGTGTTATTTACTTAACTGTGTTATAAGCTCCGGCGACTCGGATTTGAACGCTCGAATCTACGACATTCGAGTACGATGTAAAGTACGGGTGCCGATTTTCGAACGCGAAAATCTGGGACGTTACAAAAACCGTTCATTTTGGATGAAAACAACAAGAAAATAGTTTGACTTTTACTGCACCTAAATCAAAATTTTATAATTTACTAAATCAATGATTGTGAGTTAAATACTCGACTAGAAGGGGGAGGAGGGTCTCTTAGTTGTTCACAAAAAAAGACAGCTAATGTTTCATGGGTAGCATGCAATCTCCTTCGCTAATAGTTCAATTATAAAATTTTGAATCACCGAAAATTCTTATAAAATCCCTATTATACATCTGCGATCTAGCCCTTGAGAAAATGAATTTCACAAAATTTGATTTTTCAATTATAACATTTTCAAATTATATATCAATAGGTGAATTTATGAATTTTCAAGAAGACAAACACATGCAAATCAACAAATACCAACAATCAAATATTTTTGCAAAGCAACAAATTTTGCAAGATTTCTGCATCTGTTTTAGCGACTATCAATGTAAGGATAAACTAGGAATCAAAAGCAATACCGGAGCGTGCAAAATATTTGCAATTTTATTTTACAAGTAGCAATTATTTTTAAGCGCAATTTGCAAATCTTTTTAGCAAGCGATGTGAATTTTTTGACCAATGCGATTTCTTTTGTTATTGCCGGTCTACTGTTTGCACCTAAGATAGTAATGATGAATATCTCAAAACATTTTTTTAAGAAGAACAAAACAAAAAATGGCAAACTAAAGTAAACATTTTTTTTTTGTAAAGGAATTTTTTTTAAAGAGTGGAAGAAAGGAGTAAAAAGGGAAAAAAGAAAAAAAATGAGGAAAATAAATAATAACAAGAAAGAAACAAAAAATTTGAAAAGAAGAAGATCTCATAAAAGGAAAGGAAGATTACAGAGATTATGGTGGGACAAAGATTTGTATAGATTAGGAAATGAAAAGAAAAAAAAAAGAATATTAGAAGTAAGGTGAAAAGAAGGAAAGAAATAAAATAGATTTGCTAAAAAGAAAAATAGGGAAGAAATGAAAATCATTGCATAGACTTGTATAAATATTTGTAATGAGAATAAAAATTGTAACAAATCTCATTGCCAAATCTATTGTACTTTTTTCTAATAAGAACAAAAAAAATAAAAGTAAAATTAATTCGAAAGATAAACATAAATTAAATTGTCTTCCCCGGCAACGGCGACAAAAAATTTATCAGATATTTTCTATCAATTAAAAAACTCCTAATTTTATCATAATAAACCCCAAGTGCATGAAGTACAATTGTAGTACGTAGGCAAGTGGTTGTCGAATCCAAAGGGAAAACTAATAATTTCTAGTTTTTTAATCAAATTAAACCAAGAAGTTGAGAGAAGTTCTAAATTAAAAGTGCAAAAAGAGTAATAAAGGAGGAAACTGCTGTGATTGAGGAATAATTTAGAGGAATAAATCCACTCTTCAATTTCATCAAATAACAAAAGATAATTTCTAAAATCCTTTTTCTAATAAATGAAAATAATTTATACATTACTTTAAGTATGAAATATCATTCCTAAATAGAGAAGTTTAAATCGTCAAATTTAAACATACAAATCTATCAGCTTATTAATTATTTAGGAAATATTAATATTTGATACAAAATCTATCTAAACATGACCTATTAAGGTGTGAATCAAACATAGATCGTCAAATTCAATTCTATGCCAAATATTATTAATAATTCCATGTTTCATATATGTAGATAATTCCCTATTTATTTTATTATTGATTTAAGCATAGCCGATTTGGGATAAACCAACATATGCTATCAAAAATACATGTATAAACATGAATAGAAAAATATCCAAAGAAAAGTAAGATCCAAAACAAGAGAATTGTAAAAGCATCTTTTTATTGATTTCAATTTAACTAGAGAGCTTCATTACCCCTAAATTGAAGGGGATTAGCTCATAATGAAATATGAACAAAAGGAAATATAAAAACAGGAAGAAGTCATTAAAGAAAAAGAAGAAGAAGAAAAGAGACTAACTTATTTTCTGATTCCAAACAAAAGATTACAATCAAAAGGTTTAATGAATTCCATAGATATAATGAGGGTACATGGGTATTTATAGGGTGTTTTGCCTTAAGCCCCATGTAATAAAAATATTTTCTTCCTAAAATACAAATGGGCCTTTTTCCTTTTCTTCCTGAGATGTAGCTTGTAATTGTAAAAGGAGTCTTCTATGGGCTTTCAACTTGTTTTATAAGAGGATTTTCACTTTGAGCTTTGTACACTTTTTTCATTTGAAATCTCTTTCTTTTGCATCAAAAATTCAAGGCTTCAAATCATTCTTCTTTGCACCAATTTCTTGTTCAAATATATAAATTAATTGCGTGCACGGACGAAGCTATCAACTTTTCAACTAGATTTCTACAAAAATAAATAAATAATCGTAGAAAATATGCAGATAATTTTCTAACAATAAATATGCACAAAAACCCCTTTTTGCCCAAAATGAATGATGATTGAAAGAATTTTCATGAATTTATGAAAACATGTAAAAATACCCTTAATGTAACTTTTATTTGCATGAACTAGATAAAATGTGAGCATAAAAATGTACAGGTTTACGTGTACATCAGTGGCCGCATGGAATTTGATTTTTGGGTCTGCATTTTCGAATATAATTTTGCACTATAGAACACCACCATGAGCACAACGCACCAAAATAGACCAAATTAGCAATTTCTTTGCCTAGAAAATCCATAATTCGTTCGGCGATCTCTTCAAAGAACTCTGACCAGTACCATCGATTGTAGAGGCAGACGATAAAGTGATAGAGAGGACGACCGTTATTTACCTTTTAAGGTTTACTCTATCTGTCTATGGTTTGTTAAGTTTAAAAGGAACTGATAGATTGGAAGATGGGGCTAAATGAACGATAAGTGGAGTGAAGCGGGTCGCTACATTAGTTATTGACCCGGTAGATAGTTCTTACAATTTCGTATCGCTATACGCATCGTTATCGACACTCGTTTTTTCTTTAGCCATCTAAACTAAAGTTCACTTTAAAATTTTAACTTCTTCACTTTCTAACACCATCTATTATTTTGTTCATCTCATTAGGCATCCAAACTAATAAATAATGCATGTATTTCCCCTCTTCGCATCGCCGTCATTATTTGTCATCGACAAACTCCCGCCATCGCCATCAAATGGGGAAGACTTGTCGATCATCTCAGTTGACAAGCTACAAGTCCACCTCGTCACTTCAGTTGATTAGGTTTTTTCTCGCATTGTTATGTTGAAAACCCCAGTCGTCACCATTATTTCTCATTGACAAACTACTATCGTGGCCATCAAATGGAAAAGACCGATCATACATCTCAGTCAGCAACCAGAAGTCTACCTCGTCTCTTCAGTCGAGTAGGTTTTCTCGTGTATTGTTGTGTTGAAAATCCTAGTCACGATTACCATCATCCATGCCTTTTTATTTTATTCTATTGTCCGGAATGGCTAGTTGTAGCCACAAAATTTATTTTTACATGGTGGTTCGCAACTGTATATTACCTTGCAGACTCGGTTAGAAATGGTGGTTTGGATATTTTTTTAGTTGATTTTAACACAAATAGCACTTAAAATCCCTTCATGTACCTTAAGAATGAATATTCAAATGGATTCTTATATATTCACATATAGGAATCACTGCTTGTCCCTTAACACATACAGTAGTGCCTATTGTTTTGAGCACACATATAGTAGTTGTTATGTTAATGGTATATTTGTTACATTCATATAGATTGTTACATATATATATATACATATATATATATAATATGAGTAGTTATTCAAATTTTATATGGAGATGCAAGTAAATTTTTTTGTATACAAGTAAATTTTCATTCGCACATCATTTTTTTAGGAAAAGGAAATACTGTTTAATATTATACAGGAATATCATGATATATGCAGATTAGAATTGGTGACTACAATAGATTTCTAACTTATACCGATCACTTATGCCTTAAAATTAGGTCTTTACCATAACTTTGTTGATTTTATTTAAAAGAGAACTAGTCAAATCAACCTTTGTATGTTAATGTTGCTAAAGAGGGTGCTAAAAAGCCTTGATTTAGCAGGTGTAGTGGAAAATAGCAGGGCATAAAACAGATCTACTTTTAACAATGTTAAATTGAAATAGCATAGCGGTCGAAGAGCACTATGCGCTATAGGGGGATTTTGCGGGGTTTTAGTGGCGCTTTAACTGCACAGGTATATACAAGTAAATTTTGTTTGCACAAGACCAAAGGAAGTTTAAAATGCAATGTATTTAAAACATATTCAAGTACATTTTGTCTATACTTTAATATTCCATACGTGAGTGCTTATTGAGAAACTATGAAATGAATAATATTAGCAAGTTATTGATTTGAATTTATACTGTTTTTTTAACAATCATGCATTGTACTTTTAACATTCATTATATTATTTATAGGCAATAATAGATGAGCTATGACTGCTTCTTTAAGAGGCAAACGTGTCGTGGAACTAGAGAAAAGGAGGAAGATGATTGTTGTAGTAGAACTTGGAAACCAAGAAGAAGAAAATAGGAATGACAATGGTTTGAGAGGTGAGTCAGGGGAAGATGTTTGTAGAGATGGGTCTAGTCACGATAGTTCAAGAGATAGGATTGGTCAAGATGGTTCGGGAGATAAATCTAGTTAAGATGGTTCTGGAGATAGGTCTGGTTAGGATGGTTCGGAGGATGGGTCTAGTTAAGATGGATCTGAAGTAGAAAAAATGAAGATGAATCAGATGATGATGATTCAGATAATGAAGAAACATAAATGTAAATAAATTTGCCTTTAAGTGGACCTTCTTCTAGTAAAGCTATTCATCTTATACCGATGAATACTTCTACATTAAGAAGCTTTGAATTGCATATTGCATATACTATTTGGAATAAGAACGAGGAGAGAGGCCGGTTCAAGTGCATTTCCCATACAATGAAGTTGAAGGATTGGAGTGTTGATGATACGTCAACTCAAGTTGTGCAAAAAATTAAAAATTCAACTTTATATACTTTGACACTATACTTGTATAAGCATGTTGACTATGACTATTTCAGTTTTCATTGAGAGATGGCATCCCAAAACAAATTCTTTCGTATGTCTTTTGAAGAAATGATAATAACATTGGATGATGTAGCCCAAATTTTGAAAATTCATGTCATAGGTAGTTGTATTTATATGGAGGAGGATGATCGTAATTCGGTTGACCTTTTAGTTGATTATCTTGGTATTGATGAGTTTGTAATGAGAGGATTTAGACGATTCTAATTTAGTGAAACTCAACTTCTTATTGGAAACATTCAAGGAAAAGGAAAATAAAGAAGATGCAATGAAGGTGATTATGTAGTTGTTGCCTATGATTATATGCTTTATTTATTGGGTTATACTTTATTATGTGATAAGTCGGACACGAAGGTTCTGGTGAACTATTTGAGACGAGACATAAATAATTTTAATGAACAAGCTTGGGGATGTGAGCATTAGCCTTTTTATATCATCAATTAATTCTGGCTTCTAGATGGGATGTCAAACAGATGGCCGGTTACTTGACATTGTTGATAATAAGTATTTCTATTTTTGTTCAATCAATCTACTCGATAGTAAAGTTAAAAGTAATGAAATTTTCTGTAAGCTTGGATTTATGATCATTTCCCAATGCTTTCGAATAATATTCCTCGTAAAGACTACGATGACACGATGCCAAGGATGTGTAGATGAGAACTAATGAAATAATCTGGTGATATGGCTTCGGCTATAATACGACTTCGAGAACAGTTATGTGATTTAACCGCACAAGATGTAAGTATGAATATAAATATTATTTTACTACATCAAGATATAAATGACTTATTAGTTATGTAATTTTAGATATGCTGGGAGGTCTCATTACCCCTTGCCCGAAGTCACATTTTATAATGGTGTCATTTTATATTTTGAAATTACGAAACCATACTATCCCAATAGAGTGTTACGTCAACTGGAATTGCTCATCGTATCCTCAAAAATCCAATGATTCAAAGAAAATGTCATAGAGGTTGAACCGCTAATCAATACAAAATTGAATTTGATAATGGTTACTATATTCAGAAAATTGGCAAGATCACATACTTTCTTTGTAATCATGGTCTACTCGTGTAGTTGATCCTTGGGATTGTACCATTAAGTACATGCCATGGTATTGAGTGTGTCACATCGCATTGTTCAAAATCTGGAGGTGAGGAAAAGTAGCTCAAGGAAAGTTGATAATAATGATAAGTTGGCAAGAAATAATATTTTTTACTCATTTTGTATGTAATTGAGAATCAAATTAATATGAAAATTTTATTGTTACTTGAAATTTATGCAAAGAGTTGCTGCTGGGAAAGCTGTAGAAAATTTGAAGCAAAATCTTAAAGTAACTCAATCAAGAACAACTGCTCGATGTCTTGATATAGAATCTAAAGTAGTTGACTGCTAGAGGAAGCACTGAACGAGCCTAATAAACGAGTGAAACATGCAAAAGGGAAGAGTGATCCAAGGAGTTCTATGTAATGAAGTATTTTGTATGGTCGTAATGTGTATGGTCGTAATGTGTTGTGAACTGAATGGTATTTGGCATGGTTGTAATGTGTATGAACAACTACTCGGTATTTTGTATGGTTGTGAAGTGTATAGTTGTAATGTTTTGGTTGTAATGTGTATGTTTTTGTGACTTTGTATGGTTGAAACAAATATTTGATTGAAATGAATTTTGGTTTGACTATTTACACTAATATTCTTGATATCATTGAAAATGTGTAGGAATTGATATTACTAAATTTGCATGGATAATGCTAATGTGTGTATGGTCAACAAATTGATAATGTGTGCATGGTCAACAAATTGATAATGTGTGTATGGTTGAAATGAATTTATGATGATAATGGTCATTTGTTTATTGTCAATAATGTATTATTCGGCTGCAATGGGCCGGTCAAATGTGAGGGACAATCGGTTATTAAGCACCATGCTAAACTGTTTAAAACATTAAACTTTTTCCAGTCGGTGTTGTACGGCTATAACATCTTTCACAAGCTTCGTTTATAAATAGCCATGTAAAATAGATTATATATTGTTTACTGGCTTATACGACCATGTGACTATCTACCACCTACTGCTCTACAAGCCTATAACATTTTAAAACCAAACTCCTGATAATTATTATACTCAATTTAGTATAAATCCATTGGTGCTGCCGAAAAGTTTGCCACCAGATTCGATTTTAAAGAGCCGTGTAAAATAGTTTATATACTGTTCGGTGTCTTCTACAACCATGCGGTGATCTACCACTGTCTTACATTACAAAACCCACTACATTATATATCTGAACACCTGATAATTATTATACTTAATTAGTATAACTCTATCGATGGTGTTTGACCAAAATCCTGACGATCTTACGGTGCTCAACCACTGAGGAGGTGTAAACAAGTTTTATGAAGTAAAAAAAGTTTACAATGGTGGTGTTTCACCGATGGTTTGAATTTACCATGACGGATAACCACCGTTCATCTACATAATATCATGGCTAAAGGAAACTGTCAGTGTGTAATGATTTACTAGACGACCGTAGTTTAAAACGTACGATTGTCAACTACCATCCTTTCCATTGCTTGTGCGATTTCAAGGTGTCGAACTCCTGATCACTGCTATTATTTGGACAAGATAATTTATTTGACCATATATGGTACCACTTTAATAATAATAATGATATCAACCGGCACCACTATCCCAATTATTAGGCGCTTCGACTTTGTTGCGAGAGGTCACAGGTTCGAAACTTGCATAGCATGATACGAACCCATAGAAATATATAAACATTTAGCATGTTCTATACTACATAAGACTTGTAGTATTAATATTCACAATCATATAAGTACCAAAATTTAAGGAAAAACAATTATGATACTAATAAAAGATGAGAAACACATATCACTTAGTTTAAAATAAAAATATCTTTAATCATCCATTGCACAAATTTTCAAGTTTTCTTTACAATTCAATCGTTTCAAAAAAAAAGTTCGCCAACATATATACTGGTCATAGTTTAATTTTTCTTTACATTTCAAGTTAAAATTGAGCATCCTTTGTTGCCATATCCAGTGGGCAAAGTTTCACAAATTCAATTTGTTGATCAACATTGTAACGACCCACAAATTTATCGCTTTGATAAATTATATTTATTTTTAAACTTATTCAAATAAAAGGCTGATAATACAAAAAATATTTTTTGAGTGATAATAAATAAAAATAAATCTTATTTTGAATAGATATTTACAAAAAAAAATTCCTCGGGATTTAAATCGATAAAATGGCCAAAAACCATTTTATCGATAACCAGCTCTATAATTGTAAAACGTCACGCACGGAGCTAGATACATACACTTATTTTTATAATTGAACAAGAATATGAAACAAAATAATTTATTGTATTTTGAAAATTAAATGTATTTATAACATTGTTAGTAACGCCCTTAGATATAATAATTGATTTATTAAATTAAATTGAGATTTAATGATTTAATAATTATTATAATTATTCAAATGATGATTTTAAAAGGTTATAATTCATTTTAAATAAGTTATAAAGTGATAATAAATCATTTTTAATAATTTTATGAAGATATATATTTGATTTAGAAATATAAGAAAAACTGATGTTGCTTTATCGGTATAATAGCAATTACTGTAAATGATTGTTAATATTAATTTATATGGTTTTATAATTCTATTGTGATCATTTTAATTAATTAAAAATGATTAGGAATTTATTTTCAATTTTTTTTTATATATATATGTAATTAATGTATAAGTGAAAATGTGACTGGGAATCGGTTCCCCGATTGGTACGGTTTATCGAACGGAAATTGTTTGGAGTCAATGCAACATTGTTTATATGTCATGTACACATATATAACACAAAAATATACACCCTAAGATATACATATATCCGTATATGTTTACATAACACATTTATATGTTATATATATAAAGTTAAAAATATCTAAGATATTTTTCATTTACTTAATCTTTTAGTATTTAAAGGTCAACATATGCATGCCTTGAGGTGATAGAAGTGATGTGCACATGATGATGGAGGAGGATGATGTAAAGGGTAATGTATGGAAAAATAAATATCATGAATTTTCTTTTGAAGTTGCTTTACCCTTAAGGCTTCCAAGGCTATAAATACATGCATACTTTCATTCACATTTTCACACAACTTTCCATTTTATTCTTCCTCTTCATTTCAAGCTCTAATGGCCTCTTTAATGGCCTTCTCCTCTAAATAAGGTAATGAGCAAAAGTTATGGCAAAATATTAGCAAATAGTATACACATGTGTACGTTATCAAATCCACTTCCAAAGAAGGAAAATCTCCTCCTCTCCCCCTTAAAAGACCACGACCACCACCATCCACCTCAAAAGTCGAGCCTTCCCTCCCCTATAACCAAGGCCGTGAGCTCCACCTTGCACCCAAAGTCAAGGTCGAGCCATTTAAACGCAATAGTGCTAGTGATCTTGAGCTTAGATTTCGAGATAGTAAAGCTATAGCCATTTTTAGGTTAATCGTTTCACCCAAGATGAGAAACTCCTAAACTATAGTATTATATTTTATTGAATGTTATATATGTTTGATTATGATTGTTGATGATGATTATTTAATATGAATGCTAAATATATACATATGTGTGTATATATACAAGTCACAGAAATACACGTCGATAAGTACAAAGGAAATCACTTTCCTTTATTTTATGAATTGGTGTATGTGAATTGTTAAACTTTGTTAAAATGGTTTTAAAATGAGTTAGAAATGTTTTACAAACATATGAAAGGGTTTTGGTGAAGTTTGAAAGTTAACTGAAAATTTAGTCAAAAATAGACGCAGCGCGTAATGGTAGTTCGCGATTTCACGCCACAAAAGTCAAACGAGTATATAGAATGGAATATAGCTCGGAATTCTTCGAGATAAGATTTTTCTGAACTATTATATCGGCAGTTTTCAAAAAAAGAGATAAAATCGAGATTTCAACAAGTAGATTTTGAAATATGAGTAAAACAAATTTTTGGAAAAATCGCGGTTTTATAGTTCGAAATCCATAAAAGGATTTCTTTTAAAATTGTTTAAACAGATGAAATAAATTTAAAAAATCTTTTAAAATGTTTTAAAAGTGATTTGAGTTATAAAAATGATAATGATAAAAAGGCATTTTGATCAGTATAGCTTTAAAAGCACTTTCCACAGCAATTTTCTTTAACTTTAGAAATATAGTTTTAAACGCAATCGTTCTTTTCCAAATCTTTTATAAATGTTTTCAAATGATAAATAATGTATTTTAAAGATGATTTGAAGGATATATGGAATGGCTAAATGTTAAATGATTTAGATTTGATTAAATAACTTGACCGCCTTATGGGTGTCAAAGAGATAATATCTAGGCTTGGGTTTGGAAAACCAGTTTCCTACTTTCCCTGGCTATCCGGACTGGCCCGATGGATGGGATAGTAAATTTGGTTTACTCAGATAAAAATTTTCCAAAGTGGAAAAGATATGATTTTCCCAAATATAAATAACTTGGATTTTATAGAGATAATCTTCTTGTACTCGGTGTTAAAGCCCGAAGAGGGAACTCATGCTATTCATGGAATTTAAAAGGCGATTTCACCATTAATCCGCCCATAGTACTTGGTGAATACGGGAATTGATATTGAATAGAGTTAGATGATTTCTATAAATTTTGCTCATTTAATATTTACTGGTTTTGGATTAACATCCTAGATAACATGATTTTAACTCAATCAAAATTTTGAGTTTTGAATTAAGAAATTTATGTTAAGATTTGAAAGAAATGATTTGGAAATATTTTCCTAAGTGCAAAATGAAATGATTTCAAATTATTCTCAGTTTAAAAAGGTTTAAAGTAATCAAAGGATTTGATAAGAAAGATTTAATGATTCCATATATACCGGAAAGAATGTTATAGAAATATATATCTCGAGAAGAGATTTTGATAAAAAGAACTTAATCTACTAAAGAATGATTCCCTATACACAGAACATCATTTTATCAATGATTGGTTTAACGGAATCGAGGTTGAATTTAGGGTAATTCCTATCCGAAAACTACTTCAAACCAATTTACGTATTCGAAGTGAAGACATGGATATGATTTGGAAGATGGAATGTAGGGATGCTTGTCACTGACCCTCGAGGGGAGTTTCCTATATCATAGATGTGGCAGTAGTTATTCATTTAAGATCTTCGATGCAAGTACTTCTCGCTACTAATCCTAGGGGTAACTCCTGATAGGATGTGGTAGGAGAGTGCCTTCGGTTTGTCCTATTCCTGGGCAACTTGTATGGACAAATGCCTGATGTTGCATTTCTAGTCTAGTTACATAAATGGATCTCTATAAACGTATCATCTGTTTGGTGGCAGTGAAGGAAACTTCACTTAGCTCAATACCCTTTCCTGAGACGTACGAGCTCAGGAGTTATACGTTTGTAAAAGTTAGTTGTGTGACTATGGGATGGCAATGTGGCATTCAAAGTGGAATGTACTATGTGAAAGTTAATCGCTACCTCAGACCTCATCACCCAGTAATGGCTTAAACAGGGTACGCCGCAAGGCTATGTGATTCGCAACCACTAGGGTATTGTCATTACCTTTCTAGATTACTCCATATATATCGAGTATGTGGTGTATGCTATGGGGCCTCGGATAGGTCAGTTACGACCGGGATGATGTCATATTCGGTTCTATCCAAGCCATGTATGAGTGCCAAATAAGGATATACCGGTCTTACCAGATGCGGAGGATTGTTTGTGTATCCTCGGTACATTTCTCTAGAGATGTACTATTTGGAAGGTAGTCCCTTACCTGCCATTGTATGGAAATCTATTCTTCGAACGAGCCTTGTAAGAGTTTTGTTTGTAGAGCCTAACATACTAGAATTTAATATGGTAACAATTTTGGCTAAGATTAATAAGTTTACTTGCAAATGTTTTCAGGGAATGTCATTAAAAATAATATCAAATGATTTTGCGTATTGAATGTTTTGTTATCATAAGGTAAAAACCCGTCTATACTTATGTGTAGGCGTGGTCTTATGAGATACCTTTTCTTTTCAAACCGCATATTTTGAGTTTCTCACACTAGTCCCCTGACTGACCCGAAGTTTATTTTCTTTTTCCTTTAAACTCTAGGTGCCCTAATTTTCACCGGGCAACCTGGTATTCAAGTTTATTTTGAGGAAATCTAGAAGAGCTTGGAGCATGGTGTTAGAAGTTTTTTTCTGAAGATTGTTTCCACCACACTTGAGTAGTATTGTATTCCTCCTTTGTAAGGACAAATATATATAACTGTCCATTTTTAACTTTGATAAATGTATTTAAATTTTCGTTGTAAAGTTTATTTGTTGAAATAATATATGTAAGATTATGTTCTATCTTTATTTTCTTTCTTACCCTCGAGAATCCGCTTCTCTAGCACTTGGATTTGCAGCATGTGAATACCGAGGATGTATTAGTGTCGATTTCCAAGAGTTGAAGAATCAGGTCCTCACATTTTGGTATTAAAGCACAAGGTTAAGCGAGAATCTTGGCTTTAGTGGGGTAAATTCTCATCAGAGATAGGGTTAGTAATACCCTAGGATGAGTAACACATTAGAGATAGGGTTAGTAACACCCTAGAATGAGTTTGAACGTATTGTATATAAGTGAGTATTTGATAATGCTATATATAAATGACTTTTCTTTTGGAAAATGGTGAATGAAATAATTTTACCTAGAATTATATTTTGAATATAAAGAATATTTTTTTATTATAGTTATTTGATTAAGGAAATGATAATACCAAGTTATTATCATTGATTAGTTGGTTGTTTAATTTAAAAGTTTAAACACGAACACTTCATGAATTTAGTTTCACAATTTGACTATGGGGTATTCGATAAATAATAATGTTCGTTTAAGATTAACATAACTTATTTAAGATAAATAAATCTTATGAATATGTTTTATATAAATGATTTTATAAACTGGATTTATAAAACATGCTTTATAAAGGATTTTTTGAGAATTTAAATTCCAGTATTTTTGAAAGGAATTTCAAATGATTTTTGGAAAAGAATATAAGTATTATTTCTAAAATTGGGATTTTAGAAAAAAAAAATCATATGATTAATTGATCCGAGTGGCTCGAAAGTAACTAAAAATGGGCAGGAGATGTGTTCGGATGGTAAACACTTCTTTTAAGTATTCCCCTTCTTGTCAAGGAAATATGCGATACTATTGGTAGTACCCAGTTCCTTGGTATCATTTTTGAGTTACTTAATCAATATAAATTTCTAAAGCTAAAAAGCATAATATGAATCATTAGTTGATAAATTAATTGATGATTGTCAATTTTTATTAAAGTGTATTATCTTAGTTGATAAGTACGGGTATGCTTTGGTCTTTAATATAAATGTTTAAAATTATTAATGAATGGTTTTGGGTTTGTAGTAAACGATGTTTTAGCAACATCTGTTTTAAAACCCTTGAATTGCACTTTGGAAGAAATTTTATGGGTATATTTGGATCTTTAATAATGAGATTTTAAAGATAATAATAAGTATTGGAATCTTTTACAAAAAGAGAAGTGTATTATAACAATGTTTTGGTATAATTGTTTTAATCTCTTCGATTATATTTTAAAGTGTAAAACTTGTTAAGTAAATTATAAATATACTTAAAAACATTTGAATAAGTATATGAATACTTTTATATATTGAAACTGTAAAAGTAAAGGAATAAATATGTATAAAGGAAGTTTTAATTAATAAAAGAGTGTTAATTAATAAAATAAATTTTAACTAATAAAGAATGTTTTCACAGTTGAAATTGGTTGAAGGAAGTTTATAGTAATTTATCAATTTAATGAATTATTTCGAAAATGATTTTTTCAGAGACCATTAAGATATGTTTAGAGATGTGTTATAATAAAAAGATATTTATATTTTGAAAAGAAATGTGTTTTTAAGTAAAAATATTGAGAGTTAAAAACAAAGTATCTTCACAAAAGTTTGAATAAAGAATGAAAATTTATGAAATATTTTCGTACGAAGTATGCGTATTATTTCATCGCAAAAATTTAATCTAAGATTCAGGTATGGAGCTTTGAGGTGTTTTCACCGTTCCAAAAAGGAAGTTATCACTCGATTCTTGACGACGAATATTGATAAGGGTTTGTGGTTGGATACTTGAGTTTTCTATCGTAGTTGAGATCTATGCAAGGAAAAGCTAAAGTTCTGATCATTAAGCCTGGTCAGAGTTTGCACTACAGGATCGGGGGATCAATACTAGTTCGGAAGTAAAGTTGTGACTTCAAATAAAAGGTCGAATCAGATATTGCATATGGGTGATCTATATACATCATATGAATGTGTGTTTAAAAATAAATATTTTGGGCAAACCTTTAGGTTTATGACTTTGGGTAATTTCGGGGACTAAGTTCATTTAAGGGTGGAAGTCTACAACGACCCGTAAATTCATCACTTTGATAAATTATATTTATTTTTAAAATTATTCAAATAAAAGGTTGATAATAAAAAAATATTATTTTGAGTGATAACAAATAATAATAAATCTTATTTTGAATAGATATTTACAAAAATATTTTTCCTCGGGATTTAAATCGATAAATTAGCCGAAAATCATTTTATCGATAACCAACTCTATAATTGTAAAACGTCGTGCACGAAGCTGGATACGTACACTTAATTTTATAATTGAACAAGAATGTGAAATAAAATAATTTATTGCATTTTGAAAATTAAATGTATTTATGACATTGTTAGTAATGCGCTTAAAAATAATAATTGATTTATTATATTAAATTGAGATTAAATGATTTAATAATTATTATAATTATTCAAATGATGATTTTAAAAAGGTTATAATTCATTTTAAATAAGTTATAAAGTGATAATAAATCATTTGTAATAATTTTATGAAGATATATATATATATATATATATATATATATGATTTGAAAGATATAAGAAAAACTGATATCTCTTTATCGGTACAATAACATTTACTGTAAATAATTGTTAACATTAATTTATATGGTTTTATAATCTAAATGGATCATTTTATTTAATTAAAAATGATTAGAAATTTATTTTCAAATTTTGTTTACATACATATGTAATTAATGTATAAGTGAAAATGTGATCGGGAATCGGTTCCCCGATTGGCGACGGTTTATATAACGAAAATTGTTCGAAGTCAATGCAACGTTGTTTATATGTCATGTACACATATATAACACATAAATACATGCCCTAACATATACATGTATCCATATATGTACACATAATACATTACATATATGTATATATATATAAAGTTAAAATATCTAAGATATTTTTCATTTATATAATCTTTAAGTATTCAAAAGTCGACATATGCATGCCTTGAGGTGATAGAAGTGATGTGCACATGTGGATGGGGTTGTGGCCATGTATATGATGATAGAGGAGGATGATGTAAAGGCTGTGTATGGAAAAATAAATATCATGATTTTTTTTGGAGTTACTTAGCTTTTAAGGCTTCCAAGGATATAAATACATGCATACCTTCATTCACATTTTCACACAACTTTACATCTTCTTCTTCCTCTTCTTTTGAAGATCTAATGGCATCTCTAATAGCCTTCTCCTATAAATAAAATAATGAGCAAAAGTTATGGGAAAATATTAGCAAATTATATACACATGTATACGTTATCAAATCCATTTCAAACGAAGGTAAATATCCTCCTCTCCACCTTAAAAGACCACGACCACCACCATCCTCTTCAAAAGTCGAGCCTTCCCTCTCCTACAACTAAGGCCATGAGCTCCTCCTTGCATCCAAAGTCAAGACCGAGCCATTTAAAGGCAATAATGCCAGTGATCATGAGCTTAGATTTCGAGGTAACGAAGTTATAGCCATTTTTAGGTTAATCATTTAACCCAAGGTGAGAAACTCCTAAACTATAGTCTTATATGTTCTTGGATGTTATATATGTTTGATTATGATTTTTGATGATGATTGCTGAATATATATATATATATATATATGTATGTATGTATGTATGTATGTGTATATATGTATATGTATATGTATGCAAGTCATGGAAATACATGTCGATAAGCACAAATGAAATCACTTTCCTTTATTTTATGAATTGGTGTATATGGAATGTTAAACTTCTTTAAAATGGTTTAAATATGAGCTAGAAATGTTTTATAAACATATGAAAGTGTATTGGTGAAGTTTGAAAGGTAATTGAAAGTTTAGTCAAAAATAGGCTCGTCGCTAACGACAGTTCGCGATTTCGCGCCATAAAAGTCAAACGAGTATATATAATGGAATATAGCTAAGAGTTTTTCGAGATAAGAATTTTCCGAACTATTATATCTATACTTTTCAAACAAAGAAAGAAATTTAGATTTCGATAAGTATATTTTGAAATATGAGTAAAACAAGTTTTTGGAAAAATCGCGGTTTTGCAGTCCGGAGCCCATAAAAGGATTTCTTTAAAAAATGATATTTTAAAATTGTTTAAAAATATGAAATAAATTCTAAATTTTTTTTGAACTGTTTTAAAAGTGATTTGAGTTATAAAACTGAATTTCCTAATGATAAAACGCCGTTTTGAGCAATATAGCTTAAAAAGTACTTTTCGTAGCACTTTTCCGCGGCACTTTTGAAATATAGTTTTAACGCAACTGTTCTTTTCCAAATCTTTTGTAAATGTTTTCAAATGATAAATAAAGCATTTTAAAGATGATTTGAAGGATTTATGGAATGGTTAAATGTTAAATGATTTAGAGTCGATCAAATAACTTGACCGCCTTATGGGTGTCAAAGAGATAGTGAAAAGGCTTGGGTTTGGAAAACCGGTTTTCTACTCTCCCTGGCTATTCGAACTAGCCTGATGGATGGGATAGTTAATTTGGTTTACTCGGATCAAAAATTTCCAAAGTTGAAAAGATATGATTTTTCTAAATACAAATAACTTGGATTTTATGGAGATAATCTTCTTGTACTCGGTGTTAAAGCCCGGAGAGGAAACTCGTACTATTCATGGAATTTAAAAGGCGATTTCATCGTTATTTCGCCCATTGTACTTATTGAATACAGGAATTGACGTTGAGTAGAATTAGATGATTACTATAGATTCTGCTCACTTAATATTTACTGGTTATGGATTAACATCCTAAATAACATGGTTTTAATTCAATCAAAATTTTGAGTTTTGAATTAAGAAATATATGTTAAGATTTAAAAGAAATTATTTGGAACTATTTTCCTAAGTGAAAAATGAAATGATTTCGAATTATTCCCAGTTTAAAAAGGTTTGAAGTAATCAAAGGATTTAATAAGAGAGGTTTAATGATTCCGTATATACCGAAAAGAATGTTTTAGAAATATATATCTCCAGAAGATATTTTGATAAAAAGAACTTAATCTAGTAAAGAAGATTTCCCTATACACTGAACATCTTTTTAGCGATGATTGGTTCTAAGGAACCGGGGTCGGATTTGGGGCAATTCTTATCTGAAAATCACTTCTAACCAATTTACATATTCAAAGTGAAGACATGGATATGATTTGGAAGATGGAATGTAGGGCTACTTGTCACTGACCCTCGGGGGAATTTCCCATATCATATTATGTGGTAGTAGTTATTCATTTATGATCTTCCATGCAAGGACTTCTCGCTACTACTCCTAGGGGTAACTCCCGACAGGATGTGGTAGGAGAGTGCCTTCAGTTTGTCCTGTTCCTGGGCAACTTCTATGGACGAATGTCTGGGGTTGCATTTCTAGTTACATAAATGGATCTCTATGAACATATCATCTATTTGATTGCGGAGAAGGCAACTTCTCTTAGCTTAACACCCTTTTCCTGAGACGTATGAGCTCAGAAATTATATATTTGTAGAAATCAGTTGTGCGACTATTGGATGGAAATGTAGCATTCAAACTAGAATGTGCTATGTGAAAGGTAATCGCTACCTTAGACCTCATCACCCGGTAATGGTTTAAACAGGGTACAACACAAGGCTATGTGGTTCGCAACGATTAGGGTATGGTCATCACCTTTCTAGATTACTCTCTATATGTCGAGTATGTGGTGTATGCTATGGATCCCCAGATAAGTCGGTTACGACTGCGGTGATGTCATATTCGATTCTATCCAGACCATGTATGAGTGCCAAATAGGGATAGGCTGGTCTTGCCAGATGCAAAGGATTGTTTGTGTATCCTCGGTACATTCCTCTAGAGATGTACTATACAAATAGTAGTCCCTTACTTGCCATTGTATGGAAATCCATTCTCCGAACAAGCCTTGTAAGAGTTTTGTTTGTAGAGCCTAACATACCGGAATTTAATACGGTACCAATTTCGGCTAAGATTAATAAGTTTACTTGCAAATGTTTTCAAAGGAATGTCATTAAAAATAATATCAAATGATTTTGCGTATCGAATGTTTTGGTTATCATAAGGTAAAACCCGTCCGTATTTATGTGTGGGTGTGGTCTTATGAGATACCTTTTCTTTTCAAACCGTGTATTTTGAGTTTCTCACACCAGTCCCATGACTGACCAAAAGTTTATTTTCCTTTACCCTTGAACTCTTGGTGCCCTAATTTTCCTCGAGCAGCCTGGTAGTCAGGTTTAGTTCGAAGAAATCTAGAAGAGCTTGGAGCATGGAGTTAGAAGATTTTTTCTGAAGATTGTTTCCACCACCTTGAGTAGTATTGTATTTCGCCTTTGTTAGGATAGATATATAACTATCCATTTTTAACTCTGATAAATGTATTTAAATTTCCGCTGTAAAGATTATTTGTTGAAATATTATATGTGAGACTCTATTCTGTCTTTATTTTATTTGTTACCCTCGAAAATCCTTATCTCCAGCACTTGGGTTTGCGGCACGTGAATACCGAGGATGTATTAGTGTAGATTTCCTAAAGTCAAAGATTCGAGTCCTCACTAACATAAAGTTCACTCCATTGTTTAGCTTCTTTAATTTCCAATCTTGACCAAAAGCTAGCTATAGGTGGGATAGGTGCATTTTCTCTAAACGTCAATTTGACAAAGTGATAGTCTAGAATATTTGCAAAAATAATGAATCGTTGCTCATCCCCTAGATTTGGATCTATTTCATGTGGAGAAAATGTTAAAACTCTGATTGTTAGATATATAAACCACTACACGATTAAATGCATTTGCAACTAAATTCTCATTTCAGGCATTATCATCCAATTATCTCTAAAACAATGACTAGTGTGTCGCAGTCAATGGTCAATTTTAAAGCTTCGCGGTTTTTTATATCGAAATGCCTAACAAATAAATCCTGATTTTTCATCAATTCTACTGATGTCACCTTCCTTGCTGCTCTCCAATTGGAATTCAATTGCTCGAATTGCTCAACTATACAATGAAATCCATAATTACCATCTCCCATACATCTTCAACGTTAACAATATATTGGTGTAGAAAAGTGGATAAGTAAGTTAGGTATTTAAAATTAGATTTTGTTGTATTTGCATCTTTCCTGTCAACCACCCCATCAGGTTTTGGCATATTCTGCCTTGGACACGGTTTCTTATTCACACTGGATTGAGAAAGAATTTCATCTATAGTTTTGGCATTTTCAAAAGCAGATGGATCCCATTTTGTAGATTTATGATGTTTGGCTTGTTTGTTAGTTGATTTGTTCTTACTACCGATAGGTCTACCTTTATGCTTCTCTAATGTCGATTCTAATATAAATGTTGTGGCCGATAAAACTATTTCTCTTAACTTCATTGTAAAATCACCTTCTCCTCAACAGTCGCTAAATCGACTAATTTTTTGATATAAGCAAACTCGGGTGTATGAATAAACTTAAGTGATTCTTCAGCTTGAGGAATGTAATTTAATTGTCTCCAATGTTCATCTATGATTTTAATCGGGAGTGCAAGACCTTCATTATGATATTTGTATATTTCACATGCATATGGAAGACCTTACACTATTCAGTCAACTGATCACAAACGGGTGCGTCTAAAGTAACACAACTAATTTTTTTTCCATTTCTTTCACAATCAAACCCAATGCAAAAAAGATGGCTTACCTCTGAATTATTTAAATAATGGGACTTGATATGAAATCTGTACTGCTCCTAAACTTATTTCAAAGCTATCTTTTATTTTCCCATGTTGTAGACACAACATATTATCCATTTTCGACCACACTTCAGCGAATGTTGCCTTAGACCTACCAAGATGATTTTTCAACTAAGCATGCAAAGATTCTGCTATAGTAGTTATCCTATTATTATGGCGTTTAATTTTATTTGTCCATGTATAAGCAAAATCTCTTTGTATGTCAGACAATGATCTTGAATATACTTTAAGCTTTCAGGATAATCCATCCAATTTTTTTGAAAATAATTGCAATGTTTCCAAAATTCATCTTCGGACAGTGTGTGAACAACCTTTTTCCTATTTCGTAAAAATGCCTCGAAAACTTTATTTGTTTTTAAACTCCATTTTGCAATTCGTAATGCCATTATTTCCCATGTGCCATTAACACATCAACAACTTTGCCTCTGGCAAAACTTTTCAAATTCCATTTGTTAAAGCTCATTCTCTATCGGTAACTATTACCTTGGGTAGTTTATCATGCAAATAAAAATGTTTTAGCTTGAGTAGAGTCCATCCATAATTATCCTCCCTCTCATGTGCTAAAAATACATGAGCAATACTAAATATTCAGCCTGTGGAAGTCATAGCAACCATTTCTAACAAAAGCATATTATACTAGTTTGTTTTGTATGTACAATCAAGTAGTAGAATTGATGGGAAACACTTACACAGTACGAATGACTCTGGATGAGATCACATTATATCTATTACATGACGATTTCCATATCAGCCTCTCAAAATACACATATTGCTTCTCTATAAGCAATTTCATTAAATGTTGCATTGTGAATCTACATTCCATTTTCGACGGTTGCATTTTACACTTAGCATTGTAAATAGTCTCCAAAGTTGAGGTATTCTGCAGAAACGGCTTTTTAGTGGTAACTAATACTTCACTTGGACGCACATTAGCAATGTTCATGGCTTCTGGAAAAAATTTCTCCTCGTCATGTTGCATACGAATGTCCTTCTAAAGAATAAGAAAGTTTGTGATTTTATACGCAATTGACGACAGGTATTTTCCATTTATCTTTGTCTAAATACACGCCCTTTAATAGGAACCGACAATGCATTTTCTAGTAGCACTAGTTTTATGCCGTTTTATAATGTTTTTTTACACCAATTTTGGCTGATGACTACGGTATAGTCCGCCCCTTTCATATCCCAATTGCAATCTTCATTTTTCTCCAGATCCTAATTTATCGGAATTCACAATTACCAAAATGGTATTCAACTTTTTTCCTGCAACTTTACACCAATGGATCAAAGTGTTTTGGGAATCAAATACCTGAAATCACATAACACATAAAAAATAAAAAATTAAATTAATAAAGTTCATTTTTTCAACCATATTAGTGATCATAAAATTTTAAATAAATACTTACTTGATCTGTTAGAAAATTGTTTGTCAAATCAACTTTTTTGTCTTTTGAAGAACTTGATTGATTAACTTGTACAATATTTTCATTATCAACAAATTTAGCATTCAAAACAATAAGTGAATTGGTATCCTCCATCTAAGAACTGAAAAATAAAAAAATAGAAGAGAAATAAAACATCTACGTTGAGTAATAAAAAATACAATTCAATAACTTACATTTACTTTTTTGTTACAACATCATCAAATTTAATATCCTCCAAATTTGTTTTAGTCATGATATTGTTAAACATATCCTATAAAACAATCACAAAACCCTAAATAACATATATGTGGTTATTTATTGAAAAAATAAACTTTAATACATAAAAAGAAAATTAACTTCTTTGTGATCATCATACTTGGGATTATCCACTAAATCTTCATCTTCCATCATCTATTGGACAAAAACAATTTTTTTAGGGTTTATTGGTTAAAACTTTTGAGAAGTACGTAAGATTTGCTGCTAAGAAGAGATGAGAGGTACCGTCGTTTAGGGGCGAGTGTATGGTGGCCAAAATTACATAAAAATAATGATATCTAATAAAATTATAATGGTGGCCAGAAAGAAAAAAACCGGATGCCAATAGTTGCACGCTATCACTATTTCTTTTTCAATTTTCAATAATATTTCATGACTCATATGAGTTTCTAATTCTCTTACTTCTACAAATGTAATTAAAATTTACTAACTATGTATGTTTTTCTGGTAAGTAAATATTACAACTTTGTAACTAAAATAAACAAAGTTCATTTCTATTTTCAAGCGATAAACCAGTAGAAATTAGGAAGACATCAATTTTTTTAGATTTCATCCTAAAACCCCATTTTCAATAAAACTTTGTAAAACTGCCACATATACTTATTTTCATAAATTGATTTTCTTATTTTTCCCTTATTTTTCTTACGTGGCCTAATTCTTTCAAATCCAAACCCTAATTTAAACAATTCACCAAACTATTTGGTTTATTCATTTTCTTTTGTAGCTTTTCAATTATTCTACTCTTCCAATGATCTCTTCTTCTTTCGAATGTGAATTTTCATTAATATTTGAATATATCTCAATATACATTTTTTGCTATATTCTGCATTTTTTCCAAATATTTTGTAAATAATGTTGGTTTTACATATTTGCAACATGTAATGGTTTTGCAATTTTTACTACAAATATTAATAGAAAAAACTACAAAGATATGCAGTGTAAACTGTAAATATTTACAAAATGCTGGGTCTTTTAATATATTTCTATCGTTGTTATTTTGCAAAATTTTCAAGTTTTTATGCAAATATTTGCAAACTATTGTGTTTTTTCCTATGCAAATAAAATATTTTACATTTTTAACAGGTTTTGCTAATATTTGAAAAATTTTTTGAGAATAGTGCAAAATATTTCTTTATATTTTTAATTTATTTTGCAAATATTCATTATTTTTGCAAATATTTTCAAAATGAATGAAAATCTACATTATTTATACTTATTCTTATATTTGATCTAATATATCTTTTACTTTTTATTTATTTTCTAGTCTATAATGATAGGTTGTTATTATTTTTTGGATTTAGTAGTTTTTCAGCGACGATCGAACAAAAAATTGAAAGAAAATGATGATGTGATGTATTATTTTAAGGTTTGAAGAAAATTTGGAGTTGAGTCTAATAACTTCAAAAAGAGGAGGCAAAATTATATTGTTTGGTTAAGAGGGGTGTGTGTTCAAAACCTTAATAAGGGTGTTCAATAAACTTACCCAATAAACTATACGCGAACCTTCCAAGGTTTAATATTGATAATTATACTGAATTCTTTTATAATTTTAGAACTAACTGTAATTTTTCCATTATACAAGTAAAATATAGGAAAAAAGCTCAAATATTTGAATTTTAAATATAATGTCAAAAGTTAGAATATGTTATGCATTTTTTAGTGAATTGTTGAGAAAAATGTGCTAATACATCAAAACTATATTTTTGTTTAAATTTATAATTTTTTTAGGAGGCTTATTTATTTTTGTATTTGAATAAAAAAATAAGTTTTCGATTTTGTTCATATGGAAGAATTATTTCTTATGATTTAATATTGTTAAAGAATGAATATTGGATAACTATATGAATTTGATTGCTTTAAAATTTATGATTTGTTAATATGTTTAGGTAAGTATGTATCAACAAATTTTGGCCTCAATAATTTTGATAGAGCTAGGGGTATGTCTTAGTGGCAATTCTGTAATTTATTGTAAATAATTAACTATATTATAATCATTTGAAATAAAAGGTGTTTTTTCTTTCTATTATATGCTCAAAATAGTGTGTTATGTTAATTATATATTTAATTTAAGTATATTTAAAAGAAAATCCTTAAATGTTATGCTATGTGATAATAATTATAGTGTGTTGTAATCATGAGAAATTTATCACACTAAAAATAGCATAATGTTTTAAATATTTCTAGTCAAGATGTTTTGAGATGAGATATCGATTCATCCATTGAGACTAAAGTACACAATTCTTTTCAAATGTTGGACAGTGTGTTTATGGCTGTTGGAGGCACCAAGGAGTTATGTACTGATAGTTATTGAAAAATCATAGAATGACTCACTCAATAGTTTTCTATTGGTTGATATAACTAAGGTCACACAGAGAATATCGAAGTGACAATATTACAATATTGCATAGTACTTCCAACTTAAGAATACCGTTGAACTTTAGTATAGACACTTCACTTTGATTGTAGTTAAATCATAGTACAACGTCCATTGAACGACTATATTTTGGCCTGAGTTGAAGCATTTGAAGTAAAACGCTATTCAATAGAGAATTCATCTCCTTTGTTATATAATATTAGTATCACAATCAACTATAGTCAACGCAAAGTCAAAATCTCTGGCCATAGCAGTTCGGTTAAGAATAATTGTTATTATTGAATCAAGGACTTTGTGTTTGGATTATACAAGTTGAATGTGGATGATATTGGAATTTTAACCGAAATCAAATTCCATAAGTTCTTATATGATATAGTTTTGATGAAGAAAATTAATATAAATAATCGTCACTACTAGAGACCGCTTAAAATAGTAAAATTGGATTTTACCTAAATCGTATAAGCAATAAATTCGACCAAACTATCACACCACTAGCTAAGGTAATGTGTGAACATTCATATTCGAATTGTTCGATATTAATCGTTGATTGAATATACACCTATGAGTCACACAACCGTAATGTTAAAAACTCTGAAATATCAAATGATTTAATTAAATTATAAACGTTATAAATTAATTAGTATTTATGAAATATTGATTGTAAAATTTTATTTGATTTATTTGAGTCGATATTTAATAAAGTGAGTATATACAATTAATATATGTACGTATCGATATATGATATCAATAAACTTTTAAATTGGATTTAAAATGTGTAAATATTGATTGAGTTTGAAAATATATAGGCCTATATTCCTATAGGGATGGCCGACCATACATAGTGGCGAGGGGGCTTGATGTTGTTTGAAATATGGGCTTTAAATTTGTAAGGAGAAGAGGTAAACAAGGATATCTAAATCTCCTCTTTTTGCTCCATTCTCTTACTTATATAAACCCATCCCCTTACTTTTAGACTTTATTTTTTACCTCCTCGTCTATCTATTTTGACTGCAAGCTATAGACCTCCCTTCTTCATTTCCAACTAAAAATAAATTCAAATTAAATCTAGTTAAAAGGCATGGTGATCTCTTTAGTTAGTTGCATTTCAAAAAGAGAATGAATTTGATCCAAGGAGTTATTGGATTCAACATTCAAGATGCATATTTAGGGTTGTAGTATTGGTAACATCTTATCTATTTTTGTGATATGTAAATATATTCATCTACGTTAATTTACATGTGTACATAAGATCCCTTTTATCATGAATATATTTGTTTATTGTCTAATTTATGTTAGTCCTTGAGATGATGGTTTTGATGATAACAACCTTAGAATAGACTATAAAATATAAATACTAAACATTACAAGTTTAGATATATATGTATTTGCAGGATCTAACCATGCAGGTATCAAGAATGAAGACTGTACAGTATAGAGATTCAAGATACAGAGATAGAAGACTCATGAGTATCAAGATTATCAAGAGTTCAAGGTTAAGTCTGTTTTATTAGGAATATTTGTTAAAACTCGTAGAAAAGCACTGGCATCTTAATATCCAATTTATTCGTGGAATGGAATCCACTTCGAGCCCGTTAAAGGGATGGAACCCTAAGTAGGATGGAACCTACGAAAATCTAGTGGGACATTGTTTTGTATCCACTAATTTTAATTCAAATGATTTTACAAAATTATCTTGTTTTCAAAATGATTTCAAAACTTTCCATTTAAAAGATTCAAAACTCTCTATCCTGATTCTAAATAATTTTAGCCTCAAAACATCTTTAATTTCAAAGTCAAAATACTCCTGTTTTTAAATGTCTTTTCAAATAATATATTTAACTTTTAATATTTATACTTAGATTTAAATATAAAATTATAATTAAATTATGTATATATTGTTCTTTATATTTACTTATGAATTTCAACTACATTCAAGTATATTTATAAAGTTTTAAATAGTTTTTATATAAGTTAAATATTGTTTTTTATATAAATTCAAATTATCATTTTTGGCTGAGGGATGTCGACATGCCCCTAGGTAGTATGTCGACATAGTGACAGTTGAAGTTCAAATTCAAATTTCAAAAGAAGTGTCTATTCGCCATAACTCTTCATGAATGGTCATGGTTGTTGGTTTTCTATAAATAGGGGTCAGTTTCAATGAATTTTCAATCACTTTTTTCTGGTTTTCACTCCTCTTCATCTTCCACATTTCTTATTACAAAATCATACCATTACTCTGCCGAAATCAACATCGAATCATACTCGATTACTTCTAGTTTGATTCTACATCACTATCTCTACAAGGTTCTCAGTGCTATTCAGAGTTATAGATTTCTTTGTAATATATTAGCGAGAAAAGGTGTGATTGTAGCCTTTGAAATCAATCAAGCGAGAAAAGGTGTGATTGTAGCCCTGGAAATCAATTGGGTGAACTTGTTGCCCGGTAAATCAAGTATCCCTACCCAGAGGATTGGTATTCTGGAGGGTGTACCTCGTAGCCTTGAAATCGAGGGTTGTAATTGTTGAATTGCTTTTGAAAGGAAATCCGTACTTAGTTGTGCAGGACTGGATGTAGGGTAACTCCGAACCAGTATAAAATCCGGTGTGTTCTTTCCTTTACTGCTTTTACTTTATATTTGCATCTGTGTTTGATTCTGTGTTCATATCTATGTCTGATTAGTGTATACATTGTTAATAAAGTAAGATAAACTCAAAAAGATTAACAAATTTCTTAAAACACTATTCACCCCCTCTCGTGTTAATTCTAGCCTTAAGATCCTTAATCCGCATTTCTCACATTTGGTATCAGAGCTTTGTTTTCAAAAGTTTCATAATCTGAATTTTGAAAAGTTTTAAAATGGCTATTTTTGAAAAATCTGTTAAAACTAGTTTAGAATTGTTTAAATCATCATTGTTTCATGAGTCTGCATATGAATGTTATTCAAATTCTAGTTGTCTACCTAAATTTTATAATGTGCAGGAAAGATGCTTTTTGAGTATTGAGGAATCAATCCACAATGGACAATCTGTGCAGATCAAAAGGAATAAGTGGATACTTGATAGTGGTTGCTCTAGACACATGACTAGTAATCCAGATATGCTGAATAATGTTATATACAAAGACGGAGGACTGGTTAACTTTGGAGAAAACTCGAAAGGATACGTGATTGGCATCGGCAATGTCGGTAACTCTGAAACTCCTATTATTACTAATGTTTTGTTAGTTAAGAATCTGAAAAACAATCTGCTAAGTATAAGTCAACTATGTGATAAAGGATATAAAATTAAATTTGAAAAAGATAAATGTCATATTGAAGATAATAACTCAACCATAATATTTGAGGGAACTAGAAAAAAGAATATTTATATTCTTAGTATGAAAGTTTCAAATGATAACCTATGTCTTTTGGCAAATACAAGTGACCCTTGGATTTGGCATAAGAGATTTGGACATTTGAATTTCAAACTCTTGTCTAGACTGTCAAAACATGATCTAGTAAGAGGTCTCCCTAAAATGAATTTTAAAGTAGATAGTTTATGTAATGCATGTCAATTAGGAAAGCTTAGAAAAAGTTCCTTTAAATTAAAAGATATGATTTCAACTTCAAAACCCCTTGAGTTACTTCATCTTGATTTATTTGGTCCATCTCAAATTCTATCAATAAATCATAGTAAATATGTTTTTGTAATTGTAGATGATTATTCTAGATTTACATGGACAATATTTTGGAAACATAAAAGTGATACTTTTGAATGTTTTAAAAACTTTACAAAAAGGATTCAAAATCAATTATCTTTAAAAATTATAACTATTCATAGTGATCACGGTGGTGAATTTGAAAATGAAAAGTTTGAGGAATTCTGCAATAAGAAGGGAATAACTCACAAATTCTCATTTCCAAGAACTCCACAACAAAACGGAGTAGTTGAACGTAAAAATAGAACGATTCAAGAGTGTGCGAGAACTATGCTTTCAGATAGTAATTTACCAAAACACTTTTGGGCAGAAGCTGTTGCTACCGCCTGTTATATTTTGAATAGAATTTTAATTAGACCTTTAACTGATAAGACACCTTATGAACTTCTTCATGGAAAGAAACCTAAGGTATCATACTTCAGAATTTTTGGAAGTAAATGTATTATTTTAAATACAAAAGATAATTTGGATAAATTTGATCCTAAATCCAACAAAGGAATCTTTATCGGATATTCTAATAGAAGTAAAGCTTATAGAGTTTTTAATTTGAGATCTAACACCATCGAAGAAATAATGCATGTTTCGTTTGATGAAAATTTAAAAGATTTTGAAATTACAAATGATGAAGAGGATTTAATTACTCAAAACCAAGAGTCAACTGAAACTAATAATGAATTAAATCATCCTAATAAAAGGATTAGACTTTTAAAAGATCACCCTATAGAAAATATACTTGGAGATATGCAATCTGTTGTTAAAACTAGAAATCAACTAAGTCAAATGAGTAATGTAGCTTTTATATCATCTATTGAACCCAAAAAATCCTAAAGAAGCATCAACTGATGATTCATGGATTTTGGCTGTGCAAGAAGAATTAAATCAATTCACTAGAAATGAAGTTTGGGAACTTGTTCCTAGACCTGAAGATAAAACTATAATTGGAACTAAATGGGTTTATAAAAATAAAATGAATGAACAAGGTGAGGTCGTTAGAAATAAAGCAAGATTAGTCGCCCAAGGTTATTGTCAAGAAGAAGGTATAGATTGTGACGAAACCTTTGCTCCTGTAGCAAGATTAGAAGCCATTAGGATTCTACTTGCTTTCGCAAATCATAATAATTTCAAATTATTTCAAATGGATGTTAAAAGTGCATTTTTAAATGGATTTGTAAAATAAGAAGTATATGTTGAACAACCACCACTTTTTGAAGATGAAAATTCACCAAACCATGTGTACAAACTTAAGAAAGCTTTACATGGTCTAAAACAAGCTCCTAGAGCCTGGTATGATAGACTAAGATCTTATTTATTACAATCAAATTTTGAAATTGGTAAAATAGATAATACTCTTTTTATTAAAAGAAATAAAAATGATATTCAACTAGTTCAAGTATACGTAGATGATATCATTTTTGGTTCAACTAACTTCGAAATGAATAAAGAATTTTCTGAAATAATGACAAAAGAGTTTAAGATGAGTCATATGGGTGAATTAAACTTCTTTCTAGGATTACAAATAAAACAGTTAGATAATGGTATTTTTATTAGTCAGGAAAAATATGCTAAAGACATAGTTAGTAAATTTGGTTTGACTACTGCGAGTGGAAAACCCACTCCCATGGCAACCAATGAGTACCTTAGTAAAGAAGATCTCTCGAAAGATGTAGATCAAAAGTTGTATAGAGGAATGATTGGATCACTACTCTATATCACTGCTAGTAGACCTGATATCATGCATAGTGTGCAAGATATCAATCTCATCCTAAAGAAACTCACTTAAAAGCTGTAAAACGTATCATAAGATATATTAAACACACCTCTGATTATGGCTTATTTTATCCTAAAAACGATTCATTTGATTTAATATCTTACTGTGATGCTGATTACGCTGGTTGTAAATCAGACCGAAAAAGTACAAGTGGAACTTGTCACTTTTTGGGACATTCTCTGGTTTCCTGGTTTAGTAAAAAGCAAAATACAGTTTCTTTATCAACAACTGAAGCAGAGTATATTTCTACTGCTTTGGCTTGTTCTCAAGTAATATATATGCAACAAACCTTAAGAGATTTTGGATTAAATATCTCAAAATCGCCAATCTATTGTGATAATACTAGTGCAATAAATTTATCTAAAAATCCTACTCATCATGCTCGAACTAAACATATTGATATCAGACACCATTTTCTTAGAGATAATATAAGTAGAGATGTAATTACTCTCGACTATATCAATTCTGAAAATCAAATTGCTGATATTTTAACAAAACCCTTAAATTAATCTACATTTACCAAATTAAGAAGAGAATTAGGTATTTGCTCTTTAACTGAAATATAAAATATAAATAACGAGTATAATTAAAATTAATTCAAAATAAATTAAAAAGGTAAAAATACAATGACCATGTCGACATACCCACTAGACCCATGTCGACATATAACGATTTTATTTTTAAAATTCTTTTCCCACCAAAATTTAAATAAGTGGTTATAAATTTCTTCTATTTCGAAATTTTTCTTCATTTTCTCTATTCTCTTTCTTGTCTATTCTCTGAAATCAGTTTATCATGGCCTCCTCTTCCAAATCAAACTTAAAATCATCCTTTTTGTTTCCATCGCCTACTTCTGGTCCATGTCAACAATCAACGCTCGCTCATGTAACGAAAATAGAGGATTCTCTGAAAGATACCCTTCAGCTAATGACTGAAATCCAAGTGATGCAACTTCGAATGGCCAATGAACAAGAGAGGCAAGGAAAAATCCTTAGGAATTTGCAAAAATTTCTTATGGATAATCATGCCAACCCAATCTTGATTGACGAGGACTCATCAGAAGATCATGTACAAGAGGCCAGCGAAGAAGAAGAAGAAGTAGTCCCCATGGAAGAAGCGCACGCGGAAGACAACGACAAAGTCGTTTGCATTGGCGAAGTGTGATTTGACAAAGATGGAAATCTTGTCGAACAACATGGAAATTTCTGTTTCCACTATCCAAATTGTTCGGTTCATAGATCTCCTATGTTCAAAAACACACATTAGTTTCTTTTCTTCCTTTTCTATTTGTTGTTTGTTTTTGTTTCTATCTCTACGAAAAATGCAAATATAAACAAATATATAATTAATAAAAATTTGTGTTCTTATATTTGTTATATTAACAGTATTATTATTCTTAGTTGGGAGAGTTTGTAATTTAGGACTAAGTTTGAATTGATGATAACACTATCATCATATAGGATATTAGACTAAGAGTTATATAGTTTGGAGTTATATAGTTTAGAGTAAGTTTTTGTTGATGACAAAGGGGGAGAAGTATAAAATAGGGTAGTTAGGCATAGATTAAGGGGGAGTTGTTAGTTTTAGGGGGAGTTATTAGGATAGAAGGAATATTTTATAAACAAAGGTTCTCATCATCAAAAAGGGGGAGATTGTTAGTCCTTGAGATGATGGTTTTGATGACAACAATCTTAGAATAGATTATAAAATATAAATACTAAACATTACAAGTTTAGATATATATGTATTTGCAGGATCTAACCATGCAAGTATCAAGAATGAAGACTGTACAGTATAGAGATTCAAGATACAGAGATAGAAGACTCACGAGTATCAAGATTATCAAGAGTTCAAGGTTAAGTCTATTTTATTAGTAATATTTGTAAAAACTCGTAGAAAAACACTGGCATCTTAATATCCAATTTATTCGTGGAATGGAATCCACTTCGAGCCCGTTAAAGGGATGGAACCCTAAGTAGGATGGAACCTACGAAAATCTAGTGGGAAATTGTTTTGTATCCACTAATTTTAATTCAAATGATTTTACAAAATTATCTTGTTTTCAAAATGATTTCAAAACTTTCCTTTTAAAAGATTCAAAACTCTCTATCCTGATTCTAAATAATTTTAGCCTCAAAACATCTTTAATTTCAAAGTCAAAATACTCCTGTTTTTAAATGTCTTTTCAAATAATATATTTAACTTTTAATATTTATACTTAGATTTAAATATAAAATTATAGTTAAATTATGTATATATTGTTCTTTATATTTACTTATGAATTTCAACTACATTCAAGTATATTTATAAAGTTTTAAATAGTTTTTATATAAGATAAATATTGTATTTTATAGAAATTCAAATTATCATTTTTGGCTGAGGGATGTCGACATGCCCCTAGGTAGTGTGTCGACATAGTGACAGTTGAAGTTCAAATTCAAATTTCAAAAGAAGTGTCTATTCGCCATAACTCTTCATGAATGGTCATGGTTGTGGGTTTTCTATAAATAGGGGTCAGTTTCAACAAATTTTCAATCACTTTTTTTTTGTTTTCACTCCTCTTCATCTTCCACATTTCTTATTACAAAATCATACCATTACTCTGCCGAAATCAACATCGAATCATACTCGATTACTTCTAGTTTGATTCTACATCACTATCTCTACAAGGTTCTCAGTGCTATTCAGAGTTATAGATTTCTTTATAATATATTAGCGAGAAAAGGTGTGATTGTAGCCTTTGAAATTAATCAAGCGAGAAAAGGTGTGATTGTAGCCCTGGAAATCAATTGGGTGAACTTGTTGCCCGGTAAATCAAGTATCCCTACCCAGAGGATTGGTATTCTGGAGGGTGTACCTCGTAGCCTTGAAATCGAGGGCTGTAATTGTTGAATTGCTTTTGAAAGGAAATCCGTACTTAGTTGTGCGGGACTGGATGTAGGGTAACTCCGAACCAGTATAAAATCTGGTGTGTTCTTTCCTTTACTGCTTTTACTTTATATTTGCATCTGTGTTTTATTCTGTGTTCATATCTGAGTCTGATTAGTGTATACATTGTAAATAAAGTAAGATAAACTCAAAAAGATCAACAAATTTCTTAAAACACTATTCACCCCCCCTCTAGTGTTAATTCTAGCCTTAAGATCCTTAATCTGCATTTCTCACAATTCATACAATTATACACACTCTGAAGTAAAAAAATTCATATACAAATTATATATATGAAAAAATTTCGGTGAATTTAAAAAAAATTGAAAACTAAAATAATTTAAAAACCATTTGAGTAAAAATATAAATTTTAAATTTTGTATTTATATTGATTAATTTATTAATTCATATTTACATATATGTTTAAATATATATATATATATATGTGTGTGTGTGTGTGTGTTTGTGTGTGTACTAATATTTAAAACCAAAAATAAAATAATAATTTAAAATTAAAAAAAATAAGGATTTCATTATTTAAAAAGTTAATGTTTAAATCCACACGGATTTAAATAAAATTGATTTTGCTCTAAGGTTTTGGTAAAAAATAATAGTTTTAATGTATTATTTTATATATTTACAAAATAATATTTATAAATAAAATTTAAAATTATACATATATAAAGATACGTATTTTTGAAAGTTAGTGTGTGTGTATTTAAAATATAAATATTTGAATTTTAGATTTGAAATAGAGTGTTATTCTAGATCTAGATTTGGTTTTAAATTTAAATCTATCTTTAGATATTTTAGATATTAATTTGAATTATTTTGAATTGGTCAATATCATTTAAATAAACACTATAATATATATATATATAAATGTTTATATACATATACATATATGTTTGTGTATGTGTATATTGTATATAATAATATATATGGACAACAAATATGTATATAAATGGGCAAATGTGTCTATTGCAGTGTAGATATGTGTCTATTGCAGTGTAGATCCCAACACTTATATTCAAGCATATTAAACCATATACACATAATGTTGCGTGTATACTTTACATGTATGTATGTATTTGGTACACATATACATTATATACTATATATAATCTATTTAGACTTTATAGGCTTAACAAGATCTAACAATGAATTTTTCTTCTTCTAAAATTCACTCATCTATGTGTGCTGACCCAGTTCTATAAGTTTAATATACGATACATTTGATTTGATATATAGTAAATAGACCTAATTTTAAACATTAAAATATAGAAGAAAATCTAAAAATCTAACAATGAATTTTTCTTCTTCTAAAATTCACTCATCTATGTGTGCTGACCCAGTTCTATAAGTTTAATGTACGATACATTTGATTTGATAGATAGTAAATAGACCTAATTTTAAACATTAAAATATAGAAGAAAATCTAAAATTTAAAGAGTTTTAATAATAAATTAATATATTTTATGCCTTATATAGAACTTTGGAATTGAATATCAAAATATTCAGAAAAAAAACAAAGCCATATACAATGTATTTGTTAACATTATTTTTATTTATAGATTATATATTAGAAAAAAGTTCAAAGTGAAGAAAATGTTAGAAACTATATTATTATTTGATTTTGTTAAAAATATTTTTTAAACTTATTATTTCATATATCAATAGTTTTCCTTTATGATAAAATTTAAGTAACAATGTCTTGGATTATAGCAAGTGTAAATTTAGTATTTTGTTAATTTGAATTTGTGAAAATATATTGTGTAGATTTAGAAATGAAAAACAATATACAAACTTATTTTCATGACTCAATGTCATAAAATTAACCAAGCTAAAAGGGAAAAGTGGATAATAACGTAAAGAAAATAACTTGAATGGTAATTTTAAATTATGATCGTCTTTAATGTAGTATATACCGAGGAAACCAAAAAGAGAAAAAAGAACATACTTTACTGACATTGTCTAATACACACACAAAAATACAAATACACACACATAAATATAAATTCACACACACAAAAATATGTACATGGACACATATATACGTATACATATACATACACGCATGTATGCATATATTGTTTGTGATGGGGTATACATTTTTGAAAAAAAACACAATATGCAATCGAAAGTAGAACAAAAAGAGAACAAAATGAAATATTTGTATGAATAATAAACTCTAAGATTTGAATGTAAAATATTTAAGAGGGAACTAAGGGGAAACTTAGAAAATGTTAGAATCAATAAGAGGTTTCAAATTCTTCAATTTTACTATTATTTAAAAAATTGTAAGCCTAAATGGTTTGCAAGATGGTGTAACGCCACAAATAAATTCATCTTGGTACTTAGATATATTTTGCTTTCTTTTTTAAGAAAAGCTCAAGATAAAAGAGAAATTTGATTCACATATTCCTATTTTCTTGCATACGAAAACAAATACCTCTTATTTATAACGTAAATTAGCTTGAAGGTGTTAGTATTTCAATAGACTTTAGACTCACTTAATAATGAAACCTAAGACTCGAATACATCATCATCATCTTCTTTGTCTTAGTTTCAAATGATTGGCACAGTCACATGAATTCTCAATTCCCATAACTTTTATTATAAATCATATTACTGGCTAAATTTTGGCTTTTTAAAATCATTCTCAAGTTCATTAAATTTTGAATATATAAGTCACACTCATGTTGAATAATTTAGGAAGTAAAGTTATTCAAATTGTGGAAGCCATATCTGACTTCCTTAGTGATGATTAAAAGAAAATGACTGGTCTGGTATTTCATATTTGTAGAAATTCTCAACCATAAGTTATCTCCATATAGGAGGTTTAGAGAACAACTAAGACTTTTATTTGTAATTTGGGAATCATAACCCCTTATACATTATATTGACATTTCTAGTTTGTCCTTTCAACAAACTAGATTGTCATTTTGGTACTCAGATGGTAATGTATGACAACTATACCCTTTAATCTTTTAACTTCAACTTATAATCCAATCAATTTAATTAGGTTTATACAAATAAACATAATACATTTAACTTTACATGCGTTGTCATAATACATTTAACTTTAAAATTATTTTCAAATTGGAGTAGATTTATAAGATATTTTGAGTCAAGTTGGAATTATGACTCAAATGTATTGCCTCTTTTATTGATTTTGTAGATTTTTTAAAGTGATTAAAGAATATTCATTACCACTTTTATTGCATCAAAGAAAATGCAAGCATTCTCCATATGGAAATGACTTATTCTGAAACAAGGAGGTAATTTCTTGTTCCTTAATCAATTTATTAAAGAAAACATTTTATGATGGCCATATAAATAGACTTCTATAAGGTTTATTATGATTAGAGAGAAAGGAGTCATTGTATTTGAGTTTTGGGGAATTCAATTTCTTCTTAATTTTAAGGCTTTTACTCTGTAACATTTTGGAGGAATTAATAAAGTTTGTTTGGATAAAATTATCTATGTATTGTTTTTTCTTCACTTCTTATCTCTTCTCAAATCTAATTGTGAAGAGATCCTTAGGTAACTCTAACAACTGGTATCAAAGCCTACTATACATACTTTTCTAAATAGATTTTGGTTATGGAGAAGATAAATGTTGAAAAACTTAACGAGAAAACTTAGGGGTTATGGAAAGAGATAATGGAGAATTTTATGTATCTCAATGGTCTGCACTAACCATTAGAGAACAAAGGGGAGAAACCTAATGGTATAACTGATGCAAAGTGTAACACCTCGTATTTTGAAGGGTCCATAATATGGGAAATTAAATTAAAATAACAATAAGAAGATATCATTAAAGAGATGGATAAGGTAATTTAATTGCAAGAATTGCCTAAGGGAGATTTGATTAATTAAGTGTGGGATACTTTATAAAGTTAGTTGAATGGACTAAGAGTAATTAGAGCAATTAAGGTTGGCCTCGTTAGTGAAAATAAATTTTTAAATTTTGGATGGGAAGGTTTGAATTAAGGGAAATGTAATAGTATGACTAGGCTAGAATGGGATAGTAATCCAGGCCAATAGCACTAGCCCACTTTCCTTAGCCCTAACCCTCATTTCACTCTAGCTCACTTCATTTCATTTCCTAAAACCAAATCCTAAAAGCTCTAGTCAAGGCTGACCCTTATTCTCAAGGAAGAAGAAGAAAATATCAAAGCTAGAAGATTAAAGCTGTAAACATTAAGGAAAATGGAAGATTAAAACGAGTTTTCTACAACCAAAGTGAGTAAAATCTTTTTGAAAACCTATCTGAGTATCATAACCTATTGGGTTCGGATATGATTCTTATATGAATGTTTTGATGATGTTAAACATGTTTGGGTGATTAAACTTTATTTGGTTGTGTTTAGAAATTGAAATAAAGTAAATTTGTTCATATTTTAGGGAAAACATGAATAAATCATACTTAAATTCCATAAAAAAATTATACGATGTTTATAACGATGAAATATATGTGGGTTTTAAATTTTAAAATTTTAGGAATTTATTTGGAATTTATACAAATTTTTTGAGTTAAGAAAATGGTTATTTTCGACAAATTGATTATTAAAACGAGTACATATGCACGCCCAGGTGGGCCTGCATTTAACCACAATGTGCATGCATTTTTATTTGTACCTATGAAAGTAGATTTGATAGTAGCATCCCCACATTTGAACGCCGCCTAGGCAGAAACCGCTATTTTTTTTGTTTCGACTGCAATAACTTCTTCATACTAACTCGAAATTAGGCAAAACTTCGACCAATGAATTTCTACCTAAATTACAGACAATATGGTACACTCGGATACTTCATCTTGTGAACGCACACTATAGTTCTCCAAGGGGACTGACAGTTTACTTAGAAAATAACATGGCACAACATCCTCATATTTGAACTCCGCCTAGTGCAGAAGTCGCTATTTTTTTTATTCAGACTGCTATATTTTCTTCATACTAACTTGGAATCCGGCGAGACTTCGACAGATTAACTCCCACCTAAATTACGGACAATATGGAACACTCGGATACTTCATCTTATGAACGCACACTGTAGTTCTCCATGGGGACTGACAGTTGTACTTAGAAAATAACAGGCTAACACATCCCCATATTTCAACTCCGCCTAATGCAGAAGCCGCTATTTTTTTTGTTCAGACTGCAATAACTTCTTCATAGTAACTCGGAATTAGGCGATACTTCGACCGATGAACTCCCACCTAAATTACGGACAATACGGTATAGTTGGATACTTCATCTTGTGAAAGCAAACTGTAGTACTCCATGGTGACTGACAGTTGTACTTCGAAAATAACATGCTATATCCCCACTTCAACGCTCACTGTAGTTCTCCATGGTGACTAATAGTTGTACTTAGAAAATAACATACTACACCCTCATATTTGAACTTTGCCTAGGAAAAGGCCGCTATTTTTTTGTTTAGACTGCACTAACTTCTTCATACTAACTCGGAATCAGACAAAACTTCGACCGATGAACTCCCACCTAAATTACGAACAATATAGTACACTCGGATACTTCATCTTGTGAACGCACACTGTACTTCTTCATGGGGACTGACAGTTTACTTAGAAAATAACATGCTACCACATCCTCATATTTGAACTCCGCCTAGTGCAGAAGTCGCTATTTTTTTGTTCAGTGTGCAATAACTTTTTCATACTAATTCGGAACCCGGCGAGACTTCGACCGATTAACTCCCACCTAAATTACGGACAATATGGAACACTCATATATTTCATCTTGTGAACACACACTGTAGTTCTCCATGGGGACTGACAGTTGTACTTAGAAAATAAGAGGCTACCACATCCCCATATTTAAACTCTGCCTAGTGCAGAAGCCGCTATTTTTTTTGTTCAGACTGCAATATTTTCTTCATACTAACTCAGAATCCGACGAGACTTCGACCGATTAACTCCCACCTAAATTATGGACAATATGAAACACTCGGATACTTCATCTTGTGAACATACACTGTAGTTCTCCATGGGCACTGACAGTTGTACTTAGAAAATAACAGGATACCACATCCCCATATTTGAACTCCGCCTAGTGCAGAAGCCGCTATTTTTTTTGTTCAGACTGCAATATTTTCTTCAAACTAACTCGGAATCCGGCGAGACTTCCACCGATTAACTCCCACCTAAATTACGGACAATATGAAACACTCGGATACTTCATCTTGTGAACGCACACTGTAGTTCTCCATGGGCACTAACAATTGTACTTAGAAAATAACAGGATACCACATCCCCATATTTGAACTCCGCCTAGTGCAGAAGCCGCTATTTTTTTGTTCAGACTGCAATATTTTCTTCATACTAACTCGGAATACGACGAGACTTCGACCGATTAACTCCCACCTAAATTACGGACAATATGAAACACTTGGATACTTCATCTTGTGAACAAACACTGTAGTTCTCCATGGGGACTAACAGTTGTACTTAGAAAATAACAGGCTATATTCTCATATTTGAATACTATTTCTCTATAAGATAAGATGTAAAAGGGTATATTTGGAATTTCAAAAAGACACTGAGCAAATCTATTCAATGAATTCTCTTTATTAGTAGTAAAGGTAAAGATGAGGGGTATTTCTAGTATTTCAAAAAGACACGGTTGAATTCCTATTCAAGGAATTCTCATTATTAGTAGTAAAAATAATAAAATTAATTATTTTGACTTGAAATTTGGAAAAAGGTAAAATATTATACAATTTATTTTTGATGAATTTTTACGATTTTTCCCATCAATTTTTTATTTTGGATGAATTAATTAGCTAAGCAAAAAATAATTAATTAATGACAATCGATTAGCTAATGAAAGTTGTAGTTAGCTGTTTCTGTAAAGTAACTTGGAAAGGAAAATATTAGTCAATAAGAATTCAATACCAAATGGTTTTTGGTGTAAAGTTAATACTAAATAAGACAATTAATTAGTTTTCAAAATAATTACAAGATCGCCATTTAACTCACGAGAGCATGTATAATATTACCCCCGATGGCACTAGTGGAAATATGGCTATTATCAAGTTAATACGTGTACCAACCTGCACCTTAATGGGCCTAAATTTTGACTATATCGAAACCTAAGTCCACTAGGGTGCGGAATGTTGGTGTTAGTAACCTGAAATAAACATAAATATATTAGAGATCTATCTACATAAACTAAAAACTGAGATAGAAAAATATAATAAGACATATATACTAAATAAGGCTACTACCTTGGAATCAATATCATCCCTTGGTTATCTAGTCGCATTATCAATGCTGAGTATGAATGAGAAAACTTCACCACCTATAGTTTTGGTCTTGCATCAGTAGAATATCCATCTAAATCTATCATATGGGTTGTAATAAGGAAGGGGTCAGAACAACATTCTGATTATTGGAAATTTAAATGCTTTATCCATAGCACTAATATGCAATGGTTGATTCTATTATATCTATTATTCATGGCTATTCCGTGTAATTCCATCTACACGTATGATATGTCTAACCTTCTCCAAAATATAACTGCACACACACACACACACAGATATATATATATATATATAAACGTTGTATTACGCAAAAGAAAAACTTGGCCACTAAATATTTCTTAAGTATGGAGGAGGCATACCCATTATCCATTTAATTCCTCAACCCTGAAGCGGGCCCTCCGTAATGTAGTTGCTAGTCAATCGGTTCTAGCTACAGAGGCCGATGACTCCTAGATGCAGATTTATAATTTAATTTGTTATATTACTAACGCATCTCAAAGGTTTATCTAGAGGTTAGCTAGCCTACCTCTGACAAATGAATAACTAACTAATTAAACTTTGAGGTCTGTGGGTATCCCATACAAATTCTACACTAGCAGGAAGTGAATCCATCAAGGCATAACCCAAGTCTTTGCTAACAACCACTTTGGACCGTTGGTGATCATAGCCTATATGTCAACCCTACTTCTAAATACCCATATAAAAATGACACCGACATAGCCCGCCGACCACCCACAACCAAAATCTCGTTTAGAGTAACCTAATGTAAGTCAACGAAAATACCCATTCTAGCTACTTAGTACCTCTTGTTAGTGACATAGACCCATTTCCCTAATAGGTACCATTGTAGGTTACTTAAGCCTTCTTAAATAGGGGAAAGGTAGATCTAACGGCCATTTAATACCTTCCACCCCAAAGTCAATCCCTTACATCCCTAAAGGTACCGAGTCATTTAATCCTTCAAATCCATAGCGAACCCTTGGTATATTTTGCCCTACCTATATGCAAACGTATATTCTTCGCCCATGGGTCTTGTAGTTGGAGATGTCCCACATCAATAGTAAGTATACACAACTGTTGGTAGCCTCTAAGTGATGGACAAACTTCTATTGTGTAAGTCTACTTACCTCACATACCTACATTTATTAAACCAAACCAATCATCATAGGCCTAAATATTGGGCCAGGACCACTAATTGACGCTTGTCCTAGACGTATTATTAAGGCTATATAATTTCCTACTATAAAAATTATACTGCCACCTAGCATTTAATTTCTTCTTATAGGCTTATTGCATATATTCACTATTTCCCTCTTACGTCCTAAAATGTCAATTGTCCGTAATAAAGGCTGATTATTATTCAAATTGGACAATCACTAATGACATTTATTTATCCATTCCAATTTAACCTTTCATGCATGTTTCCATTGCTTATAAATGCCATATTAAACTACTTAATCAGTATCATTAAACGCATTTATATCTCCATTTAATTCATGTAACTCCCTATTAACTGCATATTTATCGCCCTACTGATTTTGGAGTCACTATCTCTTTTCCATATACCTCTCCTAGTCCTATAATTTAATACACTATAAATAACTAGTCATCCTAATTATAACTTATATGAATATCATCGTATATTACACTATATATATATATAATTTACTGCACTATTCAAATCTTTTCTAACTTATCAGCTTCCTATTCTTAGGAATTGTAGAACATACTTATATGTTTATTTTGTAGGGAACTTTTATTTCGATGTTTTAATATATTAGATTTCCAAAAAGGATTAGTGTTATAACTTTCCATAAATCACCCGAAAAATGAGACTTTTGCTCCATTTGAAATTACAAAGAATTATCTTTTTTTTATTGAAATGGAAAGTGCAAATTACAGAGGAGAACATCTGTACTTTACAAACCTCTTTCCTTTTTGGTATATTCCTTATTATTTCAAGCAATGCATTTTTTATACATAGTTGTGAAATAAGATAATTTGTGGAAATTATATGGAAATAGATATAGCCAAGTTGTACCCAAAACGCTCTCAATAAATTAAGACATAGAAATTTACATTTCAAGTCAAGTTAGGGCAACTTAAATCTATACTAACAATTTACAACCCAATTATCATAAATCTGCAATAAATCTTGCAATCTTATCAACATATTGCTTTAACAAATTTGGGGACTGAATTTCAAATTCTAGATTAGGGTGTAAATACAATTTTGTATTCCAATTACCTAACTTACAGAATATGTAGGCGAGATTTCAATTAAATACGTTCTTTCTAAGCTTACAACTCCACAGAACTTGCATATGCATAATAATTAAATAAAACTCAATGGTACAAATTTTAATATTATATATAAACTCGTAGAATTTCCCACTCACATTTCAAGCTTTCTAAATCTCCCAAACCCGAATCCATCCTTATAATTGACTCATTTTTCTTTCTAATCCAAAAATATGTATAACAAGATATATACATACCCATTAAAATTACAGATCTAAGAAGAGATTTGGAGTTAAGGGGAAAATAGATTTATAGTTATGAAATTTACCTTTTTTCACAGTATTGATTCGCTCCTTCTCATCTTCTCTTTTATTTTTTTGCCCTTCTCCAATTATATATATACATATGATATAGTATTTTATAATTAATAAAAATAGTGGAGAAGGAAAAATGGCAGAGCTTTGCTGCTTTAATCAAAAAATATGAGAAGAAAAGTGAGGGGCTAAGATTGTATTTATAGGCACTTGAATTGATTGTATCCATGAGATTTAAAATAATTAAATCTGGACCATTCGGCCAAGGTTCAACCCTAGTCGCCACCTTCCTAACCGGTCGACCGCTTCCCTGTATGCGGTCAGCTGCTAGTGACCGAGTAGCCCAAATAGGGGGATGATCGGTAGAGTCCATGTGGTTAATCTAATTTATTTTCTTTTTATTCCTATTTAATTATTTTCATTTCGAAAACTTCAAACGCTAATAAATTCTTTGTTGAACTCTAATCGTAAAACTTTAAATATGAAAGTTTCTCAGAAAATCATCACAAACCTAATGGTGTAAGTATCATGGACAAATTTTGATGTTTGATCAAATTCCCTTTTTGAGCCTTAATAACTATTTATTAATAACCGTTAATTTTAGGGGTATTACAATATGCGATAGCGTCGAAGCTATCTACTAAAGAAGGCTTAAATTAGGAATTGCATGCGATTGTTTTGATTGCAATAACCCATGATAGCTTTATATGGATTAAGACCCGATGACCTTGATTGAAATAATGCATGATGGTTATGGACAAGTTAGCACACAGAGGCTTAGTAGAAATAGCATGTGATGGCTATGGATGGATTAAGCATGATGGCTTTGAATGGATTAGGCATGATGGCTTTGGATGAAATAGGGGCAAGGACTTTTAATGGACAAGGCGGAGTGGCAATTGGGAAGATTACCTATGATGGATATTCGAAGTTCAATACAAGATAACATGGAAAGCTATCTACTCGCGAAGGCCTTTGCGAAGTTGACACGATAATGGAATAGTACCGCTATGTGATGGCCTAAGATAATTAACCCACGATGGCTATGGGATAATCATTCCATGATAGATAGGCTAAAGCATTTTGAAGTTATGGGATAACGAGTTCGTGATGACTAATTATAACACATTAAAGCATTGGATGCTATATTTTCTATGTAAAATGAGAAAATTCTTAGGGAACTTTGGAAGACAGTTTCTAAATGTTATTGAACTATTTCATAGAAATGAAATAAAGAAAAGATTTTATAAGTTAAAACTGTATTGACTTATTTTTGAAATGAAGGAAAGCTTAGAGAAGTTAGTAAATGATAAAGTATCATTTAAATAAAAGATAAAAATGTTTTATCTAAAGAAAGTGTAGGGTACACTATAAATAATTAATTAAATGGATTGAACTATGATCCTAAAAATATACTAGCTCATTGAGTTATTGGTTGGCAAGGTGACTTAACTATTAGTCTAAAGTCCAATGGTATATGGCAGTGTGCCACAAAAGGGTTCAATCCTAAAAGTTTATAAACTTTAAAATAAAGTTAAGGTAGGGTGCCAAAACATCATGGTGGTGTTATAATTAAAATAAACTATTCGGCAATGTGAACGATAACGATTCAGGGACTAAGAGGGGCTATTGACACTTAGTAAAGATTCTTACTAGAATGTATTTATGGTGCTTACATCAACCTCTTAGAAGAGTCAAGGTGGCTCATATTGGTGGAACGAGTGGCTATTTCGTTAGGTGATGTTGTTCAAGAGTTAGTGACAGATAGGCCTAGGGAGGTGATCGCTAAATGATTTAATCATAACCTAATGATGAAATCCTAATAAAAGAGATCATATTATGTTTGTTTAGATGATGGATAAATGTATGACATGGTTCATAATGGACTGCTAAGTATAGGGTATACTTGATTGGAATTGATATATGACATGGTCCATAACTGGGTGGTAAGTGTAGGGTACACTTGTTGATTGTGGATTCACATGGTTGGTTTTATGTGATGTTATTTACATATATGATGTACCTCGACGATGATGAAGTAAGGCGAAAAACCGTTCCACATTAGCAGCATGGTCTCACTATGGATGACTAAGGTAATGGTTTTACTCATATCAGGCTTTATGTCAGACCTATGTTTTTATTATTTCCTATAAATTCACGGGTACTCATTCGAGTAAGCCGAGTTTATGGATCAAATAAATAGCTTTTAAAGGTTCTAAAGATGAAATAGGAGGCTTGTTTATAAGAAAAAGTATTTTTAGATTCCGCTGTGTAAAATCAAAATCTATAACTTGTTATGTGTTGTGTTAGCATCTTCAGATGTCAGACACAACACTACTCTATCTATGGTCTATTTATATTTACCCCCTTTGTATACAATGATTTGGGTTAAAATTATATAATGGATTATGTAATTAAAATTGTTGTAGAGAAAAGGTTATTTAGCTAGTATGTTTACTTATTTTATGCAAAAATAATATTGATTTCACTTCATCACTAGAAAATGATTTCGCTGATTACTACAGCATCATTAGCATCCATTTTCGAGTCTTGGAGTAAGGTATGTTACAACGTGGTATCGGAGCTTATGTTAGGGGAACACTTAAGTGAAATAGAGCTAAGTAGAAATTTATTAGTAGAAAATGAAGGCCTTGGGGAGGGTATACGTTATGTATGTATGTATATATATATCATACTTGTCTTTTGATATAGATATATAAAAGGGTATATCTATCCCTCTATGATTGATCTCACTCTATTTACTTATGTTTCTTATGAATCCTTGCTTATGCAAAAGGCAAAAATGGACTTACATAATAGACGTTTGACCATAGGAAGTGCAAGAGAAAATCATAATAGAGGAGATGACAGTACTGAAACTAGTGTCCAAGGAGGGGAGGGGAACCTGGAAGTTCGTACTAAAGCCGATAATCAAGTGTCTGCCTCGGTTGAAGGAGGAATGGCTGTGAATGTCTTATTTCCCTAGTTTATGACAGAGATGGTAAAGCAACAGCTAGCTGTAGTTGTTGAGCCGAGATGGGAAGTAGCGAGAGAAGTAAACTTTTATAAGATGAATATGGATTATAAGAGTTGTGGAGGAAAAGAGTTCACCGGGAAGGAGTTTGCCCTAGAGGTGTTGAAATAGTTGAGGTTATATGAATGTATTTTCGAAGATTTGGGATATAATAACGCTCAAAAAAGAAGATTGGCCTCTCTCAGCTCTAGGAGAATGCATTAGACTAGTGGGAGGCTATAATTGCTGAGGTCCTGGAGGAGGAGATAACCTAGAAGCAGTTTAAGGAGCGACTCGAGGCTCAGTTCATCCCTGAATCTTGGAAGAGTGCTTTGTGTAGAGCGTTCCTTGACTTGAAGTATGGAGCGATAACTTTGGTAGAGTACACCCAACGCTCTAATGCTTTGTCAAAGTATGGAAGGAGCATATCAATACTCCGCTGAAGAAGAATGAGAAGTTCATTGAAGGTTTGAGGAAGGGGCTGTATCACAAGGTGATGGCTTATCTATTGGATCCATTTGGTATGGTTATGAAAATGGCGAGGAGGTATGATCGCTTGTTTCGAGAAGTAAAGAAAGCCAAGGTTAGACCGAGAGTGGACAGAAGAAAAGATTCAATTCGTATCAAAAGGGAAGAAAGAATTAAAAGGGAGGTAAAACTTCTGGAGGAAGGACTCAAAAGCCGAATGTAATAGATGTTACTTGTTTTAATATCGGTCAGAATGGGCACTACTCTACTAAGTCTACCCAGCCAAAGAAAAAGGACAGGGCCAAGTGATTTATCTGTAATAAAACATGTCATAAGAAGAGGGATTGCTTGGAAGCGAAGAAGGCAAAGGTATATTGCTTTGGAAGAACTTTCGTCTGGACCGACTACTAAGAAGAAGGGAAGGGTGTGCTTGGAGGTACGATTTTGATTTCCAGTATATCATCTAAAGTTCTATTTGATACTAGTGCTACTCGCTCTTTTATTTTGAGAGATTTGATTGATATGTTAGAACTAGACATTACCTATTTGATTACGTCCTATATATGGTTAATCCCATCAGTGGGTATGCCACTCTCAGATTAAGGTGCACTGACCTTGAGTTTAACTTGTGTGGACATCTATTTGTTTGCAACCTCTATGTGCTTGACTTTTTTTGGTACAGGGTGATTTTTGATATGGACTGGTTAGAGCATATTGCTGCTAGGATTTATTGTGTGGATAGGATTATCGTCGTACCAAATCCAAAGGAAGGAGAAAGAATCATGGTAGCGTTGGATGTAATGAAGGAAAAGTTGAATTTGATGTTATGTCCTATGGAAGATAAGGATGATGAGATTAGTAGAGTACGTATAGTCTGAGAATTTGCATATAGTTTAGAATCTGTAATAGGATTACCACCAAGAAGGGCAATTGAATTCAGGATAGATCTGATGCTAGGGGCGCAACCTTTTAGCAGACCGCCTAGCTGAATGCCGATCAAGGAGATGGAAGAATTGAAGAAGCGGCTAATGAAACTTAAGGATAAAGCTTCCATTAGGTTGAGTAGTTCACCATAAGGAGCATCTACGGTATTCATAAAGAAGTCGGATGGATCTTTACAAATGTGCTTTGATTATCGGAAGCTGAATGAGTTGATAGTAAAGAATCATTATCCCTTGTCCATGATAAATGACTTATTTAACCGGTTGGAGCTCGAGTGTTCTCGTAGATAGACTTGGCAATGGGCTTACATCAACTGAGAATAGCGGAAGATAGTATCTGATGGACCGCATTTCGAATAATGTATGGTTCATAGAGTGGTTAGTGATTCCATTTGGACTGATGAACACCCCTGTGTTTTTCGTTGATCTTATGAGCTAAACATTTCGTGATCAGTGGATAAATTTGTATTAGTCTTCATCGACGATATTCTGGTATACTCTAAGGATGAGAGAGAAGTCCATCTGGAATTGGTATTGGAGGTGTTGAGACAATACAAGTTAAATGCCATTTTCGGAAACGAGAAGTGAAGTTTCTTGGGCACGTGGTTTTAGAAAGTGGATTGGCTAGGGATCCATCAAAGATAGAGACTATTAATGGCTCGAGAAGGCCAAAGATGGTCATGGAAATGAGAGGTTTATTGGGATTGGTTGGCTAATATCATAGATTCATTAAGAATTTCTCATGTATAGCAGCATCCTTGACTAAGTTGACTAGGAAGAATGAGAAGTTCGTGTAGACTAATAAGTGTGAAGGGTCATTTCAAGAGTTGAAGAAGGTATTGACAAAAGCTCATGTGCTGATTATGCCCGAAGGGAGCCAGGATCTTGTAGTGTATATTAATGCTTGTAGGATGGGTTTGGGAGCGGAGTTGATGCAAAGAGGGCGAGTGATAGCTTATGCATTGAGGCAGTTGAGATCGCATGAGGTTGGGTATTCGACTCATGACCTAGAGTTTGCAGTGGTGCTGTTCACACTGAAGACTTGGAGACATTACTTGTTGGGAGAACGGTTCGAGTTGTATACGGACATCAAGTCCTTGGGTACTTATTCTCTTAGAAAGAGTTGAATATAAGGCAGCAGAGATGGCTGGAATTTTTGACGGCATACGATTTTAGGATAGAATATTTGCCAGGAAAAGGGAAAAAGATTGCCGATGCTTTGAGTAGGAAGCATCAGAATGAAGTGTTAACTCTGATTGAACAATGGAAGATGTTAGAGATGTTAGCCTCTTATGAGTGCATTTGCTGATGCCAAAAATGGATCATAGACTAAAAGCAGCAGATCCAATGATATAAATATAAAAGCAGTAGAAAATACACAATTTTTATAGCAGTTCGGTGAATACTCCGACCTACGTCAATTTTAATCTTTGTTATTGATTGTTTTCACTTTGGATTACAATAAATTCAGCCAAATCCGACCACAATCTAGTGAATCTCATATTTAAGAGTGATTGGAGTATTTGGGGAAGAAGAATATAAAAGAGAAATCAAAGTGTGAAAAGTCCCTAAAGAGAAGTAAAAAACCCACTCCAAGTTGTAGGTAACTTGCTGTTTATAGGGAAATTGTCTAGCAAAACCGAGCGTCCACCATATATCAAGTTGAGATTCAAGTCCAAGTGTCCAAAAGTGGACTTCAAGGCCCAAACATCAATAAAAACCTCATGGTATCGAGTGGTTCCTCTCGGTACTGAGTGGTTCTTCTCAGTACCAACTGGTTTTTATGGAGGGAAATCTTCCCTCCTTCTTCTACTCTGCTTTTTATCTCCAACTTATTGCGTTTCGAACATTTTTCCTTTGAACTTTAGTTGTTTCAGAGAGGTTCTGATATCGCTTGTCCTTGCCTGCCTTCAGTCAGAAAATGCATAGAGTTGCTCATCCATTCTTTCAGAAAAGCACTCCATGGAAATCATCTGAGGTAGTGCTTCAAGTACAAGTGGTTTTGAAAGTCCATAATGGAGTAAAAAGCTCTCAACACCGAGTGGTCCACTTGTCGCCAAATCTTATGGAATTTCTTAAGTGTGTTCTTATTGCCCTTCTAAGCATGTTCCCAAGCCTGTGAATCGTTACATCTTCATCTTGATGTTTTGATTCCAGTGAAAATATGCTTAGTCAAAAAGTCAGATAACACTTGCCCTCCATAGTACGCCTTATGAAGGTAAGGTGTGCTTTGCTCAAGAATAAGTTTCAGCAGTAGTCGACTTTTGGAGGTCAAGCTTTCTAGCTATCCAAAGATCCATGTTATGGTGAATCATCTGGTTCCTTCAGATTCTCCTACAAATTCACGGTCATTCCAAACCGTCATACTAAGGATTCTAGTCATTGCTTAATAGTTAGTCATAAATCATAATCGGTCTGTTTTCATCTAAAGTCAACATTATCATATATCAAAATCGTCTCGTGATCGTTGGAGATTTATCTATTTTAGTCTTATTACAAGGCGCTCAAATCTTGAGGTCAAGTCAACATCCATTCTAGGCTCTGATCTCTCCGGATCGTTTAACATCCAACCTAGGATTCGATCTATTCAGATCGCTTAACATCCAATCTAGGGTTTGATCTCGCTGGATCATTTAGCATCAAATTTGGAGTTTGATCTCTCTGGATTATTTAACAACTAATCTAGGATTTGATCTCTGCCGTTCGTTTTGACATCCAATCTAGGATTCAAATCACTCTAGATCCTTGCATGTCCAATCCGTTCGATCTCTGGCAAGGGGACTCAATGTCCAAGCAAGTCCATCCACTCACTCTTCGATGAGGGGACTTACTCTTGTATAAGCCCAATCCACTTGCTCTCCGTTAAAAGGACTTGCACTTTATGATCATCACCCTGTCACTCCAGACAGGACTACCATGATCAGTATCAGTCATCACATTCAACTAATTTTCAAAAATCAAATAAAAGCAATCAAGCAAACATCCTAAGCATTCATCTTAGACATCCAACTCTATGTGTGCTTAGAGACCGACCGAGGTCTCGTACACATGTAATCGGTCTGACGTTATTATTGTCTTATCTACTCAATAAGAAAAGTAAAACGTGGGAAATGAACTTGACTCCCATCCATCTCGATCATGGGATTACCAATCTTAACCCAAATCCTTGGCCGTGTCTTGATGCATTCGCGGCAAAAGGTGGCTGCTCCGGCTGCACCATTGCAGTTTGGTTCCTTACATACTGTTGTAGCTAGTTACTCCAAACTAACTCTTCTATCAGATCACGAAGGTGTCGACACTCTGTCGTTTTATGTCTATCTAGCTCATGGAATAGGTAAATTTTTCCAGACCTTCTCTCTCGATTCATTGGTTCCCTTTTAGCTGACCTCCGATAAGAGGTCTGCCCCGAGTTTCAAGGTATTCCTCTCTATGGTTTTAGTTAGATCGGTGTAGGAAGAGAACTTTGATTCCCTCCTTTGTCGTTTAGGTCCTCTAAAGTCATCATTAGCTTTTTGCTTCCCTTTATCTTTGCTATATCCTGCTCCGAAAGGTCCTCCATCATCCACAACATTAACATCAACATTATTAGCCTCAGCATCCTCTTGACGTAGATATATCTCAGCTTCATAATAAAACTCCACGAGATCTATCGATGAATCCCTTTCCAACACAACTTTAAAGTTATTCTTGCTTGCGACTCCAGACACTACCGCCATCAGGACTATTGATGGATCTGGCTTATCAACTGCGGCAGCTGCCACATTAAATCTCATCAAAAAACTTCTCAACGTTTCTCCAGCCCTTTGCTTTATGCTTGAAATTGTCATCATATTCTTTGGTAAAGAGATATGAACTCTAAACTATCTCAAGAATCTATCTACCAATCCAGCCCAAGTGCTTATGGACATATTCTGTAACTATCTGAACCATATGGCAGCCAGCTCTGTCATGTACAATGGGAAGCACCGTCCCATCACCTCTTTAGATGCATCCAAGACCTCCATATGTCAGATGTACCTCATCAGATGAACGGTCGAATCTATCCTTCCGTTATATAGTTCTAACGTCGATAACTTGAAATCGAGAGGATTCCTTGCATACTAGATGTTAGGAGTGAATGGGTTCCTATTCACATCCTCCAATCTTTTTTCTAGAGGTTCGTCTCTCATTATTCTTCTGATCATCTCTATGATCAGATCGTTGTTGTCTAATGGTAGTGTTCGCTCCATGGATATGTTCTACCCCTAGCTCTTATGAGGAAACTTTAGTACATATTCCTTTGGTTGCACATTCACATTCTGATCCACACCTCCAGCTTCATTCGACCCATCATTCCTACAGGAAAGCTTTGGTACATATTGCTCTGGTTGTTGCATGTTCATGTTCTGACTTGCATTTTTGTCTCTAACATCATTTGCTCCAAGCATTCTAGCTCGCCCTAATTCCAATCCAACATTGCCCTTGAGTAAATCCCCCTCAGTACCGACTTGATTCAGGTTGGTACCGACTGGTTCTACTCATGGAGGCATAACTCCAATTTTCTCTGCTCCAACTCTAAGTGCTCCAGCATTAGTTCCTAATCCTTAATTCAGAATTCCTACTGTTGCGGCTGTTCTTTAATCCATCCTTTTGAAGAATGCATCTAGCATCTCCTATTCTCAAGCCATTATCTCATCATACTTCTCTTTAATCATTCTCTTCATCTTCTCCCTAGTCATGTAGATGGATTGATTAGAATTTAAGGGCACATTCTAGTGCTCCCATGCACTAGTTAACTCCCTCCAATCTTCGATCTGGTGTTAGGCCTCTTTATCTTCTCCAAACCTCAGATCCAAGCTTTAGACTGTTAAATCTAGCTCATTTCTCAATGAAAGCACCAAAATGTTGACGTCAAAAATGGATCAACACCTAGAAACCGACTAAAAGCGCCAGATCTAGTGATATAAATGTAAAAGAAGTAGAAAAGACACAATTTTTATAGTGCTTCGGTGAATACTTTGGCCTACATCCACTTTAACCTTTGTTATTGATTGTTTTCTCTTCGAATTACAATGAATTAAATTAGATCCAGTCACAATCTAGTGGATCTTAGATTTAAGAGTGTTTCGAGTAATTGGGGAAGAAGAAGAACAAAAGGAGAAAAAAAAGTGTGAAAAGTCCCCAAAAAGAAGAAAACCCCATCTAAGTTGCAGGTAGCTTGCTATTTTTAGTCCAGTAGAACATGGTTTCCACAAAATATCAAGTTTAGATCCAAGTCCAAGTGTCCATAAGTGGGCTTCAAGGCCCAAACATCAATAAAAATCTCTCGGTACTGAGTGGCACCTCTTAGTATCGACTGGTTATTATGGGGGGAAATCTTCTCTCTTTCTTCTACTCTTCTTTCTGCCTCATGTTCATTTGTTTCATTGAACACATTTCCTTTGAGATTTAGTTGTTTTACAGAGATTCTAGTACTGCTTGCTCTTGCCTTCTTTTAGTCAGAAAATCCATAGAGTTTCTCATCCATTCTTTGAGAAAAGCACACCATGGAAATCACCTGAGGTATTGCTTCAAGTACAAGTGGTTTGGAGGTTCATAATGTAGTAAAATGCTCTCGGTACCGAGTGGTTTCTCTTGGTACCGACTGGTCCACTTTGCTCCAAATCTGTTGGAATTTCTTGAGTGTGTTACTATTGCCCTTCTAAGAATGTTCCCAAGTCCGTGAATCATTTTGTCTTCTCCTTGATGTTCTGATTACAGTAAAAATGTGCTTGGTCAAAAAACTGGATAACGTCATTATAGGAAGAACACTAAATAGAGATGAAGTCTTGGATGAAATTCAACGGTCGAAGTTTACTATTCATCCCGGGGGAACAAAGATATATCATGATATGAAAAAAGTCTTCTTTTAGGAAGGGATGAAGAGAGATACATCAGCATCAGAAGCCGAGCGATTTACTTTAACCTTTGCACTTACTGACTTAGAAGTGGGATTTCGTGTCTATTGATGTTTGTACCAAAATGGGCAAAACACTCTTTGGAAGTTTTTGAAGGGATAAAATGAAGAAATTAAATGGAAAAAGAGGATAATCTAACAAAAACTCCAAAAACAGATGTGTAAATAATAAAATCGCACAGAAACAAAGAGATTTAGAGTGGTTCGGCGTATTGCCTACGTCCACTATGAAATTGATCACTTTATTGATGTTTCTTTGATGATTACAATTGATTTCAGTGGATTATAGCGAATTAAAGTTATGAAACTCGAATACAACATCAGTAATGGAGTTTAGAGTTGAATCCGGCAGAGTCTCGGCGTTGGAGCGTCAGAAGATCCCTTCTCTATATTCCCTGAGGCTCTATTTATAGGCGTAGGAGGCTGATATTTCGCTCAGATCTCGGGAGACTCTTTCTGGCACGTGAGTGGGCCCACGCGACCGAGCCCACAAAGTTTCGGCTCGATCCGTGATCAATACGAACGGATTTTTTATCGATCAAGATTTTGTCCAATGGAGTCGAAACTTGGTGTGAGCATTCTTTATCTTGTACGTAAGCTACTGTGAAAATTTCATCGCATTTGGACTGGTGGATCACGAGATATGATCGATACGAATTGACGTCCTTCGGCAGGCTGTTTGGTTCGAATCGATCATTTCATATCGATCTCTTCGAATTGATGGTCGCACGTGCCCCGGTGATGACGTGGCGCGCACTCTTCGGATCGATCCACTTTTTATGCCGAGTTGATCGAGTCATCCCAGGATTCTCGCCTTGTTTGTATCGATGTAGTTGTCTTGTTCGAATCGATCAATAGTGTGCTCTTCGTATCGATCAGCAGTGTGCTCTATTCGCATCGATTGTGTTGGCTTGTTCGCATCGATCCGGGTTGTTCCAACTTGATGGATGCGAATGACTGATGTCTTGATGGATTCGAATAGCAGTTCCATGATGGATTCGAACAAGGCTTATCTGATGGATACGAAGTGGCGCGCCCCGGTGGATACGAACAATCGTGAGTCGATGAATTCGAACAAGGCCGATGCGAAGGATACGAACAAAGCTTATCTGATGGATACGGAGTGGCATGTCCTGATGGATTCGAACAAGTGCCATTTGATGGATACAAAGTCGATCGATACGAACTGGGGCTTGACGATGGATACGAATCCGATCGATTCGAACTGTGGCCTACTGATGGATACGAAGTCGATCGATACGAACTGGGGCTTGACGATGGACACGAATATGAGGCTATTTTCCCCAACTTGCATCGATCATAACTTGAGCAAATGAACTCGGATCGACTTGAAATTTGGTATGCTGGCTTTTATGGCTTCGTTTGTCGTGTCTTATCAATTGTAGCTTGATCCGGACTCGGGCAAAATTCATCGGCATCCATGGTGAACCTGTGCGTACTCCATATTCGGGATGAGTGATCCTTGGTTTTCAGTTAGTTCCTTGGTATCTCGGCCTTTGCCAAAAGGCGGGATAACATTTGCCCCCCAAAGTATGTCTTGTGGAAACATGACGTGCTTTGATAAGCTGCAACCTTCACTTTGAACAGTTATCGTCTTTTCAATGAAAGTTGTAATCTTTGACTGATTTCCTCAGTAATGTGAACCGTTGATTGTCAACTGTTGTACCCTGTATACTAGTGATTAGCTGTTTATTGTTGTAATCATTATCAGATGAGTATCCAATTCCTATGGATGTTGAAAATTAAATATTAGTCTGACATATATGCATATACGTTAATCCGACTCTCGTTGACGTTACATGTTCACTAGTCGTTTGTCAGTTTTTTCGTATCGAATTCCATATCGATCCTCTCCTGAACCGATGTGAAATTCGAGTTGAAACAACAATTGATGGTTGTTTATTGGACGTTCCTTCGTATCGAGCCTCTCCTGAATCGATGTGAAAGGTTGAAAGGCAGTTTTCATATCGATGTGGTTCACAATGATGGATACGAAATGATCGTTTGCATCGATGGTTACGAACTTCGGTGGAATTCATTGGAGTGGACCTCATTTCGTATCGATGAGTTCGAGGTTGCTGGACATGAACAGATGATTCGCTTTTCGTATCGATAAATACTGGCCTCTAGAAGCCGTGATTTGATGGATTCGAACTGCATAGTTCGTATCGTTGCATTGGGGATGGAGTCAAAAATGATCGATACGAACAATGGCTTCGTATCGATGGATCTGGGTGACTCGGAAAAGTCTCCATTGGCAATTTCGTTTCGATAAAGGCTCGAGTTGATGGATACGAACAGCTCGTTCGAATCGATACGGTGTGACCGTTGCTATCGGTCGAGTCTACCGGGAGGTGAAACGCCTTCTTCCTTATACTCGAGTCCATATAAATACTTTCTGGACTTGTCACTTTTTCCTTACTTGCTCACTTTTATCTTATGCCTTCGTATCGATAAGATTTCGGGACCAAAGAGACTGCGCTCGCCTTCGAAATGACTTAAATCCTAATCCCCGAACTAATCACTTGAATTAGGTAATTAACTGCCGACATCATGTAATCATTGACCAGATTCGAGATTCAACGCCAGTTCATCTAAAGTCGTGGCCTATTCCGGCGCCGTTGATGCCGGAGTTGGGTCGAAGTGAGGTCGAGAAGAGGGTAATGGCGTTTGTGCTCATCGGAGAAGAAGGAGTGAGGGAGGAGTCGAGGGATTTCGCAAAAGATTCCTCGGCCTTGACTTCGTATCGATTAAGGTTTTAAAGGAACTTGATTTCGCATCGATCCTCAACTGGAAGTTTTTCATCAACCACCGACCCTTAACTTTGTGTCATTTGTTGATCCTTTGATTGCATTTTTATCACTTCGAATCGGTATGGATACGAAGTATAGTTGCGATGGGTACGAACTAAGGTCACCTGATGGATGCAAAATCAATGCGACCCAGTCGATACGAAACGAGTGCTCTCTGATCGAGACGAAACTGCAGAGTTTTGATCGATACGAAACTACAGAGTTTTGATCGATACGAAGTAGTGACTATGCCTATCGATGTGAGATGAGGGACTCGAATTGACATGATCTGGCCTCAAGGTGATCGATTCGAAATCATTCCCTCAGGTGATCGATACGAATGGAACTCTGGGTGGTCGATCCAAACCTGTACTTTGATGGACATGAACTTCAACCAAACATACGATTCCGACGAGCTTCATTCCTGCATAACTGGACTTTAACCGTTAAACTGCATATTTGACTGCCCATCGAAGCTCGTCGATGGAACTATAACTTTAACGAAATGATAACGGATTTTCACTCGGATTGATCGCTAATGTTTGGATGGCATGGTTGTGACGGTCAGCGATGACGGTCATTCCGACTGAATTTCGAAGTTTCGTTGTTTAAATATTTGTTCATATTCTATTGAATCTTTTCAAGTAGCATAAAGCACTGCACTTGCACAATACATTCACACACTTCACACTGGGGGAAGCACGAATGTTATTGTCGTCTAACGATGATTTTTCATAAGTTAGTTAATTATGGAACCTTCAAGCTCACAACAGCAGGAAGTTTAGGATTTGCCTTCTTCTGTCCTAGAGATTCCGGTCATTGCGGCCGAAGTTATAGACCCAGCTCCGGATGAGCTGCCTGGTGCCAGGTTTATTATGAATCCACAAGATTCCGTGCCTTCCAACGTTTCTGAAGACATGCTGGGGTGGATATGCTTGAGGCATAGCTTGTCATTTGATGATGTTTTATTGCCGGGACCAAGCGATAGAGCGCATGCTCCTCCATAAGGGTTCATCACTTTCAATAGACATGCGTGTACAGCGGGAACACTCCCTCCGTTCAACCAATATATTAGGGAAGTGTTGTCTTACCTTAGAATTGCCCCGTCTCAATTACACCCCAATGGATATGCTTTGCTGAATAGCTTATTTATTGTGTTCATGGATCATCTCTTCCGCCCGCCAAGGCTGACTAAGATTAGATACCTTTTTAACTTCTAGAGTAGGGGAGATAGCCCGTCTTTCACTTTCCTGGAGTCGGTTAGGAACTGCCAAGTAGTAACCAGATCCTGGGGAAGGCTGAGTTACTTCAAAACATAATGGTTCTATGTCCGGTGCCCCCCAGGATTTGCCAGCCGGTGGCTAGTCAGACGTAAGTGTTACAGTATTCTTCAAGAGTTATCCAAATGATAGTAGTTGATATAAACTGACATCTCCTTTTCTTTTTACAGCTGTAATCTCACGACCAGAAGGCGGGTACTTCAAAGAGATAGTAAGGGTCCTTCAAGAAGTTACGAGCGAGATGAGGGACATTGATTCGGTTCTAACCGACAGAAATCTGAGAATCCTCGGGCTGATTGAGCGGAATCAAAGTATAAGGCTCGAAGGGACACTGAGGGCAGTCTTGAAGAAGCGGGCGAAATGCAAAGCGCCCGGTGTCGTAATAGCTGAAGGGTTTGATCTGGAGAGAACACCCACTTATGAAGAACTTAAGGCTGGGCCTACTTGCAGTTTTCAAGATTCAGGAGGGAGGAGAAAAGGCAAGGTAGTTTCTCATAAGCGTTCTAAATCCATGAGACTGAAATATGTGGTTGTGTCTTTGCATGTTCCTGGAATTAGAATTTCGAAGGCTCCTCCCCCGCAAGTAGAGAATCTTTTCGAAGGGCTTGCTGATATTTCGATTTCGGATTATGTGTCGTTTCAACATGACACCGGGTTGGAGGAGCTTGACAGTGCTCTTGATCTGAGCGAGTCGCTTGTTATAAGTGCGGCCGACATTTCCGATTGGTCGGGGGGTTGCACATACATACACTTCACGGCACTGCATGATTTACAATCGTAAATTGTCCAATTCAAGAGATCACTAACTTTTCTTTCGTTTCTCATTTACAGGAACAATGTCTAGGAAAGGATCGATGCTAGGGAGCCTTCGCTCGGCTCGAAAGTCTTCTACTTACTATGAGCCCCGCGGGAGGGATTCGAATAGGGACCGCGATCGCGGGTACTCTAATCAAGAGAGGTACGAGCGGGACATGGATAGATACTATAGACACCGATCTAGGTCTCGCTCTCCACCTCTTAGAATTCCATCACCAGCCCCTGTTCACATTTCACATCCATCGGAGCCTCCGCGGCATACACCGTCTTCTCAAAATTTTAGGCCCAAATCTCATCGCCAGAGAGCCGAAACTATTGCTCCCATAATTGCAAAGTAGGTCCTAACCGAGCCCACGGGGGAAGGGGCTATTAATATCGCTCAACTTAAGAAAGATTTTTTGAACATCTGCTTTGACGGCTACATCTTCCCCCCTCACTTGAAAAGAATCCCTTCGGAGGCTGAAAGTACAATGCATGACTACATTCATGACATTTATGCCCAATATAGGGAGTGGGTGAAGGCCGCAGAAAAAGCTTCGAAGGTGGCCTTTGAGTGGGCTAAAGCGATTGAAAAGATGGAGGTCAAGCTTGCCCAAAGGGACCGAATCATCCAGGTGCTCAATACCGAGGCTGAGTCTTCTCGGAAATCTGAGATTGAGGTCACCAAAAAAGCTGATGAAGTGAATGTGGCGATGGATAGATTGAGGCAAACACATGTTGCCTTGGTGGAAGAGATGGGCCACCGTAATACCACTGTCATGGCCGAACGGGATGCGGCAATTAAGGAATTGAATGAGCTTAAAGCCAAGCTTTTTGATATTGCCAAGGAAAAGGACGAGGCAAACAACGCAGCCCAGGAGGCGTGCGAGCAAGCTGTCTTGCTTTGGGGTAAAAGGGATGCGGCCATAGCTAAGGTCCGCGAGGTGGAGGCCAAGGTTGATGAAGAGGTGAAATCGGCTGAGTCCAGGCTATAGGCTGACATTGAAGATCTCCTCATCGTTTACAACGCTAAAGTGTTGAGGCACAGAGGTCTAGCCTGGCTCGATGATTAACCGGCATATTTATACAACGCCTGGGGCCGATTGGTTGAGGAAGAGAAGGCGGTGCATCTGGGTGAGTCAGTAGATGAGTTTGAACTCGAGAATCGCATTCTGAATGAAGATGAAAGGAAGATTCTCCACGAGTCAATGATTCTGCATGAAAAGGAAAGGCTTGGCACCCAGCACTTGGAAGTAGGAGAAGGTTCAGGAGGTTGAACACCACGACACAAGTCTTGACATTCCAGCGTCAACCCAGCCTGAACCCTTACATGCGATCGATCCCCAAGCTGTTCCTGCCTATGATCCGGATCAGCCGCAAATGTCCCCGGCTGTAGAGCAAGCTGTTGAAGCTGTTCAGCCATCTACAAGCCAAACCGAGGAAGGTACTCTGAACATCCTATATGTCTGTCTTAAGTCAGAATCGTCACTCGAATTAAGTACTAACAATTCTCTTATTTTTGTTCAGTGATTGATGCTGCACCGATCGTGCTTCCTACAACCCAAGAGTCACATCAAACGTAGGAGGCTATCATCACCGAAGCGACCACTGTAACTACCACTGTGCCACTTGATGAAATGCAGGGAAGCACGCTTGTTTTTGATGAGCAGATGATGGAGGAACTCCTTGGTCGTCATAGCGATCCTTTTGAGGACCTGCCATTTATAATGGGCGAAAGCGCCCTTGCTTCAGGTTCTTCAATGCCAAACACTGATGCTCCCAGCAAGGCCCATGCAATTCATGAAGAGGAAATATTGGCCGAAATTGATGCTGAGATGGAAGCAGCGGCTCGTGTTGGCAGTTTTGGAGGTGGGATGGCGGCACCTGGTCCAGCTCCACTTAGATTGATATCTCCGGGTGGCACAGTTACTGACACCAGTGAACCTATTCTTCCTCCCACAATTGATCCAGTTCCCCCAACTCCACCTTCAGGGAGTGTTCCTGTGCATTTGAGTTCAGACGAGAAAATCGACATCATGCCCCCCACTGGAGATCGACCACCGAAAGGCAAAGGCTCGAAAAGAAAGACAAGTGGCGGCTCCAGTGGGACCACTCCGAAGGAAAAGAAAACAAAGAAGAAGAAAGAATAGACGTGCTCCTTCGGCTTTTTGGTAGACATGTAGAAATTTACTTTTTAATTTCTTCTTGCAGGCCGTGTATAGATGCGGGTTCGGCCCCCGCTAGTAGGATTTTTTGGAATAAACTTGTATATGAAATTCTTTCACATAAAGTAGAAATGAAACTCTCCTTTTTTGGCTTCTTTTCAATCATTGTGTATTTGGTTAAGTGTTTCAATATTTGAAATGCACTTGTGAAGTTTCAGCTTCCGAGTCAAGTTTGTTTTTATGCGCCAGGTCCGGGGACTGTGGACACGATTCATGACTGGGAAGTGAGTTGAAGTTTGACGTCGCACTGCTTCAGTCAATGGTCAACATTTAAGTTCTGCCCCCCAGTCTTAGGGATGAGTTGTAGAACATCAGCCAACGATTGCATCTCACCTATAACATGTTGAATCTAGTGCCACTGGACGGATGTTTGATACAAGTGGAGATTGAGTGGTTCAACCATACTTGTTTGATTATCAATGATCACATCCGCACTCCGGGGGCTTTCATCAGTTCACTGGCGGTTGGTCACGCCGTTTTAAGTTTTAATTATCTGTCCGTGCTCTGAGAACTTGGAGTCGACATTTATACTCCGACTCACACTTTAGGAGCTTGGAGTTGGTGTTTATACCCCAATTCGCGCTCTGGGAACTTGGAGTTGATGTTTATACTCCAATTCGCCCTCTGAGAATTTGGAGTTGATGTTTATACTCCAATTCGCACTCCGGGAATTTGGAGTTGAAGTTTATACTCCAATTCGCACTTTGGGAATCCGGAGTTAATGTTTATACTCCAATTCGCACTCTGGGAATTTGGAGTTAATGTTTATACTCCAATTCGCACTCTAGGAATTTGGAGTTGATAAACAGATGGTCAGTCACATCTGCTGTATGTTTTTGGATTTCGCCCGCACTCTGGGAACGAAAGGTGTGTCAGGATCGTGGATGGTCGGATCACATCCACCCCGAGTTAACAAGCGAGGTCATTAGATGGACGGGTCCACCCTCCTAAAACTTGGTTCAGATACGAACGAAGTCGTTAGGTGGACAGATCCACCCTCTTCGTATTTGTAAGTTTATACTCCAATTCGCGCTCTGGGAATTTGGATTTAAGTGTAGGATTGTCATGTATCAATCCTTTTTTGACTTTGGTGTGATGGCATGTCCCCGAGCTCGGGTTTCACTTAGCGAGTGACCGGTTGCATCACAGTCACTCTCGATTCGAATGAATCCCACCATATGATGGAACTTAGCTCTCTGTGCATAGTGATGGTCATATGAAGCATTTCAAGTAAATCACAAATCTGGCTCGAAGAGATTGCAATTTATTGCTGAAATAAGAAAATATGGCAAAGTCAGTTGCCTTATTACAAATTCTAATTTCGAAATGCAGAAACAAATTGCAAATGGAAAATAAACTAAATGAATAAACATAGCCTGTTAGGTGTAGTAGCGACGAAGACTCTCGCTGTTCCAGGCCCTCGGTAGACTAAGACCGTCAACGGTCGATAGTTTGAATGTTCCATCTCCGAGCCTTCGTTCAATAACATACGGTCCTTCCCATGTTGGTTTCATATGCGAAGGAACCAGATAGATTCTTTTCAGGACGAGATCACCGAGTTCAAAGGTTCGTGGGCGGACCTTAGCGTTGTACAACCGGGCGACTCGACTTTGATACGCGGCTGCCCTCAAATCAGCCTCTTCACGCTTCTCATCTAGTAAATCGAGAGATTCAGCAAGTAATATAGCATTTTTCTTCGGATCATAGTATGTCACACGATGAGAAGGCACTTCTAGCACGACTAGAATAACAGCCTCTGACCCATAAGAGAGAGAGAATGGAGTGTGACCGGTCGCGAACTTATGGGTTGTTCGGTACGCCTATAAAGCCATAGGAACTTCATCGACCCACTTGCCCCCGACCTTTTTCAGTCGTTTTTTCAGAATGGACTTTATAACCTTATTGACTGCTTCGACCTGTTTGTTCGCTTGAGGGTGTGCAACTGCAGAGAATTTCTTTTGAATGCGAAACCGTTTGCAGAAATCTTTAAATTCAAAACTGTCGAATTGGGTTCCGTTATCAGTGATAATGGTGCGTGGGAGACCGAATCGATAGATAATGTTGCGGACTACAAAGTTGATTACTTTCTTCGTCGTTATGGTAGCAAGAGGTTCAGCTTCATCCCACTTTGTAAAGTAATAAACTGCGACGATGGCGTACTTCGCACCACCTTTTGCCAGAGGTAGAGTACCAATGATGTCGATGCCCCATACTACAAACAGCCATGGGATGACCATTTGCGTTATCTCGGTAGGTGGGGCACTCAGAATTCGAGCATGCTTTTGACATTTATCACATTTATTTGCGTAATCCGACCATCGCGATTCACAGTCGGCCAATAATATCTGTATCGAAGTATTTTCTTGGCAAGTGCTTGCCCCCCGGTGTGATCGCCACATTCTCCCTCGTGTACGTCGTGTAATACTCGTTTAATTTCATCGTGAGCGATACACCGGAGTAAAGGAATAGAGTACCCTCTTCTGTACATGACTTCATTCTGGATGGTGAATCGTGAGGCCTTCCGAAGGACTTGTCTTTTTTCACTCCTGCGCTCCGGCAGGATTCCGTGCTCAAGGTAATTTCTAAATGGAGTCGTCCATGACTCCTTATCTGGAACGGTTTCACATACCCGATCTGTTTCTGCCCGGTCAATGCTTGGGGAAGATAACATCTCTACGGGAACAAGTCCCATTTGCTGAGCTTCACCTGTGCTGGCTAACTTCGCCAATGAATCGGATTTTTGATTACGTTCTCGAGGTATACAATAAATGGCATAATAATTAAACTGATTCAGTATTTCTTGTACCTGAGCTAAGTAAGCAGCCAGCCTTCGATCTCTCGCTTGATATTCTCCCTGAACTTGACATACAACTAATTGTGACTCGCAATAAATTTCCACAACGATAATTCTCAAATCTCTGGCAAGTTTCAATCTGGCTAAGAGAGCTTCATATTCAGCTTCATTATTGGTTGCATGAAAATCGAACTTTAAAGCATAACATATAGATCGGCCTTCGGGGGTTTCAAGTACAACCCCAGCGCCCGATCACCGGTCGTTTGATGCACCATCGGTATACAGCTTTCAGACGTATTCGGGAGATTCACTGGTTTCGGGCAAGTCCTCTGGAATGATAAATTCAGCTATGAAATCAGCTAGGACTTGTCCTGGAATGGCTTGCCTTGGACTATAAGTAATATCAAACTGGCTCAGTTCGATGCTCCACTTGAGTAACCTACCAGACATCTCAGGCCGCGTAAGGACCTGTCGTAACTGCTGGTCGGTGTAAACAACAATAGGATGGGCCTGGAAATACGGACGGAGCTTCCTTGATGCAATAACAAGACAATAAGCCAGCTTCTCTAGTTTCAAATAATTATGTTATCCTGCCTTTTGGCAAGGCCGAGATACCAAGGAACTGACTGAAAAAGAAACAGAATCACACGTCTCCAACTTTGGATGATTGTTGGGCAACTACAAATATCGATGAATTCTTTCCGAATCCAGATCGGGCTACAATTGATAAGACACGACAAGTGAAGCTGTGGAAACCAACGTCCCAAGTTTCGGAGCAGTCCGAGTTCGTATGCTCAAGTTATCGCCGTTAGAAAGTGGAAGGATAGTCTTGGCTCGAATCCATCCTGGGGTCGGATCCATCCCCCTTTGCATTGTTTCACATCCATAGAGTTATTTACTTTCTTCGACTCCATCAGCACAGAGGCCCTTGTTCGAATCCATCAAAACCAAGCTTTGATTCGAATCCATCGAGATAGTATTGGTTCGAATCGATCGTAGTTAGCTGTGCTTCGAATCCATTCACGCGTGCCTTAATTTCGAATCCATTGGAGCTTTCTCCACCTTCGAATCCATTACTTCGAATCCACCAAGTAAACGCGGCTTAAACCCCGGATTCAACCCAATTAACCCGGAGAAAAAGTGGGATCGACTCGGGAAATTCACGCCACGACAACACTGCTCATGCGCATTACCATCGAGTCGAAGCAATCGATTCGAACGAAATCGATTCGAACCATACTTCCTGCCGAATACTCCAATCTTGAATCGATCATAACTTGAGATCTACAAGTCCAAATGCTATGAAATTTTCACAGAACCTTGAGCACATGTTGAAGAATGTTCACACTAAATTTCAGCTCGATCGGACAATTTCTTGATCAATTCGAACATAGCTTCGAATCAATCCCAAAGTGGGCCCGGATTTCCAGAAAGCGGGCATGTGGGCCCCCTGACGTACCAGAACTGGTCTCCCCTCAGTTTAGGCGAAATATCAGCCTCCTACACCTATAAATAGAGCCCCTGGTCATTCAGAAAAGGGGTCGAAGAATTTTAAGAGCTAAAAAGCGCCCAGACTCTACCAGATTTACTCAGAATCACCACGGTTGTCTTAAATTCATACGTAGCTCACAAAACCAGTTGTACTGCGTTATAAGAAATTGTAATCTTCGAGTGTCAAGCAATAAAATCATCAAACTTCATAGTGGACGTAGGCTAAAACGCCGAACCACTCTAAATCGCTTGTCTTTGCACTTTACCTTTCTGTTATTTGGAGTTTTTGTTAGATAATCCACAGTGTTAAATTTCATTCTTCGCGTTTATCTCTTCAAAGACTTCCGAAGAGTGTTGTGCCCATTTTTTGTACAAACACTTTGGTGCTTTCACTGAGAAATCCAGTTTTTCTTCTGCTCTTCGGATCTACCATCGATACCGGATTGCGTAAAATCCAAGAGGAAGATCCAAATCTCTACTCCGGAATCCTTCCATTCTATTCAGATTTGCATAAAATCTAGGAGAGGAATCCACTGTTCAAGATGGTTAGCACAAGGACTACTTCTACAGCTGCTAATCAAGAAGCTCGGGATGAACAGAATCCCACACAGCAGTTACAGTCCAATCAAGACAACACTGCTCACTTCGGTCCATCTGGACCGGTAACCAGACAAGAGTTCCAGACATTACTCCAAGAACTGACCCAAAGCCGGCAACAGTTAGCTGAAAAGTTGCGTGCCAACATTGAATTGACCAATCAATTAAACCGCCAAAGGCGTAGGAAGACAAGGAGGGGTGATGCTTCCCACTCGTCCACTGAAAGTTCTGCTTCCTCTGACTATCATGGCAGAACTACACGTCCCCGGTTGGACGCAGGTCATACGCTAGTTGCCGAATATCAACCCGCCTTGACTGTGGGACAATTAAGGGTCGGACCATCAACTAGCTCCCAGGTCGGGCCCTCATCACGAGGAGGTGTTGCTCCACAGCATACCATAGGCGATCGTGCTACAACAACCGTGGTAGAGACAAGGGTTGATACCCGAAACCAGTCGGATCCAAATAATCAACAACGTGGGCATACTCCCGAACCATACGTCCCAGAAGATGTGGAGCCAAGGAGGCGAGATATGGGCCGTCGACAACGTCCGACCCAAGCTCGCGCTGTGGAACCCGACCACGCCTTAGTTCAGCCTACACGGAATGTGGCTATGCCCGACATTTCAACCATGGTACGTCAAATGATCCGCGAGAGCCAGGGACTTATCAACGACGACTGGGGGATCTCCCGTAGTCAAACTCCTTTCACTGACGAAATACTACACGCTGAACCTCCTCGGCGATTCAGAATACCAACTCTCCCTCTGTACGAAGGAAATTCCGATCCCAATCAACAAGTCTTAAAGTATGAATGGTCAATGAGCGCCGCAAGGGCTGATGATGCAGTAAAATGTCGAAGCTTCCCCATCTCTTTGGGAGGAATTGCAACGATGTAGTTCACAAGGTTGCCACCAAGATCCATCTCTTCGTTCGACCAACTAGCTAAGAAATTTGTCGAACAGTTTCGTATGCATGTCACTAGGCATAAAGACGTTAACACCTTATCTAGTGTCACCCAGGCTAAGGGAGAGACGCTCAAGCGTTACCTGGAGAGATTCCACGCAACATGCATGGAAATTAGCAATCTCAATGACAACTCGATTCTGATGGCGTTAACTAAAGGGATCGATCCCGACTCTGAATTTGGAAATTGGTTAGCTGGGAAACCACCCGCGTCATTGGACTGCTTCTACTCCAAAGCCGCTCAATTCTTGCGACAAGAGGACGCAAAACAATCTAGGAAACAGGACGATGCGGTACCCAAAACTGGAGGAATACAGAATAATGTGGCAGTCAAACAGTCCGCTGAGAGTTCCGGAAAAGTCCAGCTAAATATACAGAATAAACAAGCTCAGCCGAGAGTCAGCAGCGGTCAGGATAAGAAGAGAGACCAAAATCGAGGCCCGCAACGTAGGACCCCGATGTTTGACAGTTACACACCATTGAATACATCGTTGGAAAATGTGTATCTACAAACCAGCAACGCTGAGCAATATAAGAAACCTGCTCCGAAGCAATCATCGGAGAGACAGATTCAGACAGGAAAGTTTTGAAAATTTCACGAAAGTTACGGCCACAATACCAACGAGTGTCGACATCTGCAAGACCTCGTTGAAAAATTGATCAGAGAGAGAAAGTTGGACCAGTTTGTACGGGCACCACCGTCTGGTGGAGCGGGCCCCTCAAAGCAAAATCATACACAGAATCAATCAAGACAGGAAGAACCGGGTCGTGACGGAGGAAGATTGGTAATTAATGCTGTAAGTGGTAATCCTCATCCAGTGGTCCCAAGCTGGGAGGAAATGGAATCATATGGCAACTTAGCTAAACGCTCAAACTTCGAGTATAATGATAACTTGGGCGGTAAACCTTCAACCAAACGGAAGAGAGCGATGACTAACGACATCACTTTCCGGGACAACGACGTTGACTACGTCGGAAGCCCGACTACTGACCCACTTGTGATATCGACCCAGGTAGGCCCGATGTGGATGAAGAGGATCCTGATTGACTGCGGGAGCTCTGTGAATATCATATTTGCACATGCTTATAATCAAATGAAGATAAAAGCTGGGGGTCTAAAACCCTGCCAAACTCATCTCTATGGATTCAATGGCAGCGCTACTGTACCAGTTGGAATGGTAGAGTTACTAGTTGAATTGGGAACCGGGGAATGTAGGTCGGTTCGAATATTGCAGTTCGTTGTATTGGATGTAGAGTCGCCATATAATGCCTTTTTAGGTCGACCTGCCCTTGCTGAGTTCATGGCCATAATAGCCCCGTGGTGTTTAACTTTAAAATTCCCAACCGTCAACGGAGTTGGGGTCGTCCAGGGCGATCAGGTTGATTTGAGAACAATCATACACCGAAATCGAGTTGCCCGATTGCACAATGCCAAGGACCGACTTAAAACTTTTGAACTTGGTAAGCTAGTCGCTAAAAAAGGTTATCCGACACTCCCGCCCCTGAGATCAGCGTGGAGAGGGTCGCGCAAGATTAAGCGAAAGCTTAAGGATGGCGAATTCGAGTTATCACCCGTTGATGGCTTAACTTTACCAAGGACCTGGAATAGCGAAAGCCTTCATCGCTACTGCAACTAACAGGCTATGTTTATTTATTTAGTTTAAATTCCGTTTTAAAATTTGTTTTAGCATTTCGAAATTAGAACTTATAATAAGGCAACTGACTTTGCCATATTTTCTGATTTCAGCAATAAAAGGCCATTTCTTCGGGTCAGAGCTGTGATTCATTAAATACAATGTACAACATCACGATGCACGGAGAACTAAAATTCCATCACGCAATGGGATTTATCCAAGAAAGGAGTGCCTGTGATACGACCGGCCACCCACTAAGTGAAGCCAGAGCTCGAGGGCAAGCCATCACATCAAAGCCAAAATCGGATTGATACACGACGATCATTCCTTAACTCCGTACTCCCAGAGTGCGAGGCGGAGTATAAACATTTCCTTAACTCCGTACTCCCAGAGTGCGAGGCAGAGTATAAACATTCCTTAACTCCGTACTCCCAGAGAGCGAGACGGAGTATAAACATTCCTTAACTCCATACTCCCAGAGTGCGAGACGGAGTATAAACATTTCCTTAACTCCGTACTCCCAGAGTGCGAGACGGAGTATAAACATTTCCTTAACTCCGTACTCCTAGAGTGCGAGGCGGAGTATAAACATTCCTTGACTCCATACTCCCAGAGTGCGAGGCGGAGTATAAACATTTCCTTAACTCCGTACTCCCAGAGTGCGAGGCGGAGTATAAACATTCCTTAACTCCGTACTCCCAGAGTGTGAGACGGAGTATAAACATTTCCTTAACTCCGTACTCCCAGAGTGCGTGACGGAGTATAAACCTTTCCTTAACTCCGTACTCCCAGAGTGCGAGGCGGAGTATAAACATTCCTTAACTCCGTACTCCCAGAGTGCGAGACGGATTATAAACATTTCTTTAACTCCGTACTCCCAGAGTGCGAGATGGAGTATAAACATACATCAACACCCAGAGTGCGAGGCAGATAACCAGTCTAATTTATCCCCAATACTGGGGGCAGAACCAAAACACATATCGAGTTGAAGACAGAAGGGAATATACTTTCATTTCCATTATCAACAAAAAGAATTCGATTACAAGATGGTTCAAAAAATTCCTACTAGTGGGAGCCGAATCCACATCTATACACGGCTATAAAGAACCAACAAAACGAAACACTACCCCCGAATGTGACGACAAAATAAAGGAAGAGATCAATCTTTCTTCTTCCTTGGTTTCTTCTTCGGGGTAGTCCTGCTGGATCCGCCACCTGACTTCCTCCTCACTCTCTTACTCTTCTCCGGTTTGCCCTCAGATAACGACATGATATCCACCTCTTCCTCGGAGCTTGAGGCAATAGAGATTCTTTTGAAGGGTGGAGCTGGGGGAATAGAAGCAGTAGTAGAAGGTGGGACAGGAGCACTTGCGATTACCACAGTGCCGCCCGGCGATATCATCATTAGCGGGGCATGGGCCAACGGATTCATACCGGCGGTCGCTGCGGCCATCTCGGCACTAATCTCAGTCAAAATCTCATCTTCACGAGATACTTGGGCCGCGCTAGATGTGTTAGTAGTTGGCATAGAAGAACTCACAGCAGGATCTACCCCGCTCAAGGCATAGGGAGGATCAACAAAGGGATCGTTGGGTTCTCTAAGAAGTTCTTCGATCATCTGAGCATCAAAAGATAGCATGCTCACTTCTCCCTCTTCGCCGGCCACAGTGGATGTCATAACGGCCTCAGTGACAATAGCCCCTTGCGCTGTATAAGGAACTTGTGATACAGGAGGCGCTGGGACAACGGCTTCGGTCACTGAAATGCAAAAAGCAAAGGTTGTCAGCTAAGAGCATTGATTCAGATTCAACACACTAAGTGTATACGAGAGGCGTTCGATTACCTTCCTTAGCCTGGCTCGTGGTATGGGCAGACATAGAGGCAGGAGCATCAGCAGAAGATAAATGCGGCTGGTCAGGATTATAAGCAGGGACGGACTGGGGATCGACCGCACCAATGGTTTCAGGCAGTGTCGGAATTACAGCTCCAACATTTGTCTCGTGATGCTCAATCCCCTCGCCCTCGCCCGTCTCTATCTGTTGAAAACCAAGCCTCTCTCTCGCCACGGAAACCACCGCCTCATGGAGAACTTTCCTCTCTTCCTCAGTAAGCAAGCGCATCTCAAGCTCGAAATCATCCAGCGTTTCATCCGGATGCGCCGCTCTCTTATCCTCTACCAGCCTAGTCCAGGCGTTATACAGAATCATAGAGTCATCTCCCAGCCATGATAAATTTCTGTGCTCTAGCACGTTGGCGTTGTATGTAACCAGGAGATCATCAAAATTAGCATCCATCCTGGATCGCTCCGCCATAATCTTTTCCTGGATTTCCGCATCCACAGACTTGGTCTTGGCCACCGCCGCAGCAAGTTCGGCTCGAAGTGACACAGCTTGATCACATGCCTCCTGAGCGGTGGTGTTAGCAGCGTCTTTCTCTTTCGCCACTTCAGCAAATTTAGGCTTAAGCTCATTCAGTTCCTTAACAGCTGCATCTCGCTCAGCTACAACGTTGGTGTAGCAGTGGCCCATCTCTTCTACCGTGGCACAGTGTGCCTGCTGCATCCTTGCCATTTTGGCCACAGCATCCTCATGTTTTTTGAGTACTTGGAGTTCCGAGCTTCGGGACGACTCCATCTCAGATTGAAGAACTTGGATGATGCGGTCTTTCTTAACAATCTCAGCATCTCGTTCCTGAATAACTTTTGCCCGGTCAAAAGCTACCTTTGAAGCTTTCACGGCCGCTTTGTACCACTCCTTGTATTGGACATAGAAGTCACGAATATAGCTGTGTGCAATATTTTCAGCATCCTGAGGAATCCTCTTGAGATGAGGAGGAAAGACATATGCGTCCATATAAATTTCTGGGAAGTCCTTTTTCATTTGAGCAAGCTGGATGGATCCTTCGCTTGTCAACTCAGCCGGAGCCTGCTCAACGATGGCAGCTGTCGGTGGTTCAACTCTAGGCCGCTGATTATCGGGCCTTGAAGATTGGGAAGGCTGTTGCTGCTGGGAAGGCCCAGGGATATCTATGGGGGCCTTAGGAGGCGGAGGAGAACGAGATCGTGATCGGTACTGATGGCCCCGATCTCTGTCAGTACGATCATGGCCAGAACGGCCACGCCAATAATCTCTATCCCGATCATGGCGCCCCTGGCTAGTGTAATCTTGCCCGTGGTCCCTATCTGATTCCCTCCAATGGGACTCATAATAAGGGGAAGATCGGCGCACATTACGGAGCCTATCCAAAGTGGATCCGCGACCTGACATCTCACCTACGATAAGAAGAAAACCACAGTTTAGAATCCTACAAAGGCAATGTTCAAGTATGCGGGGATCGTGTAGTGCCGTGGAAGTGTGTGTAAATGTGTAAACCCCCTAACCAACCGGAAGTGTTGACCGCACTCAAAGGAAAGGGCTCGCTCGTATGTAAATCATCTTGAAATTCCTCCAACCCGGAATTGTGAGGGATCAATATAAAATCCGGGATGGGAATATCATCAAGTCCTTTGAAGACATCTCTCGACTGAGAAGGGGCGGCCTCTGAAACTATAGCTCCGGAGGCGGGAGAAGACACATCTACAGACTTCCGCCCCTTAGATTTAAGTTTTTTAGGAATGACGGTCTTGCTTTTCCATCTTTCTCCCAACTCTTCGAAGTTGCCCGAAAGATCAGCCATCGGCTCCACATCTGTATGGGTCCTTTCTTCATCGCTCACTTCAGTTATTGTAACCCCGGGCATTTTCTTCGCCATTGTCTTTTTCTTCTTCTTCTTGTTTTTCTTCTCTGAGGCAGGCCTTGACATCCCTTCGATGGCTATACTTTGATTTATTTCAATCAAGACGAGAGCTCTTAAGTTGTAGTCACTCAACACTGAGTCGATGTGTCTCAGCTCGCTCAGAACTTCTTGAAGACTTCGGACTTTGCCCTTGTAGTACCCGCCATCGGGTCTGGAGATAATGGCTGTAAGAAAAACAAGATGTTAATACCAATGCCAAAAAGCTATTGATCAAGGAAGATCATCGACATATGAGGACACTTACGTCTAGACAACCATCGCCTAGCGAAACCAGGAGGACACCAGACATAAAACCATTCATTCTTGAAGTAACTTAGTCTGGTCCATGCTCCAATAATAACTTGGCAATTTCTGACTGCCTCCATAAATGTAAAGGATGGGCTATCGCCCCTGCTCTTGAAATTAAATATGTATCTGATCTCGGTTGGCCTTGGCGGGCGAAAGAGACAGTCCATAAATATGACGAAGGCACTATTCAGCAACGCATGTCCATTAGGATGAAGTTGCGAAGGAGCAATTCCTAGATATGACAGCATTTCCCTGATGTATTGATTAAAAGGAGGAAGAGTTCCAGCCGCGCAAGCATGGCGGTATAAGGCAGTATATCCTTCAGGCGGATTATGCGGTCTGTCATTAGCACTGGGTAGTAATACATCGTTTAGAGATACGTTGTGTTTCAAGCATATCCGGCCCAATAAGGATTCAGAGATATTAGACTGGACGGAATCCACGGGGTTCTCGATAAATATAGCCTCTGGCAATTCGTTTGGAGCTGGTTCGATTACGTCAGCAGGAATATTGGGAATCTCAAGGACCGGAGGAGGCGAACCCTGTACCCCTTGTTGTTGAGAGCTCGAAGATTCCATAACTAGCTAACTCATCATAAAGCAACGATAAGTACACAAAGAGCCCGTACATTTCCCAGTGTGAAGTGTATGAATATGTTGTGCAGTGCAAGTGCTGTGCATTACTTAAGAAAATTTTACAGGTTGAAACAAGATGTCTGTACGACAACACTTTGAAATTTGAGAATGAAAATGACCGTCATCACTGACTGTCATTTCCACACCATCCAGACGCTACTGACCACTTCAAGTATAAATCAGTTGTATTGTTGGTTAAGTCACAGTTCCATCGACGAGCTTCAAAGGAAATTCAAGTATGGTCTTACAGTCAAGTTCAGTTATGCAAGGCCGAAGCTCGTCGGAGTCGAGTATGCTAAAGTTCGTTAAGTTCGTCAAAGTTCAAACTTGAAATTGGTCATAGTTCAGATGATGGAGCAAATCAAAAGAGTAATGGTCACAGAGGACGAAGACGTTCGAATCCATCGACACGAATCGATGAGGGTTGAATCGATGAAGTTCAATTCTAGGTGCTTCGAATCCATATGGTTCGACTCGATGTAACTTTGGGATAGAGGAGCACTTCGAATCCATGATCTTTGCATGACTTCGAATCGATCAATATTGAGATCCTTCGAATCGATCGGAGTATCGCTACTTCGAATCGATCGCCACGAGCCTTCTCTCCTTTTTTCTCTTGAAACCATCGATTCGAAGCTATGCATTCAAAATCGATTCGAATGAATCATTCCCGGATCGATGCGAAGCAATGAAAGACGACACTCTGATCGATATGACTCGAATGGTTTCATTCCTCAGTTCCGTCGAGTCGACCCACTTCATTCAGATCTCATCACTCCTCAAAATTTTCAGAAGGAAAGACTGAATCGATGCCAAAAATTCTAAGTTCTATCTTTCTCATCTCGAATCGATCCCTTGATTACCTGATTTTATTACAAATGAAAGCGTGAAGGGGTTCGATCGATTTGAGGAAAGCACGTTTGTCTTGGCCTTGGAGAGATCGATTCGAAGAAGAGGCTATAGCAACAGTAAAAAGTAAAAAATGAAAGTGACACCGGCCTCGCGTATTTATATGGACCTCACGTAGGAAACTGGACGATTCGTCTCCCGGTCAAAATGACCAACTCCAACCGGTCACGCGCTGATCCATTTGAATCCATCGCATTCGAATCCATCACATTCGAATCCATCACGTTCGAACCCATTGCATTCGAATCCCTCAAAACTTCGAATCCATCAAGGCTGCATCGTTACAAAGCCTCATCGATGCGGAGCTACATCGATTCGAAGCTTTCAACAAAAGCTAAACTGGAGTCGTTGCATCCCATCGATTCGAAGTACTAACTTCACGACCATTAGCATGCAGTGATTCAAAACCTATCGATTTGAACGACCATTTCGAATCCATCAGATACCAGCAATTTAAGCCTTCGATTCGAACAAACATAGCTTCAAACCCATCACAGACCACTGATGAAAATGGACGAACCGTTTCAATGTGAAAAATTGCTTGTCTACTCTTTATACCGATTCAGGAGAGGATCAATACAAGAGGATGATCATAGACAATCATAAAAGCAATGTTTTAACTCGAATCTCAAACCGGTCCAGGAGAGGACCGATGCAGAATTCGATAGCAATCCGAACTAGCAACGACTTGCGATCACGCAACGTTAACCAAAGTCAAGATAATACACGTATGCACATATCTCTGACTAATGTTTGATCTTTGTCATTTACAGGGATCAAATGTTCATCTCGTCATAACCCAAACAGCTAACAGCCGGTCACAATCGTACGACGGTTGATTACAGCGACAAAGAATACAATTTTCAGCAGAGCATGTCCTAATTGTCCAATGATAGATTGTAGCTTTTCAAAGCACGTCATGTTTACACAAAACGTACTTTGGGGGGCAAATGTTATCCCGCCTTTTGGCAAGGCCGAGATACCAAGGAACTGACTGAAAAAGAAACAGAATCACACGTCTCCAACTTTGGATGATTGTTGGGCAACTACAAATATCGATGAATTCTTTCCGAATCCAGATCGGGCTACAATTGATAAGACACGACAAGTGAAGCTGTGGAAACCAACGTCCCAAGTTTCGGAGCAGTCCAAGTTCGTATGTTCAAGTTATCGCCGTTAGAAAGTGGAAGGATAGTCTTGGCTCGAATCCATCCTGGGGTCAGATCCATCCCCATTTGCATTGTTTCGAATCCATAGAGTTATAGCCTTGCTTCGACTCCATCAGCACAGAGGCCCTTGTTCGAATCCATCAGAACCAAGCTTTGATTTGAATCCATCGAGATAGTATTGGTTCGAATCGATCGTTGTTAGCTGTGCTTCGAATCCATTCACGCGTGCCTTAATTTCGAATCCATTGGAGCTTTCTCCACCTTCGAATCCATTACTTCGAATCCACCAAGTAAACGCGGCTTAAACCCCGGATTCAACCCAATTAACCTGGAGAAAAAGTGGGATCGACTCGGGAAATTCGTGCCACGACAACACTGCTCACGCGCATTACCATCGAGTCAAAGCAATCGATTCGAACGAAATCGATTCGAACCATACTTCCTGCCGAATACTCCAATCTTGAATCGATCATAACTTGAGATCTACTAGTCCAAATGCTATGAAATTTTCACGGTACCTTGAGCACATGTTGAAGAATGTTCACACCAAATTTCAGCTCGATCGGACAATTTCTTGATCGATTCGAACATAGCTTCGAATCGATCCCAAAGTGGGCCCGGATTTCCAGAAAGCGGGCATGTGGGCCCCCTGACGTACCAGAACTGGTCTCCCCTCAGTTTAGGCGAAATATCAGCCTCCTACACCTATAAATAGAGCCCCTGGTCATTCAGAAAAGGGGTCGAAGAATTCTAAGAGCTAAAAAGCGCCCAGACTCTGCCAGATTTACTCAGAATCACCACGGTTGTCTTAAATTCAGACGTAGCTCACAAAACCAGTTGTACTGCGTTATAAGAAATTGTAATCTTTGAGTGTCGAGCAATAAAATCATCAAACTTCATAGTGGACGTAGGCTAAAACGCCGAACCACTCTAAATCGCTTGTCTTTGCACTTTACCTTTCTGTTATTTGGAATTTTTGTTAGATAATCCACAGTGTTAAATTTCATTCTTCGCGTTTATCTCTTCAAAGACTTCCGAAGAGTGTTGTGCCCATTTTTGGTACAAACAAATTCCTTTCAGCTCCAATCAATCGTTTGCTGACGTAATATACTGGCTTCTGTATCCTGTCTTCTTCTCGAATTAAGGCAGCGCTGATAGCGTTTTCTGATATCACTAAGTAAATGTATAACTTCTCATGATCAATAGGTTTTGACAGGATAGGTGGTGTGGATAGATGCTGAATTAATGCTTAGAAAGCGCCTTCACACTCCTTGGTCAATTCAAAGTTTTGTTTTCCTTTTCGGATCATATCGAAGAAGGGAATGCATTTGTCAGTGGACTTTGAGATGAACCTGCTCGGTGCTGCTACTTTCCCATTGAGACTCTGGACTTGCTTTATAGTTTTCGGAGTTTCAAGGTTTCTGATCACCCAGATCTTTTCAGGATTAGCTTCAATCCCTCGAGCATTGATGATAAACCCAAGGAAATTTCTGGATGCAACTCCAAAGTGACATTTCAGAGGGTTGAGCTTCATTCTGTATTCTCGAAGTATGTTGAACATTGTTTCCAGGTCTTTAATATGGTCAGTGGAAAATCGTGACTTCACAAGAATGTCGTCTACGTATACTTCCATGGTCTTTGCAATCTGATTGGCGAAAATCCGATTAACCAATCGTTGATAAGTAGCCCCGGCATTCTTTAGTCCGAATGGCATAACTTTGTAACAATAAAGTCCCAGATTGGTTACAAAGCTGGTATGTTCCTGATCAGGTAAATGCATCGGTATCTGATTGTAGCCAGAATACGGATCCATGAAGGATAAGAATTCATGTCCAGCTGTTGAGTCTACGAGCTGATCAATTCTGGGAAGCGGGAAACTGTCTTTAGGACAAGCTTTATTCAGATCGGAGTAATTGACACATGTTCTCCATTTTCCGTTTGACTTTCGGACAAGCACGGGATTCGACACCCATTCGGGATATAGTGCATCTCGAATGAACCCATTAATTTTAATCTTTTCTACCTCTTCTTTAAGGGCGGCAGATCTCTTTGGATCCATACCACGCCTTTTCTGTTTGACCGGGGCATGCCGCGGGTCAATATTCAAAGTGTGGTTCACGATGTCCGGCGAGATCCCACACATATCAGAATGCGTCTAGGCAAATACGTCAAGATTCGCCCGTAGAAATTCAACCAATTCCTCTTGAGTTCGCTGGCTTAGCTGAGATCCAATCTTTATCATCTTCGAATCATCATCATCATCGTCAATTGGGACATCGATCGTCAGTTCGGCCGGGGATGCTTGACTTTCTTTAGATTCTCCTTCATCTTCGGTTTCCCTTAGGTCAAGATCCCTTTGGAATTGGCTGGGGTGCCCGGGCCTAAGCCCAGGCATTAATTGTCAATTATTAGCAAAACGGACGCAGAGAGATTCCTCTACGTCCTTTCCTTTCTCCTTTCGCTGCGCCTCCCGCAGCTCGGCAACGTAATAGGCTCTGCCAGTAGCCTGATCTCCTTGAATGACTCCCACTCCATGATCAGTGGGAAACTTCAGAGTCAAACACCACGGGGCAATAGCTTCACTGAATTCAACAAGGCCTGGTCGGATCCAAAAAGGAATTATACGGGGAGTCTATATCCAATACGACAAATTGCAGTATCCGGACTCTCCGGCGTTCTCCAACTCCCAACTCCACTGGTAGCTCCACTACTCCAGTGGGTATAGTAGTGCTCCCATTGAAACCATGGATTCAAGATTGGCAAGGCTTTAAATCTTTAGCTTCCATCCTCATCTGATCATAAGCTCGTTTAAATAGAATATTCACTGAGCTTCCACTATCAACTAAGATCCTCTTCATCCAAGCAGGACCTACTTGAGCTGAGATGACCAGTGGATCGATAGTGGGGGCTTTGACTTTATCAGCATCTCTGTTTCTGAATACAATGTCATCAGTCATCGTCTTCTATTGTTTGGCCGGAGCCTCTTCATCAAAACTACTATAACACTCGAAGTCCGCATGCCTAATAGAGCTGGCATACGACTCCATTTCCTTCCAGCTTCGGTCTGCTGGATGGGGACCACCACTTATTGTATTAATAATCAATCTCATGCCCGTACGAGCGGGTTCCTCCTGCCTTTCCTGGTTTGGTGCATGGTTCTGATTCGATGGGCCCGCACCTCTTGATTGCGGCGCCCGCACATACTGATCCAACTTTCGTTCACGTATCAGCTTGTCAATGAGATCTTGTAAATGACGACACTCATTTGTATTATGGCCATAATTTCATGGAATCTGCAGAACTTCCCTGTTTGGACTTGTCATTCCATCGACGGCTTTGGGGCAGGTTTCTTGTATTGCATGGTATTACAGGTCTACAAATACACATTTTCCAGCGACGTATTCAATGGAGTATAATTGTCGAACATGGGAGCTCTACGTCGCAGACCACGAATTTGATTTCGTTTTTTACCTTGATTTCTACTGTCCCTCTGCTGATTCTGTTTGTTTTGTATATTCAACTGAACTTTTCCGAAACTCTCCCCGTATTGTTTAACTGCAATGTTGCTTTGAGTTCCTTCCATGATGGGCCCTGCGTCATCCTGCTTCCTAGACTGTTTCGCATCCTCCATTCTCAAGAATTGGGCTGCCTTGGAAAAGAAACGGTCCAATGACGCAGGTGGCTTCCCAACTGTTGGAGATGTTTCATCCGGTCTCCCCGAACCAGACATGCCGGACCACCCAAAAGTCTCCCACCGAATCAAAGCCTTCCTAACTCCCACCGAATCAAAGCCTTCCTAACTCCCACCGAATCAAAGCCTTCCTAACTCCAACCGGACCAACCCATTGCCGGTCCAAATCTCCTGCCGAACCAACCAGACCAACCCTCCTGCCGGTCCAAACCTCGCCTCCAACCACCGAACCAACTCATTGCTGGACCAAGCCTCGCCTCCAACCACCGAACCAAAGTCCTATCAGGCCAGATTGTAGCAGCCCAGGCCCACCAGCTGCTATATACCTCCAAGACCCCTACCCCCAGCCTCACTCTATAAATAGAGGGGCAGGGGTACAACAATGGGGGACAAGTTTGAGAGCTCAAGCACGGAAGGAACTTTAAAACAACTTTCTTTTACTTATATCAAAGCTTTGTACTTGTAATCAGAATAACTGAAGAGAAATAACATATAAAGTGGACGTAGGCACATTCTGGCTGAACCACTATAAATCTGCGTGTCTTTTTACAGTTTAGCCCCTGTTTTTTACGTATTTGCATAAATCGCTCGAATCACTAAGAATCACATAAGATCTACTAAATCATACAACTTCGAGGTGTTTGTCCATTTTTTGTGCAAACATTTTTGGTGCTTTCATTGAGAGCTAGAAGCTCGAAGCTTCAGCTTCATCCACTTAACAAGTTTTCCTAACAGCATTGTCCGCCACTTGGAAAACATGCCTCCCAAACAGAGAAAAGATGTTAGCAAAGGAAAAAACATCGCATCCAGCAGTCTTCCAGATCCAGCTGTCACGAATCAAGTAGATCGTCCTCCTCCAGCAACAGTAACCAATAAAGAACAGGCTAACCCAACTACTCCTGCCACAGAACAGCCTGCAGCAATTACTAGAGCAGATCTGGACAGAGTTGTGGTTGAAGTAACTAACCGCTTCACGTCCCAGCAGGAAGCCTTGGTGGACCATCTCATGTCACGCTTAAGGGACGCTGAAGAATCCAACCGCAACACTGAATCATGGGGCGAGTCCCAGTCTGGAGGATCTCAGAGACAACAAAGATCTCCCTTCTTCGAAGGAGCTAACGGCAGGAGTAGCCGTGGTAGGAGCCGAGACCGAGCACAGCCCGAAGTTAGGCCTGAGGAAACGTTTGGTACCGAACCCAACAGGGAAGGTACCGGGCGATGGTCAACTGTAGTTGAGCCTGTCATGCTGCCTAACCACAGAAACGCCAGTGAACGGGGCCGAGCTAGAGTCCAGCCCGAAGTTGGACCCGAGGAAGTGCTCAGATCAGAACCCAACAGGGGGAGATCAAGGCAAGGACCAACTGTAGCTGACCCAAGCATGCTCCCAGAAGATCAAAGGCAGCCACTGGAAAATGTGAGGAATGATAGACGATACCATCCCTACAGGTCATCTGGACGGAATCAATCCCACAGAACAGAACCAAACTCATTTCTGTCTACTCCAAGTTCTGATGAAAGGATGGCACGCTTATTCAGAGAGTGTGTCCAACGGGAGCAAAGAGATCGAGGGATAGGCGCTTGGGTAATCAGCCCTTTCGCCCGCAATATCGAAATTGCTATCACCCCCCGAGAATGGAAGATGCCAACAATGGAACCCTACAAAGGAACCTCCGATCCCGTTGTACACTTACAAAGGTACACGCAGCATATGCTCATGAGTGGAGCAACAGAGGGAGTACTGTGCAAATGCTTTCCGCTCTTCTTAGCAGATCTTGCTACCTCCTGGTTCTGTCATCTACCCCAAGGATCCATCAGCTCGTGGGAAATGTTGAAAGAAAAATTTATCAGTCAGTTCCGCATTCATGTGGAGCAACCTAAGGACGCTTATTCCTTATCCAGCGTCAAACAGAAACCTGGAGAAAAGCTGCAGCAATACCTAACCAGATTCAACGCCGCAGCAGCCGCAGTCCAAGATGCCGATGAGAAGCTTATCCTAATGGCCCTCTGCAGTGGTGTGCATCCGGACACTAAATTTGCTAGAATGTTGACAAAAGAAAAGCCAGCTACTTTACCCGATTTCTTCCATGAAGCCGGGAAATACATGAGGCTTGAGGACGCTGCCGTTGAGGGGCAGTCAGGACAGCAAAATAAGACAACCCATGGCAACGCCCCTGCTGTGGCAAGGGACGTTCGAAGAACTGATTCCAGAGACAATGCTGGGGGCAAGAAGGGAGAAAAGCGCCTATATCGGCCAGGGCCAAGATTCGACGCTTACACTCCTTTGAACGAGACCGTCGAAAATATCTTCCTTGCCACCCAAGGCGAAGTTAGGTACAAACGCCCACCGTACAAGAAGGAATCAGATAACGCACAGAAGTCTGGAAAATTCTGCCGCTTCCACGAATCTCACGGGCATGATACCAACGAATGCCATCATCTCCGAGATCTGATTGAGGAACACATCAGAAGAAAGAAACTGGAACGTTATGTAAAAGGTCAGGACAGGACCCCAGCTCCTGCCAATGAAAACCCAAGGCTACCCTCCCCGGGGGCCGACAGGGGGAACCGCAACGCTAGCAGCTCTAGTCAGGAAAAGATAGTGGTCCATACCATCTCAGGAGGGCCACACATCGCAGACAGAAGCTGGAAAGAGATGGAAAGATACGGAAAGTCGCTTAGAGACAATAAAGACTATGTCAATTCAGTTATAGAAGAGCGCCACCCGAAGCGGAAAGAAAGTAATGACATCACGTTCGGTAAGCGTGACCTAGAAGGAAGGCAGTACCCTCACATGGATCCCATGGTCATCTCTGCCCGACTTGGTCCCGCCGAAGTCTACCGAATCCTGGTAGACACTGGAAGCTCGGTAAACATCCTGTTCAAACACGCATTCGACAAAATGAAGCTATCAATGAAGGATGTATCCCCCTGCGATAAACCACTACACGGCTTCACTGGAGACGCGAAGATGCCCCTCGGGCAACTGGACCTTTTTGTTGAGATTGGAAGCCATCCCCGCTCTGCTGTACGGAAACAAACATTTGTGCTAATAGAAAACCAGTCAGCCTACAACGCCTTCTTGGGAAGGCCATCCTTGTCTGACTTCCAAGTTGTCTTAGCCCCATGGTGCCTAAAGATGAAATTCCCAACGGACAATGGAGTAGGGGAAGTGGAAGGAGATCAGGACGTTGCTCGAGACTGCTATGTGACTGAACTTCGCAACAACCACGGGAAGGATAAAGGGAAGGGTGTAGAGATTGCCCTCTGCACAAAAAGTCTAGAAGCGTAGCAATTAAAGAAAGCCCCTCCTCTTCGATATACCAGCGACCCTTTCAATGAATTAGATCCTAGGGACAAAGAGGAGGAGGCCACCGCCGAGCCTGCAGAGGCTCTGGAATTTATATCTGTAGACAAACACGACTCAAGTAGACTGTTGAAAATTGGGTCCCAACTAAAAACCGAGTTGAAGGAACAACTCATCGATTTTCTCCGCCACAACTTGGATGTATTTGCTTGGTCACACGCTGACATGACCGGAATCTCCCCCGACATAGCATGCCACGTATTAAACATTGAGCCTACCAAGGCGCCTGTAAAGCAAAGAAAGAGAAGTATGGGGGCAGAGCGATCAGCAGCCCTCGATGAAGAAGTAAAGAATCTACTCGCCAATGACTTCATACGAGAAGCTATCTACCCGGAATGGATCGCAAACCCGGTGCTGGTAAAAAAGGCTAATGGGAAGTGGCGAACCTGCATTGACTTTTCCAACCTAAACGATGCCTGCCCAAAGGATTGCTTCCCACTTCCCAGAATCGACCAACTTGTAGACAACACAGCCGGGCACGAACTCCTATCCTTTATGGATGCATACTCAGGATATAACCAAATTCCTATGCATGCTCCCGACCAAGACCACACTAGTTCTATCACCGACCGGGGCTTGTACTGCTATAAGGTAATGCCTTTCGGACTTAAAAATGCAGGAGCCACCTACCAGCGCCTCGTCAACAAGATGTTTGCAGGACTGATAGGACAAACTATGGAAGTATATGTGGATGACATGCTAGTAAAGTCAAGGAAAGACATAGATCACGTGAGCCACCTAGGCAAGATGTTTCAAGTACTTCGACAATTTGGAATGAAGTTGAATCCGCTAAAATGCTCCTTCGGAGTGTCATCTAGAAAGTTCTTAGGATTCATCGTTCATGCCAGAGGGATAGAAGCAAACCCTGAACAAGTCCGAGCGCTAAGGGATATCAAGATACCTTCCACTCGGAAGGAAATGCAAAGTTTGAACGGAAAAGTGGCCGCTCTAAGCCGATTCATCTCCAAGGCGATGGACAAGTGCGTCCCTTTTTTTGAAGCTCTAAAGAAAGACAAGGGAAAGTTCGAATGGACTGACGAATGCCTGACCGCTTTCCTTCACTTAATCGAACACCTCCAGAAACCACCGGTGCTCTCAACTCCAAGCGAAGGAGAAGAATTATACCTATACCTCGCTGTGTCATCCCACGCCCTAAGCGCCGCCTTGGTAAGGGAAGATAACCGCACGTAGCGGCCAGTTTATTTCGTCAGCAAAAGGTTTACTGGGGCAGAAGTCAGATATCCTAAACTTGAAAAGCTAGCATACTGTTTACTTATCACATCACGGAAGCTGCGTCACTACTTCCAGTCCCATTCCATCAAAGTTCTGACCGATCAACCACTGAGGCAGGTACTCCATCGCCCCGACACTTCTGGGCGACTACTTAAATGGTGCATTGAACTGAGTCAGTATGATATCACCTATCACCCTCGCACCGCCATCAAGGGACAGGCCATGGCTGACTTCATTGCAGAATTCACTACCAACGAAGATAAGGAGCAATTGGAAATAACAGGAGACATCAAATGGAATCTCTTTGTGGATGGCGCGTCGAACGAACAAGGCTCGGGGGCAGGTGTCGTAATAATCACTCCCAGGGGAAATAAACTGCACTATGCTATAAGGTTGGAGTTCGCTGCCACCAACAACGATGCAGAATATGAAGCAGTGATAGCCGGACTAGAAATTGCCATCGAGATCGGAGCCAATTCTTTGTGTCTTCACAGCGATTCTCAGCTTATTGTTAATCAAATACTAGGGGAATTCCAAGCTCGAGAAGAACGACTCATAGCATATCTAAAGAAGACCAAATTATTTCTCAGCCGATTGGACCACTACTTAGTCAAACACATCCCTCGGGAGGAGAACCGAGAGGCCGACGAATTAGCAAAGCAAGCAAGTGTGAGAGACATCACCATCTTCGGGGCAATGACCATCTCAAAGCAAATGGCGCCAAGTTTTGAACAAGTGAATCTGATAACTGCAACCGAGGAAGCAACTTGGATGACTCCCATCCGAAACTACCTACAAAGTGGCACACTACCCGACGGGCGTAATGAAGTCAAGAAAATCTTGAGGAAAGCGTCCCGCTATACAATACAAGAAGACATCCTCTATCGACGCGGTTTCTCTAACCCATTATTAAGGTGTGTCGCCGGAAGGGAAGCCAAGGAAATCTTATCCAACATCCATCAGGGGAGCTGTGGAGATCACACCGGAGGGCAAACATTAGCAAAAAAGATACTCCGATACGGATATTTCTGGCCCACCTTAAGCAAGGATGCCTTAGATTTCGTCAAGAAGTGTGACAGATGCCAAAAATTTGCTAAGATTCCACGGCTACCAACAATTGAGATTACTCAAATGACCAGCCCTTGGCCCTTCGCAATATGGGGAATTGACTTAATCGGCGAGCTACCGATGGGCCGAGGCGGGGCCAAATATGCTATAGTGGCAGTTGATTATTTCACCAAATGGGTGGAAGCAGAACCTCTGAATAAAGTATCTTCAGCAAAAGTTATTAACTTCTTGATCAAAAATGTTCTATGCAGGTATGGAGTCCCACTCAAAATCATATCAGACAATGGACTTCAGTTTGACAGCGAGGAATTCGCCAACTGGTGCCGAGAGCACGGAATTCATAAAAGCTTCTCATCCGTAGTGTATCCCCAGGCAAACGGACAAGTCGAAGCAGTCAACAAAATTCTGAAGACTCTGATCAAAAAGAAGCTCGAAAAGTCAAAGGGCGCTTGGGTGGACGAACTCCCTACGGCACTGTGGGCTTACCGCACATCTTTCAGAACATCAACGGGGCACACTCCTTTCTCTTTGGCTTACGGATCGGAGGCTATGCTCCCAGTTGAAACCATTGTGCCTTCCCACCGTAGGATCCACTATAACCCAGAAGAGAATGAAGAGCTCCTCAACATGTCTTTGGATCTAGTCGAGGAAAGAAGAAATGATGCAGTCCTTAAAGCAGCAGCCCACAAACAAAAAGTGGCGGCACACTACAACTCCAAAGTCAAGCATCGTACCTTACAGGAAGGGGATCTTGTCCTCAAGCGAATCTTCCCTCGCCCCGGAGCACTAGACCCAATCTGGGATGGACCATATGTAATTCATAAAGATCTCCACAACGGAGCCTATATTTTGTCAACAGTGGACGGAGAGGTGTTCCAGAGGGCATGGAACATCCAACACCTCCGTCGATACTTTTCTTAACTTGTATTGCCCATATGAAGTGAATTAACAAAGAGAATCAGTGGACGTAGGCATTTTCATGCCGAACCACTTTAAAAAACCTTGTCTCTTTTTTAAACTTGTTCCTTTGTATCTTGGCTGCTTGTTAACTTTATCCTTTTCTGTTGAACAAAATCCTGAGTATATAGCATTTCTATTCAAAGCACTCCACAACGCAACTTCACCTGGACAAGACCCAGCAGGTACTATGCGAATCTATGCCCTCGCCAATGAGACACTTTTGCTCCAGCATCCCTCTGCTGCGGGTTAACTCATTGCTCGCGACGGCCCTTAAAGCCAACTGTAATGAGCCGATTATAAGCCACCGAGAAGGCCGACTATAGCCGAGGCAGCTCATTACGGCGTTAGGCTCGCCGGCAACTGTGAACCGACTATAAGCCCCAACATAAGGTGTGGCCAGCCAGGGGCAGTTCACAGTTGACGATCGGCACCCACGCTAGCCGGCCACAGTAAATCGAATAATACCCACGATTACGGGCCATAATGGCCCGGGTAGTTACTGTGCGCGATCTCGGCTCCGATGTGTCTTAAGTGCGGCTGTGGTAAAAAAGAATTAACTCCCCGCGGAGGCGTAAGATGGGTGACGAATGTCTCCAAGACCCACAGCTAGGGAAAGTGACTACAAAACCTGTTTGCCACGAACTTAAGCACATCGAAGGCCTTCCGTGATTGGAAGTTTTACCTTTTCACGTATTTCAATTTTACTTAAAAAGCTTTTTCCCTATCCTCTATAACAATCCCTAAAGTACATGATACAGAGTAGGAGATACTCGCCAATGGGTGTAGGGACTCACAGTGGCAGGACATTCGACTACATTCCATGCTCGGTCATACAAGATATTCAAGACTGCCATCTACGATTAAAACATGAAAGGCGGTATTTTCTTCTTTTATGTACAAATACATGACTATAATTTGTTCACACCACACGCTAATATTGCAAGTCATGAAATTATGATTTAGAACCAGAATCTAACATCAAACACAATTTAATTACAAGAATATACATAGCTATATTTCTCATACGATATGCCAAAATAACAGCAAACATTCGAAAGACGACAAAATCAGCTTAAGTTAAAGAATTACACGTTAAAAATAAGACTATTTATTACAAGTGGCAAAATATCACAACCTAAAGGCTACGTTACTATTTTTCGACTAACATATACAACACTGTCGAATCCACAAAAGGAGTTTTTCCAGGTATAATCAAGGAGCCGGCTGCAGTGGAGCTTTATCCTTGCCCTGTTGACCCCCTGTCCAGTCAAAAAAAAAAGGGACTCATTAGCAATAAGCAACCAAGTTGATGGAGAAACTAAAAAGGGAGACTTACCAGCGCCTGCTTCCTGACTATCCTGATCGTCATCCTCTACCTGCACGCCTACCTCCTCAGCGGCAAGCAACCGCATACCTTCCTTCACCGCCACCTTCTCCTCCTTGGCAAACTGGGCAGTGACCGCATCCATGCTGAAGGCCACGCCACCATCTTTATCCGCATCGGCCTTGGCCTCCTCCAGAGCCCGAAGATAGATCTTAGCCATGATCCTGGGATAATCATCCATCTAGGATAGGTTGCCCTGCTTCCAGGTTCGGAAGTACATGTCCTGAAGCATTTCGTCCATCATCCCCTCATTCTCCTCAAACTCCCTCATCCGGGCCTCGGAAGCCAACAACCTCCCAACGGCAGCATCTCTCTCTGATCGGTATCTCGAGCAGTCGGCTAGAAGGGATCCCCGCATTGCCTCCATCTCCTCCCTCAACTTGGCTTGAGCAAGCTCTGCAGCCTCAAGTTTCCCGGACAATTCCTCCACCTGCTCAAGATCCGCTTTCCGAACCTCGTCCACCGTGGCAATAGCCATGTCAATCCGTTCTTTGCAAGTAGCTTCCATTTTCCGCAATTCGGCCCGACTGGCCTCTTCCATGGTTTTCCTTAATCGTCCAGTAGCAGCCTCATGCTGAGAAATCTGAATAGCTTGATCCGCAAGCTGTTTGGCCTGATCCGAAACCACCAATCGAAGTCGGATATTGGCGCTCCCAATCTCCTCTCCGGCCTTAACCAGCCGGGCATGATGCCCCATCAGCTTCTTAGTCTCCTCCGCCACCCGATCAATATTAGCCTTGGCCTCGTCTCCCATAGTGATTATACGAGTAGTGAGTAAATCGAGATTTAAGGACTTAGCTTCATCAAGTACTCGTACCATGGGGTTGCGGGGGAGAAGGTGTTCACCGGTGACTTCGTCAAAGGTAATATCATGAGAGCTTGGATCCAGATCAGGATGACCCGCAAATGGATTACGAGCCAAGTCAGGACGGTCGATATGAGTAACAGAAGGGTTTCCGGAAGGGTGCGGAGAAGGTGCAAACTCGCTATCCTCCTCCGTGATATCATGAAGAGGCTGAGCCGGGAACTGAGGACCAGGCGAAGGTTCGGATAAAGGACGACTCCTCTTTCTCTGCTGAATACCATCTTCGATAACCCCGAGAAGAGGACGGTAGCCGACTACATCCCCGGAGCGGTGGGTCGAAGGCTTCGGCTTGACAGAAGTTTTGGAAAGCTTGTACTGTTCAAGCCTGTGCCGAAAATCTGAGGCTTTGATCGTTTTACCTGCTCCTGATATGAAGAAAAAGTGTCACAAGCATATATTGTTCTATACTTCGAGAAAACACGACAAATTAAAAGGAGAGAAACACATATGTGGTTGTACAAACCCTGGGGAGGAGTAGGATACTGCAATAGGTCCTGGATTTCATTCCAGGACGGGAGCGGGTCATAAAATATTCCTAAGTCCCTATCATTAGTGAAGCATGCAGGAGTCAAGAGTTCACCTTGAGTCGTCGGAGCCACCCTGGCTGGAATGGTCTGGGAAGACTCGCTTGCACCGGTCCCGGCCTTGTCCGCTTTCCCGGTTTTCTCTACCAAAGCCGGATCTTCGTCCAGCCCCTCGAAAGCCTGGTGGAACGCATCGTCCGTCCACTCTTGAATCTCCCCCGCTTGCCCAGGAAGCAAGGCCCCGATGCCATCGCCACCTTTATCACCTTCCCGACCATCTCCACCCTCGCCTCTTTCCTCCTCTATGTCTTCCTCCTCCCGGGTAAGTGGACAATTGCTGGGGGAGGGACCGTCCGACTTCTTGAGTTTCTTACCTCCGACAGCTGGAGGTTTTGTGAAAGGTTTCCTCTTGCTACTCTCTACCATAACACCTTCCTTGGCCTGAGCAGCCGCCCTCTCCTCCGCCGTTTCCCTCAGCTTAACTACTGACTGCTGTGGAAGGATTAAGTTATACTCCAGAAGAATCGCATTTCTGATCAAGAAGGCAGATGATCTATATTTCCCAAGAATAGCTTCTATCTCAGCCGCCGTCTGAACCAGGCGGTCAGTCTCCACAACCGCAAAGCCACCTGTCGCTAGCAAAAATGAGGAAGTATGAGAAAAGGCCTCGCAATCATAATGGAAATTATAAGTAAAAGCATTCGACTTACATCCCGAAGTAAAGCGCCGAATTGAAACAGAGTCGTCCCTAACAAAGAACCATTCCCTCTTGAACATGCTGAATTTGGAATACAGATCCAAGACCAGCTTGAAGGTCACAGCTGACTCCAAGCTAATGTATGGGGACCCCTTCTTATAGCCCCTCAGGTTATATAGATACCGGATCTCTCGGTTGGAAGGAGCACGACCATACTTCCTCCGGAAAATGACGAAGAGGCTCACCAGTATAGCATAGGAGTTGGGTTGAAGCTGGAACGGGGCCACCTTAAGGTATGTGAGGAAGCTAGCTATCCAAGCGTTCAGAGGAGGGATGGCACCACACATGCAGTGGTATCTGCTGTAGGCGAAGTACCCTTCAGGAGGATCATACGGCATAACATCTCTCCCAGGCAATAGCAAGCGCGCCCTATCGATTCCAAAGGATCGGGAGATGACATCAAGATGCTCCTCCTTGAGGGAACTAGGAAAACAATCGGGCGGGGAGTTCAGAAGTTCCTGAGGGCCTTACCCGTCCACTAGTGATCTCGGGGTTGGTCCGTGACGTTCTGGATTCGGCTGAGCTGGGGGCACGGCAGAGGAACCTCCTTCGCCCCCGGATTTCTTCTTGTCTGATCGAGTTTCCGCTTTGCGAGACATTATCTACAATACCGGAAAAACACATTGTTAGAACAGAAGATGTAAACAAGTATATGATGTCATTCAGTAAAAACATATTCAATATCATTTTTATTCGGAATTCAAGATCCCTGAGTTCATCCGGTTACTCAAGTGTAAAACTCATTCGGCATCCCAATGTGAGAGTTCATTCGGTCAATCCAATCAATAGCTCATTCGGCATCTCAATGTGAGAATTCATTCGGTTAGTCAGGGGTCCAAAATTTCCGAGTTCATTCGGTAGCCTAGCCCTAGAAGTTCGTTCGGCAGAAAACAAGCTCACCTAATTCGGCAGTTCGAATGATTGATTCGGTTATCGCAGTTGGTAAGGAAATATGAAGGTTAGGGACTCCAATTTATAAAGCAAGGTTTGATAGCCGGACCAGATGGATCGGTCCTCAGGCCGAATATAATGGCTCAACTGGAACAAAGCGCGGCACCTATAAGCACGTGCCCCACTTTGGGGGGCAAGTGTTGGAGATGTTTCATCCGGTCTCCCCGAACCAGACATGCCGTACCACCCAAAAGTCTCCCACCGAATCAAAGCCTTCCTAACTCCCACCGAATCAAAGCCTTCCTAACTCCCACCGAATCAAAGCCTTCCTAACTCCCACCGAATCAAAGCCTTCCTAACTCCAACCGGACCAACCCATTGCCGGTCCAAATCTCCTGCCGAACCAACCGGACCAACCCTCCTGCCGGTCCAAACCTCGCCTCCAACCACCGAACCAACTCATTGCCGGACCAAGCCTCGCCTCCAACCACCGAACCAAAGTCCTATCAGGCCAGATTGTAGCAGCCTATGCCCACCAGCTGCTATATACCTCCAAGACCCCTACCCCCAGCCTCACTCTATAAATAGAGGGGCAGGGGTACAGCAATGGGGGACAAGTTTGAGAGCTCAAGCACGGAAGGAACTTTAAAACAACTTTCTTTTACTTATATCAAAGCTTTGTACTTGTAATCAGAATAACTGAAGAGAAATAACATATAAAGTGGACGTAGGCACATTCTGGCTGAACCACTATAAATCTGCGTGTCTTTTTACAGTTTAGCCCCTGTTTTTTACGTATTTGCATAAATCGCTCGAATCACTAAGAATCACATAAGATCTACTAAATCATACAACTTCGAGGTGTTTGTCCATTTTTTGTGCAAACACCAGCTAACCAACTTCCGAACTCGGAATCAGGATCAATCCCCTTAGTTAATGCCATCAGGATAGAGCTGTCATTGGGATTGCTTATTTCTGCACATGCAGCATGAAATCGCTCCAAGTAACGTCTGAGTGTCTCCCAGGGAGCTTGGGTGACACTAGACAGAGTAATAACATCTTTAGGTTTTGCTACGTGCATACGAAATTGTTCAACAAACTTGGTAGCCATCTGGTCGAAATTGGAAATGGATCGTGGTGGTAAACGAGTAAACCACATAGTAGCAATGCCCTCCAAGGAAATGGGGAAACTATGGCATTTACTGCATCGTCAGCTCTTGCAGCATTCATTAGCCACTCATACTTCAGGATTTGTTGATTGGGATCAGAATTTCCTTCATAGACTGGCAAAGTTGGCATCCTGAAGCACCGAGGTGGTTCAGCATATAATATGTCATCAGTGAAAGGGGTATGACTCCGGGAAATCCCCCAGTCATCATTAGTGGGACCCTGACTTTCACGAATCATCTGATGAATCATCGTCGGTATATCCGGCATCTAGATATTTGGAGCATGCTGTGCCAAGGTGTGGTTGGGTTCCACAATGCAAGGCTAGACCGGACGCGGTCGACGGTCCGTGCCTTGCCTCCTTGGTTCAACATTTTCAGGGACATAAGGTTCTGGAGTGTGTTCTCATTGGCGACGAAGCGGATCAGTTTGATTTCTAGCATCAACTCCTTGTTCGGTAGTGGTGGCGGTAGCGAGGTTGCCTGTGACAAGGTAAGGGGCGGCACCCCCCCCCCTTGGACGAGGGTCCGATCTGGTGAGAGGTGGATGGTCCAGTTCTGGGTTGTCCAAGATTTAGGGTAGGTTGATGTCCTGTGGCCTGGGTGTAGCTTACATCCAGCCGTGGGCATGTAGATCGGTGATGATTGTCAGATGAGGCGGAACTCTCCGTGGAAGAATAAGAAGCTTGATCTCTTCTAGATCTTCTGCGCCTTTGGCGATTCAGCTGGTTGGTCAACTCTACGTTGGCGCGCAGTTGTTCAGTAAGCTGTTGCCGACTCTGGGTCAACTCTTGAACCAGCGTCTGAAACTCTTGTCTGGTGACCGGGCCTGATGGATGTGGAGGTCCGGCGGCATCTTGGTTGGATGGAGGCAATTGCATGGGATTCGGTCTATCCCGTCCTTCTTGATCGGCAGCTGTAGAGGCAGTTCATGTGCTCACTATGATGAATTGACGAAGTCCTTTCCTAGATCTGATGCAAATATGAATAGGATGGAAGGGCTTCAAGGCTTGAGATCTGGATCTTCTTCTTGGACTTATGCAATCCGGTATCGATAGCAGATCCAAAGAGAAGGAGAAAAACTGGGTTTTCTCTCAATGAATGAACCAAAGTGTTTGTACCAAAAATGGGCACAACACTCTTCGGAAGTTTTTGAAGAGATAAAATGAAGAAATTAAATGGAAAAAGAGGATTATCTAACAAAAACTCCAAAAACAGATATGTAAATGATAAAATCAAATAGAAACACAGGGATTTAGAGTGGTTCGACGTATTGCCTACGTCCACTATGAAATTGATCGCTTTATTGATGTTTCTTTGATGATTACAATTGATTGCAGCGGATTATAGCGAATTAAAGTTATGAAACTCGAATACAACAGCAGTAATGGAGTTTAGAGTTGAATCTGGCAGAGTCTCGGCGTTGGAGCGTCAAAAGATCCCTTCTCTGTATGCCCTGAGGCTCTATTTATAGGCGTAGGAGGCTGATATTTCGCTCAGATCTCGGGAGACTCTTTCTGGCACGTGAGTGGGCCCACGCGACCGAGCCTACAAAGTTTCGGCTCGATCCATGATCGATATGAACAGATTTCATATCGATCAAGATTTTGTTCAATGGAGTCGAAACTTGGTGTGAGCATTCTTTATCTTGTACGTAAGCTACTGTGAAAATTTCATAGCATTTGGACTGGTGGATCGCGAGATATGATCGATACGAATTGACGTCCTTCGGCAGGCTGTTTGGTTCGAATCGATCTCTTCGAATCGATTGTCGCACGTGCCCCGGTGATGACGTGGCGCGCACTCTTCGGATCGATCCACTTTTTATGCCGAGTTGATCGAGTCGTCCCAGGATTCTCACCTTGTTTGTATCGATGTAGTTGTCTTGTTCGAATCGATCAATAGTGTGCTCTTCGTATCGATTAGCAGTGTGCTCTGTTCACATCGATTGTGTTGCCTTGTTCGCATCGATCCGGGTTGTTCCAACTTGATGGATGCGAATGACTGATTTCTTGATGGATTCGAATAGAAGTTCCATGATGGATTCGAACAAGGCTTATCTGATGGATACGAAGTGGCGCGTCCTGGTGGATACGAACAGTCGTGAGTCAATGGATTCGAACAAGGCCGATGCGAAGGATACAAACAAAGCTTATCTGATGGATACGGAGTGGCGTGTCCTGATGGATTCGAACAAGTGCCTTTTGATGGATACCTCTAGGTTATCCCTATCCGAATTGGAAGGTATTCATAATAAAATGCATTAAATTGCACTGTGTCCCCATTGGTGTCAACTGGCTAGACCCCAGGTATATATTCTATTCGATACCATCTAATTGGTTAATATGAGACTAATTAGGGTACGTAGTCGATCGATACGAACTGGGGCTTGACGATGGATACGAATCCGATCGATTCGTACTGTGGCCTACTGATGGATACGAAGTCGATCGATACGATTGGGGCTTGATGATGGACACGAATCTGAGGCTATTTTCCCCAACTTGCATCGATCATAACTTGAGCATATGAACTTGGATCGACTTGAAATTTGGGATGCTGGCTTTCATGGCTTCGTTTGTCGTGTCTTGTCAATTGTAGCTTGATCCGGACTCGGACAAAATTCATCGGCATCCATGGTGAACCTGTGCGTACTCAATATTCGGGATGAGCGATCCTCGGTTTTCAGTCAGTTCCTTGGTATCTCGGCCTTGCCAAAAGGCGAGATAACAATGGATATTCTAGGTTGAGGACAGGAAATGAAAGTATTTGGATGATAGTTGATAGACTGGCTAAGAGTGCCCATTTTATCCCCGTGAAGTCAACAAGTACGGCGGCTAGCTTACTGAAGCTATATATGAAGAATGTAGTGAAACTACATGGGATACCAAGCAGTATCGTTAGCGATAGAGCCCCATTGGTTACCAACGAGTTCTGGAGAAGATTTGTGAAGTGCATTAGATACGGATTTGAGCTTAAGCATGGCTTACCACTCACGGAAGGATGTTCAAGCCAAGAGGGTGAACCGTGTACTCAAAGGTTTGCTGAAAGCATGTGTTTTGGATTTTGGAGGATCTTGGGAAGATCATTTGCACTTGGTAAAGTTTGCCTATAATAATACTAACCATTCGAGTATCGGGATGGCATCGTTCGAGGCGTTTTATAGTAGACCGTGCAAATCACCAGTATGTTGGATTGACATGGGAGGTAGACTCGTGTTACGACCCAATCTGGTGAGAGAAGCTACTAAGAACGTACAGTTGATTCACACCAAAATGAAGACACCACAATCGACGTAGAAGACATATGCCGACAAGTAGAGGAAAGAGCTTGAGTTCGCCGTAGGTGGTTATGTTTTTATGAAGGTTTCTTTGATGCATGGAGTTATGAGCTTTAGGAAGGCATGGAAGTTGGCACTAGATATGTAGGACCATTTCTAGCGATCGAGGGAATTGGTAAGCTCGCTTATCGAGTCGAGTTACTTAGTGGTTTGGTGGGTGTGCATAATGTTTTTCATATATCGCATTTGAGGACTTGTCCGTGGGCAATAAAGTACTTGTCTGTAGAGCCAGATTTGACATATGTGAGAATTGAGGAACAAAGTTATTAGACTCGTTCGCGTGATGAAGACAAAGAAGATTATACATTGGAGGTGGTGGATATGGTTATGAATATCTATCCCAAGTTGTTTTAGACATTCACGTATTTATAGCAGGGTGCTTTTTCTGTCTACTGTATGGACTAGTAGGGTAATAGTATGCTCATATATGATATGGTCGTGTATTAGTAGTTGTACTGATACCATTCTGAATGATGGTTGATGGTTTGCATTAGTAGGGTACTGGTATAATCTTTTGTACTTGTTTGTACTTATATGATGATGACTATACACTTTCAGGGTATTAGTAAATTTTTATATTCTTCCATATCGAAATTTCAGGGAGGAAATTTTATAAGAAGGGAACACTGTAACACCTCATATTTTGAAGGGTCCATAATATGGGAAATTAAATTAAAATAATAATAATAAGATATCATTAAAGAGATGAATAATATAATTTAATTGCAAGAATTGTCCAAGGGGAATTTGATTTATTAAGTGTGGGACACCTTATAATGTTAGTTGAATGAACCAAGGGAAATTATAGCAATTAAGGTTGGTCTTGTTAATGAATAAATTTTAGAATTTTAGATGGGAGGGTTTGAGTAAAGGGAAGTGCAATAGTGGGACTAGGCTAGAATGTGATATTAACCCAAGCAAAAGCACTAGTCCACTTTCCTTAGCCCTAGCTTCTCATTTCATTCTACCTCACTTCATTTCATTTCCCAAAAAAATCATAAAATTTCTAGTTAAGGCTGGCCATCATTCTTAAGGGATAGGAAGAAGATTTCAATCTAAAAGATTAAAGGTTTCAAATTTAAGGAAAATGGAAGATTAAAACAAGTTTTCTAAATCCAAGTGAGTAAAATTTTTCTTTAAAACATATCCTAACCTATTGGGTTCAAATTTAATTCTTATATGAATATATTGATGATCTTAAACATGTTTGGATGATTAAACATTATTTGGTTGTGTTTACAAATTGAAATGAAGTAAATGTGTTCATGTTTTAGGGAAAAAACTAAATCATACTAAAATACCATGAAAATTTAATATGATGTTTATAATGATGAAATATTGATTGGTTTTTAATTTTAGAATTTTTGGAATTTATACAAATTTTCTACATTGAGATAATAGTTAAATTAGGGAAATTAATAATTAAAAATAATAAAATAAATTATTTTGATCTAAAATTTTGGAAAAAGGTAAAATATGATACAATTAAATTTGTTGAATTTTTTGGATTTTTCCCATCAATTTTTGATATATGAATTAATTGGATAAAAAAGAATTAATTAATTATTGATAAGTAATTAACTAATGGAAGTTATAGTTAGCCATTTCTTAAAAGTAACACGTAAATGAAAATATTAGCCAATGAGAATTCGACACCAAATGAGTTTTGGTGTAAAGTTAATAATAAACAAGACAATGAATCAGTTTTCAACATAATTGCAAGATCGCCATTTAACTCATGAGAGCATACATAACATTACATGTGATGGAACTACTGGAAATAACACATGATGGTTATTAACGAGTTAATATGCGATAGTATTTAAGCAATCTACTCACAAAGGCTTCAATTGAGAATTGCATGTGATGGTTTTGATGGTAGTAACCCACGATAGCTTTGTATGGATTAAGACGTGATGACCTTGATGGAAATAATGTACGATGGCTACGGACAAGTTAGCACATAAGGCTTGGTGGAAATAGCATGCGATGGCTATGGATGGATTAGGCACGATGGTTATGGATGGATTAGGTGCGAGGGCTTTAGATGGAATAGGCATAAGGATTTTGGATTGACAAGGCACGATGGCTATAGGGAAGATTACCCACGACTGTTATTCGAAGTTCAATATATAATAACTTAGGAAGCTATTTATTTGCAAAGGCCTTTGAGAAGTTGATACAATAACCAAATAGTATAACTATATAATGGCCTAGGATAATTAACCTGCGATGGCTATGGGATAGTCATTCCACGATAGCTAGGCCAATGTGTTTGGAAGCTATGGGATAGCTAGTTTGTGATAACTAATCATAACTCACGAAAGCATGGGATCTATATTTTCTAAGTAAAATGAGAAAATACTTGTTGCATTTTGAAAGATAGTTTCCAAGTGTTATTGAACTATTTCATAGAGATGAAATAAAGGAAAGATTTTATAAGTTGAAATTGTGTTATCTAATTTTTAAAATGAAGGAAAGCTTAGAGAAGCTAGTGAATGATAGGATATCATTTAAATAGAAGATAAAAATGTTTTATCTGAAGAAAGCGTAAAATGGGTATCATTTAAGTGGAAGATAAAAATGTTTTATCTGAAGAAAGTGTAGGGTGCACTATAAATGAATGAATGAAATAGGTTGAACTATGATCGTAAAGATATACCGGCTCATGGAGTTATTGGATGGTAGGGTGCCTTGACTATTAGTCTAAAGTCCACTGGTATATGGTAAGGTGCCACAATAGAGTTTGATCCTAGAAATTTAAAAACTCTAAAGGGCAGTTAAGGCAGAAGGCCAAAAAATCTGGTGGTGTTATAATAAAATAAACTAATCGGCAACGTGAACGATCGTGGTTTAAGGACTAAGAGGAGCTTTTGACGTTTAGTAAGGACGCTTGCTAGAATGTATTCAGGGTGCTTACATTCAACCTCTTAGGAGAGTCGGGGTGGCTCTAGTCAGGGAGTCTCCCATTTTTGGAATTAGTGGTCATTTCACTAGGTGACGTTGTTTGAGAAAAGATGAGTTAGTGACAGATAGGCCAAGGGAGGTGATCACTAAATAAGTTACTGATAACATAATGATGAAAACCTAAACAAAGAGATCATGTGATGTTTATTTGAATGATGATGAATGTATGACATGGTTCATAACGGATTGCTAAGTATAAGGTATACTTGATTAGAATTGATATATGATATGGTTCATAACTGGGCGGTAAGTGCGTTGTACAGTTCTTGATTATGGATGCACATGGTTGCTTTTACATGATGTTCTTTACATATATGATGTATCTTGATGATGACAAAGTGAGGGAATAACCTGTTCCGCATTAGCGGCATTGTCCCACTATGGATGACTAGGTAAAAGTTTTACTCATATTAGACTTTATGTCTGACCCGTGTTTTTATTATTTTCCATAAAGTCACGGGGTACTCATTCAAGTAGTCTAAGTTCATGGATCAGACATGTAGCTTTTAAAGGATGAAAAAAGATTTTAAAGACAAAGTAGGAGTCTTGTTTATAATAAAAATTAATTTTAAATTCCATCATGTAAAATCAGGATCTATAACTGGTTATGTGTTGTGTTGTGTTGGCAATCTATGTTCTATTTATATTTACCCCTCCATGAGCAATGATTTGGGTTTAATTGACATAATGAATTATGTAATTCAAACTTTTGTAATGAAAAAGTTATTTAGCTACTCTGTTTACTTATTTTATGCAAAATAATAGAACTCACTTTGTCATTGAAAAATGATTTCAGTGATGATTACAGCATCAATGGCGTCCATTTTCGAGTCTTGAAGTAGGAGTTGTTACACAAAGTGGGTAATTTTAGATAAGAAAGCCGCGGCAGCTATGCAATGCATTTTGAACAACATTATGTTTTATATGATTGTTAATAAAACATATGCTTATATAGTTTTACAAAAATTGAAAGGAATTCACGCGAAAAACTCTGCAACAAATAAGGCTCTTCTAATGAGAAGATTAGTAAATGTAAAGTTTAAAGAAGGCGGGGAAATTAGAGAGCGTCTTAATGATTTTAATGTAACTATGAACCAATTAGCGGTAGAATTACAATGTGGATGATGAGATACAATCCTTGAATTAATGAGTTCATTGCCAAAAAAGTTGAAAAACCTAATGGTTGCATTAAACAACTCAAATTCAGATGGAGTTGTTACAATGGGGTAAGTGGTTAGTAGCCTTTTTAATGAAGGATGGACCTAATGGAATAAGATTCTAATGGAGAAAGGAAAAAAGGAAATCTAATTGATAAGGTGCACCTTGCAAGGAAGGATAACCGTTCAAATATGGAAAGGCAATCAAATAGATCAAAAATGGAAAGAGATTTCATATATTATTACTATGATAAACTAGGTCACCGGCTGAAATTTTGCAACAATCCAAAAATAAATAAAGAGAAGATGAAAGAATTAGAGGAAGACAAAGACAAGCTTGAGGAAGTCAATAATGATAAGGTAAATTTTGGTATTAGAAATGGTGTACTATGTGTTGATGGAATGAAAGAAAATGAGCAGGTGATTGATTCAGGTGCATGTTTCCATACATGCAACCAAAAGGGAGCATTCATTAACTATAAGGAGCAAGAAAGCAAGATGCAATCTACTAATAGTAGGGACTTGCATGTTGAAAGCATATCTTCAGTTAGGATGAAAAATTTTCGTGGAAGGGAGGTGAAGCTTACGGGAATTAGGCATTCCCTAGAATTAAGAAGAATTTAATTTCACGAGGATGATTGAATGGATAAGACTGCAACTTTTTGACTCCATGTGGAGTAATAAGAGTTTGAAAGGTTAATAGGGAGATGTTGCGTGTAGAATGGGGAAGCAATAACATATACAAATTGCCTTGGAAATGGTGGAGAACAAAGGAACTTCTCAAAGTGGTATTAGAGAGATAAATTTTTCTGAATAAAGGTAGAGCCTATAATAGAAAGCCGCCAAGTCTGCATGGAGGCCTTTGTGCTATTACAGACTACAGATGTTAAACCAAAATTTTGGTCTATCATAAAAAATATTTAAAAATATATATTAAACAACAAAAATTCCAAAGATGCCCGTATCAAAATAAAAATTATCCAAAATGTCCAAAATTCCTGTCATCCTTCTTTCATGTGTAAATGGTACAAAATTCAAGTACATATGCAATACCCATCATTCAATTGTTAATATGTCAAAAGTACAAGCCATCTCCCTCTTCATAGTAAAAATGTGGAAAATATGGTCTATATGCAATTTCCTATTTCGATAGGTCCTTATGTCCAAAAGTTCGAGTCATTTTCTTCTTCATTGACCATTAAATTAGTCCTCAAGCTCCCAAAGAAGCCTAGAAATATCAGGTCCAAAGAAATGATTTGTGATAAGAGAAAGATAAGGGAGGAGCCCCTTCTCATGTGGGGGTAGGTCCCTATTTATGGTAGTCGGAGAGTGGAATGGCATAAACTTATCGGTTGATAGGAGTTGACGCAGATAAATGAATTTGCAAATGGATGTACTTGATGGAGCCATATGTCATGATCTCTGGATTTGAATAATCCATGCGGATTACTATCTTGGCCATGGTGTTGGCAAAGGTGGCATGGTTGCATAAGAATGCTTTGGAACTTTTATTACTAGTTAGCCATAAACCTCTTCCCATGTTAATGCACTAGCTCTTTATATAGTTGAATTATATCCATCCTTTTGTGTTGAATGTCTTCATCTCTTTCCCTTGTATATTCTTGAATCAATTTGCTTGATGAGAAATTATTAACACATTTTAGTAAGTTCATCTTTGTAGGATACCTATCATCTCTATTTCTTTAGTAGCATCTTTCTATTTCTTCAATAGCTTCTTTTTGTTATCGATAGCATTTTGTATTGTTGATAGCCTTTGTAGTAATGATAATTTTTAATTACATTGATAGCTTTTAACATGAGCATGTGATTGCTTCTTAGCATTCTCAATCTTTTATGGCTTTAAGACTTCAATATGCGATAACTTCACTCTTTAACATGCAACAGCTTCATTTCTCAACACGTGATGGCCTCATTTATCAACACGCGGTAGCCTTATTCTTTAATGTGCACAACATTGTTTCGCAATATGTGATGATCTTGTTTCTCGACATGTGACGGCTCTATCTCTCAACATGCAATGACACTATTTCTCAACATGTGACATCACTATTTCTCAACATGCAACGGCTTTATTTCTCAATATGCAATGGATTTATTCTTTTTTTATTGCTTTTCATTATCAACCTTCCATGACTTTACATTGTTGACCTTCGATATTCAGACTTCAAAATTTTGGATGTAGCACTTGCCCGTAAGAAGTTTTCTTATGCTTTAGCTTAAGCAACTTCTGTTTTAGCTTTTCCTCTTTTCTTTTCGAATTATCATTCTTTTTTGCCATCTTTTTCATCATTAATAGCATGTGTATCTAGACTTATGATACTTTTGAACTTCAAAATTTTAGGGTGTAGCACCATTTTACTAAAAACTACTTTGTTGAAAATGTTTTTGAAGTACAAGGGATTTTGTAATCTTATATATATATATATATACAATTATCATTATTATTGAAAATATTCTTTTGATACATCTTTATTGGGAACCTCTTTGAAAGATGAAAACATTTTATGAATTTATTTGGAGATATTTTTGAAATATGAAAGATTCCTATAGCATAATTTGGAAAACATTTGATACAAATAATGAACATTACATATATTAAAAAGTCGTTTTTCAAAATTGACTTTTGAAAGTATGGAAGTTCTTTTAAAGCCCTTTGAAAATCATTTTTCTTGTTTTACTGAAATTAATTGATTTTATCGCAAGGTGGAGATTCCTACCAAAAAGTTTTTTATTCATGCTTGTCCCTTAAGTGGGAGCTTTGGTCAGCCCTTAGTAGAATGGGCTTGATGACCCTTTAATTATTTCAAATGGTCATATGAACTATTTCTTTTGGATGTTGTCTGTTGGTTCTTTTGAATTCTTTTATATGTTTTTTTAATTAGACAGTTTATTTGGTTAAGAACTTAGTGGATCATCCTTCCATGGATAGTTGCTTTGACCAGGAGTAATGGTGGGATCAAATGTTTAATTTGACCATCACTCTTTGGATGGGTGTTGTGGCCAAGCATAGAAGCATGACAAAAGGCTTATTTTAACCATCACTCCCTAGATGAGTGCTTTGGATAGGCGTAAAAGCGAGACCAAATGCTTAATTTGACCATCAATCCTTGAATGGGTGCTTTGGCCAAGCATAGAGTTGGGAAAGAGTCTTAATTTGACCACCACTCTTTGGGTAGTTGCTTTGGCCAGGCCCAAAGGCGGTACTAAAGGATTTATTGACCACTATCCCTTGGATGGTTTCCATGGCCGAGCATGGAAGCAAGACTAAAGGCTTGATATCCTCTACTGGCCATCAGGTGTGTCTCTTCTCGATAAATCCCATTTATATCGTCGGGTTATAAGATAAATTAAGCATAACGTAGCTCAATCCGAGGAATATTTAGTAGGATGAATCTTTCAAAATCTTTTATCTCTTTACTTATCTAAAGTAGTAAGATATGGTCTCAAATTTTGGTAATTCCATCTCTTTTCTATTGCATTTCCATTAGGTTTACTTCACCAATTGATTTCATTTACTTTTGAGTTCCAAATCGCCTTTTCAAAAAAGCTTTTCCTTTTCCTCTTGAATTGTAGTACTTAGAGTTCTCTATTGATATCCTATGGTCCATAATGTAGCTTAATATTTCAATTTTGTGAGTTAAATCTAAGGATTTACTTATTGAAGAAATCAAGCAATCGAAAGTGAGTTAAATGGGTGAATTTAACAAAAAAATTCCATTTTAGACCTTTATTGGGTCTATGAAGTCTATGTGCATTTTAGATCCAATCTAAAATATTTTATATAAAATATTTATTTTATATTATTTGTTTCAAAGTTTTTTACTAAATTTTAGTCTACGTATGTATCAAATGCACTTGTTTGTGTAAAGTGCACATGCTGGATATGATGTGTACATAGTTAATGTGACCGTAAGTAGTTGATGCACTGTTACACCGTAGCAAACTCATTTCCCCTTTGCATATGCCTTTTTTGTTTATGGTTTTGATTTGAAATTATATTTATAATATATGTGTGTTTGTGTGTCTACTAAAACTAAATTTGACCATTTTGAAACCTAAAATTAACAATGATGAATTAAGTTTCAGTTAAGGAAAAGGTTGAGATTAAATTGCACAAATTTACACTAAAGTCCATTTTATAAATTTGAGGTAAAGTAATAAACACATATGTTTCCATATATAAATAATTGCAGGTAGTGTTTTAAATTTTGATTAAATTATGTAGGTAAGGATTGTAATTTACTTTATATGTGTATGTATGTGTGAATTTAAAGTTAACAATGAAATCAAACTTTTAACTTAGAAAGGAAACAAAGGATTTAGATTTTACACAAAACTTTAAATATAGAAAGGAAATTTTTTTAGCATTTTCACAAAAGTCCATTCATGATTTTTATATTGAAAACTTTTTTTCTCATGTAAACAATATAAAAAAGAATTATATTCAAAACATCAACCATATAAAGTAAGTAATTAATTTTCAAGGTAAGTTTAAATAATTAGCATATACAGTTTATTTATATTTTTATGTACAAATATACTAAAATTATAAGATAGATTTTCAGTCAATCTTTTTGAAAAAAAGTTTCCTAAACAAAAGAAAAGGAATCAGACAACTTAGGCACATGTAAATTCATTGTAAAAGAATTCAGATCTAAATTATACAGAGAACAAGAATAAATATTTGAATGAGATAGAGAATCTAAAGTATATCAATCAAGATAAACATCTTAATAAATGAACAAAACATCCTAATAAACATATTATTAATGGAGAAATAAAAGTATAATACATGGAGAAATAAAACAAAAGTGAATCTGAACAAACCATCCAAATAAACATATTATTAATTGAGATGGACAAAAGGATTTGAATTACATATTCCAAGACGAACAACGAAATAGATGAGATGAGGCATTAGAGTCTACAACATATGAACAACAAAAACACATAATAAATCAAATCAAAATAGTACCTTAGGATATAGCCAAAAGTTGCACCTTGAATGATGAATCGATGCTCCTAGATTCAATTGAATCGATCTTTAGATCTTGCAAGAATCAAGAGATAGCTACCACCTTTTGTTTTGATTTTAGTTTGATGTTGGAATATATTTTTTCATGCACATGGAGGCATCTATTTTCGACCATGAAAGGATTAAGAGAAGGGAGAGGAGAAGAACAATTATCTCTAGAATAATCATGAAATGAATGAAAGAAGATTTTGTTTAAGGGAGACTTTGAAACCTTTCAATTTCCTTAATTAAAACCTTCCCTATTTAATTCATTATTAAATCTCATCGATTCTTTTCCCACTCTTCATATTTTCTATAGTAAAATAAGAATAAAGAGAAAATGGCAAAAATCATTTCATAAATGAGTTTTAAGCGAGTCATAAAAAGAGTGAATGATAGAGATTTATTTCCTTCCTTTAATTGCTACTTTGGATTTTAAAATCACATTTGAAACTCTCCCCTCCTTCCCTCATTGTTCGGTTATAATGGATGTAATGTGGGTCTCAAAATTTTCTAAATCATTTAGAGCTTATTCTATTTAAATATTCCATTGATATATTATATCGATACATGCGTTTATAACTTTTATATGTGAGAAATGCGGATTACGGATCTTAAGGCTAGAATTAACACTAGATGGGGGTGAATAGTGTTTTAAGGAATTACTAATTCTTTTTGAGTTTATCTTAATTTGAACACAAATGTATGCAATATTCAGACACAGATATGATCACAGAATCAAACACAGATGCAGATATAAAGTAAAAGCAATAAAGGAAAGAACACACCGGATTTTATACTGGTTCGGAGTTACCCTACATCCAGTCCCACGACACAAGTACGGATTTCCTTTTAAAATCAATTCTTACAATTACACCCTCGATTTCAAGGCCACGAGGTACACCACTCTAGATTCACCATCCTCTGGGTAGAGATACTTGATTTTATGGGCAACAAGTTCACCCGATTGATATTCCAGGCTATAATCACACCTTTTCTCGCTCGATTGATTACAAAGAAATCTATAACTCTGAGTGGCACTGGGATCTTGTTGAGATAGTGATAGAGAATCAAACAAGAGATGATCTAGTTAGATTCAATGGTGATTTCGGTAGAGTAATGGTAAAAATGTATATAAAGAAATGTGGAAGAAGAAGAGGAGTGAAATCAAAGAAAAATGATTATAAATTCGTTTAAAACAGCCCCTATTTATAGTAGAACAACAGCCATGTCCATTCGTGAAAGGATATGACGAATAGACACTTCCTTTGAAATTCAAACTTTTGAAATAAATTGTCACCTTGTCGACAAGGGGTCCTTGGGGTTGTCGACATGCCTAAGTTATTTTTGGTAATTTGTTTTTCTTTGAAAATAACTTCTATCTTGTATTAAAACTATTTTAAACTTTATAAATATATTTAACTATAGTTAAAATACATAAATAAGTATAGAGAATAATATTTTGGTATATATAAAATTTTACTATAATTTTATATTTAAATCTAAGTATAAATATTAAAAGTTAAATATATTATAATTAAAAGATAGTTTAAAACCAAGGATAATTTGATATTGAAAATAAAGATTATTTTGAGGCTAAAAGTATTTTAAAACCAGGATAGATGTTTTTGATTTAAAATGGAAGATTTTGAAAACAAGATATAATTTTGTAAAACATTTGAATAAAAGTTAGTGGATACAAAACAATGTTCCACTAGATTTTTCGTAGGTTCCATCCTACTTAGGGTTCCATCCCTTTAATGGGCTCGAAGTGGATTCCATTCCATGAATAAAATGGATTTTAAGATGTCAGTGCTTTTCTAGGAGTTTTAACAAAATTCCTAACTAAATTACTAATCTTGAAATCTTGAACTCTTGATAATCTTGATACTCATGAGTCTTGAATCTTGATATCTTCGATCTTGATTTCATCAGTTCTTGAATCTCTATACTGTACATCTCCATTCTTTGGTACCTGCATATATATCCTGCATATACATATATATCTAAACAATAATGTTAGTATTTATATTTAATAATCTTATTCTAAGGTTGTTGTCATCAAAACCAACTTCTCAGGGACTAACAATCTCCCCCTTTTTGATGATGACAACCTTTGTTTATAAAATATTACTTCTATCCTAACAACTCCCTCTTAATCTAAGCCTAACTATCCTATTTTATACTTCTCCCCCTTTATCATCAACTAAAACTAACTTCAAACTATATAACTCCCCCTTATTCTTGTACTAAAGTACTTGCATTGATAAAATATATAATGGAGTATATAATAGATAGATTAAGAGATAATTACACTGATAGAAATGATAACTAATCAAAGATCATATAAATATCAATGTGTATTTATAAATATTATGTTTTGCACACCAATTATCAATCCACACTAAACCAAATCAAATCAAATCACTCCAAGCAATCAATTCAAATCAAACAAAGCAATCAAATCAAATTAAATATTACGAGGAACATCCACCCATCCTTCTTCTCCAAATATAGGGTCTGCATTAATGGCATCCCAATTTTCATTTTCATTGGTGAGAGAGACTGGAGGATGTGCTTCATTGTCATCTTTGTGCAGGGAGGAAATCATCCATCGAATCGCATCGAAATGTTTTTTTTACTCCTTGATCATCTGTATTTGACTCAACTCTAAGTGTCGCTGATTACGGAGAATGAAAGAAAGAATATTCTTGAAAGAATTAAGGTTTTCTTCAAGATTCTCGGTCAAACTATGAATTGGATTGGCCATATTTGAGTTTGTGAGAAGAAATATAGATAGAGTAGATAAGAAATGATTTTTAGTGATGAATTTTGGAAGAAATATGTATTTATAGGTGTAAAAATTCGTTGAAATGAATAGACACAAGGTAGTTATTCAAATTTCAAATGAAAAGTCATTTCTGACCAGTACTCGTCGACAGGGTCTCTGGGGGGTTGTCGACAGGGGTCAGTTAATTTTGATGATTCATTTTGATTTTGTGAATAATTGTGTGTATATATATATATATATTTATATAATGTACTAACATTTATTTTGGAGATAAGATAAGCTAGATAACAGAAAAGTAATTCAATTTCATTTCATAATAGAACGATACAATGATTAAACATTAAGAACTATACGAACATTCAAATCAAAACAAACTAAAACCAATACAACATGACATGAAAAGGTAGAACTAGTAAGAGGATGACGAAGGTGAAGATAATCCAAGCTTCTTGCTGACTTTGGAGAAAAACTTGTTCATCTTGGATGACATTTTATCCAATTTCTTACTAATAGACCGTTTAAGAGTCCGTTGATTCTCAACAATGGTCTTTTGATTTTTGAGTAAGGTTTTGTTGGTTGGATTAGAGGGATAGTCAATACTTTCCAAGGATGTTTCACCTTCTTCTTCTTCTTCTATTTCCATTTCATCCCCTTCTTATTATTCTTCTTCCTCCTCTTCCATCTCCTCATGAGCCAAACGCTCTTCCTTCTTGGCAAGAGTCTCATATGGTTGAAAAACATATGGAATTTTCATAAGAGAAATGTTTGAGTGATTAAAAACTTTTCTTGAAACAAATTCATCTCCTTTGAAATCCACTCCAAAATAATTAAAAATCCGAGTGAGATAGATTCCATGATACAAAGTGTTTTAACCCATTTCAAAAATTTTGGGACAAAGTTCATCCAAAATAACTTGCGCCCAATTAATATCATAATTTCCAAAAATAGCAAAAAGTGCTTTGCAAACTTTTGAAGTTGGATTGTTAAAACTTCCCGATCTTGGGGTCAAAGTATGTTGTAAAAGAAGACTAACAATTCTTGCTTTTGGTCGAAAGTTTTGATTTATGAATTCAAAGTTATCATCTCTTTCAACAATGTGATGAAATGTCTCACGATCATTTTCATCGATATTAAAACTAGAAAGATCCATTCCCATGCTCTTGCAATTGAGAATGGTACCCAAAATATCACAATTTAAAATGATTCTAGTGCCTTTGACACTACTCCAAATTTCATCATCATTTCCATTATAAAATCCACGGTTGAGATTTGCATAGAAAATTTTAACAAGATTTGGATAACAAACAAAGTCATTTTGTGAAGCATTAACAAGATTAAGAACTTGGTTGTTTGCAAAAAGAAAATCGATTTCATAAGTAGAGAAATCTTGAAATAAAGCAAACTTTCCGGGATGGACTTTTCATGGTTAGCATAGTTGATATATGCTTTTATAGCCTCCGGATTATTGAAAAGTTGCTCTTTTATATTTCTGGAAAGTCTCATTGTAGAAGGGTTGCTTAAAGAAGCCATTAGAGTAGAGAGCTTGATATTTTGAAATAAGAGTTTGAATTGGAAAATGAAAGTGAAAAGTTGTGATAAGAGATAGTAAATAAATAGATTCTCAAGGGACAAGTTCTCTGGTCAAAAGGTGACTTTTCACAGACTTAAATGAAGTGAAAAGATGGAGGGAAATTCAAACATTTGAATTCAAATTTGAATTTCAAATTTCTGTACCCTTATCGACAACCGGGGGGTCCCTTGTCGACAGGTGTCTCTGAATTTTTATGATTTATTTCTCTTAATTATTCTAATATATATATATATATATATATTTATTATTTTTAATGTCTACATAATATTTGGAATATTACTAGAATTATAGTATATTCCATAAAATATTATGATATTATTTAAAAATAAAAATAATAATAAAATAATAGTAAAAATATAATAATAATAAAAAATTAAAATTCAAATGACGCACCAATTCAAAATCAACCGATCAAACATCCAATCCTAAGCATGCAATTTCAACCAATGTATTGTAAACGTGTACCTTTTTCTAAGTCTGTTTCTCTGAATTCGTCGGGATGTCGTGAATTGCCGTGAAACACATATTTGAATTATCTGTCTTCTGATCATCATCGCTTGAGGACGAGTCTGAGTCATCTAGAGTAGCGGTAAATGCACGTTTTTGTTTCTTTGCGGAATCATTGTTTATAGGAAGATTTTGCTTATCAGGATGCGGACGGTCTCTTTTGATATGGCATGGTTCGTCACAGTTGAAACATTCGATATAGTTTGGCACTACATTCTGATTACCAGAGTTCTTATAGTTGTTTCTCTTGAGATTATTCATCTTTCTGTATTTCAGGAATTTCCGAAAGTTCTTGGTCATAAAGGCTATCTCTTCATCATTATCGTTGTTTAAGTCTAATCCATCGGTCAATGCATTGAATGCAATTGATTTTTTTCAGATGCTTTGCTTTCTCTTCTCCTAAGCATTTGGACTTCAAACGACATTAGATTTCCAATTAATTCTTCTATCTTTAAGGTACTAATGTCACTTGCCTCTTTGATCGCAAGTCTCTTTTGATCCCATTCTGGAGTAAGAGAATTTAAGATTTTTCTGACTTGATCTTCTTCCGAAAATACCTTTCCCAAGGATATTAGAGAATGCACAATATCCTGAAATCTACTATACATATCTGGAATAGACTCATTAGGATTCATTTTAAATAATTGAAACTGATTTGTGAGCATGGAAATTTTGGTCTGTTTAACTTTGCTTGTTCCTTCTTGAGTAACTTGCAAAGTTTTCCAGATTTCATATGCAGACTTACAAACTAACACTCTATTAAATTCATTCCTATCAAGTGAACAAAACAGAATATTCATAGCTTTAGAGTTATTTTGTGCAATTGTCTTTTGCTCAGCAGTCCACTGTGCAAAAACAGTTGTGGGTTCAAAATATTCAGTCTGTGTGATATTCCAAGTGTCTAGTCCTACAGATTGTAAATATATTTTCATCCTACATGCCCAATATGCATAGTTACTGCCATTAAAAAGTGGTGGTCTGACAGTAGACTGACCTTCAACAAATGAACTAGAGATAGAGGAAATAGAACCAGTGTTGGTAGTAGTAACAGTACCAGTGTTGGTAGCCATTTTGAAAATTTTCAAAATTCAGATTATGAAACTTTGAAAACCTTGCTCTGATACCAAATGTGAGAAATTCGGATTACGGATCTTAAGGCTAGAATTAACACTAGAGGGGGGTGAATAGTGTTTTAAGGAATTACTAATTCTTTTTGAGTTTATCTTAATTTGAACACAAATGTATGCAATATTCAGACACAGATATGATCACAGAATCAAACACAGATGTAGATATAAAGTAAAAGCAATAAAGGATAGAACACACCGGATTTTATACTGGTTCGGAGTTACCCTACATTCAGTCCCGCAACACAAGTACGGATTTCCTTTCAAAATCAATTCTTACAATTACACCCTCGATTTCAAGGCCACGAGGTACACCACTCCAGATTCACCATCCTCTGGGTAGAGATACTTGATTTTACGGGCAACAAGTTCACCCGATTGATTTTCCAGGCTACAATCACACCTTTTCTCGCTCGATTGATTACAAAGAAATCTATAACTCTGAATAGCACTGGGATCTTGTTGAGATAGTGATAGAGAATCAAACAAGATATGATCTAGTTAGATTCAATGGTGATTTCGGCAGAGTAATGGTAAAAATGTATATAAAAAATATGGAAGAAGAAGAGGAGTGAAATCAGAGAAAAATGATTATAAATTCGTTTAAAACAGCCCATATTTATAGTAGAACAACGCCATGTCCATTCGTGAAAGGATATGACGAATAAACACTTCCTTGGAAATTCAAACTTTTGAAATAAACTGTCACCTTGTCGACAAGGGGTCCTTGGGGTTGTCGACAGGCCTAAGTTATTTTTGGTAATTTGTTTTTCTTTGAAAATAACTTCTATCTTGTATTAAAACTATTTTAAACTTTATAAATATACTTAACTATAGTTAAAATACATAAATAAGTATAGAGAATAATATTTTGGTATATATAAAATTTTACTATAATTTTATATTTAAATCTAAGTATAAATATTTAAAGTTAAATATATTATAATTAAAAGATAGTTTAAAACCAAGGATAATTTGATATTGAAAATAAAGATTATTTTGAGGCTAAAAGTATTTTAAAACCAGGATAGATGTTTTTGATTTAAAAAGGAAGATTTTGAAATCATTTTGAAAACAAGATATAATTTTGTAAAACATTTGAATAAAATTTAGTGGATACAAAACAATGTTCCACTAGATTTTTCGTAGGTTCCATCCTACTTAGGGTTCCATCCCTTTAAGGGGCTCGAAGTGGATTCCATTCCACGAATAAAATGGATTTTAAGATGTCAGTGCTTTTCTAGGAGTTTTAACAAAATTCCTAACTAAATTACTAATCTTGAAATCTTGAACTCTTGATAATCTTGATACTCATGAGTCTTGAATCTTGATATCTTCGATCTTGAGTTCATCAGTTCTTGAATCTCTATACTGTACAGTCTTCATTCTTTGGTACCTGCATATATATCCTGCATATGCATATATATCTAAACAATAATGTTAGTATTTATATTTTATAATCTTATTCTAAGGTTGTTGTCATCAAAACCAACTTCTCAGGGACTAACATTATATACGCACCCTTTTAAATACTATCATATTCAAACAAATCAAATAAAATTCAATAATTAATATTTCATAAATATTGATTAATTTAATTAATTTACAAGGATTATAAATTAATTAAATCATGTGGTTTTTCAAAGTATTCATCATTTCTATGCAACTCAAATGTGTAAATCCAGTCAGCGACTAGCATCAAATCATTTGAATATTAATGTTCACACATCACCTTAGCTAGTAGTGTGACATTTTGATTGAATTTATTAATAAAGATCCTTTGGATGGTATCCAGTAGTAACGATTATTTACACTGATTCTCTTAGTCAACGTTATATCACTTTAGGACTTATAGAATTTAGTTCTGGTCAAAATTCCAACATCACCCACATTTAACATGACTAGTCCAACACAAAAAATCATTGATTTAATAATAACATTTATTATTAATCGTATTACTTTGGCCAGAGAATTTGACTTTGAGTTGACTAAAGTTGACCGTCATTCTAACCTCATATAACTGAGGAGATGAATTCTCTACTAAATAGTGTTTCACTTTCAATGCTTCAACTCAGACCCAAGTATAGTCATTTAATGGATGTCATGCCATGATATAACTTTATAAAAGTGGAGTGTCCACATTGAAATTCCATAGAATTCTCAAGTCTAGGAAACAATGTAACATCATCACTTCGAGATTCTCTTTTTGACATTAGTTATACTAGCCAATAGAAAACTCTAAAAGGGACCATTCCATTGTTCTCCAATAACTATCAGTACGTAACCCTTTGGTGCCCTTAGCAGCCATGAGTAATACACTGCCAAATATTTATAGAGCGTTATGTACTTTAGTCTCAATGGATATCGATATCCTGTCTTAAGATATCTTGACTTGGAATATTTAAATAATATGTTATTTTTAATGTGGTAAATTCTCATGATTACAACACATTGTGATTACTATCATATAACATATCGTTTGAGGATTATCTATTTAATATACTTAAAATTAATTTCTTAATTCATTGTATCACAATATAACAAGTGTATAGTATAAAGGAAACACATTTAATTTTGAACAAGATTGGTCATCGAGTTAGATATATGTAACAAATTATAGAATTACCCCTAGGTCATAATCCTAACTCTATCAATCTCTTGCACTTGGGGTCAATTATGGAATCTTATCCCAACTCTTTCGATCGGTATTCTCAAAAATTGATCGAATCAATTCCTTAGTGAATGGGTATGCTATATTGTTTTAATTATCTACTTTATCAATAACCTCTATTTGATGCTGATAAACTTCCTTTATCATGTGGAATTTTTCAAAATATGTTTCTCAACTTCTAGTGAAATCTAGGTTCTTTTATGAACTGTATCACAGCATTTTATCGTATAACAATGTTGTAGGATTCCTAATATTTCAAAACAGGAAAATAAGTTGGAGGAAGTTTTTACTTCTCTTTTTGGGCCTACGGATGTGGATTTTTTTTCGTTTAAAGGACGCGGGCTTTATTTTTTCGTTCCAAGGACAAACTTCTGTAAAATTTAAATTTGCTTCTTCATTTCTCATTGAACTAATTCTAATATTACCGATCTTAGTTCATCGATCTTCAATTCAACGACGCGTGTTACTTTATTTCTATATTCGATCTTCTCAATTGTCTATCGATCTTCATCGTGTTTCTTTATCGTTGATCTTCATCATCCTCTGGATCGTTATTAAACAATTTCCTTACATTCAGGTATGTTGCTCTTATTTGTTTCGATCTTATTCTTATCTTCCTCTGATCTAATAATTTTCGATTATTAAGTATATTTTTGTTTCTGTAGGTTGCACAGTTTTGTCTTCTTTCAGATTTCGATACCTATTTTAGATTTGTTTAAATGGAAAAGTAAGATTTTATTGTGTACTATTATTTTTCTTTGGCACAGTTTATTGTTTTACAATTTTAATGTTCATCTATCATTGTACTTAATTTCATAGGTAGTTTGTTGCGTTATGCTATATTTATATAGCATTCTTTGTTGTTGTATTCATAATTTGTTTAAATTTGATTTTCCTATGTTCATTTATTATCTGCTTTTTCATGTCATTTATATTTCTTTCATTTTAGCAGTTAATTTGAGATCCATCTGTTATTCTATGTTAATTTAGCATTTTTAACTGGTTTTATAATTTCTTTTGCAGTACTGATATCTACAATGATGAAGCAAATAGTTTGCTAGTTATTTTTGAACATAATGAGAATTGTTATTCTACTCAACTTACGACAGGCTCTTCTTTGTTTGCTGTTAAGACTGAAATCTATGAAGTTTGGCCACATCTTAGTCCATTTTGTACTGAGATATCTTATGTTCTCGAGAATAAGAATATAATCATTGATACCGATTCAGATTTGATTAGTATTTTGTGTTTTCTAATTTTCAAGAAGCGTGAATATTTGAAGTTCACTGTTAAGGAAAATGTTTGTGCTATGGAAGCTGATAATGCTGGCTGTGGATTAGGCTATGCAAGTGTTCAAAGTACTTCAATTGGTAGTAATTCTGGTGCTAATAGTGATTCACATGCTAATTCTTCTTACTACTTGAAAGATATGTTGAAGAAAGGTTCTCAAAAAACTATTGTGGATTTTTTTGGTTTTTGTTTTAATGGAGCTGAGGATTTTCGGGAGTTTTTAATGGCATATCAAATTAAAAATGGTTATGATTTGATTTTTGTAAGAAACTCTCCTGATAGAATTTCAGTTAATTGCTCTTGGTTGAAGGATGGTTGTAAGTTTTATCTTAATGCTTCTTCGAATCCTGGTCTACTCTCTCGGTTTTTTATTAGAACGTACAATTTTCATCATTCGTGTGGAGCCGGTCTTAGAGATGTTAATAAAGTTAATATTTCAAGTAGATTTGTTAAATCTTTGATTGTTGATCTAATTCGAGATGCTCCTATGAAGAAGCCAAAGGATATTATGAACGAATTTAGACGAGAGTACAATTTTAATCTGTCATATTATTATGCTTATAGCAGAAAACAGTTGGCTTTAAAAGAAATATATGGGGATAATGCTATGTCATATAACGATTTAAATTGGTATTTGGAGGCGTTGCAGAAGTATAATCCTGGTAGTTACGTGGCCATGGAAGTAATGCTTTAACTAATCAGTTTGAGAGAGTTTGTATTGGTTTTAGTGCTTGTCTACTTGGATTTAAACACTGTCAGCCATTAATATTTTTAGATGCTGCTGCTTTGAAGGGAAGACCATGTGTTTTGTTAGCTGCTACTTGTAAAAATGGTAACCAGGGTATGAGTTTCATTTTACTTTTGTTTTACTTACTTATTTATTTTTCTGATAATGATATATTAAACTATCATTGTTCAAAGTTGTACATAATTTTTACTGCATCCATGTTTACACTAGAATTGTTTCTTCATTTTATTTAATGATTGAGCTAGTTACAGTAGAAATGTTTTATGGTAGAAATGTAAAAACAAGAACTAAAATTTTATGCAGCAGTAACTGGAAGACTTTAAAATAACATATGTTATATTCATATATCATTTGAACCTAATTTAATTGTGTATAATAGAAATTATTAACATTTAATACAGGTTTTGATGTTTACTATAATTCATGTTTCTTACTACTCAACTGTCATTAATTGTTTATTTTGTAGGTTTCTTTCCTCTTGCTATGGGTATTGTTTCACATGAAAATGAATCTAATTGGTCTTGGTTTTTATCACATTTGAAAGGAATGCTTATGAAGATCGGTCTTTAGTTTTTATGTCTGATCGTCAGTGGGGTCTCATTTTAGGTGTTCCGAAAATATCCCTTCTTCATATCATAGCTATTGTTTACTTCACATGGAACAGAATATTGGTACTGTTGTCAAGTCAGCTAAAGGTGATTCATCTATTGTGGAGTTGTTCAAACTTTGTGCTAAAGTCTCTAATATGTATGATTTTGAGCGATATCTTTCTAAATTTAAGGATATTGGGGGTGCATCTGCAGAAAATTTTCTTAGAGATAAACCTTTTGACCATTGGGCAGATTTGTTTTTTCAAGGAAATCGTTATGGTGAATATTCTTCAAATGTCGCAGAAAGTTTCAACTCATGGATTTTGGAAGATAGTGTTATGCCTATAACTTCTTGCTTGGATGGTATTCGAGTAAAAGTTATGGAGCAAATGGCGAGACGAAGAGAGGAATGTTGTTTGTGGACAACAAATCTTTGTCCTGTTATGGAGGAACGTTTGTCTAAGTTAGTAGATGATGGCTTTGGTTGGGATGTTTATAAGTCCTCGGAATTTGTGTTTGAAGTTAAATCTCCTAAGTCATAGGTTGTTGATCTTAAAAATCGTTTATGCAATTGTAATCAATGGAGAGTTACTAGTTTTCCATGTGCGCATGCAATTAAGTGCATTAACAAGTCTAGATTATCAGTTTATGATTTTGTGGAGGAATATTTTACTGTTAATGCTTTCAGATCTTCGTATGCTAATGCTATCAATCCAATTCCAGATTTTGATAAACCAGTTGCTGTTGAAAATGATGTTTTGATTAGGCCTCCTAAAGAAGTTCGTGGTGCAGGAAGACCATCTACAAAGAGGCATGGTGGATTTGGATATTCTCAAAGTAAAAGAAACAGATGTAGCCAGTGTAATGTAGTTGGCCACAACAAAAGGAATTGCCTTGCTTCTTCAAAAAGTTAAGAAAATAAAATGTGTTTTGTTAGTGTAATAGAATAGTTTTTTAACTGTAAAGCTGCTAAAGCTTATAGAAGAATGAAGTCATACTTTGTGAATTCATTAGAAAATAAAATGTGAACTGTTTTGGTTATTTTGTTTTAACTTCAAATATCTGATGTTCTTATATTTTCCTTTGTTGTTGATTTTTTTTAGGAATCTATTATTTAATCATATTGCAAAATATATAATATGAATTGAAGAACTGTATTAGCTCTGCACTTCAGTATTAACATTTCTATTCAATGTTAGATGTACTTATCATTTTAGTCGAATGCTAGTTGTAACTAGCATTTCATTGTAATCAATATGCATTTCAACTGAAATACAATTTCAACATTGAAACCCATAATCTGTTATTTTATAGAACTAAGTAAGATGTTGTGCAAGAATGAAGTATCTGATGATGATGATGATATACTGTTTATATGATTAGCTAATGAGATTACATAAGTGGTTTTGTGATTAATTGACAGTATGATGATGTACAGTTGAATGATAGTTGTATCTAGCATTTCAGTTAAAAGCAAGTTACAGTGTAAACAGTAGTCATGACTCTTGAAACAGAGTTCATACATTGGAAATCAAATATAAATGATATATGGATAAATCCACGCTTTATTCATCACAGTTCAATTACCAAGAAATGTATTTTCGCATAATGCTAGTTTTATCTAGCATTTCAATGTAAATCATTATTTACCACTTCAGAAATACAGTAAAAGCATCAGAAAACACATAAAAATGACAATTGAATATATCTTTAGTTTATACATTGTAGTTCATGCACTGAAAACAGACAATTATAATCAAGTCAAATTCAAATCGAGAAGTTCAAATACATCTGAGCAGTTTATGCACTGAGAACAAAATACAAGCGTTGTATAACAAATAAGACTCTATCTCAGACTCTATATCAGACTTCATCTCAGACTCCATATCAGACTCCATCTCAGACTCCATATCAGACTCCATCTTAGACTCCATCTTAGTTTAATTAGCAGAAGTGTTTCTGTTCAAATAATTCTAAAGTTGAAAGAAGTTAAAATGCAACAGCTATTCTTATGTAGAATATTTGTAGGATTTCTGCATTGACCAATTATATTGTGGATCATTGAGTATGTCAAGCACCACTGCAGCTCTTAGGTTTCTAAGCATTTCCTTTGAATATTTATCTGGCATCTCATCTTTGTCCAGTTTTTTCAAGTTTTCCATGACAAAGAATGCACAATCAAGTCTGTTTCAGATATGGAAATATTAGTTAATATTACAGTTTAAGCTAATGCTAAAATAATTACACTAGAATTCTAAAATATAGATTTATATTTTTATCACACTATTAATCAATGCATTCATAAAGACACCATTGCTGTGTTTGTAATGTGCATCTTATACATAATCTTTTTGTTCAATAGATGCAGTTCAATGAACTGTCAATTAGCAATGCTAGCTTTAACTATCATTTTGCATATTTAATGCATTCTAGTGCAATTTAAAAATACAAATGATATTTTGTTATTATTTTTCATGTTTAGTCTAGTCCAAAAGAATTTAAAAATATGTATGCTAGTGTAAACAATCATTTTCAATATTTGATAAATTTATAAGGACTGAAAAAATATAAATGATAGTTTGAACTGTCGTTTTTTTTCATTTTCACAGTTCTATGCATTTAAAAAATTTCAGTTGTAGGTTTAACTATCATTTTGATCATTAGATGTAGTCAGCTGTATTTTAAAAAGGAATAACAAAAGTTGGATGAATATACAAACTAAAATGACAAGAGAAGAAATGGAATTAGTTACTTACGAATCACAATCCTGTGGTGGGCTTTTTGGCTGCAACACTTTAGGTTTGTGAAATTATTTGTTCAGTATTCCTACTTCTGCCCATTTCTTCTTGAACATTAATTCAATTTTGTCTTTCTGCAAGAAGAAAAATTAGTGTTGTATATTAATGTTAGACTGATATAAAAATTATACTTTTCTTACAAGAATGATGGCTTGGTTATAGCTGGGGTTTGAAAACCTTGTTGATCTAGTTTTTGGTTTTGTTGAATCATAATGACTCCACTGCATTGTTTCATAGTTTAGCATCAACAAGCTCCAATGGTTTGTGTAATGTAGAGGGAAGAAAATTTTCTCTGTAAATTCATCTTTGACAATGACATCTATTGCCGGTATGATAATGTCTTTGATCACAGTTTGCTGATCATGTGCTATAACATTCCGCACATTCATATGCATTAGAATACTTTATATTATTTTTTAACATTTATAATGAAAAGCTTATACTTACCATCATCATTGTAGTGAAGTAGTAATTGTGTTCATACATCTCCTGATTGTAGTAAAACCAATCAATAATCTGTTTAAGAAAACAAAAAAGGTTGTAAGTTTTATGGGATATTTTGTTTTTGAACCAGGAATAGTTATGCTAGTATTCGCTATCATTTACATGTTTACTTCATTGTATGCACTGAAAAATGCAAATGATAGTTTAAACAATCATCTTTGACATTCGACATATTTATATGCTCTTTACAAATACCAATGTTGTTTTTAACTACCATTCTTTTATTTAATACATTTATATGCAGTTAGAAACTTCAAATGATAGTTTTAACTATCATTCTCTCATCTTTTACATTTATATGCACTTAAAAAACTATGAATGCTAGTTGTAACAATCATTCTCTTATCCTATACAGTTATCTGCATTTTACAAATAGTAATGCTGCTTTTAGTTGTCACTCTCTCATTCAATTCATTTATATGCACTTTGAAAGTTGAATGCTAGGTTTACCTATCATTCTTTCATTTTATACATTTATATACATTTTTTTACTATCATAATTCTGAGTTGATGCATACCTGTCCATCTGTAACCCCCTCAAATAGAACAGCTTCCAGCATAGATTTCACTATCGTGATTCCTCCTTTGTTCCCTTCATCTTTTTCATATGCTACAGTGCTGTAATTGAAAATCAATAATTGACAAGTTGGTTTTTTTTCAGTTTTATTTAATTACAAATATAATGAAAGAAAAAATATCAGAAATCTTACTTCTCATTTTCATTAAATTTGAAGAAAGTAAGAATTTTGTTTTGTTGTTCTTCATTCAATAATTTTAGAATACTGCTTTTTGTTATATCTTTACTCTTGTAAGCTTTAGTTGATGGCGAGTATCCATCAACATCAATTATTTCTTCATTTTCAATTGTAGTGACTTGCTCATCTGTTTCAGTTTCAGATTCCTCTTCATAATCAGATTCTTCATTTTGTTCTTCTTGTTTCTGTTCACTTGTGTATTTTTTTTGACCTTCTTCAATTTCAAGTTGTTCCTTTTGGTCTTCATTGTCAACATTTTTCTTTGTTTTTCTGTGAACAATTTCATACTGGCAATCGGGATCAATTTTATTCCTTCGTTGGTGCTTTTTAACCCTCAAAACTAAAGAGCTTGGTTTTTTTTTGTGTTCTTTCATTCACTGTCGGGGATTTTTCTGTTTCCTCTGAAGGTTCCTTCTGATGCTGTTGTTTTTTCTCTTCCTGCATCTTTTTTATTTCTTGGGTTATATTTATATCAAATGATGGTGCTTCTATATCTTCTCTTGGTTTTGATTTCAACATTTTGATTTCTTTTCTCAACTGTATGATAGTGCCTTCTGCTTGTATTCTTTTTTGTCTCTCCATTTCTAATTCTTTTTCGCTCTTCTTTAATTTATTTTCCAAATCTCCAATGTACTATTTCATTGAGTCAACTTGCTTTTTTGATGTCTCTTCCAAGTTTCTACTTTTTGTATCACAATATTCTCATTTGTATCCATCCGAACAAATTTTTGTTGGTTTTTTTGTTGAAGAAGTGCTTTTTCATCTTCAATCAGGTTTCTTATTTCAACAAAAATCTATGTAATAACATAAATAGTAATGAATGAGCTAAGATACAATGAATGAAGTAATTTTATTTATTATTTTCATTTTTCATGTGATGCTATATCTGACTATCATTTTTTAGTAGCAACTATAGAAAATTGTATTTGTGCAGAAATGATATATGTAACTATCATTTGAATTATGACTGTATAATAATAAAATGAAAACTGTTAATATACATTATGTTATGGTATATTTATCTATCAGTATACATTTCTTGTACTTGTGTGAGAAATAATACCTTTCTACTGTCTATGTTTATCAAAGCTTCTCTTGAAATGACTTTTTTCAAGCTTCCGATATTCCACCTCCCAAATCTAGGTAAAGTAGAACAGTATGTTGCTAATGGAGATATCAAATTGACATGCTCACATAGGAAAAACTACAAATAAAATATTACTTGTTAAAATATATAATGTATATAATTTAATTTATAGAGATAGATGTATTAACATAAAGTTAGAATGTTGTACTTACAATTGGGAGCATGGAACAACTTGGCATGTTTCTTGGCTTTGTTTTGAAAGCCATCAAAGCTCTAATCAATGAATGATGAATTGAAATTGGCCAAGATACTGAGTTCATTTTGTTGTGATCAATAATATAAAGAATATATCCCCATGGTAAGTATCTTTGGTTGTCGGGAAAGAAGAAGGTTATCATTGCAAGAATAATAATCAGTTTTGGAAAATCAGTTTCATGTTGAAATTGTTGTGTTTCTAGTACATTATTTATTTTTGAAACTGTAAGATCCTTTGTGATGTGCTCTACTGTTCCAAAATTTCTTAGTACAAAATCCTTACAGTTGTCTGGAAGGATTTGTAAACTCATTTTAGGTAATGGAAAAATATTAATTCCAGACAAAGGTAAGCTAAAGAGAATTGAAATATCTTCAAGTTTGATCTTTAAAAAAACATTCCCCACTTTAAAAGCTTTGTCAGTGATAGAAAATGTTTCTATGATATCATCTAAGGTTGTTGATGATTTTGTAAAAGAAGCTATGGATAAAATTTCTTTGAAAAACACTAGCATAAATTTTTCAAAAGGTGTTTGTTTTAAGTAATTCAATTGATCTACAAGATAACCTCCTTTTTCCTTAATTTTTCGAATTTTTTTTATCATCGGAAGCAAGCTGCATCTATACTGAATTTTTTCCTAAGATACTTTCTTTGATTTGTTCCCTTTTGTTTTTTTTGCTTTCTTTGATCTTTTGCCTTTTGATTCCTATACAAAAAATTATGAATGAATAATTCAGTATTTAACAAACTATAATCTTATTTCTCAACCATGAATGCACAATTTTCTAGTGCTATATTCATCTATCATTATTTGTAGAAATGCTATATTTGTCTATCATTACTCTTTTTCAATGTATGCTCCTACAGTTTAAAGACCCAATGCTATGTTTGTCTATCATTTTATTCAATGCTATATTTGTCTATCATTACTCTTTTTCAATTTATGCTCCTACAGTTTAAAGACCGAATGCTATGTTTGTCTATCATTTTATCCAATGCTATATTTGTCTATCATTACTCTTTTTTAATTTATGCTCCTATAGTTTAAAGACCGAATGTTATGTTTGTCTAACATTTTATCCAATGCTATATTTTTCTATCATTGCTCTTTTTCAATTTTTGCTCCTACAATTTAAAGACCGAATGCTATGTTTGTCTATCATTCTATCCAATGCTATATTTGTCTATCATTACTCTTTTTCAATTTATGCTCCTACAGTTTAAAGACCGAATGCTATGTTTGACTATCATTCTATCTAATGCTATATTTGTCTATCATTCTATAACAATGCATTTTATTGTTGTTTATCAACCATCAAAAATTGAATGCTATGTTCATCTATTATCTCATATTTCAATATTGTGTATACAAATGAAATTATATATTGAACTATCATTCAATAACTATCTATTTAATTATTGTCTGCCGTATATCGAATATGGAAATGCTATTTTCACTTATCATTGCATCATTATACATACAGTAAATAAAGTGATATATTCAACTATCATTCTATAATGCAATGTTTTTCTATCATTTTTTTCAATACTATATTTGTCTATCATTCTATAACTATGCATCTTATTATTGTCTGTCTTTTGTCAAAGACTGAATGCTATGTTCATCATCATCTAATATTTCAATATGATGCATGCAATAAATCAAATGATGAATTGAAGTATCATTCAATAACTATCGATCTAATTATCATTACTGTCTAATAAATACTGAAATATTATTTTGAAGAAAAATAAATCAGATGTTATACCTTTGTCTTTCTTTTTCTACTGACGATTTCATCACAAAGCGTTGTCTCTTCATGTCGTCTTCTTTTACAGTTTTTGCTGCCCTGGATTTTATCATTCTCTTTGTTTGTTGTTCAATATCAGTCGAATCAACAGCCGTGGATGGATTATTTTTTCGTCTTCTCTTTATTTCTGTACGCATTGCAGTCGAAACCCTACTTTTTGAAATCCCAGTTTCATCATTTATTTGTTCTGGATTTGTTGAAATTTGTGGATTTACGTCCATTGACTTAGCTTCGGAAGTTGATTGCGCTTGTAAATCAGCTTGAGGAAGAAAATTGATTTGGTTTTGGAATGCCATTGCTTGATGGAGAAGAAATTTTGTTTACAGAGGAAAACAGACTAAAAAAGCAGCAACGATCGTGAAATTTTTCGCGCTTGTCCTTGAGACGGAAGTTGTATTTTAACGTCCGTTAAAATAAAATTTTATTAAACTTTTTCCTTTAAACTAATTTTCTCATTTGAAAAACACTCTTAGCTCAGTTATAAATTTGTGTTACTTATATTTGTTATATTGAAGCACTATTCAAGGCGATTTACTTCACCTTTGGTTGAATCGGCTGCTACTTATTGTTTGAAACATTTCCAACTTAAAGTTCTTAACTTAAGTTTGAACCTAAATTTAAGATTGACATACTATTTTCGATATCACTTACGAAGTTCGAGTTCGCACACTCGTTCATAAGAAGTTAGTTGTTTCTATAAATAATTCTATAGTATTTCGTAAATACTCGAGAATACTTTAAACTATCATTTAGTGATCTTGATTCGGATTTAATACTTGCGTATATATCAAATGCATAAGCAAAATGTGATATTGTAGATAATATAGCATATGCGATGATTCCTATTGATAATGCATAAGAAATCTATCTTATATGCTCCATATTAAATAGTTTATTTAGTATTTGTGTATATCATTTGGGATATTCCTAATATCCTTCTATACTGATTATAAAGATGTCATTTTCAAATCCATTGTCGAGTATTAAACAAATAGACTAAAATGATTTTAACAAGGGTGCATCATTAACAATTATAGGTTTGTTGTTTACTTATAGCTTTGAAATATTTTAGTATCTCTATAGTGCTTTCTTACAGACATATGATTCCTTGGCATTTTGATTAAAATTCAAACTATTTGATTTTTCTATCAAAACATTTGCTCTGTCAAAATATCTGCTCAACTCGGATACTTGTTGAACGAAACTTTAGTATAAGTTCTTGGATCATATCCAATACTCACAAACTCAGTTATCACTCCCACTGATTTTGAGAAACTTTGATTATTAAGCACAATCATCATATTTTAAATCATTATTTAGAATTTATGTTCTAACATACATGTATCAAAACTCTAAAACTTATCGAGTGATAATTTTACAAGTAAAATCCAAACTAACTTAAGTATGTTGAATGACGAATCTATTACGCTAGTTTCAACAATTGGAATTTACAATGTAATTCTACCAATGGGCTTACCATAATCCAACTACATCGGTCTTCTTCTTAGAGACACTTTGTGATTGGTGGATCATATTCCTTTGGATACAACCATCAAAATCATATTCTGATAATGTACTTGGAATACATTTCGTATTTGCACATCATGCCATATGGTAGGATCAATACTCTTAATGGTTTATTAACAAGTAAGTGAATATTTTTCTCGACATCGATAAAAAAATCAGTTTCTCTTTGATCCGTGAGAATTCTTAAGAGATATTATAATTAGTTATGTCTCTTTAGGCTTGGCCAATTTTATTTCACTCTTTGTAATCGCTTTTATATTTGGATCGCATCTAGATCCTTCTTACTACCAATAATCCCTAAAAGATATTCCTTCATCATGAAGTTAGTGTTTCTTTAAACAACTATTATTTCTCTATGGAAAGGAATATGCACTCATAAATGTTTTATGAATTGCTTGTATAAATGTAAAAACTGATTTGGTTTTTATATTTATAAAGCTTATGTTCATAACATAAATTGATCAATAAATATTGATTGGTCCCAAACTCATTTGGGATGTTCCACATAAGATTCCTTGTGAAAAGTATTATGTGTAATCTCTCGACTCACACAATCTATCAACTCCTTGACCAAGGATATGTAGGCGTTGTTGTCAACACTTATCTTGCCTGATCTCATAAACTATGCTTTGTATGAAATTAATTTTAACCCTACGTACTTACACTTAAGTATACAACCTTACAGAAAGAAGTTTATTTTTGAAAGTTAAGTAGGCTAAGAGAGCCCAGCCCTTTGTATCAATATAGTAGCAGTTGTGTACATGCAGCAAAATAGGAAATACGATAAACAAAAAAAATCAAAAAGGCAGTGGAGGGAGAATCAAAACTCTCCACTATTTTCTCACCTAATTACATTAGTAAAATTCCTATGAATTTTACTATAAACGCCATCTGGAGTGTGCTTTTTGAATTATAGGCTCTATCATTCCTTTCAGACCAAATTTCCACTACGAAATCTTTCAAGAAACAAAGTAGGATTTTGGCTCTCGGGGTTTTCCATCGTGCCGCCTTATATATGTTAAACCACTCCCGCTTGCTATTTCGAGGGGGCGGATGGAATTTTCCATTTGCGAGAAGCCTTGACCAAATAAGATTTGTAAATCGACATCCGAAAAAGAGGTGAACATTTGTCTTAGGTTTTTCATCACACAGAGTGCACATGTCTTCTTGAATGATACTTATGTTCATAAGCTTTGCCTTTGTAGGAAGAGCATCCACCATCACCTTCTAGAGGAGAAAATTCTCCCTTGCTGGGCTACCTACTGACCAAATCCTAGCATCCTTGGGAAATAGCTAGATTCATTTGTAAAGTTTAGAGAGTTATATACCAGGGTAATAGAGTGCTTTTTGATTTTTCCAGTCCAGAAAACTTTAAGATTTGACAAAGGCAAGGGTTTTTCTGAGATTGCATTCCAAAGATTTCTCACTGTACTAGAGCTACAGTACGAAAGGGGAAAGTGATCGCTAATGGCATAATCACTTGCAAGGGCTGAAAGAGGAATACTAGTAATATATCTTCATTTGCCATCCAGTATATATTCAAGATAAGACCTGGTTTAGACTAAGGGGAGGTCCATAATAGCAGCGAAGGATTCATGTGAATGTTACACTATATGAGAGAGAGGGATGTATTTTCGAGCTTAAGTAAATTCCTCTAGCTCCAGCTAGCGTTCGAAGGGATTTCCATAGTCCAAAAGTCCTCTTTAATCAGATTTGTAGAGGTCCAATGAACCCAGAGATGATTAGGTTGAGTGTGAAAATTTTCAAAATATGAAGGCATGGCTGCCTAGTTCTAAAGTTTAATGTTTGTGATGTTGAGGTCCTCACGCTGCTTTGAGATTCAGAGCTTATGGAATGCAATGGTGCAACACCCCATATTTTGATAACATTAATTAGGATATTTAATTAGATAAATTAAATAAAATAATTTGTTGATTGGGGGATTGAGATTCGATTTTATTAAAGGGGTAGCCGTGCCACTTAATAATGAATTAAAGAAGAGTTTAACATGAAATATAGGAGGGGTAAAATAGGAAAGAGGCCTTTCCTATATCCATAACCCATGGACATGTAAATTATACACGTTCATTTCATTATCCAAATTTTAAAAGTTAAGGCCGACCACCATTAATAAAAGCAAGAGAAAGAAAGATAAAGGAGAAGCTTAATCAACATCAAATTCATCAAAATCTCATATCCTTAATCATTAAAGCTAAGGTGAATAATGTTTACATCTTGTTTTGATTTATTCTCAGTTTTAAGATAATTCCGAAATGATTTGCAATGTTTTGCCATGTTTTTGAATAATGGAAGGTTTATATACCTGTTGATGATTTATACATTTTCATATTGATTTTATGATATGTTTTGATATGAAAACCCTATTAAATGAAATCTAAATGCCTTGCGAATTTTTATTTAGACCAGAATAATATTTTAGAGATGATTTTTCAATTTTCAGAATTTTTGGAATTTATGTGGATTTAATATGAATTTTCTAGTAAAGAAAATGTTATTTTGGGTTATAAATTATTTGCGGTTAAATAATACAAGATTTGGGTCTGAAATTTTTATATGTTAGACAACATATTAAAAGAGATTTTTTAGAATTTTTCTAAATTTTTCCTAAGTGCTTTGATGGGTATATAAAATTATTTAAGGTATACGACTTAAATGTTTAATATATTTTAAAAGGAGAAAGGGGTTTTTTGCAAATAAATTTGAATTTTTATTTCTAGAAATTGGCAGCACTTTTGAAAAAGTAATATGGCAACTAATTAGATTTAGATAAACAAGGTAGGTTAGGAACAAAATAAATAGTTTAAAAGTACAAATAAATAGCTTTTTCACTGTTTCGATGCTTTCGGCACCAGGTTCCGCCTCCATTCCTTTGCTTTCGACACCGTCGAAACTAATGCACATGGTATTAGGCAACTGGTACGTAGTGAATTGGAAGAGGGCGAAAGGTATTGGGTCGAAACCAGGGGGTTTCGAAGGGGTTGAAGCATTATTTTGGTTTTAAAGGAAAATGTGCATGCTTGCTTTCGACTAAGATGCTTTCGACTTAGTTGGCTTTCGACTAGGTCAAATGGTTTCGATTGGGTTGCGCCTTTGTTTTTAAATTTTTGCTTTCTATTGAGTCGAAACCTTTAGCTACCGCTTCCTACCTTTCGATCCAGATGGTTTCGAAGAGGTTTTTTTTGTTTTTTTAAATATGGCCACCTCTCCGATGCTTTCGAAGGGATGGTTTCGACACCATCACTTCATTACTTAGGAAATAATTTTGAAACAGGTGCTTTCGACTTAAATGATTTAAAGACTTTTTTTCTTTTATTTGAAGTATAACCCAAATGATTTCGAAAGAGATGAGATTTCATGGTTTCGAAAGGTGATTCTACATGTTTTAAATTGAACCCAACTGCTTTCAAAAGGTTTATGTTTATCAAGCTTTGATGCTTTCGAAAGGTTTTAAAAGACGATTCGAAGGGGTGGTTCCCCAATGGTTTCAAAAGAGTCGAAAGGTATAGTTTTCTTATGGTTTTGAAAGGATCGAAAGGAAAGGTTTTCCAAGGGTTTCAAAAGGCAAGGTTTAAAGGTTTTAAAAGAAAGATGTCAAAGTTTTTAAAGCTTTTGAAAGGAAGGTTTTTTAGTGGTTCGAAAGGGTTTTGAGAATGGTTTCGAAAGGTAGGTTTTGGCCTTTCGGCCTAGATGAAAGAAAGTGTTTTACTTGGTTTAGAAAGAGATACTTTCAATGGTTTGGAAAGGGGTACTTTCAATAGGTTTGAAAGAGGTACTTTCAATAGATTCGAAAGGGGGGCTTTCAAAATTTTAAATGTTTTCATCAACTAAGATTTGGGTACAGTATATATAACATGGCAAAGTGATTTTGAGTAAAGCATAGAGATTATATATTTTCCTTGTTTGAGTTTGATTTAAAGGTCTTAAATCATTTTGAAAAGGTTTTCAAGGAAAATTTTGGGAAGATATCCCTAAGTAAAATGACTCAGATACTAGAATACCAGATGGGACTGGTATAGGGTCGTGCCCTATATATTAGCTATTAGCCCCAGCTACTTTAGTCCAAAATTCCAGTATGTAGGGCGTTGTCATAGGTAAGACTAAAATTATGGATACGCACAGAAAGGAATATATGTTTGTATACAGATAGGTCATTGGTGAGGTCGTAAAACCTTTAAGATCAAGTGATCCTGAAAGATGATAAGATAAGGACAGACCGTCCAAAAGAGAATTATTTAACAGATAGTTAAGGACATAACGTCCAGAAGAAGAGGAGTGTTTAATAGATGTTACATAGATTTTGAAATGTTGTCTGGTAGGCCCGAGTTAGCCAATGGTTAATAGTTAGCCAAACAAAACTATAGTGCATGAACATATAGTTCATTTATTACCTGATATATATATATATATATGTTTACATAATGATGCTTTACAAATTTTAACTAGTTTTGGTTGCAGGAAAAGATTGCACAAGATATGTTTTAAAGGAATGTTAGTGAGGGGAAACCCGTTCCGCTAAGCGGCGTGGTCTCACTTAACATAAAATAACAGAGATGAACGGTATTATTCACACCAGGCTTTATGTATGACTCGAAGTTTTTGTTTCCCCTTAAACTCTCGGGTGCTCAAAATAGATTTGAGTAGGTTGAGGGTTGAGATTTTCAGGTTTTTGAAATTTTGGCGAATAAAGCTTCCGGAGATGTGCGATGGATAGCTATTTAGGAGTACAGATTATTTTTGTTATTTCCACTGTGTATTATGTCAGATATCATTATATTGCTTTGATCACCCAAGGGGACATCGTCATATGTCGCTCTTGGCGTATTATTGTAAATTATATTTGATGATTGCCTAGGAAATGTTTTGGGATTTTGTAACTTGGATATGATATTGTTTTGAAATATAATCAGCAAAATATTGTTTTTTGAAATTTGTGATTTTGTTCATATTCAAGTGCTTCTGATATTATTGATACCATTAGCATTGCCGTATTTTGTCACTAGAAGTTAATACTATGGATGACTGCAGCATCTATAACACTTAGCTTTTGGCCTCTAGATACGCGATGTTACAACTTGGTATCAGAGCATAGATTTATGAAAAACTTTAAACTAAAAATGCTTTTTAAACTATAGTCCTAAGTAATTAGAGTAAGATTGGGGTATGGGATAATGCTATAGTAATGTACTTGTATTTTCTATATATAAGTATATGCTTTATCTCTAGTCTCCTATATTTGTTGGGTTATTTTTCTATATCTTATGAGGTTTGAATACAGATATGGAAGGTAGTAGAGGAAGCGTTAACCCAGGAGGGGAAGGCACCGAGGGGAATGCCAGGCCTAATGTGAGGAGAGGTCAAGGTCTGGCACAAGCAGAGAATGTGGGTGCAGGAGTCCCGCAAGTTGGAATGGAAGCTATGTATCAGTTCTTTATGAATATGGTGCAAGCAGGTGTTGCTGCTGGAGTAGTGGGAGGAGGAGTTCCGGGAGCTCCAGTTGTCAACGACTATACTAAGTTGAGTGGAGACTACACTAAGCTTGGAGGGAAGCCGTAGGTTGGAACAGAGGATGCCATTGAGGTAGAGAATTGGTTGTTGCACTACGAGAGGATTTTGCCGGCTTGAGGCTCAATGATGAGCAGAAGAGGAGGTTGGCATCTAGATAGCTTAGAGAGTTGCTTTGTTTTGGTGGACTAGTGCGACTGTGGCAGTGGATGAGGAGACTATGAAATGGGCAGAGTTCAAGAGGAGGTTCCAGGAGAGGTTCATGTCAGTTATGGCGCAGTCTGTTTGATTAGGAAGTTTGTCGAGCTAAAATAGGGAGAGATGACTGTTCTGGAGTATGTCGGTAGGTTTGAAGAGTTAGCCAGGTATGGTTATGTGCTGTTAATACAGTGATGAAGAGAAACGAGAAGTTTATCTGGGGATTGAAGCCTGAGTTGGCCAGGGCTAACTTACTGCATATCAGAGATCCTTGTGATACGGTTGTGGAGATGGCTTTGAGGCACGAGAGATGCTTGCGTGCCAGGAGAAGAATAAGGTGAAAGAAGTCAAGGTTGGGCAGGGTCAGAAGAGGAAGTTCTTTCACAAGAAGGGTGCTCAGAAAGGTGGAGCAGCCAAGAGAGGAAAGTTTGAGGTGGTATGCTTTAAGTGCGACAAGAAGGGGCATTTCTTCAATGAGTGTCATTCTGGGAAGGAGAAGGAAGTGATTGGAAATAAGAATATTGGGTGCTTCAACTGCGATCAGATAGTCCATTATAAGAACCAATGCAAGGAGCCCAATAAGGAAGGAAAGGGCAAAGTGTATGCATTGGAGTCTGCTATTTTGAAGCCAACAGCTTAGGAGAAGGGAAAGACATTTTTGGAAGGTATGCTTCAGATTCATGGTATGTCTATTAGCTTCTATTTGATACTGGTGCATCGCGTTCTTTTATATCTAGATGTTTGATAGATAAGCTTAACCTAGAACCCACATATTTATTTACTTCCTTACGGGTTGCAAATCCAATAGGAGGGCATGCAACTCTAGGTTGAGATGTGACCAGTTAGAGTTTGATCTGTTAGGTCATGCTTTTGTTTGCAGTTTGCATGTGTTTGATTTTATGGGGTTCAAAATCATTCTTGGTATGGATTGGTTAAGTGAGTATGATGCTAGGATATTTTTTCAGGATAGGAAGATATCTCTTCGACACCCTGATTGTAGCGACCGGATATTTTATACCGTAGAAGGTTCTAGCGGTGAGATATATGCTTTGTTGGGTGTCATGGAATCGGATGATGAGTTGAGTCGAGTTTTTGTGATTAGAGAATTCACAGATGTTTTTGAGCCTATAGTAGGATTGCCATCGAAACGAGCCATTGAGTTTCAGATAGATTTGGTTTCGGGAGTAGAACTAGTGAGTAGACCACCGAGCAGGATGACCCCTACAGAGATGAGGGAGTTGAAAGTGCAGTTGGTGGACTTGGAAGGCAAGTGCTTTATCAGACCCAAGTAGTTTGCCTTGGGGAGCAACTGCAGTGTTTGCTAAGAAGCCGGATGGATCGTTGAAGCTTTTTATCGATTATCGTAAATTGAATGAGAGGACGGTAAAGAATCAATATCCATTGCCTAGGATTGATGATTTGTTCGACCAGTTGAATGGAGCCAAGGTATTCTCGCAGTTGGATTTGGCGATAGGTTTCCATCAGCTCATAGTAGTAGAGGATAGTATACCTTTGACGGCGTTCAGGACCAGATATAGGTCGTACGAATGGTTAGTTATGCCGTTCAGACTGACGAATGCGCCAGCTTTCTTTGTGGATTTGATGGACTGGGTTTTCCAAGAGCACTTGGATAGGTTCGTATTGGTTTTCATAGATGATATTTTGATATACTCTAAGGATGAAAGAGAGCATGAAGTTCATCTTAGAGTGGTGCTTGAGACGCTGCGGCAGCACCAGCTGAAAGCGAAGTTTTCAAAGTGTCACTTCTAGAAGAAAGAAGCGAATTTTCTTCGTCATGTAGTCTCAAAGAAAGGGTTACAGTGGATCCGACTAAGATTGAAGCGGTGAATAGTTGGAAGGGACTCGAGACAGTGACGAAGATAAAGAGTTTCCTTGAGTTGGTTTGTTATTATCGGAGATTCATTAAGGATTTTTTGCGGATAGCAGCACCGATGACCAAGCTAATAAGAAAGAATGTGAAGTTTGTGTGGACCAATAAGTGTAAGGAAGCATTCCAAAGCTTGAAACACTTATTGACCCATGCACCTATATTGGTTGTTCCAGAAGGGAATCGAGATTTGGTGGTTTATACTGATGTGTGCGGAATCGGATTAGGAGATGTGTTGATGTAGAGAGGTAAAGTGATTGTCAATGCTTTTAGGCAGCTTAAACCGCATGAGGTCAGATATCCGATGCATGATTTAGAATTGGCTGCAGTTATTTTTGCATTGAAGGTATGGAGACATTACCTTTTGGGAGAGAGGTTTTAGTTATATATAGATCATAAGTCGTCGAATTAGTTGTTCTCTCAGAAGGAGTAGAACATGAGACAACAGAGATAGTTAGACTTTATTGTCGCTTATGATTTTGGAATTGAGTACATACCGGGGAAAGGCAACAAGGTTGCAGATGCACTTAGCAGGAAACATTAGAAAGCAGTGTTAGCAATGATTGCTGAGTGGAAAGATTTGGAAGCATTAGCAGATTGCAAAGTGCAATGGAGATCCGAGGTTGGGTCTAGTGAAGATACGGTTTTATTATCTTGTTTGGAAGTTCGACCAGTAATGATCGAGAGGATTGCTTCTAAACAGGAGGAAGATCCAGTATTAGCTGAATAGATCAGTTAGTTAAGAGATGGAACCGAGAGCGATGACTTGAAAGATTTCAATCTTGATCAGAATGGGTAGTTGAGAAAGAATGGAAGATTATGTGTTCCAAGTGTAGGAAACATAAGGAAAGAAGTCTTAGAGGAATGCCATCGTTCGAAGTTCTTTATTCATCCAGGAGGTACTAAGATGTATTAGGATATGAAAAGGAGTTTTTTCTGTGAAGGTATGAAGCAGAATATTGGTTTGTGTGTAAGGCAGTGCTTGATTTGCCAAGAGGCAAAGGCCGAACACCAGAAGCCAAGTGGATTGGTTCAGCCATTGGATACTCCGGTATGGAAGTGGGATTCTACTTCCATGAATTTTATTAACGGGTTGCCAAGGTCAAACAGGGGAAATGATAGTATATGGATCATAGTGGACAGACTGACCAAGGGTGCCCATTTCATTCCAGTTAAGTCAACCAAGAAGGCACTTGTTTTAGCGAAGATGTTTATGAAGAATGTGGTTAGATTCCATGGAATTTCTAGTAGCATAGCAAGTGATAGAGATTCCTTGTTCACTAGCGAGTTCTGGAAAAGTCTACAGGAATTTTTTTGAACCAAGCTCAAGATGAGTATCGCTTACCATCCGCAGACAGATGGGCAAACTGAAAGGGTTAACAAAATCTTGGAGTATTTGTTAAGAGCTTGTGTTCTAGATTTCGGGGGATCATGGGAAGACCATTTGCATTTAGTCGAGTTTTCGTATAACAACTGTTATCCGACTAGTATTGGGATGGCACCGTTTGAAGCTTTGTATGGAAGGCCGTGCAAATCTCTCGTATGTTGGTTAGAGACCGGGGATAGGTTGGTTCTTGGTCCAGATTTGGTCAGAGAAGCTGCAGAAAAGATTGAGGTCATTCGGGCTAGAATGAAGGAAGCTCAGTCTAGTAGAAAAATTATGCAGATAATAGACAGAAAGATCTAGAGTTCTAAGTTGGAGATCAAGTTTTCGTCAGAGTGTCACCGATGAAGGGTGTGGTTAGGTTTAGAAAATTGGGGAAGTTGGCATCGAGATTCGTTGGACCTTTTCCTATTGTTGAGAGGATCGGGAAACTCGCATATAGAGTTGAGTTACCAAGCAGTTTAGCAGGAGTCCATGATGTTTTCCATGTTTCTCATCTTAGAAAGTGTGTTAGAGACCCGGAGACTACTATTGCACCGACTATGCTAGATGAGCTAGCGTTAGAACCGGACTTGACCATAGCTAGAAATTGGTATAGTTGCGAGAGATGAGAAGAGGCTTAGAACAAAGACAGTCAGATTAGTCAAGGTCCAGTGGAGTGACGATGACAGGGACTATACTTGGGAGGTTGAGAGCAGGATTAGAGATGCTTATCCTGATTTGTTTGATGGTAGGTTTTACCTTCTTCTTTGATTTGTGCGTACCTTATCGTAATTTCAAGGACGAAATTCTTTAAGGAGGGGGGTCTGTAACACCCCATATTTTGATAACATTATTTAGGATATTTAATTAGATAAATTAAATTAAATAATGTGTTGATTAGAGGATTGAGATTTGATTTTATTAAAGGGGTAGCCGTGCCACTTAATACTGAATTAAAGAAGAGTTTAACATGAAATATTGGAGGGGTAAAATAGGAAAGAGGCATTTCCTATATCCATAACCCATGGTCATTAAAATTATACATGTTCATTTCATTCTCCAGATTTTAAAAGTTAAGGCCGGCCACCATTAAAAAAAGCAAGAGGAAGGTAAAGGGGAAGCTTAATCAACATCAAATTCATCCAAATCTCATATCCTTAATCATTAAAACTAAGGTGAATAATGCTTACATCTCTTGTTTTGATTTATTCTCAGTTTTAAGATAATTCCAAAATGATTTGCCATGTTTTTGAATAATGGAAGGTTTGTATACTTGTTGATGATTTATACATATTCATATTGATTTTATGATATGTTTTGATAAGAAAACTCTATCAAATGACATCTAAATGCCTTGCGAACTTTTATGTAGAACAGAAATAATATTTTAGAGATGGGTTTCAATTTTTAGAATTCTTGGAATTTATGTGGATTTAATATGAATTTTCTAGTAAAGAAAATGTTATTTTGGGTTATAAATTATTTACGGTTAAATAATAAAAGATTTGGGTTTGAAATTTTTATATGTTATAAAACATATTAAAAGAGATTTTCTGGAATTTTTCTAGATTTTTTAAGTGTTTTGATGGGTATATAAAATTATTTAAGGTATGAGACTTGAATGTTTTATATATATTTTAAAACGAGAAAGGGGCTTTTTGCAAATAAATTTGAATTTGTTAATTTTGGAAATTGGCAGCACTTTTGAAAAAGTAATATGGCAACCATTCATATTTAGACAAATAAGGCATGTTAGGTACAAAAGAAATAGTTTAAAAGTAAAAATAAATAGCTTTTTCACTCTTTCGATACTTTCGGCACCAGGTTCCGCCTCCATTCCTTCGCTTTCGACACAGTCAAAACCAATGCACATGGTATCAGGCAACTGGTACATAGTGAATTGGAAGAGGGCGAAAGGTATTGGGTCGAAACCAGGGGGTTTCGAAGGGGTTGAAGCATTGCTTTGGTTTTAAAGGAAAATGCGCCAGCTTGCTTTCGACTAAGATGCTTTCGACTTAGCTAGCTTTCGACTAGGTCAAATTGTTTAAAAGAATGGTTTTGATTGGGTTGCGCCTTTGTTTTTAAATTTTTGCTTTCAACTAAGTCGAAACCTTTAGCTGCTTCTTCCTACCTTTCTTCCAGATGGTTTCGAAGGGGTTCTTTTTATTTTTTTAAAATATGGACACCTCTTCAATGCTTTCGAAGGGATGGTTTTGACACCATCACTTCATAGCTTAAGAAATGATTTCGAAACAGGTTCTTTCGACTTAAATGATTTAAAGACTTTTTTTTCTTTTTTTGAAGTATAACCAAAATGATTTCGAAAGAGATGAGATTTCATGGTTTCGAAAGGTGTTTCCACATGTTTTAAATTGAACCCAATTGCTTTCGAAAGGTTTATGTTTATCAAGCTTTCATGATTTCAAAAGGTTTTAAAAGACGTTTTGAAGGGGTGGTTCCCCAATGATTTTGAAGGAGTCGAAAGGTATAGTTTTCTTATGGTTTCGAAAGGATCTAAAGGAAAGGTTTTCCAAGGTTTTCGAAAGGCAAGGTTTAAAGGTTTTAAAAGGAAGATGTCTAAGTTTTTAAAGCTTTCGAAAGGAAGGTTTTTCAGTGGTTTCGAAAGGGTTTAGAGAATGGTTTCGAAAGGAAGGCTTTGGCCTTTCGGCCTAGATGAAAGAAAGGGTTTCACTTGGTTTAGAAAGAGATACTTTCAATGGTTTCAAAAGGGGTACTTTCAATAGATTCAAAAGAGGCAATTTCAAAATTTTAAATGTTTTCATCAACTAAGATTTGGGTACAGTATCTATAACATGGCAAAGTGATTTTGAGTAAAGCATAGAGATATATATTTTCCTTGTTTGAGTTTGATTTAAAGGTCTTAAATTATTTTAAAAAGGTTTTCAAGGAAAATTTTGGGAAGATATCCCTAAGTAAAATGACTCAGATATTCGAATACCAGATGGGACCGGTATAGGGTCACGCCCTATACATTAGCTATTAGTCCCAGCTAATTTAGTCCAAAATTCCAGTATGAAGGGCTTTTTCATAGGTAAGAATAAGATTATGGATACATACAGAAAGGAATATATGTTTGTATATAGATAGGTTATTGGTGAGCCGGCAAAACCATTAAGATCAGGTGACCCTGGAAGATGATAAGTTAAGGACAGACCGTCTAGAAGAGTAGTATTGAACAGATAGTTAAGGATAAAATGTCCAGAAGAAGAGGAGTGTCTAATAGATGGTAGATAAATTTTGATATGTTGTCTGGTAGGCCTGAGTCAGCCAATGGTTAATAGTTAGCCAACAAAACTATAGTGCATGAACAGATAGTTCATTTATTAACTGGTATATATATATATATATGTATGTTTATATAATGATGCTTTACAGATTTTAACCAGTTTTGGTTGCAGGAAAAGATTTGCAAAAGATATGTTTAAAGGAATGGTAGTGAGGGGAAACCCGTTACGCTAAGCGGTGTGGTCTCACTTAACATAAAATAACAGAGATGAATAGTATTATTCACACCTGGCTTTATGTTTGACTTGAAGTTTTTGTTTCCCCTTAAACTCTCGGGTGCTTAAAATTGATTTGAGTAGGTTGAGGGTTGAGGTTTTTGAAATTTTGGCAAATAAACCTTCGGAGATGAGCAGGTGGCTAACGGATATTTATTTAGGAGTACAGATTATTTTTGTTATTTTTGCTCTGTATTATGTCAGATATGACTATATTGCTTTGATTACCCAAGGAGGCATCATCATATATCGCTTTTGGCGTATTATTGTAAATTATATTTGATCATTGTCTGGGAAATGTTTTGGGATTTTGTAACTTGGATATGATATTGTTTTGAAATATAATCAACAAATATTGTTTTTTGAAATCTATGATTTTGTTCACATTCAAGTGCTTCTGATATTAGTGATACCATTAGCATTGCTGTATTTTGTCACCGGAAGTTATTACTATAGATGATTGCATCATCTGTAGCGCTTAGCTTTTGGCCTCCAAATATGGGATGTTACAAATGGGTATCATTTTCTTTGAAAATGGATCACATGCCAAAGAAATTTTTTAAGAGATCTAGAGACCATAGAGATTAGTTTCACAGGTAGGATATAGTGTCTTGTCCAATATGATGACACTACTGCTGCAATAGACTGGACTATGATCGGTCTTCCCACTGGAGACAGTTTGATTTTGGTCCATGCTTGCAATTTTTGAGTGATTTTTTAAAAGAGAGGGAGGCATTTAGCTGTTGCTCGTCTGCTAGAGATCAAAGAGAAGCCAAGGTAAGTTTCATGGTGAGGCACTCCCTGAAGGCTAGAGAAGTTATTGGTTTAGAACTTTAAGAGAGGGTTCAAACCTGCAATAAGAATGCGAGATTTGTTGTGGTTGATTTTAAGGCCGCATTAGCAAGTAGAATGTTTGAAGATAAGTGTTAATACATTGAATGTTTTCCTTGGTTGGTTTGGTGAAAATGACAAGGTCGTCTGCAAACAAGAGATGTGTAATTAAAGGAGTTTCACATTTTGGATAGGGCTGAAAATTCTTGGAGAGAACCTTCTGGCTGAATAGAGAGATGAGGACTTCCATCATAGTTATGAAGATATGGTGAAATTGGATCTCCCTGACATATGCCTTCTGTTCCTTTAAAGAAGCCATTAAGGCAACCATTCCTGGAAATGGAGTTATAGGGCGATGAGATGCTAGTATAGATCCATGCTAAGAATGGTTTTAGAAAGTTAATTTTTGACATGATTGCTAATATGGAGCTCCAAGAAAAGGAATCAAAAGCTTTTTGGATGTCTAGTTAAAGCATACATCTCGAAGAGATAGAAGAATTATCGTAACCCCTTAGAAGTTCCCGTGTTAGAAGGATATTGTCACTTATGGCTCTATTTGAAACATAAGCAGATTGATTATTTGATATGATGGTTGGCAGGGCTTTCTACATTCTAAAAGCAAGGATCTTTGATATACATTTGTAGAGCACATTAAAGTAAGAAATGGGTCTGAAATCCTTAACAGAGCATGGGTTTTCAATTTTTGGGATAAGAGAGATTGCAGTAGTGTTAAGGCTTTTAGGTATTTTGTTTGAGGAGAAGAAAAATAGGGTAGTGGAAGTGAAATCTGGTCCTATTATAGGCCATGTTTCCTTAAAGAATAAGGTATTAAAACCATCTGGACCTCCACAAATTGATGAGTATAGGGAGAAAATTGCTTCTTTGATTTCATCAAGGGTAACATTTTGTATAAGGGAAGCAGCTAGGGTGACGAAAGAAATGGTAAGTCTAGAGAGTAGAGGGGAGAGATATTTGGCTTGAAAGGTTCTAGATTAGCAAGTGTGGAGGAGAAATATTCAGTAAAACCTCATTAATATCCTCATTATTCCTGTAAAGTACCTCTCTTATCCATGATGCAATGCATTGCATCCCTGGCACGTTTAATCTTGAGCAAGTTGTGAAAATATTATTGTTCCTGTCAGCATCACATCGGTGCTTAAAACATGCCTTTTGACGAGCCATGCTCATTTCAACTTCAACTACCTATTGGAGGGGTATGCTTAGCTGATGTTCTAATTTTGGCAATTTGGGGTTGGAAGGATCTACATAGAGATTAGATTGAACTTGTTGCGGCTGATTTATGATATTGTCAGATTGAACATTTCCTATAAATTTGAGCTGCCCATTCTTTAAGTTTGAACTTCAAAAACTTTAATTTGTTAAGGAATGTGTGAATGGGGTTTCCATTTTTTCTAGTGCTCCAAACCTACATGCAAATAGAAAGAAAATCTTTGTGTTTCAACTTTTCGTAATTTAACGAAAATCTTGTTTTCCTCTCCTGAACAAAATGAAGGTCGATCCTCTCTAAGCCTTAAATCTTCAATTAACGAAATTGCATTTCTTAAAAAAGGAAAAAAAAAGAAGACGCACGGCCTCATGCTCATGGCCGACATCGAAATCCATGGTCATGCATAAGGGAGAAGCGAGGAGGCTTAGAAACTTGGAAATGCGGGTGACTGAGGTGACTTGGAGGAATGCCTAGTCGATGGCAATGGCTGGAAAGAGGCGCGCGCATTCAAGGGATGGTGAGGCATTTGTTGTTGTAGGCGGAGGATTTGGGAGATGGTGTTTGTCAAATGATGCTAGGGTTTGGCCACCCTGATGACCGACGGTGGAAAGCATAGTGTGCTAGGCGGTTACTGGGAGAAGCTTAGGCAAACAATGTTGCTTGTGGAGCTGCTCTCATGTGTAAACATTGATGGGAAATTCAGCGAGAAAAATGTATTTAGATGAGTTATTTTAACTAACACTTCTATATCAATATAAATGAATATCCTTATGCATGCCATGATATGGTTATTTGTAATTATTGGTTTTTAATTATGAATTAGTTAAAGTATGAACGCATGCGTTGAATTGTTCTATGTATTGCACATAGTTTGAATAAACTTGATTGGTTTGGGATGTTGATTTCACTAATGGTTTGATAGTGTAAATTTACAAATGCAATTCCATTCGTTTGTAAACCAAAATTTTATAGTATGTCAATACTTGTATTATCGTCGTGTGATCGGAGTTGTCGGAAAGCAGCTCGTGTCTCTAAGAAATTTTATATTATGGAATGATTTTTATAGAGTGATGTTGGTTCTAAAAGATGCATTTTGGATGGATTTATTGTTTGAATTGATTAAATGTTTTTACAAGATTCTCAAATTGAGATTTTATCTATTCTAATTCTTAGTGGAATTTAGTTTATAGAATATAGCTAAATTATATTAAAATCTTGACTTATTTCTTATTTCTGAATTTCTATTCAAAGCCTTTAAAAATGAGTAATATTTAATTATAAAACCTTTTTAAATTTACTATCATAAGTATAATATGATTTTTGAAATGTTTTAGAGGATAAAGACAAAATACGGTGTTATTTTATAAAAGCTGTTACGAAAGTAATAAATAAACTTATATTCTTATAAACCTATGTTTTAGCCATAAAATGCATTCATGGATTTAAAAGGAGAATTTATAAAGATATATATACATATAATGTATGAAAAATTCTTTTATTAATAATTGAATTAAAACTTTGATTTCAATTTTTATTGAGATTTCATGCTTCTCTATGAAACAATTTATTTTAATAAGCGATTGAATTATTGGATTGGTATGGGACATTTTGTACAATTCTTTTTCTTATTATTATAATTTGTTAAATAGAGTTCAAGTGGAAATTACTAGCTGATAGTAAATACTTGAATTTACCAACTGGTATGAGATAATTAGCTAAATTCTTATGATTACTTGATTGACAGTAATTAACACTTTAGAGTTGTATTATCTTAGGGTGTTCTAATTTCAGACTGATAGATCCCTGGGTGACGATGACTCATTTTATTTAACAATTTGAAAGGTGTTAGCGACCTAACCCAAACTGCTTGAGAGGTGTTAACGACCTAGCCAAACTGCAAGTAAGGTGTTAGCGACCAGATCAAACTGCGAGTGAGATGTTAGCGACCTGGCTTAACTACTTGAGAGGTGTTAGCGGCCTAACCTAAACTGCTTGATGTGTTAGCGACTTAGCCGAACTGTGAGTAAGAGGTGTTAGTGACCTGGTCAAACTGCAAATGACTATCATAATCTTTTTTCGGATCTAAGATTATTTATTACCAATGATTGTTTCTTCAGAGATTTTTGGATGGATATCTAGTAGTTTTGGTTCTGGAGAATTTCGAATTGTTACCACCATATTTGGATGACAGTCTATTGAAGATTTGATATGGGTTTATGAAATGGTGATTTTGATTAATATTCCTTATTATTATGATTTTGGTTTCGGGCATATTTTTATTATGACTTGATATTATTATTAAGTGATATAATTATGATATTAGTATCTTGTCTCATTATTAGATATAGTCTAACCCTTTTATTTTAAAATACTCAGGTCAGGCCGAGACTTTACGGGTACAGGGACTCGTTGACCTCTGGATTTTGTGCTAGCACTAGAGTAGACTATTTTGATTGTTTCAGTTTACTTCATCCTTGTATATGTTGGCATTTAGGGGTATATGTCATGTATATTATTTAGTAGTCGTCGTGTACCTGATATAGTATTTTAGATGTGATGTATATATTATGTGGATCTAGTACTAATATTTTATAGACTCACATTTTATTGTGTAGATGATGTATAATACTCCACTATGATCTATGACTTTGATTCTATTTTATCAATATTATATATTGTTTTGAATATTTTCAATCGATGTGTTTATTACTTTGTATTAATATTGTACACGTCAAAATTTTCAAATCAGATTCTCAAAAGGTAATAAAGACGTGTTAGTGTTAATACAAATATAAATTTGCATTCGACTGCCCTTAAACTGCCGTATTCTCTGTGTTATTAGACGACATTCCTTGTAATATTCTTTAATAATATAGGTATAGCATTAGGGTCATTACACTTGGTATCAAAGCTAAGGTTTAGAAAATTATAGAATATAATTGACAAAGATACAGAGTCGAGATCTAAACCTAGTGAGACTTAGAGTATCGTCCCTTGGGTGTGCAGAGTAGAACTTAGAATTTATTCTTGGTTAGGATAAAAATATAAATGATTATTGGGAACAATCATCGAGAGATAATTGTAGAAATTTTTGAAGTACTATACAAATATTATTATGAAAATGATTTTAAATTTGGAACTTAGTTCTGTAAAGAGTGAGATTTAATAGATTGCATAAATGAAACCTTAGATGGCTTATAATTGGATTGTTGTGTCTTGACCTGTTAGTGATCAGAGTTGCACGGCGGAAGCTGAAAGATAGTTTTCCACTTAAGGCGGTTGTTTGTTTGTTTGATTAAAATATATGTTGTTTGCATCAATGTTTCTTTTATTTATGCTTAGTTTAAAATATGGAATTGAATACGACGTTATCACCCAAAGAATTTATAATCCCATTTGAATCTGGATGAACCTAATTATTAATAAAAGCAAGTGATTCCTATAAAATAGAATCGCTGGGGATAATAAAAATGTCTAAGTAATTAATAGTTATAGAATATAGAATGATAAATAATATGTATCTAATTAAATTCAAAATTGGAAAATATACTTAATAAATAAAGCAAGATATAAAAAAAATTGATTGTTTGATGGATGCGTGGTTGTTTTAAAAATTGTAAGTGATATGCAAAATTAATATTAAGTAGGAATCACTATTGAGAGTTGAAAGCTTCTCAATAATAACAATAAGCATTTGCGTTGTCTTCAGGAACGTAGTTACCGTAAGAAATATTAAAAATTAAAAATTATAAAAAAAATGTTAATTCATATGTGTGACTAACTAAATGTTAAAATGAATTAAAAATTTGATGTTTGCATGAATTATATATTGGTGAATGTATGTGTTATGAAATTGTCATCAGAAAATTATTATTTTTTATAATAACACTAAGATTGATTAAAAGAATTTCAATAAAAGCAAGCACCTATTTGAATTAAAATCTTTAGGTATTGGATACACATATATATGGAACTTGGTTATGTTTATTATAGATAAGAAAATATTTTGTAAAGGCATTAAGTATTAAAAGATTTATGTATATTATATGGAAATCTAATATTGTGTTAAATTATCTGTTGAGTGCTTTTAAGAATTCTGGTCGATTTGCCCGATCAACGTTATCGATAGGAATTCCTAAATAATAGTACGAGACATTTAGACATAGTGTTTTGGCCAATAAAATATTTTCAAAAATAATATTTAGTACTATATAATATTTTTAAACAGAAGGTAGAATTTTGGAAATATGTTAAATGTTATACAGAATAAAGACGATAATTTGGAAAAGTGTTTTCGAAGATAAAATAATATTTTATGGAAGTATATACGCTATATCCTGAAAAGAGGTATCCTATGATATTTTGATAAATAAAATAATGAATTTAAAAATAAGAGTGTGCATTACTTGGGAAACTAAAGTATTACTTTAAATATATATTTTAGAAAATTAGATTCAATATTATAAAATTTTGGATAATGGTGTATTATTTAGTATTTGTAAAATTTATATATTCATTTGCATAAAAGCATAATAAAAAAAATTTGTGTGTTGCCTTTGGATGATAATGCATATTATATTGTGGTTGGAATAAATGTTAGAGTTTATATTTGAATAAAGTGTAAAGTGCTATAAAACTTAGTTATATGTATTTCCAATTTAAGTGAAGTTTGAAAGAGAACTATAATTCAATTATGAGAGTAATAAGTGATTGAATATTGAATACTTTGATTTGGTGGATAAATATTTTTCTCAAGTACGTTTTGCAAATAAAATGAGATTTAAAATTTCTTTTATAAAGCTAAGATAAGAAAGAAATTTTGTGAAAGGAATTGGTAGAGAAAAATATTTTATGAATAAAGACACTATGTACCAAAATAAAATTTTAAGTTATTAATTATGATAATAAAATCTCGAAAATGTAATTGAGATAAAATTTAAAAAGAGAAAATCTTTTTTGGTTATATATATACATACACAACTTCTTTTTAGAAGTTGGCTTATCTAATTATTAAATTTCAAGCATAGAAATTTAACTTGAAGGAAAGAAAAATATTGGATTTTCATGATTTTTCGTTCTATGGAGAATGATTCTTTGAGAAATGAATTTTGCGTTAAAACAATTTAAATTGTGAAGTAATAATATATATTCAAGAGAAATTTTTGAATTTATTTTACATCCTTATCTAGAAAATATTTAATAAGTCGAACATTTTGAACACCTCAAAATGTTAAATGTTTTAAAAATTTGTATAAAGTGTTTATATGTTCAAAGGGTGTAAAATGTTCGTGTAAACTATTTTCCAGTTAGAAAATAAGGAAAAAATTAAAGGAAAAGGAATTTTGAAAATTGATTTATAAAGTTTAAAAGAATCCTTTATAATATTGAGGTTTATTCAAAAGTGATTAATAGGAAAATTTTGAAAAATGCTATTTGAAAAATAAATTTGAAAAGAAAGTTTACCAAAATGAAAAATAAAATTATAATTTGGTGACAGGAAGGAGATTGAAGAAGAACGATGAATTGAGCAATTTCTTCTATAATCAAAAGTAATATTACAAAGAAATCTTTGATTGTTTGAAATAAAAATAATTGTCATTTTGAAATTTGTCATTCGATATTTAATTCTTGGAAAGTTTTAATTCGGGAATCATTTTGAAAATAAAAGAAAATTGAAGGAGTTGTTTTTGAAATTTTAACTGTGAAAAATGCTTAACAATTTTGAACATAACTTTAGATTTAGCCATCCAATATGCGATTCTTTTTTTATTGGAAGATGACTTGATATAGAACAACTTTCATGTTAATCACATCGCAAAGTTTTGAAATTTGATGATGCTAAAATCTATTTTATAATTTATTCCAATCGTTGTTCTGAAAATTCAATTTCACAAAACAATGCTTAATCGTTTTAATAGTTAATTTCAAACAGTTTATCCGATTTCGGCGATCTTGTTCTTTTTGAAAAGCTAAGAAGATAAGCAACAATTTATTTTATAAAATTTTTGTAAAATTTTGAATTTTTCTTAAGAAAACTTCTTATTTAGAAAGTGGTCTGCGTATTGAAAATAATTTCTTAATTTTGCAATAGTTAGCAAATACACTGCAACTCATTTTGTATTTCACATTTTTGAAATATAAAAGTTGTTTTGGAAAGCGAACACACATGCAACTAATCAACTTTTGAAACCATTACCTAATTTTATGGTTTTGACCATTAAAACTTTGTCGAATGTCGGCTAAACATGAAAATTGTATTACTTCTATGTTAAGTGAATGTATACTTATTAAAATCTTCTTAGATAAGACTAATACTTTATCTTGAGTTGAGAATAGGTACATGAAGGCTATATGGATTGGAATACGATGCAAACTCGCCTTTCCTCGCATATAAGTTAAATAAGTTGCTTTAAATGCTAAAATAATGGTTCGAATCAAAACACGGAAGTGTTATAAATATTAATATATATTATGCTTCTGACCGTGTGGACGATGTATATCATACTTGTTGTATTTGTAAAATTGCAAATGGCTCTCCATACAAAGGATATTCTGTCGATTTTTTTTGAAAATTCTAGCACTTGGAAAAAATTTCAATAAATTTCGTATGCGAAGAAATAAAGGTTAATAAATGAGTCTATTTAAGTTTATAACTTACGATAAGTTTGATTTCAATTTTAACCAATTAGAGAATTGAATGAGTTTCAACTTGATTGTACAATACGAAAAGAGTCAATGTTAGAGTTTAGTGTGACGTCTCTCTATAAGAAATTGCGAGGATGCAATTTTAAGAAGGGGGAAGGTTTGTAATAACCCTGTTTTCAAAACCGTAATATTAGACAAATATAATTATAATAAAAGTATTCAAATTCGATTTTTGGTAATTAGAATTTTTGAAATTAAGATTTTTATTTAATTGAACTCTATTTAATAACAAATTTTTATTTTAACAAATTGAATTAATTAATAAAAATAATTTTTAGAAAATATATCAAATTGGTTATGGTGTTATAGTTAAATATAAAATATTTAAAAGGTACGTAATTTTATAAACTTGAAATGGATGAAAAGAAGATTTCTTTAATATTCAGTAAAATCAATAAATCGATGAAGATGAATAAATTTGTTTATATTAGTTCAATGGATAATTAAATACAACGAAATAATATTGAATTGAATAGAATTGTGTAGTTATTAAATTTTATTGCGTCGAATGAAGCGTGAATCGGTTTAAATTAAATTGATATATAAGTATACGCAAATTAGAAGAGTTGCTTGAAAATAGGGTAAAAAGAAAACAATTTAATTAAATTTTCACGGACCTAAAACATTAAGCTTAAGCCCTCCTCTCCACTTGTTAACTCAACTTACCCTCATCTAAAATCCTATTTTTCTCTGCTGAACAAAATGAAGGCCGATCCTCTCTAAGCCCTAAATCCCCAATTAATGAAATCGTGTTTCTTAAAATAAATTAAGAAGAAGACGCATGTCCTCGTGCTCATGGCCGATGTCTAAGTCCATGGTCATGCGTGAGGGAGAAGCGACGAGGCATGGAAATGTAGGTGATTGGGACGACCTGGAGGAACGCCGCATACTACTGATTTGTGACATCTCCAATTATAGGTCCCATGGGGGAAATATACATTTGTGTATAGATTTAAGGAAAATATACCAAGGGTTCGACTTAGAGTTGAAGTATTAAATGGCCCAATACCTTTAGAGATGTCAAGGGGTGTACTTCGGGGATTGACTTATTAAATGGCCCTTGGGTCAGCCTCTTCCTCCTTTAAGAAGTCTTAAATAACCTATGATAGTGCCTAATTGGGAAATGGGGTCTGCTTCATTTCTAAACAAGAGATATTAAGTAACTAGAATGGACATTTTCCTTGACTTATATTAGGTAGGTCTAAATGGTATTTCGGCTGTAGCGGTCGGCTAGCCATGTAAGTGTGGTCAATTAACCAGTATTTGGAAGTAGGGTTGATATATAGGCTTGACTACCAATGGTCCCGAGCGGTCATTAGCAAAGAGTTGGGTTATGCCATGACGGATTTCACTTCTTACTAGAGTAGAATCCATTTGGGATACGCAAGGACCTCAAAGTTTAATTAATTATTTATTGTCAGAGGTGGACTGTCTTTAAGATGCGTTAGTAATATGGCTAATTAAATTATAAAGTCATATTTAGGAGTCATCGACCTTCGTAGCTAAGGCCAGTTGACTATCGATTATGTTACGAAGGGCCCACTTTGGGGTTGAGGTATTGAATGGATGTTGGGTCTTCCTCCTCCCTATTTAAGAAGTATTAAATGGTCGAGGTTTTTCTTTTTTAGGTAGTTCAATGCATATATAAATACACACACACATATATATATAGGTATACCTCAGAGAAAGGTCAGATATATTATACATGCAAATGGAATTAAATGGATAATTCCATGGATAATAGTCATAACATAGACAGAAATCAATCGGGATAAACCGGTTTTATGGATAAAGTCTAATTTATCAGTCACCAGAACATTGTTTTGACCCCCTCCTCATTACAACCCATAGGATAGATTTAGAGGGATGGGCTGTTGGTGCAAGATGGGAACGGTTGATGGACAGGTCATCTCATTCATGCTCGGCTCCGACAAGGTTACTTGATATCCAAGGAACGATATTGACTCCAAGGTAATAGCCTTAGTCGGTGTATATGTTATATTATATTTTACTATTTCACTATTAGTTCGCTCTCTGATATACTTATTTTATTAAAGGTTACCAACACCAACGATCTGTACCCTAATGGACTTAGGTTTTGATTTAGTTGAAATTCAGACCCGTTAAGGTGTCGCCTATTATATTTTCTATCAAAGCTTAGATTAAACGATATTAAGAATTAAGATATGCTGAGTGAACATATTTTTATATTTACCTATACTTATATATATATACTATATGCTGAACGCTATGAATTTTTACTATAGAAGTAGTTGCGATCATATCCTTAAGAAATGGATAAGGAAACTATGAGTTTGAACAATAAATGTAGTTAAATTTATACACCTATCCCAATTACCCCATGGGGTGTAGGCCTTACCGTAAAGGATTGACCAAGAATAGCATAAGCGTTATATACAGAAGGAACCTTAAAGGTGAATGGTACTTGACTCCTTTGTTGGATTTAGGTTGCCCTGTGATGGTGGATTTTGCTGGATTGTCAATTGAGGATGCACATTTCATCCGTGGGAAGTAAGAACCTGTACGTCATAAATATCCAGACGTAAAGTATAAACAGGAGTTGAGCAAGTTCCCATAAGAAGGTATGCATTAACCACCACAAGGTGATGGCTGAATTTTTATTCTATATTCTTAATAAAAGGATGTTAAGAATAAAGGAAAAAGAAGTAAAGTCTAAAATAAATAACCATTAAAATTCATTTCTGAGTCTAACCCCATGTGAAAGAATTTAAGAAAAGGTTTTCGTTTTTATGAAAATATTTGAAGTAGTTTAAAAGAATCTATTTAAAAATTGAAAGACCCTATCACTGTAAAATTGTTATAATGAAAAAGCCATAATATTTGGAAATTTTAAATAAGAAGTTATTTAGAAATTCCTATTGAAGTTTAAAACTAGTTTGGTTAAAAAGTTTCAATAAATGAGTTTTTGATAAAGAGACTTTTCCTTTTGAAATGAATGGAAAAGATAGTGTATATTTGGCTGGATGATTTTTCTTATTTTTGTAAATTTAATAGTTTTAAAATTCTTTCTAAGGGGTAGATAAATGAAAATGGTACTTGATTTAAATAAGATAAAGAGAATGGTAGGTAAGAATTCGCAATAGAGAAAATAGGAAGAATATTCATGCATAAGGAAAATACGGAGAAAAACACCGAAATTGATTTATACATATATCTTTTCATGTTAAAAAAGGAAAACCCAATTTCTAAAGCAATAGGCGAACGCACTGCAATGAGTCAACGAGGAAAACAATAAAGAGGAAAATAGTTGTATAAGTAGAAGCCATTTAGGTAGCAGAAATATAAATAGTAGTAACGTTAGGAAATTTAAATAGGAACAACGTTTGGAATTTGTATTAAAATAATATTAGTAATCTAACTAGGAACAATGTAAGAAAGGTAAGGCAAAGCATATGAAAAATGGATAATTTTCGTAAATATGTGTAGTAATTATGCATATCTTTTAATTTCTCCCCTTATATGCTATTGGAATCTCTACAAAAGGTTGAAAGTAGAAATAGCAATGCTAGTAGGAAAATAATAGGATGAAAGTTATCATTGTCTACTCCAGTTTTCATTGTTTAAAGTTATAGAGATGTGTTTGAAAAATGGTTTAGTATGACAATTAAGTTTTTTGACACAAAATAATAAATGTTTTAAGATAAAAATCCTACTTTTAAAGAAGTAAATCTCTGTTGTAAAAATTGGAAAATTGATTTAATGACTATTCATGTAATGAAAGCTTGACTCTTACTATTTGAAAGGAATGAAATAATGCATTGTCTAAAGGAAAGGATCGTATTAAATTGCTAACATTGGCTTTTGAACTTAATAAATAAACTTACTTTTTAAGTCATAAATTATAGTAATAAAAGTTATGATACCTATAGTTAGACTTGGTTAAAATAATGAATTTTTCATGGCTCTTTTTGAAAACTAAGCAAATTTTAAATCCAATAAAAAGATTTCTAAGTTTATATTTTCAAAGATAAAATTTTGGGTTAAATACTTCATGACTATAAAGTTTAAAATTTTTACAAAGAGTGGTGAAAATCAAACCAATTTTGATATGGATTAGATAGAGATGATTGCCTAGGTAAGACGAGGTAAAAGTTAAGGCTACGACTAAAATAGCTACGAATGCTCATAGAGTAGCAACAAGAAACCCCTGTTGAATATAAGGAATATTATTATGAACCTAGGAATGTTTTATTAAACATATGCGAAAGCCATAAGGACCCCTAAAGGAATGGGGAATGGTATCAAAGTACACATTTAGGACTCCTAGAGTATACTCGCATGAAAGATCGAAGATAAAGAAAATAAATACCAAAATTTGAATACTATCAAGAGATTTGGATTAAAAGGAGATAGTAATATAATTGGAGAATAGGATAATGAGATGGAAAATACACATATGGAAAGTTGGTTAACCCAAGATGTAGGAAGGCAAGATAGATGTTAGGAAAGTTATTTCGCTAAGCCAATTTTTCAACGAGTTATTCTAAATGTGCATAGTTTATATTTTTTACCCACTACATTGTGGGAATGCATAGTTTATCCCATAATTGATTGTAATAATGGTAGCAGTGGATGAACCTTATTTATTGGAGCTAAAAAGGTGAGTTAAGACATGTGGGTTATAATAGAATGACATACTAGAAATGTACATTCTAATTAAGTAAAAAGTAATAGTGCCACAACATCATTAACACTAGTTGACATTGAAGGACAGCTTCCAGCATATTTTTTAGGTTATTTGGGTTGTAATAGCTAATTGTCTATTTTTGGGTATTGAAAAAAAAGCGTGTGATATGATATGCGATATGTTCTTATTTTATTATTGTATTGATTTTTTGGATGAGCTTTGACCGCTATATATATTAGAAACAATATAAATAATGAAATCTCATAAGGACACCTAATTAGCAATGAAATATAAGGTAAGGCTAGAAGTTTATAAAATAAACTAGGAAATTTATTTAAGTTAGCTACCAAAAATTAAGAAAGCTTAAATTCTAAAAACTTCAAATTTTGGAAAAAATAAATATTAGCAAGCGAAGAATAAGGAAGGGTTGTTGTTAAATTATGAGCAACTATCCATATGCCTTAAAAGCTAAAGTTTATAAATATGCTTGTGTGTTATTTGTTGTTTTGAAAAAAAGAAAGTTTTTGAAAATCTATGATTAACTGCGCATTACTAAGGTGAATCATATGCATTAACTTATTGAATGAATCTTAATTACATTAAGATATGGCTTGATTTGTTTTAAAAGATACAAAGGCAACTGCTTTGAAATTTTTTGTTCAAATGCGTTTGAAAAATTGTGTTTGCTTTTGAAAAATAGTGTTTAAATGCTTTTGAAAAATTTAATTTTTAAACTATTACAAATTTGATAGAAAGGGGAAAGGGTTTTTAACAGAAAATGAGAAAAAAAATTATTTTCAAATGCCATATGCTTAGTGTAGGGAGGATTGATGTGTTAGTGAATATAAAATTTACTGTTCAGAAGGGTGATGGTATATAAAACATAGATAATAACAAGGGAAAAACTATTTTTGCTTCGGAATTTCTATTTCCAAACCTTATTGATAGTAAAAAAACTTGCTTTTAAAATAATTCTGTTTTAAAATTTAATAATAAACCTCCTTATCTGAATTTTCCTACGAAAAACTAAAAAGATTTAAGGGCAAAGGAATATGGTACAACAGAATTGGTATCCAAAAGAAGGATAGAAATATAAAATTCTCCATCTAAATTTCTTTTCAGGCATAAGGGAATAGATTTAGGAAAACTGGATTTTAAAATTTTGGATGCTAGAAATTGTCCATTAGGTATTGGATGGTAGGAATTGGATGTAAAATTGGTTGAATCATACTTTTATTCGTAGGAGTCTGGAATTTGTTGTGCGAAAGCAAATATTTCGATTTTTGGAAACTTGCATACATATGAGATGTCACCATATATAGGTTGTTTGCATTGTATTTTTAGAATTATTTTAGGAGAATTCGTTCATATAGGAGGTCCCGATTTAGTATTATTCAGCATACATATCATAGGCATTGTGATAAACCGTGCACTTATACACGATTGGCTGTAAAAATTGGTTATACACTAATTGGTTAGATAGTTTAGAACGGTTGCGCACTATGTTACATGATTCATCCGTTGAGAAATTTTAAGGATGAAACTCTTTTAAGAAGGGCCGAATGTAACACCCCATAAAAAACAATAAATAGATTAAAATGAATAAATACATAATTGAATAAGGCTCAAAAATGGAATTTGAGCAAATGTTAGAATTTAGCTATGAAACTTGCACCGTTGTATTCGTGGTGATTTTCAAAGGAAATTACATACATAAAGTTTTTCGGTCAGGGTATAAACGATGAAGTTATCCGTGTTTGAAGTTTTTGGATCGAAAATAAATAATAATAGCAGAACTACTATCGGTTGACAACTCCATTAGCCCGGTCGGCCGTCTATGAGGAGCGTCGACCGGTTCAGATTGTGGTGGCTAGGGTTGAACCTCGGTCTAATGGCTCGGATTTAATATATACTAATCTATCAGATAGAATTGATTCAAGTGCCTATAAATATAGGCATAGCCCCTCACTTTTCTTCTCATATTTTCTAAACAGAGTAATGAAGCTCTACCATTTTCCTACTTCACTATTTATAGAAATTATAAAACTACTATATATACATATGAGCGGCTATGGGACACAAAATGGGACATAATAAATAAAGACCGTTGGATTTTTTTATCTTTGCATGATAGATGGAAATTAGGGGAAAACCTAACGATGAAGATCTCTTGTGTCCCATTTTGTGTCTATAATCCCTATATACGTGTGTCTACACACATATATTGAAGAAGGGAAAAAAATAAAAGATAGGAAGAGAATGAGTGAATCAATTCTACAAAAAAGATAAACTCTATAATTATAAATCTAAATTTCCACTGAACTCAAACCTCATCTCAAATCTATAATTCTATTGGGCATGTATGTATCTTTTTATAAATATTTTGGGTTGGAAAGGAAAAAGGAGCTAATTAAAGGAATGAATTCAGATTTGGATATTTGGAAAGCTAGAAAGGTAAGTGAGAAAATTATATGATTTATACATAATACTGAAATTTATATCGTTTAATTTTATTTGATTATGATGACCATGCAAGATATTTTCAATTGAAAGTTTCAATTGAATATATTTAATTGAAATCTCATCTGCATGTTCTGTAAATTATGTAGTTATGATGGAATGACACATGCTCCAAAATCTGGAAATGTTCGGAAATTAGTTCCTAAAATTATAAATTATGATGTTGATAGGATTGCGAAATTTATTCCAGATTTACGTTAATTCGGTTGTAAATTGTTTAGCATTCATTAGGAATGCCCTAGTTTGACTTGGAATGTAAATTTTTATATTTTAATTTATTAAGAGCATTGAGTGTACAATTTAGTTGTATTTATTTTCGTGTAAATTTCCAAAGTCCGTCTAACTTCACAACTCTGTATAAAACATGCGTCATTTTGAATAATAAGGAATATTCCTAAATGAAAGAAATGTGTAATGTACAGATGTTCTCCGTAGTTTTCATTGTCTATTTCAATAGAAATGGAAGGAGATAATTCCTTGTAATTCCAAACGGAGCAAAATCCCACTTTTAGGTAGTTTATGGAAAGTTACAACGGTAATAATTTTCCTTTTTGGGGAAGGATAGCTCATATATATTAAAATGTGGAAACAAACATTCTTTGTAGAATTTACATTAATCGCATATTATGAGATTCCTACACATAGAAATTGAAGAGTTAAAAATATAAATATACGTACCCATAACCGCGCCTACTAATTAAAAATATATGTATACATAAGGTAAATGATAAAGTGTAATAAATAAATACGGTACTTGTATTAGTTAAAGTTAGAATGTTAAATATTAATAACGTGATAAAAATAGGTTAGAAAGTTGCAATCGAAAAAGAAATAACAACTCCAACATTTTTGGATAATGATTGCAACATTAATGGAAAATAAATGCACAGTTAACAGGGAGTTACTGAAATCAGATGGGAACATAAATGTGTTGATGAGATTAATTACAGGATTAACCATGACATTTATAGACAAAACTTAGAAGGCATTGTTTGTACCAAAAATGGGCACAACACTCTTCGGAAGTTTTTGAAGAGATAAAATGAAGAATGTAAATGTAAAACAGAGATTATCTAACAAAAACTCCAACAAACAGAAATGTAAAATGCAAAGACAAGCAATTTAGAGTGGTTCGGCGTATAGCCTACGTCCACTATGAAGTTTTTGATGATTTTATTGATTCTCTTTGACTGATTACAAGCGATTACAACAAACAACAGCGGATTACAGAATAGAATTCGAAATTGACAGCAAAGGTATGATGCAAGTCTTGATCCGGCAGAGTCTGGACGCTTCAGAATCAAAAAGCCTTTCTTCTGTTGGCTCTGGGGCTCTATTTATAGGCATAGGAGGCTCAGATCGCGCTCAAATCTCGGGAGACTTTTTCTGGCACGTGAGTGGGCCCGCGCGACCAACCTCAGGAAGTTTCGCCTCGATCTGTGATCGACACGAGTCCATTTCGTATCGATCAAGATCACGTCCAATTGAGCTGAAATTTGGTGGAGACGCTCCTCAGTGTGTCTGCAATCTTCAGTGAAAATTTCATGGCATTTGGATCAGTGGATTGAGAGATATCGTCGATACGAAGTGATGTTTTTTGCCAGGCTGTTTGGTTCGAATCCATCCTTTCGAATCGATGGTTTCGACTCGATGGTGTCACGCGCCTCTGTGATGACATGGAGCGCACGCTTCGCCTCGATCCGGTCTTCATTCCGAGTCGACCGCGTCGACTCCATATATCTCGGCACGTCCGCATCGAGGGATGACACGTCATCTTGGCTCGCTGGCTTGGTGGACTCGAATGAAGCGTTACTGATGGATTCGAACAAGGCCTTGCTGATGGAGTCGAACAAACGATGGTCGATGGATACGAACGACCCCTTTTTCTAGTGAAAACAAGTCTTGTAGCTTCTCCATGGATACGAAGTCAAATGATGTGAACTTGAACCCTTCGATGGATACGAATGAAGGTGATCTGATGGATGCGAAGCAGACACTGGCTGATGGATACGAAGCGCTTCATCTGTTGAGGGGTACGAAGTCCATCGATTCGAACTCGATGGATTCGAACACAGCCGTTCCTGATCGATACGAACTCATGGGAGTTGGCCGATATGAAGTAGGCGATCTGCCGATGGGTTCGAATGAGGCCAAATCGAATCCATCTACTTCGATGGATACGAAATCACACATAGTGATGGATACGAAATCTGGGTTTTTCCCTTCAATTTGAATCGATCATAACTTGAGCGTATGAGTCCGGATTGACTTGAAATTTGAGATGCTGACTTCTACGATATTTCTTGTCATGTCCTATCAATTGTAGCTCAACCTGGACTCGGACAAAATTCAGCGACACTCACGATGAGCTATACTTGTTCTCTAGTCAGTTCCTTGGTGTCCTGGCCTTGCCAAAAGGCGGGATAACATTTTCCCCCCAAAGTACGTTTTGTGAAAACATGACGTGCTTTGAAAAGCTGCAAGTTTGCAACTCAACGTTAGTTCAGGTCGTTGTTGAATTTCGCATTGATTCTCTCCTGAACCAATTTGAAATTTGAGTTGAAATGACGTCTGATGGTCGCTTTTAACCACCCTCTTGTATTGATTCTCTCATGGTGCCATGGTAAAAAGTTAGGATGCATTCCTTCGTATCGATGGATTCTAACAGACATGAATATCGAGTTCGTATCGATAAACCTGACCTATTGTGAATCGATGGCTCACAAAACGGATGCTTCGAATCGATGGAGTCTGGTGAACACTTCGCCTCGATGAATGCACAGCTTGATGGATTCGAAGAGAGCGTTTGCACCGATCCATCGTCTTCAAGTGGCTTTCCTATGCGCTACGAATCGATGAAGTCTGGTGGACTCGAAACGAGCGTGAGTATCGATACGTTGTTTGATGGATACGAAATCGATGTTCGCATCGATAGGTCTGCATTGTTCAAGAGTCGATTGTTGAAAAATTGTTATTTTCGAATCGATTAGTATCACAATGCCTCGTATCGATGGATCCTGTTGTCGATTTGGCTTCAAAGGAGGCAGAGTCCCTAGGATTCGAAACTGGTATTCGCATCGTCTCTTGGATTCGGAATCGGCATTTGCTGGACTGGTTGTGACCGGTCAAAATGACTAGGAGACGAAACGGCCCAATCTTCCTCTCCGCCTCATATAAATACCTGGGACTTATCCCACTTTCACTTTTTTACTTTTCACTTTTACTGTTGACTTTCGCTTTCGCATCGATCCAGGAGATTGGTAAAAGGAGAACTGCGCTTCGTCTTTGAATCGATCAAACATCGTTCTTTAATCCATCGAATCTCAATTTTAATTCAGGTAATTAGCCAAGCACGACTGAACTCAAGCGACGAGACTCATATCTCAGATCCATCATACTCTTGCTGATTATCAACTTTGGCGGCGCCAAGGCCAGATCTGGGCCATAGCTTGGTCGAGGATGGCCATGGCGATGTTCGTGTTGATTAGAGAAGGAAGAGTAGAAGAATTGCTTCACCTCTACTTTGTGTCGATTCGGGGTAGGAGGATTCGAATCGATCGAGATTATACGACTCTGTATCGATTGAAAAGTCAATGAAGGATTTGCATCGATTGAAGATGGTTGGGGCTCGTGTCGATCTAAAATGACCGATGTAAATACCTGGCCCATACGATCGATACGAGATTATACCTCTCACGACCGATGCGAAGACCAGGAATGATCGACACAAAACCAGCAGTTTTGGGTCGATACGAAACCAGTAGATTTAGTCGATACGAAGTTGTTAACCCTTGGTCGATACGAAGTGAGCTTTTCTGATCAATCCAAAATCTACTCCTTCGGTCATGTTATCGATTCGAAACCTGTCGATTCGAAAAGCATCGATACGTCCTTGATCGATACGAAAGTATCGATTCGAACGGGGTCGATACGAAAAATATTGTGCCTGACTCGATTCGAATCTGAACTACGATCGACTCCATACTGAAATTCGGCGAACTTAGCGAACTCTTACATGTTTTGACACTTGACTTCGACGAGCTTCTGCCTTGCATAATTGAACTTGATCACAGGATTGCATATTTGACTGCCTTTTGAAGCTCGTTGACGGAACTGTAACTCAACAACGTGATAACAGATTTTAACTCGAATCGATTCTCAATATCTTGATAAATGGTGGTGTCGGTCAGCGATGACGGTCATTCCTATCGGACCTTGAAACCTTGTCGTTTGCATATTTCCTTTAATTCTGCAGAATTTGCTTAAATCACGCGCAACACTTGCACTGCACGATTCATTCATACACTTTACACTAGGGAATGCACAGGCTTTTTATCGTCTAATGATGGTTTCTCGTGAGTCAGCCAGTTATGGAACCGTCAAGTTCGCAGCAATAAGAAACTCAGAATCTAACCCCTCCCAGACTTGAGATCCCGGATATCGAGGCAGAAGTTATCGGTCCGGCTCCGGACGTGTTACCTGACGCGTCTTTCATCAATAGTCCACCTGATTATGTCCCGTCCAATATCTCCGAAGATATGCTAGGGAGAATATGCCTAAGGCATGGCCTGTCGTTGGACGATGTAATGTTGCCGGGACCGGACGACAGACCGCATAATCCCCCGGAGGGATATACTGCTTTTAATCGACATGCATGCGCAGCCGGTACATTGCCTCCGTTCAACGATTATATAAGAGAAGTGTTGGCTTACCTGGAAATTGCTCCGTCTCAGTTACATCCGAATGGATATGCCTCACTCAATGGCTTATTCATTGCATTTATGGAGTACCTTTACCGACCTCCCCTTCCGACCGAGATAAGATACCTGTTCAACTTCAAAAGTCGAACCGACAGCCCATCTTTTACATTCTTGGAGTCTGTAAGAAACTGCCAAGTGGTCACGGGGTCGTGGACTAGGCTGAGCTACTTCAAGTCGGAGTGGTTCTATGTCCGCTGCCCTCCGGGGTTTGCCAGAAGATGGTTGTTCAGACGTGAGTATTGTTTTTCTCTCAAGTAGTTGACAGGGCAATTTCCGAATGAAATTAAACTCATATCTTCTACTTCTTTTCTTTCAGCAATAATCCAGCGACCTGAAGGTGGCTACTATAAAGAGATAGTTCGGGTCCTTCAAGAAATTCCTAGTGAAGAAAGGAATATTGAATTGCTACTGACGGACCGGAATCTTAGAGTTCTTGGGTTGATTGGGCGGAGGCAGAGCATAAGGCTCGATGGCGCATTAAAGACTGTCTCCAGAGAAAAGGTCAAGCGGAAGAAACCCAGGGTCGTAATAATTGAGGAACCCGATTCTGAAAGAACTCGTACCGACGAGGAACCGTTGGTCGGACCTGCTAATGCAACCCCGGATTCCGATGAAACGAGAAAAGGCAAGGCAGTGGCCTCCAAACAGCCTAAATCCGGGAGGCGGAAGTTTGTGGTTTTACACCGCCCCCTTTCAGGAGTTAGAATTTCGGAGGCTCCCTCCCTGCAAGCTGAAAATCAATTCGAAGGGCTCGCTGTAACGACCCGGAAATTTTCGAACCCGAAAATTCCAGATAGTTAGGAGAAAAGAAAAGAGATAGAAGAAAGAACAGAACAAGACATAGATTCTCACATTCGCAGCGGATCAAAATACAATATCAAATAATAATATCAGTTATACAAAGAAAACTGTATTTGTCAATTACATTTTTAATACATCAGAGTTACAACCATTTACAATTATACTAGACAGTTAGAATTAACATGTCTCAGATAAACATCAGTAATATGCTCAGCGGAAAACACTCCATACGTTCCTGCCATTCAGCTCGCCTCCTGAGCTCCAGAACGTCCTTACCTGGAAATCTGTAATACTCGGTCTGACCCGAGCATTACCACAAAGTAACACCCGGGTCAGGCTGGAAACCAGCGTGAGTAAACTCATCTAACATGAAATTTCAATTCATAGAACTTATATAAACCCGGGGTAACTCGTACCTTACTACAAGTAAACAACTTATAAAATCATCACTTATTTTCACACAATCATATCTAAGTACCGTTACTCAGTTAAAATAGTCATGTTACTTAATTTATTCTATTTCAGCCTATTTGATTCCATAATCAAATTTTCAAAGAATTATAACAGATCACTAATCGAAGTGGTTTCGGATAGTACTGATATCCGACCCCGGTCTCTTCGAATTCAATATCATTTTCCTAAGACAAATTGTTTTAAATTCCAACAATTCGATTTAACTTCAGAATGTCATATTCCCACAACAATTCCATTATAGATAAATAACTCATATTTATCATGGTTCAACCAAAAACATTTCATATCACATAACATTACAAAGTACATGCCAGAGTCAATAACAATCAAAGGTATTCAATATAATTTAATCATCCATAAGCAAGATTAATTTCACATAATTAATAATTAATTTAATTTAACTTACTAATTAATTAACTCTTAATTACTTACATTAATCAATTAACCTTTAATTAATCAATTTAATTAAATATCATTTAATTACTTACCTTAAGTAATTTTATTGACTTTCATTAATTAACTAATCCTTTAATTAATTAATTAATTAATCATTACATTAACTAATTAACCTTTAACCATTAGTTAACCCTTAATTACTCTCATAAATTTATTATACCATAATTAATTACTTTAAATTAATCACATTCATTATCCTCTAATAATTAATTAAATTAATTAGCCCTCAACAATTTAGTCCTTTAATTACTTATATTAAGTAATTTCAATTACTTACATTAATTTAATTAATTATCCAAGACCTTAATTAACTTTTTAAGATAAACCATTCATCTTAATTAATTACTTCATTATCATTAACATGTAAATTTAAAACATTTTATCCTTTAATTAACACTTAAGTACATTTTAAATTAAGTTTAAAATGACTTAAAGTTTAGACTTAACAAATTATAACTTCCTTAACTTTACTTTTTAATACCATTTATTATATAAGGAATAGATTTTTAAGAAATGATTCAAACTAGGTTCATTTTTAGATTTTTAAACTTGCTTTATTAAAATTTTAAAGCTGTTAAATTTACTTCGGGTCCATCCCGATATACTCACGAGCCCAACTCCGAGTTTTCCCCCATCTCTTTCTCGTCTTCGAGTTATCACTCGAATAACTTCGAGCCACCCTCTAAATTTCTCGAGCTCGTCCCGAGGCAACAGCTTCTTCCCCAAACTACAGCAACCAACCCAACCACCGATACACTTCTGACACATGTGCACGTGCACCGATCAATGGCGACGCTCCGACCACCAAAATTACCGTGGACAAGTCGACTTCATCCTACTCTAACAGCTCGATCACCCAGCACCACCAATAACAACAGAAATCAAATCGAGCATTGCCTGGAACCCAAACCGATCAATTAAATCACCTCGCAACGCCACCCTCGATCGCTAGAGATCATGTGATCACGTCCCTAGCTTTGCCATGACACCGTGCTTCGATTCGTGTTGGTCCGGTCCACCCATATCCACCATCGACGACGAAATCGACACGATTATAACACTAACCAAACTGGGTTGCTAAACCCTATTTTGTCATCGATCGGCCGCCTTGACGTTCGAGAACTCCACCCAGTAATTTTCTTGTGACCGGCACCATCCAAGCTTCCTCCAGCCTCGATCACGACAACCATCTCCCCTCCGATCACCAGAAATTGCCAGAAAACCCAAATCCGTTCAACTTGGGATTTCTCACTCAAAACGAAGTTAAAAATCTTGAGTCCACTTTTAAAAATCATGATTTTCTAAAACAAATTAGATGATGTAATCAAAATCAAGATTTAAACAGCTAAATTTTTGAACTTACTTTGATTTTTACTGTGTTTCCTTATTTCCAATAAATCCACTTATTATTTATGCTTTAATGTATTTTTAAAATTCAGTTTTAATGAATTTGAACACTTTATATTTTAACACTTCGATCTAATAAAGACTAGAAGTAGAGATTTTGGGTTTGACAGGTTTCTTTGAAAACCTGGAATTTGAACAGGGATAAATACACCTGTATATGGACATGCACAGGCAAGATATATACACATATTCACATATTTTTACATGCATCCCAATATTCAAACTTGCTTACATCATACATTCAAACAACGGATCAGATATCAGGGCTTAAAAAGGTTTACTCACCTTATATCCTGGAACAGAGAAGCCTGGTTTTGAAAAATTGCTTCAGGTTGATTTAGCTGCTACCCCTCTAAATTTTGAAACTGAGTAAATCTTTGTTTTGCTTTGGAACTTGTCTTTAATCTGTTATTTGATGTTGATCTTCTTGCTTAGTTGAGTTGTAGGTTGAAGTTGTTGTTTGATTTAGTTGCTTGATTCCAGATTGAAGATGAAATCAGGTTGTTAAATTTGATTCAGTTTTCATTTGCTTTTGGTTTCTGGTTTGGTATATTTTTTTTCTGATTTAAAACGTGGCTGCAGCTTAAGTTTTGAGAAAATGAGATAGAAAAATTGAATGAAGAATAAGAGGTAGTGTTATATAGATTTAAATTTTGATTTATTAGAATTAAGGAAATAAAATAAAAAATGTGACACTTGTCACTAAACTTATTTAATAACTTAACACATGTTATTTAAAGGTGTTCATATGTTAACACATATATCTCTCATGCATAATTAATTTTTATTTATTAAATAAAGCTTTTATAGTTTATTTTCTAATAACTAAATGCATATAAAAAAAAATGAAAATCTTTTTAAAGTAATAAAATAAGACAAACTATATTTATACAAAAATTATTTATACATACCTTTAAATCCAAAATATACATTAAGATATATATATCATCTCTTTGAAATCCAAATATAAGTTCAAACCAAATTTTAAATAAAATTTTAAAAATCAATCTTAAAAATCAATTTGGAAACATCCACAAATTTCAATTTGAAATAAATACTCTACTTAAAAATCTATATTCACATACCTATATATATATATACAATATATTTTTATTATTGTTTGAATATAATAATTTTGCTAATTAAATTAATTTATTAAAGGAGATTATTACATTTATTTGTTCAATTATCAATTAGTATTTTCAAGAGTTAAATCAGATAACTTATCCAATTATTTGATGCCCGAAAATCCGGGTTATCACATTCCTCCCCCCTTAGAATCTTTTCGTCCTCGAAAAGGATGAAACTAGAATTTTATTATAATGTTGATTTATAGTTAAATTATTCCTTAGATATCTTAACTCTTAACTCATTTTATTTAAAATTTTCAAAATATTTTAAAAAATCTACATAATATTATCAAAATAGTTTTTATAAAAATACTTTTTATAACTCGATGTTTCAACAAATCCATCATCGTTCTCACAGAAATTCGGTCATACGTTGATCAGGCGTAAGACTGAAAATCTATAAGTACTTAGCAGACCCGTTTTCAACACCCAGTGAAAATACTTGAAAAATAATTAATTGAAAATATAGAAAACATTTTTGAAATAGAGGAAATATCTTTGGTGAGAATGCTCTGGAAATCATCACCCCCATCCATGGTCACAGTTACATCACGGGTTACGTTGCCATCGCAGCAAAAGTCCATGTAACTGATGACAGCATGGAACCCACAACAGATCGCAGTTACATCCCAGGGTTACGTTGCCGTCGCAGCAAAAGTCCATGTAACTGTTGGCTCTCAGCGGCACACACGATTTCGCTGTCAAAATGAAACTTCTCCCACATAGGTCGCAGTCTACCGATATAAAATCAAACGTAGACAGTTGGCTCTCAGCGGCACAAACGACTTTCGCTATGTTACCATAGTGTCATAGTCTACCGATATAAAATCAAACGTAGACAGTTGGCTCTCAGCGGCACACATGACTTTCGCTATGGTCTGCAGTAGATCGCAGTGACATTGAGTTAAATTGTTGTCACAGCATAACTCAAATGCCTCTGTGGGCACCAGCCCCTCGACTTTCGCAACACAAATAATCCTCAGGAACTAGTTTTGTCCGGACTCCTCACAGGATCAACTTTAGAAACCCCCCTTGGGGCTCAAGGCAGTACCACCCAGTGGTACTCCTGAGAAGTTCATTTCAAGGAAGCGCCTTTTTCCCCAGAGCTATTCTCAAAACACTTTATACTATATACTTATAGTATCTTCAAATCATACCCTTTATGATTTATCAAAATCTCCTTTACACAAAATCGATTACCAAAATCGATAATTCTCAAACTAGGCTTTTCAAAATCCAAAATTGATTTTCCCAAAAATCAAAAGCCTTTCCCAAATTCATCGGTTCCCAAAACCTTTTCCAAAATCATTCTCATAAGATCCTTTATATATATATAGATATAGATATATATAACTTTTAAAATCTTTGGATCATTTCAACTTTGTATAAAACCTCTTTTATACTTCAAATATTTCAAAACCCTTTTCTTTTAGCAATAGATTCAACAAGGGAAGATTTACCTTATACAACAAGGATATATAACTTTATTTTATTCCAAATCAAATATTCACATTTGATAAATCTTTTATAAAGTTATTAACCATATTTCTTTTCAAAAACCATTTTACAGTTCTTATCCATAAATCTTCAATATCAATTTCATTCAAATCCGTACGATGTACACATATCATCCGTACACAATATCAATCTGATCGCTCAATCGATCACACAATTTCACTTCCGAACTAGTATCGTCCACCCGACTTCCTAGTGCGGACTCAGATCTGGTTTCTTGACCAGAATCCGTCATTCTCCTTGCATAGTCGTAGCTATGATAGAGAATATCCAGAACCAATCAAAAATCCATATCCAGGTTCGCCGTCGAAAATCGAGCGAAAAAAATCCTAACTCGGATCGATAATATTATCTCGAAATTCTGTGTTCGAATCTGGATCAAATCACTATGCGAATAGAATAATATACGTACATCCTTCGTATTTATCTTTATTGATTATTAGCTAAATCAATTTCTCCTTTCTATCCACATTTCCTTTAATTCTATTCTCTTATTCTCAATTGCTTCCATTTACCATTGAGTTATTACTTCAATTATAAACAGTTTGAACTCTGACCAATTTAAATTTAAAAATAGCTTGAAAAGGTTTTAAAATAGATAAGTAGTTGAAAAATAGTTATTAGTTTGTAAAATAGCTATAAAATAGTTAAGTAGGTATAAAATAGTTAGATAATTGCAAAATAGTTTTTAAAATAGCGATTAGATATAAGTAACTGAAAAATAGTAATTAGTTTATAAGACAGTTTCAAAATAGTTAAGTAATTTCGAAATAATTAAATAGTTTCAAAATAATTGTAAAATAAGTATAAGATAGTTTGGGGTTTTTAAGAAGAAAGATTGTATAGTAAATAGTTAGGAAACATATACTTGTATTAAAACAATTTGAAAATAATACAGAGCCAAACTGTTTAATTTCCCAATCTCCATTTCCAATTAATTTCCCATTAATTCAATTTAAATTTCCACTTCCATTTAAATTGACTCAATACTTCAATTTCCATTGAATTTTATTCAATCCCAATTCAAGTTGAATTAATCTTAATTCCTTTCCAAATTTCAAATCAAATTCCATTTGATTTTAAACATATTCATTTTAATTACAATTTCAAATTATTCAAACTAATTTCAAATTGAATCCACTTAAATTTCAAATCATTTCAATTTCTATATGAATTAATCCCAATTCCCATTTGAATTTTTTTTTTTTTTTTTTTGAACTCATTCAATCTTCAATTTTTATTTTAAATTAATTCAATTCAAATTTTCCATTTGAATTTTAAACTTATTTATCTTAAATCACAATTCCCATTTATTCAAATCAAATTCAGTTTGAACTAATTCAATTTAAATCTCAATTTTAAACTATCTCGAATTATATAAATTCGAGTTAAAATTTTTAAATATTGATTTAATTCCTTAAATCACAATTCCTTCACTTTTAAATTAATTCAACCTTTATTATTTTTTTATTTTAACAAATTAAATCTTTAAACCTTTTAATTCTGAATTCAAATTTCAAAATTCAATTTTAAAATTATCTTTACTTAACTTATTACAAAGTTCAAATAAGAATTCAAAAACAATTTAATCTTCAGATTCTAATTTACTATCCATTTTCAATTTCCAGATCTCAAACCCATTTTGAGATCACTCATAACTCCCATTTAAATTAACCATTTAACTACCCAAGTTAAATTTAAATTTCATCTTGAAATTTCCAATTCAAGTTATTTATTCAACTTATTTAACTTCCTTCAAGTTAAATTTACTTAATCCGGTCAACTTTTCACAATTTGAATTCCCATTCAAATTTTAAACTTTAGATTAATAGTCTTTCCCCTTTTAAGTTTAAAAACTTACTTTACTTTGGGTTTTACATCACATTCCAATTTAAAACTCAACACTAAGTGTTTATTTCAAATCATCATTGGTATTATATATATTCCTCATATATACATTTTCTTTACACACCAAGTTATACTTTAAATTTTTAAACCACCTTTGGTTTTAATTCAAAACAATTTCTTTAAAACAATTTCAAGTTTTCTGGATTTAGATTTAAAATTTCACAATTTTAAATTCTCTTCAATTCCAATTTATAAGTTATACTCACTTAAATGTTTACTTCCCTAAACATTTCATTTTGCTAAATCATTAACAACATTCATTATTAAACACAATTACCATTTATGATAATAACCAAGATTATCATATCTGAAAACCAATTCATTATTACCTTTATTCTTGATAACATTTCTACAAATTCAAGATTTTAATTTTAGTTTGAATTTATTTCAAACTTATCTTCATTCAATTTTAATTTGGTTTTATTTCTATTACCACTTAATTTAATTCCAATATTTTAACAACCAATTACCTTAATATTTAATAGAAAGAAATATCATTTTATATATCAAAATATATTCTTATATAAAATCATTTTAAATCCTTATATAAGAAAATAACAATTACGCTCTCATATATATATATATACACTCAACACGTTCTAGGGTATCATTGACCCTATCCTTAACGAGTAATCCCAACAGAGCCAAGGTTCTCGCTTAACCTCGCTCTGATACCACTGTAACGACCCGGAAATTTTCGAACCCGAAAATTCCAGATAGTTAGGAGAAAAGAAAAGAGATAGAAGAAAGAACAGAACAAGACATAGATTCTCACATTCGCAGCGGATCAAAATACAATATCAAATAATAATATCAGTTATACAAAGAAAACTGTATTTGTCAATTACATTTTTAATACATCAGAGTTACAACCATTTACAATTATACTAGACAGTTAGAATTAACATGTCTCAGATAAACATCAGTAATATGCTCAGCGGAAAACACTCCATACGTTCCTGCCATTCAGCTCGCCTCCTGAGCTCCAGAACGTCCTTACCTGGAAATCTGTAATACTCGGTCTGACCCGAGCATTACCACAAAGTAACACCCGGGTCAGGCTGGAAACCAGCGTGAGTAAACTCATCTAACATGAAATTTCAATTCATAGAACTTATATAAACCCGGGGTAACTCGTACCTTACTACAAGTAAACAACTTATAAAATCATCACTTATTTTCACACAATCATATCTAAGTACCGTTACTCAGTTAAAATAGTCATGTTACTTAATTTATTCTATTTCAGCCTATTTGATTCCATAATCAAATTTTCAAAGAATTATAACAGATCACTAATCGAAGTGGTTTCGGATAGTACTGATATCCGACCCCGGTCTCTTCGAATTCAATATCATTTTCCTAAGACAAATTGTTTTAAATTCCAACAATTCGATTTAACTTCAGAATGTCATATTCCCACAACAATTCCATTATAGATAAATAACTCATATTTATCATGGTTCAACCAAAAACATTTCATATCACATAACATTACAAAGTACATGCCAGAGTCAATAACAATCAAAGGTATTCAATATAATTTAATCATCCATAAGCAAGATTAATTTCACATAATTAATAATTAATTTAATTTAACTTACTAATTAATTAACTCTTAATTACTTACATTAATTAATTAACCTTTAATTAATCAATTTAATTAAATATCATTTAATTACTTACCTTAAGTAATTTTATTGACTTTCATTAATTAACTAATCCTTTAATTAATTAATTAATTAATCATTACATTAACTAATTAACCTTTAACCATTAGTTAACCCTTAATTACTCTCATAAATTTATTATACCATAATTAATTACTTTAAATTAATCACATTCATTATCCTCTAATAATTAATTAAATTAATTAGCCCTCAACAATTTAGTCCTTTAATTACTTATATTAAGTAATTTCAATTACTTACATTAATTTAATTAATTATCCAAGACCTTAATTAACTTTTTAAGATAAACCATTCATCTTAATTAATTACTTCATTATCATTAACATGTAAATTTAAAACATTTTATCCTTTAATTAACACTTAAGTACATTTTAAATTAAGTTTAAAATGACTTAAAGTTTAGACTTAACAAATTATAACTTCCTTAACTTTACTTTTTAATACCATTTATTATATAAGGAATAGATTTTTAAGAAATGATTCAAACTAGGTTCATTTTTAGATTTTTAAACTTGCTTTATTAAAATTTTAAAGCTGTTAAATTTACTTCGGGTCCATCCCGATATACTCACGAGCCCAACTCCGAGTTTTCCCCCATCTCTTTCTCGTCTTCGAGTTATCACTCGAATAACTTCGAGCCACCCTCTAAATTTCTCGAGCTCGTCCCGAGGCAACAGCTTCTTCCCCAAACTACAGCAACCAACCCAACCACCGATACACTTCTGACACATGTGCACGTGCACCGATCAATGGCGACGCTCCGACCACCAAAATTACCGTGGACAAGTCGACTTCATCCTACTCTAACAGCTCGATCACCCAGCACCACCAATAACAACAGAAATCAAATCGAGCATTGCCTGGAACCCAAACCGATCAATTAAATCACCTCGCAACGCCACCCTCGATCGCCATAGATCATGTGATCACGTCCCTAGCTTTTCCATGACACCGTGCTTCGATTCCTGTTGGTCCGGTCCACCCATATCCACCATCGACGACGAAATCGACACGATTATAACACTAACCAAACTGGGTTGCTAAACCCTATTTTGTCATCGATCGGCCGCCTTGACGTTCGAGAACTCCACCCAGTAATTTTCTTGTGACCGGCACCATCCAAGCTTCCTCCAGCCTCGATCACGACAACCATCTCCCCTCCGATCACCAGAAATTGCCAGAAAACCCAAATCCGTTCAACTTGGGATTTCTCACTCAAAACGAAGTTAAAAATCTTGAGTCCACTTTTAAAAATCATGATTTTCTAAAACAAATTAGATGATGTAATCAAAATCAAGATTTAAACAGCTAAATTTTTGAACTTACTTTGATTTTTACTGTGTTTCCTTATTTCCAATAAATCCACTTATTATTTATGCTTTAATGTATTTTTAAAATTCAGTTTTAATGAATTTGAACACTTTATATTTTAACACTTCGATCTAATAAAGACTAGAAGTAGAGATTTTGGGTTTGACAGGTTTCTTTGAAAACCTGGAATTTGAACAGGGATAAATACACCTGTATATGGACATGCACAGGCAAGATATATACACATATTCACATATTTTTACATGCATCCCAATATTCAAACTTGCTTACATCATACATTCAAACAACGGATCAGATATCAGGGCTTAAAAAGGTTTACTCACCTTATATCCTGGAACAGAGAAGCCTGGTTTTGAAAAATTGCTTCAGGTTGATTTAGCTGCTACCCCTCTAAATTTTGAAACTGAGTAAATCTTTGTTTTGCTTTGGAACTTGTCTTTAATCTGTTATTTGATGTTGATCTTCTTGCTTAGTTGAGTTGTAGGTTGAAGTTGTTGTTTGATTTAGTTGCTTGATTCCAGATTGAAGATGAAATCAGGTTGTTAAATTTGATTCAGTTTTCATTTGCTTTTGGTTTCTGGTTTGGTATATTTTTTTTCTGATTTAAAACGTGGCTGCAGCTTAAGTTTTGAGAAAATGAGATAGAAAAATTGAATGAAGAATAAGAGGTAGTGTTATATAGATTTAAATTTTGATTTATTAGAATTAAGGAAATAAAATAAAAAATGTGACACTTGTCACTAAACTTATTTAATAACTTAACACATGTTATTTAAAGGTGTTCATATGTTAACACATATATCTCTCATGCATAATTAATTTTTATTTATTAAATAAAGCTTTTATAGTTTATTTTCTAATAACTAAATGCATATAAAAAAAATGAAAATCTTTTTAAAGTAATAAAATAAGACAAACTATATTTATACAAAAATTATTTATACATACCTTTAAATCCAAAATATACATTAAGATATATATATCATCTCTTTGAAATCCAAATATAAGTTCAAACCAAATTTTAAATAAAATTTTAAAAATCAATCTTAAAAATCAATTTGGAAACATCCACAAATTTCAATTTGAAATAAATACTCTACTTAAAAATCTATATTCACATACCTATATATATATATACAATATATTTTTATTATTGTTTGAATATAATAATTTTGCTAATTAAATTAATTTATTAAAGGAGATTATTACATTTATTTGTTCAATTATCAATTAGTATTTTCAAGAGTTAAATCAGATAACTTATCCAATTATTTGATGCCCGAAAATCCGGGTTATCACACTCGCTGACCTTCCAATCCCGGACATCGAGTCCGAGCAACATGACGTTGAATCGGGTGAACTGCGACATACCCTTGACGTTAGCGAGCCTCTTCCCGCTAGTGTGATCGACACTTCTGGTTGGTCCGGGGGGTTACACATCCACACACTCTTCACGGCACAACACAATTTCCTAACCATAAACAGCATATCATGAATGGTTGTTAACTTTCCTTGTTTTAATTTTCAGGTACGATGTCTGGATGCGGTACCGTGTTGGGAAGTCTACGTAACAAACGCCATTACTACGAGCCATGCAGGAGAGAGGGAGAGAGAGACTATGACTCAGGGCACTCTGGTCAAGAGAAATCCGACAAAGACAGGGGATATGTGCACCGGTCCCGATCTTGCTCTCCTCCTCCCAGGACTTTCTTACCGCCCGCGGCAGTAGTTGCCCGTCCTCCTGAAGTGTCACGGCCCAAGCCGCCTTCTCAAGCTCCGAGGTTTGATCCTCCTCGCGGGACCGAAATAACCACCTCCTCAACTTCCACACCGCTCGCGACTGATTCGACCAGTGAAGGAGCGCTTAAACAGGCACAGATGAGGAAGGAATTCCCTGATATCTGCTTTGACGGCTACGTCTTTCCTCCGCACTTGAGAAGAATTCCGCCAACAGCTGAAACTACCATTCATGATTATGTCGCGGACATATTCTTTCAGTACAAGGAGTGGGCAAGGGCCGCGAGGAAAGCATCCAAAGTAGCATTCGATCGGGGTGTTGTCATCGAAAAGTTGGAGAAGGAGCTGGGTCGCAAAGACCGAATCATGAAAGTGCTCAATACTGAGGCCGAGTCTTCCCGTAAGTCTGAAATGGAAGCTCTTAAAAAGGTCGATGAGGTAAACTCGGCCATGACCAGGATGAAACAAGAACATTATACCGCAATCGAGGACATGGGTCAGAGGAACACCACCATTACTGCCGAAAGAGACGCCGCTCTCAAGGAGCTTAATGAGCTAAAATCAAAGTTCTCTGAAATGGCAAAGGAGAAAGATGCAGCTAATGTCTCTGCGCAGGAGGCCTGCGATCAGGCGGTGGCGCTTCGGAAGGAGAAAGAAATGGCCATGGAAAAAGTCCGTGAAGCTGAAGCTGGGGTTGAGGAGAAATTGCGGCAAGCAGAGGCCAGGATTGAGGCTAAGATAGAAGAGCTACTTGTCACTTATAATGCCAACGTGCTAAGGCATCGAGATCTGACATGGCTCGATGATTATCCAACGCACCTCTACAACGCCTAGAACCAACTGGTTGAGGAGGAAAAAACTGGGCACCCTGATGAAGCCATCGACGAATTCGAGCTGGAGAACCGCATACTTAATGATGACGAAAAGAAGGTTCTCCACGGCTCCGTGATTTCTCACGAGAAGGAGAGGCTTGGCGCCCAGTCCCGGGAAGTTGGAGAAAGCTCCGGTGCTGAGCACCATATTGCGAGTTCCGAGATTGTCGTGTCATCTCAATCTGAGCTAACTCCAATGATTGTTTCCCATCCTGTACCGGCTTATGATCTAGACCGACCACACTTGTCTTCTATCAGGGAGCATTCCTCTGAAGCCATTCAAATGACCCTGACTCAAACCGAGGAAGGTACTCTGAACTAATCCCTTGTACATTTGGGCTGAAGAATGCGTATAGAAGTGTATACTAACAGACGTTTCCTTTCTTTGTTCAGTGATTGGAGTTGCACCAACGGCGCCTCCCGTAGCCCAGGAATCATGCCAAGTGCCGGAGGCCATCATTTCTGAGGCAACTTCTGTTGTGGCAGTTGCGTCGGTCGAGGTAAATCAGGGGAGCTCACTTTCCTTAGATGAACAAATGATAAATGAGCTCCTCGGTCGACAGAGTGATCCCTTTGCAGATCTACCATTCAGCCTGGGCGGATTCTCGTCTACTTCTGATATTTCAACTCAGGCTACTACAGCACATAGTGAGGCCAGAGCGCAGCGAGAAGCAAGGATGTTGGCCGAAATCAACGCTGAGATGGCGGCAGCTGCGCATAGCGGCAGCGCGGATGGCGGAGTAGTAGCGCAGTGCCCTACTCCCCTTATGACTGTATCTCCCGGGGGCACGCTCATTGATACTAGTGTGCCAGTCCCGCCTCCGGCTGTTGGTTCTGTTCCCCCCATTCCTCCGGTCGGAAGCATCCCCGTAGATTCTAGCTCGGAGGATGATGTTGACATCATGCCTTCGTCCGAAGGGAGCCCGCCTGAGGGGAAAAGTTCTAAATGGAAGATCACCGGTGGCTCTAGCAGCTCCTTGAAGAAGAAGAAGAAGCTGAGGAGAAAGAAGGATTAGATAGACTTCTTTAGGCATGTGTTTCCCTTTCGTAGTCAGGAATCTTGTTATCTTTTTTTTATAGGCCGTGTATAGATGCGGGTTCGGCCCCTGCTAGTAGGAATTTTTGGAAAAGCTCGTGTATGAACCATTGCTTATGATTAGTTGAAATAAAATTTTGTCTTTTTGTTTCAACTTAAATTCCTTTTATGCTGAAAATGCTGCAGTGTTTGAACTTCAGTCCGATCTCCAATCACAACTCAAGTTCGAGATTTGCATCAGAGCTGAACATAATACAGTTTCGGGTAGTGATTAACACTTGCACCTGCCCCCAGTACCGGGGTTAAGTTATGATGATCAGCTTGTGACCGCACTGAGTGAGGACTGAGCGGTCGAACTACACTTGTTTTCTTATGAATCGTTTCATCCACGCTCCGGGGATATAATTCATCTCGCAAGCAGTTGTTCACACTCAGGGAACTTGAGATTGTTGTTGGTGCTCCAACCCATATCCTGGGAGTTTGGAGTTAGTGTTCACACTCTGTTTCGCACTCTTGGAATACGGAGTTGATTGTTTATATTCCGCTTCGCACTCTGGGAATACGGAGTTGATTGTTTATACTCCGCTTCGCACTCTGGGAATACGGAGTTGATTGTTTATACTCCGCTTCGCACTCTGGGAATACGGAGTTGAATGTTTATACTCCGCTTCACACTCTGGGAATATGGAGTTGAATGTTTATACTCCGCTTCGCACTCTGGGAATACGGAGTTGAATGTTTATACTCTGTTTCGCACTCTGGGAATACGGAGTCGAATGTTTATACTCCGCTTCGCACTCTGGGAATACGGAGTTGAATGTTTATACTCCGCTTCGCACTCTGGGAATACGGAGTTGAATGTTTATACTCTGCTTCGCACTCTGGGAATACGGAGTCGGATGCAGGATTGTCGTATGTCAATTCTATCAATATTGGTGTAATGGCTTGCCCCCGAGCTCGGGTTTCACTTAGCGAGTGGCCGGTCGTATCACAGCCACTCTCTATTTGAATAAGTCCCATTGCGTGATGGGATTTAGCTCTTCGTGCATCGTGATGTCGTATATCGTACTTAATGAATCACAGCTCTGGCTCGAAGAGATGGCATTTTATTGCTGAAATAAGAAAATGCGGCAAAGTCAGTTGCCTTATTACAAAAATTCAAATTTCGAAATGCAGAAACAAATTGCTAAATAGAATGAAATAAATAAAGCCTGTCATGTGTAGTAGCGACGGAGACTCTCGCTGTTCCAGGCCCTTGGCAAATCGAGACCGTCAACGGTCGACAGCTTGAATGTGCCATCTCTGAGTCTTCGTGTAATCACATATGGTCCTCCCCAGTTCGGCTTCATGTGTGAAGGAACTGGGTAGATTCTCTTGAGCACGAGGTCGCCGAGTTCAAAGGTTCGAGATCGAACTTTGGTGTTGTACAGTCGGGCGACCCGACTTCGATATGCGGCTACTCTCAAGTCGGCCTCTTCTCGTTTTTCATCCAGTAGATCCAAAGATTCGGCCAGTAGTATAGCGTTCGTTTTCAGATCATAGTAAGTCACGCGATGAGAAAACACTTCCATCTCGACCGGAATAACAGCCTCCGAGCCATAAGATAGGGAAAACGGAGTGTGTCCGGTCGCGGTTTTGTGAGTCATTCGATAGGCCCATAGCGCCATAGGAAGTTCATCGACCCATTTGCCCCCGGCCTTTTCCAGTCGTTTCTTCAGGATGGATTTTATAACTTTATTGACAGCTTCAACCTATCCATTCGCCTGGGGGTGTGCGACAGCCGAGAACTTTTTATGGATACGAAACCGTTGACAGAAATTCTTGAATTCCGCACTCTCGAATTGGGCTCCGTTATCAGTGATGATGGTATGCGGGAGTCCAAATCGATAGATGATGTTGCGAACCATGAAATTTATCACTTTCTTTGTCGTAATGGTTGCAAGGGCTTCGGCCTCAGCCCACTTTGTAAAGTAGTCAACGGCAACGATGGCGTATTTCGCACCGCCTTTCGCCAAAGGTAGAGCGCCGATGATATCGATGCCCCATATTGCGAATGGCCAGGGACTGACCATTTGGGTTATCTCGGTAGGCGGGGCTCTTGGAATTCGGGCATGTATCTGGCATTTATCGCACTTTCTAGCATAGTTCGCCGCATCTCGGTTCACAGTCGGCCAGTAATACCCATATCGGAGTATCTTCTTAGCGAGAGCTTGCCCTCCGGTATGATCGCCACACTCTCCTTCGTGCACGTCATGTAACACTCGTTTGATTTCCTCATGGGCGATACATCGGAGGAGAGGAACGGAATAACCTCTCCTGTACATGACTCCGTTCTGGATGACGAATCGTGAAGCTTTTCGTAGAATTTGTCTCTTCTCATTTCTATGCTCAGGCAACGTCCCATTCTCAATGTAATTTCGATACGGAGTCATCCAAGACTCTCTACTGGGAGCAGTTTCAAACACAAAGTTCATTTCTATTCGATCGATGCTCGGGGAGGCCAAAGTTTCAACGAGGACAAGTCCCATTTGCTGCGCTTCGCCTGTGCTGGCTAACTTTGCCAATGAATCGGCTTTTTGATTGCATTCTCGAGGTACATAATAAATGGCATAATAATCAAACCGATTCAGTATTTTCTGAACTTGAGCCAAGTAAGCAGCCAGCCTTCGGTCTCTTGCTTGATATTCTCCTCGCACTTGACATACCACTAACTGCGAATTGCAATAAATTTCCACAGCGATAATTCTCAGATCTCTAGCAAGTATCAGGCCAGTTAAGAGGGCTTCATATTCAGCTTCATTATTAGTCGCACGAAAATCGAACTTCAAAGCATAACATATGGATCGGCCCTCGGGGGTCTCAAGTACAACCCCAGCGCTCGAACACCGGTCGTTTGACGCACCGTCAGTATACAGCTTCCAGATGTATTCGGGGGATTCACTGGTCTCGTGCAAGTCTTCTGGAACGGTGAATTCAGCTATGAAATCTGCCAGGACATGTCCTTGAATGGCTCTCCACGGAGCGTATGTGATATCAAATTGGCTTAGCTCAATGTTCCATTTGAGTAACCTCCCGGACGTCTTAGGTCGAGTGAGGACCTGTCGTAACGGCTGATCGGTGTACACAGTAAGAGGATGAGCTTGGAAGTACGGGCGGAGTTTTCTTGAGGCAATGACCAAGCAATAGGCCAGTTTCTCCAGTCTCGGATAGTTTCTTTCAGCTCCTGTTAGCCGCTTACTAACATAGTAGACCGGTTTCTGCACTTTGTCTTCCTCCCGAACTAGAGCAGCACTGATCGCATGTTCTGATACTGCCAGGTAGAGGTACAATTGCTCGTGGTCAACTGGTTTTGATAGGATCGGTGGTGTAGAAAGATGTTGAACCAGCGACCGGAATGCGCCCTCACACTCCGTGGTCCATTCGAAGTTTCTCTTTCCCTTCCGGATCAGATCAAAGAAAGGAATGCATTTGTCGGTGGACTTCGAGATGAACCTGCTTAATGCTGCTACCTTCCCGTCGAGGCTCTAGACTTGCTTTATGGTTCTTGGAGTTTGCACGTTTCTTATTGCCCAGATCTTTTCGGGATTCGCTTCTATTCCTCGAGCGTTGACGATGAACCCGAGGAACTTTCCAGACGCAACGCCGAAGTGGCACTTTAATGGGTTGAGTTTCATTCTATATTCCCGGAGGATGCGGAACATCGAATCCAGATCTCTGACATGATCCGTGGAGAATCGAGATTTCACTAGCATATCATCCACGTAAACCTCCATGGTCTTCCCGATCTGGTTGGCGAACATCCGGTTGACCAAGCGTTGGTATGTTGCTCCGGCGTTCTTTAGACCGAATGGCATGACTTTGTAACAATAGAGCCCCAGGTCGGTCACGAAGCTGGTATGTTCTTGATCAGGTAAATGCATGGGTATTTGGTTGTAACCAGAGTAAGCGTCCATAAAAGATAGTAATTCATGTCCGACTGTTGAATCCACGAGCTGGTCAATCCGAGGAAGTGGGAAACTATCTTTCGGACAAGCCTTGTTTAAATCGGAGTAATCGACGCAAGTTCTCCATTTTCCGTTCGGCTTCCGAACCAGTACGGGGTTGGACACCCATTCTGGATACAAGGCATCTCGAATAAAACCATTCGATCGTAACTTATCAACTTCCTCCTTAAGGGCGGCAGATCTCTCCGGATCCATACCGCGCCTTTTCTGTTTGACTGGAACATATCGCGGGTCTATATTCAGGGAGTGACTTGCGATGTTTGGCGAGATTCCGCACATGTCAGAGTGTGTCCAGGCGAAAACGTCGAGGTTCGCCCGGAGGAATTCAACCAATTCCTGTTGTGTCTGCTTGCTCAGTTGAGACCCAACTTTTAGCATCCTCGAATCATCATCTTCACTGATTGGGACGTCCACAGTCAGTTCGGCCGAAGAAGCTTGACTCTCCTTAGATTCGTCTTTATCCTCATTGTCCCTAGGGTCAAGGTCTTTTAGGAATTGGTTGTGGTGCCCGGGCCGAGGCCCAGGCATCAATTGTCAATTATCGATAGAACGGACACAGAGAGATTCCTCTACGCCCTTTCCCTTCCCTTTACGCTGCGCCCCGCGCAGCTCAGCAATATAACAGGCCCTTCCCGTGGCCTGATCTCCTTGAACGACTCCAATCCCATGGTCGGTGGGGAACTTCAGAGTCAAACACCAAGGGGCGATGGCTGCCCTGAACTCGGCTAGGGCCGGTCGGCCCAAAAACGCATTATAAGGCGAATCAATATCTAAAACAACAAATTGTAGCATCCGGACTCTCCGGCGTTCTCCAACCCCCAACTCAACCGGTACTTCGGTTACCCCAATGGGTATCGTGGCGCTCCCGTTAAAACCGTGGATTCGGGACAGGCAGGGTTTCAAATCCTTAGCCTCCATCTTCATTAAGTCGTAAGCCCGTTTAAGCAAGATATTCATAGAGCTCCCATTGTCAACCAGGATCCTCTTCATCCAAGCAGGACCTACCTGGGCAGATATGACTAGTGGGTCGATTGTAGGGGCTTCGACCCTGTCAGCATCTCGGCCCCTGAACACGATATCATCAGATATCATCTTTTGTTGTTTAAATCGGAGTTCCGTCTTCACAATTACTACAACATTCGAAGTCTGCATGCCTGATAGAACTAGCATACGACTCCATTTCCCCCCAGCTCCTATCTGCTGGGTGGGGACCACCACTTATTGTGTTGATAACTAATCTCCCGCCCGCACGCGCAGGTTCTTCCTGTCTTTCCTGATTTTGTGAACGATTCTGATTTGAAGGGCCCGCTCCACCAGATTGCGGCGCCCGTACAAACTGATCCAACTTCCTTTCTCTGATCAACTTTTCGATGAGGTCCTGCAAATGTCGACACTCATTGGTATTGTGGCCGTAGCTTTCATGGAATCTACAGAACTTCCCCGTCTGAACCTGCCTCTCCGATGAGGGTTTCGGAGCAGGCTTCTTATACTATACAGTGTTGCAAGTCTGTAAGTACACGTTTTCCAGTAACGTATTTAACGGTGTGTAATTGCCAAACATTTGAGCTCTGCGCCGTGGACCTCGGTTCTGATCTCTTTTCTTATCCTGGCCATTGTTTCCTCTCGGCTGGGCTTGCTTGTTCTGTATATTCAGTTGAACTTTCCCGAAACTCTCACCGGACTGTTTAACTGCTACATTACTCTGTATTCCCTCAATATTGGGCCTCACTTCGTCCTGCTTCCTAGACTGTTTCGCGTCCTCTTGCCGTAAGAACTGATTGGCTTTGGAGTAGAAACGGTCCAACGATGCGGGTGGTTTTCCAGCTAGCCAATTCCCAAACTCGGAATCGGGATCAATTCCCTTGGTCAAAGCCATCAAGATTGAGTTATCGTTGGGATTAGTGATCTCAACACATGCTGCGTGGAACCTCTCTAGGTAACGCTTGAGCATCTCTCCATGAGCTTGAGTGACACTGGACGGGGTATTAACGTCTTTGGGCCTAGCAACATGCATACGAAACTGTTCTACAAACCTCTTTGCCAGTTGATCGAACGAAGAAATGGATCTAGGTGGTAGGCGTGTAAACCACATTGTCGCGATTCCCCCCAGAGAAATGGGGAAACTTCGACACTTCACTGCATCGTCAGCCCTTGCAGCACTCATTGACCATTCATATTTTAACATATATTGATGGGGTCACTATTTCCTTCATACATTGGGAGAGTTGGCATTCTGAATCGCCGAGGGGGTTCAGCGTGTAACACTTCGTCTGTGAAAGGGGTATGACTACGAGAGATTCCCCAATCATCATTAGTGAGCCCCTGACTCTCGTGTATCATCTGACGTATCATGGTTGATATATCCGACACTGGCAAATTCTGAGCATGCTGAGCTAAGGTGTGGTCGGGTTCCATAGTGTGAGTCTGGACCGGGCACTGTCGACGGTCCATATCTCGCCTCCTTGACTCAACGTCTTCTGGGACATATGGTTCAGGAGTGTGTCCACGCTGTTGATTATTCGGCTCTGACTAATTCCGGGTATCAACCCTTGTTTCCACCGCGGCGGTTGTAGTGCGGTTGTCCGTGGTGTACTGTGGGGCAGTGCCTCCTCATGTCGAGGGTCCTGTTTGGAAGCTGGTCGACGGTCCTGCCCTCAATTGCCCAACAGTCAAGGCGGGTTGATATCCAGTAGTTTGAGCGCGACTCCCCTCTAACCGGGGATGGGTAGACCTGTGGTGATAGTCAGATGAAGCTGAGCTTTCGGTAGATGCCCTGGAGGCATCATCCCTCCTGGACCTTCTGTGGCCCCGGCGGTTTAGCTGGTTGGTCAGCTCGACATTGGCGCGCAACTGTTCAGCCAACTGCTGACGGCTTTGGGTCAGCTCCTGGAGCAACACTTGAAACTCTTGTCGGGTGATTGGCCCTGACGGATCCGAGTGAACGGTATTGTCCTGATTGGAAGAAGGCTGCTGTGTGGGATTCTGCCTATCTCGGCCTTCTTGCTCTGCAGCAGTAGCGCCAGTTCTTGTGCTAACCATTTTCAGTGGTGGAGTCATTTCCTAGATTTTATGCAAATCTGAATAGAGTGGTAGGATTCCGGATCAGATATCTGGATCTTCCTCTTGGATTTATGCAACCCGGTATCGATGGTAGATCCAAGGAGCAGGAGAAAAAGCTGGTTTTCTCAGTGAAAGCACCAAAGTGTTTGTACCAAAAATGGGCACAACACTCTTCGGAAGTTTTTGAAGAGATAAAATGAAGAATGGAAATGTAAAACAGAGATTATCTAACAAAAACTCCAACAAACAGAAATGTAAAATGCAAAGACAAGCAATTTAGAGTGGTTCGGCATATAGCCTACGTCCACTATGAAGTTTTTGATGATTTTATTGATTCTCTTTGACTGATTACAAGCGATTACAACAAACAACAGCGGATTACAGAATAGAATTCGAAATTGACAGCAAAGGTATGATGCAAGTCTTGATCCGGCAGAGTCTGGACGCTTCAGAATCAAAAAGCCTTTCTTCTGTTGGCTCTGGGGCTCTATTTATAGGCGTAGGAGGCTCAGATCGCGCTCAAATCTCGGGAGACTTTTTCTGGCACGTGCGTGGGCCCGCGCGACCAACCTCAGGATGTTTCGCCTCGATCTGTGATCAACACGAGTCCATTTCGTATCGATCAAGATCATGTCCAATTGAGCTGAAATTTAGGGGAGACGCTCCTCAGTGTGTCTGCAATCTTCAGTGAAAATTTCATGGCATTTGGATCAGTGGATTGAGAGATATCGTCGATACGAAGTGATGTTCTTTGCCAGGCTGTTTGGTTCGAATCCATCCTTTCGAATCGATGGTTTCGACTCGATGGTGTCACACGCCTCTATGATGACATGGAGCGCACGCTTCGCCTCGATCCGGTCTTCATTCCGAGTCGACCGCGTTGACTCCATATATCTCGGCACGTCCGCATCGAGGGATGACACGTCATCTTGGCTCGCTGGCTAGGTGGACTCGAATGAAGCGTTACTGATGTATTCGAACAAGGCCTTGCTGATGGAGTCGAACAAACGATGGCCGATGGATACGAACGACCCATTTTTCTGGTGAAAATGAGTCTTGTAGCTTCTCCATGGATACGAAGTCAAATGATGTGAACTTGAACCCTTCGATGGATACGAATGAAGGTGATCCGATGGATGCGAAGCAGACACTGGCTGATGGATACGAAGCACTTCATCTGCTGAGGGGTACGAAGTCCATCGATTCGAACTCGATGGATTCGAACACAGCCATTCCTGATCGATACGAACTCATGGGAGTTAGCCGATATGAAGTAGGCGATCTGCCGATGGGTTCGAATGAGGCCAAATCGAATCCATCTACTTCGATGGATACGAAATCACACATAGTGATGGATACGAAATTTGGGTTTTTCCCTTCAATTTGAATCGATCATAACTTGAGCGTATGAGTCCGGATTGACTTGAAATTTGAGATGCTGACTTCTACGATATTTCTTGTCATGTCCTATCAATTGTAGCTCAACCTGGACTCGGACAAAATTCAGCGACACTCACGATGAGCTATACTTGTTCTCTAGTCAGTTCCTTGGTGTCCTGGACTTGCCAAAAGGCGGGATAACAGGCATAACAAGTTAGATTTGAAACGAACAAATAAATGTCATTAGTGATTGTCCAATATAAATAATGATGACCATTTATAAAGAACAATTGATTGGAAGTAAAGACATTTAGGAAATGAAGAATGAAGGAGATAAGCATATAAGATAAGAATAAGGTCATAGCAAGTAAATAAATGAATACTAAATGAATTTAAGAGGTGTAATAATATCCATAGTGAAAATTTAAAGGTGTAATAAATGATAACAATGATGTACATAAAGGATAAGAATAAGGTCATAGCTAGTCCAAGCTTCGGTTGAATGGTGGATAGTGGGGTTTTAGTTCATTGTTGGTTTCCCTTTCTTATCAATAACTTTTTAGCACCTTATACATTGTTAATCATCGTCGATCAATGTTGTCGGATAGATTATCTACATCGGGTTTTGTTTTTTTTCATTTATAAATATATACTTTCTGCAAACTATCATAGATTGAAAAGTATATTAGGAGCAAATTCATCGCAAGTTAATGATAACTATAGAGCATCAACACAATCATTTGCTATCATAGGTTGGTTGTCTACAATCCAAGATTCAAGTTGTTGCAAGTTAATGCTTGTCATCGTAAGTTAAACTAAGATTACCCATCGAAGGTTGAATGGGAGAAATCTATCGAACTTTATATGAAAATGTTTTTGCAAGTTGACATGGACAAAGCCATCGAGGATTTACAAGCCATCGAACGAAGTCATCGTAGGTTTCGGATTGGAGAAATAGGAGCTATCGATAGTTGAGAAAATGTTCCAAGTGCTATCGTGGGTTGTGAATAAACCATCGGTTATTGAAGATGGGAATCAAATAGCCATCACAGGATGGGAGCCAAATAACTACCGTAGGTTGTGGGGATAAGAATCGTTGAAGATTTAAGAAGTCAGCATGCAATAGCTATTTTTGAATTTAAATTTCAAACAAAGAAAAAATTATATCTTATTAAATAATACTCGGATTACCAATATCCAAATATGCCCATTGTCAAAATAAAATTTGTCCAAAATGTCCAAAATTCAGGTCTTCCTTCTTTCATATGCAAACAATAAAAAATTAGAGTACATATGCAATACCCATCATTCAATTATCAATATGTAAAAAATACAAGTCATCTCCCTCTTCATAGTTCAAAATGTCAAAAATATGATCTATATGCAATTTCCTATTTCTATAGGTCCTTATGTTCAAAAGTTCAACTTATATTCTTTTTTGTTGGTCATTAAATTAGTCCTCAAGCTCCCAAAGAAGCTTAAAAATGTCAAGTCTAAAGAAATGATTTTTGCTAAGAGAGAGAGAGAGAGAGAGAAAAGAGGAGCCTCTTCTCATATAGAGGTAGGTCCCTATTTATATTTCATGTCGAAGAGTGGCATGGCTTGCTCGTATTGGTTGATTAGTGTCGACGCAAATTGATGACTTTGCAAAATGGATAGACTTGATGGCGCCATTTGTCATGATATCTAGATTTGAATAATTCACGCAGATTCCTATCTTGGCCGTGGTGCTGGCAAAGGTGGCATTGTTGCACAGGAATGCTTTGGAACTTCTATTGCTAGTTAGCCATAAACCTCTTCCCGTATTAATGCACCAGCTCTTTATACAACTGAATTACTTCCATCCTTTTGTGTTGAATGTCTTCATCTCCATCCCTTGTATATTATTGAATTAGTTTTCTTACCGAGAAATTACTAACACATTTTAATAAGTATGTCTTTTGTAGCATCTCCATCATCTCTATTTATTTAATAGCGTTTTTCTATGACCTCAAGAGCTTCTTTTCATTATCGATAGCCTTTTGTATTCTTGATAGCATTTTTATTAATGATAATTCTTAATACTGTTGGTACCTTTCGACTTAGACATGTGACAGCTTCTTAGCACTCTCAACCTTTGATGACTTTACGACTTCAATATACGATAACTTCACTCCTTAACATGCAACAACTTCATTCGATAGCTTCGTTTCTCAACATGTGATTCATCAATATGCAATAGCCTTGTTCCCCAATGTCCGATGGATTTGTTTCTCAATGTTTGATGATCTTGTTTTTCAACGTGTGATGACCTTGTTTCTCAACATCTGACAACACTATTTCTCAACATGCGATGGCATTATTCTTAACATGTGATGACTCTATTTCTCAACAAACGATGGCTTTATCTTGTTGTTTGATTTCTTTTCATTATCAATCTTCGATGGCTTTGCATTTTTTTGACATTTGATATTCAGATTTCGAAAATTTTTATTTAACAACAAACATTTCTAATTCATTAATGACGAGCATGTTCGATTGGGGGGCGTGCATAATTAGGTGGTTTGGAGGTTGCTTCAATTTTTTTCCGGATGGAGACATTTGTTTCCATGATGATATTAGAGATTATTTAGAGTATGTGGATGTAGGTGGTTTGGTTGGCTTGTACAGAAATATAGTATCAAGATGGAGATTGTTAGATTTCGGTGCTGCAGTATTTCCAAATTGAAGTAGATTTTGAAAATATTTTGAGCCAGGGTGGAATTATGAAACATATAATTTCCTTATTTATAAGTTTTATAGATTTTTGGACAGTGATTAAAGAATATCAATTGCCTCTTTTATTGCATTAAAGAAAGTGCAAACAATTCTCCACATAGAAATGAATTATTTTAAGAGATGAAAGTAACTAAACAATTTCTTGTTCCTTAATCAGCTAATTAAAGAAGTTATTTTATCAAGGCTATTATAAATAGGCTTGTATAAGGTTTAAGAGAAAGAGAGTCATTGTCTTTGGGTTTTGGGGATTGAGATTTCTTCTCAATTTTAAAGGCTTTTTCTTTGTAATCTCATGGAGAATTAATAAAGTTTGTTTGGAGGAAATTATCAGTGTATTTTTTTCTTCACTTCTTATCTCTTCTCAAATCTAATTGTGTAGGGATCCTTAAATAACCCTAATAGCCCTGACATGTTGTACTTTTTAAACAGCCTCACTCTACCCACATTCGTAACCTTATAGATATTTTTACCTTTAAAGGCTCCTTTTTCTACCATATAATATAAGGTATATTTTTCTCGAGTTATATAGTACATTGTGCAGGATATTGTAAATATTTAATAGGTTTACACAAAGCATTGATTAAATATAAGTTTAAAGAACTGGTCAATACAAAGATTTCAAGAGTTGATCAAGTTATATTTGAAAATTCATAAGTTTTGAAGAGTTCAAGAATAAAAGCACGAAGAACTCGAGAAATGTGTGTCAGTTTCTATCGAGTCTTAGTTTAAATGTTAAATATCTGAGTGGTATCATATCTTTGGCTATATTTACTTCAAAAATTATTATTTAACACTTAAAATGTTTTTATAAGAATAGTATTTAATTTATACATAAAACTATTATCCTGCCATTTGACCAAGTAGTATACAGACTAGTCTGACAAGTCAAACTTCGAAGTTATTAAGGCAAGATGTCGGAGAGATGACCGCAAAGCCCAAATCTAAAGTACAACCAACACTACACCAAATACTGAGATTTGCAACTAACCATCCGCGCATTTGGCAACGGTTATTAACCGTTGCCATTTTGAAACGGTTAATAACCGTCTTGGTTCCATTAGCAACGGTTTTTTATCGTTGCTAATTGGGAACGGTTACTAACCGTAGCTTCTTTGGAGACAAATGATGGCGGTGAATTTCATCCTTTCGCGCCATAATTTTTGGCGCGCTTCGTTCCAACTAGCAACGGTTTTCAACCGTGGCTAATTAGCAACGGTTTGTAACCGTGGTAAATGTTGTGGTAGCTAATTTTGTGCCAAATATCACAGTACTTGTGTCGTTTACTCTGGGGCACAAAATTTACCGAGCATACAGTAAAAAAACGCAGACTCTGATTCTCTCAGCCGCGATTTCGTCCTCGTCGATCGGCTCCTCCAGTAGTGGCAGCCGCGAATTAACATCTCCAACCTCCAATAGCAGCAGCCGGCGCTCCGGCGGATTCAAAGCTGGGGCATCTTTCATTTGTTTCAGCATCTTCATATCGCTTCTCATCTTCTACAGGTTTCCCTACTGCTGCAAGTTTTTATTTATTTCGTTAATTTCAGCTTCCTTGAGCTTCGTACCCATTACCACTTACCTAACCAGATCTATCATTTTCAAGCCCTTAATCTCCTCCAACAGCACGAAAAAATTAGGATTTTTTGTCTCCTTGAGTTAGTCATTTTATTTTTTAGTGTTGCAAGTTTTCTATGGCCTGCTTATGCCGAGTCTCAGATTATTGATCCACTTTTTGATTGTAGAGATCTAGAATTTGGGCGTGATTAAGCTGTTTTATTATATTGGTGTAGATAACAACCAATTCCGTCCTAAGAGCTTTAGTGGATTTTTCCTTATTATTAAGGCAGTGTTTGTTTTGAGCAAAAAGCACTTGTTGAAGCGCTGATTGGAAGTGATGATTCAATTCAGCATTTATGTAATCGTTTGTTTTACCGTTTCATTCAGTCTTACCAAGTCAAACCAGCAAATACTTATTCAGCTCATTTTTAATGCTTTTTGAAATCTGAATCAGTATACAGACATTTTCCAATAGATACCCTTATATTTTAAATAACACAGATTTTCTTCTTGGCGTACAATGCAGCTCCAGCATATATTTTATTCTTCTGCGCAGCAGGTTCAACATCATATACCAAGGCAGCAGCATTGTCGGTATGATTATATGTATTTTTTTAGTAATGTAAGGTACATATGATTTGATATTTTTATTTTAGTGGGTTTTGACACATTGTTTTATAACATAAAGTGTGGATTGTTTAATTTCATATATGTGATAAATAGTAGCTGTAACAATAGTGCAAGCACAACCCTTTTCTTTTGATTTGATACTGTATTTCTCTGAGATGTTATTTGACTTCAGTTGCGAAAGCTTTAATTTGAGGTGAATTTCATAAATACGCGTAATAGACCGTTTCTCCAATCTAACAGTAGTACAAAATGTTAATTTTATAAATTATCTACTATGTAAACAAATAGCGTTTTCCAAAAATAGGTACATCATTTTATTGATTCGAATTTAGATCACTGAAATTTTGATTACAAAGATTACCTACTCCCAAAGCTTACAATATTATTCTTACAGCGATTATGATGTCTGTTAACATATTGAACTTAGAAGATATATAACCAATGTAAGAGAACATTAAATTGTTTTGTAAGTTTTTATTGCGAGTGAGGTCTAAAATTGTGTTATATACCCATTTTTTTACAGGTAAATCGGTGTAATAAATTTCTAAAATAAAAAATGTGATGTATTCTTTGTTGTATAGTTGATCGGCCTGACATGTCAAAATGAGCAGAACACATTACAATGCTTTGAAAAGCTTTACGAGTCATAACATGCATTATTACGCAACTCTAGTACTATATGGTTTTGGTTTAACTTGATATATAAAATGTAGATGTTGAAATTCTATGCACGTATATGTGATAATTCTGTGCATGCTAGTTAGACATGGCTGCTTATAGTGACTGCTAGGGTATAAGTTGATGCAATGAATTTTGTTTTACTAAATATGAGACCATATTTAGTAAGTGGATAAAATTGTTGTTAATGGCGCAAGCCAAGTATCAGGAGAGGGGTAATGCATAGACATTACTCTGGTGCTACAAAATGGCGCCGTTGTAATGGCAAATTTTTTGGAAACAGTTTGATGCTAATGTTAAATTTCAAGTGAAATCAAAAGAATATTCATCTGTTTAGTTAATATCAGAGTTGAACTTGTTGGAAAGCCATAAGATATTATTACCCATGATTTCTTATTAGCTCTTGTTATTTTCTTTCAGTATGTCTTTTAGTATAGACAAACAATGGATGAATCAATCTAATCGAAGAAATACAGAATATGTGGAAGGTGTGAGAAATTTCGTTAAATTTGTTGCTGAAAACGGTGGCAATAAGGAAAAGTATTTGTGCCCTTGCACGCGGTGCAAAAATGAAGATACATTCAAATTAAATGACATTCATTTTCATTTGCTTAGATATGGTATTGTTCAATCATATACCGTGTGGTGTTTTCACGGGGAAAGAATACCGGAGAAGCCAAAACAACAACCGGTTAGTCATGCCACAAATACTGATGAGTCCGAACATATTAGGATGGAGGAATTGATCAATGATGCAGATAGATTCCATCATTTTCAACCTACAAGTCAGTTGCATGATAATGCTAATATTGGTGAGCAGTTTACAGATAAATCATTTTTTGATAGTGCAACTCCAACAGAGCCATTGTATCCTTCTTGTCCAAAAGAGATTACAAAGTTGTATGCCATTGTGAAACTGAATAGCTTGAAGACCCAATACGGCTTTTCAGACAATGGTGTGACTGCAGTACTCGAATTCATAAAGGAGTTACTCCCCGAAGGTAACACGCTACCTTCAAAGTACCCCGACGTGAAGAAGATCATTAAGCAAGTTGGGATGAATTACATAACTTATGATGCATGCATTAATGATTGCATCTTGTACTGGAAAGATAATGCGAACAAAGTTTCATGTACAAATTGCAACGCACCAAGATACAAGACATCATTCGACGAAGAGAGAAAAGCTACCACAGTACCTTAAAAGACCTTAAGACATTTTCCTTTAATTTCTAGATTGAGAAGACTGTATACTGTACCATGGATAGCAGAAGCAATGACCTGGCATGGTCGTGCCAAGTCCGGTACAACCGTAATGCGTCATCCACGTGATACTTCTCAATGGAAAACTACATATTCTTTTAATTCTTCGTTTGCTGCTGAACCATGAAATATCACGCTTGGAATAGCAACAGATGGTTTCTGTCTGAATGCTTCTTTAACTAACCCTTACAGCTGTTGGCCAGTAATTGTAGTACCATATAACCTTCCTCCGTCTTTGTGCATGAAAAGAGAGTTCTCAATGTTAACACTGTTGATTTCTGGGACAAAACAACCGGGGAAGGATATTGATGTTTATTTAGAACCTTTGATAGACGAGTTAAAGCAGTTATGGGAAGGAGTCGTTACATTTGATTCATTTATGAAATCTGAGTTCATAATGAGAGCTAGAGTGTTGTGGGCAATCCATGATCATCCCGCTCTTGGGACTTTATCGGGATGTACAACTCACGGCTACTTTGCATGTCCTCTTTGTGGAGAAGAAACTACATCTGTTTATCTCCCTGAAAGTAAGAAGATTTGTTACATGGGACATCGTAGATTTCTTCCGTCCGGACACAAGTTTCGATACGATAAGACAAATTTCAACAACGAGCAAGAACTTAAGCGTCCTCCAAAACCACTGACTGGTTATCAAGTTGAAAAAAAGGTAGCGAATATAAAAATGAAAGTTGGTAAAAACATACCGGAAATTGGTCGAAAACGGAAAAAGACAATCGATGAAGAAGTTCCTGCATGGTATAGGAGGTCGAAGTTCTTTGATTTGCCATATTGGAAAACAAATTTGACCCGACATAATATTGATGTTATGCATACGGAGATGAATGTCACGAAACATTTGATCAACACAATTATGAACCATAAAGACATGTCAAAAGATGGGATCAATGCACGGAAGGATTTGAAAATCATGGGTATAAAACAAAAGTTGTGGGTGATAGAAGATCCTGAAACAAGTAAAGTAACCATACCAAATGCGACTTTCACTTTGACCAAAGAAGAAAAGATACAGTTTTGCACTGTTTTGAAAATTTTGAAAGTGCCGAGCAAATTCTCTTCGAACTTCCATAACAATGTGAGCATCAACCCTCCTGAACTAAAAAATATGAAGTCACATGATTACCACGTCATAATGCAACATTTACTTCCGGTATTGCTTCAGCATTGTTTTCCGCAACATAAGGATCTACGGAATGCTATTCACTGCATTAGTCTCTTTTATAACATTTTGTGCTCAAAGGTGATCAACAGGGAACATCTTCTAAAAGCAAAGGCTAGTTTGGTAGAAGCAATGTGTGTTATTGAAAAACATTTTCCGCCTACATTTTTTGATATCAGTATTCACCTTATGGTTCATTTAGCCGATGAAGCATTGATTTCTGGTCCTGTTAGATATAGGTGGATGTACCCATTTGAACGGTAAATTACTAATTTTAGTTATGTACATAATTATTCGATTTAAATAGCTATTGATGTCTACATTTTACAATTATTCATCTTCATAGGTTGATGAAAACATATAAAGGATATGTGCGCAACAAAAGATATATTGAAGGGTGTATTGCAGAAGGATATATTGTACAAGAAGCTAGTTTTTACTGCATGGAGTATATGCCAAAAGGAGGTGCTGGCACTCATAAACATACCCGTGAAGCTTTTTAGATGAGGATGATGAGTTTGCTGATGAAATAGCACTAGATAATGGTAAAGATATAACGTTAACTCAAGTGCAATTTCAACAAGTGCGTAAATGGGTCCTTGATAAATACGACGGATTGGATGAATGGAAGAAGTAAATTCATGAATTTGTTATGAATTCTTATTATTGTAAATCAATTCATATATATAGTATTTATTGTGTGTTTTTCGTATGAGGTATAACTCCTATGTTCAAAGCACCAAATCTCAAACTCGAGGTGGGGGTACATCTGGGGAAGTTATTAAAAATTTCACTTTTTGGTTACGTGAGGAGGTATATGTATTAAATATTTAACGTATTTTCAAGTTGACCATACACCTCCTTGACAAAGTTTTTTTACTTATTGTGTTTGTTGTAGTTGTTGAAGACCGTCGATGTTGACTCAACTCTTTGGCGGTTAGTTAACGGGCCAAAGTTTGATGCCCGTAGTTATATGAAGTACCAAGTGAATGGGTTTTTATTTTCTCCGAAGAGTTATGAAGAGCGAAAGCTAACACAGGATAGTGGTGTATGCATGAGAGCAATTACACAATTTAGAGCGAGTGGGAAGGATAAAAATTTTAAGGAAGAAGAAACAACTTATTACGGAGTCATTCAACAGATAATTGAGTTGGATTACATTGACTTCAAACAAATAGTTTTTTATTGTGATTGGGTAAAGGTCGAAGATAAGATCAATGGTTGTAAAATAGATTCTGTTTCAAGCTTGATCACAGTTAACTTGGGAAAATTGAAGAATAAAGATAGCGTGAATGATGAGCCATTTATTCTTGCATCGGAAGCGAGTCAAGTGTTCTACTCAAAAGATTTAAAAAATAACGGATGGTTTGTGGTTTTGCATACACCAAAACGGTTGACCATAAATGTGGATGACACTGAGTTTCCCACCGTTTATCAATCAGCTTTTGAAGACAATGAAAAATTAGAAGATCTTATCAAATGCATATGTTAACTTTGTATTTCAGAGCAGTTATTGTACCTTAACAAAATATTTATTTAAAATGGTGTAAAATGTAAAATATAGCATGAATGATAGTAATAGATGCATTATATTTTTTATTAGTGTCATTATAATATCCTGATGGATCCATAAGGATGGATATATTGCAAGAGTTCATTTTGTGTTTGTAGTTGTAGGTACTTACATATGATCACATACATACACACTGTATGTACACATACATACATATGATCAGCTTGACTATTCTTTCTTTCTTTGTGTTTGTAGGTAGACAGGCAGTTCAAGATATTGTATTTGCACCCTTTAGTTCAGCAGTGCTAAGGTAATATATTTTTGTATTTGCATCCTTTATTTCAGTCAGTATTTTAGATATTGTTTTGAATCCGCTTAAGTTTAAAATTCTGGTGATGCAGGAAGACTTTATCACTGCCGCATTAAAGTGAATGTTCCCCTTCCCGCCCATCCCTCTAATCCCCGATTGCTGTTAGCCAAATTATTGCATGGACTTCCCTCCATAACAAGATCAAACGCATTATATGACTTAATAAAATTGCTCCAAGCGATTACTGGTAAGCTGCTGTACATCTGATATAGTAAACAACGTCCCCTTCTGATTTGTCTGATCCCACCAGTTTCTCATCACATTACGATTATTGTCAGTCGGACTGACAAAAATCGTAATGTGGTGAGAAGTTGGTGGGATCAGACAAATCAATAAGGGGATGTTGGTTCATATATCAGATGTACAGCAGCTTAACTGTGATCGCTTGGAGCAAATTTTATTAAGACATATAAGGCGTTTGATCTTGTTATGGAGGGGACTCCATGCAATAATTTGGCCGACAGCAATCGGGCATCACAGGGATGGGCTGGAAGGCGAAGAACTGTACGTCATAATGTTGTTGGGATTATTTTAGGATTTGAGACTTTGCAGGACATAATGTCACAAGATGCCACACCACCGTCAAATGATACAACTTCCCAATCATCCACTTAAAACGGGAGAAAATTGATATAGACAACTACGGTTCTCCAGTCGGAAAAAATGGTTCAAAGGTCGCTACGAAGATTGGTAAACTAGTAAGAAATCATGTGTCAATCTCATATCCAAGTTGGAAAAAAGTTCCGCCAAATTACAAGGAAGACGTGTGGAATCAATTGGAGGTAAGTTCTCCAATCTCATAACCATTTTTATGTACTGTTTCTGTTTGTAAAATATAGTCGTCTGAATGTAATATGCACTGTGTACATGAACTTAGATGGTTTAAATAGATCAATATCTACTACTGTCATAGACTTGTGATTTAACCAAGAATCTAACCACAAGGATTTTGTATCCTCATTTACAACGATCCTATGCATTATTTTTGCTGCTACGTCTCCGTCAAGAAAAATGTATAGTACAAGAATTATTGTTATAAACTGCAATAGTCCAAAAATGTTGATTCTGAAGATACTTATTCTTTATCCATTTACTCCACTGGCATTCTTTTGTAAGAAGTACCCACAACAGTTTTAATAGAGCAGTTTCTCTTAACGGTTAAGTGGCCTGAGACCAATACTACCCTCTGATTTGGGTCTGCATAAAAGATTCATACAATTTAATGTATTCGACCCCCCAAAAGAAGTCAGCACGCATTTTTCTATTTTATCAAGTACATAAGTAGGAAGATGATAAATTTGAAACCAATGTAACACTATTGGGGTTATAGTGCTTTGTATTAGTTCAGCTCTGCCTGAAGTTGATAACCAGGTATTTTATAGGCAAACTCCGTTCATTTATAATGCTTTCAATACATAAATAAAAAATGGTTTATATGCATTTTTTGTTATGCAGAAATATTATGAGCTCGATCCTCTATCAAAGGACCTTATTATGAAAAAAATGTCCGAGGCTTTTAGGAGACACAAGAATGATTTGCGCAAGAATCATTATGACCATTTCATCACTGACGAAGAAAGAATGAGAAATTGTCCACCGAAAATTGCTCAAGATGATTAGGATGAGTTCATAAGAAACGAATCAAAACCCGAGGCGAAAGAAAAAAGGAAGCGAGGCAAACAAAATAGATCAATGCTCGAATATGGTCATCATTCGGGACGTAAGAGTCACGCTATGATTACTCAAGAAATGGTATGTGTCATTGAATTGGTGCATCACATTGCATATACCATTAGTTCCAAATATAATTTTAGGTCATTGTATGCAGGTCGATTCAAGTAGTCCGGGAACAGAAGTATCACGTCTTCAAGTATGGGAGAAAACGCATAAGAAAAAAGATGGCAGCACGTCAGATGCGACATCTTCCTACTTTGTAAGTTAAACAAATAATAACGCCTCTAAATTAAATTTTCATTATTCATATATATATGTATTTACTTTTTAGGACAAAATTGAAAAAGAAAAGGAAACGACGAGTGGTGGTGATGAAGCTGTCTTTATATCAGTGTTTGGTAAAGATGTAAAGGGCAGGAGCTGAAGTATTGGGACCAATATAGCTCCTAGCCAAGTTAAGGGTGCTGCCATTCCATGCAAACGGCTCAAACAGGCCCAAGGAATATATGAGCAGCGACTGCAAAATGTGGAGCAAAAATTGATGAAGCTGGACAATATGGATGATAAACTGGAGCGTCTTCTCAGCATAGCCCAAGATAATCGTCAAGTAGGTAGTGAAATCGCATCTTCTCAGTTTGCCACTCCGAACAATCAGTTAATCGACCAAAGATGTGAAATCCTAAACTTCGAGACGAAGTAATTGCAACAGGTACTATTTTAATCGACCAATCAGTCTTTTTGTGCTTCAACCGAGTTTACTTCTCTCTGTTTATTTTATATTTTATAACATTGTAGTTTGTTATTCTTTTGTTGTTGGATTATATTAGTTGCTGTGAATGTATAATTTCGAAATGAGTTTGCTTTCTCTTGTTTCTAATGCGTTCCATTTATGGTATATAGGTCTTTAGTTTTTGTCTTTGATTCATTTATGACATCTTTTAATAATCTGTTTCAGTTTTTTAAACTCTCTTTCTCATTAGACTTATTTTCTTTTTTAATCTGTTGGTTTGCAGGCTTTTTTTAGTTATAAGCAGTTTCAGATATAGATAATATTAGTTTTGTGAAATAGGCATAACAAGTTCATTGTTCCAGGCTTTTTTATCTGTTATTATTTTGTTTTTTTTAATTCTTTTGTTGTAGGAGTTCTATACAGTTTTATATTTTATAACATTGTAGTTTGTTATTCTTTTGCTGTTGGGTTATATTAGTTGTTGTGAACGTGTAATTCCAAAATGAATTTGTGTTTTCTTGTTACTATTGTGTTCCATTTATGGTATATAGATCTTTAGTTCTTGTCTTTGATTCATTTATGATATATAGCATCCTTTAATAAACTATTTCAGTTTTTTAAACTATTTCGCTCATTAGACTTATTTTCTTTTTAAATCTGTTGATGTGCAGGCCTTTAGGAGTTTTAAGCGGTTTAGATATAGATAATATGTGTTTTGTGCAATAGGCATAACCAGTTCACTGTTTCAGGCTTTTTTATCAGTTATTATTTTAATTTTTTAATTCTTTTGTTGTAGGAGTTATACTATTAGTTGCGTCTAGGACTTGTGTAGCTCTACACAATGGTCTTAAATGTTTGGGAGCTTGTTAGTTCTGTAAATGTGATTCCATATATTCACTCCAGAAATGCTTATATAACAGGTACTATATGCCGAGATTCCACAGCATTAGTAATTCATGAAAAACCAGTACCACCCACATATGAAAAAGTGTTGTTGGACAAATTTTATTTCCGGATGAGCTAACCGCCAAAATATGTCGACAATTTACCGAGACCTTTGGGGATGTTGGAGCCGGAGGTCATGTGAGCCATCAAAAGGGTTTGATAAGATATCTTTAGTCGGAGGTATTGATATTTCTGACTTGTTCTTTGCATATATTGCTGATTTTCTTTTGTTTGCTGTATATGAAATTTGCATATGCAAATGCATGTGTATTTTGTCCTGGTCTGTCTTATTTACAAGATAATCGACAATTTATAAAATACTAGGAAGTAAAGCTTTTACCTTCCAAAAAAAAGGTTGAAGCCCATTATATTCTCCTTCAATGCCTCTCAAACTAAAAAACAACCGTGTTTAAAAATTATTATAACATTATATATTTGCAACTTGAAAGAAGTGTTGCCAACTCGTACAAAGCATAAAACATTATATTGACTTTTCATTTCAAAGTCTGAGCTAGAAAGTTGGATAATGAATTGCATTCAAGATTCAATGCAACTTCTATTAGTGGTAATTAATACTTATGTCACACGGACTGAGTCAGATTACATCCAGTGTCTATTCAAGACTGACCAAAAACAAGAGGGTTGATAATCTAATTGAATTCAGCCACATCAATGATGTTCAGATGATAACATGCACCCCAAGATCTAATGCTTTTCTTGATTAAACAAGAAGATAAGTAACAACATTAGCAGCCTGTGTACATAACTGTGATATAAGAATAGCAATGCACCTGTTTTTATCTGAAATTATTTTCATATATGAAATTACATTATTTCAAGCAATTTCCTTTTAATGATCAAAGCCTAACATTCATTCTTTTGGGTGGTATGAATTTTTAGACAGGTTTATCAAACCTGTCATGTATAAACAGAGGCATGTTGCTTGTACACAATCGTACACACAGTCATGCATACATAAATACAAGCATGCAAGCACCTTTCACAATTTACATTCAAGACTTATCACATGCAAAATAGATATATCAAGTTTTAAGAATTTATAAGGGTGGTTTGCTCACCTAGATAGTTTGACAGAGAGGAAAGAGAACCTGAAAAAGATTTCAAAATCTGGAAATTGAGGCTTGATCAAATTTGCTTTATCCTAACCGTTGTTTGCTTTGAATTGCTTTGCATTATTTGATTTGCTCTTTGCTTGGGTTCTACTTTGTTTTAAATTGTTTCAGACTTTTTGAATCAGGTAGATGCTTTTTGTTTTTGAACTGGAATATTCTTTCCAGATTTATGAAGTTGAACTGCCTCTGAATTTAATCTTCGAGTTGCACATGAACCAGGTTGAACATTGAAGTCTGAAAACTGGAATGCTTTGCCCTATAATGAACCATGTAGACTTCACTGCTTGCAAAACAATGTAGTGTAATTAATGAAATCTTTGTGTTGTAGTGTAATAAACAATGCAGTGTAATAAACAATGCAGTGTAATAAGTATGATATTCCGGCACGGTAGCATTCTGTTTGCAAAACAATGAGTGTAATTATAAGTTTGATAATTTTATATGTATGGTATATGTGCGATATGTTTATAGTGCTTGTGTACCAATATTTTGATATTCTGGCATATTTTGATATATATTGATATTCTGGTATATATACTGAGATATGCGTGTAACGCAGTAGTGAGTTACAGATGTGATTTTGTAGGAGCAGGAGCAAACACTATGTGCAACGGTTGTTAACCGTTGCTTTATGTGTGACTTTGGGCATAAAGCAACGGTTTTAAACCGTTTTTTACTGGACATAAAGCAACGGTTTATACCCGTTGCCTATTGTCCACAAAGCAACGGTTTATACCCGTTGCATTTGGCCCAATTTGCAACGGTTAATACCCGTTGCCTTTGTCCCAATTTGCAACGGTTTATACCCGTTGCCTTTGTCACAATTTGCAACGGTTTATACCCATTGCCTTTTGGACATAAAGCAACGGTTTTCTCCCGTCGCTAAATTCAACCACTCCTGTAATAAAGACGGTTTTTACCCGTTGCTTTTGGACTTAACAACGGTTTTTACCCGTTGTTAATATCTTATAATGGTGTAGTGCAAAATCACAATACAAACGCGAGTCCACCACAAAAATCCAAGAACCTAAAATTCCAAAGTGTTGGGTCAGTACCGACCTGACCCCATGGGTCGGTACTGACCCATATACACTCCACCATTGAAATTCATCTTTTGCATACTAGCCATACTAGATATTATAGACCTATTTCCAGTGTTGTTTTGTTGTTCCAATGCAATTCACTATCGATCTCCACGAACTCTTGAATCTGCAACTCTGTTCTTCTACAACTTCGTCATTTGGACTTCGAAACAAGCTAATATTGGTACAGACAACTGTGGGATCACGAAGCTAACCACAAGACGAGCCGAAGCAAAGAGTTGAAGACAGCCAATATGGCAATATTATGGGTCGGTACCGATCCATACCCTTGGACTTGTACCGACCCATCAAAGCTGATGAGGTGGCGACCTATTTTTGTGGAGAATTGGTCTATAGCAAGGAAACGGTCTGGAGATCTTTGTGCAAGATTTTAGGCTTTCTACCTCTATAAATAGAAAGGTAGGGCTCATTTTTTGGGATCTTTAGGCTCTTGCTCTCCTTACTCTAATTTTTTTATAACCTTTGTCGGACTTGTATCGACCCGTAACGGAGTTATGCTGAGCCATAAGAACTCCCGCCTGTAAACAATGGTATAATAAAGGAAGGCTTGAAGTGGACGTAGGCTGGAGTGCTTTGAACCATTATAAATTATTATGTGCCCTTTCTTACTCATTTTTCATTTATTTTCTTTACTTTTTATTCTCTACTTACTTTCCTTAGGTATTTGTGCCATTTTTAGTTTAAACATTTTGGTGCTTTCACTGAGAAATACTTTAACTCGTTGATTTAAGAGTTGGGAAGATTCAGAATGACTAGACAATCAACTAGACGAACTGTTGTTGGAGAAAATTAATCAGGGGGCAGCCGGGAGGTATCCTTAGAGGCTAACCCCTCATCTATTTGTATAACCAGGGATGAGATAGAGACTATGATGAATGGATTACAGGAAATGATGATTGCTCATCAGGAAGAGATGATGGAGGACAGGAGAATGGGATAGATGGGAGCAGCTGAATTTGCTGCAAATTAGAATCAAAGACCAAAAGTTAGAGCGTAGATAACTGAAAGTGGAGTAGAACGACCCGAGACAAACCCCGAGCCAAATATACAAGTCAGTACTGACCATAAGGGCACATGGGCTCGGGGGCACGAGTTGTCCTGGCTTAGGAAGGAATGACATGCGTCCTAGAGATGATGCAGAGTGTATGAACTTGAATCAAAATGCAGAAGCACGTCCAGAGGAGTATGTACCAGAATTCCCTCACAGAGTTGGGGTGCAAGCTGAGAATGCAAATTTGGGAGTTCATTTGGATGACAACGAAATATTTGCTAAGATGGTGAGATGAGCTATGTGGGGTGGATTGCCTAACCAGAGCTTGGAAAATGTGAGAAGAAGTTCATTCACTCTAAACATTCGATATGCTAGGAATCTGCCTGATTTCAAGTTACTTATGATGGAAACGTACGACGGGAAGACGGATCCAACGGTTCATTTGATGTGGTACATCTGGCACTTGGAGGTGTTGGATGCGTCCGAAGAGGTTATAGGACGATGTTCCCCTTTATATTTGACAGGTTTGGTGGTATTATAGTTTAGACAACTGGAGAATGGTTCCATCAGCACGTGGGTCAAGTTAGTAAATAGATTTGTGAAACAGTTCCGGGTCCATATCTCATGATCCAAGAATGTAATGACGTTAGCCAGCATGAAGAATAGGGCCGGGAAAACCCTTAGGTGTTTTCTGATAGGGTTCAATGTGGCGGCAGCCGCGGTCAATAAGCTAGACTCTTCGATGGTTTTTATAGCAACGATCTCAGAAATAGCCACAAAAACATATTTCAAGATTTCTTTGGAACAATATCCTCCAAGGGATCTTATAGAGTTTTATCATGAGGCTAAAAGGTTATGCGCCAGGAGGATGCTAAAGCTGATGAGGAAGAAGTCAATGCTTTGGATGGCGGAGGATCGCTCGGAGCAAGACCATGCTAGGATAAAGGAAAACGGAAGATGAATGATGGCTTTGAAGGATCGAAGCAACAAAGAAGGGAACCAAAATTCTTTTCTTACATGGATTTAAATGAGACCCCAGGGCGGATTTATCTGGATACTAGGGGATAGATCCCCTATCGAAAGCCGGTAAAAAGAGAACCCACGGAGCATGAAAGGGCGTCTGGAAAATACTTCCGATTCCATGAGCTGGATGGGCATAACGCAAATGATTGCAGGCACCTATGGGATCTGATCGAGGAACATGTCAGAGATAAGCGATTAAAACAATATGTGAGAAGCCAAGTTGTGGTGGTGGAACAAGAGCAACCATCAACCACAGAAAATGGTAATGGCCTTGGATCAAGGTCAAGGATAGTCATCTCTTGATTGGAATGGCAGAGAATCAGGTTTGGTTCTCTCACTCTACTCCCCCTTTTCAATAAACCATGCAATAATATAGTCTAGCCACTTGCTCGTGCATAGGGTTCTGAATGGTCTCTAGGCACGCCCTGAGCTGGGTGCTAGGCTATAATGCCTGGAGAGGCGAATATCGTAATGTTTAATTTATGCTTCTTAGTGTATGAATTCGATTCCATTAGATAAATCCTTGATTATTGAAAACCACTTGGATGTGATGAACGATATGAATCACTTTAAGTCATGTTCGGAAAGACGAGATTGGAGTGCAAGAAGCAAGTTCCCTCACTAGAGTGTAAGCAGATGGGCTTGCTTGTCATTGAATTCCCTCGTCGAAGAGGGAGCGGATTGGGCTCAGCAAGGATTCGAAAAGACCATGGACTTGAATCGCTTTAAGTCCCGTTCGAAAAGACGAGACCGGAGTGCAAGAAGTAAGTCACCTTGTCAGAGTTGAGCGGATAGGCTTACTTGTCGTTGAGTCCCCTTGCCAGAGAGTGAGCGGATTGGGCTCAGCAAGCTTCCAGAGAGACCATGGATTTAATTATTGGCCTCGAACGGCCATGGATTTGGTTAACGGTCCGGAGAGACCATGGATTTCATTATCGGCCCTGAACGGCCACAGAATTGACTAACGTCTAGAGAGGCCATAGATATGATTATTAGCCCCGAATGTCCATGGATTTTATTAACCATCCAAAGAGACTATGGATCTGATTATCGGTCTCGAACGGCCACAACTTCAATTACGATCCGGAGAGATCGCAGATTTAACTATCGGCCTTGAACGGCCATGTATTTAACTAACGATTCGGAGAAATTATTCCCTCAACTTACACATTAAATGATTCGGAGAGATCACACTAAATATAAAGCAATCTGGGGAGATTGTACATTAAACTGAATTGAAACAATCCGGAGAGATCAAACCTTAAAATATATATATTGATTTTGATAAAAGGATTTGAACACCTTGTAATTAGAACAAAATTGGTAAATCCCGAATGAACATAGAATGATTTTGATTTGTGATGTAATGAATCTAAATGAAATTGGAATTGTGATAATGTATAGACAATACTCAGGCAAAGTCTAGAGTCTTAGGCTATGACAAGTCTGGAACGACCCATAATTGACAAGAGAATAAAAAAACAGGATGATTCGCAACAGCTTGATCGGCTAACTATGCAGTTAATGCCCCGCTATTACCCTGCTATGACCCTGCTATATCTCATAACGGATTTCTACTGCTATGATTTTTCCATATAGCTCCAAATATAGCCTTTCCGCTTTATGCCCCACTATTTCCGCTATATCCCGTTATTCCAGCTATATTCCGTTATTTTCGCTATATCTTCTTTAAAAGAAATGAATTGAAAAATGACATTTATACATTATATAAATTATGAAATTAATTTATTTAATTGAGTTTTTGATATATTTTCAGAAATGAAAATACTCTAATATTTTACTAATTCAATTATGTTATATAATAGTTTTACGTTTATTTTACAGTATATTCGCACATGTTTTTATTTAAAATTATTTATGTATTAATTATAATTCAATTGAATGTTAATTTTTCATTTAATTACCACTTATATATTTGTAAAAATATTAAGTACGATTTTTATATGCTATTTTAGAGTCATCCGCTATATCCCGCTATATTCTCGATGTATCCCTGCTATGACTTTTTGCACCTCCGCTGCATTGAATCTACCAAGCGCTTTAACTACACATTCGGCTAATAACCAACAATTTCAGCAACTAAAGTTCCATTGACTTTGACATTTGTTCTTGAGCAAAGCACACCTTCCATTCGCAAGGCATGCTTTGCGGGGCAAGTGTTATCCTGTCTTTTGATCAAGCGGTATACAAACAAGTCCGATGAGTCAAACTTCGAAGTTATCAAGGCAATACGTCCGGAGAGATGACCATAAAACCCATAACTTGTATAACCAAAATCACAATATAAATGCGAATCCACCACAAAAATCCAAGAACTCAAAATCCTAAAGTGTTGAGTCGGTACATGGGTCGGTACCGACCCATATACACTCAACCATTGGAGTTCATCTTCTGCATACTAGCCCTACTTGATATTAGAGACCTATTTCCAATGTTGTTTTGTTGTTCCAATGCAATATCTCCATGAACTCTTGAATCTACAACTCTATTCTTCTACAACTCCGTCATTTGGACTCCAAAACAAGCTAATATTTCTATAAACAACTATGGAATCACGAAGCCAACCAAAGACGAACCGAAGTGAAGAGTTGAAGGCAACCAGTTTGGAAATATTATTGGTTGGTACCGACTCCTACCCTTGGAGTTGTACCGATCCATCCAAGTTGATGAGATGGTTACCTATTTTGTGAAGATATGGTCTATAGCAAGGAAAACGATCTAGAGATCTTTTTTGCGAGATTTTAGGCTTCCCACCTCTGTAAATAGAGGGGTTGTGCTCATTTTTTAGGATCATTTGGCTCTTGCTCTCCTTACTCTAATTTCTTGTAATCTATGTCAGAGTTGTACCGACCCTAATGAAGTTGTACCAACCCATAAGAACTCATGCTTGTAAAAAAACGGTATAATAAAGGAAAACTTGAAGTAGACGTAGGCCGGTGTATGCCGAACCACTGTAAATTGTTATGTGTCCTTTCTTTCTCGTTTTTCATTTATCTTTTTCACTTTTTATTCTCTACTTACTTTTCTTGGGTGTTTGCATTGGTTCAAACAAAAACCAATTCTAATAGAGTTTTTTCACAAAAATATTTATTTTAAAACATATTTAAAGAGTTTCTAAAAATATACAGATTATACTGTATATGTAGACATATAAATATATGTATGTCGACATAGTGACCGTTGATTGGTTTTTTAAAAATCAAAACAAGGAGATTTTTGGCACCACCCTTTCACCAATAGACACATCTATTTTATTACTCAAAACTCTATTTAAAGAGTTCTGAACTCTAATTTTAAACAATAATTTTCATTACTTTCTTTATCTCCTTCTTCTTCTTGATTCTCTTTAATATTTCAATGAAGTTCTATCGAATTCTTCATCAATTCTCACTCTCTTTCTCTATATATACTCAAAAAATAAAAGAAGATTCACTTCTATTGTACACCATTAACTCTCTAACCTTCACTCATTTTTACTCAAAAGCAAAGATATTCCACTGCTAAAGATCTGTAGGAAATTATATTAACTTTCGAATAAGTGTTTACAGAATCTTCTTCTGTCCGAAGAAATGATTCATCGAAATAATGAGTCACCCGTTCCATTGATATGGGCACATCTGAGATCAAGAAATGCTTGGGAGCTAACTACTTGAAATTGTGATCGAAAGATTCGATTTTTGGTAGTCCACTACTACTACTACTGTATAAAAGGTAATCTTAACCACCCGAGTGAAAGTTAAAATAGTTTTGTAAAAGGTGTTGTCCTGCCTCATGAGTTAAAGATAGGATAGGTGTTCTAGTTACCTAAGTAAAATTCCAAAGGTTGTGCTGGTTACCTGAATCAAATTCCAATAGGTGTTTCTTGCCGCCGAGTTAAAGCAAGACATATAAATGGTGTTTTTGCCACCTAGTTTAAAGTCAAGATGTGATTAATGAAAATTCTGTATGGGATACAGTACTGGATTTAGGATTGGGAATACAAATCAGTATAAAATTCTTGGTGTCTTCTTTGCCTTTACTTTTACTGCATTTACTTTTTGTTCTCTGATTGATCTGTGATTATACTATTTACCTATGTTTGAATTTTCTGTGATTTTAAATCATAAAGTATATTGTTAAAATGTTTAAATACACTATTCACCCCCTCTAGTATAAAATAGCCTTAAGGTCCATTTCACTGCAGTATATATTAGGTTATATCACCCCCTCACAAGGTATACCTAAAACAATCTCGCCTAATGACTATGCTGACAAAGAACCAAACCAAACCAATTCACCAATATTAACCAAACCCATCAATGATCATATATATCAATATAACAAAATAATATATATCACTCATGAATGCCTAGTATGAAAATTACATGAAATGTGATTAATACATGTCTACATGTTTATCCTCAACTAAACTGCTTTACTTTAGTGAGATCAAAAGTTCAATATTTGAAACAAATAGAGTGTAAAGAAAACATTATTACTAATATGAAAAATGAAATATTGAAATATGTTTATAAACAAAGTGTATAACAACTATAACAATACTAAATACAAACTTCCTATGATCTAAAACATCCTTAAGTTAAAAGTGCACACAATTAAGCAACATACTCATGAAAGACCTTGAATGTTAATCTTTTTTGTAAGCAAACCCGTTAACATGGAGTTTTTCCCAATATGCTTAATGAATTTCAATTCATTTTGCACTCTCTTATTCATAACTAGGCTTGATATAATTTGACTTGTTCAAAATTTAAATTTTCTTATAAACAATACTACTATTTGTTGTCATAATACAACTACAATCTTTCATTTTTCTCAAAAATCTATAGGCTAATAGCAAAATTTGGTAGACATTTACATAGTTGGATGGACCATAATGGACCATAAACAATATTTCCATAATGAAGAAGATTATAAGTTTCTTTATGACATATTTTTCTTCATATATTCCACTAGGTCATAGAAATAATGTAGCCTAAGATGTATGTAGTCTTAATATCGTGGATTAGGGCAATATACCTAAATATTTAATGGATAGAAATATACCATTAATAGGAAAAACTAGAAATAAAAACGACTTCCACTTAACCTACAAGACACACAAATATCCACGACGTTTTCCCTCCAAACCAAATAAGGTGATTACAAGACAAAAAATTTTGTATCATTGACGAGAAGACTTTTTGAGTCCATATATGGATTTTATAAGTTGTTTTATCGGTCTTCCCATTGAGAAATATACCATCAACATCCATTGGTGAATCTCAAGATCAAAATATGCTAGAAGTCTAGAAATGGTTGTTCAAGGGTATTTCATTATGACAAGAGAGAAAGTCACTTTGGAATTCGTGTCTTATTTGGCTATATTCTTCAACTATAAGATGAACCTTATACATATATGTTTGTATGTATATATGTGTGTGTGTATGCATGTATATATATGTGTGTGTATGCATGTATGTAAAGCTAATCTTATTATATATATGTAGTATAGTTGGATCTCTCTCGATATATTTTCTTCTTTATCATAATTTTTGTTGTTGAGAAAATGAGTGATCCACATTTGAGGAGGGCACTTATGTAATTTTATTCTACACTTTTAAAATGAGCTGCTAACAAACCTACTAAGTAGCTCTTCCCTATGAACCTATACAACAATAAAAAGCCAAATCTAGCAATAGAGTTGATAAAAATAAAGAAAGACGACAAAATATAAATAAGAATAAAGTATATCCTGAGTAAGCTTTATTTAGAAGGGAATATGGTCGAGATATAAAAGCAAATAGATAATGCATCAACTGATATAATCTCTCATCAAGTCAACAACAACATCAACAAGATAAACATCAACTATAGTTGTCAAAAACTTAATGTAGAATGTTATACCAACACACACATATACATATACGCAAAAGGTAGAAAATAAGCTAATAGTAAGTTCAATAAATAAAAATAACTAATAAGGTAAAATGCTAAAAGGTAACACTTACTAAAGCTAAAAAAAGAGCATCGTACCTAAACACGGATGAGCAGGATAAAAATAAGTAAAATCCTGTTTAAAAGTAGAGTTTTATAAAAATATCACGATTAAACCTAGTAAAGCTAAATAAACTAAGTAAGAGCATAAGGGAAAATAAATAATATGAAGATGAAACAAGACTTAAACTCGAAAATTTTATTTCAATAAAATTTAATTTATTGTAAAGGTACCGAAAGTCTTGAAACTATATATTTTTGCTAGGGCTGGCAATTAGAACTGAGACCCGTAAACCCCAACCCGTCCGACCAAAGAAGAACTGAATCAACCTGAGAAGAACCGAACCCAACCCAAAACCGATGGGTCCTAGATCGGATCTAGGTGATGAAAAATATCATTTAGACGGATCAAACCCAAGCTGAAATGACCGAAGCTGAAAGTCCCGACCAAAAAACATAAATTATGTGTATTTTAAGTGTAGTTACCCAACCGACTTGACCTGAACCGAATCCCAAGTTGGAATGGATCTAGGTTTAGTAATGTGTAGTTTTGATCTGACAAAGCCTACCCACCTAAAACTAAGACCCATCGTGTAGGGTCCCGGTCCGACTCGACGGGTCTAATTGTCCCACCTAATTCTTATATGCTATACAAATATATGGAAAACTATTTTAAGTGTTGAAATATTCGAAAAAACCAGTAGAGTCTCCTTTGTACAGAAACATTTCAAAAATTATTTCATATATTTACATCTCCAAAGAGGCACCTCATCATTGGGACATTCCGAAAGCAAAAAAATAACACAGTATCATATAAAAACCGATATATGCATAAAATATACCTTATATTGCCATTTTAAGCGAGTTTATTTAATTATAAAGCGAGCTTAAGTGAGTATGCACCAAACATCAACCCAAAAAGCCTTTATATACTAATGCTCAACTCAAACAAATCATATAAGATCTCACATATAAATTTAAGAAGCATTGCATTCATATATATATGTACAACCATGTATGCATAAAATATTTTACGTTCCTATCAAGTTTTAATTGTCTAAAGCACAAAACTACTTAATGCTTTCAAAAGTAAAGTTATTGCTCAATCAATTGCCTTTTCAAATCACCTTTAGGATCATGAAAATATGGAGTGCCTCATAAGTTATGATGATTTTATTTAACACTGCAAAATCTAGAAATTGGTTTTCACTAAGCATAATCACTATTTTGAAAATGATTTTTCAAATAGCAAACCTCAAATTTTGCATAACTATTAAAACGAAAGTTTTTCCTTATTAACCTCGCTTTCTAAAAAGTACAAAATCGTCAAAAATGGATAAGAGATTGAAAGTTATGAACAAAATAATACCGTGTAGTAATTTTTGGAAGTAAGTGTGTGGACCAGAATATTACTTTAACTTGTTTTAACATTATTAAACTTCAATATTTCAAAAAAGTGGTGAATGAAAAAGTAGTTCCTTATGGGAATATCTTTCCAACAAATGAAAAGTTACGAAATTTAGGTCATAAATTAAAAGTTATGCGTGTAATGGTAAAACACACCAAATTTGAAAGGTTTCGTAAATTTATTTTTGCTTCAAAACTAGTTTTTTTTTAAATCACAAAGCTTAAAATTTTGTGTAGTGTTCATCACTAAATTGCTTGTTAAAGAACTACATTTTTCATTGAGAATTTAATTTTCTTCAATCCGTTTTTATTTTACAAGAATAAAATAACATAATCTTCTTTTTAAAAGTAAGAGCATAAGTGAAACTAAAATAATTTAAAGAGTAAACAAAACTAAATATAGATAAGCAGAACAAACTAATTAAAAGCAAATGGAAAAGGTAAAAAAACTAAAAGTTGCAACGTGACTATGCCTAAATGATAAGAACATAAGTAGAAGTACAAGGAAAAATAAAGAATTGAAAGATACATCGTGATCAAGCTTAGGAAACCATAACAAATTAAGTAAAAGCATACTTGAAAAGTAAAGAACTGAAATATGAATAAAAAACAAAGTGGATCTAGGTTAGTTTCCTAGTAAAAGTGGAGAATTTGAAGAATTGTCATCAAAAACATCCACTAATCAGAAGTTAAAGCATTGTTGTTTTCTCTATTTTTAATATCGATTTTTTCCTTCAAAATATCTATACATAATTTTACTTTATTAAGAACATCAATTTATAACTAGGATTAGCTATTCAGATATAACAAAATAAAGCAATAACATAAATTAGATTTGCGAAAGGAATATTAATATTATTAGACATTCTTTGTTAAATCTATTGGTTAAGTCTACTTTCATAATTTTAGAATTTTATAGCCACTTCATTGCTCTTGGCTAAATCCATTCCAACACAAGATCCAATTTCAAATCCCATTAGCCCTTTTTAAATATATTTTAGAATCCAACTGTTCTTTGTGTATTAAGACTCAACAACTTGTACGACCTTTTTAATACATTAGGTATACAATGGACGCACATTATTTATTAAGACTCAACAACTTATACGCCTTTTTCTGTTATTCTAAAATAAGCGCGATCTATATTCGAATTTCACTTGTCCTAAATTTTGAATTCTAAACTTTATTAGCAAAATAACATATTTTAAAATTCTTATAACACTACTAATAAGGAGGAAAAACAATAAAGCTAATAAATAAATTATAACATGAATAAGTATGATTATTACTACCATATTCAATTCATTCTTTTTCAAGAATACGCCTTTTGGCAAGGCCGTGACACCAAGAACTTGACTAGAGATCAAAGACAGTTCGTCTGGAAAATCGGTTATACGCAGGTTCACTATGGACATCGACGAATTTTGTCCGAGTCCGGATCGAGCCAAAATTGATATGACACGACAAGCGAAGCTACGAGAGTCAACGTTCCTAATCTCAAGTCAATCCGAGTTCGTATGCTCAAGTTGCGAACGATACAAAATTGGTTAAGAACAGCCTTCTTCGACTCGCTCTAGTTCGAATCCATAGGAAGTGCACATTTCGACTCGCTCCTCTTCGAGCCATTCTTCGACTCGCTCCGTTCACAACCACTGGAAGCCAACTTCGAATCGCTCAGACTCGACTCGCTTCGCAACCATCAGAAGCGACACCTTCGACTTGCTTCGCAACCATCAGAAGTGACACCTTCGACTCGCTTCGCAACCATCAAAAGCGACAACTTCGACTCGCTTCGCAACCATCAGAAGCGACACCTTCGACTCGCTTCCTAACCATCAGAAGCGACACCTTCGACTCGCTTCGCAACCATCAGAAGCGACAACTTCGACTCGCTTTGCAACCATCAGAAGTGGCTACTTTGACTCGCTCCACTTCGCCTCCATCAGATGCCTTCTTCGACTAGCTCGACCAACACACACTTCGACTCGCTCAATCAGTGCTCACTTCGACTCGCTCCGCCTCGAGCCATTCTTCGACTCGCTCCACTTCGTCGACTTCGCATCCATATGAAGACTTCTACTTCGTGTCCATCGATGTGGAGCAAAGCACAGCAGTCAATACAGGTTAGCGCCATGTCACCGAGTCAAACAGAACCGAGTCGAATGAAAAGCGAGTCGAAACAAAAGCGAGTCGAACCAAACAGCCTACTGAGAATCCCAATTTGTATCGATCATATCTCCTAATCTACAAGTCCAAATGCTATGAAATTTTCACAAATGACTACGTGCATGCTAAAGAATGTCCACGCCAAATTTCGACTCCATTGGATGAAATCTTGATCGATACGAAATCTGTTCGTATCGATCACGGATCGGACCGAAACTTCACGGGCTTGGGCGCGCGGGCCTGGTCACGTGCCAAAGAGGGTCTCCCGAGATCTGAGCGGAATATCAGCCTCCTACACCTATAAATAGACCCCCAAAGCCAACAGAAAAGGGGTTCTTCTTCTGCTTTGAGATCTCCAACGCCCAGACTCCGCCGGATCCAGATCTGAACTCCATTGTTGCTACTACTAACTACATTTACTGCTATAAATCATTATTATTGACTGTAATCTGCTGTAATCAACTGAAATCATCAAGTGAACATCAATAAAATCATCAACTTCAGAGTGGACGTAGGCAAGATCGTCGAACCACTATAAACCTTGTTTTTTTGTCTATCTCTCTACGTTTTAAGTTCATTATTCTTCACTTTTTGTCCTCTACATTACTTAGATCTGAGATCTGTGATTATATACTACTGACTTGTATTCATACACTGGTGCTTTCACGAAATTTGGGGTTTGTGACCATTTTTGGCGCAAACACTTTGGTGCTTTCACTAAGAAGTGAACCCAGGATTCTATCATTTGGAAATTGAATTTGAAGGCTTAGAGAATTCAGATCTGAAAAACTATGACAAGACAATCAAATAGAAGACAAAGGGCGGAGAGAGGTCAGCATGAAGGGAGTCAAGAGGCTTCCTCAGGTGTAAATCAGACATCAATCTTCATCACCAAGGATGAGATAGAGACAATGATGAAAAGACAAGAGGAAATGATCCAGAACTTGCTTCTTCAAATTGGGCAGCTTGGAAAGCAAAATCAAGGAACAACCAGAACTCAAAATAGAGCGGGACCATCTGGCACAGCCCCAGAACTAGGGGGCACTTACCCAGAGCATGTTGACCTGATCCCAGGAGCAGTACCAGGAGGAGCTATGCAGCGCGGCGTTGATAGAGAGGCGAATGCTCGTTCAGGAGAGCAGACTCCAGGAATCCCTCGTGAACTCGGGGGGCAAATCAAAAACGATGGACAAGGACTACAACTTGGAGATAGTGATAGATTGGCGGAGATGGTCAGACACGCCATGAGAGGTGGACTAGTGAATAGAGATCTGGAGGATGTGAATAGGAGTCCCTTTGCTCCTACGATCAGGCAAGCTAGGAATCCGCCAGAATTCAAGCTACCAACATTAGAGACGTACGATGGAAGGACAGATCCTGCATTGCATCTGACACGATACATGAGGCATATGGAGGTGTTGGAGGCATCGGAGGAGGTCATGGCCCGGTGCTTCCCATTGTATTTGACAGACATCGCAGCACTATGGTTTAGACAGCTGGAGAGTGGCTCTATAGGAACATGGACCGATCTGACTAAGAGGTTTATGAGGCAATTCAGAGTTCACATTTCAAGACCCAAGAATGTGATGAGTCTGGAAGCACTGAAGCAAAGAACCGGGGAGTCTTTGAGGAACTTTCTGACGCGATTCAATGCAGCGGCAGCATCAGTGGATCGACCCGATCCATCCATGGTTTTGATGGCAGCTGTATTCGGCGTAGCTGATGGCATAGAGTTCAAGAATTCGTTAACAAGGGATCCCCCTATGGATCTAGGAGAATTTTATCACGAGGCTGAAGGATTTTTACGATTAGAGGATGCAAATGCTGAAAGAGAGGAAGGAGAAGGAACCGAGGTTTATGCAGTCAAGGGTGAAAATCCTCCTAGAACAGATTCAAGGGCTGGTAAAGGGAAACGAAAGGCTGAAGATAATAGTGACGAACCGACGCGACCCCGGAAGGAACCAAGATTCACCTCTTACACGGAGTTTAATGAAACTTTGGAGTGAATCTACCAGGATACTAGTGTTGATTCATGAGTTTTGATTCATGACACAAGCTTCAGAGATCATACGACGAAATACAAAGAGAATACTATATAAAAGCGACAAAAAGAGAATAAACGTATATTGTGAAACTACAAAGGAGATAAGACTACAATCCAGAGATTAGTATGAATATTTTATTTTATTGAGTCTTAGAATATTGTTAAAATCATTCCTCAAATAGTCACACACACACACAAAACAATTTATATTAAAACTGTGTACACTGTGCAAGTAACACCAGGTCAGCCGACCGACCAGGATCCTCGGTCGACCGACCCTGTTTTATGTGCACAGTGACTTTCTGTTTTGTATACGATTTCAAACTCAGTTGACCGGCCAGGTTTTACGGTCGACCGAACAGAGAATAACGGCTAGTTTACTGAAGAGATGCGATCATTTCATGAAGAGGAATGTCCTCTGTTTCAAGAGGTATGGACACAACTGTTAACTAAAACTCTTCATGAAAGATTACAACTCTTCTACAACTATATAAACATATTCAATTCACTTCTACAATCACCGATTCTTGTTTATATTTCTGAAATCAAATCTCTATTCATTTCTGCAAATAAAAGTTTTCATTCTTAATTAATATCACTAGAATCCTTGTTTTAATTCATATACTTCGATTCTACGTGATTATCTTCCTTCTAAATCTTCACACACATACATACTCTTGAGGATTTGATTATAGGAAAGTTGTACTATCAAAAGACTATCAGTGTTATTTAGAACACATTCGTCAACAAACATTTTGTATTAAGTTGAAGTCCTCTTCGGCTGTTGAGGCGGAAAAATTCCTGTTCGGCTGCTCAGGTGTCGTATACCTATTCCTCCGGGTTAAGTGAGGGGTTTAGTTTAAATCCAGAGGGTATTCTGGGACTGGACGTAGAACGGGAAGTTCGAACCAGTATAAAAATTCCTAGTGTGCTTACTTTAATTTTTACTTTACTGTTATTACCAGTTTCCGCATTTATATACCATATTACACGATCCTTAGTACTACACGTACACTTTCATTTGGTATCAGAGCAAGGTTATCCTATAACCATCACAAAGTTATTTGATATTTATTTCTAGTAATATGGCAACCACACAAATTAACAATGTTAACACTCACACTAATTCTAGTTTCACAGAAGGTCAATCGACTTCACGACCTCCACTTTTCAATGGTATAAATTACAATTATTGGTCAACTAGAATGAGAATCTATATGCAATCAAGTGGATTTGATATCTGGAATATTATACAAAGTGAATACACAACTCCTACTGGAGAATACTCAACTTGGAGTAACACACAAAAACTAGATGCTACATCAAATGCTAAGGCTATGAATATTTTATTTTGTGCATTAGATAGAAATGAATTTAATAGAGTTAGCATGTGCACTTCCGGTTATGAAATTTGGAGAACTCTTAAAGTTTCACATGAAGGAACGAACAAAGTTAAATTGAGCAAAATTTCAATGTTGAAACATCAATTTGAAAATTTTAAAATGAGGCCAAATGAATCTATAAATGACATGTACTCTAGATTTCAGGATATTTATCATGCTTTATTATCATTAGAACAAAAGTTTACTGATTTTGATGTTGTTACAAAAATCTTAAATTCTTTAATGGAAGAATGGGAACGAAAAGTCCTAGCTATTGAAGAAGCAGCTGATTTGTCAACATTAAAACCAGAAGAATTGATAGGTAATTTAATGTCCTACGAAGTAAATTTGCAGGCAAAACGAAATGGTGCACAAGAAAAGAAAAATGTAGCATTCCAAGCAGAAAAAGATGATTCCGATTTAGATAATGAAGATATGGCAATGATCGCCAAAAATTTCAAAAAGTTTTTGAAATTCAACAGAAACAAATTCAAGGGAAACAAAAATAATACCAACAACAATTCCAATAGCAGCAAGCCATCATCTTCAACAATGGAATGTTATGAATGTCATAAGAAAGGACACATGAAGAAGGATTGTCCAGATCGTAAAAAGAATAACTTCAAGAAAGACAAAACCAAACGAAAAGCTTTTTCAGTCACTTGGGACGACACTAACTCATCATCCTCATCAGAGAGTGAAAGTGATAATGAACAAGCAAATGTATGCTTCATGGCTTCGTCAGACGATGTAAGTGATTTTACTTTTGAAGATTTAATTGAAATAAATTCTGAATTAGTAAATTTAACAAAACAACTTAAAAAGAAAAATAAGGAGTTGCAAAGAAAGTTAGATAGAACAGTTTTAGAAGTAGATATGTTAAAAGATGAGAAGATAATATTGGAAGAAGAACTTGAAATTTCTCAACAATCGAATTCTAACTTATCTTCTCAAATTACGTCAATATCTGAAGAACTAGAAATTCAAAAAAATAAAAATGATGTTTTACTTTTCGAAAATAATAGTTTAATATCTAAGATTAAGGATTTAGAGTTAGAAAAATCTAATCTTAAAATAAAATTTGATGATATTTCTAAAAATGTTTCTAATTTCAATAAAGGAAGAGAAAATCTTTCTAGTATACTAGAAAACTCTCAAACCTCTAACAATAAATCTGGACTAGGATTTAAGAAACAAAATAATTTTTCTAAAAGTAAAATTAATAATAAAATTAAGAAAGATATTAAGAAAACAGTTTATTCAAATACTAAAACTATTAAGATATGGATTCCAAAAACAAATAATATATTGATAAGGAATAAACATATCAAAATTTTTATGGAAATTGTTCATAATAACAAAAATTATGTTTATAAAGGGAATTCTAAACCCGTATGGGTTTGGCTTCCTAAGATCTAACTCTTAGGACCCTAAAAAGATTGGGTACCAACTTTTTATAAACTTTTTGCAGGTACCACATAAGAAGAGAGGAAAATGGATTTTAGATAGCGGTTGCTCAAAACACATGACTGGAAACAAAGAAATGTTGTCAAACATTATATACTCAAATGGAGGAGCAGTCACCTTTGGAGATAACTCAAAAGGATATATCATCGGCAAAGGCAATGTCAATAGCAACGGTACATCTAATTTACCTCTCATTACTGATGTTTTATTAGTTAAAAATTTAAAACATAATTTATTAAGTATTAGTCAACTATGCGATAAAGGTTTTAATATAACTTTTTCAGAAAATAAATGTAACATTTTTGATAAAAATCACAACATTATTTTCGTAGGAAATAGAGATAAAAATATTTATATCTTAAATATGAACGTTAATAATGATTCAAATTTGTGTCTAGTGGCTAAAGAAAACGATTCTTGTCTTTGGCACAAAAGATTTTGTCACATCAATTTTAATACCATCAACAAACTAGCTAAAAATAAATTAGTTAAAGGTTTACCCAATATAAAATTCGAAACTAACATATTTTGTGATGCATGTAAATTAGGAAAATTAACAAAATCTTCTTTTAAATCAAAGAAAGTAATATCTACAGAACAACCACTTGAACTTTTACACATGGATCTTTTTGGTCCAACTCAAGTACAATCTATTAATCATAATAGATATGTTTTTGTTATTGTAAATGATTTTTCTAGATATACTTGGATTTTCTTTTTGAAAAATAAAAGTGATACTTTTGCTAATTTTAAAATTTTTGTTAAAAGAATCCAAAATATTAAAAACCTAAAAATTAAAAATATAAGAAGTGATCATGGAGGAGAATTTGAAAATGAAGCTTTTGAACAATTTTGTAACAAAAAAGGTATTAACCATAATTTTTCATTTCCTAGAACACCACAACAAAATGGAGTTGTAGAAAGGAAAAATAGAACGTTACAAGAATGTGCAAGAACTTTATTAAATGGAACCACTTTATCAAAACATTTTTGGGCAGAAGCTATAGCTACTGCTTGTTATGTATTGAATCGTGTCTCTATTCGACCGCTAACTAAGAATACTTCATATGAACTTCTAAATGGAAGAAAACCTAACATTTCATATCTTAAAGTTTTTGGGTCAAAATGTTTTATATTAAACACTAAAGATCAATTAGGAAAATTTGATCCAAAATCCGATGAAGGAATATTCGTTGGATATTCGGAACGTAGCAAAGCTTATCGAATATATAATAAAAGAACTCAAATTATTGAAGAAAGTTTACATGTTTCATTTGATCAAAATTTTAAAAATACAAGTCCAAATATTACTATCGATTCTGATGATGAAACTACTCAGACTGAAAATAGTAATCTAAATGAAAATTTTGATATTCATGAAATAATTGAAAATACAAGCATTACTCCTAATATGATAAAATCTCCACCTAGAATTTTAAGAGATCATCCTGTGCAAAATATAATTGGAGAAGTTAATACGAATGTTAAAACCAGACATCAACTAAATCAAGTTGGTCTTGTAGCTTTTCTCTCTAACATAGAACCTAAGAATATAAAAGAAGCTTCAACTGATGACTACTGGATTCTTGCCATGCAAGAAGAACTAAACCAATTCGAACGAAATGAAGTTTGGGAACTCGTTCCTAGACCCAGTGATCAATCAGTCATCGGTACTAAATGGGTTTTCAAAAATAAAGCAGATGAACTAGGAAATATAACGAGGAATAAAGCTAGATTAGTTGCACAAGGATATAATCAAGAAGAAGGAATTGATTACGAAGAGACGTTTGCTCCGGTCGCTCGACTTGAAGCAATACGAATATTATTAGCTGACGCATGTTTTCATAATTTTAAACTATGTCAAATGGATGTTAAAAGTGCATTTTTAAATGGATTCATAAAAGAAAATGTTTTTGTTGAACAACCACCTTTGTTCAATCATGAAAAATTTCCGGATCATGTATATAAACTCAAAAAGGCATTATACGATTTAAAACAAGCACCACGTGCTTGGTATGATCGTCTTAAAGGTTATTTATTAGAATCGGGTTTTGAAATCGGAAAAGTAGATCAAACGCTTTTTATTAAGAAAACTAATAAAGATATTTTAATAATTCAAATATATGTTGACGATATTATTTTCGGCTCGACATATAAAAAACTATGTCAAGAATTTTCAACTATAATGACAAATGAATTTGAAATGTCTCATATGGGAGAATTGTCATATTTTCTTGGATTACAAATTAAACAAATTGAAAATGGAATTTTTATTAATCAAGAAAAATATTGTTATAATTTAATCAAACGTTTTGGTCTGGAAAACACTGCTGCCAAACCAACTCCTATGAGCACAACGATTCATCTCGATAGAGATGAAGATGGCAAAAGTGTTGATCAAAAGTTATATCGTAGTATGATAGGTTCTTTACTTTAGTTAACAGCGAGTCGACCCGATATTATGATGAGTGTTTGTTTATGTGCTCGATTTCAAGCAAATCCCAAAGAATCACATATGAGAGCAGTTAAACGCATTATTCGTTATCTAACTAAAACCAAATATTTCGGACTATTTTATCCAAAAGAATGTCCTTTCGAATTAGTTTCCTATAGCGATGCTGATTTTGGAGGAAGTCGGACGGATCGAAAAAGTACGAGCGGAACGTGTCATTTCATTAGACGTTCCTTAGTTTCTTGGTTTAGTAAGAAACAAAACTGTGTTTCTTTATCAACGTGTGAAGCAGAATATATATCTGCTGCTTTGGCATGTGCACAAGTCATATATATGCAACAAACACTACAAGATTTTAATTGTCATCTTGAAAAATCTATAATTTATTGTGATAATACTAGTGCAATAAATCTTTCTAAAAATCCGGTCAATCACTCACGAACAAAACACATTGATATTCGTCATCACTTTCTTCGTGATTGTTTGGAAAAAGGATTAATAAATTTAGAATTTATCAACACTGAAAATCAAATTGCTAACATTTTTACTAAACCGCTAAATGAAAATACTTTTATGAAACTAAGACGTGATTTAGGTATAATGTCATTTAAAGATTTATGAATAAAAATTTGCAAAAATATGGAAAAACAAAAAGTATTTTATTTCTGACCAAAGCGGAACTCGAACTCATGACCTTTGACTTATTTGTTAAATGTTGTATTATAGCCACTTGAGCTATGGGTGTTTCTTGTTTAGCTCTCTTTAACAATTTTTTTTAAACCGTTTTTTAGACTAACTATATTTAGCTCTTGAATTATAAATCATACATATAGAAACAATTTTTTCTTAAAATTCTGTGATTACAATTAAAGTTTGTTTCAAACCACTAATTTTTTCAGAAAATTTATAAGTATATATATGCACTATGTCTATTGATTAAGAACATATACTACAAAAAAAATTTGCAAAACAAAACTTGAAACAAAAATGTCTTCTAACAATGACGTCTACAATTCTGAAAATTCTCATCTTTCATACACATCTCCGGACGATGACTGTTCTGATCGCATCCCCGAAAATGGTCCCTATCCTACTTTTCCAATGCCTAACCGTGTTCTAGAATTCTCCTCTCCAGATAATGACCCCCGACACAGGTGGAAACCATGGGAAGACTCCCATACAGGCTATACACCTGATAAAAAGAAAGGGAAAAATGCAATGGTAGTATCTCCATCAACCAAACAAAAGATTGATGAAATACATCACTACCAACAACAGCAAATGAATATGCAACGGGAACTCTATTACGAACAAAAAGTCACAGCAAGACGTTTAAGTTTTCTTGAAAAGATTGCCATGAAAATTTGTTCATCTAAGAAGGATGATGTTGCTGAACCTTCTTACAGAACTCCATCTCCTTCAGACCATGTTCAAACTCCAATAGCTCCAATATGGTCACCGGTAGAAAATGTTCCGTCTCCAAACTCATGGGAACGTAGATGCTGATGAACCATGGCTATAATTTAATAATATATATGTTATTATTTTCAATAAGATGTATAGATATAAATGATGTAATAATATAATTTATATTTCTATATTTCTTTTTAAAAAAACAGCATAAATTTGTTTGTTCACATACCTCGGTCGACTGAACTCCCTGACTCGGTCAGCCGAAGTCATCCCGAGATATTTTTTAAAAACATTTTTCTGCCAAGTCGGTCGACCGAAATTCCTGAGTCAGTCAGCCGAACTTGTTTCCCGAAAATCTACTAGAACATTTTTGAGTCGGTCAACCGAATACCCTGTCTCGGTCGACCGAAGCTCTTCCCGAAAGATTCAGCACTGCTCTGAACCTCAAGTCGGTCGACCGACCCATGTCGCTCAGCCGACCGAGCCTGTTATTCTGTTGAAATTTCCTACATATTTTAACCCATCCACTCCCCTTTTTTATCTCACCTCTTCACTTTTACTCTTCCAAAACAGATTTTAACCCTAGCCCCCATTGCAATCTCCCCAAATTTCTTCAAATTCTTCAAACGCCTCTAAGAAGAAATCTAAGACTAATGCTGGCTCATCTTCATCAACTCCTGTAGACTCTCAAATTGCTTCTTGGCTAGTAAGTGACAAAGCTTTAGAAAGATGGATAAGGCTTCAAGATGCTAAAATCTTTGAGGAGACCTTTGTAAGTTATCCTGATTTTACCTCCTACGGTGTTGAAAATGCCGCTCTTGAAAGTGGTCTTGATGCATTTCTTGACCATAGGAAAAACAACTTGAAAATTAATCATATAATGGTCAAGTTATTCCTAGAAAATCTCAACCTTGTAAATCCACCGAGAAACACTGAGAATTGTGTTTGGACATCGGTTTGTGGCACTTCGATTTTTCTTTCCATTGATCGAATGAATCATATTTTAAATGCTCGACCGGGTGGAATTTCGTTACATGATGTAGACTGTAATACATCGACTCGTGACCGTCTAAGTCATCTATTTTTTGAAGATGATGCTACTGATTTAAGGCTAACTTCATCCCTTCGCCCTAAAGCCCGACTCTTTCATCGATTCATGATGAAGTCTATTGTTCCAAGAGGAGGATCATACCACTTAGTATATCCCGAAAACTTCAAAGCATTGTATGCTATGTGTGGAAATATTCGAGTAAATTGGACACAACTCCTTATGGATGAATTTCTCTCTTTCAACCAAGGAAAGATGCTCCATATTTATTATGGAGAATACATAATGAGGTTGATTAATCACTTTGTCACCCATGCTCCGGAATCCGAAACATCCAAAGTTCGTAATTTTGACTCACGAACCATAAAACTAATGAAGATACCCGATGCACCGTCCCAAATTACAACTTTTCAGCAATGGCGTACTACTCCTCGAGAACAACTACGTCGAAGCTATTCTACACCTCAACCATCTACTCATTCTACAGAACGTATAACTCGTCAAACTTCAATTCAACGACCAACTCCCGGAATGAGTACGGAAGCGGCCATTAATATTTTGGCACAAAACCAAATAGCTTTGGATTCTCGACTTCGAAAAATTGATGGGCGGTTCAAGAAGATCAAAGGCTTCTTCGTAAATCTATGGGATGCTTTATCATGTACTTCCGAAGCCGGTGCTTCATTTGTTGCTCCTGGAAAAAGACCAGCGCCAAATTTCTCTTGGTCTACATCCGATAACACAAGTTCCAGCACTTCGGCAACTCACGGTCCTCACACACAAAGACGGGGTAAGGAACCGGCTCCACTGGATGAAAATACTCGTCCAGAATTTTGGGATTCCGATGATGATGTAGAATAATCATATGTTTACACTTTCGAGTATTAATTATGAACAATATGCTTATTATTAGATGTTGTGAAATTATGAATGTATTTCTATCTTGTTTAAACTATGTAATATTTAAAACTTGTTGCTCCCTTACTGATTTTTACATGTTCCATAATTTTTTACATCTAATAAGTATTCCTTTTTGTCGATGACAAAGGGGGAGAAAAATGTATGAGAGCTAACATATTTTTTGCAGAATAGTCGCCATATATTCAGGGGGAGAATTATAAAATAGATAAGTTTTACTTCGTCACATAAGTATTGTCATCAATCAAAAAGGGGGAGAATGTTGATTCATGAGTTTTGATTCATGACACAAGCTTCAGAGATCATACGACGAAATACAAAGAGAATACTATATAAAAGCGACAAAAAGAGAATAAACGTATATTGTGAAACTACAAAGGAGATAAGACTACAATCCAGAGATTAGAATGAATATTTTATTTTATTGAGTCTTAGAATATTGTTAAAATCATTCCTCAAATAGTCACACACACACAAAACAATTTATATTAAAACTGTGTACACTGTGCAAGTAACACCAGGTCGGCCGACCGACCAGGATCCTCGGTCGACCGACCCTGTTTTATGTGCACAGTGACTTTCTGTTTTGTATACGATTTCAAACTCAACTGACCGGCCAGGTTTTACGGTCGACCGACCAGAGAATAACCAGCTAGTTTACTGAAGAGATGCGATCATTTCATAAAGAGGAATGTCCTCTATTTCAAGAGGTATGGACACAACTGTTAACTAAAACTCTTCATGAAAGATTACAACTCTTCTACAACTATATAAACATATCAATTCACTTCTACAATCATTGATTCTTGTTTATATTTCTGAAATCTAATCTCTATTCATTTCTGCAAATAAAAGTTTTCATTCTTAATTAATATCACTAGAATCCTTGTTTTAATTCATATACTTCGATTCTACGTGATTATCTTCCTTCTAAATCTTCACACACATACACACTCTTGAGGATTTGATTATAGGAAAGCTGTACTATCAAAAGACTATCAGTGTTATTTAGAACACATTCGTCAACAAACATTTTGTATTAAGTTGAAGTCCTCTTCGGCTGTTGAGGCGGAAAAATTCCTGTTCGGCTGCTCAGGTGTCGTATACCTATTCCTCCGGGTTAAATGAGGGGTTTAGTTTAATCCAGAGGGTATTCTGGGACTGGACGTAGAACGGGAAGTTCGAACCAGTATAAAAATTCCTGGTGTGCTTACTTTAATTTTTACTTTACTGTTATTACCAGTTTCCACATTTATATACCATATTACACGATCCTTAGTACTACACGTACACTTTCAACTAGGGGGCAGATTCCCTATCGAAGGCCGATAAGAAGGGATCCAACCAACAATGAAAGAGATCCGACAAGTATTGCCTAATCCATGAGCTGAACGGTCATAACACGAATGACTGCAGACACTTGAAGGATGAGGTTGAGGGACATATCCGAAATGGTATGCTATCACAGTATGTAAGAAGGGGAACGACAATGGTGGAACGAGAGCGACCACCACCTGCACCTGCTGGGGACGGCTTAGGATCGCGGCGTCGGCTTGTCATCAATTGATTGGGGTAATGACGAATAAGTAGCAAACTCCACACCAACGCGATTAAGTCATTTACACGTGTACAGGGCCGCGAACGATCCTCAGGCATGCTCTGGTACGACTACTAATTGTAACGGTGTAGGTGTTTGCACTTTGACGTCCCTGTTCTACTTTTATTTTCCATTCCTGATGTTTTAATTTGATTTTTGAACAATTCTGTTGAAAAACTCATTTTGAACTAAAATCCACTACCTGTGATTCCACAACGGCTAAGCCACTTACACATGTAAGGGATCGTGAACGGTCCTCAGGCATGCTCTGAGATGGCGATAAACCGCCACCACAAACAGTTCAGAAACTCACTCGAACGTGAAATCTGACATTGTTAATACTAAGTCCCCCCCGGGCACACAAAATTCGCCTCGAACAGCACCCGACCGCGAACGGTCACAATTCGCCTCGAACGGCACCCGACCGCGAACGTTCACAATTCACCTCGAACGGCACCCGACAACGAACGGTCACAATTCGCCTCGAACGGCACCCGCCCGTAAACGGTCACAATTCGCCTCGAATGGCACCCGACCACGAACGGTCACAAATCGCCTCGAACGGCACCCCGACCGCGAACGGTCACCTTTCGCCGCGAACGGCATCCGACCGCGAACGGTCACATATCACCTCGAATGACATACGATCCCGAACGATCGTCATTCGTGGTCAAATAAAACTATCAATTCCTTTGCAGGTCATCAAAAGGATATGAACATCCAGCTCATGGCATTACAAAGCAACAACTTTCATCGAAGAAACGATAGCTATTCAGAGTAAAGATTGCAGCATTTCAAAGCACATCATGTTTCCACAAGACGTACTTTGGGGGGCAAATGTTATCCCGCCTTTTGGCAAGGCCGTGACACCAAGAACTTGACTAGAGATCAAAGACAGTTCGTCTGGAAAATCGGTTATACGCAGGTTCACTATGGACATCGACGAATTTTGTCCGAGTCCGGATCGAGCCAAAATTGATATGACATCACAAGCGAAGTTATGAGAGTCAACGTTCCAAATCTCAAGTCAATCCGAGTTCGTATGCTCAAGTTGCGAATGATACAAAATTGGTTAAGAACAGCCTTCTTCGACTCGCTCCAGTTCGAATCCATAGGAAGTGCACATTTCGACTCGCTTCTCTTCGAGCCATTCTTCGACTCGCTCCGTTCACAACCACTGGAAGCCAACTTCGAATCGCTCAGACTCGACTCGCTTCACAACCATCAGAAGCGACACTTTCGACTCGCTTCGCAACCATCAGAAGCGACACCTTTGACTCGCCTCGCAACCATCAGAAGCGACACCTTCGACTCGCTTCACAACCATCAGAAGCGACAACTTTGACTCGCTTCGCAACCATCAGAAGTGGCTACTTCGACTCGCTCCGCTTCGCCTCCATCAGATGCCTTCTTCGACTCGCTCGACCAACACACACTTCGACTCGCTCCGCCTCGAGCCATTCTTCGACTCGCTCCACTTCGTCGACTTCGCATCCATCAGAAGACTTCTACTTCGTGTCCATCGATGTGGAGAAAAGCACAGTAGTCAATACAGGTTAGCGCCACGTCACCGAGTCGAATGAAAAGCGAGTCGAAACAAAAGCGAGTCGAACCAAACAGCCTACCGAGAATCCCAATTCGTATCGATCATATCTCCTAATCTACAAGTCCAAATGCTATGAAATTTTCACAGAAGACTACGTGCATGCTAAAGAATGTCCACGCCAAATTTCGACTCCATTGGATGAAATCTTGATCGATACGAAATCTGTTCGTATCGATCACGGATCGGACCGAAACTTCACGGGCTTGGGCGCGCGGGCCTGGTCACGTGCCAGAGAGGGTCTCCCGAGATCTGAGCGGAATATCAGCCTCCTACACCTATAAATAGACCCCCAAAGCCAACAGAAAATGAGTTCTTCTTCTGCTTTGAGATCTCCAACGCCCAAACTCCGCCGGATCCAGATCTGAACTCCATTGCTGCTGCTACTAACTACATTTACTGCTGTAAATCATTATTATTGACTGTAATCTGTTGTAATCAACTGAAATCATCAAGTGAACATCAATAAAATCATCAACTTCAGAGTGGACGTAGGCAAGATCGCCGAACCACTATAAACCTTGTGTTTCTGTCTATCTCTCTACGTTTTAAGTTCATTATTCTTCACTTTTTGTCCTCCACATTACTTAGATCTGAGATCTGTGATTATATACTTCTGACTTGTGTTCATACACTGGTGCTTTCACGAAATTTGGGGTTTGTGACCATTTTTGGCGCAAACAAATAAGTATGATTATTACTACCACATTCAATTCATTCTTTTTCAAGAATGCGACAGGCTTCTCACGCGTCTCTTTTTTTTTCTACTATGTAAATGTATATTGGGGTCAATAAGTTTATCCTATGAATTTTAGTTTTCATTTAGAGTCCATAAATATATGAAATATAAAGTTAAACAAACTTATCTAATAAAGTGGACTCTAACCTATTTAATTGTTTTAGTCATACTTTTTCAAAAAGTGTATTCTTTTATTCTTAGATAATAAGGTTAACATACAAGTAAATAAAAAATCATGAATTCATTTTTCTATCCATATTAGTTTCTTTATCGTCTTTCTCTTTTCTTTTCTTCTCTCTCTTACCATGGTAATTTTGGATTCAGCTATATGTGAATTCACTTCAAAATATATGAAAATCATTTGTTTTTCTTTCAAAAATTTCCAAAATCACCACTTGTAATAGTAGAAAATCCCTCCACCAACCTAGCAACTCGAAGGCCTACTCAGGCTATTACCATATAATGACATAAACGAGGTACTCCAGCTGTATCGTAATTTATTTGTCAACAATTGTAAATTATTTTGTAAAGTTTATATTATCAATGTTTCTTAATTGCAAACATGATTTCAAATATTTTTTAAATGATTTGACGTGTTTGATATTAAAAATAAACTTAAATTTTCGCAAGAAGCTAAGCATCGTTTATCTTGTAAAAGAAGGCAAACATCTTCCTAGGGAAGAAATTCAATTTACAAATATTGTAAACCAAAGCTTCTAAGATTTTGCAATTGGACTTTGACAATGAATTATGAACTTATCAAACACATCAACATCTTTTTTGTGATATTAAGCTACTACTTCAAAAACAGTAGTTATAGATGATAATAAAAAATAAAAGTTCATAACCTCTACACTACTACTACATCAACTGGTTACATTTGATCAACAATTATTGATTTGCAGCATAAATTAAACTAGCACCATCTCTCCTAGAATGTTGAAATTTTTTTTACTTGACAATCATAGGGGTGGGCGCGGTCGATTAACCGCACAAATCGGTTAATTGTTGCGGTTAACCTAAAATAATATGCGGTTCGGTTAACCGATATTCGGTTAATCGACGTTGGTAGTATCGACCGAACCGCAAAATTTAAACCGCGGTTAACCGGTCACATAGAACGGTTAACCGACTATTATTCGCGGTTAAACGGTTAATCGGTTAACCGGTAAAGTTACAACGGTTAACCGATTGATAATATATATTATACATTATAATCAACTCTATCTTGGGTTCGAAAGGTAGTCACTGTTTGATTCTCGAAGGCAGTCTAATAAGATCTGAGCAAAACTAAGGTATCGATTTTGGAATGGATCTGAGATGTTATGGTTTCAGTGCTAGCCTACAAGTATGACAAGATTATAATCCAAAGAGTGATCTAAAGACGTGAATCCTCGTCTTTCAGAACTCAAATTCAATTTAGATCTGGAATTTAGAAATGCAAGTGACATCGGTTATGGCTGGAGAAAAGAATGGTATACACTGCAATGGCTTACAAAGTACACCCAAACATTGATTCAAAATACGTTTCAACAATCTGTCTCGTTCCATATTCCCAAACTTGAACATTATAATATATATTATACATTATAATCAAGATTCAAGACCCACCATCAAGCATCAGCGGACAGCCATCAAGTGTTTGTTGAAAAATAAAATAAATAAACAAGAATTTCAGTTACAAATTGTTCTATGATATCTCATTTTGCTTCTGAATTACAAATTGTTCAACAGCCACTATGTTATAATTTGAGCTTCTTCTTTCCATCACTAGCCATGAATCTGTAAATTAAAACAGTCAGGCCGGTTGGGAACATTTGAGCTTCTTCTTTCCATCACTAGCCATGAATCTGCAAATTAAAACAGCCACTATGTTATATCTCAGCATTGAGATTTATCAATGAATTACACTTAGCAGTTAGCTCGGCAATAATGATCTAGAAGATGCAGGTTTTCAATATTATATGCATATGTAGGTAACAGGTTTTCAATACAATGCAGCAGTGTTTAAGAACTTTCAAGTACCAACTCAAACAAATGATCTGACATTATCTGTGATGACTATACACATCTATCTGTGATGACTATACACATCTATCTGTGATGGTTATATAGTAACTAACTAACTTCAAACAAATGATCTGACATTATGATCTGACAAAGGATATGAAATTATGAAGTACTAAAACAGTGCATATATTAAGTTCAACACATAACTTTAAAAATAATCCTCTTTGTAACTATAAATTATCTGACATTCAAACAAATGATGATGATAAAATTGTCAGATCATGATCTACAAATAACTATGGTTGAGTATATTCCATTCAAACAAATGATCTGACATTATGTTCTTATTACACTACAGTACACATGCATATGTTTGATTAGTTAGACTGAAATTGAAATAAACTGAATAAATTGAAGTAAATATAAACACTGCGATTAAGGAGATATTAACCATAGTGAAAACATTGATGATGGAGATGGACTATCGACGTTGAAAATTGAAGATAATGGCAATTCACATTGATGACCATGCACAAATTCTACATGGAAAACAAATTAGTTAGAGTATTGTATGTAAAATCAAACAAATATCAAACTAGATTATTTTATGAATGATAATATCACCTGAGAAAGCATCATCGTAATAGTAAACATCATCGTTTGGAACCTCAATCCGGTGGTCGACAAAAATTGGTTTGGACCTTAACCAATTTTGAGTACAAATTAATGCCTCAACCATTCGTGGACTCAAAGTACTACGAAAAGGATCTATAACCCTTCCTCCGGTACTAAAAGCGGATTCGGAAGCAACCGTGGACACCGGAATAGCAAGGAGATCTCGAGCGACTAGAGATAAAACATGATATTTGGAGCTATTTACCTTCCACCATAGTAAAACATCAAAATCATTTGGTGCATCCTCAATCGGTGCATTTAAATACTTTTCTAGTTCATTGCATTCATTGTCTCGTTGTCGAACTTGTCGTAAAAAAGTATTTCTTTTTCTAGAAAGAACATCACTAACATTCACAACACTTTCACTATCAATGGAAGTATTGGATCGTGGTTCATCACATGTTTGTGTTCCAAATGTAGAATCGCTCACGTAGAAGTCAAACAACCTTATCAAAATATCTTTCACACTTTTTAATATGTCATCTGCAACTACTTCATCATACATGTCTTCAACACATAACTTCAAAAATTGAAATTTATACCTTGGATCAAGCACACACGTAACAAGTAAAATTTTGTTCATGTTACTTACGCTTCCCCAATATTTGTCAAACTTTGTTTTCATATTAAATCCCATTCTTCCAACATAAGGATTCGTTTTCGCAATCAATGCTCGTAGTTCTTCTTGAATTCCACTTAACTCGGCAAAACAATCATTTGAGGTAATAGATAAAGTTTTGCTAAATTTTAAAGTAATATCATAAAAATTCTTTAAGATTTTAACAAAAAGTTCGGCATTTTTCCAATCTACAGTACCTGGAGGACAAACTTCTTCATCAAAGTAAGCAACAAAAATACCATCATTTTCTTTCATATCATCAAAAACCCTTCTGTATTTCAAAGATGCTTCCAACATCAAATACGTTGAATTCCACCTAGTGGGTACATCTAAAACAAGCATAGATTTATTCTCAATTCCCAAACTTGAACACATCTCTCTAAATTTAGAAAATCGTGCCGGAGATGATCTCACAAATCTAACTGCAGTACGAATTCCAGCTATAGTATTACTAATTTCTTTTAGCCCATCATGAACAATTAAATTGATTATATGAGCACAACAACGTATATGAATGAATTCACCATTCAAAACACAACCAACATTACAATCTTTTAATTTGTTTTTCACATAATTGATTGCCACTTCATTTGCACTAGCATTATCAACCGTGATCGACACTATTCTTTTGAGTTCCCATTTTTTGATACATTGGACAATAAGTTTTCCAATATTTTCTCCTTTGTGACTAGTAATTACACAAAAATTTATAATCCTTTTATGTAAATTCCAATTTCCATCAATAAAGTGTGCAGTTAAAACCATATAATTCACGTTTTGAATAGAAGTCCATGTATCGGTAGTTAGACAAACACCATGCAATGATTCGGAGAACAATTTTTTAAGAGAATCTATCGAGTCCCAATATAATTGAAGCACGTCTCTACAAATTGTTCTACGTGAAGGAACTTCAAAACTAGGACACAGTTGCCGACAAAATTCAAGAAAACCTTCACCCTCAACAAAACTAAAAGGGAGTTCGTCAATAATTATCATTCGAGCTAATGATTTTCTACATTCCTCTTTGTTAAATGACCATGTGGTAAGAGTGCAACTATCTTCACTATCGCTGTTTTTTCCAAAAACTAAACTTTTTTGTCTCTTATCACTGTCACGTGGAATTGACCTACATGATTTTGCTACATGATAATTCAAATGTGTAGTGCCATTAAATCTAGAATCACATGCAAATTGTTGACCACAGTAGTTGCAAGCACATTTGTTAACTTTGGGATTGATATCTTTAGTAAAATGTTTCCATACCAGAGAAGGCTTTCTAGAAGAAGACTTGCGATTCTGGTATGGAGGTGGTTTTCCAACATTGATGTTGTCGTCCCCGGTTTCCTCATCATCCGCTTCTTCCGCATACTTATCATTAAGATCCATTGTTTCTCTAGAAGATCCACCTATTTCCACCTGTTTTACAATTGATAAAGACATAAAATTAGCGGAAACAGAAGCTATATGTAGGGGTAATAAATGAGTAAGGGATATGATAGAGATTTGTATTTCGTTTTGTAATTCAATTAAAAGATAGACCTTTTATGAATCTTCCTTTTCACTTGTAAGTTGTTTATATTATTAGGAAGAAAATGGGATATATGTATGCGTTAATCTAATTTTGTTCTAGCGCAATGAAATACTCAAGAATAAATTGCAACAAGAAAACATGGTTACTTGATTGGCAAAGATACACTAATAAGAAAGGTTTCCATATGTAAGTTATGTTAATCTGTTTATAAAGAATAAATATTCATTCTAACTGCATTTTATTGATAAAATAAATTGGTTTCAAACGTTATGTCCAGTGATTTTATTTCCTTAGGAAAGAAATAGTGGAATGAACATGTTTAAAGTATAGTCCAGGATAAAAGGAAAGAATATCAAAATGCAATGTTCATCAATTTTTTGATTTCGGTACATAACAGATTTGTAAGGAAAAAACAGTAGCATGAAAATTGAGGCACTAAGAATCTTAATACGTAAAAAGGAGTGACAGCAGTCCATGCAAGATAACAAATTGTAGATGAGGAAGACTATATATAACGTTGTAGAGTTTTCTGATGACATATCCAACCTTATGAGACGCTGTTGATGAATCGTTGAAATTATGTACTACATGTGCTTTGACTGTACAATTGCAACACAAACTTAGAGCACGAAATGTAACAGTATAAACTATAAGCCTATTTAAACATCCAACATACAAAACAAATTATTTATATGTCATTCCTTATCAATAAAATCACTGGACATAGTGGAAAGAACAAATTAAAGCCTATGTATTTCCTTATCAATATAAACTACTGATAATTTTGATCAAGAAATAGTGGAATGAACATGTTTAAAGTATAGTCCAGTGATTTTATTAAACATAATAGTAATATCAAAACTGCTCTGTTTAATTAAACCAAGATGGCAATTGGTGGCATTTCTAAATACACTCATTCTAAAGAGAAAGCAGTTGGAATTATTTTAGTTTATCAAAGATCCTAATAATTGGTTTGTTACATATAGCTTAACTTTAACCATTTGTATGCCAAGAATGATTTCTGGCAAGAATGTTATGTTACTGCAATGATAACTTATGTCCTATATGTACATATGCAAACCTACATGGCTGTAGTCCGATGTAAAATAAGAAGTTTTCACGGTTTTTTGAAATCATTTCATTTGGTCCTATTTTAAGTATTTTCTGCAAGTTAGAACTGATAAATAAAAGTAATTGAAAGGGACAAATATGAATAATCTTTGATCGCATTTTGCAGTAAGCATGTACAACGTATAGTACATTCTTTTGGAGCAACCCAGTATATATGACAAATATCTATACTGGATGCATAATTATTGCTGGTAGACACCTCATATTCAATTTTAGTTCTGTATTTACACTCAATAACAGTTGCCTATTACCATGAATATAAATTCTCTGTGTTTTCAGCTTGTCCAACATTAATTAATCATATTCGAAGTTTTAACATTAAGACATCCATTGTATTTGGTTATAGTCAAGTCTTATGATCTCAACTAAAAAAGATACAAAGAAGAAAACCAAGGAAAAATCAACCCAGCTAAGATCGATGTTATCTCTTTAGAAATCGCAACCCTCATGTCCAAAACAGTTCATCTCTGGCACAGTCTTGGCCATGACCAAATATTAGAACTCAAACATAAAATCTCCTAACATAAAAGGAGTCAAGAAACTCATTTCTACAGACGAAAATTTCCTATTAAAACTAGCTGCTTCAGAGATACTTGGTTCTCTAAAAATCAATCGTGCAGTCAGTCGCCAGGGTTGGCATGAAATGCACCAACCCAGCTTTACAGAATTTCGACAAAATTATAAGTGTGTTCGGATACGATTGTATTGATAAGGACTGCAGTCGTGTGAAGGAGTATAATGTAAAAAACCAATATCCTTACATGAGTTTCCCAACATGAAAACAAGCAACACATCAAAAAAACTTACATAATCAGGACATAAAAATCATTACAATGTATCAATAATCAATATCCTGGAATAGAACAGTAGAGCGGCAGCAGGAACTAAAAACTCACATTTTTTCTCCTCCTGCTGGTATTAACCATTGCTGTCGCTGAAATGGACGATCTACGGATCTTGTGAGCAAAGATTTGTGAGCGAATTGTTTGAATTTGGGGCGAATTGTTTGAATTTGGGGCGAATTGTTGTGAGTAAATGAAATTGAATACGGAGTAGTGAGTCGTGACTACTGAATAGAATAGCGGTGGAGGAAACTAAACTAGGGTTTTACAAGCACGCAGTCGCACGAAAGCAATGGGTCGGGTAGCAATTGTTGGGTAGGCCCGATAATTTGAAATATATATTCGGTTAACGGTTAACCGATAAATAACCGCGGTTAACCTTTAACCGAACCGATTTTGGTCGGTTAACATCGGTCGGTTAACCTAAAGTTCGGTTAACCAATTTTTTCGGTTAAAGCGGTTCGATTAAGATCGGTTCGATCGGTTAAGTCGGTTCGGTCGGTTAAATGCCCACCCCTAGACAATCATTACTTTGTTTGTGGTACAAATTAGAGCAAATTACACACACAAATCATGAATTGTTTCTGATGAATTCACATGAATTAACATCACATGAATTGTTTCTAATGAATTCACAAAAATAAACATCAAATGAATTGTTTCTAATATCTGTGTTACAGGTATAACATTGTATCAACATTTGCAGCACAGCATGTAACTAGTTAAAGAAGGGACTGACAACCTCTGTGCAAAAGGAAATGATCACAAAGCATTATATTGCCCATGCATCAAATTACAATGTCAAGTACCACACTTGAATATAATAGTCATCATACGCATGCACTTCTTATGAGCATCAAAGCAACATAAAAATCAGATTTTTACTGCAAGTTGTTTCTCAGGCAGCAGAGAGACAACATAAATCCACGCACCAATTTTCTCCACAAAATACATGAAGAAATATTACAAAAGAAAGCTATTGCATTTGTTCAACCAAAAGGAGTTTCCAATTAAAAAGGCGTTTAGTTACCATAAATACCGGTTCCAAGTTTCAGGCTTATAGAAATTAAGACCGCAGCAATGCCAAAAATGTATAATCCACTTCTAAGCAAGATTCTGAAAGCTGCACTAGTGGTAAGTGGCTTAAAGCATGATGATTTTTCAACTGCATCGTTAGAGTTAGCATAAGTATAGATGAAGCTTATTTCTCCATTCTTTTTTAAGGTCCAGTTTTCTGGGATTCCATTCACTGAAACACCTTGAATCTTTATCATGCCAGCAGAAGTATGAATCAAAGAGCTGTTGTTGAATATCTGAGCAGCTTTTCCTTTGCATGTTTCTTCAGCCATAGCAGGTGGAGCGGAAATTGAATCTAGCATGTCTGCAACATGCTTTTTGAAAGACTTGTTCCAACCATCATTTGATTGCACATCTGCATTCCATTAAATTTTCAGTTCACCAAATCAGTAAATATATATAATCCGCCGCATCTCCAAACTTTAAATGCCTTGCACTCTCCCATGTGAACATTATTCTCACATGTAAATATAAAATGTTTTGTAGATATGATGTTATTGCAACCACGATCATTCTCACAAATTTTAGAGGGTGTACGACAATGGCTTATAAGTATCAAAAGTAGCTAATAAATTGCTTTTACAATTTGAAGTGTTTAACAACAATTAAGTTTTTGACTTAAAAGAAACAAATAAGTTGACAAGTCATAAGCAACAAACACCTGCTCATGACTTATTTTAAATTTTACAATTAAATTTTACCAAGATTTTAACTTATCTATCCAAACACTTTAACTTATTATTGTTCACTTAAAACTCCTTTATAGTTACTATTCAAAACTCATTTTAAGGAGATTTGAAATATGTTGTTGCCAAACCAGCTCTACTATCATTTCGAGATTTTCAACTAATTCAAAATCATAGATCAATATGAACCATTAAAACTTATCCATTTCAACCTTCAATTAAAATGTAATTCTGGAGGTGTTGGATGTTTCGACATGTTCCAAAAAAATTTAAGTTACGTAGACCAAATGATACAATGCGAGCATAAGTTCCTGTAAATTTGGAATGGAGTGAAGGCACACCACTTTAGCCATTAATTTTTCTTTTTATTACTTAATCTTGATGGTAAATGGATCATACCACAAAAATTTATTTCATTTCGAAAATTTCAGGCACAAAAAGACTACAGAAATTTTGGAGATAAACAAAAGGGGGATGTGGGTTATTTCCATATATATAGACACACACTCAAGTTACACAACCTTGTTTTGCACTTATAGACTGCACCACCTTTCAGATCATTGTTGAATTAAATCAAAGTGAAAAGATGAAACTAATTTAATGTGGACAATTAGAACCAAAGGAAATATGATAATTAGCTCAACTGGTGATATGACACTTTAGATTTAGATTCTATAAGTCATGAGTTCGAACTCCGAAACATCAAAATAAGTGCTTGCTATGCTTGACTTATTCTTATCATAAATAAAAAGAAGTATGACAATCAAGATCAATGACAAAAGGGAAAAAAATCTCATCATAATTAGTTTCATTTTTCGTCTATTTATTCGAATTCTGAATAAATTTAAAATAATATGCAATTGAGGTTCAAAAAAAATGAAATAGCCCAACATTCTGCATACTAAACGCATTAATAATGGTGACTTGACTATTAATGTACCAATGGTGACATGACAAATAATGATTTTAAATAGTCAGTAACTATTATTGTCATGTCATTATGGTATCTATTGCCTACATTTATCTAATGGGATATACGTTTCAAGGCATATTGGATCGCTAAGTCTAAAATTATCGTACAAGCATGTACACATGCACAAACAAACTCTTTCGATTTATTAAATAATCCTGTATTCTGAGTTTAAGCAGTTAGAGGGATGTGAAAATATTATCACATATTATATCAGCTTCCCTTTGTGCAAGAAGGCAGTATCGTATATAATTCAAGGTGCAAAATCAACAGCCTTTTCATACTCTCAATAACTTCTAAACATTAGACCGCAACCACACAACCAACCTCAGAGGCGCTCTCGCTGAAATACCACTACTTTCCGACTCTTGTTCATCGATTTACACAAACCCTTATTTTGAAATTTTGAACAGATTATCAAGAAAACACAATTGGTTTCCGAAGGCTTCACTCCTAATGAATTGACAAGAATACAAGACAAAGGTCTCGATAGAGAATGGTCGGTTGTATTGACCGATTCGGGGTGGAGATGTGAGCCTGAATGTCAAGGGGGTAGAAGGGATATAAAGCGACAAACTTTCACTGTTAATACTTATGATGATAGTCAAAATCGGATTCAAAACTCAGTGAAGACGACTATGAAACCAGCGGCCTAACCGTAGGCATTATACCCAAATGCAAGCGAATGTCGGTGTTTACAGTGATAGGAAAACAGGATCGGTCTGGAAAGAAGGGGCAATGTCTGAAGGGAAGTGAAAAGTCATGGATAATTATCTAGAAGTCCTTCAGAATTGCAGCGATGGATAAATGTGAATGCAGGCTTCAGGAAACCGGTAATTGTATCAAATAGATGGGTATTGCTGGAATGACTGGGGAGAAGAGAACCGTAGAGATGGAAAGAGACAGCAATTGTAGTGGGAAAAAAATTAGGGTGGGCTCTGAAAATTTATCTATGTGCCTGGATTTTCACCAGTCTGCACCCTGTTGAACTAGCAATTTTGCAAGTAGATACAACAAATGGCTGGAATTGATTGCAGGATGAAGTGATTCATGCAATGAAAAGACAATAATATCCAGTCATACTATTTACGACATCTCATAGTGTATTGTGTCATATTTTGTGCATGTAAAACTGTAAATATTTTGTTTGTAGACTCAACCATACGTTGGGTGGTAGTGTGATATAGTGTATCTTTATACTAAGAAAATCAATAAAAGAACCATTTTTGAAAGAAAAAAACATTAAGCAAGATTCAATGAGACTCCTTTAGCACTCTTTAGCAATTCCCTCCCTCCCTCTATTTCAATCCCTTCAATTTAACAATCAGATTTATAAATAAATGGCTGGATTTCATGACACTGTCTCCTAATTCTATCATTTTTATTTCCCTTACATCATTATGGAATCCAACCATTCATTTATTAAATCCAACGGCTAAAATGAAGAGACTACAAATGAGTTAAAGTTGAAGGAGCTATGGATCCCTCCTCATGTATGTACGTGTACGTACATATATTCATCCATACCTATAGGTCCGGTCCTAAGGCAAGGCTGCCAAGGCAGCCGCCTTGGGTAGAAGATATGGGGGGGGGGGGGGGGGGGGACAACGACGAAGACGATAGTCATGCTGATTTTTTAAAACAACTATAATTACATAAAATTGAAGCACGGTTTATGTAACAATTGTGCTATGTCTCAAGTGCTTTGTTCAGTACTCAGTGTAATCTGTAAGCATAATTCAATTCTCATAGCATGAACTAAATTTTTAGGGGCATTTTTGTTCGAAATTGGCTGGGGCAACAAATTAGCTCGGGCCGGCCTTGATACTTATATGTGTATGTATAATATATGAAGAAGGATCCACATCACCTCTTATTTATCTCCTTAAAATCTTAAAATATTTGTTATCGGTATCATCTCCACAAAAAATGAATCTTTTTGAAACTTTTAACATCTTAAAAACAACACTTAAAATATATATTTTCAACAAATTGATCTATAAATTTTAATCAGTTAAAAGTTTAAAAAGAATACAAAAATTTGTGAGGAGGATTATGATTATAATAAGATGATATCTAAAAAATATTAAATAGATTTGAAATTATTTTGTATAAGAAATCATATAGGGAATTTCAGAGGATATATAATATGGGGGATCCATTCTATATATGTGTACTCAGACATGTACACACATTCACACACACACACCCCCCTATGCATATGTTGCATATCCCAAAACAGGATCTGCAGTGGGAGAGAAATTATGTGTGGGTCCAGTTCCTGTATACGCACACATGTATACACTCAAACTTGTAGAAATAAATTTCAGTAGATCTATGCAACTCAATAGTAAACTCTTACCATGGATCACACATAAACTGATAAAAGCATAATGAAAAATGAAGGGTGGAAGGTTTGAACTTTGAACTAATTACGAGATATGGGATGTTGATACAAGGTAAAAATAATTAAAGCCCAACTTAGACTTTTAATATTCTTATCCAGGTGATCAATGTGAATAATCAAATTCTAACAGTAATTAATGAAATATGCTTGTCCTAACTAGTAAAGAAGTCCGAGGGATCAGTACATGGTTTTGTGAAAAAGAAAAAAGACCTGCAGCAGCAATGCTATTCCTTTCTGTGGTTTCCAAAGGATTGGTGGCGTTGGTAAATATTGAAGATGAAGCACCCTTTCCAATATTTGTTTCAGGGTCCCCAAGGTTTTTCTTAATCGTAGGGTAGCTACTCCCCTCAACCTGCACATCCAGTGAATAATACTTCCATGAGTTAAAGAAAGCAATTGATAATATTAGCTTTTGACTGTATAGTACCTTTGCTGCAAAATTAGGATGGATAATATCTGAACTGTATGAGCCAAGAGAGTCAACTTCATATGGTAAATCATGTTCCGTTGCATCAAAGTAAGCCATTAAGTCATCCACCAAATCAAAATCTGAGACATAAGGTGAAAACTGATTGTTTGAATCCATGTCCATGTAAATATCTCCTGTATATGGAGCAGCATTGCTAGGTGCGTCATAAAAAATAGTATTATCTCCAAGACGACTAGCAGCTGCAGGATTAAGAAAATCATCAGACTGCTGCATCTCAAACATGCCTTCAGTACCCATGGTTCTGTTAGAATTATCAAAGACCTCAGATCCATCTAATTCTTGTGAAGCACTACCTTCGTTTGGAAAATGTGATATGATAGTATCATCAAAAACATTATTGGTTGTGAAAAGTCCATCTACATTCGCAATATCATTTAGTTCCAGATACCAGTCATTCTGATCTGATACATTGGCAGAGTTTCCTAGCATGTTATTGGCAATACTTGAGTCGTTTTCTTGCATATCCTCAGGTACATTATTAAGCTTGTCTAAGTCAAACATATCCTCAAGCATAAAAGTAAAATCATCTGCATGACTATCACGACCTTGACCCTCAGACTCAGCCAAATGATTGTCTGCAACATGGATTTGAGACTGGTCATCTGGTTGACTTTGACCATCCTTTGACTCTGCCGATAAATGATCAGTATTTTGCTGTGGATCCACCAGCAATGGGTTCTAGGAAGAAAATGTATCCAAAAAAAATGTTCGAAAAAAGTTAGAAGAATATCTATTGACCGAAGTATGCTAAAATACACAAAGTAGGCCAATGTTTGAAACTTATTTCAAATGTAATATGTGAGAACCAAAACGAAAACAGAAGAAATCCAAAAATCATCTAGTCGACTAATAATGAGCTGCATAACAACAAATACCCATGATATTGTAAACAATTATTAGATGACATCATAAAATGCAACATGACATAGCATTAGGAAAATAAATAAACTGCTACTATCTATGGTTGATTTAGTTCATTGTCTTAGATGTCACTTACAATGATCTTTGTGGAGTTTAGATCAAGGTTCAAAATTCCATCCTGGTCATCAAAAGTTTTTAAATTTCAGTTCCATTTCGAAAATTTCAAGCATTTCGTTTGAGTTCCAGTTTCGGATTTCATAACTTTCTAGAACATTTTTGTATATAAAAATACGTTAATAACTACTATAAATTTATATAATTGTTATTCGAATTTATTAAATATAATTGTAACTGGGTCTGGCTATGTTTTTAATTTAACAAGTCCAATGCTTAATGATAACATCTCTAAAATATACTGAAATTATTTGCCGAGTAAACAAAGTCCAGTTAACTCAATTTTTAATACAGCCCAAATACAATATTTCCTTTGCTGTAGCCCTAGAGAACATCGTCCCCATCAAACAAAGCCATCTTTCTATTACTCCATTTCTCTCCTCTCATCTTCAATTCCTCTCCTTCCCATGCTTGATTTTTCCACCTCGATTTCTCTCTCTTTCTCCCCATGCCGGAACCGGACCAAAGTGGACGAAATTCCGGCATGCCGGCGGAATCTCGGCTTTTGATTTAGATGCTAAATATGGAGAACATTTGTAGCAAAATATTGAACCCACACCACAGATAACGAGATAAAATTGTGTTAAGCATGTGAGCATGAAGAAGGAAAAGTTTTGCACTTTTCAACTTTCAACGGTAGATTCAAATGTGTAAAACTAGAGCAATATTGCTATATTGGGAATAATTATCTATAACACTAAACATGTTCGAATTATAGCACTTAACTTTAATCCCAGCAACAACCCGAAATCTAAATATAGCACTTACCCTTAATCCCAACAACAACCAGCAACTATACTATAAAAACAAAAGTAGCTCGATATTTAAAACCTTGACAAAGCATAGGAGAGAAAAAATGAACAACTAGTCTCTCTGTTTCATTTTAGTTCAGTCTTAGATGTCACTCATAATGATCTTTCTGCGGTTTAGATGCCAAGTATGGAGAGCATATGTTACAAAATGATAAACACACACCGAAGATAACGAGATGGAGTTGTGTGTTAAGCATGTGAGCATGAGGAAGGAAAGGTGTCCGGCTATTTCAACAGAAAATAAGAAAATGTGACAATAGATCATATTGCTATACTAGGAACATTGATTTATAACACCAAAAAACATTCAAATTAACTTTTATCACGGCAACAACCAGTAAGATTTCGAACATGAATCATGAATGTCAAAGCAGTTTTTGTTATTATTTTAGAAATTAGAACAAAATTACTATTAATTTTTTGCAATCATTTTGACAAGTCTAGATGACAGGTTAATATAAGCACAACCAAACATTAATCGAGGGTTAAGTTTTAAGCCTAATAAATCCATGTTAAAGAAACTTCCTAACATGTATTCAACTATGTAAAGAATTTAGAGATGACAAAACAATATAAGCATGAACATACATGCATAATTAAGACCTTAATATTCATTTTTAATGTTCACAGCATTTGCAGTTGCATTGTCAAAAAAAGGGGTTCAAGTTCAAGAAAGAAAAATAACTTTACGATAACGATGATGTAAGGTTAAAAAATGATGATGATCTGGTAGCTTGTGAAACTCAGATCCAATGAGCAGGCGAAATTTTTTTCTTCCCTAGATTGCATATAAGTGTCACAATACACAAGCACGCAAATTAGTTAACTATAGAAACCACTAAACACATGCTTTCGTTAACTTATTATCGAGAATAATAACCAATCCCATGATGACAAGCATGATTTGAACAGTAGGACATACTTATCTGTGAATACCTTTTGCTCAACATAAGCTTTATCACTGTGCTGAACATTAGCCTGACACACCAACACTGTGTGATGTACATTTTCTTCCTCTTCTATTGGAGCAATATTACCTTGAGGCTCTTCCCACTCTTCTGGGATGAAAGGAGCACCATATTGAGCGCCATTTTGTGGTCCAGAACCATGCTTTTGGAAAATTCTGACGACAACAAAGGAATCCTTGCCACCAAGGAACCAAAATTCATATTGTTAGTTTAATTAAACCACCAATAATTCACCATTTCAAACCAAACATACAAACAAACATGCTATAACTGTATCACCTCACAAATGATATGAAGCAAAATTTATTACGTGGTACCCTATAATTTTGTTTCCTTTGATCTTAACGGAAAGGGTCTTTATCCATGGGCATTTATTTATTTAGCAATATCCAAGTTGAAGTCTAAATTCATTGAAACTATTAAATTTATAAGTATACCACTTCCAATAAATCAGGCTTCAGAATTTCTTTCCTCGACTTATAATCTTCTAATTGGGGTTAGAAGTACTTTGATATTATAATAGATATTCATAGTTACTCGATTATGATTTGATTACCCTTCTTAAATAAATATGAGTTATTAGTCAAGGATACAAATTAAAATCCTATCAAAATGTTGTTAGTCAATTAGGATGGCATTAGCTAATCAGGATTTACATTAAGTTCCATAGAACTTTTGTTAGCGGAAATTGTTTAGGAAATTGTAAGAACTGTTCTAATGTTCATTTTTATACGACCATGTGTGCTTTCAAGACTTTTAATATGACAAACAAAAATATCAAAATCTCCTTCCAAGAAGTATTATTTTGTTTTACTCCAGATTTTTTTCAAATAAATCTTACAAAATATATGAATTCCTTTCAAATCATAATGATTTAAATCTTTTCAATAAAATACTAATGCTTAGCATCTCCAATATTAAGTTTGGAGATTAGGATTACGTAATCAAAATCCCAAATCAGCTTCCAACAGTAATATTACGTAATCGGAAATGGGTAACCAAAGCTAGACAGTTGTTAAACCGGCACCCGCCTTATAGACGCCTAAGTCAACCGTCTGTTTAACAAGCACCCAACTTGTTGGGCATCTATTAAACATGTGCCTATAACAGCTAGCCTATTAGCTAGTTCCTACCCTCCTATATAAACACTCAATTCAAAATATTTTCACACAACAAAATTCTTTATTATATCTATATCACATTCTACCACACTAAAAACGTATTCTAATATCGATGATTTTGATCCGCTAACACAAACCCTGACATTTGATGATTTCAATTTCAATAAAGAAAGCTCTCAAAATCCAAATACCGTTGAATTATACGCTATTGGGATGTGGAAAGCAAAAGAAGGTTATGATTTTTGCTATATTTGGCTTCATTTCTGCAACAATCCAAACGCGGAAATGATCAATCTGCTGGCATATTCTAGGAAAAGACCACGTACAACAATGCGAAGTATCCGAAAAGAAAACGTTCATTTTTGTCGTTGAAGAATCGTTGAAGAAAAATTAGTCACTAGATCCAAGTTTTTGAATCTCAAGCGTACAAGATTAAACAAGCTAACTCAAGTGGTGGGAAGTGATCATTTCGTGGTATGTATTTATTTTTTAATTTCTATTATATTACAGCATTCGTTAAAATTATGCCAGTACTTTTTTATTTTTTGTAAAAAAAACGCAAATAAGCTTTTCATACAAGTTTTTTCTATAAAACAATGTTAAAGCTCAATGTTAACAATTCATGCATTGCTACGACTTACTTACTCAACGTTAAATACGGAAACCGTCAAGTGTGAAGACCATGTAAGGGCTACAAAGCAACAAAGGAAAGAACAAAGCATATACACTAGTTGCACTTCAAATCCGGGTCAATTTCAACGAAGTCATGACATATCAACAAACGAATATAATCATGCGCCTGATGATTATTTCACTATACCTAAAGGAGTGAAAGCTCCTAAAAAGAAGCAAAGTTCGGCGTCAAGAATGGATTCATTAATTTCTGAGGCTCGAGAGAGATATTATCGCATTAGGATCAAAAAACAGGGTGACACTGCTGAAAAGAAGGCGACGATGAAGAAGTTGTTTGAGATCAAGGCCGGAAGAAAGGTAGATCGAATCATGTTCATGGATACAAAATGTATGGATATAGAGAAACTAAAATATTCAAACAAAAGGAAAAAAACAAGTTTTGAAATATGTTCTTGCTGAGGAAAATGTTAACGAAGGGTGATGGTTTATGTTTTATATTTACTGTTTTTGTGTTGTATAATAGGGACGTTTGTAAAACAACCATTTTCACACCCCCCCCTCAAAAATAAGTTTTAAAAAAACCTCGTATTGCTAGGTTTCAGCAAATATTTGTATAGAACTATGTAAATATGCAAATATTTGCAGATTTTTCTATAATATTTGCATTTTTTTCAAAAAAAAATTGAAAAAAATAGTTTTGGTTATAGAAAGATGTAATTATAGTTCAGATTTAATTTCTGAGAAAAATGATTTTTATACTAAAATGAAAAATAAGGACATAATTTAAAACATGTTGTTGAGAAGGAATTTTCACATATGAAACTTAAGAATAAGAGACGGATCATAATTTACATTTTAAACTATATGGTGTTTGGGTCAATTGGAGAATTTGTATTACTATATTTTTACTTGAAATCGAGTTATGAAAATTAGTATTTGTTTATTTTCTTGTTTTTGCTATTTTATACCAACACAAATTTATAAATCCAAATTTTTATAAACTAGTAAATTTATTAAATCACAAAACATGAAATTGATTCTGTATGCTATAAATAAAAATCGGTAGATATATTGTAGATTTTTATACAAAAAAGTGTAAATTAAAAAAATATTAACAGAAAATCAAAGAAAATGCGTAAATATGTTTATAAATATGTTATAATAAAAAATAAATAAAAAACCATTAGGCACCTGTTTATCAGGAGAGCCAAGTAACTAACACTTTCTAGAAATTACCAAGTTGTAAATGGTTGGAGATGCTGTAAGCTATTATGTTTTATCTTCACCTGAAAATATCGATTGATACGGTATTCAAATGAAACGTTCGCTAAAACCCTGTGCGAAGTTTGCAAAACCAAAACCAATAAAACCGAGCTTCTGAAATTTCACCTGAGGACGAACAAGAGCAGTAGAATCACATCCATTAGCATCATTCTCCAAGCACTCCAATCTATACTCATGCATCACCCAATTAGTCCTTTTCCCTTTCGGCGCCCGTCCATGATGATAAACAAGTGTTTTCTTCATGCCAACCACCGAATTGGAATAAGCGTGCTTCACGACCCGATCTTTGCCCGTAGTTTTCCAGTACCCTTCCACAGTAGCCCTATTTGTACGCGTCCGATTGGAATACTTCCGGTCTAAAGGGCTGAAAAAGTACCACTCCACGTCGCGGCTTTGCAATTTCGACAAAGAGGGCAGCTCCCATGGCTCTTTCTTATACAAATCGATCTCCGCGATCGCATCGACGCGTAAAGGCAAGCCTGATATCTTACGCTTCAAGTAATAGCTCACCAGCTCCTCATCCGTGGGATGGAATCGGAATCCTGGTGCTAATTTGGTCGAATTCGACGATGATTCGGAGAACATTGAGTATCTATCTGATTTTATTGCATAAAAAGTAAATAGATGAGAATTTTATTGAGTAACTGATTAAATTATTTCAAAATAGAAAAAGATGAAGTCGAATAGCATGATTTCAGACGAGAAAACAAAAAATATTATTTTTATTTTTAACTAAAAGTGGGCATAAAGAAGAGGATTGTAGAGTATCAGGGCAGCTTCGTTTGCAGACTAATTTGATGAATCAAAATTTAATATTTGACTTTCTTAGATGAGTATGGATTTGTAAATCGATGGTGGATACAAGGCTCACGTGTAAGTTTCATTTGTTGCATTGTTGACCAATGAATTAAAGCAGTACACTGTGCCTGATGCGTTTATTATTTTATGAGCTTTCATGACATGCTCGACGCACGCGTAAAAGCCCATAATAAAATTATTATTAAATTTAAAATTTAAAATAAACCGAAAAATATAAAAAGAAAATTTTTTTTTTTTTTTGAAATAGAATTTGAATTTGTAATCTTGTCGATATTTTAAAATTTTCACTTGAATATAAATATTAATTTTTAAATTTTCATTTGAAAATAAATGTTAATTTTTGTTCATAGTGGGATTCAAGCTTCTGACAACTTGTTTAAGGTCGTTTTTGGAATTTCAAGGTCGGGTTAAAAGATTGTGTTTCAATTACAACTATTAACAAAGATTTATTATAATGGGGCTTATCAACACGTGGATTTGAAATTATTAAATTTAAAATGTATAATTTAAATAAGCACAAATTGAATAATGAATAATATAAGAAAATAAAAAAGATATGAAATTTTTGTTGAAGTTAAAATTTAAATTTATGATTTTATCTGTGTACCAATTTTCCATTTGAAATAAATACTAATGTTTCTTCAGAGTGGGATTGGAACTTCTAACCTCTCTTTGCATATAAGAGAAATTTCAGAAATTCACAGTCGGACGAAATATTGTGTTTCTGTTCTATAAAAATAAAGATACACTATTATTTAATTTTAAACTTATATCATATTGTCACATTAAAAACTTATTATTTAATAGAAATAACAGACGTGTCGGATGCGTTGAACGTGTCTTTCTCAAATGATCCAATTTCCTCACGTTCCAGCAACATGCTAAATGGAGCTTTGCCCCATTTAGAATCTCCGACACGTCAAAAAAGTTGATATGTCTGATCTAAGTCTACGAATGCGCCTTTAGTTTAGCGCTATGGATATCATTATGATGCTAACCCACACTACAAAGGAACTTCAAATTTGGTGAAAAGCATAGTTTTAAAAAAAATTACCGTTACGAGCTATCTATTTTTCTCGCAAATAATAATTAATTACTTTATTAATTCTATTAGTTTTCCAAAAGCTAATTACTTTTTTAATATTTTATGAAAACTTCAATGTCTTCATCTTCGATGGCTCCTTCACTAAGTTAGAACTTTTAACATCTACCGAAGATAGGTATGGATAACATAGTAGTTGAAACGCAAAAAAGTGTGGATAGTTGAAATGGATGTGGCAACGTAGTTCTAACCGAGGAAGAGGTGTGCCTACTTTTGTTTGAATTCAATGTTGTTCATTTTGTAGAAGAGGGGAGTTGTTTAACGATGGGTGATAGATTAGAGTTTAACTTCTATTTATCTGGCAATGAGATACCATGTAATTTAATGCGAAGGGTTTGGGCTTAATTCGACAATGGTGTTTCACGTAAAATATTTTATAGTAGGACCATGCTAAATATGTGTTGTTTACATGTCTCAAATAGTACAGCAATGGTAATGTTGTTTGGTTGATATTTCGTTCTGCTTGTGTCGAAGTTTAAATTTTGTTTCGGTCAATTGTTGTCGAATTGGTATATAGTTAGGAAAAAAGAATCTATATGTACTTGAATCTACAATATATATTTTTCTTCCTATTTTTGTAGATTTTTTATACAGTTTGTGTTGAATTGTAGGTTAAAGAATATAATGCTAATGAGCAACGGAAGAAAAATGTTAACAAGCCGGAAGGTGATACAGATGAAGTTCATGTTGACGAGGTTGTCGTTTCAAATTTTATAACTATTGAGTTTCCAAACTTGGCTCCACCTTTTTAGTCAATGGGTTGTGTTCGTAGATTTTTTTGTATATAATTTTGTAAAGCTTGTTTCATTTGAAATAATAAATGCTTTTGTATGGTGTGGGTATTTGATTCTAAAGAACAACTATGAGAGTGGTGTATTGAGCATGGAAAAAGGGTAAATTACGTTATTGTTACCATAAGAACGAGACATCAAAACATAAACACTAGTCATAAGAGATCTTGGATGGTATTAGTAAGTTAATACAGAGGTGAATATATAGTTATAAACAAAATATTATAATCCTACAACACAACAAAAACGGAGAAGTGGAAGTAAAAGCAATAAGTGTCAGCTTGAGCTTAGGGCGATATGTGGAGTTGATGTAAAGTAGGTTCTTGAGGTGAAAATGGACTTCATAATCATATACTTCCAAATTATTTTATCGGTGGTGCTTATGTTCTAGTAGAGCTAAAGCGCATTATATCTTATTTGCTCTTAACGAGAACCTGGACAACCATCCAATAATAAAGTGTATGTAATGTAAAGTGAAACTCAAGTTGCAACACACTTAAGGCATATCGATTACGTAACAAACTATGAAACATGCAATTATTCCGTGCAACATAGGCATGATCCTACCAATAGTGTTAAAGGTGTACCCTAAAGACAATTATGTAATTTATTATGTAACTTAACTCTTATAAGAGAATCTTGTTCGAAATGATGTAAGCATTTGGTTTTATTTTCTTTTATATATGTTGTTAAACATATATACAAATAATGAATTAAATATTAAACATATATAAATAGAAAATAATTGGGAGAAGTATTTTATCAATTGCAGTTACGAATGTATTCATAGCCATGAGTATTGAATCGATGCAAATATACAGATATATATAAACAAAACATTCATAATCAAGATGTATCGAAAAAAGAATATTGGTACATCTATCGAGACTAGTGTACGTAATGATCTTCATGCGATGGAGATGATTACTCATGACCGTCGGGGTCACTAAGGATTTACATGCTTGTAGTTATTTGGAACAATCAGAGAACGACTTAACGAGATTCTTCCATATGTTAATATAACTAAGTCAAAATAGAAGATCTCAGGATATATAACGACGTACAATATTCTTCAAACTTGAGGTAACTGCTAATCTTAAGTAGTTAGGTTAAACTTTGATTATGGTTAACTACTTGGCATAACGACCTTGTTACGACCATAGTTGGGTATACGTTGAACTACTTGAAATGAGACAGTACCCAAGAGAGGATTCGTCTCCTTCATTATAGAAGGCTGGTATTACCCTAATTGGTATATGATTTAAAAGTCAAATCTCTAAACAGAGTAAATAAATTAATCGATAAATATTATCGGATTGAACCAAGGGCTTTAAATTAATACAGATATTAATAGAGTTTTTTTTTACCATAAGGCAAACTCTAGATATATATAAGTGATATAGTGATGACGAAAAGAATACACATACTAACTATCATTACCAGTAAACTTATTTTAGATCAAAATTATGATTTCTCCTTAGTGGTCTGTAAGCATTGAACTTGACTCTATATTGTGCTTCAACAAAGTCTGTATGGGCTTCAGTATTTAAATTATTTAATATTGACTGTGGATCAAGTTCACACAAAAGAGTCAACACAACCACGTTGTTAAGTATTTCCAAGTTCGACCAATGATAAAATTAATTTATAATGTTATAAATTAATAACATATTAATACAAATGTTGATTATTATTTTGTGGCTATTTTAGTTATTTATTTCAAGCTTAAAATAACACAGAATGATGTATAAAAATTAGATGACGTTTATCAGTTTAGGAGTTATGAATTAGTTAATTAATTAAATAATGATTCGAATAGGAGTCAAAGGGGGCCTTGACCTTGCTTTGTCAACCCCAGGCCAACCACAAAAGGTGGCACAGAAAGACTTTACCAAGTCTTCATAGGCAAGATAAAACAATGAAAAAGGGTGCAAACCCTTGGCTATAGATAAGATATCCTCCACTTTATTTAAGTACATTTTTTGGTGCGCTCTCTCTCTCTCTCTCTAGCTACCTACTCTTTTTAAGCCATTAGCTACCTACCATTTCTAAGCCATTAGTGAAGCCAACATTTCAGTCTTGCAAAGAGGAAGAGGAGCCCGTGAAGCTCCAAGAGGAAATTTTAAACGAACAACGTGTTAGGCTCTCGGCTGGACCACTTCAACGAAAGGTATATTTTCTAATTTTTATATATTCATGCACATATACACACGTACATACATACATACATACATATATTTTAATGTAAATTGTCAAATTCATTATTATATCATACTTATATTCGACATAATTTTATAAAAAAAATTATTCCTTCTTTTAAAACCTTTTAAACATAAATATATATTTACAAACACACTACATATATAAAATTATATATATATATATTATTAAAAATTATTTTCATAAAACCTTTAAAAAATAAAAATTTCCAGATCAAAAACGATTTATTATATAAACACATATTATATATATATATATTAACACAACACATTATTGTTATCCAACCTTTTGACTAGGCAATATCTAGATTGACTTAACGAATAGAACTTGAAATCTATCAAAGTAGGAAGTCCAAAGAGATAGCCGCAAAGTCTAGAAATCAACTACAATCAAGATCACAAGATAAAAACAAAGCCATTCCAAAGGTTCCATAGCACCATCCATCAAAGTGATGGATCAGTACTGATCGATAGAACTTCCCCAGAAAAGCTCCATCTTCCTCCTATGCTTAAGTGTTGATGTTAGCAACCCATTCTAGGCTCCATTGATCGATGGCACATCGTTTGCTATCGAACACCTCAAGCACCGCAAATTAGCAACTCTACTCCTCCACGATCCATCATTTAGACTCAGAAACAAACTCACAGTAATACAAATAAGTGGAATCACAAAGCTGACGATACATCGCTTCATCCTAAAGTGGTAAGAAAGATCCATAAGACAACCTTATGGATCAGTACTGATCCATGTCTATGGATCAGTACCAATCCATAGCTGCCTGCTGACATGGCCACAGTTTCTTGGGACCAACTGTTGTTAGATAATGGAGATCATGGAGGAGAATGTGGTGGAGCATTTCGCACCAACCTACAGCTATAAATAGAAGGCAAGAATCATTTTCGAGGATCATTTTACATCCTTGCAATTATTACACATTTCTTTGTAATCACCTATGGAGTGGTATCGATCCATACGAACTATACTTGTAAACAACCATTAAATCAGCAAAAAAGCTAAGTGGACGTAGGTAATTATTAGCTCAACCACTATAAAACTTTTGCCTCTTGTTTTTTCTTGTTTTTATTTACTTCCTTCGTTCTTTTCTCTACTATACTCATTTCGATGTTTGTGCTATTTTTGGTTCAAACATTTTGGTGCTTTCACTGAGAACGACTTAGGATTTAACAACTAGAAACTATAATTTAAGAAAGATGACGAGATTATCGACCAAGAGAACTACTGGAGAAAGCCAACAAGGTCGTGGGGTAAGCCAAGAGGTGTCCTCAGGATCTAACCCCTCTTCCATCTACATAACCAGAAATGAGATGGAAATGATGATCAGGAGATGCAGAACAAAATGATGGCCCACCAAGAAGAGATGATGGAAGGATTCTTCAGAAGGATAGGAAAAGCCGGAGTTGCTATAGACCAAAACCAAAGGCCAAAACGAAAGCCCTTAGAAATGAAATGGAGCAAAATGGATCGACCCCCGGACAAATGCCATGGATCGGTATCGATCCCCCAGCACGTGTCGGTACCGATCCCAAGGACTTAGGGGCATGGTCGATTTAAATCCAGGACTTGGAGATGTGCATATGAGGGATGCTGTTGGACAACAGAACTTGAATTAGAATGCAGAAGTGCGACCAGAGGAGTACGCTAGAATTTTCCCGTAGCAATGAGGGCATTATGAAATGTGGAAAGGAGACTTCTATTAAATGATGATGACTGAATTGCTGAGATTTTTGGACGAGAAATGAGAAGTGGACCACCAGATCAAAGCCTGGAAGACGTGACCAAGAATCCATTCACTCCTAATGTTTGGTACACAAGGAATCCACCCGATTTCAAGCTGTCAACATTGGAGATGTATGATGGAAAAACTGACCCAACTGTACATTTGATGTGGTACATCTGACATATAGAGGTGTCGGGTGCATCTGAAGAAGTGATGAAATGGCGTTACCCTTTGTATTTGACAGACCTAGTGGCATTGTGGTTCCGACACCTAGAAAATGATTCCATGGGCACATGGAACGAGCTAGTGAACAGATTCATAAGGTAGTCAGAGTGCATATTTCACGACCGAAGAACGTGATGACATTATCGAGCGTGAGGCAAAGGGCCAAAGAGACCCTAAGAAGTTTTTTTTACTAGATTCAATGCAGCAGCTACTGCGGTTCATAGGCCGGACCCATTAGTGGTTTTAATGGTGACCATTTCAGGAGTTACTAGTAAGACCGATTTTAAAGTTGCTTTAGAAAGGGATCCACCTGATGATCTTGTGGAATTTTATCATGAAGCCAAGAGATACCTGCATCATGATGCTGAGGTTGAGAGGACATAAGTCAATGTTGTGGATGGGTGGACCTCCGGGGGCAGGATTTGGTAAAGATAAAGGAAAATGAAAGGCTGACAACAACTTTGGAGGACCAAGCGGCAAAGAAGGGAACAAAAATTCTTTTCTTACACTGAATTGAACGAAACTCGGGAGAGGGTTTATCATGATACCAAGGGCAGATTCCTTACCGAAAACCACTGAGGAGAACCCATCGATCGGGAAAGTGCTGCATGTTCCATGAGACGAATGATTGCAAGCACTTACATGACCTGATCTAGGAACCGGTCAGAGACAACCAATTACAACAATATTTGAGAAACCGAGCTTCGGTGGTGGAACAGGAGTAGCCATCATCTGCAATGGATGGAAATGGCCTTGGGTCAAGGTCAAGGATAGTCATCTCGTGATTAGGATAGTGGGAATTATTCTCATGTTAACCTAACAATACAGTATTACAGTTGAGCCACTTCGTGTATGAGACCTCAATCAATCTCCAGGCACGCTCTGAGCTAGATGCTAGGCTGCAACGCCTGGTGAGGTGGTTATCATGATGTTTGTTAATGTTTTAATTTGAACCCTGTAAGTGAATGCTTTATTTTTGAAATCCACTTGAATGTAATGACCGATATTGATCGCGGTGATCCCGTCCGGAGAGACGGGGCAATGACCATAAGGTACAAGTCCCCTTACTAAAGAGTAAGTGGATCGTACTTGCATGAAAAGTAAGCCACCTCGGTGGAGTGTGAGTGGATGGGCTTACTTGATCGTTGGGTCCCCTCATCGGAAAGCTAGCAGAATGGACTTAGCAAGCATTCGAAGTGATTGAACCCTAGATTGGATGATGAACGATTTAGCAAAATCAAGAAATGGCCTAGATTGGTCGAACCCTACATTGGATGATAAACGGTCCATCGGGATCGAGAAATGACCTGGATTAGTTGATCCCAAGATTGGATGGTGAATGATCCAGAGAGATCATGGATTCAATTGTTGGCCATGAGCGGCCACGTATTTGATTAATGGTCCGGAGAGACCATGGACTAAATTACCGGCCCAAAATGGCCATGAACTCAATTAACGATTCAAAGAGAAAGTAGGCTTGATTATCGACCCAGAGCGGCCATGGATTCAATTAACGTTAAAGAGAGACCATGGACTTAATTATTGGCCTGGAAAGACCACGAATTTTATTAACGATCTGAAGAGACCATGGACTTAACTATCAGCCTAGAATGGCCATGGATTCCATTGAAGATCTGGAGAGATCGAGATTTCAACTGGCGATCTGGAGAGACCGAGCTTTCGACTAATGATCTGGAGCGATCAAGAATTAAATCGATCATCGGAGACATGACCTAGAGAAATTGAGATTTATACTTTGGCTTTAAACACAATTTGACCTTGAAATGATTCGTTAGCGATTATCGGATTAAGCCATTGATTTCAACATGTGATTGCTAACTCCCGGATGAACATGGAATGATCCTGATTCGTAACGCGACCTACGACTTACCGATTCCGGGAGAACACAGAATCATTTTCTATAACTGACACTCAAGCAAGCACTCGAATCCTTTAGCTATCTTGGTCGGGAACAATCTTTGATTTACAGATGAATCCAAAGGAATAAGATGACTCACCACAACTTAATCGGTTGATAGCCAGAGAACTCAACTACTAATGTTCCATCGACTTTGATATTTGTCTTTGAGCAACGCACACCTTCCATTCGCAAGGCGTGCTTTAGGGGGCAAGTGTTATCCAGCCTTTTGACCAAGCAGTATTTAGACTGACTTGACGAATAGAACTTGAAAGCTATCAAGGCAGGTAGTCGGAGAGATAGCTGTAAAGTCCAGAAACCAACTACAATCAATATCACAAGATAAAAACAAAGTCATTCCAAAGGTTCCAAAGCACATCCATTAAAGTGATGGATCGGTACCGATCCATAAAATTTCCCCAAATTCCTCCTATGCTCAAGTGTTCATGTTATCAACCCATTCTAGGCTTTATTGATCGATCGCACATCGTTTGCTATCGAACACCTCAAGCACTAGAAATCAGCAACTTTACTCCTCCATTGATCCATCATTTGGACTCAGAAACAAGCTTATGGCAACACAAACAAGTTTGGAATCACAAAGCTAATGACACATCGCTTCATCCCAAAGTGGCAAGAAAGATCCATAAGACAATCTTATGATCAGTACCGATCCATGCCTATGGGTCGATATCGATCCATAGTTGCCTGCTAACATGGCCACATTTTATTGAGACCAACCGCTTCTAGATAATGGAGATCATGGAGGAGAACGTGGTGGAGCATTTCCCGCCAACCTACAACTATAAATTGGAGGCTAGGGCTCATTTTTTAGGATCTTTTTGTTTCCTTGCAATCATTACACATTTCTTTGTAATCATCCGTAGAGTGGTACCGATCCATAAGAACTATACTTGTAAACAGCCATCAAATCAGCAACAAAGCTAAGTCGATGTAGGCAAAGATTAGCCGAACAACTATAAAACTTTTGTGGCTTGTTTTTTCTTGTTTTTATTTACTTTCTTCACTCTTTTCTCTACTATACTCATTTGGGTATTTATGTCATTTTTCGTTCACACAATTTTAAAATCATGTTTTCGGTTTTAAATTTAATTTAAAAAGTTATTTTCAACCATACTATTTCATGTTTAAAATAATACATATATATATGTATATATGTATATGCATGTATGTATATGTATATGTACATATACACACACGTATATCTATAAATAACTTAAATATACATTTTGATATTTTTAAAAAATTAGATATGAGCAATAAAGATATTCTATAATATATATATACACGTATGTACGTATGTGTAAAGTCATAGTGTTCTAAAATTGAAGTTTTGAAATTTTCAAACTATTTTTTATATTCAACCGAGTTAAATATAAATAAAAATGTATTTTCTTATTAGTGGCTATAGTAGTAAAAAAAATTACTTAAGATATTATTTTCGAATAAGTCAAAGATTTAAAATTTGAAATTTAAACGATTTTATATTAAATGGCCAAAATTAAATAATATTAATATATTATTTATACATAATTTGTTCGAAATAAATTTATACAGTAAACAAACTAATTTATAATAGTTTTTACACACATAGTTTAAAATACACACACACTCTCTCTCTCCCTTAAACATACATATCTACATATAATATACAAAAAATTTAATAGAAAAAATATTCCTCGTTAATATAAGAATCATTATCATATTTCATGATTTAATTTTAGCATTAACTTAACATTATTTACACATCTTATTGACCATAAGACACAACGATCAAATTTCCACTTGAACCCCTAGGGTTGCTATTATATTTATATTTTTGTGATACTCATATTGTGAATGAATATCATAACATATTAGAATATAAGATTAAAATAAATTATTAAACTGATTTTAAATTAAACTAGTAATAAATATTAGTTTAAAACATTAACAATAAATAAAATTTTAAATCATATTAAATAAATTATACCAATACCCTTTTAATAATTAAATACTAAATTTGATTTAGTATAAATCAAAATATTTTCTTAACAGAAAAAAAAATCTTCTACAATTTAATTAAAGGTGAATTTTTTGAAATTTATCATTTTACCCCTTTGCTAGTGCACATGATCCAAAAATGATATTAGAGTAGGTTATTTTTTGTGTGAATAAATTAACCAATACGCAGGACACTACTTTTAGAAAGGTCAAAATAAACAGTGTCTAAGGAAAATGTGCTTAAACTAAGAATACTCTAATTAAGGACCACTCTTGAGTGGAAAACCTCCCGATATGCTGCACTTTACTTAGCTCATTGGAATGACCTATTTCTAGGTTTTGCACTTGTGGAAGACTCAAAAGTGTTTTTTAGTTTAATCCAAATATCGTATTTCAATTCTAAATTAAAATTTTTAAATTGAATACATAATTACATAATTTTTTAAGAGGTCGTAAAATATAAATTTAAAATAATTTCAAATTTGAATAAATAAATAAAAATGTTATATTTATAAATAAATTAAACTATTTATTTAATATAATGAAATTCATATGAATTTATATATAACTTAATAAATTATAAATGTTGTAATAATTAGATGTGTATTATATGTATCTAAAATGGGAGGTTAGAAATAAACAAAACCCATGAGACTTAAGTGAGCATACATTAGATAGATATATAAAAGACATGTGATATCATGAGTCACAATCATAAAATTTATCCCCCTTAAATAGTCAATAAAACCATATAAAATTAATTTTAAATTGTGAATTTAAATTAATAATGCCTCCATCATTTAAAATATAAATACAATACCTTACATATACATGGTCAAGGTTATTTTATATTATTTCTGGATAAGAAATAATGTTTATGCAACTTTGTCGAGCAACCTCAATAGTTACATGACTCCCCTTAGGATATCGCAAAATGATGGGTCTAGCGTGTTTAATGTACTTCATGGTTTGTTGAAAAAATTCAAGATTATGAAGATGATTAGAAGTATAGTTAAAAATATGTAAAGAGTTATAGACAAGATATACCTAGTAAAGTGTTACTCTGCCTTTATGAATACTTCGATTTATATAGCAACCTCATCGTCGTAGCAACATGATAAACGGATACTAACACCACTGGAGGAATTCATGAGATTCTCATATCCCTTTTAGGGTTTTTGAGAAATACATAATTTGGTGGGTGCTTTATTAGATAAATATAATAAATAATTCTAGAAAATGCAAAAGCATATATGTTAATATAATAATCTACTAAAACAAAATTGCACAGTTAAAATAATTGATAAAACAATTTATCGATTAAAATACACTAAATGAAATGAATTAAAGTTTGATGATGAAGTGTAAGATAATTCACCAAGAAGTTTCCGTCAGAGAAGTTAGAGCAGCCTAATACAAATGACCATACAAGAATTTATAAACATCGAGTAAAATAAAAATACAATGGAAGAAAGAATGCAACTTTATTTATAAAAAAAGATTTATTTTATTAAAATAAATGTTAAATTACATAAAAGGACATTATTTCTGCATACGACTAAGTCTATCCTTGAACCATTGCAAGTGAGGGTGGTTTAAAGCAAGCAAGTCATCCTCTAAGGTTGGATACCACTTGAATAGTACAAGTTCATAAAGTGCATCCCTTTCATGAATAACTTGTGTAGTTTTGGACAAGAGTGTTAGAACCAGGTTGGTTTGCAGCGGATGTAATAGGTAGATTCCAAAAAAAACAAATCTTATTTTGGAATATGTTGGGCCCATGAAATCTAAAGAGTAGTATTTGATTCGATCTAATTAATTTAAATAAAATCACATTTTATTGAATTTTCTTACATATAGAATTGATGAATTCAATTATATTGATTATATTTATTAGTAGTTCATTATATACTCATATGTAAACAATGTGCAAATGCAAGAGTGTGCATGACAAAGTTTATACGTAAGTAGATTCTAGGATTTATATGTACTATGTATATACTTCACTCTTACATATATAAATTAATTTCCCGAATAAAATACTTTATAAAATATATATGTATAATTTCAAAGTTTTTAATACTATTTATAAATAGATTTTTAAACATAATACAAAATTTGACCGAAGTCTTTTAATTTTAAATTTCGAATCAAAAATCTATTTTGCTTAGCAAATAAATTTTAAATCTAGATCTAAAGTATAAATTCAAAATTTCAAATTTTATAGTTTAACTTAGTAATATTTCATAACAGGTTGTGTGTATAGACAAAAATTAAAAAACTATTTAAATTTGTTTAGTTAAAACTTTTATAAACCACAAAATTTCATTTTTAGTTTAAAAAGAAAAATTAGAAAAATAATATTGTGTTAATATATATGTATGTATGTATATGTACTTATATAGATATGTATCATTTAATTACCATAAATGTTTACATATATATATATATAATATTCGTGTGTTTGTGTGTGTGTGTGTGTTGGCATAATATTTTAACTGAATTCTAATTTACAAAAAAACTATGTAAATTACAAAACAATGTTTGAAAAGGAATAAACAATATTAAATTTATTTAAGTTTGTCTAAATTCAGTCAAACTAATTTTCTTTTCTAGTTAAAAATTAATATACACATATATTATAAAAAAATTATTTATCTGTTAACCTAATAAATAGATCAACACCCTGAAATATGATGTGAAAGCACCAGCCCTGCTAGAATGGAGCAAATATAATAAAAAATAGCAGCAAAGTAAATGAGACACAGAGATTTTTATAGTGGTTCGACTGTTAACTAAGCGTACATCCACTTTATAGCTTTGATTATTGGTTTGATCTAGCTTGAATGAGACTACAAGGTGATTGAGAAAGAATTAGCCACAAGTATAGGTGTTAGACTGATTCTAAGTTCTAGAATTGCATAGAGTAGCTGCCTTGGTGACTATGGTGTAGAGGAAAGAGTTGAAGAATAGATGGAGATCTCGCGTAGTGATAGCAGAATTCAGATCCTTTCTTGGTTGCTTTATGATTTGTATTTATAGGAAAGCAGTCATATTGGATTAGAAGCTCACTTCCAGAGAAGTCTAGGGATTGGCCTAAGATAGCACAAGAAATGTCATGACGACACGAATTAAAGGCTAAACTCGATACCAAGTCAAAGCCTTAACTCCGTGCCGTATTTAATCCTCATCCAATCTTTGGCTAAATATTCTTATTTTGAACTCCTTGCTTTTTCTAGATACCCTCCATGTAATTTGGTAAGTTATCGAGGAGTTTTGATTATCGTTCTTCCATGACTTGGGTTATTCTGCAGTTTAGGCCGTCACGTCTTCATTTCTTACGATCAGCTCACTAGAACTCTACGGAACTCCTTGAACATGCTTAGGAAGACTTGGGGACCACTTGCTAAAAATGTGAGAATGCCACAACTTAGCATTTAGACTCGGTACTAAGTGATGGGGGTTAACTATGGCCGAGTTAGTTACTTAGCTTATTTTTAGCCTATACTTTCTTGAGCCTTTCCTCTTGTCCTTCTGAATATCTCTGCCAAGTTTTAGGTCATTCTGTTCTCATTTCAATGTTCTAATCCATTATGGTTTCTAGTGGGTTAAAAACCCAGTTAACATTTTCCCCCAGAGTACGCTTTCGTTGGAAACAAAGTATGCTCTGGAATAAGATAAGTCTTGAACTGCTATCTTATGAATTTCAATCGATTGTCAGATTCTGTTTTGAGATGTTGTTTTTAACGGGTTAACTTATAATTTGCTATTCGTTTTGATTTCGATTTGGATTTCAATTTTTTGCACTGGCGATGCAATCTTCGCTCTGAAATTTACGTAAGGCTTTAAGTCGGTATATAGGTTAATTGTGGTGAGCTGGATATGTGTGACTTGAGAGACAAACATGCTTCCTCATTTCAACCATCTCTTTTCATGGAATTGACTAAAGCTAGATCATCAGATTAATTCCGATAAAATGATTCACTTTACATTCGAACTTATCAGATGGCCCCATTATGTTGCATTTTTGCCCATCTAGTGCTCCTAAAAAAAGAACTTTCTACATCGCTCCGGACAATGGATCTGTTAATGATTGATAACAGGTAAGTACCAAAAATGATTTCAAAGGACGATACAGATCGTTTTTTCAATATGAGTGAGCTATCTACACAGGATGTCGATTCGTAGTGTTGGGGACACTGGACTCATTCCATACAGAAAACACACCACACCTGCCCCGTTCAACATTTGAAATCAATTGGTCGGCATACGCCGACTTCGTTTGGATTTCAAGCATGAACTACATCGGAATTCTTATTAGAAATAAAACGTACCCGACCATGATCAACGAGTTTTATTGTCTAGAATGACACGCCAATCGGCATGTCGCAAGTCCATTGATGGAAGGTCTATGCCTTTAGAGGCTAAGTCAACAACTGCCCAAATCTCTCCATCCATTCCCGTGGGGCCAAGCCAGCCTATGACTTCTAATTCCTATGGCCCGCTAGTTCCTGCAGAGCCTATACTCAACCAGTTGCCTCCCGGGCTGAGAATTTTGATCGACCTTCTGGGATAAACGCCTTCAATCTTGACAGCTAAAATGCTTGGAAATATGTGTGTGCAGCATGGTATACCTGAGGGTGATGTTCGTCTACAAACTCGAGCCGAATTTGCTCATAATCCTCCCAAAGACTTTATTGCTTGTAACCGATACATGTGCTTGAGTGGTGTCGTGCCACCATTCAATCGATTCTTTTCCGTAGTGCTTCGAGATTTAGGATTAGCGCCATTTCAAATTCATCCCAAGGATTATGCGCTCTTAAGTTCCCTGTACATCTTATTCATGATCAAGCTTGGGTGACCCCCAAGGCTAAATGAACTCGTATATCTCCTACACTTCAAAAGGAGATAGGATTGACCATCCTTTATAATTATTGAAGCTTGGAGGGGATGTAAGTTGATAAAGGGTCTTCATAACAAACGTTCAGCCTTTAAGAATGAGTTCTTTGTTCGACGTCCAGAGGGCTTCAATCGCTTCTGGTTATCTGGAAGTAAGTCCTTATTCCTTAACTCTTGCCATTCCAAGTGATTTTCCAGTTTCATAACCTATCATATATCTTATTGCAGTTATCTCAAGGCTGGAAAGTAATGATGAGCTCAAAGCAATGCTTGAAGCTCTTAAGGCTATAAGAGCCTTTGAGCGCACAGTTGAGTTCCTTTTGACGAATGAGATCTCCAGCGGTTTGATTTGCTTCATCCTGATAGATTTGCTACAGATGATGGGCCCTCAACTTCAAGTGGTCCTCGGAGACATACTCACTTTTTAACCCGTGCTCATGACTCTGACAGATGATGGTCCATTAGAGGAAGCATAACCCGAAGAGATTCCTAAAGCGGATATAGACTTACCCTTCGGAGAGGACATTATGGGGGATAGGGATGATGCCCACATGATGTCTTTGATTCTCGAGGAAGAAAACAAAATGGTTTTAGAGAAGAGATGGGAAACAACCAACGCCTAAAGAAGGAGAGGAAGAGGGTTCAGATGGTGATGACATCGACTTTCACATCTGCGAAGAGAGAGATGAATCTTTCGATGAGTCACCAGAGATGAGCCTTGATCTTCCCAAGCCGCCTTCTCTAGACTTGTTAACCACCAAGGAATAAAGCCTCAAACTCCTGATTTCTCCTCCTAAAGAACAACCTACTAACAGACTCCACAGTCTTTCGAAGGTCAAGCTACTGGGGACCCCGCTGGAGATACATCTACTTTCGATTTCATGAGGGATGTTGCCATCTATGTAGATGAATACAGGGATATCTCTATTAGTGAAATGATAGCTGAGATCGGCTCGGAAATTGACATTTCCTCAAGCGCATTTATGAGCAACAGCGAAAAGATTCTGGCCCTTAAACCTTACCGATACGGTTGGTAGAGTATATGGGAGTCATTGGCACTACATACTTCACTTTAGGATCACAAACACACATCTCTACATCGCGTTAAGTTCCTAAGTTCGAGTATTAACTTCATTCTTGTTTTTGTTTCAAGTACCATGGGACATGAGTTATACCATTAGTTATGTCAAGGCACCAGCTCCCATAAAAGTAAAACTTCTGACCCAGCTTACCGCCCTCCTCATGAAACGGATGAGGACAGAAGGGAGAGAAGGAGGATGAGGCTCGACACCTAGGGCAAGAGCGTGATATGGGAGAGAAGAGAAAAGGAGATAACGAGAGTAGTGCCTCCGGCGACATACACAAATGCCATAAAGACTTTTCATGACCACTGCACCCTTATTATCGAATACTCCCCCCGTACTGATGCTCGGACTGTTGAAATGCCAATAATTCCATCTTCTCAAGTAGGAACCATTACAATGGCCCCAACTTCTTCCAAAAGAACCGAGAAGTTCGTGCTTCTGTCGAGTCCACCCATGCTTTAAGCTACCTTTTCAAATCTGTTCTTAAAGGGAGTCAAGTTTGATAAGAAAATAAAGCCCCTTAACAAGGCCACTTCTCTCAGCAATCTAGAGACAGTCCATGAGGACTTGGAAGCTGGGTGTGATATGCAACATTTAGTGTAGGCCCTTTCAGATGTAAATTGCATTAACTATCAGGAGATCCTCTTGTTTAAGGCCGAAAGGAAAGACCATACTAAGGAGATCAAAGATCATGATGATGAGATAGTCCAATTGAAGACTGAGAGGGATGTAGCCCTAAAAGGAAAGGCTACCAGTGACAAGTTGTTGACTAAGGCAAACTGGGCTCACGATAGAGCCATTATTGTGATAAAGGATCAACTCAAAGATGCCCATATTGAATCCGAGAAACTGAAAGAGCGGCTTACCGAAGTAGAAAACACCACTAAATCTTGGAACGAAACTATCACTGGTCATGCTACTGTCATTACTGAGCAGTCCACCGAGCTCACTCGTCTTCGTGAGGAGAATGCACGGTTGGTGAAAAAGAAGGAAGAGGTTGCATCCGACAAACTGGCGGAGGAGATCGAGCATCTAAGCACCAAGTCAGAGCTTACATAGCTACGATCATAATACGACGATGGATAAGCCAAATGGACGCCAATGTGCTTTATCTTTATACTAGCCGCGTGATGAATAAGGGTAGCTTGAAATGGCTTGGTTAACTATCCCCGACTCTTCCCATGGTATGGGAGGAAGTATTGATCAGGTCCGAGGAGGCCAAGGATACGCGCTTCGAGGAGGAACTGAAGGTTTCTTACCTCAGCCCTAAGGACATAGACTTCTTGGCCGCTGGTAGAGAGATCCTTTATGAAGAGAGGGAGAAGGAAGCTACTGATGCTGCAGCCAAAGCTCTACCGATGGAAGAATTTAGAAAAACAGTTGCGGAGATAGATAAGGTGATTAATCAAATGAAAGTGATGAAAGAAGTAGTACCGAGTGAGGCAAAACAGAGGAAAAGTAGTCATAGAAGTGAAGGCATGGGTGTTTCAAGTAAGGGCTGTGATTGGCAGTCCAAAGTAGAGGTGGAAATAGGGAAAAGTAAGGATGAAATGGAGAGGGAGGTAGGGAATAGTAAGGGAGGAGAGCTCTTAGACTTGTTTGAGGTGGGAGTGGTGGCATGTGACCATGAATACATTCAACTCACTTTAACCTTACACCATTAAAAGGGAGCCAGTGAACTTATTCAGAATCACGTAACACCACCAACAACTCCAATCCAACCAGTGGATGTCCAAGTCTCATCATCGAGCAATGAAATTTCGGACTCTAGGAAAAGCATTTCAAAATTTTCTAATTGCTCATTTACTTTTCCTTTAGATAGACATAAATCCAAGACTAATGTGAATTCTTTATAGGTTAACGTATCCATGGAGCAGGATTGGAAATGAACAAATATGACCACCACAAGATGTAGTATGTATGATCATACCTTTTCGATTCTAGTGATCACCAACATAAGATATCCAAGAGCCTCGTCAATAAAGAAAAGAATATAAAGAAGGAGCGCCTAGTTAAAAGAAATCAAGAATGGGAAAATAGCTACAAAGATAAAACATAAGAGACTCAAGCCACTAATAACTAAACCAGGGAGCTGAGAATAAATCAAACTGAACAAATGACATCCTATGTTGCAATTCAAGGGGGTTTCATAAAGCAATAGGTTGATGGAAATGCAAAGGAACATTTACAAATTTTATGTTAATTATGCTGGTATATAGTAGAATAAGTTGAAGTAGGATGAAATAGAGAAGCTTAGGAAAAGGTTTGAACATAAGTGGATTTGCCTGGGTAACGTTACATGCAATTTCAAATATAAACTCTGAAATCTTGGATTATAATATTTTGAGTATGAGTGACCATCATATATCTCTTGAACTTATTAATAGAGGAGGTGTTAGATGAAACTGCTCATTTATATATGCTTAGAATTTTGAACTGCTACAAGAGAAATTATGGGGTTACCTTGTTAAGGATGCTTATGCAATTTTTAGGCCTTGGATAGTCTTAGGGTATTTTAAACATATTCGTATTGTTAGTTAGAAGAAGGGCGGTAACCCTGTCCCCTTTGGTAAAATACAAAAAATTGACAGGCTAATGATGAGAACATGTTTGATAGAAGCAAAGATTAATAGTTATAAACACTTATAGTGGTCGGGACCGAATAAAACATTCTATCAATGTTAGATAGAGTCTTGATTAATGTTGCATGAATGGAGAAGTTTAACTATATGTCAGTCGAATACTTATCGATGGGAGTAAGTGACCACTCTCCAATCTTAATCACATTGGTCGAACCAAAAGAATTATGTGCAAAGGCATTTAGGTTTATGAATCACTGGAGTATGTTTGAGGATTACCAAAGCAAATTTAATGAAGGATGGAATATACAGGTTGATGGGAGACCTATGTTTCGTCTAATCTGAAAATTGAAAGTAGTGAAGGATATAATAAGATGTTGGAGTAGTAATAAGAATGACACAAAAAAGGGAGTGGAGTAGTTCAGGAAGAAGTGTATGCAACTTCAAAAGGAACTTGAATCAAGTCCAAATGGAGAAATAACAAAGGAGCTACAGGAGATAAAGTGCAAGTTAGAGGTAGCAATTCATTAATAGTTTATAGACATAAAAAAGAAAATGTGACTGCCAGCTCTCGGTGACGAGTCTATTTCGTTCTTCTATGCAAAAATGATGAATAGAAAAGCCAAAAAAGGGAAAGGAACCATTTTAGTAATTGGTACACCATATCATGACGAGACTGAGTTCGATGAGAACACCATCAATACTTATAATTATACAACCAGATGCAGATAGGCCTCTAACCTAAAGTAGTATGTAAAAATATTATTAGGGATTATGGGCAGGATTTCCTGAATAATAGAATATATGAATATGAGATAAAGGAATAATAAACAGTGTGAAAGACAGCATGACACTAAGGCCAGATGGCTTAAATGCCAAATTCTACAAACTGTATTAGGGTGATATGAAAGAGCTGCTGACCGAAGCTTATAATAATGCATTTGAAAGTGGGATGTTACTTAAAGAGATAAACAATACGTTTATCCATATGATTCCAAAGAATAATAATGGAGTAAACATACATAAATTTAGGCCTATCTCTTGCTATAACATGAGGTACAAAATTTTAGAGAAGGTTATATGTAATGGATTGAAGGTATTTATGGACTTGTTGATTTTTGAAAATCAATGCGCTTTTGTACAAGTACGTTCAATTGGCGATGGCATTTGATGCACACGAAATAATGCAGGGGTTTAGGTGAAGCAATAATAAGAACATATACATCAAGATAGACCTAAGAAACGTCTATGATTCGATGAATAAAGAATTCCTTCTACACATGCTTGTTGAAATGAACTTTTCGAATAGGTGGATAAAGATCATTGGTGAAATGATTAAAACTACAATTTTTTCAATCAACAATTAAGGATGTTCCTACGGTTATATTTCAAATTACAAAGGTCTTAGATAAGGGAACCCATTGTCGCCATTCCTATTCATTATCATAATAGAGTACTTCACAATTTTGATAGAGAAGTAAAGAGTTGAAGGGAAAATAAGTTTGATTAAGGCAACTAGGAATAGGTTAATGAATGTAATATATGCAGATGATATTTTAATTTTTGCAAAAGCTGATGTGTCAGGAGCTGAAACTATTAACGAAGTTGTAACACCCCTAATTTTTGATAACATTATTCAGAAGATTTAATTAGATAAATTAAATAGAATAATGTAAATGCTAAGTGATAAGGGGGTTGAGATTTGAATAAATTTAATGGGGCATTTCACCAGAAGGACAAACTTTGCAGTCCAATTAGTTTCTAGGACACACATTCAAAGAAATTACTTTCAAGGCCAAAGTCAACAGAATAATTACTTTCAAGGACAAAGTCACCAGTCCAATTACTTTCAAGGACATAATTTCATAGGTTTTTAGGCCCTAGAAACTAATTATTTTACGTTTTGTCTTTGAAAATAATTATTTCGGTTGTGTGTCCTACAAACTAATTCCACTTGCTAAAGAGGCCCTTGTGGCTAATTTCCACTTTATGCTAGCAACCCAAGCAACACAAGTTTATTATGTGCATTATCCTTCTATGAACAAAAACAAGGACAACTGGTGGATGTCATTAAAACAAAACCTAGATGGTTATTTAAGGGGGATATGATCATAACTGATGATCGGCTGTACTAAAATGATCCGGAGGATAAAGAAATGCTCCAAATAACAGAAGATGTTGATGATATAAGACCACTTAACATTGAAGTATTTTATGGAGTTGAATTAGATGAAGATGTATAGGTCGATGATGATGATGATGATGGTGAAGTAAATGAACATAAGTATGATGACGATATTGTAAATGATGATATTGATAATGATGTTTACACTTAGTAGCTTATATAATTTATTAAAAAACAGTTTTCTCTATTTGTCTTTCCAAGTCTATAGTATGAAGATGGATTGATCATTCTTTATTATATTATGTACATCTGTATATGTATTATTATAATAGATATGTCTAGTCGATGCTAACACAGTTGTGGTGGCTCATCATCGGGTCAGGATGGCTCCCACTTATCACAGCATGGCATCGACGAGGCATATATTATGTCATCATTCATTCAGACTGTCGATGCCGCTCCAATGGTGTATGATACTAGTCCATCCACTCATGTGTCTGAGATGGACTCTTCCATATCCATGCCCAGACTTGATGTCTTCCCTAGATAGCGAGGATCGAGGTGGGTAATTACATGCACACATACACTCATATACACATACATGCACATATACACATACATACATATACACTCACACACACATCGGATACATACATATAGACATACACACACACATTCATGTACATACACACACATATAAGTAAAGGTATGATTTCAGTAGTGGCGTCATATTCGATGCCATCCGTGATGGCTTGCTTGCATGGATTGCAACATTCTCTCCTACATTTGGTGACATTCCTAGTAAAGTGAAGAAAATCGTGTTCAAAGAATTGTTGGTAAAATAATTTTATTACATAACACACTATTTAAATAAGTATATCATTTTTCTCATAATATTTTTGATTTGCATTTGCAGAGAAATTCTCTTGAAAAGAGGGCATTCACGAAGAGCTAATGCATAAGGCTTGGTCAGCCATAATGTCCAAAAAATACCGTGAGGTGACGTATGGTATGCAAAGAAGTGGCAAGAAGCATCCAACACTTGCCTAGGAGATATACAAGTAGTTCTTGCGGCATTAGAAGACAAATGAATTCAAGAAAATGTCAAAATAGAATGTCAAAAGCCGGAATAGATATCCTAGATTTCATATCACTGGCTCCAGATCATATGTAGATCATCATAACGATCTAGTACATACTTATTTGTCAAATAATTTTACTATTTTAAATGAATTAAAATAGACTTATATGATTGCGTACTTAATTCAAATTTCAATACAAAGAGCAATACGGTGAGCCCTCATCTTAGCAACTCTATTGCAAGGTTTACAGGATTAAGTCATCGGATGGGTCCACCGCCAATAGCTTAGTAGATGATGATTCCACTGAGTTTGCGATATATATATATACACATGTATTTACGTAATATTTATGTATATATACACGTACAAAATTCTAATAAATAAGTAAAATGCAAAATAGGCACAATACCAGGCTAGGATTGAGGAGCTTTAGAGTAAGGTGTACAGATAACAAGAGAAGTGGACAAAGATGTATTCCACGTACTCACTAGACCTGCTGCAAAAAGGTCGAATCGTAAGCCCAACTACTGCATATTTCAAGGGTATGTAATAGCTTAAACATTCGTTATACACATAACATGATAATAAGTATATATGGATACAAAACCATGTACGCATATATGTATAGTATACTATACGTATATATGCATTGGTTTTTAATCCCAATAACCACATGTATATATATGTATCTATTTTATAAGAATGCTTAGTATAATTAAGTTCGAGTTATTCTAAATTCCAAGAACCACGTGTATGCTATATGTATCCCAAAAATCATCATTTTATAAATAAATTTAACAAATATAAAAGTTAAATCACTCAATAAATTAAATAAATGTATACATAACTGAGTTAAATTATAAATTTCAATAAATTAAACAAGAGTATGTTTTTATAAATTAAATCACTCAATAAATTATATATATATATATATAATTTTGTTAAATTATAAATTTTGTTTCAATAAATTATATAAGAGTTTAGTTGAGTTAAATTATAGATTTTTTAAATCATACAAAAATTAAACAAATATATAAGTTAAATCGCTCGATAAATTAAGTATAATTGAGTTAATTTATAAATTTTGTTTCAATAAATTAAACAAGAGTATGTTTGTATAAGTCAAATCACTCAATAAATTATATATATACATATATATATGTGTATAATCATGTTAAATTATAAATTATTTTAATAAATTACACAAGAGTTTATTTGAGTTAAATTATAGATTTCCTAAATCACACAATAAATTAAATAAATATATAAGTTAAATCGCTCAATAAGTTAAACAAATGTATATATAATTGAGTTAACTTATAAATTTTATTTCAACAAATTAAATAAGATTTTATTCAAGTTAAATTATCTTTTTTCTAAATCACCTAATAAATTAAACAAATATATAAGTTAATCGCTCAATCAATTAAACAAATATATAGCTAACGCGAATTTAAAATTTTTGTTTCAATAAATAAATAGTTGAAATAAAAAATTTCTCATTATTAACAAATAAATTTGTTAAAATGCAAGGGTCATCATTATAATGTTGTTGAAGAAGAAAACTAACGATTGAAGTCATACATCGGTAAGTTAGAAAAGAAGCTCGGATTGCTTACGGATGCATTTTTGCGATGCTTTTTAAAGGAGGACTGTAATACTCCAAAAATCTTGAGTAATATTTTAATTAAATAATTATTATTTGGTAATATGAAAAATATTGGAATTAATGGATTAATTAACTAAATTAATTTTAAGGAGAGGCAAATTGGTATTTTACAAACTTTGGAATTTGACGACGAAACCAATGCCATATCGACCATCTCGTTTTTCTGATCATGCGATATTTTTGTTTATCCCGTATGGATTCTGTATGGAAGAGTTATGGCCAAAAAGGCAGACTAGTGTAGAGGTGGATGCTAAGAGATCCTGTAGGGCATGAGGCTAGTTCAGGACGTGAGTCTAGTTAGTTATAGCAGGGACAACATGTGACCCTATAGGGCATGAGGCTAGTCCAGGGCATGAGTCCTATATACAATTTGTTTAACGACAGATGAAAGGCAACTTTGTAGCACACGAGGCGAGTCCAGGGCGTAAGTCTGCATAAATATGATGCGATATAGCTAGATGTATATGACAGTCAGTCATGGTGTGGTAACGAAACGTATGGTGGTCGAGCTATAGGCTCATATCATGTTATTGTATTATTCTCACTCATCGGACTTATGTTTGGCCTACTCTACTTTCATTTTTCTATATATGTGGTTGATGGAGTTTGGTGATGGTACAGTATCATAGATGGAGATTTACTTATATATAGTGTTCATGACGTATATAAGTGTGATACTTGGATTTTTCTTATTATGTGTGGGTCTGGATTGTATTTGTACTTATTTAGACATATGTATTTGACATTCAGATATGTTATGCTGATGTGATTATAATATCAACTATGTATTATATTTAATTCATTCCACTATGAGACTCTAAAGGTAGATAACTTTTAGTTAAAATTGTATCTGATATATGTATGTGACTATGACTTTATATATATCCCATCTCAAACCCAAACGACTCAACTTTTCGATTCTTGGTGTTAACATTGGTTCAGGCATTTCATCCAGGGTCAAAAAGGCGGGTAGTTACATCTGGTATCAGAGCATAGGTTATAGGATCTAGGAATGTACTGAGAGAATGTATTCGTATTTTTTCTATTAGATATATATAGGATATATGTAGGAACAAAAGTACATATGCACGCACCCACTTGTTGTTCCAGTTTTATTCGCTATTTATTCGGGAAGTTGCTATCAAGTCCCATTTCCTTTTTCTAAATAGTCGAATATGAGTAATTCAACTGGAATAGAGATCAATACAACCAATGCTTGTGGAGTAGAAACCAAAGTAGGGACTAGCATTCGTGCAGATATATTGGATATTCGTAGTGTTAACATTCTAATATGGTTTCGGTGCTACCTTTAGGTGATGAGCTAAGCTATTACAAACCTTAATGAACTCGTAGTCACTATCATTACCAATCAAGGTGTGATTCCAGCTCTAACACCACCAACTGTAGATTTTCTTAAGCTATGTAGGGATTTTTCCAGTCTTGCAAGAACTTGACATTTGCGAGAGAAATAAATTTCCGGCTTGTTACTGCCCATAGAGAGAGTGTCACCTGCCATTGTTTTTGGATCTGCCTTCGCCTGAAAATTTCAAGCTATCCTTGCTTGGAAACATGAACACTAAAAGATAGATTATTATTAACATTTCTTTTCATGAAAATGAAAGCTTATACCATTGTTATGTTGAGTTTACTCTATAGGACTTTTGAAACAAGATAGGTAATAAATGCATACATATTTTAAAGCTTAAAAAAAGTAAATATGTCCAAACATCTCACGGTCTGCATGTTCTTTTCGAAAGGTATACTGAAAGATAGGTAGAAATCAGTATTGTTGATTAAGCTCTAAGTTTCAAAAGGAAAACAATGTGAATTTTGATTTTGAGTGTATTATTTTAGATGCAAAATAAAGAGCAATACAAATTTAACAAATGTGTAGTATGTAATGATGAATCACCGTCATGCCAAAACATTAAGCATATCAAAATGTGTAATGAAATTAGACATATCCAAGCATATATGTTCTTTGATTTGATCAAGATCATTAGATCCTGTGATCTAGTGGCTGAAATGAAAAGGTGAATTCCCTTTCTACTTTCTTGGCAGAGAAGGATATCAAAATCCTTTTAACCTATACTCTATTTTAAAGAGACAGAATGGTTTGATTAGTTACAATAAGCAACACTTAGCCACATTAAATATGCATGATGCACTAAGTTATGTATGTTCTATCTAACCATATGTAGGTAGACTTTATCAATTCTGGTGCTAAGCATATCACAAATGCTAAAGTTCTTCATTCACCTACAATTTCAATTTTTTCTCCATATATTGGTTACTTACAAGCTCCATATATCACAAATGCCAAAACTTTAATTTATATCAATTTAAGATTTAAATGAAAAGTAAATGTACAAAAATCAAATTGCATGTGTCTAAGACCTTAATTTATTCAGATGAAAAAAATATGTTTCGTTCATGAATCAATAGTTTTATCAAAAGGTACATTTATTACTCTTTTGAAATAATATATCCAGCTAAGAAAATCAATTTTAGTATATGGTATGCAATTTATCGTTCATGAATCAAGATCTATTTAAACCAAAGTTTCTCAAGTGAAACCATTTTTCCTTAAAATTCCTTATTTATAGTGCATACACACACAATCTCCAATACCCAATTATCCTAAACTTCAAGAGGTAAAAATTAAAAAGGATGGATTCTATAACAAATACAAGTGTAAAAAATGTATCAGTGATGATCAGATAACCTTTGAAACCATGTGTTGGAAAGCTATATCTTCGATTCTTCATCATCAATTTTATCCTCTACCTTTCCCAATTTCTTATCTGTCAATTCGCAAAATACAATCGATAAAACCAGTAAACTGACTATACATTGATAACACTACAAAAGAGTTACATTTGTATCGTCCTTACTAAAGCTAAAAGCACAACTTATTCCAAATTAGCATTTATGCAAAAATTATGGTTTGGAAAAATGATGAAGAAGAGTAGCAAATTAGGGTTTGTTCAAATCCATGTATAAATTCAGTATCGAACCATATAAAATGAAGAAAATTTGGAGAAATCCATATCGATGATGAGTAGGATGATGAAACCTTCGATCAATAGAGAGGATTTGCACGTATTCGATCGACTATGGAGAGCTGTAGCATGTCGAAGAGGATTCGATTGATTATGAAGAGGAGTAGCACGATGATGACGATTAAGGAAAATGGAGTGGATGATGACGATGTGGTTAGGGCACGTAGATTTTTGGAAGTTAAGAGAAATGAAGACATAGAAACCAAAATGAAAAACAGGACAAGTGAAAAGTTGGCGGTAACTTTTGGCAGAAATGAAGAAAAAATTATAGCTTGGGTGGGCGATAACTTTTGGCGGCGTTGAGAATATGGCATAAAACAAAAATAGTTGCACTTGCTTGGAAACGCTACTAATAAGTGCAACTAAAAGCATATTTTCTTGTAGTGTTGATGAGAAGCCTTTTGAAGGAATGGAACCATACTTAGTGACTCGGGCTTGGCTTAATGATTGTGAAAAGATTTTCAACCTGTTAGGACTTGGTGATGCTACTAGGAGACAATTAACTACTTGTTATTTGAAGGGAGAGGTAGCACATTGGTGGGAAGTGGGGACGGCAGAAATAGATGAGAATACTATTACTGGAGGATGTTTAAGACTAGATTCAAAACAAAGTTCTTTTCAAGAGCTAACAGGGATTCGTTGTTAGAGAAGTTTATTTATCTAAAGCAAGGAAAGATGACAGTTGGGGAATATGTAAATCAGTTTAACGAATTGGCGAGGTTTGGATTTGAATTAGTGAACACCTCGAGAAAGAAAGCCTTGAAATTTGCAAAGGGTCTAAATTTGCCTTTGTAGGAACTTACACTGAATAGAATTCCGTATAGAGCTACATTTAAAGGAATAGTGGAGGCGGCTTTGTTGAATTCAATGGAAGGAGGAATGAGTCGAGCATTGGTTAAGGTAGTAAGATCGTTTCAACAAAATAAATGAAAAGGGAATGGACCATAAGGAGGACAGGGTAAGAAGCAGGTGATTACTTGTACTAGATGTCAAAAGGCGGGGCACATTACTAAGAATTGCATGACGAACCTCTCAAAAGATTTGAAGGTGGTAGATGTTATAACTACAACCAAATGGGACACCTAGCTAAAGATTGTAAGGCAGCTTAGGTATAGAAAAAGTTTAAGCATTATAATTGTAATCAGTTCGGACAAATGAAGAAGGATTGCCCAACCTTAAAGGGTGAAGGTAAACTTGTGAAGGCATACGCCGTAGAAATCATTCCAACATCGAGTAAGGCACCGCGGTTAGCTTAGGAGAAGGGAAAGCAAATTATGATGGAATGTGTGCTGATTTTATCTAATTCTCTTATTCATACATTGTTTGATACTGATGCATCTCATTCACTTATATCAAGTGCATCTGACAATAGTTTAGCTCTTAAACCTGATCTTGTGCAAGATTCTATTATGTTGTCAAATCCTGTTAGGGGATTGACATATCAGTCGATGTTATGTCATAATCTAAAGTTGGTCATCCACGGTGTGGAGTTCAATTATGATGCATATGTACTAAACTTTTCGGGTATGGATTGATCATGGGAATGGATTGGATGTCTCACTATGGGGTAGTGTTGGATTATGATAGGAGGATGGTTCCATTATGGAAGAATGATGGACTTGATTTGATTCTATATTGTAAGCCTGATTTTTCTATTATGGGGACATATCTATATTCACTCGGCTTGTCACGGGAGGAGCTATAGTGTATACCTGTAGTGAAGGACTATCCTAATGTATTCAAAGAAGTTTCTGGCTTCCTCCCCGGAGAGAAATTGAGTTTCATATTGACCTCGAGAAAGACACGGGACCATTTTTGATGCCTCTTAGACATATGGCTTCGAAGGAAAGGCGAGAATTGGATGAGCAAGTATCATAATTATTGCAAAATGGTTTTATTCAAAAAACCGTTATGCGTTGATTATCGAGAGTTAAATAAGCTAACAAGAAAAAACCGTTATCCCTTGCCTCGCATTAACAAACTCTTTGATCAGACTAGTTGGGGCAAAGGTTTTCTCACAGCTTGATTCGGTGACTGGGTTTCACCAGTTGCAAGTGGTTAAAGATAGTATCTCAAAGACTGCATTTCGTACGCTTGATGGATTGTTTGAGTGGCTGGTCATGCCATTTGGGTTGACTAATGCTCTGGCTTATTTTTTAGGTATGATAAGTAAAATATTCCAAGAGCAATTAAACAAGTTTGCGGTGGTCTTCGTGCATGATATTTTTGTTTATTCTAGAAGTGAAGAAGAATATGAAATTCATCTAAGAGAAGTGATGGACGTTTTGAGAAGGAATCAGTTAAAAGCTAAATTTTCTAAGAGTCACTTTAAGGGAGATGAGTTCGTTTTCTTAGGCATGTAATGTCAGCAAATGGATTGGCGGTAGACGCAGGGAAAGTAGTTGCAGTCAAGGATTGGAAGACACCGAATGATTTAGAAGTTCGTAGTTTTTTAGGTTTAGCTTATCCAAAGTTTATTAAGGATTTTGTAAAGATATCGGCACCTCTGCCCGTTAGATGAAGAAGAACCTGATTTACACTTAGAATCTGAAGTATGAATCGACATTTATTAGATTGAAGGAGTTACTGGCGAGTGCTCCAGTTTTGGTACCAGATGGTACTAAACCTTTTACTTTATATATTGATTTAAGCAGTACTGGTCTTGATGTTGTTCTTATGCAAGAAGGAAGGGTGGTTTTGTATGCAAGTCGACAAATGAAGAACCACAAGAAAAGTTATCCAACACATGACTTGGAGTTAGTTGCTATTGTATTTGCATTAAAGTAGTGGAGGCATTATTTATTAGGCAAGAGATTTGAATTATTTATGGACCATAAATCCCTCAAATATTTGTTTTCGCAAAAAGATCCGAACCTAAGGCAGCAGAGATGGATGGAGTTCTTATCATCTTAGGATTTTGGGATTTCCTATACTGTAGGAAAGGGAAATGTAGTTGCAGATGCTTTGAGTAGAAAACACATCGAGGTGAATTCTATGTTGTTAGAATGGAAAATTTTAGAATGTATATCAGAATTTAATTTTAAACCTAGATTGGAATATACACTTAGATTGCTAGCAGTAATGTAAGTTAGACTGTGTTGATGGATCGTATTAGTGGAAGTCAAGGACAATGTATATTGTTGGTTGATATAATGGAACAATTATAACAAGGAGAACGATCAAACCATTTGGACCATTACTCCAAAGATCATAAGGGTTATTTAAGGAGAGATGGAAGATTATATGTACCAGTGGTTAAGGAATTGATAGAGGTCTTGAGTGGGTGTCATCACTCGAGAATAACTATTCATCCTGGAGGAGGCAAGCTATATTAGGATGTGAAAAGAATATTTTATTGGCCAGGAATGAAGAAGTAGGTAACTGAATATGTGGTGAACTGTGTGACATGCCTTAGAGTGAAGGTGGAACAAAAAAAGACATGTGGAATTTCAATTCCATTAGACATACCACAGTGGAAGTGGGAGTGCATATCTGTGTGTCAAGTTCGGGGAGAATATCAAGCGAGAGATCGAAGGCTGGCTGCCTACTTAGCTCGAGTTCAGGAAGCACTGGATCAGTTTGATTACTATGCCATTTATTGCATACCTCAGGAACGTAATCAGAAAGCCGATTCATTGGCGAAGTTAGCCAGCACAGGTAAAGCTCAGCAAATGGGACTCATTCCCGTAGAGACGTTAACTTCCCCAAGCATTGACCGGGAAGAAATAGATTGGGTATGTGAAACCGTTCCCGATAAGGAGTCATGGATGACTCCATTCAGAAATTACCTTGAGCACGGAATCTTGCCGGAGCGCAGGAGTGAAAAAAGACAAGTCCTTCGGAAGGCCTCACGATTCACCATCCAGAATGGAATCATGTACAGAATAGGGTACTCTGTTCCTTTACTCCGGTGTATCGCTCATGATGAAATTAAGCGAGTATTGCACGATGTACATGAGGGAGAATGTGGCGATCACACCGGGGGGCAAGCACTTGTCAAGAAAATACTTCGATATGGATACTATTGACCGACTGTGAACCGCGATGCGTCGGATTACACAAAGAAATGTGATAAATGTCAAAAGCATGCTCGAATTCCTAGAGCCCCACCTACCGAGATAATGCAAATGGTCAGCCCATGGCTGTTTGCAATATGGGGCATCGACATCATTGGTACTTGTGATAACCTAGATTTCTGGACATCAGTAATTGATATAATAATTGGGTAAATAAATAGAAATACTAAATTATAAATTTAAACAAATGAATCTGATCAAATAAATATTTATATTGTAATTGTGTTATATATATATATATAGATAGATATAAGAAGATTTTAAATAAAAATATTATTATTTTCAAACAAAATGAATTTGTGGTTGTTTAAGTAAATATATTTATATGAGTTGATTTTATATTGGATTTTAAATTAAATTAAATTTGAATTAGAATTCAAAGGATAAATATCTTAAATATATTTTGAATTTAAATTATATTTTAAAAGATTTTATTTATAATAATATTTGTTTTATATTATTTTCTTTAAAAGATTTTATAGAATAAGATAATGTATTTACTTAATAAAATATATATATAAGCTTTATAAAATAAAATAAAATAAAATCATTTCTAAATTTATTTAATTCAAGGAAATTACACTTGTAAGTTAAGTATATATAGTTTAACAAATGTAAATCAATGAATACATGCTAATGACAAATGTTAACAAGTGTCACCATGTTATTTTATTTTTAAAAATCATAAAATTAAGTCTATGTATATATCAATATCTTCTCTTCTCCATTCTTTTTTTCTACCTTCATCTTTCAAAACAATGAAAACGAAAATCTGTAAAACAAAACTAGAGAAAACCAAAATCAAAAACCTGTAAACAAAAGGTCAGCAAAACAGAAATTAAATCAAAGCAAATTACTGAGCAAGCTTCCAACTAAAAATCAAAGTCTGGATCATCTTAGCAAGTAGATTCAAGTTCAGTTGCAAAGATCAAGCATGCAAGTTTAATTCAGTTTTATCAAGTCCCAGTTTTCAAAATCAAGTAATAGGGTAAGAACAAAAGCATCTACAAGTTTCGCAAAGACCCTGGCTTCTCTGTTTTCTTAGAACAGGTGAGTAAACAAAAATTTAAGACAGTTTTAAATTGGTGCATGTAGTAGATTCTTGAAGTAAATTTGTGATGAATGTTGCGTAAATGTTTGCCTGTTTGTTTTGAGATGAAATACATGTAAATATGCAGATATATAAGTGTGCATGTCTGGTTCATCTCTGTTTCAAGTTACAGTTTTAAAAATAAAGTTAAAAATTCAAATCTTCTCTTTAATTCTCTTATAGGCTGAGAAATTCAACAAGTTATGATTGTTTAAATCATAAACTAAGTTTTAAAAATATATTTAAGTAAATTTAGTTTGTATATTTCTGGAAATCAAGAAAGGATAGTGGAAACTTAAAACATGTTGAAATTCAATCATCACAACTTTTTGATTCATTTATATAATCTTAATCACCATCAAAAATCATGAATTTTAAAAGTTAAATCCAGATTTTAAATTCTAGATCGAGTGAGTAACTCGAGATTGATCGGAATTGGGAAATTGGGCTTTTTCTGGTGGTCGAAGGACTCGGGAAGGCTGGGGTCGTTATTGGAGACGACAAGGGGGTAGGTGGTCTCGGGAAAAATGTCTGATGGATTTTTAATTCATCGAGGCGGAGTCACGACGATGGTTTAGGGTTTAAAACCCAGGTTTAGTCGAGGCTAGAAAGTTGGTCGCTGCGACGTCTCTAAGGCATCGGGGTTCATCAGTGGTTGGGGAATGGAAGCGAGGGTCTTCGGTGGAGCTGTGGTCGGAGACTCGTGATCCCAGATGGTCGGAGTAGTTAGGATGAGGAGGATTCTTGGTCGAAGTTTCCTATTCCAGTTCGATCAGACATCTCGTTTTTGATTTTGGGTTCGAGTTGAAGTTCTGGGTGATCGGGCATTTTGAGGAAGTAGTCGCCGACTTGTCTGAGGAAGCAGTGCTGATCGGAGCAGTGGCGAGGCTTTGTGCACGTGCACGCATTTACGCGTGTACCTGATGTTTGCGTTGTAATGATGCTTGGGAGGAGAAGTAGTTCTGCTCTGGGTCAGACTCGAAATTGTACACGAGTCGTCTCGTGGAAGAGTGGAGTGTAAGTTCGAGAATTAGCTCGGGTATATTTGGTTTGGGCTCGGGTTGTAACCGAAGTAATAAACAAGTTTTTTTTAAGACTTAGAAAATACAAGTTTTAAATGAATTGATAAACAAGCATTCAAGAGTAAAGTATGAACAGTACTTCAAAAACAAAATAAGTCAAGTGATAAAAAAAAAATGTATTTGCTTGATTTGGGAAAATTCAATATTAAGTTAATTTATCGAAATAAAACCTAAGTATTTCTGATAAATAAATGATGAAATTAAGTGAGTGCTTATCACTATAATAATCTTTAATCAATTAATCATATAAGATAGTAATTTCTTAATTAATGAGGAGTCAATTAAACAAAGTAATTAATGGTCAATGGATTTAAAAATAATTAATTAGTGGAAGTAATTGAGGATTAATTACTTAGTGTAATTAGTTAAAGTATGGATTAATAAATGATTAATTAAATTAATGAAATAATTTAACAGAAATTAATTAACTAATGATTAAGGACTAAGTAATTAAAATTTAAGGTTTATAAATAAATTAAGTAGGGATTAATTAATTAGTAATTAGAGATTGACTAATGTAGGTAATTACTTAAATGATAATTACTTAATGTATGTAATAAAGAATTAATTTGTTGAGGGTAAATTAATTTAATTAATTATTAGAAGATAATCAAATAATAATTAAAGATTAATTAACTGAGGATAATTAACCAATAGGATAATTACTAAATGAAAGTAATTATAGATAATTAATCTAGATGGATCATTAAAGATGATTAATTAATAGGTTTGTAAGTAATTAATGATTAAGCAGGATTATAAGTGATTAAAGTAATTAATTTAATTTATTTAAATTAATTGGAAATGGTGTGACTAATTAAACTTGCTTATGGATGATTGGATTGAAGAAATGCCTTGAATTCTGATATCTCTGATATAAAATGTGTTTTGTGATATGGTATGTTTGGGTTATACAGTGATATTGTGGTTATCTATCGATGATGAATTGCTATGTAAAAGTGACATCATGTATTTAAAAGTTTGAATTGTATTTCATTTAAATAATTTGGGTTAAGATGACATTGGATTCGAAGAGACCGGAGTCGGGTATTAGTTAATACCCGAAACCACTTCGATTCTTTATAGACCGATATGTGAAGTAAGTATTGAGCATAACAAGTAATGAACTCGTAGTGAAGTACGAGTTACCCGGGATTTTAAATAAGTAAATTTGCATTGGTATTTTCATATTAGATGGTTTACTCATGCTGGTTTCCAGCCTGACCCGGGTGTTACTTTATGGTAATGCTCAGGTCAGACCGAGTATTACAGATTTCAGGAAAGGACGTTCTGGAGTTCAGGTGGCAAGCTGGATGGCAGAGACGTATGGAGTATATTCCGTTGTGTATTGATAGTTGTCAAAGACATGTTAATTTTAGCTGTCTAGTATATTTGTGAATGTTGTAACTCTGATGTATTAAAATGTAATTAACAAATACAGTTTTCTTTGTATAACTGATATTATTATTTAATATTGTATTTTGATCCACTGCGAATGTGAGGATCTGTGTCTTGTTCTGTTCTTTCTTCTATCTCTTTTCTTTTTTTTCTAACTATCTGGAATTTTCGGGTTCGAAATTTCCGGGTCGTTACATTTGGTATCAGAGCTAGTTAAGCGAGAACCTTGGCTCTGTTGGGATTACTCGTTAAGGATAGGGTCAATGGTACCCTAGAATGAGTTGAGTGTATATATATATGAGAGCGTAATTGTTATTTTCTTATATAAGGATTTTAAATGATTTTATATAAGAATATATTTTGATATATAAAATGATATTTCTTTCTAATAAATATTAAGGTAATTGGTTGTTAAAATATTGGAATTAAATTAAGTGGTAATAGAAATACAACCAAATTAAAATTGAATAAAGATAAGTTTGAAATGGATCCAAACTGAAATAAAAATCTTAAAATTTATAGAAGTGTTTTCAGAATAAAGATAATAATGAATTGATTTTTAAATATGATAATTTTGGTTATTATCATAAATGGTTGTTGTGTTTAATAATGAAATATTTTAGGGAAATAAAACTTTTCGGTGAATATGACTTATAAATTGGAATTGAAGATAATTTGAAATTGAAATTTTAAATCTAAATCCAGAAAACTTGAAATTGTTTTGAATTAAAAACCAAAGGTGGTTTAAAAATTTAAGATATAACTTGGTATGTAAAGGAAATAAATATGTATAAATAAGGATATACATAATATCAAAGATGATTTGAAATAAACTCTAAGTGTTGAGTTTTAAAATTTTTCCTTGGAATGTGATATGAAAACCAAAATAATAAGTTTTTGAACTTATAAGTGGGAAGATTATTAATATAAAGTTTAAAATTTGAATAGGAATTCAAATTGTGTAAAGTTGACCGTATTAAGTAAATTTAATTTAACTTGGAGGAAGTTAAATAAGTTTGAATGAATAACTTGAATTGGAAATTTCAAGATGAAATTTAAATTTAACTTGGGTAGTCAAATGGTTGATTTAAATGGGAGTTATGAGTAATCTCAAAATGGGTTTGAGATCTGGAAATTTAAAATGGATACTGTAAATTGGTGTTAGGATGAATGTGGATGTTTATTTATTCTGATATTATTCTATTGTTATAAATAATCTATGAAATTGAGAATTAGTTTTGAAGTTAGAAATGGATAATAAATTAGAATCTAAAGATTAAGTTGTTTTTGAATTCTTATTTGAACTTTGAAATAAGATAAGTAAAGATAATTTTAAAATGGAATTTTGGAATTTAGATTCAGAATTAAATGGTTTAAAGATTTAAGTTATTAAATAAAAAAAATATAGTTGATTTATTTAAAAGTAAGGGTTAATGTGACTTAAGGGATTAAATCAACATTTAAAATTTTTAACTCGAATTTATATAATTCGAGATAGTTTTAAAATTTGAGATTTGAATGAAATTAGTTCAAATTGAATTTGATTTGAATTAATTTAGAATTGTGATTGAAGATGGATAAGCATAAGTTTAAATGGAAAATTTGAATTGAAATAATTTGAAATAAAATTGAAGTTGAATGAGTTCAAATTCAAATAGGAATTGGGATAAATTCAAACTGGAATTGAAATGAATTAAAAATTGGTTCAATTTGAAATTTATGTGAATTAATTGAAATTGTGATTAAAGTTGAATAGGTTTAAAATTCAAATGGAATTTGATTTGAATTAGGAAAGAAATTGAGGATTAATTCAACTTGAATTGAGGTTAAATCAATTTCAATGGAAATTGAAGTTATTTAAATTGCAATTGAGTTAATTTAAATGTGGGTGATGATTTCCAGAGCATTTTCACCAAAGATATTTCCTCTATTTTCAAAACTGTTTTCTATATTTCATAAATTATTTTCCAAGTATTTTCACTGGGTGTTGAAAACGAGTTTACCGAGTACTTATAGATTTTCAGTCGTACGTCTGATCAACGTATGACCAAATTTCTATGAGAACAAGGATGGATTTGTTGAAACATCGAGTTATAAAAATTATTTTTATAAAAACTATTTTATAATATTATAAAGATTTTAAAAAGTGTTTTAAAATTGATAAAAGAAAAATTTATCAGATTTTAAGAATTGAATAAATTCTGGCTTCGTTCCTTTTCGAGGACGAAAAGATTTAAAGAGGGGAGGAATGTGATAACCTAGATTTCTGGACATCTGTAATTGATATAATAATTGGGTAAATGAATAGAAATACTGAATTATAAATTTAAACAAATGAATCTGATCAAATAAATATTTATATTGTAATTGTGTTATATATATATAGATAGATATAAGAAGATTTTAAATAAAAATATTATTATTTTCAAACAAAATGAATTTGTGGTTGTTTAAGTAAATATATTTATATGAGTTGATTTTATATTGGATTTTAAATTAAATTAAATTTGAATTAGAATTCAAAGGATAAATATCTTAAATATATTTTGAATTTAAATTATATTTTAAAAGATTTTATTTAGAATAATATTTGTTTTATATTATTTTCTTTAAAAGATTTTATAGAATAAGATAATGTATTTACTTAATAAAAAATATATATAAGCTTTATAAAATAAAATAAAATAAAATCATTTCTAAATTTATTTAATTCAAGGAAATTACACTTGTAAGTTAAGTATATATAGTTTAACAAATGTAAATCAATGAATACATGCTAATGACAAATGTTAACAAGTGTCACCATGTTATTTTATTTCTTTTATTTTTAATAATCATAAAATTAAGTCTATGTATATATCAATATCTTCTCTTCTCCATTCTTTTTTTCTACCTTCATCTTTCAAAACAATGAAAACGAAAATCTGTAAAACAAAACTAGAGAAAACCAAAATCAAAAACCTGTAAACAAAAGGTTAGCAAAACAGAAATTAAATCAAAGCAAATTACTGAGCAAGCTTCCAACTAAAAATCAAAGTCTGGATCATCTTAGCAAGTAGATTCAAGTTCAGTTGCAAAGATCAAGCATGCAAGTTTAATTCAGTTTTATCAAGTCCTAGTTTTCAAAATCAAGTAATAGGGTAAGAACCAAAGCATCTACAAGTTTCGCAAAGACCCTGGCTTCTCTGTTTTCTTAGAACAGGTGAGTAAACAAAAATTTAAGACAGTTTTAAATTGGTGCATGTAGTAGATTCTTGAAGTAAATTTGTGATGAATGTTGCGTAAATGTTTGCCTGTTTGTTTTGAGATGAAATACATGTAAATATGCAGATATATAAGTGTGCATGTCTCTGGTTCATCTCTGTTTCAAGTTACAGTTTTAAAAATAAAGTTAAAAATTCAAATCTTCTCTTTAATTCTCTTATAGGCTGAGAAATTCAACAAGTTATGATTGTTTAAATCATAAACTAAGTTTTAAAAATATATTTAAGCAAATTTAGTTTGTATATTTCTGGAAATCAAGAAAGGACAGTGGAAACTTAAAACATGTTGAAATTCAATCATCACAACTTTTTGATTCATTTATATAATCTTAATCACCATCAAAAATCATGAATTTTAAAAGTTAAATCCAGATTTTAAATGCTAGATCGAGTGAGTAACTCGAGATTGATCGGAATTGGGAAATTGGGCTTTTTCTGGTGGTCGAAGGACTCGGGAAGGTCGGGGTCGTTATTGGAGACGACAAGGGGGTAGGTGGTCTCGGGAAAAATGTCAGATGGATTTTTAAATCATCGAGGCGGAGTCACGACGATGGTTTAGGGTTTAAAACCCAGGTTTGGTCGAGGCTAGAAAGTTGGTCGCTACGACGTCTCTAAGGCATCGGGGTTCATCAGTGGTTGGGGAATGGAAGCGAGGGTCTTCGGTGGAGCTGTGGTCGGAGACTCGTGATCCCAGATGGTCGGAGTAGTTAGGACGAGGAGGATTCTTGGTCGAAGTTTCCTATTCCAGTTCGATCAGACATCTCGTTTTTGATTTTGGGTTCGAGTTGAAGTTCTGGGTGATCGGGCATTTTGAGGAAGTAGTCGCCGACTTGTCTGAGGAAGCAGTGCTGATCGGAGCAGTGGCGAGGCTTTGTGCACGTGCACGCATTTACGTGCGTACCTGATGTTTGCGTTGTAATGATGCTTGGGAGGAGAAGTACTTCTGCTCCGGGTCAGACTCGAAATTGTACACGAGTCGTCTCGTGGAAGAGTGGAAGTGTAAGTTCGGGAATTAGCTCGGGTATTTTTGGTTTGGGCTCGGGTTGTAACCGATGTAATAAACAAGTTTTTTTTAAGCCTTAGAAAATACAAGTTTTAAATGAATTGATAAACAAGCATTCAAGAGTAAAGTATGAACAATACTTCAAAAACAAAATAAGTCAAGTGATAAAAAAAATGTATTTGCTTGATTTGGGAAAATTCAATATTAAGTTAATTTATCGAAATAAAACCTAAGTATTTCTGATAAATAAATGATGAAATTAAGTGAGTGCTTATCATTATAATAATCTTTAATCAATTAATCATATAAGATAGTAATTTCTTAATTAATGAGGAGTCAATTAAACAAAGTAATTAATGGTCAATGGATTTAAAAATAATTAATTAGTGGAAGTAATTGAGGATTAATTACTTAGTGCAATTAGTTAAAGTATGGATTAATAAATGATTAATTAAATTAATGAAATAATTTAACAGAAATTAATTAACTAATGATTAAGGACTAAGTAATTAAAATTTAAGGTTTATAAATAAATTAATTAGGGATTAATTAATTAGTAATTAGAGATTGACTAATGTAGGTAATTACTTAAATGACAATTACTTAATGTATGTAATAAAGAATTAATTTGTTGAGGGTAAATTAATTTAATTAATTATTAGAAGATAATCAAATAATAATTAAAGATTAATTAACTGAGGATAATTAACCAATAGGATAATTACTAAATGAAAGTACTTATAGATAATTAATCTAGATGGATCATTAAAGATGATTAATTAATAGGTTTGTAAGTAATTAATGATTAAGCAGGATTATAAGTGATTAAAGTAATTAATTTAATTTATTTAAATTAATTGGAAATGGTGTGACTAATTAAACTTGCTTATGGATGATTGGATTGAAGAAATGCCTTGAATTCTGATATCTTTGATATAAAATGTGTTTTGTGATATGGTATGTTTGGGTTATACAATGATATTGTGGTTATCTATCGATGATGAATTGCTATGTAAAAGTGACATCATGTATTTAAAAGTTTGAATTGTATTTCATTTAAATAATTTGGGTTAAGATGACATTGGATTCGAAGAGACCGGAGTCGTGTATTAGTTAATACCCGAAACCACTTCGATTCTTTATAGACCGATATGTGAAGTAAGTATTGAGCATAACAAGTAATGAACTCGTAGTGAAGTACGAGTTACCCGGGATTTTAAATAAGTAAACTTGCATTGGTATTTTCATATTAGATGGTTTACTCATGCTGGTTTCCAGCCTGACCCGGGTGTTACTTTGTGGTAATGCTCGGGTCAGACCGAGTATTACAGATTTCAGGAAAGGACGTTCTGGAGTTCAGGTGGCAAGCTGGATGGCAGAGACGTATGGAGTATATTCCGCTGTGTATTTGAGAGTTGTATTGATAGTTGCCAGAGACATGTTAATTCTAGCTGTCTAGTATATTTGTGAATGTTGTAACTCTGATGTATTAAAATGTAATTAACAAATACAGTTTTCTTTGTATAACTGATATTATTATTTGATATTGTATTTTGATCCGCTGCGAATGTGAGGATCTGTGTCTTGTTCTGTTCTTTCTTCTATCTCTTTTCTTTTTCTTCTAACTATCTGGAATTTTCGGGTTCGAAATTTCCGGGTCGTTACAGTACTCTACCTCTGGCAAAAGGTGGAGCGAAGTACGCCATCGTTGCAGTTGATTACTTTACAAAGTGGGCTGAAGCTGAACCTCTTGCTACCATAACGACAAAAAAAGTGATCAACTTTGTAGTCCGCAACATCATCTGTCGATTTGGTCTCCCACACGCCATCATTACTGATAACGGAACCCAATTCGACAGTGTTGAATTTAAAGATTTCTGGAAACGGTTTCGCATTCAAAAGAAATTCTCTGCAGTTGCACACCCTCAAGCAAACAGACAAGTCGAAGCAGTCAACAAGGTTATAAAGTCCATTCTGAAAAAATGACTGGAAAAGGTCGGGGGCAAGTGTGTCGATGAACTTCCTATGGCTTTATGGGCTTACCGAACAACCCACAAGTCCGCGACCGGTCACACTCCATTCTCTCTCTCTTATGGTTCAGAAGCTGTTATTCCATTCGAGCTAGAAGTACCTTCTCATCGTGTGACATACTATGATCCGAAGACAAATGCTATATTAATTGTTGAATCTCTCGATTTACTAGATGAGAAGCGTGAGGAGGCTGATCTGAGGGCAACCGCATATCGAAGTCGAGTCGCCCGATTGTACAATGCCAAGGTCCGCCCGCGAACCTTTAAACTCGACGATCTCGTCCTGAAAAGAATCTATCTGGTTCCTTTGCATATGAAGCCAACATGGGAATGACCATATGTTATTGAAGAAGGCTCAGAGATGGCACATTCAAATTATCGACTGTTGACGGTCTTACTCTGCCAAGAGCCTGGAATAGCGAGAGTCTTCGTCACTACTACACATAACAGGTTATGTTTATTCATTTAGTTTATTTTCCATTTGCAATTTGTTTCTGCATTTCGAAATTAGAATTTGTAATAAGGCAGCTGACTTTGCCATATTTTCTTATTTCAGCAATAAAATGCAATCTCTTCGAGCCAGAGCTATGATTTACTTGAAATACTTCATATGAACATCACCATGCACGGAGAGCTAAGTTTCACCATACGGTGGGATTTATTCAAATAGGGAGTGACTGTGATGCAACCGGTCACTCGCTAGGTGAAACCCATGCTCGGGGACAAGCCATCACACCAAAGACGAAAAAGGATTGATACACGACAATCCTTCACTTAACTCCAGATTCCCAAAGTGCAAACTGGAGTATAAAGATACATCTACGAAGAAGGTGGATTCGTCCGCCTAACGACTTCGTCCGTATCTGAACCAAGTTTGAGGAGGGTGGACCCGTCCATCTAACGACTTCACTTGTTAACTCAGGGTGGATGTGATCCGACCATACACGATCCTGATACACCTTTCGTTCCCAGAGTGCGAGCGAAATCCAAAAACATGCCGCAGATGTGACTGACCATCTGTTTACCAACTCCGAACTCCCAGAGTGCGAGTCGGAGTATAAACATTAGCTCCAAATTCCCAGAGTGCGAATTGGAGTATAAACGCCAACTCCGGATTCCCAGAGTGCGAAACGGAATATAAACATCAACTCCGAATTCCCAGAGTGCGAAACGGAGTATAAACATCAACTCCGGATTCCCAGAGTGCGAAGCGGAGTATAAACATTAACTCCAAATTCCCAGAGCGCGAATTGGAGTATAAATACCAACTCCGAACTCCCAGAGTGCGAGTCGGAGTATAATTGTCGATTTTGAGTCCCCAGAGTGCGGACATATAATTAAAACTTAAGCCGGCGTGACCGACCGCCAGAAAACAAATGAGAATCCCCGGAGTGCGGATATGATCATTGATAATCGAACAAGCATGGATAAACTGCTCAATCTCTGCTTACCTCAAACATCCGTTCAGTGGCACTAGACTCAACGTGTTATAAGTGAAATGCAATCACTGGCTGATGTTCTACAACTCATCCCCAAGACTGGGGGGAGGACTTAAGCGTCGACCATTGACTGAAGTGGTGCGACGTAAAAATTCAATTCACTTCCCGGTCGTGAACCATGTCCACGGTTTCCAGACCTGGCGCAAAAGGACAAACTTGACTCGGAAGCTGGAACTTTACAAGTGCATTTTGAACATTGAAACACTTAAGCAAATACACAAGAAGCTAAAAAAGAAGAGTTTCATTTCTACTATTTATGAAAGAAATTCGTGTACAAGTTTGGTCTAAAAAATTCCTACTAGTAGGGGCCGAACCCGCATGTATACACGGCCAACAAAATGAAAATCAAAATAAACCGAGGAAGCATGTCTACTCTTTTTTCTTCCTCGGCTTCCTTTTCGGTGTAGACCCGTTGGAACCGCCACTACCTTTCCTCTTTGAGCCCTTACTTTTCGATGGTCGGTCTCCAGGCGGGGGCATTATCTCGACATCCTCCTCCAAGCTCGAATGAATAGGGATGCTTCCTGCGGGCAGAGTCGAAGGAACAAGATCAAGTGTAGAAGGTGGAATGAGCACACTAGTGTCGAAAACTGTACCACCGGGAGATATCATTCTGAGCGGAGCTGGACCAGGTGCCGCCATCCCACCTCCAAAACTGCCACCATGAGCCGCTGCATCCATCTCAGCATCGATTTCGGCCAATATCTCCTCTTCGGTAATCGCTCGGGCCTCGCTGGGAGCATCAGTAGTTGGCATCGAAGGGCCTGAAGCAGGAGCGCCTCCACCCATAACAAATGGCAGGTCAGCAAAAGGATCGCTATGACGATGGAAGAGTTCCTCCATCATCTGCTCATTAAAAACAAGCGTGCTTCCCTGCGTTTCATCGAGTGGGGCAGTTGTAGTTATAGTGGTCGCTTCAGTAACGATAGCCTCCTGCATGTGATGTGATTCTTGAGTAACAGGAGGCACGACCGGTGCAACATCAATCACTGGACAAAAAATAAGAGAATTGTTAGAACTTAATTCGAGTGACAATTCCGACTCAAGATAGATATGTGGAATGTTCAGAATACCTTCCTCGGTTTGGCTTGTAGACGGTTGAACGGCTTCAGCAACTTGCTCTGTAGCCGGAGACATCTACGGCTGATCCGGATTGTAGGCAGGAACAGCTTGGGGATCGACCGCAGGCAAGGATTCAGGCTGGGTTGACGCTGCAATTTCATGACTTGCATCGTGGTGTTCAACCCCAGAGCCTTCTCCTACTTCCAAGTGCTGGGTGCTGAGTCTCTCCTTCTCATGAGAAATCATTGACTCGTCGAGAATCTTCCTTTCATCTTCATTCAACAGACGATTCTCGAGCTCAAACTCATCGACAGACTCACCCAAATGCACCGCCTTCTCCTCCTCAGCCAATCGGCCCCAGGCGTTGTATAAATGTGCCGGGTAATCATTGAGCTAGGCTAGACCCCTGTGCCTCAGCACGTTAGCATTATAAACAACGAGGAGATCTTCAATGCCGGCTTCTAGCCCGGACTCAGCCGATTTCACCTCCTCCTCGACCTTGTTCTCCACCTCACGAACCTTAGCCACGGCCGCATCCCGTTCACCCCGGAGCAAGACAGCCTGTTCGCGCGCCTCCTGGGCTGCGTTGTTCGCATCATCCCTTTCCTAGGTCATGTCAGAGAATTTGACCTTAAGCTCGTTGAGTTCCTTGACCTCCGCATCCCGTTCGGTGGCGACTGTAGTATTTTGGTGGCCCATCTCCTCCACCAAGGCAACGTGTGTCTGCCTCAACCTCTCCATCGCCACAGTCGCTTCATCGGCTTTTTTGGTGGCCTCAATTTCAGATTTTCGAGAAGACTCGGCCTTAGTATTGAGCACTTGTATGATTCGGTCTTTCTGAGCGAGCTCGGATTCCATCTTCTCAATTGCCTTGGCTCGCTCAAAGGCCACCTTGGAAGCTTTTTCTGCAGCCTTTACCCACTCTCTATACTGGGTGTAGACATCATGAATGTAATCATGCATCGTGTTTTCCACCCTTGATGGAATTCTTTTTAAATGAGGTGGGAAGACGTAGCCGTCAAAGCATATGTTCGGGAACTCCTTCCTCAGCTGAGCAATTTTAATAGCCCCTTCCCCCATGGGCCCTGTTGTGACTTGCTCGGCAATTATGAGGGCCATGGTTTTGACTCTCTGGAGATGAGTTTCGGGCCTGGAAGAGTGAGAAGACGGTCGATGTCGCGGAGGCTCTGGTGGGTGTGAAACATGAACAGGAGGTGGAGAGGGAATTCTAGGAGGTGGAGAACGAGACCTAGATCGGTGCTTGTAGTCCCTGCCTCTGTCTCTGTCATATCTTTCTTGACTAAAGTACCCGCGATCACGGTCTCTATCGTCCTCTCTACGACGTGACCTATAATATGAAGAAGATTTGTGGGCCGAACGAAGACTCCCCAACATTGATTCTCTCCCAGACATCACACCTATAAGCGAGAAACAAAAGAAAAGTTAGTGATCTATTGGATTGGACGATTTTTGATTATGAATCATGTAGTGCAGTGAAGTGTATGTATGTGCAACCCCCCGACCAACCGGAAATGTCGACCGCACTCATAGCAAGTGACTCGCTCAGATCAAGGGCACCTTCAAGTTCCTCTATCCCGGTGTCGTGTTGAAATGACACATAATCCGGAATCGGAATATCCATGAAAGTGCTATTCAACAAGGCGTATCCGTTGGGGTGTAGTCGGGATGGAGCGATTCCAAGGAATGACAGCATTTCTCTTATATACTGATTGAATGGAGGAAGTGTTCCCGCTGTGCAAGCATGACGATTGAAAGCAGTAAACCCCTCCGGGGGAGCATGCGATCTATCATCTGGCCCTAGCAATAATACGTCGTCAAGCGACAAGCCATGTCTTAAGCATATCCATCCTAGCATATCTTTAGAAATGCCGGACGGCACAGAGTCCTGTGGATTGCAAATGAACCGGGCGCCTGGAAACTCGTTCGGAGCTGGATCTATGACTTCGGCCTCGATGGCCGGTATCTCGATTATTGGAGGGATTGAACCTTGAACTTCCTGCTGTTGTGAACTTGAAGGTTCCATGACTAACTAGCTTATGAAAAATCATCGTTAAACAGATAATAAACCCATGCATCCCGCAGTGTGAAGTGTGTGAATATGTTGTGCAGTGCAGTGCTGTATATAAAAAAAGGTTCTGCAGAATCGGAGAAAAGCATGTAAACGATAAGACTTCGAAATTCAGTCGGAATGAACGTCATTGCTGACCGTCACAACCGTGCCATTCAAATGTTAGCGATCGATCCAGGTTAGGGTTTGTTAAAATTTAGTTAGATTACAGTGTCATCGATGAGCTTCGAAGGGAAGTCAAATATGCAGTCCAACGGTCAAGTCCAATTATGCCAAAATGAAGCTCGTTGGAGTTAGGTCTTCAAATGCACAAGAGTTTTTCAAGATCATCAAAGTTAGGCTCATTGTCGATCATCAAAGTTCGAGTTCGTATCGATCTGTGTAGCTGTTCGTATCCATCAGGGATACAGATTCGAATTCGTATCGATCGTTTAAGACACTTTCGTATCGATCCCATGGCACGTAGTTCGTATCGATCGGAGACAGTGGAGTTCGGAATGATAAAACACGACTTATTTGAATCGATCAACAAATCTAAGGCCTTCGTATCAGTCATCTCGAATCGATATGAAAGCCCCATCGTCAGTCGATGCGAGGGTGTGTTTCATCAGGATCGATATGAATTCATCCTTTATCTGCCATCGATACAATGGTTCCCAGACTCCTTCTTCCCCAGATCGATTCGAACTCCATCTTCTCCTTCCTCGACCTCGCACAATATCTTCTTCCCCAAACAGTTCAAACATCATGGCAATTTTTGCCGAGCCGACTCTGACCTTGGAATCACCAGAGATCGACCGTATATGTAATTAGATTAGCAATTGATTTCGAATCTCATCGCTACAACGTGGGCTAGCCATTCATTTACCTGATTTCAATGATTAGTTCAAGGGGTTGGAAGTTTGAATCGATTCGAAGGCAAGAACAGTTTTCTTTTTCCAAGTCTCTGAAGCGATACGAAGGCAGAGAGCAAAAGTGGCGAACGATGGAAAAGCTTCTAAGTCCAAAAAGTATTTATATGGACTCGAGTGTGGAAGGGAGAAACGATTCGCCTTCTGGTGATCTCGACCGGTTACAATGTGTGTCACCACTGAATCGATTCAAACAAGCTATTTGAATCCATCAACTCGAGCCTTTATCGAAGCGAAATTGCCGACGAAGGCTTTTCTTAGTCACCCAAATCCATCGATACGAAGCCATTGTTCGTATCGATCATTTTCGACTCCATCCCCAGTGCAACAATATGAACTGTGTAGTTCGAATCCATCAAAACACAGCTTCAGGAGGCCAGTATTTATCGATACGAACGCATATTTCGTATCCATCTTTGTGACCCACATCGATTCGAAAATGAAGATCACTGCAATGGAGTCCACCGAAGTTCGTAACCACCGATACGAACGATCGTTTCGTATCCATCAAAGCTCATATCTATCGATGTGAATTGTTCATTTCGTATCCATCAATGCGATGTATATCGATGCGAAGACAATGTTTCAACCTTTTACATCGATTTAGGAGAGGATCGACACGAAGGAACATTCAAAAACAACCATCAATCGTTGTTGTAACTCGAATTTCACATCGGTTTAGGAGAGGATCTATACGAGATTCGATACAAAAGAACTGACAACGACTCGTGGACGTGCAACGTCAATGAGAGTCAGATTAACATATATGCATATACGTCGGACTAATACTCAATTTTCAACATCCACAAGAATTGGATAATTATCTGATAACGATCACAATCAAACAACAATTAGTTACAACAATATAGGGTACAACAGTTAGTAATCAACAGCTTACATTACTAGGGAAATCAGTCGAAGATTACAACTTTCAACGAAAAGACGATGACTGTTCAAAGTAAAGATTGCAGCATTTCAAAGCACGTCATATTTTCACAAGACGTACTTTGAGGGGCAAATGTTATCCCGCCTTTTGGCAAGGCCGTGACACCAAGGAACTGATTGAAAACCAATGACGGTTCGTCTTGGAGATCGGTTATGCACAGGTTCACCATGGATATCGATGAATTTTGTTCGAGTCCAGATCAAGCTACAATTGACAAGACACGACGAGCGAAGCCATGAAAGCCATCGTTCCAAATTTCAAGTCAATTCGAGTTCGTATGCTCAAGTTATGATCGATGCAAGTTGAGGGAAATAATCCCATTTTCGTATCCATCATCGAACCCCGGTTCGAATCCATCACTTTTGTATCGATCAGAGTAGCCTCGACTTCGTATTCATCACTATGCTACAGTTCGAATCGATCGATTTCGCATCCATCAACAAGCCACAGTTCATATCGATCGACTTCGCATCCATCACTATGCCACAGTTCGAATCGATTGGTTTTCGTATCCATTAACAGATAGCACACTTCGTATCGGTCGGTCAATGTCTACTTCGCATCCATCAACGAACCTTTGTTCGAATCCATCGACTCACACTATTCGTATCCATCAGGGGATCGCTGTTCATATCCATCAAGTTGGAGCGCTTCCATTGATACGAACTAGACCCCACGATCGATACGAACAAGCCAATGCAATCGATGCGAACAGAGCACACTGCCGATCGATACGAAAAGCGCAATAATGATCGATTTGAACAAGACAATTTCATCGATACGAACAAGGCAAAGTTCAAGGGATGACTCGGTCAACTCGGCGTAGAAGGCAGATCGATCCGAAGAATGCTCGCCACGTCACCGCCTGATCACGTGCAACTATCGATTCGAAATGATCGAGTCAAAATGATCCATTCGAACGAAATAGCCTACCGAGTAACACCAATTCGTATCGATCATAACTCGAGATCCAGAAGTCCAAATGCTACGAAATTTTCACAGAAGCTTACATACATGCTAAAGAATGTTCACACCAAGTTTCGACTCCATTGGACGAAATCTTGATCAATACGAAATTCGTTCATATCGATCACGGATCGAGCCGAAACTTCACGGGCTTGGTCACGTGGGCCCACTCACATGCCAGAAGAAGTCACCCGAGATCTGGTCGAAATATCAGCCTCCTACGCCTATAAATAGACCCCCAGAGCCTACATAAAAAGGACCTTTTGATGCTCTAACGCCCAGACTCTGCCGGATTCCATTCTAAACTCCATTACTGCCGCTGCAAACGAATTTTACTACTGTAATCCGTTGTAATCTGATGTCATTCGCTGAAATCAGTTGTAAACATCAAAGAAACATCAATAAAGTGATCAATTTCATAGTGGACGTAGGCAATATGCCGAACCACTCTAAATCCCTGTGTTTCTGTGCGTTTTTATCATTTACATATCTGTTTTTTGGAGTTTTTGTTAGATAATCCTCTTTTTCCATTTAATTTCTTCATTTTATCTCTTCAAAAACTTCCGAAGAGTGTTGTGCCCAATTTTGGTACAAATAATATATATATATGATTGATTTGCATTCATATAGGAAAGTATATATATTTACACACACACTAGGATGTTATGCATCATGCCTAATATGACATTTATTTTGCATTCATATAGGATGCATTAGTTGTATTTACGCATTTTAAGTTTAGAAAAAACAAGTTCACGGCATGCCTACCTACATATGCTCATATCATAGAATACTATTTGGTTGCTTTAATTTGAATGTTATACTTGATTCATGAACATTAATGAATGAGAGCTATATTATATTCTTCATTCCCTAAGAATTTCGAAGATGAAATTGTTTTAAGGGAAAGAATGTAATACTCCAAAAAAATTGAGTAATATTTTAGTTAAATAATTATTATTTGGTAATGTGAAAATATTGGAATTAATGGATTAATTAAATAAATAAAATTTAAGGAGTGGCAAATTGGTAATTTTACAAATTTTGGAATCTAACTAAGAAACCAGCACCATTTCTATTGTCTTTATTCTAATTCACGCGGTATTTTTGCTTGTCCCGTATGGACGAAAAGGTGGTCGAGTCATACGAGGGCCAAAAATGAGATTTGAATTTGACCATTGGGCTTTTCCCTTCTTAAGTTATACAGAAAGTACGTACACTTCTTCATTTAGAAACCAACCCCGTAACTTCCCTTCTTCCTCCAACCCTTTCTAAACCACTTCAATTAAATCCCATTTTCTCACTCATTTCTTAATCAAGTTGAATGAAACCAGAAGCAACACAAAGCTATCAAACTTGGACATGACCTTAAGATGATTTGGAGACTGAAAATCGAAGTGAGAAAGTGCAGCAACCCTAGGCAACAAAGCTTTGGGACATGAATAGGTTATTTTATGAGTGATTCTTGCTCTCTTCCCCATATAATATGATTATGATCCTATAATCATGATTATATTAGAGTAGTTAAACATTTATAGATGATTAATTTTGGATTAAATTTGGTTTTGGGAGGGATTTAAATCAAATCATTGCTTAGAAACTAGATTAGGATGAAATCTGAAACCCTCATGATTACATAAACAAAACATGTTCGTCGAAATCGCATTGAAAAATCCAATTTTAACAATTTAATAGGACGTCTTATTGGCATCGGTAATTATCAAAATGGCGTCATAAAATCTAAATTACACAATTTTAATTGTAGTCGGTAAAGCATCACAAAGGCATTACAAAAAAGGAGTCGGAGAGTGGTCGGAAAGTGGCGTCGTATTGGCGCCGGTAACAATCCCACTTAAGATGTCTTTAAGGCGTCGGAATAATTTTTCTGACATACTTTTAATGGATGCCTTTTAAGGTGTCAGTGCAGCATCGGTAAGACATGTACAAATGCCCTGCTACGCCTTCTTGGGGTCGGTAAATTCCTTGTTTCTTAGTGTGTATATATAGTTTACAAACCCTATTTTATGATATATGTATGTATGTATGCATGCATGCATGTATGTGTGTGTGTAATTATTTACACATATACACATACACATACACATAACAAATGACACACATGTATATGAAGGGGCTAAAATGTCCGTTGTAGTGTAAATCCCAGCACTTACACACAGACATGTCAAATCATGTACACCATTTATGTTGCACATGCATGTGCACAAATATGATACACATATTATACTATATATTATACATAACAATAATATAATAAAACTTTATTATAAATTGAATTAAATATTGATTTTATTCAAAATAAATTTAGATAAGATCTAAATAAATTTAGACTTCATAGCCCAATAAGATCCAAATGGAATAATTTTTTTTGAAACTTACTCATTTACTATATTACGTGTTGATCCAGTTCCAACAATGTTCTATTTTTATATATATATTTCATATCTTATACAATGAATTTATATATGTTTATGTTGTCCAATCTTTTGTTTGCTGCTGTTTTAGAAATTAAAAGTTAAATGAAAAAAAAAGAGTTTTCAGATTTAAAACTAATTTTAATCAGTTGTGATAATTTTGTTACATATTTTGTATACAAATATAAATGAAATACCTACATAAACTATTTGAAATTATCTATGAAATTGAATGTAAGTTTCATGTATATATTTTTTATTTTAAACATCAAATGCTTTTGGTTGTTACATACATATGTTTTTTATGCGTGTGTGTGTGTTTGTGTTTGTGTGTGTGTAATTTTAGTTTAAAAATTATAAATGGACTTTTGTGTAAAATTATAGATCTAATGTTGATTTCCTTTCTGAGTCAAAACTAGATTTAAAATTGTTAATTTTAAATTGTAAAACATATAAGATTACAAGTCTTATTTTTAGATATGTTATTCTATATTTAAACATAGATTGTTAATAAATCACACACACAAAGAGATGTATTATAATTTCAGTTCAAAATTTATAAAAGGACTTTTGTGTAAAAGTTTATATATAGTGTTGGTTTCCTTCCTAAGTCAATACTAGATTTCAAATTGTCAACTTTAAATTGTGAAAGCATATTATATTACAAGTTATATATGTATATATATATATATGTTAGTTTGAATTTAAATATAGTTTGTTATTGTTTATATATTTTTGCGTGTGTGTGTATTATTTCCAATCAAAGTTTATGAAAGAACCTTTTTGTAAATTTACAAATCAAATGTTGAACTCCTTCATAAGTCAAAATTAGATTTCAAATTGTTCATTTTAGATTTCAAAACATGTAAAATAGTCAAAATTAATTTTAATAAGTGTATATATATATATATGTATGTATGTATATGGGTGTGTAATTGTTATATATATATATAAAGGACTGTGGAAAACAAATGCATATATAAAGGGAAAATATGTATGTTGCGGTGTAAATCTCAATACCTATAAAGTACACGTTAACCATATATACTATTTATATGTTGCAGTTTTACCAAATACATATGAATGTATTTGAGACGCTTGTTATATTAAATGTATAATTAATTAATTATATTTGAACTCCTTTTAAACAAATATATAAAGTAAGATTTATTTAAAACTATATTAGATTGGATTAAATAAACCCTTTAGATTTTATAGGTCCAATAAATCCAAAATATAAAAAAATATTTGAATTCTACATATTTCACCCGCTTCCTTTAGTTAATATAATGATAGTATTAAACAACTTAAAATTTAAATCAAAACATTCATTCAAAAATTAAATATGATTTAATATAAAAAATATTATTCATGGTAACATTATAAAAGATCTAGTGCATAACCGATAAAAAGGATTTTTTTGAAATTTTCCCTTCAACCCCATTGTCTGATGCACTTGATCCAACAGACTTTAGCATTTCCCACTTTGCTGGAGAAATCTAAGTTGTAGAGACCCATAGTTGATGCATATTACATCTGATTTGTGGTTCGTCTTGCGAATGAGGTTCAGAGTGATAGCCAAATAGGATTTTCGACCTCAATGAGAACTTAGCCAAAACTGCTAGCATCTTTAAAAATGAGGTGAAGTAAGCTTTTGTTGATAAGCTAAAGTAAAATGGCCTTGTAAAAACCAAATGAGTGTAATAGCATTTTGAGAGGTGATGGATCATATAACTTGTGTAGTGGAGTCACGGTAACTACTTTTGACACAGACCGTGAGAGTGCATCAAATGAGATTAGTCTTCCATCTGGAGACCATTTTTGATTCATAGGTCATAGGCTAAGTGGACTTGGGGATACTACCATTCAGACTTGGTGCATGCATTTGGTTAAGTAGGATCGATCAGGGAAGGGTATTCGCTTTTGAATTGTCGGATCATAGGTAATGGGACTATTTAGGTTGTGTTTTGGAGGACAGTATATTGTACTAGATGGAATCTAACTTTTGTATCTTACATATTACTGTAGTTGGCTCTATAATTTGTGGTCTATCTATGTGATACTATACCAAGGCAGGGAAACTGACTTTAACTTTAATGGTACATGGTTCTCACGGTCTGATGCAAATGAGTTATTGGTCCATCTTCACGATGCTACTAGTTAGATAAGATCAATCGAAGGTAGTTCCCGCTATGGATGATTTGTTGAAGTTAAAATTGGTAGCCCAGGAATAGTTTGACATAGGACTTCTCGATTAGTTTTGTGTCAGCTGGATAATCTTCTAAGTAAAATCTAGTGCTTTGTCATATGAGCATTGTGAAACACTTAATAGATTCATCGTTATCATTGTTGATCGAGGCAAATTTGAACTCGAACAAACCCCGGGCATTGGTTGTAAGTAAGTGATCGTGGAACTTTCTTCCTAGAGGAATGAGTTCGATTCTGAAGGGTAGAAAAGTTAGCACAAGAATTGTTGGATTTATCCGATGGTCGTGAGAATCGGTAACATAACATATTCAGACATTGAGCATGAACTTTGTCTTCCATGTACTTCACATGGGAGGAACTATACCTAAAATTGAGAACTTTTTTGAATGATATAAAAGTGATAAAAGAACATAGAATCTAAAAATAGGAGATGACTATTATCTTCTACTGATTAAAGTCAAATTAAAGAACAATGTTTATCTTGTAAAAAAGTTTGTAATTACCGGATAAATCCTTTGTTGGAGAAGAAGCATAGAGTAGAAGTTGTATATAAATGTTTTGATCCATAAAAGCAACCAATGGTGATTAAAATTCCGTAGACGCTCCTACTCTCTGAAAGCATTACTAAAGAAACTCAAAAAATTACTAGGGTATCCTTTGGGGTGAACTCCAACTAAATTGTTTTTAATCAAGGCGACATAATGTGGAGAGCTTCGACCCAAGCAATTTACTATTTTACCCATCAAGCAGATTCAGTGGCACTTCATCGAGATTTTAAAAAAAGGGTAGTGATGTACCCAAAATTGTTCATCGAAAATTGCATAAGATCGGGACGGAAGTACGTTATAATATGAAATATCGATAGAAGGGGGGAGATTATGTTTAATCTTTTTATGAAAAAACCGAACTTTTTTTTCATCTTTTTATGAAAAAACCGAACTTTTATGTACGTCTCATAACAATAAGAAATAAATGCTCCACCCTCTCTCCTTTAATTAGGGTTATAAAGGTTTGGATTCAACCGAACACTAATTGAACGATTTATAACCTCGGATCGAGCCAGACGTCGGGCATTCGTATAAAATTTACACCTCTGCGTTTATTGCTTCCTGTGCATTGTCCAATGTCCAAAGTATGGATTGAAGATATCAAACCATTAAATTCTGAAAATTTTAGAAAAAAATAGAAGATGCACATATATGTTTCAATTTTATAAAATATAGCATACGTCTGCGCCATCCATACCGATACTCGTTTACTGATGATCCTTCTACCAAATTGAGTTAATTGAGCCCATTTGCTGTAGTTCAGAGATCGGTACAAAATCCCACTTCAACAGAACCAGTGATCACCAGCAAAAACACAACATAACCACGTTCACAAGCACAGTTAATATAAACAGTTCTATTATTTTTTTGCCTCCACTCGCATGTTTCAAAAAAATATAAGAATTAAAAAAGAAATATCCATTAATGCATAGGAGAAAACGGAAGTCATCACATTCCTATAATCAAAAGGTAAATTATGCGATTCAACAACGATACAAAGTACAAAGGCAGTAACCATCAGACACCTAACCAGATCAACTGAAACAGTGACCAATGTGAAAGAAAAAGGAAGGAAAAAAAAAAACAATTCTTTCCCCAAAGAACAGAATATATAAAAAGGCAATAAAACAACACACATCGGTGAAATCATAAACAAGAGTTTCCTTCCTCTTCCTAATAACTATTTCTTTTGTATGTTGAACCAACCTAAGCATACAACAAAATAAACCTACTGATCCCTTTCAGAATTAGCTGAAACCTTTTGCATAATCATATCCTCAGCTATCCGAATGCCCTCTGCATCCCCAGCAATTGTCACTTTCCTGGGTATGTAAGTACAAATTGTTTAACCCACTATAATTTTTTTTTTAAATAACAATTAAGTAGAATATCTCAGGAGTACTGATATGTGATACCTATCATTTGTGCCTGGCATGAAATCGCCTCTATCAGATATCTTGATTCTTGCTCCGCTAGCCTACATGAATGGACAAATACAGCCCGAGTAATTTCCATTCTTCAAAAATCATGAGAAACAAAACTAAGGCAACATTTTGAAAATAAAACCTGAGTAATTTCCATTATGTTTCTCCCTGCTCGGCCAACTACTGCTCCAATGTGTTCGTCTGCAACACCAATTGTAACCGAATGACTCTCACTGGTACCACTTGGTGACCTCCCCTGTAACAATTAACACTAGTAAAAAATACTTCAATTTTGAAAAGTAATGCTAGAAATAAAATATTAGTTAAATGATCAGTAGCTGGATGATGCAGTTTTTTAAACACAGAACAGTTGACAAACAAGGGATCATCAAATTCTCATGCCTCACTTTTGTTAGAATTTTTCCTAGGATCCCTACACAATTAGATTTTAGAAGAGATAAAAAAGTGAAGAACAAAAAAAGTGACGCACATATTCCTCATAATTCATTGCCTTCTTTAATGCAAATAAAAGATGCAACTAATATTCTTTAATCACTCTCCAAAATCTACAAAATCTACTTCATTTGGAAATATTGTAGCACCAAAATCTAGTAACTTTTAATTTTCCTACAAGTATCAACACATCATGCCAATTTAAGTATTATCGTACACATTAAAATTTTATGCAAGAGAGAAGGTGTATGCATGCATTGTCAATGAAATCTACCTAAACGAGTACTTTAAAAGGTTACCTTGTTAGGATATCTCCCTCCGTAACCAGTTGATCCATAATTGGCTGGAGAAGGCATACCATAACCACCAGGATAACCGCCAGTACCTAGAGATTTAATGAAGGGCAAACACAACAAAATAATATTAAATGGGCATCTATCTATAATATAATGCTAATCATGTGATCAATGGATTAGCCTGAGAACTCTTACCTAACTTCAAGTAAATTCACTAGATAACTATCAAAATATTCAAAACATTAACCTCATATTATTACCATAAAAGAGATTAAACAAATCTACTGAAGCATGTGTCCAAATATAGAGCTCAAAAACACACTAATAGAAATGTGACATTCTTCATTCTTTGGATGGAAAATATAACGTCGTGTAACATCCTCCTAAGTGAGGATGGTGAAATGCCTGTTGACTGAAGTCGTGGCAAGGAGAAATGCTACCGATAGTAAAATTAAGTTATTATGATGCACGTATAAGGACAAAGTAACAAAGGTGTAATATGCACTATGGAGTAGCTTACTATCACTAGAGCTTGCCTATGATTGACTAGTCTTTGGCATCTACTTGATACATAGTATGCACACATTAATCAAACAAAAAATGGATTGATTAATTTTCAAAGAGTAAACAGACCTCCATAAGTAAATGGTGATGTTAAAGATTGTGGATAATGAGAATCTTCAATCAACTTTGACAGAATAAGAGATATTGCAGACATCTGTTGATCAAAAGTCCCTATAACAGTTACGAGCCTATCATTAACCCCAACATAGTTCTGTTCTTGAGGTGATATTTTAATATCAGCTTGAGATTCTTCAATAAACAACCTGAACAAAGAACCAAAACTTTAGTTTTCTCTTCATTTATTGCATGCAGAAAAAATTATGTAAAATAAGGGACACACTCTATCTTACATGCTCTATCGTACAATAAGGGACATTTTAGATGTGGGCACAAGAAATTAGATCCAACTCAAGCAAGAATATCAAACACTGTATTTTCCCACAATAAACACTTCACTGGGTTTAAACTTTAAACATCAAACACTATTTTCCATACACATGCGTGCACGCACGCATATTTCAAGTTTCAATTTGATGCAGAAGGCTGAGTAAAATCCAAGAAAATATCAAACGATTGCTTTTTAAAAGTATATTCGCTTATCTAGGTAAACTGAAAGACTCCAGATGGACATCTTAAAACTCTCTTATATTTGTTAGAGCGAATGATATTCTTTTTCCAATGTATGTGAGCGTTGCATGAAAGAGCGTTCCAAGAAGGGATTGAATGAGTGCAGTGCACCCTCACATCCGGACATCTCCTCAACAGGTTAATGGTGGCGGGTGATTTGAAAAATACTCAACTGAACTTGAAACAGCTGGTAGTCTTAAATGCAAGTTTTAAGGTGCTGTACAGTCATTGCCCAATTAACACTTGATGCTCTGACATGTATGCGCAGAATCATGGACAACAAATACTGAATCATTTTTAATGATATTATAATACATAAATTATATACACACATACACATACACATACACATCCACATACACGTACACATATACTGATATACATATACATATATATACATACATGTGTGTGTAGTGTAAACAAGTTGTTTCCTGCACTGGGTTGTAAAAGTAGTTTTACTGTGTCGGGGATAGAAGATTGAGTGAGTTGGATGCGAGCTGACATGATGTAAATAAAGTACAATCACTGATCTCTAGGTGTCTAAATGGTCTAATAAAGGGATAATCCTACTGCTCGAACTACATGCTCTATAACTTATTTTGGTACAATTAATTGCTACCAGATAACAAATTTGATGAATTATGGGGCGTATCTACACAGTGCACCAAATGCATCCAATCAACAGATTAAGTGGGTTTCATAACTAAAGTAAGAAGTTCTCAATTCACATTAGTCAAACAAAATATTGCAGCCAAAGAAGAATGCAATCAATCCAGTATAAGCAGGAGTGATCACCGAGAGCCAACATTTAATTTTAAGCAGGCAATGACAACAATATTTTCTTCCTAAAATATATTGACATATTTTATGGATGCTAATGGTTTTATATTAAAAAAGCTGTCAAGTGGACCCTAAGGTAGCGAAAAAACATTATAAAATAGAATAACCATTTTGAGAACAAAATGGGACAGAAGCGAGCTTTCCAATAATTACTTCCAAAATTGGTAAAAATGCACAGCACTCCAACATACCCATAATACTGGAATAAAAATGCTAATAAGGACCAGAATTTCACATTAAAAAATTGTTCCAGACAGTGATCGGTTATATAAGAAATTATAACATTCCTAACACTACTTGGGTTAGTGCATATACCACGTTAAGAATATTGGCTACAATGGACAACGAACCATGCTAGAATGCACCATTGGAAATGTTTAAATCATATATAGCAATTAATATTAGCCACAGAACTTTACTTTATAGTAGAAACGCCTTTTCCAATAATTCCACCACACGAGCTATTCGGAACAACAAGCCTTACTTTAGATCGGCTTTCTACATCATTACTCTCTTCTGCCTGTGTCAGTGATTTAGATGCAAATGCAAAATTTTATAATTTTGATAAGCGGTGATGGATGAAGATGGTTAGCATTAACACAAAAACATACCTCGTTTAGTAACTTCTCCAGTATCAATTCCATTGCTTTAAGCATGTCGTTATACTTTCCGGATACCATGATAATCCTATCAGATGTTCCAGGGAAATATTCCTGAGTCCGTGACAACTGAATGCGAGCTCCAGACTCTGACTGAAATTCATTAATTGTTGATCCACCTTTCCCAATGATACAGCCAGCGGCAGTATTTGACACAAGAAACCTTATCTGTGTAGCTTTATCTTTATCATCTGAAATGTGCAAAAACACTAAAGCTATATATCCGCTATAAATGTGAAACTTTAAATGCTTACATAAGACTGAAAACAAATAATTATAATAATTTAAAAAAAGACAAACAATGCTTATTAAAACCGACCAATATATAGGTTTTCCACAATATAATTATTTTAGGAGTAAAAGTTTTTGTTTTTATCATTTCTACTTAAATCTCTTCCAAAGTATCACCTTGATTTACTCTAGGAGTATCTCAAACCAATTTTCCCATACTTATTTTTAACATTTAATAATAATAAACTTTAAATATCTCTAGCTTAAATAAATGATATATATATATATATATATATAAATATATATATATATATATATATATATATATATAAATATAAAGAAGATCATTTATTTTTTCGAAAAAGGATTGATTTATTTCCTGAAAAGTTTCAAAAAAGTAAAAAAAAGCGAACAATTATTTTTTTGAAGAAAGTTCAAATTTGTTAAAAAGAAATATTTTTTTCAACAAAGTAATAAAATTTGTTCGTTTTTTTAACAAGAGTTTGATCCTTCTCAAAAATATTTGATGATCCGAAGATTCAAAATTTCAAGTTCTTTCATTGAAATTTAATAGCATTTAAAAAAATCAATATTGCATTATCACTTTTCATTAACTTGCTTTGATTTATTAAATGAATTATTATTGACACTAGTCTACTTGATTTTTTTTTTTAACTTCTGTATGTAAAAGTATGACTTGTTAATTTATCTATACATACCATGTTATCATCATATTCAGTGGTATGATCCAAATGACTCAAAGAGACCTCTAATGATGAACATTGGTGTTAAGTACCTTAGCTTCATGCCTTTCAGAAACTCATTATGTAATATAGGATAAGGAAATAATTAAGCTGCGGTACACAGTGCATCTCCAATTACGTTAAGTAGTTTCCATTTTCAAAAAATGGATGGTCGTATTAAGTTTAGTCTCTAATTTTTTAATTTTGTTCAAATTGAATATTTACTCTTCATTTCACAGAAAATTGCGAGTTCAGTTGACAAGATTAAGAGACACTGTTCATTTTCCTCTCACTTTGGAAAACTTGAAAACAACTGAAGGATTAATTTTAGGCTTTCCATTATGCAGAAAATAAAGATGGTGGTATATAATGATTAAAGAAGCTCTCGGTGGTTACACAATACCATACATGTCAACGGATACTTTCGGATGCGGATAATGTCATATCCACATCTGCATCTGAAATCAGTTTTGGATATCCGCATCCGTGGATAGGGAAGGATATCGGATATTTATCAAAACTGATGAAACTAAAAACATAAACAGAATATTTTAGTTAACATCAATTTTCCCCAGTCCATTGATTAAAAGTACGAAAGATCAACATATACGATGCTACTAAATAGTTTTGAGTAGTTAATATGCATTAAATGCATAAAATATAAACCATTAACTTATTAAAACAATAAATACATATCCTTTATTATACTAAAATACTAAAACACTTATAATCGGAACCGAACGGATAATTTCACATCGGCATCTGTATTCATTCCTCCGGAAAATGGACATTTATCCCTTTTTTGGATATAGACATGGACAGACATCAACTATTTTGGTTATTCGATGACAGGATTAGAGAGTACTTGAGTCATTCAAATTCATCATCTCAAATGTCAAATAGAACGCTAGCACTAATAAAATTCCACTTAGTAAAAAATGTAGATCTGAAGTTATGAAAATTCGTCAACATAGCGCTAATAAAGTTAATTAAAGCAGTGAAAAGTAATCATAATAAGACAAAAAAAAGTACCGCCATATTCATCACGAGTAGCACGAGGAGATCTAGGGTTATCATTATTGTCATCATAATTCGATCTCTTATGAGCGACATCTCGAGTTTCTTCGGGAGAAGAAACAGCATACTCATCATGCGACGTAGAATCCATGGCAACGCAGGATAGAGTTTCTTCTACAAGGATGAAAGTGGCGATAAGGAGGCGGAGGTGAGGAAGGAGGTGGAGTTAGCTGAAATTGGATATGGTCCCAGCTCAGAGCATCAACGTCAAGATGAGATGAGTAGGATTGACTTTGATTTGGGATATTTTTACACTTGAATTTGAGGGGTAGTCACTATTCTAGGAGCACGTAGAAGAGCGGAACAAAAATGTAATTTAAACCACAATAGGAGTATCAACGATTCAACATGTTCAGCCAGGCCAGTGCCAGTTGTTGGACTGCATCGCAATGTCAAATGGGGTAGGATTAGATTAGAGTTGAGTCAAAATTGATTTGACCATATTTCTAACGAGTGTGGAACACGTGCGTTGCACGGTAATGTTATTAAAAAAAATATTATTTCTATTTTAATTATTGCTAAAATATATTTTTATTACAGATAAATAGGCACAAAGAAGAAGTTGCAAAAAAATTTAGTCTCAGGGACAACAAGTTTGCATTTTAGTCTGAAGGATACTTTTTAGTGTAAACTGAAAATGATAGTTACAACTATCATTTTGTGATTTACACTAAAACGTGTCCTTCAGCCTAAAAAACAAACTTCTTGTTCCTGAAACTAAATTTTTCTCTAACTTTTTTCTTGAGCCTAAAAACTCCTTTTAATTATTCAATATATGATAAATTTATTGTGATATATTGATCATAAACTAAAATGACTTGCGATGCTCGGATATAGGGTTGAGGGTTCAATACTTGCTAACTACATATCTATGTAAAAAATAATGTTCTAATTCAAAAAAAAAATTATAAATTAAAACTATTAATAATGTATATTTAAATAATTTATTTTATGTAATATTTTATATGTGTGTGTGTATGAGTGAATACGTAACTTCACTATTTTGTTTATATGATTGTTATGTGTGTGTGTGTTGAATTATCATCTTTGTTGAAGGATTTATAAATGGATTAATGAACATCAAATAATTGAATTTATTTGAATAATTTGAATTAATGATCAACATAACTAATTAAATATAAGGAGCTAAATGTAAAAAGAAGTTAAAATTGAGAAGAGCATAAATCTTTTGGTTAACTTATCTACATGCGAACTTTTTTTTTGAATCAGACGTGAACTTTTGTTCATTTTTAAACACTTTATGCTTGTAGTTAACCATAGATTTCATGTTCTTGTAGAAGGGTCGTGCTTACAACTTTAATAGTTGCAAAATAACGTTATGTAGTATTTAGTTGAGTTGTGAGTTCGGTATGGTTTGATAACATGTTGAAAGCGAGAATGTTTGTATAATCTAATTTTTATCGGTTTAATCTGTGCGTTCACATCATAATGTTGTAAAATATAAATTTATATTTTAAAGATTGTTAAGAATAAAATTATGTTATGTAATGTATGATATATTTTTTGAGACAAATGAATTAGAAATTTAAAAAGTTATTGCTATTTATGTATACATTTTATGTTATGTGATTTAAATATCTTCATATATCCGAATAAAGAAAAAATAATTTTATTATTTTTCTCATGTACTTGAATATTATATATATTGAAATCCTCTTATTTTTAAGGTTTATTAGATGGATTAACAAATATTACTTAATCGTATTTATTTCAATGCTTTGAATTTTAGATTACATAATTAGTTAAATATATAGAATTGAATTTAAATTATTAAAAGATAATTGAGAAGGATTTCGAAGTAATTTTAAAAAATTAAATTTTTAGGTATTTGAAGTTAATAGAATTTTATAGTGCAATGTATGATAAATTCATTTAGTAAATAAATTTTTTATTGTTATTAATGTATATAATTTATATTAAGTGATTTATATATATTTGTATTTAAATGAATTTTTTTTACTAATTTGTTGATGCACCTATAATATTCATATTGAAATTTAATCTTTTAGGATTTATCAATAAATATTAGTTGATTAAGTTTATCGATTAATTTAAATTTTTCATTAGGTAATTAATTTAAATGTGAACTATAATGTAAAATTTTGAAAGAGAACCACGAAATATTTGTAAATAACTGTAGATTCTTTTAATAGTAGGTATTCGAATGTAAAATAGTGTGAAAAGGTTAGTAGAATAATTATAAAGTGGTAAATCATAAGATTTTGAAAATAGAATATCCACTTGGAGAGAATTAAGGAGAACATAGATACCTCCTAGAATTAATGAGAGAATTATAAAGTGTGTAATCCGTGCGTTGCACATGGTAATGTTGTTAAAAATAGTGTTTATATTTTAATTATTGCTAAAATATATTTTATTATGTAATATATATGATAAATTTATCGTGATATATTAATTATAAATTAAAATGACAAACGATGCTTGGATATAAGATTCATGGTCAATCCTAGTTAACTACATATCTCTATTAAAATCAATGTCCTAACTCAAAAAAAGTTATAAACTAATACTCACTACTAGAAAAGGGCTTAAAACCGACAGCCAGGGCCGACGGCTATTTTATTAGTATGTTTATTGTATTTTTATATTGAATTGTCATCTTTTCTAAAGGATTATAAATTGATTAATGAACATTAAATAATTAAATTTATTTAAATAATTTGAATTAATGGTCAACATAACTAATTAAATATAAGGAGTTGAATGTAAAAAAATTGAAGAAAACTGAGGAGGGCTTTATACATATTTGTAATCGAGAAGAGCATTGGTCTTATGGTTAGTTTATCTACACATGAATTATTTAGTTTTCATTTTAAAATAATTTTATCCTTGTAATTAACCATATATATATTTCATACTGTGTCCGTGGGTCATGTTTTCAACTTTGTTAATTGCAAAATAAGGTTATGTAACATTTAACTGAGTTATGAGTTTGGTATGGTTTGATAACATGTTGAAAATGAGAATGTTTATATTATCTAATATTGGTGTCTGTGTATTCACATCGTAATGTTGTAAAATATAAATTTATCTTTTATAGGTTATTCGTAATGAAATATTTACTGATTACTATATTGGTCTTATAGGTATCTTTTATAAAATATTTACTGATTAATATATTCAACAAAAGGAATGGCGACTGCCGTTTATCTTAAATGGCGATTTTCTTTCTTCGCCTGACTTCCTCGTTCGTCCTCTATTTTCCTCTCCCCCGCTTAGCCTCCTCTTGTTATCCCTCTCCCTCTTTTGGCAATGGCGAAAAATCACAAAGGCAAGCTCCGATTTGCTTCTTCTATAGCGAACAGATCGCATACTAGATCTGGTCGAGAATATGAACCATCGTCTGATGTCCGTTCTCCTTCTGGAACTGAATTAATCGCCCCTCCTTCTATTGTTGATTCCCCTATGGCCGATTCTGAATCTGGTATCAAATCATCATCTTTGGCAATCCCAGATGTACGTGCTATCCAAGCTGAAGTTCCCAATGCTATGGCGGCCTTGGTCATCGCCTCTGAAGCTCTTTCACCTGCGAATGGACCTGTTTCAGGTATTACAATTCCTACCCATGCCTCGGCCGTATCCCCTCTAATTCAGTCACAAAAGCAAAATTGGAATAGTGACATGGTCAATACACGACAGTGTGATTTTAGCTCTGCTGTGTTGAATAGCGATAATGTTGGTTGTGTACAAATTCCCAATAACAATGAGTTGTTGAATTTTAGCTCTGTTGATATACAAAATCCTGATGCATCTGTATTTAGTTTGATAAACAAAGTTGTTTGAATTGAACCTTCTCCTTCGAATCAGACTGCATGTAACCAGTCATTGGTGGACGTTGTAGCCTCTAATCATGTTGCTCATATTCTTAATAACATAGCAGCATGTCCTAGTGTTTCAACTACGCCCTTGGAATCAAATGTGCCTAATAAAGAAGTAAAATGGTCGTCACTATTCTCTACGCTATCACGAAATGCGAGTGCTTTTGTTCCCCGTTCTTTTGAAATGGTTAATATTGATGGGGTCTTGGTTCCCCCTTCGGAAGTAATTCAAGCAGGAATTGATTATTAGTCGAAGTATCTAATTGGGTTTTTTTTGGACTCTAACCCGGCTTATTCAGTGGTTAAGAAACATTGTTTCAGAGCTTGGCAGCCTAAGGGCGGTCTCCTTGTCCACATGGATAATTCCATGTTTTTCTTCAAGTTCTCAAGGCCAGAAGAGCGTCTTCGTATTCTTAGTAAAGGTCCAATTTTTATAAGAGGCAAGCCTTTATTGTCATGCCTTGGAGTCCGTCTGTTGACTGTGCCCGTGAGCAAGTTCTGTCTATTCTAGTTTGGACTTATTTCTCTCAATCCCCTCCGTATTACAACCTATGGTAGGTCTAAACTGGCTAGCTAGTGCGGTAGGTAAAGTAAAATGCTTTGATGCTAACACCGTAGCTAGGGATAAACTAGTCTATGTAAAAGCTTTGATTGAAATTTCCTCGGATAAGTCTTTACCAGATACAATCAAAGTTAGAGTGATTGAGGATCAGGTAGCGGAGATTATAGTTCATTATGGTTGGAAACCAGACATATGTACGTCCTGTCAGTCTTTTGGTCATATATCACCGGCATGCTCTCGTACGTCTTTTGTTGGTCCACTCTCGGTTCGGTCCCCTCTTCTTAGGCCCCCGACCATGAAATGGATCTTGAAATTGCGCGTTGATCCTCCTCCTGTGGCATCTCTTGACACGCCTATGGAGCCTTTAGTGCCTCCTTTTGTTCCTCCCTTCACTGACGTTGATATGGATGCCTCTGTTCCCCATGATATTTCAGATCATGGAGATTCTAGTATTGTGTGGCACCCTACTGAGATGGCTTGGATCCATGTACGGTCTGACATGAGATATGACCCGACTAGACATGATTTCCATACTTTTGTTAGTGATGATGATGGTGAATCTAGGCGATTACATTACACTATAGTTTATGGTGGTCTTATTCTCATGGTGGATGCACTACGCCATAGATGGCCTATTGCAACGAAAATACAAGATGTTGCTAGCTACAATGTAACGATAGCTATGCTGATTTTTGTCTATTACAACATTAGCTTCAGGATGTTAGCATAGATATCAACACTATGTTGCAGTAGCTATAGACTTATAAAAATATTATAAAAAATGAGTGCGGGCTGGAAAAAAAGCAGGCTGAAATAATTTTTAACGCAAGAAGCAAAAACAAAGCAGCAAAAGTTAACAAAATATTGAAGGGTTTCACTCAAACACTTAACAAAATACGTACTCCGCCGCTCAACCTCTCAAACACTCAAACGCTCTGCGATTTAAATTAGGGCTAAAAGTTCTAAGTTTACCGGCTTAATTGGGGTTCGATTAGGGCAAGTTCGAATCAATGGCTGCTCGTTTTATTCTATCGGCCGACTCCTTGTACTTCAATGGCTGCTCGTTTGTTCCTCTTTGCTATGAAATTAGGGCTTTGAGGCACCGCTTCAATTTGTTGAAGATGCTTCAAATACTTTCCTCTGTCAGAGTTAGCTTGCGGCTGCGAAGTCGAGATTGAGTGATGCTTTGAATTGAATTGGTACGTTTAGTCCTTTTTCGATTTATACTTTTCTCGACTTTGATTCGAGTTGAATGATTGTTCGTTTTAGTTGTTGCTTGAACTCGAATAAGTATTTGCCTATGATGTTACGGGTTTATATAGGGTTCAAACCCCTATATTTTCGTTCGTGTATTCTGTGGAGACCCAAAATTTTTGAGATAAAAATAATGCTGAAATGAAGAGAAAATTAAATTGGTTAATAGAAAATAATTGAAGAATAAAATGATTTGAAAATGAATACCAAAAGGGAATGAATATTTCAATAAATAATAATAAGAAAAAAAAATAACAAAGGTATGAATGAGTCTTAAATACACATGAATACTATAAATTTATGTGGCCAGAAAAATGTAGGGTAATAAAATAACTTCCCTTGATAATTAAAATGCATAAAAACTAGTCAAGTAATATTTATGAGCATGAATGCATTTTTGAAATAAATCAAGATGGATGGTAAAAAAATATGTTATCTAAAAATCAATCTTACAAAAGAAATAAGAAAAAGAAATATAAGGCTGAGCCACATAAAAATAATGTGCAAGGAAATCATGCAAATAGCATGTGCACAGAAAAGCAATGAGGCAACTGTTTTACTGAAAATAGAAACCAAGAGAAAATGGCACTTTTAGCCATAATGATGCATATATGAATCTCTGAATAAGGTAAGAATAGAATGGGTTTTTCCTCTATTTAAACCCTAGCAGAGTGATTTAAATCGGGGGAGGGACAACAGTTGTTCTGGAGAGAAAACAGAGAAAACAAAGATTAAAAATAAAATAAACTCACATTGTCTTCAGGCCTGAGCATTCTCGGGGAGAAGCAAAGAGAGGTGAGTGATAATCACTTATGAGATTTGAGGCACTAAGACCCATGCTAAGGGCAGCCAAGTTATTTTCATATATATAAATTTATTATGATTTTCTGTTCGATTTTGTTCTCTGAACAAATGCATGTTAATCATGGGTGATATTTTTGATTGAACTTTTGGTTGAAGTTTTGATCTGTCTTGGTTTGATAAGATTGTTTCAGTCTTTTATTTTAAAATGCAAGTAATCAAACATGTATTCAGATCATAGAAGTGGATTATATGATCCATTTTTATGTGAGAAATGAACTGAATGTTTTACTGAGAAATGGGATATCAAAGGAAAATAAGCAGGCAGTGTGAATAAGGAGATTTATGCTTATGCCTAGCTTATATTAAAATGATATGAACAATGCAGTATCATGTATAGGTGCTGAGTTGTTCCTATTATAAGTTGATATGTTTTTATGGGTTTTTCTCAAAAGAAAAATCATGTCTTGTGTTCTCAGTAAAACAAATAAATAGGGTATATAGCTTCATCAGATTTATGTGAGATATAGGAATACCTCTGTAGATAAATATGTATGTAAGTTTTAGAAAATATGATTGGAATAAATTAACCTTGGAATGGGATTTAGTATTTTGCAAGGAAGCTTGATATGTCTGATTTAAAACCCCTGAGAGAATTTCACCTTATTTGATTCATGAGAGGAGGAAAAGAATGCAAAGCATTGCAAGTGATAATAAAATTCTCAAAAGATAAATAAATATGGTCTCTAAATTATAAGAATAATTTAGGAGTAATGCCTTGATCTGCTCAGCATCAGGAGGATGATGAGTATGTGCATGACTTGTTTAAGTCTTGTAGGCCTCTGTGTAAAGGGATAACAGAACTGAGCCCCTTTACAATGCACACATGGTGTTCAAAGGCAAGGAGTTAGACCAAACCAAAAATGTAAAAAGAAATGAAATGAGATTGATCAATCCAGCTATGGAAATTAGAAATAAATCCATAGGAGCATGTACATGAAAATCTGAATGAAGAGAATGCATGGTTGTTTGGGTGTATGATTGATAGATAAGCTTACCAATGTTCAGAAGTTAGTATGAATTAGTTTCTCATTAAACTGATATGTTCTCTTTGTAGCTTTAAGAATTTACAAAATATTTAATATGTGATTTCACTCATACCAGAAATTTATTTCTGACCCTATTTGTTGCTTTGTAACATTTGGGGTGTCTCATTTTTATTGAGGCAGCTCTAGATGTTGCTGCAGGAAAGGAAGCATAAGAATCTTGCTTGCATGGATATTTAAAGATTTATTTGCATTTAGGATGCTTAGGGAATATGGCAGAAATATTGTAATAATTAGGCCAGGAAAAACTTCATTATGTTTTAAGTATTTTCTGGACTGATATGAGCTTATTTTTATGTGTAATGAATATGTAAAAACTTTAGTATTATATATGAGTATTTATGAGTTTTTGTTTCAAGCTACTGATCTGGATAATCTCTGGTGAAGTATGATATAGGAGATCATGCCATATAATTTGATATGTAGCCATGTCTCCCTTGGCAATGTCTGATGAGCTTTTAAAATGGTAAAGTAGAAATAATTTTTAGAAAGAAAGGAATAGAGAACATTCAATGATTCTTTTAAAAAGATTGAGTTGAACCTAAACTGGGCTAACCAGAAATGCATGATCTTGACTTATAGTTGATATAAGTATATGTCAAGCTTGAAAATGAAACTTGTAATCCTTAATCTGGGCATTTAGATTACAGTAGAAGTTTGCATTGCTTTGTGTAGTAGATCCATATGCATTTTTGTAATACTTGTAGATCTCACAGCACTATGCTTAACACATCTTACTATATAGATACATGACTCAAGTCTGAATGCATTTGGTCATGACCAACCTGAGGCTGAGTAAATAACTTGTAGTCCTGTTTGTAATAGGCACGACCATCACTTCACAACACCTTAGACACTACCATTTATTATTAAAAGAATATCAACTGTCTACCTGATAAGTTCACCTGAGAGTTTTGTATTAATTTGGTTTGTAACTTAGCTTGAGTCATTTTGTCCTCAAATATATGCTAAGTATTAGTGTAATATATGTGTTGCATTTGTACTCTGCCTAAATAGATGGTGTCTTCTCTGCTTGGTCTTCAATCCAATTTGTTTCTTGATCACTCATATGATCCTTGCATAATAAATAAATTAATACATGAGTATCCTTACCTGACGCAAAAATTTGTTTGAATATGAATTATGAACCCCGGGCTAAACTAAAAGGAATGAGTTATTTTAAACACCCTTTTATTTAGCATAGAACAATAAGTATTAAAATTACAAAATCCCAGAATCTAAATATATATGGCTTGTAAATCCAGGAATCAAATAATTTGAGAAGAAAAGCAAGAAAATAAGAAAAATGGTATTATTTGATCTTATAAGCAAGCTTGAGTTTTAAGGAAGAAAATAAAAAAAAGGCTATGTGGCACCAAATCTCTGGAATATGAGAAATAAGGTGTGATTAAATTCCTTTGCCAATTTAAATTACTCTGATAGGCAAAGAGTCATCTATATATCTTCATATATATAAATGATCTAATTTGATTTTATATACTGGTATTTTTATATTGGTAAAATAAGGAATCTTGGGAAAATGAATTAAGAGAAGTGATCCATTGAAGTGTATATATATATATATACATGAGAAAAAAAACTCAACAGAAAATTCATTAAAAATAATTGAATAAGTAGAGGGTCACTTCATATTCTATACGAAATCATCTGATAATTCTTTGCTTGGCCGTTTGATTATAGTTGAATGTTGGTGATTTCTCTGACTTCTTCCAATTCGTATAATTTATTTGCTTGTTTCCCACGGTATTGATTTTTGACTTGGTTCAATTTCTTGTTGCCTTGTGCATCACGATTTCGAATTTGAACTGTTCGATTTTTTCTTGTTGACTTCGGCTTGAGTTTGTTTTGTGGCCACCACGGCTTGTCATTGATTTTTGCCTTGACATTGATTCCTTTCTTTGTGCTTGTTGACTTTGGCATGATTGTTCATGTCTGTAGCATACTCGGCTTTGGCATTGCTTTGAACTGCAGCATGCTTTGTTGTTGGCTTCACAGTTGTTGTTCTTTGGTCTACCTGATCCTGTTAGCCTATGAAACTGTTTGTATTCATTGTATAATCATGTTGTTCTTGCTGTTGCATAAGTATATTAAGTGCATGCTGTTTTTGTACGGTTGCATTGTGTTTATTTATTGAGAGCTCTAGTTGCTTCAACATACTGCTAACATATATGCATTGTTTAGTTCACTGTTTTGTACTGGTGCATTTACTTCACTTGAGTGTGCATTTTAGTCTGGTGGCTTCACTTGCATATTGAACTAAACCCTGTATTGCTGTTGATGTGCACTGTGCTTCGAGTCTCGTGTAGTTTCATTGGAATTTTTGCATTCTTTGTTGAGTTCCCTGTCCATTGCTCGACTTGAAGTCTGGTTGCATATGCCATAACTGTCTCATTGTTTTAAACCATACATACATATGTATGTGTGTTGTTGGTTCATTATTTTGGTTGATTGCATGGATCACTGGTCTGGTAGTTACACTACTGTTTTGTTGTTTGACATTTTTATGCTGCCACTTTGTACATTATTTTGTGATCTGGTTCCATTGATTTCATACTTCATGTGGTCTGGATTTGCTTTAAGCCCATTTCTGGTTTGCATTGAAATTGAGTCAGTGGTGCATTTTCTTGTAGTATTTGTGAAGTGGTGCATCTGTTCTTCGTTTCACTGGTGCATGTGCTTATGCCTTCATTTCTAGTTGAGTTTGAACATATATTTGGATTGCACCTGCATTGAATCCAGCTTATAGATCGGGTTTGACCTTGTGCTGATATTGTGACTTTATTTTTATTGCACTTGAGTTGAACCCGTCTTTTGATTTGGGTTTGACCTTGTGCTCACCTGTCCCTGTAGATTTATCAAGTGTATATCGGTGTGCACGGCCTTGTGGCATGTACAGTGATACACTGTGCATGTCACAAGCTGTTCGTGTATGATGAATTCAAATTTAAATGACGACGAACAACCCAAATAACTGAGGCAAATAATATTTTCAAAATCACATTTTATTTTATATTGCAAAAATATTTCTTTTTCAATTTTACTGCGTCAGTGTGTATTTTTGCAGATTACTCAGATGCTGGATTCAATCTGGAATAGAGTTGAAGATTAATACGATTGAATGAGTGAGATGTAGTGAGGTGCAAATGTAAATGGAAAATTGTGATGTAATCAAAATTGCATTGTAATTAAAATTGTATATATATAATGAGAGCTTGAATCTGTACTATTCAAAATTGTAATAAATATTTGTTTGAATAAAATATCCGTTTGAATTTAAATTCTGATTTATTTATATTATTCAGAAAATATTTATTTAATCTGTGAAAATAAAATAGTAAATTTGTGGGACCCACATGTTGGGGCCTAGATTGTGGGGCCCACTTTTTAGTACATTTGGTACCTGTGGCAACAACAGAACCGATGTTGCCCTAGGGCCGCAAAGATGTTGCCTTTGACTCTAGGGCAACGCGGAAAAATGCATCACCGAGAAAGTGTTGCCTTTGCCCTTTTTTAGCCTACAACAAATTTTTTTGGCACTTCCTGCATCACTTCTTGGGTGTTGCAGTATGCAATCTATGGCGTAGTGATGGAGCACGGGGTAGGCGGAATAGATCTCTTCTCCTTGATGATAGCTGAGATAGGAGATATATATATAGTAGGGAACACCCAGGCTTTGTATTGGATATTGTGTGTAACAACCCGGGGTTTTGCGCCGATTAATTATCGTCATTAGACGATTAAATTCTGCTGGCTAATTGTTGTTGGGATTTTTATCGGGTTGAAGTTCTCACTACGCCATAGATGACCTTCTGCAACACAAAAAAAATTTTGGCTCAGGCCCGAAAAATGTTGCCATAGGTCTATGGCAACACTTTTAGGGTGATGCAATTTTTGCCGTTGCCTTAGACCTCAAAGGCAACATTTTGACTATCTAAGGCAACATAAGTAATATTGTTGCAATAGAACCTTATTTGGGTCTATGGCAACACCCAAAGGTATCTGTAGCAACATTCCAAAATGTTGCTATAGATATTAACTTTTTGAATTTGTGGGGCCCACAATGTAGAGCATATTTGATTTTTTAATAAAAATAAATATTTATTTAATAAAATGCTATTGCACAGAATTTGATATTTAAACAGTAATTTATTTAAATAAATATTTTATTTCAACATTTGAAATAGTACAAATTCCTGACTCCACTATTTTACAATTCAATGATATATAACACTGATATTTACATATACAGATATTCCTCACTACATCACTAAGTTCACTCATTACATATGCAGTTTCAATTTATACAGACACCAACACTGACAAATATATGACGAGCCGAGTGCCGAGCCGAAGGCGAGCCGAGAAGCGGGTCCGGGCGCAGCGCCGGCGGGGGTCCTCGATGATTGACTTTTGCAACTCTTTCATGGCTTCTTCTGAATCATCCGACCTTTTTCCAGCCATCATTCTTAGCAAATTGTTCAGTGAAAACTGAAATAACCTTGCTTTTAGCTCTGCCTTGGTAAAAGACCTGAAACCATGATAAATAAAAATTGGCATTTCATCGAACATGTTGCGTGTTAATAAGTAATACATTACCCTTCATCGAACATGTTGCCTAATCACCTAATTATAATCGCTGGCATAACCACCCATTCCTTCCTTCCACAAAACAATAACAGCAAACTACCATTCCACCACCAACTTCCTTTCACCAATCCAAACTGCCTTAACCCAAACTCCTCCCTGCTACATTTCAAGCAACAACAACCTTCTCAAGCAACCACTGCATACTTCATTATCGAAACCCCTACCAGCAAACTGCATTTTCTTCCAAACTACCATCTCACAACCAAAACATCCCAAACGCGCAACAACAAACAAAGCTCTAACCTATCACTTCATATACTTCAACCTCCATCACACCTTCATATCCAACTTCTACAAACTGCGACAACCAGATTCACCATCCAGCTACAATCAGCCACAAACTCCTGCCCCTATCACCAAATGAACTCGAACCATTTCTGCACATAGCACAACAAATCCCTTCCTCTACAATCTGTCACAACCAATTCGCATCTCCTCACTAACCCTATGCCTTCACCATCACAACAACCACCTACCTGCCTTCTCCGACAACCCGAACTACCCCTACACCCTAACTTCCTCACCAATCAAACTGAAAACCAACCTGTTAAAAACTCCTCTAAATCGCGAACCCACCAGCGCCTCCCATATCAAATTCACCAACCGCAATTTCAGCAACACATCGACCAGAACTACCTTAAATCACCATTGGCCTCACCTCCATCGCTTGAAATTTCAATCGCAATCACCCACTGCCGTAACCCAGTCCAATCATGACCTAACTCCAACAACAATCGCCGATTCACAAGCCGAACAGACATTTCCAGATCTCGACAACAAAGCAAATGGGGCTCGACATGTAGGCAAACAGCAGCGAAATTGGAGGTGAGAATGAAATGGGAACGAAGCTTGTCTGAGATCACTACCAACCTTTGAAAAAAGGACGAGATTTTGTTTTTGGAAGAAAAAAAAAGAAACGAAAATATGATTTGGAAATTAGGGATTTGGAAATTGGGGGTGAGAACGAATATGATATGAAAAGTAAAGCGGGAAAACGAAAATTTGGAGCAAATTGTAGCGGTGATCCAGTTTAACAATCGGATTAAATGTAGACCGTTGGATCGTATTCACGCGGATTGCTAATTTTATTAATTTTTTAATCTGAATACATCTATAGCAACACTATATAAAAATGTTGCATCGTGTTACACTTTTTTAGCTAGAGCAACACATTTTTATGGTTAAGGTAACACTATAAATACAACGTTGCAGTAGGACCAAAATTTTATATCTATCGCAACATTTTAGCTGGCAACACCTTGCAAAAATGTTGCAGAAGGTCATTTATGGCGTAGTGTCTTTTAAATATTTGTTAAGGGTTTGTGGGCTTTATATTGAAACTTGGCCCTACGTTTTTGTTTGTTTTGATGCCGTGATAATATTCAATACCCGTTCCTCCCTTCCTTATTTTGCAAGCCCTAGCTAAATAAACGAAAGAAAAGAAATGGCAGCATTTATCGTTCGTTCCTCTTTGCAAATTTAGGGCTTTCGAATTACAATCGAAGCTGCGCCTTTTGTTGATCGATACAGTGGTTATTCGCGTGTAGTTTCGTTCTCGTTCGTTCGCTCTTGGCCGTTTCGATGATTGAGTTCGATTCGATAATTCCGGGTTTTGGCTTCGCTCGATTTCTTGAGTGCTCGGCTGCTTCTATTTGCGTCGAAATAGGTGAGTGATTTTCACTCACATTCTAATTCAACCTTAATACTGTGCTTCGGCTGTTCGATATTGTTTCGATGTTGATGTTTTCTCTGATTTAATCAAATTCGTGTACATTGATACTTGCTTCTCACGGTGTTGATTTTTGATTGGTTCAATTATACGGCTTTGATGATTTTTGAACAGTTCGATCTCCTTGGTCATTACGGCTTGAATTGCATCTGACTTCGGTCTTGATTTTGTGTATGCGATTCCATGACTTCGGCTTTGGTTATTTTGAAACTGCTACTTTGAGTCATTTCTGATTTTTGTAAAACCTGCTACTTCAGTTACTTTAAATATGTGATTTTTATCACCGGGCTTTGACCTGATTAGTTCGAACTTGTTGTATATCATTAGTTTGGAACTGCTACGTGATAATTGTATTCATCTGGAGGTTTTGCGTTGCTTTGCCTTTGCCATTGCCTGACTATTTTTGTGTGTCTGCACATGTATACTCGAGTCTCAGTGGCATGTGAGTTTTACTGTTTGTCTGTTCCATTTAATATGGGTATTTCAACTTGGATTCATGTGTTTGAGCATTTCTGGTTTGTATGTTCGATCACTGTCTTGCTTAGAATTCACACGCATTTAGTCCAAACATTGTTGTCTTCACTTGCATACTTGTTCATCATGTAGTTCATTTGTGTTGGGCATTGATGTGAATTGTGCTGCATCTGCAGGGTTGTTTCATTGAGTTTGCTCATTCATTGTAGCTTGTCTGGTTGTCATTGTGTACATGTTCATGTATTCATTTAGAAGCCTGACTGCATATATACACGTTGTTGCCTTTTACTTGTGTACATTTGTTTGGTCAACACTTGTTGTTGGTCTTTGGTGCACCTACTTGTCTCTGTTGCGCATGCCTGAACTACTTTGTTCATGTATTGCTTGGGCTTTGCTGATTTGAGAGCCTATGACCTTTGTACTGCTGTATTGAGTTGCACCCACGGTTGTATCATGTGTGGTCTTTGTTTCGAAGTCTCAGATTAACTTGGTTCATACCATTCTTCTGTTTTGTATTAGTGCACTTGGTTTGCCTACAGTCTTCACTGTGCAGCCTTGCTCATTGACCGTTTGATCCATAGCTGTCTCTTGCATTTGTTTTCATCAAAGATGCACTGTCCAGTTGAGTTTGGGTTGCCTTTGAGTTTCAGACCTGTAGCATGCATGTTGCTATGTAGTTTCATGAATTTTGTATAGCCTTCCTCCTAACTTTATTTTGTTGACATTGGCATGACTGCTACTTCCTGTTGTTGCAGTTCCTATCTGATTCATTATAATCTGATTTTGGGTTGTACTGTTTTGAATCTTGTACATGTATCATTAGCTTTCCCTTGTGACTTGTTTGGCTTGTTGGATTCATTGTTACTGATATGATTTGTAGCCTTGCCTCACTTACATTGCCGAGTTTGTTTCTTTGTGTTTGTTATACATATGAACTAGGTTCATATGTATGCTAAGCATTGCTTCTCAGTGACATTTGCTTACATTCATATCCTTCAATGTTTTAAATTGCACATTTGAGTTTCACTGTGCATATCACTGCACTGCTTCGAGTCAGGTTGCATACTCTCTGTGCATTCCTGAATATGTACTGGAGTCTGATATTTTTGAAGCTTGCACTGTCCAGTTTCACTGTTGCATACATGTTGCATCTTTTGGAGCTCAAGTTGCCTAACCATATCCTTTGTGTACTGTTTGGTTCCATTGATGATGCTATGCATCTGCATTTACATGTGTAATTTCTTAGCTTACATCTGCACATCCCTGTCATACTTGTTGATGTCTTGGTATTGCTGTTAGCTTTGGTTTGGTCTTGTAGTTGTGTTGAGTCATGATAGCAGTGACTTGACCTTTGCAGTTTCGACTTGCTGTTAGTATTTGGTGCTGTGATGATATCAGATGCTTTAGTGGCGAGGCAGTACATGCGAGCGTGTACTGCAGCCCTATCAGAATTGACGTTTTAATTGATATTTCAATTGCTTGAATTATTTCGTGTGTTCAATTCAATATTTTGAAATTGTATTTTGATTTGGTTTAAATTGATTATTTTGTTGCTATCTAATTATCTACTAGATAATTAGATTATGTGTTTTCTAATTATCGTATTGATAATTAGATTTTGTTGTTTATGCTGTTCACTGGCTTGGGTTTTGCCTTGGCCACTTGTTGTTAATTGCTGATTAGGCAATTCTATTGTTTTCTAAATTATCTTCATTGATAATCTTTTTATTTATCTTTGTTGATGATTTGAATTTGTTCATTTGTTGTTTTATGCTGTTTCGTGTTATATCTACCGTTATCCGATTCTCTTATTGAAGGGTTGGATATACGAGATTTATTGTGACTGTCGTCTATTTGATTATTTAATTATTATTGCTTCCATGCATTAATAACTGAGTTTGAATTAGACTGACCCGCGTATTATTTTCTTTTGAATTAATACTCGGGTCAGACCGAGTTATTTCAGGTTGTTGATATCTTGCTTTGGGTTGCTACTTGAGCCATGAAGTCTCTTTATATCTTTTGGAGCAGTCGTTGTCATTTTATAGGATGATATGTATTCATGTATATTATTTACCATAATGTACTTGTGTATGTAACTTCCAGTGTCGACAGTTGTAGTTGTATCACATGTATTGTAACTGACTTCAGTTATATATATGAGATTTTATATTATCCATGTTCTGTGTTTATCTTATCTGTGTTATTATTATATATATGTTGTCCTAAACTATTATGAACCATCGTAGTTCATTTTATACTGGAAATGAATATGTCGATGGGAGTAAATAAAAAAAAGGATAAAAGAAAAGAATATATATATATATATATATACCACTCCTATCGAGATACTTAATACTAGTGTAAGGCCTAACTACGGATGGCCGCTCCTATCCAGCCTTATTCTTCGTAATAACATACAGTATTTCCTTTTAATACTCTTTGTTATTGTGAGCATAGAGGTGGGGCGTCACAGTTGGTATCAGAGCGAGGGGTTTATGGACATAATATAGAACATAACTTAGATGGAACATGTGTTACAACTATTTGTTGATGTTTTTAACTGTGCCTTGAGTCAAAACTAAAGTTTTGAAATTATGATGAAATTTTTAAATATCCTTATTTAAAAATAAAAGTGAAATTGTGTTTTGATGATTGATTAATTTGTGTTCTGTTTATCAGAGTGCGCAGCGGAAACAGTAAGACTGCCTTCGCTGGGTACAGCTGATAACCCTTTTGATTTAAAAATCAAAATATGAAAATGAAATAAATTTCGTTGTGTTGTCACATAGATGTGTTTATTTTTGTTTTCTTTGAAAATGTCGAATCCTATTTGAGGATCCGAAGCGATTGCAGTTATGTGATTTTGTTGAGATTTTGTTGTTTCAAATATATCTTCATTGAAGATATAATCGAGTGATTTCTTTGCTCATCTTTTGGTGTGCGTGCAAATATGAGTTGCACGTTACTGCATTGATTTTATGTTGAACCGATGTTTGGTTTTAAGATGTATTCTGTTGCCGTTTTTTTATAACGGAATTTTTCACTGGTATTATTTTGATGAGATTTTGACGTATAAAAATTACTGTCGCTTTGACTTCAGTAACCGTCAAATTTTAAAGTGGATTTTCAAGCGGTTATTCCGCACTGCTGATTTGATACCCGTTTTTACGGTGTTTTGAGAAGCGCGATTTCCTTATCGAAATTGCTACAGATGTTGCTGTTTTAATCACGTGTTTTAAAAATCGTTTTAAAATGAATTTTTTTTTGAAATTTTTTTTACAGTTTGCGCTTTCAAAAGAATGAGGAAGCGATTTAAACGCTTCAGCAAAATTGAGGACTATGAACCTCACTTTTACTGATTCGCTTAATTCCGGACTTGTCCGTTTGAGAACGTAAAACGTTGTTTATTTAAAATACACAATTTTGCACTTTCAAGGAAACGATGAAGAGAATTAAACGATTTAGTAAAACTCGTGGTATGGGACATGTGCGTTTGCTATTTTGGTTAATTCTGGACTCGTTAATTGAAACCTCTGCTATTTGATGATTTTGATCATTTGTTGGGCTTTCGGGCCACTCCGCTGGACCTTCGAGTCATTTGTTGGGCTTTCGGGCCACTCTACTGGACCTTCGAGTCATTTGTTGGGCTTTCGAGCCACTCTGCTGGACCTTTGGGTCATTTGTTGGGCTTTCGGGCCACTCTGCGGACCTTCGGGTCAAATACCAGTACTAGACCTTCGTGTCACTCTACGGACCTTCGGGTCATCTGATGGGCGCCAAAATTTATAGTACTTGGTAGGCTTCGGCCATCTGAGATGCACGTGCGACGTAGCTAAAACTCGCCATCTGCTGGGATCGATCCATCTTTTATTTTGATTTTCTAGTTATCTTAATTGATTTCTAGATATTTGTTGTTTCTAATTATCTGCAGTTAATTAGATATTTGCTGATATGAGTTCTAATTATCTTTGTTGATAATTAGATATTTGCCGATTTGAGTTCTAATTATCTTTGTTGATAATTAGATATTTGTTGATTTGAGTTCTAATTATCTTTGTTGATAATTAGATATTTGTTGATTTGAGTTCTAATTATCTTTGTTGATAATTAGATATTTGCTGATTTGAGTTTTCTGATTATCGTTTTTGATAATTAGATATTTGTGATTTCTAATTATCTTTGTTGATAATTAGATATTTGCTGATTTGAGTTTTCTGATTATCATTTTTGATAATTAGATATTTGTGATTTCTGATTATCGTTTTTGATAATTAGATAATTGTTGATTTGAGTTTTCTGATTATCGTTTTTGATAATTAGATATTTGCTGATTTGAGTTCTAATTATCTTTGTTGATAATTAGATATTTGTTGATTTGAGATTTCCGATTATCGTTTTTGATAATTAGATATTTGATGATTTCTGATTATCGTTTTTGATAATTAGATATTTGATGTTTTCTAATTATCTTTGTTGATAATTAGATATTTGTTGATTTGAGATTTCTAATTATCGTTTTTGATAATTAGATATTTGATGTTTTCTGATTATCGTTTTTGATAATTAGATATTTGATGTTTTCTGATTATCGTTTTTGATAATTAGATATTTGTTGATTTGAGTTCTAATTATCTTTGTTGATAATTAGATATTTGTTGATTTAGTTCTAATTATCTTTGTTGATAATTAGATATTTGTTGATTTCAGTTCTAATTATCTTTGTTGATAATTAGATATTTGTTGATTTGAGTTCTAATTACCTTTGTTGATAATTAGATATTTGCTGCTTTGAGTTTTCTGATTATCATATTTGATAATTAGATATTTGTGATTTCTAATTATCATTGTTGATAATTAGATATTTGCTGATTTGAGTTTTCTGATTATCGTTTTTGATAATTAGATATTTGTGATTTCTGATTATCGTTTTTGATAATTAGATATTTGCTGATTTGAGTTCTAATTATCTTTGTTGATAATTAGATATTTGTTGATTTGAGATTTCTGATTATCGTTTTTGATAATTAGATATTTGATGATTTCTGATTATCGTTTTTGATAATTAGATATTTGATGTTTTCTAATTATCTTTGTTGATAATTAGATATTTGTTGATTTGAGATTTCTGATTATCGTTTTTGATAATTAGATATTTGATGTTTTCTGATTATCGTTTTTGATAATTAGATATTCGATGTTTACTGATTATCGTTTTTGATAATTAGATATTTGTTGATTTGAGTTCTAATTATCTTTGTTGATAATTAGATATTTGTTGATTTGAGATTTCTGATTATCGTTTTTGGTAATTAGATATTTGCGGTTTTGCGATTTGTGATTTGTGTTTTATAATTATCTTTGTTGATAATTAGATTTTGTTGTTTTCTAATTATTGTGTCGATAATTAGATATTGCTGTTTTGTGATTTATGTATTCTAGTTATCTAATTGATAATTAAATATTGCTGATAATTGTATTTATTCAGTTTTGTTGTTTTCTGGTTATCTATTTAATAATTAGATTTTGTTGAGAATTTTTAATTTCTTTTATGAAATTAAAAGATTTCTTTGGCGTTTATATTCTTGACCTTTATTTTTCTAGCTTAACTAGTTTATGTTAGAAAAATAATTGTTATTGACGACTTTAATTATGAAAATTGCAGGGACGCAATTTTTATAAGGAAGGGAGTCTGTAACAACCCGGGGTTTTGCGCCGATTAATTATCGTCATTAGACGATTAAATTCTGCTGGCTAATTGCTGTTGGGATTTTTATCGGGTTGAAGTTCTTTTAAATATTTGTTAAGGGTTTGTGGGCTTTATATTGAAACTTGGCCCACGTTTTTGTTCGTTTTGATGCCGTGATAATATTCAATACCTGTTCCTCCCTTCCTTATTTTTGCAAGCCCTAGCTAAATAAACGAAAGGAAAGAAATGGCAACGTTTCTCGTTCGTTCCTCTTTGCAAATTTAGGGCTTTCGAATTACAATCGAAGCTGCGCCTTTTGTTGATCGATACAGTGGTTATTCCCGTGTAGCTTCGTTCTCGTTCATTCGCTCTTGGACGTTTTGATGATTGAGTTCGATTCGATAATTCCGGGTGTTGGCTTCGCTCGATTTCTTGAGTGCTCGGCCGCTTCTATTTGCGTCGAAATAGGTGAGTGATTTTCACTCACATTCTAATTCAACCTTAATATCGTGCTTCGACTGTTCGATATTGTTTCGATGTTGATGTTTTCTCTGACTTAATCAAATTCATATACATTGATACTTGCTTCTCACGGTGTTGATTTTTGATTGGTTCAATTATATGGCTTTGATGATTTTTGAACTATTCGATCTCCTTGGTCATTACGGCTTGAATTGCATCTGACTTCGGTCTTGATTTTGTGTATGCGATTCCATGACTTCGGCTTTGGTTATTTTGAAACTGCTACTTTGAGTCTTTTCTGATTTTTGTAAAACCTGCTACTTCAGTTACTTTAAATATGTGATTTTTATCACCGGGCTTTGACCTGATTAGTTCGAACTTGCTGTATATCATTAGTTTGGAACTGCTACGTGATAATTGTATTCATCTGGAGGTTTTGCATTGCTTTGCCTTTGCCATTGCCTGACTATTTTTGTGTGTCTGCACATGTATACTCGAGTCTCAGTGGCATGTGAGTTTTACTGTTTGTCTATTCCATTTAATATGGGTATTTCAACTTGCATTCATGTGTTTGAGCATTTCTGGTTTGTATGTTCGATCACTGTCTTGCTTAGAATTCACACGCATTTAGTCCAAACATTGTTGTCTTCACTTGCATACTTGTTCATCATGTAGTTCATTTGTGTTGGGCATTGATGTGAACTGTGCTGCATCTGCAGGGTTGTTTCATTGAGTTTGGTCATTCATTGTAGCTTGTCTAGTTGTCATTGTGTACATGTTCATGTATTCATTTAGAAGCCTGACTGCATATATACACGTTGTTGCCTTTTACTTGTGTACATTTGTTTGGTCAACACTTGTTGTTGGTCTTTGGTGCACCTACTCGTCTCTGTTGCGCATGCCTGAACTACTTTGTTCATGTATTTCTTGGGCTTTGCTAATTTGAGAGCCTATGACCTTTGTACTGCTGTATTGAGTTGCACCCTCGGTTGTATCGTGTCTGGTCTTTGTTTCAAAGTCTCAGATTAACTTGGTTCATACCATTCTTCTGTTTTGTATTGGTGCACTTGGTTTGCCTACAGTCTTCACTGTGCAGCCTTGCTCATTGACCGTTTGATCCATAGCTGTCTCTTGCATTTGTTTTCATCAAAGATGCACTGTCCAGTTGAGTTTGGGTTGCCTTTGAGTTTCAGACCTGTAGCATGCATGTTGCCATGTAGTTTCATGAATTTTGTATAGCTTTCCTCCTAACTTTATTTTGTTGACATTGGCATGACTGCTACTTCCTGTTGTTGCAGTTCCTATCTGATTCATTGTAATCTGATTTTGGGTTGTACTGTTTTGAATCTTGTACATGTATCATTAGCTTGCCCTTGTGACTTGTTTGGCTTGTTGGATTCATTGTTACTGATATGATTTGTAGCCTTGCCTCACTTGCATTGCCGAGTTTGTTTCTTTGTGTTTGTTATACATATGAACTAGGTTCATATGTATGCTAAGCATTGCTTCTCAGTGACATTTGCTTACATTCATATCCTTCAATGTTTTAAATTGCACATTTGAGTTTCACTGTGCATATCACTGCACTGCTTCGAGTCAGGTTGCATACTCTCTGTGCATTCCTGAATATGTACTGGAGTCTGATATTTTTGAAGCTTGCACTGTCCAGTTTCACTGTTGCATACATGTTGCATCTTTTGGAGCTCAAGTTGCCTGACCATATCCTTTGTGTACTGTTTGGTTCCATTGATGATGCTATGCATCTGCATATACATGTGTAATTTCTTAGCTTACATCTACACATCCCTGTCATACTTGTTGATGTCTTGGTATTGCTGTTAGCTTTGGTTTGGTCTTGTAGTTGTGTTGAGTCATGATAGCAGTGACTTGACCTTTGCAGTTTCGACTTGCTGTTAGTATTTGGTGCTGTGATGATATCAGATGCTTTAGTGGCGAGGCAGTACATGCGAGCGTGTACTGCAGCCCTATCAGAATTGACGTTTTAATTGATATTTCAATTGCTTGAATTATTTCGTGTGTTCAATTCAATATTTTGAAATTGTATTTTGATTTGGTTTAAATTGATTATTTTGTTGCTATCTAATTATCTACTAGATAATTAGATTATGTGTTTTCTAATTATCGTATTGATAATTAGATTTTGTTGTTTATGCTGTTCACTGGCTTGGGTTTTGCCTGGCCACTTGTTGTTAATTGCTGATTAGGCAATTCTATTGTTTTCTAAATTATCTTCATTGATAATCTTTTATTTATCTTTGTTGATGATTTGAATTTGTTCATTTGCTGTTTTATGCTGTTTCGTGTTATATCTACCGTTATCCGATTCTCTTATTGAAGGGTTGGATATATGAGATTTATTGTGACTGCCGTCTATTTGATTATTTAATTATTATTGCTTCCGTGCATTAATAACTTTGTTTGAATTAGACTGACCCGCGTATTATTTTCTTTTGAATTAATACTCGGGTCAGACCGAGTTATTTCAGGCTGTTGATATCTTGCTTTGGGTTGCTGCTTGAGCTATGAAGTCTCTTTATATCTTTTGGAGAAGTCGTTGTCATTTTATAGGATGATATGTATTCATGTATATTATTTACGATAATGTACTTATGTATGTAACTTCCAGTGTCGACAGTTGTAGTTGTATCACATGTATTGTAACTGACTTCAGTTATATATATATGAGATTTTATATTATCCGTGTTCTGTGTTTACCTTATCTGTGTTATTATTATATATATGTTGTCCTAAACTATTATGAACCATCGTAGTTCGTTTTATACTGGAAATGAATATGTCGATGGGAGTAAATAAACAAAAGGATAAAAGAAAAGAATATATATATATACCACTCCTATCGAGATACTTAATACTAGTGTAAGGCCTAACTACGGATGGCCACTCCTATCCAGCCTTATTCTTCGTAATAACAAACATTATTTCCTTTTAATACTCTTTGTTATTGTGAGCATAGAGGTGGGGCGTCACATTGTGACTCTCTTTGCAGATTATTTGCATGTGTTAGGTCATGTTGAAAGTGATTCTTCCTCCTCTTGGGAGGAGAAACCGATGTTTTCATAGGTTATTATTATAGTTGCAGAAGCACCTTAGCTTCTCACCTGTTATGTACTCTAAGTGGAATGGCCACTATAAAACCATATAATTGTTTCTGTTCATGTGCAGAACACCTTTTCTTCATTTATATACAGTGGCATGACCCACTATAAAGTCGGTTGGCTTTGCCAAAAAATTATGTTATGTAATGTATGATAATATTTTGAGGTAAATGAATCAGAAATTAAAAAAGTTATTATTATTTATGGATACATTTTATGTTACGTGATTTAAATATCTTTATATATCAAAATAAAGAAGAAATAATTTTATCATTTTTTCCATATATATGAATATTGTTTATATTGAAATTCTCATGTTTTTAGGATTTGTTACATGGATTAACGAATATTAGTTAATCATATTTATTTAAATAGTTTAAATTTATGATTACACAATTAGTTAAATATATGGACTTGAACGTAAAATATTAGAAGATAATCGAGAAGAGTTTCAACGTAATTATAAAAAAAATTAAAGTTTAGGTATTTGAAGTCAATAGAATTTTATAGTGCAATTTATGATAAATTTATTTATTAAATAAATTATAAAATAAATTTATATTATGTGATTTATATATATATGCATCTAAATGATTTTTTTAACCCATTTGTTGATGTGCATGTAATATACATATTGAAACATTCATCTTTTAGGTTTATTAATAAATATTAGTTGATTAAGTTTAACAAATAATTTAAATTTTGGATTATGTAATTAATTTAAATGTGTGGACTTTAATGTAAAATTTTGATAGAGAATCGTAAAAGATTTGTAAATAATTGTAGATTTTTTTATAAAAAGTAGGCATTTGAACTTAAAATATTGTGAGAAGTTTAGTTGAATAATTGTAAACTGGTAAATCATAGGATTTTAAACTACCCAGACTTGGAAAGAATTAATGAGATTAGAGATAACTCCTACAATTAATGAGAGAGCTTCAAATTCTTCTGCTTTACTGTTATTCAATAGATAGATAGGGGTTTTTAGGCTCAGGGAAAAAGTTAGAGAAAATTTTTGTTTCAGGGACAAGTTTATTTTTTAGGCTAAAGGACACTTTTTAGTGTAAATCACAGAATGATAGTTGTAACCATCATTTTGTGTTTACACTAAAAAGTGTCCTTCATACTAAAAGGTAAACTTGTTGTCCTTGAGAATAAATTTTTTTGCAACTTTTTCTCTGTGCCTATTTTCCTGTTCCGAATATATGGATAATCATTTAACGATTTAAACTATTTTTGGTTTGTAAAAATAAAAAAACAAAAAATTTATATTTTGGCACTTTGCAATTAACTTTCCGAATTTCTAAATAATCAAATTTTAAATTCTATATTCAAATTCTCATGTTCTAAGTCAATAGCTTAATTTTCATATTGTCAAATTCAATTTAAAATTATAAATTCAAAGTCAAAATTCAAATTTTAAATTTCAAAACTCAAATATTCAAATGTAAATTCAAGTTTTCAAATCAAATTCAAACAAAAAATTCATTTTCCAATATTTAAACTTAGAATTCTAATTTTTAATATTCAAATTCAAAATTTTAAAATTCAATTTCTAATATTCAATCGTCGAAATTTAAAGCTAAAATTTTTCAAAATTATAGTTACTAAATTCATGGTTTTAAATTTTAGATTAAATATAAATGGGTAAAATGGATTACCCATTTTAATACTCTTATAATAACAGATAAAATGGATTATCCATCTATGATCATCCTCTTAAATAGGTCGATCCAACCTATTTAAAGTAGGGTTAATAGTTAGGTAAATGGGTTGATCATATTCTGACATGTCTAATAACATCTAAATCAGGGGCGCATGTTTCAGAAATTTTTTCTTTTAAACATTTGTTAAACAACACATACTTCTATATGTCTATTTAACATGCACCTATTAAATGCATGCATTTTAATGAATGTCCAACAATTGCTATTTTCATCCAACAACTGCTATCTCCTCCAATGGCAAGCTTAATGGTTCCTTCTAAAGCTCAGTGACACGCTCGGGTGTTATAATGTTACAGGCTCAAAAAAAACGTACTCTTTGTCTCTTAAAATTAAATACATACTGATTACAAATGGACGATATTACACACAATCGAGCCTCAAGATTTTGAAATCATCATTAACATATTCTACAATCTCATCACACACACACAGTATATAATGGAAAAAATAATGCATTGCATCATCAATGATGATTGCCAATGTACATTCATAAATAATTATTGGGATCAAGTTCCCCTGGTTAACATGTAAGGATCAATCTTTCATAGTTTCAACCAACCAGTCGAAGGTATGGTTTAGAAATTATATTTGACAATACCCTTCTCTTGCATCCACAAAGTTAGAACATATACATAATGCAATATAACAATAGAAGAGCATTCCCACATAGCATATAACATAACAAAATAATAAATACTATGTACTATATGGATCAGAAAATTCACACTTAAACATGTTCTTCTAATGAGTGAGATGGATGTTATATAGAGGATGCCCTGAACTCTCAACATGGATTGAGCAGAACTACGACACTCGAACGACACAAACTATATCGAGATGAAATATGTTGAATGTTGCATATAAGCCTCAAACTCTATCGCACGAACATGGCAGGGGTAATGATGCTCCAACGTCCCATTCAGATCTTATTTGACACTCAAATGATGTAGGAAACCAATAATGTAAAATTAATTTTCCAGGATGATAGAGTTAGGGGTATGTCCTAGGGGAACTTATGTAATTTGTTAAATGTATCTAACTCAATAAGAAATCTTGTTCAAAATAAAGATGTTTTCTTTCTATCATATACTTGTCATATTGTGATATGTTAATTAATTATTTAATTTAAGTATATTAGAAATTCTTTAAACAATATGTTATGTGATAGTAATTACAATATATTGTAACTATGAGAAATTTACCATATTAAAAACAACATATTATTGTAAATATTCCTAGTCAAGATGTTTCGAGAAAGGATGTCGATACGTCCATTGAGACTAGAGTATGTAATGCTCTCAAAATATTGGGTAGTGTATTAGTCATGGCTGTTGGGATGGCAAAGGGTTATGTACTAATAGTTATTGGATAGTTATAGAATAACTCACTCGAGAGTTTTCTACTGGTTAATAAAAACAAAGAATCTCGAAGTGACGATGTTACACAGTTCTCTTGACTTGAGAATACCATGAAACTTCAATGCAGACATTCTACTTTGATTATAGTTAAGTCGTGGCATGACGTCCATCGAACGACTACAATTAGGTCTGCATTGAAGCATTGGAAGTGAAGCACTTCTACTTCTCAGTTACATGAGGTCGGTATCACAGCCAACTTTAGTCAACTCAAAGTCAAATTCTTTGGCCAGAGCAACACAGTTAATAATGAAAGTGCTACTAAGGATCGGAATATGGAATATTAACTAAGTTATCTACTAGTGCGGAATATAAATATAAAAGTAAAGTAAATGACACCAGGAATTTTCATACTGGTTCGAACTTCCTATTCTACGTCCGGTCTCAGACTCCTTCTAGAATTTAACTATCAACCCTCACTTAACCTGGAGGAACAGGTATTACATCGCCTGAGCAACCGAACAGGACTTCTACCGCTTAGACAACTGAATAGGACTTCTACCGCCTGAGCAACCGAACAGGACTTCAACAATACAAAGAATTTTCTTGACTGGTTATGCTCTTTTAATAGCACTGATAAGTCTTTTGGAGTACACCCTTTCTATAATCTTCTCCTTTGTGGTATATATTGTAGTTTGTGAAGATGGGAAGTTAATCACAAATGAATTTGTGCTTGAATGTGCAAGTGATTAGAACGAGAATTTGAGCGCAAATGGCAGAATAATTAGACAATAAGTATAAGAGAATAGAATCAAAAATTAGGTAATTAAAACAAATGAATTGAAGGCTATATATAGTGTTTAAGTGTTGCAACTCATCGTGAAAAGTTACGATCAAAAGATACAGAAACAACTCTTGAATCAAGGGTTGTTTCTGTTCGATGAATGGAAGTGTCCGTTCAAAAAATAGCCGTTATGCAATTTCAGTCGACTGAACAAAAGATTTCAGTCTACTGAAAATTTAAAATTTTCGAATTAAAAAGAGATATATATACAAGAAACTTACAATTCAGCTGACCGAATAGAGCAGTTCAGTCGATTGAACATTCAAATGCACTATGCATGTGCACAGATATTCAGTCGACTGAACTACCTGATTCAGTCGGCTGAATACCCTTATTTCTGCCAATTTGAGGTTCTTTGAAAAGCTTTTGTGTGTGAACTTTGTGTAATGCAATACTTTGTATATTTAGTATGATTTGAAAACATTTTTAAGTACTTGTGTGTGTGCATACACCACTTTGGAGAGATTTTAACAAAAATCAACTTCTAGACTAGACTATAGACAAACCATAAATAATATTGAAGCTTCTATCTGAATTCTTGGTCTGCAATCTATTATCGAGTAGAATAGCATCTTCTCCTGCAAATATGGTTAATTCACATAATATTTACTTATATAGTTGTCATGATCAAAACATCAAAATACAAGGTTCTAATAAATAATAATTGTTATTATTGAACTAAGGATTTTGTATTTGAAGTAATCAGGTTGAATGTGGACGATGTTGGAATTTTGACCAAAACCAAATTCTATAAGTCCTAATGTGATATATTATTAACGAAGAGAATCGGTGTAAATAATCATTGCAACCAGGTACCTGTTATAATAGTAAAATTAGGTTTTTACCAAAAAGATGTGTAACAACAACAACTAAGTCATTATTCCCAAACAAGTTAGGGTCGGCTAGAGATGGAACCCAAAACTAAATGAAAAAGTCAATTTAAAAGTTATAACAATAACAATAATAAAATAAAGTCAAATAAGTCAATTAATAATAATAACTAAGTAAAATAAAATAAAATATATATATATATATATATATGTATATATATAAGAGGAATGATAATAGTAATACTAATAGCGATAATAATAAAAACTAATAACTTCCACTCGCTCCGATCCATCACCAGCTCTTTGGATATACCCCAATCCTTCAAATCCCTTTTTACTACTTCCTCCCATGTCAACCTTTGTCGACCTCTACCTCTCTTTGAGCATTCAACATGGTCTATGATTCCAACACGCACAAGTGCCTCGGGCGGCCTTCGTTGAAGATGTCCAAACCATCTTAAGCGATGTTGAATTAGCTTCTCCTCAATTGGTGTTACTCCAAGTTTATCACGTATATCATCATTTCTAATTCGGTCTCTTCTTGTATGACCACAGCTCCATCGTAGCATACGCATCTCTGCTATGCTTATCTTTTGGACGTGTTGGCTTTTAGCAGGCCAACATTCTGCACCATACAACATCGCAGGCCTGATTGCTGTTTTGTAGAACTTTCCTTTAAGCTTTTGTGGGACCTTCCTGTCCCAAAGAATCACAGACGCTTGTCGCCATTTCACCCATCCCGCTCGAATTCTAAAACTAACATCTTCATCAATCTCACCATTATACTGCAACATTGATCCTAGATATCGAAATGATTCCTTCTTAGGAACTATTTGTCCGGCCAGAGTGACATCTCCATCCTCCGACCTGACACCGCTAAACCCGCACTTCATATACTTTGTTTTAGTTCTGCTAAGCCTAAATCCCTTTGATTCTAAAGTCTGTCTCCACAGCTCCAGTTGTCTATCAACCCCAATCCTACTTTCATCAATTAGCACAACATCATCAGCAAATAGCATACACCAACGAATCTCACCTTGTATACCCTTCGTAACCTCATCCATCACTAGAGCAAAAATGTAGGGACTAAAAGCTGATCCTTGATGTAATCCCATGTTAATGGAAAAGTCACTGGTTTCACCATCGCATGCTCTGACACTAGTCACAACATCATCGTACATATCCTTGATAAGTGTAATGTACTTTGTTGGGACTCTCTTCTTTTCCAGGGCCCACCACATCACCTTTCGCGGTACCTTGTCATAAGCTTTCTCAAAATCGATAAATACCATGCGTAGATCCTTCTTTTGCTCCCTAAACCTCTCCATAAGTTGTCTTATCAAGAAAATCGCCTCTGTGGTCGACCTCCCAGGCATGAAGCCAAATTGGTTTTTTGAAACACTTGTCATTCTTCTTAGTCTATGCTCAATGACTCTCTCCCAAAGCTTCATTGTATGACTCATAAGCTTAATTCCTCTATAGTTTGTGCAACTTTGGATATTTCCTTTATTCTTAAAAATTGGAACTAGTACGCTTCTCCTCCACTCATCTGGCATCTTGTTTGATTTGAAAATATTATTAAACAACTTAGTTAGCCAGGCTATCCCTGCATCTCCAAGGCATCTCCACACCTCAATGGGGATGTCATTAGGCCCCAATGCCTTGCCTGCTTTCATCCATTTTAGTGCCTCATTTACCTTGGATGCTTGAATTCTCCGAACAAAATGTCTATAGGTGTCATCAGAAGAGTCGTCTATCTCGATCGTAGTGCTATCACCTTCTTCATTAAATAGCTTGTCGAAATAATCTCTCCATCTATTTTTAATTTCCTCGTCCTTCACCAAAAGTCTATTATTGTCATCTTTGATGCATTTAACTGGGTTGAAGTCTCTTGTCTTCCTCTCGCGGAGCTTAGCTATCCTATAGATGTTTTTTTCACCCTCCTTCGTACTTAGGTTATGATATAGATCTTCATACGCCCGACCTCTTGCTTCACTCACCGCTCTCTTTGCGTTCTTCTTTACCACTTTGTACTTTTGCATGTTGTCCTCGCTCCTGTGATGATGTAAGCACTTATAACATTCCTTCTTCTCTTTGATAGCCTTTTGCACATCACTGTTCCACCACCAAGAATCTTTAGGTTCGCGTTTATTTCCTTTCGCTATCCCAAACACCTCGGTAGCCACTTTCCGAATGCGTCTTTCCATCTCATCCCACATGTGATTTGCTTCTCCTTCCATATTCCATGCCCCTTCTACCATCACTCTATCCTTAAACACCCGTGAGGCGTCTCCTTTGAGCTTCTACCATTTCGTCCGACTAGTCTTGGCTCCTTTACCCTATTGAACACGCATTCAGAGACGAAACTCGGATATCAAAAGCTGATGTTGTGAGATGACACATTCTCCAGGTATTACTTTGCAATCTACACAAGCTCGTTTGTCGCCTCTTCTAGTAAGGACAAAGTCAATCTGGCTAAAGTACTGGCCACTACTAACAGTAATTAAGTGTGACTGTCTCTTCCTAAAGAAGGTATTAGCTATCATGGGGTCATAAGCAATAGCGAAATTCAATATTTCTTCTCCTTCTTGGTTCCTATCGCCATATCCAAAACCACCATGCTCTCTCTCAAACCCCCCACTAGTTGTACCAACATGGCCAATGAAATCTCCTCCTATGAAAAGTTTTTCGCTACTAGGCGCATCTCTAACCATGACATCTAGCTCTTCCCAGAAATTCCTCTTGACAGCTTCACTTAGACCTACTTATGGGGCATAAGCACTAATGACGTTCAGAATCATATCACCCACTACCAGCTTAACTAGGATGATCATGTCCCCTTGTCTCCTAACATCGACCACTCCGTTTCTAAGGTTCTTGTCAATTAAGATATCTACCCCGTTCTTGTTATGCTCTTTTCCCGTGTACCATAACTTGAAGCCTGTGTTCTCCACCTCCTTTGCCTTTTGGCCCGTCCATTTGGTCTCCTGAACGCATAAGATATTTACACGTCTCCTAGTCATAGTATCAACTATCTCTCTTTGCTTTCCTGTTAATGATCCTACATTCCAACTACCTAACTGAATCCTACTTTCATCTACTAGCTTCCTTGCCCTTCGCACCTGTCGAGTAAAGTGCGAAGACCCTTGCTCATTTATCACTACATCGGGACGTTGATGCAGCACACCACTAAGGGATTGACGACCCAGCCCTTGCATATTTTTCACCATACCCGAGCCTCGATATGGCGCGCCACTAAGGGAGTGGCGACCCAGCCCTTGCTCACTTTTCACCATACCCGAGCCTCGATATAGAGCATCGCTAAGAGGGTTACGCCCCAACGAAAATTTCCATAAGAGAGAGGCTGGGGTTTTTACGTTGGCTCGCCAAGCCTATCACAACCCTCCTCCTTTATCCTGGCTTGGGACAGGCTACATAGAAAACTACACAGGCGGAGTTAATATTCGAATTGTTCGGTAGTAGTCACTGACTAAATTTATACATTTGAGTTACACAACCGTAACGACGAACAATTTTAAAAAAACCACATAATTTAATTATTTTATAATTGTTGTAAGTTAATTTAATTATTTAATATTTATGAAATATTGATTATTATATTTTATTTTATTTGATGTTTGAATGCCATTAGCATTTAATGAAGTACAAATATATAAAAGTTATGTATGCGCATATGATATACAATATCAATAAAATATTTAAATTTGATTTAATTCAATTAATTACTAAAGTTTTTGGAATATATTGAGGGCTCCTGTAGCACCAATCTTGGTCGGCCATACTTGGTAGAAGCGGGAGGGGATTTTACTGAGATTTATTAAAGAATTAAAGAGGTGAGGTTTTAAGGAAGGAATTAGAAAGGTTTCAATTCTTCCTTTAAAACAAATCTCCCTACACTTCTTTCATTGGATTCTTCCTGACAAAAATCATTTTCTTTCTTTTGGTCTCCTCTTCTCCCTTAATGGCTGAAACCATCGGGTCTTTTATGGCAAAATTTTCCAAAATAAAATTAAATCAAATACAAAATTACAAAGATAGTGCTTCAAATTGTTGCAATTTCTATAGGTGATTTGATCGGATCTTGGAGCTTTCTTCATTCAAGATGTAAATCAAAAGGCAACATCAACAAGACAAAATTCAATTAGTTTTTCTTCTTTTATATATTCCATGATATTGTAAATCTAGTTGTTAGTTAATTATAACAAATTTATATATGAGTTTATTATCTCTTAGAAATGTACAAGTGTAGAGCTTAAAGTATTATAACATGTTATTATTTAAATTGGTTTTGAATTGATATTGATGATTTCTATAATGATTTTCACTGATATTTTTTTATTGATTTTGATCTAATTATAGATTAGATAGTTAATTTTTTTATTTGTATAATTACTTATTCAATTGTTAATGATAATTTCTATTGATTCAAAATTGGTTTTTTTATTTTAAGGTACATACAGATAAAAGTATGTATGTATGTATGCATGTTAAAATAATTAAAAATAGTTTGAATTAAAAAGGTTTCAAATTTTTTTAATCTAAATATACATGTTGATAAAAATAGAGGATTGTATTAACGTGTAAATGAACATAAATCTTGTTAAATAAAATATACTTCTGGCAAATTATTGCTTATAAAATATCTATAATTTATCTTACTTTAAATTATTAACATATACATAATGTTATATTTGGATTTATAAATTAAGATATGTTTTCAAATTGTTTAACTAAATTATATTACTACATGTTTTGGAAATAAATATTGAATTCAAAATAGTTGACTTGGTTGAATTAATTTAGATTTATTAAAGGATTCGTTAGTAATATATATGTATGTATTTATGTGTGTGTATTAAATATATTTAAACATATATAGACACACACACAATTTTAAACAATGCTTTGGACAACCAATGCATATATAAAGGGAGAATGTGTCCATTGCAATGCAAATCTCAGCATCCCAACACATACACATTAACTATGTATATAATATGTATGTCTAATTTACAAAATATACTACTCATAATATATGCCAAGTATAAATTTGGTCATTAATGTCATTTAATAAATCAACCAACTTAATTAAAGATGGAAAAATGAAAGATTTCTTTATTCAAGTAAAACAAAATCTGCCCTCATTAATTGAATAAGTTTAAGAGAGAGAGAAACGAAAGGTTTCCTTCTCTAAATTAAATTAAACAGATAATTGTTACACACATACACTCACAAGAGTGTATTTGATATAACCTATTTTATATAAACCATATATTAGTTAAGATATAAATAATTAAAACCTTTTTCTAAAACAAAATTAAATAAAATAAATGTTTATTTAAAATATTTGATATTGGATCTAAATTCTCTTTAGATTTCATAAGCCCAATAGATCTAAAAAAAGATTTTTTTTTTGAAATCTACCTATTTATCCGCTTCCGAATGGCCTAGTTCCTTCAATGGTATTAGAGTCACAATGGTCTATGCGGTCTAAATTAGCATTGTTAAGGTTAACTGATTAAAGCCTACCCATTTAGTAAAGGGTCTAAAAAGGTAGTATCGAATGGCAGGATTAGGTAACAACTACTCTACCTTACTTGGCTACTAGCTTGGCCCGATGGATGAAGTAATCCTAAGGGTTATCCCCAATATAAAGGCTTGAATTGATCTTGGGGCTTGGGTTAATTTTCAAAATTTGTTTGAAAAATTAAATTATATTTTAAGTTTTAAATTAAGTATCAAATATAAAAGTGAAATTTTATATCTATTATAAAATGCATTCTAATTTGTCCAAATTGTTTTGGAAAATTAAACAATTAATTTTGAAATTTAAAATTTAATTAACATGATTAATTAAATTAAATCAAATAATTAATTATAAGTTAATTAATTAAAACATATATATTGATATATGTGTGATTATAATCGTTATAGTTATTTATTTATCTTATAATTGTTTATGGTAGAGTAAATATAATTTTAAATTAATTAAAAATATTTAAATAAATTATTTAATTATATAAAATTTATTAAATAAAATTAATTAAAAGTTAATTAATTAAAATGTATACATATATTGATATGTGCATATAAACAAACAATGTTATAGTTGAGTAACTATCTTAAATGGTTTAGAATGAGTAATATAAAAAAATTAGAACTTTTAATAAATTAAATTAATTAAATATGATTTAATTGATAAAAATTAAAATCAATTGAATAAGGTTTAATTAATAAGATACATGTATATATTATATAAGTAAATTAAACCGTAAAAGTTATAAATAAGTTAATAGTCATATAACTATGTAGGTATAAACTTAATTCGAGATGTAAGAAACCCAACTTAGATTTAAGAAACAAATACATATGTATTTTACGTATATCGTGATTTCCAATGTACTAACACTTGAATAACGAGGGTATTTCATAAACAATATATTATTCCCTGAATCAATATCATAAAAATAAATATCTATTAAATACCATAAATCTTTAATATACATATTGTTATCTACCATTTATATATTAATAAATCACTTGCATACTCTCTGGTTATTGAGAAAACTCAAGCTGGAGACGTTATGTGCAGTATTATTAGTATATTGACCAGACAAGGTAAGATAGCCATATGTATTTGTTGAGCAAATTCAAGGTATAACCATCGCTAAATGGTGAGTATGAATGAATAATCTCTTTCAATTATTAAGAAAACTCAAGGTCGAGATTTAGATTAGGATAAAGACCAATGTTAGGAGTTATATATGATACAACCGATACAGTGCTGCCCATCGGTTATGGGTATATGATTCGTTAAAAAAATCCAATGTCAAAATTCTAAGGCAAGCGAAACCTAATACCCACTAGAGAAGTCAAAAGATTTCTATGTTTTCCTTTGGGTCTTGAGTAACATAAAATATAGTGGGAACCTTATTATAAAAATTAAATGGTAACATTTAACCTTTCTAATATTGTAAGAACATTTGGTATATAAGTTAAAATAATATACATCAATGAAATTGTGCAACTAATAAAATTGATTAAATGAACAAAATTAAAGATTGACAAAGAAATGTAATGTAACACCCCATAATTTTTTTTACGATAATTAATTAGTAAATAATAATACCGAAAATTAGGATTTTTACAAACATTATAACCTGGCTACAAAACTTACAACATTGGGTTAGTGACGATTTTTTGATCAATTTTCATATATAAAGTTTCCCCATCGGAGTTCAAACAAAAAATTTACATTTGAAGTTTTTGAGTAGGACACATATATATATAATTATGGTAATAATAATAACCAACTGACGTTAATTATCATTAGTTAACCTTAATGGATAATTAACATTTCTTAAACGTTAAGAAATTTGATAGTGGAAAAAATTATATCGGTCGGTTTTAAAAGGAATCAAATTAAACAAAACAAAGACGGTAATTAATCATAGTAAAAAACACACATGATTGGTCGACCCTAGGTGCCTATTGGTCGACTAGTAGCAGTCAACTGTAGGGCAATGAAGGTCGATCGAAGCTATTGTGAAATCGACAGTAACGCATGGCCAACGACACAGATTTAATATAGTTTAATCAAATGGCTGGCCTTGGTTTGAATCCTTATAAATACAGATCTAAACCCTCACTTCTAAACTCGTATTTTTGAATCGACGTTGGCTCTCTGCCATTTCTCTTCTCCTCCAAATTCTAAATTCTTAAAAATATTTACAGTTTATTCATATATACAACCAGAGAATCATAGAAGATGATTAAGAAGAGGAATAAGGTCAAATCAAAACGTCAGAGCCAAGGTAAATTGTAAATCCGAAATCTAAAGTATAAATCAAATCCAAATTTCTTTTATAATTTTTCTGATAAATATGTGTACACTTCCGATGTGTATATCCAAATATGAAGAAAATGGAGTTAAACTGGAATAACATGGATTAGATGTAGAAATTTGAAAAGCTTAAAAGGTGAGTAGAAAATTATATATTTTTATATAATATTGGATTTATATCATTGTAAATCTATTCTTGTATGCCTGAAGTATAAGTTGGAGTTGTAGGCTAAAATTGTATATTTGAATTGAAATTATAAACTCTGCCTATATATTCCGTTGTTGATAACTTTTATTGTATATTGCATGTATGTAAATCTAGAAAAGTATTGGGTATTAATAGTCCTTGAACTTAGTATTAGGTAGTAGTAGTCCCTGAAATTTACAAAATATGTGATAATTCCAGATTTATGAATTTAGTATGACTTATGCAAATAAAAACATAAATTGAGTTATCATAGTAAATTGTAGGGATTAGTATTTTAATTTATTGAATTATATAGCGTGGTTCAATGTGGATTTCTATATATTATCAAGTTTCAAATTTATAAATTAAAGTGTAGTGGTTGAAATAACAAGGAATACACCTAAAAGAAAAGGATGTATAAAATAGAGATATTTACTGTATTTTGTACTCTCTATTTCAATAACTATGAAAAAGATAGTTCCTTGTAATTCCAAACGTAACCCAAATTCTCTTTTTGGTTAAGATATAGAAATTTACAGTGTTAACATTTCCATTTGGGAGTGATGTAATTCTAATACATTAAAATGCAGAAATCCCTAAGGATAATTTTTTTGAAATATAAATGTAATACAAACGATCTAACAAAAGAATATGCGCAATATAAGTAAAATGAAAATGAAATGGTAGACATGTAATAATTCAAAATTAAAGGGTATGGAAAGACCTTTAAAACATAAGAGTGAATAAAAGTTTAAAACAAGAATAGAAATAGGAAGTTAAATAATGAGGGAAAGGGGAAATAAATGAGAAAAGATATTTAATTTTTTAAAAGAAAGCAATAAATAACCATAAATTAAAATACGACGTAAACATGTAAAGAAGTAAAGAAATATTGTTAACAGTGGATAGTAGAGGCATAAAAAGCAAACAAGAATAAATGAAGATATTTATAAATATATACATACACAGATACACACATACACACACGTAGCCTCAAGTATACATTTACAACGGGTATGAATTATTAAAGTTAGTAAATAACTTAGTGGATAAGAATATCATAGTCATTAATATGGGTTGGAATGCGAGGTCAGTAGTGTTACACAATAGAAGTTTGTCCATCGCAAGGGACTACCGGCAGTTGTGTAAATATTATACTAATGTGAGATATATCCAACTGTAGGACCCATGCAGTTATATATGCTTGCATATAGGTGAAGGTGTACCCCAGTAAGGTCTGCTTCAATAAATTAAGGGGTATTGCCTTGATTGCATTAGGTAATATAAATGGGATGGTGAGCAAGGCTCGATGTTATGTCACTATATGGGTACCAAATCAAGGAGTAGGAGCTGTACATGGTTGAGTATGTCATCATCCCGAGCGATCAATGAGAAAGACAAGGGTTACACCTAACGGGCTACACCTCCTACTAGTGTTGGTCACGTTAGGTTATGCACCGCTATAGTTGTTTGCTAGGAGCAAGGCTAATTAACCATTTTAGAGAGGTCTTCCAAAACGAACTGGGTAGTCCATGGAGCGAAGTCCACATATAGTCCGTGGAGCTGAGTTCACAAAATTAGGAAGCACACAAGTAGAAAATCCCCAATGCGAGATAGAATAGGGTTAAATTATTATAAAGCCATTATTAGGCACTGTGGGAGTTCCTTGTTATGCACGATGACGAGGGCGTGATACCGCGTAGCGATGGATCCTGATGAGGTGTCGGGTTATGGGTACCAGCAAGGATAATATCTTGGTCCAAAGGGGGACTATGGTACTTATATATATATTATATATATATATGTAGTTATGGTCTACTTTGGATAGATGAGGTGTATCATATGCGTATGTGGAGTCGAGATGACTAAGTAAAATGAAAAGGCATACATGTAATGGAAGACAATCAGCATAAACTAATGTAATGTGTAAAATTTATAATTTATCAGCCATTAGAACATTGTTCTAACTCCTTCCTCATTACAACTCACATGATAGCTTTAGAGGGACAGGTACTGGTGCAAGGTGGAAACAGTGGAAGGACATGTTTCCTTATTCATGCTCGGTGTTGACAAAGACACTAGATATTTGAAGTGTCAAATCTTGGTCGGTAACTATATGGTTTATTATACTTTACTCTTCTGCTGTAAGTTATATCGATAGTGCTCCGATATGCATTTATTTGTTTATTTGTAGGATACCAAATCAACGATCCGTACTTTTGTGGACTTAGGTTTTTGGTTTAGCAAAAATTTAGTGTCAGAGCTTAGGTTAGTCGATCTTGAAAAATAAGGAAATATTGAGTGAATGTATTTGTATTTTACCTATAAATATATTACGCCAAATTCTATAATTCTAACTATAGAGTAGTTGCATCTATACATTAAAAATGGATAAATCGATTATGAGTTGGAATAATGGAAGAAGTTGAAAAGGTACATCTACCTGATTAATCCATGGGAAAAAGGTCATATGGAAAGGCATTAATATAAGAAGAGCATGAGTGCAACATATGAAAGGTCCTTGAAGCTACGCGACTCCCTGGTTAGGCCATCGATAGCCCAATGGTTATAAATCCCTATATAATTATCGATTAATGATGTACAGTAGGTCTATATAAGGGGAAAGTAAGAGTCCATATGTTGTAAATACCCGAAAGCAATTGAGTTCTCGAAGGAAGGTGTGATGTAGTCACTCTAAGATAATAATTGGATTCAAAATATTTGGAAGAAGGTAAGTCGTTAAGTTGAAGAAGGAAAAGGTCCGAAAGAAGGGACAAATGGAAATCCACTCTGAGTCCGACCCAATACGAAATAGTTTTAAAAAGTTGAGGAAAATAAATAAATAATATATTTAAAAAGGTAAGTACGTAAATATTGGATTATAAAAAAATTGTATAATTAAAAGTTTTGTTGAATTTTTTTAATAATAATAAAATATATTTAGTTAAATTGGAAAATTTCCATAAATGGTTTTACAAAAGCTATTTGTTTGGAAAAAATACATAGAGCATATATAAATCGCTAGTTTCTCTAAGAAGAAAGAAAATGTTAAAGATGAGAAATTATTTTGGGGTGGACAAAAGAAAGGGGTACTAGTATTAATAATAAATAAGGTAAATAATGACGGGATAGGAAATTTAAAACCCGAAGGTAGAATATAAGAACAAAGCAGTAGGCTGACACACCGTGATAGGTAAACCGGAGTTCCTCAAAGTAGCCAGAGAAAAGGTGGAGAAGACGAAGACAGAATGAAGTAACGGTAGTTAATAGGTAGTAAATATGGATTCAGCTTGGCCCAAAATGGGTCCAGGTTCAACCTGGCCCAAAATAACACTAAGCGGTCGACCTAGGATTCGTCACGGTCGACTACCAAACCCTAGGGGTCAATTTATCGTTGTTTATAATTGAATATAATTCATTATGGGTTGAGCCAATTCTTTCCACCCCTCAAATATAATTCCTCCAAAAGTGATTCCAAACCCTTTCCCCCTCTTCGAGGCCGCCTATGACAATCTCCATTCACCGCTTAGCCACTAAGAAACCGACGTCGATCCCCTAATAGCTCTAAGGCAGTACGCAATCCCTCTACCACCTCAAAAATCACCAATTTCCAAAGCCCCAAATCCACCTCCAATCAAAAATTTATGGCTCCTCCTCGTGGCACCGTCGCCTCCCAACACCTAGGGCTGACCCCACTAGAGATTATGTGGTGCCAGAACCATGAGAATGTTGTCAAAAGTTACGAGGAATCTGCTTGTTTCAAGCTTTTATAAAGGCGACCAATGAACCTTCAGTATTTTTCTACTTTCATATTGTAGGACTTATTCACTACTACTGGATTGATTCAGATTCTATGCCACGACATGTCTAAGCAACTATGCTATCCAAGGTGTGAGCATCTATTTGATGCTAGTCTGGTGTCTAATTTTGACGAGCGTGAGGTCAGCTTCTTTTCCAAAGTAAAGAGGTTGGATATTCAGATGGTAGATGTACAGTTTGGTGGGATCCTACATATTAGAGCCATAAGAATGGATTTAGAGGATATTGAGGCTACCGATCTCGCCATCTAGATCAGATCTTTCTACTAGGGTTAGGCATCTAGCATCTAGAGAATTTACCGGCCTAGGCCCGTTTGGCTGTTCATATCATCTAGCATAACATCATCCCTAAGATGGGGAGTTGCGACCAGATTTATCCCCTCATCCAGAAGGCCAACTATGCCATTATAGGCGGTATCTAGGTGAAATGTGTGACGACCCGGAATTTTGGACATTTGAAATTGGGATATTTAATTGATTTTAAATATTTAAAAGTTAATTTTTAACTTGAATTTCAAATATCACTATCCATTGGATAATTTAATTATTAAATTAAATAATTTGAAGTTGGGTAAAATGTTGAATCTGGAGTTTTAAGCATGTTAAAAATAATTTGAAGGCTTGTAAAATTTATATTGATGGTACTGAAGACAGTAAAAGTGTTAAACTTGAATTTGGAAGTGTTTTGTTAAGTTTTGAAAATATATCGTTTAAATCGGTATTTAAAAATGCCTTCCGAGGCACTGTCTCGGAATTCGACGAAACCAGTTCTATTGGATCTGCAATAGTGTATTATTATCAGATTTCAATTTTCATAGCATTTGGAATGATCGTGTGGCCATACGGTATGTAAACGCTCTGAAATCTATATCGAAAATTCAATATAATAACTGGATTCAAAAAGCTACCTTCTCCATACGATCGAATTAGGACTCGAAACCTTTTCCATTGCGTTTGGAATAGGGGTATAACATTATGAACGCTTAGCGGTATGCCTCGATAGAGGTTTGAAATTTTGAGTTGTGAAATCGAGACAATTTGGATTTAATTAAATATATATATATATATATATATTTTGGTCAACATCAGCTGAAATTATATCTACATCAAACCTTTTCTTCACTTCAGCTTTTACGTTCTTTAAGGCACTGTAGCCTGAAAATTTTGCATATATGTTTCCCTTTTTCAAAACATCGTGTCCCCTCTTCCATCACGCGACATTCCAGAGCACGCTATCCTTCGTCCTTAATTTACGCACCGCTCTCCTCCTTTTCAAAACCCCAAACCAGATAACAAACGAAAGAAAAAAAATCAAATATATGGCCGAACAAAAATCAACAGAACGAAATTTGTCTCCGTTCGAAATCAAGGAAGTAAAATGGCCGCTCCCTCTGTTTAAAGCAAATCGAAATAAACGAACGAACGAAGTTCGTTCGAATCAGTTAGGAATCGAGCGGGGTTCTCGTTCGAATCATCCATAATCGAATCGAATTCGATTCCATATCGATCGAGAGGCTCGTATGGAGGTGGGGGTCCGTTCAAGTTCGCGAGGTTGTGATGCTCGTTTGTAAGGTCGCCTGGTGGTTCGATTGTTCTGGAGCTCATCTTCGTCGAGCTGCGTTCAGGTTTTGGGTCGACTTGGGATACAGTGGAAGCAGCGAGGTGTTGAGTGATGGTGGCGAGTTCGAGTCGCGTGTACGTGTGAAGGTGAGGTATTCGAATTTATTTCTCAAATTTGAAATTAGATTCAATAAACATATATATATATATATATATATATATATATTTGAAAATTTATAGTTTGTTTATAACAAACAGTGAAGTATAAATATTTATACAAATATATAGATATATACAAATATTTAGCTTACTATTAATTTTATAATTTTTTTGCTAAATAGTGATTATGGTATATATACGCTGTTATAAAATTAATGTTTTGGCCAGAAAAGAAAATATATACCTATTTTCATGTACCAGTTAACTTTATAATAATGGAGATGTATTGCTTAATTCGATCAAAATTTTTTAGTTACTAGGAGATTATTTAAAGAAGAATTAGTTCAAATTTAAATCATTAGCCAATTGAATTATTAAATGGTACTTAATGGTTCGATTTTATTTCGAATATTAATAAATCATATAAATTGCTTATTCAAGGTCAAAATCGGAAAACCAAGGCAATAATGAAGTGGATTGCAAATAAAAAGCAAAGGTGAGTTAATCTCACTCATCTGGATTGTTATTTAAATTTAAATGGTTAAATTTAAATATTTGGTTGAATGATTGAATTGATTGGATGTGGTATATTATATAGTAGTATATAGTATATATTGGAGTGATTGATTTCCCGCATTATATAGCGGATGAGACCCTATGCGCCGCATAATAGCGGATGATATTATATAAACCCGTTGAAATGTGTGACGACCCAGAATTTTGGACATTTGAAATCGGGATATTTAATTGATTTTAAATATTTAAAAGTTAATTTTAACTTGAATTTCAAATATCACTATCTATTGGATAATTTAATTATTAAATTAAATAATTTGAAGTTGGGTAAAATGTTGAATCTGGAGTTTTAAGCCTGTTAAAAATAATTTGAAGGCTTGTAAAATTTATATTGATAGTACTGAAGATAGTAAAAGTGTTAAACTTGAATTTGAAAGTGTTTTGTTAAGTTTTGAAAATATATCGTTTAAATTGGTATTTAAAAATAACCTTTCGAGGCACCATCTCGGAATTTGACGAAACCAGTTCTATTAGATCCATAATAGTGTATTATTATCGGATTTCAATTTTCATAGCGTTTGGAGTGATCGTGTGGCCATACGATATGTAAATGCGCTGAAATCTATATCGAAAATTCAATATAATAACTGGATTCAAAAAGCTATCTTCTCCATACGATCGAATTAGGACTCGAAACCATTTCCATTGCATTCGGAATAGGGGTATAACATTATGAACACCTAGCGATATGCCTCGATAGAGGTTCGAAATTTTGAGTTGTGAAATCGAGACAATTTGGATTTAATTAAATTTATATATATATATATATATATATATTTATATTTTGGTCAACATCAGCTGAAATTATATCTACATCAAACCTTTTCTTCACTTTAGCTTTTGCGTTCTTCAAGGCACTGTAGCCTGAAAATTTTGCATATCTGTTTCCCTTTTTCAAAACATCGTGTCCCCTCTACCATCACGCGACATTCGAGAGCACGCTATCCTTAGTCCTTAATTTACGCACCACTCTCCTCCTTTTCAAAACCCCAAACCAGATAATAAACGAAAGAAGAAAAAATCAAATATATGGCCGAGCAAAAATCAACAGAACGAAATTTGTTTCCGTTCGCATTCAAGGAAGTAAAATGGCCGCTCCCTCTGTTTAAAGTAAATCGAAATAAACGAACGAACGAAGTTCGTTCGAATCAGTTAGGAATCGAGCGGGGTTCTCGTTCGAATCATCCATAATCGAATCGAATTCGATTCCGTATCGATCGAGAGGCTCGTATGGAGGTGGGGGTCCGTTCGAGTTCGCGAGTTGGTGATGCTCGTTTGTAAGGTCGCCTGGTGGTTCGATTGTTCTGGAGCTCATCTTCGTCGAGCTGCGTTCAGGTTTTGGGTCGACTTGGGATACAGTGGAAGCAACAAGGTGTCGAGTGATGGTGGCGAGTTCGAGTCGCGTGTACGTGTGAAGGTGAGGTATTCGAATTTATTTCTCAAATTTGAAATTAGATTCAATAAACATATATATATATATATTTGAAAATTTACAGTTTGTTTATAACAAACAGTGAAGTATAAATATTTATACAAATATATAGATATATACAAATATTTAGCTTACTATTAATTTTATAATTTTTTTTTGCTAAATAGTGATTATGGTATATATACGCTGTTATAAAATTAATGTTTTGGCCAGAAAAGAAAATATATACCTATTTTCATGTACCAGTTAACTTTATAATAATGGAGATGTGTTGCTTAATTCGATCAAAATTTTTTAGTTACTAGGAGATTATTTAAAGAAGAATTAGTTCAAATTTAAATCATTAGCCAATTGAATTATTAAATGGTACTTAATGGTTCGATTTTATTTCGAATATTAATAAATCATATAAATTGCTTATTCAAGGTCAAAATCGGAAAACCAAGGCAATAATGAAGTGGATTGCAAATAAAAAGCAAAGGTGAGTTAATCTCACTCATCTGGATTGTTATTTAAATTTAAATGGTTAAATTTAAATATTTGGTTGAATGATTGAATTGATTGGATGTGGTATATTATATAGTAGTATATAGTATATATTGGAGTGATTGATTTCCCGCATTATATAGCGGATGAGACCCTATGCGCCGCATAATAGCGGATGATATTATATAAACCCATATACCACGATATTCCACCTCAAAGTGGAATTGGTATCTTATATTGTGCTAACATCTGTGGATGGAGGGAAACAGGTTGAAGGGATCCAACTGGATTCCTCAAAATATTTAGTTTTGTTTAAATATTCTATGATATGATTATTTGATATCCTGTGATGAATTATATTGATAATTGGAGTATTAGGTGTTATGGTTTGATTGAATTTAGTTGGGTATAATGAGTTACAAAAATATATAAATTGGATCTTTGGGAAAGGAAATAAAAGAAGAGAATGTGTAAGTGAAATAATTAGAGAGAATTTGAATAAATTAAGAATGGATTGGGAAAGAATAAAAGTGATTTTAAATTCCAATAAATAAATTCCGAGTATGGGAAAGGGAATTTTAAATAAACAGAGAAATATGAAATTTCAAACTTAAGTGATATTATATCAGGAAATAAAGAATTTATTTTTAAAATTCAAGGTTTGATTTTATTTAAAAGGATAAAGAAGGAATTTGGGGAAATCTGAAATTGGTATTTTCAGTTAAAAAGATTTTTATCATAATGAAGGAATAAAATCTGAAGTTAACGGATTTGAATAAATTGAGTAAGTAAAGGAGTTTATTTCAAAATGGAGTAATTTGGAAATCAATTTGAGATTTGATTTAAGTGTTTAAATTTGAAATTTTAAAAGGGAGATGAGACTATGGAATTTATAAACTGGGTTTATAAAGTGAAGTAATATATCAGTGGATATTTGGAAGAATAAATTCACGGTGGGAATTTATTAAAGAAATGGGTAAATTTGTTTAAAAATAAATAGTGATTTTTTTTAAGATGTGAAAGAAAAATGTATTTTCCTGGATAGCTAAGTACGTTTCCAAAGCAAACTTTTAAGTATGAGTTGAAGGTTTTAAAGTTGTTTTTAAAGTATGTTTTAGAAAATTTATTATTTTTAAATGTTTAAAGTTTAAAGGTAAGTATTTCTCAAATTTAATTTAGTAGTAATTATTTAAAGGTAACTTGGTATTGTGTTTTAAAAGGATAAAAATGTAGTTTTATATTTTATAAAGTAGTTTATTTTAAATATTTTAAAATATATTTTTAAATAAAGTATTAAAGTAGTTTTAATTTAAATGTTTTAAAGTGTATTTTATAATAAAGTGTTTTTTTAAATTATTTTAAAAATCTAAAGTAATTGTACTTGGTGTTTTCAATGGAAATAAGTATTTGGAAATTTATTCCATGAGAAGAGTGTGGCTTGAAAACTGTTTTCAAAAAGGTTTGAAAGTGGAAATATATCTTGAGAAGATATTTTGAGGTCAATAAATAATTTGGAAAATTATTTATGTGTGATGGTTGTTTTTGGATGTTATTTGATAGTTAAATAACCGACTATCAATATTGGCCAATGCGCTGATCGTTTCGAAGAGACCGGGATCGAGATTAATTTCTCGAAAACCACTTCGATTCGGTTTGAACGTTTTTGAGTGGAAAACAAAAGTTTGGAATCGAAGATGGAGCAGTGAAGTGCAAGGGTTAGTCGCTACTAATCCTGAGGGTGATTCCAAAATGGATGTAGTAGGAATAGTGCCTTCGGTTCCGTTTGAACCCGGAACGGACTTGTATGGATGAATGCTTTCGGAACATCGTCAGGTGGACGGTGGGCATTCTAAGTGATATGTTCTAAAAAGGTAATGCTTAGCCTCGAGCCTCATCAACCGGGAATGACTGAAAATCAGGGGTTATGCAGCAAGGCTAAGTGGGTAGCACCCATTAGGGTGAGGTCATCCCTGTCTATATGTCCCTTTTATTTCGGCTTAGTGGTGCGGTTGCTGATCCCAACCGTGGGGTGATCTTACTCGGGATTATCCAGTAAGGGGTAGTTCCGGCCTTGTGTTGCAGGGGATCAGGCGTGGTCCTTGGTACGCTGATCTAGACCAGGTACTGTGACAGGTGGTACCCCAGTGCCTAGTCATTAGTCGGAAATTGATTCTCCCTACGCGCATGTACGGTTTTGATTGTGCCCAACTATTACTGAAACATGAGATGCAAGCATTTCATCTAGATTCTATTTTACTTTCTATAGACACTATTATAATATCAGATGAATTTGATAAAAATGGTTTGGCTATCGTAAGGTAAAAACCCGACATGTTTATTTATGGCGTGGTCTTACGAGATGCTTTTGATTTCAAAGGGTTTGGAAAACTTTTATAATCCAATTGAGTGTGTTTTCTCACGCTGGTTTTCCAGACTGACTCGGGTGTTATTTTATTATAATGCTCGGGTTAGACCGAGTATTACAGATATAGGATAGGATGCTGTGGAGCTGAGGAGACGAGATGGATGGCAAGATGTATCACCCGTATTTGTTGTATTCCGCTGTGTATCATAAGTGGTGTAGTCATCTTGTGAGGACAAGTTATTATAACTGTCCTGAATTGTGATGTTGATTGTATTGTACTCTGATGTTGTATTCTGATGATGTATGTATAAACAGATATAGTTTCTTTCTGTAAAGATCAGTTATTATCTATTATATTTTATTCCGCTACGATGTGAGATTCTGTTGTGTTGTTTTCTTTTCTTCTACCTCCTTCTTCTTCTAATCCTGATGGTTCGATTTTTCGGGTATGAAAAATCAGGTCGTTTCAAAATGAGTCAAACAATCATGACCTATTTTGTGAGCATAAAAGGTGCAAGGACCTAGAGGAGCTCTATCCCCTAATGTCATCTTTTCACTGTCATCTTCAGACAGTTTGGGATGAACCTTCGATGTGAGCCGACACAGATGGATATACCTTCACCATTAGATAAGACCTCTCTTAAGAGGATGAAGATAGAGGAGCCGCTCGTAGTTTTTGAATGCAGCCAGAGGAGGCAGGGCAATACATATGGGTGGGACCCTTAACCTGACCAGTAGGCCGGAGGGTATCAGTGGCAGGCTCCGAACTTTGGAGAGATCCGAGAGTCCCATCTTTGGATCAAGGTCGAGCTTTGTGTGGTGCAGCAACGACAGAGAGAGAACCAAGAAAGGCAGCATGAGATGCAGGCGAAGCAGCAATGTTAGAGATGTGAGTTAGGATGCATAGCCGCTATGTTCCGATCACTTGGGTGCGATCGTTGCTCTATCTCTCGCAGAGAACCATAGTAGTTAGTAGCTACCAGTAGTAGCTGTATTTCCTTCCAGTAGTTGTTTCCTTTTTAGTTTGGGTTGTAAGCATTAGTTATCTCTGTAAGCATTAGTTGCCTCTGTTGTATTTAAACGCGTACGATATTAATAGAAATGTTCCTTTTATTTGTCTTCTGCGTGGACCGCAATATTATTTGGAAAAAATAGGACAAGGAAATTTTATGGAAGACACTTAACTAATGCAAAAGAAAAGAAAATAGTAAAAGTTTGGAAGTATAAAATAAATTAAGAAAACTTATTTAAATATCTATTAAAGTAAAAGAAAAAAGATTTGAGGTCTAAAAAGCAAAAAATTCATGGGAAGTAAATTTTGGTAAACAAAGGACGAAGAAAAGTTGTTGCGAAGCCATGGGTCAATGTCCTTGTACTTTACAAGCTGAAATTTATAAATAAACTTGTGTGTTGATTGTTATTATAAATAAAAGAAAAAGTTCTGGAATTAAAATTTACCGCGTAATTAGGTGAAGTCCACTATGGACATTAGCCAATTGACTAAACCCTGATTTCCTGAGATATGGCATAATTTATTTTGAAAAATATATATATGAATACTTTTAAAATTTTTGTTTAAAATTATTGGTTTTGAAAAATAAAATACCTTTGTAAATTTTTTTTAAAAATTTTGTGATAAAAATTTTGACGTTCAAAATTTTTATCGATATTTCAAAAATTTACATACAAAGATTTGTGAACAAAAAAAAGGAAGAGATTTTCAAATTTTTGAAATGCCACATACTTAGCGTGGGGGAGTAGTTGACAGGTTAGTTGGTATGGGTTTTACTACGCAACAAAAGTGGCAATAAATAAATACGGTTAAAGATGAGGAAGTTATTTTAGCTATGGAATCTTTTCCTGTATGCCCTGTCGATAGGTGAACGAAATCGATTTTTGAATAACTTCGTTTTAAAGTTTTAAAAGTTGGGTACGGTTAAAGAGAGGGTTCCAAGGTACAGTGGGAAGTTGGGTACCCAAGAAAAAGGATAGAAATATGAAATTTCCATCTAAACACTTTTCCGGCATAAAGAAAACAGGTTTAGAAATTGAATTTTTCAAACTTGGGTGTTAGCGGCGGTGTGCTAGGATTTTGGGTGGTAGGGATTGGATGAAAAAAATTGGTTTAATCTATTTGTAGAAATATGGGAAAATTTAAATGCAAAAATAAGTTTTTGATTTTCAGAGTTCACATACTTAAAGAACTACTAGTATATTTAGATTGCTTACACCATATTTCCTAAACTGTTTTAAAAGAATGCATTCATATAGAAGACACCGAATAAAATTATTCTGCATGCATATCATATGTATTATGATACTCCATGCACTTGTACACTATTGTTTGCAAAATTGGTTGCACATAAATTGGTCGGTTAGTTTAGAATGGTTGTACATTATGTTACATTATTGAGCCCATGAGAATTTCAGGGATGAAATTCTTTTAAGTGGGAAGAATGTAACACCTTGTAATTTTTACAACAACTAATTAAAAAGAAATTAATTAATGAATAATAATACCCAAAAATAGGATTATTACAAATGTTAGAATTTGGCTACTGTAACATCCCAACCTTCTGACCGGCCCTAGTCGGTAACTAAAACAACTTGAAACGTTCAAAATGAGAATTGTTATTTAGTTTATGTAATTTAAACAGAATCAGCCACAGAAACACAGAATAATAATATTTCATTACTATGAATTTCTTTTTACATACATCAGAGTTTATACAATTTATTGAATTTATACAGCGGAATATCTTAAAATACAAAATTTCTTGAAAACTAAAGTGAGCGTTCTACCCCCCCTCTCTAACTTCGCTACTCGAAAATCTTCAATCTGTAAAATACTCGGTCTGACCCGAGTATTACATTCAAAAGAAAATAATACATATGTCAGTATAATTCAAACTCAGTTATTAGTGCATAAAAACAATAATAATTAAATAGATGACAGTCGTTGGTATTCTCGTCTATCCGACCCTTTTAACAAAGAAATCGGATAACGGTGATTTTACCACTTAACAGTGTTAAACAATAAATTAGTAGATTTTAAAACATAACAACAGAGATAAATGAAGGGATTATCCATGAAGACAAGTTAGAAAACAACAAAATCATCAAATCAAACAAAATCAATTCAACAATTTGAAATGTCAGTTAAAACATCCATACTGATCGGCTGCAGTACACGCACGCGTGCACTGCTTCGCCACGTTTAAAACATTAATCTGTATGGCTGCAGTACACGCACACGTGTACTGCCTCGCCAGTACATCATTTAATACACATAAAGATCCACAAAAACCCACAGACGAGCACAAGGTCCAACCCAAGAAAGGTCGGGTTCAACACAACAGAAATTTCAAATGAGATGGTCAAGGCACACTTCAAGAAGTGGCGATCGTAGCATCAGACCAACAATACAAAATGGATACAGGTTGGCAACACATGAATTGCGCATGCAACCTGAACATCCCAATGTTCATGAAACCCATACATTGACACTGCATAGCTTATAAAGGAATAGCAACAAAGCACAAAGCCAGAGTGTACTCGAATTCAGGGGGCAAACTGCAACAACGTACTGCAGCCACCACCTGAACACCACAAAATAAAGGTGAAATCACCAAAAATATAATGACACAGCTCGCAACAACAGTGAGTCAAATGCACAACATGAAGGGACCAGGCCACAAAGGCAAATAAAGTGGTCAGGCAATCCAAATATAAAGCAATGCTCAATGCACGATATAAATATGAATCAAACTCATATATATACTGCAATAATACCAAAGAAAATATGAAAAGTGCATAACAAGTACGCAACTACAAAACTGGGTCAAGCAAGTGCAATACAGTGACGAGCTACCCAGATTCAAAGAGGCAATCGGTACAACAAGACTGCACAATTCAAGAAGGCACCAAACAATAAACAAAATGCAAAGGTCAAGCCATGGTTGTCATGACTCAACTCAAATGCAAAGCTTCAACAAATCAAACAGTATCAAAGCATATGTATGCAGACCCAATGCCTCAAATGACTCAAGTGGTGAAGCACTGAATAATGCAAATGTCCAGACAACAACAGAGCACAATGCACCAAGTAAGTGACAGCAAGCAACAGGGCCAGACCAAAATAATGCAAACATGAAGTGAATGCAACTACAGGTGAACAGCCCAGGGCCAAGCAACGGATATATGCAAACAAATGAAATGCAATATAAATTAAAAGCTATGCAGTGATCAAACAGACTGCAAGATGTATGCAAACATAAGGCATGAAACCACAGTGCAACAGGTCAAGGTTGTATACCAAACTGAAACAAGCACATATATATATATATATATATATATATATATATATATGTATAAGCAAAAGTCATGTGCAACTGGATATCAACATGGTTCAAAACAAATACAAAATGAAGTAGTGAATGCAGACAACATACATGAAGACCACAATACTTGAAACAGTGGCATTCCAGAAAAATCAGACTCGACAAGGTTCATAAATACACTCACTAATCAGATGAAAAGTGGAAGTGAGACACCAAAACTAGTTCAGTACAAATCTGAACTAATTAGACAGGGAAATGTAAATGCGTAACTAAGTGAACCAGACTGCACATATGTCAAACACACCAGACCCCAATTTCAATGACCAAGGCTATGATATGGAATGCAAACTCAGATGAACACATGGCCGAGATCGAATACCAGAAACAATGCTTACATCAAACAAATGCAAGGCAAAAATCGGAACAATTTATGAAAGAGTAAACCTTCATCACAAGGTAAAAATGCCAATTCATAGCCGGGTGTGACAACGTCAACAGGAAAAAAAAAATCAGAGCCGAGGCCAAAAAGGATGATGATAAACAGTCGAGCAAATTCATTTCAACAACGAAAATTGACAAACAAAACAAAAACACAGTAAAAGTTCATATAACCACATCAATATCCAACATCGAACGAAAACAACTGGCCAAGACAAAACAACATCAAAGCACCCGAGCTCGACAATAATAAAATGCATAAATATATTTACGTATATGGTGATGATGAATGTGACAGCAAATATATAGTGCTTACATCAAACAAAGGCAAGGCAACAGGACAACATCAAGTGATGCAACATCACAAAAATCAAAGCTTCCGGTCATTACAAAGTATCACAAAATTCCTAGCCGAGAGACCAACCTCATAACCAAGTCCAAGATGAGATAACAAGTCAAAGACAAGAAGATCAAAGATCGAACCGGTCAAAATGCTACCGAGATGTTCAGAAGTGACCATGTCACAAAATGACCGAAGTCAAAAGGAAACCACTGTGATGAACAAGTCATCAACAAAATGCTCTAAAATCAACTCAATCAAAATAAAAACAACCGAAGCTATAAATTCAAGGAGTCGAACCAAATCACAGTTCAAAATCACGTAAATTGCAAAAGTAGGAAATCATCAAAAAAAAATTTTATACGAATGAAAATCACAGAAATTAAACTCTACAAATTGAGGCTAAATTAGATGTGAGTAATCGAGATTACTCACCTTAGAACGAAGAGCACGAATCGAATAAAATTGAAGCAGCCACCTTTGAATTGAACGAGCCCTAATTTGTTGAATGAACGGGGGACGAAGAAGATGAACGAGCGAATGAAAAATTTGAAGCCGCCATTTTTATCTTCGTTCGATTATTGGTTTAGGGTTTGAAGATAATGAATGGGGCTGGCAATTTTCCCTGATAAGTACCACCCATCAACAAAGAAACATGGGCTAACATTGCAATTAAAGCCCGTTTAACTCTTTAGCAATTTTTTTTAAATGAATTAACTTTATTTGTTGCTTGCATTGTAAACGACTTTCCATAATTAATACGTTATCTGAATTTATAATTCCCAATTCAAATTTAAATCCAAATATATTTTTCATATTAAACTTGAAAAATTCAAACAACTTCACTAATTTAAATCAAAATTCAATTCAATTATCAATTTAAGATAATTTAAAATTCGAGATCGTTACAATCTTCCCTCCTTAAAACTTTTCGTCCTCGAAAAGGAAAGGTTGTTAAAATTTCACCAATATTTATACCCTATACAATTTTACTAAGCTTGCAACTTATTACAAATAAATAAATGTAGGATTCATTCCATTCGTTTTATCTCACTAGCTTTGTTCATTATCTTCTTTGTTCATGGATTTCTACAATCAAAACGCAAAAATCTTTTACCAAAATTTTCGACTTACAAAACTCAGATTTGAACTTAAAATTCTTCATGTTAGAGATTTGCATAATATATTTCTTCCAAAGCTGTGGACTTTCAAAACATTTCAAAGATCCTCTTCCTTAGTTTATTAGGTAGGAATTATGTAATTTTAATTTCAGACTATTGATTTGCTATTTACAGTTTGAAAATACTTACTAACTCAAAATTTAACAAGTCTATCGTCGTTCTCACAGACATTAGGCATACGCTGGCTAGGCGCAGGACTAAAAATCTCCAAGTACTAAATATACTTACTTCAATTTCCAGTGAAAATACTTAAAAATTCTTTTAAAAATGGATATGGAAATCACGTTCCCCTATGGATTACAGTTACCCGGCGGTTACGCTACTATCCCAGTAGAATCGCTCGTAATCTGTAGATTTCTCATCTCTTAAATTTCACCATGGTTGTTGCCATAGATCGCAATTCACCCGGCGGTTACGCTACTATCCTTGTAGAATCGCTTGTAACCGTAGGCATCTCGCCCCTCAAATTTCGCTTGGCATCTAGATTGCAGTTTACCCGGCGGTTGCGCTACTATCTCAGTAGAATCGCTTGTAACTGTAGGCATCTCGCCCCTCAAATTACGCTAATCAATCAATATGATCCCATCGACATGATCCATCCCGAGGGATTCCAATTCAAATAGTCATTCCGACTTATGGAAATTCTACGTAGCTACGAATTTCAAATGGACACTCATAACGAGTTCCAAAACTTTCACAAATTTTAAATGGAAGGTACTTTTCCATATCCTCAGTTTAGAAAACATAACATCATATATATGTAGTACTTCATTTCACATTTCGTACATATCATATCTATGTAAGCTTACATAAGATTTCCATAACAATTTCTTTCCAAACTGACGGTTTTCAAATTTACCGCATTCATATATATAAGTTCTGAAAACCTACATATTCTATATCCATAACAAATAGAGGATTTCAAAATTTTCCTCTAAGTCGATTTGGAAATTTAAGGTTATCTCAAACCTAATTCATATTCCTAATTCCATTTATTATCGACTTCACATTCAATTTGGATCACACATTACTTTGTCAATTCTCAACACAGAATTGATGTCTACCGATATATAACCTCTGAGCTCGTACGTCTCAGAGAAGGGTGTTAAGCTAAGAGAATAAATTCTCCGCCACCAACAGATATATATTTAATAGAGATCAATTGCTATGTCATCAATTCACAATGTTAGACATACAATCCAAACCATCATCTGAAATTCAAAACTCAACTTATATTGTCTTTGGTGTCGAAGTTAAACTCAATTTAACTCAACGATTCAAACTTTTTGAAAAATTTCAAATTGAACTAATTGTTCAAATTCTCATTTAACTTTTCAACTTCGACTTTGAAAATGAATTTCAAATCATTTATTCCTTATGGAATATATTCACAACATTTCATATTTGGAAAAACATTTCCATACTTATTTAAAAATAAGTAATTCACAAATCTAATTTATTTTCAACATTTGAAAATATTCGATATACTTAAATCATAATTAAGTATATATTTTATCTTTAAGGAAATCATTCTCTTTCACACATTTATTTGAGTTAAAACGAATGTTACGTAAAACATCGTTACGACAACTCAAAATCACTAGTATAGGGATTCGAAATTTAGATAGATGTATAAATCCTAATACTATACAAAACATTTCCTTTCGGAAATCATTTACTATAACAACAGTGTTATAGTCCATTATTTCCTTTTATTCGAAAACGTCTATTTCAACAATGAATGTTGAAATCTGTGGTTTCTATATTCAATGCCTTTGAAAACATCTTTTAAAACAATTAACTTCGTTTTAAAATATCACTTTCCCAAAAACATGTCCATTCAATAATATATTCTGTAACGACCCGGAATTTTCGAACTCGAAAATTCCAGATAGTTAGAAGAAAAAGAAAGAGATAGAAGAAAGAAACAGAAAGAAGAAAAGAGAACAGAGAACACAACATCTCACATTCGCAGCGGATCAAAATACAATATCAAATAATAATATCAGTTATACAAAGAAAACTGTATCAGTCAATTACATTTTTATACATCAGAGTTACAACACTTCACAATCACTATACAGTTAAAATAACTCGTCCCAATAATTAACAATATATCACACTCCATACGTTCCTGCCATCCAGCTCGCCTCTTGAGCTCCAGAACGTCCTTACCTGAAATCTGTAATACTCGGTCTGACCCGAGCATTACCACAAAGTAACACCCGGGTCAGGCTGGAAACCAGCGTGAGTAAACTCATCTAACATGAAATTTCAATCCATAGAACTTATTTAAAACCCGGGGTAACTCGTACTTACTACACGTAAACAACTTATATAGTCATCACTTACTTTCACAAAACAATATAAGTATCCAACTTAGTTTAAATGGTCCATATTATCGAAATCCAGCCCATTGATTTCACATATCAATCTATAAATAATTATAGAAGATTTCAAATCGAAGTGGTTTCGGATATTGCTGATATCCGATCCCGGTCTCTTCGAATTCAAATGTCATCCTTTTTAAGCCAAGATGTTTAAGTTAAACAATTTAATTTAAATTCAGGATATCATATTCATATAGCAATTCTATCACAGATAGATAACTTACATTATCACAATTTATCCAAAGCATCTCGTATCATAGAGCATCACAATCACATATCAGATATATCAAATAATCCAAGGCATTCAATATTATTCAATCATTCATAAGCAAGATTAATTAGATGTATAATTCCTAATTAATTTAACTTAATCTCCACATAAATTAAATTAATTACTTTAATTTCTTTTAAATCATGCTTACTTAACATTAATTAATTACAAACCAATTAATTAATCATCCTTTAATTATTCATCTTAATTAATTATCCTAAATTAATTATTCCTTAATTACATTAAGTAATTAGCCTTTAATTAATTACATGAATTAGTTATCCTTTAACCATTCATATTAATTTACCCTTAATTACACTTATTAATTACATTAATTAATGATCCTCTAATTACTTTCACTAATTAATTATTTCCTTAATTAATTACATTTAACAAAAAAAATCTTTAATTAAACATATTCATTAATTAACCTTAATTAATCACATTAAATAATTATCATTCAATTAATCACTTAAATTAATTATCTCTTAATCACTAGTTAATGATCATCACATTAATTACATTCATTAACTATCCTTAAATTACCTTCATTTAATATTTACCCTTATTAATTCATTAAGTAATTATCTTTTAATAAATTTTATTAATTATCCCTAATTAATCACAACCTTGATAAATTTAAGATAATTTCTTTATCTTAATTAATTACTTATTTAAATCTCATTAAATTGAATACTTAATTACATCATTTAATCTCCTTTAGAAAACATTTAGAAATCAATTATATAATTAAATACTTACAAACAAAATAATTTAAACATTTAATTTTAACATTTAAAATATTTGAAAACTTGTTTAAACTTGTTAATACTTTATTTTGAAAACTTGATAATGTTTCCTCGATAACTTAGTTACTTTAATAACTTTAAAACTTGATAATAATTTTGTTTTTAACCTTTAATAATCTGGTTAATTCAATTTTAATACAAACCCGGGTTCAAAGCCAAAGTACTCGAGTAAAACCCGAGTCACTAACGCACTATTCCTTCCTTCGAGTCGAACTACCATCTTCTTCGAGTATACCCGAGACAATATCATTCTTCCCCAAACAACATCTCCCAGACACAAACACACACGCGTGCACGTGTACAGGAATTCCGATCACCTTCGATCAAGTCTCCGACCACCACCAAGTCGCCGTTCCTCCCCTCAGTCACCATAAACAACCAGATCATCTAAACGATTACGAAATCAAAATCGAACTATGCTATCACCTCCAGGAACACATACCATGGATGAAATCACCTCGCTCCGATGATCTAGACCACCAGATATTACGAATCTCCGCCCGAAGCTTCGTCACGAACCCTACTCTCGTTTCCCTTCGGTCCGGTCCACCTCGAATCACTACTGACGAAGAAATCGACCTGACAACATCCTCGACCAAAAACAGCCTCCAAACCCTACTTCATCGTCTTTCAGCCACCACGATCAACTATAAATGCTTCGAGCATTTTTCCTGAGTTCCCCCTGCCTCCACCTTCTGTAATACCCCAAAATTTTGTGAAAAATCATTTTTGTAAAATGATTTAATTTTTGAAATATTTAGATTTAAATATGGTGAAATTTCTGGAATAAATAGTGTGCAAGTATATGTGTGCATGTGCACACTGAAATGGCACAAGGAAAAACTCCAGATTTCTTGGATTTAAAACAAGAATTAAAGAGCAATACAAACATGATTTTGCAACATGGTTATTTGATTTCTGAAATTATATGGATCATCTTAGAAAATAAGAAAAATAAGTTTTACTTTAGATCAGTAAACAAATTTATTTAAAACCCAGAAAAGAAAATTATATATATATATATATATATATATTTGTAAACCTGTATACATATAGGTGCATATGTTTCTGAATTTAAAAGAGGAATTAAAATAAGCCTAGATAAGATATGTATACAAATATACATTTTTAAACACTGAAAAGTACATATATATAAGCAAGTGAAACCCTAACATTAAAATGACATGAAATGTGATACAAGTCAATATGCTTGTGTAGGCAAAAATAGCAAAGAGGATTTTCAGAAATAATTAAAATATGAAATAGGATAGTCACACTTTTAACATGACTAGGTGAGTGGCCATTTTCTGAAAAGTAAAAGAAAGAAAATGCAGCCTTTAAATTGGTTAATATGGCCGGGGTATTATGAATGAAAAATGCATGATGCTAGCCAGGACAGAAATGGAATTCTGTTTCAACAAAACCCTAGAGGAAAAATGTATATAAATAGACAGAAGAATTGTCTTTACCCCGGGCTGCACAAAAATAAGAAAAGAAGAGAAAAAAAATATATATTGGAAGGAAGGAGAAAACACTCAAACAAGAATTTTCTGGATTAATAAGAAGAAACATTTAGGTGAGTAATCTCACTGAGTTCATGGCATTAAGACCTGAGTTGAGGCAGCCACTTTTTATATTGCCATTTATGTATTTCTGGTTTTGATGTATATGATTTCATCAATGCTTTTTGGATGTTTTATTTTAAATCTGATATGATTTAATATTGGATGATTTTGATGATCATTGATTGGTTGAGACATTTGTCTTTGGATGAGTATCATACTGTTTTATTTATACTCATAAATGTTAAAGTTTAGGATCTTAAAAATTATATAGAGAATACTCTCAACTGTTATAGATCTATGGCATGGAAACTTTATAAAAAAAATGATTGGAGCTGCATTATACTTGGTATAAGTGCTGAGGCTTGAAAAGAAAAATGTTAAGGGTGCAATAGAAATTTTCTAAGTGCTGAGCCCTTAATCAAATCAAAAAAAAAGAAGAAACCCACAAGCTAAAATTATGATTGAACCAGATCTTGAATCTGAATCAATCATAAAGGCTTGCAGATCAATATAACATGCCATGCCTCTTTTACAGTTGAAAATGTTCTTATATCTACTAAGATCAAGACATATTGACCCCAATTAGGAAATAACTGTCTGTTTATTTCTGAGAAGAATTATGCTAGGAAAGATTATGGATGTTTCCATGTTTGCAGTGACATGTTCACTTAGCATATTTGATGTTAGGATTTAAGACAATACACTAGTAAATAAACTAGGGAAGGGAAGGCCAATAAGACTGCTGGAATGCTTGTCATATTTGAAGTATGCAAGTTGGCACATGGTTTGTTTAAGCCCTGAGATCTTTGTGCAATGATGTGAATTAGTTCATTGCAATGTGTCCCAGTGATTCCTTAATAGCAGATGAGGCAGGGATTTAATTTGATCTATATAACCTGTAAATGAAGAAATAGGAATATGGATATTTCTTAGGTTGAATGGTATGGAACCAAGATGATTCCAATGAATGAAATTGTTGCAAATAGATAATTATGTTTGCATGATTATGTATGCAAGTGTAAGAATGATAAATGAATATATCATACCTGAATCAGCTTAATTATACTATGTTAAAGTAATTGACTGCAGGAATTTGCTTAAATAACTAATTGGTGCTCTTATAATCTCTATTGCTTAATATCATGAATGAATTGATGTTACTCATACCAGATCATAGATCTGACCCTTGTTTGCTCATGGCATATGGGGTGTCTCATTTTAAAATGAGGCAGCCATTTATGCTCTTTCAGGTAACCCAGGCACTAAGTAAAAAATGAAGTAATGGCTATTGTGGAAGAGTGAATGAACATGCTAGCTAGTTTCAATAAGAGCTTAAATTGATTATATCTGCATGTATTCAGGAAAAATTTTATGTTACTAAGATTTCTAGTCATGTATTGAATATTTTATGGTTAGTGATCATGTTGCCCTTATGTTATGTAAAGTGTCAGATTAAATTGTTGGTCTGTTGAAATTGTTGTGTGTTAAGGTTTGATTTGTTTTTGAAGTAGAGTCTGAAACACAAACAAGAAAAATAAGCTCAAGTATCAGCTATAAAAGTCTGGTAAGAAATATACAATTATGTGAGCTTCTGTTTTGCATAATTTATATATATGTATTGGCTAATCTTGAGATATAACAGAGCACTGAGTTTTAGAACAAAATCTGGACTTAGCAAGAAGTAAACTAAAAAGGATTTTATTTTCTTTTTCTGAAATGCTTTGTAAATAAGTTTGAATTTATTTCTGAATTGTATTGAGAAAAGTAAAATGTTTTTAAAGGCTTCAGACAGAATGCACTGAATAGTATCTCCATTGTTTTGAACTAATGTGTAGCAGGTACATGACTCATGAGTTAACCAGCTTCAAATAAATGAAGTATTGGTTGATCATGATAGGTTGTATCTTGAAAATAAAAATGCATTTCAAAAGCTTAGTACATTTAGCAATTGTTTCACCCAGTTTCTGGAAAATGAGCAGAGATATTGACATGTATATGTATATCTGTGTACATGTTGATATCTGGGCAAAAATATAAATATAAATTCTTAAAACAGTTGCAGGAATGGGATTCAAAAATAGTAAAGTAAGAAGAATTGATTTGTATGTTAGGTTATAGGCAAACATTAAATATATGTACAAAGATAGGTAGGTATCAGATTTCAAACCATACAAAAAAAAGGGGAAGAAAAACAAAAATTGTGTTTGCACCGACCAGCATAGTACTCGAACTCGTGACCTTTCATGTATAAGTTAGGCGCGTTTCCATTACGCCTAGATGTTGCTTGTGTTCACTTAGGATCCACTTTCTTTTATACTGAATTTGATACTATCCAGACTTTAACACAATCATCTATATTAAAAGCTTGATTACCACTGATTATTACTTGATCATTTCTTAATTATAATGACAGACTGAAGTACATGTTTCCAGTGGATTTTATGGCCAAAAAATCAAGATACAATAATTAATCTGAAATGCTAAAAATCTAAATTAAACAGAATTTTCTTGTACAAAAATAAAGTATATACTCTGAATATAAACAAGAGGTACACATACATCTTCATATGTATGTGTATGTTACTAGTTATACACTGATATATTTATATTGGTAAGTTATTTTGATCCTGGATATATATTTTGTTTATTGGAGAAAGAAAATGACCTTGGAAAACATATTTGTAATGAATGATATATCTATATATCATCTCTAAAAAAAAAAAAATCCTTATGAAATTAGGGTGAAAATAGGAGGGTCATTTCAGTTGGTATCAGAGCACCTGGTTGCATTGATTGTTAAGTAATATAGAAATGTATTATGTCTGTTTGTTTTGGATGAAATAATTTAGATAAGAAAATAGAAATTATAGAAGCACTCATAATATACTAATACCATTTGCCCAGAATTTAGTTAGCAGACCATGGTAGGAAGAGGATCTCATCACAATGCAGGACCCAGTGCACCTCAAATGCTTGATATGCAAGAATTTGTGAGGGTTTTAAGAGATGGAATTGGGCATAGGCCTGAGAACCCACATGAAGAGCTTTCAAAACTACTGAAGACTTATTCCAATTTGGGAGGCAAGAGTTTTGAAGGAACTGAGAGTGTGATGGAAATTCAAGCATGGTTGAGAACACTTGATAGGATTTTCAATGACATGCAGTTGGATGACCAAAGGAAGAGGCAAGTAGCTTCTAGACAACTGAAAGGGGTAGCTTTAAGCTGGTGGGAGGTGATCATAGCTGGAAGAAATGAAAATGAAATCACTTGGAATCAGTTCAAGGAGATGTTGGAGGCAAGATTTGTACCAGCATCAGCCAAGACCATTTTGCTTGAAGAATTTATCAAACTTAGGCAGAGACACAAAGGCCATCAGGACTGTTGCAACCCCTTAGTATACCACAGTGGAAGTGGGAGGATATATCTATGGATTTCATAGATGGTCTTCCTAGATCTAAGAAAGGAAACACAAGTATATGGGTAATAGTGGATAGGCTAACTAAGGTAGCACATTTTATCCCAGTTAAAACAGAAAGAAATGCTCCAAAATTGGCTCAAATATTCATGAAAGAGGTAGTAAGGTTGCATGGCATACCCAAAACCATTGTGAGTGATAGGGATACCATCTTCACCTCAAGGTTTTGGAAAAGTTTTCAAGAGGCTATGGGGAGTGAATTGTGCTTAAGCACTGCCTACCATCCACAATCAGATGGTCAAACTGAGGTGGTGAACAAAGTCTTAGAGGATTTGTTGAGAGCATGTACATTGGACTTTGGAGGCAACTGGGAAGACCACCTCCATCTAGCTGAATTCACATACAATAACAGTTACCAAAGCACCATAGGGATGGCACCATTTGAAGCCTTATATGGCAAGCCATGTTTATCACCTATATGCTGGGTAGAGGCTGGAGAAAGGGCTGTTCTTGGACCTGAATATGTTAAAGAAACTACAGAGAAAATTGGGTTAATAAGAAAAAGAATAGCAGCAGCTCAAGATAGGCAAAAGAAATTTGCAGATAGGAAGAGAAAGCAAGTGGAATATGCAGTGGGAGACTTTGTTTTCATCAAGATTTCACCTATGAAGAAAGTCATGAGATTTGGCAAGCAAGGTAAGCTTACACCAAGGTATGTTGGACCCTATAAAATTCTGGAAAGAATTGGTTCATTGGCTTACAAATTAGAACTACCAGAGGAAATGAAAGCAATGCATAATGTTTTTCATGTGTCCCAACTTAGAAGATGGGTACATGATAAAGAAGACATTTTGGAAGAGCCTACCAGAATTCAAATAAATCCTGACTTGGTTTATGAAAAAGAACCAGTGGGGATTATAGCCAAGGAAGAAAAGAAATTAAGGAGCAAAACTTTGAAACTAGTTAAGATCCAGTGGAGTAGTGATCCTAATGACTGCACATGGGAGTTAGAGGATAAAATTAGAATGGATTATCCTAAGCTTTTTGCAAATTAAAAGGTAATAAATTTTTTTTTTTCTCTCTGGAAAATTTTTGTTATGCATGGTTGATATGGTTGAATTTGTTTGCTTATGCATATGTTTGATAAGTTTTTAGAAAAGAGAATGATGCTTGTTATAAATGTTAGAAAAATTGTGAGGACACAATTCCTAAAAGGAGGGGTGAATGTAATACCCCAAAATTTTGTGAAAAATCATTTTTGTAAAATGATTTAATTTTTGAAATATTTAGATTTAAATATGGTGAAATTTCTGGAATAAATAGTGTGCAAGTATATGTGTGCATGTGCACACTGAAATGGCACAAGGAAAAACTCCAGATTTCTTGGATTTAAAACAAGAATTAAAGAGCAATACAAACATGATTTTGCAACATGGTTATTTGATTTCTGAAATTATATGGATCATCTTAGAAAATAAGAAAAATAAGTTTTACTTTAGATCAGTAAACAAATTTATTTAAAACCCAGAAAAGAAAATTATATATATATATATATATATATATATTTGTAAACCTGTATACATATAGGTGCATATGTTTCTGAATTTAAAAGAGGAATTAAAATAAGCCTAGATAAGATATGTATACAAATATACATTTTTAAACACTGAAAAGTACATATATATAAGCAAGTGAAACCCTAACATTAAAATGACATGAAATGTGATACAAGTCAATATGCTTGTGTAGGCAAAAATAGCAAAGAGGATTTTCAGAAATAATTAAAATATGAAATAGGATAGTCACACTTTTAACATGACTAGGTGAGTGGCCATTTTCTGAAAAGTAAAAGAAAGAAAATGCAGCCTTTAAATTGGTTAATATGGCCGGGGTATTATGAATGAAAAATGCATGATGCTAGCCAGGACAGAAATGGAATTCTGTTTCAACAAAACCCTAGAGGAAAAATGTATATAAATAGACAGAAGAATTGTCTTTACCCCGGGCTGCACAAAAATAAGAAAAGAAGAGAAAAAAAAATATATATATTGGAAGGAAGGAGAAAACACTCAAACAAGAATTTTCTGGATTAATAAGAAGAAACATTTAGGTGAGTAATCTCACTGAGTTCATGGCATTAAGACCTGAGTTGAGGCAGCCACTTTTTATATTGCCATTTATGTATTTCTGGTTTTGATGTATATGATTTCATCAATGCTTTTTGGATGTTTTATTTTAAATCTGATATGATTTAATATTGGATGATTTTGATGATCATTGATTGGTTGAGACATTTGTCTTTGGATGAGTATCATACTGTTTTATTTATACTCATAAATGTTAAAGTTTAGGATCTTAAAAATTATATAGAGAATACTCTCAACTGTTATAGATCTATGGCATGGAAACTTTATAAAAAAAATGATTGGAGCTGCATTATACTTGGTATAAGTGCTGAGGCTTGAAAAGAAAAATGTTAAGGGTGCAATAGAAATTTTCTAAGTGCTGAGCCCTTAATCAAATCAAAAAAGAAGAAGAAACCCACAAGCTAAAATTATGATTGAACCAGATCTTGAATCTGAATCAATCATAAAGGCTTGCAGATCAATATAACATGCCATGCCTCTTTTACAGTTGAAAATGTTCTTATATCTACTAAGATCAAGACATATTGACCCCAATTAGGAAATAACTGTCTGTTTATTTCTGAGAAGAATTATGCTAGGAAAGATTATGGATGTTTCCATGTTTGCAGTGACATGTTCACTTAGCATATTTGATGTTAGGATTTAAGACAATAAACTAGTAAATAAACTAGGGAAGGGAAGGCCAATAAGACTGCTGGAATGCTTGTCATATTTGAAGTATGCAAGTTGGCACATGGTTTGTTTAAGCCCTGAGATCTTTGTGCAATGATGTGAATTAGTTCATTGCAATGTGTCCCAGTGATTCCTTAATAGCAGATGAGGCAGGGATTTAATTTGAACTATATAACCTGTAAATGAAGAAATAGGAATATGGATATTTCTTAGGTTGAATGGTATGGAACCAAGATGATTCCAATGAATGAAATTGTTGCAAATAGATAATTATGTTTGCATGATTATGTATGCAAGTGTAAGAATGATAAATGAATATATCATACCTGAATCAGCTTAATTATACTATGTTAAAGTAATTGACTGCAGGAATTTGCTTAAATAACTAATTGGTGCTCTTATAATCTCTATTGCTTAATATCATGAATGAATTGATGTTACTCATACCAGATCATAGATCTGACCCTTGTTTGCTCATGGCATATGGGGTGTCTCATTTTAAAATGAGGCAGCCATTTATGCTCTTTCAGGTAACCCAGGCACTAAGTAAAAAATGAAGTAATGGCTATTGTGGAAGAGTGAATGAACATGCTAGCTAGTTTCAATAAGAGCTTAAATTGATTATATCTGCATGTATTCAGGAAAAATTTTATGTTACTAAGATTTCTAGTCATGTATTGAATATTTTATGGTTAGTGATCATGTTGCCCTTATGTTATGTAAAGTGTCAGATTAAATTGTTGGTCTGTTGAAATTGTTGTGTGTTAAGGTTTGATTTGTTTTTGAAGTAGAGTCTGAAACACAAACAAGAAAAATAAGCTCAAGTATCAGCTATAAAAGTCTGGTAAGAAATATACAATTATGTGAGCTTCTGTTTTGCATAATTTATATATATGTATTGGCTAATCTTGAGATATAACAGAGCACTGAGTTTTAGAACAAAATCTGGACTTAGCAAGAAGTAAACTAAAAAGGATTTTATTTTCTTTTTCTGAAATGCTTTGTAAATAAGTTTGAATTTATTTCTGAATTGTATTGAGAAAAGTAAAATGTTTTTAAAGGCTTCAGACAGAATGCACTGAATAGTATCTCCATTGTTTTGAACTAATGTGTAGCAGGTACATGACTCATGAGTTAACCAGCTTCAAATAAATGAAGTATTGGTTGATCATGATAGGTTGTATCTTGAAAATAAAAATGCATTTCAAAAGCTTAGTACATTTAGCAATTGTTTCACCCAGTTTCTGGAAAATGAGCAGAGATATTGACATGTATATGTATATCTGTGTACATGTTGATATCTGGGCAAAAATATAAATATAAATTCTTAAAACAGTTGCAGGAATGGGATTCAAAAATAGTAAAGTAAGAAGAATTGATTTGTATGTTAGGTTATAGGCAAACATTAAATATATGTACAAAGATAGGTAGGTATCAGATTTCAAACCATACAAAAAAAAGGGGAAGAAAAACAAAAATTGTGTTTGCACCGACCAGCATAGTACTCGAACTCGTGACCTTTCATGTATAAGTTAGGCGCGTTTCCATTACGCCTAGATGTTGCTTGTGTTCACTTAGGATCCACTTTCTTTTATACTGAATTTGATACTATCCAGACTTTAACACAATCATCTATATTAAAAGCTTGATTACAACTGATTATTACTTGATCATTTCTTAATTATAATGACAGACTGAAGTACATGTTTCCAGTGGATTTTATGGCCAAAAAATCAAGATACAATAATTAATCTGAAATGCTAAAAATCTAAATTAAACAGAATTTTCTTGTACAAAAATAAAGTATATACTCTGAATATAAACAAGAGGTACACATACATCTTCATATGTATGTGTATGTTACTAGTTATACACTGATATATTTATATTGGTAAGTTATTTTGATCCTGGATATATATTTTGTTTATTGGAGAAAGAAAATGACCTTGGAAAACATATTTGTAATGAATGATATATCTATATATCATCTCTAAAAAAAAAAAAATCCTTATGAAATTAGGGTGAAAATAGGAGGGTCATTTCACCTTCCTTCAGCCATGACCATGACTTACCCAACCTCGCCGATCGTCAGAATTTGCCAAGAAACCATTTCCGTTCAACCTTGAAATTCTCGTGATTTACTCAACTAAAAAATGTGATTTTTCTTTTAAAATTCATTATTTCCAAAAGTAAAACATTTTATATAAGTAAATCAAGAATCTATGATGCTCAAGTTTTGACATTTATTTAAGTTTCACTGTAAATTTTCTTCCCAGTAAAAACCATCTTCAAATTCATCTTAAAACTATTTTTAGAAGTTAGAATTTGATTATATGAACATAGTTGGTTTAGAACTTGAAGCCTAAAATGGATCAGAGAAAGAAGTATTGATTTTTGATTATATTTAACTTGTGAAACTGGAATAGAGCTCTGCAGACATGCACACTAATATTAACAACCATATATACAGGCAATCCTATCTAAACAAACATGCAATACATATATCACATTATAAATTCAAGGACTATTACATGCATCAGATCATCAGACAATTTTAGGCTTATTAAAGAAAAGTTTACTCACCTTTTTTTTTTAAAGCAGAGAACAGGCTCTATTCAAATTGTTTCCCTGGAACTTTGTTTTGATCTGTAACTTGTCTTTAAATTTGAAATCCTAATGTTGTTTGAATCAGTGAAGTTGTTGTTGCATTCCATTTGATCTCGGGTTGAAGGCTGAAATCAAGCTGTTGCATTTACTTTCCAGGTTTCATTTGATTGCAGATTTGATTTGGTTTCAGGTTTTTATTTTAGTTTGAATTTTTGGTTTCTCAGGTTGGTATATTTTTAGTTTCTGGTTTGAGAAAAGTTGAATTGAAAAATGAAGAAAACAGGTTTCTTACTAAACATACATTATATAAATTAAATGTTAAATGAAAAATATTGTGCCACTTGTTATTTTTAATTTAGACAAGTGTAATTTGCAAATCCATTTAGCTTACACATGTTAAAATAAAGCAATATTATGTTTATATCCTTATCTTACTAAGTATTTATGCTTTGTTAATTATGTAAATATGTATATATATTGTGATTTGAAGCTTTGTTTTAAATTTAATATTTTTCAAAAACTAATTATAAAGAAAATAAATATAAAACTAAAAATCATATATATATTACTTTTAAATCCAATATATTTTAAGGTGTTTATCTTTTGAATTTCCAATTCAAATTAAATTTTCAATTTAAAATCAACCTAAATATATATAGATATAAATATCTATTATCAGCTCTATTTGTTCAATCTATAAATCAGTATTCTTATTAATCAATCCAGTTAATTATCAATTAACAAGTGTTCAAAAATCCGGGTTATCACATTCCTCCCCCCTTTAAATCTTTTCGTCCTCGAAAAGGAACGAAGCCAGAATTTATTCAATTCTTAAAATCTGATAAATTTTTTCTTTTATCAATTTTAAAACACTTTTAAAATATTCATAATATTATAAAATAGTTTTTATAAAAACAATTTTTATAACTCGATGTTTCAACAAATCCATCCTTGTTCTCATAGAAATTCGGTCATACGTTGATCAGGCGTACGACTGAAAATCTATAAGTACTCGGTAAACTCGTTTTCAACACCTAGTGAAAATATTTGAAAAATAATTTATTTGAAAATATCGAAAACATTTTTGAAAATAGAGGAAATATCTTTGGTGAGAATGCTCTGGAAATCATCACCCCCATCCATGGTCGCAGTTAACCCGATGGTTACGTTGCCGTCCCGGCAAAATCCACAGATAACTGTAGGTCTCCGCGCTCCTCGATTACGCCATGGAACCCGCTACAGATCGCAGTTATACCCGGGCCTTACGTTGCTATCACAGCACAAACCCATATAACTGTAGGCATCAGCGCCACCGAATTTCGCTGCCAAATAATGAAACTTCTCCCACATAGGTCGCAGTCTACCGATATAAAATCAAACGTAGACAGTTGGCTCTTAGCGGCACACACGACTTTCGCTATGTTACCATAGTGTCACAGTCTACCGATATAAAATCAAACGTAGACAGTTGGCTCTCAGCAGCACACATGACTTTCGCTATGGTCTGCAGTAGATCGCAGTGACATCGAGTTACATTGTCGTCACAGAATAACCCAAATGCCTCTGTGGGCACCAGCCCCTCGACTTTCGCTACACAAATAATCCTCAGGAACTAGTTTGTCCGGACTCCTCACAGGATCAACTTTAGAAACCCCCCTTGGGGCTCAAGGCAGTACCACCCTGTGGTACTCCTGAGAAGTTCATTTCAAGGAAGCGCCTTTTTCCCCAGAGCTATTTTCAAAATACTTTATACTATATACTTATAGTATCTTCAAATCATACCCTTTATGATTTATCAAAATCTCCTTTACACAAAATCGATTACCAAAATCGATAATTCTCAAACTAGGCTTTCCAAAATCCAAAATTGATTTTCCCAAAAATCAAAAGCCTTTTCCAAATTCATAGGTTCCCAAGACCTTTTCCAAAATCATTCTCATAAGATCCTTTATATATATAGATATAGATATATATAACTTTGAAAATCTTTGGATCATTTCAAACTTGTATAAAACCTCTTTTATACTTCAAATATTTCAAAACCCTTTTTATTCTGGCTAGATTCAATAAGGGAAGTTTATCATATTACAAAATATAACTTTATTTATTGTCAAATCAAATATTCAAGTTTGATTTCTTTATAAAGTTATTTACCATTTACTTACCTCCATAAAGTAAATTTCAACCAAAGAAATACCCAATTCCATTATATTTCACATAATATACCTTTCATTTTCGAAAACCATTTCAAATTTCTTATCCTCAAATTTTAAATGCCAAATTCATTCAAATCCGTACGATGTACACATATCATCCGTACGCTATATCAATCTGATCGCTCAATCGATCACACAATTTCACTTCCGAACTAGTATTGTCCACCCGGCTTCCTAGTGCGGACTCAGATCTGGTTTCCTGATCAGAAACCGTCATTCTCCTTGCATAGTCACAACTATGATAGAGAATATCCAGAACCAATCAACAATCCATATCCAGGTTCGCCGTCGAAAATCGAGCGAAAAATCCCAACTCGGATCGATAATACTATCTCGAAATTCTGTGTTCGAATCTGGATCAAATCACTATGCGAATAGAATAATATACGTATATCCTACGTATTTATCTTTATTGGTTATTAGCCAAATCAATTCTCTTTTCTATTCACATTTCCTTTAATTCTATTCTCTTATTCTCAATTGCTTCCATTTACAATTGAGTTAATATTTCAATTATAAACAGTTTGAACTCTGACCCATTTAAATTTAAAAATAGCTTGAAAAAGTTTTAAAATAGATAAGTAGTTGAAAAATAGTTATTAGTTTATAAAATAGCTGTAAAATAGTTAAGTAGGTACAAAATAGTTAGATAATTGCAAAATAGTTTTTAAAATAGTGATTAGATATAAATAACTGAAAAATAGTAATTAGTTTATAAGACAGTTTCAAAATAGTTAAATAATTCTAAAATAATTGTAAAATAAGTATAGATAGTTTGGGGTTTAAGAAGAAAGATTGTATAGTAAATAGTTTGGAAAAATTTATTTGTATTAAAACAATTTATTTTAAAAAATTGTCCAGAGCCAAACTGTTTAATTTCCCAATCTACATTCCCAATTAAATTCCCTTTTATTCAATTTAAATTTCCTTTTCTATTTAAATTGACTCAACACTTCAATTTCCATTGAAATTTATTAAATCCCAATTTAAGTTGAATTAACCTTAATTCCTTTCCAAATTCAAATCAAATTTCATTTGATTTTTAAACATATTCAATTTTAATCACAATTCCAAATTATTTCAAATCAATTTGGATTTATTTCAAATTGAACCAGCTTCAATTTTATTTCAAATTATTTTAATTCAAAATTTCCATTTAAATTTATGCTTATCCATCTTTAATCACAATTCTAATTAATTCAAATCAAATTCAATTTGAACTAATTCTATTCAAATCTCAACTTAAAATCATCTCGAATTATATAAATTCGAGTTAAATTTTAAATGTTGATTTAATCACTTAAGTCAAGTTAACCCTTACCTTTAAATCAAATCAACCTTTAAACCAATTAATTCTGGATCCAAAATCCAAAATTACTTTTTAAATTATCATTACTTAACTTATTTTAAAGTTCAAATTAAAAGTTCAAAGAAATTTTATCTTCAAAATTCAATTTATTGCCCAATTTTATCTTCCAACTTTGAAACTGATTCTTAAACAATTTTAAGTTACAAATTCAATTCTTAATATTCAAATCTTAAGTTTAAAAGGGATTCCATATCCTTAATTTCAAATTAAGGTTTAATTTTCATTTATCTCTATAATGGATATATTATCACAATCCATTTCTTCATTCATTTAAACTAATCAAATTCACCATTTTTAACTTTCCAAGTTAAATTTCAATTTCATCTTGAAATTCCCAATTCAAGTTGTTCATTCTAAACTCATTTAACTTCCCTTAAGTTAAATTCAATTTAATTTAGTCAACTAGACCCAATTTGAATTCCCATTCAAATTTTAAACCTTATATTAATAATATTCCCACTTATAAGTTCAAAAACTTATCACTTTGGGTTTTCATATCATATTCCAATTTAAAACTCAACACTAAGAGTTATTTCGAATCATCTTTGATATTATGTATATCCTCATTTATACATATTTACTTCCTTTACACACCAAGTTATACCTTAAAATTTTAAACCATCTTTGGTTTTAATTAAAAACAAATTTCTTTAAAACAATTTCAAGTTTCTGGATTTAGATTTAAAATTTGACAATTTTAAATTATCTTCAATTCCAATTTATAAGTCATACTTACCTAAAAGTTTAATTCCCTAAAACATTTCATTTTACTTAATCATTAACAAATTTCATTATTAAATACAACAACCATTTATGATAATAACCAAGATTATCATATCTGGAAACCATTTCATTATTTTCTTTATTCTGATAACACTTCTACAAATTCAATATTTTAATTTCAGTTTGAATTCATTTCAAACTTATCTTCATTTAATTTAAATTTGGTTGTATTAATATTACTACTTATATTTAATTCAATAATTTAACAACCAATTATCTTAATAGAAATATTGCTTTATATATCAAATATAATTTTATATAAAATCATTTACCTTTTAAACCATTTAAAATCTTTATATAGAAAAATAACAAGTACGTTCTCTCATATATATATACACTCAACTCATTTTAGGGTATCATTGACCCTATCCTTAATGAGTAATCCCACCAGAGCCAAGGTTCTCGCTTAACCTTCTGCTCTGATACCAACTGTAACGACCCGGAATTTTCGAACCCGAAAATTCCAGATAGTTAGAAGAAAAAGAAAGAGATAGAAGAAAGAAACAGAAAGAAGAAAAGAGAACAGAGAACACAACATCTCACATTCGCAGCGGATCAAAATACAATATCAAATAATAATATCAGTTATACAAAGAAAACTGTATCAGTCAATTACATTTTTATACATCAGAGTTACAACACTTCACAATCACTATACAGTTAAAATAACTCGTCCCAATAATTAACAATATATCACACTCCATACGTTCCTGCCATCCAGCTCGCCTCTTGAGCTCCAGAACGTCCTTACCTGAAATCTGTAATACTCGGTCTGACCCGAGCATTACCACAAAGTAACACCCGGGTCAGGCTGGAAACCAGCGTGAGTAAACTCATCTAACATGAAATTTCAATCCATAGAACTTATTTAAAACCCGGGGTAACTCGTACTTACTACACGTAAACAACTTATATAGTCATCACTTACTTTCACAAAACAATATAAGTATCCAACTTAGTTTAAATGGTCCATATTATCCAAATCCAGCCCATTGATTTCACATATCAATCTATAAATAATTATAGAAGATTTCAAATCGAAGTGGTTTCGGATATTGCTGATATCCGATCCCGGTCTCTTCGAATTCAAATGTCATCCTTTTTAAGCCAAGATGTTTAAGTTAAACAATTTAATTTAAATTCAGGATATCATATTCATATAGCAATTCTATCACAGATAGATAACTTACATTATCACAATTTATCCAAAGCATCTCGTATCATAGAGCATCACAATCACATATCAGATATATCAAATAATCCAAGGCATTCAATATTATTCAATCATTCATAAGCAAGATTAATTAGATGTATAATTCCTAATTAATTTAACTTAATCTCCACATAAATTAAATTAATTACTTTAATTTCTTTTAAATCATGCTTACTTAACATTAATTAATTACAAACCAATTAATTAATCATCCTTTAATTATTCATCTTAATTAATTATCCTAAATTAATTATTCCTTAATTACATTAAGTAATTAGCCTTTAATTAATTACATGAATTAGTTATCCTTTAACCATTCATATTAATTTACCCTTAATTACACTTATTAATTACATTAATTAATGATCCTCTAATTACTTTCACTAATTAATTATTTCCTTAATTAATTACATTTAACAAAAAAATCTTTAATTAAACATATTCATTAATTAACCTTAATTAATCACATTAAATAATTATCATTCAATTAATCACTTAAATTAATTATCTCTTAATCACTAGTTAATGATCATCACATTAATTACATTCATTAACTATCCTTAAATTACCTTCATTTAGTATTTACCCTTATTAATTCATTAAGTAATTATCTTTTAATAAATTTTATTAATTATCCCTAATTAATCACAACCTTGATAAATTTAAGATAATTTCTTTATCTTAATTAATTACTTATTTAAATCTCATTAAATTGAATACTTAATTACATCATTTAATCTCCTTTAGAAAACATTTAGAAATCAATTATATAATTAAATACTTACAAACAAAATAATTTAAACATTTAATTTTAACATTTAAAATATTTGAAAACTTGTTTAAACTTGTTAATACTTTATTTTGAAAACTTGATAATGTTTCCTCGATAACTTAGTTACTTTAATAACTTTAAAACTTGATAATAATTTTGTTTTTAACCTTTAATAATCTGGTTAATTCAATTTTAATACAAACCCGGGTTCAAAGCCAAAGTACTCGAGTAAAACCCGAGTCACTAACGCACTATTCCTTCCTTCGAGTCGAACTACCATCTTCTTCGAGTATACCCGAGACAATATCATTCTTCCCCAAACAACATCTCCCAGACACAAACACACACGCGTGCACGTGTACAGGAATTCCGATCACCTTCGATCAAGTCTCCGACCACCACCAAGTCGCCGTTCCTCCCCTCAGTCACCATAAACAACCAGATCATCTAAACGATTACGAAATCAAAATCGAACTATGCTATCACCTCCAGGAACACAGACCATGGATGAAATCACCTCGCTCCGATGATCTAGACCACCAGATATTACGAATCTCCGCCCGAAGCTTCGTCACGAACCCTACTCTCGTTTCCCTTCGGTCCGGTCCACCTCGAATCACTACTGACGAAGAAATCGACCTGGCAACATCCTCGACCAAAAACAGCCTCCAAACCCTACTTCATCGTCTTTCAGCCACCACGATCAACTATAAATGCTTCGAGCATTTTTCCTGAGTTCCCCCTGCCTCCACCTTCCTTCAGCCATGACCATGACTTACCCAACCTCGCCGATCGTCAGAATTTGCCAAGAAACCATTTCCGTTCAACCTTGAAATTCTCGTGATTTACTCAACTAAAAAATGTGATTTTTCTTTTAAAATTCATTATTTCCAAAAGTAAAACATTTTATATAAGTAAATCAAGAATCTATGATGCTCAAGTTTTGACATTTATTTAAGTTTCACTGTAAATTTTCTTCCCAGTAAAAACCATCTTCAAATTCATCTTAAAACTATTTTTAGAAGTTAGAATTTGATTATATGAACATAGTTGGTTTAGAACTTGAAGCCTAAAATGGATCAGAGAAAGAAGTATTGATTTTTGATTATATTTAACTTGTGAAACTGGAATAGAGCTCTGCAGACATGCACACTAATATTAACAACCATATATACAGGCAATCCTATCTAAACAAACATGCAATACATATATCACATTATAAATTCAAGGACTATTACATGCATCAGATCATCAGACAATTTTAGGCTTATTAAAGAAAAGTTTACTCACCTTTTTTTTTAAAGCAGAGAACAGGCTCTGTTCAAATTGTTTCCCTGGAACTTTGTTTTGATCTGTAACTTGTCTTTAAATTTGAAATCCTAATGTTGTTTGAATCAGACAAGTTGTTGTTGCATTCCATTTGATCTCGGGTTGAAGGCTGAAATCAAGCTGTTGCATTTACTTTCCAGGTTTCATTTGATTGCAGATTTGATTTGGTTTCAGGTTTTTATTTTAGTTTGAATTTTTGGTTTCTCAGGTTGGTATATTTTTAGTTTCTGGTTTGAGAAAAGTTGAATTGAAAAATGAAGAAAACAGGTTTCTTACTAAACATACATTATATAAATTAAATGTTAAATGAAAAATATTGTGCCACTTGTTATTTTTAATTTAGACAAGTGTAATTTGCAAATCCATTTAGCTTACACATGTTAAAATAAAGCAATATTATGTTTATATCCTTATCTTACTAAGTATTTATGCTTTGTTAATTATGTAAATATGTATATATATTGTGATTTGAAGCTTTGTTTTAAATTTAATATTTTTCAAAAACTAATTATAAAGAAAATAAATATAAAACTAAAAATCATATATATATTACTTTTAAATCCAATATATTTTAAGGTGTTTATCTTTTGAATTTCCAATTCAAATTAAATTTTCAATTTAAAATCAACCTAAATATATATAGATATAAATATCTATTATCAGCTCTATTTGTTCAATCTATAAATCAGTATTCTTATTAATCAATCCAGTTAATTATCAATTAACAAGTGTTCAAAAATCCGGGTTATCACATATTCACAACATTTCTATACATTTTTTTCTATTTTTAAAAGATTATCCACTGTCCAAAATTGTGGATATACTTCTTTTAACAAGCTATAAGAATTTACTTATCAAAATAAGTCAGTTCCGGATTTATAAACAACGTTTATAAATTCTATTCCTATTTATACAGACTTCAATTTATAAAAATTTACTTTATTAACCATTCCTTCTATAACTCAGTTTTATATCAGAAATTTAATTTATAAGTAAATTACCTATAATTCTTTTATTTTACAACATCGATTCATTTTATAACTTCACAATTTTAATTCTTCACTTATGAATTCCATTTATACTTCATTTTCAGCGCTTATACAAACTCATTTTATAATTCCAATATAATATCAACCCTTTTTTTCAAATCTTCTATATAATCCTTTATAATAATTCAAAATTTCCAATTTAAACTATTATACAAATTTATCAATTTTCTATTTCCAAAATAATCAACTAGTTCTTTAGTAAATCATTCATTGAATTGATTTTCAATTTAATCACATTTGATTCATTTACATTGGATTTTACTAACATTCATTCATATTCAATTAGTTCACTTTCACTAATTTATATTCAAGTTAGTTTGCTTTCAATTCAAATCAGATTTGATTCTATTTTGATTTACTTATTTTTCAATTTGAATTCAATTACTTAGCTTACAATTTCCATTAATTCAATTTCATTAACACTTAATGAATTTCTAGAAAATCAACTAGCAACCATCTAACAACCAGTGCACATTCAACATAACCAAATTTATTTACTTTGCTTACTTTCAATTTGGTTTAACACATTTAATTTCAGATTGAATTCTTATATTCACTATATTCACAACTTCTTAACTTAAGTTTTATTCAACTCTTAACAACAACATTTCTAATTTATTTAACTTACCTTAGATTTCATTTCAAAAATCATTTTATTTAACTTTTGCCAAAGTCAAATTCATATCACTATTCAATATTCAGATTTTGTTTTACTTAACAAAACCGTTTAACCATTTAACAACTGGTTTTACTTAAATTTTCTCATTTTATAAGTTATACAACTTATTAATTTAAACTTTCCAATTCATATTATATAATCACTTATCTTTCAAGTTTAAATTTCCATCTCAATAATTTATCAAATCAAGTTCAATTTATTTAACTTCCTTTAGTTAAATTTCAAATCATATATTTATCAATGCTAACTCAATTCAATTTAACTTTTCTTAAGTTAAAAATCTTTTTTCATAAGTCTCAGAAATTCGACAATGGTTTTTCGAATTTAATCGAGACTCAAATCTAAGGAGTCCTTACCGAAGAGAAACTATCGTAAACCTAAATTTAGAGAGGGGAATTTCCAAAAAGGATTTGAATTTTCAAAACACCCTTTTATTTTCAAAAACAATTTTATACTTCTTTAGATTTGGAAAACATTTTCTTTAAAGTGTTTCTAGTAACTATTCATATTAAACACCATAAACTAAGCTTTGTGTAAACCAAAGCTCTGATACCACTTTGTAACATCCCAACCTTCTGACCGCCCCTAGTCGGTAACTAAACCAACTTGAAACGTTCAAAATGACGAATTGTTATTTAGTTTATGTAATTTAAACAGAATCAGCCACAGAAACACAGAATAATAATATTTCATTACTATGAACTTCTTTTTACATAAATCAGAGTTTATACAATTTATTGAATTTATACAGCGGAATATCTTAAAATACAAAATTTCTTGAAAACTAAAGTGAGCGTTCTACCCCCTCTCTCTAACTTCGCTGCTCGAAAATCTTCAAGCTGTAAAATACTCGGTCTGACCCGAGTATTACATTCAAAAGAAAATAATACACATGTCAGTCTAATTCAAACTCAGTTATTAGTGCATAAAAGCAATAATAATTAAATAGACGACAGTCACTGGTATTCTCTTCTATCCGACCCTTTTAACAAAGAAATCGGATGACGGTAATTTTAACACTTAACAGTGTTAAACAATAAATTAGTAGATTTTAAAACATAACAACAGAGATAAATGAAGGGATTATCCATGAAGATAAGTTATAAAACAACAAAATCATCAAATCAAACAAAATCAATTCAATCAAAATCAATTCAATAATTTGAAATGTCACTTAAAACATCCATACTGATCGGCTGCAGTACACGCACGCGTGCACTGCCTCGCCATGTTTAAAACATTAATCTATGTGGATGCAGTACACGCACGCGTGTACTGCCTCGCCAGTACATCATTTAATACACATAAAGATCCACAAAAACCCACAGACGAGCACAAGGTCCAACCCAAGAAAGGTCGGGTTCAACACAACAGAAATTTCAAATGAGATGGTCAAGACACACTTCAAGAAGTGGCGATCGTAGCATCAGACCAACAATACAAAATGGATACAGGTTGGCAACACATGAGTTGCGCACGCAACCTGAACATCCCAATGTTCATGAAACCCATACATTGACACTGCATGGCTTATAAAGGAATAGCAACAAAGCACAAAGCCAGAGTGTACTCGAATTCAAGGGGCAAACTGCAACAACGTACTGCAGCCACCACCTGAACACCACAAAATGAAGGTGAAATCACCAAAAATATAACGACACAGCTCGCAACAACAGTGAGTCAAATGCACAACATGAAGGGACCAGGCCACAAAGGCAAATAAAGTGGTCAGGCAATCCAAATATAAAGCAATGCTCAATGCACGATATAAATATGAATCAAACTCATATATATACTGCAATAATACCAAAGAAAATATGTAAAGTGCATAACAAGTACGCAACTACAAAACTGGGTCAACCAAGTGCAACACAGTGACGAGCTACCCAGATTCAAAGAGGCAATCGGTACAACAAGACTGCACAATTCAAGAAGGCACCAAACAACAAACAAAACGCAAAGGTCAAGCCATGGTTGTCATGACTCAACTCAAATGCAAAGCTTCAACATATCAAACAGTATCAAAGCATATGTATGCAGACCCAATGCCTCAAATGACTCAAGTGGTGAAGCACTGAATGATGCAAATGTCCAGACAACAACAGAGCACAATGCACCAAGTAAGTGACAGCAAGCAACAGGGCCAGACCAAAATAATGCAAACATGAAGTGAATGCAACTACAGGTGAACAGCCCAGGGCCAAGCAACGGATATATGCAAACAAATGAAATGCAACATAAATTAAAAGCTATGCAGTGATCAAACAGACTGCAAGATGTATGCAAACATAAGGCATGAAACCACAGTGCAACAGGTCAAGGTTGTATACCAAACTGAAACAAGCACACACACATATATATATATATATATGTATAAGAAAAAGTCATGTGCAACTGGATATCAGCATGGTTCAAAACAAATACAAAATGAAGTAGTGAATGCAGACAACATACATGAAGACCACAATACTTGAAACAGTGGCATTCCAGAAAAATCAGACTCGACAAGGTTCATAAATACACTCACTAATCAGATGAAAAGTCGAAGTGAGACACCAAAACTAGTTCAGTACAAATCTGAACTAATTAGACAGGGAAATGTAAATGCGTAACTAACTGAACCAGACTGCACATATGTCAAACACACCAGACCCCAATTTCAATGACCAAGGCTATGATATGGAATGCAAACTCAGATAAACACATGGCCGAGATCGAATACCAGAAACAATTCTTACATCAAACAAATGCATGGCAAAAATCGGAACAATTTATGAAAGAGTAAACCTTCATCACAAGGTAAAAATGCCAATTCATAGCCGGGTGTGACAACGTCAACAGGAAAAAAAATCAGAGCCGAGGCCAAAAAGGATGATGAGAAACAGTCGAGCAAATTCATTTCAACAACGAAAATTGACAAACAAAACAAACACACAGTAGAAGTTCATATAAACACATCAATATCCAACATCGAACGAAAACAACTGGCCAAGACAAAACAACATCAAAGCACCCGAGCTCGACAACAATAAAATGCATAAATATATTTACGTATATGGTGATGACGAATGTGACAGTAAATATATAGTGCTTACATCAAACAAAGGCAAGGCAATAGGAAAACATCAAGTGATGCAACATCACAAAAATCAAAGCTTCCGGTCATTACAAAGTATCACAAAATTCCTAGTCGAGAGACCAACCTCATAACCAAGTCCAAGATGAGATAACAAATCAAAGACAAGAAGATCAAAGATCAAACTGGTCAAAATGCTATCGAGATATTCAGAAGTGACCATGTCACAAAATGACCAAAGTCAAAAGGAAACCACTATGATGAACAAGTCATCAACAAAATGCTCTAAAATCAACTCAATCAAAATAAAAACAGCCGAAGCTATAAATTCAAGGAGTCGAACCAAATCACAGTTCAAAATCACGTAAATTGCAAAAGTAGGAAATCATCAAAAAAAATTTTTATACGAATGAAAATCACAGAAATTAAACTCTACAAATTGAGGCTAAATTAGATGTGAGGAATCGAGATTACTCACCTTAGAACGAAGAGCACGAATCCAAGAAAATTGAAGCAGCCGCCTTTGAATTGAACGAGCCCTAATTTGTTGAATGAACGGGGGACGAAGAAGATGAACGAGCGAACGAAAAATTTGAAGCCGCCATTTTTATCTTCGTTCGATTTTAGGTTTAGGGTTTGAAGATAATGAATGGGGCTGGCTATTTTCCCTGATAAGTACCACCCATCAACAAAGAAACGTGGGCTAACATTGCAATTAAAGCTCGTTTAACTCTTTAGCAATTTTTTTTAAATGAATTAACTTTATTTGTTGCTTGCATTTTAAACGACTTTCCATAATTAATACGTTATCTGAATTTATAATTCCCAATTCAAATTTAAATCCAAATATATTTTTCATATTAAACTTGAAAAATTCAAACAACTTCACTAATTTAAATCAAAATTTAATTCAATTATCAATTTAAAATTCGGGATCGTTACAGCTACGAAACTTACTCTATTTGGTTCATGATGATTTTATGATCGATTTTCGTATATAGTTTTGCCATCAAAGTTCAAACAAAAAAGTTATTAACGTTTGAAAATTTTGAGTTGGAAATAATTTTATACAAAATTAGGGTAATAATAATAAAAAACTAATGTTAATTACCGTCAGTTAAACATAATAGACAGCTAAAGTTGCTTTAATGTTGAGAAAGTTGATAACGGAAAGAAATTATATTGGTTGGTTTTAAAAGGAAATAAATAAAACAAAACAAAGACAGTAATCTATAACAGCCTAAAACACAGATTGATCGACCCTAGGTGCCTGCTGGTCGACCTGTAGCGGTCGAATATAGGGCAATCAAGGTCGATCGATACTGCTATGAAATCAGAATTAACACGTGTCGAACAGCTCGGATTTAATATAGTTTAAGCGAACGGTTGGCCTTGATTTGAAACCTTATAAATACAGACCTAAGCCCTCACCTCAAAACTTATATTTTCAGAGTGATTCCAGAGCTCTACCATTTTCTCTTCTTCTCCTAATTCTAAATTTTAAAAATAGTTATAGTTTATAGGTATATACGATTGGAGAATCATAGAAGATGATTGAGAAGAGAAATAGGGTGAAATCAAAATGTCAGAACCAAGGTAAATTGTAAATCTTGAATCTAAAGTATAAATCAAATCCAATCTCTTTTCTAATCTAGATTTTTGATAAATATGTACGCTTGCGGTGTGTATATCCAAATAAGGAGAAAAGGGAGTTAAACTGGAATAACATGAATTAATTATGGAAATTTGAAAAACTAAAAAGGTGAATAAAAAATTATATGTTTTTATATAATATTGGATTTATATCGTTGTAAATCTATTCCTATACGCCTGATGTGACGCCCCACCTCTATACCCACGCTAGCCAAGAACACTACGGTGTAGTGCTGTCAACTAGCACGGAGAATAAGGCTGTTGAGGAGCGACCATCTATGTAATTGCTTTGTGCGAGCACCGATATGTCAGATAATAAAACATTGCATTTCATCTTTAGAGGAAATCCGACATACCGATACAAACTCAAAGCTACTACACAGTGGCTATAATAGTTTAGGACAATAGATATAAAAATAACATAGATAACATAAATGCGGAATACAGATGGAACGAAAAGTCTCATATATATAATAACTGATATCAGTTACAATACATTTGACACAATACAAATGATACAACTACAACTGTCGACTCAAGAAGTTATATATACAAGTACATTATCGGCTAATATACATGAATACATTATCATCTTAAAACAGACACACTGACTACTACAACAAGACGAAGACCACTTCAAGTGATATAAAAAGTCTTCATAGCTCTAGCAGCAACCCAAAGCTAAAAATCTACAACCTGTAAATACTCGGTCTGACCCGAGTATTAAATTCAAAAGAAAATAATACACGGGTCAGTCTAATTCAAACTCAGTTATTAATGCACGGGAGCAATAATAATCAAATATCAAATGGGCGACAGTCACAGAAATCTCGTATACCCAACTTCTCGATAAGAGAACCGGATAACGGCAGATATAACACTAAACAGTGTTAATCCACAAAACAGAAATCCAAAGCAGTTTAAACAATTGAAATGTCAATTTAAAAACATCAATGCTAATTGGCTGCAGTACACGCTAACGAGTACTGCCTCGCCAATACAGCCTACGAATTACGCAACAGGTCGATGAATAAAGAACAAAAGAAATTTCGATTAAAATCTATCAAATCAGTGTGGCTGCAGTGCACGCACGCATGCACCGCCTCGCCACAACAGAATATAAAGTCATCACAAGGGACAAGGGTAAAACTGCTACGAAAATGCAGCCACCACTTGTATTTAAGGGCAAGGCTGCATCAGTGAAATGAAACAGTGTATCCAGTGAAGGAGGCAACAAGTGAAACAAGTTCAACATGTCGCAAAGCAAGGCACAGGGAAATAGCAAACTGAAGGCGAGAGCACCAAAGATATGGCACTACAACACTCAACAGAACAGACGCAGATCAGCCTCATTAGAAGATAAGGTCATCAGTGAAGCAAAATGACAAAAATGCAAATGATACAAGGCATCAATGCAATGTATCAGATTCGAGAGTCAGGTACTGTACAGAGAACATTGAATCAGTGTGCATGTATGGACACTTAAATGATCAAATTTAGGCCGAAACAGTACCCACAAAAATGAAAACAAGTGTCTGGGTAACCTCTTGTTCCAGATTGCATGCAAACTACTCACTAGTACCAAAGTATGTGATTTAGTCAAATTTGTAAATGTTCACACTAATAACCGTTATGCGCATGCTATACCTATACTAAATTCATGCAACTTAAAAGTGAAAATCCAACAGGAAACAGGGCTTAACAATGATATCCAACATATGATATCCAACTTAAATACACGTATGCAATATATTCAATTGCCTGCACCAATTGTACACACGCAGTACCAAAATGATGTACACGCATGTATTAATTCTCACCACAATTGCAAAACAAAAGAGAACTTAAAAATGTGAGCTATGACTCACGCATGCTATGGTATAACTCTAGTTAAGTTGATTAAAGATGCATGCCTGTGGTATGGATATGGGATGCTATTGTGCATCTTAGTGACGTGTCTTTTGGTAAAAACAAGGTGCCAAAAAAAATGATACTATTCCCAAAAGAAAGACTAACATATTGGTCCAATTTAATGTGTACAATTGCACACAATGAAGGGTGCTGGTTTCATTTCAAAGCAGGGTTACAAACGACGAAACAAAAGAGAAACCATCAAAAGAAATAGGCAGGGACGTACGTAACTAATTCAAGACACTGGATTGCATATCTACCTGGAACGGCAGTTAAAACCGAACAGATCGAAAGTGCTTACAAATGAAGTGAATGAATATGAAATGAGCTACAGATCTGAAACCACAAGGGTAGTCATACTCAAAATCAGGGGCCAGACAAGCAACTCTCTACAATATGTACAAAGGGGGTACGTATCTACATGAAGTCAGATAACAAATGAACATCAAAATGCCACTTAAACTCACATACGAACAGGGTACAAGTTACAATGTCAACAAAGTATACAGGTGAAGCCAACTGACTCGAATGACTCAAGTGATACAAGGACAATGCTCAATGCACATCAATACAAAACTCAAACAATGCCAACATGATCAAGTTCAAAACAATGCCCCAATATCAGGTTAAAGTGAATCGAAAAAGAAACTGCAACACCAGGAAGTGCAGTCATGCCAATGACATTTAATATCATAATCAAAGTCAAGTGATATCAAGTGCAAGAGAAGTACACTATGCAGTGTTCAATACTGAAGCCACAAAATGCACATACAAATCGAAAACATTATGAAGTCAGAGCCGAGTTTGACAGTGTCAAACGTCGAAGTGAAGAACTCATAACGCGAACCACCTCAAGTTCATAGGGGCTTGATTAAGACAGTGGCCAAGCAAAATCAGAAGAAATCAAATATACGTATATGGAAAAGGTCAGAATTCACCACAATCATCCAAACAATATCGAACAGCCAAAGACGAATTCAACATAGAATATACGAACGAGAAAACAGGGTTTCGAACCCATATAAATTCGAACCCGAGATCACGAAAACAGTAAAAGCAAGCAAGATCGAACAAATTCGAATTAGATGTGAGCAATATAAATCACTCACCTATGCCATCGAAGCGCGAACGACTCACGCTCTCGATTGCTCCAAACCCTAGCCTTGAGCTCCGCCAACGTCGCTGCGAACCCGAGCCTGCCGTTGAGGGCACCTCACGACTTGAGCACGCACCAGGAGGAGGAGGAGCGTTGGCTTAGAGAGGAGGAGGAGCCGCGAAACCCTAGTCGCCTTCTCCTCTCTGACTATTTTATTTCGTTCGTTTATTTTGAACGTGAATGACAAAATGAATAATAGGGAGAGGCCAAGGCATCAGCCTGAAGAAAACCACGGTTAAGGGAGATAATTTTAATGGGCCAAACAACAATATTAAGCCCACTGAATTTAAAAATAGCAAACCATGATGATCAAACACTTTGGTGATATTTAAAACACGATTTCAATCCATTAGAACAACGGATTCGACCACGATAAAAATTCATATTTAGGATTTTAAATACGAATAGACGATGTCATATTTAAATAAAATATTTAAATATATTATCGTATAAATGTGGGTTGTTACAGACTTTCCTCCTTAAAGAAATTGCGTCCTCGCAATCACAAGGAATAAATGGATAAACGGTAACAACCATAAGAGCATGGCAATGTCGAATGCATAAGCAAGGCAAAGGTCAACAGGGAAGTATTGGAATTATGAAAGTATCAGATATAGAATCAAAAGGTTCGACTGTTTCAAATCAAAAGAATCAAAATCGTGGGGATCAAGGAATCAAAATCAGACGACTATCAAAAGCAAGAATCAATCGAGTTCCAGCATTTAAAAGAAAAGGAAAAACAGAGAAGGATTCACGTACTGCACGAATTGAATGTGAGTAAATCAAATTACTCACCTGAATTGCCAGAGAAAAAGACGAAGCTCGAATCTCAAAATCGCAAATATTCAATCATCAAAAACGATAATCGAATTTCACAAATATTTGATTATCAAAAACGATAATCAGAAACACAAACATTCGATTAGTCAAATCGAAAAATATTTAATTATCTCAAACGATAATCAAATTTCACAAATATCTGATTATCAAAAACGATAATCAGAAATCACAAATATTCGATTAATCAAATCGAAAAATATTTAATTATCTCAGACGATAATTAAATTGGAAAATATTTAATTATCACAAATGATAATCAAATTTCACAAATATCTGATTATCAAAAACGATAATCAGAAATACAAACATCTGATTATCAAAAACGATAATCAGAAGTCATAAATATTCAATTAACGAGTCCGGAATTAACCGAAGTAGTAAAAGTATGGTTTCATACTCCGTACTTTTGCTAAATCGTTTAAATCTCTTTATCGTTTCCTTGAAAGTGCAGGATTGTGTGTTTTAAAAATAACATTTCACATTCTCAAACGGACAAGTCCGGAATTAAGCGAATCAGTAAAAGAAAGGGATCATAGTCCTCGATTTTTCTGAAACGTTTAAATCGCTTCCTCGTTCTTTTGAAAATGTAAACTGTAAAAAATTTTGAAAACAATTTTAATTTATATTTTTTTGAAACAACTTTTAAAAATAAAGAATTTTGAAAACACGTGATTAAATTAGCAATATTAGTAGCATCTTAGATAAGGAAGTTGCACTTCTCAAAGTACAGTAAAACGGACAACAAATTCAGCATTGCGGAAGAACCGCTTGTAAATCCATTTTAAAATTGACGGTTACTGAAGTTAACACGTCAAAATTTCATCAAAATAACTGGCATCAAAGTATAATACCAAATGAATTTTCATTCATCAAAAATGTCACAAGAATCTTCTCAAAGATAGAAAGGGATATCATACCCTAAACTTGTATTCATAACAAGTCAATAACACATGAATTCACCAATACACAAAAATTGATAAACATATCAATAGAAATCACAAAAATTGGTGAAGCACAAAATTCCAGAAATCATCACAAAAAATCCAGAAATCACAAGAAGAGGATGGCCAATCTCATAAACTGAACATCGACGCACCTAGAAAGGTTCGTCCCATGTAAAGTCTAGCATTGATACATCTAGAAAGACGTACCCCATGCAAAGTCGAACATCGACGCACCTAGAAAGATACGACCCATGCTCTAGCATCGACGCACCTAGAAAGATACGCCCCATGCATAAATAAACATCGACGCAACTAGAAAGATACGCCCCATGTAAGGTCTAACATCGATGCACCTAGAAAGATACACCCATGCATAAATAAACATCGACGCAACTAGAAAGATACGCCCTATGTAATGTCTAACATCGATGCACCTAGAAAGATACACCCCATGCATAAATAAACATTGACGCAACTAGAAAGATACGCCCCATGTAATGTCTAACATCGATGCACCTAGAAAGATACACCCCATGCATAAATAAACATCGATGCAACTAGAAAGATACGCCCCATGTAATGTCTAACATCGATGCACCTAGAAAGATACACCCCATGCATAAATAAACATCGACGCAACTAGAAAGATACGCCCCATGTAAGGTCTAACATCGATGCACCTAGAAAGATACACCCCATGCATAAATAAACATTGACGCAACTAAAAAGATACGCCCCATGTAATGTCTAACATCGATGCACCTAGAAAGATACACCCCATGCATAAATAAACATCGACGCAACTAGAAAGATACGCCCCATGTAATGTCTAACATCGATGCACCTAGAAAGATACACCCCATGCAAAGTCGAACATCGACGCACCTAGAAAGATACGACCCATGAGTCTAAACCATAAAATGATCGTCATCGATCATAAAGAAGTGTCGATTACACTAAGCTAGTAAATATAAGAGTTTAGCTTCATGTCCCATAACCACTTGCTTAACTCAAATATTTACGAACAGATTGTAGATCTGCACTAGAAAATTGTCACAAGAGGTTCAATCGAACAAGTCCAGGAGTTAACCGACGAAGTAAACGCAAGCGTTTCATACCACTTGTTTTACTAGGCCGTTTAATTCAATTTCTCATACGAATGAAATAAAGGCTTGTATATACTAATTAGATTGGAAAACGGTTTAAGAAAAAGAGCTTTGTAGTAAAATAGTTTTGAAATCGTTTGGAGAAAAAGGATTTTAATATTTACTACTAGTATAGAAAACCTTTATATTTTTAAAGTGACAAATCACAAAAATGATTGTAAAAACAATCAATCACAAGAATTCACATACAAAGATGTGAATAGAATCCAAAGAAATCGATACTGAATCCATCAGAAAGTATGTTCACAAAAATCCCGAAGAAAATGTCATCAAAGTTGCTAATAAATGATAGCAACAAATCGGGGAAATGATCAAGAATCGATTATCAACTGGAAAAACAAAGCAAAACGAGCAGAAATGCATAAATGACTTCAACAAAAGTAAGAATCAAGTCAATGTCGAAGTCAACAATTAATAGCTGTTGGGTGAATTCTCACCCCGGACCGGAAGAGTCGAACCAGGCCTCCCACCGAACCAACTCCCACCGAGTCGACCTACCAAACTCCTTAGAACCCATACCGAACCAACTCCATCCGGTATACACTTCCTCCTTAAGAACTACCGAACCATCTCCTGCTACCGGTCCAACCATCTCCTGCTACCGGTCCAACCATCCAACTGCTACCGGACCAACCATCCAACTGCTACCGGATCAACCATCCAACTGCTACCGGTCCAACCATCCAACTGCTACCGGACCAACCATCCAACTGCTACCGGTCCAACCATCCTACTGCTACCGGTCCAACCATCCTACTACCGGACCAACTGCTACCGGTCCAGCCTACGTCCATCTCCACGCCGGTCCAAGCAATGCCGAACCAAGACATACCAGGCCAGATCATCTCAGCCCAGGCCCATCAACGACTATACATATCCTGGACCCCTACCCCTAGCCTCACTCTATAAATAGAGGGGCAGGGGTACAGCAATGGGGACAAGTTTGAGAGCTCAAGCACGGAAGGAACTTTCAAACAACTTTCTTTTACTTGTACCAAAGCTTTGTACTTGTAATCACAACAAAAGAAGAGAAATAACATATAAAGTGGACGTAGGCACATTCTGGCTGAACCACTATAAATCTGCGTGTCTTTTTACAGTTTAGCCCCTGTTTTTCATATATTTGCATAAACCTCCAAAATCACTAAGAACAACATAAGATCTACTAAATCATACAACTTTGAGGTGTTTGTCCATTTTTTGTGCAAACATTTTTGGTGCTTTCACTGAGAGCTAGAAACTCGAAGCTTCAGCTTCATCTACTTAACGAGTTTTCCTAACAGCATCGTCCGCCACTTGGAAAACATGCCTCCCAAACAGAGAAAAGATGTTAACAAAGGAAAAAACATCGCATCCAGTAGCCTTCCTGATCCAGCTGCCGCGAATCAAGTAAATCGTCCTCCTCCAGCAACAACAACAAATGAAGGACAGGCTAATCCAACCACTCCTGCCACAGAACAGCCTGCAGCAATTACTAGGGCAGATTTGGACAGGGTTGTTGTTGAAGTAACTAACCGCTTCACGTCCCAGCAGGAAGCCTTGGTGGACCATCTCATGTCACGCTTGAGGGACGCTGAAGAATCCAACCGCAACGCTGAATCATGGGGCGAGTCCCAGTCTGGAGGATCTCAGAGACAGCAAAGATCTTCCTTCTTCGAAGGAGCCAACGGCAGGGGTAGCCGTGGTAGGAGCCGAGACCGAGCTCAGCCCGAAGTTAGGCCTGAGGAAACGTTTGGTGCCGAACCCAACGGGGAAGGTACCGGGCGAAGGTCAACTGCAGCTGAGCCTGTCATGCTGCCTAACCACAGAAACACCAGTGAACGGGGCCGAGCTAGAGTCCAGCCCGAAGTTGGACCCGAGGAAGTGCTTAGATCAGAACCCAACAGGGGAAGATCAAGGCAAGGGCCAACTGTAGCTGACCCAAGCATGCTCCCAGAAGATCAAAGGCAGCCACTGGAAAATATGAGGAATGATAGACGATACCATCCCTACAGGTTGTCTGGACGGAATCAACCCCACAGAACAGAACCAAACTCATTTCTGTCCGCTCCAAATTCTGATGAAAGGATGGCGCGCTTATTCAGAGAGTGTGTCCAACGAGAGCAAAGAGATCGAGGGATAGGCGCTAGGGTAACCAGCCCTTTCGCCCGCAATATCGAAATTGCTATCACCCCCCGAGAATGGAAGATGCCAACAATGGAACCCTACAAAGGAACCTCCGATCCCGTTGTGCACTTACAGAGGTACACGCAGCATATGCTCATGAGTGGAGCGACAGAGGGAGTGCTGTGCAAATGCTTCCCGCTCTTCTTAGCAGATCTTGCTACCTCCTGGTTCTGTCATCTACCCCAAGGATCCATCAGCTCATGGGAAATGTTGAAAGAAAAATTCATCAGTCAGTTCCGCATTCATGTGGAGCAACCTAAGGACGCTTATTCCTTATCCAGCGTCAAACAGAAACCTGAAGAAAAGCTGCAGCAATACCTGACCAGATTCAACGCCGCAGCAGCCGCAGTTCAAGATGCCGATGAGAAGCTTATCCTAATGGCCCTCTGCAGTGGGGTGCATCCGGACACTAAATTTGCTAGGAGATTGACAAAAGAGAAACCTGCTACTTTACCCGATTTCTTCCATGAAGCCAGGAAGTACATGAGGCTTGAGGATGCTGCCATGGAGGGGCAGTCAGGACAGCGAAGTAAGACGACCCATGGCAACGCCCCTGCTGTGGCAAGGGACGTTCGAAGAAATGATTCCAGAGACAATACTGGGGGCAAGAAAGTAGAAAAACGCCTATATCGGCCAGGACCAAGATTCGACTCTTACACCCCTTTGAATGAGACCGTCGAAAATATCTTCCTTGCCACCCAAGGCGAAGTTAGATACAAACGCCCACCATACAAGAAGGAATCAGATAGCGCTCAGAAATCTGGAAAATTCTGCCGCTTCCACGAATCCCACGGACATGACACCAATGAATGCCATCATCTCCGAGATCTGATTGAGGAACACATCAGAAGAAAGAAACTGGAACGCTATGTAAAAAGTCAAGACAGGACTCCAGCTCCTGCCAATGAAAACCCCAGGCTACCCTCACCAGGGACCGGAAGAGGCGACCGCAACGCTAGCAGCTCTAGTCAAGAGAAGATAGTGGTCCATACCATCTCAGGAGGGCCGCACATCGCAGACAGAAGTTGGAAAGAGATGGAAAGATATGGGAAGTCGCTTAGAGACAGTAGAGACTGTGTCAATACGGTTGTAGAAGAGCGCCACCCAAAGCGGAAAGAAAGTGATGACATCACATTCAGTAAACGCGACCTAGAAGGAAGACAGTACCCTCACATGGATCCCATGGTTATCTCTGCTCGACTCGGTCCCGCCGAAGTTTACCGAATCCTGGTAGACACTGGAAGCTCTGTAAATATCCTGTTCAAACACGCATTCAACAAAATGAGGCTATCAATGAAGGATGTATCTCCCTGCGATAAACCACTACACGGTTTCACTGGAGATGCGAAAATGCCCATCGGGCAGCTGGACCTCTTCGTTGAAATTGGAAGCCATCCCCGCTCCGTTATAAGGAAACAGACGTTTGTGCTGATAGAAAACCATTCGGCCTACAACGCCTTCCTAGGAAGACCAGCCTTATCTGACTTCCAGATTGTCCTAGCCCCGTGGTGCCTAAAAATGAAATTTCCAACAGACAATGGGGTAGGGGAAGTGGAAGGAGACCAGGATATTGCACGAGACTGCTATGTAACCGAACTTCGCAACAACCACAGGAAAGATAAAGGGAAAGGTGCAGAGATTGCCCTCTGCACAAAAAGCTTTGAAGCATAGCAACTAAAGAAAGCCCCTCCTCTTCGATACACCAGCGACCCTTTCAATGAATTAGACCCTAGGGACAAAGAGGAGGAGGCCACCGCCGAGCCTGCGGAGGCTATGGAGTTTATATCTGTGGACAAGCATGACCCAAGTAGGCTACTGAAAATTGGGTCCCAGCTGAAAGCTGAACTGAAGGAACAACTCATTGATTTTCTCCGCCACAACTTGGATGTATTCGCTTGGTCACACGCTGACATGACCGGAATCTCCCCCGACATAGCGTGCCACGCACTAAACATTGATCCTACCAAGGCGCCTGTAAAACAAAAAAAGAGAAGTATGGGGGCAGAGCGATCAGCAGCCCTCGATGAAGAAGTAAAGAATCTACTCGCCAATGACTTCATACGAGAAGCTATTTACCCAGAATGGATCGCCAACCCGGTACTAGTAAAGAAGGCTAATGGGAAGTGGCGGACCTGCATTGACTTCTCCAACCTAAATGACGCCTGCCCAAAGGATTGCTTCCCGCTTCCCAGAATCGACCAACTTGTAGACAGCACAGCCGGGCACGAACTCCTGTCTTTTATGGATGCATACTCAGGATATAACCAAATTCCTATGCATGCTCCCGACCAAGACCACACTAGTTTCATCACCGACCGGGGTTTGTACTGCTACAAAGTGATGCCCTTCGGACTTAAAAATGCAGGAGCCACCTACCAGCGCCTCGTCAACAAGATGTTCGCAGGGCTAATAGGACGAACAATGGAAGTATATGTAGACGACATGCTGGTAAAATCACGGAAAGCCAAAGATCACGTAAGCCACCTGGGCGAAATGTTCCAGGTACTTCGACAGTATGGAATGAAGTTGAATCCACTAAAGTGCTCCTTCGGAGTGTCATCAGGAAAATTCTTAGGATTCATCGTCCATGCCCGAGGGATAGAAGCAAACCCTGAACAAGTCCGAGCATTAAGGGACATCAAGATACCTTCCACCCGAAAGGAAATGCAAAGCCTAAATGGAAAAGTGGCTGCCCTAAGCCGATTCATCTCCAAAGCAACGGACAAGTGCGTCCCCTTTTTCGAAGCTCTAAAGAAAGATAAAGGAAAGTTCGAATGGACGGACGAATGCTTGACCGCTTTCCTTAACCTAATCGAACACCTCCAGAAACCACCGGTACTCTCGACCCCAAGCGAAGGCGAAGAATTATACCTATACCTTGCTGTGTCATCTCACGCTCTAAGCGCTGCCTTGGTAAGGGAAGATAACCGCACGCAACGACCAGTTTACTTCGTCAGTAAAAGGTTTACTGGGGCAGAAGTCAGATATCCTAAGCTTGAAAAGTTAGCATACTGTTTACTAATCACTTCACGAAAGCTACGTCATTACTTCCAATCCCATTCCATCAAGGTTCTAACCGATCAACCACTAAGGCAGGTACTCCATCGTCCCGACACTTCCGGGCGACTACTTAAATGGTGTATTGAGCTGAGTCAATATGATATCACCTATCACCCTCGCACCGCCATCAAGGGACAAGCCATGGCTGATTTCATTGCAGAATTCACTACCAACGAGGATAAGGAGCAACTGGAAATAACAGAAGATATCAAGTGGAATCTCTTTGTGGACGGTGCATCTAACGAACAAGGCTCGGGGGCAGGTGTGGTAATAATCACTCCCAGGGGAAATAAACTGCACTATGCTATAAGGTTGGAGTTCGCTGCCACCAACAACGATGCAGAATACGAAGCAGTAATAGCCGGATTAGAAATTGCTATCGAGATCGGAGCCAATTCTTTGTGTCTTCACAGCGATTCTCAGCTTATTGTTAATCAAATACTAGGGGAATTCCAAGCTCGAGAAGAACGACTCATAGCATATCTAAAGAAGACCAAGTTACTTCTCAGCCGATTGGACCACTACTTAGTCAAACACATCCCTCGGGAAGAGAACCAAGAGGCCGACGAATTGGCAAAGCAAGCAAGTATGAGAGACGTCGCCATCTTCGGGGCAGGAACTGTCTCAAAGCAGATGATCCCAAGTTTTGAGCAAGTGAATCTGATAGCTGCAACCGAAGAAGCAACTTGGATGACTCCCATCCGAGACTACCTACAAAATGGCACACTGCCCGACGGGCGTAACGAAGTCAAGAAAATCTTGAGGAAAGCGTCCCGCTACACAATACAAGGAGACATCCTTTATCGACGCGGGTTCTCTAACCCATTATTAAGGTGTGTCGCCGGAAAGGAAGCCAAGGAAATCTTATCCAACATTCATCAAGGAAGCTGCGGAGATCACACCGGAGGGCAAACGTTAGCAAAAAAGATACTCCGATACGGATATTTCTGGCCCACCTTAAGCAAGGACGCCTTAGATTTCGTCAAGAAGTGTGACAGATGCCAAAAATTTGCTAAGATCCCTCGGCTACCAACAACCGAGATTACTCAGATGACCAGCCCTTGGCCCTTTGCAGTATGGGGAATTGACTTAATCGGTGAACTGCCAATGGGTCGAGGCGGCGCCAAATATGCTATAGTAGCAGTCGACTATTTCACCAAATGGGTGGAAGCAGAACCTCTAAATAAAGTATCTTCAGCGAAAGTTATCAACTTCTTAATCAAAAATGTTCTGTGCAGGTACGGAGTCCCACTAAAAATCATATCAGACAATGGACTTCAGTTTGACAGCGAGGAATTCGCCAACTGGTGCCAAGAACACGGAATTCACAAAAGCTTCTCATCCGTAGCATATCCCCAAGCAAACGGACAAGTCGAAGCAGTCAACAAAATTCTGAAAACTCTGATCAAAAAGAAGCTCGAAAAGTCAAAGGGCGCTTGGGTGGATGAACTCCCTACGGCACTATGGGCCTACCGCACATCTTTCAAAACATCAACAGGGCACACTCCTTTCTCTTTGGCATACGGATCGGAGGCTATGCTCCCAGTTGAAACCATTGTGCCTTCCCACCGTAGGATCCACTATAACCCAGAAGAAAACGAAGAGCTCCTCAACATGTCTTTGGATCTAGTCGAGGAGAGAAGGAATGATGCAGTCCTAAAAACAGCAGCCCACAAGCAAAAGGTGGCAGCACAATACAACTCCAAAGTCAAGCATCGTACCTTACGAGAAGGGGATCTTGTCCTCAAGCGAATCTTCCCTCGCCCCGGAGCACTAGACCCAATCTGGGATGGACCATATGTAATTCATAAAGATCTCCACAACGGAGCCTATATTTTGTCAACAGTGGACGGAGAGGTGTTCCAGAGGGCATGGAACATCCAACACCTCCGTCGATACTTTTCTTAACTTGTATTGCCCATATGAAGTGAATTAACAAAGAGAATCAGTGGACGTAGGCATTTTTTCGTGCCGAACCACTTTAAAAAAGCCTTGTCTCTTTTTTAACTTGTTCCTTTGTATCTTGGCTGCTTGTTAACTTTATCCTTTTCTGTTGAACAAAATCCTGAGCATATAGCATTTCTATTCAAAGCACTCCACAATGCAACTTCACGTGGACAAGCCCCAACAGGTACTATGCGAATCTATGCCCTCGCCAATGAGACACTTTTGCTCCAGCATCCCTCTGCTGCGGGTTAACTCATTGCTCGCGACGGCCCTTAAAGCCAACTGTAATGAGCCGATTATAAGCCACCGAGAAGGCCGACTATAGCCGAGGCAGCTCATTACGGCGTTAGGCTCGCCGGCGACTATGAACCGATTATAAGCCCCAACATAAGGTGTGGCCAGCCAGGGGCAGTTCACAGTTGACGATCGGCACCCACGCTAGCCGGCCACAGTAAGTCGAATAATACCCATGAGTACGGGCCATAATGGCCCGGGTAGTTACTGTGCGCGATCTCGGCTCCGGTGTGTCTTAAGTGCGGCTGTGGTAAAAAAGAATTAACTCCCCGCGGAGGCGTAAGATGGGTGACAAATGTCTCCAAGACCCACAGCTAGGGAAAGTGACTACAAAACCCGTTTGCCACGAACTTAAGCACATCGAAGGCCTTCCGTGACTGGAAGTTTTACTATTTCACATATTTCAATTTTACTTAAAAAAAAAACTTTCCTCCTATCCTCTATAACAAACCATAAAGTACAGGATGCAGGGTAAGAGATACCCGCCAATGGATGCAGAGATTCACAATCAGATGGCAGGGCAGTCAACTGCTTTCCATGCTTGGTCATACAAGATATTCGAAACTGCCATTTACAAACAGAACATGAAAGGCGGTATTTTCTTCCTTTATGTACAAATGCATGACTATAATTTAATTTTTTCACACCACACGCTAACATTGCAAGTCATGAGATTATGATTTAAAACCAGAATCTGACATCAAACACAATTTAATTACGAGAATATACACAGCTACATTTCTCATACGACATGTCAAAACAGCAACAAACATCCAAGAAACGACAGAATCAGCTTAAGCTAAAAAATTACACGTCAAGAATAATATTATTACAAGTAGCAGGAATTACAACTTAGAGGTTACTCTACTGTCTTGAGACTAACATATACAAACAATGCCAAGCCTACAAAAAGAATTTTTCAGGTTCAGTCATGGAGCTGGTTGCGTCGAAGTCTTGTCCTTGTTCTTTTGCCCGCCTGTCCGGTCATAAAAAGGATTCATTAGTGATGAGTAACCAAGTTAACAGAAAGACTAGAAAGGAAGACTTACCAGTACTAGCTTCTTGACCATCCTGGTCGTCATCCTCTACCTGCACACCCGCCTCTTCAGCAGCAAGCAGCCGCATACCCTCCTTTACCGCCACTTTCTCCTCCTTGGTGAACTGGGCAGTGACCACATCCATACTGAAGACCGTTCCACCCTCTTTATCTGCATCAGCCTTAGCCTCCTCCAAAGCCCGAAGATATGTCTTGGCCATGACTCTGGGATAATCATCCATCCAAGAGAGGTTACCATGCTTCCAAGTCCGGAAATACATGTCCTGGAGCATGTCATCCATCATTCCTTCGTTCTCCTCAAACTCCCTCATCCGAGCATCGGAGGCCGACAACCTTTCCACGGCAGCATCTCTCTCCAGTCTGTATCTCGAGCAATCAGCTTGAAGGGACCTCCGCATCACCTCCATCTCTTCCCTCAACTTAGCTTGAGCAAGCTCTGCAGCCTCAAGCTTCTCGGACAATTCCTCCACCTGCTCGAGATCCGCTCTCCGAACCTCATCCACCGTGGTAATAGCCATGTCAATCCGCTCTTTGCAAGCAGCTTCCATTTTCCGCAATTCGGCCCGACTGGCCTCTTCCATGGTTCTCCTTAATCGCCCAGTGGCAGCCTCATGCTGAGAAATCTGGATAGCCTGATCCGCAAGCTGCTTGGCCTGATCCGAGACCACCAATCAAAGTCGGATATTGGCGCTCCCTATCTCCTCTCCGGCCTTAACCAGCCGAACGTGGTGCCCCATCAGCTTCTTGGCCTCCTCTGCCACCCGATCAATATTAGCTTTGGCCTCGTCTCCCATAGTGACTATACGAGTGGTGAGTAGATCGAGGTCTAAGGACTTGGCTTCGTCAAGTACTCGTACCATGGGGTTACGGGGGAGAAGGTGTTCACCAGTAACTTCGTCAAAAGTAATATCCTGAGAACCTGGATCCAGATCAGGATGACCCGCGAATGGATTACGGGCCAAGTCGGGACGGTCGATATGAATAACAGAAGGGTTTCCGGACGGGTGTGGAGAGGGTACAAACTCGCTACCCTCCTCAGTAATATCATGAATAGGCTGAGCCGGAGGCTGAGGACCGAGCGAAGTTTCGGATAAAGGATGACTCCTCTTCCTCTGCTGAATACCCTCTTCAATGACCCCAAGAAGAGGACGGTACCCGACTACATCCCCGGAGCGTTGGGCTGAGGGCTTCGGCTTAGCAGAAATTTTGGAAAGTTTATATTGCTCGAGCCTGTGTCGAAGGTCTGAAGCTTTGGGCGTCTTGCCTGCTCCTGATATAAAGAACAAGTGTCATAATCTTACATTACTATATGATTCAAGAAACGCGGTATATTACAAGTTAGAAAAGGAAAAGAAACACAGCTGTGGTTGTACAAACCCTGGGGAGGAGTGGGATACTGCAATAAGTCCTGGATTTCATTCCAGGACGGGAGCGGGTCATAAAATATTCCTAAGTCCCTATCATTAGTGAAGCATGCAGGAGTCAAGAATTCACCTTGAGTTGTCAGAGCCACCTTGGCCGGGATAGCCGGAGAAGACTCACTTGCACCGGTCCCGGCTTTGTCCGCCTTCCCGGTCTTCACTACCAAAGCCGGATCATCATCCAACCCCTCAAAAGCTTGGCGGAGAGCATCATCCGTCCACTCTTGCATTTCGCCTACTTGCCCAGAAGATAGAGCCCTGGAACCATCACCACTCCGTCCATCGTCACCATCATCACCAAGACGCTCAACGTCTCTTCCGCCCTCCGCCTCACCTCTTTCTTCCTCCGCATCTATCTCCCCCTGAGTAAGTGGACAATTGCTGGGAGAAGGACCGTCCGACCTCTTAAGCTTCTTACCTCCGACGGCTGGAGGTTTCGTGAATGGTTTTCTCTTTCCGCCCTCTGCCGCAACGCCTCCCTTAGCCTGAGCAGCCGCCCTCTCTTCCGCCGTTTCCCTCAACTTAAATACAGACTGCTGCGGGAGGATCAAGTTATATTCCAGAAGAATCGCATTTCTAATCAAGTAGGCAGATGATCTGTATTTCCCAAGAATGGCTTCTATCTCCGCCGCCGTCTGAACCAGGCGGTCGGTCTCCACAACCGGAAAGCCACCTGTCGCTAGCAAAAATGAGAAAGTATGAGAAGAAGCATCGCAATCGGAATAAGAATTATAAGTAAAAGCATCAACTTACATCCAGAGGTAAAGCGCCGGATGGAGACGGAATCGTCCCTAACAAAGAACCACTCTTTCTTGAACATGCTGAATTTAGAGTACAGGTCCAAGACCGGCTTGAAGGTCACAGCAGACTCCAAGCTAACATATGGGGACCCCTTCTTATAGCCCCTTAAATTATACAAGTACCGGATCTCCCGGTTGGAGGGGGCGCGACCATACTTCCTCCGAAAAATAACAAAGAGGCTCACCAATATGGCATAAGAGTTGGGATGAAGCTGGAATGGGGCCACCTTCAGGTACGTGAGGAAGCTGACTACCCAAGCATTGAGTGGCGGGATAGCACCACACATGCAATGGTACCTACTATAAGCAAAGTATCCTTCGGGAGGACTGTATGGCATGACTCCTGGGCCCGACAGCAGCATGAGGGCTCTATCGATCCCAAAGGAACGAGATATAACATCGAGTTGCTCCTCTTTGAGAGAGCTAGGAAAGCAGTCAGGCGGGGAATCCAGCAGCTCCTGGGGACCATATCCATCCACTAATGACCTCGGGGCGGGCCCATGACGCTCCAATCCTGATTGAGCTGGGGGCACAGCCGAGGACTCTCCTTCACCCCCGGATCTCCTCTTATCTGATCGAGTTTCAACTTTTCGAGACATTTATCTGCAAACATGGGAAAAGTATATCGTTAGAATACACAAGCAGCATAATCTGGAATTTCGCTCGAAAATTCCAAGTGTGAAAGACAAGGTCCATTCGGCACCCAGGGTATACTTTCATTCGGCACTCAACTCGTGAGTTCATTCGGCGAAATACAATGCCTCAGTCCATTCGGTAGTTCAAGAACGTAAATTCATCCGGCAAAAAGAACCTCACCTTGATTCGGCTAGCACCTTGATTCGGCTAGCAACTTGATTCGGCGAAATAACTTGGTTCGACTAAAGCTTGGTTCGGCTAAAATGATTCGGCAAGATAGCAGCTGGATGGTTCGGTAGATGGAAAAGACGGAGGCCCTAACCCTCTACTTATAGGCGAAAGCAGACTACCGGACCAAATGAAAAAGGAGAACTAGGATGGTCAAAAACAAAGCAGGATACGTGCCTACACCTACCCTGCTTTGGGGGGCAAGTGTTGGGTGAATTCTCACCCCGGACCGGAAGAGTCGAACCAGGCCTCCCACCGAACCAACTCCCACCGAGTCGACCTACCAAACTCCTTAGAACCCATACCGAACCAACTCCATCCGGTATACACTTCCTCCTTAAGAACTACCGAACCATCTCCTGCTACCGGTCCAACCATCTCCTGCTACCGGTCCAACCATCCAACTGCTACCGGACCAACCATCCAACTGCTACCGGACCAACCATCCAACTGCTACCGGTCCAACCATCCAACTGCTACCGGACCAACCATCCAACTGCTACCGGTCCAACCATCCTACTGCTACCGGTCCAACCATCCTACTACCGGACCAACTGCTACCGGTCCAGCCTACGTCCATCTCCACGCCGGTCCAAGCAATGCCGAACCAAGACATACCAGGCCAGATCATCTCAGCCCAGGCCCATCAACGACTATACATATCCTAGACCCCTACCCCTAGCCTCACTCTATAAATAGAGGGGCAGGGGTACAGCAATGGGGACAAGTTTGAGAGCTCAAGCACGGAAGGAACTTTCAAACAACTTTCTTTTACTTGTACCAAAGCTTTGTACTTGTAATCACAACAAAAGAAGAGAAATAACATATAAAGTGGACGTAGGCACATTCTGGCTGAACCACTATAAATCTGCGTGTCTTTTTACAGTTTAGCCCCTGTTTTTCATATATTTGCATAAACCTCCAAAATCACTAAGAACAACATAAGATCTACTAAATCATACAACTTTGAGGTGTTTGTCCATTTTTTGTGCAAACAATAGCCGCAGTCGAGTACAAAATGATTCAATCATCATTATCAAAGAAACCAACGGCAAACAAAATCAGAGTCTTAAAAATCAAGAAATTAGCAATTTCTCAAAAACAAAGTGACCGAAGTCGAATGGAATTCAAGATGAGGAAAACACAAAATATCAAGTTCAAAATCGCTGAGATTCAAACTAGATGTGAATGAGAAATCAAAATTACTCAATTTGCAACTGGTCCAGCTATTTTTCATCACAGTGTAACAGGTACACAATGACACTCATAGCATAGAACAAAAGTGGAACAAAGTCCAAAAGTCAGAATGGCTTTAATTTGCCAAATTAAAACAAAATCAACATCGGCTAAATCAATTCAAAGCCGAAAACACAAGAATAAACGTTAGGAATTCATACCTAACAGTCAAAAAATAATCATATGTAAAGATGAGAGATAAAACATCGACAAATAGTTGTAACACATGCTCCATCTAAGTTATGTTTTATAATTGTCCTAAACCCCATGCTCTGATACCAAGCTGTGACGCCCCACCTCTATACCCACGCTAGCCAAGAACACTACGGTGTAGTGCTGTCAACTAGCACGGAGAATAAGGCTGTTGAGGAGCGACCATCTATGTAATTGCTTTGTGCGAGCACCAATATGTCAGATAATAAAACATTGCATTTCATCTTTAGAGGAAATCCGACATACCGATACAAACTCAAAGCTACTACACAGTGGCTATAATAGTTTAGAACAATAGATATAAAAATAACATAGATAACATAAATGCGGAATACAGATGGAACGAAAAGTCTCATATATATAATAACTGATATCAGTTACAATACATTTGACACAATACAAATGATACAACTACAACTGTCGACTCAAGAAGTTATATATACAAGTACATTATCGGCTAATATACATGAATACATTATCATCTTAAAACAGACACACTGACTACTACAACAAGACGAAGACCACTTCAAGTGATATAAAAAGTCTTCATAGCTCTAGCAGCAACCCAAAGCTAAAAATCTACAACCTGTAAATACTCGGTCTGACCCGAGTATTAAATTCAAAAGAAAATAATACACGGGTCAGTCTAATTCAAACTCAGTTATTAATGCACGGGAGCAATAATAATCAAATATCAAATGGGCGACAGTCACAGAAATCTCGTATACCCAACTTCTCGATAAGAGAACCGGATAACGGCAGATATAACACTAAACAGTGTTAATCCACAAAACAGAAATCCAAAGCAGTTTAATCAATTGAAATGTCAATTTAAAAACATCAATGCTAATTGGCTGCAGTACACGCTAACGAGTACTGCCTCGCCAATACAGCCTACGAATTACGCAACAGGTCGATGAATCAAGAACAAAAGAAATTTCGATTAAAATATGTCAATTCAGTGTGGCTGCAGTGCACGCACGCGTGCACCGCCTCGCCACAACAGAATATAAAGTCATCACAAGGGACAAGGGTAAAACTGCTACGAAAATGCAGCCACCACTTGTATTTAAGGGCAAGGCTGCATCAGTGAAATGAAACAGTGTATCCAGTGAAGGAGGCAACAAGTGAAACAAGTTCAACATGTCGCAAAGCAAGGCACAGGGAAATAGCAAACTGAAGGCGAGAGCACCAAAGATATGGCACTACAACACTCAACAGAACAGACGCAGATCAGCCTCATTAGAAGATAAGGTCATCAGTGAAGCAAAATGACAAAAATGCAAATGATACAAGGCATCAATGCAATGTATCAGATTCGAGAGTCAGGTACTGTACAGAGAACATTGAATCAGTGTGCATGTATGGACACTTAAATGATCAAATTCAGGCCGAAACAGTACCCACAAAAATGAAAACAAGTGTCTGGGTAACCTCTTGTTCCAGATTGCATGCAAACTACTCACTAGTACCAAAGTATGTGATTTAGTCAAATTTGTAAATGTTCACACTAATAACCGTTATGCGCATGCTATACCTATACTAAATTCATGCAACTTAAAAGTGAAAATCCAACAGGAAACAGGGCTTAACAATGATATCCAACATATGATATCCAACTTAAATACACGTATGCAATATATTCAATTGCCTGCACCAAAAATTGTACACACGCAGTACCAAAATGATGTACACGCATGTATTAATTCTCACCACAATTGCAAAACAAAAGAGAACTTAAAAATGTGAGCTATGACTCACGCATGCTATGGTATAACTCTAGTTAAGTTGATTAAAGATGCATGCCTGTGGTATGGATATGGGATGCTATTGTGCATCTTAGTGACGTGTCTTTTGGTAAAAACAAGGTGCCAAAAAAAATGATACTATTCCCAAAAGAAAGACTAACATATTGGTCCAATTTAATGTGTACAATTGCACACAATGAAGGGTGCTGGTTTCATTTCAAAGAAGGGTTACAAACGACGAAACAAAAGAGAAACCATCAAAAGAAATAGGCAGGGACGTACGTAACTAATTCAAGACACTGGATTGCATATCTACCTGGAACGGCAGTTAAAACCGAACAGATCGAAAGTGCTTACAAATGAAGTGAATGAATATGAAATGAGCTATAGATCTGAAACCACAAGGGTAGTCATACTCAAAATCAGGGGCCAGACAAGCAACTCTCTACAATATGTACAAAGGGGGTACGTATCTACATGAAGTCAGATAACAAATGAACATCAAAATGCCACTTAAACTCACATACGAACAGGGTACAAGTTACAATGTCAACAAAGTATACAGGTGAAGCCAACTGACTCGAATGACTCAAGTGATACAAGGACAATGCTCAATGCACATCAATACAAAACTCAAACAATGCCAACATGATCAAGTTCAAAACAATGCCCCAATATCAGGTTAAAGTGAATCGAAAAAGAAACTGCAACACCAGGAAGTGCAGTCATGCCAATGACATTTAATATCATAATCAAAGTCAAGTGATATCAAGTGCAAGAGAAGTACACTATGCAGTGTTCAATACTAAAGCCACAAAATGCACATACAAATCGAAAACATTATGAAGTCAGAGCCGAGTTTGATAGTGTCAAACGTCGAAGTGAAGAACTCATAACGCGAACCACCTCAAGTTCATAGGGGCTTGATTAAGACAGTGGCCAAGCAAAATCAGAAGAAATCAAATATACGTATATGGAAAAGGTCAGAATTCACCACAATCATCCAAACAATATCGAACAGCCAAAGACGAATTCAACATAGAATATACGAACGAGAAAACAGGGTTTCGAACCCATATAAATTCGAACCCGAGATCACGAAAACAGTAAAAGCAAGCAAGATCGAACAAATTCGAATTAGATGTGAGCAATATAAATCACTCACCTATGCCATCGAAGCGCGAACGACTCACGCTCTCGATTGCTCCAAACCCTAGCCTTGAGCTCCGCCAGCGTCGCTGCGAACCCGAGCCTGCCATTGAGGGCACCTCACGACTTGAGCACGCACCAGGAGGAGGAGGAGCGTTGGCTTAGAGAGGAGGAGGAGCCGCGAAACCCTAGTCGCCTTCTCCTCTCTGACTATTTTATTTCGTTCGTTTATTTTGAACGTGAATGACAAAATGAATAATAGGGAGAGGCCAAGGCATCAGCCTGAAGAAAACCACGGTTAAGGGAGATAATTTTAATGGGCCAAACAACAATATTAAGCCCACTGAATTTAAAAATAGCAAACCATGATGATCAAACACTTTGGTGATATTTAAAACACGATTTGAATCCATTAGAACAACGGATTCGACCACGATAAAAATTCATATTTAGGATTTTAAATACGAATAGACGATGTCATATTTAAATAAAATATTTAAATATATTATCGTATAAATGCGGGTTGTTACACCTGAAGTATAAATTATAGTTGTAGGCTAAAATTGTATACTTGATGTGATATGCTGGAATTTTTGGCAATATCAATTTAATAATCTGTATAAAAAATTAAATTGATTTAATAATTTTTGTCAATAAGATTTGAATTGATTTAATAATCTTCTTTTAATAAATATTTAAAATGTTTTGGATTTTAAAGATATTTGTATAAGCTTTTATTTATAATTTGTTTTTATTACATTTTCTTTACATAAGAAATTCACATATATATATTTACATAAGAATAAATAAATTAAGTAAAGCTTTTATTAACATTTAAATAAATAAAATAATACATTTCACATGTGTTAATTTCTTAAGACACCTAAATAACATGTGTTAAGTAAATATCAACTCAAATGACAAATGTCAAGATTTTGTTTTCTTTTAATTTTTAAATTAATCATTTTAGCTATTTTAAATACTTATGTTTTTCCCTTCTTCATTTCTTTCTTCTTTAATCAAAACTAAGAAAAACTTCAGCTGAAACAAAAAGATCAAAAACAGATCTGTAATTCATTTTTAAAAAGATCAAAATCCACCTGTAATCAAAATCATGCAAACACTTTCCAAAATCAAAGCAAAATCCTTGTAATACAATTCCAAATCAAATGATCAACCTGTAATTCCATTTTCAAGTTTCAAATTCAAAGCCTGTACATTATTCTTATTCAACCTGGAATTTATTTACTGCATGCAAATCTGAGACAGTAACTCAGTTTTCAAATTTCAAAAGCAAGCACTCAAGTTTTTAAAGATTCCAAGGCTTTCAAAGCTGTTTTCAAAAAAAAAGGAATGCTCTGTTCTTCATCCTCAAAATAGTAAGTAACATCACTTTTATAAGTTTAAGTATTTGAATTTGTTGCATGATAATTGCTGTGTTGAGTATGTATTATGTGTGTGTGTATATATATATCAGTAGATCTTCTGTGTGAATATGAATGGATATATGTGTGCATGTGTTGTCTCTGTATTACACTGTTTAGTTTACAGGTTCAAGAATTATTCAAAACCCATTATTACATGACTTAAGCTATGTTAGTGTTTAAGATGTAAACAAAAATTGTTTGTCTAGTCATGAATTAAAGTTTAAAAATTCATTTAAGTGAAAATAAATTTGGGAGTTGCTCTGTAAACCATAAGAACAGGGTAGCATTAGTTTTGTCAAGAATTCAAGTATCCTAATTCAATGATTCAGGTATATGATCTGAATCCTAAACTTAAAACTTGATTTTTAAAACTAAAATCATAATTTCTAGTAATGAAATATGGGTGCAGTTTTGGATTGAACAGAAAATGGAAATTTGGTGGTTTCTGGTGATTTACTTGCTTTGGGAAGTCGGGGTTCTTCCTGGAGGTGGAAGAGTGATCAGGAAGTAAGGGAAAATTGTCAGCTAGGTGGATTGACCACCGTGGTGGCGGCGGTAGATGATTCAAGTTGTAACCCTAGTTTTAACTAGGTCGAGTAAATTGATCACCGCGACATATAGGGTTGATCGAGTGCATCAAAACTCTGGGTAATGGAAGCTTGGGTATTGGCGATGGTGTGGCCAGAGTTTCAGAATCGCTGGTGGTCGGAGGATCGTGGACGAGGCAATTTCCAGGTTTGGGTTGAGATCTCGAATTCGATTTCGAGATTGGGAGGACGATCTGATGATCGTATTAGGGTGTATGAGTGTTTGTTGATGTGAGATGATTATCGGTGGTGGCCAGAGGTGATCAGCGTCACCGTGTATGTGCACGGTGCACTTTATTTTCTGGTGAGTTGAATTTGGTTTGCGGATTTATATGCTCGAGATTTTCTCGAGTAATTGGGTGATTTGCTCGAAGCACTTTGGGTTTGGCTCGAAGCAATAAGGGATGGGCTCGGGTTAATGTTGAATTCCAGGTTTTAAAGAAAACCTGTAGTGTTTTTAAAATTTTTTAACTGAAGTTTAAAATGTAAAGCAAGGTTTAAACAAGTTTTAAATCCAAGTTTAAATCTGATTTAAACTTGATTTATTTAAAGGTTAATTAATTTGGAATCAAGGACCATTAATTAGATAAGATTAGATTATAAATTAATGGTTAGAAATTAATTAATCAAATAATTAAAGATTAATTAAGTTACAGCTAAGCACTTAATTAATTAAATAATTAGAGATTTATTAATTGGTTATTAAAAAGATTAATTGATTTGTAATTTATAATGATTAATCTAAGTTTAAATTACTTAAGAAAAGTAATTAAAGAATTGTAAATAGTTAATGAAGATCATTAACTAAGAATTATTAAATAATTAATTAATGTGATTAATTTTAATAATTAATTAAATTAATTAATTAGAGATAATCATTTGTGAAATTGTTTAAGTATAATTACTTAATGAAAGTAATTAAGGAATTAATTACTCATTGTAATTAATTGAGTTAAATATGATTAGTTTAAGTTAATTAATTAAGTTTAATTAATTTAAGATAATCATTGGATGATTTGATAAGTATAATTACTTAATGAAATTAATGAAGTGTAATTACTTAGTGAAGTAATTAGTAATGGTAATTACAGGATGTAATTAATTGAAGATTGAAAGTAATTTTGGATTTAATACTTTGTGTAATTAATCAAGGGATTAATTAAAGATAATTAATTAAGAAGTAATTAATTTATTTAATGCAGTAATTAAGAATAGTTAATTACCAAATGTGATTTAATCAAGTGTGATTAATAAATGTGGTTTAATTAAAGATTAATTACTTAATGTAATTAATTTAAATAGGGTAATTATAATTAAAAAGTAATTAGGGATCATTAATATAATTAATGATGTAATTAAGAGATGATTAATTAAGGATAATTAATCAATGATAAGTGATTATAAAGTAATTAATTAAGGATTAATGTAATTAATTATAGTTAATTAATTAATGAAGTAATTAAGGTTAATTACTGTTTTTGGTTAAGGATAATTAATTTGTGAAATTAATTAAAGGTTAATTACTTAAATGTAATTAAAGGATAAGTAATCAAGGTTGATTAATTTAAATGAATAATTAGATGGTGATTAATTAATTGATTTGTAATTAATAATGGTTAAGTAAGCAGGATTTATAGAATGAAGTAATTAATTTAATTTATTTTAAATTAATTAGAGATGCAAGTAATTAATTTAATTCATTTTAAATTAATTATAGATGGTGTGATTATTAGATCATTGCTTATGTATGAATGGATGATATTGATTGCCTTGAATGGTTTGAGATCTCAGATATGAGATAAGTGATGTTGTGTGATATGGATGCTTTGGTTGAAGTGTGATGATAATATGAATTATCTATTCGTGATGATAATGTAGATTATCTATTGTGATATTGTGAATTATCTATCTGTGTGTATATAGATAATTGAATTGAATTGTTTTAACTTTAAAACAACTTGGCTTTAAAAGATACGTTTTAGATTTCGATGAGACCGGGATCGGGTTTCCAGATTTGGATATCCGAATACCACATCGATCCAAATTAACGATAGGTCGTGAATTTCAAGTGAAGATGAAGATTCAGAGTGCAAGGGTTATTGTCGTTAACTCTGAGGATGATTCCAAAATGAGTGTAACGAGATAATGCCTTCGGTTTCGTTCGAACCCCGAACGAACTTGTATGGATTGAATGCTTTCAGAACATCGTCAGGTGGATGATGAGCATTCTAAGTGATGTGTTCTGATAAGGTAATTGTAGCCTCAAGCCTCATCAACCGGGAATGGCTAAAACATGGGAGGTGCAGCAAGGCTAAGTGAGTCGCACTCAAGTAGGACAAGATTTCCCCTGTCTAGAGGTCCCTTTTTATTCGGCTTAGTGGGCAGTTGATTCGCGACAACTGCTGGGGTTGTCTTGTTCGGGACTATCCAGTAAGGGATGGTTCCGGCTTTGTGTTGCAGGGGGACGGGAGTGATCCTCGGTACGTTGATCTAGGCCACGTACTATGATGGGCGGTACCCTAGTAGCCCTGCCATTGTATGGAATCCAATCTCCAATAAGTGATCACGGACTTGATTGTATACCTATGTATGCTGGAATTTAATGAATGTAACAATTTCGGCTATGTGAATATTTATTTGAGAATCCTAGACCCTATTATAATATAATTGGATTTCCTATCAAATGTTTTGGTTAGCGTAAGGTAAAAACTTACCCATGTTTATTTGTGGGAAGTCTTACGTGATACCTTTTGTTTTAAAGGTTTTTCAAAGTTAAGCAACTTTAACCTGTTACTCACACCAGACCCATGTCTGACCCAGAGTTTATTTTCTGTTTTATTAAACTCTTGGGTACTCAAATTTTACGAGTAGCCAAGGGATTCAGGTTAGCTTTGATGAGTTTTCTGGAGGAGCAATGGAGCAGGAGGCTTCAGCGTTCGTAGATATATAGTGTTCCGCTGTGTTGGTTTCTTTGAGTTGTATTTGAATTGTAATAACTAGATAGGTGATTATAACTGTCTAGTATGTGTTGTATAATCTGTGTAACTCTAATTGATGTTGTGTATTATGTAATACTTATGTGATTAATATAATTTATTCGTTCCGCTGTTGAGATTCTGATGTTGTTTCTTTCTTTCTTCTCTATCTTTTCTCTTTCTATCCCTTTCTTTCTTATTAATGATGCGTCATTCTGTGGAATGAATGGCGGGTCGTTACACTTGAATTAAAATTATAAACACTGCCTACATATTTGGTTATTGATAACTTGTATTGTATATTTCATGTATGTAAATCTAGAAAAATGTTAAGTATTAATAGTCCCTGAACTTAGTATTCGGTAGTAGTAGTAGTCCTCGAAATTTATAAAATATGTAATAATTCCAGATTTCTGAATTTAATATGACTTGTGCAATTAAAAACGTAAATTGAGTTATCACGGTAAATCGTAGGGATTTATGTAGTATTTTAAATTATTGAATTATACAGCGTGTTGCAATGTGGATTTCCATAGATTATCAAATTTCATATTTATAAATTATGGTGTAGCGGTTGAAATAACAAGGAATACATCTAAAAAGAAAGAGATGTACAAAATAGGGATATTTACAGTATTTTGTACTACCAATTTCAATAACTATGAAAATGATAGTTCCTTGTAATTCCAAACGCAACACAAATTCTCCTTTTTTGGTAAGATATAGAAATTTACAGTGTTAACTTCCATTTGGGCAAGATGTAATTCCAATTTATTAAAATGCAGAAATCTCTAAGCATAAAATTTAAGAAGTATATATAATACAAACGGTCTAAGAAAAGAATATGCGTAGTATAAGTAAAATGGAAATGAAAAGGTAGACAAGTCATAATTTAAAATTAAAGGGTATGGAGAGTCCTCTAAAACAAGGGAGGGAATAAAAGGTTAAAACAGGAATAGAAATAGGATGTTAAATAGTGAGGGAAAAGATATTTAAATCTTTTAAAAGAAAGCGATAAATGACCTTAAATGAAATAAGATGTAAACATGTAAAGAAGTGAAGAAATATTGTTAACAGTGAACATTAAAGTCGTAATAAGTAAATAAGAATAAATGAATATACACACACACACACATACATGCATACACACACACACATAGCCTCAATTATGTGTTTACGATGGGTGTGAATTATCAAAGTTAGTAAATAACTTAGCGAATAAGAATAACACAGTTATTAGTATGTGTTGGAATGCGAGGTCAGTGGTATTATACAATAGAATTCTGCCCACCGCAAGGGGCTACCTGCAGTTGTGTAAACATTATACTGATGCGAGGCATATCCAATTGTAGGACCCGTGGAGCTATATTGTAACGACCTATAATTTCAGTCATTCGAATTTGGAATATTTAATTGATTTTAAATATTTAGAAGTTAATTTTATAAGTTAAATAACTTGAATTTCAAATATTTGGAATTGTTTAAATAATTAAATCTTGAACTTAATGTGAATAAAAATGATTTTGAAAGTTGATTTAAATTCTATTTGAATAAAAATGAAGGTAGTAAACTTTTGAATTTGAATTAAAAGTGAATAAACTTGTATTTAATAATAATTCATTTTAATTAACATGTGAAAATAGCCTTTTGGGACACTGTCTCGGATTTCGACGAAACCAGTGCCATTGGATCCATAACAGTGTATTATTATATGACAGCGAATTTCGTGGCAATCAGGCGTATCGTTTGGTCGTGCGAGCTTGAAACGCGTTGGAATTAATTAAAGGAATTTAAATTAATATAATTTAATTTTGAAAAGATAACTTCTGTATATGATGGAATTGACTCTTGATACTAGTTCCATTATGTTCAGAATAGGGGTATTATATATAGAACGCCTCGATTGGAGTTTGAAAATTTAACGCGTGAATAGTGTCGTCAAAATTTTTGATACAAGGATCTCATTTTTTCACAAACCCTAGAAATATAGCTCCAAACGCCATTAACTCATAGCCATCCAACGGCTACCACTACACGGAGCCTCTAGAGGCCGAATTGGTTAATGACTTCAACTACAAACTTGTAGAGCTTGACCAGATGAAGCTAGTGAATGGTGGAGATGGGGTTTTGTGTAGTTGATTGATGGCTAGGCAGCTCCATTCGTGGCAGCACTTATGGATCAATCAGAGAAATCAACGGCGAGAGGTGTTCGTGAGCACCGATGGTGGAAGGAGGGGGAGTCGGTGTGTGCTAGGGTATCATAGTGGCTGGGTACGGAGGCGGTCAAAGGTGGTGCGACGCGGTCAAAGGATATGATCTGGTGCATGTTTGGAACGGGTTAGTCACGATGAGGGATTTTGAAATTAATGGCACAGATTCGATTTCTATTGAGTAAGTTAAGTAACGTTAATTTGTAATTAAATAAAATAATTATATTATTAAATCGAATGCTTATAAATTGTATAACCTTTTTATACGAGGTCCAAATTAACGTGACAAGTTGCATTGCGATTGTATCAGCGAATATTATGTTATGGAGTTGGATTGGATTGGTTTGGAGCTAGTAGAAATTTAGGTTAAAATTGAATGCCTGTCCAATTTTAATTCAAGCCGGAGAACTTCGGCGATTACTGGAATTTCTGTGAGTTAACTCACCTCTCCGGCCGACTTATATTTCTATATAAGTGTGGATAATTTTATAGTTGATTGTTTGTTGACTGCTTGGATGATTTACTACTTTATTAGTTGGTTTGGATATTCCCACCCCTAGAGCGGATCAGACCCTATTACGTTCCCGTGTATGAGCGGATGACCCTTTGTATACGATCCCGCCTCGAAACGGTTGATTTATATTTTATGATTATATACTGTATGTGATGCAGAGGGATAGGTTGGAGGGATCCAATAGGATTCCTCACACTGTTGATTTTAGTTTTCATATATTGTGATATATGATGTGCTATATGCCATATTTAAGGACATTGATATGATTTCCTTATTTAGTGCTATAGTAGCACTGGGCATATTTTTAGTATTTTGAAATACTATAAAATAATGATTTTGATTTAAAAGGGACTTCAAAGTGATTTTGAAAGTACATATGTTTTAATAATTTTTAAATGATAAAAGAAAGGAATTTATTTTAAATAAAATAAAAGTACAATTTTTGGTATTTTAAATTAACTGTCCTTTTGAAGTATGTTAAATAATGATTTTTGAATGGTTTATAAAAAGAATTTATAAAAGTGATTTTTGTAAATTAAGAAATAGATGTATAAATGAAGTTTATATATATATATGGAGTTATTAATAGAATTTTATAAATAAATTAGATTTGTAAAGAAAATGATTTATAAATGGGTTTTTATAATATGGGATTTATAAAGGAATGGAGTTATTAATAGAATTTTATAAAAAAGAGATTTTATAAAATAGAAGTTTTATAAAATAGAAAATAGATTTATAAACATGGTTTTATAAGTATAGAAATGATTTATGTTGAAATATAATATGGAGATTAATGGTTTTAAAAAAAGGATAATCTTTTAAATGAATGTTTTGAAAGTTATATTTTCAAATGAAGTTAAATGGCTTTAAAAATGATTTAAAATCTGTTAAGTGACAGAAACATAGATTTCAACATTTATTGTTGTAATAGACATTTTTGGGAAAGTGAGGAAGGCATGGCCTATTACACTATTGTTATAGTAAATGTTCTTCGAAAGGAAATGTTTTATATAATATACGGGATTTATATATACATAATTAATCGAATCCCTATATTATTGTTTTGGGTTATCGTAACGATGTTTTACGCAACATTCATTTTGATCCAATAAATTGTGTTTTGACCTTCTGTTGTGAAATACACAAATTGGTTCTTATGGTCGTACTAAAGGCTTGGTGGTATAGGAAGGATTTCTTCTTATACTTAATAGCCGTTCTGAGGCGTATGAACTTGGGAGTTGTACGGTTATAGAAATCTATTTAGTGTGTCTCTAAAATGGTAGTGTTATTAAATATACTTATACCTTTGATATAAGTATATAGAAATGTTTTCCAAATATCGAAAGATTTGAAATGGTTTTGAGAATATATCCTTTTAAAGATAATTTGAAGTAAATATTTGGAAATTGATTTAACTAATAAAAGATTAATTAAATAGGCCTAATGATTGCTTATGTGCTAGATTTTGTTTGTTGCTTTGATAGTTAAATAACCGGCTATCAAATTTGGCCATTTTTTGTCCCTTGACTATGATACTCCAATTTACCTGGCTTGTCGTTAAGAATGCTGATTCGAGTAGTGCAGAGTGACTATGATACTCCAATCTACCGGGCTTCCTTCTTGACCGAAGGATAGCTAGTTCAAAGTTGGAAATGTGATAAGTCTACGAGACTTGGTTTTCGTATGAGGTTGAGTGCCACTTATCGCTATTGATTTGGAGAGACCAGGATCGGATTTATCCGAAAACCACTTTGGACCAATGTATGCGTTCGAAAGTGTAGGTTTATGGTGATGATTTTTGAAGACGAAGATCTCTATGATGTAGGGCTACTTGCCACTAGATCCGCGATGCATATTATATATATATATGGTGGCACTAGTGCTTTGTTATGAAAATCTTCGATATGCAAGGTATTCTCGCTACTGACCCTAAGGTTGATTCCCGACAGGATGTGGTAGGAGAGTTCCTTCGGTTTGTCTTGTTCTAGACAATTTGTATGGACGAACATCTGACGTTGCATGTCTAGGTCACATTGATTGATCTCTATAAACGTATCATCTATTTGGTGGCGGAGAAGGCAACTTCTCTTAGCTTAACACCCTTTCCTGAGACATACGAGCTCGGGAGTTATACGTTTGTAGAAATCAGTTGTCTGATTGTGGAAATGGCAATGTGGCATTCAAAGTGGAATGTGCTATGTGAAAGGTAAACATTACCTTAAGCCCCACACCTCGAAGATGATATGGGTAATGATGTGGACTGACATATATTTTGGGTTATTAATTTACGAGCGGATCAGAATGATTAGGCCTTGTTGCCTTATGGGCCAGAAGATGTCTGGACCCTTGTATTATATGGTATAGTGGTGTGTGAGTCCTTTCACGAGAAGCCACCAGATACGTAGTAGTGTAGCAATATGAATAGTACAGTGGTGTGTGAGTCCTTGCACGAGAAGCCACCAGATATTATGGTTGCTATACGTAGAAATTAGTAAAGGAAGGAAAAGGCTGCTAGTTCGCTATTATGATGGAAACCTAAATTCCAATACAAGCTTTACAATTTTGATTGTATTCCCAAAATAGCTATAATGCCTTGCAAACAATTCAGCTATCCCTTTGGTATCATATACGCCATTTGACATTGTTTGGGTATTGGTACCTTCTTTATATATTTATTTGAAAAGTGTTTTTAAACCAATGCCATTAATAATAATACCAAATTGTTTAAGTATAAAGTATTTTGGTTATCGTAAGGTAAAAATCCGTTCGTGTTTATGTGAAGCGTGGTCTTACGAGATATCTTTGTTTTGAAAAGTTTTAATGACTTAAAAATCCAGTTGAGATGTGTTTTCTCATGCTGGTTTACCAGACTGATCTGGGTGTTCTTTCCTTTAAATGCTCGAGTCAGACCAAGCATATTTACAAATTTAGACTTGGATGCTTTGGAGCCTCAGCAGACGAGCTAGAGGTCTTCAGAACGTATTCCCATATTTTTTTATTTTTCCACAGCATTTTTGTTGAAATTATCAGCATTTGTGAGGATGGGTCGTTATAAGTGTCCAAGATGATGATTGTGATTTGTTGTTGTACTCTGATGGATGTATGTATATTACAGTTTCTCTTTGTTAAAGATTATTGATATTATATTATATGTTGTTCTGCTACGATTGTCAGATTCTGTATTGTTTTAGCTTCTTCTTCTCTTCTCTTCTTCTTGCTTCTTTCTTTCCTATAACTATCTGTCTTTCCGTTCAATTTGGGTTGGGCATGTGTGGTTTATTGTCAGTTTGAATTGAGCAGATTTGCGGGTTGTTACAACTGATATCAGAACTCAGGTTAGCGAACACCTAGGCTTTGTGTGGGTACTCATTATAGATGGGGTTAGTAATACCATAGAATGAGTTTGTGTGTGTGTGTGTGTATATATGAGTGCGTATTTGTTAGTGATGATAAAAATGTTTTATATTGTGTTAATTTATCTGTTGAGTGCCTTATGAATTTTGGTCGATAGGTGGGATGCCACGATATCGATAACGGTTTCTAAATACTTAAACAAGGAAAATCGACACGGTATTATTTTAAGAATTGGGTAAATGAAATAATTTTACTCTGATTATATTTTATATATAAAAGAATGATTTTTTAGAAATTATTATAGTTATATATGGTGTGTTTGGTTGTTAGTGAATGATAATATTTGATTATTATCATTTGTTGTTTGTTGTTTGCGTTCCAATAAAAGTTGTTATTATTATAATGTAAACAAAGATAAACAATTAAGAAATAGTTTGTATAACCAAAATGAAATTATATATAAGGACAATTTATAATTATGATTTGTAAATAAAAAGGATTTAAAAGCTGAGAATTTGAGGATTTAAATCCCATTGATTTTGAAAATTGTTTTTCAAAGTTTTGAAGAAATAATAATAGTATTTTTTTGAAAGTATTTTGGCTAGAAATATTTTTAAAATGGGATTCAAAAGAAATAGAAAGCACTGAACTCACTTCAGTTGCTGAAAAATAATTCTGATGATGACTGCAGCATCATCGGTGTTCATTTTCGAGTTTCTAAGTGATGGATTGCTACCATTGGAGTTTTGTTTTGGTAAAACTAGTTTTGATTTCAAATTTCAAAGACATGATTTAATATATAAAGGAGTTATGTGTGTATATATATGATTTCAAAATGATTTGAAAATAAAAACTGGGTATTTAAATTTTGAAAAGATTATCTAATTGTTTCGTGAAAATATTAGAAAATAAGTTTTATAACTTATAAATTTTGAGAATGAGTAAGTTAAAACAAATTTTTAAATTTGTTGAATATGAATGTTAAGGAAAGTAAATTTGAAATTGAACTATGAAATGAAATGAAAATTAACTTAGGTTAAGTTAAATCAAATGAATTTTGAAAAGAAATTTGACTCAGGTGAAGGTAATGAAGTAAATAATGAATATGGATTAATGAAATGGATATGAACTTGAGTTGTAAAATGAAATTCAACTTAAGTTGTGAAATGAGTTAAATGAAATAAATTAGTGACGTGAATATGTTTTGGAATGTTGTTTGATAGAATTGAATATGAAATTAAGTTATAAAGTGAAAATAAACATGAGAAGTGTTGTATAAAATGTTTATAATAAAATTAAGTAATGTTTTTATGAAATGATTCATAAATAAATTTAGTGTGGAGTGAAATGTTGTTAAATTTAAAATGAATGTAAGTGAAAATGAATATGGAAAATGAAAGTAAATAAATGAGAATAAATGAGTAAAAATAATTTGGTATAGTTAAGAAACCAATGGAAATAAATATGTAAATTTTACGTATATTATTTTATTCGCACAACTGTTTGATCTAGATTCGAATATACAATTTCGAGGTGATTTACACCGATCCGAGTTAGGATTTTCCACTCGATTCCTGACAGCGAACACTGCATATGAATTTTTGATTGATTCTGGGATTCTCTATCATAGTATAGGGTTATGCAAGGAGAATGACAGTTTCTATTCAAGGAACCAGATCTGAGTCCGCACTAGAGTGGTCGTGTGAACAATACTAGTTTGGAAGTGAAATTATGTGATCGAGCAAGCGATCAGGTATGGTTTTGCTTACAGATGGTATATGTACATCGTACGAGCTTTAATAAATTAAATATTGACATTAGAAAATGTAAATAGATATGTTTATGAATTAATTGGATGGATATTATTAGTTGGATAGTTTCTCCTGTTACATTTGCATATAGTTATTGTATTAGTATATGTTGTATATTGATATTACTTTCCATATACATGTTCTCATTGGTTGTTGAGTGATTAGTAGGTGCGGACGGCGTATGCTTCGCATTTGAAGCTTGCTTTCGCATTACATTGATTGTATATGCTTGCTAATATAAGAAAAGGTACACATCTCGGAATACATATCATACTTTTATATTTTTTTTCCTACGGGATGCCGCATCCTTGAAAATGAGATGTATATTTGTGGTTATATATATATATATTGTAAATTATTCCGATTGAACAACGTAAATGAGACGTTGGCAAAATTTTCCGTAAATTAAGACATTAGAAATTTGTTGAGAATTTTGGAAAATTTTTGGTAACTAAAATTTGATTTTTATGTTATAACTTGAAAATGTATTAGTTGGTAACTTTGAACGAATTTAGAGATTTAGAAAAGGTGATAACAAAGTTTCAAAAAATTGATTTTGAAAAGTTAAAGGCTTAAAATAATTTGGTAATCTATTTTCAGCTAATTGGTTTTGAAAAGTTAATGGGTTTGGGGCATTTTTCTGACTTGCTTTTTTTAGGGGCGAAATTCTTTTAAGTGGGAGAATGTGACGACCCAGAATTTTAGTCATTCGAATTTGGAATATTTTATTGATTTTAAATATTTAAAAGTTAATTTTATAAGTTAAATAACTTGAATTTCAAATATAATGGTTATTTGAATACTTGGAATTGTTTAAATAATTAAATCTGGAATTTAATGCGAATAAAAATGATTTTGAAAGTTGATTTAAATTTTATTTGAATAAGAATGAAGATAGTAAAATTTTGATTTTGAATTAAAAGCGAATAAACTTGTTCTAATAATAACTCGATTTAATTAACGTGTGAAAATAGCTTTCCTGGACATTGTCTCGGATTTCGACGAAACCAGTGCCATTGGATCCGTAATAGTGTATTATTATATGATAACGAATTTCATGGCAATCGAACGTATCGTTTGGTCATGCGAGCTTGAAACACATAAGAATTAATTAAAGGAATTTAAATCAATATAATTTGATTTTGAAAAGCTAACTTCTGCATATGATAGAATTGGCTCCCGATACTAGTTCCATTGTGTTCGGAATAGGGGCATTACATATAGAATGCCAAGCGACACATCTCAATTGGAGTTCGAAAATTTAACGCGTGAATAGTGTCGTCAAAATTTTCTATATAAGGATCTCATTATTTCACAAACTCGAAATAAAGCTCCACCCGCCATGAACTCAGGGCCATCCAATGACCACCACTACACGGAGCCTCTAGATGCCGAATTGGCCAACGGCTTCAACTACAAACTTGTAGAGCTTGACCAAATGAAGTTAGTGAATGGTTGAAATGGGGTTTCATGTAGCTGATCAACATCTAGGCGGTCTCGTTCGTGGCAACACTTATGGGTTAATCGAAGAAATCAATGGCGAGAGTGGGTTCATGACCACCAGCGATGAAAGAAGGGGGGTTGGCGTGTGCTAGGGTGTCAGAGCAGTTGGGTGGGGAGGCGGTCAAAGGTGGTGCGACTCGGTCAAAAGTCGTGATCTGGTTTATGTCTGGAACGGGTTAGGCGCGATGAGGGATTTTGAAATTAACGGCCTTGATTCAATTTCTATTGAGTAGGTTAATTAACATTAATTTTTAATTATATAAAATAATTATATTATTAAATATGCTTATATATTGTATAACCTTTTCATATGAGGTCCAAATTGAACGCGACAAGTTGCATGTGATCGTATTAGCGAATACTACATTATGGAGTTTTACTGGATTGGTTTGGAGCTAGTAGAAATGTGGGTTAAAATTGAATGTCTGTTCAATTTTAAATCAAATCGGAGTGCTTTGGTGATTACTGGAATTTCTGTGAGTTAACTCACGTCTCTAGCCCACTTATATTTCCATATAAGTGTGGATAATTTTATTGTTGATTGTTTGTTGACTGTTTGGATGATTTACTATTTTATTAGTTGGTTTGGATATATTCCCGCCCTTGGAGCAGATGAGACCCTATTACGTTCCCGTGTATGAGTAGATGACCTTTTGTATACGATCCCGCCTCGAAGCAGGTTATTTATATTTTATGATTATATACTATATGTGATGCAGGGGGACAAATTGGAGGGATCCAATAGGATTCCTCACACTGTTGATTTTACTTTTCATATATTGTGATATATGATGTGCTGGATGCCATATTTGATGACATCGATATGATTTCCTTATTCAGTGCTATTGTAGCACTAGGCCATATTTTTAGTATTTTGAAATACTATAAAATAATGATTTTGATTTAAAAGGGATTTCAAAGTGATTTTGAAAGTATATTTGTTTTAATAAATTTTAAATTATAAAAAAGGAAGGAATTTATTTTAAAAAAAATATAGTATGATTTTTGCTATTTTAAATTAACCGTTTTTGTGAATTATGTTAAGTAAAGATTTTTGAGTGATTTATAAAAAGAATTTATAAAAGTGATATTTTGTAAATAAAGAAATAGATTTATAAATGAAGTTTATAAATAATATAAATATGGAGTTATTAATAGAATTTTATAAATAAATTAAAGAAAACGATTTATAAATGGGATTTAGAAAAGAATGGAGTTATTAATAGAATTTTATAAATAAAGAGATTTTATAAAGTAGAAGTTTTATAGATAGAAAAGAGATTTATAAACATGGTTTTATAAATATAGAAATGATTTATGTTGAAATTTAATAAGGAGATTAGTGGTTTTAAAAAAACGATAATCTTTTAAATGAATGTTTTGAAAGTGATATTTTCAAATGAAGTTAAATGGTTTTAAAATTGATTTAAAATGTGTTAATTGACGAAAACATAGATTTCAACACTTATTGTTGTTATAAACGTTTTCGGGAAAGTGAGGAAGGCATGGACTATAACATTGTTGTTATAGTAAATGATTTCTGAAAGGAAATGTTTTATATAGTATACGATATATATATATATATATATATATATAATTAATCGAACCCTATACTAGTGTTTTGGGTTGTCGTAACGATGTTTTAGCTATATTTGTTTTGACCTAATAAATTGTGTTTTGATCTTCCGTTTTGAAATACATGAATTGGTTCTTATTATCATACTAAAGGCTTAGTGGTATATGAAGCATTGCTTCTTATACTTAACACCCATTCTGAGGCATATGAACTCAAGAGTTGTACGATTATAGAAATCTATTTAGCGTGTCTCCAAAATGGTAGTGTTATTAAATATACTTATACTGTTGATATAAGTATATAGAAATGTTTTTCAAATATCAAAAGATTTGAAATGGTTTTGAGAATATATCTTTTTAAAGATAATTTGAAGTAAATATTGGGAAGTTTATTTAATTAATAAAAGATTAATTAAATGGGCCTAGTGACTGCTTATGTGCTAGATTTTATTTGTTGCTTTGATAGTTAAATAACCGACTATTAAATTTGGTCATTTTTGGTTCTTTGACTTGATGTACGAATTGATTAGTCGTCCACTTAGCATGAAGCCAACTATGTAGGCTTGATTATCGTTTGATGTTAAGAATGTTGATTCGAGTAGTGCGGAGTGACTATGGTACTCCAATCTAACGTGCTTCCTTCTTGGACGAAGGATAGCAAGTTGAGAGTTGGAAACGTGATAAGTCTACGAGACTTGGTTTCTGTATGAGGTTGATGGCCTCTTATCATTGTTGGTACTGAGAGACCGAGATCAGATTTATCCGAAAACCACTTCGGACCAATGTATGTGAAACGTCCTGAAATTTTCAACCATTCGCATCCATACATGTCGGATTTGAATTGCTCAAATTATCAGATTGTTAATTTAAATTTGGCAAAAATCAGCATATACAGTAAATAAATAATCACAGAATTACAGACACAGAGTAATATAACAATAATGCAGCAGAAACAAAAGAATAGTAGTTCATGAAGCTACTGTATATATATAACAGAGTTAAACAAGATACAACAGAAGTCACAAATACATAGATGTCTCAATACAATAGTCAAATACATGGTCAGAATACATTACTGGAATTAACTGAATAACTGAAAGCTAGATAGATAGCTAGATCTCCAAGCGAAGCTCCAACTCCAAAGGGGAGTCTCGAACACTGAATCACTCAGTCTGACCCGAGCGTAAAGCAAAACACAAAACACTCGAGTCAGGATTAACATTCTTATATCAATAAATCCAACTCAAGTGAAATATCAACTGAAATACAAGTAACTCAAAGGATGTTTGGGATAACCATCCACTAAGGATCCGTTAAACTATCTACTATGTAGTAATATACGCTATTATAACAATGTATAAAGTAAAGTAAACTCGCTTAAAAATAGCGTTAAGGCTTTACATTTTCCACCTTAACACATATATAGTGCCAATAGTCTATACAGTACCGTAGCACCTCCAGATCGGGAGGCTACTAGAGGATACTCCATAGGTACGACACAAATCAAACTCGTATAAGGCGCGCTAGGGTAGGTGACACGGCACAATTAGGCAATGCCAGGGTAGATATACCAATTACGCATCCGGACTGGTGGTAACGCATAGCAGCCACTATCGCCCACCTCGAGCCACACTCCCGAATCAAGGGTGCGCACCAAATCAATCACAAAGTAATAGAATGGCATACGATGGAGTGTGTCCGATCAGAGGAGCTACCTCATTGGCCCGGAATCGCTCCTGTTTTAGCCACCTTATGCCAACTCACGGGAGTCGGGTCCACGTATATACCTTTAGGATCGTCGCCACCATCCTACTTCATTCTGGAATATCCACCGCGTACACAGTTGTTAAAGTGGTTTTCGGTATCGATAGAGAGTATGCCCATATCTGATCCCGGTCTCTTTAACAACCAAACGTTATTATAACACCGCGGTCATTTAAAAATAGTTTATACAAAATATCATTTCCATTTCAAAACCATATCAAAACGATATCATTTTCAAGTCAAATATATCCATTTCAAAATCATATCACTTTCCAAAGTTATAACGCTTTCGAAATCATAAGTCCTTTTAAAAATCAAAACACCTTGGAAATCTAAATCTTGAAATTCATAACACTTTGAAATCATAGCTTTGAAATCATATCATTTTGGAATCCGTAACACTTTCCTCTTAAACAGTTTAGATATTAAAATTAGTATATATAATAAAATAGTTTATAAAATAAAAATAGTTTATATAAAATAGTTATAAGTTAAAATAGTTTAAAATAAAATAATTTATATTGAAAATGATTTATATTAAAATAGTTTATATTAAAATAATTTATAAAGTAAAATGTAAATAGTTTAGATATAGTTTAAAAATGCTTTATATAATAAAATAGCTTCCTCAAATTTCACAAATCGATTCAAATCAACTCGACTTCCAAAATTCAAATTAATCCAATCTCAAATCATCAATTTCAATTCAATTCAGTTTCTCAATACACCATTTCAAATTATCGATTTCAAATACATATTTGAACCATAAAATAAGCCATTTCAATTTCAATATATTTCAAAGCTTTAAATATTCAACATTTTCAAAACTAAATTTGATAATTTCATAGGTATATCAAATTCACTTTACTATTATTTAGTTTTGAAATATTTACTTAATCATTTCAATAATATCAAAATACAGCTTCAATTTACAAATTTAAATAAACAAAATATCCCATTTAAATCTATATACATTTGAAATATTCATTTAAGTCACTTTTAATCAAATTCAAGTTATAAAACATATCTTTAAAATTTCAAATTTAATAAATTCCAAACCAAACTTATTTAAGTAAAATTCTTAAATAAATATAATTTCAAATAAATTTCAAATTTATCTTTCCACCCTGAATCATTATAAACTCTATATTTAAAAATATAGATTTTGTATAAATACTTAAACATAATTTATATCAACTTTATTAAATCAACTTTAATAAATCTTTAAAATCAATATTTATTAAAACCATATATTCCTTTTCAAAACCATAGAAATCATTTCAAAATATTTATATATAGACCAACGGTGTCTCTATATAATTCTCTACCCTATGGTCAAGTGATACAGATATTTATCATTTCAATCCGCAATTTAAATATATATACGGGTATATATCATTTCAACCCGCAATCCCAAATTCAATTCAATGAAAATCGCTTGGGTTTATCATTTCAACCCATAATGATTTTTTCCTATTCTACAGTTCGTTCGGGTATGTATCATTTCAACCCATAGTGAATTCTATACTAACAGGGAACTTGCAGCATGATAACATATATGATGATAATATAACAATCAGTAACATGCATATATCATCAGTGATAAATAACAGATAATGGTGTCAGATGTCATAGGTGAACAGATACAGAAATGGCATATATATAGCAATGTAAATAACTAACAGCAGCGTATTTCATAGTCGTTTCAATTGAAATCAAATTTAATAAATATAAGAACATTAATCATGAGTGATTGCTCACCTTTCGAGGCTAGAGATGAACGAGAATGAGACGAGTTACGAATCCAAGCACGAATTCCAAAGCGAAGCTAGATTGGCACGAATTTGGCAAAGCTGATAGATAAGAAATTGGTGAAATAAATCAAAATGTGCTTGATATAGACTGAAACGAAATATATTTTAGTTTATATTTTCTTAAATCAATATTAAATTGAAAATAATATATATATACACACACACACACATTTTCAAATAAATACTAAATCTAAACACCAATAAGTAAAATCTCAGTCCATTTAATAAAACCCAAACTTATGTATACTTATCTCCATATAAATAAGTATATAAACTTAAACAAACTCATATACATTAAAATAAAATAAGATATATATATATATATATATATATATATAAAATTTTCAAATCAATATTTTAACTTTAACACTTCTAAAATAAAATATATATTCAGAAACCAAATGCATACAATAAAATCTTTAAAATCATAAATCTTTGAACACACTTAACTCCTACCAAAATATACATGCAATCAATATAGAACTCACGTATACTATATATATATCAACTAATTTATAAGCTACACACATTAAAACCAATATTAATAAAACAATATAAAACCCAACCCATGCTGTAACCAACGAAAAAGATAAACATATATATATATATATATATATATATATACTGTCCAACCTATACTACATATTGTATATCTAATAGAATATAAACTGACACATATATTTATAAACAGAGGAAACAAATAAAGTAATATATATTATACTTTTAGAATATATATAAGATACTGTAAGCCTATATACAGTAAACACAAAAATATAACTAATATATAACTTACACTATATATGTATATATATATAACAGTCGGGAAACTTCAAATAAACCTTACTGTAAGCAACTTGAAACCACTTTATACAAATAAGAACCCATATATTTCTTTATATATATATATAAATCAACCTCAAATATAATATACATACGCATGAGATATATATACAATATATATGAATCGAACAGTTCATAGCATAAAACTTCACCTTTAATATTATACCTAATATATATATATATATATATATATATTATAGTTAAAGTATGCTAATCGAACTGGGAAATATATATAAAACAAAAGAAACATAACCTTTTTTTTAACTGCAACCAAAAACACAGCATACATACTAAAATAAACACTAAATATATTCATAAAACATATATATATATATACAATAATAGATATTAACAGATGTATATATAACCTGTATAATATACTATGTAGAAAATCACATGGACACGTGATAAAACCCAAAATAAACTATAGTATAAACATATAAAGTTATATTTATGCGGCTTTGAATTGTCAAGAGAAATATGTATGTAACCTATAATATACATACCATTAAATAAAACATGTGACAGGGATAGGCTTCACGGCTGGGTTGTGCTCGGCTTCACAGCTGGAAGCTCAGGGTCAAGTGGAGGAGCGGATGAAGAGGGATGGTTGATATCGGTCTCGGCCTTGTGAGGTGGGAGGAGAGAAGGAGAAAATGTGTGAGGAGAAGCGATCTCATCTACAGGTAAATGACAAACTAAAATATATAAAACATTTTTCAAAGAAGAAACAGAACTAAAATAGATTGGGGAAAAACTAACCGGAGATGCAAATGTAATGTAATAGAAATTATATTTTAAAAAGGTGGAATAACAAAAGTTGCCGTTTGAATTGGTGGATATAATAAAAGCTGAAGGCTAATGGTATAACACTATTGGCAATTGAAAAGAAAAAGAAGACAAAAGGTCCAATACGGAACCGATATGAAAATCGTTCCGTAGATTGCACCACACACCGGACTCCGAAATCGACAATCAAATATGCCGTAGAGATTAGCATGACGAGATGATCAAAACGGTATACAGATATCAGTGGTACGATCATCCTATCAAAAGTCGATATCCGGTACCGAAAATGCTGCAAATCTGTCGAAAATAAGATAAACGAAGCAATAGCAGCCCAAATTTGGAGAAACGAAATATGACGTCTCACTCAGAAGATGATTTACAAATTTATTGTATAAAAATATTCAGGTTTGGAAAAGATTTTATTATCAACAATTTTAACTGAATTGAATTTAAATAAAATTGTACAATAAAATAAATTTCAGTATTATCTGATGAAAATTTACCAGTTGCTATGTTTAATAAGATGCATTCTAAATATTAAATTTTTATTTCAAAAGTCAATTAAAAAAATTCACAAAAATTCAATTAAAAAAAATCACTAAAATTTATGGGTCGTTACACTCTTCCCCACTCAAAACTTTTCGTCCCCGAAAAGGAAGAAGGTAGGAGAATAAAACTACCAGAAAGAAAGAATAGATTTGATATTCAAAATAAACAATAAATTTAAAACCATATAAATTTCAAATTAAACTAATTAATATTCAACATTTTGGTTTAATCCATTTGAGTTCACTTAAGTTAAATCAATCTATCTATTTCTAAATTCATTATCTTATTATCTAGTCATCCTCAATTAACAATTTCTAAATCATCAATTTTTATAATCATTTATTATACTCATATTTTTTCAACAAATTTAATTCTTTTATTGCAAATTATTATTAACTTTATTCCACTTAATATATCTTATCACATATATTTAAACCATATAAATTAATTTAAACCATATATATTTAAATTTAAATTAATTTATATTCAATAATTGATTTTAAATTCAAGGTATTTCCATACATTAATCTAATTTCAATTTATTAATTCCTTCAAACAAATTTATTTGTCTCATCTATTATTCAATTAACTTATTATTCTATTTATCTCTATTAACATCTTTATAATAAATTTTTTAGTGTATAACATTTATTATAACACTCAAATCTTTCCTTATAAAGTCATTTTATATTGTATATTATCCAATTACATTTTTAAATTTTGAATAATTTAGGTAAGTTATATTGAAATGTAATTGAGTATTATAGAAGTAAAATTTTCTCATTTGGCTTATTTCAAGTTTAATTATTTATTCAAAATTTTGGCCTTATTATATACTTGAAATCACCTTATAAAAATTTAAGAATAAAATTTCCGATTTCAATTCAAACCATTTAGAGATAAATATATATACTATATATATATATATATCAAATCAAATCTATGATCATACACCAATATATATATATATATATATATATAAATCAAGTCATACTTCGGAAATTCAAATCAAATTAATTTTCCAAAACAAAAATGTAGCAAAGCTACAGAATGGTCTCTCCACTTCGAAACTCAAAAATGAATGTCGATGATGCTGCAGTCATCACCGAAATTATTTTCCAGCGACAAAAGAGGAGAGCGCTGATTTAAACATTTTAAAATTCTTTGAAAACCATTTTTATTTGAAAATACTTTAAATAATATACACTTTAAAACTTTAAAACTTTAAAACCCGAGTTTGAAATCATCGAAAATTTAAATTCTCAAATTCCTGATTTTTTAAATTCATTTCAATTCCAAATCAATTTATAAACCATATTTATAAATTCATTTAGTACAATAAATGATAATCAAATATATCATTTCTAACAACCAATTTATTTAACTTTCAATTCCAGAAATTTTACTTATATATATATATAATATAATCATACAAAATTTATTTCATTTACCAAATTTGAAAATAATATCATGTCAGTTTGTTCTGTTCAAGTGCTTTGGAAATCCTATCGATAGCGTTGATCAGACGAATCGATCGAAAACCCAAATCAACATCAACAATTCAAACAACACTATAAAACATTTTAATATAAATTTACAAATACACCTCACTCGATGATACAAGAATAGATTTCAAAACAATGATGGAGATTCAAATATAGAGCGATCCCAACCAAAGAATTCAAACTAAGGAGATAGGCTCGATAGGGAGATAAATAGATTTCAAAGAGAGAAAAGAATAGATAGACTTATATAAATCGCCGGCAACCTTAACCGGGTCAACCGTGACTTCAAGAATAAGATCGATGCAAAATTCAAGATGCAACTCGACATCTGATCGATATAATACAGGAATAACAAAAGAAGAGCATCGTAAACTGAGGACACTGAAATCTCCGGTGAATCGATGCTTATTGTAAAGGAGTTTCACCCCTTTACAAATCATTCAGAGATTGGCGAGAACACCGATTTATTATAGAGATCATTCGAAGTGGAGTTATGGGATACTCCAGAATCATGAAGAACACGAATAAGGAGAGACGAGAATGGATTTTAGAACCGATGGAACATTCCAAAATTCAAAGGATACCGAGTCAAAGAGGAGGAGATTCAAGCTCGAACGAAAGTGATTCCGTAATTAAATTTACTACGTATGCTAAGTTTTTCCTAAAACCAGAGCTCTGATACCACATGAAACGGCCTGAAATTTTCAATCATTCGCATCCATACATGTCGGATTTGAATTGCTCAAAATATCAGATTGTTAATTTAAATTTGACAAAACTCAGCATATACAGTAAATAAATAATCACAGAATCACATACATAGAGTAATATAACAATAATGCAGCGGGAACAAAAGAATAGTAGTTCATGAAGCTACTATATATATATAACAGAGTTAAACAAGATACAACAGAAGTCACGAATACATAGATGTCTCAATACAATAGTCAAATACAAGGTCAGAATACATCACTGGAATTAACTGAATAACTGAAAGCTGGATAGATAGCTAGATCTCCAAGCGAAGATCCAACTCCAAAGGTGAGTCTCGAACACTGAATCACTCATTATGACCCGAGCGTAAAGCAAAACACAAAACACTCGAGTCAGGATTAACATTCTTATATCAATAAATCCAACTCAAGTGAAATATCAATTGAAATACAAGTAACTCAAAGGATGTTTGGGATAACCATCCTCTAAGGATCTGTTAAACTATATACTATGTAGTAATATACGCTATTATAATAATGTCTAAAGTAAAGTAAACTTACTTAAAAATAGCGTTAAGGCTTTACATTTTCCACCTTAACACATATATTGTCAGGACCCGTAAATCCGTACCTCTTGATTAAACACTAATCTCCATTGATTAACTCAAAATGAACGGAAATACGAACCATGATGGTTTAAGAAAGAAGAAAAAGGTAGAAGAAGAAGAAAATAGAAGAAGAGAGAAAGAAGAACAACAGAACAACATCAGAAACAGAAAACAATATCAAAATCTTACATTCGCAGCGGAACAATATATAATAAATAATCACTAGTCTTTTATAAACAAAGAACTATATCAGTTTTATACAATACATCAGTCAGAGTCAATATACAACTCAATACAACAATGGACAGTTATATCAACTTGTCCTCATACAGAATACACAGCGGAATAAATAATATCAGATACAAATACTACGTCTCGCCATCCAGCTTGCTTCCAAAGCACCAGAATATCCTGATAACATAACTCTAGACTGCCCGTGTGGAAATTGGTGGGCACCCAGAGTTTAGAAGGGAAATAATAAACTCCGAGTCAGTCATGGTGACTGGTGTGAGATCGTAAAACAGTTTATCTTTTAAAATAAACAACAGATTTTAAAGTCAATTTCGCAATGTTTTTGGAAAATGAAACTACCATAAGACCTCCCGCCACACACACAATGCAAACGCAGAATTGGAGGAGATTTCTTCTTATGATAGTCAAAGATGCTTACTACGCAAAATCAAATCATTTTGGATATTATTATTAGTGCATAGTGTAGAAACATTTCGAAAGTAGAATATAAATCTTAGCCAGCATAGGTACCATTATAGTATGCCTACTATAGCTACCATATTAGATGGCAGGTTCTACAACTAAAACCGTACAAGGCTCATATTGTTTCTTTGGATTTCCAACAAATGGTCAGGCTAAGGAACTTCCTATTCCACGAACAGAACGCCTCTGGAATGACGTCTCGAGAAATAACCTAACATTACGGTTAGATCTCTGCCAACACAAGGCCGGGTTACCTCTGCAAAAATAGGCAACTACTGACACGCGTATGCCATCCCCCGATCGTCACCGATCTTCCCAAGGATCCTCGATTTCCAACTACCACAAAGTAATAAACTCGCAGCATCTACAGAGGTTAAGTATCTGGGCTCCATACCATGATACCACCTTTATCCAGAAGGAATGACATACACTAAGGGGCGCTACTCCCTAGAACCTTGCCGCATCCTTCCTGTTTTGACCATTTCCGGGGTGTGAGGCTTGACGAAGTCTCGTCCACAAAGCTACACTTTGTCACAAAGCCATGCTTCGGGTCAAACAAATGATCAACCTATGATCACAAAGATAAATGATCAAACAAATGATCATATCACAAATGATCAAACACTGATCATTTCACAGCAACACTCAGCATGCCACGTTACCAAATTGGGAGTATATCGCTGATAAATTTCAACTACATAACCTCTGAGCTCGTACGTCTCAGAGAAGGGTGTTAAGCTAAGAGAATAAATTCTCCGCCACCAACAGAAATGTATTTGAAAGAAATCAGCTTTATATCTCAATTTGTAACGTCAGACACACAATCCATACAAGTCTGTTCCGGGATCGAACAGAACCGAAGGCACTTCTCATGAAGCCATTGCAATTCCGGATAATTTTCAATCACGTTAGGACTTCCCGTCACTAAGGGTGATAAAACCTCTAAATCGAAGATCAGTCGATGTAGAGTAACTCGACGGTAATCCTTCCGTTTTCAAAAATATCCGGTCTTCAACACCGGTCATCAAATGCAATTCATTACGACGTATCACATATTCGGAATGGGTTATACGACCCCATGGTCCTTTCCCGGCTAACCCGAATAGTGAGCGAAAAATTCAAAAATAAGTGTGGCATTCAAATTCATCCAATCACAACGAATATCCATTCAAGTTAAATATGGATAGTCGGTTATTTAACTATCAATAAAGATGCGCAACATCATCAGATTCCAAATAATTTTCCAAAATATCTTTACTGGATATATAATTTCACACTTCAAAAATAAATCACGTTTATTTTCAAAACGAATTTTCATTTCTTTTATAAACTAGTGTGGGACCCGTGCTACGCACACGGGTCAGCTTGTGGATTTAGAAGAGGGTCATGCATTAAATGAAAGTAAATACTATATGTTAGTGTAATTTGAACTATTCATAAATGTGATTTAAATTGGACAACATTTTTATTTTTGATTTAGAGAAGCTTATGGTTTGAAGTAGCGCGAGAATCTAAGAAATAGTACGCTTTTTCAATTTGTGTTATGTTAATGTTTTTCATGTGAGTCAGCCTAATTTATTTTGTAGTATGACATTTCATATGTATGAGGTGTATGTTTAGATTAGAAAATTTTAGATGGATATTTTAAATTGTACAGTTTACTTTAACTATCATTATTTATGATGCGTTAATGATGTTTGTGATGTTGTACTTGTGTAGGTTGTCGATGACAATTGCCATAATCGAGTAAACAATCTTAAAGTTTGAATGATGATTTTTTTGGCAATTATATTGCGTATTGTTGTACAACATAACAAATCAACAAAACTGGTGCATTACTGGTATAGTAATAAATTATGGTCCAATTGGCAGTAGATAGTCCAATCCACTAAGCTATTAGTCTTGCCTGTAACTGGCTTATTAAATTGAAAATGCGTTAGTGGACAACATCAACAATAAATGAACGGCTTGATCATGATGGATCTAAGCACCAAATAGAGAGGGAGTGTGGACATTACAATGAAAATGAAATGGATGGCTGCATTAAAATTATCACATTACCGAAAAGAAGCTATTAATCTTATCATCGTTTTTAAACAGAGACAAACACATGATTTTGAGTGCTCAAATCTTATCATCGTTTTTGAATTAAAACTTTAAAGCCATAAATTTAATCCCTTGCCTAAGAAAGGTTTCATAAAGCTGGTGAATGCATAGGAAAATATATAATCATAGTGATCTTCAATATCAATTTTTGTCCTTGGTAAGATAGAAATTCGATTTTCCCGTTCCCCAAAACAAAATACTTAAGTTGGCATAATACTCCTTCAATTTGCTTGTTTATGTCCAATAATTATTACTTCGACCTTAGTGTATTCTCAAGCAGTTCCCCGAGTCATATTAAATAATCATTCAAGACAGTTCATGCACTATGGAAAGTTGCATACCATAATGCAGAGCATAAAGCATTAAATGGACAGTAAATGCAATGACTGCTTATTCATGGTAATAGTAAAAGGTTGCATATCATAATACATCCTCCGTACCAAACAAACAAATATAAAAAAATCAGACTAACTGTAGTTAAAAACATGCGTTATGAAATGAAATTGCTTGTTGTGCTTGAACCCCTAACTTTTTGGTCACCACTTTTTCCTCTGTATTTCCCTACATGCATAACATAGGAAACAAAATTCAAATTCAACCACATGAAACACACGTACAACCATGAAACCAAAAAAAATTTGTATAACTATGCAGAATAGAGATATTGGAAATTTATCCTCTTTTTAGAAATGGACGCGGTTTCAAATTTTTTTGGTATCCATTGACAACCTTGGCAATTATGAATAGAATTATGCAGAATTAATTATATGCAACTTGCAAATTATATATAGGAAGTAGCCAATAGTTATGAGCCCTTAATTGAAACATTAATTTGATTAGATTACAAATCTTTGGTGGATCCGTTTATATTACAAATCATTGTTAAGGCACATATAATACCAATCTCTATTTACTCTAAAAATGAATCCATGCCATATAGGGCCTATACCATATGTACTGGCAAGAAAAATCCAATGGTATATTTCATATATTACCAAATGTTTTTACTAAATTTACTTGTTCTTCTAAAAAAGTATGGATGGCAACTACGACAAATAAGCCAATATGTGTTCAATAATGGTAGGAAATCTTTGTTTCATTGATAAACTTATTGGTATTATTAACTATATCAAATGCAGAGTAAAATCGGTTTATGAAGACCATATGATTCCAATTATACATATATAAACACATACAATGAACCAAGTGCAGCGTTCCAAGTTGGAAAAAAGAACTTCATGTGCTAAATCTACAATATAAGGCAGATTATGACAGAGTTGTTGTCCAGTGATAAGCTCCCACATAAAATACCAAATGAAAATACACGACTTAAAAATCAATATTATCATACAATAGCATATCTAATGCTCAATAACTTTTTTTAATAGTATAATGGAATATTAAGAGGAAATTGTAATAACTTCGTACTAATATTGTACCTGTAAAAAACTAAGTTGTGGAAGATAGCATAAATTGAGTGCAAAGTTACTTGCCTCTTTAAGTAGATTTGTTGCCTTAGTGCTACTGAGCCTTTGCATTTCTTTTACTTTCTACTTCAGTTCTGTTACTATAGAAGAATTGTTACTCGAAGGAGCAAATTTCAATATATTTTTGACCCTGATTCGGTTTTCAAAATATAAGTTTCAGCTGTATGATGTGTATGATCAGCTTTGTCCTATGAAATGGAATATTACATATCATTCATTATATACGGAAGGGAAAAATAGCCATCAAGTAAAGAAGACTAACAATTTTCATATCATTTTGTCTAGTTCTCTTTTACATGAAGATAGCAATGAAAAGATTTTGCAGGTCAGTAGTTATATACTAATATGATACCAATAATAAAAGTAAAACATCATCGATGTACAACAACACCAAGGTCGTGCATATCAATATGAGTAAAGGGCATGGATCAGTCATTAGTCGAAATGCAAGCAACTACCAAGACTACTTAGATCCTTGCATTTATATGCTAGCGAAAGGGTAATAATACGACCCATGGTAATATCATTTTCTTGTATATATTGTATAGTAGCGTTTTACTTATGATTGGGCCTTGGATCCATTTATCTCATGGAAAAGTTTCCATAATAGTCATATCATACACCTGTTGTAAGCAATCATTTTTAATGCAAGGAGAAGAAACTAAGGGGTTTAAACCAAAGGTTGGCATAATGGATAAGATATTTCACCGTACCCAATCATGATTACATGATGTGTTAGTACTAACATATATGATTTAAAATAATATCATTCGTAAAATTAGAAATATCAAGATAAAATCAAATATATCAATTATCAAATCCTAAATATTTATTTATATTGAACTTAACATTTGTGCTTATTTGTCATTAGAATTGGTTATAACTTGTGGGTATCTTAAATTCAACTAAAACGATGATTGTCTTAGCATAATTATGGCAATTTGGATGGAAAGATAATCCAGTATGGATGAACCTTTTGTAAAATAAGACTACGTGATTATTGTATCAAAGAAATAATAGTGAAAAAGAAATGAAAACAAAAAAGTTTTACCATTTTTTAGTTGAAGAATAGTACCATCTGTGATCATCGGCTTAAGCTTTTGCAAGTTAACAATGAAGACTTCAATTAAGAATTACTATTATGTCAAAGATTTACATTAATAACAAACCTAGAGAAAACCTAACATAAATCATGCTATGAATTTTAGCTCTTAGACATTCCCAACTTCGATTTATCATGTTTCACATTTTGGATAACAGAAAATGCATGCATGTGATTATAAAGCATCAATTTAGAGGAAAATAGAGAAGAGGTTAGTGATGATAGTTGAGTCAATTTTGATTTGATTGATCAAAATTGCTACGAAATTATTTTCATGCAACACTTGTTCATTTTGCAATTTTTTCCTATAATTTTTAGTAATGAGTCTATCTAGAAAAACATATTGCATGTAGATAATTTTAAAACAATTGGATAATAGAACATAAAGATCCAAATTAAAAATCAAATATGAAATAAATATGAACATAATTTACTTATTCAATTAGCATCATATAAGAGAAAATATAGCAACTTCCTCAAGCATAATTGTTGAGGTCGACAGTGATACAATGGAGGAGTAAGTAATACAGATTATAGATGGATTAACTAAACATTGACACCTAATTAGATGAACATCACACATTGAAAATCCAACACAAGAGCAATGAGTTAAATCGTGAACAAAAGTAATACAACCAAGGAAAGTGGGTTACTGTACATGACTGCCAGAAGACAAATAACCAATTGTTATAAAACTGTTGGTATCTACTTGATTGATTGACTATCAAATGCATGAACCAAAGTTAGTCCAAAAGAGTTTAATTTCAGTGTGAACATAAACACATAAACACTGGCAATATGAAGACACCTTAGGAATTCTACAATTTATTATTTAAGCACATGAAGGGTTGAATTGGGTTTGCATTTTTGGCTCAGAAATAGAATGTATCAATATATATACTATGGTGAATATTTGAGAACTTTATTTTTGTTTCTAAGTGGGTTGCTTAATTTATCTCATTGTGGCAAAATTAGATTTTGTTATGAATGTTCATTTAAGTCATATAAGTAGCAATTAGCTGCTTCCACATAAATGGAAATCCCTTTAATTATCAACATCTTAATCAGCAGACAGTCGCAATTGAAACCCCCCAAGGAAGAGTAAAATATGCAACAATCTATAATTTGCACAGTATTGAGTAACAATAACTACAAAAAACAAAACAATTTGTGGTTTAATCTTTAGTATCTCCGATGAATCAAATCCGACAGCTATTGAATAATAATATCACCACAGATTTGCTCAAAGTGAAAGCAACTTTTGTCGAACTCTAGTACAACATATTCCTAAATGCATATGAAATAAGTAAATAAAACAACAAAAAAGACCTTTTGGAACTGAGGAGTTGCGATTTTATGTCATAGGTTAAGGTACGAAGCCGTCAGGAGAGAAGAAGGAGCACTTTCGTCGACATGATTTTCAGTACCGCGTCTAAAAGACTCCAGAATTTTTCTTCACATTAATTGCGGTAAAATTATTTTTATACGAAATATTAAAAGGAATAGTCACTCTGTTTTGTATAAAAATAATATGGAGCAGAAACGAAAGGAGTGAAGAGGAAAGAGGAATGGTTATGAGCGTGACAAAAAGGGGTTTGAAATAATTGAATGACACTTGCAATCTTTACCTGTCCTTTTCGGTTTAAAATAATTAAATGACGTGTGTAATAAATTTGGGATGTGGATTCTCCTTTCCTATTTAAATAATAGATAGATTGGCTGCAATGTCCTATCAAAATAGAACAAATTTGAATTGAAGAATATTCTTACTGGCGCGGATTGAAAAAATTGACTAACAAAGGGAAAACGCTTTTAAATTAAAACACAAAATGTTTTGTCATGATTTTGGGAGATTGAAATAAAACCACTGGACTTGATAATGAAGCAAGTGTAAGTCAAATCAGAGGAGTTTGAGAATAGTGTAAAAAGGATAAATAATATAAAGGTGAGTGTAGAAAGGAAGTAGATAGTTGGAGTAATGTACATATGGAACAAATCATTTGATCATTTGTTCAATAGAATTCATATTAGTTTTTTTATTGGTATAATTATATTATGCTCAAATTATTGTCGTTTACCTTGCTTTATATCACTTATATTCAATTATACTTACATATAAATACACATACACTGATATTTGTGTGTGTGTACATATGTATATGTATGTGTGTTTGTGTACGTACTTGTGTAATTATAGAAAAAAGCTTAAAAGTAGAAGTCCACTAAGAACATCATGACCTCCATATATTTTTAAGGTTTGCAGAGATAGAAGTGTGTGTGTGAGTGTGAGTGTGTGTGTGTGTGTGTTTTTTGGGTTTTACTGAGTCCTAGTTGTGATAGATTGGTGACATATGATATGTTCATTTTATGAAGTTACTTCTCTGAAGTACACGTTCTAGTAAGTGTGAAGTTAAAAAAGAATTCGATCAGGCAGTAGCTTTGGTACATGTTCAATCATTGAGCATGCATAAAAGTAATTTTGGTATTGATGTTTTGTTCAATACAAAAATTCTAATTCTTAGATGGTAAGAAAAAAACATATTACATAACCCATTGAAACTTAAAATTATATATGAGATAAATTAGAAAATTGAAGCAACCCAAACCTGCCAAATCCAAATTCATTTGATTTTGCAAAGTAAAAATCGCCAAAGATGCCGATGAATCCACCATCCGTATCATGCATCTACTGTACACTTAAAATATTCATAATTAGAAATTGGAAAAATAATTAACCGAAACTTTTGTAATAAATTTAGAGGAAATGAACAGGTGTGTGCAATGATAGAGAAGTGAACATCAGTGTTGATCATTCAAAGGTTGCAGTTTCATGAATTTAGAATGTAGAAGATTTTCAAGGATTTAAATAAAATTGGAGATTATGAAGGGAAAGCATTTTGAATAAAAAAATGGAAGTAAATTAAACAAAACCAAACATAGTGTAACATACTATCAAACATAACCAGTTGTATTATATAATACAGTCAATTATCAAATTAATTATCCATTTAATAGCAAAAAAGAGTAAAAACAAATAATCAGCAGAAGAAAATTTGCCCATGCTTGTATATTTAGTTGACAGGGTATAGTCAACAAATGCAGGCTTGCAAAAAATAAACTCTTGAAGGAAACTATGATTTGTATGGAGAAAAAGTTGGAACCTATCGAAACAAACAGAGATGAATGAAGTATGTGAAAAAAAAACCGTTCACTGAGATAAATCACTGAATCATTACAACTTCAAATATTGCTAAATACCCTAAATCAAATTATAAAGTAAATTAAAGGATAAAAAATGTGGTAGTTTAGAGAAATAAATACTTAGTTTCAAAAAGAGTGAGGAACGTAGGTCCAGTTTGAATGAAGTTCAAAAACCTCTAGAATATGCAGCTTATTCTTAAAAATTAAGCAACGACAACCACTTCTAAGACTTTGAGATTGACAAAAGGTAGATTAAAAATAAAACTTGCCCATATAAAATTAACAGGTAAATTATTATCATTATCCATGGTTCTTTGGATAAAGAGAAAAGCCGAGAAAGGTTACATTTTCCAAAATGCCTTTGCTTTATTTGTTTTAGAAATAGGGTGAACAACTATCAAACTGGAAATATCTATCTACACAGTGCATATGTGAACACACACTTTTCAAAACAAACCATAGTAAATAAAATATATCTTCTTAAGAATCAAAAAATTGCTTCTTTTTTTATAGGCGTACCTTTGTTAGAAATGTAGCAAACATAGTTATCCTTTATCAAAATTTCCCACTACATATCTTCAGACAACTCTCTTTTGCAAATTTGATTGCGTAACAAACTGATCTTCAAACAGGTTACATAAAGCACGGTTATAACTTATGATTTTATTTAATACATTATGATGTCTATAAATACTATTAACATCACAAAACTAACAAAACCATGGGTCCTAGTTAAATATATTTTTTCTGATGGCATCCCAATTCACACTCAAGCTTAATATATCATACTACGTTTATCCATGGTTTATCCAATTTCAAAGTAACTTTGTTGCAGATGAGAAACTATTAGAAAATTTGACGTATCTTTGGTACATTTGTAATACTGTTAATTAATCATCAAGCTAAACTTCAATACCCAAATCCATGTTGGAACAGCCGTTAATAATTTGCACTTGAATTTAGTCATTGGAATCCAATTCTTTGAGTTGACAATAAAAATCAGTGTAGTCGTTTTGATCAATTATCAGTAGCTGCTTTTGTGAAAAAATGGCCAAGCTTTTATGTTCGGGTAAAAATACATATATATTTCTGTTTCTATTTTTTTCTGCCATTTGTAGAAATATAGACATGTGTAAAAAGGAATTCAAATTAGTAGTTTAGCAAATGTTTCGTATATATCATTGTCTTACCGATATGTAATTATGCAATACTGCCAGTGCAGTATGTAAATATATGGATATGTACATACAAAAGGTGCAAAAAAGTAAAAATATTTAATGGCCATAAACATAATGACTTCAGCTTTTGTAAAAAAATGCAGCAAAAACCTTTTTTATTGACAATAGAACTTTGATGTTTTCCCGTCATAAATGTTTGGAACCTACAATTGGATTCATCCAATACCCACTCCATAAATATTTATAGAAACTATACTCATTGTGATTTTTCCTTAAATCTATGTGTAGATAAATAGAAACAGAAGACCACTCCATAAATATTTATACGAACTATACCCATTGTAATTTTTCCTTAAATCTATGTGTAGATAAATAGAAACAAAAGACCAAATACATTCTTTTATAAGTACATATATAATCAATTTCATTAATAAATGCACCTAAATAATCAAATATATTTTTTGTGGTGTTTATTACAGAACACACAAATAATGTAACCTTTACATTAGGAGGCAATTAAGGTAAAATCCATCCGTAGAAATGTATCCTATTGATCCTGAAGTTAATTCAGTTAGAAACCTTTGTAAGGCTAAGTATCTTTATTGGAAGGTCACCAATAGAATGATAATTTTGTTTTACTCACTGCAAATTATATTAAACAGTGAAACGTAAACTTACTACATTCCAACCTCTGCATATCTAAAGGTCTGAAAAATGCATGGCTTATACGGAACCAACAATCAGTTAGGCATGAATTAATTTTTGAAAACACAGTTAAAAAATAATGCCTAGCGAGCTTGGTATCATATCGGTAAACATGTGTAATGCGATAACTCTGAAGCTGATGTAGTAGGCTTGATGCACAGTGTTACATAAATAAGAAACAGGATTAGTCGCACAACTGGATGAGATTTCAGATAGCAGAGAAATTAACGCCCCTTCGCAAAGTATGAAAATATTCGTCAAAATTCAAGGATTTGACCAACCATGGTTGATCAGTCAAAACAACCAGTTTGAAAAACAAAACAAAACAAAACTACCACTGTCGAAAACAACAGTAAACACATGAGTGAAAAACTGAAGTTATGGAATACAGGAGATGCGACTTATTTGGAGACTGTACTTTAATGGTACATCATATCACTGTCCCATCAGGCCAAACAAACCCTAACTACTAATTTTCAGATATATCCACAATTATCAATGGAAAAAAAACATGGTATGTAGCAGAGAGTTGGAAGCACAGATCATCAAATTATGTTATACCACGCATCCTACCGGTCTGTGTTCAAATCTATACAGAATCCTAGATTTAATTTAAAAAAAAAATCAAATTACTCACCTAAAGAAACCTTCTTTTCGAATTTGCGTTGCTCCTAACCGTTGAAGATCAACGATGAAGACAGGTTTGTAGTCAGATTAAGCGGCAGGCAAAGAAACGAATGGAAGAATAGGGTTTGTAAAGCGTGAAGACGAAGTTGGGAAAAAGAAAAGGAACAAAGTAAGGGAATTTAATTTTATGGGATGGAAATAAAACAGAATAAGTGTTTACCCAATCATCGTATAATTTGGAAATACCGTTGTAAAAAAAGACACGTGTCATGGTACAAATGTTTTGGTTTCTCTTTTCCTATTTAAGTAATAGATTCCATAGTGAATTTATATTTTCAAATATCTACTGATATACGATTTTCAATCGATTTTAAATATTCACTTTCAATTTATCTTTACAAAAATAAGTTCTCAAAACGTCTCATTTCATTTTGGAAAACATTCCCATACTTATTTAATAATAAGTATTTCACAAATTTATTTATTTTCAACACTTGGAAAATATTCGATATACTTAAATCAAAATTAAGTATATATTCATTTCGTTAAGGAAGTCATTTACTATAACCACATCTATTTGAGTCAAAACGAATGTTACGTAAAACATCGTTACGACGACTCAAAATCACTAGTATAGGGATTCGAAAATTAAGATAGATATATAAATCCCAATACTAGATAAAACATTTCCTTTCGGAAATCATTTACTATAACAACAGTGTTATAGTCCACCATTTCCTTATTTCTCGAAAACGTCTATTTCAACAATGAATGTTGAAATCTATGGTTTTGATATTTAATCATTTTAAAACATCGTTAAAACAATTAACTCCATTTTTAAAATCACTTCCCCAAAACATATGCATTTTATTCAATAATATATTCACTGTCCAAAATCATGAATATACTTTACTAATTCAAATTTCAATCTTTTCTACACATTTTATTTCAATAAAAATTCGCTATCCAAAATCGCGAATATACCTTCTTTAATAATCTCCTATATTTAATTTATCAAATTCAATTGATTTTGAATTTATAAAACAACGTTTATAAATTCTATTCCTACTTTATAACAACTTCGATTTGTAAATCTCCTTTATTAACAAATTCGATCAATATTTCATTTGAAGGCAAAAATCCAATTTATAAGTTAATTTCTTATAAATCTTCTATTCTACAATTTCATTCATTTTAACTTCACAATTTATAAATCTATAAATTTCATTCATTTTAACTTCACAATTTATAAATCTATAAATTTCATTCATTTACAATTTATAAATCTATAAATTTCATTTTTTGACACTTATAAAAACTCGTTTTAAAATTCCAATAATTTTAATTGATAAATATCAAATTTGTACATCTTTTATATACACCGTTTTTAATAATTCAAAAATCCAAATTTAAACTATTTTATAAATTACTTAACTATTTATTTCAAAAATCACCTTTCGGTTATATTTCACAAACAATTTAATTTTCATAACTTTAAATTTATAACATTTATTTATTTAAGATAAATAAATTCAAAAATTTAATAAACGTATACTTTCCAAAAATCACTTTAAAAATCTCTTTTAAAATCAACATCGTCATTTTTAAACTTTCAAAATTGGATCCGATGATGCAACGCACCAATTAGTCCATCACAACATTCAATATCATATATCAATATGATAACAGAATATACATCAATATCTGTAAATAAATAAATACAGTTGAGGAATCCAGTTGGATCCCTCCAACCTGTTTCCCTACATCCAAAGACGTTAGCACAATACCAATTCCACTTCGAGGTGGAATATCGCGGTATATAGGATTTATAAAATATCATCCGCTTAATAACGGCGCAATAGGGTCTCATCCGCTATAAAATGCGGGAAATCAATCAATCCAATATATACATATGCCAATATGTATATAATGCTATATATATAATACTATATATACTATCACATACAAACAACCAATCAAATCAATCAATAACTGCAATTTATTTTGAGTGAGAAGATCTCACCTTTGCTTTTATTTGCAATCCAATTTCCATTCCAGTTTGTTTTCTCGATTTATAAACCTTGTATAGACAATTTTATACAATCGGTTAATATTCGAAATAAACCGAAAAATTAAATCTGCCATTCTAAAATCTTAATTTAACTAAGATTTTCAGTTAAACTAATAATTTCATTTTATCGAATGATTTATTTTAATCGAATTTTCTATTAACTAAACTTAAGTGTTAATTAACTTTATACTTAACTTAAATTAAATTACTTAATTAAACATTAATTAATATTTTAAATTTTTTTAAAATAATTAAACTTGTATTGAATTTTCAACTCAAAAATAGTTAAACATTAAGTTCTTTGTTAACAAATAAATTAGTTTAATATTTTTAACTTTAAATTTATAAATCTTAACCCCTTCTGAAGCAACCCGAGATCTTCCCAGGTTTCGCTTGACTAACGCTTCGAGTTTCCCACCAGATCTCACGGGTCATTCTTCTCCCCTCTCATTCGTTACTTCTTCTTTTAATTTCTTTAAAACTTAGTTTAATTTTTTAAGTTGAAATCTGGGAATACGACTATCACTCGCGTTCTACTCGTACCCATACCCGAGTTTCCCACCAAGTTCCACGAGTTCTTCCCCGAGACCATCCTTCTTCCCCAATTTCTTCTGCTGACACAAATTACCAGCTGTGCACGTGCACGCCTCGGCTCGCCGCTTCTGACCGTCACTTTGGCCATCTGCGAGTCATCAACGATACTACGAGCTACCCCAAACACTCAAAGACCTGAATCGGACTCGAGAATGAAATCGAGTAACCCAACCCAAAATCTGGAACCACCCCCCATCTGAAAAACCACCACGTGCCGACGATATACGCCACCGCCAACTACGCCATTCCACCCAGGGCTTCGTCTTCAACCCACGCCGAGTCTCCCCCAGGTCCGATCGAACACGAAGCTTCCTCGTCAACGAATTAAATTCAAAACTGACCGTAACTAAAATTCACTCTAAAACCCTAGTTCAACCTCATTCTTACATCTCATACAATAGAAAAATTATATTATAATTTTCTCAACTTCATAGATGGCCAAGCCAGCTTCGATCAAAATCTCAACACTCAACGTTCATTTGATCACCAGTAATCGACCCAAAAGCATATTTCGTTCTAACCAAAAATGCTCATTCAATACTTAACAAAAAATGTGATTTTAATTTTAAAAATCATGACTTGTAGTATGAATTCAATATAAAATCTTGAATTTATATTTTACAACAATCGATTTTATCACATATCTACCTACTTGCCTGTAAATCAAAGTTACAGTGTATATTTTACACATCAGGGTTTAATCAGCTTTTAACAATCCTAATATAAGTTTAAATATTCTGTTTTGGGTTAAAAGCTTAACTTAGCAATGATTAAATGAGAATCATATGAGATTTTGAACAAATATACAACCTGTAATACTTTCCAAAGTAGTACAGAGCAATCCCAACAATATTCAAAAATCAAAGCATATACAACCATATCATAGCAATCTCCTGAACTGTTATTTTATCAAACTTAAAGCTTTTAAATTTCTTGTTTACTCACCGTTATGAAGAAGAAAGAACAGAGCTTTCACCATTTTGAAACTGTCTCGAATTTGCAGTTGAACTTCCTAGTTTGCATTTGATTTGTTTTGATCTAAGTTGTTTGATGTTTTCTCAGTTGTAATTGAACGAAACAGAGATGAAGAAAGTGATGTATATAACAAAATGTTTACAGGTTGTTTTATATTGTTTGTACAATACAATAGGGTAATATCATAATGCTCTGTACAGGTGATATATAGGAAGAGTACATGTATATATTTTTATTTCTTTTGTACACGATTTCAAAAATGTTGGTCAGAGATATTTACTTTGGTTGGAGGCTGGTTTGTGTACTAAAGAGGCTGAGGGGATCTTGTACATGATGAAGAGTAATGGCATTTAATGCCTCATGTACAACTTGTTTTCGGTTGTAGATAATCTGGTGTGCTAAAGATATAGGTTGCATTTAATTGCTTAAGTCCTTTCTTTGGTTCTATTATACTAATATTTACATTTCCTTTTGCTCGGCTGATAAAACATGTTATGGTGGCTGAGATGATAGGGGTAAGTACTTTGGTTTCTTATTTTATTTACTTATATATATATACATGATGTCCTATTTGTCTACAGCCTCTATTTAATTTGTATATGTACTTCTTTTGCAAGCCATTTCCTTTGTCTCTTATATTCATACTTAACCAATTTGTTTCCCACATCTACATACTCATCTTTTCTTTTATTGGCTGATGCATCCTTCTTTTGTATGTTTACTTCATACTCTTCTTTGTCTTACATATCCATATTTGTCTTGTTCTTGCATTCTTGCTTATTATGATGTCGTTTTAGTTATTTGTATTAATTTAACTTAGGTTGCATACTTGTCTTTATAATTAACCGAATATATTTTATTTTGTTTTATTTTTAAAACCATTTATTTTAAGATTATATTTCAAATCCACTCATATATTCTTAATTACATATACACACACATATATATACAATATTTAAACATTAAATGATTTATACCAAATATATTTGGATATCGGGGAAACTCGCATCACTTAATCAATTTTCTAATTGAATTTACAAAAAATTTTCTCAAAAATTCATTTAATTATTAATTTAAATAAATTAAAATCTAGGGTCGTTACAAATTTCCCCTCTTAAAAGAATTTCGTCCTCGAAATTCGCAGGCACGAAAACAACATAGATAGACAGATTCGATCTTCTATAATTCCTCAAACTTATGATATGAATTTTATCTTCAAATATCTTCCAATTCACATTTATAAATTTCATTTGTCAAATGAATTTATCTTCAATCTTTGGTTATTATTTTATTTCTTATTCAATTTCAACTTAACAATGATAATATTTCAATGTTATTACTTTCTAGCAACCAAGCATCCATATACTATAATAATTCATAGAAAAACATTTCTTTTCTATACAAAAATAGTTTTGGGCAAAATTATTTCATTTACCCCATTTTAAAACAATACTGTGCCGAATTGTTCTATATAAGTGTTTAGAGATCCCTATCGATAGAGTTGTCCAGACCATACCAACCAGAATCCATATACCACTCCACAAATCAATCATCACAATATAAAACAATTTTATATTAACTAACAAATACGTGCTCGTATCTATTATTACACTCAACTCATTCTAGAGTACTACTGACTCTATCTCTAATGAGTAACACCCAACAGAGCAGGGTTGTCGCTTAACCATATGCTCTGATACCACTTGTCAGGACCCGTAAATCCATACCTCTTGATTAAACACTAATCTCCATTGATTAACTCAAAATGAACGGAAATACGAACCATGATGGTTTAAGAAAGAAGAAAAAGGTAGAAGAAGAAGAAAATAGAAGAAGAGAGAAAGAAGAACAACAGAACAACATCAGAAACAGAAAACAATATCAGAATCTTACATTCGCAGCGGAACAATATATAATAAATAATCACTAGTCTTTTATAAACAAAGAACTATATCAGTTTTATACAATACATCAGTCAGAGTCAATATACAACTCAATACAACAATGGACAGTTATATCAACTTGTCCTCATACAGAATACACAGCGGAATAAATAATATCAAATACAAATACTACGTCTCGCCATCCAGCTTGCTTCCAGAGCTCCAGAATATCCTGATAACATAACTCTAGACTGCCCGTGTGGAAATTGGTGGGCACCCAGAGTTTAGAAGGGAAACAATAAACTCCGAGTCAGTCATGGTGACTGGTGTGAGATCGTAAAACAGTTTATCTTTTAAAATAAACAACAGATTTTAAAGTCAATTTCGCAATGTTTTTGGAAAATGAAACTACCATAAGACCTCCCGCCACACACACAATGCAAACGCAGAATTGGAGGAGATTTCTTCTTATGATAGTCAAAGATGCTTACTACGCAAAATCAAATCATTTTGGATATTATTATTAGTGCATAGTGTAGAAACATTTCGAAAGTAGAATATAAATCTTAGCCAGCATAGGTACCATTATAGTATGCCTACTATAGCTACCATATTAGATGGCAGGTTCTACAACTAAAACCGTACAAGGCTCGTATTGTTTCTTTGGATTTCCAACAAATGGTCAGGCTAAGGAACTTCCTATTCCACGAACAGAACGCCTCTGGAATGACGTCTCGAGAAATAACCTAACATTACGGTTAGATCTCTGCCAACACAAGGCCGGGTTACCTCTGCAAAAATAGGTAACTACTGACACGCGTATGCCATCCCCCGATCGTCACCGATCTTCCCAAGGATCCTCGATTTCCAACTACCACAAAGTAATAAACTCGCAGCATCTACAGAGGTTAAGTATCTGGGCTCCATACCATGATACCACCTTTATCCAAAAGGAATGACATACACTAAGGGGCGCTACTCCCTAGAACCTTGCCGCATCCTTCCTGTTTTGACCATTTCCGGGGTGTGAGGCTCGACGAAGTCTCATCCACAAAGCTACACTTTGTCACAAAGCCATTCTTCGGGTCAAACAAATGATCAACCTATGATCACAAAGATAAATGATCAAACAAATGATCATATCACAAATGATCAAACACTGATCATTTCACAGCAACACTCAGCATGCCACGTTACCAAATTAGGAGTATATCGCTGATAAATTTCAACTACATAACCTCTGAGCTCGTACGTCTCAGAGAAGGGTGTTAAGCTAAGAGAATAAATTCTCCGCCACCAACAGAAATGTATTTGAAAGAAATCAGCTTTATATCTCAATTTGTAACGTCAGACACACAATCCATACAAGTCTGTTCCGGGATCGAACAGAACCGAAGGCACTTCTCACGAAGCCCTTGCAATTCCGGATAATTTTCAATCACGTCAGGACTTCCCGTCACTAAGGGTGATAAAACCTCTAAATCGAAGATCAGTCGATGTAGAGTAACTCGACGGTAATCCTTCCGTTTTCAAAAATATCCGGTCTTCAACACCGGTCATCAAATGCAATTCATTACGACGTATCACATATTCGGAATGGGTTATACGACCCCATGGTCCTTTCCCGGCTAACCCGAATAGTGAGCGAAAAATTCAAAAATAAGTGTGGCATTCAAATTCTTCCAATCACAACGAATATCCATTCAAGGTAAATATTGATAGTCGGTTATTTAACTATCAATAAAGATGCGCACCATCATCAGATTCCAAATAATTTTCCAAATTATTTATTTTCCAAAATATCTTTACTGGATATATAATTTCCACACTTCAAAAATAAATCACGTTTATTTTCAAAACGAATTTTCATTTCTTTTATAAATTCCATAGTGAATTTATATTTTCAAATATCTACTAATATACGATTTTCAATCGATTTTAAATATTCACTTTCAATTTATCTATACAAAAATAAATTCTCAAAACGTCTCATTTCATTTTGGAAAACATTCCCATACTTATTTAATAATAAGTATTTCACAAATTTATTTATTTTCAACACTTGGAAAATATTCGATATACTTAAATTAAAATTAAGTATATATTCATTTCGTTAAGGAAGTCATTTACTATAACCACATCTATTTGAGTCAAAACGAATGTTACGTAAAACATCGTTACGACGACTCAAAATCACTAGTATAGGGATTCGAAAATTAAGATAGATATATAAATCCCAATACTAGATAAAACATTTCCTTTCGGAAATCATTTACTATAACAACAGTGTTATAGTCCACCATTTCCTTATTTCTCGAAAACGTCTATTTCAACAATGAATGTTGAAATCTATGGTTTTGATATTTAATCATTTTAAAACATCGTTAAAACAATTAACTCCATTTTTAAAATCACTTCCCCAAAACATATGCATTTTATTCAATAATATATTCACTGTCCAAAATCATGAATATACTTTACTAATTCAAATTTCAATCTTTTCTACACATTTTATTTCAATAAAAATTCGCTATCCAAAATCGCGAATATATCTTCTTTAATAATATCCTATATTTAATTTATCAAATTCAATTGATTTCGAATTTATAAAACAACGTTTATAAATTCTATTCCTACTTTATAACAACTTCGATTTGTAAATCTCCTTTATTAACAAATTCGATCAATATTTCATTTGAAGGCAAAAATCCAATTTATAAGTTAATTTCTTATAAATCTTCTATTCTACAATTTCATTCATTTTAACTTCACAATTTATAAATCTATAAATTTCATTCATTTTAACTTCACAATTTATAAATCTATAAATTTCATTCATTTACAATTTATAAATCTATAAATTTCATTCATTTACAATTTATAAATCTATAAATTTCATTTTTTGACACTTATAAAAACTCGTTTTAAAATTCCAATAATTTTAATTGATAAATATCAATTTTGTACATCTTTTATATACACCGTTTTTAATAATTCAAAAATCCAAATTTAAACTATTTTATAAATTACTTAACTATTTATTTCAAAAATCACCTTTCGGTTATATTTCACAAACAATTTAATTTTCATAACTTTAAATTTATAACATTTATTTATTTAAGATAAATAAATTCAAAAATTTAATAAACGTATACTTTCCAAAAATCACTTTAAAAATCTCTTTTAAAATCAACATCGTCATTTTTAAACTTTCAAAATTGGATCCGATGATGCAACGCACCAATTAGTCCATCACAACATTCAATATCATATATCAATATGATAACAGAATATACATCAATATCTGTAAATAAATAAATACAGTTGAGGAATCCAGTTGGATCCCTCCAACCTGTTTCCCTACATCCAAAGACGTTAGCACAATACCAATTCCACTTCGAGGTGGAATATCGCGGTATATAGGATTTATAAAATATCATCCGCTTAATAACGGCGCAATAGGGCCTCATCCGCTATAAAATGCGGGAAATCAATCAATCCAATATATACATATGCCAATATGTATATAATGCTATATATATAATACTATATATACTATCACATACAAACAGCCAATCAAATCAATCAATAACTGCAATTTATTTTGAGTGAGAAGATCTCACCTTTGCTTTTATTTGCAATCCAATTTCCATTCCAGTTTTTTTTCTCGATTTATAAACCTTGTATAGACAATTTTATACAATCGATTAATATTCGAAATAAACCGAAAAATTAAATCTGCCATTCTAAAATCTTAATTTAACTAAGATTTTCAGTTAAACTAATAATTTCATTTTATCGAATGATTTATTTTAAACGAATTTTCTATTAACTACAAACATAAGTGTTAATTAACTTTATACTTAACTTAAATTAAATTACTTAATTAAACATTAATTAATATTTTAAAACATTTTAAAATAATTAAACTTGTATTGAATTCTCAACTCAAAAATAGTTAAACATTAAGTTCTTTGTTAACAAATAAATTTGTTTAATATTTTTAACTTTAAATTTATAAATCTTAACCCCTTCTGAAGCAACCCGAGATCTTCCCAGGTTTCGCTCGACCAACGCTTCGAGTTTCCCACCAGATCTCACGGGTCATTCTTCTCCCCTCTCATTCGTTACTTCTTCTTTTAATTTCTTTAAAACTTAGTTTAATTTTTTAAGTTGAAATCTGGGAATACGACTATCACTCACGTTCTACTCGTACCCATACCCGAGTTTCCCACCAAGTTCCACGAGTTCTTCCCCGAGACCATCCTTCTTCCCCAATTTCTTCTGCTGACACAAATTACCAGCTGTGCACGTGCACGCCTCGGCTCGCCGCTTCTGACCGTCACTCTGGCCATCTGCGAGTCATCAACGATACTACGAGCTACCCCAAACTCTCAGAGACCTGAATCAGACTCGAGAATGAAATCGAGTAACCTAACCCAAAATCTGGAACCACCCCCCATCTGAAAAACCACCACGAGTAGTTGTTAAGTCGCGAGCGAGTTAAGAGTTGATCTGCTAAGTCGTAGCCTACCTGTTAAGTCACGAAGCACTAAGCCGTAGATAGGTAGTTCTGTTAAGTCGTAAGTCGTTGTGGCTTAGGTTGTTAAGTCGTAGTCCTTAGGTCGGAAGGGTCTTAGGTCGTAAGTCGGAGACGACTTATGGAGATAGCCGAGTTACGACTTAGAGAGATTTTCAGCTATAAATAGGAAGGGTTTTTCTCACTTTTTGGGATCCGGATTTCGAAGCGACGAAGTGCTGCCATTTTGAGAGCTCGACTTCTACACTTCTTCACTTCTTTTCTCCACTCTAATCTAGTGCTTCCATTCATCCAAGTTGAAGATCAAATTGAAGATTCAAGAGCTTAGATTGAAGATCTTCATCCTTTGAAGTGAGATTTCTTCGTTTAAAGTGGATTCGTGATAGATCAAGCTTGATCCTTCGCTGTCCAGATCTGAAGCGTGTTGATTTGAGGTTGTTTTGGTGATTTGGTGAGTGGTGATTACCTCTCACACGGATCCAAAGGAGTATATCGGATTGTTGGCTCGATTTGGTGTTAAAATAGTGATTTCCATGCATTTTCTTCATCCTAAGTGTAGATCCATATAGATCCATTGTTCATGATGATTTGACAACCATTTTTACTAAGTGTTAACCTATGCAAGTTCATTCATCAAGATTGTAGAGATAATTCTCATGATTTCATGCTTGTTAGACCTTCAACACTTTATTTACGAAATTGCCATTATTGTGATAACTGTCTATTTAGATCTTATTTGAATGCTTGATTGTTTGGATTAATGTTTGACTTGGTTGATTGCTATGAATTAGATGATTGATGATTTGACTTAGATCGAAGATGATTCAAAAGCTAAGGGAAAGGCTCTTGAATTGGGAAAGCTGCTCGTGGCATATGTAGCGGGATGATGAAGCTCTTATGCATAGATGATGATGTTGAGATGAGACTTTGCGAGGATGTGATGAAGCGAAGTATGATATGAGATAGTCTTGGTCTAATCCAGACGGGATCATTCCAAGCACGTTGGTAACTCGGTGATATGATTCGAGTTAAGGGTAATGGATGCTTGAGAGGCGCTTGAGCTAGTATGGAAATAGTCGTCAAGGAGGATGACTAGGAGGCTTGGATAGCATCGTTGTTGAAGGTTCTAGCATGCTCTAAGCAAGATTACGTTTGGGCAGATTCGATAGTCCCAACGGCCAACTGTTGATGGTCGAGTACTCTGGGCAGATTCGATAGTCCTAGGCACGGGCTGCGACGACGTGCGGGAGTTATGTCTAGAACCGGGGTTTCCATTAGCCCTTGACGGACGGTTGAAAGAATGTGCTGGTCATTCAATTAACGGTGATATCGAAGCAATGATAACAGTGATAGCCAGAGTCATGGATGTTTGGTTGTATCGTCATTCGGTCTCAAGAGCAGTGTTTTCTGGGTGCTTATCTGATCTTGGTTTAGGCCTTGGGGGTTTGTGCTTGGAAAACATCGCCCTTGACTCGAGTGATAATTTCTTTACTTTACATTGTATGCTCTGTTATGTTTGCTTCTGCTTAGCGTGTGTCTGGGGGCTATCACTGTAGAAAGAGGTTGGAGTGGGAGGGTTGTATTCCTATTCCTTTTCCTTTATGCTCTTTTGGTATGTTGTTAGTTAATTTACCGCTCACTAAGAGTGTTGTCTGACTCAAGGCTTTATGTTTTAATTCTTATTGCCTTGGGCTGTTCGTCCATTTTGGGACGGGCAGACTAGGTAGCAGGTGATAGGTGTTGTTCTAGCTTTTCACGGTGCTGATATCGAAGACGAGCTGGTGTATTGCATATTATTTCTTACTATATGTACTGGATGTTCCGCTGCTTTGTATTCTCTGAGTGATATGTAGTGAGGCTTGTTGTATTGACTATTCAGATGCTTGTATTCAACTATTATGAAGTTTTATATGATGACATTCTATTCTGTGAAGCTTCTCTATATATATATTCTATTGTATTTTGTCTATGCGTTGTGAGTAATACGATAGATTCTGCTGTTTTTAATTTACCCTGACAATCGTCCATGGCTGCTTGGCACACTTTGCAGCGCACTATCTCTAGGTTTAAGTGCAGGGGTCATGGGCAGTCGTCACATTTGGTATCAGAGCATTGGTTAATCGATTTTACCCAACGCTCGCTGACGTAACTACGTATGAGAGACGTAATTGTAATTTTGATGGATGATTACTATATATAATATAGTAGCTTAGAAGAGTTTGAGTCCTTTATGCAGTTGTTTCTCTAAGATGTTCTGATCATTCCTTTTTATAGATATTGAGAATGAGTCGAAGAGGGAGACCAGCTGCTAGGGAAGGCCGTGCTACTGAGGGGACTGCTGATTATGCAGCCATGTTCGAAGCTATGATGACTTCGATCATGAGAAGGATACCAGTTCCGGGGGTAGCAGTAGATGTTGGAGTTCAAGTCCAAACTCCGAAACCAGTGGATTTTGCTAAGTTGTGCAAGGACTACACTGCTCTTGGAGGGAAGGTTTTCTTGGGAACAGAATCAACTATCGAAGTCCAGAGATGGATAGATGCTTGTAGAAGGATCTTTGGTGATTTGGGAATTGATGATGCAACTAAGAGGAAGTTGGCATCAAGGCAGCTTCAAGGGAGAGCCTCTGACTGGTGGAACTCTATTACCATCAATACTCCGGAGGAAGAGATTACTTGGGAGCAATTCCAAGTCAGGTTTGAAGCTAAGTTCATTTCTACAGCTCAGAAGTATGTTCTGTTCAAGAAGTTTGTAGAGCTCAAGCAAGGTGGAAGACCAGTTCTTGAGTATGTTTCTGAGTTTGAAGCTTTGTCCAAGTATGCCCGGTCATATATTGAGTCTGCATACCAGAAGAATGAGAAGTTTGTGACAGGCTTGGACAGTTATCTTGGGAGACAATTGGTGGATCATTTGGACGATTCGTTTGAGAAGCTTGTGGAGAAAGCTCTCAGGCATGAGAGTCTGTTTCCTAGGGAAGGATCTGTTGTTGCTGTGACCAGGGAAGAGTCTAAACCCCAGCAGGGTGGAAACAAGAAAAGGAAGCAGCAACAACAGAAGGGTAAGGATGGCCAGAAGAAGCAGAAAGGCGAGGTGACTTGCTACAATTGTCAACAGAAGGGCCATTTCTCGAAGGATTGTAAGAATCCTAAGGTGCCGATGAAGTGTCACAACTGTGACAAGCCGGGGCATTTCAGGAAGAATTGTCCAGAACCGAGGAGGGACAAGCAGATTGTGCAAGCTTATGCTTTGGGAGCTGTTCCGTCGTCTTCGAAAGCTCCTACTGCTGAAGAAAAGGGAAAGAGTGTGGTGGTTCAAGGTACTCTTTTCCTATGTGGTGTTCCAGTTAGAGTTCTGTTTGATACTGGGGCGTCGCATTCGTTTGTTTGTAGTGAACTCGTAGGCCGGTTAGGTTTGGAACCGGATATTGTTGATAGGCCATTGGTTGTGACTAATCCAGTTGGGGGTTCGTCTTGTTTGTGTATGTTATGCCGTGGTCTAGTTGTATCGAGTCATGGTTGCTCTTTTGTTTGTGATTGCTTTGTTCTGAACTTTGCGGGGTTCGGAATTATTTTGGGAATGGACTGGCTTAGGAAGTATGCGACAAAGGTTGATTGCGAGAGGTTGGAAGTGACAGTCGAGAATGTGGAGGGGCGAAAGGTTGTAATACAATGTAAGCATGAGGAAGGCGTCTTCATGAGCTTCATGTATTCGCTGGTTGTTCCACGGGATGGACTGTCATCGGCGCCAATCGCTAATGGATTCGAGGATGTCTTTGATGAAGTCAGAGGGTTGCCGCCGCATAGAGAGATCGAGTTTCGTATAGATCTAGTTGAAGGAGCCAGACCTGTTGTGATGCCTCTTAGGCGGATGGCGCCTAGGGAACAGCATGACTTGAAGGTGCAAGTTGATGACCTTTTACAGAAAGGATTCATTCGGCGTAGTGTGTCCGAGTGGGGTGCACCAGTTGTATTCGCAACCAAAGCAGATGGATCGCTGAGGTTGTGTGTCGATTATCGTGAGCTGAATAAGGTGACTAAGAAGAACAAGTATCCATTGCCGAGGATAGATGACTTGTTTGATCAGCTTCACGAAGCTAAGGTGTTTTCTCAGATGGATTTGGCAACGGGATTTCACCAGTTGAGAGTAGCTAAGGATAGTGTGCCGAAGACTGCTTTTCGGACACCATCTGGTTTCTTTGAGTGGCTGGTAATGCCGTTTGGATTGACTAACGCGCCAGCATATTTTGTGGATCTTATGAATAGAGTATTCAGAGATCAGTTGAACAAGTTCGTACTTGTGTTCGTGGATGATATTCTGATTTATTCCAGAACGGAAGAAGAGCACAAGACGCACTTGCGTATTGTTTTGGAAATCTTGCGGAAACATCAGCTGAAGGCTAAGTTTTCGAAGTGTCACTTTTGGAAGAGTGAAGTGAGGTTCTTAGGCCATGTGATTTCTGGAAGTGGAATAGCGGTTGATCCCGCTAAGGTGACAGCAATCCAGGATTGGGTTAGACCTAAGAATGCATCTGATGTGAGAAGTTTTCTTGGATTAGCAGGATATTATCGACGGTTTATCAAAGACTTCTCCAAGGTGGCTGCACCGTTAACAGGGTTGACGAAGAAGAACCAAGTGTTCAGATGGGATGATAAGTGTGAGCAAGCCTTCAGAATCCTGAAAGAGCGATTGACGAGTGCTCCTATTCTGACTATTCCAAGTGGGAATGATGAGATGGTGGTTTATACCGACGCATGTGGTACTGGACTTGGAGCAGTGCTGATGCAGAGAGATAAAGTTGTTGCATATGCAAGTCGACAACTGAAGCCGCATGAAAGGAATTATCCGACTCATGATTTGGAGTTGGCGGCGATTGTTTTTGCTCTGAAGATGTGGAGATATTATCTATTGGGAGTTCGATTTGAGTTGTTTACAGATCACAAGTCATTGAAGTATCTTTTCTCCCAAAAGGATTTGAATCTTCGGCAGCAGCGATGGCTAGAGTTTTTGGCATCATATGATTTTGGTATAGCTTATACTCCGGGAAAAGGTAACGCAGTGGCAGATGCGTTAAGTCGAAGACATGCAGGATTGGGAGCCATGTTTTCAGAATGGAAGAGTCTCGAGTATTTAGCTGGATTTGACTTCAGGCCTAGATGTGAATTGGAACCTGAGATGTTGGCAAACTTATCGATAAGACCTTCTCTTGTGGAAAGGATTGGCGAGAGCCAAAAGCGAGACGATAAGCTTGTCAAGATTATCCGTGAATTGGAATCTGGATTGGATCCAGAAAAGGATAAAGGATTCGAGGTCGATCGAGAGGGTTGGCTTCGAAAGCGAGGACGACTAGTTGTTCCCGATATAGATGAATTGAGGAGTGAAGTTCTGAAGGAAAGTCATCACTCGAAGTTGACAATTCATCCAGGTGGAAATAAGATGTATTGGGATATGAAGAGAACCTACTACTGGGAAGGTATGAAGAAGGATGTTGGAAATTTTATTTCCAAGTGTATGAACTGCCAGTTGGTAAAGGCTGAACAGAAGAAGCCAAGTGGATTACTTCAGCCATTAGAAGTTCCTACATGGAAGTGGGAGCAAATATCGATGGATTTTATTGATGGGCTACCTAGAACCAGAACGGGAAATGAAGGGATTTGGGTCATTGTGGATCGTCTGACCAAGAGTGCGAGATTCATTCCTGTTCGATCGACTAGGACTGCATCAAAGTTGGCTGAGTTGTATGTTAAATGGATAGTTCGATTCCATGGTATTCCAAAAAGTATAGTGAGCGATCGAGATCCATTGTTCACTAGTGGATTTTGGAAGAGCTTCCAGGAAGTTTTGGGAACCGAGTTGTGTTTGAGTACAGCTTATCACCCTCAAACAGATGGTCAGACCGAGAGAGTCAACCGAGTTTTGGAAGATCTCCTCAGAGCTTGTGTTTTGGATTTCGGAGGATCGTGGGAAGATCACCTTCATTTGGTGGAGTTTGCATACAACAACAGTTACCAGTCAAGTATTGGTATGGCACCATATGAGGCATTGTATGGAAGACCGTGTAACTCTCCGACATGTTGGATAGAGACTGGGGAAAAGCCGTTACTTGGGCCAGAGATGATTCGACAGACTTCGGATTGCATAGAGATCATTCGGCAACGAATGAAGGCAGCCCAAGACCGTCAGAAGAGTTATGCCGATAAGCGTCGAAAGGATTTGGAATTCGACGTAGGAGATATGGTTTTTGTGAAGATTTCTCCACTGAGGAATGTTATCCGATTCGAGAAGAAAGGAAAATTGATTCCGAGATTTGTTGGACCATTCCCGATCATCGAGCGAATTGGAAAGCTCGCCTATAGACTGGAGTTACCTGAGAAGATGTCGAGTGTGCACAATGTTTTTCACGTATCGTATCTACGGAAGTATGTGCACGACTCGAGTACTGTGGTTTCTGCTAATAGCTGTGAAGATTTCAAAGTTGATCCAGTCGATAGAAGACCTCGTAAGCCGCTTCGTGTTGTTGAAACCGACACGAAACAGCTTAGGAGGAAGGTAGTTAAGTTGCTAAAGATACAATGGAGTGATGATGATAACGACTATACGTGGGAGGTGGAAGAGAGGATGAAGGCAGCTCATCCTGAACTCTTCAAGGTATGGCCCTAAGGTGTCGTGTCATCTCACAATATTGTGACTTGTTCTAGTGTTAGAATTCTGTACGCTAAGCTAGAATTGGATGCATGGTTTGTTGATTGTTATGGATGATACGCGTACAGAATAGTCTTTGATTGCTTTGTTTGCTTGGAATTTCGGGGGCGAAATTCCTAAGGGGGAGAGAATGTAACGACCCGTATTTTTACGGATCGAAAAGTTCGTTAAAATCTGGAAGTTTCAGCATTTTAAAGTCGTTTCAGATTTTAGGCATGATTTGTCTAAGTCCTAGGTCGTGAACGACCTAAGAGCTAAGTCGTGACCGACCTATAGGATGTTAGGGTTGGTGACCTAAAGATTTGGAGTTAGGTCGTATGATGGATGGTAAGGGTTTAGGTCGTAGACGACCTAAGAATTAACGGCCTTGAGATATGTCGTTAGGTAGCATATGTCGTGTAGGAAGTAAGTCGCAGGATGAGGCTTAGGTCGTAGCCGACTTAAGAACAGTTGGCGACTTATAGGATCATGATCGAGTTAAGTGGTAAGTCGTGAGCGACTTAAGGAAAGTCTGCGACTTAGCGAGCTAGCGAGTTAGCGAGTTAGAGGGTTAGCGTGTTAGCGACTTAAGGAGTTAAGACATAACCCAGTTAGGTCGCGTGAGTAGTTTTGTAGTGTAAGGTGTTAGGTCGCTGGGTTTTTTCCTAAGTGTTAGGTCGTGAGCGACTTAGTAGTTGTTAAGTCGCGAGCGAGTTAAGAGTTGATCTGCTAAGTGGTAGCCTACCTGTTAAGTCGCGAAGCACTAAGCCGTAGATAGGTAGTTCTGTTAAGTCGTAAGTCGCTGTGGCTTAGGTTGATAAGTCGTAGTCCTTAGGTCGGAAGGGTCTTAGGTCGTAAGTCGGAGACGACTTATGGAGATAGCCGAGTTACGACTTAGAGAGATTTTCAGCTATAAATAGGAAGGGTTTTTCTCACTTTTTGGGATCCGGATTTCGAAGCGACGAAGTGCTGCCATTTTGAGAGCTCGACTTCTACACTTCTTCACTTCTTTTCTCCACTCTAATCTAGTGCTTCCATTCATCCAATTTGAAGATCAAATTGAAGATTCAAGAGCTTAGATTGAAGATCTTCATCCTTTGAAGTGAGATTTCTTCGTTTGAAGCGGATTCGTGATAGATCAAGCTTGATCCTTCGCTGTCCAGATTTGAAGCGTGTTGATTTGAGGTTGTTTTGGTGATTTGGTGAGTGGTGATTATCTCTCACACGGATCCAAAGGAGTATATCGGATTGTTGGCTCGATTTGGTGTTAAAATAGTGTTTTCCATGCATTTTCTTCATCCTAAGTGTAGATCCATATAGATCCATTGTTCATGATGATTTGACAACCATTTTTACTAAGTGTTAACCTATGCAAGTTCATTCATCAAGATTGTAGAGATAATTCTCATGATTTCATGCTTGTTAGACCTTCAACACTTTATTTACGAAATTGCCATTATTGTGATAACTGTCTATTTAGATCTTATTTGAATGCTTGATTGTTTGGATTAATGTTTGACTTGGTTGATTGCTATGAATTAGATGATTGATGATTTGACTTAGATCGAAGATGATTCAAAAGCTAAGGGAAAGGCTCTTGAATTGGGAAAGCTGCTCGTGGCATATGTAGCGGGATGATGAAGCTCTTATGCATAGATGATGATGTTGAGATGAGACTTTGCGAGGATGTGATGAAGCGAAGTATGATATGAGATAGTCTTGGTCTAATCCAGACGGGATCATTCCAAGCACGTTGGTAACTCGGTGATATGATTCGAGTTAAGGGTAATGGATGCTTGAGAGGCGCTTGAGCTAGTATGGAAATATTCGTCAAGGAGGATGACTAGGAGGCTTGGATAGCATCGTTGTTGAAGGTTCTAGCATGCTCTAAGCAAGAGTACGTTTGGGCAGATTCGATAGTCCCAACGGCCAATTATTGATGGTCGAGTACTCTGGGCAGATTCGATAGTCCTAGGCACGGGCTGCGACGACGTGCGAGAGTTATGTCTAGAACCGGGGTTTCCATTAGCCCTTGACGGACGGCTGAAAGAATGTGCCGGTCATTCAATTAACGGTGATATCGAAGCATTGATAACAGTGATAGCCAGAGTCATGGATGTTTGGTTGTATCGTCATTCGGTCTCAAGAGCAGTGTTTTCTGGGTGCTTATCTGATCTTGGTTTAGGCCTTGGGGGTTTGTGCTTGGAAAACATCGCCCTTGACTCGAGTGATAATTTCTTTACTTTACATTGTATGCTCTGTTATGTTTGCTTCTGCTTAGCGTGTGTCTGGGGGCTATCACTGTAGAAAGAGGTTGGAGTGGGAGGGTTGTATTCCTATTCCTTTTCCTTTATGCTCTTTTGGTATGTTGTTAGTTAATTTATTGCTCACTAAGAGTGTTGTCTGACTCAAGGCTTTATGTTTTAATTCTTATTGCCTTGGGCTGTTCGTCCATTTTGGGACGGGCAGACTAGGTAGCAGGTGACAGGTGCTGTTCTAGCTTTTCACGGTGCTGATATCGAAGACGAGCTGGTGTATTGCATATTATTTCTTACTATATGTACTGGATGTTCCGTTGCTTTGTATTCTCTGAGTGATATGTAGTGAGGCTTGTTGTATTGACTATTCAGATGCTTGTATTCAACTATTATGAAGTTTTATATGATGACATTCTATTCTGTGAAGCTTCTCTATATATATATTCTATTGTATTTTGTCTATGCGCTGTGAGTAATACGATAGATTCTGCTGTTTTTAATTTACCCTGACAATCGTCCATGGCTGCCTGGCACACTTTGCAGCGCACTATCTCTAGGTTTAAGTGCAGGGGTCATGGGCGGTCGTCACAGTAAATAACTAACAGCAGCATATTTCAATTTTCGTTTCAATTGAAATCAAATTTAATAAATATAAGAACATTAATCGTGAGTGATTTCTCACCTTTCGAGGCTAGAGATGAATGAGAATGAGACGAGTTACGAATCCAAGCACGAATTCCAAAGCGAAGCTAGATTGGCATGAATTTGGCAAAGCTGATAGATAAAATTGATGAAATAAATCAAAATCTTCTTGATATAGACCGAAACGAAATATATTTTAGTTTATATTTTCTTAAATCAATATTAAATTGAAAATAATATATATATATATATACACATTTTCAAATAAATACTAAATCTAAACACCAATAAGTAAAATCTCAGTCCATTTAATAAAACCCAAACTTATGTATACTTATCACCATATAAATAAGTATATAAACATAAAAAAACTCATATACATTAAAATAAAATAAGATATATATATATATATATATAAAATTTTCAAATCAATATTTTAACTTTAACACTTCTAAAATAAAATATATATTCATAAACCAAATGCATACAATAAAATCTTTAAAATCATAAATCTTTAAACACACTTATCTCCTACCAAAATATACATGCAATCAATATAGAACTCACGTATACTATATATATCAACTAATTTATAAGCTACACACATTAAAACCAATATTAATAAAACAATATAAAACCCAACCCATGCTGTAACCAACGAAAAAGATAAACATATATATATTGTCCAACCTATACTACATATTATATATTAATAGAATATAAACTGACACATATATTTATAAATAGAGCAAACGAATAAAGGAATATATGTTATACTTTTAGACTATATATAAGATACTGTAAGCCTATATACTGTAAACACAAAAATATAACTAATATATAACTTACACTATATATATATATAACAGTAGGGAAACTTCAAATAAACCTTACTGTAAGCAACTTGAAACCACTTTATACAAATAAGAACCCATATATTTCTTTATATATAAATATAAATCAACCTCAAATATAATATACATACGCATGAGATATATATACAATATATATGAATCGAACAGTTCATAGCATAAAACTTCACCTTTAATATTATACCTAATATATATATATATATTATAGTTAAAGTATGCTAATCGAACTGGGAAATATATATAAAACAAAAGAAACATAACCTTTTTTTTAACTGCAACTAAAAACACAACATACATACTAAAATAAACACTAAATGTAACGACCCGTATTTTTACGGATCGAAACATCGTAAAATAGTTGACATTTGGTTGCATTGTTGATAAGTCGTTCAGAGTTTAAGTCCTAGGTCGTATGATATCTTAGGTCGTGAAGGAGGTTATGTCGTAGACGACCTAAGGATTTGGGATAGGTCGTGTGGTGACTTAAGAGTTTTGGCGAGTTAACGAAGGGGTAGGTCGGCAACGACCTAAGGAAGCTGGAGTAGTAGTTTGCGACCTAAGAAGTTAGCGGCAACGACCTTAGTGAGTTAGCGAGTTAACGACCTAAGGTTAGTAGTTAGGTCGTAAGCAACCTTTGTTAGTTAAGTCGTCCAGACGACTTAAGTGTTAGGTCGTAACCCAGCTAGGTCGAGTGAGTGTTAGGTCGTAACCCAGCTAGGTGGCGTGAGTGTTAGGCCGTAGGTCTTAAGTCGTTAAGGTTTAGGTCGGGAGACCCTGTTAAGTCGTGTGGGTATTTAGGTCGGCAAAGCTGTTAAGTCGTAGGTCGCGAGAATGCGCGCATATGCTAAGTCGTTAGGTCGTATAGGTGCGCATGTGTTAGGTCGGAGCTGTTGTTAGGTCGTGAGTCGTAGAGACTTGGGGTTGTTGAGTCGGAGGTTGTTAGGTCGAAGACTTTAGGTCGGTGGGGGTTTTAGGTCGTAAGTCGTGGACGACCTAACTCCGAGGGGATGACTTAAGGAGGATTTCAGCCTATAAATAGGAGGGTTTTTCTCACTTTTTGGGATCCGGATTTCGAAGCGACGAAGTGCTGCCATTTTGAGAGCTCGACTTCTACACTTCTTCACTTCTTTTCTCCACTTTGATTTAGTACTTCCTTCCATCCAAATCGAAGATCAAATCGAAGATCGAAGAGCTTAGATTGAAGATCTACATTCTTCGAAGAGAGATTTCATCGTTTGAAGCGGATTCGTGATAGATCAAGTTAGATCCTTCGCTGTCCAGATCTGAAGTGTGTTGCTTTTGGGTTGTTTAGGTGATTTGGTGAGTGGTGATTATCTCTCACACGGATCCAAAGGAGTATATCAGATCGTTGGCTTGATTTGGTGTTAAAGTAGTGATTTCCATGCATTTTCCTAATCTTATGTGTAGATCCATATAGATCCATTGTTCATGATGATTTGACAACCATTTTTCTACATGTTAACCTATGCAAGTTCATTCATCAAGATTATAGAGATATTGCTCATGTTTTCATGCTTGTTAGACTTTTGACTCTTTAATTACGAAATTGCCATTATTGTTATAATTGTCCATTTAGCTTATATTTGAATGCTTGTTTACTTGGATTAATGTTTGACTTGATTGATTGCTATGAATTAGATGATTGATGATTTGATTTAGACCGAAGATGATTCAAAAGCTAAGGGAAAGGCTCTTGAATTAGGAAAGCTGCTTGTGGCATATGTGGCGGATGATGAAGCTCATATGGATAGATTTGATGATGATGTTGAGATGAGACTTTGCTATGATGATGATGAGGCGAAGTATGATATGAGATAGTCTTGGTCTAATCCAGAGGGGATCACTCCAAGCATGTTGATAACTCGGTGAAATGGTTCGAGTTGAGGATAGTGGTTTGCTCGAGAGGCGCTTGAGCTAGTATGGAAATAGTCGTCGAGGAGGATGACTAGGAGGCTGAGATCTCATCGTTGTTGAAGGTTCTAGCATGCTCAAAGCAAGAGTACGTTGGGCAGATTCGATAGTCCCTGAAGGCTAATGATTGATAGTCAAGTACCCTGGGCAGATTCGATAGTCCTAGGCACGGGTCACGATGACGTGCAGAGCTATGTCTAGAACCGGGGTTTCCATTAGCCCTTGACGGACGGCTGAAAGAATGTGCCGGTCATTCAAATTAACGATGATATCGAAGCAACGATAACAGTGATAGCCAGAGTCATGGATGTTTGGTTGTATCGTCATTCGGACTCAAGAGCGGTATTTTCTGGGTGCTTATCTGATCTTGGTTTAGGCCTTGGGGGTTTGTACTTGGAAAACATCGCCCTTGACTCGAGTGATAATTGCTTTACTTTAAATTGTATGCTTTGCTGTGCTTGCTTCTGCTTAGTGTGTGTTTGGGGGCTATCACTGTAGAAAGAGGTGGAGTGGGAGGGTTGTATTCCTATTCCTTTTCCTTTATGCTCTTTTGGTATGTTGTTAGTTAATTTACTGCTCACTAAGACTGTTGTCTGACTCAAGGCTTTATGTTTTAACTCTTATTGCCTTGGGCTGTTCGTCCATTTTGGGACGGGCAGACTAGGTAGTAGGTGACAGGTGCTGTGCTTGCTTTCCACGATGCTGATGACGAAGACGAGCTGGAGTATTGCATATTATTTCTTACTATATGTACTGGATGTTCCGCTGCTTTGTATATTCTCTGAGTGTTATGTAGTGAGGCTTGTTGTATTGACTATTCAGATGTTTGTATCCAACTATTATGAAGTTTTATTGATGAGATTCTGTTCTGTGAAGCTTCACTATATATATATTCTATTGTATTTTGTCCATGCGCTGTGAGTAATACGATAGATTCTACTATTTTAATTTACCTTGGCAATCGTCCATGGCTGCCTGGCACACTTTACAGCGCACTATCTCTAGGTTCAGTGCAGGGGTCATGGGTTACCGCCGCATAGAGAGATCGAGTTTCGTATAGATCTAGTTGAAGGAGCCAGACCTGTTGTGATGCCTCTTAGGCGGATGGCGCCTAGGGAACAGCAAGAGTTGAGGGTGCAAGTTGATGATCTTTTATAGAAAGAATTCATTCGGCGTAGTGTGTCCGAATGGGGTGCACTAGTTGTGTTTGTTACCAAAGCGGATGGATCGCTGAGGTTGTGTGTGGATTATCGTGAGCTGAATAAGGTGACTAAGAAGAACAAGTATCCATTGCCGAGAATAGATGACTTGTTTGATCAGCTTCACGAAGCTAAGGTGTTTTCCCAGATGGATTTGGCAACGAGATTTCACCAGTTGAGAGTTGCTAAGGATAGTGTGCCGAAGACAGCTTTTAGGACACCATCCGGTTTCTTTGAGTGGCTGGTAATGCCGTTTGGATTGACTAATGCGCCAGCATATTTTGTGGATCTTATGAATAGAGTGTTCAGAGGTCAGTTGAGTAAGTTCATGTTAGTGTTCGTGGATGATATTCTGATTTATTCCAGAACTGAAGAAGAGCACAAGATGCACTTGCGTATTATTTTGGAAATCTTGCGGAAACATCAGCTGAAGGCTAAGTTTTCGAAGTGTCATTTCTGGAAGAGTGAAGTGAGGTTCTTAGGCCATGTTATCTCTGGAAATGGAATAGCAGTTGATCCCGCCAAGGTGGCAGCAATCCAGGATTGGGGTAGACCTAAGAATGCATCTGATGTGAGAAGTTTTCTTGTGTTAGCAGGATATTATCGTCGATTTATCAAAGACTTCTCCAAGGTAGCTGCACCATTAACAGGATTGACAAAGAAGAACCAAGTGTTCAGATGGGATGATAAGTGTGAGCAAGCTTTCAGAGTCCTGAAAGAGCGATTGACAAGTGCTCCTGTTTTGACTATTCCAAGTGGGAATGATGAGATGGTGGTTTACACCGATGCATGTGGTACTGGACTTGGAGCAGTGCTAATGCAGAGGGATAAAGTTGTTGCATATGCGAGTCGACAACTGAAGCCGCATGAAAGAAATTACCCGACTCATGATTTGGAGTTAGCGTCGATTGTTTTTGCTCTGAAGATGTGGAGACATTATCTATTGGGAGTTCGATTCGAGCTGTTTACAGATCATAAGTCGTTGAAGTATCTTTTCTCCCAAAAGGATTTGAATCTTCGGCAGCAACGATGGTTAGAGTTTTTGGCATCATATGATTTTGGTATAGCTTATACTCCGGGAAAGGGTAACGCAGTGGCAGATGCGTTAAGTCGAAGACATGCAGGATTGGGTGTCATGTTTTCAGAATGGAAGAATCTCGAGTATTTAGCTGGATTTGACTTCAGGCCTAGATGTGAATTGGAACCTGAGATGTTGGCAAACTTATCGATAAGACCGACTCTTGTGGAAAGAATCGGCGAGAGTCAAAAGCGAGATGATAATATTGTCAGGATTATCCGTGATTTGGAATCTGGATTAGAACAAGAAAAGGATAAAAGATTCGAGGTTGATCGAGAGGGTTGGCTTCGGAAGCAAGGACGACTAGTTGTTCCCGATATAGATGAATTGAGAAGTGAAGTTCTAAAGGAAAGTCATCACTCGAAGTTGACAATTCATCCAGGTGGAAATAAGATGTATCGGGATATGAAGAGAACCTATTACTGGGAAGGTATGAAGAAGGATGTTGGAAATTTTATTTCCAAGTGCATGAACTGCCAGTTGGTGAAAGCCGAACAGAAAAAGCCAAGTGGATTGCTTCAGCCATTAGAAGTTCCTACCTGGAAGTGGGAGCAAGTGTCGATGGATTTTATCGATGGATTACCTAGAACCAGAACGGGAAATGAAGGAATTTGGGTCATCGTAGATCGTCTGACTAAACGTGCAAGATTCATTCCTGTTCGATCGACTAGGACTGCATCAAAGTTGGCTGAGTTGTATGTTAAGTGGATAGTTCGATTCCATGGTATTTCGAAGAGTATAGTGAGCGATCGGGACCCATTTTTCACTAGTGGATTTTGGAAGAGCTTTCAGGAAGTTTTGGGAACCGAGTTGTGTTTGAGTACAGCTTATCATCCTCAAACAGATGGTCAGACCGAGAGAGTCAACCGAGTTTTGGAAGATCTTCTTAGAGCTTGTGTTTTGGATTTCGGAGGATCATGGGAAGATCATCTTCATTTGGTGGAATTTTCGTATAACAACAGTTACCAGTCAAGCATTGGTATGGCACCGTATGAGGCATTGTATGGAAGACCGTGTAACTCTCCGACATGTTGGTTAGAGACCGGAGAAAAGTTGATGCTTGGGCCAGAGATGATTCGACAGACTTCGGATTTCATAGAGATCATTCGGCAACGAATGAAGGCAGCCCAAGACCGTCAGAAAAGTTTTGCCGATAAGCGTCGTAAGGATTTGGAATTCGACGTAGGTGATATGGTTTTTGTGAAGATTTCTCCACTGAAGAATGTTATTCGATTCGGGAAGAAAGGAAAATTGACTCCGAGAATTGTTGGACCATTTCCGATCATCGAGCGAATTGGAAAGCTCGCCTACAGATTGGAGTTACCAGAGAAGATGTCGGGTGTGCACAATGTTTTTCATGTATCGTATCTACGGAAGTATGTGCACGACTCGAATACAGTGATTTCTGCTGATAGCTGTGAAGATTTCGAAGTTGATCCAGTCGATAAGAGACCTCGTAAGCCGCTTCGTGTTGTGGAAACTGACACGAAACAGCTTAGGAGGAAGGTAGTTAAGTTGCTCAAGATACAATGGAATGATGATGATAACGACTGTACGTGGGAGGTGGAAGAGAGGATGAAGGCAGCTCATCCTGAACTCTTCAAGGTATGGCCCTAAGGTGTCGTGTCATCTCACGATATTGTAACTTGTTCTAGTTTTAGAATTCTGCATGCTAAGATAGAATTAGATGCATGGTTTGTTGATTGCTATGGATGGTAGGCATGCAGAATAGTCTTTGATTGCTCTTGTTTGTTTGGAATTTCGGGGGCGAAATTCCTAAGGGGGAGAGAATGTAACGGCCCGTATTTTTACGGATCGAAACATCGTAAAATAGTTGACATTTGGTTGCATTGTTGATAAGTCGTTCAGAGTTTAAGTCCTAGGTCGTATGATATCTTAGGTCGTGAAGGAGGTTATGTCGTAGACGACCTAAGGATTTGGGATAGGTCGTGTGGTGACTTAAGAGTTTTGGCGAGTTAACGAAGGGGTAGGTCGGCGACGACCTAAGGAAGATGGAGTAGTAGTTTGCGACCTAAGAAGTTAGCGGCAACGACCTTAGTGAGTTAGCGAGTTAACGACCTAAGGTTAGTAGTTAGGTCGTAAGCAACCTTTGTTAGTTAAGTCGTCCAGACGACTTAAGTGTTAGGTCGTAACCCAGCTAGGTCGAGTGAGTGTTAGGCCGTAACCCAGCTAGGTGGCGTGAGTGTTAGGCCGTAGGTCTTAAGTCGTTAAGGTTTAGGTCGGGAGACCCTGTTAAGTCGTGTGGGTTTTTAGGTCGGCAAAGCTGTTAAGTCGTAGGTCGCGAGAATGCGCGCATATGCTAAGTCGTTAGGTCGTATAGGTGCGCATGTGTTAGGTCGGAGCTGTTGTTAGGTCGTGAGTCGTAGAGACTTGGGGTTGTTGAGTCGGAGGTTGTTAGGTCGAAGACTTTAGGTCGGTGGGGGTTTTAGGTCGTAAGTCGTGGACGACCTAACTCCGAGGGGACGACTTAAGGAGGATTTCAGCCTATAAATAGGAGGGTTTTTCTCACTTTTTGGGATCCGGATTTCGAAGCGATGAAGTGCTGCCATTTTGAGAGCTCGACTTCTACACTTCTTCACTTCTTTTCTCCACTTTGATTTAGTACTTCCTTCCATCCAAATCGAAGATCAAATCGAAGATCGAAGAGCTTAGATTGAAGATCTACATTCTTCGAAGAGAGATTTCATCATTTGAAGCGGATTCGTGATAGATCAAGTTAGATCCTTCGCTGTCCAGATCTAAAGTGTGTTGCTTTTGGGTTGTTTAGGTGATTTGGTGAGTGGTGATTATCTCTCACACGGATCCAAAGGAGTATATCGGATCGTTGGCTTGATTTGGTGTTAAAGTAGTGATTTCCATGCATTTTCCTAATCTTATGTGTAGATCCATATAGATCCATTGTTCATGATGATTTGACAACCAGTTTTCTACATGTTAACCTATGCAAGTTCATTCATCAAGATTATAGAGATATTGCTCATGTTTTCATGCTTGTTAGACTTTTGACTCTTTAATTACGAAATTGCCATTATTGTTATAATTGTCCATTTAGCTTATATTTGAATGCTTGTTTACTTGGATTAATGTTTGACTTGATTGATTGCTATGAGTTAGATGATTGATGATTTGATTTAGACCGAAGATGATTCAAAAGCTAAGGGAAAGACTCTTGAATTAGGAAAGCTGCTTGTGGCATATGTGGCGGATGATGAAGCTCATATGGATAGATTTGATGATGATGTTGAGATGAGACTTTGCTATGATGATGATGAGGCGAAGTATGATATGAGATAGTCTTGGTCTAATCCAAACGGGATCACTCCAAGCATGTTGATAACTCGGTGAAATGGTTCGAGTTGAGGATAATGGTTTGCTCGAGAGGCGCTTGAGCTAGTATGGAAATAGTCGTCGAGGAGGATGACTAGGAGGCTGAGATCTCATCGTTGTTGAAGGTTCTAGCATGCTCAAAGCAAGAGTACGTTGGGCAGATTCGATAGTCCCTGAAGGCTAATGATTGATAGTCAAGTACCCTGGGCAGATTCGATAGTCCTTGGCATGGGTCACGATGACGTGCAGAGTTATGTCTAGAACCAGGGTTTCCATTAGCCCTTGACGGACGGCTGAAAGAATGTGCCGGTCATTCAAATTAACGATGATATCGAAGCAACGATAACAGTGATAGCCAGAGTCATGGATGTTTGGTTGTATCGTCATTCGGACTCAAGAGCGGTATTTTCTGGGTGCTTATCTGATCTTGGTTTAGGCCTTGGGGGTTTGTACTTGGAAAACATCGCCCTTGACTCGAGTGATAATTGCTTTACTTTAAATTGTATGCTTTGCTGTGCTTGCTTCTGCTTAGTGTGTGTCTGGGGGCTATCACTGTAGAAAGAGGTGGAGTGGGAGGGTTGTATTCCTATTCCTTTTCCTTTATGCTCTTTTGGTATGTTGTTAGTTAATTTACTGCTCACTAAGACTGTTGTCTGACTCAAGGCTTTATGTTTTAACTCTTATTGCCTTGGGTTGTTCGTCCATTTTGGGATGGACAGACTAGGTAGCAGGTGACAGGTGTTGTGCTTGCTTTCCACGATGCTGATGACGAAGACGAGCTGGAGTATTGCATATTATTTCTTACTATATGTACTGGATGTTCCGCTGCTTTGTATATTCTCTGAGTGTTATGTAGTGAGGCTTGTTGTATTGACTATTCAGATGTTTGTATCCAACTATTATGAAGTTTTATTGATGAGATTCTGTTCTGTGAAGCTTCACTATATATATATTCTATTGTATTTTGTCCATGCGCTGTGAGTAATACGATAGATTCTGCTGTTTTAATTTACCTTGGCAATCGTCCATGGCTGCCTGGCACACTTTACAGCGCACTATCTCTAGGTTCAATGCAGGGGTCATGGGCGGTCGTCACACTAAATATATTCATAAAACATATATATATACACACAATAATAGATATTAACAGATGTATATATAACCTGTATAATATACTATGTAGAAAATCACATGGACACGTGATAAAACCCAAAATAAACTATAGTATAAAATTATAAAGTTATATATATGCGGCTTTGAACTGTCAAGAGAAATATGTATGTGACCTATAATATACATACCATTAAATAATGCATGTAACAGGGACAGGCTTCACGGCTGGGTTGTGCTCGGCTTCACCGCTGGAAGCTCAGGGTCAAGTGGAGGAGCGAATGAAGAGGGATGGTTGATATCGGTCTCGGCCATGTGAGGTGGGAGGAGAGAAGGAGAAAATGTGTGAGGAGAAGCGATCTCGTCTACAGGTAAATGACAAACTAAAATATATAAAACATCTTTCAAAGAAGAAACAGAACTAAAATAGTTTGGGGAAAAACTAACCGGAGATGCAAATGTAATGTAATAGAAATTATATTTTAAAAAGGTGGACTAACAAAAGTTGCCATTTGAATTGGTGGATACAATAAAAGCTGAAGGCTAATGGTATAACACTATTGGCAATTGAAAAGACAAAGAAGACAAAAGGTCCAATACGGAACCAATATGAAAATCGTTCCGTAGATTGCACCACACCGGACTCCGAAATCGACAATCAAATATACCGTAGAGATCAGCATGACAAGACGATCAAAACAGTATACAAATATCAGTGGTATGATCATCCAATCAAAAGTCGATATCCGGTACCGAAAATGCTGCAAATCTGTCGAAAATAAGATAAATGAAGCCATAACAGCTAAAATTTGGAGAAACGAAATATGACGTCTCACTCAGAAGATGATTTACAAATTTATTGTATAAAAATATTCAGGTTTGGAAAAGATTTTATTATCAATAATTTTAACTAATTTGAATTTAAATAAAATTGTACAATAGAATAAATTTCGATATTATTTGATGAAAATTTACCAGTTGCTATGTTTAATAAGATGCATTCTAAATATTAAATTTTTATTTCAAAATTCAATTAAAAAAATTAACAAAAATTCAATTAAAAAAATCACTAAAATTTATGGGTCGTTACAGTATGCATTCGAAAGTGCAGGCTTATGACGATGAATTTTGAAGACGGAGATCTTCATGATGCGGAGCTACTCGCCACTAGATCCATGATGCATATTATATATATGGTGGCAGTAGTGCTTGGTTATGAAAATCTTCGATATGCAAGGTCTTCACGCTACTACTCCTAGGGTTGATTCATGACAGGATGTGGTAGGAGAGTTTCTTCGGTTTGTCCTGTTCCTGGACAACTTGTATGGCTGAATGTCTGATGTTGCATGTCTAGATCACATTAATTGATCTCTATAAACGTATCATCTGTTTGGTGGTGGAGAAGGCAACTTCTCTTAACTTAACACCCTTTCTCGAGACAGAGCTCAAGAGTTATATGTTCGTGGAAATCAGTTGTATGATTGTGGAAATGGCAATGTGGCATTCAAAATGGAATGTGCTATGTGAAACGTAAACGTTACCTTAAGCCTCACAACCCGAAGATGATATGGGTAATGATGTGGTCTGACATATATTTCGGGCTATCAGTTTATGAGTGGATCCTGTTGCCTTATGGGCCAGAAGATGTCTGGACCCTTATATTGTATGGTATAGTGGTGCGTGAGTCCTCGCACGAGAAGCCACCAGATATGTAGTATTGTAGCAATATGAATAGTATAGTGGTGTGTGAGTCCTTGCACGAGAAGCCACCGGATATATAGTATTATAGCAATATGAATAGTACTGTGGTGTGTGAGTCCTTGCATGAGAAGCCACCGGATACTATAGTTGCTATACCTAGAAATCCACAAAGGAAGGAAAAGGCTACCAGTTCCCTATCATATTAGAAACCTAAATTCCAATACGAGCTTTACGGTTATGATTGTATTCCCAAAATAGCTGCAATGCCTTGCAAACATTTTAGCTATCCCTTTGGTATCATATACACCGTTTAACATTGTCCGAGCATTGGTACCTTTATTTATTTGAAAAGTGTTTTCAAATGAATGCCATTAATAATAATATAAAATTGTTTAAGTATAAAGTATTTTGGTTTATCGTAAGTTAAAAACCCGTCTGTGTTTATGTGCAACATGGTTTTACGAGATACCTTTGTTTTGAAAAGTTTTTATAGCTTAAAAATTCGATTGAGATGTGTTTTATCTCACGCTGGTTTATCAGACTGATTCGGGCATTCTTCCCTTTCAATGCTCGGGTCAAGCCGAACATATTTATAGATTTGGATTTGGATGCTTTAGAGCTTCAACAGACGAGCTATAGGTCTTCAGGACGTATTCCCGTATTTATTTATTTTTCCGCTGCATTTTTGTTGAAACTATCAGCATTTGTGAGGACAGGTTGTTATAGTTGTCCAGGCTGATGATGTGATTTGTTGTTGTACTCTGATGGATGTATGTATATTACTATTTTTCTTTTGTAAAGATTATTGATATTATGTTATATGTTGTTCCACCGCAATTTTGAGATTCTATACTGTTTTGGTTTCTTCTTCTCTTCTCTTCTTCTTTCTTCTTTCTTACCCATAAATATCCGTCTTTCCATTCAATTTGGGTTGGACATGTGTGGTTTATTGTCAGCTTAAATTGTGCCGATTTGCGGGTACTTACATATATACGCTTGCGTATAGGTGAAGGAATACCCTAGTAGGGTATGCTTTAATTCATTAGTAGTATTTCCTTGATTATGTTAGGCCACCTAAATGGGATGGTGAGCAAGGCTTGATGCTATGTTAGTGTGTTGGTACCAAATCAAGGAGTAGGAGCTGTACATAGATTGAGTACATCATCGGTATTGAGTGATCATTGGGAAAGAGAGGGGTTACACCTAACGGACTACACCTCCGGCTAGTGTAGGTCACATTAGCTCATGCACCGTTACAGTTGTTTGCTTGTTTGTTTGTTAGGGGCAAGGCTAGTTAACCCTTTTAGAGATGTCTTTCAAAAATGAATAGGGTAGTCCATAGAGTTGAGTCCACATATAGTCTATGGAGCCGAGTCTATAAAATTAGGAAGCAGACAAGTAGAAAATCCACCAGGCGAGGTAGAATACGGCTTAATTATTGTAAAGCCGTTACTAGGCACTACGGGAGTTCCTTGGTATGCACGACGACGAGGATGTGATACTGTGTTGGCAATGGATCCTAACGAGGTGTCGAGTTTATGGGTACCAGCGGGGATAATATCTTGGTTCAAAGGGGGGCTGTAGTACTTATATATTTATATACATATGTATGTAGTTATGGTCTAATTTGGGTAGATGAGGCATATCGTATGCGTACGTGGAATCGAGACGACTAAATAAAATGAAAAGACAACATGTAATGGAAGTCAATCGGCATAAACTGATATTAAGCGTAAAATGTGTAATTTAACTGTCACCAGAGTGTTGTTCCGATCCCCTCCTCATTATAACCCACATGGTAGCTTTAGAGGGACAAGTATTGGTGCAAGGCGAGAACAGTGGAAGGACATGTTTCCTTATGCATGCTTGACGCTGACAAAGGTACTAGATATTTGAAATGTCAAACCTTTGTCAGTAACTATATGGTTTATTATAATTTACTATTCCGCTATGAGTTATAATGATGGTGCTCTGATATGCATTTATTTATTTATTTAGAGGATACCAAGTCATCGGTCTGTACTTTGGTGCACTTGTGTAACGACCCGTATTTTAACGATAGGATATTTAAATAATCGATTTAAATACTGTATCGTTAATTAACTAACGGCCTAAATATTACAGCCCAGAATTTTATCGTTTGATGTCGAATATTTAATTAATTTTAAATATTGAAATAATTGGTTTTTAAAGTTTAAAATTTGAATTCAAATATAGAGATTTATTTAAAATATTGTGAATTTAATATTTTAATAGTGGGTCAAATATTAGGATTGTGATTTAGAGCATTAATTAAATGGATTTAATGGTCTTACTTAACTCCTTTTAATTAATAAATAATAATGGTTAATTTATTTTGTAAATTTATATGCAATGATAAATAATAAGAAAATTTATTTTTATTATGACTCAATTTTTATTGACGTATTTTTAATATAGTTTATTTGATTTTTCCATAATTATTAATTTGGAAAGTGTAACAACCCAAGATTTTGTAAATATTTTTAAATCTAATTATTGGAAAACTTTGAATTTTAATTATTTAAAAATTTGAATTTTGGAATTTTTCCTGTATAATTTTGGAGCTGCTGTTGCTGAAATGAACTATTTTCTAAATGAACAATGGATCTACTACAGTAGTTTATAAGTGCTGCAGATTCTAAATTGTATTGTTTTCAGCAAATCACTGAATTACGGCAGTAGTTTATAAATGCTGCCTTTTTTGAATTGAACTGTTTTTTTTCTCAAATAAATCACTATACTTTCAGCAGCATTTTCTAAGTACTGCGAATGCTGCAATTTCAATGTTTTGGAAGATTATAATTGAATAAACGAGCTTCAAACATGCTATAATTTTGGAAATTGAATATTTGATTTGAAGGTATATTGACTTCATTTTTAATGGTTTAAATGAATGATTTTAATTCGAAATTATAAACCATTTTAAAATTTATAACCACGGGTCCACTTCTTCGTATGCCCTTCTATTACTTTGTGATTTATTGATGTGCATCTTCGATTTGAGAGTGTGGCTAGAGGATGGCAATTGTTGAAACTTTTTGCTACCCCAGTCACATTAGCACTATTGTTTTTCCATTATTTACTTTACTTTGGACATTACTATGATATCGTTTATTACTGCTTATTTGATGGTTTAACGGATCCTTAAAGGATGGGCGATCCCAAACACCCTTTGAGTTAATTGTGCATTGCTATTACAGTTCAGTTTAGTTGGTTTACATTGTATAAGTATGTATGTCCTGACTCAAGTGTTTGTGTTTTACTTTACGCTCGGGTCAACCTGAGTAACACAGCTTTGGATTCATCTTCTGGAGCTAGAGATTTGTTGGAGCTTATTTATCTATTTGTCATCTGTTTCTATTCCAGTTATTTCCTATTCGGTATTGCTTCTGTATTAGTGACTTTTGTATCCGGACTTCTATTGTATCTATTTTAGACTATGAGATTTTGTATATGTTTTGAGAGCATGTATATAGTAGCTTCATGAACTACTATGGTATTTTATTTCCGCTGCGAGTTATTCTGATGTTCTGTGTCTGTGATTCTGTGTTTGATTTTATTTGCTCCAAATTTTCTTGACAATCCACTGTTTTGAAGTATTCAAGTCTGACATGTGTGGATTTATTGTCGATTTGAATGGTCCAAAATAGTGGGATGTTACATTTGGTATTAGAGCTTTGGTTTTAGGCAAACCTTAGCCTACGGAGCAAAAACTCATTAGAGATAGGGTAGAAATACCCTAGAATGAGTGAAATCAATCTCAGAATCATTTCTTTATGAGAGAACGTATTTTCGAAGTATAAAATGATTTTCAAATGATTTTAAAGGATTTTCAAAGATTATTTTGATATAAATTTTTTGCTTTGAAAGTAAATTTTTTCTAAACTTAATTCCTTTCATTTCCACCTTGTTAGTAATTCCTTTGATTAGGATCTTCTTAAATTTTGAACTTCTAGCTTGTTTGATCTAGATTCATTATTGATAGGAATCTATTTTGGGTATGGCAAAATCGGAAGAGCAGAAAGCAGCTCGTCGAGCATGAAGAGCACTGGCCCGTAAGGAACGGGAGGAGACAATCGAGAAGTGGGAAAGGCTGTGGAAGGAAAGGGCAGAACCTGGTCCTTATGAGCATGTCATTTGTTATTGGTGTCAGGAAAAGGGACACTATGCAGCCATGTGTGGGAAGAGAGATAAAGGAAAGAGGATGGAGGGAAAGCGTTTTCGATCCAAGATTTTATGTTTTAAATGCCGTGAGAGGGGACACTTTCCAAGTCGCCGCCAAAAGGTGAAGAAAGTGAAATCTGCACTCCCTACATCGATCGACCACTCAACTATTTGCTACCACTGTAGGCGGACTGGGCATATAGCCAGAAATTGTCTTGAGAGACATCACGGAAGGCAAGCTGTGTTTCCGAAGTTCATTAAGGAAGATGGGAGTGTAGTGTACTTATGCGGGAAATGTAATAGTTGGGGGCACATTGAGGGGGAGTGTTCTGGACCCGTTGAAGCACCACCCGGAAGAATTAATACTGATGCATTATTTATGTAGCAGCATTTATCAGTGGATCTGTTTGTTATCGGTAGTATGTTAGGTTGGATTAAGTGAACTCTATTGTATCTTTTGCTTAGCTGAAGTTGTCAAACTAAAGATATTTATGCTCATGTTTTTTGTATGATATGAATTTGAGACTTTTCCAAATAATGAATGGGAAGTCTTTTGAATTGATATAGGTTATAAATCTTGAAATCTTGGTTAGTATTCTCATCGATTAGGATTCCTTTGAACTTCGTAATGCTCCCACTCATTCAGAAATCGATTCTTGTCTTCCCTATTTATATCCTTTTGATTCTGGGGCATTCCATAACTCCACTTCGAATGACCTCTATAAAACCGGCGATCCCGCCAATCTTTGAATGATTTGTAAAGGGGTGAAACTCCTTTACAATTGGCATTGATGCACTTGACTATATCCTCGGTTTACGATGCTATCTATCTTCTGCTATACCTAGATTCTATCGCTGGTGATCGAATGTTGATTTGCCTTAGATTTCCACATCGATTATATTCCTGAAGTCACGGTTGACCCGGTTAAGGCCGCCCATGATTTATATAGGTTTATCCATCTTCTATTTGGTAATTTAATTATCTCATCTTCGTTCGAGCTTATCTTAGAATCAGAATTCTATTTGAGCAGAGTTTCTCTATTTTGAATCTCTATCTTAGTTTTGAAATCCGTCCTTGAATCATCCCTTGAAAATTTTGAATTTGTTGTATTTTAGAAATTATTTATACATCGAAATTATTATTTTAACAAGGATGATTATATTTTATATATGAAGGTGAAATGTTTTTGATAAGGATTATATACCTTTTAAAAATGAGAATTTGAAGTTTCGAGAGGATTTGAAATTTTGAAGTTATATAAGAAATTGATTTATATAAAAATGATTTATAACTGAAAAGTTTGAATTTGAAATTTGAGAGATTGAACCCGGCATTTTGAAATTGGTTTTAAGATTTTGAAAATATATAATAATACGATTTGAAAGTATTTTCCGAATAAGAAATGTTTCAAATGAATTTAAATGAGTTCCAATGATTTCAAAGAAATTTCAAAGAAGTACTCAAGAAAATAGAAGTCTATAACCCACTTATGTCGCTGGAGAATGATTTTGGTGATGAGTGCACGCATCATCGACATTGATTTTCGAGTTTCAGAGTGGGGGAGAGGCCACTTTAATAGCTTTGCTATGCGAGTGATTTGTGAAACCAATTTTGATTTCAAATTTCGAAGTATGATTTGATATTCGAAAGATATATTTATATATATATATATTTGAAACGATTTGAAGTAGGCCGGTGTTCAGTCCTCGAGTTTCGGATTTGATTTGGTATAACCCTATCGTTTGAAATTGATTTTTTGATTGGTTACTGATTTCCAACTCTTGGATTGAAAAATTGATTTCTCCGACTATTTTGAATGTTCGAACACTTCCAAATCGAGGTTTAATTTTCAAAGCTAAGTAATTTCGAAAAGTATAAATTATTTGATAAGGTTTGTAAGTTTAGTTTTGTATGTTAAGTATGAAGTAATATGATATAAACAAATTTGAAATTGCTTTGTTAAGTAAATGAATAAGACTATTTTGAATTATACTAATATGAAATTTAGTTTTGAAATATTTCGAATAAAAGTTAGTTTTAAATGTTTTGACTTAGTGACATCTTTTATAAAACCATATATATGTATATATAGAATAATAGTTTTCAGAAAGGTAAATTGGATATTTCTAATAGAAATAAATAGTTAAAGGTTTTAAAGGGGATGGTTATAAACCTAGTAATCATTTTGGGTATAATTGACCTTGAGAAAATATTTGGTTTCGAAAATAGATTTGGAATTTAAAACCCAGTATTTATATGAAGATTTTGGAAATGAATTTGTTTGACTTAAATTCTGTTGATTTGGAAACTAGGATTATTTTCTAAATCTATTATTTTGGAAACTTTGAAACTGAAGATATAAAATTTGGAAGAAATAATTTGGTGAAATCGTATATGATTTTGAAACTGAACTGATATTGAAACGAATTGAAATTGAGAACCTTATTTTACTAAATACTTGATTTGGGAGTTATCGAACTTATATAAAATCGATTTGTATTAGTATGAAGTTGATTCGAAAACTATTGATTTGGAAAGGTACTCAATTTGAGAAGCGAAATCTTATACAATCGAAGTCTATATAAGTGTGATTTGATATACTACTGATTTTGGGAAGTATTTGATTTGAAAATGAAATCTTATATATAATGGACTTTATATAAGTATGGTATTTGAAATATTTGAAAAGGTACTATATGATACATATTTTCGAAGCAAAGATATGGAAAGTGCCTTCTGCTTGATATCCGCATTGTGGCCACATTGTGGATTCATTCTATCGATATTATTCTCTTTGATTTGGGTTTTCCGGATATGATACTCGAGTGTCCATCGAATTCCATGGCGATCTCCATGGTCTTACGAGCGCGACTGCATAGCGTAATTCGCAGGGGCTGAGATGGCCTACGAGTACGGATGTTTCCTGGGGGATCCAGGCGTAACCATTGTGTATCTGGGATCTATTGGGTCGCTTGGTAGCGTAATCCATAGGGGCTACGACGGCCTACGGGTACTGATGTTTCCTGGGGGATCTAGGCGTAATCATTGTGTATCTGTGGTCTACCAGTCATCATGGCGTAATCGCAGGGCTGCGGTGGCCTACGGGTACGGATGTTTCCTGGGGGATCCAGGCGTAACCCTTGTGTATCTGCGATCCATGATTTAACATGTTTCGGTTGTTTGTTTTGTTTGGATTGTACTTTCCATATCTATTTTTAAAAGTTTTTCCAGTACTTTCACTGGGTGTTGAAACAAGTCTACTAAGTACCTGGAGAATTCTAGCTTTGCGCCTGATCAATGCATGGTCAGAGTCTGTAGGAACGAGGATAAACTTGTTAAGACATCGAGTTATAAAAGTATTTTGATAAAGTATTGTATAAAGGATATTTTGATCATTTATTTTCCTTTCTAAATAATTTAAAATGTTTTAAATATTGTTTACTTTTTGAACTAACAATTTGAATCAAATGACTTTCCCGGATACAATAAAATGGGTATAACCAAATTATTAAATATTAAATAATTCTAATTGAAATTTATATAGTTTTAAATTTACGGTTCATCCTTGTCTTTCAACCTATTTTCCTTTCTAGCTATTCCTATTCACCTATTTTCTTTTCTAGCTATTCCTATTCTCTTATTTTTCCTTCTAGCCATTCCTATTCTCCTACCTTCTTCCTTTTCGAGGACGAAAAGTTTTGAGTGGGGCAGAATGTAACAACCCAGGATTTTGTAAATATTTTTAAATCTAATTATTGGAAAACTTTGAATTTTAATTATTTAAAATTTTGAATTTTGGAATTTTTCCAATATAATTTTGGATTTGTTTGCAATTTATCTTCCAAAGGAAATAAAATAAACAATTTCTGCAAATTTTATATTGTGGTCAAAATTTGACTTTTATTTGAAAATTTTAAATTTTTAAAATTTTAAAATTTTAAAATTTTAAATTCTAACCTTTTTATTTGAAGCTTGATGTAAATTTTATATTAGTTCTGCTTTTCGTTTCGTGAAATTCTGATTTATACTTTTAAAATTGGGTAAATTACAGCATTTTACACGCAATAAATTTCTATATACATATTTTATTTTTCCTACATCCATCTCTATTTTATCTTTCTATGTTTATTTTGTCTAGACATTCCTTTTTATTTATTGGATTGTTTCTTGTATATATCTTTATTTAATAGCTTGGAAAAAAAATCAATTAGACATACGTTACCTTGTTTTAATTAGAGATACGTTACATTTGCTTTATTTCTTGCCTTTTTATTTTCCTATCTATTTAATTACCTATACTATAGTTGTGCATTACTCTTCCACACCTCGCCAAAATCTTCCTAAATATCTCACTTCTACATTTGCCTCTTCTGATTGAAAGATTTTTACATAAGTTCTTTTATTAAATAGGAAATAAATCCCATTCATTTCACTAGCCATTCAAATTTTAATGCCATAGCCGTTTCCCTATTGATTAGCCATGAAAAAACTCCTCAATTAATATACAAATCACGTACAAAAAGGTTTCTCACCATCTCATTTCCCATTTGCTTCACGAGAGAAAAATATTTGCAGTAAGTTTTCAATGGCCTCCTCCTTCTTTCCTCTTTTCTCTTTTCTTTTTCCTTTTTGTTCTTTAATTATTTAGCTCGACCACACCATGCTAGCCGACCTCATCTCCTCTCCACCACCAACATGATCGGCCTCCACCTCCTCACATCATCACCATACCAAGGCCGTGAACCCTAAAACAAATTCCCATCACCAAATTGCAAGCAAACCCTAGCAAAGCCTCTACATCACCCAAACCCTAGTTGCTAGCCTCGTCCACACCTATTTCCACCACCTACTCCTCCTCCTTGCCTTGCTCCAGGCCATAACCCTCTTATGTGACCAGATCCGACCAAGTTTGGCACATAGGCCGAGCCTCATAGCCCTAGGGCCGAGTCCAAACTCCACTTGATCCTTGCTTATGTCTCTACTAGCTTTGCCTTCAATTTCCTAGACTATAGCCTTGCCTTGTGACCCCATAACCAAGCATATTTGACCTTGGTCGAGCCTAGCACTTCAGATCTAACCATGGCCGAACCATGTATGATGATGGTTGAGCCTATGGATGATGTGGCCGAGCCCACTTGATGATTCAATCCAATTTACTTCACTTTGATTCATGTTTTGTACATTGTTTTGATTTAGTTTTGGTGTTGAAATATATATTTATGTTTGGATATATTTATTTGTTTACAAGATCTGAATATTGGCTCTCCCTCCACTTAAGTCTAGTCGTGCCTTTTCGTGCTTTGCGGGGTTTAGATCTTGTGTTTTGAATTTGATCTCCAGCTTTAGAAGGTGAGTTATTCACTCTAGACATTTGTACTTATATAATTGTGAAACGATGACAAGTGAATGTGTAGAAATTGATATGCTATGTTAATAAATTCATACATGCCTGTGATATGATTTTATGATGTCAAAATCTGTTTACAAAACCTGTTACATCATCGGACATGTTATATTATGTTATGTTGTTGATTTTATTTTCTGTTTCTCACACTGCAAGTTCTCTGTTAGTATAGAATCACTATGGGTTGAAATGATACATACTCAAACGGACTTTAGAATAGGGGAAAGTCGTTATGAGCTGAAATGATAGGCTTGGGTGATTTTTTGTTGACTTGGGATTTGCGGGTTTGAAATGATAAAACCCAGAATTTTAATTAATTACGGATTGAAATGATATATTATCCGTACCACTTGACTTAGGTTAGAAATTATTATACAAACCCGTGGTTAATTTTAAAGTAGGATTTTCTTAACTTATTAAGTATTTTGAAATGTAAATATGGATTTTTACTTACATTGGATCTAAATAATTTAAACAGTGATTTTCTAAAAGGTTAAAATTGTATAAGAATAAATGGCTTAAATTGTAATTTTAGAATTTGACTTAACTTAATAATTGAAATTTGATTTAAAAAAATGGGATTTTAGAAATTATTAAGTATTTTAAAAGTAAAATATGAAATTTTGACTTATATTGGATTTAAATGATTTAAACAGTGATGTCCTAAAAGTTAAAATGGTATAAGTCAATAGATGGTTTAAATTGAAATTTTAAAGTTTGATTTAACTTAATAACTCAAATTTGGGTTAAAATTGGATTTTTTAAGCTTAACTTAGTAATTAAAATAATTTACTTATGGAATGGATAAATTAGAGTAAAAGAAAATATCAAGTTATTTGTCAAAATAAAGGTTAAGCAACTTATAGTGAACTTTGACTTAATAAGCGAATTATTATTTAAAATTGGATATTTATTAATGAAATTTTATTTTATAAAATCATAAGTTAAAATGATATCCAAATGAACATTTTTGAAGCGAGAAATATGATTTTTTAAGTTAAAATGGCTAAAAATTGAAGTTTTAATGTTTCTGAAATTTTATAATAAATCTGGAATTAATATTGGTAGCACTTCAGAAATGCTGTTGTTGCTGAAACTAACTAAAATCTGAAGTAAAAGATACTGCAGCACTTGGTAAGTGCTGTTGTTGCTGGAAGTAAACTATATTCTGAAATAACTAAAGGGCTACTGTAGCACTTGATAAGTGTTGTTGTTGCTGTAATGAACTATTTTCTAAATGAACACTGGATCTACTGCAGCAGTTTATAAGTGCTGCAGATTCTGAATTGTATTGTTTTCAACAAATCACTGACTTACGACAGCAGTTTATAAATGCTGTCTTATCTGAATTGAACTTTTTTTTTCAAATAAATCATTATACTTTCAGCAGCATTTTCTAAGTGCTGCGAATGCTGAAATTTCAATGTTTTGGAAGATTATAATTGAATAAACGAGCTTCAAACATGCTATATTTTGGGAATTGAATATTTGATTTGAAGGTATAATGACTTCACTTTTTAATGGTTTAAATGAATGATTTTAATTCGAAATTATAAACCATTTTGAAATTTATAACCATGGGTCCACTTCTTCGTATGCCCTTTTATTACTCTGTGATTTATTGATGTGCATCTTCGATTTGAGAGTGTGGCTAGAGGATGGCAATTGTTGAAGCTTTTTGCTACCCCAGTCACATTAGCACTATTGTTTTTCCATTGTTTACTTTACTTTGGACATTACTATGATAGCGTTTATTACTGCTTATTTGATGGTTTAACGGATCCTTAAAGGATGGGCGATCCCAAACATCCTTTGAGTTAATTGTGCATTGCTATTACAGTTTAGTTGAGTTGGTTTACATTGTATAAGCATGTATGTCCTGACTCGAGTGTTTGTGTTTTACTTTACGCTCGGGTCAGCCTGAGTAACACAGCTTTGGATTCATCTTCTGGAGCTAGAGATTTGTTGGAGCTTATTTATCTATCTGTCATCTGTTTCTATTCCAGTTATTTCCTATTCGGTATTGCTTCTGTATTAGTGACTTTTGTATCCAGACTTCTATTATATCTATTTTAGACTATGAGATTTTGTATATGTTTTGAGAGCATGTATATAGTAGCTTCATGAACTACTATGGTATTTTATTTCCGCTGCGAGTTATTCTGATATTCTGTGTCTATGATTTTATGTTTGATTTTATTTGCTCCAAATTTTCTTGACAATCCACTGTTTTGAAGTATTCAAGTCTGACATGTGTGGATTTATTGTCCATTTGAATGGTCCAAAATAGTGGGATGTTACAAAAAGTATTTAAATTAATCGTTTGATAATTTTTCGGCAAACGACGGTATTTACAGAATCAAATAACCAATTTATATTATTATTATTTTGAAGTCACATTGTTTATTGAAGACTATGTTTCTGTTTTGTCATTCGCGGTTTGTTCGCATGAAAATCTATCCGGCGAGATGCCAAAAATTGTGAATTAAGTATAGCAAAATACTTAGGCAAAATCCAATACCACATGTTTTCTTCTTTCTTTTCATTGTTCTATCCAAATTTTACCTGTAAGTTCAAAACAAAAGAAAAGAAAGCTTTTGATTTTCAAAAATCAAAATCCAAAGATCCACTCAATGAAAAATTCTAAAACAAGTTTCTTTGATCTCGTTGAGCCTAGATCTTCGATTTGGTATGTGACTTGATGGGTTCGTTGATGGTTTGGAGGGTGCGGTAGTGTGGAACAATGAATGGTGTGAGCGGTAATAACAAGGGTTTGGGTTAGCTCTTAATTTAGGCGACAGATGGCCCAATTGATGTTGGATTTGGGTTCATAGGAGGAAATTACACTCGGAGACTTAGTTTGGGGACGTGCAACTAGAGATTGGAGGCCCTGACTAGTGTATGGATGAGAGGAGGGGGTGGAGATCGCATTTTTATAGGGGAGTTTGAGCTTGGACTTAGGGTGTCCAAGAGGTGAAGATTTAAAGGCGGAGTTTGTTGGAGCAATCAGTTTTTGGTTACGGCGAGTATTGGAGGAGGATAGGGCGGCGAAAGGGAACGACAATGGTGAAACTTTCTCCAGGAAAGGGCAGGAGAGTGTTTGAGAAGAAGAAGATTAGTAGAGGTATTTAAATATAAATTATAATTAGTAATTAATTAATTCGTTTTAAAATCAATAACTTATTAATTCAATATCTCTCTCATACGAGGTCCAAACAAGACGCGGTCTTTTGCCTTTTCCTCGTAAGAGCGATAGTTATGCGATGGAACTTGTTTCGTTGAATTTGAAGTTAATGGAATTGTAGGCTAAAATCGAACGTCGTTTGATTTTAGTTCGCCTAAGCGTCCACAGGAATTTTGGTGAGTTAAACTCACCTTTATGGACAATCAGTATGATATATTGTACATAAAAATTATTGTTTGCGTTTGGATGAATTATTTGCTGGTTTGGTTAAATATCCGCTTTTGAAAAGCAATTGTCATTTAAAATGAAATACAGGGAAGATTATAGAGAGAAATCAGGATCGCTCGACATTATGATTTTTAATTTCTTATTACATACTTTTTGATTTTAATTTTAGCTATATACCTGTTATATAGATTGTTAAATGCTAAAATTTGATGGTTTGACCATATTGGATGTGACACTGGCGTATGTTAAAAGTTGGACATTTTCAGTGATAATGGTAGCAATGGCACTGGATAAGCGCTATAGTAGTTATTAGCCTTGTTATAGTATTTTGAAAAACTATTAATTGTTGTTTGGTTTGGAAATGGTTTTGATTTGGAGAATGATGTTTAATATGATTTTGGTAATTTCCGTGATATTTTATTTAAAATACTTTTTGCACTTCTTTATTTCACCTTAAATTTTTTATTCGATTTTTCTAAATATATGGAAATGTTTTAAGATTATTTTAGGAGGTATTTATTTTCATGGAATAATTATTATAACAATGAATGTTTATTTTAAGAGAAAATAAAGGGGTTTATCTTTTATTTCAAAATGATTCTATTTTTAAAAGAAGATAGAAATATTTTGGTATAAATATTTTGTGAAACGTTTATATATAATGTTGTATAAAAGGACAGATTTATAAATATTATTTTATAAGTAAAGGATAGTTTGTAATGTTTTATAAATAAAAGATTGATTTTATAAATGATATTCTGTAAGAAGGAAATTAATACCATTTTGATAAATCGGGGATAATTAATTCCATTTGTGAATTTATGGTGATAGAGGAAATGATCATATTATGAAAGTATTTGGTCTTATTTTGGAAATGAAGGTTAGTGTTAAGGATATAAGATGTATAAAGAAAATGAGTTTTGGATCTACAAAGGATTTTTATAAAGGAGCTTTGTAATTATCCATTGAGATTTGTAGAAAGTATGTGAGTTTTATAATTTTATATCCGGAGATTTATAAAAAGAGTTTTATAAATAAAGACAGATTATAAAGGGGATTTATAAATATGAAAGAAGTGTTTATTAAAGGAGTATGTAAAAGGGTTTATCTATATAAAAGGGTTTATTTATATAACAGGTTTTATAAATAGAAAGGAGTTGTATAATAGAATTTTTCAAAAGGGATTTATAAAAAGAACGAGACCCGATTTTCATAAATGATCATTTAAAATTAGGATGGTATGGAAAATGTTCTTTTCATACTTAACACCAAATTCCGAGGTATGGAGACTCGTCTCTATCTTGATAATTAAGAATGTGTATCGAGGCAAGGATAGTTTTTCTAACTTATCCGATTTCATTGTTAATCGAGGGATAGTACTATTTGAAATCGGGAAGTAGTGGTAAGTATATTTGGTCCAATTTCTATATGACCTATTTACTTTCACCAAAAGAGAAGTGTTTTGGGTCTATTATTATTATCAATGTTTAAATGACATTTGTTTTAACCCAAACAAGTATGGTTTTGTAAATGAAATATTTTTTAAGATTTGTGAATATACTTATACCGTTAAGATAAGTGTATGAGTATATTTTCTAAGTATTGGAAATGTAGCGTTTGTGAATATACTTATATTATTGATATTTGTATACGGAAAAGTTTTCCTAAGTTTGAAAGTGAAATGTTTTTTGAATATGCTTATACAGTTGAGATAGGTATATTAAATATTTTGAAGTATTAAAAAGAGTAGATGAGACTTATGAATATATCTTTGTAAAAGTATTTTGATACAAGCATTTACAATGTGGTTTTAGTTAATGAAAAGATTAATTAAAGAGGCTTAGTGGTTGCTCTGTGCTTAACCATGCTTGGTTAAATCTCTAGTTGAATTTTTTGTTTATTTGATAGTTAAATAATCGACTAACAAATGTTGGCCCATTTTTAAAACTATCGTTGTCGGTTTGGACAGACCATGATCAGATATATTATTTGAAAAACCACTTCGAGTTTGCATAAGCATTCGAATTGAAGACATCTTGAAGATAATTGAATTGGAGACGAATCTCTTTGAAGCGCATGAGAGCTCTTGAGAAAAGGTTGTGCATGAGAGCTCTCGAGAAAAGGTTGCAAAGCAACAGGATAATGAAATATTCGGTTACTATTCGGTAAGGGGTATTTCGGTCCAGATTCGCACGGGTCAATAGGTTCGAACCCAGTACATTTTATCTAGGAATGTACTATACAGAAGGTGGTCCCTTACCTTTTCATGTTGGAAATCCTATCTCCGATAAGTGCTTTTGGACTTAATTGTATACTTATTATGCTGAAATTTAATTAATGCAACAATTTCGGCTATGATTCCATATTTATTTTAAACCCTAGACATTATTATAATATCACAAGATTTACTATGAAATGGTTTGGTTATGATAAGGTAAAAACCCGTCCATGTTTATGGGCGCGTTGTCTTACGAGATACTTGTATTTTGAAAGGTTTTATAACATTAAAATTCATTTGTGGTGTGTTTCTCATGCTAGTTTACCAGACTGATCCGAGTGTTATTCTCTTATAATGCTTGTGTTAGACCTAGCCTTTTTTCAGATCTAGTTATGGATGCTTTGGAGTATCGGGGGACGAACTGGATGCCTCCAAGACGTATTCCTGCATATTTTATTTTCTAACGCATTTGTTGGTTGTATTTATCAGTAGTTGTGAGGACATGTTGTTATAACTGTCTAGGCTGACGGTAGATTAGTGTACTCTGATTTTGATGTATGTATATTATAGTTTCCTTTTGTAAAGATCTATTGTATATTATATATTACTCGTCATGATGTAAGATTCTGTTATGTATTTTCTTTCATTTTCCCCCCAATAATCTGTCTTTTCGGAACTTGGATGCTCACCACGTAAATGTCGTGGATGTATTAGTGTTGACTTTTGAGGATCGAAATGGTGGGTCGTTGCAAGTGGTGTCGGAGCTTAGGTTGAGTGAACACCTAGGCTTTGGTGGGGTAGACTCATTTGAGATAGGGTAAGGCTAGACCCTAGAATGAGTTTGAGAGAGAGAGTGTGTGTGTGAGCGCGTATTTGTTAGTGTTATAAAAATGTTTTATATTGTGTTGATTTATCTATTGAGTGGTTTATGAATTTTGGTCAGTATAGAAGGAACAACTGTATCAATAGGGGTTTCTAAACTCTTGGACAAGGCAAACCGACACAGCGTTGTTTTTGGAATTGGGTAGATGAAATAATTTTACCTAGATTATATTTTATATATAAAGGAATAATTTTCAGAAAATTTATATAATAATCTATGATGTGTTTGTTGGGAAATAATAATATTCAATTATTATCATTTGTTGTTTGATTAGTCATGCTCTTCTAGTTTAGGAGCATTGACTATTGTTGTTTATTAATTATTTGTGCTAAGATAGTTTATGAGCATTTATTATTTTGACTGAATTAAATACGAATACCTTGTGAATTAAGTTTTATAGTTTGACTGTGAGACATATGGGAATAATGTTGGATTTAAAATTTTAATTTTAATAGAAGTTATTAGTTATAATCTATACAAAGATAAACAATTATGGAATGTTTTGTATTAGAAAGCAAATTGGTATAGGTGTGATTTATAAATAGAGTTTACAAAAAAATTAATTTAAAATGAGAATTTTAAAACTTAAACTCGATGTTTTGGAAATGTTTTTCCAAAATTTTGGAGAAGAATAATAATGATATTATTTTGAAACTATTTTTGAATAGAAATATTTTAAATGAATTTTAAAAGAGATAAGAAAGCACTGAACTCACTTCAATTGCTGGAAAATAATTCTGGGGTTGACTGCAGCATCATCAGCATTCATTTTCAAGTTTCTAAGTGAGAGATTGCTACCATAGTAATTGGTTATCGAGTGTTTGGGTAAAATAAATTTTGGTTTTAGAATTTCGAAAGTATGATTTGATACACAAAAGGAGCTATGTATATCATTATTATTTCAAAATGATTCGAAATAAAATAGAGTGTTTAGTTCTTAAACTTTCAGTTAAGTGATATTATAGACTCATGTATCATATCTATTTGGATAGTTTGGTTTGTGCATCTTGTTTTGAGATGTTATTTGGTAATTTTCGTTTATTGAAATGAAATGGAATTTTCTACAATTTTGGACAATTGAAAACTTTCGAGTTGTTATAAATTGAAGCTAAGTGTTTTATGGAAATATAAGAAAATAAGTTTTTTGTAATTTGTAAATTTGAGAAAATAGTAAGTTAAAACAAATTTTAAACTCGTTGCGCATCTTAAGTAAATAAACCAAATCTGATATTTTATATATACTCTTAGGATGTAAAGGAGTATTATACGAGTACGAACTTAAGTTTTAAAATGTGTGATAAACATAAGTTGTGATTTATAATATATTTATGATAAACTTAAGTAGTGGTTTTATGAAATGATTCATGAGTGATTTTAGTATCAAGGGAAATATATTAGGTAATAATGAATGTGAATAAAAATAATTGGAATAGTTAAGAAACCAATGGAACAAATACATAAATTGTACGTAGATCGTTTTATTCCCATAACTGTTATTGATCCAGATTCGAGTACATGATTTTGTGGTGGTTTATACCGATCCGAACAAGGATTTTTCACTCGATTCTTGATGGCGAACATTGGATAAGATTTTCGATTTGATTCTAAAGTTTTCTATTTCAATTTATGGCTATGCAAGGAGAACAAATGTTTCTAATCAAGGAATCGGATCGGAGTCCGCACTAGAGTGGTCGAGTGAGCGATACTAGTTCAAAAGTAAAATTTGTGTGGTCGAGCGAGTAATTGGATTTGATATTGCATACGGATGATATATGTACATCGTACGGGCTTTGATAAAATTATATGCATTGGACATTTGAAATTTGTAAGTATTTGGTTGGATATCGTTTGTAAGTGAGATACAGGTTTATGGAAGTAAAGGCTAGTTTGATGCTTTTGTTTCATAAGTAGAGTTGGTTTGCTCGACTAATAGGTACGCGTTTATATTATTGTTAATGGTTCTATGCCCCAAATACGGGAGGCCATTTTTAGGATTTTGTTTCCTTTTGTTGGTTTGGGCCCATGTGGCAAGTTATAGTTTTTCCGATCGAGCCGCGCAAGGGAGGTGCTGCCAAAATTTTCTGTAACTTTAAGAGACTTGGAAATTTAATAACCCATTTCAACTAATTTGTTGGGAAACCTTAAGGGTTCAGAGACATTTTTCTTACTTTGGGAATTTCGAGGACTAAATTCTTTTAAGGGGGAAGAATGTAACAACCCAAAATCCTATCATTTGATTTTAAATATTTAATTAATTTTAAATATTGAAATAATTAGTTTTTAAAGTTTAAATTTTTTTGAGGAGTAACGAATGAATTCATTTTGTATCTGGATTGTGAATTCATTTCTTAAAGTTTTAAACTTGAATTCAAATATAGGGATTTATTTAAAATATTTGAATTGTAAATTTAATATTTGAATAGTGAATTAAATATCTAGACCGTGAATTGGAGTATTAATTAAATGGATTTAATGGTCTTAATTAACTCCTTTTAATTAATAAATAAAAATGGTGAATTCATTTTATAAATTTATTTACAATAATAAATAATAAGAAGTTTTATTTTTATTATATTGACTCGATTTTTATGGACATACTTTTAATTTAATTTATTTGATTTTTCCATAATTTATAATTTTGAAAATATTTAAAATAATTATTTGACGGTTTTTCGGAAAATGACGGTATTTCTACGATTTTACAGAATCAGATAACCGGTGTATATTACTGTTGTTCTATGGTCGCGTTGCTGTTTTGAGCACGACCGTGTTTTTGTTTGGCCGTTCGCGGTTTGTTGGCGAATGAAAACCTATGTGGCAAGATGTCAAAAATTATGAATTAAGTATAACTCAATACTTAGGCAAAATCCAATACCACACGTTTTCGTCTTTTTTTTTCCACTATTCCATCCAAAATTTTACCATTAAGTTCAGTACAGAAGAAAAGTAAGCTTTTTGATATTCAAAAATCAAAATTCAAAGATCCACTCAATGAAAAATTCTAAAACAAGTTTCTTTGATCTCGTTGAGCCTAGGTCTTCAATTTAATATGCAACTTGATGGGTTCAGTGAAGGTTTGGAGGGTGCAGCAATGAGGAACAATGAATGGCGTGAGTGCTAGAAACTTGGGTTTAGATTAGCTCTTGATTCAGGCGACGGTTGGACAAATTGATGTTGGATTTGGGTTCATAGGAGGAAATAACACCTGCAGAACGAGTTTGGAGACATGCAACTTGAGTTTAGAGGCCGCGACCAGTGTACGGATGCATAGAGGGGGTTGGAGGTCACGTTTTTATGGGGGAGTTCGGGCATCGACTTAGGATCTCCAGGAGGTGGAGATTTCGACCCTGAGTTTGTCGGAGAGACCGGCTTTTGGTTTCGACGAGTATTGGAGGAGGATGCAGTGGTGGAATGGCATGACACTGGTGAAGATTGCTCCAAGAAAGGGCCGGGGGTGGTGGGTGGGGGTGCTTGAGAAGAAGAAGATTAGTAGGGGTATTTAAATATAAATTGTAATTAGTAATTAATTCATTTTAAAATCAGTAACTTATCAATTCAATATCTCTCTCATGCGAGCTCCAAACAAGACGCGGTCTTTTACATTGCGATTGGATTGACGATAGCTACGCAATAGAACTAGTTTTATTGAATTTGTAGCTAATGGAATTTTGGGTTAAAATCGAACGTCGACCAATTTTAGTTCAAACTGGAATGCCTGAGCGTCTGCTAGAATTTCAGTGAGTTAAGCTCGCCTTTTTGGATAATCGGTATGGTATATAGTAGATAAAATTTACTGTGTTTGGATGAATTATTTGTTGGTTTGGTTAAATAGCCGCTTCAATTGTCAATTAAAATGAAATACAGGGAAGATTTATAGAGAGAAATCCGGATTTTTCGACATTGTGTTTTTTAATTTCCCATTATATATTTATTGATTCTAATTTCAGTTATACACCTGTTATATAGATGATTAAATGCTAAAATTTGATAGTTTGGCCATATTGGATGTGACATTGACATAAATTAAAAGTTGGACATAAAGGTAGTAATGACATTGGTTAAGCACTAAAGTAGCTATTGGCCTCATTATAGTATTTTGAAATATTGTTAATTGCTGTTTGGTTTGGAAATGCTTTTGATTTGGTATATGATGTTTAAATATGATTTTGGTAATTTCCATGATATTTTATTTAACATAGTTTTTGGACTTCTCTATTTCACCTCAAGCTTTTTATTCGTTTTTTTTAAATATATGGAATTGTTTTAAGATTATTTTAGAAAGTATTTATTTTCATGGAATAATTATTATAATAATGAATGTTTATTTTAAAATAAAATAAAAGGGTTTATCTTTTATTTTAAAGAGATCCTATTTTAAAAGAAGATAGAAATATTTTAGTATAAATATTTTGTGAAATGTTTATATAAAATGTTGTATTAAAGGATAGATTTATAAATATTATTTTATAAGCAATGGATAGTTTTATAAGTAGTGTTTTATAAATTAAAGAATGGTTTTATAAATGATATTTTATAAGAAGGAAATTATTATCATTTTGATAAATTGAGGATAATTAATTCCATTTGTGAATTTATGGTGATAGAGGAAATAATCGTTTTATGAAAGTATTTAGTCTTATTTTGGAAATGAAGATTTGTGTTAAGGATATAAGATCTATAAAAATGAGTTTTGGATCTATAAAGAATTATAATAAAGGAGCTTTATAATTATATTTTGAGGTTTATGGAAGTATATGAGTTAAATAATTTTATATGGGAAGATTTATAAAAAGCGTGTTATAAATAGAGATGGATTTATAAAAGGGATTTATAAATATGAAAGAAGTGTTTATTAAAGGAGCTTATAATTATATTTGGAGCTTTATAAAAGGAGTATGTAAAAGGGTTTATCTATACAAAAGGGTTTATTTATATAAATGGGTTTTATAAATTGAAAGAAGTTTTATAACGGAATTTTTTAAAAGGGTTTTATAAAAAGACCGAGACTCGATTTCCATAAATGATCATTTAAAATTACGGTGGTATGGAAAATGTTCTTTCCATAGTTAACCCGGAATTCCAAGGTATGGAGACTCGTCTCTATCTTGAGAATTAAGAATATGTACCGAGGCAAGGATAGTTTCTATAACTTATCTGATTTCATTGTTAATCGAGGGCTAGCACTGTTTGAAATCGGGAAATTATTATGAATATATTCGGTTCAATTTCTATACGATCTATTTACTTTCACCGAAGGAGAAGTGTTTTGGGTCTATTATTATTATTATCAATGTTTAAATGACATTTGTTTTAATCCAAATGAGTATGATTTGGAAATGAAATATTTCCTAAGATTTGTGGATATACTTATACTGTTGAGCAAAGTATATGAGTACATTTTCTAAGTATTGAAAATATAGCGTTTGTGAATATACTTATACTATTGATATAAGTATAAGAAAAAGTTTTCTTAAGTTCGAAAGTGAAATGTTTAATGAATATACTTATATAGTTGAGATAAGTATATCAAATACTTTTATGTATTGAAAAAGTAGAGGAGACTTGTGAAGATATCTTTGTAGAAGTATTTTGATACAAGTATTTACAAAGTGGTTTTAATTAACGAAAAGATTAGTTAAGAGGCTTAGTGGTTGCTTTGTGCTAAATCATGCTTGGTTAAACCTCTGGTTGAATTATTTGTTTATTTCATAGTTAAATAACTAACTATTAAATGTTGGCCTGTTTTTAAAACTATCATTGTCGGTTCGAAGAGACCGAGATCAGATATATTATCTGAAAAACCACTTCGAACCAGCATAACCATTCGAATTGAAGACATCTTAAAGATAATGGAATCGAAGACGAGCTCTTTGAAGTGCAATGGCTACTTGCTGCTAATCCTAAGGGTGATTCAAAAATGGATGTGGTAGAAGTAGTACCTTCGGTTTGTTCATATTCCGAACAACTTGTATGGACGAATGCTGGCATTGCATTAATGCCTGGAGTGCAGTGTTAGCATTACAAGTGGGATTTGCTAAAAAGATAAAACGTAGCCTCAAGCCTCACCAATCGAAAATGACAAAAACAGGGTAGTGGCGCAGGGCTATGTGGGTTGCACCCATTAGGGTATTGTCATCACCTTTTTAGGTTATTATTTATGGATTTGGTTGTGCATGAGAGCTCACGATAAAAGGTTGCGAAGTAACCGGGGTGATGAAATATTCGGTTACTATCCATTAAGGGGTACTCCTGTCCTGATTCGTATGGTCAATAGGTTCGACCTCGGTACATTTTATCTGGGAATGTACTATACGGAAGGTAGTACCTTACCTTGTCATGTTGGAAATCAAATCTCCAATAAGTGCCTTCTGAATTAGTTGTATACTTATTATGTTGAAATTTAATCAATGTAACAATTTTGGCTATGATTCCATATTTATTTTAAACCCCATACAATATTATATTATCACAAGATTTCCTATAATTTGGTTTAGTTATTGTAAGGTAAAAACCCGTCAGCGCTTATGTGCGACGTGGTCTTACGAGATACCTTTATTTTGAAAGGTTTTGTAACATTAAAATCCATTTGAGATGTGTTTCTCACGCTGGTTTACCAGATCCGACTGTTATTCTCTTATAATGCTTGGGTCAAATCGAGCATATTTTCTAATCTAGTTATGGATGTTTTGAAGCATCGGGGGACGAGCTGGATGCCTTCCAAGACGTATTCCTACATATTTTATTTTCCACTGCATTTGTTGGTTGTATTTATCAGCAGTTGTGAGGACAGGTTGTTATAACTGTCCAGGCCAATAGTAGATTAGTGTACTCTAATTTTGAAGTTTGTATATTATATATTACTCATCACAAAGTGAGGTTATGTTCTGTCTTTTCCTTCTTTTCCCCTAACCATTTTTCTTTTCACTACTTGGATGCTTGGCACGTGAACATCATGTATTATTAGTGTAACCTTTTGAGGGTCGAAAAGGTGGGTCATTACACTGAAAATATGATTTTTCGCATACAATTGAATTAGGACTTAATACCACTTTTGTTGAGTCTGGATCGGCGTTGCGGATTAAAATGGGTACAAATATCGCTAAATTTGGAGATCGGACGATCCGATGACCAAAACAATCTTGAAATGCGTGAAATTGTCGTCTCGAGACACAGTCTCAGATAGCGACAAAATTTATACCGATTGAACCAAAAAAATAAGGCAATGTACAAGATAAGTTTCATGCGATCTGACGCGTCGTTTGATCGTACGAGCTCGGAGCGTACAAGTTACAATGGTTTATTTGAGAAATCAAATAAACAAAATATTATGTTATTTAAATAGTCACTAAATTCTTTCCCTCATCTCATTTTTGTTTCATTTCATTGTTCCATTCCACTTTCAAAAATCATGGTCGCTTCCTTTAATCCACTTCAAAAATTAAATTCGAGAGATCCGCTCTACAATAAATCACAAAACCAGATCCATTGGGATCGTATGGGAGAGCTTCATAACGACTATGGCGTAATTTGGTGTGATCACCGTTGGCGACGTCGATGTTCTTGAGGATGATCTAGGGTTTGAACTTGACGGAGTTAGAGGAGGATTCAGGAAAATTGGAGAGCGCATTGCAATTTTCCTACGGAGGGGAGTGGATAACATCAATTTGAGGTGGTGTGGCTCCTTCTAGCAAAAGGCGACATTCGCATGTAACGTGCGACTTGATCAGGTCACAATCTATATATGTGGATCGAGCTGCTCCTCGTTGTGTGCGTCACGAAGCTCTTGCGTGGTGCATTGGCAAATGTGGTTCATCGATTCATCGAGAAATGAGGAAGAAAAGAGGAGAGAGTGTGTGTGTGATGGGTGTATGTGCACGACATGTACAGGAAGTGAGAATTAGAGTTAGGGAAGAAAGATTTGGTGGCTAATTAAGGTAATTAGCATTTGAATTAAGGAATTAATTATTTTATTAACCATGATTCATATTTAATCCATATCTTTTGAATACTAGGTCCATTTTGGATGCGGTTTCTTGCGTTTCGCTCATGATGGAGAGCTTTATAAATTGGCGTTGGTTTGGTCAGCTTTTGTTGAGGTGAGTGATATTTTCTCTCATTATACTATGATTGTTAGTATAGTATTAAAACGACATTTAGAAATGGTTTCTAACTTTAAAATGTGATCTATTTTACTTAAACACATACTTGATTTTAAAAAAAGAAAATAAAAGTATTTAAAAATGGTTATATATCGGATACCACATTTTCCCCATTGGCTTGTTATTTTTAGGGAATTATTAGATTTGTGCTATTTTTGATATGAATTCCCCCATTGGTTGATATAGATGCATTATACAAGTTGTGTGTGTGTACTATATTAGGTGTATGTATGCTTGTTGGTTGCATGTATGCATGTTTTCTTATTTTTGGTTGAAAACTCTGATTTATCGAGGATTGAGACAATTGAGCGTTAGGGAATATTCCGCGCATTGGGGTTTCGTACACGTTGTTCGAAAACCCAACGAACTCGATAAATTGTAGAAGAGTGTTAGAATATGTGCCGACTGATATGAAGGTGGAAGATGATGGATTTGGATGGGATTCGAACTTCAGAATGGACGTCGAACATTTCCTTTTGGTTTGTACTTATCCATTTTTTGGGCTAAGTACATGACCAAAGTGGTATTGACCACTGTAGAGTGGTTAGTGCCCATTACTATTGATGATTGTGGTTTGGCTGATCTTTGACATAGACGGCGAGGAGGCTTCGAGGAGCATGATATGATGGTTAGTTCGTGCAAACGACTGTAGGTCTTGATGTTATTGCTCTACGACGAGCGATTTCAATGGTGAGGCGATGATGCGACACTTCAATATGACATTTTTGGTACTTTGGATAGTTACTCGATACTGCATGGAGTTAGGTTCCATGGTTGGTAGTTTTAGGACTCCGTAGGTCATGATGGAGGTGTTTTCTCATTCGCTTTAGGTGTGATGGTGATGTAACGCCATGTAAAGCTTTTTATCTTCGGTTTGTGACTTATGTAGGGAGTAGATACCAAGATAGTGGCTTGATATTAGAGGAAGCCATGGAGTGGAGGAACATGGAAGGGTTCCTAGAGAATAATGGAAATTAGATTGAGCAAAGGAAGGGCTCGGATCTGAATTGAGCAAAAGGTGGGCTCAGATGGATGTGCATGTGCTAAGGGATCGTTGATACTCGAAGCATTTTCTGTTGTACTTGAAGCAGAGGTATTATGACTGGGGTCACCCATAGATCATTGAGTGGATCTGTATACCCTTAACTAGTGGCTTTGGGGTCTAGTGTCTAGCTTTGGGCTAGGAGACACATATCCAGCTTTAGGCTACAAGATACAAGAGTACAACTGTAAATCGAGATTTCCATTAGTCCTTGGCAGTAAGAACCCATATGAGTTATCATACATCCAAAGTACATTTAGTGATAGTTAGTATTGTTTGATAGATGCTATGTTTGTTACGGTTGCTTTATTAGCCACCTTTCACTCTAGGGATGTCACATGATGTTGGTATTGTGGATAGGGATACCTAGGCACCTTGACAGTTTATTTAGTATGGAGTACCTGTTTATGATGTTGTAGAGTAGCATATTATTGATGTTACGTGCTAACTCTTTGGTTGCACGGACAGCTCAAGTATGAATTGTATACTTTCTATTCCATATACTATATCGACTTTTATAGTATTTTGAGATTATTTATTGCTTACACCAAACAATGTTGTCGTTTCAAGACCCAGTAAGAGCCAATTTGTACAACCACTATAACATTCATGCCTTGGTTGCTTAACTGTTTATTTATACAAAATTGTGTATTTTCTTCTATAAGTGTCGAACTCTAATAGCAATACAAGAATATGAATATTTTATCCATATTCAATCACATATAAATGTTATATTGTAAACGGTCGCGAGTAATGTACGAAACTTTAATGAAATGAGTTCACTATAAATAAGCAAATAAACCATAATGAAAGTCATGTATCCAGTATGATTAATCACAATAATAATCACCTTTAAATGGTTCGACCAATTTGGGAAGGAAAGCAAATGTATGAGAGTGGATGTAACTTAAAAATAGTTGGCATGAAGAGAGTGAATGGGCACTTTTTCTTCATGAAGAGACATCGAAAATGAGAGCTATATAAAACGATAAAAGATACTTATGAAACGAGAAATGTGACTTCTATTCCAAATGTATTTTCATATAGAAAATTATTTCTTTAAGTTCAAGATAATTGATCTAAAACTCATAGCTGTAAACTGTCTTACAATAAATGAAATAAAATATCATAATAAGTGTTTGAATGGAGCTTCGCATTTCATAAGTTATTATAGCACTATCAGAAATAATGGGAATACCATATAACACTTATTAGTGGACACATCAAATTATGAAAAATTGTTTTGTAAATCTACCAAATATTATTTATGAAATAATTATTATTTTTAGCATTGACAAGAAATAAATATAGTTTTATTTTAATATGAATATTATGAATATTTATTTTAAAATAAATATGAATAATGGTATTTATAACAAAACCGATGCATTGAAAAATATAGAAGTATTTGAATTTGTACGGTTATTTTGGAATTATGGACTAATTTATATCTTTGAGGAATAATTCAATAATCATATGATTGTAAATCATGTAGCACCAATGAATTATATCTCATAGGATCAAGGGAAACTCACCTATTTAGTTAGAGCGACAAAATAGTTGGTGAACTCTATGTAATGATGCATATGGACGTATACATTTCAAAGTTTAATTATTAAAACAGATCTGCTTACTTCGTTAAATTCATAGTTGAATCATCATAGAACCGAGCATGTGTATTTGATAATAAGTAGTGTATCTATAATAAGTTCATTGAATATGAATGGAAAACATGCAAAGAAAATAAATATTCAATTTGTTCGAATAGTTGAGTGTATTGGAAAGAGTTCCAAATGTACCTAAAAACAAGTAAGATTCGATCTCAAAACTCATTCCTCGTTCTGAAACATAATGATATATGGATAAGGAGAAAACAGACTTTTTTGGACAAAGAATGATTGATATTGAGTGGAGTTGGGTTAACTTCTTTTTGTTAGGATGTATACTTAAGGGTAAGTACATAGTTTAAAATTAATTTCATTCAAAGCATAATTTACGAGATCATACAAGATCAAAGTTGATGAAACAATCCCAACATATCCTATGTCAAGGAGTTGACACGTTGGGCGAGTCGAGAGACTGCGCGTAATACTTCTTCATGAGGAATATTGTATGGACCACCCCAAATGAGTTTGGGATCGATCAATATTAGTAGACCAATTTACATGATGAACATAAGTTTCATAAACTAAAAACTAAACGGTTTTATACACATATAAAGGTAGTTCATTATTTATGAGTACCTATTCTGCTGCATTGTGAAACGATCTTTATTTGAAGAAACGCCAACTTCGTGACGAAGAAATTTATTTTAGAAATTATTAGTAGTAAAATTGATTTGGGTGCGATCCACGGATAAAACTAATTACACAAGATGAAATGAAATTGACCAAGCATAAATGAACATAACTAATTAGAATGTCTAATAAGAATTCTTGCACATTAAAGAGAAACTATGGTTTTCTTATCGATGTCAAGAAAAGAATTTCCTTAGCTGTCAATAATCCATTAAGAGTATTGACTTTGTAATATGGCATGATGTGCAGATCCAGAATGGATTCCAAGTCTATTATCAAAATATGATTTGATGGTTGGATATGATCCATCGGCTGCAAAAATGTCTCCAAAAGGTGGACCAATACAGTTGGAATATGGTAAGCTGTGTTGATAGAATAAAATTGTAAATTTCAGTGATTAAAATTAAAGTAACATATTTATCATTCAACTTGCTATGTTAATTTGAATTTTACTCACAAAATTATCGCTCGATATGATTTTGAGTTTTGGTATATGTATGTTGGAACAAAAATTCTAAATAATGATTTAGAATTTTCTATTTACACTTAATAACCAAAATTTCTCAAAATCAGCGGAAGTCATTCTATGTTTGTGGATCATTAAATATGATCCAAGAAATGATATGAAAGTATTATTCGATAAGCATCAGAGTTAAGCGAGTATTTTGACAGAGAAATCACATAGCTTGATTTCCAATCAAAATATAGAGGAAGCATGTGTCTGTAAGAAAAAATATTAATTGGTACTTAAATATTTCTAAACCCACAAATAAAAAACAAACTTATAATTATTAAAGATGTATTCGTGTTAAAATCATTTCAGTTGGTTGCTTAATTCTCTATATAGGATTTGAAAAGATGCCTTTTATAATCAGTATAAAATGATGTTGGGACTGCTCCAAAACGATATACATGGACACTATATTAAATTGTTTGATACGGAGCATGTAAGATGGGTTCCTTATGCATTGGCAATAGGAATCATCATACATGCTATATTGTCTGCAATACCACATTTTGCTTATGTATTCGATACATAGAGGAATCATTAAATCCGAATAAAGATTATTGTATGATGGTTTAGAATGTTCTTAAAAATTTATGAAATACTAGAGAATTGTTTATTGAAACGACGAACTCCTTATGAAGGAGTGCATGGAAGTGATAATGAGTATAATATGTCAATCCTAAGTTCAAGTTCAATCTTAAGTTAAGAACTTTAAGTACGAAATTTTCCAAACAATAAGTAGTGGCTGATTTAAGCAAAGGCTAAGATATCATCTTGAATAGTGCTATAATATTATAAAAAATAAATAAATGCATAAATTTATAACTGTGCTAAGGGTGATTCTAAATATTAAGAGCCCTATGTCATTGTTATTTGATAACAATGTTGTGATATAGATAAGGAACGAACCTAGAGGTCACTGGAAGTCGAGAAACATACTTCGAAAAGTTCCATAGGATAAAAGATAGTTTATCAACGTCGGAGAGGGTTAACTGACAGAGTAGATAATTAAAACAAAATAGTTTACCCGTTCACTAAGGGATTGATTCTATTAGTTTTGAGAAAACCAGCTGAAGGAGTTTGAATAAGGTTCCATAATTGAGTTCAAGTGCAAATAGGAAATTGATTGAGTTAAGAGTATGCCCTAGGGGCAATTATGTAATCTATTATATGCATCTAACTCGATAACCAATCTTATTAAAATAAAAGTTGTTTTCTTTCTATTGTATACTTGTCACATTGTGATATGTTAATTAATTGTTTAAATATATATTAAATAGGAAATCCTTAAGTGATATGGTATGTGATAGTAATTTCAATGTGTCATAATCACACACTACAACAAAATGAGTCATCAATAGCAACAAAAAAGCTATAAAAGACAATTGTAGCGATTCATAAAATGATGTATATCGACACGTTATACAAAATAATGGTTATTATCCTCTATTGTATATCGACACGTTATAAAAAATAATGGCTTATTATCCTCTATATCGTTTTAAAGTGTTATGGTTTAATTTTTTTGCATTTCTAAAATCTGTTGCGTCCCTAAAAATCAGGATAGTCAATACATATCAAAATGCCGCATTAAGAATATTTCTAAAATATAAAACCATTTAAATAACAAAAAATCATGAAAATATTAAACATAAAGATATAACACGTTGTATTAAATAAAACCAAATATTCATACACGTAATATCCCACAATTTTAACCACATAATATTCTATTGTATATGTAAGTACAAACCCCAAAGTAGGAGCTAATATTACATCAAAAACAAGTAGCTAGTTGTTTGTATTAAAAAGAAGAAATATACCAAATCTTTCATTCTCCTGCCTGCAAATGAACAAATATATACATTAGAAATGAATATAAATATGAATATGAAGATGAATAAAATTGGAAAATGAAGTATCTATATTAGAAAAAACTTTTTGCTAAAGATTTCTTATTAAAAATATTCTAAGTTTCTAAATTTTTGAATTTTTTTACCAGAGTCTTCTTTGTGTGGCTAGCACTGGGAAAAATCTTAAACACAAAAAATAGATATACACGATCGAAACACGATCGAGATCATAGTATATAATCACAAACACCGCATAGATAAAAATCTAAATATTTACTTATTATACCTTATAAAGTGTGTACATCACATAATATACACACATGTTAAGCATTAAAACATACCTTTTAACTATATTATTGAGTTCACTAACATTTCCAAATATGAGAATGGAAAGTACAAAAAGCGAGTCAAGAGCCATCAAATACCTACACTTAACTCAAATAAGCATATGAGCACATACATTTATGAATTTGTACAACTAAACATGTAGAAGAAAGATAACGACTTTCAAATAACATTAATTTTGTAGGTAAAGAAAAAGTATTCTAAACAAGAGCTATTTCCCTAATAAAAGAAGTGAATCAGATTGGTCGTGTGCATTATCACTACTAGGACAAGACTTAAGGCGTTATTATTTCTATTATTAACAACAATTCTCTCCCGTAAGACATCGATATAAGAATATACCTTTTTAGGCCACTCTTTAAATTGTTGTTGTAGCGACCCGCAGTTCCGTACCCCTTGAATCGACACTATTTTCCAACATATCAACTCAAAGTGAATGGAAATACGAACCATTAGGGTTAAAGAAGAAGAAGGTAGAAGAAAATGAAACAACACAATATCAGAATCTCACATACGCAGCGGAATAAATATAATAGATAATAACTGATCTTTACACAAAAGAAAACTATATCTGTTTTATACTTTACATCTTTAGAATGCAACATCAGAGTTCAACAACATCTAACACACAACTGTACAATAATCACTACATGTCCTCACAAAACTGAATACACAGTACACACAACACAGCAGAATATACATCAAGTACGAGTGATACGTCTCGCCATCCAGCTTGTCTCCTGAGCTTCACAGCATCCTATCCTGTATCTACAATACTTGGTCTGACCCGAGCATTATAATAAAATAACACCCGAGTCAGTCTGGAAAAACAGCGTGAGAAAACACACTCAATTGGATTATTAAAGTTTTCCAAACCCTTTGAAATCAAAAGCATCTCGTAAGACCACGCCACAAATAAACATGTCGGGTTTTTACCTTACGATAGCCAAAACACTTTTTATCAAAATTCTCTGATATTATAATAGTGTCTATATACAAATACTTATTCAAATAGCCGAAATTGTTACATCTATTAAATTCCAACTAATAGGTATACAAAAAAACCGTAAAGGCACGTAGGAAGAATGGATTTCCAACTAATGACTAGGCACTGGGGTACCACCTGTCATAGTACCTGGTCTAGATCAGCGTACCGAGAACCACGCCCGATCCCCTGCAACACAAGACCGGAACTACCTAAGGGTAATTCCGAGTAAGATCACCCCACGGTTGGCGCGACCAACCGCCACACAGCCGAAATAAAAAGGGACATCTAGGCTGGGATGATCTCACCCTAATGGGCGCTACCCACATAGCCTTGCTGCATAACCCCTGATTTTCGATCATTCCCGGTTGATGAGGCTTGAGGCTAAGCATTACCTTTATAGAACATATCCCTTAGAATGCCCATCGTCCACCTGACGATGTTTCGAAAAGCATTCATCCATACAAGTCCGTTCCGGGTTCGAACGGAACCGAAGGCACTATTCCTACTACATCCATTTTGGAATCACCCTCAGGATTAGTAGCGACTAGCCCTTGCACTTCACTGTACCATCTTCGATTCAAACTCGTTTCCCCACGAAAACGTACAAACCGGATCGAAGTGATTTTCGGAAAATAAATCCCAATCCCGGTCTCTTCGAAACGATCAGCGCATTGGTCAATATTGATAGTCGGTTATTTAACTATCAATTAACATTCACAAACATCCATCAAACAATAAATAATTCTCCAAATTATTTATTTACCTTACAAATATATTCGCAAAATATATTTCCATTTCAGCCCTTCCGAAATAGTTTCAAACCGTTCTTCTCTCATGGACTAAATTTCCTAAATATTTTCTATTTCCACTGAAATCACAAAGTACAAACACTTAGACTTTAAAATCATTTAAAACACTTATAGAATATACTTTTAAACATTTAGATTTAAAACTACTTTAATACTTTATTTTATAAAAAAATACACTTTAAGAATATTTAAAATAAAGCTACTTTATAAAATATAAAACTAAATTTTTATCTTTTTAAAACATAATACCAAGCCACCTTTATATAATTACTACTCAAATAAATTTGAAAAATTCTTACTTTAAAGTTTAAACATTTAAAAAATAATAGATTTTCCAAAACATACTTTTAAAACAACCTTGAAACTTTAACTTATACTTAAGAATTTGCTTTGCAAACGTACTTGGCTATCCAGGGAAATATATTTCTCTTTCACATCTTTAAAAATAAATCACTATTTATTTTAATCACATTTACGCATTCCTTTCATAAATTCCCATCGTGAATTTATTCTTCCAAATATCCACTGATATATTACTTCATTTTCATAAACCCAGTTTATAAATTTCAAAATCTTAATTCCCTTTTAAAAATCCAGGGTTTTGAAACACTTAAATCAATTTCCAAATTGATTTTCAATTTATTCATTTTGAAATAAATTCCCTTACTTTCTCCATTTATTTCAAATCCATTAACCTCAGATTTTATTTCTTATTATGATTTAAAAATCCTTTTTAACTGAGAATACCAATTTCAGATTCCTAAATTCCTTTCTTATCCCTTTTAAATAAATTCAAACCTTGAATTCAAAATAAATTCTTTATTTCTTTAAATAATAATGTTTGAGTTTTAAAATTAATTATTTCTCGGTTATTTCAAAATTCCCTTTCCATACTCGGCATTTATTTACTAGAATTTAAAATCTCTTTTATTCTTTCCAATTCATTCCTGAATTTATTCAAATTCTCTATCATTCTCTACTTAAAAATCTTCTCTTATATTTCCTTTTCAAAAGTCCGATATATATATTTTTGGTAACCCAGTATACCCAAATATATTTAATCAACCCGTTGCATCCAACAATCCAATCATTAATATAATTCATCATGGGATATCAAATATTCATAACAGAGAATATTAACATTCTAAATAAATTTTGAGGAATTCAGTTGGATCCCTCCAACCTGTTTCCCTGCATCCACAGACGTTAGCACAATACCAATTCCACTTCGAGATGGAATATCGCGATATATGGTGTTAATATAATATCATCCACTATTATGCGGCGCATAGGGTCTCATCCGCTATATAATGCGGGAATATCAATCACTCCAATATATATATACTAGTATATATGATAATATCATCCAACAAATATCATAATTCATCAATCAACATCCAATGATTTAAATTTAATTATTTAAATTTTAATAAGGTAATTCGAATGAGTGAGAAAATCTCACCTTTGCTTTTTAATTTGCAATCTGATCCATCTCGACTTGTTTCTCCATGATTTAGACCTTGTATAAATATTTACATAGTTTATTAATATTCGAAGTAATCGAACAATTTATTTCCCTTTCAATAAACTTAATTAGCTAACCATTTAATTTTAACTAAAAAATTATTCTTTTTTTTTAAATCTTTTAGTAACTAAAATAATTTAATAAGTTAATTAAACAAATTTATCACCAAATCCATTATTTTTAAAACAATCCAGTAAATTGTATTTTATTTTCCAACTGCATATAAAAATAAATCTATATAGGTTTTAAAAAAACTAATTTTCTATATAAACTTTCAAACATTTAAAATTCCTATTTTTCTTTCAAATTTACAAATATACATATATCTTTTACTGTGTTCCTATATATATAATAAAATATGTGTGTGTTTATATAGATATATTTATATTTAGATTATATATATTTTTCCTTTTACTGTATACATATAAAATATGTGTATGTGTATATTTTTCTCTCAACCTATATGTATATATATACATATTTTTCTTTATTAAGAATAAAATAGTACTGATACCTCACTGCTACGCTGCGAACCCAGGCCATCCTAGCTACTAACCCAAACCTGATTCTCCGACCTCTGCCTCCCATCCCCTCTTGCTCACGCGAGCACTTCTGCGATCCCCAAACCCACGCGAACGAACCCAAATGCGAACCTACATCGCCTCGCACATCGCCGAAATCTAGCCACCGTGGAAACCCACGAGCTTCTCCAGATCACGACCACATCCTTGCTCCTCCACCTGTAGCCACATACTCCTCTAGGTCAAATTGATCTCGCCCTAACTGCCGATGTCCCCGCGGTCTCCCCTTGCGACATCAACTATCGAGCCCGCCTTCATCGAATTTCTATGCGTTTCCTTTCGCAATTTGATTCGAAAATCCTATAGGTGGGTTTGGGTTCATTTGCTTGCATTTTGTTTTCGGTCGAGGGATTCGTGGATTGAACAGAAGATCTAAAGAGAGAGGGAGAGACATGATTCATCTTGTTCGATTTTGCTTCATTATTTCTTTTTCTCTCAGAACGAACTGAATTCGATTTACATCTCTCTCTTTTTTCCAATTTCGAACTGAAGAATAAGAGAGGGGAGCGGGTATTATAAAAGAAGAAGAAGAACGAACAATCTCAGCTTATTTATTATTTTTCTTATCATTCGAACTGATGGAGAAAGAAATGATGTGATTTTATGCGTGCTGGATAGGAGCTACAGTGATTCTGAGGTGATAAAAAGGCATCTGATGTGAAATAATTTTGACTGGTCAATAATAGTATAAAATATATTTAAATTTTAAATTTAAATCGACTCGAATTCGCAACTCAAAATCTTGACATCCTATCGAGGCATGCCGCTAGGCGTTTATAATGTTATACCCCTATTCCGAACGCATTGGAAAAGGTTTCGAGTCCTAATTCGATCGTATGGAGAAGATAGCTTTTTGGATCCAGTTATTATATTAAATCTCGATATAAATTTCAGTGCGTTTACATTCCGTACGATCACACGACAACTCCGAAGGCTACGAAATTTGAAATCCGATAATAATACAATATTATGGATCCAATGGAACTGGTTTCGTCGAATTCCGAGACTGTGCCTCGGAAGGCTATTTTTAAATATCAATTTAAACAATATATTTTAAAACTGGACAAAACACCTTTAAATTCAAATTTAACACTTTTACTATCTTCAGTACTATCAATATAAATTTTACAACCCCTTTAACTATTTTTAACAAGCTCAAAATTCCAGATTCAGCAATTTACCCAATTTCCAATTATTTAAATTCAATAATTAAATCACCAAATAAATAGTGATATTTGAAATTCAAGTCAAAATTACCCTTTTGAATATTTAAAATCAGTTAAATATTCCAATTTCAAATATCCAAAATTCCGGGTCGTTACAGTCGTTTTAAACTAATTTGTTGTTATGGTTCAAAATCCAATTAAAACAAAATAAAGGGGCTATATAAGTCAAAATATATGTTGTTGTAATAGTACAATTATTAAAGACTCTTTGATTTTGACTGAACTTAATTTTTATAAAACTTAACTAACAAAATTAATTTTTGTAAACTTAGTTAATTTATTATTTTTATTATTAAATAAATTTAGTTAATTTTTATAAAACTTAGTTAATTTGGTTAATATTTTATAATTTATTATAAGTTTTAGTATTATTATTATTTTATACTTATTTAATTTTTATAAAACTCAGTTTATTTATTGTTATTATGACAGTTTTTGTTGGTATTATTATTATTATTATTATTATCATTATAAACACAGTTGATTTTCATAAACATTATTTTTATTATTATCAACTTATTAAAATTTTATCAGCTTTTTAAATTTTTATATAACTTAATAAACAATGTTAATTTTTATAATTTTAGTTAATTTATTATCATTATTATTGATGTTGTTATTATATAAATATAGTTAATTTTTATAAATCTTTGTTAACTTGGTTAATATTTTATAATCTATTATTATTATAACTATCAAAATTTAGCTAATTGTTATCAAACTTAGTTAATATTTTTATAAACTAGTTATGTTTTAAAATTTAGTTAAGTTGGTTAATTCTTTATTAATTTATATAAACGAAGTTAAATTTTATAAAATTAGTTAATTTATTATTGTTGTTGTTGTTATTTATATAGTTAATTTTTATAAACTCAGTTTATTTATTCTTATTATTGTTATTATGATTGTTATTATTGTTGTTAGTATTATTATTATAAACATAGTTAATTTTCATAAACATTATTTCAATTATTGTTATTATTATCAACTTATTTAATTTTTGTAAGCTTAATTAATTTTTATATAACTTAATAAATAAAGTTAATTTTTATAATTTTAGTTAATTTATTGTTAACTTGGTTAGTATTTTATAATTTATTATTATTATTATTATTATTATTCAAAATTTAGTTAATTGTAATCAAACTTAATTAAATTTTTATATACTTAGTTAAATTTCAAAACTTAGTTATTAAATTTCAAAACATAGTTAACTTGGTTAATACTTTATTAAATTATATAAACGGAATTAAATTTTATAAAATTAGTTAATTTATTATTATTGTTGTTTTTGTTATATAAATATATATAGTTAATTGTTATAAAATTCCATTTATTTATTGTTATTATTGATATTATGATTATTAGTTGTTAGTATTATTATTATAAACATGGCTAATTTTCGTAAACATTATTTTAATTACCGTTATTATTATCAACTTATTTAGTTTTTATAAGCTTATTTAATTTTTATATACTAAATAAAAGAAGTTAATTTTTATAATTTTAGTTAATTTATTATTATTATTACTAATGTTGTTGTTATCATATAGATTTAGTTAATTTTTATAAAACTTTGTTAACTTTGTTAATATTTTATAATTTATTACTATTCAACATTTAGTTAATTATTATCAAACTTAGTTAACTTAGTAAATACTTTCTTAATCAATATAAAGGAAGTTAAATTTTATAAAATTAGTTAATTTATTGTTGCCACTGTTGTTACGTATATATATAGTTAATTTTTTTAAAATTAATTAACTTGGTTATTATTTTATGATTTATTATTATTATATAAATTTAATTGGTTAATTTTTATAAAAATTAGTTAATTTGGTTAATATTTTATAGTTTATTATTGATATTATTATTATTATAAACTTAGTTTATTTTTATAAAACTTATAGTAAATTTATTATTATTATTATTATAAACTTTGTTAATTTTTATAAAAGTTAGTTAATTTTTATTATTCTAAACTTAGTTAATTGTTTTGAAACTAAGTTAATTTTTATCAATTTAGTTTGTTTATTGTTATTATTACTGTTATGGCCATTGTTGTCGTTGTTATTGGTATATTATTACAAACTTAATTAATTTTAATAAACTTAGTTAATTTGTTATATTATTATTATATAAACTTACTTATTTTTATAAAACTTAGTTAACTTGTTTAATATTTTATAATTCATTACTTTATTATTATTATAAACTTAGTTAATTCTTATAAAACCTAGTTCATTTATTCTTTATATTGCTATTATGATTGTTATCGTTGTTATTAGTATCATAAAATTTTATTTTCACATCTTACGAGCTCTACGATATTTAGATTAGTCGATATCATGTTAACCAAGATATTATTTTGGTACATCGCAAATATATGGAAAATAGCGCAAATAAATAATCATCAGAAAACTAGAGAAAAATGCAGGTGGATTTTCTAGGTAATAAGTACATTTTACTCAAGTCAATGATATATATTATTCAATGTGGAATGAGCATATATGTATTACCTCCCAGCTTCCATCAAATGCACATCTCTGAAACTGAGTCAATGCTCCAGCAAGTGTAGAGTTACATGAACTTGTAGCAACTACCAACTCGTTAGTATCTAACATCATTAATGTTGTACCAGGCGATGTTACAAGTTCCTATGCATACCCAGAAGCAACGTAATTTTCATTTTCACCAAGAAACCACACCTATAAATATAGGATGATCAAATACGTAAATCAATTACATAATCAGATACTCATAATAGTCTAAACTAATTTCTTTAATACAAGAATTTAATAAATAAATAAGTTTTAGACGATCAAAACCACATCTAGAATGCATAGTTTCAAGATGTAGAATTATGATCTTAACAGTATTTATTGAAACACTAGCTTGTCAAACCTTAGCTTCAAATCAAAATTCAAATGTAGAATAACTTCCTGCAAAAAGAGAGAGGTCATGATTTAATAAAACTGCTCTCTAATTATAATTTACAGCCCAAATATAACAAATAAGCAATCATGGTATTCAAGCATGAGGCATACCGCATAGGATTGACTAGGACATGAAAACTTAAGGCAATAAACTAAATAAATTACAAACTAAGAGAAACTACTATACAACAGAAAACTCGAAGTTGTTTGACAAAATTGGTTAACAGGTTTAAATGAAGAAAAAAATTAACCAAAAAATAGTTCATATATTCATGATGCATATGATAAAAGAAGATAAATTAATTCATGCAATTAATACCTTGGATGAGTACGCCGAATATCTCCATGAACAAACTCCTTGATATATGTACTAGCTTGGGTACAAGCCAAACATATAATCATCCATTGACCATAAGAGCATCAGACTACCATGTTTTATTAACAGCTTGATTTATTGTATAAAAATTTATTCTCCAGTTGATTTCTAGAAGAAGAAAATATAGGAATGTGGTGCATGATTATCAAGTAAAAGAGTATATGAAGGTTTCACATATATACTTTGAGATGCCTAGATAATTAGAAAAGTTTAGTACATGGTGTAAATTAGAAAATTTGAAGTTCTAAACTAGGAAGTTAAGCCCTTGATACCAAAAATATAGTGATGTTAAATCAAATATAGCTTACAATTAAACTAGCTAAAGATGCTACTAATTGACCTAGCTTATTCCAAACACAATTTTTAAGCATGTCTTGTAAGTTAAATCGTTCTCTTATATAACTCAAGCTAGCAGCAGAAAAGAAATTGACAATATTCTACATATACTTAATTTGATTAACCAACCAAGGTCTACAATTTTAACCACGTGAATGTAATATCAACCTTGAACTTAGTTTGAAATTAAACTACTGGAATTAAATTAAAATGATTGCCAAGTCAAAAACATAACATAAAACAATCATTTCTTCTAGTGATAAAATAATAGTGGAGCATACAAATGACAAACTCTATAAATTTAGTGATGTATTACACATATGAATCAAAGAAGAACATTGACTAGGACTATCCAATGCAACACTCGACATACTTTTTATCTGAACCACATTCCATATTGAAAACAATATAACCTGTGTTTGGAATCTTTTGTGGCAGAAACAAAATAAAAATAGAACTTCAAAGAAATCATGAACTATGTAACGAGTTTTCTAATTATGAAATTGTTCAAAAGCTATAAAGAGCTTGCATGTAATGAAATAAACTTCGATTATCAAGCAAAGAATTTGTTTGCTTTGCTGATAGCTTTAAGCTGTAATACAGCTTACACTTTCTAATACTAACATTTCATATAGTGAGTTTGTACCATCAATAGAAATTACACTTTAGAAATTAATATGGATGACTTACCAAAATAATGTTAGAGGCCCTTTATAGTGAATGAGATATTGTCCCACATTGCCAAAAATAAGTTAATATTCATGCTTATATACTACTTTCCTCAAACCCATATTGGCCCTTAGAGTCAGGTAATTTTGTGCGAGGAGGAGGACCTATATGGCCAAGAACTAACACATGCGTCGCCCGCCCGTCCCGTACCGAACTGGGTCGGGGTGGGTCCAATAAGGCTGGACCATGTTATATTTTTGCTGCACAAAACTGAACAGTTTCTACTGTTTAAATTCAAACAGAAGCGGCTGTTCAAAATAGGCATTGCAACAATCATATTCTCTTCTTCCTCCTGCTTATCACACAGAAGATCATACACACCACAATCTCGAGCAGATTACGTCTGTTGTATCTTGGGAGACTTTGAATAAAGTTTTAAGGAAATTGTTACGGCAAGCCTCAGACGAAATTTCCTTCTTCATCCGGTTAGATTTCTTGTTTATTTATGCATTTACACATCATTCTGTAATCTTTCCGTTTCGTAGTTGTGCTATTTCTACGAAGTAGTACAACGATTATTTATCGCTATAGTTTAACACAACACTTTGTTGTTGTTATTGCTATAGTTTGTTGTTGTAAATTCATTACAACAATAGTTATTGTTCAAAATTACTGGTATACAATTCCAAAGTAGTGGAAATCTGATTTATAAACTTGTGTGAGGAGTTTATAAGTGATTCATCTCTGTTTTTGTATATAGTCGTATAACATCTTAAGACTTTCCTGTTTTCACTAAAACAGAGATGGCGGCAGTTGAACTATCAGCAAAAACTGCTACCCACAACAGGCCTGATCCGTTTAGAGGAGATGGTGATGACTTCTTAACATGGCAAATCAAATGTTGTTTTATCTCACCACATTAGGGCTGCAAAACTGCATTAAGGAGGATGAACCAAAACCCAAAGATGGACTGACTAGAGAAAAAGACGCAGATATTTTTCTAAAAATTGACTCATGGAAGCATTCAGACTTCTTGTGCCGAAACTACATTTTGAATTGTCTGGATAAAATACTGTATAAAGTGTATCAGCCACACTAGACAAAAAAATCCCTATGGACTGCACTTGTTAATAAATACAAGACGCAGAATGTCAGTTTGAAGAAGTTTATAATAGACAAATTTATGGAATACAAAATGGTGGATTCCAAATCTGTAACTAGTCAAGTGCAGGAACTCCAACTTATAATCCGTGAACTTGAATCGAAAGGACATAAAGTTGGAGAGTCATTCCTTGATGAAGCGATAACAAGAAAATTACCACCGTCCTGGAGAGACTCCGCAACTATCTGAAACATAAGGAAAATGAGATTTCCTTAGAAGATCTTATTGTTAGATTAAAAATTGAGGCAGATAATCGTGGAATAACACAACCCAAAGACGAAAAGGCACTTGTTACAGAAGGGTCAAAGAAGACACTTCAACAACAAAAAGAAAAAGAGAAAGGCACCAGATAATCAATCCAAAGATAAGCAAGCTAAGAAGTTCAAATGCGAATGTTGGGTCTGGGCAAAGACTAGGCACGCAGCTAAAGGTTGCAGGCACAAGAAGACGAATGAAAAATCGGTGGAAAATATAGTGGAAAATTTGAGTTCAACCATTGAGGAGATGAACTTTTCAAGAGTTGTTTCAGAATGCAACTTAGTACAGAACCTTGCACAGTGGTGGGTAGACACAGGCGCTACTCGTCATGTATGTTCTGATATATCTATGTTCTTCACTTACAAAAATACGATCAGGAAGAAAAACTCTACATGGGTAATTCTGCAGTTTTCATTATCGAAGGTAACGACACCGTTGTCCTCAAATTTACATCCGGAAAAACCGTGACACTAAATGAAGTTCTTCATGTTCCGGATATCCGCAAGAATCTTATCTCTGGACCTGTGCTCTCAAAAAAAGGCTTCCGTATGGTCTTCGAGTCAGATAAAGTAGTTCTGTCTAAGGATGGAATTTATATAGGAAGGAGTTATTTATGTGATGCCTATATAAGGCAAATGTAGCCGTAGTCGGCAATAAAACTATGTATTCTGATTGTGTTATTAATAAAAATGAAGTTTCTTATTTGGTTGAGCATGAAATTTTACAATGGCATGATAGATTAGGACACATAAAGTTCCAAAAAATGAAAACATTAGCAAACTTGGGATTAATTCCTAAATTCCAAGTAGATAAAAACTACAAATGTGAGACATGTGTAGAAGAAAAATTGGTTAAAAAAACCATTTCATACTGTTGATAGAAGTACTGAACCACTAGGTTTGGTTCACACTGATTTATGTGATTTCAAATAATTACCTACAAGAGGTGGGAAAAAGTACTTTATCACTTTTATTGACGACTATACACGATATTGCTATGTATATCTTTTAAATAGTAAAGATGAAGCAATTACATCGTTTATAATATATAAGGCTGAAGTAGAAAATCAGTTAAATAAAAAGATCAAGATATTGAGATCTGATCGAGGTGGAGAATATGAATCACCATTTGAAAAAATCTATGAAGAAAATGGTATAACCCATCAAAAAACAGCTCCATATTCACCACAACAAAATGGTATTGCCGAGAGAAAGAATAGAACATTAAAAGATATGATTAATGCAATGCTATTGACCTCTGGCCTACCGACGAACTTGTGGGGGAAAGCCTTAAATATGTCTAATCACATATTAAACAAGGTTCCTCACAATAAAATAGGAACAATTCCATATGAGTTCTGGAAAGGACACATACCAAGCTTCAAATACCTCAAAGTGCAGTGAGTGCTTGGCAAAAGTTCTAGTTCCGCCTCCCAAGAAAGTCAAACTTGGACCAAAAACCATAGACTGTTACTATCTAGAACCAGCCCAAAATAGTAGTGCCTATAGATTTTTGGTATTCAAGTCTGATATACCTGATATTAATGTCAATACAATCATAGAGTCTCGAGATGCCTCATTTTTTGAAGATGTGTTTCCGCACAAAAGGAATAAAGGAAATTATGTCCCTAAAAGGACAAGAGAAGAATCAAGAAAGCCATATGAAGATGAAACTCATCATGAAATTGAGGAAGTTGAACCAAGAAGAAGCATAAGGGCAAGAACACCCAAGATATTTGGTTCAGATTTTCTAACATACATGTTAGAATACGAACCTCAAACGTGCAAGGAAGGAATGTCATCTTCTGAATCTTCATGTTGGAAAGAAGCAATCAAAAAGTGAAATTGATTCAATTCTAAGTAATAATACTTGGGAAATAGTTGATCTTCCACCTGGAATAAAACCGATTGGTTGTAAATGGATCTTCAAAAAGAAGATGAAACCAGATGGCTCTATTGACAAATATAAAGCAAGATTGGTAGCCAAAGGATATCGTCATAAGGAAGGTATAGACTTCTTTGATACTTATTCACCGGTTACACGAATAACCTCTATAAGAATGTTAATAGCAATTGCATCCATATATAATCTAGAGATTCGTCAAATGGATGTAAAGCCAGCATTCTTAAATGGAAATCTTGATGAGGAGATTTACATGGAACAACAAGAGGGTTTTATTTTCAAAGGAAATGAAAACAAAGTATGTAGATTAGTAAAATCATTATATGAACTAAAAGAAGCTCCAAAACAATGGCACGCAAAATTTGATAATGTCATGATGAAAAATGGTTTCCATATAAATGAATGTGATAAATGTGTTTATTATAAACAAGTTGGACAATCATACGTAATGATTTGTCTATATGTAGACGATATGCTAATCTTTGGTCAAAATAGTAAGGTAATAGAGACCATAAAGAAAATGTTAATCAATAATTTCGATATGAAAGATTTAGGAGTTGCAGACATTATTTTGGGAATCAAAATAATAAAAACACCTAATGGAATTGAACTATCTCAATCACACTATGTGGAAAAAGTGATTGAAAAATTCCAAAATTACGGAATTAAAGGAGTAAGAACACCTTTTAATCCATCGGAAGTACTGCATAAAAACACTAATGAGAGTGTAATGCAACTGGAATACTCTCGTGTAATAGGATGTCTAATGTACCTCTTGAATTGCACAAGACCAGATATAGCTTATGCAGTAAGTCGACCGAGCAAGTATACAAGCAACCCAGGGAAGGAACACTGGAAAGCACTAATGAGAGTGTTGGGATATTTAAAGAGTACCATGAACTTTTCCCTACATTATGGAAAATATCCTGCCATCTTAGAAGGACATAGTGATGCAAACTGGATTTCTAATTCAGAGGAATCTAAATCAACTAGTGGTTATGTCTACACCTTAGCAGGAGCAGCAGTGTCATGGAAATGTACTAAACAAACGTGCATAGCTCGATCCACTATGGAATCAGAGTTCATCGCTTTAGATAAAGCAAGCGAAGAAGTAGAATGGCTTTGTCATTTTTTAAAAAATATTCCATTTTGGCCTAAACCTGTATCGGCCATATGCATACACTGTGATAATCAAGCAGCGTTAAGCAGAGCGCAAAACTTTGTGTATAATGGAAAGTCACGACATATTCGTCGATGCCATAACACAATTAGGCAGTTACTCTCAAATGGAACTATTTCCATTGATTATGTGAGAACTACTGATAACCTTGCAAATCCATTTACTAAAGGTTTATCAAGAGAGAAAATAGACTGCGCATCGAGGGGAATGGGTTTAAAAGCCTAAACCAACAAGAGTTATCTTATACGGAAACCTATCCTAGCGATTGGAGATCCCACAGACTAGGATCAATAGGCAAACCAGTTCTGAGTAACTCAGGAAGTAATGCATTTTTTTGGACTTAGTCTTACTCCATTCCTATGGTGCACAATAGAATGCATGCCTACAGAAGTATTAAAAGGTTAAAGCTATGCTTTTTAATGTTGACCATATCTTGAAAATAACAAGTGGGGTATATGTAGGATACTCTTAATGGTTGCGATCACCTATGTTAGTGTGAGCTGGGTCGGCTCTATGAGAATATTAAAGGCTTAAATTCTCTAAAACACTCTTAGAACCTAATTTGTTCAGGACCAAAACGAACACAACCAAGAGATTAGATGTGAGGGGAAACAATGCTTTGTAAAGCTTATTGTCTGGTTATGCACAAACGGCTGACGGTTCAAGATGAAATAATTCACCGATTAGCCGTATATCCGATAAGTTTTAACTAGGGAAAGTTCAAAGTGGAATATCTACTTATCCTCGATATAGCATTATTTCCATATGAACTGTGTGATATTACACTTTGTGTGGGGGAGACATATATCATCATTCATGTGGGGGATTGTTAGAGGCTCTTTATTGTGAATGAGATATTGTCCCACATCGCCAAAAATAAGTTAATATTCATGCTTATATACTAGTTTCCTCAAACCCATATTGGCCCTTACGGTCAGGTAATTTTGTGCGAGGGGGAGGACCTATATGGTTATGAACTAACATGCGCGCGCGCGCCGCCCGCCTGTACCGTACCGGGTTTGGTGCGGGTGCTGGTCCAATAAGGCTGGACCATGTTATATTTTTGCTGCACAAAATTGAACAGATTTCCACTATTCAAATTCAAACAAAAGCGATTGTTGGTTGTTAAACAGTCATATTTGAATGGACGCGGATTTCCCAATAGAAATGAGCGTTGCAACTAATTAAATGGACGCCATTTTTTTTCAAGTAGAAATAGGCGTTGCGAATTCAAAAAGTGTTGCAAACGAAGAGACACGACCTTACCATTGCGAATTCCTGTTGCAGATTTGAACAGAGATGAAACGAAGAAACACGACTTTTACCAATGGATATAATCGTTGCGGGATTCGCCTATAAAAGGAGCAGGAAACCTAATCATTTTTTTAACTCCGTTTTTTTCTCTTCTTCCTCTTCGTTTTTGAAACCTCTAAAATCCAAGCGGTCCTCCGTATCGCACAGAAGATCATACACACCACAATCTCGAGCAGATCACGTCTGTTGTATCTTGGGAGACTTTGAATAAAGTTTTAAGGAAATTGTTACGGCAAGCCTTAGACAAAATTTCCTTCTTCATCTGGTTAGATTTCTTGTTTATTTATATACACACACATCATTCTATAATCTTTCCATTTCAAAGTTGTGCTGTTTCTACGAAGTAGTACAACGATTGTTCATCGCTATAGTTTAACACAACACTTTGTTTTTGTTATTGCTATAATTTGTTGTTGTAAATTCATTACAACAATAGTTATTGTTCAAAATTACTGATATACACTTCCAAAGTAGTGGAAATCTGATTTGTAAACTTTTGTGAGGAGTTTATAAGTGATTAATCTCGGTTTTTGTATACTAGTCATATAACAAATAACCGCTCTAACATACTTTCTAACCTTCTCCGGCATAATTTCTAAACTACTCAAAGACTTGCACTCCCTCGACTAACAAAGTCATTCGCAATGTTTAGTGGTCAGCACATCAACAGTAAAATAGTTGAGAAATATGAACCTATGATATAAGCTCTCACCCTACATAGAAATCACCCAAAAATTGAACCGCTATTCCTTGAGGTCACCACGACAAGCTCTATCTTACTCTATAAGCAAGCTTCCTAAACTTGACCAGATTCGCTTTTCTTACTGCCTAAATCAACCTCAGTAGTGCATCTCCTAAGATGTAACGACCTACCCTTTTTGACGGTTTAAATCGACAATAAATCACACATGTCAACTAAAATCATTAAAAAGGGTGGATTGTTAATGGGGTAAATAAGAAAATAAGAGAAAAGAAAGAAATACAAAACACAGAATCTCAAAGCGGAATGACAAAATATAATAATCAAATAAACAGTTCATGAAGCTGTTATAGATAACATTTGATTACACTTTTACAATATATTAGAGTTATACATACATCAAGAATAAAAAAATAATGCAGCAGAACAACATGATACAGTGGAATAATAATAATAATAATAATATAATACTAAACTCAGTCTTCGTCCTCTAGAATAATGTCTTGAACACTGAAAAGCTCAGGCTGACCCGAGCGTAATGGAAAGACAAAACACTCGAGTCAGAACTAAAAGATCTTATGTAAGTTAAATCAACGGTAAATAAATATGAGTGTAATGGCTTTAGAGATGTTTACGGGATTTTACATCTCCTATCCAGTGTCTAACATGCGTGCAATAACTTAAGAGATGTTCGGGATTCCATCTCCTAAGGATCCATTAAACTATCTACATATATAATACAATACGCTATTATAATACGTTTACAGTAAAGTAAAGTATTAAAATAGCATTAAGGCATTACCCATATCCCCCTTAACACATTTTATATAATGTTGTAGTCTATACAGTACTGTAAACTCCACTGTAAACTGGTGAGCTATCAGGGAGTACTCCATAGGTACAACACAAACCAAAATCGTAGTGGCCTCGATAAGGCAGATGACAAGGCACAACGAGGCAATGCTAGGGTAGGATTCTACCATTTGCACGTCCGGGCTGATGGTAACGTATAGTCGCAGCTACCGCCTACCTTGAAACAAAACTCCCATAATCAAATCGAAGGTGGACACCAAATCAATCACAAAGTAATAGATATGGTATCGAAGAAGTGTGTTTGATCGGAGGAGCGACCCCACTTGGCCCATCAATTGCTCATGTTTTAGCCATTTGAAGCTGACCCATGGGGGTCAGGGCTGTGTTTCTTACCTCATACCAGAAGAATTTGCCAAACCATCCTACTTCGTTCTGGATTCTACACCACATGCACAATTGTTAAAGTGGTTTCAGAATTGGCAAAGAGTATGACAATATCTGACCCCGGTCTCTTTAACAACCAAAGTTATATTTTACACACCAGATGGTTCTTTTACATTTCAAACAGTTCATACTTCATATCAAAATATCATATTCACTTCAAAATCATATCACTTTCGAAATCATTATTTACTTCAAAATCATATTCACTTCCAAATCATAATCATTTCAAAATCATATTCACTTTCGAAATCATTATTCACTTTAAATCATATTCGTTTTCAAAATCATAACCACTTCGTATTTAAATCAAGTGACTCTAAATCACAACAGTTCCGACTTTACACAGTTTGAATATATTTTTTTGAGAAGAACGGTTGTGTAGCAGGGAACAACACAGCCGATTAGGCTAAATATATATATAGGTAGTGTTGGTTCGATCAACATGCCTGATTGATAGCTAAAGCAGCACATCAACAAAAAAGTGTTTAGGTTACAGTCATAGTGTCATATTATAAATAGAGATTAATATACAAACTAAGCCAGTGATTATCATAAGAACTGCAGCGAAAAGTAAAAGCAAGTCGATCCCTTAGTCTCCACCATGCTGACCTGTCGGTGTGGCAGAGGATGCGCTACCCACCGATTCTTCCAAGGGGGACCTCGCCGAGGGAAGGCGAAATCTGAAAGGCGCCGAAGATGAGGGACCTGCCCAATAATCGAAAAGATTAGAGATTTTAATGCATAATGCAAGACGCGAGCTAGTGGGTTTGTTGAAGATGATGGCGTTTCTCTCTTTCCAGATTACCCAGCAGAAGATAGCCAGAAGAGAGTCGAGATAGTGGTTAGGTGAGCAATACTGCCAGTGCTCGAAGAAATCCTCAATTGAGTAGATTTTCCCAAGATTATGGACGCAAACCGAAACCCAAATGTAGAAAGATAAATCGCATTCGAGGAAAAGATGTCGGATAGATTCGGTTTCAGAGTTGCAGAAAACGCAAATCTGGTCAGAAGTGATGTTAAAGCGGGTGAGGCGATCCTTGGTATTAATCCGGCCATGTATGAGACACCACTGGAAGAATTTAATTCGGGGAGGGATATGGTATTTCCAGACACGGGGGAAGGCAAATAGTCTACCGGGATGGTTTAGGAAGGAGTAGCATTGGGAGACGGTGAAGCCACTGGAGGGAGCAAGGGCCCAGGAGTGATGATCTGGCAGGGCAGGGGTAAGAACAGTAGAATGTAAGATGTTGAGAGCGGAGAGGAGCTCAGTGATAGTGTCAGCATCGAAAAGAGACGAGGGGCAGAGGCTGGGTAGGCCAAGGTTGACAGAATCCGCCACTGATAAGAGAGGTCGATTGGAGGAGGAGAAGAGGGATGGGAGGGAGCGGTGAAGTGGGGAGAGGCTGTGCCAGTAGTCGAACCAGAAAAGACAGTTGGCGCCAGCACCAAGTTTCACTTGTAGGAGCGGTTTGATACGATCAACTGATGCGAGAACACCTGACAAAAAAGGTGAGGGCTTGGAGAGTGGAGCGAAGTGGAGGGCATGAAAAGGGTCCGCATTGTAGTGATAGGCCAGGATCCAGTCTTTCCAGATGAACTGGCCCGAAGAGAGGAGACGCCAGAGCCATTTAGCGAGTAGAGACTGATTGAGGGTGATCAAGTTAGAGATGCCTAAACCGCCATGATCCGTGTGTAAACAAATGATTTTCCAACTGACCAAGCATTTGGCTCTCCCACCATTCCAGAGAAAAGAGCGTCTAATAGAATCGATTTTTTTGGATACCCAGCTAGGAATTTTGTGGAAGGAGAGCCAGTAGAGAGGGATTGCAGAGAGTACCGCTTTGACCAAGACAAGTCTGCCTGATGTCGATAGGGTGTTCGCTTTCCAACCTGCAAGTCTAGATTCGATTCTGGATACGAGGGGAATCCAGTCCGAACGATGAAGCTTAGTGGGACGCAGGGGGATGCCAAGATAGGATAAAGGAAAAGTGTCAATATTGCAGTTGAGAGCAGAGGCAATGGGGGGACCGAGATGGTCAGCATTTCCAAGCATGATGACAGAGCTTTTGCTAAAGTTAATAGAGAGGCCGGAGATGAGTTCGAAGGTGTACAAAAGGTCCTTAAGACAGTGGATGTGCTCAGGGGTGGGGGAGACGAAAAGGATCGTGTCATCTGCAAACTGAAGGTTAGATATCGATGGGCTGGGAAGGGAATTGGGGTTAGGATTGGGGGGACGGATGCCAGCCAAGTAGTTGTCTGCTGTCGCCAGTTTGATCATTTGGTTAAAAACATCCGCTACGAGTACGAAGGTGAGTGGAGAAAGAGGGTCTCCCTGCCTGAGACCCCTAGCTGATTTTATGAGACCGCCAGAGACGCCACCTATCTGGATCGAGGAAAGGCTTGAGTTCAGTATACATTTAATCCAGTTGCACCACTTAGGTGGGAATCCTCTGTGCATCAGGAGTTCAAGGATGAAGTTCCAGTTGACTGAGTCAAAGGCTTTGGAAAAGTCTAATTTTAGAAGGACCCCTGGGATGTTATTGGAATGGCAGTGAGAGATGACTTCTTGTGTTGCCGTGGCACAGTCCAGTGTGCTCCTTCCTTTGATGAAGGCCGATTGTTCCGCTCCCACCAGAGATTCCATATGGGTTTGAAGACGGTTAGCGAGTACCTTGGTTATCAGTTTGAAAGTGGTGTTCAGCAGGCTAATAGGTCGAAATGCTGAGAGGGAGTTGGCGCCATCAGATTTAGGAAGGAGAACGATGTTGGCGTAATTGAGACAGGATATGACCATGGGGTTGGAGCAGAATTCAGCACACATGCTTAGAATGTCTTCTCTGACAATCCCCCAGAAATGCTTAAAGAAGTAAGGGCCAAAGCCATCTGGCCCCGGGGATTTGTTGTCATCCATATCTTTGAGGGCAGCCGGGATTTCCTCCTCCGTAAAAGACGAATCTATAGGGATGGGCAAAGGATTAGGATAGAGAAGGTTCCAATCTATGACGGGAAGTGGAGGGGAAGGTTTTCCAAGAATAGAACGGTAGAAGTCGGAAAAGAGGTTCAGGATGGTGGTAGGATCGGATATAGCGTTGTTGTTATGCACGATTTCCGGGATGGATAAGGACCTGCGCCGGCCATTTGCTAATTTATGGAAGTAAGAAGTGTTTTTGTCACCATCTTTAAGCCACTTGGCTTTTGACCGCTGTTTCCAACCAATCTCTTCTTGCTTCGTTAGTCTTTCAAGTTCAGCTTCTAGGTTTGCAAGGGTGGTTGAGTCACCATTGTCTAGGGGGTGAGACTCCTCTTGGATATTTAGAGCAAGGATTTCATTCTGGATGGCGGCAATGCGAGTACGGATGGAGCCCCAAATAGACTTAGCCCAAGGCCTAAGGAGTTTTCTAAGAGATCTGAGCTTACCTACTACACGAGAGGTAGCTGAGGTGGATCTGGTAGGTTGGCACCATGCCAGTTTGATAAAATCTTCGAATGATGGTTCCAGGAGCCAGAGCCTCTCAAATCTGAATGGTCGCTTGGAGGTCAGGGGGGTGCCAGAGTCAAGGCAGAGGGGACAGTGGTCCGATAGAATGGTAGCAAGGCCGAGGCAAAATGAGAGGGGGTGGATGTCTTCCCAGGCAGGACTGAAAAGGAAGCGGTCAAGTTTAGCTAAGGCAGGTGAAAGGCGCTTATTGGACCAGGTAAATTGACGATTGTTGATTGGGGGTTCGATAAGGGAGCAGGAGTTAATGAAAGCATTGAAATCTTCCGAGTCGAGTGAAATATTTCCAGAGCTTCTTTCATCTGAATATCTAGTTGTGTTGAAATCACCACCAACTACCCATGGCCCCTGGATAGATGATGCAAAATTCGAGCAATCAGACCAAAGGTTCAGTCTTTCTTGCGCTGTTTGGGGGCCATATATGTTTGAGAAAAAATAAATAGTGTCGGACTGCACATGTCTGAGTGCTACTTGGAGGACGGAGGAGTGGGGTATGATTTGGCAGAGGGACCAAACAGATTCGTTCCACATGGTGATTAGACCTCCTCTGGAGCCAATAGAATTGGAATGGGCCCAGCCTGTGAGATGAGAGCCACCTAGTTGCTTAATGACGAGAGGGGTTGGATCAGACAGTTTAGATTCTTGGAGCAGGAGAATGTCGATTTTTAGGGGGGACAAGGTAAGGAAGATTGAATGTCTTTTAGAGGGGTCCCCAAGCCCTCGAATATTCCATGAAATGATTTTCATTGGGAGAAGGACAATCTCTCATGTTCTAGGGTTTGCATGGCAGTATAATGTTCGTCTTGTATATTAACTCCCATGCAACGTGCTAATTTTCTGTTTAGTCTAGAGTTAGCAGAAGAAAATACTACAGTTTTATAGATGCTACCTGCATGACCAGGCAAGGACCTAGAGTTCCGCGCGCTTCTCCTAACCCGAGCTGGGGTTAGGTCTTACCTCGCAAGTTGCATCGGCAGCGGAGATGGGGGAGAGGTCAGGTTAGGGTTCGGGTCCAGGTTGGCGTTTGGGACATGGAGGGGCACAGGTTCAATGTTAGGAGCTTGGAGATGAGGGGGCACCGAGAGGTCCATGTCAAGCAGTGGGTCCCAGCGCTGGGGAGCTAGATCTGCATAGGGGCCAAGAATGCTAGCATCATCAAAGTCTAGGTTAGGCATCTGGGGTCCGGGAAATGGCGGGCTGGGTGAAGCAGGTTCATAGTTCATAACATCAAAGCGATCGTCGGAGTCCAGTTCATCTGATTGCACGTTCATCGGGTCACTAAAGCACTTCATGTCTCTTTCATAGTCCAGTCCCAGGAGGAATGCTTCAGGTCTACTGCGCGGATGTGCATGATCCCATCTAAAGACGGTTATAAGGTATTCGGCATCGTTGAGTTGAACCCTGTAGGAGGAGGAAGAAGGAACCCCTGCCAAGAATTGCATTTTGATGTACAGTAGCCTGCGGTCAAGTTCGGACCAGTCGCATCTATCAAACTCGGTGAATCTCCCCACCGGGTTGATAGCGGTCTGCACTGCATCTGGGTTGTTTCGTAGGAACTCAGGAATTCCTTTGACGGTGGCCCAGCTGGGCGGCTCTAAGTCGATAGGGGCTGGTCTTTCGTACTCAGGCCAGGCTTCAAGGTATATGGAGCCCCCAGCCTTGGTGAGGATTTTCCGGTTAAGAACAATAAATTTTAAGGATTCGGAAAGGCAAGCAATGAGGAAGCGGTGATTGTCTAGGAGCCAGATTGCCCAGTCTGAATGATCGAATGCAGACTCTAGGACTCTGTTGAGGACTTCGACTATCCAGGCACCATCGATTATAGTGGTAGTGATGTACAGTGAGTAATCAGCCATGGGAAAGTGGATTGGTGAAGCTTGGGGAAGAGGAGAAACAGAATGACTCAAAGAAAAAGGAGGAGGGCGGGAAGAAAATCTATTGGATGTATGGTGAGCAGTGGTATTAGCGATGTGACTAGAAGGGATTTGAGGAGACGGCTTGGAAAAAGGGGCACGTGGGGCAGTGGAAACGACAAAAGGTGCTTTATCGGCTTTGGTCCTGGAATCGAGGGAGGAATGAGTATTTGGGGGAAACGAGGGGTTATCTAGGAAGTCTTTGGCGGGTCCCGATATAGAAGATTTGGAAGGGCAGCTGGCATAATGATGCCCAAAAAAACCACAGTAAAAGCAAATCTTTGGTTCCCTACAGGTTGACGCCACGTGGCCTAAACCAGCACAATGGAAGCACCACTTTTTTTGTTTTAAAAAATCGAGTATTTGGCGGCAGGATTTAAAAATTGGAATTAGGCGCCTACGGTTGAGATTGCGAGGGGTCGGGAGGAGGGGCTTCTGTTTTGGGGGAGCAGGGGTGGCCGCTACTTGCGCATAGGTTTTGGGGGTGGTGGATGATGGACGAAAGGGGCCTGAAGAGTTCCTTGCATTGCCGGCGCGAGTAGGGCGAGTTGATTTTGCATGGGGAGGGGAGGCAGCGGACGAGGCAGATACATGGTAAGGAGGAGGTTGGCGGAGGTAAAAAGGGGGGACGAAGGAGATATCGAAAAAGGATAAGGAGGGAGCAAAAGGAGTAGGAGGAGAGGGAGGATGGGAAGCGGGTGGGGAAGCCATTAAATTTGTTTATTTTTAAGTGATTGAAGTTAACTCGATACACAGTTTGAATATTGAAATTAGTTTATATATTGGAATAGTTATACATTAAAAATAGTTTATACCATAAAATAAATATATTAAAAGTTGTTTATAAATTAAAAATAATATATATATTAAAATAGTTACATACAAAAATAGGTTATATATTAAAATAGTTTTTATATTAAAATAGGTTATATATTAAAAATAGTTAATGTATTAAAAATTATTAATATATTAAAATGGTTTATATGAGAAAATTAGTTTATATGTTAAAAGAGTTTGTATATTAAAAGAGTCTATATCGAAAATAGTTTCAAATTAGAATTGTTTCTTCCAATTTCACAAATCAATTCAAATCAACTTTAGTGCCAAAAATTCAATTCAAATCAATCTCGGTTCAACGATTTCAATTCAAAATGCTCAAGGTTTCAATTCAAATTCTCATTAAAACCATTTCAATTTATATTGATTTCAAATCCATGTTTGAACTACAAATTTAAACCACTTCGAATTCAATAGGTTTCAAAGTTTAAATATTCAAACGTTTAAAATAACCCAATTTTGATAAATTTCAATTATATTTGAAATTCAACTTTAAGATTTCAATTTAAATTCTTTAAATAATTCATTTAAAACAATTTCAGTTTCAACATTTTAAAAGCTTGGATTTTGAAAATAATTTAGTTCATATAAATCTAATTTTATTTCATTTGAAATAATATAATTTAATTGGATTCAAAAATTAAGGATTTAAAATCATTTAATTTAACAAATCCGGTGTCCGTATATAATTTTCTACTCTATGGTCAAGTGATACGGATATATATCATTTCAACCCGCAAATAATTAAATTTACGGGTATATATCATTTCAACCCGCAATCCCAATAAAATTCAAAATATAATTTTTCCTAAATCTATACAATTGTTCGGGTATGTATCATTTCAACCCATAGTGATTTTCCTACCAACAAACTAAGGGAACATGCAGTGTGATAACAATATATATAATAAACATAACATCCAATCATCCAAAATGCCAACAAATAAACATCCAACACAATCATCATTCAAATCAACCAATAAATCACAACAATTAACTGGTTATCATTATCAAGTATTTAACTAACAAGTTAAATTCAATATAAATTTAAGTGGTAATTTAATTCAATATAAATTCAAATTAAATTTAAATAAAAATTTAAAATAGCAAACAGCAATCAATAAATTTCTAATCACATCATAAATTTAATTTAACTAACATAAGATGATTTAGTATTCGTGAATGGGTTATATCACCCACCTATGATTTTTTTAGTCGATTTAAAATACAAATAAAGCCCAAAATTTTAACAGTCTCAAAATTCAATCAAACCGGTTTCATGTTGTTTGGAATTTTGATACGATCGCAACAGAGAAAACTGCGTCCAAATCCGAGCTCGTATGTAAAAGTTATAGATATTAAAACGGTTGAAATTTAAATTTAAATTAAATAAACAAAAGAAGGGCATTTTTTGTTAATTATACCAGCTGAAACACTCGTCCATACGCTATCGTGCTCAAACCAGCAACAGCCACCACCATAATTTGCCTTGCCGCCAATGATCCACGCCACCCCCTCCAGATCAGGCATCGCCGCCGCCTCCAGCATGCCGAGCCGCACCTCCCCCATACCACGCGATCAACTCCGCCTCATTTAATACCTCCGCCGCCGCCGTACATCTACGATAATTTTTGCCAATCCACGGTCGTTTCTATATGGTTTTCCACCATAGATCATCACCATTCATCGCCCTCTATGCCGTGGTACCCTCCGCTCGTCCAATCGACGAAGATCCATAGTTAAAAAGCAAACCCTAGTTTTGACGGCCAAGACTTCTTCGACGATTTCTGGCCAAACGATGCATCAAATTGAAAAACTAATTGCAGCAGTAGATTGCGTTCGTTGAGAGCATTCCAACGATATATAATATGACATAGTTTGAGGAGTTTGAATTTTTGATTTTGATTTGAAATTGTAGCTAGGGTTTTGAATTGTCTGCCATTGGGAAGGAGGAGATGAGATATTTTTAAACTCGATGGAGCTAGTTTCAAACCCTAATTCCATTGTATATAGAAGTTAGCTTTTAAAATCAAATTATATTCATTTAAATTCCATTAACCGATTTCTACGCGTCTCGAGCCCGCACGATCAAATGACAAGTCTGATTGCTATGAAACTTAAAATCCTATAATAATTCACTGTTACAGATCTGGTGAAACTGGTTTCATCGAAATCTTAGATAGTGGCCAAAATGGCTAATTTTCACGTTAATTAAACAAATTATTATTAAATTGATTTAATCACTTTCAAATTCAATTTTAAAATTTAACAATTTTATCATTCTTGATTACCTAGAAATTAATAATCTATCAAAATAAATTTTCCATATTAAATCCACTATTTATATATTGCACAAATTTCAGCGTTCAATTACAATGTAATAAAACCCCAGTTAGTTATATTATAATCTCAATCAATTACTTTATTTTGATTCTCACTCTTATTATTTAATCAACTATTACCTTATGAATATAATTAACATTAGGTTACATTTATTACATTCATATTCTACGGTTATCATCTTAACTCATATTAACTGTAGTATTTAATTACATTAATTGCAATTGATTTACAATTAGTCTCAAAGGATTAAATAATGAGGTGATAAATAAACCAATTGTTACAACTTAAAATTTTAAACACATTTCGGAGTAAATTTTCAACAAACAAAAGCTAATAATTTATGTACTAATTAAATTGATTCATATTCTATAATAAACCTTTTCCAATTTATAACATATTATTTCAACATTAAATTCAACATTTAATTTACTTCTTATTTACAATTATAACCAAAATTAACTTTACAATTATTTCAATTAATTGAAATTACATTAAAATGGTTGTCAACGACATTCAAACAACATTATTAAATCATATCCTAATTATTTTTCTCATAAATTTTAATCTCTCACAATATTAAATTTCAAAATCTTATTTAATTTAATATTTTTAGTTGTCGAAAAATACGGGTCATTACACTTTCCCCTACTCAAAACTTTTCGTCCTAAAAATGGAACAAGATGAAATTAAGAAACTTGATATAATTTTATTCAAATTATTCAATTTATAAACACTTTAAATTTACATAATTAAGTATTTTAAATAAAATATATCAATTTATAAATAATTAAATCTTTCATAATCAAGTTAATAAAAGTTTGAAACTATTTCACTTTCACAAAAAATTTCTAAGTCCTAAATTCACGAAAAATTTCGGCAGAGTCTCCTTTGCACGGTTAGGTCTGGAAAAATAATAATATCAATAATTTCAATATATATCATATTTCAATAATACATATCTCAAACCATTGCGAAAAACAATAAAATACTATTCCAAAACCATAATCCGAAAACGTACCTATTTGTTTGGCAAACCACTTTATTTATGAAACCAAAAGCAGTAGCTATTGCTTCCATACCTGTATTTCACTTATATAATCCAAAAGAGTTAAAATTATGTGAAAGAATAATATTTAGTTGTTTTAATTAGTAACAAAAGCAAATCAACACAAAACATATGCAAACAAAACAGCACAACCATCATATGCAACAAAGGATTCAATTATACATTCATAGCAACCAAAACTAATGGTTTGTTTAGGTTCAGAAACTTTTAATCATATAAGGGTGGCAAATAAACTAATAAGTGTACCTTACGCTCCACGACCTTAGATAATTACATAATAGATTATTCATACAACCTTAAACAATTTGAAATATCATTTTCCAAACATACCATCAGCCAAACAACAATGAATTTAAATATTATTTAAGTTTATTTTATTGGTTTTTTTTCACACATTATTTACCCTTTTATTTTTTTCACTCATTCATACAGTATCATCTTTTTCTCTTTTCGTTCATTTACTTACATAAATTATTCCTATTCAATTATTTAGAACATCAATAGATCAATTGTTAAAATATTATATAAGTTTCCTTGCAGTTTAATGTAGGATCGATTTCACCCTAGAAGGGGGGTGAATAGGGTGATACTAATAATAATAAAAATTAATGCGGAAATAAATATATTAATTGTAGCATAGATAATAGCAGAATAATATGAGTAGAAATAGAACAACACGTATTTACCCAGCTTTGGCAAAACCCTGCCTATGTGATGTCCCCAAGGTTTCTGCTAGAAATTAAGTAGTCAGACGCTTACACACGTAAACTTGCTACACCCGCTAATGACTAACCTAACTCTACGTTTAAAACCCTACCACAACTCAGCCACTGAGTTGCGAATTCTCAAACTATGCCCCGTAGTTTGTACCTAGTCACACGACTAGAAAGTTACACAGTTAAAAAGGAAATTACAAATGAAATAATAACTAAAACAAAGCAAAAACCTAATTAAATAATTTGAAGCCCAATAGAATTAAAAGCACCGGCCCACTAAAAAATTATAATTTGTGAAAAAGCGACGTCTCCCTTTATTCTATTTTTCTTCGACCCGTATCTCTTTTGTTCCTTTTGCGATTTGAAATTAGGGTTGTTGAAATTTGAAGCACCGATTTGAAATTGATCGATTTCAGTGATGATTTAAGTTGCCTTCCTAATTGATTCCATTCCCTTGATAATTCGCGGTGGCTTCAATGCTTCTTCAATTTGGCTTGCGGTTGCTTTCACAATTGAGTTCGAAATTGTGAATCTGGTATGTAATTTTTGACGTTTAATTGTTCTGTTGTTTTGCTTTGGTTCGAACTCGATTCGAGTTATTGATTTGGGATTTAATTTGAAACTTGGCTCTGTGATTTTTGCTAGAACTCGAATACCTCACTGCCGATGATAATTTTGGGTTATGTAGGGAATGAATCCCTTAATTTTCATTCGTATTTTCGATTTGAGTTCTTCAACTAATTTTGTTTGGTTGTTCAATTTTGCTTGAATACTTGTGATTGTACTGACTTGTTCAAGTCATACTCGATTGGATTTGGTTCCGTTCTTTTTTGGCATTTGAATTTGTTTCTCATTCATTTCTTTTATGACTTCGGCACTTTGAATTCTTGAGTTAATTCAATTTTTGATTTTCTTCTTTTATATGTTTTGACCGGTTCATCGTGTGACCCTTTGTGACTTTATTTGAACTACTCCCTTGTTTTGTTACTTCAACTGTATATATCTCAAATTTATTTCCCTGGTTGACAAGTTTAAAATTGCTACACATTTTGATTCTTCTTGTTGCATGTTCATTTAAGACTTGCACTTGGTTGTTGTGTAGTTGGTTACATTGAACTGTTGTCTGTATTACTTGATATTTCTGATTTGAGTTGATGCTTCATGTGTACTGAATGTGTTGGTCTCTGTTCCATGCTCTTTTTCATGCCTGAAATGATTCATGTGTGTCACCTTGTATATACATACATACATACATACATATGTATGTGTGTGTATATGTATTGTGATGCCTTGTTCTGCTCATTGTTGTTGCATATGAATATACATGCTGCTCCACTGTTTTTGAAACATTTAAACTGTTTATTTGTGCACTTCTTCTTGCTTGAACTGAACTGTTCTGGTTGTCACTGCATGTATATATGTATACATGTGTGTTTACACATGTATATATGTATGTTAGCTTATTGTATGTGGTTCCATTATGCTTTGCACTCCTGTACATATGCACTGAATTATGGTCTCATGTCTTTGTACATTTGAGCTGCTGTCTAGTTCCACTTGAAGTCCGGTCCATTGCATTCATGAGCATTGCATCCTGTTTTGATCTTGTTTTCATGTTCATTGAAGGTCTGGTGCACATATTCATGTATATACATGCATACATATGTGAGATGCATGTATATATGTTTGTTGTACGGTTCCTGCCGTGTGTTACTGATCTGATTGAAATTGCTGTTGGTCTGGTCTGGAGCTTGTTGTCATTTTGGTACCTTTGTTGTTTGGTTGAGTTCAAGTGTCATTGACCTTCTGCCTTGTTGCCTATCACTGTTCATTGATCTGGGTTGGTAGTCTTGGTCATGCAGCCCTTGTGTGTTGCATGATTGCTTGCATATTGAGTCTGTGCAAATGAACTTGTACATGTCTGGTTTGTAGTTCATTTTGAGGCTGACATATGTATGTATATATGCATATATATATATATGTACATACATATATATATGCATACATGTGTATCTTCATGTATGTTTACTGTTGCATTGTAACTTGCATTCTCTGGCTTCAGTTTCATGTGTACATGTGTGTATTTGCACCTGTATTGAATCCAGCCTCGGCTCGGGTTTGACCTTGTGCTCACCTGTCCCTGCAATTATATCAAGCAAGTGTATATCGGTGTGCATGGCCTTGTGGCATGTACAGTGATACACTGTGCATGTCACAAGATGTTCGTGTAGATGAATTCAAAAGAAATTGATAACGAACAACCCAAATAACTGAGGCAAATGATATTTTCAAAACACACACTTTAATTTGCACTGCAAAATATTTTCTTTTTCAATTTTACCGCGTCGATGTTTATTTTGCAGATAGCTCAGATGCTGCATTCAAGCTGGAACAAAGTTAAAGATAAAAATACGAGTGTTGAGCGAATATGTAGTGAGGTGTAGAATGTAAATTGAAAAATGTGATGTAATTTGAAATTGTATTGTAATTGAAACATGTATAAATGTAGTGAGAGCACAGATTTGTACTATTTGAATTTGTAATAAAATATTTGTTTGGATAAAATATTTGTTCGAATATGAATTCTGTGTTATTTATTTTATCCAACAAATATTTATTTAATTATATGAAAAATAAAATAGTTCAATATCAAATACATTTAAACGAATATATATATATATATATATATGTGTATTATCATCAAACAAAAATCGTATATTAGCATATTCTACATTTAATTCACATTCATTTACTTATATAACTTAATTTCCATTTAATATTAATATTCATTAATAAAACATTTCATACTTAAGTGTTTCTATCTTTTAATTCACATTTATCCTTTCTTTTATAATGTCAATTAATAATAAACTTATTTATGAATCATTTCAGTCATTTCTTATGTTTATAATCATTTTCTTAGATAATATTCACTTTTTACCATTCAAATCTAATTATTAGCATTTCAAAATATTAACTTATGTTTATAACATTTCCTGTACATATTAATCTTTCATTTATAAACATTTGTTCATTTTGAAGCATTTTTTTGTTATTAAGGTTTTACTTGTATAATATTCTATTACATATTTAGAAACAAGTGTAACAACCTGGATATTTTGACGGTTTTAATTAGTTTAATTAACTGAATTTGGGTGAAATTTTAACTAATAAAATTTTGAAATAAAAATTTAATATTTGAAATACATCTAGTTAAACATAGCAACTGGTAAATTTTCATCCTAAAATATGAAGTTTATTTTCGTGTGTAATTTTATTTCAATTTAATCAGTTAGGAATTGATGAAAATAAAATATTTTCGAAACCTAAATATTTTTACATAGAAAAATTCTAAATCATCTTCTGAACAAGACTTCATTTTTCGTTTTTTCAAATTCGGGCTTCTATAGCTCCGTTGACCTTATTTTCCTGCGATTTTGCTACATTTTCCGCTAATAGAAAATTTACATTTTTATAATTCAATTGTATCACTAAAATTTATACACCGTTTTGATCGTCTCGTCGTGCTGATCTCTACGGTATATTCGATTATCAAATTCGGAGTCCGGAGTACGTTGCATTTTACGAAACGCCTTTCGTATCAGTACGCGTTCGTGCCTTTTGGGTTCGTGTTCCTATTCAAAAATTTCCAAAGTGTAATAGACGGCCCTTAGCTTTTAATATATACAAATATCAATGTTGACACTGCAATTTCCTATGTACAATAAATTTAAAGTTGCGGTTCATTTCCATTTCTAAATCTCTGAAAAACAAAGATATACAAATATGTTCCGTTCCTTGCCTTTTATATTTCTTCCTCCAGCTTGCCTTTCCCGCTCTTTTCTTTTTTCTTTCCCCTCTACTGATTTTGCCGACAATGGTTTCCCTCCCATACAAACGACGCCCTTCCCTCGCTGCAAACCCCGAGCTCACCTACGCCTTGACAGACTTCACCAATTCGCCCGAAGCAAACTCACGTGTGCAGCCTTCCTTCTTCCCAAACGCAGCGACCCCTCCACCAATGGCCGCATCCTCCACTTAGTATTGGCCTCCGCCCTCTGCCTCACCTAACTGCAAGTATCGATCAGCTCTCTCCCACCTCAACCTCTTAGCCGACTCTCCTCACCATGCAGCAAGCTCCGCCACTAACCTCCACCGAAGCCGCCAACATAGCGCATGCACTAGCGACACGTCCTCCCCATGGCCCACCTAGCCCACGTCGGCCTCTGCCTAACTCGAGTATTCTTCACCGCCTCATGCTTCACCACCTCCTCACCGAAGTCAGACCGACCCAATCACCACCCGGACCTGCCTCCGCCTTCGCACTTCAGATCGGCACCTCACCCAACCGTTCTTCTCCGCCTTCATGTTGCTCTCCCCTCTTTTCTTCCTCCTCGCCCAGCATGCCCCCTCCATGGTCGAAGCCGGGGTGCCACATCACACTGACACACCTTATTCCCCTCTCCAGTTCTACTTTCATGCCTTGCAGGTGTTTGCTTTTCTCTTGTATAGATGAGGTATACTACATATTTATGTGTTGTAGTTTATATATATAGTTAGTATATAATTTTACAAGCTGCTGTGTTGAAACAGTTTTATGATATATATTATAAAAATTTCTCGTATGCTGGTTTCAAATATTATAATCTATTGTAAATGTAAATGTAAGTTGGTTTAGTATTATAATCTATTGTATATATGTAGGCTATTTTATATTATATAGGTACAGTGTATATAAGTCATAAAAACTACAATTTATATATTATAAAGGGGTTATTATATATGTATATATTACATAGTTCCATTCTTTTATTGTATAATTTCGATTACAGCTTATTTATTTTCACAGTAAAGCATACACGTAGCAAACATATTATATACCAAGTTTCAGTTGTATGATAAGTTTTGATATAAGGTAATAGGTTAGTTAGTTATACTAAGTGTACATATGATACATATACGTAGGTTTTAAAAATTTAATACTGATTTTATAATAGTCACTAATTCAAAATAGAATTTTGTAAAGTATATTTATGAGGTTTTGAAAGCGTAAAACATTTCTGTCACTTTATGATATATAGTTTGTATAAGATGGGTATTATCGGTTTGAGTTCAGATATATATATATATCTTTATACACACATAAGTTCACTTCTACTGTTTAGCTTCATCGACCCAATTTTGATTTGATTTCATTAATTCCTATTTATCAGCTTGTCCATCGAATTCATGCCTATCTAGTTTGTTTTGGAAGTCGTGCTTGCATTCGTAACTCAAATTCAGTGTCAAATATCTCCTCTAGCCTCGAAAGGTGAGCAATCACTCACGATTAATGTTCTTTTATTTATTAAATTTGATTTCAATTGAAACGACAATTGAAATATGCTGCTTTTAGTTAATTACACTGTTATATATGCTATTACTTATATCAGTTCAACTATGACATCTGACACCTTTATCTGTTATTTATATGATTATAATCCAGTTTGGTTGATAAATGATTGATTGTTTGATGTTGACATTGGACGTTAAATTGTTAAATGTTGTAAGTGATAAATAATTTGAAATTGAAATTGACGTAGGATAGTTAGATTTGATATATGTGTTAAATTTGATTAGATAACATTTGCATAATATGACCCTTTAAATGTTGAATTAATTGACATGTAGAAATTTGGTAAAATACACCTTGAACCATTTAAATGTTTGTTGCTTAAATTGATGTTGTATGAAATTGAATAATAGATACCAAGTAAAGAACCGTATAAAGATTAGTGTAATAATCTTTAATCTACATCAAATGATAGTGTAGATTCTAGAAATAATTATATTAATTTGCACAAACAACAATGTGAATTAATACGATTATTTTGGGATTATTTGAATTAATTATTGGATTGTTATTGATTGTTGTTATTGCTTGTTTATTTACTTTGACACCATCCCAGTTATCACACTCCAAGTTCCCTTTGCTTTGCTTTGATTTTTGAATCGAAATGGAATCGGGTTGAAATGATAAATACCCAAATAAACTTTGACTTAGGATAGAGAATTTAATAAAACCCGATTGGTCAATAATTTGATTTAAAAATAAAATAAAGATTTTATTTGTATAAATAATAAGGTTTTGAAACGGAGTTGGAAATTAGAATTTTTATAAAAGAAATGTTAATATTTATAATCTGAAACAAAATATTAACAAAGTAATTGATGAAAGAACGTTGTTTAATTTAAGAAATTATTGAATTGGTTTTGAAATTATTTAATGATTAGTTTTGAAATTATTTAATAATTAAATAAGATTGAATTATTTAACAATTAAATAAAAATTTGAATTCTTCGATAAGAGAAATTGAACTTTTGATTAAGTGAATTTGAACTTCGTAAATAATTGAAATTGAGTTTCTTTATTAATTAAGTTTTGGAAAATTATTTAAGTAAGTAAATAAGTGAAACTAAATTTCTTTAACAAGAAATAAAATGTGATTTATTGAAATTAATGTAAGACTTGTAATTTAGAGAATTTGATATGGCGAATTTAATTTAATTTAATTAAATTTGTATGTTTTGATATAATGAAGGAAAACTTAAATTGATTTAATGAATTGGAAATTAAATAGAAATTGTTTTTAAATGATAAATTAACTTAACGAATATTAAATGAAATCGATCAATGAATTTAAATTGATTTGAATGTTTAATTTAATTAAATTAAATGATTCGGAATGAAATTCATATACGAACTTAAATCAATATTTGAATCGTTTTAAATTAAAATTGAAATTTAATTATAAGATTTTGAAATGGTAACTTGGAAGTTTGAACGTAAATTTTGGAAATTGATATAGAAAGACAAATGGAATGTTGGTTTACAAATTCTAATTGAAATTGAAATTGATTTGGTTTTAAAATTTATTAAACGACCAATCGGTATAATAATTACGAAAGTTATTAAAGAAACCGGGATCAGTTAGGGACATACTCACTGTCTAAACCGAAAACCACTTTAATAACTATACGTGGAGTGTGATCCAGAATGAAGTGGTTGGAATGATGTACGTGATGACTGAAGAAAGAGAACGATAATGGATAGCCTTGACACTTGTGTCAAATTGGAAATGACTAAAACAGGAGCCGTACCGGGCTAAATGGGGTTAGCTACCAAGAGCGAACACACTTCTTCGTAAACTACTCATTACTTGTTATCGATTGGTGCACCCTCGAAATTGGGAGTGTTGTTTCGTGGTGTTGCAATCGTTGCGGCGATGCGTTCTCACCAGTCCGGATCAGGCAAACGGTAGTTTCACTACCTTGGGTATTGCCTCATGTGCCTTGTCATACTTGTATCCCTATATACGCGACCACTACGAATTTGTTTTGTGTTATACCTATGGAGTACTCCCTGATATCCCACTAGTTTACGGTGGAGTTTACAGTGCTGTATAGACTATAACGCTTATATAAAATGTGTTAAGGGGGATAATGGTAACGCCTTAACACTATTTGATATTTTATATTACTGATAGGCATTATCTATCTAGCGTACACTACTACATAGTAGATAGTTTAACGGATCCTTAGAGGATGGTTATTCCAACATCCTTTGAGTCACTTGTATTTAAATTGTTATTTCACTTGAGTTGGATTTATAAATATAAGAATGTTAATCCTGACTCGAGTATTTTGTGTTTTGCTTTACGCTCGGGTCAGACTGAGTGTACCAGTGTTCGAGACTCACCTTTGGAGTTGGAGCTTCGCTTGGATATCCGGCTATCTATCCATCTTTCAGATATTCAGTTAATTTTAATGATGTATTCTGATTCTTGTATTTGACTATTGTATTCGAGACTTCTGTTGTACCTTATTTAACTCTGAGATGTATATAGTAGCTTCATGAACTACTATCCTTTGTTTCCGTTGCATTTATTACTCTGTGTCTATGATCTGTGATTATTTATTTACTGTATATGTTCAGTTTTTCCAAATTTAAATAAACAATTCGGTATTTCGAATTATTCAAGTCCGACATGTGCGGATGCGAATGGTCCAAAATAGCGGGTCGTTACATTTCTTATGTTTATAATCATTTTCTTAGATAATATTCACTTTTTACCATTCAATCTAATTATTAGCATTTCAAAATATTAACTTATGTTTATAACATTTCCTATCTTAATCTTTCATTTATAAACATTTGTTCATTTTGAAGCATTTTTTTGTTATTAAGATTTTACTTGTATAATATTCTATTACATAATTATATTAACATTTCAACTTTTTAAATATTTCAGGTATGTTATGTATATGTTTTAGAATGTAATTGAATGTTGCACAAGTTTATCTTACTCAAATTTAGTTAACAAAATTTCCAATAGTTTACATCTTCTTAATTTTCATTATCTTTGAATTTACAAGTTACAAATCTTCAGTTTCTTCACAATTTCATTAATCAATTAGCTTATAATTTTTTTTCATTTTAGAAGTTTTCAATTATTAAAATAGTTAAGATTTAATTTCATTACAATAATTGAAATCCCTAATTTGTATAAATTTAAGAACTAAATATCGGGTTCCTTTTCAAATCATTTTAAAATAATAAATGTACATATATATATATATACTCATATCTTATATATATCCGGTCATATTTAGAAATTTAAAATTAAGTTTTGTTTATCAAAACTAATGTGTAGTAAAGCTACTACAGTGGCCTTCCCACTTTGAAACTCGAAAATGAATGTCGATGATGCAGCCGTCATCAAAATTAGTTTCCAGTGACAAAAGAGGGTAGTACAGAACCTATTTCCTTTAAAATTCTTTTAAAACATTTTTTTTTCAAATCACGTTGAAAATATTTATATTGAAAATACTTCTACATAATACTAATATTATATTCAAAAACCTTTTGAAAACCAATTTCAAAACCTCGGAACTTAAGTTCTCAAATTTCCAATTTATTTTCACTTTATTTGTAAATTCTATTTTGCAACCAATATTTATAAAGTTTCACTTCCTAACAAACATATCACATACAATTATGTCTACTTATAAAAATTATTCTTTTATATACAAAATATAATACTAGGTAAAATTATTTCATTTACCTACATTTCAAAACAATATTGTGTCGGTCTGCCCTATTAAGTGTTTAAAAATCTCCATCGATGCCATAGCGTCCTATGTACCGACCAGAATCTATAAATACTAAACAAAAAAAAATTAACACAATATAAAAACATTTTATGGCACTAACATGTACGCTCTATAATATATATACACTCAAACAAACCCATTCTAGGGTATTACTACCCTATCTCTAATGAGTCAGACCCCACAAAGCTAAGGTTATCGCTAAACCTCGCTCTAGTACGAACTGTAACGACCCACCTTTTTTGACGGTTTAAATCGAGAATAAACGACACATGTCAACTAAAACAATTAAAAGGGAGGATTGCTAATGGGGTAAATAAGTAAATAAGAGAAAAAAAAAGAAAAACAAAACACAGAATCTCATAGCGGAATGACAAAATATAATAATCAAATAAACAGTTCATGAAGTTTTTTTTTACAAATAACATTTGATTACACTTTTACAATATATCAGAGTTATACATACAACAGGAATAAATAAATAATGCAGCGGAACAACATGATAAAGTGGAATAATAATAATAATAATTTAATACTAAACTCCGTCTTCGTCCTCCAGAATAATGTTTTCAACACTGAAAAGCTCAGGCTGACCCGAGCGTAATGAAAAGACAAAAGACTCGAGTCAGAACTAAAAATCTTATGCAAGTTAAATCAACAGTAAATAAATATGACTGTAATGGCTTCAGAGATGTTTAAGGGATTTTACATCTTCTATCCAGTGTCTAACGTGCGTACAATAACTTAAGAGATGTTTGGGATTCATCTCCTAAGGATCCGTTAAACTATCTACATATATAATACAATACGCTATTATAATATATCTACAGTAAAGTATTAAAATAGCGTTAAGGTGTTACCAATATCCCCCTAAACACATTTTATATAATGTTGTAGTCTATACAGTACTGTAAACTCCACCGTAAACTGGTGGGCTATCAAGAGAACTCCATAGGTATAACACAAACCAAAATCATAGTGGGCTCGATAAGGTAGATGACAAGGCACAACGAGGCAATGCCAGGGTAGGATTCTACCATTTGCACGTCCGGGCTGGTGGTAACGTATAGTCGCAGCTACCGCCCACCTCGAACCAACACTCCCATAATCAAATCGAAGGTGGAAACCAAATCAATCACAAAGTAACGTATATGGTATCGAAGAAGTGTGTCCGATCGGGGGTGCAACCCCACTTGGCCCGTTAATTGCTCCTGTTTTAGCCATCTGAAGCTGACCCAAGGGGGTCATGGCTGCATTTCTTACCTCATACCAGAAGTGTTCGCCAAACCATCCTACTTCGTTCTGGATTCTACACCACATGCACAGTTGTTAAAGTGGTTTCGGAATTGGCAGAGAGTATGACAATATCCGACCCCGATCTCTTTAACAACCAAACGTTATATTTTACACACCAGATGGTTCTTTTACATTTCAAACAGTTCATACTTCATATCAAATATCATATTCACTTCAAAATCATATCACTTTCAAAATCATTATTTACTTCAAAATCATATACACTTCCAAATCATAATCATTTCAAAATCATATTCACTTTCAAAATCATTATTCACTTTAAATCATATTCGTTTTCAAAATCATAACCACAAAAATAGGTTAAACCATCATATCAAAATATTCGTATTTAAATCAAGTGCATCTAAATCATAATAGTTCCGACTTTACACAGTTTGAATATTGAAATTAGTTTATATATTGGAATAGTTATATATTAAAAATAATTTATACCTTAAAATAAATATATCAAAAGTTGTTTATAAATTTAAAATAATATATATTAAAATAGTTTATAAACAAAAATAGGTTATAGATTAAAATAGTTTATATATTAAAGTAGGTTATATATTAAAAATAGTTAATGTATTAAAAATAATTACTATATTGAAATGGTTTATATGAGAAAAAGAGTTTATATGTTAAAAGAGTTTGTATATTAAAAGAGTTTATATCGAAAATAGTTTCAAATTAGAATTGTTTCTTTCAATTTCACAAATCAATTCAAATCAAATTGTGATGCCCCACCTCTATACCCACGCTAGACAAGAACACTACGGTGTAATGTTGTCAACTAGCATGGAGAATAAGGCTGTTGAGGAGCGACCATCCATGTAATTGCTTTGTCTGAGCACCGATATGTCAGATAGTATAACATGCATTTTTACTTAAGGAGGAAATCCGACATATCGATACAAACTCAAAGCTACTACACAGTGGCTATAATAGTTAGGACAATAAATATAAAAATAACACAGATAATATAAATGCGAAACACAAATAGAACAAAAAGTCTCATATATATAATAACTGATGTCAGTTACAATACATTTGACACAATACATATGATACAACTACAACTGTCGACTCTGGAAGTTATATATATACAAGTACATTATCGACTAATATACATGAATACATATCAACATAAATCAATACACTGACTACTACAAAAAGACGAAGACCACTTCAAAAGATATGAAAAGTCTTCATATCTCGAACGGCAACCAAAAGCAAGAAATCTACAACCTGAAATAACTCGGGTCTGACCCGAGTATTACATTCAAAAGAAGATAATACACGGGTCAGTCTAATTCAAACTCAGTTATAAATGCACAGAAGCAACAATAATCAATATCAAATAGACAACAATCACAGAAATCTCGTATATCCAACTTCTCGATAAGAGAATCGGATAACGACAGATATAACACTAAACAGTGTTAAACAACAAATCAGCAGATTTAAATCATCAACAAAGATAAGTGAATAGAATATCAATAAAGATAATTTAGAAAACATAAGAATTGCCTAATTGGCAATTAACAACAAAATGATCAAATCACCAAAGCAAAATACAATATCAAAATATTGAATTGGCAACACAAAACAATTTCATCAATTGAAATCAATCAATTTAAAATCGGTCAATTCTATGTGGCTGCAGTACACGTACGCATGTACTGCCTCGCCACCACAGTACAAGATGTCATCATAACTCCAACCATTGACAGCAAATCAATACTACAGAGGTCAAGTCACGGCTATCCGGACTCAACACAACTGCAAACAAAAATGGTACTGCAGCCACCCGTGAATAAAATAGTTCATGTTCCAAACTATAAAGTGATCAAGGCATGAACCAGACAAGTACTCAAGGGATGCAGCTCACAAGCAACTAAAACCAAGTATATATAAAAATGAAGCAGCTCAATATCCAAACAAGTTTGGAAATCACTTACAACTGAACCAAGCACAACTACAAATGCACAGTAAAAATAACACAAGTTTGGTACAATTCCAACAACATATGTACACACACATACCTATGTATGCATGTACATATATGCAGATTTGAATAACAGGTGACCAAGCAAGGCCACAATTCATCAACAACTAAAACGAGCAACTAAAAGAACCAGATTCGATTCAGTTTTCAATGCCACTGCCTCAATAGTTATAGTGCAACAGGTCAATGCAGCAACCATTTGAAAACTAGACAAATGAACTCAAGAAATAAGTTCACCATGCAACAGCAAGTAATAAACCAGAATACACAATGAACTCAAACTCCAATCAAATGCACTGCATCATGAGTACAAGGTACATGCACCTATGGAATAAAAATGTCGTAGACTATACATGAATCAAATAACAAAACCGAGTGTATTCACCAATCCCAACTAAAATTCCAAAGTACGCATGAAGTATACAAGCAAAAACTCGAACCAGCCGTGATATGAAAGCAACCAGGCTAGTTCAAGATATAGAGGCAGTAGTAACTGCAAATCCCAATTCAGTACACGTAACTACAGACTGCACGTTCAAGTGCAAGCCGAAGTGGAAGTCCAAAACTTTCAAACTTAAACAAACAAGAAACCAAATAAACAAGTGCACATGTACACAATGCCACACCAATGACTAATACGAGTATTATCAGATTAGTGATGCTCAAACCCAAGCCAAACTACAATGAACAAGTGGACAGAACAAATGAAATCCCTACATGAAAATGGAAATTCCAAAACTAACATCAACCAAGTTCGAATGAACATAGGCAGCAAGCTCCAGATATAAAGCAGTATTTTATCACAAACGAAAACAAGTTCAAAAGCACAATTAAGTACCAGACTCAAGTCAGAGGACAGGGAAGTAAGAACAGCAAACCAAATGCCATCAAGATAAATACAATGTAGCATACAAGTAATACAAAACTGTCAAGTAGACAGAGAACCCTGAAACAGTCACACATATACATACATGAATGTATATATATGAAGTATCAAGAGCCAAAGCCACAGTGAAATGCTCAAGGCAAAAGCAAATATCTTCAACAAGCAATCAAACACTAATTTATAAAATAGAGAAACAACATGCAATTACCATATAAATATATACATATGTATATGCATACGTATACACATATATAAGTAGTGCAAATAGACTCAAGTCTACAAAGTCAACATACATATACTCAGTGCAAACAAGCACATGAGCTAAGGAAGTCTGCATCAAGAAGCCGTGACCCGAAAACAACACCAAGTCAAAGACAATTCAAACTCAAGAAAATGCACAAGTACAGTGACTGGAAAGAACAACCGGAATTCGCCAGTGACAATGCAGCAGTACAAGGAGCCTAAGCCAATTCAAGGCAACAGTTAAAGTGACGAAGTCAACTATAAATCATCATCGCTAGAAATTCAACACAGTGATGACCAAGGAAACACGAATCAACAAAGTCAGAAAATATCGCAAGTTCAAAATCAATGTCGTGGAATCAAGTCACGAATATACAGGAATTGAAAAGGTCAGAAATCATCACGAAGCATTCAATCAAAATCAACGACCAAGCTTACAATTATCAGACGAAGTCGTATATGAAATACGAACGAGAATCAAGGGGTTTCAAACCCAAAACACGCACTGAGCAATTGAATTAGATGTGAGTATAGGTTTACTCACCTTTGATTCGATGAGCAAGCAACAAGTTTCCTCACTCGATCGAGCAAAACGAAGGAAATCACCTTCGAGAAACCAAAGCCCTAATTTTTGAACGAGGCCGCCTTTTATTTTTTTCTTGTTTCTTCGTTAGGGTTTTCGAATGGAAAGGTGAAAGGGGAACAGTTTCATACTTAAGATAATTATCACAGCACAAAACAAGTGGGCCGAGATTTAGAATTTATAAAGCCCGTATACTCTTTTAATTAAAATTGTAAAAGAATTTCTACCGATTAAAAACTTCCATCAGCAATTAACAATCAGATTTAATCGTCTAACGACGATATTAATCAATACAAAAATCCGGGTTGTTACACAAATTTACTTCCAAAAATTCAATTCAAATCAATCTCAGTTCAACGATTTCAATTCAGAAGGCTAAAGGATTCAATTCAAATTCTCATTAAAAACCATTTCAATTTATATTGATTTCAAATCTATGTTTGAACTACAAATTTAAACCACTTCAAATTCAATAGGTTTCAAACTTTAAATAATCAAACGTTTAAAATAACCCAATTTTGATAAATTTCAATTATATTTCAAATTCAACTTTAAGATTTCTATTTAATTTTTTTAAACAATTCATTTAAACCAATTTCAATTTCAACATTTTAAAATCTTGGATTTTGAAAATAATTCAGTTCATATAAATCTAATTTTATTTCATTTAAATAATATAATTTATCGTGATTCAAAAAGTAAGGATTTAAAATCATTTAATTTAACCAATTCGTTGTCCGTATATAATTTTCTACTCTATGGTCAAGTGATATGGATATATATCATTTCAACCCGCAAAAATTTGAATTTACGGATATATATTATTTTAACCCACAATCCCATGTAAAATTCAAAATATATTTTTTCCTAAATTTATACAACCGTTCAGGTTTGTATCATTTCCACCCATAGTGATTTTCCTATCAACCAACTAAGGGAACTTGTAGTGTGATAATAACATACATAATAAACATAACATCCAATCATCCAAAATGTCAACAAATAAACATCCATCACAATCATCATTCAAATCAACCAATAAATCACAACAATTAACTGGTTATCATTATTAGGTAATTAACTAACAAGTTAAATTCAATATAATTTTAGATGGAAATTTAATTCAATATAAATTCAAATTAAATTTAAATGGTAATTTAAAATACCAAACAGCAATCAATCAATTTATAATCACATCATAAATTTAATTTAACTAGTATTCGTGAGTGGGTTAAATCACTCACCTTTGATTTTTTTAGTCAATTTAAAATCCAAATAAAGCCAAAAATTTGAACGGTCTCAGAATTCAACCAAACCAGTTTCATGTTGTCCGGAATTTTGATACGATCACAACGGAGAAAACTGCATCCAACTCCAAGCTTGTATGTAAAAGTTATGGATATTAGAACGATTGAAATTTAAATTAAATAAACAAAAGAAGTGCTTTTTTTTTAAATTCAACCAGTTGAAACCCTTGTCCATACGCTATCGTGCTCGAACTAGTAACAGCCACTGCCGTAATTTGCCTTACCGCCAATGATCCACGCCACCCCCTTCAAATCAAGCTTCGCCACCACCTCCAGATGCCGAGCCGCACCTTCCCCTTACTACACGATCAACTCTGCCTCATCCAATGTCTCCACCGTCGCCATACATGTACGGTAATTTATGCCGATCCACGGCCGTTTCCTAATGGTTTGCCACCATAGATTATCACCATTCGTCGCCCTTTATGCCGTGGTACCCTACGATCGTCCTATCGACGAAGATCCACCGTTAAAAAGCAATCCCTAGTTTCGACGGCCGAGACTTCTTCGACGATATCTGGCCAAACGATGCATCAAATCGAAAAACGAATTGCAGTAGTAGATTGCATTCATCGAGAGCTTTCCAATAATATATAATATGACATAGTTTGAGGAGTTTGAATTTTTGATTTTGATTTGAAATTAAAGCTAGGGTTTTGAATTATCTGCCATTGGAAAGGAGGAGATGAGAAAGAAATGTACGTACAAACAATAGAAAATAAAAGGCTGCTAGAGTTTATAACAGCCTATAGGCAGAGATAGATAAAACAAATAGACATATCGAATTAGGTCGGAACGGTAACAACGACCCGAAAAGCCCGTTTCGTTTTCGAAACGAAAGTAGGTCATCCCATATATCAAAAGATAGGTTTTCGATATTTTTAAACTCAATGGAGCTAGTTTCAAACCCTAATTCCATTTTATATAGAAGTTAGCTTTTAAAATCAAATTATATTCATTTAAATTCCATTAATCGATTTCTGCGCGTTTTGAGCCCGCACGATCAAACGACAAGTCTGATCGCTACGAAAATTGAAATCTTATAATAATTCATTGTTACGTATCCGATGAAACTGGTTTCATCGAAATCCAAGACAGTAGCCAAAATGTCTAATTTTCACGTTAATTAAACAAATTATTATTAAATTGATTTAATCACTTTCAAATTCAATTTTAAAATTTAACAATTTTATCATTCTTGATTACATAGAATTAATAATCTATCAAAATAAATTTTCCATGTTAAATTCACTATTTATATATTGCACAAATTTCAGCGTTCAATTACAACTGTAATAAAACCCTAGTTAATTATATTATAATCTCAATCAATTCCTTTATTTTGATTCTCACTCTTATTATTTACTCAACTATTACCTTATGAATATAATTTACTTTAGTTTACATTTTATTACATCAAATTCTACAGTTATCATCTTAACTCATATTAACTGCAGTATTTAATTACATTAATTGCAATTGATTACAATTAGTTTCAAAGGATTAAATAACGAGGTGGTAAATAACACAATTGTTACAACTTACAAATTTAAACACATTTCGGAGTAAATTTTCAACTAACAAAAGCTAATAATTTATGTACTAATTAATTTGATTCATATTTTATAATAAACCTTTTCCAATTTATAACATATTATTTCAACGTTTAATTCAACATTTAATTTATTCCTTATTTACAATTATAACCAAATTAACTTTACAATTATTTTGATTTATTGAAATTACATTAAAATGGTTGTCAACAACATTCAGACAACTTTATTAAATCATATCCTAATTATTTTTCTCATAAATTTTAATTTCTCACAATATTAAATTTCAAAATCTTATTTAATTTAATATTTTTAATTATCGAAAAATACGGGTCGTTACACTCTCCCCCACTCAAAACTTTTCGTCCTCGAAAAGAAACAAGAAGGAATTAAGAAACTTGATATAATTTTATTCAAATTATTCAATTTATAAACACTTTAAATTTACATAATTAAGTATTTTAAATAAAATATATCAATTTATAAACAATTAAATCTTTCATATTCAAGTTTAATAAAAGTTTGAAACTATTTCACTTTCCCAAAAAATTTCTATCCTAAATTCACAGAAACGGCATAGTCTCCTTTGCATGGATAGGTCCGAAAAAATAATGATATCAATAATTTCAATATATATATATATATATCATATTTCAATAATAAAATATCCCAAACCATAGGAAAAAACAATAAAATACCGTTCCAAAACCGTAATCTGAAAACGTACCTATTTGTCGGGCAAACCACTTTATTTATGAAACCAAAAGCAGTAGCTATTGCTTCCATAAACCTATATTTCACTTATATAATCCAAAAGAGTTAAAATTATGTGAAAGAATAATATTTAGTTGTTTCAATTACTAACAAAAGCAAATCAACATAAAACATATGCAAACAAAACAGCACAACCATCATATGCAACAAAGGAACCTGTAACGACCTGCCTTTTTGGACGTTTTAAGCAGACACACACGTTAGACTCAAACCATTCAAAAGGGCAGATTGTTATGGGGTAATTAAGAAAAAGAGAAAGAAATAAAACAAATACAGAATCTCGCACCAGAATGACAAAATATAATAATCAAATAATAGTTCATGAAGCTGTTTGCAAATAACATTTGATTATAGTTATACAATACAGAATCAGAGTTTATGAAACAGGAAGAAATAAATAATAAATGCAGTGGAACAACATGATGCAGCGGAATATAATAAAGAATACTAGTACAAATCTTCGTCTTCGTCCTCCAGAAATAAGGTCTTCAACCCTGAAATGCTCAGGCTGACCCAAGCGAATTGAAAAGACAAAACACTTGAGTTAGAACTAAAAGATCTTATGTAAGTTAATCAACGGTAAATAAATATGAGTGGAACGGCGTCAAAGATGCTTACGAGGTTTGACATCTCTTATCCAGTGTCTAACGTGAGTGCAATAACTTAAGAGATGTTCAGGATTCACATCTCCTAAGGATCCGTTAAACTATCTACTATGTAGTACAATATGCTATTATAATATGTCTACAGTAAAGTAAAAGTATTAAAATAGCGTTAAGGCATTACCCATATCCCCCTTAACACATTTGATATATTCCCATAGTCTATACAGTACTATACGCTCCTCCGTAAACTGGAGGTTTACCCAGAGGGCACTCCATAGGTATGGTACAAAACAAACTCATAGAAAGCGCGCTAGGGCATGTGAACACGACACTCGAGGTAATGCCAGGGTAGATATACCAATTGCACTCCCGGACTGGTGGTAACGCATAGCAGCTACTACCGGCCACCTCGGAACACACTCCCAAATCAAAATCAAGGGGTGGCCACCAAATAAATCACAAAGTCAAAATATAGTATCGAAGAAATGTGCCCGATAGGAGGAATGACCTCACTTCACTCGGTATAGCTCCTGTTTTAGTCACATCTAAGCCGACTCACGGGAGTCAGGGTCACGTCATACCTTATACAAAAATTGTTTACCAAACCATCCTACTTCATTTCTGGAGTCTCCACCACGTACACAGTTGTTAAAGTGGTTTTCGGTATTGGCAGAGAGTTTGACAATATCTGATCCCGGTCTCTTTAACAACCAAACGCTTATTTCACACCGGATGGTTCTTTTACATTTCAAAAGTCAATTCACAATTTATATCAAAATATCATATTTAATTTCAAATCATATCTCTTTCGAAATCGTATTCACTTTCAAACTATATTCACTTTGAAATTCAAATTCACTTTCAAATCATATTCACTTTTGAAGTTCACATTCACTTTAAAATTATCGATAAGTTATGTTAATTAATTCTCTATTTCAAAATCATCTTATTCAATCAAATATGTCATTTCACAAAAAGGTATCAATTCCAAATTCCAACTTAGGTTGTATCATCATCAAGGATTTAGATATAAATACTTCAACATTACAAAGTTTTAAATTTTAGAAAATAGTTTTGGTAATTATAAGTAGTTTATATATTTAAAATAGTTTAAATGGTAAAAATAGTTTAAATAGATTTAAATTGGAATTTAATTAGTTTTAAAATGATTTAAATAGATTGATTATAGATTATATAGAGTTAAATTATATTAAGTAGATTTTTAAATAGATTAAATAAATTTAAAATAGATTAAATAGATTTAAATTATATTAAATAGATTTAAAATAGATTAAATAAATTTAATTAGTTTAAAATAAATAAAATAGATTAAATTGGATCAAAAAGGTTGTAATAGATTAAAATAAATCAAAATAGTTTTAATTGGTTAAACTAGTTTAAATTAATTTTAAAATAGATTTCAAATTTATATCCAAACATTTCCAATAACTCAATTCTGATGAATTCATTTATATTTCGATACTTCAACTTTACAATTCCAATTTAAATCCTTTGAACAGTTCATTAAATTAATTCCAATTTCAACATTTAACACTTGGATTATCGAAAATAATTCAGTTTATGTAAATCAATTTCTATTTCAAAATACCCGTTAAACGAACTCAAAATTTAAAGATTCAAAAATCATTTAATTTAACCAATCCAGTGTCTGTATATAATTCTCTACCCTAGGGTCAAGTGATACTGATATTTATCATTTCAATCCGCAATTTAAAATTTTACAGTTATATATCATTTCAAACCGCAATCCCGAATTAAATAACATCCATAAAATCGCTCGAGTCTATCATTTCAACCCATGGGGAAAGTTGCAATATTATAACAATAAATAATACAATCATCCAGTCATACAATATTAACAATCAAACATCCATCACAATCATCATCCAAATCAATCAATAACATCAATAGATAACGGATAATCAATATAGGTATTAAATTGACAATTTAAAAATTCAATATTTAATTAAACGATGATCAAAGGCAATAAAAGTCAAATTTAACCAGAATGACAATTTAAACATATCAAACAACAATCAATAAATTTCTAATCACATTCTAAGTTTAATTGAACTAACATAAGATAATTTAGTAATTGTGAGTGGGTTAAAAAACTCACCTTTGATTTTAAATCGATTTAAAATCCAATTTAGGATCCAAATTCAAACAGTCTCAGAATTCGTCCTAACCAGCATCAAAATGTCCGAAATTTCGATACAATCCCAACGTAAGAAACCGTGCGTGAAATGGACCTCGTATGTAAAAGATACGAATATTAGAACGTTTGAATTCAAAGTTAAATAAAACAATATTAGCCAATGGAAAAATTCCAGGTCACCATCACCTGCTTGGAACACAGCCGAACCTATTGCTTAGTTCAAACACGAAACATGAAGCTGCCACTGCCTTTGACCGACCAACGCCATCGATCGCACGCCGCTCCAACCTCGCCATCGCTCTGCCACCATCGACCGTAACCCCCTACGGCCACCACGACCCACGACAACGCCCCACTTCGCCGAAAAACGTACAGCCGCCGCCTCCTTCTTGAAATCCTAATCAATTTTTACTACTAATCCAACCATCAACTCGACGAACAACCTACTCCGATGGACTACGCTCGCCGTACTCTACAACCCAATGCCCTTGATTCGTCGATCGGACGACGATCATCGAACGTCAATGAATGGCCGAAATTAAATCGCTCAATTCTGGCCACACAGAAACCCAAATTGGAAAACAGACAGCAAATTTGACTTGCGCTCGTCGAGAGCTTTGAAACGGTATATAATTTGTTAGGTTTTAGAGGAGTTTGATTTTTCGATTTGATTTTGGTTTGCAATAAGGGTCTGGAGATTTGAATATGTTCTGCCATTGGAAAGGAGGAGATAGACAGGAAATGTACGTACATACAAATAAAAATAAGAAGTAGCTAGGGTTTATAACAGACTATTTATAGGCAGATCAGAAATAGAAATGAATGGATCAGATTTGATTTGGAAGTTGAACGATAAACAGCCCGGTAAGCCCGTTCTGTCTCCAGAACGAAAATGGGTCATCCCATATATCAAAATAGATGTTTTCAATATTTTTAAACTCAATGGAATAGGTTTCAGGTCCTAATTCAATCGTATGAAGATGTTAGCTTAAAATCAGCTTATTTCAAATTGATTTCAATTGAATTTAATTAAATTGATTCCTAGGCGTTTCGAGTCCGTACGATCAAACGACAAGTCCGATCACTACGAAACTTGAAACCTTACAATAATTCACCGTTACGGATCCGATGATACTAGTTTCGTCGAAATCCGAGACAATGGCCAAAAAGGCTATTTTCAAGTTAATTAAATAAATTAATATTAAATTAATTAAATCACTTTTTCAATTCAAATTCAATAATTTACAATTTCTATCATTTTAGATTACTTAGGACTTTGCAATCCTTTAAAATTAATTTCTACATCAATTTAATATTGAACATTGCACAATTTACAGTGTTTAGTTTCAATTTCAATAAATTCAGTAGTTATGAATTAAATTTCTAATAAATCCATTAATTTGACTTTTCATCCTATTATTCAACCAATTATTACCCTAAGGATATAATTAATATTAGTTTATCTCTTACTACATTAATATTTTACAATTTCATCGTAATTTCCATTAACGTAGTACTTAATCACATTTAATTGCAATAGATCCATTTATTATAATTTTAAATTCCAAAAATTTGATCTAATTTGATTTCAATCTTTATATTCAGTCCATTATTACTCTAATAGCACAGTTAATATTTGTTTATTTCTTATTTCACTAATATGCTACAATTTCCATCTTTTATTTGTATTAACTACTATATTTCAATTATATTGATTTTTTGTCAATTTTACACATTAATTATAATTTAAAATCCCAATTAATTATTTTATCTTGGTTTCATTCTTTTTATTAAATCAATTATTACCTTATGAATAAAATTAACATTTCTATTCATTTTATTGCATTCACAATTTCCAGTTATTGTCTTAACCCACATTAATGCATCATTTATTTCATTTAATTATAATTGATTTCCAAATTAAATTTTTACAGACTAAATAAATAGGTAACGTATAATAGTTTGTCACCATTAACTTTTAGTCACATTAATAAGTTTATTATTTGCAACCAAATGTTATAATTACTTACCTAACACTGATTTTATTCAACTCCCATAAATTGTATATTATTTCATTAATTAATTCAATATTTACATTTGTTTTCCTATATTCACTTTATAACCAACTAAAACCTTTAAATCCTTCCAATTGATTGGCATTCATTCAAATTGTTAATACTTAACTTAAATTAACATTATTACATTTCATTTTTAGTTTTTATTTCATTAGTATATCACAAATTTTTATTTCTACTAATATTAATTTATAAAACTTTACTAAATTAACAATTTTTAATTATCGAAAATTTACGTGTAACGACCCACTATTTTGGACCATTCAAATTGACAATAAAACCACACATGTCGGACTTGAATAATACAAAACAATAGATTGTAATAAATTTGGAGCAAATAAAACCAATCACATAATCACGGACACAGAATATCAGAATAACTCGCAATGGAAAATAAAATAAATAGTGGTTCGTGAAGCCGCTACAATACATAGTCTCAAAACAGATTCAAAATACATAGTCTGGAAAAACAGATACAACAGAAGTTTGGATACATAAGAATAGTAGAAATCCCAAATACATATGTCTCTAATACAAAACTGACATAAAAATACTGAAAGGAAATAGATAGCAACTAAATAAAAGATGATCTCCAGCAGTCCTAGCTTCAGAAGGTGAAATCCAAAGCTGATACTCAAGCTGACCCGAGCGTAAAGCAAACACAAACACTCGAGTCAGGACATACATACTTATACAATGTAAACCAACTCAAGTGAACTGTAATAAAAGGTACAAGTAACTTAAAGAATGCTTGGGATCGCCCATTCTTTAAGGATCCGTGAAAATATCTACTATGTAGTAATATTCGCTATTATAATAATGTCTAATAGTAAAAGAAGCTTACTTTTAAATAGCGTTAAGGCTTTACATTTTCCACCTTAACACGTAATAGTCCCAGTAGTCTATCCAGTATTAGCATACTCCCAGATTGGGGGCTACCCTCAATACTCCACAGGCTACGAGAGAAATCCAAACTCGTAGTAAAGCTCGGTATGGTAGGTGACACGGCACAACTAGGCAATGCCAGGGTAGATATACCAATTACGCATCCGGGCTAGTGGTAACGCATAGCAGCCACTACCGCCCACCTCGAGCCACACTCCCAAAATCAAAGGGGTGCACCCAATCGATCACAAAAGTAATAGAATGGTATCGAAGAAGTGTGTCCGATCAGAGGTGCTACCTCATTGGCCCGTCAATCGCTCATGTTTTAGCCACCTTATGCCAACTCACGGGAGTCGGGTCCACGTATATACCTCAATAGGATCGTCGCCACCATCCTACTTCATTCTGGAATCTCCACCGCGTACAGTTGTTAAAGTGGTTTTCGGTATCGACAGAGAGTATGTCCATATCCGATCTCGGTCTCTTTAACAATCAATCGTTATTATAACCCGTGGTTATACTTTTCAAATGGTTTATATTTCCAATCAAAATAATTCATTTAAAAATAAAGTCAATATTCTATCAAATCAAATAATCAATTCTCAAAAATTTAGCACTTTTGAAGCTTGTTTATTTAGTTAAATACTTCAAAACACTGAAATATCAGCATTCGCAGCACTTAGAAAATGCTGCGGTAAGTTATATTTGAAAACAATTCATTTCAGCAAAGACAGCATTTACAAAACTACTGTAGTAGTTCAGTTTCATTTTCAAAAATTAGTTCAATTCAGCAAAGACAGCATTTACAAAACTGCCACAGTAGTTCAATTACATTTGAAAATCTTCATTTCAGCCAACTGCAGCACTTATCAAGTGCAACTGTAGCCCTTTTATTAGTTTCAGATTTTAGATTTTCATTCTGCAACCACAGCACTTACCAAGTGCTGTAGTAGCCTTTAGTTAATTAGCCTTTAGTTCATTTGCATCAACCACAGCACTTACAAAGTGCTGCAGTATCATTTACTTCAGATTTTAAGTTAAATTCAGAAATGATAGCATTTCTGAAGTGCTACTAATTCAATTTCCAGATTTATAATAAAATTTCAGAAACAAATAAACTTCGATTTTAACCATTAACTTATAAAAATCATATTTTTCCACTCAAAATGTTCATTTGAAAACCCTTTAACTTATGATTTTTATAAAGTAAAATTTTCATAATTAAATCCAAATTTTTCAATAATTTACTTAGGGGATTTTAGGCACAAGGAAAAAGTTGTAAAAAAAATTAGTTTTAAGGACAAGAAGTTTGCATTTTAGACTAAAGGACACTTTTTAGTGTAAATCACAGAATGATAGTTGTAACTATCATTTTCTGTTTACACTAAAAAGTGTCCTTCATACTAAAAAGCAAACTTGCTGTCTCTGAGACTAAATATTTTCGCAACTTCTCCCCTGTGCCTATTTTCCTCATTTACTTATTAAATCCAAGTGTACAATTTTCTTATTCTTTGCATTTTTTTTCAATTAACTCAACACTTCAAATTTAAATTACCATTTCAAAAATAAAACTTAATTTCCATTTTAATTTCTTTACTTAAACTTTCATTTTAAACCAAATCACAAATTTCTAAATTAAGTTATATTTCAAATTACAATTTAATCATTTATTTATTTAACATTTTAACTTATAGAAAAATCACTAACCTTTTATTAAATCATTTTAAATTCAATTTAAATCAAATTATCATATTTTTACATTTTAAAATACTTAAAATTTTCCGAAAAAATATATATAATAACCACGGGTCTGTATAATATTTTCTAACCTAGGTCAAGTGATACGGATAATATATCATTTCAATTTGTAATTTACAAAGAAAAATCCAGGTTCTATCATTTCAAACCCGCAATCCCAAGTAAATAAAATAAATAAAAATCACTCGAGTCTATCATTTCAGCCCATAATGATTTTTCCCTATTCTAAAGTCCGTTCGGGTATGTATCATTTCAACCCATAGTGATTCTATTCTACAGGGAACTTGCGGTGTGAGGAACAGAATAAATTAAACAATATAACAGAATATAACATAGCAGATGATGTGACAAGTTTATAACAGAGTTTAACATCATATAATACATATCACAGGCAGGTATAACATGATATAACAGTTTCTACAAATTCACTTATTATCGTTTCACAATTCTATAAGTATGAATGTCAAGCGTGAATAACTCACCTTTTTACGCTGGAGTTAGCAAAACAAAACACACAGATAAATTCCAAAAAGCACAATAGCATGACATTGGATTCAATTGGAGAGAGAGCCAAGATATTAATCTTGTATACAAAAATAAAACAAAGCAATATAAATATGTATTTATAATACAAAGATAAATTGAAACAAATGGAAATAGAATTAACAAATGACATCACCAAGCTTTTAAATAAAAATTTCTTAATCTCAACTCACTTTTGCTCGACCATACATGTTATTTGGCTCATCCATGATGTTATAATTGATGGTAAGGCTTGGGTTTGCATCACATAGGCACGGCTACACTAAGGAGATGAAGAGTTAGGGAGTTACAAAGTAGAGAAGGTCAAAGGACAAGGCAAAAGTGGAGTTGTGGTTCAACATAGGCTCGGCCTATGGTCACTATGGCTCGGCCATGGTCAGGTACAAGTCAGGTTAGAGGCTAATGTGATGTCCAAAGGTGATGCACGTAAGGGTGGTGGCCGTGGCTAGCATGAAGGTGATGGTGAACTAGAGGCTCGGCTAGGCAGTTTCAAGGAGTTTTTCAAAGTTTTTGTGATGTAGGCTCCATAGGATGGTCACGGCCTAGTTTGGTCAGAGGGGTAGGAGGGTTGTTGCCGTGGATGATTGGGGAATGGTGATGGTGGTGGTCGGTGGAGGAGAATATAGGTGGTGGTCGAGCAAAGCTAGAGAGGAACCAAGGCAAAAATCAATAAAAATAAAGAGAAAAAGTGAAAAAGGAAGCCATTACCTACTTTAATTTTTTTCATAAATGCTATGCCGTGAATGATGATGAGAATGAGGAGTTTTTCATGTAAAAAACAAATGAAATGCACGGCTAAACGAAGGAGTTATGGTCGGCCAAGAAAATGAAAAGACAAGAAAAGGAAAGGTCACAAGTTTTAAAAGCTTTTGTCTCTTTGAATTTCCAAATCTATTAATTCAATATAAACTAATAAAAAAAGTAAATAAAATAAAAGATAAAACAAAATAAAGTAGAAATGAAAATAAATAAACAGTCTTAGGAAAAATAGAATAAAAAATAAAGAAAATACTTTATTTAATTGAAACTAGAATTAAAAATTGTAAACAAAATATAACTAACATTGGAAAATTTCAACTACACTTTTAAAATGTTTAAAAAAAATAAAAAAAAATATTGAAATAAAATTAAATTAAAAATAATTGCAAAAATATTGGATTATTACACTCTCCCCCACTCAAATCTTTTCGTCCTCGAAAAGAACAAAACAAGGAAAACAAAGAAAAAAGCAAGATAGAAAAATAAATAGTACCTGAAACAAACAATTCCGGATTCGAAGCACGAATGCTCTCCTCCGTCTCCCAGGTACAGTCTTGACCATCAGTACTCCACTGTACTTTGACCAGACTAACAGTTCTCCTTCTTAGCTGCTTCGTACTTCTATCGACAATACGGAGTGGCTTCCTTTCGACAGTCAGATTAGGCTTAATATCCAAACTATCAAGAGCAGAAGGCTGAACAATAAGAGATGGGTCATGCAGATAGCGACGAAGATGCGAAACGCGGAATACATTATGCACTCCAGTGAACTTCTCAGGCAAACCTAGGCGATAAGCTAAAGAACCAATCCTCTCCAAGATGCGGAAAGGACCAATGAACCTAGGAGCAAGCTTCCCTCTACGACCAAACCGAATCACATTCCTTTAGGGAGAGACCTTAAGGAAAACCAAATCACCAACAGAAAACTCCAAACTCCTCCTACGACGATAAGCATACTTCTTCTGCCTATCCTGAGCAACCCTCAACTTCCTCCTAATCTCCTCAACTTTCTCCGCAGCTTCCAAAATCATCTCAAGACCAAGAACCAAATGGTTACCGGATTCAATCCAGCAAGAGGTCGTCCGTAAAGAGCAGCAAACAGAGACATCTTAATACTGGCCTGAATTCAAAGATAGAAATGAGATAGATAAAAGATTAAGACAAGATCAAAAAAAAGATAGAAATTATACCTGATAACTATTGTTATAGGTGAATTCGACAAGATGGAGATGATCTTCCCAAGATCCTCCATAATCAAGCACACAAGCACGAAGAAGATCCTCTAGAATCTAATTCACTCTTTCCTTTTGACCCTCGGTTTGTGGATGGTAAGCAGTGCTCAGATTCAAGTGAGTACCCAAAGATTCCTGGAAAGCTTTCCAAAACCGACTAGTAAAGATAGGATCACGATCACAAACAATACTGAGAGGGACACCATGGAGACGAACAATCTCTCTCATGTAGATCTCAGACAAGCTAGAAGGAGAACGGGTAGACTTGACCGGAATGAAATGAGCGGACTTGGTCAGTCTATCCACAATAACCCAGATACTCTCATTACTTCTCCTAGTCCTCGGTAATCCATCAATGAAATCCATAGAAACTTGTTCCCATTTCCAATTGGGAACCTCAAGGAGCTGCAATAAACCAGGGGTCTTCTGATGGTCGGCCTTGACTTGCTGATAAGTCGCACACCTACTAACAAAAATGGAGATATCTCGCCTCATACCCTTCCACCAATACAACTTCTTCATATCCTGATACATCTTGGTCACTCCCGGATGAGTAGAAAGTCTGGATCGATGATTTTCCCGAAGTAACTCCTGTCTCAATCCATCAACATTCGGGACACAAATCCGATTATTAATCCTCAAAATACCTCTATAATCGATCTGAGCTCAATTACCATCAAGACTACTTCCTCCAACCCTACTACGAACATTCTCCTTAATAAGCCTAAGCATCCGATCCTCATCCTGCTTAGCCATGATACGATCCAAAAGAGGAGAAGAAACAACAAAGCTGACACAACATCGCCTTCTTCCGACTCAAAGCATCTGCCACAACATTAGCTTTCCCAGGGGTATAGTTGATGTCGAGGTCATAAGAAGCAAGAAACTCCAACCACCTAACTTGCCTCTGATTCAAATCCTTCTGAGTGAAAATATATCTCAAAGACTGATGATCGGTGAAAAGCTCAAACTTAGTTCCCAAAAGATGATGCCTCCAAAGCTTCAAAGCAAAAACCACAGCAAGCAATTCCAAATCATGAGCAGCATAATTGGTTTCATGGGTCTTCAACTGACGACTGGCATAAGCAATGACCTTACCATCCTGCATCAGAACAGCTCCCAAACCTTCACGACAAGCATCAGTGTATACCGTTAATCCCTCATTTCCATTTGGAACGGTAAGAACTGGTGCGGAAGTAAGCTTGTGCTTTAACTCATTGAATACAGCTTTACACTCATCACTCCAAATAAACTTAGCATTCTTTCGCTTTAAAGCAGTGAGAGGTGCAGCAATCCGAGCAAAATTCTCAATGAATCTCCAATAATAACCGGCAAGGCCCAAAAACTACGAATATCAGTTGGAGTCCTAGAAGTTTCCCAATCCTGCACAGAATAGGGATAAACAAGGACAACTGGAAAGATAGAATAATGGAATGAAACAAGGAAAGAGAAGGAAAGAAAGACTTACATTGATCACAGCGATCTTGACTGGATCAAAAGAAACTCCATTACCAGAAACAATATGCCCGAGGAATCGGACTTCATCCTTCCAGAAATGGCATTTAGAAAATTTAGCCTTCAACTGATGATTTCTAAGAGTCTCAAGAACAAATTTCAAATGCGACTCATGTTCTTCCTCAGACTTAGAGAAAACGAGAATATCATCAACAAAGACTAGAACAAATTTATTAAGCACATCACGAAAAACACGATTCATCAAATCAACCAAGAAAGCAAGAGCCTTAGTAAAAAAAAGGCATGACTAACCATTCAAAAAACCCATTCTCAGTACGGAAAGCAGTTTTGGGAATACTTTCCTCAGCAACTCTGAGCTGGTGGAAATCTGTGGCAAGATCAAGCTGAGAGAAAACAGTGGTGCCATAAAGCTGATCAAACATATCATTGATGCGAGGCATTGGATATCTGTTTTTCATAGTGAGCTTGTTCAGATCCCTATAATTAACACACATCAGGAGAGAACCATCGGACTTGGTGACGAAAACCACCGCTGCTCCTCATTCGGAGTGGCTAGGTTTGATCAGACCTTTGGAGAACAAGTCCTCAATTTGCTTTCCCAACACAACCTTCTCATGGGGTGCCATCCTTCTAGGAGGTAGAACTACAGATCGAGCTCCAGGAATAAGATCAATACGGAAATCGATTTCCCGCTTAAGGGGTAAAGCAATGACTTCACCACATACATCAGGATAAAGTTTGACCACACGAGTCGACTGAAGATCAACATGAGAAGAATCCAGAGAATAAATAAAGCTGCCAGCATAATCATGAGGCATACGACACTGGATAACCAAAGGATTTCCCCGATCATCCTTAAGAGAAACAATTCGGGATTTACAAGAGATATGAGCATCATGCCTCTTAAGCCAATCACCTCCAAGCAACAAATCAAAAGCATCGAAACCAAGAACATAGAAATCACCAGAGAATTTATGGCCAGAATAGAAGAGTCTCACTTGCTTACAAATCCTATTAAGGTTCGCGGGACCACCAATAGGATTTCTAACACACAAAGATTCAATAGCATACACAGGAGAAAGAAGATGCTCAAACTTATCACAAAGATCCAGAAAAATAAAACTATGTGAAGCTCCAATATCAAATAAAACATGAACATGATGATTAAATAAAGAAAAGGTGCCCTGAAGAGTACCTTGATTATCACTAGGAGGAGGAGCAGGTGCAATAGGAGAAGAAGCAGAGGTAACAGCAAAAATACCAGATGGCTTGCCCTTCTAATACAAAGGACAATCATTCTTGAAATGACCAGGCTGTAGACAGACATGACAGAGGTTGTTCCTGGTATTCTAAGGTGGAGGAACAGCAGCACCAACTGAAGTAGGGCAACTATTAGCATAGTGTCCCTTCTGATCACACTTGAAACAGGTAATGGTAGAAAGGTCGATAGGGTGCCTCTGAGAAGGAGAAGATGAAGATCCCAATCCTGGATGCTTAAGCCAATTCTTCTTCTGCTGATGGAAATTTGGCTTTCTCTTCTTAGAGTTAGCAGAGGAAGACTGAGATGAAGGAGCACTAGCAACAGCAGGACCCTTCAGGATGAATTTTAGGACAAAGATAACGAGAAGACAAAGATAAGATAAGATAAGACAAGATAAATTCACTTGGATGAATATCCTAATTAAAGAAATTTCTAACAAGGTATATACGAAAAGAGGAAAGTTTAGAAATTTTTTCCTTTAAACAAGAAAATTTTCTATCAAAATAATCTTTGAAAATCCTTTGAAAAATCATTTTAAAATCATTTTATACTTTGAAAATACGTTCTCTCACAAAGAAATGATTCTGAGGTTGATTTCACTCATCCTAGGGTATTTCTACCCTATCTCTAATGAGTTTTTGCTTCTTAGGCTAAGGTTTGCCTGAAAACCAAAGCTCTGATACCAAATGTAACGACCCACTATTTTGGACCATTCAAATCGACAATAAAACCACACATGTCGGACTTGAATAATACAAAATAATAGATTGTAATAAATTTGGAGCAAATAAAACCAATCACAGAATCACAGACACAAAATATCAGAATATATCGCAGCGGAAAATAAAATAAATAGTGGTTCATGAAGCCACTACAATACATAGTCTCAAAACAGATTCAAAATACATAGTGTGGAAAAACAGATACAGCAGAAGTCTGGATACATAAGAATAGTAGAAATCCCAAATACATATGTCTCTAATACAAAACTGACATAGAAATACTGAAAGGAAATAGATAGCAACTAAATAAAAGATGATCTCCAGTAGTCCTAGCTCCAGAAGGTGAAATCCAAAGCTGATACTCATGCTGACCCGAGCGTAAAGCAAACACAAACACTCGAGTCAGGACATACATACTTATACAATGTAAACCAACTCAAGTGAACTGTAATAAAAGGTACAAGTAACTTAAAGAATGCTTGGGATCGCCCATTCTTTAAGGATCCTTGAAACTATCTACTATGCAGTAATATTTGCTATTATAATAATGTCTAATAGTAAAATAAGCTTACTTTTAAATAGCGTTAAGGCTTTACATTTTCCACCTTAACACGTAATAGTCCCAGTAGTCTATCCAGTATTAGCATACCCCCAGATCGGGGCTACCCTCAATACTCCACAGGCTACGGGAGAAATCCAAACTCGTAGTAAAGCTCGGTATGGTAGGTGAAACGGCACAACTAGGCAATGCCAGGGTAGATATACCAATTACGCATCCGGGCTGGTGGTAACGCATAGTAGCCACCACCGCCCACCTCGATCCACACTCCCAAAATCAAAGGGGTGCACCCATCAATCACAAAAGTAATAGAATGGTATCGAAGAAGTGTGTCCGATCAGAGGTGCTACCTCATTGGCTCGTCAATCGCTCTTGTTTTAGCAACCTTATGCCAACTCACGGGAGTCGGGTCCACGTATATACCTCAATAGGATCGTCGCCACCATCCTACTTCATTCTGGAATCTCCACTGCGTACATAGTTGTTAAAGTGATTTTCGGTATCGACAGAGAGTATGTCCATATCCGATCCTGGTCTCTTTAACAATCAATCGTTATTATAACCCGTGGTTATAATTTTCAAATGGTTTATATTTCCAATCAAAATAATTCATTTAAAAATAAAGTCAATATTCTTTCAAGTCAAATATTCAATTCCCAAAAATTTAATAATTTTGAAGCTTGTTTATTTAGTTAAATACTTCAAAACATTGAAATTTCAGCATTCACAGCACTTAGAAAATGCCGTGGTAAGTTATATTTGAAAACAATTCATTTCAGCAAAGACAACATTTACAAAACTGCTATAGTAGTTCAGTTTCATTTTGAAAAATTAGTTCAATTCAGAAAAGACATCATTTAGAAAACTGCCACAATAGTTCAATTACATTTGAAAATCTTCATTTCAGCCAACTGCAGCACTTATCAAGTGCTACTATAGCCCTTTTATTAGTTTCAGATTTTAGATTTTCATTCTGCAACCACAGCACTTACCAAGTGCTGCGTAGCCTTTAGTTAATTAGCCTTTAGTTCATTTGCATAAACCACAACACTTACAAAGTGATGTAGTATCATTTACTTCAGATTTTAAGTTAATTTAAGAAATGATAGCATTTCTGAAGTGCTACTAATTCAATTTCTAGATTTATAATAAAATTTCAGAAACAAATAAACTTCGATTTTAACCATTTTAACTTATAAAATCATATTTTCCCACTCAAAATGTTCATTTGAAAACCCTTTAACTTATGATTTTTATAAAGTAAAATTTTCATAATTAAATCCAAAATTTTCAATAATTTACTTATTAAATCCAAGTGTACAATTTTCTTGTTCTTTGCATTTTTTTCAATTAACTCAACACTTAAAATTTAAATTACCATTTCAAAAATAAAACTTAGTTTCCATTTTATTTTCTTTACTTAAACTTTCATTTTAAACCAAATCACAAATTTCTTAATTAAGTTATATTTCAAATTACAATTTAATCATTTATTTATTTAACATTTTAATTTATAGAAAAATCACTAACCTTTTATTAAATCATTTTAAATTCAATTTAAATCAAATTATCATATTTTTACATTTTAAAATACTTAAAATTTTCCAGAAAAATATATATAATAACCACGGGTTTGTATAATATTTTCTAACCTAGGTCAAGTGATACGGATAATATATCATTTCAATCCATAATTTACAAAGAAAAATCCAGGTTCTATCATTTCAAACCCGCAATCCCAAGTAAATAAAATAAATAAAAATCACTCGAGCCTATCATTTCAGCCCATAATGATTTTTCCCTATTCTAAAGTCCGTTCGGGTATGTATCATTTCAACCCATAGTGATTCTATTCTACAGGGAACTTGCGGTGTAAGGAACAGAATAAATTAAACAATATAACAGAATATAACATAGCAGATGATGTGACAAGTTTATAACAGAGTTTAACATCATATAATACATATCACAGGCAGGTATAACATGATATAACAGTTTCTACACATTCACTTTTTATTGTTTCACAATTCTATAAGTATGAATGTCAAGCGTGAATAACTCACCTTTTTACGCTGGAGTTAGCAAAACAAAACACACAGATAAATTCCAAAAAGCACAATAGCACGACATTGGATTCAATTGGAGAGAGAGCCAAGATATTAATCTTGTATACAAAAATAAAATAAAGCAATATAAATATGTATTTATAATACAAAGATAAATTGAAACAAATGGAAATAGAATTAACAAATGACATCACCAAGCTTTTAAATAAAAATTTCTTGATCTCAACTCACTTTTGCTCGACCATACATGTTATTTGGCTCATCCATGATGTTATAATTGATGGTAAGGCTTGGGTTTGCATCACATAGGCACGGCTACACTAAGGAGATGAAGAGTTTGGGAGTTACAAAGTAGAGAAGGTCAAAGGACAAGGCAAAAGTGGAGTTTTGGTTCAACATAGGCTCAGCCTATTGTCACTATGGCTCGGCCATGGTCAGGTACAAGTTAGGTTAGAGGCTGATGTAATGTCCAGAGGTGATGTATGTGGTGGTGGTGGTGGCTAAGGGTGGTGGCCGTGGCTAGCATGAAGGTGATGGTGAACTAGAGGCTCGGCTAGGCAGTTTCAAGGAGGTTTTCAAAGTTTTTGTGATGTAGGCTCCATAGGATGGTCACGACCTGGTTTGGTCAGAGGGGTAGGAGGGTTGTTGCCATGGATGATGGGGGAATGGTGATGGTGGTGGTCGGTGGAGGAGAATATAGGTGGTGGCCGAGCAAAGCTAGAGAGGAACCAAGGCAAAAATCAATAAAAATGAAGAGAAAATGTGAAAAAGGAAGCCATTACCTATTTTAATTTTTTTTCAGAAATGCTATGCCGTGAATGATGATGAGAATGAGGAGTTTTTCATGTGAAAAACAAATGAAATGCATGGCTAAACCAAGGAGTTATGGTCGGCCAAGCAAATGAAAAGACAAGAAAAGGAAAGGTCATAAGTTTTAAAAGCTTTTGTCTCTTTGAATTTCCAAATCTATTAATTCAATATAAACAAATAAAAAAAGTAAATAAAATAAAAGATAAAAAAAAAGTAGAAATGAAAATAAATAAATAGTCTTAGGAAAAATAGAAAATAAATAAAGAAAATACTTTATTTAATTGAAACTAGAATTAAAAATTGTAAACAAAATATAACTAACATTGGAAAATTTCAACTACACTTTTAAAATGTTTTAAAAAAATAAAAATAAAATATTGAAATAAAATTTAATTAAAAATAACTGCAAAAATATTGGGTTGTTACATTACGGGTCGTTACAGAACCAATCATACATCCATAGCAACCATAACTAATGGTTTGTTCAGGTTAATCGTACAAGGGTAGTAAATAAACTACTAAGTGTACATTAGTTCAACAGCCTTAGATAATTACTTAATAGATTATTCATACAACCTTAAACAATTTGAAATATAATTTCCCAAACATCCCATCAGCCAAACTACAATGAATTTAAATATTAATTATGTGACGCCCCACTTCTATGCTCACAATAACAAAGAGTATTAAAAGAAATACTGTTTGTTATTACGAAGAATAAGGCTGGATAGGAGCGGCCATCCGTAGTTGGGTCTTACACTAGTATTGGTTACCTCGATAGGAGTGGTATATATTTTTATTTTTCACCTCTTATTTATTTACTCCCATCGACATACCCAATTCCAGTATAAAACGAACTACGATGGTTCATAATAGTTTAGGACAATATATATAATAATAACACAGATAAGCTAAATGCGGAACACAGATAATAAAAGTCTCATATATATATATATATATAACTGATGTTAGTTACAATACATTTGACACAATACATATGATACAACTACAACTGTCGACTCTGGAAGTTATATATACAAGTACATTATCGAATAATATACATGAATACATATCAACCTAGATCAGATAAACTGACTACTACAAATGAGGATGACTACTCCAAAAGATATGAAGAGACTTCATAGCTCAAGCAGCAACCCCAAAGCAAGATATCTACAACATGTAATAACTCGGTCTGACCCGAGTATTAAATTCAAAAGAAAATAATACACGGGTCAGTCTAATTCAAACTCAGTTATTAATGCACGTAAGCAATAATAATTAAATAATCAATAGACGACAGTCAAAGAAATCTCGTATATCCAACTCTTCAATAAGAGAATCGGATAACGGCAGATATAACACTAAACAGTGTTAAACAACAAATCGACAAATTCAAATCATCAACAAAGATAAATGAAAAGATTATCAATGAAGATAATTTAGAAAACACAGAATTGCCTAAACAGCAAGTTAATCAATATGTTTGGCTGTAGCACACGCTTGCGTGCACTGCCTCGCCACTACAGTGATGAAATACACAAAAGCTCAATGAATCAGAAACAAATGGCATCAAATCAAATCAAAATGAACTAGATGGAACTGCAACAGCAAGCACAGCATCCACCCAGTAACCACTAAATGAACAAAGTGCACATGAATACCCAATGAAAATTTTACAAATGAGCACAAGATCAAACCCAAGCGTTTAAGCTGGATTCAACTCAATGTACAAATCACAATACAACAATGTCTAGACCAAATACTATCAATATGGTCGAACAGAGACTCCAAGCATACAAGAAGATATGCACAGATCTGAAACAAAGAATGGCCAGACAGATTCAAATTTCATTCGTGTATACCAAAGACTGGAAACAAAGGTAACTCAACACAAATGCAAAGCGCAAAGACTCGAGTGACCAAGGGCACCAAAGATCAAGCTATAACATGTCAACAATGCAACTGATCAGAGGTGGTAACTTGGAGCATCAGTCAACCAGAAGCACAAGGGCAGTTGTACCCAAACAAATGCGATAGTAAAAAGAAACAAACTCAGAAATGCTCAAAACCAAGACATGTCAAAGCAATCACAAGATATGGCAACACAGCATAACTCAAATGAAGTTCAGGCCAAAGCTGAAGGCACAAGAATGGCCAAAAGCGTTTTAAACAACAACAGTTCATGTCAAAGCTAGAAAGGAATACGCCTGACAGTGAAACAACAATGGTGCAACACAGTGACAACATGAATGCACATGAGGACCAGGCTACACAATGAATACAATGCAACAAATGAATGTATCAGTCTTGAACAAGACAGTCAAACCAGAGGCTCGAACTCAAGTCAGCGACAACAGAAGCATAGACAAATGAAGACTGCATGATGATATTCAACATGCTATGCAACCTGAACCATACACTGTAAGTACAAAGACAAAGCAATGCAAGCTAGTAGCTCATGCTACAGATCAGGTCAAAGTGAACCAATACTAATGAAGCCAAGACAATGAAACAAGACCATACATGAACCAAAAAAGAACTAGACTCAAGCTCATACAAAAACTGATACAAGTGAAAATGAAATGTATCAAGACTCAGTGCAAACTAACTCTAAGTGGATAAAGCCAATGCGAACATGAATATGAATGCAGAGGCAAAATCAATAAACAAAGTCAGCAATGCAAAAACCCACATGACCAGACACTATGACAAAGGCAGACAACACAGCATACATGCATATGCAACAGAGCATCAGAGTCGAAGCACAAAGTCCGAGACCAGAGAATCTAGTTTCAATAGTGACAGGATGAAGAGAAGCAAATAAAACACAATGAAAAAGACACAACAGGCCAAAGTCAAAGGCCAGCAATCGTGAAGATAGAATTCATCACCAAAGTCAACAACGTACTAGAAAATATCAACACCGTGGTGACCACGAAATGAATCAACATCGTGTCAATCAAGAAATCAACATATATACGAATTAGAACAAGTCAGTACAATCTCAAGCAAACAAACGAAATCGAATGGCGAGCAAAATGAATCGACGAATTCAAACTGCACCTAAAACAGCAGCTCGAATAACCAATGCAAGCTCAAATCGAAGCATAAACAAGTTGCAACAATATACATAAGGTCAAGCTATTTTTCATCACAGTGTAACATGTAGACAATGACAACCATAGCGTAGCACAAAAGTGGAACGAAGTCCAGAGATCAAAATAGCTTCAATTGGCCAAATTCGATCAAAATCAACATCGACAGAAATCAAGTCGAAGCCAAAGACAACCAAAAACGAAATCAACGTCTTGACAATCAAATTGAAAATATCAGTAATCAATCCCAAGCCTCATTACAAAATCATACGACTGAGACGAAGTCAAGCAACACTCAGACGAACACAAAAATTAGGCAAATACGTTCGAATTAGATGTGAGTGGAAAGAATCACTCACCTTTGTTTCGAAGCAAAGTTGAAACAGCCAAGCACTCGAGAAATTGAGCGATCGACAAAGCCAAACCCGCAACTCCCCTTCAATCGACTTAAAAACAAGCAGCGCCTTCATTCGATCGAGAAATTGAAGTCGGCAGCCTCAATTTATCGAAGCCCTAATTTTGCAAGGAGGAGCGAACGAAGACAAGGCCGCCATTATTTCGTTCGTTAGTTTGGTTTAGGGTTGGAAAATGAATGAAGGGGGTCGGGTTTTCCTTTGATAGTTATCACAGCATAAAACAAACAAATGAAAACATGGGCTACAATATTAAATTTTAAAGTCCACATATCATTCACCAAATTATAAAAGAATTTCAATCCGATTAAAAACTCCACTAGCCATTAACAACCAATTTAATCGTCTAACAACGAAAATAATTTTTTATAAAATTCCGGGTTGTTACAGACTCCCCTCCTTATAAAAATTGCGTCCCCGCAATTTTCATAATTAAAGTTGTATATAACAATTATTTTTCTAACATAAACTGGTTAAGCTAGAAAAATAAAGATCGAGAACACAAACACCAAAGAAATCTTTTAATTCTATAAAAGAAATTCACAAATTCTTAATAAAATCTAATTATCAAATAGATAATCAGAAAACAACAGAACTAAATAAATACAATTATCATCAATATTCAATTACCAATTAGATAATTAGAACATAGAAATCACAAAACAACAATATCTAATTATCCATACGATAATTAGAAAACAACAAAATCTAATTATCAAAACGATAATCAAAAATCTCGAATATCTAATTATCAAAAATGATAATCAGAAATCACAAATCAACAAATATCTAATTATCAAAAACGATAATCAGAAATCTCAAATCAACAAATATCCGATTATCAAAAACGATAATCAGAAACAACAAATATCCGATTATCAAAAACGATAATCAGAAACAACAAATATCCGATTATCAAAAACGATAATCAGAAACAACAAAATTCCGATTATCAAAAACGATAATCAGAAATCTCAAATCAACAAATATCCGATTATCAAAAACGATAATCAGAAACAACAAATATCCGATTATCAAAAACGATAATCAGAAACAACAAATATCTGATTATCAAAAACGATAATAAAAAACAACAAATATCCGATTATCAAAAACGATAATCAAAAACAACAGATATCCGATTATCAAAAACGATAATCAGAAACAATAGATATCCGATTATCAAAAACGATAATCAGAAACAACAAATATCCAATTATCAAAAATGATAATCAGAACAACAAATATCCGATTAACAAAAACGATAATCAGAAACAACAAATATCTAATTATCAAAAACGATAATCATAAATCACAAATCAACAAATATCTAATTATCAAAAACGATAATCAGAAATCACAAATATCTAATTATCAAAAACGATAATCAGAACTCAAATCAGCAAATATCTAATTATCAAAAACGATAATCAGAAATCACAATCAACAGATATCTAATTATCAAAAACGATAATCAGAAATCACAAATATCTAATTATCAAAAAAGATAATCAGAAACAACAAATATCTAATTATCAAAAACGATAATCAGAAATCATATCAACAAATATCTAATTATCAAAAACGATAATCAGAAATCACTAATATCTAATTATCAAAAACGATAATCAGAACACAAATATCTAATTATCAAAAACGATAATCAGAAATCTCCAATCAGCAAATATCCGATTATCAAAAACGATAATCAGAAACAACAAATATCTAATTATCGATACGATAATTAAATCTCATAACAACAAATATCTAATTATCGATACGATAATTAAATCTCATAACAGCAAATATCTAATTACCTGCAGATAATTAGAAACAACAAATATCTAGAAATCAATTAAGATACTCTAGAAAATCAACATAAAAGGTTGGATCAATCCCATCAGATGGTGAGTTTTAGCTACGCCGCACGTGCAACAACATATGGCCGAAGCCTACCAAGTACTATAAAATTTTGGCGCCCATCAGATGACCCAAAGGTCCGCCGAGTGACCCGAAGGTCTAGTACTGGTATTTGACCCGAAGGTCCTCAGAGTGGCCCGAAAGCCCAATAAATGACCCGAAGGTCCAACAGAGTGGCCCGAAAGCCCAACAAATGACCCGAAGGTCCAGCAGATGACCCGAAGGTCCAACATAGTGGCTCGAAAGCACACAAAATCATCAGAATCATCAAACAGCAGATGTTTCAATTAACGAGTCCGGAATTAACCGAAATAGCAAATGCACATGTCCCATACCACGTGTTTTACTAAATCGTTTGATTCTGTTCATCGTTTCCTTGAAAGTGAAAAATTGTGTATGTTAAATAAATAGATTTTACGTTCTCAAACGGACAAGTCCGGAATTAAGCGAAACGGTAAAAGTGAGGGTTCATAGTCCTCGATTTTGCTGAATCGTTTAAATCGCTTCCTCATTCTTTTGAAAGTGCAAACTGTAAAATTTTGTATTTTAATTAAAAAACATTTTACGTTCTCAAAAGGACAAGTCCGGAATTAAGCGAAACAGTAAAAGTGAGGGTTCATAGTCCTCAATTTGCTGAAGTGTTTAAATCGCTTCTTCATTCTTTTGAAAGCGCAAACTGCAAAAATTTTAAAACAATTTTCAGAACACGTGATTAAAACAGCAATATCAGTAGCAATTTCGAAAAGGAAATTGTACTTCCCAAAAAACCATAAAATCAGATCTCAAAATTAGCATTGCGGAATAACCGTTTGAAAATCCACTTTAAAATTGACGGTTACTGAAGTCAAAGCGACAGTAATTTTTAAACGTCAAAATCTCATCAATATAATTCACATCAAAATATAATACTAGTGAATTTTCATTCATTAGAAATGTCAACAAAACACCGTGCTTCAAAAATTTAGGACCAGTGTAAAAATACCGTTATAAAATTAACAGCAACTAAATACGTTCAAACCAAACACCGGTTCAACGTAAAATTAATGTAGTAACGTGCAACTCAAATCTGCATGTACACTACAAAATGAACAAAGAAATCACTAGATTATATCTTCAATGAAGATAATTCAAAACAGCAAAAATCTCAACAAAAATCACATAACTGCAATCACTTCGAATCCTCAAATCGGATTCGAAATTTTCAAAGAAACAAAATAAACACAGCTATGTAAACAACAAATGAAATTTATTTCAATTTCATATTTTGATTTTTAAATCAAAAAGGTTATCAGCTGTATTCAGCGAAGACAGTCTCACTGTTTCCGCTGTGCACTCTGATAAACAGAACACAAATTATTCAATCATCAAAACACAGTTTCACTTTTATTTTTAAATAAAGGTATTTAAAAATTTCATCATAATTTCAAAACTTTAGTTTTGACTCAAAGCACAAATAAAACATCAACAAGTAGTTGCAACACATGTTCCATCTTAGTTATGTTTTATATTATGTCCATAAACCCCTCGCTCTGATACCAACTGTGACGCCCCACCTCTATGCTCACAATAACAAAGAGTATTAAAAGAAATACTGTCTGTTATTACGAAGAATAAGGCTGGATAGGAGCGGCCATCCGTAGTTGGGCCTTACACTAGTATTGGTTACCTCGATAGGAGTGGTATATATTTTTATTTTTCACCTCTTATTTATTTACTCCCATCGGCATACCCAATTCCAGTATAAAACAAACTACGATGGTTCATAATAGTTTAGGACAATATATATAATAATAACACAGATAAGCTAAATGCGGAACACAGATAATAAAAGTCTCATATATATATATATATATATATATATATATATATATATAACTGATGTCAGTTACAATACATTTGACACAATACATATGATACAACTACAACTGTCGACTCTGGAAGTTATATATACAAGTACATTATCGAATAATATACATGAATACATATCAACCTAGATCAGATAAACTGACTACTACAAATGAGGATGATTACTCCAAAAGATATGAAGAGACTTCATAGCTCAAGCAGCAACCCCAAAGTAAGATATCTACAACATGTAATAACTCGGTCTGACCCGAGTATTAAATTCAAAAGAAAATAATACACGGGTCAGTCTAATTCAAACTCAGTTATTAATGCACGTAAGCAATAATAATTAAATAATCAATAGACGACAGTCAAAGAAATCTCGTATATCCAACTCTTCAATAAGAGAATCGGATAACGGCAGATATAACACTAAACAGTGTTAAACAACAAATCGACAAATTCAAATCATCAACAAAGAGAAATGAAAAGATTATCAATGAAGATAATTTAGAAAACACAGAATTGCCTAAACAGCAAGTTAATCAATACTGTTTGGCTGCAGCACACGCTTGCGTGCACTGCCTCGCCACTACAGTGATGAAATACACAAAAGCTAAATGAATCAGAAACAAATGGCATCAAATCAAATCAAAATGAACTAGATGGAACTGCAACAGCAAGCACAGCATCCACCCAGTAGCCACTAAATGAACAAAGTGCACATGAATGCACAATGAAAATTTTACAAATGATCACCAGGTCAAAACCGAGCGTTTAAGCTGGATTCAACTCAATGTACAAATCACAATACAACATTGTCCATACCAAATACTATCAATATGGTCGAACAGAGACTCCAAGCATACAAGAAGATATGCACATATCTTAAACAAAGAATGGCCAGACAGATTCAAATTTCATTCGTGTATACCAAAGACTGGAAACAAAGGTAACTGAACACAAATGCAAAGCGCAAAGACTCGAGTGACCAAGGGCACCAAAGAACACAACATAACTCAAATGAAGTTCAGGCCAAAACTGAAGGCACAAGAAGGGCCAAAAGCGTTTTAAACAACAACAGTTCATGTCAAAGCTAGAAAGGAATACGCCTGACAGTGAAACAACAATGGTGAAACACAGTGACAACATGAATGCATATGAGGACCAGGCTACACAATGAATACAATGCAACAAATGAATGTATCAGTCTTGAACAAGACAGTCAAACCAGAGGCTCGAACTCAAGTCAGCGACAACAGAAGCATAGACAAATGAAGACTGCATGATGATATTCAACATGCTATGCAACCTGAACCATACACTGCAAGTGCAAAGACAAAGCAATGCAAGCTAGTAGCTCATGCTACAGATCAGGTCAAAGTGAACAAATACCAATGAAGCCAAGACAATGAAACAAGACCATACATGAACCAGAATAGAACCTGTAACGACCCAGAATTTTTGATAATTAAAATTCGAATATTTAATTGATTTTAAATATTAATAAATGGAATTTAGAAGTCGAATGATTTATTTTTCGAATATTGGATTTAATTTGACAATTAAATCGATAAATTAATAATTGAAATTTCAGAAATAATTGGAAATCGAGTTAAAATGATTGAAAACGATTTGGAAAATTTTATTTAATCATACTGGAGTTATAGAAAGGTTATAGAACTTTTAAAATTGAATTTGGAGTTAATCTGTGAAGATTTAATATTTTAATATTTTATTATCGACTGTAAAAATAGTCAATTTTCGAACAGTCTCAGAATTGAACGAAACCAGTTCCATTGGATCCGTAATAGTTAGTTATTATCGGATTTCAATTTTCGTATCCATCGGAGTTGTCGTTTGACCGTGGCAGCTCGAAACGCATCGATATCGTTTTAATTTTAAATCGTCGAGTTAAATTAGTCATTTTTCAAAAGGTCTCGGATTTCTACGAAACTAGTTTCATCGGATCCGTAATGTGAAATTATTGCATGGTTTCAAATTTCGTAATTTTTGGATTTACCATTTGTCTGGTACGAATTAAAACGCCTCAAAATCGATTTAATTCGGTTTAATTTAAATTGATCGTTTATGGCCATATCTCACACATACGATCGAATTAGCTTTCGAAACCTATTCCATTGTGTTCGGAACGCGGGGTAAACCTTAGGAACGTCGGTCGGCACGCTCGATTTGGAGATCGAAATTTTTTTAATGAATAGTGTTTGTGAAATTTTCTATAAAAGACCCCTCTACCTTCATTTCTCAAAACCCTAATCTACTCTAGGGTAGCCGCCGTTCACAACATCAATGGCCAGAAATGTCGATTCCTTCCCCCTCGTTTATCTCTAAATCCATTGACCATTATCAAAAACTTTCTAAAACGAACTTGAAGAGCATCGCGTAAGCTACAGATCCAACGGTGGATTTGAGTAATCATTGTCGTTTGAAGTCGAATTGGAGCCACGACTTCCTACCGTTCGTACACGAAATTCGAGATAGGGGAGAGGCCGAGCTCCACTGCATTCCAGTCGAAGGTAGCTCTTGGCGTGGGCTTCGATGTGGAGGGTTCTGATCATCTCCAAATGCATCGTGAAGGCCGCGAGATTTAGGGTTTGATGGCGGCATTGGGTAGTTTGGTCGCGTATTTTACTGGGTTGAAGAAGAAAGGCACGAACGGCCGTGATCTGGGGTTTGCAAACGAACGGTGCAGATCTGCAGTGGGTTTAAAATGTAAAAAATTAAATTGTAAATTTATATATTTTATATCGTGTAAAGTTAAATTGCAATATCTTGTTCATACATTATCAGAAAATTACGAAACAAGATGCATCGGAATCGTATTGTCGAGCTCTTCGCGATGCAACTGGATTGGAGTCGTTTGGAGCTAGTTTGAATTTCGGGTAAAATTAAACGCCATTTTAATTTTATTCGAAATAAACGCTGAAATCAGAATTAAAATCACGGTGAGAATTTCTCACTCAAATTGAAAAGTGGAATTTTCAGTTATTGTTTGATTGTCTGTTTGGATTGTTGATATTAGATATTTTAGGATATATCTATATATAGCAATATATACATATTGGCATATGTATATATTGGATTGATGATTTCCCGCCTCGTATAGCGGATGAGACCCTATTGCGCCGTTAATAAGCGGATTTTTATAAAACCCATATACCGCGATAATTCCGTACTTGAGCGGAATTGGTATTGTGCTAACATCTTTGGATGCAGGGAAACAGGTTGGAGGGATCCAACTGGACCCCTCACATTGATTGAATTTATTTCTATTGTGATATGAATCTGTGAATGATTATAGTGATGCTATTAATCATATTGATATCTGGAAATTGTTTGAAAGCTAAAATTTAGCTGAATGGATGTTTGACATCATTGGATTCCAAAGATAAACGAAATTGAATTTTTGAAATTCAAGTACAAAATTTCTAAGTGAATCAATTTTTGAAATTGAAGAAATTTTGAAGAAAGGAATTTTTTTTAAAGTATAAAAAGTAAATTTTTATAGTCGTATTGAATAAATTCCAGAATCAAGTGAAAATGCTAAATAAATGGATTTCATAAAATAGTGATTATAATTTGAAGAATTTAATTTAAGAATTTGGATTTTTAAATAGATTGAAAGAAACGATTGAAATTTATTTCCTTAAAAAGGAATTTATTAAAAGAAGATAAGCTGGAAATCCAACTAGAAATTTAATTGGTAAATTGAAATAAATTGGGAAATCAATGTAAAATGATTTCAAATTGAAGAATCCTTTTTAAAACAGAATATTGAATAATTTGAGAAAAAAATGAGGAATTTACTTAGTAGTGATAAATAAATTTTTAAATCAATATCGACATTGATTTGGGATTGAAGTTTTTATAAATAGAATTGGAATTTATAAAAGTTGTTTATAAATCCGAAATCACTTATTTTGATAAGTAAAAATATAGAAGTTGATAAAAAGAAGATTTATAAGTCGAGGTTGTTATTAAAATAGAAATAGAATTTATAACCGTGTTTATAAATTCGAAATCGATTGAATTTGATAAATTAAATATAGAAGATTATTAAAGAAGATATATTCGCAATTTTGGATAGCGAATTTTTATTGAAATAAAAATGTGTAGAAATGATTGAAATTGGGTTAAGCAAATTATATTCACGATTTTGGACAGTGAATATATTGTTAAGTAGAATAGATATGGTTTTGGGAAAGTGATATTTGAAATGAAGTTAATTGTTTTAAACGATGTTTTAAAATATATTGAATATCGAAATCATAGATTTCAACATTCATTGTTGAAATAGACGTTTTCGAGGAATAAGGAAATGATGGACTATAACACTGTTGTTATAGTAAATGATTTCCAAAAGGAAATGTTTTGATGTAATATTGGGATTTATATATCTATCTTAATTCCGAATCCCTATACTAGTGATTTTGAGTCGTCGTAACGATGTTTTACGCAACATTCGTTTTGACTCAAATAGATGTTAAAATTAATGATTTCCTTAAAGAATGAAATATATACTTAATTTGATTTAAGTATATCGAATATTTTCCAAGTGTTGAAAATAAATAGATTTGTGAAACACTTATTTTTAAATAAGTATGGAATTGCTTTTCCAATATGAAATGAACTGTTTTGAGATTTTATCTTCAAAGATAAAATGAAATGTGGAAATCGATTTGAAATTTGTTTTCAAACGGTTAAGTGTGGAAATTATATATCTAGTAAAGATATTTTGAAGATAAAATAATTTGGAAAATTATTTGGAATCTGATGATGTTGCGCATCTTTATTGATAGTTAAATAACCGACTATCAATAATTACCTTTAGATAGGTATTTGTTGTGAATTGGATGAATTTGAATGCCACACTTATTTTTGAATAAACGCTCACTATTCGGGTTAGCCGGGAAAGGATCATGGGGTCGTATAACCCATTCCGAATATGTGATACGTCGTTATGAATCGCATTCGAAGACCGGTGTTGAAGACCGGATATTTTTGAAAACGGAAGGATTACCGTCGAGTTACTCTACATCGGCCGATCTCCGGTTTAGAGGTTTTATCACCCTTAGTGACGGGAAGTCCGGACGTGATTAGAAATTTATCCGGATATGCAAGGGCTTCGTGAGAAGTGCCTTCGGTTCTGTTCGATCCCGGGACAGACTTGTATGGATTGTGTGTCTGATGTTACAATTTGAGATATAAAGCTGATTTCTTTCAAATACATTTCTGTTGGTGGCGGAGAATTTATTCTCTTAGCTTAACACCCTTCTCTGAGACGTACGAGCTCAGAGGTTATGTAGTTGAAATTCATCAGCGATATATCCCAATTTGGTAACGTGGCATACTGAGTGTTGCTGTGAAATGATCAGTGTTTGATCATTTGCGATATGATCATTTGTTTGATCTTATATCTTTGTGATCATAGGTTGATCATTTTGTTTGACCCGAAGCAGGGCTTTGTAGAAAGCGTAGCTTTGTGGACGAGACTTCGTCGAGCCTCACACCCCGGAAATGGTCGAAACAGGAAGGATGCAGCAAGGTTCTAGGGAGTAGCGCCCCTTAGTGTATGTCATTCCTTCTGGATAGAGGTGGTATCATGGTATGGAGCCCAGATACTTAACCTATGTGGTTGCTGCATTATTATCTATGTGGTTTGTTGGAAATCGGGGATCCTCGGGAAGATCGGTTACGATCGGGGGATGGCATACGCGTGTCAGTAGTTACCTATTTTTGCAGAGGTAACCCGGCCTTGTGTTGGCAGAGATCCGGTTAGGTTCTCGGGTCGTCTATTCCAGGGACGTACCCATCGTGGAAAAGGAAGTTCCTTAGCCTGACCATTTGTTGGAAATCCAAACTCCAATACGTGACTTGTACGGTTTTAGTTGTAGAACCTGCCATCTAATATGGCAGCTATAGCAAGCATACTATAATGGTACGTATGCTGGCTAAGATTTATATCATACTTTCGAAATGTTTTCTACACTATGCACTAATAATAATATCAAAAATGATTTGATTTTGCGTATCAAGCATCTTTGACTATCATAAGAAGAAATCTCCTCCAATTCTGCGTTTGCATTGTGTGTGTGGCGGGAGGTCTTATGGTAGTTTCATTTTCCAAAAGCATTGCGAATTGACTTTAAAAATATTCCTCTGTTTATTTTAAAGATAAACTGTTTTACGATCTCACACCAGTCACCATGACTGACTCGGAGTTTATTGTTTCCCTTCTAAACTCTGGGTGCCCACCAATTTCCACACGGGCAGCCTAGAGTTATATATTCAGGATATTCTGGAGCTTTGGAGATAAGCTGGATGACGAGACGTAGTATTTGTATCTGATAGTATTTATTCCGCTGTGTATTCTGTATGAGGACAAGTTTATATAACTGTCCATTGTTGTATATTGACTCTGATTGATGTATGTATAAAAACTGATATAGTTCTTTGTTTTAAAAGGCTAGTGATTACCTATTATATATTGTTCCGCTGCGATATGTGAGATTCTGATATTGTTTCTGTATCTGATGTTGTTCTGTTGTTCTTCTTTCTTCTTCTGCTTTCTTCTTCTTCTCTTTTTCTTCTATCTTTTCTTCTATTTCTTTTTCTTAAAAACCCTCACTATTGGAGTTTCCGGCACTCGATTGCTCGACAGTCGATAAAGTGAGTATCGATGTTGAATTTTCGAAAGTCGAAAATTCCCGTACGTGACAGCGTGGTATCAGAGCATATGGTTAAGCGACAACCCTGCTCTGTTGGGTGTTACTCATTAGAGATAGAGTCAGTAGTACTCTAGAATGAGTTGAGTGTAATAATAGATACGAGCGCGTATTTGTTAGTTAATATAAAATTGTTTTGTATTGTGATGATTGGTTTATTTAGTGGTATATGAACCTTCGTCGGCACAGTCTTGCAAAACTGTATCGAAGGGGTTTCTAAACACTTGAATAGAACAGTTCGACACAGTACTGTTTTAAAATTGGGTGAATGAAATAATTTTACCTAAAACTATTTTTGTATAGAAAAGAAATGATTTTTCTATGAATTATCATAGTATATGGATGCTTGTTTGTTAGAAAGTGATGATATTGAAATGTTATCATTACTATTGAAAATTGAATAAGAAATTCAAATCATAACTCCAAAGTTAAGAAATGAATCCATATACAAATGAAATTAAAGAATGTAAATTATAAATGTGAATTGTAATTTAAAACGGGATTCCAGAGAAGTTTTTGGAAATGTTTTGAAAAGAATTTGAAATTTTTGGAGATTTGGAAAATTTAAATCTTTTGATTTGAAAATGAATTTCAAAGGTTTTGAAAATTGTTTTAGAGAGATGAAAGCTCTAAACTCTTTTAGGTCGCTGGAAAATAATCCTGATGATGGTGGCCACATCATTAGAATTCATTTTCGGGTTTCCAAAAGAGGAATTGCTGCCAAATTGTTTTAAATGAAAGTTGTTTGGAAAATTGAGTTTTGTTTTGAAAATTCAAAAGATAAATTTGAATTGTTTTCAAAATGGTTTTGAAAGGTTGAAAAGACTCTGGAATACTTTATAAGAATATTTATGAAATATTATGAAGTTGATAACTTGTAAAGTTTAAATAAAAATCCATTTAACGAATGAAATTTATAAATGTGAATTGAAATATAAAGAGATGAATTCATATATGAATAAAATGGTGAATATAAATTGTAAATGAATTTATAAATGAAAATAGAATTCCAAGAAGATAATTGAAAATAAAATCCCTTAATGAAATGGAATTGTGAATGTGAATGTATAAATGATTGTATAAATCAAGATGTAAATAAGTTGATAACTTATAGAATATTTGAAATCTGATTGGAATGAAATTCAAATTGAAGACGAATGAATTAGTAGATGAAACTAATTTAAAATAGTGCGGTTATGAATGAAAGATAACTGATAAATTCAATATTCAGAAGTTAAATAGAATTCAAATTGAATTGTAATTGTGAATTGAATTCAAATGCAAAATTGAATGATAATGGATATAACTTCAATAGTGAAGTAAAAATGTATAAGCAGTTCATATTGAAAAAAATTCGTAATGGAATTTGCAAAATGGTTTGGATATGTAACTAGATATTATGGCTAGTAGGATATACAGGTGTTAAAAAGGAAATTGGGATTTTAATTTTGAAGAGAATTTGAATTGCTCGACAAAAGGTAAGTATTTGAATTATAATATGAGTTTTTATTGATTTCTTCTGTAGCCGCTTGGTTTTTTCTTTTTCTTTTTGAATTCTGAGAGTCCGTAGGGACGTTTTGTAGTCGTACCGTATTAGCCGCGCAAAGGAGACGCTGGCGAAATTTTTCGAAAATTCCGAGTGTTAGAAAATTTTTGAGAAATTTTGAAAGTTTAAATTTGAATTTGAAATTTAAATTTAAATTGTTAAGGAAACAATGTTGTTTTGAAACCTGTAATTGTAGTTGAAAATTTAGTTGAATGATAACGAATCTTTAGTAGAAAGATTTGTTTTAAAAAATTTGATAAAACTATTGGATTGTGAAAAATAGTAGACGAGTTAAGGACCTTTTTTCCTAACTTGTAATTTCGAGGACGAAATTCTTTTAAGGGGGGAAGTCTGTAACGACCCAAAATTTTTGATAATTAAAATTCGAATATTTAATTGATTTTAAATATTAATAAATGGAATTTAGAAGTCGAATGATTTATTTTTCGAATATTGGATTTAATTTGACAATTAAATCGATAAATTAATAATTGAAATTTCAGAAATAATTGGAAATCGAGTTAAAATGATTGAAAACGATTTGGAAAATTTTATTTAATCATACTGGAGTTATAGAAAGGTTATAGAACTTTTAAAATTGAATTTGGAGTTAATCTGTGAAGATTTAATATTTTAATATTTTATTATCGACTGTAAAAATAGTCAATTTTCGAACAGTCTCAGAATTGAACGAAACCTGTTCCATTGGATCCGTAATAGTTTGTTATTATCGGATTTCAATTTTCGTATCCATCGGAGTTGTCGTTTGACCGTGGCAGCTCGAAACGCATCGATATCGTTTTAATTTTAAATCGTCGAGTTAAATTAGTCATTTTTCAAAAGGTCTCGGATTTCGACGAAACTAGTTTCATCGGATCCGTAATGTGAAATTATTGCATGGTTTCAAATTTCGTAATTTTTGGATTTACCATTTGTCCGGTACGAATTAAAACGCCTCAAAATCGATTTAAATCGGTTTAATTTAAATTGATCGTTTATGGCCATATCTCACACATACGATCGAATTAGCTTTCGAAACCTATTCCATTGTGTTCGGAACGCGGGGTAAACCTTAGGAACGTCGGTCGGCACGCTCGATTTGGAGATCGAAATTTTTTTGATGAATAGTGTTTGTGAAATTTTCTATAAAAGACCCCTCTACCTTCATTTCTCAAAACCCTAATCTACTCTAGGGTAGCCGCCATTCACAACATCAATGGCCAGAAATGTCGATTCCTTCCCCCTCGTTTATCTCTAAATCCATTGAGCATTATCAAAAACTTTCTAAAACAAACTTGAAGAGCATCGCGTAAGCTACAGATCCAACGGTGGATTTGAGTAATCATTGTCGTTTGAAGTCGAATTGGAGCCACGACTTCCTGCCGTTCATACACGAAATTCGAGATAGGGGAGAGGCCGAGCTCCACTGCATTCCAGTCGAAGGTAGCTCTTGCCGTGGGCTTCGATGAGGAGGGTTCTGATCATCTCCAAATGCATCGTGAAGGCCGCGAGATTTAGGGTTTGATGGCGGCATTGGGTAGTTTGGTCGCGTATTTTACTGGGTTGAAGAAGAAAGGCACGAACGGCCGTGATCTGGGGTTTGCAAACGAACGGTGCAGATCTGCAGTGGGTTTAAAATGTAAAAAATTAAATTGTAAATTTATATATTTTATATCGTGTAAAGTTAAATTGCAATATCTTGTTCATACATTATCAGAAAATTACGAAACAAGATGCATCGGAATCGTATTGTCGAGCTCTTCGCGATGCAACTGGATTGGAGTCGTTTGGAGCTAGTTTGAATTTTGAGTAAAATTAAACGCCCGTTTAATTTTATTCGAAATAAACGCTGAAATCAGAATTAAAATCACGGTGAGATTTTCTCACTCAAATTGAAAAGTGGAATTTTCAGTTATTGTTTGATTGTCTGTTTGGATTGTTGATATTAGATATTTTAGGATATATCTATATATAGCAATATATACATATTGGCATATGTATATATTGGATTGATGATTTCCCGCCTCGTATAGCGGATGAGACCCTATTGCGCCGTTAGTAAGCGGATTTTTATAAAACCCATATACCACGATAATTCCGTACTGGAGCAGAATTGGTATTGTGCTAACATCTTTGGATGCAGGGAAACAGGTTGGAGGGATCCAACTGGACCCCTCACATTGATTGAATTTATTTCTATTGTGATATGAATCTGTGAATGATTATAGTGATGCTATTAATCATATTGATATCTGGAAATTGTTTGAAAGCTAAAATTTAGCTGAATGGATGTTTGACATCATTGGATTCCAAAGATAAACGAAATTGAATTTTTGAAATTCAAGTACAAAATTTCTAAGTGAATCAATTTTTGAAATTGAAGAAATTTTGAAGAAAGGAATTTTTTTTAAAGTATAAAAAGTAAATTTTTATAGTCGTATTGAATAAATTCCAGAATCAAGTGAAAATGCTAAATAAATGGATTTCATAAAATAGTGATTATAATTTGAAGAATTTAATTTAAGAATTTGGATTTTTAAATAGATTGAAAGAAACGATTGAAATTTATTTCCTTAAAAAGGAATTTATTAAAAGAAGATAAGCTGGAAATCCAACTAGAAATTTAATTGGTAAATTGAAATAAATTGGGAAATCAATGTAAAATGATTTCAAATTGAAGAATCCATTTTAAAACAGAATATTGAATAATTTGAGAAAAAAATGAGGAATTTACTTAGTAGTGATAAATAAATTTTTAAATCAATATCGACATTGATTTGGGATTGAAGTTTTTATAAATAGAATTGGAATTTATAAAAGTTGTTTATAAATCCGAAATCACTTATTTTGATAAGTAAAAATATAGAAGTTGATAAAAAGAAGATTTATAAGTCGAGGTTGTTATTAAAATAGAAATAGAATTTATAACCGTGTTTATAAATTCGAAATCGATTGAATTTGATAAATTAAATATAGAAGATTATTAAAGAAGATATATTCGCGATTTTGGATAGCGAATTTTTATTGAAATAAAAATGTGTAGAAATGATTGAAATTGGGTTAAGCAAATTATATTCACGATTTTGGACAGTGAATATATTGTTAAGTAGAATAGATATGGTTTTGGGAAAGTGATATTTGAAATGAAGTTAATTGTTTTAAACGATGTTTTAAAATATACTGAATATCGAAATCATAGATTTCAACATTCATTGTTGAAATAGACGTTTTCGAGGAATAAGGAAATGATGGACTATAACACTGTTGTTATAGTAAATGATTTCCAAAAGGAAATGTTTTGATGTAATATTGGGATTTATATATCTATCTTAATTTCGAATCCCTATACTAGTGATTTTGAGTCGTCGTAACGATGTTTTACGCAACATTCGTTTTGACTCAAATAGATGTTAAAATTAATGATTTCCTTAAAGAATGAAATATATACTTAATTTGATTTAAGTATATCGAATATTTTCCAAGTGTTGAAAATAAATAGATTTGTGAAACACTTATTTTTAAATAAGTATGGAATTGCTTTTCCAATATGAAATGAACTGTTTTGAGATTTTATCTTCAAAGATAAAATGAAATGTGGAAATCGATTTGAAATTTGTTTTCAAACGGTTAAGTGTGGAAATTATATATCTAGTAAAGATATTTTGAAGATAAAATAATTTGGAAAATTATTTGGAATCTGATGATGTTGCGCATCTTTATTGATAGTTAAATAACCGACTATCAATAATTACCTTTAGATAGGTATTTGTTGTGAATTGGATGAATTTGAATGCCACACTTATTTTTGAATAAACGCTCACTGTTCGGGTTAGCCGGGAAAGGACCATGGGGTCGTATAACCCATTCCGAATATGTGATACGTCGTTATGAATCGCATTCGAAGACCGGTGTTGAAGACCGGATATTTTTGAAAACGGAAGGATTACCGTCGAGTTACTCTACATCGGCTGATCTCCGGTTTAGAGGTTTTATCACCCTTAGTGACGGGAAGTCCGGACGTGATTAGAAATTTATCCGAATATGCAAGGGCTTCGTGAGAAGTGCCTTCGGTTCTGTTCGATCCCGGGACAGACTTGTATGGATTGTGTGTCTGACGTTACAATTTGAGATATAAAGCTGATTTCTTTCAAATACATTTCTGTTGGTGGCGGAGAATTTATTCTCTTAGCTTAACACCCTTCTCTGAGACGTACGAGCTCAGAGGTTATGTAGTTGAAATTCATCAACGATATATCCCAATTTGGTAACGTGGCATACTGAGTGTTGCTGTGAAATGATCAGTGTTTGATCATTTGCGATATGATCATTTGTTTGATCTTATATCTTTGTGATCATAGGTTGATCATTTTGTTTGACCTGAAGCAGGGCTTTGTAGAAAGCGTAGCTTTGTGGACGAGACTTCGTCGAGCCTCACACCCCGGAAATGGTCGAAACAGGAAGGATGCAGCAAGGTTCTAGGGAGTAGCGCCCCTTAGTGTATGTCATTCCTTCTGGATAGAGGTGGTATCATGGTATGGAGCCCAGATACTTAACCTATGTGGTTGCTGCATTATTATCTATGTGGTTTGTTGGAAATCGGGGATCCTCGGGAAGATCGGTTACGATCGGGGGATGGCATACGCGTGTCAGTAGTTACCTATTTTTGCAGAGGTAACCCGACCTTGTGTTGGCAGAGATCCGGTTAGGTTCTCGGGTCGTCTATTCCAGGGACGTACCCATCGTGGAAAAGGAAGTTCCTTAGCCTGACCATTTGTTGGAAATCCAAACTCCAATACGTGACTTGTACGGTTTTAGTTGTAGAACCTGCCATCTAATATGGCAGCTATAGCAAGCATACTATAATGGTACGTATGCTGGCTAAGATTTATATTATACTTTCGAAATGTTTTCTACACTATGCACTAATAATAATATCAAAAATGATTTGATTTTGCGTATCAAGCATCTTTGACTATCATAAGAAGAAATCTCCTCCAATTCTGCGTTTGCATTGTGTGTGTGGCGGGAGGTCTTATGGTAGTTTCATTTTCCAAAAGCATTGCGAATTGACTTTAAAAATATTCCTCTGTTTATTTTAAAGATAAACTGTTTTACGATCTCACACCAGTCACCATGACTGACTCGGAGTTTATTGTTTCCCTTCTAAACTCTGGGTGCCCACCAATTTCCACACGGGCAGCCTAGAGTTATATATTCAGGATATTCTGGAGCTTTGGAGATAAGCTGGATGACGAGACGTAGTATTTGTATCTGATAGTATTTATTCCGCTGTGTATTCTGTATGAGGACAAGTTTATATAACTGTCCATTGTTGTATATTGACTCTGATTGATGTATGTATAAAAACTGATATAGTTCTTTGTTTTAAAAGGCTAGTGATTACCTATTATATATTGTTCCGCTGCGATATGTGAGATTCTGATATTGTTTCTGTATCTGATGTTGTTCTGTTGTTCTTCTTTCTTCTTCTGCTTTCTTCTTCTTCTCATTTTCTTCTATCTTTTCTTCTATTTCTTTTTCTTAAAAACCCTCACTATTGGAGTTTCCGGCACTCGATTGCTCGACAGTCGATAAAGTGAGTATCGATGTCGAATTTTCGAAAGTCGAAATTCCCGTACGTGACAGAACCAGACTCAAGCTCATACAAAAACTGATACAAATGAAAATGAAATGTATCAAGACTCAGTGCAAACTAACTCTAAGTGGATAAAGCCAATGCGAACATGAATATGAATACAGAGGCAAAATCAATAAACAAAGTCAGCAATGCAAAAACCCACATGACCAGACACTATGACAAAGGCAGACAACACAACATACTTGCATATGCAACAGAGCATCAGAGTCGAAGCACAAAGTCCGAGACCAGAGAATCTAGTTTCAATAGTGACAGGATGAAGAGAAGCAAATAAAACACAATGAAAAAGACACAACAGGCCAAAGTCAAAGGCCAACAATCGTGAAGATAGAATTCATCACCAAAGTCAACAACGTACCAGAAAATATCAACACCGTGGTGACCACGAAATGAATCAACATCGTGTCAATCAAGAAATCAACATATATACGAATTTGAACAAGTCAGTACAATCTCAAGCAAACAAACGAAATCGAACGGCGAGCAAAATGAATCGACGAATTCAAACTACACCTAAAACAACAGCTCGAATAACCAATGCAAGCTCAAATCGAAGCATAAACAAGTTGCAGCAATATACATAAGGTCAAGCTATTTTTCATCACAGTGTAACATGTACACAATGACAACCATAGCGTAGCACAAAAGTGGAATGAAGTCCAGAGATCAAAATAGCTTCAATTGGCCAAATTCGATCAAAATCAACATCGACAGAAATCAAGTCAAAGCCGAAGACAGCCAAAAACGAAATCAATGTCTTGACAATCAAATTGAAAATATCAGTAATCAATCCCAAGCCTCATTACAAAATCATACGACTGAGACGAAGTCAAGCAACACTCAGACGAACACAAAAATTAGGCAAATACGTTCGAATTAGATGTGAGTGGAAAGAATCACTCACCTTTGTTACGAAGCAAAGTTGAAACAGCCAAGCACTCGAGAAATTGAGCGATCGACAAAGCCAAACCCACAACGCCCCTTCAATCGACTTAAAAACAAGCAGTGCCTTCATTCGATCGAGAAATTGAAGTCGGCAGCCTCAATTTATCGAAGCCCTAATTTTGCAAGGAGGAGCGAACGAAGACAAGGCCGCCATTATTTCATTCGTTAGTTTGGTTTAGGGTTGGAAAATGAATGAAGGGGGTCGGGTTTTCCTTTGATAGTTATCACAGCATAAAACAAACAAATGAAAACATGGGCTACAATATTAAATTTTAAAGTCCACATATCATTCACCAAATTATAAAAGAATTCAATCCGATTAAAAACTCCACTAGCCATTAACAACCAATTTAATCGTCTAACAACGAAAATAAATTGTTATAAAATTCCGGGTTGTTACAATTTAAGTTTATTCAATTGGTTTTTTCACACATTATTTACCCTTTATTTATTTTCATTCATTCATATAATATCATCCTTTTCTCTTTTCATTCATTTACGTACATAAATTATTTCCATTCAATTATTTAGAACATCAATAGATCAATTCTTAAAATATTATATAAGTTTCCTTGCAATTTAATTCACATTCATTTACTTATATAACTTGATTTCCATTTAATATTAATATTCATTAATAAAACATTTCATACTTAAATGTTTCTATCTGTAACGACCCATAAATTTTAATGGTTTTAATAACGTAAATAACTAAAATTTTGTGAAATTTTAAATTATTAAATTTTGAAATAAAAATTTGATATTTGGAATACATTCACTTAAACATAGCAAATGGTAACTTGGCATCAGATAATGTGGAAGTTTATTTTATTGTGTAATTTTATTTAAGTTTAAATCAGTTAATATTTGATAATAATAAAATATTTTCCAAACCTGAATATTTTTATATAATAAATTTGTAAACCATTTTCTAAGTGAGGCGGCACATTTTGTTTCTTCAAATTTGAACCGCTATTGCTCCGTTTATCTTATTTTTCGGCGTTTTAGCTGCATTTCTGGTACCGATTATCGACTTTTAATAAGTTGATCGTACCACTAATATCTGTATACCGTTTTGATCATCTCGTCGCGCTGATCTCTGCGATATATGCAATTCTGTGTTTTGAAGTTCGGTTCGCGGCGGAATTCGCAAAAACGGTAACCGTATCGGTACCGGTTTTTATGACTTTTGGTTCTTGTGACCTTTTGAATTCCTAGTCCATTCAACTTTCCGTCATATAACTCAATCAGTCACTAGCCATTAATATTCTTGAATTCAACATATGCCTTTTGTACTTCCACCATTTCAAATTTTCGATACCAATTTTGTTTCGGTTCGTATTCATTTCTTTCTGAGATAAATTAACATTATATAATAGAATACGTATTCATTTTGTTCCTGTAGCCACGTTTCCAGTTGTTTTCTCCATCTCCCCATCTTGCTCTCCCTTTTATTTTTCGTCATGCTTTTCATGAATTTTTTTTATGAAGCTTCTCCCTCTATCATGTCGAACAGCTGCTAACCCTCCATCATCACCGCTCGGCCCCAACCTCCGTGTTCTTCCCACCTTATGGCCACATCACAACCATGGCCGAAGCCATACCTCTCTCTCACAACCAGCCGCAATTTAGAGCAGCCACAGCTCGCGCCCTTCCTTCCCCTTATTGGTCGCATTCCTCGATGCTCATCTCATCACCAGCTCCTGCCGAGCCCAAACTCGCGAGCCACCCTAACCAAAACATCCGCCCATGCTTGCTCCTGGCTTTTCTCCTAGCCGAGAGCCTACGCTGTCATCAACCGTGTGTATATATATATATATGTATATATATACAATGAATTGTTAAGGTATATTATATATATATATATGTTAATAGTTTATATATCATCGGTTAGTGATGTAAGCTTGGTAATCTGATGTATATAATAATATATATAGTTATGTACAGTAAGTATATTTATAGGCTGGGTTTTAAGTATTATATTTTTTTTAAGTATATACGTATAGGTTGTGATATATATTTATTTTGTTAGTTGTTAAAAGCTGATCGAACCTGCTCTTGTATATGTGTTAGTAATATATAATTGTATGATATGCAATATATATATATATATATATATATTGTTATAAGTTTATATATATTATGGTGTATTACCAGTGTTATACTATATATGTTTTATGATTCTTTTGTATTGTGTGGCTGACTTAGTTTTTATATATATATATATATGTCCAGTCTGTTGTTTTATAAAGAAGGTTGTACATATTGATGTACTAAATATAGGTTATGTAGATATATATCTGATTCATATATATATTTATGACAGATTTTCAATTTGTTTGATCTTACATATGAATTTATATAGTTATATATATTATCATTTTTATCTTAAATTACATATGGTTTATTTATATTATTTCTTTAATATATCCTGTTTGTGTAGATGAGTATAGATATGATCTGATGGGTTTATATTTTATATATGAGTTTTAGTCAGTTATGTATTAGTTAAAAATATATATACTGTATCTACTATATGTTGACAATATAAACTTAATGTGTGTAAATGAATAAATATATATATATATATAAAAGTCATGTGATGATTTTGAAATATATAAGATTTTGATTTCAATATATATATATATATATATATATATATATATATATATATATGTTTAAATTTAATATTGATTTAGAAAAATGTATATGTATTTTTAAATTGAATATTGGGTCTAAGGGAAAATAGTATAATATGCATCTCATTTCAAATATATCAAGCTGATTCTGTCATTTCATCGATTCCAATTTATCAGCCTTGTTCGTCGAATTCGTGCCAATCTTGCTTTGTTTGGAATTCGTGCCTGGATTCGCAACTCATTTCATTATTGACTATCTCTAGCCTCGAAAGGTGAGCAATCACTCACGATTAATGTTCTTATATTTATTAAATTTGATTTCAATTGAAACGACAATTGAAATATGCTGTCGTTGGTTATTTAAATTGCTACATATATGCTATTATTTGTATCTGTTCACCTGTGACATCTGACACCATGATCCGTTATTTATATTTTACCTGTTATTGATGATATGTGCCTATTGTTGATTATTATATTTTTATCATCACTGTTCTCACTCTGCAAGTTCCTTGTTAGTATAGAATTCCCTATGGGTTGAAACGATACATACCCGAACGATCTATAGAATAGGAGGAAATCATCATGGGTTGAAATGATAAACCCGAGCGATTTTCATTGAATTGAATTTGGGATTGCGGGTTGAAAAGATATATACCCGTATATATTTAAATTACGAATTGAAATGATAGATATCTGTATCACTTGACCATAGGATAGAAAATTATATACAGACACTATTGGTCAATATATATATATATATATTGAAATGATTTCCATAGTTTTAAAAAGGATATATATATATATGGTTTTACATAAATATATATTTTAAATATTATATATATAAATGTTATTTTATAAAGGTTTAAATTTTAGATTTTAAAAATTATATGTCTTGGGAAATTTAAATTTATAAGTTAGTTTTGAATTATAAATTTTTAGATTTTACTTATATTTTTATTATTTTAAAATATATATAAATTAAATATTTAATATAAATTAAGTTTAATAATAAGATTTAATTTAATAAGGATTGATTTAATTAATATATAATATGTTTAAGTATTTATTTAATTTATATTTTTAAAATAGATTTTATAATAATTTTTAATAAATTAAGGTTGGGAAGATAAATTTAAGATGATTTTGAAATAGTATTCTTTTAAGAATTATTTAATAAAATCGATCTGAAACTTATTGAATTTGAGATTTTAAGATATGGTTTTGTAACTTGATTTTGATTTAAAGTGATTAAATGAATATTTCAAGTTTAAATAAATTAAAGAAAATATTTAGTTTAAATTGAAATTTAAGGCTTATTTAAATGATATTGGATTTTATTAAGTGAATATTTCAAAACTAAATAATAATGAAGCTTAATTTAGATAAAAATGAAATTATCAAATTTAGTTTTGAAAATGTTGAATATTTAAACCTTTGAAATATATAGAAATTGAAATGGTATATTTTGTGGTTCAAATCTGTATTTGAAATCAATATAATTTGAAATGGTTTATTGAGAAACTGAATTGAATTGAAATTGATGAATTGAGAATGAATTAAATTGAATTTTGGAATTTGAATTGATTTGAATCGACTTGTGAACTTTGAGGAAATTATTTTATTATATAAAGTATTTTAAAAATATATATAAATATTTTACTTTATAAATTATTTTAATATAAACTATTTTTAATATAAACTATTTTTAATAAAATTATTTTTAATATATTAATTACTTTAATATAAACTATTTAATTTATAACTATTTTATATACAAATTATTTTATTATATTAACTATTTTATTTATAACTATTTTAATATATATACTATTATTAATATCTAAACTGTTTAAGAGGAAAGTGTTATGGATTTCAAAGTGTTATGATTTCCAAAGTGTTATAAATTTCAAAGTGTTATAATTTCAAAAGAGTTATAAATTTGGAAAGTGTTATGGTTTTGGAAATGAATATTATTTTAAGTGAGAAATGATATCGTATTGATATGGTTTTGAAATGGATATGATATTTTGGTCTTGAAGTATGATATTTTGAAATGATCACGGTGTTATAATAACGATTGGTTGTTAAAGAGACCGTGATCGGTTATTGTCATACTCTCTGCCAATATCGAAAACCACTTTAACAACTGTGTACGCGGTGGAGATTCCAGAATGAAGTAGGATGGTGGTGACGATCCTATTTGAGGTATATACGTGGACCTGACTCCCGTGAGTTAGCTTAAGGTGGCTAAAACAGGAGCAATCGACGGGCCAAGTGAGGTAGCTCCTCTGATCGGACACACTTCTTCGATTGCCATTCTATTACTTTGTGATTGATTTGGTGCGCACCTTTGATTTGGGAATGTGACTCGAGGTGGGCGGTAGTTGCGGCTATGCGTTACCACCAGCCCGGAAGTGTAATTGGTATATCTAACCTGGCATTGCCTAGTTGTGCCGTGTCATCTACCATATTGAGACCACTACGAGTTTGTTTTGTGTCGTACCTATGGAGTATCCTTTGGTAGCCTCCCGATCAGGAGGTATTACGGTACTGTATAGACTATTGGCACTATAAAATGTGTTAAGGGGGATATGGGTAATGCATTAACACTATTTTAATAGTTTACTTTACTTTAGACATTATTATAATAACGTATATTACTACATAATAGATAGTTCCACGGATCCTTAGAGGATGGTTGTCCCAAACATCCTTTGAGTTACTTGTATTTCAATTGATATTTCACTTGAGTTGGATTTATTGATATAAGAATGTTAATCCTGACTTGAGTGTTTTGTGTTTTTGCTTTACGCTCGAGTCAGACTAAGTGTCACAGCATTTGAGACCCACCTTTGGTGTTGGAGCTTCGCTTGGAGATCCATCCATCTATTCAGCTTGCTGTTATTCAGTTGACTCCTGTGATATATTCTTATCTTGTATTCGACTATTATATTGAGACTTCTATGTATTAGAGACTTCTGTTGTATCTTGTTTTAACTCTATTATATATATAGTAGCTTCATGAACTACTATTCATTTGTTTTCGCTGCTTATTATTGTAATACTCCGTGTCTGTGATTCTGTGATTTATTTATTTACTATATATGCCGAGTTTTGCCAAATATAAATTAACAATCTGATATTTTGGGTAATTCAAGTCCGACATGTGTGGATGCGAATGGTTGAAAATATCGGGATGTTACAGTTGGTATCAGAGCTTTGGTTTTAGGAAAAACTTAGCATATAAAGTAAAATTTAATTACAGAATCACCTTCGTTCGAGCTTGAATCTCTCCTTCTTTGACTTGGTTTCCTTTGAATTTTGGAACTTTCCCATTCGTTCTGAAATCCATTCTTGTTTGTTCCTATTCATGTTTCCTTGATTCTGGAGTATCCTATAGCTCCACGGTATGATTTGTAAAGGGTTGAAACTCCTTTACAACAGGCATTGATTCACCGAAAATTTCTATATTCTCGGTTTAGATGTTGCTGTCTCTTGCTGTGCCCGAATTCTATCTCTTGCGATCGAATGTCGATTTGCCTCAGAATTCTGCATCGATCTTACTTTTGAAGTCACGGTTGACCCGGTTAAGGTCACCCGCGATTAATATTAGTCTATCCAGCTTCCTATTTTGTCATTTGATCATCGTATCTTTGTTTTGAGCTTATCTTTTAGTTAGAATTCTACCTGATTAGAGTCCCTCTAAATTTGAACCTCCATCCTTGTTTTGGAATCCATTCTGGAATCATCGAGTGAGGGAATGTATTTGTATTAATATTAAAAATGTTTTATATGTTGTGTTGTTTGAGTTCTTATGTGTATTTGGGGTTTCGATCGATTCGTCTGATCAACGCTATCGATAGGAATTCCAAAACACATGAACAGAACAAACTGACACAATATTATTTTCAAATTTGGTAAAATTAATAATTTTGTATGATTATATATATAAGTATAAGTTATCTGAAATTTAAATAATTAACTGAATTGGTTCTTGGAAATGATAATATTTTATTTTTCATTTATTTTGTAAACCAATGACTATTGTCACATAAAATAAATAAATGTAATTTTAAAAACATAGTTCATAAATTGATTTAGAATTGAAATGAATCAAAATTTAGAATTTGAGAATTTAATTTTCGATGATTCCAAACTTTGGTTTTAAAATTTTAAAATGCATATTATTTAAAAGTATTTTTGAATATAAATCGTTTCCAAAGAATTTTTAAAGTTTTAAATCAGAATTCTTCTCTTTTGTCACTGGAAAATAATTTCGGTGATGACGGTCGCATCATCGACATTCATTTTCGAGTTTCAAAGTGGAGAGATCACTTAGTAGCTTTGTTACACTTTTGTTTTGGAAAAAAAAATTTGATTTGAATTTCTTAAGTATGACTTGATTTATAATATATATAAGTATATGTTTATAGATTTGACTTGATATATATAATATATTATGTATACATTTATCTCTAAATGGTTTGAAGTCAATCGGAAATTTAATTCTTAAATTTTCTTAAAGGATGATTTCAATTATTAATGAAGCCAAAATTTTGAATAAATATTTAAACTTGAAATAATTGAATTGGAAAATTTACTTGTATAATATTCAATTTCATTCCAATATAACTTACCTAAATTACTCAGAAGTTAAATATGTAATTGAATAGTATACAGTTTAAATGACGGTAATGGAATTTTAAATAAAATTTGAATGGTTATAATGAATGATTTTACACTAAATCTATGATTTTAGAAAATGTTAATTGAGATAAATTGAATAAATAAATATGAATTTAGGAATAGTTAAGATTGAATTATAAGAAATTTACTTAAGTAAAATCAAGGTGATCTAATAAATGAGATAAATAAAAAAATGAATTTTGTTTTGAAAGAAATTTTTGTAACAAATATTAATATAAACTGAAAACAAATCAACTTAAGAGAAATCAAATGAATTAAAATCAATTATTGAATATTAATTAAATTAAAATTGAAATTTATATGGTTTAAATTAATTGTTTTATTTTGTTTTTCAATCTATTTTTCTTTCTCGTTGTTTCTATTCTCCTACCTCCTTCCTTGTTGGGGACGAAAAGTTTTGAGTGGGGGAGAGTGTAACAACCCATAAATTTTAATGGTTTTAATAACGTAAATAACTGAAATTTTATGAAATTTTAAATGATTAAATTTTGAAACAAAAATTTGATATTTGGAATACGTTCACTAAAACATAGCAAATGGTAAATAGTCATCACATAATATGGAAGTTTATTTTATTGTATAATTTTATTTAAGTTTAAATCAGTTAATATTTGATAATAATAAAATATTTTCCAAACCTGAATATTTTTATATAATAAATTTGTAAACCATTTTCTGAGTGAGACGACACATTTCGTTTCTTCAAATTTGGACCGCTATTGCTCCGTTTATCTTATTTTTCGGCGTTCTAGCAGCATTTCTGGTACCGATTATCGACTTTCGATAAGATTATCGTACCACTAATATCTGTATACCATTTTGATCGTTTCGTCGTGCTGATCTCTGTGGTATATTCAATTCTGTGTTTTGAAGTTCGGTTCGCAGCGGAATCCGCGAAAACGGTAACCGTATCGATACCGGTTTTTATGACTTTTGGTTCTTGTGACCTTTTGAATTCCTAGTCCATTCAACTTTCAATCATATAACTCAATCAGCCACTAGCCATTAATATTCTTGAATTCAACATATGCCTTTTCACTTCCACCATTTCAAATTTTCGATACCAATTTTGTTTCGGTTCGTATTCATTTCTTTCTGAGATAAATTAACATTATATAATAGAATACGTATTCATTTTGTTCCTGTAGCCACGTTTCCAGTTGTTTTCTCCATCTCCCCATCTTGCTCTCCCTTTTATTTTTCGTCATGCTTTTCATGAATTTTTTTATGAAGCTTCTCCCTCTATCATGTCGAATAGCTGCTAACCCTCCATCATCACCGCTCGGCCCCAACCTCCATGTTCTTCCCACCTTATGGCCACGTCACAACCATGGCCGAAGCCATACCTCTCTCTCGCAACCAGCCGCAATCTAGAGCACCCACAGCTCGCGCCCTTCCTTCCCCTTATTGGTCGCATTCCTCGATGCTCATCTCATCACCAGCTCCTGCCGAGCCCAAACTCACGAGCCACCCTGACCAAAACATCCGCCCATGCTTGCTCATGGCTTTTCTCATAGCCGAGAGCCTACGCTGTCATCAACCGTGTGTATATATATATGTATATATATACAGTGAATTGTTAAGGTATATTATATATATATATATGTTAATAGTTTATATATCATCGGTTAGTGATGCAAGCTTGGTAATCTGATGTATATAATAATATATATAGTTATGTACAGTAAGTATATTTATAGGCTGGGTTTTAAGTATTATATTTTTTTTAAGTATATACGTATAGGTTGTGATATATATTTATTTTGTTAGTTGTTAAAAGCTGATCGAACCTGCTCTTGTATATGTGTGAGTAATATATAATTGTATGATATGCAATATATATATATATATTGTTATAAGTTTATATATATTATGGTGTATTACCAGTGTTATACTATATATGTTTTCTGATTTTTTTGTATTGTTTGGCTGACTTAGTTTATATATATATGTCCCGTCTGTTGTTTTATAAAGAAGGTTGTACATGATGTACTAAATATAGGTTATGTAGATATATATCTTATTCATATATATATTTATAATAGTATACATGTAATTTAATATTGATTTAAAAAAATGTATATGTATTTTTAAATTGAATATTGGGTTTAAGGAAAAATAATATAATATGCATCTCATTTCAATTATATCAAGCTGATTCTGTCGTTTCATTGATTCCAATCTTTCAGCCTTGTTCGTCGAATTCGTGCCAATCTTTCTTTGTTTGGAATTTATGCCTGGATTCGTAACTCATTTCATTGTCGACTATCTCTAGCCTCGAAAGGTGAGCAATCACTCACGATTAACGTTCTTATATTTATTAAATTTGATTTCAATTGAAACGACAATTGAAATATGTTGCCGTTAGTTATTTAAATTGCTACATATATGCTATTATCTGTATCTGTTCACCTATGACATCTGACACCATGATCCGTTATTTATATTTTACATGTTATTGATGATATATGCCTATTGCTGATTATTATATTTTTATCATCATTGTTCTCTCTCTGCAAGTTCCCTGTTAGTATAGAATTCCCTATGGGTTGAAATGATACATACCCGAACGATCTGTAGAATAGGAGGAAATCGTTATGGGTTAAAATATTAAATCCAAGCGATTTTCATTGAATTGAATTTGGGATTGTGGGTTGAAAAGATATATACCCATATATATTTAAATTACGGATTGAAATGATAGATATCCGTATCATTTGACCATAGGATCGAAAATTATATACAAACACCGTTGGTCTATATATATATATATATAGATTTTGAAATGATTTCCATAGTTTTAAAAAGGATTTATATATATGATTTTACATAAATATATATTTTAAATATTATATATATAAATGTTATTTTATAAAGGTTTAAATTTTAGATTTTTAAAATTATATGTTTTGGGAAATTTAAATTTATAAGTTAGTTTTGAATTATAAATTTTTAGATTTTACTTATATTTTTACTATTTTAAAATATATATAAATTAAGTTTTTAATATAAATTAAGTTTAATAATAAGATTTAATTTAATAAGGATTGATTTAATTAATATATAATATGTTTAAGTATTTATTTAATTTATATTTTTAAAATATATTTTTATAATAATTTTTAATAAATTAAGGTTGGGAAGATAAATTTAAGATGATTTTGAAATAGTATTATTTTAAGAATTATTTAATAAAATCGATTTGAAACTTATTGAATTTGAGATTTTAAGATATGGTTTTGTAACTTGATTTTGATTTAAAGTAATTAAATGAATATTTCAAGTTTAAATAAATTGAAGAAAATATTTAGTTTAAATTGCAATTTAAGGCTTATTTAAATGATATTGGATTTTATTAAGTGAATATTTCAAAACTAACTAATAATGAAGTTAAATTTGGTTATAAATGATATTATCAAATTTAGTTTTGAAAATGTTGAATATTTAAACCTTTGAAATATATTGAAATTGAAATGGTATATTTTGTGGTTCAAATCTGTATTTGAAATCGATATAATTTGAAATGGTTTATTGAGAAACTGAATTGAATTGAAATTGATGAATTGAGAATGAATTAAATTGAATTTTGGAATTTGAATTGATTTGAATCGATTTGTGAACTTTGAGGAAACTATTTTATTATATAAAGTATTTTAAAAATATATATAAATATTTTACTTTATAAATTATTTTAATATATAATTATTTTAATATAAACTATTTTTAATATAAACTATTTTAAATAAAACTATTTTTAATATATTAATTACTTTATATAAACTATTTAATTTATAACTATTTTATATACAAATTATTTTATTATATCAACTATTTTATTTATAACCATTTTAATATATATACTATTATTAATATCTAAACTGTTTAAGAGGAAAATGTTATGGATTTTAATATGTTATGATTTCCAAAGTGTTATAAATTTCAAAGTGTTATAATTTCGAAAGAGTTATAAATTTGGAAAGTGTTATGGTTTTGGAAATGAATATGATTTTAAGTGAGAAATGATATTGTATTGATATGGTTTTGAAATGGATATGATATTTTGGTTTTGAAGTATGATATTTTGAAATGACCACGGTGTTATAATAACGACTGGTTGTTAAAGAGACCAGGATCGGTTATTTTCATACTCTCTGCCAATACGAAAACCACTTTAACAACTGTGTACGCAGCGGAGATTCCAGAATGAAGTAGGATGGTGGCGACGATCCTATTTGAGGTATATATGGACCTAACTCCCGTTAGTTAGCTTAAGGTGGCTAAAACAGGAGCAATCGACGGGCCAAGTGAGGTAGCTCCTCCGATCGGACACTCTTCTTCGATTGCCATTCTATTACATTGTGATTGATTTGATGCGCACCTTTGATTTGGGAGTGTGGCTCGAGGTGGGCGGTATTTGCGACTATGCGTTACCACCTGCCCGGAAGTGTAATAGTTATATCCACCCTGGCATTGCCTAGTTGTGCAGTGTCACCTACCGTATCGAGACCACTACGAGTTTGTTTTGTGTCGTATTTATGGAGTATCCTCTGGTAGCCTCCCTATCAGGAGGTATTACGGTACTGTATAGACTATTGGCACTACAAAATGTGTTAAGGGGGATATGGGTAACGCCTTAACGCTATTTTAACAGTTTACTTTACTTTAGACATTATTATAATAGCATATATTACTACATAGTAGATAGTTCCAAGGATACTTAGAGGATGGTTGTCCCAAACATCCTTTGAGTTACTTATATTTCAGTTGATATTTCACTTGATTTGGATTTATTGATATAAGAATGTTAATCCTGACTTGAGTGTTTTGTGTTTTTGCTTTACGCTCGGGTCAGACTGAGTGTCACAGTAATTGAGACTCACCTTTTGTGACGACCCGGAATTTTTAGATATTTGAAATTGAAATATTTAATTGATTTTAAATATTTAAAAGGTTAATTTTAACTTAAATTTCAAATATCTCTATTTATTGGATAATTAAATATTGAATTTAAGAAATTGGAAATTGGGTAGATTTTTGAATCTTCAGTTTAAGCCTGTTAAAAATAGTTTGAAGGCTTGGAAAATTCATATTAATAATACTGAAGGTGATAGAACTTTTAAATTTGAATTTAAAAGTGTTTTTGTCCAGTTTTAAAAATATATCGTTTAAATCGATATTTAAAAATAGCCTTCCGGGGCACAGTCTCGAAATTTGACGAAACCAGTTCCATTGGATCCGTAATAGTGTATTATTATCGGATTTCAATTTTTGTAGCATTTGGAGTTGTTGTGTGAGCGTACGATATATAAATGCGTTGAAAATTTAATTGATAATAGCCGATTCGGAATTTAAATATAATATTTCAACTAGTCATACATCTCACATCAGCACTTTTTGGCCTCAACTCAGATTACTGTAGCCAGGCATATTTTGTACGCAAAGAAATATCTTCGTACAAACTTTTCAAATCACGTATATAAAAAAATATAAGCCGATCTAATTTCTTCAGAGAACCGAGGCTCTCTAGTCCCTTTCACTCGAAATCAATAACCCCCCTCGTTCTCTTTTTCTTCCCAGAACAAACAAATCCATGGCCGCGACTAAAAAAAATCAAGCGATTTGAAAATCGCGGTCGCATTCGAATTGGTAGAGAGCTTCATCGACGCATGGTAGGGGAAGGCACAGGAATCAAGTAGATGTCTAGGGGGATCGAAGTCGCGTACAGGCGAGGAGGCTGTGTCTCGAGCAGTGGGAAGTGCGACTCGGCGGTAAGGTAGCGACGGCGTGCAGATTAGCGTGTGACTTTGGGTTGCGTACGGTTGGTTGTGATTGGTTCTGAGGGTTCATCAGCGAAGCGCGCGGTGAGAAGGCCGGTGGCATTCAATAGGGGTCGCGATTCGAAGCGAGTTCACCTGGGACGTTTGGGGTTTTGATCTCCGTCGAGGTCAGGGCGCAAGGCTGGGGTTTTGCGTTTTGAGATTTGCGGAACCTAAGCTCGAGCTCGAATTCGAGCTATAAGGGTGGCTGGCCTTAGGTATATCCCTTTCTTCTTCTATTTAGTTTATAGTTTCGCAGTCAGTTAATTAATTTATAATTAGAAAGGAAATAAATATGCATGTACCTATTTTAAATTTGCTAGTTTATTTTAATAATAGATTTGGTGAAAACATGGTTAACTATCTTATTTAATTGTTTTGGGTTACTAAAAGAATAATTAAAAGGAAAATTGTTTAAAAATAAACTATTGGTTTAAATCCAAATTTATTAGTTTAAATAATTTATTGGTTAATTAAAATTTATAAATGGATAATAAATTGTTCAATTAGTCAAATATTAACAAAATCATAATATGTTTATTTAAGGTTATAAATCTGAAAGGGGAACAAGCTGGTCAGAAATGGATTGCAAAACACAATCAAAGTGAGTTAATCTCACTCATCTGGTTAAAATTTAAATTTAAATGGTTAAATTTAAATATTTGGTTGCATGATTGAATTGATTGGATGGGATATATTATATAGTAGTATATATATATATATATATATATTGGAGTGATTGGTTCCCGCATTATATAGCGGATGAGACCCTATGCGCCGCATAATAGCGGAAGATATTTTATTAATCCCATATACCACGATATTCCACCTCGAAATGGAATTGGTATTGTGCTAACGTCTGTGGATGCAGGAAAACATGTTGGAGGGATCCAACTGGATTCCTCAAAATTAGTTAGATTATTTAATATTCTTTGATATGAATATTTGATATCTTCTGGTGAATTATATTGATAATTGGAATATTGGATGTTATGGTTTGCTTGAATATTCGGTACCCTAAATTACCAAAATATATAGAAGTGGATTTTGAAAGGAAAATAAGGAATGGATTTCAAGTAAACTAATTTTAAAGGATTTGAATAAATTTAAGAACAAATTTGGAAAAGAATAAAAGTGATTTCAAATTTCTAATAAATATGGAAAAAAGGGGATTTTGAATAAGCAGAGAAATAATGAATATTAAGCTTAAGCAATATTATTTAAAAGAATAAAAGAATTTATTTTAATTCAAGGTTAAAATTTAATTAAAAAGAGAAAAGAAAAGGGATTTGGGAAATCTGAAATTGGTATCCTCAGTTTAAAGGGAATTTTAAATCAAAATAAAGAAATGAAATTTAAAGTTAAAGGTTTTTGAATTAAATGGAGTAAGTAAAGAAACTTATTAAAAGTGAAGTAAATTGGAAATCAATTTTGGGAATTGATTTAAGTGTTTAAACGGGATTTTTAAAAGAGAAGTGAGACTTTGGATTTATAAACTGGGTTTATAAAAGTGAAGAAATATATCAGTGGATATTAGGAAGAATAAATTTACGGTGGGAATTTATTATAGAAATGGGTAAATTGGTTTAAAAATAAATAGTGGTTTATTTTTTTAAAAATGTGAAAGAGAAGTGTATTTCCCTGGATAGCCAAGTACGTTTCCAAAGTAAACTTTTAAGTATAAGCTAAAAGTTTTTAAGTTGATTCAAAATATGTTTTAGGAAATTTATTATTCTTAAATGTTTAAATTTTAAAGCAAGTATTTTTCAAATTTATTTTAATAGTAATTATTTAAAGATTGTTTGGTATTATGTTTTAAATGATAAAAATCTAGTTTTATATTTTATTAAGTAGCTTTATTTTAAATATTCTTAAAGTGTATATCTTTGAATAAAGTATTTAAAGTAGTTTTAATTTAAATGTTTTAAAGTATATTTTATAATAAAGTGTTTCTAAATTATTTTAAAAATCAAATGTTTTTGGTACTTGGAGATATCAGTGGAAATAGGAATATTTGGGAAATTTATTCCATGAGAGGACAGTTTGAAATTGTTTTCAAAGGATTGGAAATGGAAATATATCTTGCGAAGATATTTTGAGGTTATTAAATAATTTGGAAAATTATTTATTGTTTGATGGATGTTTGTGAATGTTAATTGATGGTTAAAGAACCAACTATCAATATTGGCCAATGCGTTGATCGTTTCGAAGAGACCGGGATCGAGATTTATTTCTCGAAAACCACTTCGATTCGGTTTGTACGTTTTCATGGAAAACGAGTTTGGAATCGAAGATGGAGCAGTGAAGTGCAAGGGCTAATCGCTACTAATCCTGAGGATGATTCCAAAATGGATGTAGTAGGAATAGTGCCTTCGGTTCCGTTCGAACCCAGGACAGACTTGTATGGACGAATGCTTTTGGAACATCGTCAGGTGGACGATGGGCATTCTAAGGGATATGTTCTAAAGGTAACGCTTAGCCTCAAGCCTCGTCAACCGGGAATGACTGAAAATCAGGGGTTATGCAGCAAGGCTTCGTGGGTAGCCCCCACTTGAGAGTAAGGTTATCCCTGTCTAGATGTCCCTTTTTATTTTGGCTTAGTGGTGCAGTTGCTGATCCCAACCGTGGGGTGATGTTACTCGGAATCATCCAGTAAGGGATGGTTCCGGCCTTGTGTTGCAGGGGAGCGGGCGTACTCCTCGGTACTGTGATCTAGGCCACGTACTATGACAGGTGGTACCCTAGTGCCTAGTCATTGATGGAAATCCATTCTCCCTACGTGCCTTGTACGGTATTTGTTTGTATTACCCACTTTGTGACTAGTATGCTGGAATTTAATCATGTAACAATTTCAGCTATTTGAATAAATATTTGTATATAGACACTATTATAATATCAGAGGATTTGATAAAAAAGTGTTTTGGCTATCGTAAGGTAAAAACCCGACATGTTTATTTGTGGCGTGGTCTTACAAGATGCTTTTGATTTCAAAGGGTTTGGAAAACTTTAATAATCCAATTGAGTGTATTTTCTCACGCTGGTTTTTCAGACTGACTCGGGTGTTATTTTATTATAATGCTCGGGTCAGACCGAGTATTATAGGATACAGGTTATGATGCTGTGGAGCTCAGGAGATGAGCTGGATGGCGAGACGTATCACACATATATGATGTATGTTCCGCTGTGTTGTGTAGGTTGTGTATTTTGTATGTGGCAAGTTATTATAACTGCCCCAAATTGTGATGTTGATTATATTGTACTCTGATGTTGTATTTTGATGATGTATGTATAAACAGATATAGTTTCTTTTCTGTAAAGATCAGTTATTATCTACTATATATTGTTCTGCTGCGTTTGTGAGATTCTGATGTTGTTTCTATTTTCTTCTTCTACCTCTTTCTTCTTTAACCCAAATGATTCGTATTTCCGTTCTTCTTGAGTTAATTTGTTGGAGATTAAGGTCAATTCAAGGGGTACTGGTTTGCGGGTTATTACATTGGTATCAGAGCGAAGGCTAGCAATAACCTTGGCTCTGGTGGGATTTCTCATTGAAATTGAGTCCATAGTACTCTAAAATGAGTTTGAGTGTATTAATAGATATGAGTGCATATTTGTTAGTGAATATAAAATGGTTTTATATTGTGTTGGCTGGTTTATCGAGTGGTTTATGGATTCTGGTCAATACGAGTAATTAACGTTATTGATAGGGATCTCTAAACACTTGAGTAGAACAATTCGACACAATATTGTTTTGAAATGGGTAAATGAAATAATTCTACCCAAATTATTTTTGTATATGAAAGAAAAATTTTAGTAATTATTTTATATATATATATATATATGGTTGTTTGGTTGTTAGGGGATGATGATAATAAATTATTATCACTATTGTAAGGAAAATTGAATAAGAAATTGAAATCATAACTAAAAGCTAAGAAATAAATTCATATACAAATGGGATTTGTAAATGTAAATTTGTAAATGTGATTTATAAACTGAAATAAAATTCCAGAGTAATAGTTGCATGTGAATTGAAAGGATTAGGAATTTGAAATTTTGAGAAAATTTAATTCCTTTGAGTTTGAAAATGGTTTTAAAAAGGTTTTGAAGAAATAATAGTGATATTATTTTAGAAATATTTTGAATTGGATTGGAAATCTGGTGAGGTTTGGGATTTAAAAATATTTGTAATGCTTTTGATTGGGATAAAAGCACTAAACTCTCTTCAGTCGTTGGAAAATAATTCCGATGATGATCGCGACATCATCGGTGTTCATTTTCGAGTTTCCAAGAGAGGAATTGCTACCTGGATGTTTTGGATTGTTGTTTGTTGCAAAACTGGGTTTTGGTTTTGAAAATTTAAAGAAATAGTTGGTTATACCAAAGGATTTTGGATATAATCGATTTCAAAGGTGATTTTGAAGTGCTGAGAAATTACTGAAAACTTTGGAAGTTAATTAAAAGTGTTTATAGAATAATAAATAAGTTGTGGCTTATAAAAATTTAGAAGGGGGATAAATAAGCCTAAAAAAATTTATACTTTTGTATTTTGGAAGATGAATAAAAATCCAAAACTTAAATTATAAAATAGATTGAAACTCAAGGAAAATTGTTAAAGTGATTTTTGAGACAAAAATCAAACATTGGGTATAAAATTGGAATAAACAAATTGTTAATTGATTAGTTAATGAAATATGGAAATGGAATTTAAATTGTTTAAATGAAAGTTGAATTGTAAGTTAGTAATAGAGTGGAAATGTTGTTGAATAAAATAGAGCTAGATTTTAATAGTGATGGTTTGAATTTGCAAATAATATCCAAGTGAGTAGAAATAAGTTGAATGGCTTTGTTATTAATAAATTGAATTCAGAAATAAAATGTGAATGCAAGTTAGAATTTATAATGGATTGAATGAGTATACTAATTGAATTAAATTAGTAAAATAAAATGGAATTGAATAAAAATTCTATGGATTAATAAAAGTAAATAAAATTTATTTTTGAATCAATTACAATGGATACGAGTTTGTTTGGATTACAAATGAATTGAATGTAAGAAAATAAGTTGAAATCTTTCCGAATTGAATAAGATGATATAAAAATCAAGTAAAAGCAATTGAATTAATATTGAGACCTTATAAATTGCTTATGAAAACTATTTTGTGAATATTGCTTATGAAAGGCATGTGTTTAGCTATTGAAAGTAAGTGAAATGTTAATTAACTTTATATATTTGTCACTTACATATTTAAATTGAGTAAGTACAGGTTCAGGGGTCGTTTGGTTGGATTTGGTCGTGCTAAAATGCTAAAATAATTATCCGCTTTGCTTAAAAATGCTAATAAAGGTACGCCTACGCAATAAAAATAGGAAATATGAACTGTTTTTCTGTTTTCCGACTGTAACGACCCCTAAATTTAATTTTATTTAAATTGATAATTAAATATTTTTTTGAATAAAAAAATTGTAAAATTGATTATAAATGGATTAATTGATTGCGAGTTTCCCCGATATCCAAATATATTTTGTATAAATCATTTGAATTTAAACAATTTGTATATATGTGAATATATATGTATATTGAATTCGAGTTTAAATCTAAGGTTAAATGGTTTAATAATAATAATAAATGATGATAATAGATATTAAGTTATAAATAGAATCGAAATATATTGTAACGACCGGCTATTTTGGACCATTCAAATCGACAATAAATCCACACATGTCTGACTTGAATAATTCAGAATATCAGATTGTTAATTTAAATTTGGCAAAACTCAGCATATGCAGTAAATAAATCAATCACATAATCACAGGCACAGAGTAATACAATAATACGCAGCGGAATAGATAAAATAGTAGTTCATGAAGCTACTATATAAACATCAGAGTTAGAAATAAAATACAACAGAATATCTCAAATGCAGTGAAGTCTTCAGTACAACAGATGACTTCTCTGAACAAATCAACTAGAAGAGCTGAAAGCTGAGGCGATAGTTGAATCTCCAAAGGAAGCTCCAAACTCCAAAGGTGAGTCTCGAATGCTGTATCACTCGGTCTGACCCGAGCGTAAAGCAAAACACAAAACACTCGAGTCAGGATTAACATTCTTATACTAATAAATCCAACTCAAGTGAAATATCAATTGAAATACAAGTAACTTAAAGGATGTTTGGGATAACCATCCTCTAAGGATCTTCGGAACTATCTACAATGTGGAAATATACATTATAACACCGTGGTCATTTCAATTTAATTTATACTCCAAAATCCCAAATATCATTTCATTTCAAATATAACTATTTTCCAAAATAGTATATATAGGTTAAATAATTTATAAAGTAAAGTATTTATAATTTCCTTAAGTTCCACAAATCGGTTCAAAACAACTCAATTCCCAAATTCAAATTTATTCAAAGTTCAATTCATCAATTTAATTCATTTCTAAACAGATCATTTAAATTTTCAATATATTTCAAAGCATTAATATTCAACAATTTCAAAGTTAAATTTAACAGTTTCAAATAGCTCTTGATTTAACTTCATTTATTATTTAATCAGGGAATATTCACTTAATAAATCCAATATCATTTAACTAGCCTTAAATTTCATTTTTACTAAATATTTCCTTAAATTTATTTAAACAAGAAATATTCATTAAATTATTTAAATCAAACTCAAGTTATAAATCATATCTTAAATTCCAATTTCAATAAGCTTTATATTGGTTTAAATAAATAAAATTCTTTACTAAATTCAAATTATCATCCCATCCTTAACTTATTCAAAAATTTTACCAAAATCTATTTTGAAATATAAATTTTATACTCAACATATTATATGGATTAAATCCATCTTAATTAAATTAAATATCATTATTAAATCTATATATATCATTACCATTTATATATAAAATTCTAAGAATCAACATTTGTTAAAACCATATAATTCTTGCCAAAACCATAGAATTCAATTTCAAAATATTTATATATATATGGACCAACGGTGTCTGTATATATATTTATCATATAGTTAAGTGATACGGATATTTATCATTTCAATCCGAAATTTAAATATATACGGGTAGATATCATCTCAACCCGTAATCCCAATTTCAATTCAAATGAAAATCGCTTGGGTTTATCATTTCAACCCATAACGAAATTCTCCTATTCTAAAGTCCGTTCGGGTATGTATCATTTCAACCCATAGTGAATTCTATACTAACAAGGAACTTGCAGAGTGATAACAGATAATATAAAATACAACAACAGGCATATATCATAAATAACAATATAATATAGACAACAGGATATGGTGTCATATCCCATAGGTGAACAGTTACAGATAATAGCATATATGACAATTTAAATAACTACAACAGCATATTTCAATTGTCGTTTCAATTGAAATCAAATTTAATAAATATAAGAACGTTAAATCGTGAGTGATTACTCACCTTTCGAGGTTAGAGATGAATGAGACTGAGATGAGTTATGACTCCAACACGGATTCCAAATCAAAGCTAGATGGATACGGATTCGACGAATAAGCTGATAGATAAGGAATTGACAAAAATCAAATCAGAACAGGATCGATGATGATCAATAGTAGAAGTGGGTTTATATATATAAACTATATATAACTATGTATATACCAAATCATATTCTAAATACAAACACATTCTTAAGTTATATATATATTTCAAAATCATTGGTTAATTTAAAACACAAATATCAAAATCTAACATATATACATAATATAATTTGAAATAAATACTTATATAGATACACGAACATATCACTTTGTACCTATACAACCGAAAACAACAATCTATGTAACCCTTATATAACCAATCTTATTTTTCTATAATATATACATGCAACACAGTATAATTTCAAACCTAACTGTACATTATACCTATAAGTTCAAACAATTATATATATCATCGGTTATACACTTATGCAGGAAATCAATATTATAACTTATACAGTAAAACACAAATAAAACTTATATAATATAACGTTTAAATGTGTTACATAAAATGAATACAGGCTACAATCTTAACTATATACTTATGTATAAATTATTATATAGACTGCAGACCACAATGTATACAAAACACATCAAACAGCAAATGACATATCATATATGACACACATATCTATCTTTCATTTCAAAAAAAAATTTCTCCAGATATATACACCTACATGACCTATATGTGAATATACATAACAAATGCTATATAACTATATAACCTTATATACATACACCAGATTATCAATATATAAACCTATATAACTTAACTTTGTTCAATTACATAAACTGGCATATTTGAATAAACTATTTAAACAGCATATACAGGTTATATACATATTTACATTAAACTAATATATATATACATCATACTTATACATATACGTATATATTCATACGTTATATAAAATCAAACATAAACACATGCCGACCATTTATGCAACAAATTTACTTTACATTATATACCTTAGGATTATATGTTATCAAAATATGTATGGTTAACATATTACGTATAAAACAAACAGCACTGATACCTTATAACACCATATACAACCATATGCGCTAATCTATACCAATGTTTATATTTATAAAAGATGAGTCAGCAAGCTTATACGTACATTAAACATAACAATAGAGCTCCTCTATTCAACAACAGGTCGGTTTTTGTATAATACTCATATAGATGTATATGTGAACAAAATTTTATATTATATAAATATACATATATATATAAAGTTATAAAGCTTTAATAGATAATACACAGACAAAATATCAATTACTTACACACAAAGTTCACGCGGTTACAAAGTGATGGAGGCTGGCCACTGCGAGAGGGCGGGAGGAGAAGTGCAAGGGAAGCTCGGCAAGAGGCGGAGCTCGACTGGCCAAGGTGGCTTCAGCCTGTTGATGGAGGGTTGGCATCGGGTTTGGTGACGGAGAGTGAGGGTGCAGAGGAGATGCGACTCGGGGCGTGGGTGGTTGGTTGTGGCCATGGCGGAGTATATGGTCACGAGGGAGGAGGAAGAGGGAGAGCGGGCGTACGAGAGAGTGGACGAGCATAGCTCGGGAAAATGAAGGGGAATTGTTGGATCCGGAGGAAGGAATTGAAATGAGGAGATGTACAGTAGCTAGGGGGAAAGATGAACAACTCTACACATTCTCCTATATATAATTCCTTTCAAAATAGAATTAAAGCAGCGGCCATACGTTACTTACGGTGATTCAGGCGAAAGAATTGAAGTGATGGAACGTTTGAGAATGCTAGATCCAATGGAACGCAAAAGTCATAACTGAATATAAATAAACGATAGTGGCCTTTTGAAATTTGAATCGCCCCAGAATATCAAAAGCTCTAAATGGATACCGATACGGATATCTGTTTTCACGGATTCCGTTGCAAACCAGACTTCAAAATACAGAACTAAATATACCGCAGAGATCAGCACGACGAGATGATCAAAACGATATACAGATATTAGTGGTACGATCATCCGATCAAAAGTCGATAATCGGTACCAGAAATGTTGCTATTCTGCCAGAATTAAGATAAACGGAGCAGTAGAAGTCAAAATTTGGAAAAACGAATTTCGCAGTCTGATTCAGAATGATTTGAATAAATTTTCTCCTGTTGACATATTTTGGTTTCGGAAAACTTTTAAATTCACTGTTATTAACCGGTTTGATTTGAAATAAAATTTCACAGGAAAATAAACTTCAATATTATCAGATGAAAATTTACCAGTTACTATATTTAAATAGACGTATTCCAAATAATAAATTTTTAATTTCACATTTTATTGTTTAAAATTTCACAAAACTTCAATTAACTACGTTATTAAAACCATTTAAAATTTATGGGTCGTTACACTCTCCCCCACTCAAAACTTTTCGTCCCCGAAAAGGAAGGAGGTAGGAGAATAGAATAACCAGAAATAAAAGTAGATTGAAAGTCAAGATTAAACAATTAATTTGAACTATATAAATTTTACTTAAATTTGAAAACTTCATTTGCAATTCAATTGTCTTATATACTTTAAAACTTTTTCAAGACCCATTTGCAAAATTTCTTGCTTCCTTTACAATTACCATTTATATGTTTAAATGACACCTTTATAAATGTATGAAAACCATTTGAAAACAATTATTTTCATTATTACTTATATTTACAAAGAAGCTATTAAATCTATAATTCATAAATTTATTAATTCTATCTAAAATACTTTTCAAATATTATTAATAAATCAATCATCATTTCTTTAAATATGTTTTATTTAATTAATAACTTCTAAAATATTTATAACACTAAAATTTCTATTAAACCATGTTCAAAAGGATATAGTCAACAAGGAAAAGAAGGAGGACTTGGAAAAACAGAATATAGGTGAATAAATAAAGCTGAGCAGATAAGGTAGATTCAAAGAATAGTATCGGGCATGAATAATTTATTCAAACCATTAGGATTTCAATTTCAAATATTAATTCAAAATTTCTTTGTTGGAAATACTTTTATAATAAAATACCTTTATAGTCGAAACAAATTTCCTTTCGAAAATACTTTTATAACTCGATGTTTCACAAGTTTATCCTTGTTCCTGTAGACTCTGGTAGTGCGTTGATCAGGCGCAAAACTAGAATTCTCCAGGTACTTAGCAGACTTGTTTCAACACCCAGTGAAAATACTGGAAAAACTTTTAAAAACAGATATGGAAAGTACAATCCAAACAAAAACACAAACAAAACCTTTGTCTAACCATGGTTCGCAGATACACAATGGTTACGCCTGGATCCCCCAGGAAACAATCCATATCCGTAAGCTTTCTCAGCCCTGCGAGTTACGCCATGATGACTAGTAGAATGCAGGATACACAATGGTTACGCCTGGATCCCCCAGGAAACAATCCGTACCCCCAGGCAAGACTCAGCCAAGCATTTGCGCTACTATTCGCGACCTACACAGATTGCAGGATACACAATGATTACGCCTGGATCCCCCAGGAAACAATCCGTACCCCTAGGCAAGACTCAGCCAGGCAGTTGCGCTGTGCAGTCACGAGAGAACAATAAGACCATGGGTAACGCCATGGAATTCGAAGGACACTCGAGTATCATATCCGGAAAACCAAAATCAGAGAGAATAATATCGATAGAATGAATCCAAGATGTGGCCACAAATCGGATATCAAGCAGAAGGCACTTTCCATATCTTTACTTCGAAAATATGTATCATATAGTACCTTTTCAAATCACTTTCAAATATCATACTTATATAAAATCCATTATATATAAGATTTAATTTTCAAATCAAATACTTTCCAAAATCAATAGTATATCAAATCATACTTATATAGACTTCAATTATATAAGATTTCACTTTCAAATTGAGTACTTTTTCAAATCTATAGTTTCGAATCACTTTCATACTCATACAAATCAATTTTATATAAGTTCGACAACTCCCAAATCAAGTATTTAGTAAGGTTCTCAAATTTTTTATTTGTTTCAACATCAGTTCAATTTCAAAATCATATACAATTTCACCAAATTATTTCATCTCAAATTAAATACCTTTAGTTTCATGGTTTCCAAAATAATAGATTTAGAAAATAAATTCAAATTTCCAAATCAATATAATTTAAGTCAACCAATTCGTTACCAAAATCAAATGTTTTCAAAATCATCTTATACTTACGTAAGGTCTATCTTATATAAGAATCAAATTTCAAAATTAATTTCGCTGTACGAAGAGCTATATGGAATTGAATATCTTTGCTTTTATAGGTTATATATCTTTGTAATTTAAATTGGAAATTTTCTTTTGGTAAGCAACGATATTCTAACCCAACAGCTTCAAAATTTCAGCGTCAAAATATATCAATGATATTAGGATATAAGATGTACATACGTCATCGTTTCGCAAAATTACATTTGATCGCTCGCTCGATCACACAAGTTCGCTTTCGAACTAGTATTGTCCATTCGACTTCCCTAATGCGGATTTCGATATGGTTTCTCGACTAGAAGCCATCAGTCTCCTTGCATAGCCATATACTATGATAGAGAATTCTAGAATCGAGCCAAAAATCCATATCAAATATTCGCCATCAAGAATCGAATGAAAAATCCTAACACGAAATGGTGTAATCCACCTCGAACTTGTGTACTCAAACTTAGATCAAATTAATTATGCGAATAAAACAACATACGTACAACTTATATATTCATTCCAACTTGTTAAATATATAGTTTCATAAGATGTTACTAAGTTAAAACATTTAAACTAAATTTTATTCAAAATATATTGAAGACCAAATTCTTTTCAAAACATTTCAAATCTAAATTTCATATTAGAAAATTTTAAAATTGTCTTATTCATTTACTTAACAAAACAGTTTCAACTTATTTAAACCATATTACTTCATACTTTAACATTCAAAACAAACTTATTACTTTATCAAAATACTTTTCAAAATTTCTTAGCTTTGAAAAGTTAACCTTGATTTGGAAGTGCTCGAACCTTCGAAATAGTTGAAGAAATCATTTTCAAATTCAAGAGTTGGAAATCAACCAATCAGTAAATCAATTTCAAAAGATAGGTTTCAAATCCGAAACTAAAGGACTGAACACCGGCTTACTTCAAATCATTTCAAATATATATACATATATCTTTCGAATATCAAATATTACTTCGGAATTTGAAAAATCAAAACTGGTTTCACAAAATCACTCGCGTAGCAATGCTACTAAAGTGGCCTCTCCCCCACTATGAAACTCGAAAATCAACATCGATGATGCGTGCACTCATCACCGAAATTATTTTCCAGCGACATAAGTGAGTTCTGGACTTCTATTTTTCTCAAACTTCTTTTGAAATTTCTTCGAAACTCATTAAAATCATTGAAACATTTCTTATTCGGAAAATATTTTTAAATCATACTATTATAATATATTTCAAAATCTTAAAACTAGTTTCAAAATACCGGAGTTCAATTCTCGAATTTCAAATTTAAAATCCTTCAGTTATAAATCTTTTTTAGATAAATCAAATTTCTTATATAGTTTTTTTTTTTCAAAATTACAAATCCTTTCGAAACCTCAAATTCTTATTTTAAAAGGGTTTATAATCTTTATCGAAAACATTTCACTTTTATTTATAGAATATAATCATACTTATCAAAATAATAATTTCAGTTTAGAAAACAATTTCCAAAATACAAACAAACCCGATTTTCGATGGATGATTCAAGGATGGATTTCAGAACAAAGATAGGTATTCAAATTAGAGGGACTCTAATCAAATAGAATTATGATTCGAAAATAAGCTCGAACGAAGATGAGATAATTAAATTTCAAAATAGAAGATGAATATACTTATATAAATCGCGGATGACCCTAGCGTCAACCGTGACTTCAGGAACAAGATCGATGCAGAATTCCAAGAAAAATCAACATTCGATCGCAAGAGATAGCGGCATCTGAACCAAAGATATAGAAATCTCCGGTGAATCAATGCCAATTGTAAAGGAGTTCCACCCTTTTACAAATCATTCAACGATTGGCGAGATCGCCTATTCTTATAGAGATCATTCGAAGTGGAGTTATGGGATACTCTAGAATCAAAAGAATACAAATAGGAGAGACAAGAATGAATTTTGGAACCGTAGGGAACGTTCCAAAGTTAAAAGGAAGTCGAGTCAAAAGGAAGAGATTCAAACTCGAACGAAAGTGATTCTGTAAATAAATTTACTATATATGCTAAGCTTTGCCTAGAGCCAAAGCTCTGATACCAACTGTAACGACCGGCTATTTTGGACCATTCAAATCGACAATAAATCCACACATGTCTGACTTGAATAATTCAGAATATCAGATTGTTAATTTAAATTTGGCAAAACTCAGCATATGCAGTAAATAAATCAATCACATAATCACAGGCACAGAGTAATACAATAATACGCAGCGGAATAGATAAAATAGTAGTTCATGAAGCTACTATATAAACATCAGAGTTAGAAATAAAATACAACAGAATATCTCAAATGCAGTGAAGTCTTCAGTACAACAGATGACTTCTCTGAACAAATCAACTAGAAGAGCTGAAAGCTGAGGCGATAGTTGAATCTCCAAAGGAAGCTCCAAACTCCAAAGGTGAGTCTCGAATGCTGTATCACTCGGTCTGACCCGAGCGTAAAGCAAAACACAAAACACTCGAGTCAGGATTAACATTCTTATACTAATAAATCCAACTCAAGTGAAATATCAATTGAAATACAAGTAACTTAAAGGATGTTTGGGATAACCATCCTCTAAGGATCTTCGGAACTATCTACAATGTGGAAATATACATTATAACACCGTGGTCATTTCAATTTAATTTATACTCCAAAATCCCAAATATCATTTCATTTCAAATATAACTATTTTCCAAAATAGTATATATAGGTTAAATAATTTATAAAGTAAAGTATTTATAATTTCCTTAAGTTCCACAAATCGGTTCAAAACAACTCAATTCCCAAATTCAAATTTATTCAAAGTTCAATTCATCAATTTAATTCATTTCTAAACAGATCATTTAAATTTTCAATATATTTCAAAGCATTAATATTCAACAATTTCAAAGTTAAATTTAACAGTTTCAAATAGCTCTTGATTTAACTTCATTTATTATTTAATCAGGGAATATTCACTTAATAAATCCAATATCATTTAACTAGCCTTAAATTTCATTTTTACTAAATATTTCCTTAAATTTATTTAAACAAGAAATATTCATTAAATTATTTAAATCAAACTCAAGTTATAAATCATATCTTAAATTCCAATTTCAATAAGCTTTATATTGGTTTAAATAAATAAAATTCTTTACTAAATTCAAATTATCATCCCATCCTTAACTTATTCAAAAATTTTACCAAAATCTATTTTGAAATATAAATTTTATACTCAACATATTATATGGATTAAATCCATCTTAATTAAATTAAATATCATTATTAAATCTATATATATCATTACCATTTATATATAAAATTCTAAGAATCAACATTTGTTAAAACCATATAATTCTTGCCAAAACCATAGAATTCAATTTCAAAATATTTATATATATGGACCAACGGTGTCTGTATATATATTTATCATATAGTTAAGTGATACGGATATTTATCATTTCAATCCGAAATTTAAATATATACGGGTAGATATCATCTCAACCCGTAATCCCAATTTCAATTCAAATGAAAATCGCTTGGGTTTATCATTTCAACCCATAACGAAATTCTCCTATTCTAAAGTCCGTTCGGGTATGTATCATTTCAACCCATAGTGAATTCTATACTAACAAGGAACTTGCAGAGTGATAACAGATAATATAAAATACAACAACAGGCATATATCATAAATAACAATATAATATAGACAACAGGATATGGTGTCATATCCCATAGGTGAACAGTTACAGATAATAGCATATATGACAATTTAAATAACTACAACAGCATATTTCAATTGTCGTTTCAATTGAAATCAAATTTAATAAATATAAGAACGTTAAATCGTGAGTGATTACTCACCTTTCGAGGTTAGAGATGAATGAGACTGAGATGAGTTATGACTCCAACACGGATTCCAAATCAAAGCTAGATGGATACGGATTCGACGAATAAGCTGATAGATAAGGAATTGACAAAAATCAAATCAGAACAGGATCGATGATGATCAATAGTAGAAGTGGGTTTATATATATAAACTATATATAACTATGTATATACCAAATCATATTCTAAATACAAACACATTCTTAAGTTATATATATATTTCAAAATCATTGGTTAATTTAAAACACAAATATCAAAATCTAACATATATACATAATATAATTTGAAATAAATACTTATATAGATACACGAACATATCACTTTGTACCTATACAACCGAAAACAACAATCTATGTAACCCTTATATAACCAATCTTATTTTTCTATAATATATACATGCAACACAGTATAATTTCAAACCTAACTGTACATTATACCTATAAGTTCAAACAATTATATATATCATCGGTTATACACTTATGCAGGAAATCAATATTATAACTTATACAGTAAAACACAAATAAAACTTATATAATATAACGTTTAAATGTGTTACATAAAATGAATACAGGCTACAATCTTAACTATATACTTATGTATAAATTATTATATAGACTGCAGACCACAATGTATACAAAACACATCAAACAGCAAATGACATATCATATATGACACACATATCTATCTTTCATTTCAAAAAAAAATTTCTCCAGATATATACACCTACATGACCTATATGTGAATATACATAACAAATGCTATATAACTATATAACCTTATATACATACACCAGATTATCAATATATAAACCTATATAACTTAACTTTGTTCAATTACATAAACTGGCATATTTGAATAAACTATTTAAACAGCATATACAGGTTATATACATATTTACATTAAACTAATATATATATACATCATACTTATACATATACGTATATATTCATACGTTATATAAAATCAAACATAAACACATGCCGACCATTTATGCAACAAATTTACTTTACATTATATACCTTAGGATTATATGTTATCAAAATATGTATGGTTAACATATTACGTATAAAACAAACAGCACTGATACCTTATAACACCATATACAACCATATGCGCTAATCTATACCAATGTTTATATTTATAAAAGATGAGTCAGCAAGCTTATACGTACATTAAACATAACAATAGAGCTCCTCTATTCAACAACAGGTCGGTTTTTGTATAATACTCATATAGATGTATATGTGAACAAAATTTTATATTATATAAATATACATATATATATAAAGTTATAAAGCTTTAATAGATAATACACAGACAAAATATCAATTACTTACACACAAAGTTCACGCGGTTACAAAGTGATGGAGGCTGGCCACTGCGAGAGGGCGGGAGGAGAAGTGCAAGGGAAGCTCGGCAAGAGGCGGAGCTCGACTGGCCAAGGTGGCTTCAGCCTGTTGATGGAGGGTTGGCATCGGGTTTGGTGACGGAGAGTGAGGGTGCAGAGGAGATGCGACTCGGGGCGTGGGTGGTTGGTTGTGGCCATGGCGGAGTATATGGTCACGAGGGAGGAGGAAGAGGGAGAGCGGGCGTACGAGAGAGTGGACGAGCATAGCTCGGGAAAATGAAGGGGAATTGTTGGATCCGGAGGAAGGAATTGAAATGAGGAGATGTACAGTAGCTAGGGGGAAAGATGAACAACTCTACACATTCTCCTATATATAATTCCTTTCAAAATAGAATTAAAGCAGCGGCCATACGTTACTTACGGTGATTCAGGCGAAAGAATTGAAGTGATGGAACGTTTGAGAATGCTAGATCCAATGGAACGCAAAAGTCATAACTGAATATAAATAAACGATAGTGGCCTTTTGAAATTTGAATCGCCCCAGAATATCAAAAGCTCTAAATGGATACCGATACGGATATCTGTTTTCACGGATTCCGTTGCAAACCAGACTTCAAAATACAGAACTAAATATACCGCAGAGATCAGCACGACGAGATGATCAAAACGATATACAGATATTAGTGGTACGATCATCCGATCAAAAGTCGATAATCGGTACCAGAAATGTTGCTATTCTGCCAGAATTAAGATAAACGGAGCAGTAGAAGTCAAAATTTGGAAAAACGAATTTCGCAGTCTGATTCAGAATGATTTGAATAAATTTTCTCCTGTTGACATATTTTGGTTTCGGAAAACTTTTAAATTCACTGTTATTAACCGGTTTGATTTGAAATAAAATTTCACAGGAAAATAAACTTCAATATTATCAGATGAAAATTTACCAGTTACTATATTTAAATAGACGTATTCCAAATAATAAATTTTTAATTTCACATTTTATTGTTTAAAATTTCACAAAACTTCAATTAACTACGTTATTAAAACCATTTAAAATTTATGGGTCGTTACATATATAAGATAAATTATATAGTTTTATAAAAATGAAATTGTATAAAATAAATAAAAATAATAAAGAAAAATTTAATAAAAATTAGAAGTTCACTTGTATTTTAAAAGTAATCAAAACAAAACAAAAGGAAAACAACTTACATTCAAATAAATAAAAATATAAAGTGATTTACAAAATGTTGATAGTTAAAACTTTATAACAAAATATTGTTATACAAACTAAATACAAATAGAATAGTATGGTTAAAACATAAGTATATATAATTACATAAGACAAAAATTTATAACATAACTAAAACAACTTTTATAATATGTTTATAAAACAAAAGAACAAAGTAAAGTAAAAAAGAAAACCTCCCTGACTATATATATTTAACTAAAGCAAAGTAATCCCTAACAATACCTCTAGCATACAAGAGAAGGTATCAGCCATTGTAACGATACGAGTTTTTCGCGCTCGAAAATCAACATCCATACTTTACATCGTATTCGAATGCCGTAGATTCGACCGTTCAAATCCGAGTCGCCGGAGCTTATAACAACAGTTAAGTAAATAACACAGCGGAATAAAAGAATAATACATTGATATACAATATCTGATACAACAGAGTGATACAATGAATATCAATATACATCAGAGATATGATACAACAAATAGCAGCGGAAAAGAAAACGATAACATCAGCAGCGGATAATCTCCATCTTCAAAGCACTAAGCCAGATATAGCTCGAACTCCCAATAACGAGGCACAAAGATAAGCAAGTGCAGTCTGATCCAAAGACTGAACTAGCTCCAGAAAATCTACAAATCCTGACTATCTGAAAAACCCAACTCTAGACTGCTCGTGTAGAAAAATTTGAGCACCCAGAGTTTAGGAAAGAAACAATAAACTCCGGATCAGTCATGGGACTGGTGTGAGCAACAAAAACAGTTTATCTTTAAAACGAACAACAAAAGAATTTGAAGTCAATTCGCAATGCTTTTGGAAAATGAAACTACCATAAGACCTCCCACCACACACACAATGCAAACGCAGAATTGGAGGAGATTTCTTCTTATGATAGTCAAAGATGCTTACTACGCAAAATCAAATCAATTTTGATATTATTATTAGTGCATAGTGGAAAACATTTCGAAAGTAGAATATAAATCTTAGCCAGCATAGGTACCATTATATTATGCCTGCTATAGCTGCCTCCTGAGGAGACAGGTTCTACAATTTGCAATCGTAAAGGGTTCGTATTGTTTCTTTGGATTTCCAACAAATGGTCAGGCTAAGGAACTTCCTATCCACGATGGGTACGTCCCTGGAATAGACGACCCGAGAACCTAACCTAACATTACGGTTAGATCTCTGCCAACACAAGGCCGGGTTACCTCTGCAAAAATAGGTAACTACTGACACGCGTATGCCATCCCCCGATCGTCACCGATCTTCCCGAGGATCCTCGATTTCCAACAACCACATAATAATAATAATGCAGTAACCACAGAGGTTAAGTATCTGGGCTCCATACCATGATACCACCTTTATCCAGAAGGAATGACATACACTAAGGGGCGCTACTCCCTAGAACCTTGCCGCATCCTTCCTGTTTCGACCATTTCCGGGGTGTGAGGCTCGATGAAGTCTCGTCCACAAAGCTACGCTTTGTCACAAAGCCATGCTTTGGGTCAAACAAATGATCAACCTATGATCACAAAGATATAAGATCAAACAAATGATCATATCACAAATGATCAAACACTGATCATCACACAGCAACACTCAGCATGTCACATTACCAAATTGGGATATATCGCTGATAAATTTCAACTACATAACCTCTGAGCTCGTACATCTCAGAGAAGGGTGTTAAGCTAAGAGAATAAATTCTCCGCCACCAAACAGAAATGTATTTGAAAGAAATCGGCTTTATAGCTCAAAGTGTAATGTCAGACATGTAACCATACAAGTCTGTTCCGGGATCGAACAGAACCGAAGGCACTTCTTACGAAGCCCTTGCAATTCCGGGTAATTTCCAATCACGTCCGGACTTCCCGTCACAAAAAGAGTGATATAAATCTCTATACCGGAGCAACTCGGTGCAGAGACATTCGACAGGTTGTCCTTTCATTTTCGAAAAATATCCGGTCTTCAACACCGGTCTTCAAATGCCATCCATATACGACGTATCACAAATTCGGAATGGGTTATATGACACAAATGTCTTTTCCCGGCTAACCCGAATAGTGAGCGCAATATTTAAAAATATATGGATATTGGGATTTCAATTAAGTCACAACTTATTACCCAAAATCTTTCTTCAAATGGTTTATCAAATTACCATTTTAATCTTTTAAACAAAAAGATTCAATTCACAAAGTTCACTTAATTTCACAAAGATCCATTCATAGATTTTCCAAATCAATTTCCATTTCAGTTTAACTCGTTAAATCTTTGAATCAAAGATTTAACTGATAGCTTTCAAAACAATTCCATTTCAAATGGTTTAAACAAATCATCCTTTTTTAAATCTGTTAAAAATAACAGATTCAATTCATAGCTTTCAAAACAATTCATTTATAACTTGGAAAACCATTATTTCAATTCAATCTTGAAATTCCTTTAATTAAACTGGAATTTCATTTTCTTATCTGAAAGCTTTTATTCTTTTTAAAACAAACAGTTTCATTTTGGAAATCTGATTTATTCATACGCGTTGAAATCCTTGGGTTAAATTCAAATTCCCAAACTTTACTTTTAAATGGCTTAATTCATACAAACACCTTTATATCAGCTTTTATCCCTAGTTTTCCAAATCATAGATTTAATTTCAGACTTGAATTCAAATTTAAATCTAATTATTTAAATTTTCAAAAACAAGGTTAAGTTATTCAAAATAACTTTTATCTTTGAAATTCCGTTTCAAAAGCTTTTCACTTTAAACCCAAATTTCCAATTTCAAAATCGATTGAAATTAAAATTTCAATTTCAAAAACATCAAATTTAAATTATCTGTGACTTAACCGATTTCCACGTGAAATCCATATTTGTGTGTGTAAAGGTGTAGTCCAGGGGTTTGACACAATAGTGCAACACGATGAATCATCACAGATCAGAATACAGGATATAGTTGATAAGCGATATAAACTATAACGCTTATCGCTCATACACAGATTCATAGATAATATGCAGATATATCATCAATAAATGAAATAAATACTCAGTTCAATCCACAGAACAAAATATCACAGATCAGATAGGACAATCAATTCAAGGCATCACATATAATGCAATCATTCATAAGTAAGGTCAGTTAATTTTCTGATTTATTCAAATCAGATTTATTTCTTATGAATAAATTACTAATCCTGGTTAATTAATTATCAATAAATTATAACCCATTTTGATTTAATTATTCTTTAATCATTTATTAATTATCCATTTGTAATAAATTAATTAACCTTTAATTAAAATTCATCAACTTTTAATTATTAATAATTAACCTTTAATTATTTAATTCACCATTTAATAAATTATCTTTAAATTAATTGCTTACAATAAGTGATTATCCCTAATTACTTTTATTTATTGATTAACTTTTGAATTAATAAATCAATCACATTAATTAATTATCATAATTTAAAACCTTTAAGTTACTTAGTAATCACAACATTATTTGAGATAACCATTTATCCCAACCAATTACTTAATTTCATTAATTGAATCTATTTAATTTAAATGCTTGAAATCATTTCTACACAAGAACATTGATTAATTAAAGTTTTAGATCTCATCATTATATTTCAAAACATTGGTTAGTTAATTTATAAAATACCAAAAAAAGTTTTATTTAGAAACATTTAACTTTAAAATATCTAAAAATCGAACTCGTTTGAAATCTTGTTTTACATTTCCTTTACCCTTCATTTGTATCTAGAAAACTTCCAAACCTGGTTCATTTTTCTTTGTAAACTTTAAAGAACCTGATACTACTAAAATGACCCGAGACAAACTACAAATTTCCCAAGCCATTCCCCGAGACCCATCCTTCTTCCCCAAATTTTTCGATCAACCAGGTACAGGTGATACGCGCCTACGTGGGTGCACGTGCACCATCATTCCGATCATCTCTGATCGTCGCCGAGCCCTTCCACAAGTCGCCATCGACTTGACTGGCCAACACACCCTTCCAGTTCGAAGCGATCAATGCCATATCAAAATCGAGCATTCCCATCCTTCCTGGAACCCAACCTCAACACCAAAACCCGCCCCATGGAACCACCTCCGGCCACCTGAGTCGTCGCCACTTCATCCACGACTTCGTCACAACGTGATGCCACTAATCCCCTCGGTCCGATGACTTAAATTGCCTCGAACACCACAAAACACCTCTATCAACTCCATCAGCAAATCTGGGTTGTTAAACCCTAGTTCAACCCCATGCGGCAACCACGGCGAACCAGAAAAGCTTTGACTATTTTTTCCTTGATTGCCTAACCTTCATCCTCCTCTAGCACGAACCCCGATCACCCCGAGTTCATAGATCACCAGAAAAGCTCAAAGACCCATTTCCTGGTCAACTTCGAATTTTACCCTCGATCCCAAACTAAAAATCGTGATTTTAGTTTTAAAATTCATGTTCTTGCATGTTATTTCATATTCTAATCCTGAAACAATGAATCGTGATATTTAAATTTCACTTACTTTCAAAACTTGACCTTTTAGTTGGTTTCCAGTAAAAATCTAAAGTTATTTTTAACTTAAGTAAAATTCTAAACTAAAGTTTGTAATTAAACAAACGAGTTTTATTTAAATTTTAAATTTAAACAGAGTCAAGATCAAAGGTTTTAAATTTACATTAAAACTTGAAAAACTGTAGTTATAAACAGAGAGTATTTTGAAGAAACAACATGCCTATTATACATGGATGTATATATACCCAGCAGATATCATACAATACACATTTATTTCGAATTAAATAGCATGCAATCAAATTTTCCTACTTAAATTTTTAAAGGTGTAGCTACTCACCATAACTTCAAGAAACCAAAACAAGTTAGGCTATTAGAAATAGGAGTTGCTCACTTGATGGGAAGAAAGAAGAACAGAGCATCATCATCTTGAATTTGAAAGCAGGCTTTTAAAAGTTGCTAGTTGATCTTTTTATCTTCTTTCTGATTTTTGTTTGTTTCCAGTTTTGAATCTTTGCATTGCTTGATTAAGTTGAATTTGTTTTCTGGTTTTATTTCCTTGTTAAATTGAATTTGAGCTTGTATAAGTGGAAGCTTTGTTTTCACTGCTCAGTTTGAAAACAAACGAATGGAATGAAGTGGTGATGTTGTTTTTCTTTATACAAGGTGATATCTTTGTTTGTACAGGGTAATAAATATTGTTTGTACAATACAATGCAAAGATGTATATTTTTTTCTTTGTTTTATCAACAAAATCTCGGCTGATAATTTTCTGTAGGGTGGCTAAAGGTCCAAGCATTAATTGCTTTGTACAATCTACACATATACCATACTTGAAGATATTTTGTTTGTGTTCATACTTGATTGTTTACAGCCTACCTACTTCCTCTATTTGCTTGTACTTGCTTTATTAGTTAAGTGAAAATATATACTTTGTATTCGGCTGAAGTGATGTTGTTATGTACAATATCAAAGACATTTTGCTTTGCTTTCTTCACTTGTTCTTGCCTGCATATTCTTTTCTGCTTTGTATTTTCTTTTTATACTTTTGTTTATATTTATCTTGCCTGGTCACAGACTTTATTTTGTTGACAAATATTTTTACTTACTTTGCTTAGTCTATTTTGTTTTGCTCGGCTGTTATGATGTTATGGTTTTGTTTTGATTTCTATTTTATTTTAGTCTACACACTTACTGGTTTATAATTTTATTTTACTTTGGCTTGTTCATACTTCTTTTGTTTGTTTTTATTTGTTTATCCTTGTTGACTTCGGCTGTAAAGGTTTTTTGTATTTAAATGTTTTGTTTTATACTTCATGTATATAGATATAAAGCTATAAAAACTATTGTTATAAATTCTTAACTTATGTATTGTTTTATTTCTATGTTTTTGTTCTACTTGACTATATCTTTTGCAGCCTATATACTTATCTATTTATTTCTTTGTACACTTATTTCCTTTAATTCACACTTAATTCATAACTTAACTAAATCAATATTAATTACTAATTGATTAAACGATTTATTCAGATATACTTGGATATCGGGGAAACTCGCTCAAATTTTCCTAATTAAATTTACAAATTTTTATCAAAAATTTATTTAATTACTCAATTTAATCTAAAAATTCATTTAATTATTAATTTAAATAAATTTAAATTTCGGGGTCGTTACAAACTTCCCCCCTTAAAAGAATTTCGTCCTCGAAATTCACAGGCACGAAACAAAGACAGAGATAGACAGATTCGATCTCCTATAATTCCTCAAACACAAGATACGGATTCCGAATTCAAGTCGGAATATCTCAAAATACATACCAATTCGTCCATCTTCGGACTTTGGTATTCAAAAGAAATTACAATAGAATTTCAAATTCGGTTTCAAACGAAATCGTTTTATTAATTTAATTAAATTTAAATTTTCCAATTCAAATTCATTAAGGTTTAAATCAAAAAGCTGATAAGAAACCGCTTACGATACGAGGTAAGAATTTCTACAATGATTCGTAGAGCCATCATCACACCGAAACTTCTTCTTGTAGCTGGTACGAAGCAATCAAAAGAATTTTGAAAGACGAATCAAAGGAGATTGAGAAGAAAAAGATTGTTTCCACTGTTGCAAGGTATTGACATTTATAGTCGTATTTCCCTGTCCCCTATCTCGTCCTCTTTTAGCACTCATATCTACTATCAGTGGATAGTAAGAGAATTTACTGAGACATTCAGACTGATATCTTAAGGATACACTCATTCTAGAGTTTACTTCACTCTATCTCTAATGAGCTACTTAACGTGTTATACTCCTGAGCTAAAGTTCAACCTTAGCTCTGATACCAAATGTAACGATACGAGTTTTTCGCGCTCGAAAATCAACATCCATACTTTACATCGTATTCGAATGCCGTAGATTCGACCGTTCAAATCCGAGTCGCCGGAGCTTATAACAACAGTTAAGTAAATAACACAGCGGAATAAAAGAATAATACATTGATATACAATATCTGATACAACAGAGTGATACAATGAATATCAATATACATCAGAGATATGATACAACAAATAGCAGCGGAAAAGAAAACGATAACATCAGCAGCGGATAATCTCCATCTTCAAAGCACTAAGCCAGATATAGCTCGAACTCCCAATAACGAGGCACAAAGATAAGCAAGTGCAGTCTGATCCAAAGACTGAACTAGCTCCAGAAAATCTACAAATCCTGACTATCTGAAAAACCCAACTCTAGACTGCTCGTGTAGAAAAATTTGAGCACCCAGAGTTTAGGAAAGAAACAATAAACTCCGGATCAGTCATGGGACTGGTGTGAGCAACAAAAACAGTTTATCTTTAAAACGAACAACAAAAGAATTTGAAGTCAATTCGCAATGCTTTTGGAAAATGAAACTACCATAAGACCTCCCACCACACACACAATGCAAACGCAGAATTGGAGGAGATTTCTTCTTATGATAGTCAAAGATGCTTACTACGCAAAATCAAATCAATTTTGATATTATTATTAGTGCATAGTGGAAAACATTTCGAAAGTAGAATATAAATCTTAGCCAGCATAGGTACCATTATATTATGCCTGCTATAGCTGCCTCCTGAGGAGACAGGTTCTACAATTTGCAATCGTAAAGGGTTCGTATTGTTTCTTTGGATTTCCAACAAATGGTCAGGCTAAGGAACTTCCTATCCACGATGGGTACGTCCCTGGAATAGACGACCCGAGAACCTAACCTAACAATACGGTTAGATCTCTGCCAACACAAGGCCGGGTTACCTCTGCAAAAATAGGTAACTACTGACACGCGTATGCCATCCCCCGATCGTCACCGATCTTCCCGAGGATCCTCGATTTCCAACAACCACATAATAATAATAATGCAGTAACCACAGAGGTTAAGTATCTGGGCTCCATACCATGATACCACCTTTATCCAGAAGGAATGACATACACTAAGGGGCGCTACTCCCTAGAACCTTGCCGCATCCTTCCTGTTTCGACCATTTTCGGGGTGTGAGGCTCGATGAAGTCTCGTCCACAAAGCTACGCTTTGTCACAAAGCCATGCTTTGGGTCAAACAAATGATCAACCTATGATCACAAAGATATAAGATCAAACAAATGATCATATCACAAATGATCAAACACTGATCATCACACAGCAACACTCAGCATGTCACATTACCAAATTGGGATATATCGCTGATAAATTTCAACTACATAACCTCTGAGCTCGTACGTCTCAGAGAAGGGTGTTAAGCTAAGAGAATAAATTCTCCGCCACCAAACAGAAATGTATTTGAAAGAAATCGGCTTTATAGCTCAAAGTGTAATGTCAGACATGTAACCATACAAGTCTGTTCCGGGATCGAACAGAACCGAAGGCACTTCTTACGAAGCCCTTGCAATTCCGGGTAATTTCCAATCACGTCCGGACTTCCCGTCACAAAAAGAGTGATATAAATCTCTATACCGGAGCAACTCGGTGCAGAGACATTCGACAGGTTGTCCTTTCATTTTCGAAAAATATCCGGTCTTCAACACCGGTCTTCAAATGCCATCCATATACGACGTATCACAAATTCGGAATGGGTTATATGACACAAATGTCTTTTCCCGGCTAACCCGAATAGTGAGCGCAATATTTAAAAATATATGGATATTGGGATTTCAATTAAGTCACAACTTATTACCCAAAATCTTTCTTCAAATGGTTTATCAAATTACCATTTTAATCTTTTAAACAAAAAGATTCAATTCACAAAGTTCACTTAATTTCACAAAGATCCATTCATAGATTTTCCAAATCAATTTCCATTTCAGTTTAACTCGTTAAATCTTTGAATCAAAGATTTAACTGATAGCTTTCAAAACAATTCCATTTCAAATGGTTTAAACAAATCATCCTTTTTTAAATCTGTTAAAAATAACAGATTCAATTCATAGCTTTCAAAACAATTCATTTATAACTTGGAAAACCATTATTTCAATTCAATCTTGAAATTCCTTTAATTAAACTGGAATTTCATTTTCTTATCTGAAAGCTTTTATTCTTTTTAAAACAAACAGTTTCATTTTGGAAATCTGATTTATTCATACGCGTTGAAATCCTTGGGTTAAATTCAAATTCCCAAACTTTACTTTTAAATGGCTTAATTCATACAAACACCTTTATATCAGCTTTTATCCCTAGTTTTCCAAATCATAGATTTAATTTCAGACTTGAATTCAAATTTAAATCTAATTATTTAAATTTTCAAAAACAAGGTTAAGTTATTCAAAATAACTTTTATCTTTGAAATTCCGTTTCAAAAGCTTTTCACTTTAAACCCAAATTTCCAATTTCAAAATCGATTGAAATTAAAATTTCAATTTCAAAAACATCAAATTTAAATTATCTGTGACTTAACCGATTTCCACGTGAAATCCATATTTGTGTGTGTAAAGGTGTAGTCCAGGGGTTTGACACAATAGTGCAACACGATGAATCATCACAGATCAGAATACAGGATATAGTTGATAAGCGATATAAACTATAACGCTTATCGCTCATACACAGATTCATAGATAATATGCAGATATATCATCAATAAATGAAATAAATACTCAGTTCAATCCACAGAACAAAATATCACAGATCAGATAGGACAATCAATTCAAGGCATCACATATAATGCAATCATTCATAAGTAAGGTCAGTTAATTTTCTGATTTATTCAAATCAGATTTATTTCTTATGAATAAATTACTAATCCTGGTTAATTAATTATCAATAAATTATAACCCATTTTGATTTAATTATTCTTTAATCATTTATTAATTATCCATTTGTAATAAATTAATTAACCTTTAATTAAAATTCATCAACTTTTAATTATTAATAATTAACCTTTAATTATTTAATTCACCATTTAATAAATTATCTTTAAATTAATTGCTTACAATAAGTGATTATCCCTAATTACTTTTATTTATTGATTAACTTTTGAATTAATAAATCAATCACATTAATTAATTATCATAATTTAAAACCTTTAAGTTACTTAGTAATCACAACATTATTTGAGATAACCATTTATCCCAACCAATTACTTAATTTCATTAATTGAATCTATTTAATTTAAATGCTTGAAATCATTTCTACACAAGAACATTGATTAATTAAAGTTTTAGATCTCATCATTATATTTCAAAACATTGGTTAGTTAATTTATAAAATACCAAAAAAAGTTTTATTTAGAAACATTTAACTTTAAAATATCTAAAAATCGAACTCGTTTGAAATCTTGTTTTACATTTCCTTTACCCTTCATTTGTATCTAGAAAACTTCCAAACCTGGTTCATTTTTCTTTGTAAACTTTAAAGAACCTGATACTACTAAAATGACCCGAGACAAACTACAAATTTCCCAAGCCATTCCCCGAGACCCATCCTTCTTCCCCAAATTTTTCGATCAACCAGGTACAGGTGATACGCGCCTACGTGGGTGCACGTGCACCATCATTCCGATCATCTCTGATCGTCGCCGAGCCCTTCCACAAGTCGCCATCGACTTGACTGGCCAACACACCCTTCCAGTTCGAAGCGATCAATGCCATATCAAAATCGAGCATTCCCATCCTTCCTGGAACCCAACCTCAACACCAAAACCCGCCCCATGGAACCACCTCCGGCCACCTGAGTCGTCGCCACTTCATCCACGACTTCGTCACAACGTGATGCCACTAATCCCCTCGGTCCGATGACTTAAATTGCCTCGAACACCACAAAACACCTCTATCAACTCCATCAGCAAATCTGGGTTGTTAAACCCTAGTTCAACCCCATGCGGCAACCACGGCGAACCAGAAAAGCTTTGACTATTTTTTCCTTGATTGCCTAACCTTCATCCTCCTCTAGCACGAACCCCGATCACCCCGAGTTCATAGATCACCAGAAAAGCTCAAAGACCCATTTCCTGGTCAACTTCGAATTTTACCCTCGATCCCAAACTAAAAATCGTGATTTTAGTTTTAAAATTCATGTTCTTACATGTTATTTCATATTCTAATCCTGAAACAATGAATCGTGATATTTAAATTTCACTTACTTTCAAAACTTGACCTTTTAGTTGGTTTCCAGTAAAAATCTAAAGTTATTTTTAACTTAAGTAAAATTCTAAACTAAAGTTTGTAATTAAACAAACGAGTTTTATTTAAATTTTAAATTTAAACAGAGTCAAGATCAAAGGTTTTAAATTTACATTAAAACTTGAAAAACTGTAGTTATAAACAGAGAGTATTTTGAAGAAACAACATGCCTATTATACATGGATGTATATATACCCAGCAGATATCATACAATACACATTTATTTCGAATTAAATAGCATGCAATCAAATTTTCCTACTTAAATTTTTAAAGGTGTAGCTACTCACCATAACTTCAAGAAACCAAAACAAGTTAGGCTATTAGAAATAGGAGTTGCTCACTTGATGGGAAGAAAGAAGAACAGAGCATCATCATCTTGAATTTGAAAGCAGGCTTTTAAAAGTTGCTAGTTGATCTTTTTATCTTCTTTCTGATTTTTGTTTGTTTCCAGTTTTGAATCTTTGCATTGCTTGATTAAGTTGAATTTGTTTTCTGGTTTTATTTCCTTGTTAAATTGAATTTGAGCTTGTATAAGTGGAAGCTTTGTTTTCACTGCTCAGTTTGAAAACAAACGAATGGAATGAAGTGGTGATGTTGTTTTTCTTTATACAAGGTGATATCTTTGTTTGTACAGGGTAATAAATATTGTTTGTACAATACAATGCAAAGATGTATATTTTTTTCTTTGTTTTATCAACAAAATCTCGGCTGATAATTTTCTGTAGGGTGGCTAAAGGTCCAAGCATTAATTGCTTTGTACAATCTACACATATACCATACTTGAAGATATTTTGTTTGTGTTCATACTTGATTGTTTACAGCCTACCTACTTCCTCTATTTGCTTGTACTTGCTTTATTAGTTAAGTGAAAATATATACTTTGTATTCGGCTGAAGTGATGTTGTTATGTACAATATCAAAGACATTTTGCTTTGCTTTCTTCACTTGTTCTTGCCTGCATATTCTTTTCTGCTTTGTATTTTCTTTTTATACTTTTGTTTATATTTATCTTGCCTGGTCACAGACTTTATTTTGTTGACAAATATTTTTACTTACTTTGCTTAGTCTATTTTGTTTTGCTCGGCTGTTATGATGTTATGGTTTTGTTTTGATTTCTATTTTATTTTAGTCTACACACTTACTGGTTTATAATTTTATTTTACTTTGGCTTGTTCATACTTCTTTTGTTTGTTTTTATTTGTTTATCCTTGTTGACTTCGGCTGTAAAGGTTTTTTGTATTTAAATGTTTTGTTTTATACTTCATGTATATAGATATAAAGCTATAAAAACTATTGTTATAAATTCTTAACTTATGTATTGTTTTATTTCTATGTTTTTGTTCTACTTGACTATATCTTTTGCAGCCTATATACTTATCTATTTATTTCTTTGTACACTTATTTCCTTTAATTCACACTTAATTCATAACTTAACTAAATCAATATTAATTACTAATTGATTAAACGATTTATTCAGATATACTTGGATATCGGGGAAACTCGCTCAAATTTTCCTAATTAAATTTACAAATTTTTATCAAAAATTTATTTAATTACTCAATTTAATCTAAAAATTCATTTAATTATTAATTTAAATAAATTTAAATTTCGGGGTCGTTACAGCCATGCCTATTATACTGAAATGAAACAAAAATATATAGAGTATGAACAAGCTAGGCAAATAAATTATTTAATGAAACACTTGCTAAAGAAGGAACAATAATAAAATACAAAAGGCAAAGGAAGACATAAAGTACCAAGATAATAAATGTTAGCACACAAACCATATCACCTCAGCCGAAGTCAGTACAAGGGAAAAAATAAACATAAACAAAGTAAACATATTAGCTAACAATATAACCACATAAATTGATTCACATTGCAAAACAAGATAAAGTAATAAATGTAAATTTTTGTACAGTCGGGTATAGTAGAATGTAAGGCAAATAAATATATATAGTTGTACAATGTGAATTAATGCAGCCACCAAAACAAGTTACTTCAGCCTCCATACCCAAGACTTTTACCCTGTAGTACAAAACATAATAATATCACTTTGTACAAAGGAATATCTATCACCTGTACAAAATAACATCAACCTATATACCCCATTTCTATCTATATCCATCATCTTCACTCAGTTTCATCCACTCCAAACTAAATTAAACTGAAGCAAGTATTTTCTTCAATACTAAAAACAACAATACAAAAAAAAATCAAAGCCAGAGGATTTAAAGAAGAAGTTTTCAACTTGCATTTCTCCAGCCTGTTCATTCTTTCTTCTGGAAAAACAACAGGTGAGCAACTTGACCCAGTATTTTCTTCTTTAGATCAGTGAGTAAACATCATATGAAATTTTTAGTCAGCTAATTAGTGAATAATTTATGTCTTTATATATATATATATATATATATATTTCACAGTATCAAGTATTCAAGAATTCTCTGTTTATTTCACAGAGTATATGATCACTAAAAAATCAATATCTCACAATCTACTTAGAGTTAGGATGTGATGTCAAAAGCAGAGTTGTGGATTAAAGTAAGAACTGTGATCTAAAAATAATTTCATGAAGTACAAACGTATACCAGAGGAAAGATTTATATTTTTCCAGAGAGTACTTAAAATATGGGAAATTTTGAATTTAACAAATTATTGAATCATGTGTATAATTTGAATCCTTACTAAAAACTAGGATTTTTAATACAAGTTTAGTGATTTTTAATATCATGGTTGAAGAGCAGTTTGAATATGAAGAAAAATTACATTTTTGCCAATTCCAGTTGATACGATTAATTTTAATTGTTGAAATTCTATATGTAGCAAGCTTGATGATCACCGAGTATAGGAAAAATGCTAAAGAAAATTTCTAATGCAAGGATTAGTTGGTTGGATCGAAAGTAGGGTTTAAGACGTGGGTTTGTTGGGGTCTGGAAACGAGGTGATTCCTTCACCTCTGGCTGACCGAGTTGCACGAATTTCTAGAGGCTGGTAGAAGAGGGTATGGCCGAAGTGTAGGCGGAGCTGCGTTGCTTCTGGTGGCCGGCGTAGGGTGTCGAGGCATTTTTTTCTTTTGGGTGTGTTCGCGTTGCAGATCGAACGACTGGGTGCATTTTGATTTCGAATTTTTCGCGTTGAATTGAAACTTGATTTCACGAGTGATGATGTTTTGTGGCTTGCCGGAGGCGTAGGAGTTCGCCAGAACGTTGGCGAAGCATCGTGCACGTGCACGGTGACATGGTGTGTGTCAGTGACTTTGTGGGTTGTTTCGACTCGAGTGATGCTCGAGTAGGATGGGGAAGATGCTTCGGGTTACCTGGGTGTGTGCGCGAGTATGTTGTTTTAACGGCTGTTATAACTTAAAAAAAAATCTTAGTAAAAGAAAAAAAAGGGGAGAGAAGAAGATGCGTACGAGAGTTGACTCGGGGGAAAGATGGTGGGAACTCGAAGTACTAATCGGGTTAAGGCATGAGTTCCTCGGGTTTTCAACTGTAGGATGATATAGGAAGTTAAATACTATTTTCAATAGTCCTAAACATTGTAGGCTTAGGGAAATATTTACAAATTGAGTTAGTCCTTAATTCGAGTTTTAAGTAATTAAGTTAAAATCAGTATAGAAATTTTTTAACATTTAAGTTAAATTTAATTATAAATTGACTTTCAAATTCTAAAAGGAGTTTTATAAAAATGTTAATTAAATTGAACAATTTAATATAAATTAATTATTGTGTTAAGTAATTAATAAATTTGTAGTTAACTACTTAAGTTAATAAATGAATGATTGATAATTAATTAATTAAGTAATTTAATTACGAATTAATAAAGGATTAACTACGTAATTAGTAATTAATGATGGGCAATTAAGTGTTATTAATAATTAAGGTTATTAATAAATGATTAAGGAAAGTAATTAAGACTTAATAATTGATTTCAAAATAATTTATTTATTTACTACTTTGAAAAGAAATAAGAAATTGGTTGATAATTAACGATGATTAATTAAACAAGGTTAAGAAATTCTCAAGTAATTAATTTTAAATTGAATTAATTACAATAAGAATTTAAGATGCTTGCTTATGAATGTTCTGTCTGCAGAATATCTGATTTTGATATTTATTTGATGATATTTTGTGATGTACTATGATATGCTTGGATTATATTGGATGATTTGAATTGTTTGACATCCCTGATATATAATGCTTTGTGATACGTCTTGATTTTGTCGTGATCTGCGATTTCTATTTCTGTGATATATTGTTATATGAATATGAAAACCCTTGACCCGTTAAACCGCACTTGAATTTCGATGCGACAGGGAGTCGGATTCTAGTTGGTTATCCGAAACCCACATCGAATTGTAATAGTGAATTTTTGTGACCGATAGATTTATTTTATCTATGAATCTGTGAATGAAGATGAGCGTTATCGATTATACCGCTTATCGATATATCTGTGATAATTGATGTTGCACTATTGTGTGTGAAACCCCTGGACTACACCTTTACACACACAAATATGGATTTTACGTGGAAATCGGTTAAGTCACAGATAATTTAAATTTAATGTTTTGAAATTGAAATTTTAATTTCAATTGATTTGAAATTGGAAATTTCGGTTTAAAGTGAAAAGCTTTTGAAATGGAATTTCAAAGATAAAAGTTATTTTGAATAACTTGATAAAGTTTTGAAGTTTAAATAATTTGATTTAAACTTAAATTCAAGATTTGAAATTGAATTCTATGATTTGAAACTAGGGATTAAAGATGTTATACCCGTTATATAAGGGTTAAACGGTTTTAAAAGTATTGATTTGGGAATTTGAATTTAAATTCAAAGGATTTAACTCGTGCAAATATAATTGGATTTTTCTGAAACGAAAACTATTTGTTTTCAAATAATAACAGCTTTCATATGAGAAGTGAACTTCCAATTTGTATTGAAAGGTTTCAAATTTAAAATGAAATTGAAATGTTTTGAAAGGCTATGAATGAATTCTTTTTGAAAGCTATAAGTTGAATCTTTGTTTTAAAGATTTAACGAGTTAATCCAATTGAAACGGAAATTGTTTTGAAATCTGTGAATGGATTTTTGTTGAAAATGGGTGAACTTTATGGAATAAATCTTTTTGTTTAAAAGATTTGAAATGGTAATCGATTGAAACCATTTAAAAAAAAAGTTGAATTATTAAGTTGTGACTTAATTGAAATCCCATTATCCATTCGTTTTGAACATACGCTCACTATTCGGGTTAGCCGGGAAAAGGCATTTGTGTCATATAACTCATTCCGAATATGTGATACGTCGATATGGATCGCATTGCTATATTACAGCATGATAGGCGGTTCTCGCTTCGCAGTTTGGTGGCGAACGGGGGACTCTTACCCCTACATGTCCCTGAGAGGGATGGGTTGGTTAGGCAGATGCCGTGACAGTCGAGAGGCTGGCCGTAAAAGTAAATGCGAGGTGCCAGTGTAAGCCACAGTGGGGCTGGGATGGTTGAAAAGCCTACCGGTTGTGACCGCTGTCTTCAGATCGTTACATTTGTTATCAGAGCTAAGGTTGAACTTTAGCTCAGGAGTATAACACGTTAAGTAGCTCATTAGAGATAGAGTGAAGTAAACTCTAGAATGAGTAATTCTTAGATATCCGTCTGAATGTCTCAGTAAATTCTCTTACTATCCACTGATAGTGAGTATGAGTGCAAGAAGATGACGAGATAGGGGATAGGGAAATACGACTATAGATGGTCGATACCCTACAACAGTGGAAACAATCTTTCTTATCAATTTTCTTTGACTCGTTTCCAAATTCTTTTGATTTGCTTCGTGACAGCTCCAGAAGAAGTTTCGGTGCGGTGATGCTCTGACGAATCATTGTAGAGAATTCTTACTTCATATCTTCATCGGTTTCTTATCAGTTTTTGATTTAAACCTTAATGAATTTGAAATTAGAAATTTAAATAAATGGAAATTTTAAATCAAATTGATTAATAAAATATGAAGTTAAATTGAAATTAAATCAATAAAACGATATCATTTGGAACCAAATTTGAAATTCTATTCTAATTTCTTTTGAATACCAAAGTCCGAAGAGGGACAAATTGGTATGTATTCTGAAATATTCCGACTTGAGTTTGGAATTCATATCATAAGTTTGAGGAGTTATAGAAGATCGAATCTGTCTATCTCTGTGCTATTTTCGTGCCTACGAATTTCGAGGATGAAATTCTTTTAAGGGGGAAGTTTGTAACGACCCCGAAATTTAATTTTATTTAAATTGATAATTAAATAAATTTTTGAATAAAAAAATTGTAAAATTGATTATAAATGGATTAATTGATTTCGAGTTTCCCCGATATCCAAATATATTTTGTATAAATCATTTGAATTTAAATAATTTGTATATATGTGAATATATATGTATATTGAATTCGAGTTTAAATCTAAGGTTAAATGGTTTAATAATAATAATAAATGATGATAATAGATATTAAGTTATAAATAGAATCGAAATATATAAGATAAATTATATAGTTTTATAAAAATGAAAGTGTATAAAATAAATAAAAATAATAAAGAAAAATTTAATAAAAATTAGAAGTTCACTTGTATTTTAAAAGTAATCAAAACAAAACAAAAGGAAAACAACTTACACTCAAATAAATAAAAATATAAAGTGATTTACAAAATGTTGATAGTTAAAACTTTAAAACAAAATATTGTTATACAAACTAAATACAAATAGAATAGTATGGTTAAATCATAAGTATATATAATTACATAAGACAAAAATTTATAACATAACTAAAACAACTTTTATAATATGTTTATAAAACAAAAGAACAAAGTAAAGTAAAAAGAAAACCTCCCTGACTACATATATTTAACTAAAGCAAAGTAATCCCTAACAATACCTCTAGCATACAAGAGAAGGTATCAGCCATGCCTATTATACTGAAATGAAACAAAAATATATAGAGTATGAACAAGCTAGGCAAATAAATTATTTAATGAAACACTTGCTAAAGAAGGAACAATAATAAAATACAAAAGGCAAAGGAAGACATAAAGTACCAAGATAATAAATGTTAGCACACAAACCATATCACCTCAGCCGAAGTCAGTACAAGGTAAAAAATAAACATAAACAAAGTAAACATATTAGCTAACAATATAACCACATAAATTGATTCACATTGCAAAACAAGATAAAGTAATAAATGCAAATTTTTGTACAGCCGGGTATAGTAGAATGTAAGGCAAATAAATATATATAGTTGTACAATGTGAATTAATGCAGCCACCAAAACAAGTTACTTCAGCCTCAATACCCAAGACTTTTACCCTGTTGTACAAAACATAATAATATCACTTTGTACAAAGGAATATCTATCACCTGTACAAAATAACATCAACCTATATACCCCATTTCTATCTATATCCATCATCTTCACTCAGTTTCGTCCACTCCAAACTAAATTAAACTGAAGCAAGTATTTTCTTCAATACTAAAAACAACAATACAAAAAAAAAATCAAAGCCAGAGGATTTAAAGAAGAAGTTTTCAACTTGCATTTCTCCAGCCTGTTCATTCTTTCTTCTGGAAAAACAACAGGTGAGCAACTTGACCCAGTATTTTCTTCTTTAGATCAGTGAGTAAACATCATATGAAAGTTTTAGTCAGCTAATTAGTGAATAATTTATGTCTTTATATATATATATATATATATATATTTCACAGTATCAAGTATTCAAGAATTCTCTGTTTATTTCAAAGAGTATATGATCACTAAAAATTCAATATCTCACAATCTACTTAGAGTTAGGATGTGATGTCAAAAGCAGAGTTGTGGATTAAAGTAAGAACTGTGATCTAAAAATAATTTCATGAAGTACAAACGTATACCAGAGGAAAGATTTATATTTTTCCAGAGAGTACTTAAAATATGGGAAATTTTGAATTTAACAAATTATTGAATCATGTGTATAATTTGAATCCTTACTAAAAACTAGGATTTTTAATACAAGTTTAGTGATTTTTAATATCATGGTTGAAGAGCAGTTTGAATATGAAGAAAAATTACATTTTTGCCAATTCCAGTTGATAAGATTAATTTTAATTGTTGAAATTCTGTATGTAGCAAGCTTGATGATCACCGAGTATAGGAAAAATGCTAAAGAAAATTTCTAATGCAAGGATTAGTTGGTTGGATCGAAAGTAGGGTTTAAGACGTGGGTTTGTTGGGGTCTGGAAACGAGGTGATTCCTTCACCTCTGGCTGACCGAGTTGCACGAATTACTAGAGGCCGGTAGAAGAGGGTATGGCCGAGGTGTAGGCGGAGCTGCGTTGCTTCTGGTGGCCGGCGTAGGGTGTCGAGGCATTTTTTTCTTTTGGGTGTGTTCGCGTTGCAGATCGAACGACTGGGTGCATTTTGATTTCGAATTTTTCGCGTTGAATTGAAACTTGATTTCACGAGTGATGATGTTTTGTGGCTTGCCGGAGGCGTAGGAGTTCGCCAGAACGTTGGCGAAGCATCGTGCACGTGCACGGTGACATGGTGTGTGTCAGTGACTTTGTGGGTTGTTTCGACTCGAGTGATGCTCGAGTAGGATGGGGAAGATGCTTCGGGTTACCTGGGTGTGTGCGCGAGTATGTTGTTTTAACGGCTGTTATAACTTAAAAAAAAATCTTAGTAAAAGAAAAAAAAGGGGAGAGAAGAAGATGCGTACGAGAGTTGACTCGGGGGAAAGATGGTGGGAACTCGAAGTACTAATCGGGTTAAGGCATGAGTTCCTCGGGTTTTCAACTGTAGGATGATATAGGAAGTTAAATACTGTTTTCAATAGTCCTAAACATTGTAGGCTTAGGGAAATATTTACAAATTGAGTTGGTCCTTAATTCGAGTTTTAAGTAATTAAGTTAAAATCAGTATAGAAATTTTTTAACATTTAAGTTAAATTTAATTATAAATTGACTTTCAAATTCTAAAAGGAGTTTTATAAAAATGTTAATTAAATTGAACAATTTAATATAAATTAATTATTGTGTTAAGTAATTAATAAATTTGTAGTTAACTACTTAAGTTAATAAATGAATGATTGATAGTTAATTAATTAAGTAATTTAATTATGAATTAATAAAGGATTAACTAAGTAATTAGTAATTAATGATGGGCAATTAAGTGTTATTAATAATTAAGGTTATTAATAAATGATTAAGGAAAGTAATTAAGACTTAATAATTGATTTCAAAATAATTTATTTATTTAGTATTTTGAAAAGAAATAAGAAGTTGGTTGATAATTAACGATGATTAATTAAACAAGGTTAAGAAATTCTCAAGTAATTAATTTTAAATTGAATTAATTACAATAAGAATTTAAGATGCTTGCTTATGAATGTTCTGTCTGTAGAATATCTGATTTTGATATTTATTTGATGATATTTTGTGATGTACTATGATATGCTTGGATTATATTGGATGATTTGAATTGTTTGACATCCCTGATATATGATGCTTTGTGATACGTCTTGATTTTGTCGTGATCTGCGATTTCTATTTCTGTGATATATTGTTATATGAATATGAAAACCCTTGACCCGTTAAACCGCACTTGAATTTCGATGCGACAGGGAGTCGGATTCCAGTTGGTTATCCGAAACCCACATCGAATTGTAATAGTGAATTTTTGTGACCGATAGATTTATTTTATCTATGAATCTGTGAATGAAGATGAGCGTTATCGATTATACCGCTTATCGATATATTTGTGATAATTGATGTTGCACTATTGTGTGTGAAACCCCTGGACTACACCTTTACACACACAAATATGGATTTTACGTGGAAATCGGTTAAGTCACAGATAATTTAAATTTAATGTTTTGAAATTGAAATTTTAATTTCAATTGATTTGAAATTGGAAATTTCGGTTTAAAGTGAAAAGCTTTTGAAATGGAATTTCAAAGATAAAAGTTATTTTGAATAACTTGATAAAGTTTTGAAGTTTAAATAATTTGATTTAAACTTAAATTCAAGATTTGAAATTGAATTCTATGATTTGAAACTAGGGATTAAAGATGTTATACCCGTTATATAAGGGTTAAACGGTTTTAAAAGTATTGATTTGGGAATTTGAATTTAAATTCAAAGGCTTTAACTCGTGCAAATATAATTGGATTTTTCTGAAACGAAAACTATTTGTTTTCAAATAATAACAGCTTTCATATAAGAAGTGAACTTCCAATTTGTATTGAAAGGTTTCAAATTTAAAATGAAATTGAAATGTTTTGAAAGGCTATGAATGAATTCTTTTTGAAAGCTATAAGTTGAATCTTTGTTTTAAAGATTTAACGAGTTAATCCAATTGAAACGGAAATTTTTTTGAAATCTGTGAATGGATTTTTGTTGAAAATGGGTGAACTTTATGGAATAAATCTTTTTGTTTAAAAGATATGAAATGGTAATCGATTGAAACCATTTAAAAAAAAGTTGAATTATTAAGTTGTGACTTAATTGAAATCCCATTATCCATTCGTTTTGAACATACGCTCACTATTCGGGTTAGCCGGGAAAAGGCATTTGTGTCATATAACCCATTCCGAATATGTGATACGTCGATATGGATCGCATTTGCTATATTACAGCATGATAGGCGGTTCTCGCTTCGCAGTTTGGTGGCGAACGGGGGACTCTTACCCCTACATGTCCCTGAGAGGGATGTGTTGGTTAGGCAGATGCCGTGACAGTCGAGAGGCTGGCCGTAAAAGTAAATGCGAGGTGCCAGTGTAAGCCACGGTGGGGCTGGGATGGTTGAAAAGCCTACCGGTTGTGACCGCTGTCTTCAGATCGTTACATTTGGTATCAGAGCTAAGGTTGAACTTTAGCTCAGGAGTATAACACGTTAAGTAGCTCATTAGAGATAGAGTGAAGTAAACTCTAGAATGAGTAATTCTCAGATATCCGTCTGAATGTCTCAGTAAATTCTCTTACTATCCACTGATAGTGAGTATGAGTGCAAGAAGATGACGAGATAGGGGATAGGGAAATACGACTATAGATGGTCGATACACTGCAACAGTGGAAACAATCTTTCTTATCAATTTTCTTTGACTCGTTTCCAAATTCTTTTGATTTGCTTCGTGATAGCTCCAGAAGAAGTTTCGGTGCGGTGATGCTCTAACGAATCATTGTAGAGAATTCTTACTTCATATCTTCATCGGTTTCTTATCAGTTTTTGATTTAAACCTTAATGAATTTGAAATTAGAAATTTAAATAAATGGAAATTTTAAATCAAATTGATTAATAAAATATGAAGTTAAATTGAAATTAAATCAATAAAACGATATCATTTGGAACCAAATTTGAAATTCTATTCTAATTTCTTTTGAATACCAAAGTCCGAAGAGGGACAAATTGGTATGTATTCTGAAATATTCCGACTTGAGTTTGGAATTCATATCATAAGTTTGAGGAGTTATAGAAGATCGAATCTGTCTATCTCTGTGCTATTTTCGTGCCTGCGAATTTCGAGGATGAAATTCTTTTAAGGGGGAAGTTTGTAACGACCCCGAAATTTAATTTTATTTAAATTGATAATTAAATAATTTTTTGAATAAAAAATTGTAAAATTGATTATAAATGGATTAATTGATTGCGAGTTTCCCCGATATCCAAATATATTTTGTATAAATCATTTGAATTTAAACAATTTGTATATATGTGAATATATATGTATATTGAATTCGAGTTTAAATCTAAGGTTAAATGGTTTAATAATAATAATAAATGATGATAATAGATATTAAGTTATAAATAGAATCGAAATATATAAGATAAATTATATAGTTTTATAAAAATGAAAGTGTATAAAATAAATAAAAATAATAAAGAAAAATTTAATAAAAAATAGAAGTTCACTTGTATTTTAAAAGTAATCAAAACAAAACAAAAGGAAAACAACTTACATTCAAATAAATAAAAATATAAAGTGATTTACAAAATGTTGATAGTTAAAACTTTAAAACAAAATATTGTTATACAAACTAAATACAAATAGAATAGTATGGTTAAAACATAAGTATATATAATTACATAAGACAAAAATTTATAACATAACTAAAACAACTTTTATAATATGTTTATAAAACAAAAGAACAAAGTAAAGTAAAAAGAAAACCTCCCTGACTACATATATTTAACTAAAGCAAAGTAATCCCTAACAATACCTCTAGCATACAAGAGAAGGTATCAGCCATGCCTATTATACTGAAATGAAACAAAAATATATAGAGTATGAACAAGCTAGGCAAATAAATTATTTAATGAAACACTTGCTAAAGAAGGAACAATAATAAAATACAAAAGGCAAAGGAAGACATAAAGTACCAAGATAATAAATGTTAGCGCACAAACCATATCACCTCAGCCGAAGTCAGTACAAAGGAAAAAATAAACATAAACAAAGTAAACATATTAGCTAACAATATAACCACATAAATTGATTCACATTGCAAAACAAGATAAAGTAATAAATGCAAATTTTTGTACAGCCGGGTATAGTAGAATGTAAGGCAAATAAATATATATAGTTGTACAATGTGAATTAATGCAGCCACCAAAACAAGTTACTTCAGCCTCCATACCCAAGACTTTTACCCTGTAGTACAAAACATAATAATATCACTTTGTACAAAGGAATATCTATCACCTGTACAAAATAACATCAACCTATATACCCCATTTCTATCTATATCCATCATCTTCACTCAGTTTCATCCACTCCAAACTAAATTAAACTGAAGCAAGTATTTTCTTCAATACGAAAAACAACAATACAAAAAAAAATCAAAGCCAGAGGATTTAAAGAAGAAGTTTTCAACTTGCATTTCTCCAGCCTGTTCATTCTTTCTTCTGGAAAAACAACAGGTGAGCAACTTGACCCAGTATTTTCTTCTTTAGATCAGTGAGTAAACATCATATGAAAGATTTAGTCAGCTAATTAGTGAATAATTTATGTCTTTATATATATATATATATTTCACAGTATCAAGTATTCAAGAATTCTCTGTTTATTTCACAGAGTATATGATCACTAAAAATTCAATATCTCACAATCTACTTAGAGTTAGGATGTGATGTCAAAAGCAGAGTTGTGGATTAAAGTAAGAACTGTGATCTAAAAATAATTTCATGAAGTACAAACGTATACCAGAGGAAAGATTTATATTTTTCCAGAGAGTACTTAAAATATGGGAAATTTTGAATTTAACAAATTATTGAATCATGTGTATAATTTGAATCCTTACTAAAAACTAGGATTTTTAATACAAGTTTAGTGATTTTTAATATCATGGTTGAAGAGCAGTTTGAATATGAAGAAAAATTACATTTTTGCCAATTCCAGTTGATACGATTAATTTTAATTGTTGAAATTCTGTATGTAGCAAGCTTGATGATCACCGAGTATAGGAAAAATGCTAAAGAAAATTTCTAATGCAAGGATTAGTTGGTTGGATCGAAAGTAGGGTTTAAGACGTGGGTTTGTTGGGGTCTGGAAACGAGGTGATTCCTTCACCTCTGGCTGACCGAGTTGCACGAATTTCTAGAGGCTGGTAGAAGAGGGTATGGCCGAGGTGTAGGCGGAACTGCGTTGCTTCTGGTGGCCGGTGTAGGGTGTCGAGGCATTTTTTTCTTTTGGGTGTGTTCGCGTTGCAGATCGAACGACTGGGTGCATTTTGATTTCGAATTTTTCGCGTTGAATTGAAACTTGATTTCACGAGTGATGATGTTTTGTGGCTTGCCGGAGGCGTAGGAGTTCGCCAGAACGTTGGCGAAGCATCGTGCACGTGCACGGTGACATGGTGTGTGTCAGTGACTTTGTGGGTTGTTTCGACTTGAGTGATGCTCGAGTAGGATGGGGAAGATGCTTCGGGTTACCTGGGTGTGTGCGCGAGTATGTTGTTTTAACGGCTGTTATAACTTAAAAAAAAAATCTTAGTAAAAGAAAAAAAAGGGGAGAGAAGAAGATGCGTACGAGAGTTGACTCGGGGGAAAGATGGTGGGAACTCGAAGTACTAATCGGGTTAAGGCATGAGTTCCTCGGGTTTTCAACTGTAGGATGATATAGGAAGTTAAATACTGTTTTCAATAGTCCTAAACATTGTAGGCTTAGGGAAATATTTACAAATTGAGTTAGTCCTTAATTCGAGTTTTAAGTAATTAAGTTAAAATCAGTATAGAAAATTTTTAACACTTAAGTTAAATTTAATTATAAATTGACTTTCAAATTCTAAAAGGGGTTTTATAAAAATGTTAATTAAATTGAACAATTTAATATAAATTAATTATTGTGTTAAGTAATTAATAAATTTGTAGTTAACTACTTAAGTTAATAAATGAATGATTGATAGTTAATTAATTAAGTAATTTAATTATGAATTAATAAAGGATTAACTACGTAATTAGTAATTAATGATGGGCAATTAAGTGTTATTAATAATTAAGGTTATTAATAAATGATTAAGGAAAGTAATTAAGACTTAATAATTGATTTCAAAATAATTTATTTATTTAGTATTTTGAAAAGAAATAAGAAGTTGGTTGAAAATTAACGATGATTAATTAAACAAGGTTAAGAAATTCTCAAGTAATTAATTTTAAATTGAATTAATTACAATAAGAATTTAAGATGCTTGCTTATGAATGTTCTGTCTGTAGAATATCTGATTTTGATATTTATTTGATGATATTTTGTGATGTACTATGATATGCTTGGATTATATTGGATGATTTGAATTGTTTGACATCCCTGATATATGATGCTTTGTGATACGTCTTGATTTTGTCGTGATCTGCGATTTCTATTTCTGTGATATATTGTTATATGAATATGAAAACCCTTGACCCGTTAAACCGCACTTGAATTTCGATGCGACAGGGAGTCGGATTCCAGTTGGTTATCCGAAACCCACATCGAATTGTAATAGTGAATTTTTGTGACCGATAGATTTATTTTATCTATGAATCTGTGAATGAAGATGAGCGTTATCGATTATACCGCTTATCGATATATCTGTGATAATTGATGTTGCACTATTGTGTGTGAAACCCCTGGACTACACCTTTACACACACAAATATGGATTTTACGTAGAAATCGGTTAAGTCACAGATAATTTAAATTTAATGTTTTGAAATTGAAATTTTAATTTCAATTGATTTGAAATTGGAAATTTCGGTTTAAAGTGAAAAGCTTTTGAAATGGAATTTCAAAGATAAAAGTTATTTTGAATAACTTGATAAAGTTTTGAAGTTTAAATAATTTGATTTAAACTTAAATTCAAGATTTGAAATTGAATTCTATGATTTGAAACTAGGGATTAAAGATGTTATACCCGTTATATAAGGGTTAAACGGTTTTAAAAGTATTGATTTGGGAATTTGAATTTAAATTCAAAGGCTTTAACTCGTGCAAATATAATTGGATTTTTCTGAAACGAAAACTATTTGTTTTCAAATAATAACAGCTTTCATATAAGAAGTGAACTTCCAATTTGTATTGAAAGGTTTCAAATTTAAAATGAAATTGAAATGTTTTGAAAGGATATGAATGAATTCTTTTTGAAAGCTATAAGTTGAATCTTTGTTTTAAAGATTTAACGAGTTAATCCAATTGAAACGGAAATTATTTTGAAATCTGTGAATGGATTTTTGTTGAAAATGGGTGAACTTTATGGAATAAATCTTTTTGTTTAAAAGATTTGAAATGGTAATCGATTGAAACCATTTAAAAAAAAGTTGAATTATTAAGTTGTGACTTAATTGAAATCCCATTATCCATTCGTTTTGAACATACACTCACTATTCGGGTTAGCCGGGAAAAGGCATTTGTGTCATATAACCCATTCCGAATATGTGATACATCGATATGGATCGCATTTGCTATATTACAGCATGATAGGCGGTTCTCGCTTCGCAGTTTGGTGGCGAACGGGGGACTCTTACCCCTACATGTCCCTGAGAGGGATGGGTTGGTTAGGCAGATGCCGTGACAGTCGAGAGGCTGGCCGTAAAAGTAAATGCGAGGTGCCAGTGTAAGCCACGGTGGGGCTGGGATGGCTGAAAAGCCTATCGGTTGTGACCGCTGTCTTCAGATCGTTACATTTGGTATCAGAGCTAAGGTTGAACTTTAGCTCAGGAGTATAACACGTTAAGTAGCTCATTAGAGATAGAGTGAAGTAAACTCTAGAATGAGTAATTCTCAGATATCCGTCTGAATGTCTCAGTAAATTCTCTTACTATCCACTGATAGTGAGTATGAGTGCAAGAAGATGACGAGATAGGGGATAGGGAAATACGACTATAGATGGTCGATACACTGCAACAGTGGAAACAATCTTTCTTATCAATTTTCTTTGACTCGTTTCCAAATTCTTTTGATTTGCTTTGTGACAGCTCCAGAAGAAGTTTCGGTGCGGTGATGCTCTAACGAATCATTGTAGAGAATTCTTACTTCATATCTTCATCGGTTTCTTATCAGTTTTTGATTTAAACCTTAATGAATTTGAAATTAGAAATTTAAATAAATGGAAATTTTAAATCAAATTGATTAATAAAATTTGAAGTTAAATTGAAATTAAATCAATAAAACGATATCATTTGGAACCAAATTTGAAATTCTATTCTAATTTCTTTTGAATACCAAAGTCCGAAGAGGGACAAATTGGTATGTATTCTGAAATATTCCGACTTGAGTTTGGAATTCATATCATAAGTTTGAGGAGTTATAGAAGATCGAATCTGTCTATCTCTGTGCTATTTTCGTGCCTGCGAATTTCGAGGATGAAATTCTTTTAAGGGGGAAGTTTGTAACGACCCCGAAATTTAATTTTATTTAAATTGATAATTAAATATTTTTTTGAATAAAAAAATTGTAAAATTGATTATAAATGGATTAATTGATTGCGAGTTTCCCCGATATCCAAATATATTTTGTATAAATCATTTGAATTTAAACAATTTGTATATATGTGAATATATATGTATATTGAATTCGAGTTTAAATCTAAGGTTAAATGGTTTAATAATAATAATAAATGATGATAATAGATATTAAGTTATAAATAGAATCGAAATATATAAGATAAATTATATAGTTTTATAAAAATGAAAGTGTATAAAATAAATAAAAATAATAAAGAAAAATTTAATAAAAATTAGAAGTTCACTTGTATTTTAAAAGTAATCAAAACAAAACAAAAGGAAAACAACTTACACTCAAATAAATAAAAATATAAAGTGATTTACAAAATGTTGATAGTTAAAACTTTAAAACAAAATATTGTTATACAAACTAAATACAAATAGAGTAGTATGGTTAAAACATAAGTATATATAATTACATAAGACAAAAATTTATAACATAACTAAAACTACTTTTATAATATGTTTATAAAACAAAAGAACAATGTAAAGTAAAAAGAAAACCTCCCTGACTACATATATTTAACTAAAGCAAAGTAATCCCTAACAATACCTCTAGCATACAAGAGAAGGTATCAGCCATGCCTATTATACTGAAATGAAACAAAAATATATAGAGTATGAACAAGCTAGGCAAATAAATTATTTAATGAAACACTTGCTAAAGAAGGAACAATAATAAAATACAAAAGGCAAAGGAAGACATAAAGTACCAAGATAATAAATGTTAGCACACAAACCATATCACCTCAGCCGAAGTCAGTACAAGGGAAAAAATAAACATAAACAAAGTAAACATATTAGCTAACAATATATCCACGTAAATTGATTCACATTGCAAAACAAGATAAAGTAATAAATGCAAATTTTTGTACAGCCGGGTATAGTAGAATGTAAGGCAAATAAATATATATAGTTGTACAATGTGAATTAATGCAGCCACCAAAACAAGTTACTTCAGCCTCCATACCCAAGACTTTTACCCTGTTGTACAAAACATAATAATATCACTTTGTACAAAGGAATATCTATCACCTGTACAAAATAACATCAACCTATATACCCCATTTCTATCTATATCCATCATCTTCACTCAGTTTCGTCCACTCCAAACTAAATTAAACTGAAGCAAGTATTTTCTTCAATACTAAAAACAACAATACAAAAAAAAAATCAAAGCCAGAGGATTTAAAGAAGAAGTTTTCAACTTGCATTTCTCCAGCCTGTTCATTCTTTCTTCTGGAAAAACAACAGGTGAGCAACTTGACCCAGTATTTTCTTCTTTAGATCAGTGAGTAAACATCATATGAAAGTTTTAGTCAGCTAATTAGTGAATAATTTATGTCTTTATATATATATATATATATATATTTCACAGTATCAAGTATTCAAGAATTCTCTGTTTATTTCATAGAGTATATGATCACTAAAAATTCAATATCTCACAATCTACTTAGAGTTAGGATGTGATGTCAAAAGCAGAGTTGTGGATTAAAGTAAGAACTGTGATCTAAAAATAATTTCATGAAGTACAAACGTATACCAGAGGAAAGATTTATATTTTTCCAGAGAGTACTTAAAATATGGGAAATTTTGAATTTAACAAATTATTGAATCATGTGTATAATTTGAATCCTTACTAAAAACTAGGATTTTTAATACAAGTTTAGTGATTTTTAATATCATGGTAGAAGAGCAGTTTGAATATGAAGAAAAATTACATTTTTGCCAATTCCAGTTGATACGATTAATTTTAATTGTTGAAATTCTGTATGTAGCAAGCTTGATGATCACCGAGTATAGGAAAAATGCTAAAGAAAATTTCTAATGCAAGGATTAGTTGGTTGGATCGAAAGTAGGGTTTAAGACGTGGGTTTGTTGGGGTCTGGAAACGAGGTGATTCCTTCACCTCTGGCTGACCGAGTTGCACGAATTTCTAGAGGCTGGTAGAAGAGGGTATGGCCGAGGTGTAGGCGGAGCTGCGTTGCTTCTGGTGGCCGGCGTAGGGTGTCGAGGCATTTTTTTCTTTTGGGTGTGTTCGCGTTGCAGATCGAATGACTGGGTGCATTTTGATTTCGAATTTTTCGCGTTGAATTGAAACTTGATTTCACGAGTGATGATGTTTTGTGGCTTGCCGGAGGCGTAGGAGTTCGCCAGAACGTTGGCGAAGCATCGTGCACGTGCACGGTGACATGGTGTGTGTCAGTGACTTTGTGGGTTGTTTCGACTCGAGTGATGCTCGAGCAGGATGGGGAAGATGCTTCGGGTTACCTGGGTGTGTGCGCGAGTATGTTGTTTTAACGGCTGTTATAACTTAAAAAAAAAATCGTAGTAAAAGAAAAAAAAGGGGAGAGAAGAAGATGCGTACGAGAGTTGACTCGGGGGAAAGATGGTGGGAACTCGAAGTACTAATCGGGTTAAGGCATGAGTTCCTCGGGTTTTCAACTGTAGGATGATATAGGATGTTAAATACTGTTTTCAATAGTCCTAAACATTGTAGGCTTAGGGAAATATTTACAAATTGAGTTAGTCCTTAATTCGAGTTTTAAGTAATTAAGTAAAAATCAGTATAGAAAATTTTTAACATTTAAGTTAAATTTAATTATAAATTGACTTTCAAATTCTAAAAGGAGTTTTATAAAAATGTTAATTAAATTGAACAATTTAATATAAATTAATTATTGTGTTAAGTAATTAATAAATTTGTAGTTAACTACTTAAGTTAATAAATGAATGATTGATAGTTAATTAATTAAGTAATTTAATTATGAATTAATAAAGGACTAACTATGTAATTAGTAATTAATGATGGGCAATTAAGTGTTATTAATAATTAAGGTTATTAATAAATGATTAAGGAAAGTAATTAAGACTTAATAATTGATTTCAAAATAATTTATTTATTTAGTATTTTGAAAAGAAATAAGAAATTGGTTGATAATTAACGATGATTAATTAAACAATGTTAAGAAATTCTCAAGTAATTAATTTTAAATTGAATTAATTACAATAAGAATTTAAGATGCTTGCTTATGAATGTTCTGTCTGTAGAATATCTGATTTTGATATTTATTTGATGATATTTTGTGATGTACTATGATATGCTTGGATTATATTGGATGATTTGAATTGTTTGACATCCCTGATATATGATGCTTTGTGATACGTCTTGATTTTGTCGTGATCTGCGATTTCTATTTCTGTGATATATTGTTATATGAATATGAACCCTTGACCCGTTAAACCGCACTTGAATTTCGATGCGACAGGGTGTCGGATTCCAGTTGGTTATCCGAAACCCACATCGAATTGTAATAGTGAATTTTTGTGACCGATAGATTTATTTTATCTATGAATCTGTGAATGAAGATGAGCGTTATCGATTATACCGCTTATCGATATATCTGTGATAATTGATGTTGCACTATTGTGTGTGAAACCCCCGGACTACACCTTTACACACACAAATATGGATTTCACGTGGAAATCGGTTAAGTCACAGATAATTTAAATTTAATGTTTTGAAATTGAAATTTTAATTTCAATTGATTTGAAATTGGAAATTTCGGTTTAAAGTGAAAAGCTTTTGAAATGGAATTTCAAAGATAAAAGTTATTTTGAATAACTTGATAAAGTTTTGAAGTTTAAATAATTTGATTTAAACTTAAATTCAAGATTTGAAATTGAATTCTATGATTTGAAACTAGGGATTAAAGATGTTATACCCGTTATATAAGGGTTAAACGGTTTTAAAAGTATTGATTTGGGAATTTGAATTTAAATTCAAAGGCTTTAACTCGTGCAAATATAATTGGATTTTTCTGAAACGAAAACTATTTGTTTTCAAATAAGAACAGCTTTCATATAAGAAGTGAACTTCCAATTTGTATTGAAAGGTTTCAAATTTAAAATGAAATTGAAATGTTTTGAAAGGCTATGAATGAATTCTTTTTGAAAGCTATAAGTTGAATCTTTGTTTTAAAGATTTAACGAGTTAATCCAATTGAAACGGAAATTGTTTTGAAATCTGTGAATGGATTTTTGTTGAAAATGGGTGAACTTTATGGAATAAATCTTTTTGTTTAAAAGATTTGAAATGGTAATCGATTGAAACCATTTAAAAAAAAGTTGAATTATTAAGTTGTGACTTAATTGAAATCCCATTATCCATTCGTTTTGAACATACGCTCACTATTTGGGTTAGCCGGGAAAAGGCATTTGTGTCATATAACCCATTCCGAATATGTGATACGTCGATATGGATCGCATTTGCTATATTACAGCATGATAGGCGGTTCTCGCTTCGCAGTTTGGTGGCGAACGGGGGACTCTTACCCCTACATGTCCCTGAGAGGGATGAGTTGGTTAGGCAGATGCCGTGACAGTCGAGAGGCTGGCCGTAAAAGTAAATGCGAGGTGCCAGTGTAAGCCACGGTGGGGCTGGGTGTAACGACCCGGCTTTCTTTGCCCAGAAAGACGCATCGTTATGAAGAAAGAAAGGGATAGAAGAAGAAAAGAAAAGAAGAGAGAACAACAACACATCAGAAATCTCACAGCGGAACGAGAAATATATTATCACATAAGATATTACATAGTATCATATACATCAGAGTACACGATTTATACATCACAATATAGACAGTTATAAACTTCTGTCTATTATACAACACAACTACATAAATACGATACATCATACACAGCGGAAACTCTATATATCTACACGCTGAAGCCTCCTGCTCCACAGCTCCTCCAGAATTCGTCAAGACTAACCTGAATCCCCTTGACTACTCATACAAATTTGAGTACCCAAGAGTTTAATAAAACAGAAAATAAACACTTGGGTCAGACATGGGTCTGGTGTGAGTAAACGGGTTAAAATTGTTTAACTTCAAAACCTTTTGAAAACAAAGGTATCACGTAAGACTTCCCACACATAAACATGGAAAAGTTTTTACCTTACGCTAACCAAAACATTTGATAGGAAATCCAATTGTATTATAATAGGGTCTAGGGTTTTCAAGTAAATATGAAATAGCCGAAATTGTTACATTATTAAATTCCAGCATACTAGCCACAAAGTGGGTTATACAATCAAGTCCGTTGGCACTTATTGGATTTTGGATTCCATACAATGGCAGGGCTACTGGGGTACCGCCCGTCACAGTACGTGGCCTAGATCACCGTACCGAGGAGTACGCCCGCTCCCCTGCAACACAAAGCCGGAACCATCCCTTACTGGATAATCCCGAACAAGACAATCCCGTGGTTGGCGCGACCAACCACACACTAAGCCGAATAAAAGAAAAGGGACCTCTAGACAGGGATCTATCTTGCTCTCAGTGGGTGCTACCCACGAAGCCTTGCTGCACCTCCCCTGTTTTAGCCATTCCCGGTTGATGAGGCTTGAGGTTACGATTACCTTTAATCAGAACATATCACTTAGAATGCTCATCGTCCGCCTGACGATGTGTTGAAAGCATTCAATCCATACAAGTTCGTTCCGGGTTCGAACGAAACCGAAGGCATTATCTCGTTACACTCGTTTTGGAATCACCCTCAGAGTTAACGACAATAACCCTTGCACTCTGAATCTTCATCTTCACTTGAGATTCACGACCTATCGTTAATTTGGATCGATGTGGTATTCGGGTCTCCAGACCTGGAATACCGGTATACGGAAACCCGATCCCGGTCTCATCGAAATCCAAAACGTATCTTTTAAGGCCAAGTTGTTTAAAAGTTTAAAACAATTTAACTTATCTATTTTCATACAGATAGATAATTCACAAATCACAATTGATAATCACATTATCAAATAAACAAATGATTCATAACAAAATAGGTAATCCATATCAACATCACAATAGTTAAACTATATTACCATCATAATACAACCAAGCATTCATATCACACCACATTACTTATCTCATTTCTGAGATTACATCCATTCAAGACAATCAATGTCATCCATTCATACATAAGCAATGATTTACTTAATCACAACATAATTAATTTAAAATGAATTAAATTAACTATCTCTATCTTTAATTAATTTAAAGTGAATTAAATTAATTACTTCATTCAAATAAATTAAATTAATTACTTCATCATAAATCTTACTTATATAATCATTAATTAATTACCAATAAATTAATTAATCTTTCTCTAATTATCCACTTTAATTAATCACCTTGATTAATCATTCTTTAATTACATTTAAGTAATTATCTTTAATTAATTTCACAAATTAATTATTCTTAATCAAATACAGTAATTAACCTTTAATTACTTCATTAATTAATTAATTATAATCAATTACTTTAAGCCTTAATTAATTACAATTAATCACTTATCATTTGATTAATTAATCTTAATTAATCAACTCTTAATCATTAATTAATTATAACTAATGATCCCTAATTACACCTTTAATTATTTATTAATTACATTAAGTAATTATTCTTAATTAATCCATAATTATTAATCATCTTTGATTAATCTAATCCTTTAATTAATTTAATTTAATAAATTATTAAATTAATAACAAGTGATTAACTCTTAATCATTTTCATTTAATAAAATAATTATCCTCTAATTACTTTATTAAATAATTTCCCTTTTATTTAATTACATCTAGTAATTATTCCTTAATTACTTCATCAAGTAATTACACTTAATAAATTATAAGTGATTATCTTTAGTTAATCACTAACTAATTACTTAGTTAATCATTTAACTATTTATTCAAATTTAATTAATAATTTCTTAACTATTTATACTTAAAGACTTTATTTAAGAAAATCATTATCTTAATTAAATAAATTAAATTAAATTGACCAACAATTTAATTATCTTCACATATTAATTTTCTTTAATTAATCAAAACTCTTAATTACTTAAGATAACTCCTTTATTTTAATTGATTTACTAAAATCCTTATTATTTAAACTTTATTTAAAATAAAACATTTTAGAATTCAATTATAATTAAAACAACATAAACTTCTACTTCAACTCTCAAAACCTTTAAACTTCCAAAGTTATTAAATTAACTTTAATACAAAAAAACATTTTGAAAATCTACTTATCTACCCTTTTTAAACTTATCTATTTAAATATTTAAAAACTTGTTTTAAACAATTATTCTTTTGAAAACAATTTATTTTATAATTAAAAACTTGTTTAACTTTGCTTAACAACTTAAACATTCTGTTTAAAAATTTAAAACCTGAACAACTTAAAACCCGAGTAAAACCCATAGAAACTCGAAGTAACTCTCGAGACAACCCACAACACTTCTGCTTCGAGTCACGCGAACAAAATCCCGAGAAAGACCCTGATCTCAACCTTCTTCCCCAAACCACCAATCCACCCAGATGCACAAAAACGTGCTCGTGCACGTGCACACCTTCACCGATCGACGACGATCTACGACCTGGCCTCCGACAAGTCGCCTCCAACCACGACATCACGATCGACCATCCAACTTCCACGATTTGAACGAAATTCGAATCGAGCTATCCAACCCATCACCTGGAAAACGTATATCACCAGAAATCACTCGTCTCCGACGATCTATGCCACGAGAAACTTCGCCATCTTCGCCGTAGCTACGCCACGCCTTCCAGCTCCTATCGCAAGCCTCGCGATCCCCTTCGATCGTCTCTCGACATCTCGAAACCCATTTGTACATCAACGTCAAAACCAGGGTATTAAACCCTAGTTCGACAATCTCTGGCCATCACGACCCTTGATAAATCACCGGAGTATTTTTCCGGTGATCATCGTCTTCCCTTTGACCCTCAGAATGAAACACGTCGACCAGTTCGTCATTGATCGATTGAAATCGACCAAAACATCACAAACAATCTACACGAGAATACCCATCAATCTCCAAACTAAAAATCATGATATATCCATTAAAATTCATGGTTTCCTATGTTGAATTCAACTATATAATCAAAACTAAATATTTAATCTAACAATTTTTGACCCAATATACATATATTACTGTTATTTATAAATTTCCAGACAAATAATGTATATAAATTCCAGAACTTATTTTTAGTAATGATATCATACGTTTTCAAACATCTTTCATTTACAAATCCTAAGCTATTAGAGATTAAGTGATGAGATATAGATTTTAAAAGGAAAACAAAAACTGTCATCACTTTACAGAGACTAAGTTATCACCATACAGGCATTCAAACAGGCATTTCAAACAGGCATTTCAAACACTCATATACAAACATTCATATATTACAATCATTTCAGATAAATCATCACATGTCAAAGGTTTAAATCTGTTTTTAAAATAATATTTACTCACTTGTCATTTTGAAACAGAGAACAGATAACATGATCTGTTTCCAGGCTTGCATGTTGATTTTTGAACTGGCTTTGTTGAATTTTTAAATCTGAAATTGATCTTTATTATCTGATTGCATGACTTCAGGTTGTTTGAAGATTTTAAAACTGCTTATTGAATTGCCTCCATCTTCTTTAAGTTTGCATGATCACAGGTGAAGCTTTCCTCATATTTGAATTTCCAGATTTTCATTTCTTCTTTGCAATTTGATTTCCAGACTTATTATTTGATTTTAAGTTCGAATATATTTTTTTAGTTTTTGGTTGTAATGAAGAAAAGATGAAATTTGAACTGAAAGTCAAAAACAGATTTTCTTCTTACATATAAATTTTTATAACTTTAATTTACAAAAAGATAAAATTAAGCCACTTGTCCCCTTAAGTTGTTAATTAGCTTACACATATACCAACCAAGCCTCCATATGTTTACAAGTGTTAATTCTTATTTTAATTAATTTACTTAAGTCATTTATGTATTTATAAAATATCTATATGTATATAAAAATGTATTTATCTTTTATAATTAAGCTTTACATTCCTATATAAATTTACAAATGTGAAAACTATTATTTAAAATAACTTATACTTTAATCAAATATATATATAACATATTTATAAATGTTTGAGCTTAACTATATATATATTTTTTTACAAACCATTTTGACTTCTTTTTTTTTTTAAAAAGGAAAGAATGTTAAAAACAATTGAATTTTAAAAAGAGAAAAGATTATTAAAATGAACTTCTTATTTAAATCTTATTCTTGTTATTTAAATCATAAATATCATTTTCAAAAGTATTAAACCAAATTACAAATTATATATATATATATGAGTTTGAAAACATCTTATTAAATTCAAATTCAATAATCTTTTTATTCCAACATATGCAAATATATATATTCTAAATGAAAAATACTTTTAACATTAGCTTGATAATTATCATATTGAATTTAATACATAACTTCAAATAACAATATATATGTTCATATATATTATAATTTGAAAACATAATTTTATTAAATTAAAAGATTCCCTATTCATAATATATATACCTATATATATATATTATAAATATAAACACTTATATTAGTTTTAGAAAGATAAAACTTCCCAATTTAAAATATTATTAACCTTTTAAAATGAATTGAACTTGTCAATTTATAAAATAAATCAACTAATCAATTTAATTATTAATAAAGATTATTAAATTGATATTGCCAAATTTCCGGGATATCACATTCCTCCCCCCTTAAAATAATTTCGTCCCCGAAATTTAAAAGCAAAGATAATTTAATAACCGAGTAAAATTTTTAATTTTAAACAGCAATTACACAAATCAATCATTATTATCAATCATAGCAACCATATAAATCAAACAAATTTAATTATCCAGACAAATTCTGGATAGAATTTCCTCGAGTTTCCCCAAGTATATATATATACTGGGATACTCGTTCTACAGGATCTTAACTAACTATCTACAATAATCTAGAACTCCTTCCCATCTAGATTACAAATCTGAACAAAATATCAGACTAAACTCAAAACCATCTCAACTACCAAATCCTTCTGAACTGCTGATCCCACAACCAATGACAGATCAAACACGTATTCCCTCAGAGATACGTGAAATACAATGAATTCCAGTTATCCGAACTGGAAACTCAATCCTGTAGATCAAAGAACTAATCCTTTTGAGAACACAAGAAAATCTCAAAATACTTCTAGAGCTAGTTCTCCAATCTTACCAAATCTTGTATCTCCTTTAATTTAAGAAAACTTAAACAATATCCAATTTCAACTTCATCCTTCCTGATCAGCTTAACTCTTGCTGATACCTCTTGAAATAATCTAGACTAATATCAAATCAATTTCTGGATCCTACTCAACAAAATGGTTCTCCAAAAATTCACCGAAATCCAGAACACAACTCTACTCCACAACATTAGAGCACTTCGAACTACTTCTCCTTTCTGAAATAGCCAAAATAGTTGCACTTGACAACTTTACTTCCAAATCCCGAAAATTTCTTCACACTTAGAGATACACTTGAATTTCCTATAGAAATCCTCTACTCGAAGAAAATTACAACTCTCGGTTGCTTCCACTCTAGAATAGCTGCTATCTTGCTTTCGCTGCACAATTCTGATCTTGAACAGATAAGAATACCGTCGGAGAAACTCAAGCACAAACTTGATCATCCACATTTCATCAGACCATAAAATCTTAGTGAACCATTCCACTTGGTCAAAACATCCCGAGATCTTCACCAGAAAACTAGGTATGATAAATCCCTCTCCAAAGAATCCTGAGCTGCTTCACCAAATTATTCTCTAGGAGACATCCTTCTACTAAGCTGAACTTCTGGTAACTCCACGAATCAAGTTGATACGGAATCTCAATCTCCAATAATCCCAAGAGAATACTTAAACAATCGCAAGTCACTTTTGCGATCAGCTCGGCCTAATTTCCAAAGATAACTGTTCTCTCTTCACTAATCAGAACAGCTTATATTTAACTATCCAATTCATCGAATAAATGGATTCACTCAGCTGCTTCTGAACTTCATCTTCAGAAAAACTACTCAGCCAGAAACTTCCTGCTAACACACAGAACACTCCGAGCTGCACTACTGCCACAGATGCCAAAGACTTCTCAAAACAAAGCTCTTCGAGAAACTCGGACCTCAAACCAAACAGAAACACCCTGCTGAACTCAACCACAACACCGAAACAGACATACTTCCTAAAACTTGCTTCAGAAGAAACATCTTCAGAAACATCCATAGTCACTGCGTCTCACCACACAGCTACTTCTTCCAGAAGTTACCAAGATACCATCATTCGCTTTTGCTCATCCAATTTCAAAGATAAACTCCGAACCTTAACAGGTTTCCTTCAGAGATTATGAAATCCTTACACACTGTAAAGTTCACTCGAGACAGTATTGGGTCTACAGTCTCGATAAATACACTTCCAACCTCAACATTCAAACTCCAACCATTGGTAGTCGTGTTACATACACCACCACCTTATCTACCTTTATAACTCATATTGGAAAACCCGAACAGGTAACCCAACAAATAGGTAGAAATACATAAATATATATATTTAAAATGATACTTTTCATATAGAAATTTATTTCTGGGTAGAATTATTTCATCTACCTCTTTAAAACAATATTGTGTCCGTTGGCCTGGTTCAAGTGTTTAGAGATCCCTATCAATAACGTTAGCTACTCGTATTGACCAGAATCCATATACCACTCAACCGATCAATTAACACAATATAAAAATCATTTTTATATAACTAACAATTACGCGCTCTCAAGATAGACACCACTTCAGAGCCTAGGTATTCACTCAACCTACTGCTCTGATATTCACTTAACCAAAAGCTTAGGCATTCGCTCAACCTATGCTCTGATACCATATGTAACGACCCGGCTTTCTTTGCCCAGAAAGACGCATCGTTATGAAGAAAGAAAGGGATAGAAGAAGAAAAGAAAAGAAGAGAGAACAACAACACATCAGAAATCTCACAGCGGAACGAGAAATATATTATCACATAAGATATTACATAGTATCATATACATCAGAGTACACGATTTATACATCACAATATAGACAGTTATAAACTTCTGTCTATTATACAACACAACTACATAAATACGATACATCATACACAGCGGAAACTCTATATATCTACACGCTGAAGCCTCCTGCTCCACAGCTCCTCCAGAATTCGTCAAGACTAACCTGAATCCCCTTGACTACTCATACAAATTTGAGTACCCAAGAGTTTAATAAAACAGAAAATAAACACTTGGGTCAGACATGGGTCTGGTGTGAGTAAACGGGTTAAAATTGTTTAACTTCAAAACCTTTTGAAAACAAAGGTATCACGTAAGACTTCCCACACATAAACATGGAAAAGTTTTTACCTTACGCTAACCAAAACATTTGATAGGAAATCCAATTGTATTATAATAGGGTCTAGGGTTTTCAAGTAAATATGAAATAGCCGAAATTGTTACATTATTAAATTCCAGCATACTAGCCACAAAGTGGGTTATACAATCAAGTCCGTTGGCACTTATTGGATTTTGGATTCCATACAATGGCAGGGCTACTGGGGTACCGCCCGTCACAGTACGTGGCCTAGATCACCGTACCGAGGAGTACGCCCGCTCCCCTGCAACACAAAGCCGGAACCATCCCTTACTGGATAATCCCGAACAAGACAATCCCGTGGTTGGCGCGACCAACCACACACTAAGCCGAATAAAAGAAAAGGGACCTCTAGACAGGGATCTATCTTGCTCTCAGTGGGTGCTACCCACGAAGCCTTGCTGCACCTCCCCTGTTTTAGCCATTCCCGGTTGATGAGGCTTGAGGTTACGATTACCTTTAATCAGAACATATCACTTAGAATGCTCATCGTCCGCCTGACGATGTGTTGAAAGCATTCAATCCATACAAGTTCGTTCCGGGTTCGAACGAAACCGAAGGCATTATCTCGTTACACTCGTTTTGGAATCACCCTCAGAGTTAACGACAATAACCCTTGCACTCTGAATCTTCATCTTCACTTGAGATTCACGACCTATCGTTAATTTGGATCGATGTGGTATTCGGGTCTCCAGACCTGGAATACCGGTATACGGAAACCCGATCCCGGTCTCATCGAAATCCAAAACGTATCTTTTAAGGCCAAGTTGTTTAAAAGTTTAAAACAATTTAACTTATCTATTTTCATACAGATAGATAATTCACAAATCACAATTGATAATCACATTATCAAATAAACAAATGATTCATAACAAAATAGGTAATCCATATCAACATCACAATAGTTAAACTATATTACCATCATAATACAACCAAGCATTCATATCACACCACATTACTTATCTCATTTCTGAGATTACATCCATTCAAGACAATCAATGTCATCCATTCATACATAAGCAATGATTTACTTAATCACAACATAATTAATTTAAAATGAATTAAATTAACTATCTCTATCTTTAATTAATTTAAAGTGAATTAAATTAATTACTTCATTCAAATAAATTAAATTAATTACTTCATCATAAATCTTACTTATATAATCATTAATTAATTACCAATAAATTAATTAATCTTTCTCTAATTATCCACTTTAATTAATCACCTTGATTAATCATTCTTTAATTACATTTAAGTAATTATCTTTAATTAATTTCACAAATTAATTATTCTTAATCAAATACAGTAATTAACCTTTAATTACTTCATTAATTAATTAATTATAATCAATTACTTTAAGCCTTAATTAATTACAATTAATCACTTATCATTTGATTAATTAATCTTAATTAATCAACTCTTAATCATTAATTAATTATAACTAATGATCCCTAATTACACCTTTAATTATTTATTAATTACATTAAGTAATTATTCTTAATTAATCCATAATTATTAATCATCTTTGATTAATCTAATCCTTTAATTAATTTAATTTAATAAATTATTAAATTAATAACAAGTGATTAACTCTTAATCATTTTCATTTAATAAAATAATTATCCTCTAATTACTTTATTAAATAATTTCCCTTTTATTTAATTACATCTAGTAATTATTCCTTAATTACTTCATCAAGTAATTACACTTAATAAATTATAAGTGATTATCTTTAGTTAATCACTAATTAATTACTTAGTTAATCATTTAACTATTTATTCAAATTTAATTAATAATTTCTTAACTATTTATACTTAAAGACTTTATTTAAGAAAATCATTATCTTAATTAAATAAATTAAATTAAATTGACCAACAATTTAATTATCTTCACATATTAATTTTCTTTAATTAATCAAAACTCTTAATTACTTAAGATAACTCCTTTATTTTAATTGATTTACTAAAATCCTTATTATTTAAACTTTATTTAAAATAAAACATTTTAGAATTCAATTATAATTAAAACAACATAAACTTCTACTTCAACTCTCAAAACCTTTAAACTTCCAAAGTTATTAAATTAACTTTAATACAAAAAAAAACATTTTGAAAATCTACTTATCTACCCTTTTTAAACTTATCTATTTAAATATTTAAAAACTTGTTTTAAACAATTATTCTTTTGAAAACAATTTATTTTATAATTAAAAACTTGTTTAACTTTGCTTAACAACTTAAACATTCTGTTTAAAAATTTAAAACCTGAACAACTTAAAACCCGAGTAAAACCCATAGAAACTCGAAGTAACTCTCGAGACAACCCACAACACTTCTGCTTCGAGTCACGCGAACAAAATCCCGAGAAAGACCCTGATCTCAACCTTCTTCCCCAAACCACCAATCCACCCAGATGCACAAAAACGTGCTCGTGCACGTGCACACCTTCACCGATCGACGACGATCTACGACCTGGCCTCCGACAAGTCGCCTCCAACCACGACATCACGATCGACCATCCAACTTCCACGATTTGAACGAAATTCGAATCGAGCTATCCAACCCATCACCTGGAAAACGTATATCACCAGAAATCACTCGTCTCCGACGATCTATGCCACGAGAAACTTCGCCATCTTCGCCGTAGCTACGCCACGCCTTCCAGCTCCTATCGCAAGCCTCGCGATCCCCTTCGATCGTCTCTCGACATCTCGAAACCCATTTGTACATCAACGTCAAAACCAGGGTATTAAACCCTAGTTCGACAATCTCTGGCCATCACGACCCTTGATAAATCACCGGAGTATTTTTCCGGTGATCATCGTCTTCCCTTTGACCCTCAGAATGAAACACGTCGACCAGTTCGTCATTGATCGATTGAAATCGACCAAAACATCACAAACAATCTACACGAGAATACCCATCAATCTCCAAACTAAAAATCATGATATATCCATTAAAATTCATGGTTTCCTATGTTGAATTCAACTATATAATCAAAACTAAATATTTAATCTAACAATTTTTGACCCAATATACATATATTACTGTTATTTATAAATTTCCAGACAAATAATGTATATAAATTCCAGAACTTATTTTTAGTAATGATATCATACGTTTTCAAACATCTTTCATTTACAAATCCTAAGCTATTAGAGATTAAGTGATGAGATATAGATTTTAAAAGGAAAACAAAAACTGTCATCACTTTACAGAGACTAAGTTATCACCATACAGGCATTCAAACAGGCATTTCAAACAGGCATTTCAAACACTCATATACAAACATTCATATATTACAATCATTTCAGATAAATCATCACATGTCAAAGGTTTAAATCTGTTTTTAAAATAATATTTACTCACTTGTCATTTTGAAACAGAGAACAGATAACATGATCTGTTTCCAGGCTTGCATGTTGATTTTTGAACTGGCTTTGTTGAATTTTTAAATCTGAAATTGATCTTTATTATCTGATTGCATGACTTCAGGTTGTTTGAAGATTTTAAAACTGCTTATTGAATTGCCTCCATCTTCTTTAAGTTTGCATGATCACAGGTGAAGCTTTCCTCATATTTGAATTTCCAGATTTTCATTTCTTCTTTGCAATTTGATTTCCAGACTTATTATTTGATTTTAAGTTCGAATATATTTTTTTAGTTTTTGGTTGTAATGAAGAAAAGATGAAATTTGAACTGAAAGTCAAAAACAGATTTTCTTCTTACATATAAATTTTTATAACTTTAATTTACAAAAAGATAAAATTAAGCCACTTGTCCCCTTAAGTTGTTAATTAGCTTACACATATACCAACCAAGCCTCCATATGTTTACAAGTGTTAATTCTTATTTTAATTAATTTACTTAAGTCATTTATGTATTTATAAAATATCTATATGTATATAAAAATGTATTTATCTTTTATAATTAAGCTTTACATTCCTATATAAATTTACAAATGTGAAAACTATTATTTAAAATAACTTATACTTTAATCAAATATATATATAACATATTTATAAATGTTTGAGCTTAACTATATATATATTTTTTTACAAACCATTTTGACTTCTTTTTTTTTTTTTAAAAGGAAAGAATGTTAAAAACAATTGAATTTTAAAAAGAGAAAAGATTATTAAAATGAACTTCTTATTTAAATCTTATTCTTGTTATTTAAATCATAAATATCATTTTCAAAAGTATTAAACCAAATTACAAATTATATATATATATATATATGAGTTTGAAAACATCTTATTAAATTCAAATTCAATAATCTTTTTATTCCAACATATGCAAATATATATATTCTAAATGAAAAATACTTTTAACATTAGCTTGATAATTATCATATTGAATTTAATACATAACTTCAAATAACAATATATATGTTCATATATATTATAATTTGAAAACATAATTTTATTAAATTAAAAGATTCCCTATTCATAATATATATACCTATATATATATATTATAAATATAAACACTTATATTAGTTTTAGAAAGATAAAACTTCCCAATTTAAAATATTATTAACCTTTTAAAATGAATTGAACTTGTCAATTTATAAAATAAATCAACTAATCAATTTAATTATTAATAAAGATTATTAAATTGATATTGCCAAATTTTCGGGATATCACACTGGGATGGTTGAAAAGCCTACCGGTTGTGACCGCTGTCTTCAGATCGTTACATTTGGTATCAGAGCTAAGGTTGAACTTTAGCTCAGGAGTATAACACGTTAAGTAGCTCATTAGAGATAGAGTGAAGTAAACTCTAGAATGAGTAATTCTCAGATATCCGTCTGAATGTCTCAGTAAATTCTCTTACTATCCACTGATAGTGAGTATGAGTGCAAGAAGATGACGAGATAGGGGATAGGGAAATACGACTATAGATGGTCGATACCCTGCAACAGTGGAAACAATCTTTCTTATCAATTTTCTTTGACTCGTTTCCAAATTCTTTTGATTTTCTTCGTGACAGCTCCATTAGAAGTTTCGGTGCAGTGATGCTCTGACGAATCATTGTAGAGAATTCTTACTTCATATCTTCATCGGTTTCTTATCAGTTTTTGATTTAAACCTTAATGAATTTGAAATTAGAAATTTAAATAAATGGAAATTTTAAATCAAATTGATTAATAAAATATGAAGTTAAATTGAAATTAAATCAATAAAACGATATCATTTGGAACCAAATTTGAAATTCTATTCTAATTTCTTTTGAATACCAAAGTCCGAAGAGGGACAAATTGGTATGTATTCTGAAATATTCCGACTTGAGTTTGGAATTCATATCAAAAGTTTGAGGAGTTATAGAAGATCGAATCTGTCTATCTCTGTGCTATTTTCGTGCCTGCGAATTTCGAGGATGAAATTATTTTAAAGGGGAAGTTTGTAACGACCCCGAAATTTAATTTTATTTAAATTGATAATTAAATAATTTTTTGAATAAAAAAATTGTAAAATTGATTATAAATGGATTAATTGATTGCGAGTTTCCCCGATATCCAAATATATTTTGTATAAATCATTTGAATTTAAACAATTTGTATATATGTGAATATATATGTATATTGAATTCGAGTTTAAATCTAAGGTTAAATGGTTTAATAATAATAATAAATGATGATAATAGATATTAAGTTATAAATAGAATCGAAATATATAAGATAAATTATATAGTTTTATAAAAATGAAAGTGTATAAAATAAATAAAAATAATAAAGAAAAATTTAATAAAAATTAGAAGTTCACTTGTATTTTAAAAGTAATCAAAACAAAACAAAAGGAAAACAACTTACATTCAAATAAATAAAAATATAAAGTGATTTACAAAATGTTGATAGTTAAAACTTTAAAACAAAATATTGTTATACAAACTAAATACAAATAGAATAGTATGGTTAAAACATAAGTATATATAATTACATAAGACAAAAATTTATAACATAACTAAAACAACTTTTATAATATGTTTATAAAACAAAAGAACAAAGTAAAGTAAAAATGAAAACCTCCCTGACTACATATATTTAACTAAAGCAAAGTAACACCTAACAATACCTCTAGCATACAAGAGAAGGTATCAGCCATGCCTATTATACTGAAATGAAACAAAAATATATAGAGTATGAACAAGCTAGGCAAATAAATTATTTAATGAAACACTTGCTAAAGAAGGAACAATAATAAAATACAAAAGGCAAAGGAAGACATAAAGTACCAAGATAATAAATGTTAGTACACAAACCATATCACCTCAGCCGAAGTCAGTACAAGGGAAAAAATAAACATAAACAAAGTAAACATATTAGCTAACAATATAACCACATAAATTGATTCACATTGCAAAACAAGATAAAGTAATAAATGCAAATTTTTGTACAGCCGGGTATAGTAGAATGTAAGGCAAATAAATATATATAGTTGTACAATGTGAATTAATGCAGCCACCAAAACAAGTTACTTCAGCCTCCATACCCAAGACTTTTACCCTGTAGTACAAAACATAATAATATCACTTTGTACAAAGGAATATCTATCACCTGTACAAAATAACATCAACCTATATACCCCATTTCTATCTATATCCATCATCTTCACTCAGTTTCGTCCACTCCAAACTAAATTAAACTGAAGCAAGTATTTTCTTCAATACTAAAAACAACAATACAAAAAAAAATCAAAGCCAGAGGATTTAAAGAAGAAGTTTTCAACTTGCATTTCTCCAGCCTGTTCATTCTTTCTTCTGGAAAAACAACAGGTGAGCAACTTGACCCAGTATTTTCTTCTTTAGATCAGTGAGTAAACATCATATGAAAGTTTTAGTCAGCTAATTAGTGAATAATTTATGTCTTTATATATATATATATATTTCACAGTATCAAGTATTCAAGAATTCTCTGTTTATTTCACAGAGTATATGATCACTAAAAATTCAATATCTCACAATCTACTTAGAGTTAGGATGTGATGTCAAAAGCAGAGTTGTGGATTAAAGTAAGAACTGTGATCTAAAAATAATTTCATGAAGTACAAACGTATACCAGAGGAAAGATTTATATTTTTCCAGAGAGTACTTAAAATATGGGAAATTTTGAATTTAACAAATTATTGAATCATGTGTATAATTTGAATCCTTACTAAAAACTAGGATTTTTAATACAAGTTTAGTGATTTTTAATATCATGGTTGAAGAGCAGTTTGAATATGAAGAAAAATTACATTTTTGCCAATTCCAGTTGATACGATTAATTTTAATTGTTGAAATTCTGTATGTAGCAAGCTTGATGATCACCGAGTATAGGAAAAATGCTAAAGAAAATTTCTAATGCAAGGATTAGTTGGTTGGATCGAAAGTAGGGTTTAAGACGTGGGTTTGTTGGGGTCTGGAAACGAGGTGATTCCTTCACCTCTGGCTGACCGAGTTGCACGAATTTCTAGAGGCTGGTAGAAGAGGGTATGGCCGATGTAACGACCCGGAATTTTCGAACCCGAAAATTCCAGATAGTTAGAAGAAAAAGAAAGAGATAGAAGAAAGAAACAGAAAGAAGAAAAGAGAACAGAGAACACAACATCTCACATTCGCAGCGGATCAAAATACAATATCAAATAATAATATCAGTTATACAAAGAAAACTGTATCAGTCAATTACATTTTTATACATCAGAGTTACAACACTTCACAATCACTATACAGTTAAAATAACTCGTCCCAATAATTAACAATATATCACACTCCATACGTTCCTGCCATCCAGCTCGCCTCTTGAGCTCCAGAACGTCCTTACCTGAAATCTGTAATACTCGATCTGACCCGAGCATTACCACAAAGTAACACCCGGGTCAGGCTGGAAACCAGCGTGAGTAAACTCATCTAACATGAAATTTCAATCCATAGAACTTATTTAAAACCCGGGGTAACTCGTACTTACTACACGTAAACAACTTATATAGTCATCACTTACTTTCACAAAACAATATAAGTATCCAACTTAGTTTAAATGGTCCATATTATCCAAATCCAGCCCATTGATTTCACATATCAATCTATAAAGAATTATAGAAGATTTCAAATCGAAGTGGTTTCGGATATTGCTGATATCCGATCCCGGTCTCTTCGAATTCAAATGTCATCCTTTTTAAGCCAAGATGTTTAAGTTAAACAATTTAATTTAAATTCAGGATATCATATTCATATAGCAATTCTATCACAGATAGATAACTTACATTATCACAATTTATCCAAAGCATCTCGTATCATAGAGCATCACAATCACATATCAGATATATCAAATAATCCAAGGCATTCAATATTATTCAATCATTCATAAGCAAGATTAATTAGATGTATAATTCCTAATTAATTTAACTTAATCTCCACATAAATTAAATTAATTACTTTAATTTCTTTTAAATCATGCTTACTTAACATTAATTAATTACAAACCAATTAATTAATCATCCTTTAATTATTCATCTTAATTAATTATCCTAAATTAATTATTCCTTAATTACATTAAGTAATTAGCCTTTAATTAATTACATGAATTAGTTATCCTTTAACCATTCATATTAATTTACCCTTAATTACACTTATTAATTACATTAATTAATGATCCTCTAATTACTTTCACTAATTAATTATTTCCTTAATTAATTACATTTAACAAAAAAAATCTTTAATTAAACATATTCATTAATTAACCTTAATTAATCACATTAAATAATTATCATTCAATTAATCACTTAAATTAATTATGTAACGACCCGATATTTTCAACCATTCGCATCCATTATAAGTGTATAGGTAGACACTCATGCCGGAGTTGAATTGCTCAAAATACCGCGTTGTAAATAAAATTTGGCAAATCTCAGAATATACAGTAAATAAATATAATCACAGATCACAGACACAGAGTAAAATAATGCAGCGGAAGTAAAAGAAATAGTAGTTCATGAAGCTACTATATAAATATATCAGAGTTACATAAGATACAACAGAAGAAATAGAGTACAACAAAAGTCTCAATAAAATAACCAAGTACAAGCTGAGTAGAACAACGGAACTGGAATAGATAGGACATGACAAGCAGATAATCTCCAGCGATTCAAATCTCCAAGAGAGTGGAAATCCAAATCTGTGAATAACTCAGGCTGACCCGAGCGTAAAGCAAAACACAAAACACTCGAGTCAGGACAATATATACTTATATAATGTAAACCAACTCAAGCGAACTGTAATAAGGGTACAAGTAACTTAGAAGATGCTTGGGACCGCCCATCCTCTAAGGATCCGTTAAACTATCTACTATGTAGTAATATACGCTATATACAGTAGTGTCTAATCAGTAAAGTATAATCATATAGAAAATAGCGTTAAGGGGATGGAGAACCTTAACGCGGTCGGATCTTAAAATCATAATCGTAGTAAAGCTCGATATGGTAGGTGACACGGCACAACTAGGCAATGCCAGGATAGATATACCAATTACGCATCCGGACTGGTGGTGACGCATAGCAGCCACTACCGCCCACCTCGAACAACACTCCCAAATCAAGGGTGCGCACCAAATCAATCACAAGTAATAGAATGGTATCGAAGAAGTGTGTCCGATCAGAGGTGCTACCTCATTGGTCCGTCAATCGCTCCTGTTTTAGCCACCTTATGCCAACTCACGGGAGTTGGGTCCACGTATATACCTTAGGATCGTCGCCACCATCCTACTTCATTCTGGAATCTCCACCGCGTACACGGTTGCCAAAGTGGTTTTCGGTAAGACAGAGAGTATGTCCATATCCGATCCCGGTCTCTTTAACAACCCAACGTTATTATAACCCGTGGTTATAACTTTTAAAAACAATACTTTACTTCAAAATAAAATATCATTTCAAACCATATCTTTATCAAAATAAAGATTAAATCAATTCCAAACCATTTCCATATATTTAAATTTTCATATAATTTCAAAACTTCATTTCAAATCATTTTAATATAATAAAATATCATATCCTTACAAAACTTCATTTCAAATCATTTTAATAAAATAAAATATCCTATCAGTTCAAATCCAATATTCAACTTTAAATACCTTTTAAATTCAAAGATATCGTTCATTTACTATCATTTCAAATCACCTTTAAATAGTTTATATTCCAATCAAAATAATTCATTTAAACCTTTTAAAAGTGTAATTATTATATTTTCAAATCAAGTATTCAATTTCCACAGTTTCAAACCATTCTGAGTTCGTTTACTAAGTCGAAAACCCTAATTATTAAAATTTCAGCATTTCACAGCATTTAAAAACAACTGCTATAAGTTATATTTGAAAACATTTTTAATTCAGCAAAGACAGCACTTAAAACTGCTGTTAAAACTCAGTTTTAGTTGAATTATAGTTCAAAACAGAAAAGACAGCAATTCAGAAGTGCTGCGGTAGTTCAGATTTCAAAACAAGGGTTAAATTTGGTTTCAGCAAAGACTGCAGACCATTATAGCATTTCCAGAGAATGCTATAATAGACCTGGGTTCAATATTAGCCTATAAGTTCAACTGCAGCAACTGCAGCATTTCAGAAATGCTGTAGTAGCCCTTTTATTCAAATTTTAGTGTAATTCAGAACCATAGCATTTCTGAATGCTATTAAAAGTGATTTCCAGCTTTTTAGTGTATTTCCAGCAATTAAATAACTTCATTTTAAACTCTTTAAACATTTTAAAAATCATAATTTAACATTTAAAATGTTTATTTACATATCATTTAACATGTATCTTTTTCACAATAAATTTCTTATAATTAAATCCAATTTTCAACAATTTACTTAATAAATTTAAGTGTAAAAGTTTCCAATTCTTCACATTTCAACAAATAACTTAACACTTCAAATCTAAATTACCATTTCACAAATTTAACTAAATTTCCAATTTTATTTAATTAACTAAAACCTTTAATTAAAACCAAATTTCACATTTCCAAGTCAAGTTATATTTTACAAGATCACTTTTAAACATTCATTTATTTAACCACTTAAATTCATAGAAAATAAATCAATAATACTTTAATAAATCACTTAAATTCACATTTAATCAAATTATCATATTTACCATTTCCAAATAAAATTTAATATCCATTTTATTTATATAACTTAAATATCATTTTTAACCAAATTCCAAATTTCCAACTTAAGTTATATTTCAAAAATCCAGTTAAACCATTCATTAATTACATTTTTAACACATAGAAAAATCATAATTTCTTTATTATAAACATTTCAAAATCTATTTAAATCAAATTTCATAAATTTATATTTTTAAAATACTTAAAAATATTCAAAACACTTTATAAAATAACCACGGGCCTGTATATAATTTTCTAACCTAGGTCAAGTGATACGGATATGTATCATTTCAATCCGCAGTTAAAAAAAGAAAAATCCGGGTTCTATCATTTCAAACCCGCAATCCCAAGTTAAAATAAATTAAATAAAAACCATTCAGGCCTATCATTTCAGCCCATAACGATTTTTCCCTATTCTAAAGTCCGTTCGGGTATGTATCATTTCAACCCATAGTGATTCTAGTCTACAGGGAACTTGCAATGGTGATAACAGATATAAATAACAGAATAACATTAAATAACAGTAACATATGATATAACAGGTGTAATAACAGGTGTGAACATCATATGATAATAATATAGGCATATATAACATGATAATATATTTCTACAGATTCACAGGGTGTCAATTTACTAGTTATATAGGTACATATTGTCTGGTGAGAATAACTCACCTGTATTGAGCTGGAGAAGACAACCAACACACACATCACAGAATCCACAAAGGCACGACAGTATGATGATGATTTGGGTGTGAGAGACAAGGTTAAATTCCTTGGATACATGGGACAAAACAATTCAAATATACATTAATAAACACTAAACAACAATTTACATAACTTGCAAATGCTTGCACAAAACACTATCAAACCAATTTCACTTGCCTCCATCCCACATAGGTTTAGCCATGGCTGGAAAATACACGGCTATGGCATGTTCTAGGATCTGGTTTTGGACCTATAGGGGTCGGCCATGTATAGAGGAATTGGTGCAATTGTTTGTGAAGCAAAGTCTAGTGTTCAATGGCAAAAACATGGATTTTCAAAGCATCTTATGGCTCGGCCAAGGCATATAGGGGCCTGGATATTTCAGGTGTGGGCTGTAGGGGAGGTGCAGAGGTGTGTTAGGTTGAGATCTGGTCAGTGGTGGTGGTGGTTGGTCGGCCTAGGTGGAAGAGAGAGGTGGTGATAGGCCTAGGTGTGCTCGGCTTGACCATGTAGGTGATGTTGCTCAAAACTATGGTGGATTCACATCACAAAGGGGCTCGGCTATGGCATGGAAAGGGGCTGGAGGTGATGTTGGTCAGAGGGGATGGTAGTGGAGGTGGCCAAGGTGGTGGATGTGGTCAGGCCGATCCAAAGGAGGGGATGAAGGCAAGGCAAAACACATGAAAACAAAGAAGAAAACATAGAAAACAAAGGAAAAAGAAGAAGTTTTTACCCAAAATTTTTGTGAAGCAATGGCCGGCTATTTTTCTTTGAGAAGAGAAGGTTTTGATACGAAATGAATGAGAAAAATTTGTGCAGCTGAAAGAATTTAGGTCGGCCAAGCAAAAGTGAATGCAGGAGTTTGGAAAACAAAGAGGTAGAAAACCAAAACCCTTAAGCAAATCAAGAGTCACGACCTTTCAAATTTCCTCTATTTTAATTTAACTTATATATATATATAAATCTGATAATAAAGAGTAAATAAACTCAGAAATAAAGTAAATAAGAAAAATAAATAAATAAATTTTATATTAATTAAATTAAATGAAGAAAAATAACACTATATACAAACTAGGTTAAATAAACTGAAACAAATTCAAATAATCTTTGGAAAAATCTATTCTAATCTAAATACATGTAAAGTGAATATTAATAAAGTAAAACAAAGAAAATAAAGTGAATGTATAAAATAAATAAATAAATTTTAATTATATATAGTTAAATTAAGAAAATAGCAAAAAAAATAGAAATTAGGCTTTAAAATTACAAAATAAATTCAACAAGCTTTGGAAAAATTTTATAATCACTTTAAAATTATTAAAAGACAAAATTATACATAAAATAAAATATTAACATATATTAGAACAAAATATGACAAATAAAATATAATTTATATGTTTTTAAAATAAATAATATTGCAAAATAAACAGTTTATACACAAAATTGAAAATTACATAACTTCTACAATATAAGTCCGTTTTCAACGAAACGAAAAGCAGTATTCATGGAATTAAATCTATTTTCATAATAAAAGATAAAATTTAAGAATTTTAAATATTTAAATTTAAAGTTTAAAAGTCAAAGTTTGACCAGTTTGAACAGAAATTCACTTTACAGTAAAATATCCAATTTTTACCAGTTTGAAATTATAATTTACATAACAATCAAAATATATATTTAGAAATGAAATATTTGAAACAAAACAAGTTTAAAATAATTTCAAAAGTTTTTCAATCAGGAAATTCAATTTAACAGAAATAAAATATAAAATAAAATAAGCCTAAAATGTAGGGTTGTTACACTCTCCCCCACTCAAAACTTTTCGTCCCCGAAAAGGAATGAGGTACAGGAAAGCACAGAAAAAGAAAAAAATGAAATAGAATTAAGACAAGATGATAAGAAGATTGGAATTACACCTGATAACTATTGTTATAGGTAAGTTTGACAAGATGGAGGTGATCAAATCAAGAATATAAGCACGAAAAAGATCCTCTAGAGTCTGAATCTCCCTTTTCACTTGACTGACGGTCTATGAATGGAAAAACAGTGTTCAGATCCAGATGAGTAACAAAGGTTATCAAAGATTACAGAAAGATTTCTAAACAGACTAGTATAAGCAATAGCCTTCCCATTCTGTAACAAGATAAGAGAAATAAGGACAACCAAAAGGTAGTTTGAAAAACAAAATAAGATAATAGATTTGTAACCATAATGTTTTGAAATCATAACAATTTAGAGATGTTATCATTTAGAAATCGTACTACTTAAAATCACAACACTTTGGAAATGTTATTCTAAAAAAAACATAATACTTTGAAAATCATAACACCTTTTTAAAAATAATCTTCATTTAAACCATTTAAATCCAATGTCAAATAATTTTCATTTCAAAGCTGTAACATTTCTAAGTTCATTCAATTATAAATTTCCAAAACATTGTATTTTCAAAACAGCAGCACTTATAAAATGCTACAGTAGATATATTAATATTTCAAATCAGTTTAATTTCAGAAATATTCATTTGGATATCATTTAACTTATGACTTATTAAAACAAACCTTTATGAATGAAATATCCAAATAAACTATACTTCATTTATTAAGTCAAAAGCTCACTATTTTAGTTAGCTCTTAATTTAACACATAACCTAACACTTTATTTAAAATACCCAAATAGATATTCCTTTAATAAGTTACACTTAAAATTCCATTTGGAAACCAAATTTTCAATTATCAAATTTTAGTGATGTTAAAATACATTTTAACTATTTAAATCATAATTATCCATTTTTCAAGACATATCTATTTCATAAATAAAATATTTATATAGCAAATATAACAATCAAATTTCTTTACACATTTATTCATTTAGACATCAATTAAGCTATGAATTCAGGTTAAATAAACTTTATTACCAAAAGTCCAATTCAAATGTATTTTATTTTATCTATTCAAAGATACATTATTTATTATACAACATATTCATTTCAGGAAATAACCTTTATTAAAATTCCTAGGTTAGACTTAAGGTTCCATATTAAATCAATTTGATTATTAAGTTATTTAAATAAAATCTCTTTAAATTCCTTTTTCACTATTTACCTCTGTTAATCTTTTATAACTAATATTTAAGTGTATAAAAATCCTTTTTATATTGTATATTATCCAATTACATTGTTAACTTCTAAAAAAAATTTAAGGTAAGTTATATTTGAATGCAATTGTAATATACAAATAAAACTATCCAATTCAATTATCTCAAGTTTGAATCATTTATCCAAAATTTTGATTTTTCTTTTTATAATTGAAATTATTCTTTAAGAAAAAATTTAAGAATTTGAATCTTCGAACATCTTCAAACCATTTGGAGATAAGTAATTATATATACATAATATGTTAAATCAAATTTAAATCATATATCTTTATATATATTATAATCCAGTCATATTTTAGAAATTCAAATCAATCAGATTTTCCAAAACAAAGCTGTAGCAAGACTACAGAATGGTTTCTTCACTTCGAAACTCGAAAATGAACGTCGATGATGCTGCAGTCATCACCGAAATTATTTTCCAGCGACAAAGAGAAGAGCACTAAATTTTTAAACTTTAAAATTCTTTAGAGACAAATTTTTATTCAAAATACTTTAAATAATATCCTTTTAAAAATTTTAAACACAAGGTTTGAAACCATTGGAAATTAAATTCTTTAAATTTCTTGTTTTTAAATTCATTTCAGTTCCCAAATAAATTTATAAACAACTATTTATAAATTCATTTGTAGAACAATAAATGATAAATCAAGTATTATCATTTCAAATTATCAATTTAAATCAATTTATTAAGTTCCATAAAATTATATATCCAAATTTATTTCATTAACCAAATTTTAAAATAATATTGTGTCAGTTTGTTCTGTCAAAGTGTTTTAGAAATCCTATCGATAGCGTTGATCAGACGAATCGATCGGAAACCCAAATCAACATCAACAACCCAAACAACACAACATATAAAACAAAACATAGATTTTCAAGTACGATTCAAAATGTTTGGAGACAATTTAGAAACAAACGGCAAGATGGTTAAACAGAGTAGAGAGATGGGTAAGCTTAGATAAATCGAGGACAACCTTAACCGGGTCAACCGTGACTCAATGGATAAGATCAAATGTGGATTTTCTGGGGTAAATCTACCTTCAATCTCAAGAGATAGAGTTTGGAATAATAAAAGATATTAGCATCTAAACCAAGGATAAATATAAATCTCTGGTGAATGGATGCTGATTATAAAGAATTTTCACCCTTTTACAAGAAAATTAGAATATTGGCGAGACCGCCAATTCGCTATAAAGATCATTGGAAGTGGAGTCATGGGATACTCCAGAATCAAAAGATGATGAATAGTGAGGGACACGAATGAATTTCGGAACCGCAGGGAACGTTCCAAAATTCAAAGGAAAACGAATCAAAGGAAGAGATTCAAACTCGAACGAAAGTGATTCTGTAAATAAATTTACCATACATTCTAAGTTTTGCCTCAAAGCCAAAGCTCTGATACCAACTGTAACGACCCGATATTTTCAACCATTCGCATCCATTATAAGTGTATAGGTAGACACTCATGCCGGAGTTGAATTGCTCAAAATACCGCGTTGTAAATAAAATTTGGCAAATCTCAGAATATACAGTAAATAAATATAATCACAGATCACAGACACAGAGTAAAATAATGCAGCGGAAGTAAAAGAAATAGTAGTTCATGAAGCTACTATATAAATATATCAGAGTTACATAAGATACAACAGAAGAAATAGAGTACAACAAAAGTCTCAATAAAATAACCAAGTACAAGCTGAGTAGAACAACGGAACTGGAATAGATAGGACATGACAAGCAGATAATCTCCAGCGATTCAAATCTCCAAGAGAGTGGAAATCCAAATCTGTGAATAACTCAGGCTGACCCGAGCGTAAAGCAAAACACAAAACACTCGAGTCAGGACAATATATACTTATATAATGTAAACCAACTCAAGCGAACTGTAATAAGGGTACAAGTAACTTAGAAGATGCTTGGGACCGCCCATCCTCTAAGGATCCGTTAAACTATCTACTATGTAGTAATATACGCTATATACAGTAGTGTCTAATCAGTAAAGTATAATCATATAGAAAATAGCGTTAAGGGGATGGAGAACCTTAACGCGGTCGGATCTTAAAATCATAATCGTAGTAAAGCTCGATATGGTAGGTGACACGGCACAACTAGGCAATGCCAGGATAGATATACCAATTACGCATCCGGACTGGTGGTGACGCATAGCAGCCACTACCGCCCACCTCGAACAACACTCCCAAATCAAGGGTGCGCACCAAATCAATCACAAGTAATAGAATGGTATCGAAGAAGTGTGTCCGATCAGAGGTGCTACCTCATTGGTCCGTCAATCGCTCCTGTTTTAGCCACCTTATGCCAACTCACGGGAGTTGGGTCCACGTATATACCTTAGGATCGTCGCCACCATCCTACTTCATTCTGGAATCTCCACCGCGTACACGGTTGCCAAAGTGGTTTTCGGTAAGACAGAGAGTATGTCCATATCCGATCCCGGTCTCTTTAACAACCCAACGTTATTATAACCCGTGGTTATAACTTTTAAAAACAATACTTTACTTCAAAATAAAATATCATTTCAAACCATATCTTTATCAAAATAAAGATTAAATCAATTCCAAACCATTTCCATATATTTAAATTTTCATATAATTTCAAAACTTCATTTCAAATCATTTTAATATAATAAAATATCATATCCTTACAAAACTTCATTTCAAATCATTTTAATAAAATAAAATATCCTATCAGTTCAAATCCAATATTCAACTTTAAATACCTTTTAAATTCAAAGATATCGTTCATTTACTATCATTTCAAATCACCTTTAAATAGTTTATATTCCAATCAAAATAATTCATTTAAACCTTTTAAAAGTGTAATTATTATATTTTCAAATCAAGTATTCAATTTCCACAGTTTCAAACCATTCTGAGTTCGTTTACTAAGTCGAAAACCCTAATTATTAAAATTTCAGCATTTCACAGCATTTAAAAACAACTGCTATAAGTTATATTTGAAAATATTTTTAATTCAGCAAAGACAGCACTTAAAACTGCTGTTAAAACTCAGTTTTAGTTGAATTATAGTTCAAAACAGAAAAGACAGCAATTCAGAAGTGCTGCGGTAGTTCAGATTTCAAAACAAGGGTTAAATTTGGTTTCAGCAAAGACTGCAGACCATTATAGCATTTCCAGAGAATGCTATAATAGACCTGGGTTCAATATTAGCCTATAAGTTCAACTGCAGCAACTGCAGCATTTCAGAAATGCTGTAGTAGCCCTTTTATTCAAATTTTAGTGTAATTCAGAACCATAGCATTTCTGAATGCTATTAAAAGTGATTTCCAGCTTTTTAGTGTATTTCCAGCAATTAAATAACTTCATTTTAAACTCTTTAAACATTTTAAAAATCATAATTTAACATTTAAAATGTTTATTTACATATCATTTAACATGTATCTTTTTCACAATAAATTTCTTATAATTAAATCCAATTTTCAACAATTTACTTAATAAATTTAAGTGTAAAAGTTTCCAATTCTTCACATTTCAACAAATAACTTAACACTTCAAATCTAAATTACCATTTCACAAATTTAACTAAATTTCCAATTTTATTTAATTAACTAAAACCTTTAATTAAAACCAAATTTCACATTTCCAAGTCAAGTTATATTTTACAAGATCACTTTTAAACATTCATTTATTTAACCACTTAAATTCATAGAAAAAAAATCAATAATACTTTAATAAATCACTTAAATTCACATTTAATCAAATTATCATATTTACCATTTCCAAATAAAATTTAATATCCATTTTATTTATATAACTTAAATATCATTTTTAACCAAATTCCAAATTTCCAACTTAAGTTATATTTCAAAAATCCAGTTAAACCATTCATTAATTACATTTTTAACACATAGAAAAATCATAATTTCTTTATTATAAACATTTCAAAATCTATTTAAATCAAATTTCATAAATTTATATTTTTAAAATACTTAAAAATATTCAAAACACTTTATAAAATAACCACGGGCCTGTATATAATTTTCTAACCTAGGTCAAGTGATACGGATATGTATCATTTCAATCCGCAGTTAAAAAAAGAAAAATCCGGGTTCTATCATTTCAAACCCGCAATCCCAAGTTAAAATAAATTAAATAAAAACCATTCAGGCCTATCATTTCAGCCCATAACGATTTTTCCCTATTCTAAAGTCCGTTCGGGTATGTATCATTTCAACCCATAGTGATTCTAGTCTACAGGGAACTTGCAATGGTGATAACAGATATAAATAACAGAATAACATTAAATAACAGTAACATATGATATAACAGGTGTAATAACAGGTGTGAACATCATATGATAATAATATAGGCATATATAACATGATAATATATTTCTACAGATTCACAGGGTGTCAATTTACTAGTTATATAGGTACATATTGTCTGGTGAGAATAACTCACCTGTATTGAGCTGGAGAAGACAACCAACACACACATCACAGAATCCACAAAGGCACGACAGTATGATGATGATTTGGGTGTGAGAGACAAGGTTAAATTCCTTGGATACATGGGACAAAACAATTCAAATATACATTAATAAACACTAAACAACAATTTACATAACTTGCAAATGCTTGCACAAAACACTATCAAACCAATTTCACTTGCCTCCATCCCACATAGGTTTAGCCATGGCTGGAAAATACACGGCTATGGCATGTTCTAGGATCTGGTTTTGGACCTATAGGGGTCGGCCATGTATAGAGGAATTGGTGCAATTGTTTGTGAAGCAAAGTCTAGTGTTCAATGGCAAAAACATGGATTTTCAAAGCATCTTATGGCTCGGCCAAGGCATATAGGGGCCTGGATATTTCAGGTGTGGGCTGTAGGGGAGGTGCAGAGGTGTGTTAGGTTGAGATCTGGTCAGTGGTGGTGGTGGTTGGTCGGCCTAGGTGGAAGAGAGAGGTGGTGATAGGCCTAGGTGTGCTCGGCTTGACCATGTAGGTGATGTTGCTCAAAACTATGGTGGATTCACATCACAAAGGGGCTCGGCTATGGCATGGAAAGGGGCTGGAGGTGATGTTGGTCAGAGGGGATGGTAGTGGAGGTGGCCAAGGTGGTGGATGTGGTCAGGCCGATCCAAAGGAGGGGATGAAGGCAAGGCAAAACACATGAAAACAAAGAAGAAAACATAGAAAACAAAGGAAAAAGAAGAAGTTTTTACCCAAAATTTTTGTGAAGCAATGGCCGGCTATTTTTCTTTGAGAAGAGAAGGTTTTGATACGAAATGAATGAGAAAAATTTGTGCAGCTGAAAGAATTTAGGTCGGCCAAGCAAAAGTGAATGCAGGAGTTTGGAAAACAAAGAGGTAGAAAACCAAAACCCTTAAGCAAATCAAGAGTCACGACCTTTCAAATTTCCTCTATTTTAATTTAACTTATATATATATATAAATCTGATAATAAAGAGTAAATAAACTCAGAAATAAAGTAAATAAGAAAAATAAATAAATAAATTTTATATTAATTAAATTAAATGAAGAAAAATAACACTATATACAAACTAGGTTAAATAAACTGAAACAAATTCAAATAATCTTTGGAAAAATCTATTCTAATCTAAATACATGTAAAGTGAATATTAATAAAGTAAAACAAAGAAAATAAAGTGAATGTATAAAATAAATAAATAAATTTTAATTATATATAGTTAAATTAAGAAAATAGCAAAAAAAATAGAAATTAGGCTTTAAAATTACAAAATAAATTCAACAAGCTTTGGAAAAATTTTATAATCACTTTAAAATTATTAAAAGACAAAATTATACATAAAATAAAATATTAACATATATTAGAACAAAATATGACAAATAAAATATAATTTATATGTTTTTAAAATAAATAATATTGCAAAATAAACAGTTTATACACAAAATTGAAAATTACATAACTTCTACAATATAAGTCCGTTTTCAACGAAACGAAAAGCAGTATTCATGGAATTAAATCTATTTTCATAATAAAAGATAAAATTTAAGAATTTTAAATATTTAAATTTAAAGTTTAAAAGTCAAAGTTTGACCAGTTTGAACAGAAATTCACTTTACAGTAAAATATCCAATTTTTACCAGTTTGAAATTATAATTTACATAACAATCAAAATATATATTTAGAAATGAAATATTTGAAACAAAACAAGTTTAAAATAATTTCAAAAGTTTTTCAATCAGGAAATTCAATTTAACAGAAATAAAATATAAAATAAAATAAGCCTAAAATGTAGGGTTGTTACAAATTATCTCTTAATCACCAGTTAATGATCATCACATTAATTACATTCATTAACTATCCTTAAATTACCTTCATTTAGTATTTACCCTTATTAATTCATTAAGTAATTATCTTTTAATAAATTTTATTAATTATCCCTAATTAATCACAACCTTGATAAATTTAAGATAATTTCTTTATCTTAATTAATTACTTATTTAAATCTCATTAAATTGAATACTTAATTACATCATTTAATCTCCTTTAGAAAACATTTAGAAATCAATTATATAATTAAATACTTACAAACAAAATAATTTAAACATTTAATTTTAACATTTAAAATATTTGAAAACTTGTTTAAACTTGTTAATACTTTATTTTGAAAACTTGATAATGTTTCCTCGATAACTTAGTTACTTTAATAACTTTAAAACTTGATAATAATTTTGTTTTTAACCTTTAATAATCTGGTTAATTCAATTTTAATACAAACCCGGGTTCAAAGCCAAAGTACTCGAGTAAAACCCGAGTCACTAACGCACTATTCCTTCCTTCGAGTCGAACTACCATCTTCTTCGAGTATACCCGAGACAATATCATTCTTCCCCAAACAACATCTCCCAGACACAAACACACACGCGTGCACGTGTACAGGAATTCCGATCACCTTCGATCAAGTCTCCGACCACCACCAAGTCGCCGTTCCTCCCCTCAGTCACCATAAACAACCAGATCATCTAAACGATTACGAAATCAAAATCGAACTATGCTATCACCTCCAGGAACACAGACCATGGATGAAATCACCTCGCTCCGATGATCTAGACCACCAGATATTACGAATCTCCGCCCGAAGCTTCGTCACGAACCCTACTCTCGTTTCCCTTCGGTCCGGTCCACCTCGAATCACTACTGACGAAGAAATCGACCTGACAACATCCTCGACCAAAAACAGCCTCCAAACCCTACTTCATCGTCTTTCAGCCACCACGATCAACTATAAATGCTTCGAGCATTTTTTCTGAGTTCCCCTGCCTCCACCTTCCTTCAGCCATGACCATGACTTACCCAACCTCGCCGATCGTCAGAATTTGCCAAGAAACCATTTCCGTTCAACCTTGAAATTATCGTGATTTACTCAACTAAAAAATGTGATTTTTCTTTTAAAATTCATTATTTCCAAAAGTAAAACATTTTATATAAGTAAATCAAGAATCTATGATGCTCAAGTTTTGACATTTATTTAAGTTTCACTGTAAATTTTCTTCCCAGTAAAAACCATCTTCAAATTCATCTTAAAACTATTTTTAGAAGTTAGAATTTGATTATATGAACATAGTTGGTTTAGAACTTGAAGCCTAAAATGGATCAGAGAAAGAAGTATTGATTTTTGATTATATTTAACTTATGAAACTGGAATAGAGCTCTGCAGACATGCACACTAATATTAACAACCATATATACAGGCAATCCTATCTAAACAAACATGCAATACATATATCACATTATAAATTCAAGGACTATTACATGCATCAGATCATCAGACAATTTTAGGCTTATTAAAGAAAAGTTTACTCACCTTTTTTTTTAAAGCAGAGAACAGGCTCTGTTCAAATTGTTTCCCTGGAACTTTGTTTTGATCTGTAACTTGTCTTTAAATTTGAAATCCTAATGTTGTTTGAATCAGTGAAGTTGTTGTTGCATTCCATTTGATCTCGGGTTGAAGGCTGAAATCATGCTGTTGCATTTACTTTCCAGGTTTCATTTGATTGCAGATTTGATTTGGTTTCAGGTTTTTATTTTAGTTTGAATTTTTGGTTTCTCAGGTTGGTATATTTTTAGTTTCTGGTTTGAGAAAAGTTGAATTGAAAAATGAAGAAAACAGGTTTCTTACTAAACATACATTATATAAATTAAATGTTAAATGAAAAATATTATGCCACTTGTTATTTTTAATTTAGACAAGTGTAATTTGCAAATCCATTTAGCTTACACATGTTAAAATAAAGCAATATTATGTTTATATCCTTATCTTACTAAGTATTTATGCTTTGTTAATTATGTAAATATGTATATATATTGTGATTTGAAGCTTTGTTTTAAATTTAATATTTTTCAAAAACTAATTATAAAGAAAATAGATATAAAACTAAAAATCATATATATATTACTTTTAAATCCAATATATTTTAAGGTGTTTATCTTTTGAATTTCCAATTCAAATTAAATTTTCAATTTAAAATCAACCTAAATATATATAGATATAAATATCTATTATCAGCTCTATTTGTTCAATCTATAAATCAGTATTCTTATTAATCAATCCAGTTAATTATCAATTAACAAGTGTTCAAAAATCCGGGTTATCACATTCCTCCCCCCTTTAAATCTTTTCGTCCTCGAAAAGGAACGAAGCCAGAATTTATTCAATTCTTAAAATCTGATAAATTTTTTCTTTTATCAATTTTAAAACACTTTTAAAATATTCATAATATTATAAAATAGTTTTTATAAAAATAATTTTTATAACTCGATGTTTCAACAAATCCATCCTTGTTCTCATAGAAATTCGGTCATACGTTGATCAGGCGTACGACTGAAAATCTATAAGTACTCGGTAAACTCGTTTTCAACACCTAGTGAAAATATTTGAAAAATAATTTATTTGAAAATATCGAAAACATTTTTGAAAATAGAGGAAATATCTTTGGTGAGAATGCTCTGGAAATCATCACCCCCATCCATGGTCGCAGTTAACCCGATGGTTACGTTGCCGTCCCGGCAAAATCCACAGATAACTGTAGGTCTCCGCGCTCCTCGATTACGCCATGGAACCCGCTACAGATCGCAGTTATACCCGGGCCTTACGTTGCTATCACAGCACAAACCCATATAACTATAGGCATCAGCGCCACCGAATTTCGCTGCCAAATAATGAAACTTCTCCCACATAGGTCGCAGTCTACCGATATAAAATCAAACGTAGACAGTTGGCTCTCAGCGGCACACACGACTTTCGCTATGTTACCATAGTGTCACAGTCTACCGATATAAAATCAAACGTAGACAGTTGGCTCTCAGCGGCACACATGACTTTCGCTATGGTCTGTAGTAGATCGCAGTGACATCGAGTTACATTGTCGTCACAGAATAACCCAAATGCCTCTGTGGGCACCAGCCCCTCGACTTTCGCTACACAAATAATCCTCAGGAACTAGTTTGTCCGGACTCCTCACAGGATCAACTTTAGAAACCCCCCTTGGGGCTCAAGGCAGTACCACCCTGTGGTACTCCTGAGAAGTTCATTTCAAGGAAGCGCCTTTTTCCCCAGAGCTATTTTCAAAATACTTTATACTATATACTTATAGTATCTTCAAATCATACCCTTTATGATTTATCAAAATCTCCTTTACACAAAATCGATTACCAAAATCGATAATTCTCAAACTAGGCTTTCCAAAATCCAAAATTGATTTTCCCAAAAATCAAAAGCCTTTTCCAAATTCATAGGTTCCCAAGACCTTTTCCAAAACCATTCTCATAAGATCCTTTATATATATAGATATAGATATATATAACTTTGAAAATCTTTGGATCATTTCAAACTTGTATAAAACCTCTTTTATACTTCAAATATTTCAAAACCCTTTTTATTCTGGCTAGATTCAATAAGGGAAGTTTATCATATTACAAAATATAACTTTATTTATTGTCAAATCAAATATTCAAGTTTGATTTCTTTATAAAGTTATTTACCATTTACTTACCTCCATAAAGTAAATTTCAACCAAAGAAATACCCAATTCCATTATATTTCACATAATATACCTTTCATTTTCGAAAACCATTTCAAATTTCTTATCCTCAAATTTTAAATGCCAAATTCATTCAAATCCGTACGATGTACACATATCATTCGTACGCTATATCAATCTGATCGCTCAATCGATCACACAATTTCACTTCCGAACTAGTATTGTCCACCCGGCTTCCTAGTGCGGACTCAGATCTGGTTTCCTGATCAGAAACCGTCATTCTCCTTGCATAGTCACAACTATGATAGAGAATATCCAGAACCAATCAACAATCCATATCCAGGTTCGCCGTCGAAAATCGAGCGAAAAATCCCAACTCGGATCGATAATACTATCTCGAAATTCTGTGTTCGAATCTGGATCAAATCACTATGCGAATAGAATAATATACGTATATCCTACGTATTTATCTTTATTGGTTATTAGCCAAATCAATTCTCTTTTCTATTCACATTTCCTTTAATTCTATTCTCTTATTCTCAATTGCTTCCATTTACAATTGAGTTAATATTTCAATTATAAACAGTTTGAACTCTGACCCATTTAAATTTAAAAATAGCTTGAAAAAGTTTTAAAATAGATAAGTAGTTGAAAAATAGTTATTAGTTTATAAAATAGCTGTAAAATAGTTAAGTAGGTACAAAATAGTTAGATAATTGCAAAATAGTTTTTAAAATAGTGATTAGATATAAATAACTGAAAAATAGTAATTAGTTTATAAGACAGTTTCAAAATAGTTAAATAATTCTAAAATAATTGTAAAATAAGTATAGATAGTTTGGGGTTTAAGAAGAAAGATTGTATAGTAAATAGTTTGGAAAAATTTATTTGTATTAAAACAATTTATTTTAAAAAATTGTCCAGAGCCAAACTGTTTAATTTCCCAATCTACATTCCCAATTAATTTCCCTTTTATTCAATTTAAATTTCCTTTTCTATTTAAATTGACTCAACACTTCAATTTCCATTGAAATTTATTAAATCCCAATTTAAGTTGAATTAACCTTAATTCCTTTCCAAATTCAAATCAAATTTCATTTGATTTTTAAACATATTCAATTTTAATCACAATTCCAAATTATTTCAAATCAATTTGGATTTATTTCAAATTGAACCAGCTTCAATTTTATTTCAAATTATTTTAATTCAAAATTTCCATTTAAATTTATGCTTATCCATCTTTAATCACAATTCTAATTAATTCAAATCAAATTCAATTTGAACTAATTCTATTCAAATCTCAACTTAAAATCATCTCGAATTATATAAATTCGAGTTAAATTTTAAATGTTGATTTAATCACTTAAGTCAAGTTAACCCTTACCTTTAAATCAAATCAACCTTTAAACCAATTAATTCTGGATCCAAAATCCAAAATTACTTTTTAAATTATCATTACTTAACTTATTTTAAAGTTCAAATTAAAAGTTCAAAGAAATTTTATCTTCAAAATTCAATTTATTGCCCAATTTTATCTTCCAACTTTGAAACTGATTCTTAAACAATTTTAAGTTACAAATTCAATTCTTAATATTCAAATCTTAAGTTTAAAAGGGATTCCATATCCTTAATTTCAAATTAAGGTTTAATTTTCATTTATCTCTATAATGGATATATTATCACAATCCATTTCTTCATTCATTTAAACTAATCAAATTCACCATTTTTAACTTTCCAAGTTAAATTTCAATTTCATCTTGAAATTCCCAATTCAAGTTGTTCATTCTAAACTCATTTAACTTCCCTTAAGTTAAATTCAATTTAATTTAGTCAACTAGACCCAATTTGAATTCCCATTCAAATTTTAAACCTTATATTAATAATATTCCCACTTATAAGTTCAAAAACTTATCACTTTGGGTTTTCATATCATATTCCAATTTAAAACTCAACACTAAGAGTTATTTCGAATCATCTTTGATATTATGTATATCCTCATTTATACATATTTACTTCCTTTACACACCAAGTTATACCTTAAATTTTTAAACCATCTTTGGTTTTAATTAAAAACAAATTTCTTTAAAACAATTTCAAGTTTCTGGATTTAGATTTAAAATTTGACAATTTTAAATTATCTTCAATTCCAATTTATAAGTCATACTTACCTAAAAGTTTAATTCCCTAAAACATTTCATTTTACTTAATCATTAACAAATTTCATTATTAAATACAACAACCATTTATGATAATAACCAAGATTATCATATCTGGAAACCATTTCATTATTTTCTTTATTCTGATAACACTTCTACAAATTCAAGATTTTAATTTCAGTTTGAATTCATTTCAAACTTATCTTCATTTAATTTAAATTTGGTTGTATTAATATTACTACTTATATTTAATTCAATAATTTAACAACCAATTATCTTAATAGAAATATTGCTTTATATATCAAATATAATTTTATATAAAATCATTTACCTTTTAAACCATTTAAAATCTTTATATAGAAAAATAACAAGTACGTTCTCTCATATATATATATACACTCAACTCATTTTAGGGTATCATTGACCCTATCCTTAATGAGTAATCCCACCAGAGCCAAGGTTCTCGCTTAACCTTCTGCTCTGATACCAACTGTAACGACCCGGAATTTTCGAACCCGAAAATTCCAGATAGTTAGAAGAAAAAGAAAGAGATAGAAGAAAGAAACAGAAAGAAGAAAAGAGAACAGAGAACACAACATCTCACATTCGCAGCGGATCAAAATACAATATCAAATAATAATATCAGTTATACAAAGAAAACTGTATCAGTCAATTACATTTTTATACATCAGAGTTACAACACTTCACAATCACTATACAGTTAAAATAACTCGTCCCAATAATTAACAATATATCACACTCCATACGTTCCTGCCATCCAGCTCGCCTCTTGAGCTCCAGAACGTCCTTACCTGAAATCTGTAATACTCGGTCTGACCCGAGCATTACCACAAAGTAACACCCGGGTCAGGCTGGAAACCAGCGTGAGTAAACTCATCTAACATGAAATTTCAATCCATAGAACTTATTTAAAACCCGGGGTAACTCGTACTTACTACACGTAAACAACTTATATAGTCATCACTTACTTTCACAAAACAATATAAGTATCCAACTTAGTTTAAATGGTCCATATTATCCAAATCCAGCCCATTGATTTCACATATCAATCTATAAAGAATTATAGAAGATTTCAAATCGAAGTGGTTTCGGATATTGCTGATATCCGATCCCGGTCTCTTCGAATTCAAATGTCATCCTTTTTAAGCCAAGATGTTTAAGTTAAACAATTTAATTTAAATTCAGGATATCATATTCATATAGCAATTCTATCACAGATAGATAACTTACATTATCACAATTTATCCAAAGCATCTCGTATCATAGAGCATCACAATCACATATCAGATATATCAAATAATCCAAGGCATTCAATATTATTCAATCATTCATAAGCAAGATTAATTAGATGTATAATTCCTAATTAATTTAACTTAATCTCCACATAAATTAAATTAATTACTTTAATTTCTTTTAAATCATGCTTACTTAACATTAATTAATTACAAACCAATTAATTAATCATCCTTTAATTATTCATCTTAATTAATTATCCTAAATTAATTATTCCTTAATTACATTAAGTAATTAGCCTTTAATTAATTACATGAATTAGTTATCCTTTAACCATTCATATTAATTTACCCTTAATTACACTTATTAATTACATTAATTAATGATCCTCTAATTACTTTCACTAATTAATTATTTCCTTAATTAATTACATTTAACAAAAAAAATCTTTAATTAAACATATTCATTAATTAACCTTAATTAATCACATTAAATAATTATCATTCAATTAATCACTTAAATTAATTATCTCTTAATCACTAGTTAATGATCATCACATTAATTACATTCATTAACTATCCTTAAATTACCTTCATTTAGTATTTACCCTTATTAATTCATTAAGTAATTATCTTTTAATAAATTTTATTAATTATCCCTAATTAATCACAACCTTGATAAATTTAAGATAATTTCTTTATCTTAATTAATTACTTATTTAAATCTCATTAAATTGAATACTTAATTACATCATTTAATCTCCTTTAGAAAACATTTAGAAATCAATTATATAATTAAATACTTACAAACAAAATAATTTAAACATTTAATTTTAACATTTAAAATATTTGAAAACTTGTTTAAACTTGTTAATACTTTATTTTGAAAACTTGATAATGTTTCCTCGATAACTTAGTTACTTTAATAACTTTAAAACTTGATAATAATTTTGTTTTTAACCTTTAATAATCTGGTTAATTCAATTTTAATACAAACCCGGGTTCAAAGCCAAAGTACTCGAGTAAAACCCGAGTCACTAACGCACTATTCCTTCCTTCGAGTCGAACTACCATCTTCTTCGAGTATACCCGAGACAATATCATTCTTCCCCAAACAACATCTCCCAGACACAACCACACACGCGTGCACGTGTACAGGAATTCCGATCACCTTCGATCAAGTCTCCGACCACCACCAAGTCGCCGTTCCTCCCCTCAGTCACCATAAACAACCAGATCATCTAAACGATTACGAAATCAAAATCGAACTATGCTATCACCTCCAGGAACACAGACCATGGATGAAATCACCTCGCTTCGATGATCTAGACCACCAGATATTACGAATCTCCGCCCGAAGCTTCGTCACGAACCCTACTCTCGTTTCCCTTCGGTCCGGTCCACCTCGAATCACTACTGACGAAGAAATCGACCTGACAACATCCTCGACCAAAAACAGCCTCCAAACCCTACTTCATCGTCTTTCAGCCACCACGATCAACTATAAATGCTTCGAGCATTTTTCCTGAGTTCCCCCTGCCTCCACCTTCCTTCAGCCATGACCATGACTTACCCAACCTCGCCGATCGTCAGAATTTGCCAAGAAACCATTTCCGTTCAACCTTGAAATTCTCGTGATTTACTCAACTAAAAAATGTGATTTTTCTTTTAAAATTCATTATTTCCAAAAGTAAAACATTTTATATAAGTAAATCAAGAATCTATGATGCTCAAGTTTTGACATTTATTTAAGTTTCACTGTAAATTTTCTTCCCAGTAAAAACCATCTTCAAATTCATCTTAAAACTATTTTTAGAAGTTAGAATTTGATTATATGAACATAGTTGGTTTAGAACTTGAAGCCTAAAATGGATCAGAGAAAGAAGTATTGATTTTTGATTATATTTAACTTGTGAAACTGGAATAGAGCTCTACAGACATGCACACTAATATTAACAACCATATATACAGGCAATCCTATCTAAACAAACATGCAATACATATATCACATTATAAATTCAAGGACTATTACATGCATCAGATCATCAGACAATTTTAGGCTTATTAAAGAAAAGTTTACTCACCTTTTTTTTTTTAAAGCAGAGAACAGGCTCTGTTCAAATTGTTTCCCTGGAACTTTGTTTTGATCTGTAACTTGTCTTTAAATTTGAAATCCTAATGTTGTTTGAATCAGTGAAGTTGTTGTTGCATTCCATTTGATCTCGGGTTGAAGGCTGAAATCAAGCTGTTGCATTTACTTTCCAGGTTTCATTTGATTGCAGATTTGATTTGGTTTCAGGTTTTTATTTTAGTTTGAATTTTTGGTTTCTCAGGTTGGTATATTTTTAGTTTCTGGTTTGAGAAAAGTTGAATTGAAAAATGAAGAAAACAGGTTTCTTACTAAACATACATTATATAAATTAAATGTTAAATGAAAAATATTGTGCCACTTGTTATTTTTAATTTAGACAAGTGTAATTTGCAAATCCATTTAGCTTACACATGTTAAAATAAAGCAATATTATGTTTATATCCTTATCTTACTAAGTATTTATGCTTTGTTAATTATGTAAATATGTATATATATTGTTATTTGAAGCTTTGTTTTAAATTTAATATTTTTCAAAAACTAATTATAAAGAAAATAAATATAAAACTAAAAATCATATATATATTACTTTTAAATCCAATATATTTTAAGGTGTTTATCTTTTGAATTTCCAATTCAAATTAAATTTTCAATTTAAAATCAACCTAAATATATATAGATATAAATATCTATTATCAGCTCTATTTGTTCAATCTATAAATCAGTATTCTTATTAATCAATCCAGTTAATTATCAATTAACAAGTGTTCAAAAATCCGGGTTATCACATTCCTCCCCCCTTTAAATCTTTTCGTCCTCGAAAAGGAACGAAGCCAGAATTTATTCAATTCTTAAAATCTGATAAATTTTTTCTTTTATCAATTTTAAAACACTTTTAAAATATTCATAATATTATAAAATAGTTTTTATAAAAATAATTTTTATAACTCGATGTTTCAACAAATCCATCCTTGTTCTCATAGAAATTCGGTCATACGTTGATCAGGCGTACGACTGAAAATCTATAAGTACTCGGTAAACTCGTTTTCAACACCTAGTGAAAATATTTGAAAAATAATTTATTTGAAAATATCGAAAACATTTTTGAAAATAGAGGAAATATCTTTGGTGAGAATGCTCTGGAAATCATCACCCCCATCCATGGTCGCAGTTAACCCGATGGTTACGTTGCCGTCCCGGCAAAATCCACAGATAACTGTAGGTCTCCGCGCTCCTCGATTACGCCATGGAACCCGCTACAGATCGCAGTTATACCCGGGCCTTACGTTGCTATCACAGCACAAACCCATATAACTATAGGCATCAGCGCCACCGAATTTCGCTGCCAAATAATGAAACTTCTCCCACATAGGTCGCAGTCTACCGATATAAAATCAAACGTAGACAGTTGGCTCTCAGCGGCACACACGACTTTCGCTATGTTACCATAGTGTCACAGTCTACCGATATAAAATCAAACGTAGACAGTTGGCTCTCAGCGGCACACATGACTTTCGCTATGGTCTGTAGTAGATCGCAGTGACATCGAGTTACATTGTCGTCACAGAATAACCCAAATGCCTCTGTGGGCACCAGCCCCTCGACTTTCGCTACACAAATAATCCTTAGGAACTAGTTTGTCCGGACTCCTCACAGGATCAACTTTAGAAACCCCCCTTGGGGCTCAAGGCAGTACCACCCTGTGGTACTCCTGAGAAGTTCATTTCAAGGAAGCGCCTTTTTCCCCAGAGCTATTTTCAAAATACTTTATACTATATACTTATAGTATCTTCAAATCATACCCTTTATGATTTATCAAAATCTCCTTTACACAAAATCGATTACCAAAATCGATAATTCTCAAACTAGGCTTTCCAAAATCCAAAATTGATTTTCCCAAAAATCAAAAGCCTTTTCCAAATTCATAGGTTCCCAAGACCTTTTCCAAAACCATTCTCATAAGATCCTTTATATATATAGATATAGATATATATAACTTTGAAAATCTTTGGATCATTTCAAACTTGTATAAAACCTCTTTTATACTTCAAATATTTCAAAACCCTTTTTATTCTGGCTAGATTCAATAAGGGAAGTTTATCATATTACAAAATATAACTTTATTTATTGTCAAATCAAATATTCAAGTTTGATTTCTTTATAAAGTTATTTACCATTTACTTACCTCCATAAAGTAAATTTCAACCAAAGAAATACCCAATTCCATTATATTTCACATAATATACCTTTCATTTTCGAAAACCATTTCAAATTTCTTATCCTCAAATTTTAAATGCCAAATTCATTCAAATCCGTACGATGTACACATATCATTCGTACGCTATATCAATCTGATCGCTCAATCGATCACACAATTTCACTTCCGAACTAGTATTGTCCACCCGGCTTCCTAGTGCGGACTCAGATCTGGTTTCCTGATCAGAAACCGTCATTCTCCTTGCATAGTCACAACTATGATAGAGAATATCCAGAACCAATCAACAATCCATATCCAGGTTCGCCGTCGAAAATCGAGCGAAAAATCCCAACTCGGATCGATAATACTATCTCGAAATTCTGTGTTCGAATCTGGATCAAATCACTATGCGAATAGAATAATATACGTATATCCTACGTATTTATCTTTATTGGTTATTAGCCAAATCAATTCTCTTTTCTATTCACATTTCCTTTAATTCTATTCTCTTATTCTCAATTGCTTCCATTTACAATTGAGTTAATATTTCAATTATAAACAGTTTGAACTCTGACCCATTTAAATTTAAAAATAGCTTGAAAAAGTTTTAAAATAGATAAGTAGTTGAAAAATAGTTATTAGTTTATAAAATAGCTGTAAAATAGTTAAGTAGGTACAAAATAGTTAGATAATTGCAAAATAGTTTTTAAAATAGTGATTAGATATAAATAACTGAAAAATAGTAATTAGTTTATAAGACAGTTTCAAAATAGTTAAATAATTCTAAAATAATTGTAAAATAAGTATAGATAGTTTGGGGTTTAAGAAGAAAGATTGTATAGTAAATAGTTTGGAAAAATTTATTTGTATTAAAACAATTTATTTTAAAAAATTGTCCAGAGCCAAACTGTTTAATTTCCCAATCTACATTCCCAATTAATTTCCCTTTTATTCAATTTAAATTTCCTTTTCTATTTAAATTGACTCAACACTTCAATTTCCATTGAAATTTATTAAATCCCAATTTAAGTTGAATTAACCTTAATTCCTTTCCAAATTCAAATCAAATTTCATTTGATTTTTAAACATATTCAATTTTAATCACAATTCCAAATTATTTCAAATCAATTTGGATTTATTTCAAATTGAACCAGCTTCAATTTTATTTCAAATTATTTTAATTCAAAATTTCCATTTAAATTTATGCTTATCCATCTTTAATCACAATTCTAATTAATTCAAATCAAATTCAATTTGAACTAATTCTATTCAAATCTCAACTTAAAATCATCTCGAATTATATAAATTCGAGTTAAATTTTAAATATTGATTTAATCACTTAAGTCAAGTTAACCCTTACCTTTAAATCAAATCAACCTTTAAACCAATTAATTCTGGATCCAAAATCCAAAATTACTTTTTAAATTATCATTACTTAACTTATTTTAAAGTTCAAATTAAAAGTTCAAAGAAATTTTATCTTCAAAATTCAATTTATTGCCCAATTTTATCTTCCAACTTTGAAACTGATTCTTAAACAATTTTAAGTTACAAATTCAATTCTTAATATTCAAATCTTAAGTTTAAAAGGGATTCCATATCCTTAATTTCAAATTAAGGTTTAATTTTCATTTATCTCTATAATGGATATATTATCACAATCCATTTCTTCATTCATTTAAACTAATCAAATTCACCATTTTTAACTTTCCAAGTTAAATTTCAATTTCATCTTGAAATTCCCAATTCAAGTTGTTCATTCTAAACTCATTTAACTTCCCTTAAGTTAAATTCAATTTAATTTAGTCAACTAGACCCAATTTGAATTCCCATTCAAATTTTAAACCTTATATTAATAATATTCCCACTTATAAGTTCAAAAACTTATCACTTTGGGTTTTCATATCATATTCCAATTTAAAACTCAACACTAAGAGTTATTTCGAATCATCTTTGATATTATGTATATCCTCATTTATACATATTTACTTCCTTTACACACCAAGTTATACCTTAAATTTTTAAACCATCTTTGGTTTTAATTAAAAACAAATTTCTTTAAAACAATTTCAAGTTTCTGGATTTAGATTTAAAATTTGACAATTTTAAATTATCTTCAATTCCAATTTATAAGTCATACTTACCTAAAAGTTTAATTCCCTAAAACATTTCATTTTACTTAATCATTAACAAATTTCATTATTAAATACAACAACCATTTATGATAATAACCAAGATTATCATATCTGGAAACCATTTCATTATTTTCTTTATTCTGATAACACTTCTACAAATTCAAGATTTTAATTTCAGTTTGAATTCATTTCAAACATATCTTCATTTAATTTAAATTTGGTTGTATTAATATTACTACTTATATTTAATTCAATAATTTAACAACCAATTATCTTAATAGAAATATTGCTTTATATATCAAATATAATTTTATATAAAATCATTTACCTTTTAAACCATTTAAAATCTTTATATAGAAAAATAACAAGTACGTTCTCTCATATATATATACACTCAACTCATTTTAGGGTATCATTGACCCTATCCTTAATGAGTAATCCCACCAGAGCCAAGGTTCTCGCTTAACCTTCTACTCTGATACCAACTGTAACGACCCGGAATTTTCGAACCCGAAAATTCCAGATAGTTAGAAGAAAAAGAAAGAGATAGAAGAAAGAAACAGAAAGAAGAAAAGAGAACAGAGAACACAACATCTCACATTCGCAGCGGATCAAAATACAATATCAAATAATAATATCAGTTATACAAAGAAAACTGTATCAGTCAATTACATTTTTATACATCAGAGTTACAACACTTCACAATCACTATACAGTTAAAATAACTCGTCCCAATAATTAACAATATATCACACTCCATACGTTCCTGCCATCCAGCTCGCCTCTTGAGCTCCAGAACGTCCTTACCTGAAATCTGTAATACTCGGTCTGACCCGAGCATTACCACAAAGTAACACCCGGGTCAGGCTGGAAACCAGCGTGAGTAAACTCATCTAACATGAAATTTCAATCCATAGAACTTATTTAAAACCCGGGGTAACTCGTACTTACTACACGTAAACAACTTATATAGTCATCACTTACTTTCACAAAACAATATAAGTATCCAACTTAGTTTAAATGGTCCATATTATCCAAATCCAGCCCATTGATTTCACATATCAATCTATAAAGAATTATAGAAGATTTCAAATCGAAGTGGTTTCGGATATTGCTGATATCCGATCCCGGTCTCTTCGAATTCAAATGTCATCCTTTTTAAGCCAAGATGTTTAAGTTAAACAATTTAATTTAAATTCAGGATATCATATTCATATAGCAATTCTATCACAGATAGATAACTTACATTATCACAATTTATCCAAAGCATCTCGTATCATAGAGCATCACAATCACATATCAGATATATCAAATAATCCAAGGCATTCAATATTATTCAATCATTCATAAGCAAGATTAATTAGATGTATAATTCCTAATTAATTTAACTTAATCTCCACATAAATTAAATTAATTACTTTAATTTCTTTTAAATCATGCTTACTTAACATTAATTAATTACAAACCAATTAATTAATCATCCTTTAATTATTCATCTTAATTAATTATCCTAAATTAATTATTCCTTAATTACATTAAGTAATTAGCCTTTAATTAATTACATGAATTAGTTATCCTTTAACCATTCATATTAATTTACCCTTAATTACACTTATTAATTACATTAATTAATGATCCTCTAATTACTTTCACTAATTAATTATTTCCTTAATTAATTACATTTAACAAAAAAAATCTTTAATTAAACATATTCATTAATTAACCTTAATTAATCACATTAAATAATTATCATTCAATTAATCACTTAAATTAATTATCTCTTAATCACTAGTTAATGATCATCACATTAATTACATTCATTAACTATCCTTAAATTACCTTCATTTAGTATTTACCCTTATTAATTCATTAAGTAATTATCTTTTAATAAATTTTATTAATTATCCCTAATTAATCACAACCTTGATAAATTTAAGATAATTTCTTTATCTTAATTAATTACTTATTTAAATCTCATTAAATTGAATACTTAATTACATCATTTAATCTCCTTTAGAAAACATTTAGAAATCAATTATATAATTAAATACTTACAAACAAAATAATTTAAACATTTAATTTTAACATTTAAAATATTTGAAAACTTGTTTAAACTTGTTAATACTTTATTTTGAAAACTTGATAATGTTTCCTCGATAACTTAGTTACTTTAATAACTTTAAAACTTGATAATAATTTTGTTTTTAACCTTTAATAATCTGGTTAATTCAATTTTAATACAAACCCGGGTTCAAAGCCAAAGTACTCGAGTAAAACCCGAGTCACTAACGCACTATTCCTTCCTTCGAGTCGAACTACCATCTTCTTCGAGTATACCCGAGACAATATCATTCTTCCCCAAACAACATCTCCCAGACACAAACACACACGCGTGCACGTGTACAGGAATTCCGATCACCTTCGATCAAGTCTCCGACCACCACCAAGTCGCCGTTCCTCCCCTCAGTCACCATAAACAACCAGATCATCTAAACGATTACGAAATCAAAATCGAACTATGCTATCACCTCCAGGAACACAGACCATGGATGAAATCACCTCGCTCCGATGATCTAGACCACCAGATATTACGAATCTCCGCCCGAAGCTTCGTCACGAACCCTACTCTCGTTTCCCTTCGGTCCGGTCCACCTCGAATCACTACTGACGAAGAAATCGACCTGACAACATCCTCGACCAAAAACAGCCTCCAAACCCTACTTCATCGTCTTTCAGCCACCACGATCAACTATAAATGCTTCGAGCATTTTTCCTGAGTTCCCCCTGCCTCCACCTTCCTTCAGCCATGACCATGACTTACCCAACCTCGCCGATCGTCAGAATTTGCCAAGAAACCATTTCCGTTCAACCTTGAAATTCTCGTGATTTACTCAACTAAAAAATGTGATTTTTCTTTTAAAATTCATTATTTCCAAAAGTAAAACATTTTATATAAGTAAATCAAGAATCTATGATGCTCAAGTTTTGACATTTATTTAAGTTTCACTGTAAATTTTCTTCCCAGTAAAAACCATCTTCAAATTCATCTTAAAACTATTTTTAGAAGTTAGAATTTGATTATATGAACATAGTTGGTTTAGAACTTGAAGCCTAAAATGGATCAGAGAAAGAAGTATTGATTTTTGATTATATTTAACTTGTGAAACTGGAATAGAGCTCTGCAGACATGCACACTAATATTAACAACCATATATACAGGCAATCCTATCTAAACAAACATGCAATACATATATCACATTATAAATTCAAGGACTATTACATGCATCAGATCATCAGACAATTTTAGGCTTATTAAAGAAAAGTTTACTCACCTTTTTTTTTTAAAGCAGAGAACAGGCTCTGTTCAAATTGTTTCCCTGGAACTTTGTTTTGATCTGTAACTTGTCTTTAAATTTGAAATCCTAATGTTGTTTGAATCAGTGAAGTTGTTGTTGCATTCCATTTGATCTCGGGTTGAAGGCTGAAATCAAGCTGTTGCATTTACTTTCCAGGTTTCATTTGATTGCAGATTTGATTTGGTTTCAGGTTTTTATTTTAGTTTGAATTTTTGGTTTCTCAGGTTGGTATATTTTTAGTTTCTGGTTTGAGAAAAGTTGAATTGAAAAATGAAGAAAACAGGTTTCTTACTAAACATACATTATATAAATTAAATGTTAAATGAAAAATATTGTGCCACTTGTTATTTTTAATTTAGACAAGTGTAATTTGCAAATCCATTTAGCTTACACATGTTAAAATAAAGCAATATTATGTTTATATCCTTATCTTACTAAGTATTTATGCTTTGTTAATTATGTAAATATGTATATATATTGTGATTTGAAGCTTTGTTTTAAATTTAATATTTTTCAAAAACTAATTATAAAGAAAATAAATATAAAACTAAAAATCATATATATATTACTTTTAAATCCAATATATTTTAAGGTGTTTATCTTTTGAATTTCCAATTCAAATTAAATTTTCAATTTAAAATCAACCTAAATATATATAGATATAAATATCTATTATCAGCTCTATTTGTTCAATCTATAAATCAGTATTCTTATTAATCAATCCAGTTAATTATCAATTAACAAGTGTTCAAAAATCCGGGTAATCACAGCCGAGGTGTAGGCGGAGCTGCGTTGCTTCTGGTGGCCGGCGTAGGGTGTCGAGGCATTTTTTTCTTTTGGGTGTGTTCGCGTTGCAGATCGAACGACTGGGTGCATTTTGATTTCGAATTTTTCGCGTTGAATTGAAACTTGATTTCACGAGTGATGATGTTTTGTGGCTTGCCGGAGGCGTAGGAGTTCGCCAGAATGTTGGCGAAGCATCGTGCACGTGCACGGTGACATGGTGTGTGTCAGTGACTTTGTGGGTTGTTTCGACTCGAGTGATGCTCGAGTAGGATGGGGAAGATGCTTCGGGTTACCTGGGTGTGTGCGCGAGTATGTTGTTTTAACGGCTGTTATAACTTAAAAAAAATCTTAGTAAAAGAAAAAAAAGGGGAGAGAAGAAGATGCGTACGAGAGTTGACTCGGGGGAAAGATGGTGGGAACTCGAAGTACTAATCGGGTTAAGGCATGAGTTCCTCGGGTTTTCAACTGTAGGATGATATAGGAAGTTAAATACTGTTTTCAATAGTCCTAAACATTGTAGGCTTAGGGAAATATTTACAAATTGAGTTAGTCCTTAATTCGAGTTTTAAGTAATTAAGTTAAAATCAGTATAGAAAATTTTTAACATTTAAGTTAAATTTAATTATAAATTGACTTTCAAATTCTAAAAGGAGTTTTATAAAAATGTTAATTAAATTGAACAATTTAATATAAATTAATTATTGTGTTAAGTAATTAATAAATTTGTAGTTAACTACTTAAGTTAATAAATGAATGATTGATAGTTAATTAATTAAGTAATTTAATTATGAATTAATAAAGGATTAACTACGTAATTAGTAATTAATGATGGGCAATTAAGTGTTATTAATAATTAAGGTTATTAATAAATGATTAAGGAAAGTAATTAAGACTTAATAATTGATTTCAAAATAATTTATTTATTTAGTATTTTGAAAAGAAATAAGAAATTGGTTGATAATTAACGATGATTAATTAAACAAGGTTAAGAAATTCTCAAGTAATTAATTTTAAATTGAATTAATTACAATAAGAATTTAAGATGCTTGCTTATGAATGTTCTGTCTGCAGAATATCTGATTTTGATATTTATTTTATGATATTTTGTGATGTACTATGATATGCTTGGATTATATTGGATGATTTGAATTGTTTGACATCCCTGATATATGATGCTTTGTGATACGTCTTGATTTTGTCGTGATCTGCGATTTCTATTTCTGTGATATATTGTTATATGAATATGAAAACCCTTGACCCGTTAAACCGCACTTGAATTTCGATGCGACAGGGAGTTGGATTCCAGTTGGTTATCCGAAACCCACATCGAATTGTAATAGTGAATTTTTGTGACCGATAGATTTATTTTATCTATGAATCTGTGAATGAAGATGAGCGTTATCGATTATACCGCTTATCGATATATCTGTGATAATTGATGTTGCACTATTGTGTGTGAAACCCTTGGACTACACCTTTACACACACAAATATGGATTTTACGTGGAAATCGGTTAAGTCACAAATAATTTAAATTTAATGTTTTGAAATTGAAATTTTAATTTCAATTGATTTGAAATTGGAAATTTCGGTTTAAAGTGAAAAGCTTTTGAAATGGAATTTCAAAGATTAAAGTTATTTTGAATAACTTGATAAAGTTTTGAAGTTTAAATAATTTGATTTAAACTTAAATTCAAGATTTGAAATTGAATTCTATGATTTGAAACTAGGGATTAAAGATGTTATACCCGTTATATAAGGGTTAAACGGTTTTAAAAGTATTGATTTGGGAATTTGAATTTAAATTCAAAGGATTTAACTCGTGCAAATATAATTGGATTTTTCTGAAACGAAAACTATTTGTTTTCAAATAATAACAGCTTTCATATGAGAAGTGAACTTCCAATTTGTATTGAAAGGTTTCAAATTTAAAATGAAATTGAAATGTTTTGAAAGGCTATGAATGAATTCTTTTTGAAAGCTATAAGTTGAATCTTTGTTTTAAAGATTTAACGAGTTAATCTAATTGAAACGGAAATTGTTTTGAAATCTGTGAATGGATTTTTGTTGAAAATGGGTGAACTTTATGGAATAAATCTTTTTGTTTAAAAGATTTGAAATGGTAATCGATTGAAACCATTTAAAAAAAAGTTGAATTATTAAGTTGTGACTTAATTGAAATCCCATTATCCATTCGTTTTGAACATACGCTCACTATTCGGGTTAGCCGGGAAAAGGCATTTGTGTCATATAACTCATTCCGAATATGTGATACGTCGATATGGATCGCATTTGCTATATTACAGCATGATAGGCGGTTCTCGCTTCGCAGTTTGGTGGCGAACGAGGGACTCTTACCCCTACATGTCCCTGAGAGGGATGGGTTGGTTAGGCAGATGCCGTGACAGTCGAGAGGCTGGCCGTAAAAGTAAATGCGAGGTGCCAGTGTAAGCCACGGTGGGGCTGGGATGGTTGAAAAGCCTACCGGTTGTGACTGCTGTCTTCAGATCGTTACATTTGTTATCAGAGCTAAGGTTGAACTTTAGCTCAGGAGTATAACACGTTAAGTAGCTCATTAGAGATAGAGTGAAGTAAACTCTAGAATGAGTAATTCTTAGATATCCGTCTGAATGTCTCAGTAAATTCTCTTACTATCCACTGATAGTGAGTATGAGTGCAAGAAGATGACGAGATAGGGGATAGGGAAATACGACTATAGATGGTCGATACCCTGCAATAGTGGAAACAATCTTTCTTATCAATTTTCTTTGACTCGTTTCCAAATTCTTTTGATTTGCTTCGTGACAGCTCCAGAAGAAGTTTCGGTGCGGTGATGCTCTGACGAATCATTGTAGAGAATTCTTACTTCATATCTTCATCGGTTTCTTATCAGTTTTTGATTTAAACCTTAATGAATTTGAAATTAGAAATTTAAATAAATGGAAATTTTAAATCAAATTGATTAATAAAATATGAAGTTAAATTGAAATTAAATCAATAAAACGATATCATTTGGAACCAAATTTGAAATTCTATTCTAATTTCTTTTGAATACCAAAGTCCGAAGAGGGACAAATTGGTATGTATTCTGAAATATTCCGACTTGAGTTTGGAATTCATATCATAAGTTTGAGGAGTTATAGAAGATCGAATCTGTCTATCTCCGTGCTATTTTCGTGCCTGCGAATTTCGAGGATGAAATTCTGTTAAGGGGGAAGTTTGTAACGACCCCGAAATTTAATTTTATTTAAATTGATAATTAAATATTTTTTTGAATAAAAAAATTGTAAAATTGATTATAAATGGATTAATTGATTGCGAGTTTCCCCGATATCCAAATATATTTTGTATAAATCATTTGAATTTAAACAATTTGTATATATGTGAATATATATGTATATTGAATTCGAGTTTAAATCTAAGGTTAAATGGTTTAATAATAATAATAAATGATGATAATAGATATTAAGTTATAAATAGAATCGAAATATATAAGATAAATTATATAGTTTTATAAAAATGAAAGTGTATAAAATAAATAAAAATAATAAAGAAAAATTTAATAAAAATTAGAAGTTCACTTGTATTTTAAAAGTAATCAAAACAAAACAAAAGGAAAACAACTTACATTCAAATAAATAAAAATATAAAGTGATTTACAAAATGTTGATAGTTAAAACTTTAAAACAAAATGTAATATCCCGGAAATTTTGACAATATCAATTTAATAAACTGTTGAATAATTAAATTGATATGGATAATCTTTGATAATAAGATTTGAATTTAATTTAATAATCTGATTAAATTAGTATTAATTGATGATTTTATCTTTTAAAAGTTAATAAGATATTTCTATTTGAATATATATATTTATTTATATATATTGTAAATAGAAGCTTTGATAAATTGGGAATTTATATTTAATTTAATCTGGACTTTTCAAAGATAGTAAAATAAGTAATTTATATTAAGGGATAATTTCTTCTATAAATTTTTTTTTGAGATTTGATAAATTGTTATTTCAAATTGAATTTATGTAGTTATATGTATATATATAACTTGATTTTTAAATTAGATTTTCAATTTTAATTTGAATATGAATTTGGAATTTATTTTGAAATTCAAAGGATAGATATTTAAAATGTTTTGGATCTTAAAAATATTTGGATAAACTTTTATTTGTATATATATAATTTGTTTTATTGCATTTTCTTTAAAAAGAAATTCATATATGTATTTACATATGAATTAATAAATTAAGTTAAAAGCTTTATTTAACATTTTAAATTAAAATAAAATACTTAAAGAACAAATGTCATCATATTAAAGCATAATAGTACATGTGTAATAAAACTAATAATGGTAAAAGACAAGTGTCCCTTACTTATTTTATTTTCTTTAATTGTTGATAAATCCAAAATTAATCTATATACACATCTCTTTTCTCTTCCCATTCTTTTTCTCATTTTTCCAAAAGCAAGAAAACTCAAACCCATTCTCATAAACAAAATGAAATCAGTAATCAAACTCTTCAAATCTGAAAATCAATAACTTCTCTAAAAATCCAGAAATCATGTTCAAAACAAATCAGTAATCCTCTTCATTCCAATATGCAAATCATTTTCCCTGTAATCTTTTCAAATCTGTAACCATCTTCAAAATTTCAAAGCTTGTAAGCAAATCCCTGTAATCCAGTAAAACATGAAAATCAAACCCCTCACATCAAGATCATATTCCCTGTAATAGTTTCAAGCCTATCTGTAGCCTGCCTGCATTCATTTGCAATCTAGAGGCAGCATTCAAAATTTACAAGATTTAAAACCAAAAGCCTGAACTTCTTCTTCAAATCTGAGATTTTCAAAAGCTTGCATTCTTCAGCCTGGAATCAAAGCAGTCTCTGTTTCAAGCATTCCAGTTCTATAAGGATGATAACAATTCAAGTTTTCAAATCCCAGAAGCAATTCAAGTTCCTTTCAAATTCCAGATTTTAGCTTAAAAGCCTGTACACTGTTCTCTGTTTTCTTCAAAACTGGTGAGTAAACCTTTCTTTTAAAAACAGTTTTTTTTTTTAAAAAAAATCTATGATTAAACTTTAATGCAAGTGATAATTTGTGTTGTGATGATATATATATTGTTGCATGACTGTTGGCTATGAATGCATGTTTGTAAATGTGATATGTTTATATATATATATGAGTTCTATCTTCTCTGTTTTATATTACAGAGATTATATTTAGTTCAAATTCCAATTTCCCCTCCTCTGATCTCTGTTAGTCTGTAGTTTTCAATCGAATTAAGTTTGTTTAAACTTGAACCTGGATCTAAAAATGTTTTTAAAAATGTTTAGATAGATATAGTATCTGGAAACTAAGATTTACAGTACAATAAAAATAGAAATATAAACATGTTAAAAATCAATGGTTACAATTCTCTGATTTAAGTATATAACTTGAATCGGCTTGGGTAAATATGATTTTTAAGATATAAATTATGATTTTTAGATTGAAATTGAGTGTGCATTTCTGAATTGTTTGGAATTGGGTTTTTGGGATAATTCTGGTGGTCGGAATATCTATGGTGGTCGTGGCTTCGGCTGGAGAAGGATGGAAGGTGGGGGAACTCAGGAAAAATAGGTGAAGATTTTTCTGATCATCGTGGTGATCTGAGATTGGCGAAGTAGGGTTTGATACCTAGTTGAAGCTGTCAATGTTGTGGGGATGCGTACGGCAACAAGAGTAGATCGTGATCGATCGCATATGGGGGAATCTTCGCTAGAGATCGTAACGCGGCTCTGGTCAAGGCGGCGACTTTTCTGGTGAACGAGATCATCAGAGCGAGACGTTTTGTCGAAGATGTTGGGTTCCTGGAGTCGATCACTTGGTTCGATTTTGATTCGTTGTCAGTTTCGTCGAATTTGGAGGTCAGGTGAGTCGGGTTGATGATCGTCGACTTGTTGGTGGTAACGGTGATGGTCGGAGAAGCTCCGACCATGTGTGCACGTGCACGATTGGATTGGGTTGTTATCTGGTGTTGTGTTTGGGGAAGAAGGTCAGGACTCGGGTAGAGCTCGTTATTTTCGTGTGTTCGACTCGAAGGAGAGAAGGAGAGGGAGTGCACGGAAGGTTACTCGAGTAAATATAGGGGTTAGCTCGGGTTTTTGTGAGTGTCGTATTGTCTTGTTTTAAAGGATGGTACCAGATTTTTTTTTTAGCAAAGGAATCATAGTTTAAAGGTATTTGAATAATTTGTTTTAAAAGCATAAATGGTTTCAAGTTTAAAAATAAATAAAACCCAGTTTTAAAATGGTTAAAAAATTTTTTTTAAAGTTATTTAATAAATTTGTTTTCAAAAGGAAATGTTTAAACAAGTTTAAATGTATATTGAAAATAATTTAGCTCAAATAAGTGGTTAACAAAATTTTATGGAGAATTTAAATGAGATGTTTTAAAAGGAATGTTTATTTAAGTTTTAAAATTTAATGTTTAATTTGTTTGGTTTAAAGAAATTTATATTTTCAATTATATAATTTATTTACAAAATGGTTTCAATTCTTTCAAATATATAGTTAATTTGCAGAATGGTTTCAAATGGATGTTTAATGATGTAATTAAGAATTTAATAAAGATAAAGAATTTATCTTTAAATTTAATTAAAGTTGTGGTTAATTAAGGGTAACTAATTAGTAAGATTAATTAAAAGATTAATCACTTAATAAAATTAATTAATGTAATTAATTTATGATGAGATTAATTAAAATTACTTATGGTAATTAGTTAATGGGAAGTTAATGGGTAGTTAATGATGGGATCATTAACTAGTGATTAAGAAGTGATTAATTTAGGTAATTAAATTAACTTAATTAATTAAGGTAATTAATTAAGGATAAACTTTGAATTTAATTAAGTGTTAATTACTTAATATAGTTAATTAATATAATTAATTAAGTAAATTACTTAGTATAAGTAATTAAGGTGTAATTACTAAATGTAATTAATTAAAAAGAATAATTACTTTTTGGAAGTAATTAATGAAAGGTAATTAAGGATTAATTACTTAGATAATTAATTAAGGATAATTAATATGATTAATTAAGGATAATTAATGTGATAAATTAAGGTTAATTAATTAATAAATGTGATTAATTAAGGTTAAATTAATCAATGTGATTAATTAATGGATAATTATTAAAGGTGATTAATAATTGATTAATTTAATTAGTGAATAATTAATAAAAATAATTTGTGGATAATTACTTAATGGAAATGATTTAAGGATAATTAATGGGAGTAATTAAGAAATAATTACTTAGTATAATTAATTAATTAAGGTTTAATTAAATAAAGGTAAGTAATTAATAGTTAATTGATTTCTGTAATTAATTAAAGAATAATTACTTAATGTAATTAATTTGAATAGGATAATTAATTAAGAGTAATTAAGGATTATTAATTAATATAATTAATGATGTAATTAAAGTTGATTAATTAAGATTAATTAATCAATAATAAGTGATTATAGAATAATAAATTAATGTAATTAATTAAAGATAATGTAATTAATTATAGTTAATTAATTTATAAAGTAATTAAAGGTGAATTACTATAAATGGTTATGAATAATTAATTTGTGAAATTAATTAAAGGCTAATTACTAGAATGTAATTAGAAGATAATTACTCAAGGATGATTAATTGAAATGAATAATTAAAGGATAATTAATTAATTAATAATTAATTAATGGTTAAGTAAGCAGGATTTATAGAATGAAGCAATTAATTTAATTCACTTTAAATTAATTAGAGATGATATAAATCATTACTTATGGATGGATAAATAGTATTGAATGTTATGCATGGTTGATATCTCTGATGAGATATATGCTGATCTATGATATGGATGTTGGTTGAATTGTAGTGATAATGTGAATTATCTGTTTATAATGATAATGTAGATTATCTATTGAGTTATCTATCTGTGTATATAGATAAGAATTTAATTGTTTTAACTTTAAAACAACTTGGCCTTAAAAGATACGCTTTGGATTTCGATGAGACCGGGATCGGGTTTCCGTATACCGGATTTCCAGGTCTGGAGACCCGAATACCACATCGATCCAAATTTACGATAGGTCGTGAATCAAGTGAAGATGAAGATTCAGAGTGCAAGGGTTATTGTCGTTAACTCTGAGGGTGATTCCAAAACGAGTGTAACGAGATAATGCCTTCGGTTTCGTTCGAACCCGGAACGAACTTATATGGATTGAATGCTTTCAGAACATCGTCAGGTGGACGATGAGCATTCTAAGTGATGTGTTCTTTTCTAAGGTAATCGTGACCTCAAGCCTCACAAACCGGGAATGGCTAAAACAGGGGAGGTGCAGCAAGGTTAGTGGGTAGCACCCAAGTAGGACAAGATTACCTCTGTCTAGATGTCCCTTTCTATTTTCGACTTAGTGGTGCGGTTGCTGATCCCAACCGTGAGGTATCTTGTGCGGGAATTATCCAGTAAGGGATGTTCCGACCTTGTGTTGCAGGGGATTGGGAGTGATCCTCGGTACGGTGATCTAGGCCACGTACTGTGACGGGCGGTACCCCAGTAGCCCTGCCATTGTATGGAATCCAATCTCCAATAAGTGATAACGGATTTGATTGTATAACCCACTTTGTGGCTAGTATGCTGGAATTTAATAATGTAACAATTTCAGCTATTTCATATTTATTTGAAAACCCTAGACCCTATTATAATACAATCGAATTTCCTATCAAATGTTTTGGTTAGCGTAAGGTAAAAACTTACCCATGTTTATGTGTGGGAAGTCTTACGTGATACCTTTTCTTTCAAAAGGTTTTGAAGTTAAGCAAGTTTAACCCGTTTACTCACACCAGACCCATGTCTGACCCAAGTTGTTTATTTCTGTTTTATAAACTCTTGGGTACTCAAATTTTTACGAGTAGCCAAGGGATTCAGGTTAGCTTTGACGAATAATCTGGAGGAGTAATGGAGCAGGAGGCTTCAGCGTTGTAGATAGATAGTAGTTTCCGCTGTGTTATCTCTATGATAGTGTTTTGTATTGTATCGAATTGTAATAACTAGACAGATGTTTATAACTGTCTAGTATGTGATGTATATGTTGTATAACTCTGATAAGTGTTGTATACTATGTAACAGTTCATGTTATTAATATAATTTATTCGTTCCGCTGTGTGAGATTCTAATGTTGTTTCTTTCTCTCTTCTCTTCTTTTCTATTTTCTACCCTTTTCTTTCTTATTGACGATGCGACTTTCTATGGAGAGAAAGTCGTGGTCGTTACAGTGGTATCAGAGCATAGGTTGAGCGAATGCCTAAGCTTTTGGTTAAGTGAATATCAGAACACTAGGTTGAGTGAATACCTAGGTTCAGAAGGATTGTTCATTAGAGATAGGATCTGTAGCAACCTATTTGAGTCTGAGTATATATATATACGAGAGCGCGTAATTGTTAGTTATATAAAAATGATTTTATATTGTGTTAATTGATCGGTTGAGTGGTATATGGATTCTGGTCAATACGAGTAGCTAACGTTATTGATAGGGATCTCTAAACACTTGAACCAGGCCAACGGACACAATATTGTTTTAAAGAGGTAAATGAAATAATTTTACCCAGAAATAATTTCTATAGAAAAAAAGTACCATTTTAAATAATATATATATATTTATACCTATTTATTGGGTTACCTGTTCGGGTTTTCCAATATAGGATATAAAGGTAGATAGGGTAGTGGTGTGTGTAACACGACTACCAATGGTTGGAGTCTGAGTGTTGAGGTTGGAAGTGTATCTGTCGAGACTGTAGACCCAATACCGTCTCGAGTAAACTTTGCTGTGGTGAAGGATTTCATCGATCTCCGAAGGAAACTGTAATGGTTCGGAGTTTATCTTTGAAGTTTGGATGAGTAAAGTTGGATCTGTCGGTTGAACAGAAGCGAGTGATGGTACCTTGATACCTCAGGTAATAGTAGCTGTATGATGAGATACAGTGACGATGGATGTTCCCGAAGATGTTTTCTTTGGAACAAGATTAAGGAAGTGTGTATGCTTCGGTGTTGTGGCTGAGTTCAACATGGTGTTTCTGCTTTGGTTTGGAGTTCGAGTTTCTCGAAGAGCTTTGGATAGGAGCATCAATGTCAGCAGTGCTACTCGGAGTGTTCTGTAATGGCAAGAAGTTTTCTAGCTGAGCAGTTTTTCTGGAAGTGAAGTTCAGAAGCAGCAGAGTGGATCCATTTCTTCGATAAATTGGATAAATAAGTGTAAGCTGTTCTGATTGGTAAAGAGGAACAGTTTTTCTTTGGAAATAGGTTGGGTTGATCGCAAAAGTGACTTGTGATTGCTGAGTGTTCTCTTGTGTTGTCAGAGTTTTCTGGATGTCTTCAGAGAAGTCAGAAGTTTGTCCGCATCTGAAGGTTGAGTTTTCTTATCGACTGGATTCCAGGAGTGATACCGGTGGTTCAGTCTAGTGGAAGGATGTTTCCTAGAGATGGAGTTGGTGAAGCAGCTCAAGTTTTGCTGGAGTATCTGAGTTTTCTTTATGGATCAGTGAACCTTATTTCCGGAATAAGTTGTCCAGTCTGTGCTTGTGTTCTACCTCAGATCAGAGTTGAGCAGCGAAAGCAGTTCGGAGTGTATCTCTGGATAGGAGAAGTAAGTTTGGAATCTACTGATGTTGTGAAGTAGAGTTGTGTTTTGGATCTCTTCTGTATTCTGACTTGGATAAGTATTTGGACTTTTGAATTGAATGGTCAGTTTGGATAACTGGAATTCATTGAGTTTTACGTATCTCTGAGGGAATACGTATTTGATCTATCTTTGGTTTTAGAATCTGCAGTTTTGGGAAGTTTGGTAGTTGAGTCAGACTCGTCTGTAGTCTGATATTCTGTTTAGTTCTGTAGGTCTAGATGAATAGGAGATCTATAGCTTAATAGTTTAGATTGTTTGTAGAGCGAGTATCCCGGTATATATATATACTTGGGGAAACTCGAGGAATTTTATCTAGAATTTAGTCTAGATAGTTAGAATTGTTTGATTGAATGAATTGGTTGCTATGGTTGCTAGCATATAGATGATAGTATATGCTTGTGTTTTAAATTAAAATCTTTAATAAGATTATTAAATTACCTTTGTTTAAATTTCGGGGACGAAATTATTTTAAGGGGGAAGGAATGTAATATCCCGGAAATTTTGACAATATCAATTTAATAAACTGTTGAATAATTAAATTGATATGGATAATCTTTGATAATAAGATTTGAATTTAATTTAATAATCTGATTAAATTAGTATTAATTGATGATTTTATCTTTTAAAAGTTAATAAGATATTTCTATTTGAATATATATATTTATTTATATATATTGTAAATAGAAGCTTTGATAAATTGGGAATTTATATTTAATTTAATTTGGACTTTTCAAAGATAGTAAAATAAGTAATTTATATTAAGGGATAATTTCTTCTATAAATTTTTTTTTGAGATTTGATAAATTGTTATTTCAAATTGAATTTATGTAGTTATATGTATATATATAACTTGATTTTTAAATTAGATTTTCAATTTTAATTTGAATATGAATTTGGAATTTATTTTGAAATTCAAAGGATAGATATTTAAAATGTTTTGGATCTTAAAAATATTTGGATAAACTTTTATTTGTATATATATAATTTGTTTTATTGCATTTTCTTTAAAAAGAAATTCATATATGTATTTACATATGAATTAATAAATTAAGTTAAAAGCTTTATTTAACATTTTAAATTAAAATAAAATACTTAAAGAACAAATGTCATCATATTAAAGCATAATAGTACATGTGTAATAAAACTAATAATGGTAAAAGACAAGTGTCCCTTACTTATTTTATTTTCTTTAATTGTTGATAAATCCAAAATTAATCTATATACACATCTCTTTTCTCTTCCCATTCTTTTTCTCATTTTTCCAAAAGCAAGAAAACTCAAACCCATTCTCATAAACAAAATGAAATCAGTAATCAAACTCTTCAAATCTGAAAATCAATAACTTCTCTAAAAATCCAGAAATCATGTTCAAAACAAATCAGTAATCCTCTTCATTCCAATATGCAAATCATTTTCCCTGTAATCTTTTCAAATCTGTAACCATCTTCAAAATTTCAAAGCTTGTAAGCAAATCCCTGTAATCCAGTAAAACATGAAAATCAAACCCCTCACATCAAGATCATATTCCCTGTAATAGTTTCAAGCCTATCTGTATCCTGCCTGCATTCATTTGCAATCTAGAGGCAGCATTCAAAATTTACAAGATTTAAAACCAAAAGCCTGAACTTCTTCTTCAAATCTGAGATTTTCAAAAGCTTGCATTCTTCAGCCTGGAATCAAAGCAGTCTCTGTTTCAAGCATTCCAGTTCTATAAGGATGATAACAATTCAAGTTTTCAAATCCCAGAAGCAATTCAAGTTCCTTTCAAATTCCAGATTTTAGCTTAAAAGCCTGTACACTGTTCTCTGTTTTCTTCAAAACTGGTGAGTAAACCTTTCTTTTAAAAACAGTTTTTTTTAAAAAAAATCTATGATTAAACTTTAATGCAAGTGATAATTTGTGTTGTGATGATATATATATTGTTGCATGACTGTTGGCTATGAATGCATGTTTGTAAATGTGATATGTTTATATATATATGAGTTCTATCTTCTCTGTTTTATATTACAGAGATTATATTTAGTTCAAATTCCAATTTCCCCTCCTCTGATCTCTGTTAGTCTGTAGTTTTCAATCGAATTAAGTTTGTTTAAACTTGAACCTGGATCTAAAAATGTTTTTAAAAATGTTTAGATAGATATAGTATCTGGAAACTAAGATTTACAGTACAATAAAAATAGAAATATAAACATGTTAAAAATCAATGGTTACAATTCTCTGATTTAAGTATATAACTTGAATCGGCTTGGGTAAATATGATTTTTAAGATATAAATTATGATTTTTAGATTGAAATTGAGTGTGCATTTCTGAATTGTTTGGAATTGGGTTTTTGGGATAATTCTGGTGGTCGGAATATCTATGGTGGTCGTGGCTTCGGCTGGAGAAGGATGGAAGGTGGGGGAACTCAGGAAAAATAGGTGAAGATTTTTCTGATCATCGTGGTGATCTGAGATTGGCGAAGTAGGGTTTGATACCTAGTTGAAGCTGTCAATGTTGTGGGGATGCGTACGGCAACAAGAGTAGATCGTGATCGATCGCATATGGGGGAATCTTCGCTAGAGATCGTAACGCGGCTCTGGTCAAGGCGGCGACTTTTCTGGTGAACGAGATCATCAGAGCGAGACGTATTGTCGAAGATGTTGGGTTCCTGGAGTCGATCACTTGGTTCGATTTTGATTCGTTGTCAGTTTCGTCGAATTTGGAGGTCAGGTGAGTCGGGTTGATGATCGTCGACTTGTTGGTGGTAACGGTGATGGTCGGAGAAGCTCCGACCATGTGTGCACGTGCACGATTGGATTGGGTTGTTATCTGGTGTTATGTTTGGGGAAGAAGGTCAGGACTCGGGTAGAGCTTGTTATTTTCGTGTGTTCGACTCGAAGGAGAGAAGGAGAGGGAGTGCACGGAAGGTTACTCGAGTAAATATAGGGGTTAGCTCGGGTTTTTGTGAGTGTCGTATTGTCTTGTTTTAAAGGATGGTACCAGATTTTTTTTTTAGCAAAGGAATCATAGTTTAAAGGTATTTGAATAATTTGTTTTAAAAGCATAAATGGTTTCAAGTTTAAAAATAAATAAAACCCAGTTTTAAAATGGTTAAAATTTTTTTTTTAAAGTTATTTAATAAATTTGTTTTCAAAAGGAAATGTTTAAACAAGTTTAAATGTATATTGAAAATAATTTAGCTCAAATAAGTGGTTAACAAAATTTTATGGAGAATTTAAATGAGATGTTTTAAAAGGAATGTTTATTTAAGTTTTAAAATTTAATGTTTAATTTGTTTGGTTTAAAGAAATTTATATTTTCAATTATATAATTTATTTACAAAATGGTTTCAATTCTTTCAAATATATAGTTAATTTGCAGAATGGTTTCAAATGGATGTTTAATGATGTAATTAAGAATTTAATAAAGATAAAGAATTTATCTTTAAATTTAATTAAAGTTGTGGTTAATTAAGGGTAACTAATTAGTAAGATTAATTAAAAGATTAATCACTTAATAAAATTAATTAATGTAATTAATTTATGATGAGATTAATTAAAATTACTTATGGTAATTAGTTAATGGGAAGTTAATGGGTAGTTAATGATGGGATCATTAACTAGTGATTAAGAAGTGATTAATTTAGGTAATTAAATTAACTTAATTAATTAAGGTAATTAATTAAGGATAAACTTTGAATTTAATTAAGTGTTAATTACTTAATATAGTTAATTAATATAATTAATTAAGTAAATTACTTAGTATAAGTAATTAAGGTGTAATTACTAAATGTAATTAATTAAAAAGAATAATTACTTTTTGGAAGTAATTAATGAAAGGTAATTAAGGATTAATTACTTAGATAATTAATTAAGGATAATTAATATGATTAATTAAGGATAATTAATGTGATAAATTAAGGTTAATTAATTAATAAATGTGATTAATTAAGGTTAAATTAATCAATGTGATTAATTAATGGATAATTATTAAAGGTGATTAATAATTGATTAATTTAATTAGTGAATAATTAATAAAAATAATTTGTGGATAATTACTTAATGGAAATGATTTAAGGATAATTAATGGGAGTAATTAAGAAATAATTACTTAGTATAATTAATTAATTAAGGTTTAATTAATTAAAGGTAAGTAATTAATAGTTAATTGATTTCTGTAATTAATTAAAGAATAATTACTTAATGTAATTAATTTGAATAGGATAATTAATTAAGAGTAATTAAGGATTATTAATTAATATAATTAATGATGTAATTAAAGTTGATTAATTAAGATTAATTAATCAATAATAAGTGATTATAGAATAATAAATTAATGTAATTAATTAAAGATAATGTAATTAATTATAGTTAATTAATTTATAAAGTAATTAAAGGTGAATTACTATAAATGGTTATGAATAATTAATTTGTGAAATTAATTAAAGGCTAATTACTAGAATGTAATTAGAAGATAATTACTCAAGGATGATTAATTGAAATGAATAATTAAAGGATAATTAATTAATTAATAATTAATTAATGGTTAAGTAAGCAGGATTTATAGAATGAAGCAATTAATTTAATTCACTTTAAATTAATTAGAGATGATATAAATCATTACTTATGGATGGATAAATAGTATTGAATGTTATGCATGGTTGATATCTCTGATGAGATATATGCTGATCTATGATATGGATGTTGGTTGAATTGTAGTGATAATGTGAATTATCTGTTTATAATGATAATGTAGATTATCTATTGAGTTATCTATCTGTGTATATAGATAAGAATTTAATTGTTTTAACTTTAAAACAACTTGGCCTTAAAAGATACGCTTTGGATTTCGATGAGACCGGGATCGGGTTTCCGTATACCGGATTTCCAGGTCTGGAGACCCGAATACCACATCGATCCAAATTTACGATAGGTCGTGAATCAAGTGAAGATGAAGATTCAGAGTGCAAGGGTTATTGTCGTTAACTCTGAGGGTGATTCCAAAACGAGTGTAACGAGATAATGCCTTCGGTTTCGTTCGAACCCGGAACGAACTTATATGGATTGAATGCTTTCAGAACATCGTCAGGTGGACGATGAGCATTCTAAGTGATGTGTTCTTTTCTAAGGTAATCGTGACCTCAAGCCTCACAAACCGGGAATGGCTAAAACAGGGGAGGTGCAGCAAGGTTAGTGGGTAGCACCCAAGTAGGACAAGATTACCTCTGTCTAGATGTCCCTTTCTATTTTCGACTTAGTGGTGCGGTTGCTGATCCCAACCGTGAGGTATCTTGTGCGGGAATTATCCAGTAAGGGATGTTCCGACCTTGTGTTGCAGGGGATTGGGAGTGATCCTCGGTACGGTGATCTAGGCCACGTACTGTGACGGGCGGTACCCCAGTAGCCCTGCCATTGTATGGAATCCAATCTCCAATAAGTGATAACGGATTTGATTGTATAACCCACTTTGTGGCTAGTATGCTGGAATTTAATAATGTAACAATTTCAGCTATTTCATATTTATTTGAAAACCCTAGACCCTATTATAATACAATCGAATTTCCTATCAAATGTTTTGGTTAGCGTAAGGTAAAAACTTACCCATGTTTATGTGTGGGAAGTCTTACGTGATACCTTTTCTTTCAAAAGGTTTTGAAGTTAAGCAAGTTTAACCCGTTTACTCACACCAGACCCATGTCTGACCCAAGTTGTTTATTTCTGTTTTATAAACTCTTGGGTACTCAAATTTTTACGAGTAGCCAAGGGATTCAGGTTAGCTTTGACGAATAATCTGGAGGAGTAATGGAGCAGGAGGCTTCAGCGTTGTAGATAGATAGTAGTTTCCGCTGTGTTATCTCTATGATAGTGTTTTGTATTGTATCGAATTGTAATAACTAGACAGATGTTTATAACTGTCTAGTATGTGATGTATATGTTGTATAACTCTGATAAGTGTTGTATACTATGTAACAGTTCATGTTATTAATATAATTTATTCGTTCCGCTGTGTGAGATTCTAATGTTGTTTCTTTCTCTCTTCTCTTCTTTTCTATTTTCTACCCTTTTCTTTCTTATTGACGATGCGACTTTATATGGAGAGAAAGTCGTGGTCGTTACAGTGGTATCAGATCATAGGTTGAGCGAATGCCTAAGCTTTTGGTTAAGTGAATATCAGAACACTAGGTTGAGTGAATACCTAGGTTCAGAAGGATTGTTCATTAGAGATAGGATCTGTAGCAACCTATTTGAGTCTGAGTATATATATATACGAGAGCGCGTAATTGTTAGTTATATAAAAATGATTTTATATTGTGTTAATTGATCGGTTGAGTGGTATATGGATTCTGGTCAATACGAGTAGCTAACGTTATTGATAGGGATCTCTAAACACTTGAACCAGGCCAACGGACACAATATTGTTTTAAAGAGGTAAATGAAATAATTTTACCCAGAAATAATTTCTATAGAAAAAAAGTACCATTTTAAATAATATATATATATTTATACCTATTTATTGGGTTACCTGTTCGGGTTTTCCAATATAGGATATAAAGGTAGATAGGGTAGTGGTGTGTGTAACACGACTACCAATGGTTGGAGTCTGAGTGTTGAGGTTGGAAGTGTATCTGTCGAGACTGTAGACCCAATACCGTCTCGAGTAAACTTTGCTGTGGTGAAGGATTTCATCGATCTCCGAAGGAAACTGTAATGGTTCGGAGTTTATCTTTGAAGTTTGGATGAGTAAAGTTGGATCTGTCGGTTGAACAGAAGCGAGTGATGGTACCTTGATACCTCAGGTAATAGTAGCTGTATGATGAGATACAGTGACGATGGATGTTCCCGAAGATGTTTTCTTTGGAACAAGATTAAGGAAGTGTGTATGCTTCGGTGTTGTGGCTGAGTTCAACATGGTGTTTCTGCTTTGGTTTGGAGTTCGAGTTTCTCGAAGAGCTTTGGATAGGAGCATCAGTGTCAGCAGTGCTACTCGGAGTGTTCTGTAATGGCAAGAAGTTTTCTAGCTGAGCAGTTTTTCTGGAAGTGAAGTTCAGAAGCAGCCTATATACCCAAGACTTTTACCCTGTAGTACAAAACATAATAATATCACTTTGTACAAAGGAATATCTATCACCTGTACAAAATAACATCAACCTATATACCCCATTTCTATCTATATCCATCATCTTCACTCAGTTTCGTCCACTCCAAACTAAATTAAACTGAAGCAAGTATTTTCTTTAATACTAAAAACAACAATACAAAAAAAAATCAAAGCCAGAGGATTTAAAGAAGAAGTTTTCAACTTGCATTTCTCCAGCCTGTTCATTCTTTCTTCTGGAAAAACAACAGGTGAGCAACTTGACCGAGTATTTTCTTCTTTAGATCAGTGAGTAAACATCATATGAAAGTTTTAGTCAGCTAATTAGTGAATAATTTATGTCTTTATATATATATATATATATATATATATATATATTTCACAGTATCAAGTATTCAAGAATTCTCTGTTTATTTCACAGAGTATATGATCACTAAAAATTCAATATCTCACAATCTACTTAGAGTTAGGATGTGATGTCAAAAGAAGAGTTGTGGATTAAAGTAAGAACTGTGATCTAAAAATAATTTCATGAAGTACAAACGTATACCAGAGGAAAGATTTATATTTTTCCAGAGAGTACTTAAAATATGGGAAATTTTGAATTTAACAAATTATTGAATCATGTGTATAATTTGAATCCTTACTAAAAACTAGGATTTTTAATACAAGTTTAGTGATTTTTAATATCATGGTTGAAGAGCAGTTTGAATATGAAGAAAAATTACATTTTTGCCAATTCCAGTTGATACGATTAATTTTAATTGTTGAAATTCTGTATGTAGCAAGCTTGATGATCACCGAGTATAGGAAAAATGCTAAAGAAAATTTCTAATGCAAGTATTAGTTGGTTGGATCGAAAGTAGGGTTTAAGACGTGGGTTTGTTGGGGTCTGGAAACGAGGTGATTCCTTTACCTCTGGCTGACCGAGTTGCACGAATTTCTAGAGGCTGGTAGAAGAGGGTATGGCCGAGGTGTAGGCGAAGCTGCGTTGCTTCTGGTGGCCGGCGTAGGGTGTCGAGGCATTTTTTTCTTTTGGGTGTGTTCGCGTTGCAGATCGAACGACTGGGTGCATTTTGATTTCGAATTTTTCGCGTTGAATTGAAACTTGATTTCACGAGTGATGATGTTTTGTGGCTTGCCGGAGGCGTAGGAGTTCGCCAGAACGTTGGCGAAGCATCGTGCACGTGCACGGTGACATGGTGTGTGTCAGTGACTTTGTGGGTTGTTTCGACTCGAGTGATGCTCGAGTAGGATGGGGAAGATGCTTCGGGTTACCTGGGTGTGTGCGCGAGTATGTTGTTTTAACGGCTGTTATAACTTAAAAAAAATTCTTAGTAAAAGAAAAAAAAGGGGAGAGAAGAAGATGCGTACGAGAGTTGACTCGGGGGAAAGATGGTGGGAACTCGAAGTACTAATCGGGTTAAGGCATGAGTTCCTCGGGTTTTCAACTGTAGGATGATATAGGAAGTTAAATACTGTTTTCAATAGTCCTAAACATTGTAGGCTTAGGGAAATATTTACAAATTGAGTTAGTCCTTAATTCGAGTTTTAAGTAATTAAGTTAAAATCAGTATAGAAAATTTTTAACATTTAAGTTAAATTTAATTATAAATTGACTTTCAAATTCTAAAAGGAGTTTTATAAAAATGTTAATTAAATTGAACAATTTAATATAAATTAATTATTGTGTTAAGTAATTAATAAATTTGTAGTTAACTACTTAAGTTAATAAATGAATGATTGATAGTTAATTAATTAAGTAATTTAATTATGAATTAATAAAGGATTAACTACGTAATTAGTAATTAATGATGGGCAATTAAGTGTTATTAATAATTAAGGTTATTAATAAATGATTAAGGAAAGTAATTAAGACTTAATAATTGATTTCAAAATAATTTATTTATTTAGTATTTTGAAAAGAAATAAGAAGTTGGTTGATAATTAATGATGATTAATTAAACAAGGTTAAGAAATTCTCAAGTAATTAATTTTAAATTGAATTAATTACAATAAGAATTTAAGATGCTTGCTTATGAATGTTCTGTCTGTAGAATATCTGATTTTGATATTTATTTGATGATATTTTGTGATGTACTATGATATGCTTGGATTATATTGGATGATTTGAATTGTTTGACATCCCTGATATATGATGCTTTGTGATACGTCTTGATTTTGTCGTGATCTGCGATTTCTATTTCTGTGATATATTGTTATATGAATATGAAAACCCTTGACCCGTTAAACCGCACTTGAATTTCGATGCGACAGGGAGTCGGATTCCAGTTGGTTATCCGAAACCCACATCGAATTATAATAGTGAATTTTTGTGACCGATAGATTTATTTTATCTATGAATCTGTGAATGAAGATGAGCGTTATCGATTATACCGCTTATCGATATATCTGTGATAATTGATGTTGCACTATTGTGTGTGAAACCCCTGGACTACACCTTTACACACACAAATATGGATTTTACGTGGAAATCGGTTAAGTCACAGATAATTTAAATTTAATGTTTTGAAATTGAAATTTTAATTTCAATTGATTTGAAATTGGAAATTTCGGTTTAAAGTGAAAAGCTTTTGAAATGGAATTTGAAAGATAAAAGTTATTTTGAATAACTTGATAAAGTTTTGAAGTTTAAATAATTTGATTTAAACTTAAATTCAAGATTTGAAATTGAATTCTATGATTTGAAACTAGGGATTAAAGATGTTATACCCGTTATATAAGGGTTAAACGGTTTTAAAAGTATTGATTTGGGAATTTGAATTTAAATTCAAAGGCTTTAACTCGTGCAAATATAATTGGATTTTTCTGAAACGAAAACTATTTGTTTTCAAATAATAACAGCTTTCATATAAGAAGTGAACTTCCAATTTGTATTGAAAGGTTTCAAATTTAAAATGAAATTGAAATGTTTTGAAAGGCTATGAATGAATTCTTTTTGAAAGCTATAAGTTGAATCTTTGTTTTAAAGATTTAACGAGTTAATCCAATTGAAACGGAAATTGTTTTGAAATCTGTGAATGGATTTTTGTTGAAAATGGGTGAACTTTATGGAATAAATCTTTTTGTTTAAAAGATTTGAAATGGTAATCGATTGAAACCATTTAAAAAAAAGTTGAATTATTAAGTTGTGACTTAATTGAAATCCCATTATCCATTCGTTTTGAACATACGCTCACTATTCGGGTTAGCCGGGAAAAGGCATTTGTGTCATATAACCCATTCCGAATATGTGATACGTCGATATGGATCGCATTTGCTATATTACAGCATGATAGGCGGTTCTCGCTTCGCAGTTTGGTGGCGAACAGGGGACTCTTACCCCTACATGTCCCTGAGAGGGATGGGTTGGTTAGGCAGATGCCGTGACAGTCGAGAGGCTGGCCGTAAAAGTAAATGCGAGGTGCCAGTGTAAGCCACGGTGGGGCTGGGATGGTTGAAAAGCCTACCGGTTGTGACCGCTGTCTTCAGATCGTTACATTTGGTATCAGAGCTAAGGTTGAACTTTAGCTCAGGAGTATAACACGTTAAGTAGCTCATTAGAGATAGAGTGAAGTAAACTCTAGAATGAGTAATTCTCAGATATCCGTCTGAATGTCTCAGTAAATTCTCTTACTATCCACTGATAGTGAGTATGAGTGCAAGAAGATGACGAGATATGGGATAGGGAAATACGACTATCGATGGTCGATACACTGCAACAGTGGAAACAATCTTTCTTATCAATTTTCTTTGACTCGTTTCCAAATTCTTTTGATTTGCTTCGTGACAGCTCCAGAAGAAGTTTCGGTGCGGTGATGCTCTGACGAATCATTGTAGAGAATTCTTACTTCATATCTTCATCGGTTTCTTATCAGTTTTTGATTTAAACCTTAATGAATTTGAAATTAGAAATTTAAATAAATGGAAATTTTAAATCAAATTGATTAATAAAATATGAAGTTAAATTGAAATTAAATCAATAAAACGATATCATTTGGAACCAAATTTGAAATTCTATTCTAATTTCTTTTGAATACCAAAGTGCGAAGAGGGACAAATTGGTATGTATTCTGAAATATTCCGACTTGAGTTTGGAATTCATATCATAAGTTTGAGGAGTTATAGAAGATCGAATCTGTCTATCTCTGTGCTATTTTCGTGCCTGCGAATTTCGAGGATGAAATTCTTTTAAGGGGGAAGTTTGTAACGACCCCGAAATTTAATTTTATTTAAATTGATAATTAAATAATTTTTTGAATAAAAAAATTGTAAAATTGATTATAAATGGATTAATTGATTGCGAGTTTCCCCGATATCCAAATATATTTTGTATAAATCATTAGAATTTAAACAATTTGTATATATGTGAATATATATGTATATTGAATTCGAGTTTAAATCTAAGGTTAAATGGTTTAATAATAATAATAAATGATGATAATAGATATTAAGTTATAAATAGAATCGAAATATATAAGATAAATTATATAGTTTTATAAAAATGAAAGTGTATAAAATAAATAAAAATAATAAAGAAAAATTTAATAAAAATTAGAAGTTCACTTGTATTTTAAAAGTAATCAAAACAAAACAAAAGGAAAACAACTTACATTCAAATAAATAAAAATATAAAGTGATTTACAAAATGTTGATAGTTAAAACTTTAAAACAAAATATTGTTATACAAACTAAATACAAATAGAGTAGTATGGTTAAAACATAAGTATATATAATTACATAAGACAAAAATTTATAACATAACTAAAACAACTTTTATAATATGTTTATAAAACAAAAGAACAAAGTAAAGTAAAAAGAAAACCTCCCTGACTACATATATTTAACTAAAGCAAAGTAATCCCTAACAATACCTCTAGCATACAAGAGAAGGTATCAGCCATGCCTATTATACTGAAATGAAACAAAAATATATAGAGTATGAACAAGCTAGGCAAATAAATTATTTAATGAAACACTTGCTAAAGAAGGAACAATAATAAAATACAAAAGGCAAAGGAAGACATAAAGTACCAAGATAATAAATGTTAGCACACAAACCATATCACCTCAGCCGAAGTCAGTACAAGGGAAAAAATAAACATAAACAAAGTAAACATATTAGCTAACAATATATCCACGTAAATTGATTCACATTGCAAAACAAGATAAAGTAATAAATGCAAATTTTTGTACAGCCGGGTATAATAGAATGTAAGGCAAATAAATATATATAGTTGTACAATGTGAATTAATGCAGCCACCAAAACAAGTTACTTCAGCCTCCATACCCAATTCTTTTACCCTGTAGTACAAAACATAATAATATCACTTTGTACAAAGGAATATCTATCACCTGTACAAAATAACATCAACCTATATACCCCATTTCTATCTATATCCATCATCTTCACTCAGTTTCGTCCACTCCAAACTAAATTAAACTGAAGCAAGTATTTTCTTCAATACTAAAAACAACAATACAAAAAAAAAATCAAAGCTAGAGGATTTAAAGAAGAAGTTTTCAACTTGCATTTCTCCAGCCTGTTCATTCTTTCTTCTGGAAAAACAACAGGTGAGCAACTTGACCCAGTATTTTCTTCTTTAGATCAGTGAGTAAACATCATATGAAAGATTTAGTCAGCTAATTAGTGAATAATTTATGTCTTTATATATATATATATATATATATATATATATATATATTTCACAATATCAAGTATTCAAGAATTCTCTGTTTATTTCACAGAGTATATGATCACTAAAAATTCAATATCTCACAATCTACTTAGAGTTAGGATGTGATGTCAAAAGCAGAGTTGTGGATTAAAGTAAGAACTGTGATCTAAAAATAATTTCATGAAGTACAAACGTATACCAGAGGAAAGATTTATATTTTTCCAGAGAGTACTTAAAATATGGGAAATTTTGAATTTAACAAATTGTTGAATCATGTGTATAATTTGAATCCTTACTAAAAACTAGGATTTTTAATACAAGTTTAGTGATTTTTAATATCATGGTTGAAGAGCAGTTTGAATATGAAGAAAAATTACATTTTTGCCAATTCCAGTTGATACGATTAATTTTAATTGTTGAAATTCTGTATGTAGCAAGCTTGATGATCACCGAGTATAGGAAAAATGCTAAAGAAAATTTCTAATGCAAGGATTAGTTGGTTGGATCGAAAGTAGGGTTTAAGACGTGGGTTTGTTGGGGTCTGGAAACGAGGTGATTCCTTCACCTCTGGCTAACCGAGTTGCACGAATTTCTAGAGGCTGGTAGAAGAGGGTATGGCCGAGGTGTAGGCGGAGCTGCGTTGCTTCTGGTGGCCGGCGTAGGGTGTCGAGGCATTTTTTTCTTTTGGGTGTGTTCGCGTTGTAGATCGAACGACTGGGTGCATTTTGATTTCGAATTTTTCGCGTTGAATTGAAACTTGATTTCACGAGTGATGATGTTTTGTGGCTTGCCGGAGGCGTAGGAGTTCGCCAGAACCTTGGCAAAGCATCGTGCACGTGCACGGTGACATGGTGTGTGTCAGTGACTTTGTGGGTTGTTTCGACTCGAGTGATGCTCGAGTAGGATGGGGAAGATGCTTCGGGTTACCTGGGTGTGTGCGCGAGTATGTTGTTTTAACGGCTGTTATAACTTAAAAAAAATCTTAGTAAAAGAAAAAAAAGGGGAGAGAAGAAGATGCGTACGAGAGTTGACTCGGGGAAAAGATGGTGGGAACTCGAAGTACTAATCGGGTTAAGGCATGAGTTCCTCGGGTTTTCAACTGTAGGATGATATAGGAAGTTAAATACTGTTTTCAATAGTCCTAAACATTGTAGGCTTAGGGAAATATTTACAAATTGAGTTAGTCCTTAATTCGAGTTTTAAGTAATTAAGTTAAAATCAGTATAGAAAATTTTTAACATTTAAGTTAAATTTAATTATAAATTGACTTTCAAATTCTAAAAGGAGTTTTATAAAAATGTTAATTAAATCGAACAATTTAATATAAATTAATTATTGTGTTAAGTAATTAATAAATTTGTAGTTAACTACTTAAGTTAATAAATGAATGATTGATAGTTAATTAATTAAGTAATTTAATTATGAATTAATAAAGGATTAACTAAGTAATTAGTAATTAATGATGGGCAATTAAGTGTTATTAATAATTAAGGTTATTAATAAATGATTAAGGAAAGTAATTAAGACTTAATAATTGATTTCAAAATAATTTATTTATTTAGTATTTTGAAAAGAAATAAGAAATTGGTTGATAATTAACGATGATTAATTAAACAAGGTTAAGAAATTCTCAAGTAATTAATTTTAAATTGAATTAATTACAATAAGAATTTAAGATGCTTGCTTATGAATGTTCTGTCTGTAGAATATCTGATTTTGATATTTATTTGATGATATTTTGTGATGTACTATGATATGCTTGGATTATATTAGATGATTTGAATTGTTTGACATCCCTGATATATGATGCTTTGTGATACGTCTTGATTTTGTCGTGATCTGCGATTTCTATTTCTGTGATATATTGTTATATGAATATGAAAACCCTTGACCCGTTAAACCGCACTTGAATTTCGATGCGACAGGGAGTCGGATTCCAGTTGGTTATCCGAACCCACATCGATTGTAATAGTGAATTTTTGTGACCGATAGATTTATTTTATCTATGAATCTGTGAATGAAGATGAGCGTTATCGATTATACCGCTTATCGATATATCTGTGATAATTGATGTTGCACTATTGTGTGTGAAACCCCTGGACTACACCTTTACACACACAAATATGGATTTTACGTGGAAATCGGTTAAGTCACAGATAATTTAAATTTAATGTTTTGAAATTGAAATTTTAATTTCAATTGATTTGAAATTGGAAATTTCGGATTAAAGTGAAAAGCTTTTGAAATGGAATTTCAAAGATAAAAGTTATTTTGAATAACTTGATAAAGTTTTGAAGTTTAAATAATTTGATTTAAACTTAAATTCAAGATTTGAAATTGAATTCTATGATTTGAAACTAGGGATTAAAGATGTTATACCCGTTATATAAGGGTTAAACGGTTTTAAAAGTATTGATTTGGGAATTTGAATTTAAATTCAAAGGCTTTAACTCGTGCAAATATAATTGGATTTTTCTGAAATGAAAACTATTTGTTTTCAAATAATAACAGCTTTCATATAAGAAGTGAACTTCCAATTTGTATTGAAAGGTTTCAAATTTAAAATGAAATTGAAATGTTTTGAAAGGCTATGAATGAATTCTTTTTGAAAGCTATAAGTTGAATCTTTGTTTTAAAGATTTAACGAGTTAATCCAATTGAAACGGAAATTGTTTTGAAATCTGTGAATGGATTTTTGTTGAAAATGGGTGAACTTTATGGAATAAATCTTTTTGTTTAAAAGATTTGAAATGGTAATCTATTGAAACCATTTAAAAAAAAGTTGAATTATTAAGTTGTGACTTAATTGAAATCCCATTATCCATTCGTTTTGAACATACGCTCACTATTCGGGTTAGCCGGGAAAAGGCATTTGTGTCATATAACCCATTCCGAATATGTGATACGTCGATATGGATCGCATTTGCTATATTACAGCATGATAGGCGGTTCTCGCTTCGCAGTTTGGTGGCGAACGGGGGACTCTTACCCCTACATGTCCCTGAGAGGGATGAGTTGGTTAGGCAGATGCCGTGACAGTCAAGAGGCTGGCCGTAAAAGTAAATGCGAGGTGCCAGTGTAAGCCACGGTGGGGCTGGGATGGTTGAAAAGCCTACCGGTTGTGACCGCTGTCTTCAGATCGTTACATTTGGTATCAGAGCTAAGGTTGAACTTTAGCTCAGGAGTATAACACGTTAAGTAGCTCATTAGAGATAGAGTGAAGTAAACTCTAGAATGAGTAATTCTCAGATATCCGTCTGAATGTCTCAGTAAATTCTCTTACTATCCACTGATAGTGAGTATGTGTGCAAGAAGATGACGAGATAGGGGATAGGGAAATACGACTATAGATGGTCGATACCCTGCAACAGTCACTACAAGGGGAAACACGTTTTCCGACGGCCAAAACCCGTCGGCGGCCGTCGGAACCCGTCGGCCGCCGTCGGAAATGGCCGTCGGAAATGGCATTGTCTGGAAGCAGTATTTCCGACGGTTTCCGACGGACGCTGCCGTATATATTTCCGACGGATACAGACGGTTCCCGACGGTTTCCGACGGATTCCGACGAGTATCGGAATCCGTCGGAAACCGTCGGGAATCGTCTGAAACAGGCCGTCGTTATCCGTCGATAACCGTCGGGAATTTTGACCAATAAGCCGTCGGAAGCCGTCGGAAATCTGCTGTTTTTTTTTTAATTTGCTTCCGATTTAGCCTTCCAACCACATTTCTCTTCCAAACATTAGAATATCAATACTACTGCACAACCCAATATACAATAGTCCAACCAAATATTCAAACTCAAACCACAAAATATTTAATAAACACACAAATAAATAAAATTACATCAAAATATAAATAACCATTCCAACATTAACATAATTCTAACAATAACTGTTCTACCATGTTGTTAATACACAAATTCATCAATATTCTCATACACGTTCTCATACTACCATAGAACCAAATGTGTCAAACATAATTATACATAAATCAATAATTACCTACGCCGTCTATCAAATCATTCTATGTTAAAACAAAACATACCTGAACGAACAAGAAAGCAAGTAATGAATTAATCTCCTGCAGATCCAGAGCCAGCCGAGGAAGGAAAGTGACCACCACCCTGCTGCTGCTGCATGTACTCTAACAACTGTGCGGTGTGCATGGCCTGTTGGCGGTTCTGCTCCTCCAACTGGGCAACTCTAGTACGCAATTCTTCTATATCTGCAAGATCGCTCTGATGTCTACCCCGCCGTCCCCTACTCTGACTACTGGACTGCAATAATTGAAAAATAAATAAAATCCAAGTTTATTGTTTTGAAAAAGTGAAAATATCATATTTTAAGAAAAAGTAAATTATTTACCGCTAAATTGGCAAATCCGTATCGTCGACCATGCTCTGCTGGATCCATAACGGACTCAAATATAACGTCTTCCTCATTGGTCGTCAGCTAATCTCGACCCGTGTCAGCAAGGAGTTTCTGCCGCTGCTCCATAAACTTCTCCTGCATTAACAAATTAATAATATCATATCTTATGTCATCATAGTTAACAATTAAAACAATTACTAATACTGAATAAAATAAAATATGCTTACATGGCTTTTGCTGGATTCATCGTCCTGCCATGTGTACGAAACAGTCCCGTCTGGATTAACATGCTCGACAGCATGCGTACGGGTGAACACGTCCATATAGCTGACAGGACCATGTGATTCGGCTTCCTGAAGTTGATTATTACATACAATTATTATACATTTAAAATCATATAATATAAACTATTTACATTTATTATTCAGTAAATTTACCAACTCCTGCCGATACTGCTGAAACGACTTCGATCCTCCGCGATGAGTGACGGGATTCTTATTTCTATTTGCAGAGTTTCTATCCGACTCTGCCTGTACATTCAAAATTTTATACGTTAATTTTCGATCACGTCAAATTAATAATTCAAAAAAATTAGTATACTTGCCTTCGCCTCGTCCGTCTCCCAGTATCTCAACCAAGCTTCCCACACGCTCTCTCCCATCCACCGTGGTTTCTTACCAGATTTCTTAATCTCAGATATCGTATCCCTGTAGTTCTTGCGCATATTCTTCATCCAGTATGCTCGTGCCAGCATCATATCATCTGTCTGGATGTCTATCTCAGCCTGTGTTAAAAAAAAGATTACACTTTAAACGATATAAACAGTTAAAAAACGACAAAAACGAATTAAAAATGGAAAACAGAAAAATATGCATACTAGGACATCCTGCCATATGCACTCAATGATGTGAGGAGGGATGTTATCCCACTTCGGCCAGCAGGCACTCATCCTACTATGATAAGAAGCTCTAGAGACGTCCAACACAACCTTAGAAGGAAGTAGATCGAACCCCCTGTTTTTAAGTACGATATAGATAAGTACGTACTTATATCATAGAAAAAATAAGATGCTGAATAAAATTTAATTCTTACCCATCTACTCTAGGGACTAAGGATACAACTGCACGTTGTGGCTCTTGCGATGGGCCAATGCCATCGCCTCCTGACGATCGGGAAGATCTCCTACCTCTACATGCCATATTGATAAACCTGTGACATATACACATCATTATATAAGAGAATAAAAACATGATAATTAATATATTTCATATGAAAATGACATCAACGGTATAAATTGCTTAATTAATAACTGAAATGGAAATAGAAATGGAAGTGTGTTATACCTGATTCATAATGGGTGTACTATTCCAACGATAAGCAGAGTTCATTGCATTTTCAATAAAAATTGCTAAATAAATGACAAATGGAAATAACATAAAACATGCAAAAAATAGTAAACGGATTTAAAATCATATAGTTACATCAATTTCATAATACATCAAGAATTCAACATAGTTACATCAATTGCAAAAAACATAATCAGATTTATATCAGTCATCATCGTCTTCTGATTCAGATTCGGTCTCGTTTTCGACGATATTTTCTTCCGCACTGTCAAACGCTTCTACCAAAACATTTGTTTCATCGATCAAAGGACCAAAATCTGTATGATCGTCTGTAATTATTATTTCGTTATTTTGCTCAAGATCTGCCTGATAAGCTTGTTCATCCGGAATATTCTTCCCATCAAATGTGAATCTGGCCTTTGTTTTAAAAACTGCAGACCAATCTGCTTTATCTCTTTTTAGAGACGAATAAGGAGCGTAATAAACTTGCAATGCTTGTTTGGCTAGTACAAAAGGATCATACTTGTGATAGTGCGATGTATGCTTTATTTCGATAAGATTATAATCCTTGTGCACATTAATTCCAGAACCTGGAACATTGCTAAACCAATTGCATTTAAATAGAAACACCTCCTCCGCGGGTCGTGAGAAATATGTCAGTTGCAAAATTTGTGTCAGAACGCCATAAAAATCATTTAAATGATTTTCTGGATCGTCACTACCTTTAACAAATACACCAGTATTATTTGTTAATTTTTCTGCACCGTATTCTTTGGTGTTAAATTTATATCCATTGACGAAATATATTGGATATGTCTTGACCACTCTTTTTGGTCCCATCGCTAGATGTTTCAACCCTTCGTCAACAACACAATTTCTCGGCTCATAAACGTAATTTGAAAACCAACCGGAAAATTCTTTACTAAGATCTCCGTTCGGATGTTCACGTTCATAAACACTGTTTATATAAACAAATTATTACATTAGGTTATACACGCGCATGCATTATAGAAAAGAATAAAACACGAATTATTATTTCAGATTACCTAACAAACGGTGCAACCTCGGCACAATTTAGAAGAATATAAGTGTGTGCTACATGAAGATCTCTATCGTCTAACCATATTTCTACACATTTTCCAGAAGGCCGACCATATTGTCTAAAAATAGATAACATTGTTTGAGAGGACTCTTGTTCGTCGCCTTCGTCATTACGAGGAACACTTTGAAATGAAATATTCACATGGTCACTGAAATAGTGAGAGAAAAAGAACGAAGCTTCTTCTTCCAAAACAACATGCATCCTTTTAAACATGTATCTATTTTCTGATACGGTAAACCAAAAGCCGACATAAGTTTTTTAACTTCGTAGTGATTTTCACACATGTGATTATCGGGTGGCATATGCCTTTTTGCAGCTTGTACAACAGCCGTAAATCCAGCTTCAGTGATGTTGTATTTTGACTTCATCGCAATGTATTCTGCGATTACTGACAGCTGAGTGCCGCTTTTACAACCATCCCAAATAGGTTTCTTAGCTGCATCTAGTAAATCATAAATTTTTTTAGCTTCAATATTTGGTTCTTCAACATTTCCATCATCGTCGTCAACTTCAACCATAGGAAACATTGATCGTGCTGCATCTTCGACCATATTTTCTATACGGGTCGTTGAAACTATTTCGTTAACGACACTTTCAGACTCTACAGAAGTATTTGCTACAACTTCTCCATGCCGATCCCAAACATAATATTCGGGTGCGAAACCGTGTTTGCACAAATGAACTTTCACAACATCTGGTAAAAAATACTTCAAATGTCTACACCTACTACACGGACAACGAATTTCTGGATCGTTTCCGTTATTACTTAAAGCGAATTCAACAAACACGTTTATACCATTATAAAAATCTTCTTTTATTGAGCCCCTCAGTCCTTTTCTTTGGTACATCCATCTCCTCCGATCAACAAAATAATCAATCATTTTTCCTATTTGACAAAATGAGAAGTTCAAACTTTAATATTTATTTTGAAGAATACAAATTCGAAAAAGATTATTTTCATGGTCGTATAATATTTTGAATTTAAAGAACAGCTTCACAAATTTAAAAATATTTTCAAATAGGGCACATTTTATTTTTTAACGTAACGATTTAAAAATATATATAATTTTTTTTTTCATTGGTCAGGCATCCTACTTCCCATTACAAACACAGTAAGCATTTACATTTCGTATATTACTTCGTCTCAAACGATTCAACAAAATTTCGGCAGCATTTCCCTTTTGTTCCCTGCATTGTACACAAATGCGTGTACGCAGGAAACAAAAAAGAAAAGTTAGGCCGAAATTTTATGAACCGTTTGAGACGAAGTAGTATACAAAATGTAAATGCTTACTGTGTTCATAACTTGTCCAATACAGGGACAAATCCGACAAACATTGTACCAGATGAATATAAATGGTCGTTTTTCGAAAAGAACGACTATTTATACAACGATCATGTACAACACTCGTTAGACGGGGCCAAAAACTCTCTAAGGGACATTTGTCAGTTACATGCGCGCATTTTACAAAAAAATACAGTTTTACTCAATATTCACATTTACAAAAATATATATTAATTTAACACATTTATTCAACATATTACGCATCAACTAAAGACTCGTTCGACGTATTTTTTTGTTGCATAAACTAACACAATACAATGATAACAGTGCTACACACATATATAATCAATATAAATTATACATGTTTTTCGCAATTTCACGATATCAGATGAAATAGGAATACCATGGAATGCTAGAAACTATTATAACACTATTGTAAACAATTTCAATCAACAATTACCCCTAATTTATCAAATTATGCAAATCTTGAATTAGGATAAAAACTGAAATTTTGGCTAAAACAAGAGATTATACCTGTTCTAGAGAGCAGTAGAAGTTAATTGCACAGCCGGGAAGAACCTGAAATCTCGAAATTGCTGATTGGAGGGCTGGGGAAGAGAATTGGGGGAAGGTGACCTAAATTTTTCGTATGAAAGTGGAGAAGAAGCAGGCTCGGCTGGAGCCAAATATTCGTGAATTTCCGATGGCTTCCGACGGCCGCCAACGGCCCGTCGGAAGCCGTCGGAAATAAGCCGTCGGGAGCCGTCGCCCTACCCTGCCGGTTTTTGAGCTTTTTCTAGTAGTGAGTGGAAACAATCTTTCTTATCAATTTTCTTTGACTCATTTCCAAATTCTTTTGATTTGCTTCGTGACAGCTCCAGAAGAAGTTTCGGTGCGGTGATGCTTTGACGAATCATTGTAGAGAATTCTTACTTCATATCTTCATCGGTTTCTTATCAGTTTTTGATTTAAACCTTAATGAATTTGAAATTAGAAATTTAAATAAATGGAAATTTTAAATCAAATTGATTAATAAAATATGAAGTTAAATTGAAATTAAATCAATAAAACGATATCATTTGGAACCAAATTTGAAATTCTATTCTAATTTCTTTTGAATACCAAAGTCCGAAGAGGGACAAATTGGTATGTATTCTGAAATATTCCGACTTGAGTTTGGAATTCATATCATAAGTTTGAGGAGTTATAGAAGATCGAATCTGTCTATCTCTGTGCTATTTTCGTGCCTGCGAATTTCGAGGATGAAATTCTTTTAAGGGGGAAGTTTGTAACGACCCCGAAATTTAATTTTATTTAAATTGATAATTAAATATTTTTTTGAATAAAAAAATTGTAAAATTGATTATAAATGGATTAATTGATTGCGAGTTTCCCCGATATCCAAATATATTTTGTATAAATCATTTGAATTTAAACAATTTGTATATATGTGAATATATATGTATATTGAATTCGAGTTTAAATCTAAGGTTAAATGGTTTAATAATAATAATAAATGATGATAATAGATATTAAGTTATAAATAGAATCGAAATATATAAGATAAATTATATAGTTTTATAAAAATGAAAGTGTATAAAATAAATAAAAATAATAAAGAAAAATTTAATAAAAATTAGAAGTTCACTTGTATTTTAAAAGTAATCAAAACAAAACAAAAGGAAAACGACTTACATTCAAATAAATAAAAATATAAAGTGATTTACAAAATGTTGATAGTTAAAACTTTAAAACAAAATATTGTTATACAAACTAAATACAAATAGAATAGTATGGTTAAAACATAAGTATATATAATTACATAAGACAAAAATTTATAACATAACTAAAACAACTTTTATAATATGTTTATAAAACAAAAGAACAAAGTAAAGTAAAAAGAAAACCTCCCTGACTACATATATTTAACTAAAGCAAAGTAATCCCTAACAATACCTCTAGCATACAAGAGAAGGTATCAGCCATGCCTATTATACTGAAATGAAACAAAAATATATAGAGTATGAACAAGCTAGGCAAATAAATTATTTAATGAAACACTTGCTAAAGAAGGAACAATAATAAAATACAAAAGGCAAAGGAAGACATAAAGTACCAAGATAAGAAATGTTAGCACACAAACCATATCACCTCAGCCGAAGTCGGTACAAGGGAAAAAATAAACATAAACAAAGTAAACATATTAGCTAACAATATAACCACATAAATTGATTCACATTGCAAAACAAGATAAAGTAATAAATGCAAATTTTTGTACAGCCGGGTATAGTAGAATGTAAGGCAAATAAATATATATAGTTGTACAATGTGAATTAATGCAGCCACCAAAACAAGTTACTTCAGCCTCCATACCCAAGACTTTTAGCCTGTTGTACAAAACATAATAATATCACTTTGTACAAAGGAATATCTATCACCTGTACAAAATAACATCAACCTATATACCCCATTTCTATCTATATCCATCATCTTCACTCAGTTTCGTCCACTCCAAACTAAATTAAACTGAAGCAAGTATTTTCTTCAATACTAAAAACAACAATACAAAAAAAAATCAAAGCTAGAGGATTTAAAGAAGAAGTTTTCAACTTGCATTTCTCCAGCCTGTTCATTCTTTCTTCTGGAAAAACAACAGGTGAGCAACTTGACCCAGTATTTTCTTCTTTAGATCAGTGAGTAAACATCATATGAAAGATTTAGTCAGCTAATTAGTGAATAATTTATGTCTTTATATATATATATATTTCACAGTATCAAGTATTCAAGAATTCTCTGTTTATTTCACAGAGTATATGATCACTAAAAATTCAATATCTCACAATCTACTTAGAGTTAGGATGTGATGTCAAAAGCAGAGTTGTGGATTAAAGTAAGAACTGTGATCTAAAAATAATTTCATGAAGTACAAACGTATACCAGAGGAAAGATTTATATTTTTCCAGAGAGTACTTAAAATATGGGAAATTTTGAATTTAACAAATTATTGAATCATGTGTATAATTTGAATCCTTACTAAAAACTAGGATTTTTAATACAAGTTTAGTGATTTTTAATATCATGGTTGAAGAGCAGTTTGAATATGAAGAAAAATTACATTTTTGCCAATTCCAGTTGATACGATTAATTTTAATTGTTGAAATTCTGTATGTAGCAAGCTTGATGATCACCGAGTATAGGAAAAATGCTAAAGAAAATTTCTAATGCAAGGATTAATTGGTTGGATCGAAAGTAGGGTTTAAGACGTGGGTTTGTTGGGGTTTGGAAACGAGGTGATTCCTTCACCTCTGGCTGACCGAGTTGCACGAATTTCTAGAGGCTGGTAGAAGAGGGTATGGCCGAGGTGTAGGCGGAGCTGCGTTGCTTCTGGTGGCCGGCGTAGGGTGTCGAGGCATTTTTTTCTTTTGGGTGTGTTCGCGTTGCAGATCGAACGACTGGGTGCATTTTGATTTCGAATTTTTCGCGTTGAATTGAAACTTGATTTCACGAGTGATGATGTTTTGTGGCTTGCCGGAGGCATAGGAGTTCGCCAGAACGTTGGCGAAGCATCGTGCACGTGCACGGTGACATGGTGTGTGTCAGTGACTTTGTGGGTTGTTTCGACTCGAGTGATGCTCGAGTAGGATGGGGAAGATGCTTCGGGTTACCTGGGTGTGTGCGCGAGTATGTTGTTTTAACGGCTGTTATAACTTAAAAAAAAAATCTTAGTAAAAGAAAAAAAAAGGGAGAGAAGAAGATGCGTACGAGAGTTGACTCGGGGGAAAGATGGTGGGAACTCGAAGTACTAATCGGGTTAAGGCATGAGTTCCTCGGGTTTTCAACTGTAGGATGATATAGGAAGTTAAATACTGTTTTCAATAGTCCTAAACATTGTAGGCTTAGGGAAATATTTACAAATTGAGTTAGTCCTTAATTCGAGTTTTAAGTAATTAAGTTAAAATCAGTATAGAAATTTTTTAACATTTAAGTTAAATTTAATTATAAATTGACTTTCAAATTCTAAAAGGAGTTTTATAAAAATGTTAATTAAATTGAACAATTTAATATAAATTAATTATTGTGTTAAGTAATTAATAAATTTGTAGTTAACTACTTAAGTTAATAAATGAATGATTGATAGTTAATTAATTAAGTAATTTAATTATGAATTAATAAAGGATTAACTAAGTAATTAGTAATTAATGATGGGCAATTAAGTGTTATTAATAATTAAGGTTATTAATAAATGATTAAGGAAAGTAATTAAGACTTAATAATTGATTTCAAAATAATTTATTTATTTAGTATTTTGAAAAGAAATAAGAAATTGGTTGATAATTAACGATGATTAATTAAACAAGGTTAAGAAATTCTCAAGTAATTAAATTTAAATTGAATTAACTACAATAAGAATTTAAGATGCTTGCTTATGAATGTTTTGTCTGTAGAATATCTGATTTTGATATTTATTTGATGATATTTTGTGATGTACTATGATATGCTTGGATTATATTGGATGATTTGAATTGTTTGACATCCCTGATATATGATGCTTTGTGATACGTCTTGATTTTGTCGTGATCTGCGATTTCTATTTCTGTGATATATTGTTATATGAATATGAAAACCCTTGACCCGTTAAACCGCACTTGAATTTCGATGCGACAGGGAGTCGGATTCCAGTTGGTTATCCGAAACCCACATCGAATTGTAATAGTGAATTTTTGTGACCGATAGATTTATTTTATCTATGAATCTTTGAATGAAGATGAGCGTTATCGATTATACCGCTTATCGATATATCTGTGATAATTGATGTTGCACTATTGTGTGTGAAACCCCCGGACTACACCTTTACACACACAAATATGGATTTCACGTGGAAATCGGTTAAGTCACAGATAATTTAAATTTAATGTTTTGAAATTGAAATTTTAATTTCAATTGATTTGAAATTGGAAATTTCGGTTTAAAGTGAAAAGTGAAAGTGTGTATGCTTGTGTACACTAATTATGGATCGTGTAATATGGACTAACAATATATGCGGATTGTTATTTACAATTGCTATACAAGTAAATATTCAATAAACTAGCTACATAGCAATTCACAGATATAGAATAGTAAATGCAGTAAACTGTAAAAATCACACCAGGGATTTTTATACTGGTTCGGACCTCCCGTCCTACGTCCAGTCCCAGACTTCTATCTGGATTTTCACTACCAACTACCTCGCTTCACCCGGAGGAACAGGTTTACAACACCCGAACAGTCGAACGGGATTTCGTGCCTCTTACAACACCGAGGACTTCAACAAAAACAAATACAATCGCTGTTGACAATTTGTGCTCTTGATAACACTGATTTGTCACTTGTAGTACACCCTTCCTATAATCTTATCCTCAAAGTATGTGAATGATGTTTGTGAAGATTGAAGGAAGTATATTACTTATTTGAATCAAAAGATATGAAATAATTTCAATGATTCAATAAGCAATTTGAAGTAGAGAGCTTTTAGAATGCAAGAGTATTTAGAAATTAAGATTAGAATTTTAAAGCAAAGAATTGTTGTTTTTCAATCAATGATTTAGACATGTTTATATAGAGAATAAATGGTTGTAACTCTTTGTGAAGAGTAGCCATTAATAGATATGATCATTGATGAAAGGTAAGAGATGCAACCATTGGAGAAAGAAGTGTCTTTTGGGAAAGGTTGCTCTCTGTTTAAAAACGGTCGACAGGTCAAAGATGGCGGTAGACAGGATTTCGAAAATATAGACGTTATGTGCATGTGTGCACGTTCATTGTGCATTTTACACAGAGACGGTCCATCGCCTGGATTATCACCGGTCGACCGGTCCCTGTTAAATTGCACAGTGAATGTGCAATGCCATTCAAACGTATATATATCGATTATATTTAGGTGCATGATTATTTGAGGATAGATTTTAACAAGTTTATCACTATTACAACATTAAATAATCAACCTATAATCTAGAGTACCATATGTAGCTCTTTTGTGTCTCTTTATAGCCAAGATGTCTTCTTTTTGTCGATCGCCTTTATTTCTTTGTCAGAAATCAAAACTTCATGGACTCTGAGACTCAACAAAAAGCTTTTGAAATGGAATTTCAAAGATAAAAGTTATTTTGAATAACTTGATAAAGTTTTGAAGTTTAAATAATTTGATTTAAACTTAAATTCAAGATTTGAAATTGAATTCTATGATTTGAAATTAGGGATTAAAGATGTTATACCCGTTATATAAGGGTTAAACGGTTTTAAAAGTATTGATTTGGGAATTTGAATTTAAATTCAAAGGCTTTAACTCGTGCAAATATAATTGGATTTTTCTGAAATGAAAACTATTTGTTTTCAAATAATAACAGCTTTCATATAAGAAGTGAACTTCCAATTTGTATTGAAAGGTTTCAAATTTAAAATGAAATTGAAATGTTTTGAAAGGCTATGAATGAATTCTTTTTGAAAGCTATAAGTTGAATCTTTGTTTTAAAGATTTAACGAGTTAATCCAATTGAAACGGAAATTGTTTTGAAATCTGTGAATGGATTTTTGTTGAAAATGGGTGAACTTTATGGAATAAATCTTTTTGTTTAAAAGATTTGAAATAGTAATCGATTGAAACCATTTAAAAAAAGTTGAATTATTAAGTTGTGACTTAATTGAAATCCCATTATCCATTCGTTTTGAACATACGCTCACTATTCGGGTTAGCCGGGAAAAGGCATTTGTGTCATATAACCCATTCCGAATATGTGATACGTCGATATGGATAGCATTTGAAGACCGGTGGTGAAGATCGGATATTTTCGAAAACGAAAGGACAACTCGTCGAATGTCTCTGCACCGACTGGTCCCCGGTATAGAGATTTTATCACCCTTTGTGATGGGAAGTCCAGACGTGATTGGAAATTATCCGGAATTGCAAGGGCTTCGTGAGAAGTGCTTTCGGTTCTGTGTGAACCCGGAACAGACTTGTATGGATTGTATGTCTGACATTACATTTAGAGATATAAAGCCGATATCTTTCAAATACATATCTGTTTGGTGGCGGAGAATTTATTCTCTTAGCTTAACACCCTTCTCTGAGACGTACGAGCTCAGAGGTTATGTAGTTGAAGTTATCAGCGATATATCCCAATTTGGTAATGTGACATGCTGAGTGTTGCTGTGTGATGATCAGTGTTTGATCATTTGTGGTATGATCATTTGTTTGATCATTTATCTTTGTGATCATAGGTTGATCATCTGTTGACCCAAAGCGTGGCTTTTTGAAAAAGCGTAGCTTTGTGGACGAGACTTCGTTGAGCCTCACAATCCGGTAATGGTCGAAACAGGAATGTTGCGGCAAGGTTTCAGGGGTAGCTCCCCTAGGGTATGACCATTCCTTCTGGAAAAGGGTAGTATCATGGTATGGAGCCCAGATACTTACTCATGTGGATACACTTATTTATTATGTGTGATGTTGGTTTCGAGGCGCCTCGGTTAAAGGTCCCAAAGGACCGGGGGTGGCATATCTCAGGTTTTGTATATTCCTCGGGAAGGGGGGTAGCCGGCCTTGTTTGACAGAGAACGGTTTGGTTCTCGGAGCGTCCCGCCAGAGGCGTTTCTTTCGTGGAATAGGAAGTTCCTTAGCCTGACCATTTGTTGGAAATCCATCTTCCAAATACGAACTTTGTACGGTATTAGTTGTAGAACCTGCCATCTACATATAGTGGCGCCCCACTGTTTGGATGGTAGCTATAGTAGACATAGTTCGAAATGTCTATGCTGGCTAAGATTTATATTCTACTTTCTAAATGTTTTCTGCACTATGCACTAGTAATAATATCAAATGATTTGATTTTGCGTAGTAAGCATCTTTGACTATCATAAGAAGAAATCTCCTTCAATTCTGCGTTTGCATTGTGTGTGTGGTGGGAGGTCTTATGGTAGTTTCATTTTCTAAAAGCATTGCGAATTGACTTTAAAATTTCTCTGCTATTTGTTTTAAAGATAAACTGTTTTTGTTGCTCACACCAGTCCCACGACTGACTCGGAGTTTATTGTTCATTTCCTAAACTCTGGGTGCTCATAATTTTTCTACACGAGCAGTCTAGAATTGGGTTTTTTTTAGATATTCAGATTTAGTAGATTATCTGGAGCTAGTTCAGTCTTTGGATATGGACTGCACTTGCTTATCTTTGTGCATCGTTTTTGGGAGTTCAAGCTATTTCTGTATTGGCGTTTTGAAGATGGAGATTATCCGCTGCTGATGTTATCGTTTCCTTTTCCGCTGCTATTTGTTGTATCATATCTCTGATGTATATTGATATTCATTGTATCACTCTGTTGTATCAGATATTGTCTCAAAGCTGTATATCAATGTATTATTTTCTCCGCTGTGTTGTTTACTTAATTGTTGTTATAAGCTCCGGCGAACCGGATTTGAACGGTCGAATCTATGGCATTCGAGTACGATGTAAAGTATGGATATCGATTTTCGAGCAAGAAAATCTGGGGCGTTACACCGACCGTGTGGATCAATGTATATATTTACCTCTTTTGTCAAATTGCAAAAGCTCCTCCGTACAAAGGAGACTCTGCCAAAAAATTTCGAAAATTTTTGGAGTTAGAAAATTTTTGAAATTTTCACTAACGACAAATGTTTTAAAATTTGAAATTTGAGACAAAGGTAAATGAAAATTCAATATTCAGAGGTTGGAGATGAATTGAATCCATGTAAAATTGAAAAAAAATATGGATGGAAATTTGGAAAAGTATTTAGATTTTGAAATAATTAATAAATTGAAGCAAATTGAAATTCATATGGAATTGGAATTCAATTTGAATATACACTTCAGTAGTGAAGTAGTAAAATAAATATAAGAAATATTTATATTGAACTTAAGAAATGAAGAATGAAATTCTTAAGTAAATTGGTATTGGGAATACACTAAGAAATTTTGGAATGGAGAAATATACTAAGTGAATAATTGAATGAAGATTAAAACTGAAAGTTGTGAAATTGGATAATTGTGGATAAGTGAGTAGAAATCAAATGAATGTGAATAAAAAGGAAATTGATATAGCTAATAATCAATTGAAATTAATACGTAGGATGTACGTATATTATTTTATTCGCATAGTGATTTGATCTGGATTCGAGCACAGAATTTCGAGGTAATTATACCGATCCGAGTTAGGATTTTTCACTCGATTTTCGATGGTGAACATGGATATGGATTGTTGATTGATTCTGGAAATTCTCTATCATAGTTGGTGACTATGCAAGGAGAATAACGGTTTCTGATCAAGAAACCAGATCTGAGTCCGCACTAGGAAGTCGGGTGGACGATACTAGTTCGGAAGTGAATTTGTGTGATCTAGTGAGCGATCAGATTGGTATTGCGTACGGATGATATATATACATTGTACGGGCTTAAGTAAAGCAAATATTGAAACTTGTAAAAGAAATGCAAAATGACTTTGAATGTTGTAATTGGACATTCTTGCTAAACAGGATATACAGGTATGTTAAGACAAAGGATAAATGGATGTTTTTGATTTCAGAAGATAAATTGAATTGCTCGACTAAAAAGGTATGTATATAAATTTCTGTATGAAATTTGATTGGGTTTTGATCTAGCCACTTGGCTTTTGTTTTCTTTTTGAGATTTGGGGGCCGTAGAGCCATTTTGTAGTAGTACCGATCTAGCCGCGCAAAGGAGACGCTGGCGAAATTTTCGGGAATTTAAGGAGTTAGAAAATTTTGATAATTCAAAATTTGATTTCAAATTTAAATTTGAATTGATGAGTAAGTAATGTTATTGAGAACCTATGGATGGGTTTAGAAAGTTAGAAGAGGATTAGAGTGTCTTAATAAAAGATTATTCGGGAAAGTTGTTTGAAAACATTTGAATTGGAGAAAATAGTTTACGGGTTATGGATCATTCTTCTTAACCAGTAATTTCGGGGACGAAATTCTTTTAAGGGGGGAGGAATGTGACGACCCGGAATTTTTAGATATTTGAAATTGAAATATTTAATTGATTTTAAATATTTAAAAGGTTAATTTTAACTTAAATTTCAAATATCTCTATTTATTGGATAATTAAATATTGAATTTAAGAAATTGGAAATTGGGTAGATTTTTGAATCTTCAGTTTAAGCCTGTTAAAAATAGTTTGAAGGCTTGAAAAATTCATATTAATAATACTGAAGGTGATAGAACTTTTAAATTTGAATTTAAAAGTGTTTTTGTCCAGTTTTAAAAATATATCGTTTAAATCGATATTTAAAAATAGCCTTCCAGGGTACAGTCTCGGAATTTGACGAAACCAGTTCCATTGGATCCGTAATAGTGTATTATTATCGGATTTCAATTTTCGTAGCATTTGGAGTTGTTGTGTGAGCGTACGATATATAAACGCGTTGAAAATTTAATTGATAATAGCCGATTCGGAATTTAAATATAATATTTCAACTAGTCATACATCTCACATCAGCACTTTTTGGCCTCAACTTAGATTACTGTAGCCAGGCATATTTTGCACGCAAAGAAATATCTTCGTACAAACTTTTAGAATCACGTATATAAAAAATATAAGCCGATCTAATTTCTTCAGAGAACCGAGGCTCTCTATTCCCTTTCACTCGAAATCAATAACCCCCTCATTCTCTTTTTCTTCCCAGAACAAACAAATCCATGGCCGCGACTAAAAAAAATCAAGCGATTTGAAAATCGTGGTCGCATTCGAATTGGTAGAGAGCTTCATCGACGCATGGTGGGGGAAGGCACAGGAATCAAGTAGATGTCTAGGGGGATCGAAGTCGCGTACAGGCGAGGAGGCTGTGTCTCGAGCAGTGGGAAGTGCGACTCGGCGGTAAGGTAGCGACGGCGTGCAGATTAGCGTGTGACTTTGGGTTGCGTACGGTTGGTCGTGATTGGTTCTGAGGGTTCATCAGCGAAGCGCGCGGTGAGAAGGCCGGTGGCATTCAATGGGGGTCGCGATTCGAAGCGAGTTCACCTGGGACGTTTGGGGTTTCGATCTCCGTCGAGGTCAGGGCGCAAGGCTAGGGTTTTGCGTTTTGAGATTTGCGGAACCTGAGCTCGAGCTCGAATTCGAGCTATAAGGGTGGCTGGCCTTAGGTATATCCCTTTCTTCTTCTATTTTGTTTACAGTTTCGCAGTCAATTGATTAATTTATAATTAGAAAGGAAATAAATATGCATATACCTATTTTAAATTTGCTAGTTTATTTTAATAATAGATTTGGTGAAAACATGGTTAACTAACTTATTTAATTGTTTTGGGTTACTAAAAGAATAATTAAAAGGAAATTTGTTTAAAAATAAACTATTGGTTTAAACCCAAATTTATTAGTTTAAATAATTTATTGGTTAATTAAAATTTATAAATGGATAATAAATTGTTTAATTAGTCAAATATTAACAAAATCATAATATGTTTATTTAAGGTTATAAATCTGAAAGGGAACAAGCTGGTCAGAAATGGATTGCAAAACACAATCAAAGGTGAGTTAATCTCACTCTCTGGTTAAAATTTAAATTTAAATGGTTAAATTTAAATACTTGGTTGCATGATTGAATTGATTAGATGGGATATATTATATAGTAGTATATATATATATATATTGGAGTGATTGGTTCCCGCATTATATAGCGGATAAGACCCTATGCGCCGCATAATAGCGGATGATATTTTATTAATCCCATATACCGCGATATTCCACCTCGAAGTGGAATTGGTATTGTGCTAACATCTGTGGATGCAGAAAAACATGTTGGAGGGATCCAACTGGATTCCTCAAAATTAGTTAGATTGTTTAATATTCTATGATATGAATATTTGAAATCTTGTGGTGAATTATATTGATAATTGGAATATTGGATGTTATGGTTTGCTTGAATATTCGGTACCATAAATTACCAAAATATATAGAAGTGGATTTTGAAAGGAAAATAAGGAATGGATTTCAAGTAAACTAATTTTAAAGGATTTGAATAAATTTAAGAACAAATTTGGAAAAGAATAAAAGTGATTTCAAATTTCTAATAAATATGGAAAAAAGGGGATTTTGAATAAGTAGAGAAATAATGAATATTAAGCTTAAGCAATATTATTTAAATGAATAAAAGAATTTATTTTAATTCAAGGTTAAAATTTAATTAAAAAGAGAAAAGAAAAGGGATTTGGGAAATCTGAAATTGGTATCCTCAGTTTAAAGGGAATTTTATATCAAAATAAAGAAATGAAATTTAAAGTTAAAGGTTTTTGAATTAAATGGAGTAAGTAAAGAAATTTATTAAAAGTGAAGTAAATTGGAAATCAATTTTGGGAATTGATTTAAGTGTTTAAACGGGATTTTTAAAAGAGAAGTGAGACTTTGGATTTATAAACTGGGTTTATAAAAGTGAAGAAATATATCAGTGGATATTTGGAAGAATAAATTCACGGTGGGAATTTATTATAGAAATGGGTAAATTTGTTTAAAAATAAATAGTGGTTTATTTTTTTAAAAATGTGAAAGAGAAGTGTATTTCCCTGGATAGCCAAGTACGTTTCCAAAGTAAACATTTAAGTATAAGCTAAAAGTTTTAAAGTTGATTCAAAATATGTTTTAGGAAATTTATTATTCTTAAATGTTTAAATTTTAAAGCAAGTATTTTTCAAATTTATTTTAATAGTAATTATTTAAAGATGGTTTGGTATTATGTTTTAAATGATAAAAATCTAGTTTTATATTTTATTAAGTAGCTTTATTTTAGATATTCTTAAAGTGTATATCTTTGAATAAAGTATTTAAAGTAGTTTTAATTTAAATGTTTTAAAGTATATTTTATAATAAAGTGTTTCTAAATTATTTTAAAAATCTAATGTTTTTGGTACTTGGAGATTTCAGTGGAAATAGGAATATTTGGGAAATTTATTCCATGAGAGGACGATTTGAAATTGTTTTCAAAGGATTGGAAATGGAAATATATCTTGCGAAGATATTTTGAGGTTATTAAATAATTTGGAAAATTATTTATTATTTGATGGATGTTTGTGAATGTTAATTGATGGTTAAAGAACCAACTATCAATATTGGCCAATGCGTTGATCATTTTGAAGAGACCAGGATCGAGATTTATTTCTCGAAAACCACTTCGATTCGGTTTGTACATTTTCGTGGAAAACGAGTTTGGAATCGAAGATGGAGCAGTGAAGTGCAAAGGCTAATTGCTACTAATCCTGAGGATGATTCCAAAATGGATATAGTAGGAATAGTGCCTTCGGTTCCGTTCGAACCCGTAATGGACTTGTATGGACGAATGCTTTCGGAACATCGTCAGGTGGACGATGGGCATTCTAAGGGATATGTTCTAAAGGTAACGCTTAGCCTCAAGCCTCGGCAACCGGGAATGACTGAAAATCAGGGGTTATGCAGCAAGGCTTCGTGGGTAGCCCCCACTTGAGAGTAAGGTTATTCCAGTCTAGATGTCCCTTTTTATTTCGGCTTAGTGGTGCGGTTGCTGATCCCAACCGTGGGGTGATGTTACTCGGAATTATCCAGTAAGGGATGGTTCCGGCCTTGTGTTGCAGGGGAGCGGGCGTACTCCTCGGTACTGTGATCTAGGCCACGTACTGTGACAGGTGGTACCCCAGTGCCTAGTCATTGATGGAAATCCATTTTCCCTACGTGCCTTGTACGGTATTTGTTTGTATTACCCACTTTGTGGCTAGTATGCTGGAATTTAATCATGTAACAATTTCAGCTATTTGAATAAGTATTTGTATATAGACACTATTATAATATCAGAGGATTTGATAAAAAAGTGTTTTGGCTATCGTAAGGTAAAAAACCGACATGTTTATTTGTGGCGTGGTCTTACGAGATGCTTTTGATTTCAAAGGGTTTGGAAAACTTTATAATCCAATTGAGTGTATTTTCTCACGCTGGTTTTCCAGACTGACTCGGGTGTTATTTTATTATAATGCTCAGGTCAGACCGAGTATTATAGGATACAGGTTATGATGCTGTGGAGCTCAAGAGACGAGATGGATGGCGAGACATATCACACGTATATGATGTTTATTCTGCTGTGTTGTGTAGGTTGTGTATTTTGTATGCGGGACAAGTTATTATAACTGCCCAAAATTGTGATGTTGATTATATTGTACTCTGATGTTGTATTTTGATGATGTATGTATAAACAGATATAGTTTCTTTTCTGTAAAGATCAGTTATTATCTACTATATATTGTTCCGCTGTGTTTGTGAGATTCTGATGTTGTTTCTATTTTCTTCTTCTACCTCTTTCTTCTTTAACCCAAATGATTCGTATTTCCATTCTTCTTGAGTTGATTTGTTGGAGATTAAGGTCAATTCAAGGGGTACGGGTTTGCGGGTTATTACACCTTTGGAGTTGGAGCTTCGCTTGGAGATCCATCCATCTATTCAGCTTGCAGTTATTCAGTTGACTCCTTTGATATATTCTTATCTTGTATTTGACTATTGTATTGAGACTTCTATGTATTAGAGACTTCTGTTGTATCTTGTTTTAACTCTGTTACATATATAGTAGCTTTATGAACTACTATTCATTTGTTTCCGCTGCTTATTATTGTAATACTCTGTGTTTGTGATTCTGTGATTTTTTTTACTGTATATGCCGAGTTTTGCCAAATATAAATTAACAATGTGATATTTTGAGCAATTCAAGGCCAACATGTGTGGATGCGAATGGTTGAAAATATTAGGATGTTACCCTATCTTTTAATTCACATTCATCCTTTCTTTTATAGTGTCAATTAATAATAAACTTATTTATGAATCATTTCAGTGATTTCTTACGTTTATAATCATTTTCTTAGATAATATTCACTTTTTACTATTCAATCTAATTATTAGCCTTCCAAAACATTAACTTATGTTTATAATATTTCCTGTACATCTTAATCTTTCATTTATAAACATTTGTTCATTTTGAAGCATTTTTTGTTATTAAGATTTTACTTGTATAATATTCTATTACATACTCATATTAACATTTCAACTTTTTAAATATTTCAGGTATGTTATATATATGTTTTAGAATGTAATTGAATGTTACACAAGTTTATCTTACTCAAATTTAGTTAACAAAATGTTCAATAGTTTACATCTTCTTAATTTTCATTATCTTTGAATTTACAAGTTACAAATCTTCAATTTCTTCACAATTTCATTAATCAATTAGCTTCTAATTTCTTTTCTTTTTTCATTTTAGAAGTTTCCAATTATTAAAATAGTTAAGATTTCATTTCATTACAATAATTGAAATCCCTAATTTGTAGAAATTTAAGAACTAAATACCGAGTTCCATTTTAAATCATTATATATATACTCATATCTTATATATATCCAGTCATATTTAGAAATTTAAAATTAAGATTTGTTTATCAAAACCAATGTGTAGTAAATCTACTACAGTGGCCTTCCCACTTTGAAACTCGAAAATGAATGTCGATGAAGCGACCATCATCACCGAAATTATTTTCCAACGACAAAAGAGGGGAGTACAGAACTTCTTTCCTTTAAATTTCTTTTAAAACATTTTTTTTTTCAAATCATATTGAAAATATTTATATCGAAAATACTTCTAAATAATACTGATATTGTATCCAAAAACCTTTCGAAAACAAATTTCAAAACCCCGGAACTTAAGTTCTCAAATTTTCAATGTACTTTCACTTTATTTGTAAATTCTATTTTGCAACAAATACTTATAAAGTTTCACTTCCTAACAAACATATCACATACAATTATATCTATTGATAAAAATTATTCTTTTATATACAAAATATAATACTAGGTAAAATTATTTCATTTACCTACATTTTAAAACAATATTGTGTCAGTCTGCCCTATTAAGTTTTTAGAAATCCCTATCGATGCCATAGCGTCCTATGTACCGACCAGAATTTATAAATACTAAACAGAACAAATTAACACAATATAAAACATTTTATAGCACTAACAAGTACGCTCTCTCATATATATACACTCAGTCAAACTCATTCTAGAGTATTACTACCCTATCTCTAATGAGTTAGACCCCACAAAACTAAGGTTATCGCTAAACCTTGCTCTGATACCAACTGTAACGATCCATCCTTTTTGATGGTTTAAATCGACAATAAACCACACATGTCAAATCAAACCATTAAAAAGGGAGGATTGTTACTGGGGTAAATGAGAAAATAAGAGAAAAGAAAGAAAAACAAAACACAGAATCTCACAGTGGAATGACAAAATATAATAATCAAATAAACAGTTCATGAAGCTGTTTTACAAATAACATTTGATTACACTTTTACAATATATCAGAGTTATACATACAGCAGGAATAAATAAATAATGCAGCGGAACAACATGATACAGTGGAATAATAATAATAATAATATAATACTAAACTCCATCTTCGTCCTCCAGAATAATGTCTTCAACACTGAAAAGTTGAAGCTGACCCGAGCGTAATGGAAAGACAAAACACTCGAGTCAGAACTAAAAGATCTTATCTAAGTTAAATCAACAGTAAATAAATATGAGTGTAACGGCTTCAGAGATGTTTATGGGATTTTACATCTCCTATCCAGTGTCTAACGTGCATGCAATAACTTAAGTGATGTTCGGGATTCCATCTCCTAAAGATCCGTTAAACTATCTACATATATAATACAATATGTTATTTTAATATGTCTATAGTAAAGTATTAAAATAGCGTTAAGGCCTTACCCATATCCCCCTTAACACATTTATATAATGTTGTAGTCTATACAGTACTATAAACTCTACCGTAAACTGGTGGGCTATCAGGGAGCACTCCATAGGTACAACACAAACCAAAATCATTGTGGGCTCGATAATGCAGATGATAAGGCACAACGAGGCAATGCCAGGGTAGGATTCTACCATTTGCACGTCCGAGCTGGTGGTAATGCATAGCCGCAACAACCGCCCACTTCGAAACAATACTCCCATAATCAAATCGAAGGTGGCCACCAAATCAATCACAAAGTAGCAGATATGGTATTGAAGAAGTGTGTCCGATCGGAGGAGTGACCCCACTTGGCTCGTCAATTGCTCCCGTTTTAGCCATCTCAAGCTGGCCCAAGGGGGTCAGGGCTGCGTTTCTTACCTCATACCAAAAGCATTCGCCAAACCATCCTACTTCATTCTGGATTCTATACCACATGCACAGTTGTTAAAGTGGTTTTGGAATTGGCAGAGAGTATGACAATATCCGACCCCGGTCTCTTTAACAACCAAACGTTATATTTTACACACCGGATGGTTCTTTTACATTTCAAACAGTTCATACTTCATATCAAAATATCATATTCACTTCAAAATCATATCACTTTCGAAATCATTATTTACTTCAAAATCATATTCACTTCCAAATCATAATCATTTCAAAATCATATTCACTTTCGAAATCATTATTCACTTTAAATCACATTCGTTTTCAAAATCATAAATCATATCAAAATATTCTCATTTAAATCAAGTGAATCTAAATCATAATAGTTTCGACTTTACATAGGTTGAATATTGAAATTAGTTTATATATTGGAATAGTTATACATTAAAAATAGTTTATACCTTAAAAAAATATCAAAAGTTGTTTATAAATTTAAAATAATATATTTATTAAAATAGTTTATATACAAAAATAGGTTATAGATTAAAATAGTTTATATATTAAAATATGTTATATATTAAAAATAGTTAATGTATTAAAAATTATTAATATATTAAAATGGTTTATACGAGAAAAATAGTTTATATGTTAAAAGAGTTTGTATATTAATAGAGTTTATATTGAAAATAGTTTCAAATTAGAATAGTCTCTTCCAATTTCACAAATCAATTCAAATCAACTTTAGTTCCAAAAATTCAATTCAAATCAATCTCCATTCAATGATTTCAATTCAAAAGGCAAATGGTTTCAATTCAAATTCTCATTAAAAACCATTTCAATTTATATCGATTTCAAATCCATGTTTGAACTACAAATTTAAACCACTTCAGATTCAATAGGTTTCAAAGTTTAAATATTCAAACGTTTAAAATAACCCAATTTTGATAAATTTCAATTATATTTCAAATTCAACATTAAGATTTCAATTTAAATTCTTTAAACAATTCATTTAAACTAATTTCAATTTCAAAATTTTATAAGCTTGGATTTTGAAAATAATTCAGTTCATATAAAGCTAATTTTATTTCATTTAAAATAATATAATTTAACTGGATTCAAAAATTAAGGATTTAAAATAATTTAATTTAACCAATCCGGTGTCTGTATATAATTTTCTACCCTATGGTCAAGTGATACAAATATATATCATTTCAACCCGCAAAAATTAAAATTTTCGGGTATATATCATTTAAACCAACAATCCCAAGTAAAATTCAAAATATAATTTTTCCTAAATCTATACAATCATTCGGGTATGTATCATTTCAACCCATAGTGATTCTCCTATCAACAAACTAAGGGAACATGTAGTGTGATAACAACATATATAACAAACATAACATCCAATCATCCAGAATGTCAACAAATACACATCCATCACAATCATCATTCAAATCAACCAATAAATCACAACAATTAACCGGTTATCGTTATCAGGTATTTAACTAACAAGTTAAATTCAATATAAATTTTAATGGAAATTTAATTCAAAATAAATCCAAATTAAATTTAAATGACAATTTAAAATACCAAACATCAATCAATAAATTTCTAATCACATCATAAATTTAATTTAACTAACATAAGATGATTTTGTATTCGTGATTGGGTTAAATCACTCACCTTTGATTTTTTTAGTTGATCTAAAATCCAAATAAAGCCCAAAATTTGAACAGCCTTAGAATTCAACCAAACCAGTTTCATGTTGTTCGGAATTTCGATACGATCGCAACACAGAAAACTGCATCCAAATACAAGCTCGTATGTAAAAGTTATGGACATTAGAACGATTGAAATTTAAATTTAAATTAAATAAAAAAAAGAAGGGCATTTTTGTAAACTACACCATTTGAAACCCTCGTCCATACGCTATCGTGCTCGAACCAGTAACAGTCGCCGCCATAATTTGCCTTGCCGCCGATGATCCACGCCACCTCCTCCAGATCAGGCATCGCCGCCGCCTCTAGCATGCCGAGCCGCACCTCCCCCATACCACGCCATCAACTCCGCCTCATCCAATGTCTCCGCCGCCGCCGTACATCTACGGCAATTTCAAACAATCCACGGCCATTTCCAGATGGTTTGCCACTATAGATCATCACCATTCGTCGCCCTCTACGCCGTGGTACCCTCCGATCGTCCTATCGACGAAGATCCACTGTTAAAAAACAAACCCTAGTTTCGACGGTCGAGACTTCTTCGACTATTTCTGGCCAAACGATGCATCAAATCGAAAAATGAATTACAGCAGTAGATTGCGTTCGTCGAGAGCTTTCCAACGATATATAATATGACATAGTTTGAGGCGTTTGAGTTTTTGATTTTGATTTGAAATTGAAGCTAGGGTTTTGAATTGTCTACCATTAGGAAGGATGAGATGAGAAAGAAATGTACGTATAGACAATAGAAAATAAAAGGCTGATAGGGTTTATAACATCCTATATATAGGCAGAGATAGTTAAAACGAATAGACATATCGAATTGGGTTGGAACGATAACAACGACCCGAAAAGCCCGTTTTGTTTTCGAAACGAAAGTAGGTCATCCCATATATCAAAATATAGGTTTTTGATATTTTTAAAATCAATGGAGCTAGTTTCAAACCCTAATTCCATTGTATATAGAAGTTAGCTTTTTAAATCAAATTATATTCACTTAAATTCCATTAATCGATTTTTATGCGTTTCGAGCCCACACGATCAAACGACAAGTCCGATCGCTACGAAACTTGAAATCCTATAATAATTCACTGTTATGGATCCGATGAAACTAGTTTCATCTAAATCCGAGACAGTGGCCAAAATGGCTAATTTTCACATTAATTAAACAAATTATTATTAAATTGATTTAATCGCTTTCAAATTCAATTTTAAAAATTAATAATTTTATCACTCTTGATTACATAGAAATTAATAATCTATCAAAATAAATTTTCCATGTTAAATTCACTATTTATATATTGCACAAATTTCAGCATTCAATTACAACTGTAATAAAACCCTAGTTAATTATATTATAATCTCAATCAATTCCTTTATTTTGATTCTCACTCTTATTATTTAATCAAATATTACCTTATGAATGTAATTAACATTAGTTTACATTTTATTAGATTCATATTCTACATTCATCATCTTAACTCATATTAACTGCAGTATTTAATTACATTAATTGCAATTGATTTACAATTAGTTTCAAATGATTAAGTAATGAGGTGATAAATAAAACAATTGTTACAACTTACAAATTTAAACACATTTCGAAGTAAATTTTCAACAAACAAAAGCTAATAATTTATGTACTAATTAATTTGATTCATATTCTATAATAAACATTTTTCAATTTATAACATATTATTTCAACATTAAATTCAACATTTAATTTATTGCTTATTTACAATTATAACCAAATTAACTTTACAATTATTTCAATTGATTGAAATTACATTAAAATGGTTGTCAACAACATTTAAACAACATTATTTAATCATATCCTAATTATTTTTCTCATAAATTTTAATTTCTCATAGTATTAAATTTCAAAATCTTATTTAATTTAATATTTTTAGTTATCAAAAAATACATGTCGTTACATAAGGCTAGTGTGACGACCCACCTTTCTGACCCCTAGGAACGACACTTAACACATCCTCGGTATTCGTGTACTATTGCCCAAGCATCAGAAAGATGAATCGTCATGGGGTGAAACAAAGAACAAAATAGAAAACCTCATAAAGAAACTACGAAATCAATCATAACTGTCAATAGTACATTAGGTTACTCCTTAATAGAGAGTTATCAGAGTTACACAAAAGCACTACAAAACATCTTAGGCAGTTATAACATCCCGCCATTATAAATGCTAAAACAAAATACACTTACACAAACAAGATAATATAGAGGAATAGATAACTAAGAAGATGAAAGCCTCCTACTCAGATGCCACCTTTAAAAGAGCCCAATAAGAAACCTGTTACTCTCAGACTACTCAAATAAAATGAGTACCCAAGAGTTTAGGGAAAACAAATAACTCGGGTCAGACGATATGTCTGGTATGAGTAAAACTTTATAAACAATAGGTGTGAAATTAAACACAAACATATGAGACCATGCCACTGAACACGGAATGGGTTTACTCCCATATAAATCAACATCCAAACATAAAGAATGGATAAATAACTAAACACCATGAAGAGTGGTTGACTCTTTCCGATGCAAATAAGGTAATAAATTTGAAGGTTCGAATGAAATAAGAAAAGGAAAATCTCCAACAAATGACTATGAAGGTGCACCATCCTTGAAGTATACCTCTAGTAATATATTTCTGAGAAGCTCATATACTCCGTGACACTTCTCGGACAATACCAAGACGGACCTTGCCAAACCTTACCGAGTATTCGAATATTTCAATCTAATAGCACTACTGAATCCTATCAAGATGAGATGTGAAAGTACCCTAATGGGAGCAACCCCGCATAGCTTGGCTTCCTCTTACACTTTGGATTTAGTTATTTTCGAGAAAGGATATCAATGCTCAACGGAGCATTACATCGTCTTAGAATGACGATAGTAAAGAAGCTGAAGTAATCGATAACCGAGAAACCAACTATCGAGGATATAAAACGATCATATATGGAAACTAAGTCTTGTATATTTATCACCACTCTTCGAATTCAAACTTATACTATTACTTGGTTAACAATAATACCGGACAAGTCAAGGTAGTGTTACCTCAAAGTTATGTCTCACAATTATTCTTAACTTTCGAAATAGCGACAAGTTTACTTTTTCGATGTTTATTGCTAATTATACAAATAAACCGTTTTCATACAAGTGAATCACTTTATGGAAATTAATTCATTTCCATAAACAATTCAAAATTTTCTTTTTAAAAAAACCCGAATTCGTTTTTGGCTTCACATTACAAGTAATAGCTTTAAAACACTTTGTTGTAAGAGTTTACAAACTTTGAAACATAATTAAAAACTATTTAACAACTTAAAACATCCTTATTACATTGATAAATTAACTTTAAAACTTTGTTAGTTAATTAATTTACTTTAACAACCCTTTAATTAAAAAAAGGAAATTCTCCTTTAAAAATCATTAATTCGATTAATTAATAATATAATTAATTAAATAAATTAAATAATAATTACATATCATTATTTTAAAGTGATAAATAAACTTAAAACTTTATTTAAGGAAAGACTTATTTGAGGTAAACAAATTTATAAACTTTTAAAAGTCATTATTAAAAAAGGTTAATTAATTTTAAAAACATCATTAATTAATAAATTAATTATTAATCCATCATTATCAAAATATTAATTAGCCCTAAACATCATTAAATAAAATTATTAATAAATTTAAAACATCATTAATTAATAAATTAGTTAAATTTAAAACACATCATTAATAAGTTAATTAGTTAACCTTAATCCTTATTAATTAAATAATTAATTAATTAAATTGAATAATCATTATTAAAATAATTAATTATTTTTGAAAACGTCATTAATCAAAAACTCGCTTAACTTGTAAAATAGTTCCAAGCATGATAATGAAACCAAATGGTTTCGGTAAAAGATGATTTCCCGAAAGTGCCGATATAGCGACTATCGCTATATGGGCAATTCGGAATTCAAGCATATGACATTTTCAAAACAACCATACATCACATAAAAAAAGGAATGAACATACATACATGATGATTTACAATAATACAACATATATCAAGCATTTATTTAATACGAAATTACTTTAATTGCTACATTTTCATATAACCAAAGATTCGCTTACTAACTTTCCAAAGTGACTAACTTTCAAGCAACAAACCAATCCAATATCCAAACCATTATCACAACTATACAATAAGCATTTAATAGCTCCAAATATGAGCATGAATATACTTTTAACTTTATGGTTCAAAGGTGGAAGCTTCATTCACCAAAACGCTTACTAACTTGAATCGAAATCGCACTAACTCTTTGAACAACACTAGAACTAAGCTTTCCTATGCACTTAACTTCATTTAGTGGATCTTTTATGGGCTTTTAGGCTCTGCCTAGATCATATAGGGCTCGACCATGGTGGATATGTGGGGGGTATAGGGTCTTGTTTAGTAGAGAATGGTTTTTGGAAGTGAAGTAAGGAGTTTAACTTGATTTTTGGAAGTGTATTCACTAGTTTTTGACTTTGAAAATAATTTTAGAAGCCATGAAAGTATTCATGTACATGAAGAGATAAGAAATGAAGATGAGGATGAATATTAAAGGGGAAAATATGTGGAGATGGTGGGAATTTATAGGCAAAGAAGTGGAGTATTAAATTAATAAACTTAAACATTTAAATAATATAAATGTTATCATATAACATGGAAGCCATGCCTCTCCACTCCTCCAAGTACACATGTTACCCCCCTTAGGTCCACCTACACCATGCTTTAGGTCCTAGTTTAGGTGATGATTAGGTTATTTAATTAATTTCCTAAGGTTTTTTAAATATATTTTGTGCATTTTATGTCAAATCAAGGTTTATATTTAAACTAAGCTTGTTTATTTACTTTAACACATTGATTATCTCATTACATGACATATGTGCATATGTTTGCATGTGTATATGAGTGATACAAAAACGTCCACAAAATTTTCGACGGCTTTCTGATGCCGAAAAGTCGAATTTTTGGAAAACATTTTTCGGTTACATTTTCTATTTTTATTTGAACTATTTATTTAGTAAACAAAATTTTAAAATGATTTTAATATCATTAATAATATTTAAAATATGTTTATTTTGTTATTAAAATTCATTATTTAAATATTCAAATACAAAGCGATTAATTTACAGGTTGTTACACTCTCCCCCCTTTAGGAGAATTTCGTCCCCGAAATTAATACACAAAAGACAATCCAAAAGGTATGTATTATACCTAGAAATTTATATAACAATGCAAATCAACTTTGCCATAATAGAACATTCATAATGCATTCAAGCAACAAACAACTAACCTAACATAATGTCAGGGTAAGTTTCTCTAATATGATCCTCAGTCTCCCAAGTACAATCACGGAGATCATCACTCCACTAGACCTTTACAAGCTTAACCACCTTGTTCCTCAATCTCCTTTCATCTAAATTTAAAATATGAACTGGGTGTCGAACTACCGCCAAGTTCGGTTCTATCTCTAAGTCTTCCTGGACAGACGTCTCACAATCAAATATGGATCATGAACATTCTTTCTCAAATGAGATAAATGAAAAATATTATGAACTTCTGACAATCTTTTAGGCAATTCTACTCTATAGACCAACGATCCAATTCTCTCAAGGATTCTAAATAAGCCAATGAATCTGGGAGCTAGCTTTCCTGCTCTTCTGAATCTTACAACTCCTTTTATCAGGGAAACTTTCACAAATACCAAATCCCCGACTGCAAACTCTAAGTCCTTTCTCCGCTGATCGGCATAACTTTTCTATCGATTCTGGGTTCTTTCATCCTTTCCTTGATCATTGCCACTTTCTCTGATGCTTCTCAAATTATCATTGGTCTAAGAACTAATCGGTCTCCAGTCTCAACCTAACATGAAGGTTATTTACAGGCTGTCCATACAAAGCCTCATAGGGAGCCATGCCAATACTAGCTTAGTAGCTGTTGTTATAAGATAAATCTATCAAATGTAGATGATCTTCCCAAGAACCTCCAAAATCCAAAATACATGCTCTCAGAAGATCCTCCAAAATTCGGTTCACTCTTTTGGTTTGTCTGTCTGTCTATGAGTGATAGGCTATGCTCAAATTCAACTCTGTCCCTAGAGCGGCTTGCAATGCTCCTCAAAATCGACTGGTGAAGATAGGATCTTGATCACTAACTATACTTACTGGAATTCCATGCAGTCGAACGATCTCCCTCAAATAAATCACTGCCAAATAGGCTGCAGTTCTTGAAAACTTCACTGGAATAAAGTGGGTGTTCTTCGTTAATCGATCTACGATTACCAAATGCCTTCATTATCTCTTCTCGTCCTAGGCAACCTATCGATAAAGTCCATGGATACTTTCTCCCACTTCCAATTCGGTATCTCCAATGGTTAGAGTAACCCAGCAGTCTTCTACTGGTCACCGTTGACCTGTTGACAATTTGCACACCGGCTAACGAAGATCGAAATGTCTCTCTTCATCCCTTTCCACCAAAAGGTCTTCTTCATATTATGAAACATTTTGGTTACTCCTGGATGGATAGATAACCTTGATCGATGGCACTCTCTTAGCACATCTTATCTAATTCCATTAACATATGGCACACAAATCCGTCCATTCATTCTTAAAATGCCTCGAGGGTCTATCTAAAAACTAGAGATAGTTCCATCTTCAACATCCTTCTTGAGCCGAGCTAGAATAGGATCTTCTTCTTAGAAATATGCAATTCTCTCCATTAGTGCTGACTTAACTTCAAAATTTGCAATCGTCATCACCACCTTAACGCATCTGCAATGGCGTTTGCTTTCCCTAAGGTATAAAGAATCTCTAGGTCATAAGATGCAAGAAATTATAGCCATCTTTGCTGCCTCAAGTTCAAGTCCTTTCGGGTAAAAAGATATTTTAATGACTTGTGATCGGTGAATAACTCAAACTTTGCACCTAAAAGATAATGCGTCCACACCTTTAATGCGAAGACAACTGCCAAAAGCTTTAGATCGTGCATAGCGTAAGTCTTCTCATGAGGTTTCAACTGTCAACTCGCATACGCTATTACTTCACCATTCTGCATCAAAACTGCTCCCAATCCAGTCCTACAAGCATCCATGTAAAATTTTAATCCTTCATTCTCATCTAGAATAGTCAAGACAGGAGCACTTGTCAATTTCTCCTTTAATTCATTGAATGCTTGATCGCACTTGGGTGTCCAAACCAACTTAGCATCCTTCTTTGTTAGCTTTGTTAGATAAGAAGCAATCTTCGAGAAATCTTTAATAAATCTTGTATGGAAACCTTCAAATCCTAAGAAACTCCTGACCTTAGTCGCACTTTCAGATTTCTTCCAATCTTGAACCGCAACTACTTTAGCTTTGTATACTGGTATGCCTTCTCTTGAAACTACGTGCTCTAGAAATCTAACTTCGGATTTCTAGAAATGACACTTAGAACTTTACCTTTAAAACATGACTTCTTAAAGTACTTAGAATAACTTGAAGATGGTATTTATGCTCTTCCTTCGTTTTACAATAAACGAGAATGTCATCAATGAAGACGAGAACAAACTTATTAAGAAAAATCCTAAAACACTCTATTCATCAAATTCATGAAATAATCGGGTGCGTTAGTCAATCCAAATGGCATACTAACCACTCATAAAAACTATCAGGGGTTCGAAAAGCTGTTAAGGTTACACTCTCCTCTGCTACCCTTAATTGGTGAAAACCAGTGGCAAGATCCAATTGAGAAAATATCCAAGCTTCATGGAGTTGGTCAAACATGTCATCAATCGTAGGTAAATGATACTTATTCTTGATATCCCTCTTATTTAATTCTCGGTAATCCACACATAATCTAAGAGAACCATCGGCCTTGGTAATGAACACTACCGGCGATCCTCAACTTGATGTGTTGTGTCTGATCAAACCTTTCTGCGACAAATCAAATGTCTGCTTTTCCAATTCTCTTCTTTCCTTTGGAGCCAACCTTCGAGGAGGTTGTACAATCGGTCTGGTTCCTGAAATCAAATCAAATATGAAATTCCACTTCACAACGAGGAGGTAAAACGTGCACTTCTTCATAAATATCCTTGAAATTCTGAACAATTGGTATATTCCTTATCTCCTCTTTGGGTACTTTGAGGGAAAACAGAAAACTGCTCATCAATACCCTAGGCTCTCTACAGTAGATATCAATGCTTCTACCTATTACATCTTTTACTATGATCACCCTTCTAACACAGTCCAAGACAACTTTAAACTTAGATAACCAATCCATTTCCTCCCTAAAACCCATGAACCCAAGGACAAACAAGTTAGAAAAGAAAGTCTGATCTTAATAAGAAATAGGCACATTCAAACATATAGTGTCAGGATTGATCGGACCCCCAATTGGGTTCAACACACAAAGAGAATTATGGAGAATAACATATTTAAGATTCAACTAGTTCATTTGGTCATATGAGATAAAACTATGGGATGCACCGGTATCAAATAACACTCTAACAGGAATATCATAAACGGATAGTATACCTTGCAACACCTACTTTCCTTTTGGATCTGTAGAAGTAGATGGTATTTCCTCAATAGTAAAAGCTCATCCCTCTGATCCTTTCTTTGAAAAGGGCATCGGTTCTTAATATGTCCATGTTTGTTACAATTGTAGCAGAGTGGTTCACTAGCCAGGTTCGGGCATTGATTTGCAAAGTGGCCCATTTTGTTGCACTTATAACAAAGGATCTTGGTCAAGTCTAATTGCTTATTCTGAGCTGGAGGTCCACCTCCAAGCTTCTTTCCCGACCACTTCTTCTTCCCTTTACACTTGAAAAACGGCTTATTAGCAATAGGTATCATTGATAAAAGTTGGGCATTGACCGCTGGCACTACCCCCTTCTAAACTCCTTGCTCAATATCAAGAGCCTCAAACCTCAATACCATACCGATTAGATTGGTAAAGGTACCGTTGAGATGATTAGTCATTTCCCGATGAAATTCTAGTCGAATTTCTTTCATGAACATTTCATTCTTTTTTAGTGGTGCATCAATCAATCCTGGTCCAAAGCAAGACAATGCATTGAACCTATGCTCATATTGCGCCATTGTCATCTCATCTTGTTTTAAATCCATAAAACTTCTGAACAACTGAATCCTTTCCTCCTTTGGGATAATTGAGCTTCAAAAACCTCTTTAAACCGCAGCAAAGAGAAATATTCTTCTGGTGTATTCATGGTGACTGAATCCCACCAACTAATTGCTACTTTATGAAACTGACACGATGCCAACAATCTCTTTCTAGCATCTCCCAACTAAAGACCACCGAATATCCTTTCACAAGAGTGGAGCCATGTCTGAACTTCCAAAATATCTTCAGTTCCATAGAAAGGCTTACCACCTAAATTAGAATAATTCTTACACAAGGTCGCAAAGTTTTGAGGCGGCTGAACTTGCATCACTGCTTCCACTACTGGCTCTATAACTGGCTCATTTTAGGAGCTTTGCCATTTTTAGCTAGCTAGTTCCAAATCCTCTCCCTCTTCCTTCCTCTTATACTCTTTTTCAATAACCTGGATAACTAATAGGTATCATAAGAATACAAAGATGATAAAAGGGAAACTAAAACAAAGGATCTAAAACCAGACTTTAAGGGGAGAAAAAGAAAACACTCTCTCAAGATTAACTCATTTTAGGGCTCTACTCACCCTATCTCTAATGAGTTGTACCCTAATCAGGATAAGGTGTTCGCTCAATTGAAGCTCTGATACCAACTGTGACGACCCAACTTTCTAACCCCTAGGAACAACATTTAACACATCCTCGATGTTCGTGTGTCATTGCACAAGCATTGGAAAGATGAATCATCGTGGGGTGAAATAACGAATAGAATAGAAAACCTCAATACGGAAATAAATTCTAACAGTCAATAGTACATCAGGTTACCCCTTAACAAGGAGTTATCAGAGTTACACAAAAGTACTACAAAACAGCTTAGGCAATTATAACATCCTGCTTTACAAACGCTGAAACAAAATACACTTACACAAACAAGATAATACAGCGGAATAGATAACTAAGAAGATGAAAGCCTCTTGCTCGAACGCCATCTTCAAAAGAGCCCAACAAGAAACCTGCTACTCTCTGACTACTTAAATAAAATGAGTAACCGATAGGGAAAACAAACTACTCGGGTTAGACGATATGTCTGGTATGAGTAAAACTTTTTAAACAATAAGTGTGAAATTAAACACAAACATAAGAGACCATGCCACTAAACACGGAACGGGTTTACTTCCACATAAATCAACATCCAAACATAATGAATGGATAAATAATTAAACACCACGAAGAGTGGTTGACTCTTCCCGATGCAAATAAGGGAATAAATTTGAAGGTTAGAATCAAATAAGAAAACGAAAATCTCCAACAAAAGACAAGAAAGGTGCACCACCCTTGAAGTATACCTTTAGTAATATACTTATGAGAAGCTCATATACTCCGTGACACTTCTCAGATAATACCAAGCTAGGCCCCGCCAAACCTTACCAACTATCCAAATATTTAACATCTAATAGTGCTACCGAATCCAATCTAGATGAGATGTGAAAGTACCTTAATGGGAGCAACCCCATATAGCTTAGCTTCATTTCGCGCTTTGGATTTAGTCATTTCCGACAAAGGATATCAATGCTCAATGGAGCAACACATCGTCTTAGAATGACGATAATAAAGAAGCTGAAGTAACCAATAGCTTAGAAACCAACTATCGAGGATATAAAACGATCGTATATGGAAATTAAGTCTTGTATACTTATCACCATTCATCGAATTCAAACTAGTACTATTTCTTGGTTAACAATAATACCGGACAAGTCAAGGTAGTGTTACCTCAAAGTTATGTCTCACGATTATTCTTAACTTTCGAAATAGTGACAAGTCTACTTATTTAATGTTTAGTGCTAATTATACAAATAAATTGTTTCCATATAAGTGAATCGCTTTACGGAAATTAATTCATTTCCGTCAACAATTCAAACTTTCTTTTAGAAAAAACCTGAATTCGTTCTTGGCTTCACATTATAGGTACTAGCTTTAAAACACATTGTTATAAGAGTTTACTAACTTTGAAACATCATTAAAATGGATTTAACAACTTAAAACATCCTTATTACATTAATAAATTAACTTTAAAACTTTGTTAACTAGTTAATTAATTGCCTTCAACAACCCTTTAATTAAAAAAAGGTAAATCTCCTTTAAACATCATTAATTCAATTAATTAATAATATAATTAATTAAGTAATAATTAAATATCATTATTTAAAAGTGATAAATAAATTTAAAACTTTATTGAAGGAAAGACTTATTTAAGGTTAAACAGATTTATTAACTTTAAAAGTCATTGATTAAAAAGGGTTTGTTAATTTTAAAAACATCATTAATTAATAAATAAATAAATCTTAATTCATCATTATCAAAAGATTAATTAGCCTTAAAAACCATTAATAAAATGATTAATTAAATTTAAAACATCATTAATTAATAAATTAGTTAAATTTAAAATACACGGTTAATAAGTTAATTAGTTAACCTTAATCCTAATTAAATAAATAATCAATTAATTAAATCAAATAATCATTATTAAAATAATTAATTATTTTTGAAAACATCATTAATCAAAAACTCACTTAACTTGTAAAATAATTCCAAGCATGATAATGAAACCAAACGGTTTCGATAAAAGGTGATTTTCCGAAAGTGCCGATATAACGACTATCACTATACGGGCAGTTCGGAATTCAAGCATATGACATTCACAACACAACCAAACATCACATAAAAAAGGAATGAGCATACATACAGGATGATTTACAATAATAAAATATATATCAAGCATTTATTTAATACGAAATTACTTTAATTACTTGATTTTCATATAACCAAAGATTCTCTTACTAACTTTCCAAAGCGACTAACTTTCAAGCAACGAACCAATCCAACAACCAAACCATTATCACAACTATATAATAAGCATTTAATAGCTACAAATACAAGCATGAATACAGTTTAAAGTTTATGGTTCAAAGGTGGAAGCTTCATTTACCAAAACGCTTACTAACTTGAATCGAAATCGCACTAACTTTTCTAACAACACTAGAACTAAGCTTTCCTATGCACTCGACTTTATTTAGTGGACCTTTTATGGGCTTTTGGGCTCGTCCTAGATCATATGAGGCTCGGCCATGGTGTATATGTGGGGGCATAGGGTCTTGTTTAGTAGAGAATGATTTTTGGAAGTGAAGTAAGGAGTTTAACTTGATTTTTGGAAGTGTATTCACTAGCTTTTGACTTTGGAAATAATCTTAGAAGCCATGGAAGTGTTCATGTACATGAAGAGATAAGAAATGAAGATGAGAATGAATATGTAAATTGGAAAATGTGTGAAGATGGTGGGTATTTACAGGCAAAGAAGTGGAGTATTAAATTAATTAACTTAAACATTTAAATAATATAAATGTTATCATGTAACATGGAAGCCATACCTCTCCACCCCTCCAAGTATACACATTACCCCCCTAGGTCCACTTACATGATGCTTTTGGTCCTAGTTTAGGCGATGGTTAGGTTATATAATTAATTTCCTAAGGTTTTTTAATATATTTTGTGCATTTTATGTCAAATCAAGGTGTATATTTAAACTAAGCTTGATTGTTAACTTTAACACATTGATTATCTTATTGCATGACATATGTGCAAGTGTGTGCATGTGTATATGAGTGATACAAAAATATGCACAACGTTTTCGACGACTTTCCAATGCCCAAAAGTCGAATTTTTGGAAAACGTTTTCCATCGCATTTTCTATTTTTATTTGAACTATCAATTTTGGTAAAAAAAATTTAAAAATGATTTTAATATAATTAATTAATATGTTTATATGGTTATTAAAATCCATTATTTAAATATTTAAATATTCAAATACAAAGCAATTAATTTACGGATCGTTATAGCCAGTAAAGCTCCATCTCCTTAGTTTCAACCTCCACTACTCCACCCTTGCCTTCCTCATCCATGACTGGACCCCCATCTGATATCCATACCACATCACGCTCCACAACCCAGCACAATCGTCTTGGAATTCACATTTTTTTAGAGATGCCGAAGATCGAGAGTTTAGGGTTTAGATTTGGGGTTCTGGGTTTCTACGTGGGTTGCGATTTAGGGTTGAATAAAAGTGAAAATCGTAAAGTGTTACGGTCTGGTTTGGAGGGAGATGAAAAACTAGGAGGCGTCGGTGTTTTGTTTTGGAGCCACTTTTTGGCAAAGTATTACGTACTATAAAACAAAACAATTAAAAGTAAAATAAAAAAACAATTAAAATAAACAATAATGCTTTAGAATAATGTGTTATTTATTAACAATATAAAAAGAAACTTTTCATGTCATGTCATGAGGTCGCATTAAAAATAACATATTATTTTAAATATTTATAATCATGATATTTCGAGACAAGATATCGACCGATTAAGCTAGAGTATGTAATGCTCTTCAAATGTTGGGCAGTGTATTACTCATAGTTGCAGGTGGCACCAAGGGGTTGTGTATTGATAATTATTGGATTGCTATGCAATGACTCACTTGAGTGTTTTCAGTTGGTTAATATAACTAAGGTTAAACAGTAAATATCGAAGTGACGATGTTATACAGTTCCCTCGACTTGCGAATACCGTGGAACTTCAATGTGGATGTTAACAAGAATTCTTGTCAACACCCCAAAGTTATTCCAAGTAGTATGGATAGACTGGTTTGAGTGAAGGGCTTGATATCTTAAGAATTGCCTTTATGTTTAGCTTTACTTGATATTGGATCTTGGGTCAGACCTTTCAACGTTGTCGAAAGGTTTAATTTTTTAATTAGAAAACCTTTTGTCTTAATTGGACTTGAATGAGGTCTCCTGCAAAAGCTTTCCTTTTGGCTAAGTTGAAGTTCCTTGAGTTTGTCCCTTTAAGGTTAGTTTTTATCTTATCGAAAGGTTAGGATGATGGCCCTCTTTGGGTTTAAGTAGAATATCAAACTCCTTGATAGATATGTAGAAGCTTTCCACCTTGTTGAAAGGTTTGATCACATATATGAAGTAGATTTTATCCTTGTCGAAAGGTATGGGGACAGCCTCTTGTGGATTAAGCCTGATAAATCCAGGTATTTATACTTAAAGAGCAGTCTTCAATCTAGTCGAAAGGTTAGACCACTTGGATTACAGCTTCAAAAGGTTACTGATATTTTTATAGCATAAGCACTTTTGACCTAGTCGAAAGGTTTAGGACTCAAAGTTAATCACTTCGGAAGGTTGCCAATGATGTTTAGACCAATGTATTATCAACCTTGTCGAAAGGTTTAAACTGTGGGGTTAAGGGCTTCGAAAGGTTGCGGCTGTTACTTGTAGCAGAAGTGTTGTCGACCTTGTCGACAAGAACCTTTCAATGATATTAAACCTGAAATTATGAGTTAATCCAACAGAAGTATATTCAAATAGTAAAGTAATTAATAGAACATAAGACTTCCCTCTTAATCCATGTAAAACTCTATTTTATTTAATTCCCAAATTAGCACTCGATTAGGGTAATAATGTATTGATTAAGAAAGTACACGATTAGAATGAGAGAATTCCCATCCCCAAAACAGGACCCCTTGGGTCTTATTTATAGATGCAGGCGGCCCACCTTTCGACTCCATGCTTTCGACTGGGTTGGAAGGTTTCCCTTTTATATGCAGCTGTGAACCTTTTGACTTTGTCGAAAGATTTGTCTTTCATCTGCTATCATGGACCTTTCGACCTTGTCAAAAGATTTGCTTTTCCTTATGCCTTCATGAACCTTTCGACTTTGTCGAAAGGTTTGCCTTCTTTATACTGCTATGAAACCTTCGACCTTGTCGGAAGGTTACTTTTCCCTAGGTTGTTGTAAACCCTTCGACCTTGTCGAAAGGTTGCTTTTCATCTGATTGTTGTGAACCCTTCGACCTTGTCGAAAGGTTGCTATTCACTTGATTGTTGTCGAGAGCTGTGCTTTCCTTCAATGTTGTCGAAAGATTGTCTTTCTTTCTTTACTGACTTGCTTGTGCTGTTTTCTTCATAAACCTTTCGGCATTGTCGAAAGGTATACTGGATGTGCTTCAACTGGTTCGAAAGGCTTGCTATGCTTTCGAAAAGGTTTCTATGGAGTTGCTCACACTTGCTTTGACTTCTTCATTCCCTTCAAAAGGTAAGAACACCTTGGATACTAGAGATGGAACCTTTCGACTCCTTCGAAAGGTTAGATGCTAATGAATTCTGATGACTACATGCCTTCGACTCCTTCGAAAGGTTTGGGTTGTGCTTCTTTTCCTTTGCTTTTGTTGAAAGTCCTTTCATCTTAGTCGAAAGGTTGATTTTTAGTGTAACATTTGCCCCCCATTCGAAGGGATGCCCTTGAATTTCCAAGTCATCTATTTCGAAAGCTATAAAACCTCCCGCCTCTTGGCCTTCCCGCGTTGATCTGGGACGTCCATTCAAATTTGAACCAACGGTTGAGAATTTGGGCGACTTTTCTTATATAGTATGCTTCTTCTCTATCTTCCTCTTTTACCTAAAATTAAAATCATCGTATACAAGTAAAAGAATTTCCAAAATTTTCTAAATCTTGATTTGCAACAACAAGGTAATTTCTTCAATTCATTTCATAAATCTTAACCTAATCTTTACCCTTACCAGTTTTCGATTAAATTCTCAGTTTTCCAAACCCAAAATCGAAATCTAATTTTGATTTGGTTTGTTGAATTTTTTTTCTCTAAATCAGTTTCTAACAAAATCTAACCGTGGCTTTGGATTTTTAAGCTAGTGATGTTTGGTAAAGGAAAATCCCCTTATCGGGTTCAATTTTAAATCCAAAATCTCTAAATTTATCTTTTGGTTTTTAATCCTGGTTTTTGACCTGTTGAAAATTTGTATTCCTCTTTGAAATCGAATTAGATCGATTCCAGATGAAATCAGTTTTGTTAATGAGTTTGTTTTACTTGTTCTTTAAGAATAATTTGAAAACTGCATTTATTATCGGGTTTGGGTTTGATTAAATCCAATATGATAACCTGTAACCCACTAGTGTACAACTTGGTAACTCAAAATGACCTTTCTACCCCTTCGAAGGGGACCGAGGCGGCAATAATGGATTCGCCCGCTTTGTACCTTTCGATGGGGTCGGAAGGTATTGAGATGCCAACTTTTCATTATTGTCGAAAGGTTAGATAATTTTATGGTGTAATCTTTCGGCAACGAGCTTCCGTCAAGGTTGAAGAGTTTTAAACCTTTCGACTTCTTACTTTCGACAAGGTTGAAATTCCTCAACCTTAGAGTTGCTTCTGTCCATCTTCGTCAGAACGTTTAAAGTTCGCATGAGCCAAACCTGAAACCTTCCGACTTCAATGGATATGACATATTTTGATAACTTTGACCAGACCTTTCGACAACATCAACTATATCAATATTTTTTTTAACTTAGGAATTTTAAGGTTTTGGTTTTGACCATGTCGAAAGGTCTTGCCACTTAACTTTATGTTACACTTGAAGTAGATCTAGGTTTCCATAGAGCTTTCGACATTATCGAAAGGTGGTGAATGGGATGATGTTCCACCTCTTGCTTTTGACTTTGTTGATAGCTTCAAGAAGTTATATTTTTACTTGCCTTTTCAACATTGTTGAAGTATGATAGTCAAAGTTGATGTCATTGTCCTTTCGACATTGTCAAAAGCTTGAATTGCTAACCTTTCGACATTGTCGAAAGCTTGATTTATAACCTTTCGACTTTGTTGAAAGCCTTAATTATATACCTTTCGACTTTGTTGAAATCTTTTATTACAAACCTTTCGAGTTTGTCGAATGCTTTTATTACAAACCTTTCGAATTTGCTGAGAGCTTTAACTATTAAGTTTTTGACTTAAACTTTTTGCACCATCTTCTAAACCTTGTGTATGTTTTCATGCTTAAGCTATCTAAGCAAACTTATTTACTTTTGAATTCTTGATTGCTTTTAAAATTCATAATTGATTAAGAGTTTTTAATTAAAACATTTTCACTTGGCAGAATCATGAGCTCTCCAAAGATTGAAGCCACTGCTAAGCAATCCTCCATCAAGTCTCAAAGTGAAGTGAACGCCATACTGAAAGACTTTGGAATCGCCGGGATTGAAGCAATCCCTCTTAAACCCACTGATACCATAGACAACCCTCCAGAAGGGTATTTTCATACACGGCCATCCACATATAGCATGGTGGCTTTCTTCCATTTCCTGAGTTCTTGCTCTCCTACTTGTCTCACATTGGGTTGCTCCAATACAACTTTCTCCCAAGGTTTATACCCATCTTTTATCTCTTGAAATGTTGGCGTTGGAATCCAGACTTCCTTCACTCAATCCTGAAGTTTTAAACTCCTTGACCAAGCAGCAAGGTTAAGCAAATTTAACAAGCAACTCTTTAGATTTTATGTTTATAAGAAGCTGATATTAGATGGAATAGTTTAAGGATTGGGAAAACCAATTTTTCTTCATCAAGTGCTTTGCGGATGTTCACGGGGCCTTTGCCTTCCCTTGTAAGTCTATTTTAATGTTGTACCTGATTTTCTCTATATTTTCCGTCAACTAATCTCTGATCTTTTTCAGGTGAATCTCCCAAGACACTTAGTGATGTGGACCAGAAAATCATTGACTCTCTAACTGCAGCTCCAGAATAATTTAGGAGCAGGTTTAGGCTCTTAACTCTTTTGAATCTAAAGAAACATTCTTTGTTGTCGCCTGGCTAAAGGATTCTAAGCACTCCACCCACCATTATGCACACCTCTCGCAGCAAGCGTTTCCTTTCCTTAGGTGATGCTGAGCATTTTAGTTCGATGTCCCCCATCTGTGCCGACACTTCAGGTATATTATTAGCTTCTTTATCTCTGGAACTCTTTAAATTACTTTGACTGATTTTATATCTGCTTGAATTTGTTTCAGCTCCTTCAAAGGCCATTGTATCTTCAAGTGATGCTGCTCCTCCTCCACTCCCTTCAGATGTGACATTAGTCTTGGAGGCTTTTGCTAGATCCAAGAGATCTTCAAAAAGAAAACTAATAGTGCCTCCTGGAGACTCTCCTCCAGCTAAAGTAGTAAAAATCATTGATGTGGAGGAGGAAGAAGAACGTATATCTCTAGAGAAAGCTTTAAAGAGCCCTACTGTTGAAGCTCCAAAAGATAAAGTGGAGCTAACTCCACCTACACCTGCTCCCTTTCCATATATTACCATTTCAGACTCTCCAACTGCACTGGCACAGATGCAACTTGCTTTTCTTGAGACTTCTTCTAAGTCGCAAGCTCTTCCAGAGTCATCATCTTCCGTTCCTCCACCAACTAATTTCGAAGAACTCGTCGAGCTCATCCTTCATTCAAAATCTTTCACTTCTTCTTCTCTGCCATCATTTAGCTTAGACTTGGCGGAAAATCACCGCTCTCTCATGGAGCAACAACTCTTGGTAAGCTTTTATCTAATTAACCCTATTATCTTTGGATCTTTCTAATCGCTAACTTGTGTTACACTTCTTCTTGTTGCAGATTTCCAGGAACTGGATTTCCTTAAATGAACATGTCTCCAGGCTCACTTCTGGATCCTCCAAGCTACAAGAGGAAAACGCTAAACTGAAGAGTCAAATATCTTCACTGACCGCTGCTCAAAATGATTCCTCCTTTGAGCTGGAGGGAGTCAAGGCTTCCCTCATTAGGGCTGAGGATGATCTAGAAGCAGAGAGGCAAGCCCATCGTCTTACCTCCGATGAAAAATTTTCAAGGGAGTTGGCTTTGAAGGATATGAAGGAGGAGAAAACTCGTTTGGTTACTAAGAATACTCTGCTGAAAGCCAAATTCAAGAGGACCTATGATGTTGAATCCACCTTAGGGCCTATGATGCCGAATCATTATAAAGATGCCCTCATGCTCGCCTATGCCGACAACCGTGACAAATGTCCTGACTTTGGCTTTCCTTATCTTGACCCGGTTTTAGCCAAAAGAGTCATGGACAAAATTGATCAAATTAGGCAGGGTACCGATCCCGAAGGTGAGGAGGAGATTGTTAATGTAAAGAATGCTCTCTCTTTTGATATCCCCTCCTTCGACATTGAATCCAACTCTGAAGAAGAGGATGATAAGGATAAAAATCCTAAGGAGAAGGAAGATGATGATGAGATTAACTGGGACAGTGATGATGATGGTGATAATAATGATAACCCCTCTGGAGGTCAAGGCCTTAGTGGAGACAAAGGGGGTCCCTCCGGTGCGACAAAAAAGATGGTGATGGTCCAACTAAACCTTCTGAAAAGGAGTCAAACTCTCATAAAGATTTTCCTCCAACATCCCCTAGACCGACTGCCCCTCTAGAGGAGGAAACTGCTCCCACTCATTCCGAAGATCCACAAGAGAAGGAACAAGCTCCCCAGGCTTCCATTCTAGTTTCATAGGTATGGAATTCCTTGCTTAAATATCTTACACTTCAAAGATAATGATTAGTGATAAACCATTTGTTTTAGGTAAAGAAGAAGTCAAATTTTCCCTATAGAACAAAACTTGAGAGCAAACAGGCGGAAATTAACAAGTTATATCGGGAGTTAGACAAATTAAAAAAGGAACACAATGCTCTATATCAGAAATATCATAGTCTGGACAGGAGTACTTCCGTTCTAGCATCTTTTAAATATCAGAGGGCGACTCCTTTATTAAAGAAAGCGCATCACCGGTACGACGCTCTCTTAAAGGAATATAAAGAGTTGATAACTCTATTCTGGATGATGATGGAAGAGAGAGACATCTTACTCAATTTTTTGTATAAAGCGTATTGTAGACACTATCATAGATTTTTCATACTTAGGGGAGTTCAGTGAGGGTCTTCTTAGATGTTTTCACAAAAGATACTTAGATGAATTCAGTTTTGACCTGCATCCTGGAGCTTGCTGGAATTTACCGTAGGTCAAATCGATTCCTCAAGATCTCCCCTCAAAAAGCTTAAGTATTATAAGGATAAATTTGTTTCTAAATTTTTCTCTAAGTCTATTTTGTATGAACCAGATGAGTAATTGTAAACATGTAACAACTAATTGATTTATGAATACATGTTCTTGTTATGTTCTCTATGCTTAGTTTCTTTTACTGTGCTATTTCAGAATATCAGTTCTTTAGTTTGTGTCATCCCAAGAGATCACTTAAGTCAATGAGTTAACTTGAGGAGATTTTACTCTAAAAATGCACCAACTTTAAAGACTTCGAAGTTAGCGAGATATTGTTTTCTTTGGGATTTATAAAAATTATACTTGGAATACCCTCGTCTTCGCTTCGCCTTCCTCGGCAAAGAAAAGGAATTATTCTTTAAAGAAATTAGAACATTCCATTCCAAATTAATTTGTGGTCGTGATAGTCCACCAATCGGAAAATGTGATTATAGTAAATGTCCATCGGTTTTAATTGCTGAAGGAGTCACTATACCTTTTGATTCAACAGTCATTCTTTCAGCAAATACTTTAGGCAAAGTTAGGAACGTTGTTTCTCAACTTTAGATGTGATGATTGTTGTATCTCTTGTCTTTACTTCTATTTTGAGTTGTAATCCATTACCATAGTAATAAAGATATCTTTTATCTCAATTTTGATTTTCTCTCATTTCTTTTTATTTAAATAGGAGCCATAACCATCTATGTTTCATCATTCTCAAAATTTACTTTCTCGCGCCGACGCTATTAGAGATAGATTATTAACAAGGAATGGCGAGATCGTGGTCCATGACGAAGCCCTTCTCGAGCGTTTTGGTGGCAACACTGAAGCCGTGAAGTGGCATAAAAGATATCTTATTCAAAAGACCATCATCAGTGGTTACAAAGACCATATAGCCTATCTTGATGCTAATGTCAAGAAATAGGATGAGATGATCACTGCACTTAAGAGACAAGTGAAGACCAATCCCACAGCTGATTTTGACCAAAGGATGTCTGAACTTATTCAACAAATAAGTGATTTAGAGTTGAGGTTAAAAGATAGCCAGGCGTAGTGTGCCTCTCTAGAATTTATCTTGGGAGACAAGGCTTCAAAGATTAAGCTTCCAGCCCTTCAAGCAACTCCTTTAGCTGCCAAACCTACTAGGTCAAAACTTCTCGCAGCTTAAAAATTTCCCACTATGCTCAACCCTCCCACTGGCTTAGACGATAATGTAGTGGGGAACTGGTGTCGGAGGGTAAAATTCGATCGCCAAATATTTTAATGAGCAACAGAAGATGAAGTATTCCTAGACTATTAATGATTACGCTGCTAAGAATCAAAAGCTAGAACGTGATAATTATTTGTTCAACAAGCGGGTTGCTGAGTTAGAAATGGAAAACAAAACAGTCAGGGCTGTGAACAGTGCTTTTAATTGCGCCTTAAAGACCAACATCAATGCAATTGATGATGAAAACCAAATAAGGAGAAAAGAAAAGAAGCTAAAGGAGGTTCTCCGCATAGCGATCAATCATGTCGTAGATCCTTTAGTGGCGGAGACTCTTAATAAAGCATCTCAAGATTTGTAATTTATTTATGCATTTAAACCATGTAAATCTATCTTGTACATGATTTTTGTTGCTTGTAAATAATTACATAACTTATGTAAATTATAGAAATTTTGTAAATATCACCTGTTTTGTGATCCTTTTCTGTAGTGTAACTTTTGATGTACCTTTGAATTGCTCATTCAGCAACTTTTGTGTTTGTTGAATCTTTTGTCATCCCGCTTTCTCTGAAAAATATGTAGCAAATAATATTTATAATTGTTAGCTTGAAATTGATATATTCGTCTACGAATATCATTTGCTAAGATTAGCAAATCATCCTGCCAATTGTATGAAAAGTAACTCATTCAAAATGTTAAGATCTCATCTTTAACCATGATGAGAAATGATTAGGAATTTTACCCCGTCAACTTGTTTTGGAATGCATAATACTTTTTGATAATAAATTCCACCTTATCACAAGGTCATGAATATTAGGATATAACTTTTATTCAATAAAGAACCTAGTTCAGGAGTTTTTGTCTTAAACTTTGAAGTAGTAACTCTCTCACCCATTCCTCAATATTAATGGGATTTAAAAAGTTAGAAGCCTGAAGTTCACATTCGGAGGCTCTTAATAGTAATCTATTTAATAGTATTCTTTGGCCTAGATTTGGGCATTTGAGATGAATAGAAATCCAAAGATATTGTACCCTGATTAGGGTTTAAATAAACAGCAGTCTTTGGTACCCAGATTCAGGTATAATAAGTTGGAGACTGATAATGACTTGAAACCCAGATTCAGGTGTTAGATGATGAAATCTTTTATATGAAAGACCCGAAACTCTAATTCAGGAATTGATGGCTGATGTTTAGAAATAATGTAACGACCTCGAATTTTATATAAATTTAAATTGATAATTTAAAGAATTTTTGAATAAAATTTGTGAAATAAATCGATTTAAGTGATGCGAGTTTCCCCGATCGTCGAATAAATTTTGGATAAATCATTTAAATTAAAAATATTGTATATATACTAAATTTGAGTTTAAAGTTAAAATAAATGGTTTTAAAAATAAATATAGAGATAAATATATAACAACAAAATAATAAAATCTAACAATATAATAATAAAAGAACCTCATTTAAATTTCAAAGTATATGACCAAACAAAATACACTACAAGTATAACTATAAATGAAGATTTCACAAGTTCAAACCATGTAATCAAAACAGGTGAATAAAGAACATTAAGTAAAATATTTAACAAGTTTAACAAATTAGTACCATCCCAGAAACAAGAAAAATAGAATACAACGCATGAACTAAACAATACATATAAACATATATAATTGAAAAGAGGAGTGAAAGCAAGCTATTAACCTGGAAACTACTACCAGCCTAGCAAATAAAATAAGACAAATATCTTTAGCCATCAACAACAAATCATCTCTAGTATACAACATACTTACATCAGCCACTACAAAATAAAAATATACTTGTACAGCCGAAGTATGACATTGACAAAAGCAAATAGAAAAAAAATGTAACCTGGAAGCAAAGAAGACATAAAAGACCATGGTAATAAATGCTACATACTTTCATTTAATGCAAGATCAACTTCAGCCCCCATTCGTTTGAAATATCCCTGTATTGTTGTACAAAACCAATACAAATATCACTTACATTGTACCAATATTATCATCACCCTGTAACCCAATTTTTATACACCAAGCCTCTCCATCTCAGTCTTATTCCTTCGAAGCTAAGAAAGAAAAAAAAATGTCTGAAGCAAACCAGAGATGTAGCAAGCTTTTAACTTTTAAAACTTAAGTATAATTTACAACTTCATCTCAACAAGGCAAAAAGATTTAGGATCAAAGGCAAGGCATTTCTCAGTTTTAAAGGTTCAAATAGAAGAAGCTCTGTTCTTCTCTGCCATTTTTCAAGGTGAGCAACTCCTATATTTTTAAAAAGCCTAATCTGTTTTGATTTTCCTTGATGCTAGTGAGTAAACATTTAAATCTAAAATCTAATAAGTAAATGATGGTTGCTTGTGAAATCTTTGTGATGATATCTTGCATATATCTATATAAGTATATGATTCTGTTTATATATAGATATGAATGTGCTACATGTTTGCTATGATTTAAACTGTGCATGTCTGGAACAAGAGACTACTCTGTTCCTTGTTCTCAGGTTATAAATTTTTTAAGAAAAGCAACTGCTCTTCCTCTGATCTGTTATGTGTTAAAATGTCTAACCAAAGTTGTTTAAAACATCAAGATTTAGACTTTAAAAATATTTAAAGTAAGAATTGATAATGATATCCAACAGTATATGAATTTTTACAGTAAAACTTAGAAAGTGTCAAAATTTTATTTCAAAAATTTAATGATTCATGTATATATCTGGAATCACCTTTGAAAGATAGGATTTTTAAGATAAAAATCATGATTTTTAGTTTGAGGTACTGTGAGAAATCCTGGGTTCACCAGAAAATGGTTTTTGGGTGATTACTGGTGATCGGCATAGTGCTAGGGGTCGAGATTAGTGGTGAAGGTGGCTGGAACGTTGGGGTTTCCAGGAAAAATAAGGAAGGAATTTTCTGATGATGGTGGTGGCCGCGCGAGGCCAATTTAGGGTTTTGGGAGCTAGTTTAGTCGACGTTGATTTTTGAGTTCGTGCGACGCCATGGGAAGGCCGGAGTGAATCGCATGAGGGGGAGTCGTTGCGTCCTGTCGTGGAGCAGCTCTGGGAGGATGGGCGAGTTTTCTGGTGGTCGAGTTCGTCGTTGGCAAGTAGTTTAGTGGATTGGGTTCGGTTCCAGTTTTGGCTCATTCGAGTTCGAATTCGTTTTCGTGATCGATTTGAAGTTCTGGGTGGACAAGGTAGATGTCGAAGTCGATGTTGACTTGTTGAAGATCAACAAGATGATCGGAGGGCACTGGAGTTGCCGTGCACGTGCACGAGCACGATTAGTTTTGGGGAAGAAAGGGGAGGCTCGAAGCCAAGCACGGGAGATTTGATCATTTTCTCGAAGTAAAAGGGGAGGCTAGGGTCATTCGAGTGTTTACTCGGAGTAGGGCAGTGTGCGACTCGAAGCAAATTGCTTCGATCTCGGGTTGAGCTGGTTTGGTTACAGGTTTATATAAACCTGCCTGTAGCTTTTAATTTAAAGCAAATTTAAATAAATTTAAATGGTAAGCTAGTTATAACCAAATTCAAACTAGTGTGAGGTTAGATTCAAATGGAATTTTGAATCTTAAAGTTTTAAAAGGGAAATTTGGATTTTTCAGATCAAAAATTTAAACAAAAATTTAAAATATGAATTCAAGTTTTGTTGAATTCAAAATCTGAAAATTTAAAGTAGTTTTAAACTGAATCTGCAATCGAGATAAATATAAATCAGTTTGGAATTAATTAAAGTAATTAATTAAGGAATAAGTAATTAAGAGTTAATTAATTAAGATAATTAATTTAAAGAATTGATTTAATGACAATAATTAAAGGATGATTACTCAAAGTAATTAATTTGTGATTTATTAATATAAGTGATTAGGATAATCACTTATTGAATTTAATTAAGGATAACAAATCAGAGCATTAATTATAAAGTAAAGGTAAACTAATAAATGATTAGAGAGTAATTAATCAAATGGATTTGTAATTAATGATTAATTAACCAGGATTAGTAATTTATTCATAAGAAATTTATCTGATTTAAATTTATCAGATAATAAAATCTGACCTTACTTATGAATATTTGGATTTGATTGGATGATTGAATTGTTTGATATCCTTGATATATGATGCTTTGTGATATACCCTGATTTATGTTGTGATCTGTAATTTACTTATCTGTGATATATATCTGTGATCTGTGAATGAAGATGAGCGTTATAGTTATATCGCTTATCAACCATATCCTGTATTTTGATCTGTGATGATTGTATGATGTGCACTATTGTGTGTGAAACCCCTGGACTACACTTTTACACACACAAATATGGATTTCACGTGGAAATCGGTTAAGTCGCAGATAATTTAAATTTGATGTTTTTGAAATTGAAATTTTAATTTCAATTGATTTTGAAATTGGAAATTTGGGTTTAAAGTGAAAAGCTTTCGGAATGGAATTTCAAAGATAAAAGTTATTTTGAATAACTTAATCGAGTTTTGAAAATTTAAATAATTTGATTTAAATTTGAATTCAAGTTGGGAATTGAATCCTATGATTTGAAACTAGGGATTGAAAATGTTATAAATGTGTTTATCTGAATTTAAACCATTTAAAAGTATAATTTTGAGAATTTGGATTTAACCTAAAGACTTTAACTCGTATGAATGAATCAGATTTTCTGAAATGAAACTGTTGTTTTTAAAAGAATAAAAGCTTTCAGATAAGAAATGAAATTCCAGGTTAATTAAAGGAATTTCAATATTGAAGTGAAAAATGGTTTTCCAAGTTATGAATGAATTGTTTTGAAAAGCTATGATTTGAATCTGTTATCTTTAACAGATTTAAAATAATGATTGGTTTAAACCATTCGAAATAAAATTGTTTTGAAAGCTATAGGTTAAATCTTGATTTAAAGATTTAACGAGTTAATCAAACTGAAATGGAAATTAATTTGGAAAATCTGTGAATGAATCTTTTGTTTAAAAGATTAAAGTGTGGAAACTGTTTAAACCGTAAAGATTGAATCTTTTTGTTTAAAAGATTTAAAATGGTAATTTGTTAAACCATTTGAAAAGAAAGTTTTGGGTAATAAGTTGTGACTTAATTGAAATCTCATATCCATATGTTTTTAAATATTACGCTCACTATTCGGTTTAGCCGGGAGAGGACCTTTGGGTCGTATAACCCATTCCGAATATGTGATACGTCGTATATGGATAGCATTTGAAGACCGGTGTTGAAGACTGGATATTTTTGAAAACGGAAGGATTACCGTCGAGTTACTCTGCATCGGTTGATCCCCGATATAGAGGTTTTATCACCCTTAGTGACGGGAAGTCCGGGCGTGATTGGAAATTATCCGGATTTGCAAGGGCTTCGTGAGAAGTGCCTTCGGTTCTGTTCGATCCCGGAACAGACTTGTATGGATTGTATGTCTGACATTACACTTTGAGATATAAAGCAGATTTCTTTCAAATACATTTCTGTTGGTGGCGGAGAATTTATTCTCTTAGCTTAACACCCTTCTCTGAGACGTACGAGCTCAGAGGTTATGTAGTTGAAATTTATCAGCGATATATTCCCAATTTGGTAATGTGGCATGCTGAGTGTTGCTGTGTGATGATCAGTGTTTGATCATTTGTGATATGATCATTTGTTTGATCATTTATCTTTGTGATCATAGGTTGATCATCTGTTGACCCAAAGCGTGGTTTTTTGAAAAAGCGTAGCTTTGTGGACGAGACTTCGTCAGGGCCTCACAACCCGGAAATGGTCGAAACAGGAATGTTGCGGTAAGGTTATGAGGGTCGCGCCCTTTAGGGTATGTCATTTCCTTCTGGAAAGGGGTGGTATTATGGTATGGAGCCCTGATACTTACTCATGTGGATACACTTTCTTTATAATGTGTGATGTTGGATATCGAGCGCTCGGATAAAGGTCCCAAAGGACCGGGAGGTGGCATATTCGTGAGTTACCTGTTACAGGGGTAACCCGGCCTTGTTTGGCAGAGAGCAGTTTGTCTCTCGGGGCGTCCCGCCAGAGGCGTTCCCATGCGGCGGAAGGAAGTTCCTTAGCCTGACCATTTGTTGGAAATCCAAACAAAACAATACGAACCTGTACGGTTTTAGTTGTATTACCTGCCATGGAATGTGGTGGTAACCTGCTATTGAACATGGTAGCTATAGTAGGCATACGATACTGGTCGTATGCTGGCTAAGATTAATATTATACTTTCGAAATGTTTTCTACACTATGCACTAATAATAATATCAAAAAATGATTTGATTTTGCATAGTAAGCATCTTTGACTATCATAAGAAGAAATCTCCTCCAATTCTGCGTTTGCATTGTGTGTGTGGTGGGAGGTCTTATGGTAGTTTCATTTTCCAAAAGCATTACGGATTTCAATGTTTAAAATCTTTTGTTGATTGTTTAAAGATAAACTGTTTTTGTTGCTCACACCAGTCCCATGACTGATCCGGAGTTTATTGTTCCCTTCCTAAACTCTGGGTGCTCATAATTTTCCACACGAGCAGTCTAGAGTTGGGTTTCTTTTCATATATTCAGATTTAGTAGATTATCTGGAGCTAGTTCATTCATCGGAGTTGCTTATCTTGGAGTTGTGGATTCATTCTTGTCTGAAGATCATTTTGGAGTTATCACTTCTATTGATATTGTTCCGCTGCTGTTGTTATCTTTTCTTTTCCGCTGCTATTTCTTGTATCATATCTCTGATGTATATTGATATCTGTTGCATCATTCTGTTGTATCATATTGTATCAGATTTTGTATCTGTCATTGTATCAATGTTATATATATTGATATATTCTTTTTCTTCCGCTGTGTTATTTACTTAATTGTGTTATAGCTCCGGCGAATCGGATTTGAACGGTCGAATCTGCGGCATTCTAGTACAATGTGAAGTACGGATGTTGATTTTCGAGCGGGCAAAACCCGAGACGTTACATGTGGTATCAGAGCTAAGGTTGAACTTTAGCTCAGGAGTATAACACGTTAAGTAGCTCATTAGAGATAGAGTGAAGTAAACTCTAGAATGAGTGTATCCCTAAGATATCCATCTGAACGTCTCAGTAAATTCTCTTACTATCCATTGATAGTGAGTATGAGTGCAAGAAGAGGATGAGATAGGGGACAGAGGGAATACGACTATAAATGGTCAATACTCTGTAACAACGAGGAAGTAATCTTTTCTCTATCAATCTCTTTTTTTCGTCATCTTTTCTCAATTCTTCCATGATTTCTGGTAGATCTAGGAAGAAATTCGATATATTAATATGGGACATAAACTCCGGATGGACCAAAATTGTTTGTTTGGGTGTATTGGTTGCTTGGTTTGCTATTGTTGATAGGTATACTTTAGTTCTGAACTAAAAATTTTGAAATTGTATCGATATATCTATCTATTCTTTGGGTCCGAATATGTTCTATGAATGGTTAGTTATTCCTTCGAACTAACCGATGCCACTGCATATTTCGTAAATCTGGATAAACCGAGTATCTTGTGAAGTGTTAAACAGATCCGTTCTTATATCTATTGTTGATATTCTGATTTGGTAAGCCGAATGCAGAATAGATGTTCAATTTGAGTTAATGAAATATTCTTCATCTATCTTTGTGTCTCCTTGGCAATTTCGAGGACGAAATTCTTTTAAGGGGGGAAGTCTGTAACGACCCCGAATTTTATATAAATTTAAATTGATAATTTAAAGAATTTTTGAATAAAATTTGTGAAATAAATCGATTTAAGTGATGCGAGTTTCCCCGATCGTCGAATAAATTTTGGATAAATCATTTAAATTAAAAATATTGTATATATACTGAATTTGAGTTTAAAGTTAAAATAAATGGTTTTAAAAATAAATATAGAGATAAATATATAACAACAAAATAATAAAATCTAACAATATAATAATAAAAGAACCTCATTTAAATTTCAAAGTATATGACCAAACAAAATACACTACAAGTATAACTATAAATGAAGATTTCACAAGTTCAAACCATGTAATCAAAACAGGTGAATAAAGAACATTAAGTAAAATATTTAACAAGTTTAACAAATTAGTACCATCCCAGAAACAAGAAAAATAGAATACAACGCATGAACTAAACAATACATATAAACATATATAATTGAAAAGAGGAGTGAAAGCAAGCTATTAACCTGGAAACTACTACCAGCCTAGCAAATAAAATAAGACAAATATCTTTAGCCATCAACAACAAATCATCTCTAGTATACAACATACTTACATCAGCCACTACAAAATAAAAATATACTTGTACAGCCGAAGTATGACATTGACAAAAGCAAATAGAAAAAAAATGTAACCTGGAAGCAAAGAAGACATAAAAGACCATGGTAATAAATGCTACATACTTTCATTTAATGCAAGATCAACTTCAGCCCCCATTCGTTTGAAATATCCCTGTATTGTTGTACAAAACCAATACAAATATCACTTACATTGTACCAATATTATCATCACCCTGTAACCCAATTTTTATACACAAAGCCTCTCCATCTCAGTCTTATTCCTTCGAAGCTAAGAAAGAAAAAAAAATGTCTGAAGCAAACCAGAGATGTAGCAAGCTTTTAACTTTTAAAACTTAAGTATAATTTACAACTTCATCTCAACAAGGCAAAAAGATTTAGGATCAAAGGCAAGGCATTTCTCAGTTTTAAAGGTTCAAATAGAAGAAGCTCTGTTCTTCTCTGCCATTTTTCAAGGTGAGCAACTCCTATATTTTTAAAAAGCCTAATCTGTTTTGATTTTCCTTGATGCTAGTGAGTAAACATTTAAATCTAAAATCTAATAAGTAAATGATGGTTGCTTGTGAAATCTTTGTGATGATATCTTGCATATATCTATATAAGTATATGATTCTGTTTATATATAGATATGAATGTGCTACATGTTTGCTATGATTTAAACTGTGCATGTCTGGAACAAGAGACTACTCTGTTCCTTGTTCTCAGGTTATAAATTTTTTAAGAAAAGCAACTGCTCTTCCTCTGATCTGTTATGTGTTAAAATGTCTAACCAAAGTTGTTTAAAACATCAAGATTTAGACTTTAAAAATATTTAAAGTAAGAATTGATAATGATATCCAACAGTATATGAATTTTTACAGTAAAACTTAGAAAGTGTCAAAATTTTATTTCAAAATTTTAATGATTCATGTATATATCTGGAATCACCTTTGAAAGATAGGATTTTTAAGATAAAAATCATGATTTTTAGTTTGAGGTACTGTGAGAAATCCTGGGTTCACCAGAAAATGGTTTTTGGGTGATTACTGGTGATCGACATAGTGCTAGGGGTCGAGATTAGTGGTGAAGGTGGCTGGAACGTTGGGGTTTCCAGGAAAAATAAGGAAGGAATTTTCTGATGATGGTGGTGGCCGCGCGAGGCCAATTTAGGGTTTTGGGAGCTAGTTTAGTCGACGTTGATTTTTGAGTTCGTGCGACGCCATGGGAAGGCCGGAGTGAATCGCATGAGGGGGAGTCGTTGCGTCCTGTCGTGGAGCAGCTCTGGGTGGATGGGCGAGTTTTCTGGTGGTCGAGTTCGTCGTTGGCAAGTAGTTTAGTGGATTGGGTTCGGTTCCAGTTTTGGCTCATTCGAGTTCGAATTCGTTTTCGTGATCGATTTGAAGTTCTGGGTGGACAAGGTAGATGTCGAAGTCGATGTTGACTTGTTGAAGATCAGCAAGATGATCGGAGGGCACTGGAGTTGCCGTGCACGTGCACGAGCACGATTAGTTTTGGGGAAGAAAGGGGAGGCTCGAAGCCAAGCACGGGAGATTTGATCATTTTCTTGAAGTAAAAGGGGAGGCTAGGGTCATTCGAGTGTTTACTCGGAGTAGGGCAGTGTGCGACTCGAAGCAAATTGCTTCGATCTCGGGTTGAGCTGGTTTGGTTACAGGTTTATATAAACCTGCCTGTAGCTTTTAATTTAAAGCAAATTTAAATAAATTTAAATGGTAAGCTAGTTATAACCAAATTCAAACTAGTGTGAGGTTAGATTCAAATGGAATTTTGAATCTTAAAGTTTTAAAAGGGAAATTTGGATTTTTCAGATCAAAAATTTAAACAAAAATTTAAAATATGAATTCAAGTTTTGTTGAATTCAAAATCTAAAAATTTAAAGTAGTTTTAAACTGAATCTGCAATCGAGATAAATATAAATCAGTTTGGAATTAATTAAAGTAATTAATTAAGGAATAAGTAATTAAGAGTTAATTAATTAAGATAATTAATTTAAAGAATTGATTTAATGACAATAATTAAAGGATGATTACTCAAAGTAATTAATTTGTGATTTATTAATATAAGTGATTAGGATAATCACTTATTGAATTTAATTAAGGATAACAAATCAGAGCATTAATTATAAAGTAAAGGTAAACTAATAAATGATTAGAGAGTAATTAATCAAATGGATTTGTAATTAATGATTAATTAACCAGGATTAGTAATTTATTCATAAGAAATTTATCTGATTTAAATTTATCAGATAATAAAATCTGACCTTACTTATGAATATTTGGATTTGATTGGATGATTGAATTGTTTGATATCCTTGATATATGATGCTTTGTGATATACCCTGATTTATGTTGTGATCTGTAATTTACTTATCTGTGATATATATCTGTGATCTGTGAATGAAGATGAGCGTTATAGTTATATCGCTTATCAACCATATCCTGTATTTTGATCTGTGATGATTGTATGATGTGCACTATTGTGTGTGAAACCCCTGGACTACACTTTTACACACACAAATATGGATTTCACGTGGAAATCGGTTAAGTCGCAGATAATTTAAATTTGATGTTTTTGAAATTGAAATTTTAATTTCAATTGATTTTGAAATTGGAAATTTGGGTTTAAAGTGAAAAGCTTTCGGAATGGAATTTCAAAGATAAAAGTTATTTTGAATAACTTAATCGAGTTTTGAAAATTTAAATAATTTGATTTAAATTTGAATTCAAGTTGGGAATTGAATCCTATGATTTGAAACTAGGGATTGAAAATGTTATAAATGTGTTTATCTGAATTTAAACCATTTAAAAGTATAATTTTGAGAATTTGGATTTAACCCAAAGACTTTAACTCGTATGAATGAATCAGATTTTCTGAAATGAAACTGTTGTTTTTAAAAGAATAAAAGCTTTCAGATAAGAAATGAAATTCCAGGTTAATTAAAGGAATTTCAATATTGAAGTGAAAATGGTTTTCCAAGTTATGAATGAATTGTTTTGAAAAGCTATGATTTGAATCTGTTATCTTTAACAGATTTAAAATAATGATTGGTTTAAACCATTCGAAATAAAATTGTTTTGAAAGCTATAGGTTAAATCTTGATTTAAAGATTTAACGAGTTAATCAAACTGAAATGGAAATTAATTTGGAAAATTTGTGAATGAATCTTTTGTTTAAAAGATTAAAGTGTGGAAACTGTTTAAACCGTAAAGATTGAATCTTTTTGTTTAAAAGATTTAAAATGGTAATTTGTTAAACCATTTGAAAAGAAAGTTTTGGGTAATAAGTTGTGACTTAATTGAAATCTCATATCCATATGTTTTTAAATATTACGCTCACTATTCGGTTTAGCCGGGAGAGGACCTTTGGGTCGTATAACCCATTCCGAATATGTGATACGTCGTATATGGATAGCATTTGAAGACCGGTGTTGAAGACCAGATATTTTTGAAAACGGAAGGATTACCATCGAGTTACTCTGCATCGGTTGATCCCCGATATAGAGGTTTTATCACCCTTAGTGACGGGAAGTCCGGACGTGATTGGAAATTATCCGGATTTGCAAGGGCTTCGTGAGAAGTGCCTTCGGTTCTGTTCGATCCCGGAACAGACTTGTATGGATTGTATGTCTGACATTACACTTTGAGATATAAAGCGGATTTCTTTCAAATACATTTCTGTTGGTGGCGGAGAATTTATTCTCTTAGCTTAACACCCTTCTCTGAGACGTACGAGCTCAGAGGTTATGTAGTTGAAGTTTATCAACGATATATTTCCAATTTGGTAATGTGGCATGCTGAGTGTTGCTGTGTGATGATCAGTGTTTGATCATTTGTGATATGATCATTTGTTTGATCATTTATCTTTGTGATCATAGGTTGATCATCTGTTGACCCAAAGCATGGCTTTTTGAAAAAGCGTAGCTTTGTGGATGAGACTTCGTCAGGGCCTCACAACCCGGAAATGGTCGAAACAGGAATGTTGCGGCAAGGTTATGAGGGTCGCGCCCTTTAGGGTATGTCATTTCCTTCTGGAAAGGGGTGGTATTATGGTATGGAGCCCTGATACTTACTCATGTGGATACACTTTCTTTATGATGTGTGATGTTGGATATCGAGCGCTCGGATAAAGGTCCCAAAGGACCGGGAGGTGGCATATTCGTGAGTTACCTGTTACAGGGGTAACCCGGCCTTGTTTGGCAGAGAGCAGTTTGTCTCTCGGGGCGTCCCGCCAGAGGCGTTCCCATGCGGCGGAAGGAAGTTCCTTAGCCTGACCATTTGTTGGAAATCCAAACAAAACAATACGAACCTGTACGGTTTTAGTTGTATTACCTGCCATGGAATGTGGTGGTAACCTGCTATTGAACATGGTAGCTATAGTAGGCATACGATACTGGTCGTATGCTGGCTAAGATTAATATTATACTTTCGAAATGTTTTCTACACTATGCACTAATAATAATATCAAAAAATGATTTGATTTTGCGTAGTAAGCATCTTTGACTATCATAAGAAGAAATCTCCTCCAATTCTGCGTTTGCATTGTGTGTGTGGTGGGAGGTCTTATAGTAGTTTCATTTTCCAAAAGCATTGCGGATTTCAATGTTTAAAATCTTTTGTTGATTGTTTAAAGATAAACTGTTTTTGTTGCTCACACCAGTCACATGACTGATCCGGAGTTTATTGTTCCCTTCCTAAACTCTGGGTGCTCATAATTTTCCACACGAGCAGTCTAGAGTTGGGTTTCTTTTCAGATATTCAGATTTAGTAGATTATCTGGAGCTAGTTCATTTATCGGAGTTGCTTATCTTGGAGTTGTGGATTCATTCTTGTCTGAAGATCATTTTGGAGTTATCACTTCTATTGATATTGTTCCGCTGCTGTTGTTATCTTTTCTTTTCCGCTGCTATTTCTTGTATCATATCTCTGATGTATATTGATATCTGTTGCATCATTCTGTTGTATCATATTGTATCAGATTTTGTATCTGTCATTGTATCAATGTTATATATATTGATATATTCTTTTTCTTCCGCTGTGTTATTTACTTAATTGTGTTATAGCTCCGGCGAATCGGATTTGAACGGTCGAATCTGCGGCATTCTAGTACAATGTGAAGTACGGATGTTGATTTTCGAGCGGGCAAAACCCGAGACGTTACAAATAAAAATCCCGAAACCCAGATTCGGGTACATCAAGGTAATCAGTAGTTAATAGAGACTCGAAACCCAGATTTGAGTATTATATAGTGACGCTCTGAGATGAATATCCCGAAACCCAGATTTGGGTACTAGATTTTGAAATCCATATATGAGAATCCCGAAGCTCAGGTTCGAGCATTAATAGATGACGTCAAGAAAGTCCCGAAACCTAGATTTGGATAATAATCGATGGAGATTCGTCTCACTCCTTTGCTTTTGTCCTTTCCGACATGTAAGAACCTTCCACATTTTGCATAAAAATGATGTGATTAGCTGGCTCTTGAGCTTGGATGTCTTAGTCCATAGTTGATTATGCCTCCTCTCGGGCTTGGACATCTTAGTTCATTATTGATTGAGCCTCACTTAGGCTTGGACATCTTAGTCCATGGTTGAATGAGCCTCACTTGGGCTTGGACATCTTAGTTCTTTGTTTGTTGGGGCCTTTTCTTGGGTCTGGACATCTTAATCCATTGTCCGGTGCTCTTGTTTAGCCCATCTTAGATGCTGGAACCAAGGACTTACCCGACCTCCCTCCAAGAGGCGCCCTACCCTGGCCCTTTCGCGGTGCGGATAGGGGCTTGTTCGTTGCTCTACCCTGGCCATCTTAAGTACGGATAGAGGCTTACTCCGTCCTCCCTCCAGGAGGTGCCTTAACCTGACCTTTTTGCTGCGCAGTTAAGGGCTTGTTCGGTGCTCTACCCTGGCCATCTTAGGCACGTATGGAGGCTTACTCCGTTCTCCCTCCAGGAGGTGCCTTAACCTGGTCCTTTTGCGGCGCGGTTAAGGGCTTTTTCGGTGCTCTACTCTGGCCATCTTAGGCGCCGATAGAGGCTTACTCCGTCCTCCCTCCAGGAGGCGCTCCGCCCTGGCTATCTCGGCGTGGATAGAGGATTTTCTACCATCTTAGGTAGTACTACCATCTTAGGCAGTATCCAAATTTGAGGAGCATTTCACTCCCAACCATGTAGACTTTCTCTTTTTTCAGAAAGCTGATCTTTATTAATCTTTTCTCAAGTTCACTTTACAAATTCATCGATCTTTCCTTATCTAAAGAAATTGATGATCATCCCCTCCAGGGCTTTGTAACAGTTGGTTTCATGACCATTCGTCATATGATAGTGACAGAAGGATCCTTCTAAGTTCCTTTCATGTTTTGGCTTTTTCTTTTGTGATGGCCAATAGTTAAGTTCATCCTTTATAAGCAAGTAGACGTTTTCCATTGATGTGGTTAAGTTGCATTCTTTTGGAAGTCTAGACTTGAAACTTGACTCGTGAGGATGATTTTTTTGCTTTTTATTTTTCAGCCTTTTCATTTCATGCTCTTCAATTATCTTTCTTTTTTCTACTATTTGAATCTCTTGTGTTGGAAGTGCTCTTGTTGCAGTTAGTTTCCATTTGTGTGCAAAGGCGTTGTAATCATTCATTATCTCTTTCTCAAAGATCGTGCCTTTGGAATATTGTTGGATTGTTATTCTCATTTGATTGAAGATATTATCACTTCCACTTGTTCTTTTTCCAAGTGCAAAGATTGGGGTAGGTCCTACATGAAAAGGATTTAGACTCCATTTTTCAGGGTCATAAGATTCTACTTTCTTTTTGTTTATAATCCTTAAGGCTTCGAACCACAGCCTTTGTTCTTCATATTGATTGGAGCTTTTGACGTCTACTTGGGAGAATCTTGTCAAGTGTGGTTCAAAAGACCCTTGTTCAAATCTTTTAAATCTCCTAGCCATGATCAAGCCAAAGTGAATAAACTTGGAGTAGGATTAATAAAAAGGGGGTTAGAGAATGCCACCACCACTCTCCACTCTCCACTCTCTTGCAAATCAATCATCCAATCGTCCCCACTCTCCAGCCTCCACCGTCAATGCCACCACCAGCTATAGCACCACCGTCGTCGATCTTGCTACATTTAGCATCGGTTCGGACCGACATGCTTAACCCGAGTTCTTCCTTTTCAGATCTTTAATTTCATCTATAGGTGGGTTTTTGTCCCTAGGCTATGGCGCCACCACAGTTGTTGCCACTATGCCATAATTGTCAATGCTGCTTCATTGTCGTTGGTTCACAATTGACTCACAATTAATGCCCTACCACCCACGGTCAAATTGGGATGGAGGCTCCGTGGACAACTTGTATTTCTTGAGATTAACACCAAGCCACATCGGGTTTTCACCTAAGTTTTCCAAGTTCTCTTGCTTAGTATCAGTCTTGAGTTCCCAAAGCCCCTACTCCATGTTCTTCCCATGATCATCCCTTGGTTTGGCATAAGCCATAAAAATTTCACTTGTGTGAGTGGCAGGATCAAATTCATTGAACTTCGGTTAAACATGACATAACAACTCGATTTTGGTGAGATGGCTTTGAGCAATGATCACATTGATTACACTTCGACATCTGAATATAACACGAGCCAACAGTTTAGGTTGAACAATACGATAATGTGTTCCTGCAAAGAAAACTCTATACTGCTTTGGACAATTGTTCCGTAATCGTATATTTTGTGATAACGGGTAAAATCCGACACATAGTTCCATTATGCGATGGAGCTCATTTTCCAGCACGAGCGGGCTATCTACACAGAGTGTTTGCATACATCGTGCTTCAGATACATGACGCACACTACATAGACAATACTTCACACTCCCTTAATCAATGTGCTGAATCAGACTAATCGACATCCATTGGATTCCATACATCAACTAAACAAGTTTTGATTAAAGTAATTCATTAAAATAAAACATAACTGATCGCATTTACCACCAAGTTTTTCAGTTCAAAATGACCCGACGATCTCCTCGCCTTAGAGACAGCATTGGCCCTTCTACCCCTCCAAAGGTGGGCTCTTCTACCGCTCAAACCTTTATGTCCACTTTGTTCGGAGCGAGGCATTACATAACACGAGAACTTCAACTTCAGGCCCTTCTAGCTGCACAACCTTACAGACAAGCCCCTCTTCTGGATGAATGACATGTTCTTATGGCCTTGAATAATCCCTAAGATCAAAAACCATCAAAGCTGACCATAGAGGCGCTTCATTCAATTTTCCTTAAACATGGAATTCCCGAAGATGAAGTCCTCTTACCAACACTTGACCAACGGGCTCATCTCCCACTTCCAAGCTACAAGGCGTGCAATGGATATATTTTCTTACCTAGAGCCATGCCACAATTTAATGGCTTCATCAAATTCTTTCTTCAAAATGTCTAACTGGCTCCCACACAAGTGCACCATAACGGATATACCTTGCTCAATTCTCTATATATCCTCTTTATGATGCAATTAAATCGTCCCCAACATTCGGAGAGCTCGCCTACCTTTTAACCTTCAAGAAGAGACAAGATTCACCCTCTTTGCTACTAGTTGAGGTATATAATTGTTGCAAGGTCAATGAGTTACTCCATAACAAGAGCTTTAAGAGCGAATATTTCTTCTTTCGGTGTCCTAAGGCTTCAACTGCTTCTGGTTGTCTGGCCTTAAGTCATCTTATCCAACTTCTCTTTCTCACTTAGGTTTTCTTCACCTAAGCTTCTAACAATAATTCTGTATCCTTCACAGATCTCGTCAAATGAGAATTCAACAATGAACATGCCAACACTTTGGAGTTCTTGAAGACGATTGACTATGGATTCCATAAAACTTCTTATCTTCTATCTAGGCATTTTGGCCATGAGTTTGCTCAACAATTCATAGCCCCACAAATAATGGATAACTCCTTATTAGTTGTATCATATACAACACCTAACCTATGGTTCCTTGTCATAACCTCATTTTAACTTTGAGTTTGCTCAACAAATCTAAAGAAATTATTCACTTGTATTACAATTTCGCGACGGGCTAAGTATAGTATATGTACCTTGCGTTTGCTCAACAAATACATATTGATATCTTACCTCATCTAGTAAATATATTAATAACACTACATATAATATCTCTAGCTTGATTTTGCTCAACAACCATAGAGTATGCAAGTAATTTATTAATATATAAATGGTAGAGGACAACACTTAAATTAAAGATTTATAATCTTCAATATATTTAATTGAGTGATATCGACTTATGGAATAACTTATTTCTTATGAAATACCCTTGTGAGTCAAGTGCTGGACACATCGAAAATCACCGTATACGTACTTTTACATATATATTTATTCCTTAAATCTATTTAGAGTTTCTTTAAAGTTCCACCATTTATACATCTATAGTATATAAGTTTTTTATTGTATAACATTTATACTTTATTTAACTTATTTAATGTTTTATGTATAACATTATATTAATCAAATCTTATTTAATTAAATATTAATTAGCACTTTAGTAAATTATTATATTATTCAATTATAACATGTTATATTGAATATATATACTATTACCTTTATAGTAATACACATATACCTTGTATATATATATTTTAATTAATTAATTTACTTAATTAAAAAAATTATTTAAATTTTATTAATTCGAAAAATCTTTTATACACACATGTATACGCATATAGTCTTAAACAATTCAAGAAAACATAACATATATCATTATATATTATACATGTATATATATATATAATTTTAATTAACTTATTTAATTAGTCCATCTATTTTATCATTCTTATTAATAAATAATATTTTTGAATTAATTTTATAATTTTTCAAACATTTTGAAAATTATTTCATAACTTTTATAATATGTGTTTTATTTTAAATTTAACTTTTAAATTTTAAACTTTTATTTTAATTTTTAAAACAATTTGAAAAGCTATATTATAACATTTATAATATTTTTCGTACCTTAAATTTAAATCTTAAATTTAAAAATTTTATTTTAATTTCAAAATAATTTTAAAATTAGCCCAAGGCCCAAATCAGTTTGGGTCTTTATATTGGGGATAACCTTTGGGCTTACCTCATCCTTTTGGGCCAGGCCAATAGCTAGTTAGGGCAGAGTACTAGATTAACCAAACCCAAGCTTAGATACTACTTTTTTAGACACTCTAGTATATGAGTAGGCTTTAATAAGTTAGCCATAATACTGCTAACTTAGACCACATAGGCTATTTGCATTCAATATCATTTTTGGAACTAAGCCAACATGCATGGGTTAAATTTCAAATTTTTTTTCCCATTATTGGATCTTTGTGGGCATATGTAGTCTAATTCATTCAGAACTTTTTTAAATTCTTTGTTAAATAATATCAATATTTTATTTAAATTTATAAATAAAGTTTAATTTTATATCATTGTATTATATTTTATACATGTGTAGCATATACACATATATATGTGCGTGCATGTGCAACAGGATAATGTACACATGGTTTGACATGCTCCTTTGTACGTGCTAGGATTTACACCGCAACAGACATGTTAGCCCTCCGCGTATACAAATGAATTGTCTAAATGTATATGTTTATATGTACATCAAAATATTATATATATATCTCTGTGTGTGTGTAAAATTATAAATAATAATTATATAAAATTATATATTATTGATTGTATATTATTCACATAAATCGTTTATTAAAATAAATATAATTATACAAATAAATATAATTAAATTATAAAATTATTTTAAATACTATTTCATAAATAATTTTGAATTTTTATAATGTGAAATTCAAACTAAAAATATTATTTTATACGTTTTAAATTAATTTAAATGTATATTGCATATAAACAAAAAACTAGGCGTAATTAAATATATAATTTATAATTAAATATATTACTAATACTTTTTGCCAGAGATTATTATTTAATTTTCAATTTTAAATAATTTAAAACTTATAATTAATTAAAACCATATGGAATAAATAAAATAAATAAAAAATCATTTTTGAAATTATAATGTGTATTTTATATTATATAAATTAATTCAGAATTTTATATTATTAATAAACATATATATACATACATTTTACATATATAAAAAAATATGAGTTAAATAATAGTATTAATGTATATATAATAAATATTTGTAAAATTAAATTTTTTTCTTTTTATAATTGCCGAAAGCTTTTCAATCAAAATTAAATTTGTAAAGTTTTAAAACATATATTATGTTGTGTTAATCTTGTAAATTATATTTAATATTCAAAAATCATATATATTATTATTTAAATTTTGGTTTTTAGGTCAAAAGCATATGCGAGTAAATATACATAAATTTATTTTTTATACACACACATATACATTTATATATACAACCATTAACATGTGATAATCCATCGATATACCGATACGTGTTATTTTTAAGAAAACAATATATGGAGCAATGATCGTATAAATATTTATATATAGCATTGAATTAGAAGAGTATCTTTCACCAAAGCCTAAAGCTTGCACGTTGAAATGAAGAAGTAAACTCCTTCAATCCAATTCCAATCCCGAAGTTGCAAACTTTCGAATTGCTTTCCAACGACGATAATTTAATTTTAATTTGTATTTAATTTCTTATATATTTGAGGAGAGGAGAGGGGTATATTTTGACTAGAAAAGGGACGAGGGAGGAAGGGAAAAGATCAAAAGAAAATGAGGGTTAAGCTGCTTATATGTAGGAGAGAGTAAAGAGCAAAAGTAGGATCAAGATTCTTACTTTTCTCTTGCCCATTCCCTTATTTTTAAATATTCAAAACCACCCCCATAAGCCATCAAATGGCCAACCTAAATTGCTCCCATTATGGTCGAAAATACCAAGCCTCATATGAGCTCAAATCCACTTCAAGCCTGAATAATATCTATAGCATTTAAATCAAATTTAAATGCTTATCGATATCATATATCTGTTAGTGTTTATATAACTATTATGTGCACACTATTTAATATTGTTCAGTACACATCAAATAAAATTTTATAGTTAATATTTCATAAATATTAACTAATTTAGATTAAAAATACAAATTAACTAAATCGGGTGAAAAAGGAATATTCAACATTTCGGTTGCGTGACTCCTAGGTGTAAATTTGGTCAGCGATTAATATCGAACAATTCAGATATTAATGTTCACACTTCACTTAGCCAAGGGTGTGACAATATGACCAAAATTTTCACTTGGTTTCGATAAAATCGAATTTTACTTTATTAAGCGATACTTGATAGTGGCAATTATTTATACTAATTCTCTTCATTAAAACTATATCACTTTGGATTTATGTAATTTTGTAATGGTCAATCTAATATCATTCATATTCAACTCTATATTCTAAACACAAAGTCCTTGCTTTAATAATAATAATAATAATTAGTTAAACTACTCTTGCGAGAGACTTTGACTTTGAGTTGACTTTAATTGACCGTGATACTAATCTTATATAACTAAGGAGACAATCCTCTCTTGAATAGTGTTTCACTTGCAACACTTCCACTCGACCCAACTATAGTCGTTCAATAGACGTCATGCCACAATTTAACTATAACCAAAGCGGATCTTCCACATTAAAGATCAATGGTATTTTCATGTCAAGAGAACTGTATAATTTTATAACATCAATATTTTCTATTTGACCTTAGTTATATTAACCGGCCAAAAACTATCGAGTGAGTCATTCCATAGTTATCCAATAACTATCAGTACGTAACCCCTTGGTGCCCTCAACAATCATGAGTAAGCCCAACATTTGGAGAGCATTATGTTCTCTAGTCTTAACGGATGTATCAATATCCAATCTGTATACATCTTAACTAGGAATAGTTAAAACGTTATGCTTAATTTCATTGTGATAAATTACTCGTGGTTATAATACTTTGTAACTACTATCACATAACATATTAGTTATAGAATTTCTATTAAATATACTTTTAATTAAATTAATTAATATAACACATCATATCAAGTATACAATAGAAGGAAAACACCTTTTATTTTGAATAAGATTGGCTATCGAGTTTGGTATACAAAATAAATTAAATAATTGCCTCTAGGGCATACCTCAAACTCTATCAATTTCCCACTTGCACTTAGGGCTAATTTATGGAATATATACCTTATCCCTTCAATCAGTTTGATGAGAAATGATCGAGTAATATCCTTCATGAATGAATCTACTATGTCGTTTTAGTTATCTACTTTGTCAGTTAATTCTCTCCAATGCTGATAAACTACCTTTATTATATGGAACTATTTAGAGTATATTTAACAACCATAGAGTATGCAAGTAATTTATTAATATATAAATGGTAGAGGACAACACTTAAATTAAAGATTTATAATCTTCAATATATTTAATTAAGTGATATCGACTTGTGGAATAACTTATTTATTATGAAATACCCTTGTGACTCAAGTGCTGGACACATCGAAAATCACTGTACACGTACTTTTACATATATATTTATTCCTTAAATCTATTTTGAGTTTCTTTAAAGTTCCACCATTTATACATCTATAGTATATAAGTTTTTTATTGTATAACATTTATACTTTATTTAACTTATTTAATATTTTATGTATAAAATTATATTAAACAAATCTTATTTAATTAAATATTTAATTAGCACTTTAGTAAATTATTATATTATTCAATTATAACATGTTATATTGAATATATATACTATTACCTTTATAGTAATACACATATACCTTGTATATATATTTTTTAATTAATTAATTTAATTAATTAAAAATTTTATTAACTTTGAAAATTCTTTTATACACACATGTATACGCATATAGTCTTAAACAATTCAAGAAAACATAACATATATCATTATATATGGTACATGTGTGTGTGTATAATTTTAATTAACTTATTTAATTAGTCTATCTATTTTATCATTCTTATTAATAAATAATATTTTTGAATTAATTTTATAATTTTTCAAACATTTTGAAAATTGTTTCATAACTTTTATAATATGTGTTTTATTTTAAATTTAACTTTTAAATTTTAAACTTTTATTTTAATTTTTAAAACAATTTGAAAAGCTATATTATAACATTTATAATATTTTTCGTACCTTAAATTTAAATCTTAAATCTAAAAAATTTATTTTAATTTCAAAATAATTTTAAAATTAGCCCAAGGCCCAAATCAATTTGGGCCTTTATATTAGGGATAACCTTTGGGCTTACCTCATCCTTTATGGCTAGGCCAATAGCTAGTTAGGGCAGAGTACTAGATTAACCAAACCCAAGCTTATATACTACTTTTTTAGACACTCTAGTATATGGATGGGCTTTAATAAGTTAGCCATAATACTGCTAACTTAGACCACTTAGGCTATTAGCATTCGATATCATTTTTGGAACTAAGCTAACATGCATGGGGGTAAATTTCAAATTTTTTTCCCATTATTGGATCTTTGTGGGCATATGTAGTCTAATTCATTCAGAACTTTTTTAAATTCTCTGTTAAATAATATCAATATTTTATTTAAATTTATAAATAAAGTTTAATTTTATATCATTGTATTATATTTTATACATGTGTAGCATATACACATATATATGTGCGTGCATGTGCAACAGGATAATGTACACATGGTTTGACATGCTCGTTTGTACGTGCTAGGATTTACACCGCAACAAACATGTTAGCCCTCCGCGTATACAAATGAATTGTCTAAATGTATATGTTTATATGTACATCAAAATATTATATATATATATATCTGTGTGTGTGTGTAAAATTATAAATAATAATTATATAAAATTATATATTATTGATTGTATATTATTCACATAAATCGTTTATTAAAATAAATATAAATATACAAATAAATATAATTAAATTATAAAATTATTTTAAATACTATTTCGTAAATAATTTTGAATTTTTATAATTTGAAATTCAAACTAAAATTATTTTTTATGTGTTTTAAATTAGTTTAAATGTATATTGCATATAAACATAAAACTAGTTATGATTAAATAAATAATTTATAATTAAATAGATTACTAATACTTTTTGCCAGAGAAAATTTATTTTTTATTATTTAATTTTCAATTTTAAATAATTTAAAACTTATAATTAATTAAAACAGTATGGAATAAATAAATAAAATAAAAAATCATTTTTGAAATTATAATGTGTATTTTATATTATATTAAATAATTTAGAATTTTATATTATTAATAAACAAATATATACATACATTTTACATATATAAACAAATATGAGTTAAATAATAGTATTTATGTATATATAATAAATATTTGTAAAATTAAATTTTTTCTTTTTATTATTGCCGAAAGCTTTTCAATGAAAATTAAATTTGTAAAGTTTTAAAACATATATTATGTTGTGTTAATCTTGTAAATTATATTTCATATTTAAAAATCATATATATTATTATTTAAATTTCGATTTTTTAGGTTAAAAGCATATGCGAGTAAATATACATAAATTTATTTTTTATACATACACACATATACATATACACACATATACATATACATATACATATACATATACATATACATATACATATACATATACATATACATATACATATATAACCATTAACATGTGATAATGCATCGATATACCGATACATGTTATTTTTAAGAAAACAATATATGGAGCGATGATAATATAAATATTTATATATAACATTAAATTAGAAGAGTATCTTTCACCAAAGCCTAAAGCTTGCACGTTGAAATGAAGAAGTGAACTCCTTCAATCCAATTCCAATCCCGAAGTTGCTAACTTTCGAATTGCTTTCCAACGACGATAATTTGATTTTAATTTGTATTTAATTTCTTAAATGTTTGAGGAGAGTGGAGGGGTATATTTTGACTAGAAAAGGGAAGATGGAGGAAGGGAAAAGATCAACAGAAACTGAGGGTTAAGTTGCTTATATATAGGAGAGAGTAAAGAGCAAAAGTAGGATCAAGATCCTTAATTTTGTCTTGCCAATTCTCTTATTTTTAAATATTCAAAACCACCCCCATAAGCCATCAAATGGCCAACCTATCTTGCTCCCATTATGGTCAAAAATATCAAGCCCCATATGAGCTCAAATCCATTTCAAGCTTGAACAATATCTATAGCTTTTAAACCAAATTTAAATGCTTATCGGTATCGTATATCTGTTAGTGTTTATATAACTATTATGTGCACACTATTTAATATTGTTCAATACACATCAAATAAAATTTTATAGTTAATATTTCATAAATATTAACTAATTTATAAAAAATACAAATTAACTAAATCAGGTGAAAAAGGAATATTCAACATTTCGGTTGCGTGACTCCTAGGTGTAAATTTGGCCAGCGATTAATATCGAACAATTCAGATATTAATGTTCACACTTCAATTAGCCAGAGGTGTGACATTATGACCAAAATTTTCACTTGGTTTCGATAAAATCGAATTTTACTTTATTAAGCGATACCTGATAGTGGCAATTAATATACTAATTCTCTTCATTAAAACTATATCACTTTGGACTTATGTAATTTTGTAATGGTCAATCTAATATCATTCATATTCAACTCTATATTCTAAACACAAAGTCCATGGTTTAAAAATAATAATTATTCTTAACTGAACTACTCTTGCGAGAGACTTTGACTTTGAGTTGACTTTAGTTGACCGCGATACTAATCTTATATAACTAAGGAGACAATCCTCTCTTGAATAGTGTTTCACTTCCAACGCTTCCACTCGACCCAACTATAGTCGTTCGATAGACGCCATGCCACAATTTAACTATAACTAGAGAGGATCTTCCACATTAAAGATCAATGGTATTCTCAAGTCAAGAGAACTATATAGTTTTATCACATCAATATTTTCTATTTGACTTTAGTTATATTAGCCAACATAAAACTGTTGAGTGAGTCATTCCATAGTTATCTAATAACTATCAGTACATAACCCCTTGGTGCCCTCAACAATCATGAGTAAGCCCAACATTTGGATAGCATTATGTTCTCTAGTCTTAACGGATGTATCAATATCCAGTCTCTATACATCTTAACTAGGAATAGTTAAAACGATATGTTTAATTTCATTGTGATAAATTACCCGTGGTTACAATACTTTGTAACTACTATCACAGAACATATCATTTATAGAATATCTATTAAATATACTTTTAATTAAATTAATTAATACAACACATCATATCAAGTATACAATAGAAAGAATTGAACAAGATTGGCTATCGAGTTTGATATACATAAAAAATTAAATAATTGCCCCTAGGGCATACCCCAAACTCTATCAATCTCCCACTTGCACTTAAGGCCAATTTGTGGAATCTATACCTTATCCCTTCAATCAATTTGATGAGAAATGATCGAGTAGTATCCTTCATGAATGAATCTACTATGTTGTTTTAATTATCTACTTTGTCAGTTAACTTTCTCCAATGCTGATAAACTACCTTTATTATGTGGAACTATTTAGAATATGTTTCTTAACTTTAGTAAGCTCTTATTATTACATTGTTGTCATATAACAATGATATAGTATTCTCAATAATTAGAATCACCCTTAGCTCAGTCATAAATTTGTGTATTTATATTTATACGTTGCTTTTATTGCGACACTATTCATGGCGATGTACTTAATCTTTTGTTCAATTAGCCAAAAAAAATTCATTTGGAAAAATTTCAACTTAAAGCTTCTTAGTTAAGAATTTGAATGTGAATTTAATATTAGCATCTTATACTCGATAGCACGTATGAAGTTCGAGTCCGAACACTCATTCATAAGGAGTTTGTTGTTTCTACAAACATTTCTCCAGTATTTCGTAAATACTCGAGAATACTTTATACTTTCATTTAGTGATTTTAATTTGGATTTGATATTTGCTTCATGCATTAAATAAATAAACATAATACGATATTGTAGACAATATAACATGTATGATAATTCATATTATCAATACATAAGGATTCAATCTTACATGTTCCATATTAAACATTTTAATAAGGTGCCTTCATATAGGACATTCCCAACATCCTTTATACTTACTATAAAAATATGAAAATATCTACGTACCTTTTAGTGTTCTTTCTTATGGATACACATTTCATCTGCATTTTGATTAAAAATCAAACTATTAGATATATCTATCAAAAACTTATTCAATTAAAATTCTTATAGAATGATACTTTCGTATCATTTCTCAAATCATATTCTAAAAGCCCACAAACTCAATATTACTTCCACTGACTTTGAGACACTTTGGTTGTTATGCGCAAACAGTCTATTCGAAATCATTATTTAGAATTTTCCATTTCAACACACATGTACCAAACATAAATCACACTAAACAATACTTTTGTGAGTAAATCTGATTTAATTTGAGCACGTTGAATAACGAATTTATTACGCTAATTTCAATAATTGAAATTTACGATGTTATACTTACCAACACTGCCCATTATATTTCAACCGCATTAGTCTTACTCTCGAAGACACATTCACGGCCGATGGAACTTATCCCTTCGGGTACAACTACCAAAACCATATTTTGATAACTTACTTGGAATCCACTTCGGATTTGCACATCATACAATATCATGGAGTTAATACTCTTAATGGATTAATTGAAAGCTGAAGATTATCTTTCTCGAATTTAAAAGAAACTCATAGTTTCTGTTATATATGCAACATTCTAATACGTTGTGGTCATTTAGGTTTGGTTAATTTCATTTCATCCCACGTAATCTATTTCATCTTTGGATCGTATGCATATCCATTTTACTATCAATAATTTCTAAAAGAAATTCCTTCGCTATGAAGTTAGTGTTTCTTGAAACAACAGCTATTTCTTAGTGCAATAGAATAAGTATTCATAAACAATTCATGAAGTGCCTTATATATAGAACTGATTTGGTTTTATTTACAATACTTATGTTCAAAAAATAAATTGGTCATCTAATGACAGTCATTTCCAAACTCATTTTGGGGAAATTCATCCATGATCCCTCACGAACAATCATTACGTGAAGTCTTTTGACTCACACAACCTACCAACTCCTTGACCTAGAATATGATGGATTTCTTACAAACTCTTATCTTGTATGATTTTGTAAACTATTTTTAGATAATATAATTTTAACCTTGGGTATTACTCTTATGTACATGACCTTATAGAAAGAAGTAAATTCATCTTCACTCATCATCAATCGTACTTTGTTCAACAAAGTTCGATTAATCCTTATCGATACATCATTATATATCATTTGGACGAGTGGCTTTTGAGATTTAATATTTATTCAATTTTAGGTATATTTGGAACTCTTTCCAATATACTCAGCTATTTGATCAAATCGAATCATTTTATTTTCTATTGCACGTTATTTTATTTTCTTTCATTTTACATTTTATGAGCATACCATAGACATACTACATGTGTATCAAACACACATGTTCATGTTTGTGATAACTCATAATTTAATACAATAAAATACGTGAAACCATTTTGGTATTAATAGATTTAAGATTGCATACATTTATATATATCGTTCCGAAGAGTTCATCAACTCTTATGTTGCTCCTACTGAATGAGTGTTTTGCCCTTTATTGTTTGAGATATAATTCACTAACACCATATAATTCATAATCATATACTTAAAGAATTATTTCTCCAAAACCATAGCTTAGTCCTTCATACAAAATAATTGTAAATAAATTTAGATACTTTTGTATTTTCCATATGCATCACAAATACCACTATTATAGTTTTATGTTATAATGAATATTCATAATATTCACACTGAAATAAAATCATGTCTACTTTTCAGTCAACATTGAAAAATGGTTATTATTTCATAAATAATGTATGATATGTTTTACCAAAACAATTTTTGTAACTTGATGCGACCAGTAAGTATTATATGGCAAGCTCCCACTATTTTGGTCATTACCATAATAGCATATGAAATATGAAGCTCCATTCAACCACTTAATATACCCTATTTATTTCATTTACTGCAACTAATTTACAATCAAGAATATTTAGATCAAGTACCTTAAATTCAAAGAAATAAATCTCATAGAAAAAATTTCTATGTGAAAATGCATTTTGGAATAGGAATCATATTTCATATTCAAATGTTAAGTATCTCTTACTATTTTCTAATTCTCGTTTCCGTTGTTTCTTTATGAAGCAAAAGTGACCATTCACTCTCTTCATCCCAACCGTGCCTTGGGTTATATCCATTATTATACATTCAATTTCCTTTCTAAATGGCTGAACCATTCAAAGGAAGTCTTTACTACAGTATCATAACAAACTTTTTACAAAAATGCGTGTAGTCATTCATCCTTAACTTTTAGGGATATCAAATAATTACACTTAATATAAACTGATCAAACTAACATTTTGACGATTGAATTCTTACATCTACCATGTAGCATTTTCTCCAGTGTTACATTTAACACAATAAGACTATTATTATAATCAATCATATTGAATACATGATTTCACACTACAATTTACTTGCTTATTTTAATAAACTAATTCAATCGAGGTTTCATATATAACAAACTGTGTCCGTTCTTCATATAACATTTATATATGACTGTATATGCATCAAATATCCATATTCTTGTATTGACTTTAGAGTTTGAAACTCATTGAAGACAATACATATTCTCGGACAAGTGACCAAGTTATAAAAATATTTAGTAGTCGTATAATTAGGCGCTTACATAGGTCAACATGCAAAAAATTATTGGTAATTATATTTTATATTTCTATTTGTCAATATTAATTCAGTTCATTTATATATTTTAATTGATAAACACTTTATCAATTATATTAGTTGCATAAATTTATCGATGTGGATTATTATAACATTACAAATAGCAGATGTTCTTATAATATTAGAAAGGTTAAATGTTACCATTTCATTTTTCAAATAAGGCGCTCACTAGTCTTTTATGTTTCTCCGAACCTTAAGACAAAACATAGAAGTCTTTTGACTTCACTAGTTAGTGTTAGGACTCGTCTGTCTTGGAATTCTGACCTTGAGTTTGCGTAACAAGTCATAGCCCCACAAACAATGGATAACTCCTTAAAATTTGTATCATACACAACTCCTAACCCATGGTTCCTTATCCTAATCTCATTTCGACTTTCAGTTTGCTCAACAAATCGAAAGAAATTACTCACTCATACCTACCATATTATCATAGTATATGTACCTTGAATTTGCTCAACAAATACATATAGTTATCTTACCTTGTCTAGTTAATATATTAATAATACTACACAAAACGAGACGTCCCACCTCTATACCCATACTATCCAAGAGTATTATAGAATAATAATGTCAAATAATATGGAGAATGAGGCTATATTGGGTACACACGTGAATATTCTTTTGGATTAACATTGGTACATATTAAAACATTAATTTAATAACTCACCTATGCGTACATAGTCTTAGTACAAAACAAAAAACACATGTGCCTTCAGGACAGAACAATACATAATATATAGTGAATAATAGAGAATACAGAGTCAAATGCAGCGATAATGTATAAAATATATGTGTTAATGTGTGTACAAATAGAGTACAACTCCACTCAAATATCACAATCTATATATAGAGTATTGAACAATTATTATACAACACTATGTCAAAAATATATACAGGGAATCAATGACAATTGATATCATATAATGATCCTAGTTTATGTCTCCTCTAAACCCTATAAACAAATATTGGTTATGTCGTCCCTGTACCTGAAATGTCTCGGACCGATCGGTGTATTACATACATAACACATGGATCGGACTACGTCTAATCAAGGTTTAATAATATGGGTCACGCAATGTAACAAAGAATGATAATAAGATAATACTACCATAAATACTCAAATCATCTATCAACATGTCAATATGTATAACTATAGAAACATATACATTGAATACAGTTATAATATCATAGACAACGACCAAAACATCAAATAGCATAAATAACTCAAATATGGGTACAAAACAATCAGTTCTAATGTCAAAAGATGTCATTACCCATATAGAAACTATCAAATCAGAAATCACATAATCAACACTAATGGGTGAATTATACATATCTAGAAATCATTATCAAATCAAAATAATATCAATAAAAGAGATATTACCAAGTATAATCTGGCTAGCATGGGGCTTTGCCCAAATATATCTCTCAATCTCAAAATATAAACAACAATATCAATAGATATATAATAGGGTAGGTAGCCTATTAATATACTGAGAATCCACCATACGCTGGATGTATATCTCACGTATAATCGCATCTCCTCATATATAAGAATATCAAAATCTATCGTGATGGGAAATGACTGTACGGTAGACATATAGTACCAAGTAGAGTCCTCTATATAACAACATAGTGCACCCAGCACTTATCAATACCATAGTGAGGTGTATCAATTGTATATGCCAATCTACTACTCTATCAGTACTAGAAGGGAGACTCATAGCACAAAGCAAGGTCTAGAGTCACAAAGTCTCTACAGTCTTTAGTTACCACACGGTCATCGTGACCCGTATCCACTAGTGTACTCGTCAATGCAAGGACAAATCGGTCACGACACTACAAATGCCCCTATAAGTAATAGACTGCTGGCCTAGGATACACATGGGCAATCAAAAAGCTAATCGCAAAGACATATAATAATATGGTGTCATGGATCTAGGGCGCGACCCGACGATCAGGCCTCTAAGGTGGATTATAGCCATTTGGTCCTCTCCAACAAACATAATAGGAGTACATCGTAATAGTGGCATATAGGAACAATACATGCAGACTCGAAGCCTCACTAACTATAGTCATAAAGCAATATATCACTACATATCACCTCACACTATCTACTCTATTCCCATTACGTGAGTGTCATCTACTTACAATAAATAACCGAATAAATATCACAACAACATCCCATACCATTGCGTGATACTCAAACGTTTATTAACTACTTATAAACTACACTCGGTCTCACATTATTCTATATAACGAGTTCAAAAAATAATCGGGGAAATATTACCGTATGCCCCATCCCAAACATTATTACAACTCCATTTATTCAGATTCCTTGTCACATATAATTTAAATACAGCAAAATCTCAAAGATGTCATCACCGTATCATCACAAACAATCAATTAAATCTATATCAACGGTGAATCATTCATATAATTATTATTCAATAAACAAGAAAGAAATACCAAAATAGTAATATAAAAATAGATTATCAAAATAAATGTAAAATAAACATAAAAGTACTTAATATTAAATCATTCACAACATATAATTTTACATAATAAAATTAATACTTAAAATTGAATAATAAATAATAAATTATAAATGCATAAATTCATAAATTCCCAAATGAACTAAATAGTTGACTAAACTCAAAATATAATATATTCTATTTATAAATAACAACAAATTTCTTAATCTTTTGCAAAATTAGACAATCTTTAATTTAAGGTTCACTAATAATATTAGAAAACTCATCTTAAATTCCTAAAATTACTCATAAACAAAACATTACCTTTAAGAATTATTTCATTTGACAAGCACCATTGTCCCAGTGGTTAAGTGATTCGACTTTGGTGCGAGAGGTCACAAGTTCGAAACTTGTGTAGCGTAATTCGAACATATACTGACAAGTGATTTGTGATATATTGTCCAAGTGACATGTTGTATCCAAGTACCATTTAAAAAAAATTCATTTAACCCATAAAAGGAAATAAATCATTATAAATAACAATAAAGAGATATCCATGTATTACAAGAAATAAACTCAATGATAATCTTATTATTTACAATATATAATTAATTTCTTAATCTTTAATATATACAAGTACTAGGTTAAAAATTTATTAAATATATTAATTAACTCATTTGATTATTTTTAATCCGCAGCTTGTTTGTAAAATCAAATATTATACACACACACACACATATATATATATATATATATATATCTATACTATATTATTATTAGTGAGTTAAATTTCAAGCTCACACAGGCCCCCTTGAAATTTGGCAACTGAACAGTCGCATTTTATATATTTTCCTTCTCCCACCAGCTCTTCGCTTTGTCCTTTGCCCGTCAGCTACAGATTAGAAAAAAACTAGGGTTTTTGCTGCCTGCTCTCTCCTTCTTCGCTATTCCATCAGTTAAAAACTTATTCCATCAGCTATAGATTTAAAGTCTGTTGTTTCTAGGCGAATCTTTCGCATCTCCTAACACTTCTCCGCTTCGTCCTTTCCCCTCCGCTACAAATCTGCAGTTTCCAGGCCGTTCTTTCGCATGATTTCTCTCCTACCAGCTCTCCGCTTCATTCTTTTTCCTCAACTACAAATAAAAATTTATTCCATCAATGTTAAGTTTAAGGGCACAGAAGCAACTTACTGAATTTTAAAAATCAACAATTGCGTTTTTGTTTCTCAAGTCCTTTTGTTCTCCCTTTTATCCACATACCGCATCCATATTCTATTTTACTTTTCCTCTGTCACATTCATTCACTGAGAATAGTACCTCCTTTCAACAACTCACTACCAACCGATGGAAAATTAGAAGTTATACGAATTCCATATCTCTCGCGATTGAAATATCCACCAGAACGCCCCTGATGACACCGCCAAAAGGTCATCAACGCTTCTAGAGGCTGAAATGGAAACCCTAACAAAAGGTGCTTTTTTTGCTGTTAACTTGGTTCATACAATCTTGTGATTTGCATTTATTTTGCGATTTTCAATCGTCCTTTTCCCTCAACTACAAATAAAAATTTATTCCATCAATGTTAAGTTTAAGGGCACAAAAGCAACTTACTGAATTTTAAAAATCAACAATCGCGTTTTTGTTTCTCAAGTCCTTTTGTTCTCCCTTTTATCCACATACCGCATCCATATTCTATTTTACTTTTCCACTGTCACGTTCCTTCACTGAGAATAGTACCTCCTTTCAACAACTCACTACCAACCGATGGAAAATTAGAAGTTATACGAATTCCATATCTCTCGCGATTGAAATATCCACCAGAACGCCCCTGATGACACCGCCAAAAGGTCATCAACGCTTCTAGAGGCTGAAATGGAAACCCTAACAAAAGGTGCTTTTTTTGCTGTTAACTTGGTTTATACAATCTTATGATTTGCATTTATTTTGCGATTTTCAATTATGTTATAAGGTTCAATTAGTTGTCAATTGTTGCAGTGAATTTTTATGTAATCAGTGATCAACACCTTAATGTTTATTCCCATGAAATCCATTTTGAACACCATGATATGATTCATTGCAGTGTTCAACATATACTATTAAAATAATAGCGACACAGAACATAGTTTAAGGTGATACAATTAAAATAAAGGAAGTTGTTGTTCATTTGTAATTTACTCTTATTTTATGGATTTCTTATACAAAAAACAGTTACTTTAAAGGGCATTTTACTGATATAAATTGTTTGGATTTATTATTTTATCTAGCTTTGTTGTTTGGTATGCATTAATAATTTCTATCACGTTTGAAATTGAGCAAGGATCATTAAAAAAAATTCGCCTTATCTTGTAGCTTTTTAGTGATGACAGGCCTTTGTGGGTGCTTGATGTTCAGAATATTTTTCATCCATCCATGTTAGAATACTAAAGGTTATATGGATGGAACAATGATTTTATGGGATGACTATAACTGCATATTATTATCTATGTTATTGTTGTGTATTCCCAAGATCATTATTGAAATTATGAGTTGTTAATCATTGAAATATTCGTGAAATCTATTTTCTAAATGCAAATGGTTTTGATGACCTATAGATTAATTTGGGTTACCGTGAAACAGCAATATAAACTGAACAATGGGGACGCATTTATGTATAAATTTCTTCAAACTTCGGTTTTTTATGTTATGATATCACCCCCTTAAGTTTAAAATATATGCTATTGCGGTTAGTCACTGCAATAACAAAATCGTGTTTTCTTAAAAAAAGGAAATTTTCCCACGTTTCTCCAATTAATGTTATTTGGACATGCTTGATATTATGGTTGGCAAATTTACAACCTTTATCTATGAACGATATATAAAAAAAAATGGATATCATGTACCATCTTCTTTTGACAAGAAAAATATGATTAAGGGTGAGTTATGATATTCTGGTACTTATATGTTTAATTATATTTGTCTATATCACACTTTGGCACTGACCAGAGAGTAAATTAACATGAATTGGAATATTGAATATCTGAAGATGAACCAATAAGTGAGATATGATATATATTCACATGTATGTAATTTGTTGCTGAATCGTAATTTTAAAGTTTGTTGACAAATGTGTTGAAAATAAAAATCTCGATTCTCTACCCAACATGGTTGTTAGTCATTGTACCCATACATTCTTGCTGACTTATATCTGTTGATTCTTTTTTTCCATACCACACATGAGTTTTAATTCATTACTTTGCTTACTGTTTTGTTCTGATGATGTAAATCCCTCCTTAACTGTAAAACGATAGGTCTAAAAGTAAAATTCTAGCCTTCTTAAAGGCTTAGATTAGAATCTATATGATGCAAATTACTTCAAGTTCATTCGAAAGGAGCTACGATCTTTGCATACTAGCATTACAAAGGTAAGAATATTTGTACTTAGACTCTTATTAGTATATGTGTGCATTAATTACGACATAGTGTATATAAAGTTAACTTTTTTTTCAAATATTTAGACTTTTCTCACATTCATGACAATGCATATTGATTATTGCTGTTTTCTCATCATAATCTTGGTTACTTTCTAACTTCTACCATTACTTGAGATTTGCTACTGTTTTGAGGTGAATGTATAATTGAAAACCATCTTTTCTCTATTGTATGGTTAAATTACAATCTATATTCTAATACAACCAGTCGTATTCAGAAAAGAAATGTTTTATAACCGATTTCAATTAAACATTCATTTTTTTTTCAAAATGTATTGAACAACGTGAAAACTAAATATTCATCTAAATCTCATTCGACTTTCTCTACTTATATTGTGCTCTATGCAAGGATAACTAAATTTTTTGTAAAGCAATGTGAAGGGATCACTTATATAGTTTCTTACACTGATTCATTTGATGGTTATTATGTTCCTAATATAGAATAAAGATCGACATTAAATGCTCTAACTTTATTTAATAGCTATGAACTAGAATACTGCAAAGATCAATTTGCCTTAACATCACACCTATACTAATTCTAGGACAGTAGCCATTGTTGATTTGTCTGTTTGTTTGTATTTATTTTGCATATATTCCACAATAATCGGTTGTATTATGCTGGCATGTGCTGGCATTCAATGTTTCTTAGATGAATTAACAATGTCAATAACATGTAAATCCTTGCAAAGAAATAAAAATAAATCTACATCTCAAATTGACTTACTAAGATGTTGGAGTGAAAAAATCAAATACATGCGAAATGAAAGTGTTTAATGAATCATTATCCTGTATGATATAGCATGAATGCTTTAAAGGTAGGAAAATAAAAGATTTAGATTGGCTATAATTTTGCTTCTCCTTTTCTTATATTAATGAAGCATGATTTATGAACTCAGTATTTTCATATGTGTTATTTCTTTAATATGAGTGGACATTTATTTTTATTTTATTTCTAGGTGAAGACCTAACGAAATAATAGACATGTGTTTTGCTTTAGCAGTCTTCGAACGGAGAACATATCATCTTCAAGCGTATAATCTTAAACTTTTATAAAAATAATTATTTCCTTTCAAACGCGGAATCTGATTTAAGTGGCAAAAGTACATTCTCCTTACAATTAAAAAAGTTTTAAACAAATAACTTGAGGTGAATGTATTTTCCATCATAATTTTAATATCAAATAAGTATAATCACATGGAGAATATATGGTATTTCAATATTTTGAGATGATTACTGCTCTCAATACCTTTTGCAATAAATTTGATGTCAAATAAGCATAATTACATAACTAATGTAAGTCTTTCAATGATTTTTTTAAAATTGTACTAATTTTTTCACTATGTGTTTCTACCCAATCAGGTCATGGGAAAGTTGAATTAAGTATTATTTTTGAAATGTTAAAAGATTTTATTTGTAAAAGTATATAATATAATTTTAGATGGTGTTATGATGGGCTATTTGCCAATTTTTTTACTATAATTCAATAAATATCATTTTCCAACTTATTTGAAATATGAAAAAATTGATGAAAATATATATTTAACAATGACTTCTAACAGTCATGGAAGCCATTGTTTCGTAGAAAGTAATCTTTATTCCACTTAACATAAAAGTTGTACTCCTATTTTGATTTATAAAGTTGTAAGTAAATAGCTTAAGGGAAACAAATGACATAACTATCATGTTGTATTTCAACATTTCTTGAAATGATTGATGTAATCATTTCACCAATTTGATATGCTATAAGTAATAACCATTATTTGTCTTTATGTGATTTTATTTAATTTTCGAATTTTCTAAAATGGCGTTCTATCAGACTATGTAATGTAAAAGTTGAATTATGTTTGTTGTTTTATTTTACTTTCTATAGGGGATGATAGATATAAAAATCGTTGATGGTGTTAAATTGGATTTTTGTCAATCAGTTGAAACTTTGAATGAATTCAATAAAAATCTTTGAATGATGAAAGGTACAAGGAAGAGAAGGTGACTCAACTTTCTATAGGCATGACTTCATAGTTTCCAACTTTACAGTTGAATTACGGTAGAGAATAAAATAGGTGATACTTCATTGTAAGAAATGAATACCTATCTCTTTAGATGTCAATTCTATATATTTGGTTCCTAATAACCATCATTTACCAAATTCCATGTACATCCTTGTGATAACCCAGATTTTGGAATATCTGTTAATTGATAATTAACTGGGTTAATTAGTAAAAATACTGATAAATCAGGGAATAAATATTTATATCTGGATAAATATTTATTTGATAATCTATTGGTATAATCATTTAATTGGAAATTTTTTTTTTTTTCAAACAAATTGAATTTGTGTTTGTTTAAATGTATATATTTGGGTTGATTTTAGATTGGATTTTTAAATAGAATTTAAATTTGAATTTGAAATTCAAAAGATAAATATCTTAAAATAAATTGGATTTAAAATATATATATATGATTTTATTAGTATATAATTAGTTTTATATATCATTTTCTTTAAAAGATTTTATAAATTTAAATAAGATAATGTATTAACTAAATAGAAAATAAAGTATAAAGTTTATAAAAACATATTAAAATTTTTTTTACACATGCAAAATACAAGTGTTGAAATATTAGCATATAATTTAACAAATGTAAGTAAATGAATAAGGTCTAATGACAAGTGTAATTAGTTACTTAACAATTTAACAAGTGTCTTTTATACCTTTTTATTTTTCAAAATAATTAATAAGAGATAATATAAACATTTTCATACCTATCTCTCATTCTCTTTAATCAGTTCAAATTCTCAAACAATGAGAAAAACCTGTAACTCAAAAATCAGTAAATAGAAATCAAGAAAAATCAAAGAATTCTCTTCACAACATTCAAACTAGTAACAATTTCAAGTTTCTCGGTATCAAGCAACTCCAGATTCAATTTAAGCAAATCATTTCAACAACTAAATCAGAGACTCAAGGCAAGATTAAATCAATAAAAGTTCAGCTAACAATTCAAGGTTCAAAGGCAAGATGAATTCAACAGATAGAAATAAATCAAATTCCAGATTTGCAAAATAAGGCTCTGTCTTCTAAGAACAAGTGAGTAAACTTCTGATTTATCCAGTTTTACTTGTTGTTGTAAGCATGCCTGAAATGATGTTGAAATCCTTTGCATGTAAACAAATCTGTGTGCATGTGTATATTTGCCTGGGCATGTTTATATACAGGGTCATTCATCCCTGTTTCTTCTTAGTTTCAGGTTTATAGAGTAAACCTATGTTTGAATCCAAATCTCCCTCTCTCTGTTTTTTTTTAAGAATTGAAATCTAAACAAAATAAATTGTTTGTTTAAACATGCATTATGTTTTAAAAATAAATCAAAGCAGCTTCCAGTTTTTCAATTCCCTGTCTCTGCTTTTAAATCTGTGAGCAAACTGACCCTTTAAAGTTTGAATCTATGATGCTTTGTGAAGTAATGGTTGTGAAAAATGATAAATGAGTGTAAATATCTCTGCATGTATATATATGTTGTGTGTGAATTGAAGTATGCATGCCTAGGTATACATGTATATATTCTGTTGTGTTTCCAGACCCAAGAACAACCAAAGAAAAATTCATATCTTTTTGTCTAATCTATTTAAAGCTATGATTCCTAAAAGAAAATTGATTGTATAGATGCTAGTTTATTTTTAAAATTGGTTTCATGTGTTTATATTAAGCAATTGATTCAAAAACAATGAATTACAGTAAAAATAAAACAAAGTCAGGAAATTTGATTATCAAATTCTTATGATTTGATTATATAATTGGAATCGTACTCGAAAATGAGGAATTTTAATAATTAAACCATGATTTTTAATTTTGATTTGAGGTAGGATTTAAGGGTTGAACGAAAAACTTGTTTTAGTTGATTCTTGTCGATCGGCGACGAATTGGATGACGTGATTTTTGGTGAAGGGAGCTGGTGTGATGGTGATCATCAGAAAAATGACTGGAGGGTTTTTAAGTAACCGCGGCGGCGGCGTGGCGATGATTTAGGGTTTAGTGTCTCGTTTGGGTAAGGATGGAAGACGAGTCGTTTTCGTCATCAACGACTGATCGGAGGCAACCAGACCAGTGGAAAGAGGTGCGTGGACGATCGACGGAGCATGGGTCGGAGTCGCGAGGTTCCAGGTGGTCAGATCATCGGCGTTGAAACATTTGTAGGTTGATCAGTAGTTTCCAGTTTGTTCAACCATTCTCGATTTCGAATTCATGAACGTATCGCCAATCTGGGCATTTGCCTGAGGTGAGAAGGTTAGTGGAAACTTTGGGGTGGTCGGTGACTTGGTCGGAGGTGTCCAGTCCGGTCGTGCACGTGCACGCGTATCCCTGGATGTCCGGTTTCGTTTTCGCTAAAGGAAGAGAAGGGAGAAGAAGGAGATGGACTCGAAGTTGATTTCGGGTTTGTTTAGGGTTTCGCTCGGGTTGATTCGCGTGGTTATTGAAGGGGTGTGACTCGAGTTTCGCTCGGGAATTTTCAGCATGGGCCCGGGTATTTTTGATAGGATGTTTTAACCAGGGGTTTAAAGCATGGTAAATTGTTAACAAGCTTTAATGAAGGGTTTTCAAAATAAAATGTTAACAAGGTTTCAAAGTTAAATATTAAACAAGTTTCAAGTATAAAATTATAAATCAAATGTTTTCGAATTTAAATTGTTTGGTTTAATATAATTATAAGTTAATTTTTAATTATATTCCTATGTGGTTTCAAATGAAATTTAATAATGATTTAATTAAGTAATTGACTAAGATAGTGGTTTATCTTAGATTAATTAAGGGTGAATTAATTAACTTTAGTAATTATAGGATAATTAATTAATGTGAATGATTAAATGATTAAAGAATAATTAATTAATTTTAAATTAATTAAATGGTTTAGTTAAGGTTAATTAAAATAGGATTTAAAAGTAATTAATTTAATTGTGTTAATTAAATCAATTAGAATTGTATAACTAGTTATTTTGCTTATGGATGATTAAATTGTATTGAATGCTTGGAGTGACTAATATCTATAGTTTGATAAATTATGATGTTCTGTGATATGAAATGTTTGGTTTGACTGTGATAATGTGGGTTATCTATCAATGATAAATTGATGTGTGAATGTGACACCCTATATTTAAATTAAAGTGAATTCACTTAAACAACTTGGATTTATGATGATATTGGATTCGAAGAGACCGGAGTCGGGTATAAAAAATATCCGACACCACTTCGATTAGAAATCTTCTATAATTCCTTATAGATTGACATGTGAAATCAATAGGCTGGTTTGGGATAATATGGACCATTTAAACTAAGTTGGATACTTAGATATTGTTTTGTGAAAATAAGTGTTGACTATATAAGTTGTTTACTTATAGTGAAATACGAGTTACCCCGGGTTTAAATAAGTTCTATGAATTGAAATTTCATGTTAGTTGAGTTTACTCACGCTGGTTTCCAGCCTGACCCGGGTGTTACTTTGATGTAATGCTCGGGTCAGACCGAGTATTACAGATTTTCAGGTAAGGACGTTTTGGAGCTCAGGAGGCGAGCTGGATGGCAGGAACGTATGGAGTATATTCCGCTGTGATATATTATAGTTGTCTGAGACATGTTAATTCTAACTGTCTAGTACATTTGTGAATGTTGTAACTCTGATGTATTAAAATGTAATTAACAAATACAGTTTTCCTTGTATAAATGATATTATTATTTGTTATTATATTTAATCCGCTGCGAATGTGAGATGTTGTGTTCTCTGTTCTTCTTTCTTCTTTCTGTTTCTTCCTTCTATCTCTTTCTTTTTCTTCTAACTATCTGGAATTTTCGGGTTCGAAAATTCCGGGTCGTTACAATCCTCTTACTATATTAAATATATTTTACTTTGGTTTTATAGACCATCACTAATAAATAGATATGCATGTGTAAATAAAACATTGTTCCCTTATAGAAATATGATTAAGTAATCTTACTAAGAGATCATGCCAAATAAAAAAGTATGCCCTCCAAGCATTATTGTAACGACCCAGAATTTATATTAATTAAAATTTGAATATTTAGTTGATTTTGAATATTAATAAGTGAATTTAATAAGGCGAATAATTTTAAATTCGGATATTGGATTAAATTGGATGATTAAATCGATAAATTAATATGTAAAATTCCAAAAATAATTGAAATCTGGATTTAATGTGATTGAAAATGATTTATAAAGTTATATTAAATCATGTTGAAGTTATAGTGATGTTATAGAACTTTTAAAATTGAATTTAAAGTTAATTTGTGAAAATTGAATATTTTAATATTTAATCGACTAGTGAAATAAGCCATTTTTGGGACAGTCTCAGAATTGGACGAAACTAGTTCCATTGGATCCGTAATAGTTTGTTATTATCGGATTTCAATTTTCGTAGCAATCGGAGTTGTCATTTGACCGTGGCAGCTCGAAACGCATCGAAATTGTTTTAATATTTATTTGACGAGTTAAAATAGTCATTTTTCAAAAAATCTCATATTTTGACGAAACCAGTTTCATTGGATCCGTAATGTGATATTATTGTAAGGTTTCAAATTTCAAGTCAATTGGATTTACCGTTTGTCTGAGGCAAGCCAAAATGCCTCGAAATCGATTTAAATCGATTTGATTTAAATTTGACTGTTTAATTCCGTAACTTGCACAGATGATCGAATTAGCTCCCGAAACATGTTCCATTGTGTTCGGAACGCGGGGTAAACCTTACGAACGCCAGGCGGCACGTCAGATTTGGAGATCGTTTGAAAAAGTCGTTTAAAATGAATTTTATATTATTTATATACGTATATATATACGTTAACAACGAAACCCTAATTCTTCTTCACGTAGCCTGTAACAACCCGGGGTTTTATAATAGTTGATTATTGTCAAATGGCGATTTAAATTGTTTAGCAATTGCAATTGGAAGTTTATTCGGGTTGAAATTCGTTCGTAAAAGAAAAATTGTTAAGTGCTTTTATCAGTGTTAATTCTTTTATAAAATGGTGCATGAAGTTTTTAAATTAACTTGAATTCTTCTAACAAAGTATTTAAGGATTGTGGGCTTTAGTGTATCTTGACCCAATTGGTTGATACCAAAACACTTATCTGATTCCCTACCGTTTCCCCCTTCATTTTGACTTGCAACCCTAGATAAAAAACGAGCAAATGGCGGCCTTGTTCAGTCTTGTTCGCCTCCGAAAAATTTAGGGCTACTCCCTTTATCATTTTTATCTCTGGCCCGACTCCTTGGAGAAGATGGCGACTACCTCCGCGTTCAATCGCTCGATGCTAGGGCTTCTACCGACTCGTGCAGCTCGATCAAAGTGTATTGCTGCCTCGTCGAAGAAGGTGAGTTCTACTCACATCTACTTCTCACTCAAGTGCAATTAGGGTTTGAATGCTTTGGTTTTTGGTTGTATACAAGTGATTGAGTTGCCTATTCGTTTTGCTCACCGTTCGAATTGTATTGGAATTTACCTCACTACTTCCAGTTCGCGTGTTTCTGGTTAACTTCGTAATGTCTTTCGAACTTGAGAATTTCTTGTTGGCCTCGGTTCATTGGAATTGTGAGTTATTCGATTTGAGTAAATGTTGATGATTTCTTGTTTTTGACCACCCCGGTACAACTGTTCTCCACGGTTTTGAATCTGGACTTGAATTTGGGATTTTTCTCTGACCCTTTTATATGCTTGAATTCTTCAACTTGCTTTATCTCGGCTGCTTGATAATGTTCGAGTGGTTGAGAGGATTGTGTGTTTTGTCTTGCTTATTCACGACTTTGAATCTCGATGCTTGACTCAGTCGACATTGTCGAACTCTGCTCTTACCATGCTGTTGGCCCCTGACCTCTGGTCTGTTTTGGTATTCATCCTCGATCATTTTTGATCTGCAGCTTTGTTCGTATGTTCATACATTGGTTGTACTTGGATTTGAACTACTTCATGTTGGTTTTATGTTTTGTTGACATGTGCATTTGTCTTTGCACTGGCACACTGCTGCTTATTGCAGTTTGGTCACTTGTGTACATGCTTTGTCGAAATCATTTACTTTGTAGTTGGAATTTGCATTTCATATTTCAGTAGCTCCTCTGCTACTACATATATTTATTGATGTTGGCGCTAGTTTGCATTATTCCATACTTCAGTCTGCATCGTTTTGTACTTGATTTATCTTGTAGTTCTACTTCTAGTTGGGTATAATGGCACTTTATGTTGCATCTGTTAGGTATAGTAGTATTGAACTGCTTCATGTTCATATACATTTCCTATTGAGTTTGCTCCATCCAGTTTCATGCATACTTGATACTGCAGTTCTTCACTTGGTTCCTACATAGGTACCACTACATGTTGTTTATGTTATCTGACTTCGGCCAGTGCCTTGCTTTGTTTAACTGTTGTCTATTTTGATGCCATCTGTTCTGTTTTATTAAGCGTATTTTGAAATGGTTCATTTTGATTTGAGTTGGATTTGCTGGCTTTTGGATTCATTGATCTTCTGAGTATTTGATAGACTGTATTGGCGAGGCAGTACACGTTAGCGTGTACTGCAGCCAACCAGCACTGTTGTTTTTAAATTGACATTTCAATTGTTTAAATTGATCTGGATTGCTGATTTATTGTTTAACACTGTTTAGTGTTATATCTGCCGTTATCCGATTCTTTTATCAAGGAGTCGGATATACGGGATTTCTGTGACTGTCGTCTAATTGACGTTTGATTATTATTGCTCCTATGCACTAATAACTGAGTTTGAATTAGACTGACCCGTGTATTATTTTCTTTTGAATGTAATACTCGGGTCAAACCCGAGTTATTTCAGGTTGTAGATTTTCTTCTTTGAGTTGCTGTTCAGGATATGAAGACTTTTCACATCTTCTGAAGTTGTCAGTGTCATTTTGTAGTAGTCATGTCATTGTATAGAACGATATGTATTCATGTATATTAGTCGATAATGTACGTGTATATATAACTTCTAGAGTCGACAGTTGTAGTTGTATCATATGTATTGTGTCAACTATGTATTAACTGACATCAGTTATATATATATGAGACTTTTTTTTTATCTGTGTTCCGCAATTATATTATCTGTGTTATTGTTATATCTAATGTCCTAAACTATTATGAACTATCGTAGTTTGTTTTATACTGATAATTGGATATGTCGATGGGAGTAAATAAATAATAGATGAAAAATAAAAAGTATATACTACTCCTATCGAGATAACCAATAGTAGTGTAAGGCCAATTACGGATGGTCGCTCCTATCCAGCCTTATTCTTCGTAATAATAGACAGTATTTCTTTTAATACTCTTTGTTATTATGAGCATAGAGGTGGGGCGTCACAGTTGGTATCAGAGCTTGGGGTTTATGGACATAATATAAAACATAACTTGGATGGAACATATGTTACAACTATTGGTCGATGTTTTATCTGTGATTTGAGTCAAAACTAAAGTTTTGAAATCTAGATGTAAATTTTTAAATATCTTTATTTAAAAATAAAAGTGAAACTGTGTTTTGGTTGATTTGATTGATTTGTGTTCTATTTATCAGAGTGCGCAGCGGAAACAGTGAAACTGTCTTTGCTGAGTACAACCGATAATCTTTTTGATTTAAAAAAAAATCGAAATACGAAATTGATATGAATTTCATTTGTTGTTTACATAGATGTAATTATTTTGTTTCTTTGAGAATTTCGAATCCGAATTGAGGATTCGAAGAAATTGCAGCTATGTGATTTTTGTTGAAATTTCCGCTGGCTTTCTTTTGTACTAATCATATATTGATCAGATTTTTGCTGTTTTGAATTGTCTTCATTAAAGATACCTTCGAATAGTTTCTTTGTTCATTTTGTAGTACGTGCACAATTTGAATTGCACGTTACTGCATTTATTTTACGTTGAACCGATGCTAGGTTGTGAAACGTATTTTGTTGCCGTTATTTTTGTAACGGGATTTTTACACCAATGCTAAATTTTTGAGGCACGGTGTTTTGTTGACAATTTTAATGGATGAAAATTCACTGATGTCACATTTTGATGTGAATTCTTTTGATGAGATATTTGATGTTTTAAAATTTCTGTCGCTTTGACTTCAGTAACAGTCAAATTTTTAAAAGTGGATTTTCAAGCGGTTATTCCACAATACTGATGTGTAACCGTTTTTACGGTATTTTGAGAAGTACAATTTCCTTATCGAAATTGTTACTGATTTGCTGTTTTAATCACGTGATTGGAAAATTGTTTTAAAAATGAAAATTGTTTTATAAATTTTTAACAGTTTGCGTTTTCAAAAGAATGAGAAAGTGACTTAAACGATTCAGCAAAATCGAGGATTATGACCCCTTTCTTTTACTGTTTCGCTTAACTCCGGACTTGTCCAGTTGAGAATGTGAATTGTTATTTTTACAAAATAAATAAAATTATTTTCAGAAATTTTAACAGTTTGCGCTTTCAAAAGAATGAGGAAGCGATTTAAACGTTTCAGCAAAATCGAGGACTATGACCCCTTTCTTTTACTGATTCGCTTAATTCCGGACTTGTCCGTTTGAGAATGTAAAGTGTATTTTTACAGAATACACAATTTTGCACTTTCAAGGAAACGATGAAGTGATTTAAACGATTTAGCAAAAGTGCGGAGTATGGAACCACACTTTTACTATTTCGGTTAATTCCGGACTCGTTAATTGAATATCTGTTGTTTTGATGAATTTGATGATTTCACACTTTCAAGGAAACGATGAAGAGAATCAAACGATTTAGTAAAACACGTGGTATGGGACATGTGCGTTTGCTATTTTGGTTAATTCCGGACTCGTTAATTGAAACATTTTGATGCTTTCGTGTGCTTTCGAGCCACTATGAGGACCTTCGGGTCATTTGTTGGACCTTCGGGTCATTTGTTGGGCTTTCGGGCCACTCTGCGGACCTTCGGGTCAAATACCAGTACTAGACCTTCGGGTCACTCTACGGACCTTCGGGTCAATCTGATGGGCGCCAAAATTATGTTGAGTACTTGGTAGGCTTCGGCCATATGTTGTTGCACGTGCGGCGAATTAAAAACTCGCCATCTGATGGGATCGATCCAAGCTTTTATGTTGATTTTCTAGTCTTCTTAATTGATTTCTAGATATTTGTTGCTTCCAATTATCTGCAGGTAATTGGATATTTGTTGATATGAGTTCTGATTATCGTTTTTGATAATCAGATATTTGTTGTTTCTAATTATCGCTTGTGATAATTAGATATTTGTTGATATGAGTTCTGATTATCGTTTTTGATAATCAGATATTTGTTGTTTCTAATTATCGCTTGTGATAATTAGATATTTGTTGATATGAGTTCTGATTATCGTTTTTGATAATCAGATATTTGTTGTTTCTAATTATCGCTTGTGATAATTAGATATTTGTTGATATGAGTTCTGATTATCGTTTTTAATAATCGGATATTTGTTGCTTTTAATTATCACTTTAGATAATTAAATATTTGTTGATTTGAGATTTAATTATCGCTTCAGATAATTAAATATTTGTTGATTTTAGATTTAATTATCGCTTGAGATAATTAAATAATTGTTGATTTGAGATTTAATTATCGCTTGAGATAATTAAATATTTGTTGATTTTAGATTTAATTATCGTTCAGATAATTAAATAATTGTTGATTTGAGATTTAATTATCGCTTGAGGTAATTAAATATTTGTTGATTTAAGATTTAATTATCGCTTGAGATAATTAAATATTTGCTGATTTGAGATTTAATTATCACTTTAGATAATTAAATATTTGTTGATATGAGATTTAATTATCGCTTTAGATAATTAAATATTTGCTGATTTGAGATTTAATTATCGCTTTTGATAATTAAATATTTGCTGATTTGAGATTTAATTATCGCTTTTGATAATCGAATATTTGTTGAATTTGAAATTTGATTATCGTTTTTGATAATTGGATATTTGTTGATATGAGTTCTGATTATCGTTTTTGATAATCAGATATTTGTTGTTTCTAATTATCGCTTGTGATAATTAGATATTTGTTGATATGAGTTCTGATTATCGTTTTTGATAATCAGATATTTGTTGTTTCTAATTATCGCTTGTGATAATTAGATATTTGTTGATATGAGTTCTGATTATCGTTTTTGATAATCAGATATTTGTTGTTTCTAATTATCGCTTGTGATAATTAGATATTTGTTGATATGAGTTCTGATTATCGTTTTTGATAATCAGATATTTGTTGTTTCTAATTATCGCTTGTGATAATTAGATATTTGTTGATATGAGTTCTGATTATCGTTTTTGATAATCAGATATTTGTTGTTTCTAATTATCGCTTGTGATAATTAGATATTTGTTGATATGAGTTCTGATTATCGTTTTTGATAATCAGATATTTGTTGTTTCTAATTATCGCTTGTGATAATTAGATATTTGTTGATATGAGTTCTGATTATCGTTTTTGATAATCGGATATTTGTTGCTTTTAATTATCACTTTAGATAATTAAATATTTGTTGATTTGAGATTTAATTATCGCTTCAGATAATTAAATATTTGTTGATTTTAGATTTAATTATCGCTTGAGATAATTAAATAATTGTTGATTTGAGATTTAATTATCGCTTGAGATAATTAAATATTTGTTGATTTTAGATTTAATTATCGTTCAGATAATTAAATAATTGTTGATTTGAGATTTAATTATCGCTTGAGGTAATTAAATATTTGTTGATTTAAGATTTAATTATCGCTTGAGATAATTAAATATTTGCTGATTTGAGATTTAATTATCACTTTAGATAATTAAATATTTGTTGATATGAGATTTAATTATCGCTTTAGATAATTAAATATTTGCTGATTTGAGATTTAATTATCGCTTTTGATAATTAAATATTTGCTGATTTGAGATTTAATTATCGCTTTTGATAATCGAATATTTGTTGAATTTGAAATTTGATTATCGTTTTTGATAATTTGATATTTGTTGATTTGTCTTCTGAATATCGTTTGGATAATTGGGTGTTTGCTGATTTTATGGATGAGAGATTTTCTAATCTCTAATTGAGTTCAGGCTATGTTGATTTTATTGAATCGTTGTTTTCTATCTATTTCTGTTAATAGTTAGAGTTTGTTGATTATGAAATTTGTGTTTTCTAGTTAATTGTTGGATAACTAGATAATTGCAGCTTGCAAATTGTGATTTGTGTTTCATAATTATCTCTGTTGATAATTAGATTTTGTTGTTTTCTAATTATCGTATCGATAATTAGATATTGCTGTTGGTGATTCTGTATTTCTGATCATCTAATTAATAATTGAATATTGCTGATAATTGCAGTTATCCAGTTTTGTTGTCTTCTGATTATCTTTTAATAGTTAAACTTTGTTGAGAATTTGTAAATTTCTTTTATGAAATTAAAAGATTTCTTTGGTGTTTGTGTTCTCATACTTTATTTTCCTAGCTTAACCAGGTTATGTTAGAAGAATAATCGTTATAGACGGCTTTCATTATGAAAATTGCGGGGACGCAATTTTTATAAGGAGGGGAGTCTGTAACAACCCGGGGTTTTATAATAGTTGATTATTGTCAAATGGCGATTTAAATTGTTTAGCAATTGCAATTGGAAGTTTATTCGGGTTGAAATTCGTTCGTAAAAGAAAAATTGTTAAGTGCTTTTATCAGTGTTAATTCTTTTATAAAATGGTGCATGAAGTTTTTAAATTAACTTGAATTCTTCTAACAAAGTATTTAAGGATTGTGGGCTTTAGTGTATCTTGACCCAATTGGTTGATACCAAAACACTTATCTGATTCCCTACCGTTTCCCCCTTCATTTTGACTTGCAACCCTAGATAAAAAACGAGCAAATGGCGGCCTTGTTCAGTCTTGTTCGCCTCCGAAAAATTTAGGGCTACTCCCTTTATCATTTTTATCTCTGGCCCGACTCCTTGGAGAAGATGGCGACTACCTCCGCGTTCAATCGCTCGATGCTAGGGTTTCTACCGACTCGTGCAGCTCGATCAAAGTGTATTGCTGCCTCGTCGAAGAAGGTGAGTTCTACTCACATCTACTTCTCACTCAAGTGCAATTAGGGTTTGAATGCTTTGGTTTTTGGTTGTATTCAAGTGATTGAGTTGCCTATTCGTTTTGCTCACCGTTCGAATTGTATTGGAATTTACCTCACTACTTCCAGTTCGCGTGTTTCTGGTTAACTTCGTAATGTCTTTCGAACTTGAGAATTTCTTGTTGGCCTCGGTTCATTGGAATTGTGAGTTATTCGATTTGAGTAAATGTTGATGATTTCTTGTTTTTGACCACCCCGGTACAACTGTTCTCCACGGTTTTGAATCTGGACTTGAATTTGGGATTTTTCTCTGACCCTTTTATATGCTTGAATTCTTCAACTTGCTTTATCTCGGCTGCTTGATAATGTTCGAGTGGTTGAGAGGATTGTGTGTTTTGTCTTGCTTATTCACGACTTTGAATCTCGATGCTTGACTCGGTCGACATTGTCGAACTCTGCTCTTACCATGCTGTTGGCCCCTGACCTCTGGTCTGTTTTGGTATTCATCCTCGATCATTTTTGATCTGCAGCTTTGTTCGTATGTTCATACATTGGTTGTACTTGGATTTGAACTACTTCATGTTGGTTTTATGTTTTGTTGACATGTGCATTTGTCTTTGCACTGGCACACTGCTGCTTATTGCAGTTTGGTCACTTGTGTACATGCTTTGTCGAAATCATTTACTTTGTAGTTGGAATTTGCATTTCATATTTCAGTAGCTCCTCTGCTACTACATATATTTATTGATGTTGGCGCTAGTTTGCATTATTCCATACTTCAGTCTGCATCGTTTTGTACTTGATTTATCTTGTAGTTCCACTTCTAGTTGGGTATAATGGCACTTTATGTTGCATCTGTTAGGTATAGTAGTATTGAACTGCTTCATGTTCATATACATTTCCTATTGAGTTTGCTCCATCCAGTTTCATGCATACTTGATACTGCAGTTCTTCACTTGGTTCCTACATAGGTACCACTACATGTTGTTTATGTTATCTGACTTCGGCCAGTGCCTTGCTTTGTTTAACTGTTGTCTATTTTGATGCCATCTGTTCTGTTTTATTAAGCGTATTTTGAAATGGTTCATTTTGATTTGAGTTGGATTTGATGGCTTTTGGATTCATTGATCTTCTGAGTATTTGATAGACTGTATTGGTGAGGCAGTACACGTTAGCGTGTACTGCAGCCAACCAGCACTGTTGTTTTTAAATTGACATTTCAATTGTTTAAATTGATCTGGATTGCTGATTTATTGTTTAACACTGTTTAGTGTTATATCTGCCGTTATCCGATTCTTTTATCAAGGAGTCGGATATACGGGATTTCTGTGACTGTCGTCTAATTGACGTTTGATTATTATTGCTCCTATGCACTAATAACTGAGTTTGAATTAGACTGACCCGTGTATTATTTTCTTTTGAATGTAATACTCGGGTCAGACCCGAGTTATTTCAGGTTGTAGATTTTCTTCTTTGAGTTGATGTTCAAGATATGAAGACTTTTCACATCTTCTGAAGTTGTCAGTGTCATTTTGTAGTAGTCGTGTCATTGTATAGAACGATATGTATTCATGTATATTAGTCGATAATATACGTGTATATATAACTTCTAGAGTCGACAGTTGTAGTTGTATCATATGTATTGTGTCAACTATGTATTAACTGACATCAGTTATATATATGTGAGACTTTTGTTTTTATCTGTGTTCCGCAATTATATTATCTGTGTTATTGTTATATCTAATGTCCTAAACTATTATGAACTATCGTAGTTTGTTTTATACTGATAATTGGATATGTCGATGGGAGTAAATAAATAATAGATGAAAAATAAAAAGTATATACTACTCCTATCGAGATAACCAATAGTAGTGTAAGGCCAATTACGGATGGTCGCTCCTATCCAGCCTTATTCTTCGTAATAATAGACAGTATTTCTTTTAATACTCTTTGTTATTATGAGCATAGAGGTGGGGCGTCACATAGCCGCCAGAGAACATTTCAATGGCCGAAAACTTTCGATCTTTCTCCTCCAAATCCACGCATCGATTTGCAAAACTCCCAACTGGAAAGTCGGAGAGTAGCTCGAGTTCTACAAAGTGAACGGTGGTGATCAAGTATTATGTAGTGGATCGACCAGAAATTCGCCACAAAGGCTGGCCGTTCAATATCGTATCGCGTGCAATAGGGATGACCGAGCTTCACGAAATTACAGCCGAAGGTGGCACTGGCGAAGGGCTTCAAAACGACATCCCTTGATCGACCCGAAGTTGAGCGAATATGGTTGCGTGATTAGGGTTTGGGGTGGCGGTCGTGGGTTCCTACTCGCGTGCGTTAACTGGAACAAAGATGAAGAAGGAACGTGGGAGGGCCTAGATCTTCCAGTGCAAAATCTAACGGTAGATGATGATGAGGGTTTTAAATTAAATATAAATTGTGTGATTAATTATATTATAAATTGTATTAACTTTGTAAAGTCATATCTCTTTCATACGAGATTGAAATTTGACGAAACAAGCGGCGTTGGCTTCGTTTTGTCGAGCTCTTCGCTATGAAACTGAATTGGAGCCATTTGGAGCTAGTGTGAATTTTGGGTGAAATTAAACGTCTGTTTAATTTATTCGAAATAAAAAGCTGGAACGGAATTGAAATCAAGGTGAGAACTCCTCACTCAATCGAATGTTTTGTTTCGATTTAAATTTTAAATAGTTAGATTTAAAATTGTTGATAGTGATTGATTGTGTGGATTGAATGATGAATGCTATTTATTGTGATAAATAGACATTATACGCCGTTATTAAGCGGATGTTAATTATTAAAAACATATACCGCGATAATTTCACATTGAAGTGGAATTGGTATTATTTATATATATATAGCGATATATACATATTGGCATATGTATATATTGGAGTTGTTGATTTCCCGCGTTGTATTGCGGATGAGACCCTATTGCGCCGCATAATAGCGGATAATATTTATTAAACCCATATACCGCGATAATTCCGTACTGGAGCGGAATTGGTATTGTGCTAACATCTGTGGATGCAGGGAAACAGGTTAGAGGGATCCAACTGGATTCCTCACCGTAGTGATTTATTTACAGATATTGTTGTATATTCTGTTATCATATGATGGTATATGATGTTTGGATGCTGTGATTGACTATTTGGTGCTGTTGCATCATCAGATCCATTTTTAAAGTTTAAAAAAATAACGATGTTTGATTTTAAAGGGTTTCAAAGTGATTTTTGAAATATGGAGTTAATGATATAAAATAGTTTAAATAGAGATGTTTAACTTTATTATAAAAACGTTATATATAAGATTTATAGAATTCGATTTTTTTTATAAATCAAAGTGATGGAATTATAAAGAAGTTTCAAGAACGTTTAAAACAATGTTATAAATGGATTTATAAGAGAATATGAATCTAGATTCGTGAAGTTATAAAACGAATTAGTAAATAGAGAATTATCAGTAAATTTCTTATAAATCGGATTTTGGCATTGAAATGAAATATGAATTGAATTTGTTAATTCAGGGATTTTTATAAATCGAAGTTTTATAAAAAGAAATGGAATTTATAAATATTGTTTTATAAATTCGAAATCAATTGAATTTGATAAATTAAACATAGAAGTCATTAAAGGAGATATATTCGCGATTTTGGACAGTGAATATATTATTCCATAAAATGGATATGTTTTGGAGAAATGATATCACGAAATGAAGTAATTGTTTTAAAAGATGTTTTAAAACGTGTTAAGTATCGAAACATAGATTTCAACATTCATTGTTGAAATAGACGTTTCGAGGAATAAGGAAATGGTGGATTATAACACTGTTGTTATAGTAAATGACTTCCGAAAGGAAATATTTTGTGTAGTATTGGGATTTATATATCTATCTAAATTTCGAATCCCTATACTAGTGATTTTGAGTTGTCGTAACGATGTTTTACGTAACATTCGTTTTGACTCAAATTAAATTGTGAAAGAGAATGATTTCCTTAAAGAATGAAATATATACTTAATTTTGATTTAAGTATATCGAATATTTTCCAAGTGTTGAAAATAAATGAGTTGTGAATTACTTATTTTTAAATAAGTATGGAAATGCTTTTCCAATATGAAATGAACGGTTTGGGATTTTATCTTTTAAAGATAAATTGAAAAGTGAATATTTGAAATTGGTTTCAAATGGTTAAGTGTGGAAAATTTTATATCTTGTAAAGATATTTTTGAAGAATAAATAATTTGGGAAAATTATTTGGAATCTGATGATGTTGCGCATCTTTATTGATAGTTAAATAATCGACTATCAATAATTACCTTTAAATAGGTATTTGTTGTGAATTGAATGAATTTGAATACCACACTTATTTTTGAATAAGCGCTCACTATTCGGATTAGCCGGGAAAGGACCATGGGGTCGTATAACCCATTCCGAATATGTGATACGTCGTTATGAATCGCATTTGATGACCGGTGTTGAAGACTGGATATTTTTGAAAACGGAAGGATTACCGTCGAGTTACTCTACATCGACTGATCTTCGATTTAGAGGTTTTATCACCTTAGTGACGGGAAGTCCGGACGTGATTGAAAATTATCCGGATTTGCAAGGGCTTCGTGAGAAGTGCCTTCGGTTCTGTTCGATCCCGGAACAGACTTGTATGGATTGTATGTCTGACATTACAAATTGAGATGTAAAGCTGATTTCTTTCAAATACATTTCTGTTGGTGGCGGAGAATTTATTCTCTTAGCTTAACACCCTTCTCTGAGACGTACGAGCTCAGAGGTTATGTAGTTGAAGGTTATCAGTGATATATTCCCAATTTGGTAATGTGGCATGCTGAGTGTTGCTGTGTGATGATCAGTGTTTGATCATTTGTGATATGATCATTTGTTTGATCATTTATCTTTGTGATCATAGGTTGATCATTTGTTTGACCCAAAGCATAGCTTTTATATAAAGCGTATCTTTGTGGACGAGATTTCATCAGGGCCTCAATAACCTAGAAATGGTCGAAACAGGAATGTTGCGGCAAGGTTATTAGGGTCGCGCCCTTTAGGGTATGTCATTTCCTTCTGGAAAGGGGTGGTATCATGGTATGGAGCCCAGATACTTACTCATGTGGATACACTTATTTATTATGTGTGATGATGGTTACCGAGCGCTCGGATAAAGGTCTCAAAGGACCGGGTGATGACATATTCGTGAGTTACTTGTTACAGGACTAACCCGGCCTTGTTTGGCAGAGAGCAGTTTGTCTCTCGGGACGTCCAGCCAGAGGCGATCCCATTTGGCAGGAGAAAAGGAAGTTCCTTAGCCTGACCATTTGTTGGAAAATCCAAACAATACGAACCTTGTACGGTTTTAGTTGTATTACCTGCTATGGAATGTGGCGGTAACCTGCTATTGAACATAGTAGCTATAGTAGGCATACGATACTGGTCGTATGTTGGCTAAGATTAATATTATACTTTCGAAATGTTTTTCTGCACTATGCACTAATAATAATAATCCAATGATTTTGCATAGTAAGCATCTTTGACTATCATAAGAAGAAATCTCCTCCAATTCTGCGTTTGCATTGTGTGTGTGGCGGGAGGTCTTATGGTAGTTTCATTTTCTAAAAGCATTGTGAAATTGTTCTATTTCCTTTGTTGTTGATTGTTTAAAGATAAACTGTTTTAGTTCTCACACCAGTCACCATGACTGACCTGGAGTTTATTGTTTCCTTCCTAAACTCTGGGTGCCCAATCATTTTCCACACGAGCAGTCTAGAGTTAGTTTATCAGATTATTCTGGATTTTGGAGTGCTGTGGAGCTTAGTGGCGAGCTGGATGGCGAGACGTACCACTTGTATATGATAGTATTATTCCGCTGTGTATTCTGTATATGGAAAAGTTCATATAACTGTCCAGTTGTGTTGTATACTGTTGTTGTAAACTTTGATGATGATGTAATGTATAAAATGATATAGTTCTTTGATTTAAAGATTATTCATTTATCTATTATATGTTGTTCCGCTGCGAATGTGAGATTCCGATATTGTTTCTGTTTCTATGTTTTTGTTATTTCTTCTTTCTTTTTTCTTCTGTTTTCTATCTTTTCTTCCTCTTCTTCTTTCTTAAACCCTAATGGTTCGGTTTTTCATTCATCTTGAGTTAATCGATGGAGATTAGTGTCTACTCAAGGGGTACGGAAAAGCGGACTATTACAATTATAAGGTACATTTAAATAGATTTTAAAACAGTCATGTCTATTGTTTTATCTTTTTTTCATTATGTCACACTTTCATGGATAATTTGTCCATAGATATGATGTTAATTGTATGCATAAGCATAGAATATTCAAGCCTTGACTCATCTATCATTGTACTCACACTCAATTTTGTGTTTAGGGATATAAAATTTCATGGTACCTTCAAGTGGGATTTTGTTAAATGAAAAGACAAAAATCGTGTATACTTTATTTTTGATAAATTGAGCCATTAAGGATGAATATTTACTAATTCAGTTTTGGAAATATGTGCGGTACCCCTTGAGAAAATAAGATATTATCTCTTTATTTGAATATGTTAAGTGAAAATACTTGAAACTAAAATAACATGAATGTATCGTATCTTTGTAATTCAAGCGAATGTACTTTAAACTAAAACAACAACATGAATGTATCCCGTCTTTAGGTATATTTTATATGATCAAATCTTAAGAGAAACATGCATAATATCCAAAAAAATGTACAAGCGTAGTAAATTCAATAACTTACAAAAGTGTCTTAGCTAAACTTTTCATTGTACATGTTACCTATTGTCCATTAACATAATCTCATATGCGATAAGGATTGATTATCAATAGCATGAAATATTGTAATGATCTATTCTATATGCAAAGTCCTAATGAAGTACATTAATTTAAGTCATACATAGTGGCATAAACAAATTCAAATTGTAATAGTGCAATAGCTTCAATTATTTTTCTTTTACTTTTTTGTTAGAAGTCATTATTTATTGCGTATATTCGATTAGTGATTGAGGAAAAGTGTGATGTATTTTTGAATCAAAATTGTTTATTGAAGCTTACTAAGGCTTTTTTTAAGAATTGGATAACTTTATATTTAGTTTTCTCTTTTGTTGTAATATCACTATCACTACTTTCAAAAGTTTTATATAAGATAATAGGGGATAAAGTGATTTAATACGAAAGCGAATTGGTTTCCACTTTGATTTGTTCGTACTAATTAGATAAAGAAAATGTCATTTCTTCAGCAATATGTAGTGATGAAGATTCAATTTAAAAATAAACATATTTTGTAATATACTATTTCACCACTTCTGTTGCTACACCTATCGCATCGTATTTTTAAATGATTATGCGTGTGATGCTAATTACAAGTTCAATCACTTTTGATTACATGCTCCACTTTATAGTATTTATATTGTACTATGATTAACTCTCTTCGTAATTGTTTTGATTTCATTCAGGTCTTATATATGGAAGAATAAGTGGTTATTAAACTTAAGGAGAGAGAGCTGAGGAGAAGGGAATGCAGAAGTAGCAAGATTCCATTCTTTAAAAGGCGCTAGATTTGAATTATTTTTATCTCTTTTTCCCGAGAATTGCCTAAGGTATTCTAATTTCAATTGAATCACATGAAGAAAATAACATTGTGAAGAGAAATAAATTGGGCATCCATAAAAGTGACATTGTAAGCTTCATTGTTCATTAAAAGTATCATAAGTTTATAGGGTAAATTAGTTTTTTAATTAAGTTATAGATTTGTTAGTTTTAGATGTTTGTGTTAGATAGTAGAACATGGATCATCCAATATACGAAGGCATTGTTCTGAGGTCTTAATTCACAATATATAAAGCATTGTTTTCTATCTTTCTTTCTTTGTACTAATCAGGTATAGAGATGTCATTTTATTGATTATTCATTTCCATGTGGACACCGCTAAATGGTAAAATACATCTATAATATAGTGTATCACATATTTGTTGCAACTGCATTTACATAAAATTTATAAATAAATATGATGGTGTCATTACAAGTGAATTCATCATTGGCTTTCCACAACAAGTTTTTACATTTCGTTTCTCTATTTCTATATTTTGTCATGTTCAAGCGTTTTAGTCATTGCAATAAAATTGTTTTTATAAAATATTTGTGGAAAGGAAGAAAATAGTTAATAGATCAACGGTTGATGGGCAGGTGAGTACATGAATACAACGAGCTTAGGAATCGAAAATTCGTGGTTGTCTGCTGTGACATATATATCGCTCCATTTGATGTGACATATAAAGAGGGTAAACATTTCCTTTTGGTATTTTAAATTTATAGAGTGTATTATTTTTGTTTCTTCTTTGGTTTTTATTCTTGATGTTCCAAATAGTTAGAAATGTATTTTCTATATGATAAGAACTATGATTTAGAAAATAAAATTAGTTAAGATTCTTATTCGTGATTATTTTCATTTTGGTACATTCTTGATGCTCCCTATTAACTCGATTTAAAACACCCTTTTAATTTCTCTTAGACAACCTAGAAAATAGATGCATGATTCATATGGATTGACTTATGCTTAATATATGTGTATAACATGTATGAAGTTTTTTGCTTTTTTGTGTATCTTAAACGATACAACTATATAATGATTTGACCTTCTAGATTAACCTTAATAATTTATTAAATTCTGGACATAGTTTTGAAGGGATATACAACTGGAATGATAAAGGTTAGGATTCTTCATGGTTAGTTTTGACTCATTTCTACACATTTGTTAATTGGTTTGAATTCTATTTTTGTGTGGAAGGTACAAAGTTCTAAACCCATGATAACTAAATTTGGATAGTTTCATATTTGATTTTGTGTTTGCTTTTGGTTAGCTTATATCTGTCTGCTTTTGAACTGAATTAAGTTGACATTTTGTTTTGGATTTTGGCATTATATATTTAGAAATAGTATATTTGTTTACAGCCATGTAAAGAGAATATTAATGTGTTTAGATGGAAGAAAATTTAAAGATTGGCTCAAAATTTAAGCACCAGTGGTGCAGAAAACAAAATGTTTTCAAATTGGTATTTTGAAATAAATATATTATTTCTACTGTCCTTGAAAACCCTTTGTTTTTACGTGATTGATCCATTTCCAGTAACTTTCTTGACTAAATGTCTAGCATATTTATTTATAAACACAACATCCTCAAGCTTGATCAACTGAAAAGAACTTGGAAGTCGTTGTCCCATTGACTTAGCTGAATTATGCAATATAGTGTCACATTCCGACTCTTAGAGTAAGTTGCCCATTGTATTTACCAGCATTATCTTGATCTTGACTTATGAGAGGAAGATTCTAAGAAAGAAATTCTTTATTGTGCATGTTTGTTTTACTATTGGTCGTTTGTTTCACCTTTGAGATCTTTACCTTCCTTGCCTAATAATCTACCACTGTCGAAGCTTAACATAGGAAGCTACCATCTATGAAGACGAATGAACTCCAACTACCCATTATCCTTAAGAGATCCACCACTCACGATATAGTCGAAATCAAAATACCACAATTTTTTAACAAATCAAAAATTAGAGAACTTAAAAATTCAAACAAAAAACAGAAAATCAGGAAGTACTAGGGCTCATTTGGTTTATATTGTATTTTGTGTTTTGAGTTTTCAATATTAATTACAAAATATGAAAAGAGTGGAGGGACGATGGATGTGGTGGAAGAAAGACAGAGGGGACGACGGAGGGGATGAGGAGACGATGGAAGGATGAATGGTTTGTTGTGCTTCCGTTATTTCTCAAAACACGAAAAAAGTTGTTTTCTATTTTGCATGTTAATCGGTCATTTATCACATTACTCGTGCATATTTTTTATGGACAAAAACCCAAAACCAGAGAGGGTGAACCAAACACGACCTTATATTTCAAAATATTGGAAAAGGATAAAAAGTTTCGATAATTTAGAGAAATTGGAACAAAATAACTATAATAACTTCAAAAAATTGAAAATTGATAAAACTTCATAAAACTCAAATTTGATAAAATGTTTAGAAAATTAAACTCCAAAAAACTTGAAAAAATCAAATATATACAAACAACTATAAGATGATAAAGAATTTTATGTAAATTGAAAACAGTAAAAAAAAGTTACAAAATGAGAGATGGTTCAATTTTTTAACTTTTTGGGAAGACTAAATAACTTAACAACTTACTATTTTCTTACACTTTTTGAAAATTAACTTTTATGATAAAATCAAGTTGCTTTGAGAAGTTAAAATGGATCCATATATTGTGAAAAAAATTCGTATTCACCATAATCAAGTCTGACTTCATAAAAACCATCAGCATTAGCTGTTCCAGAAACACTACCCATCTTCCATTCTTCAATAAGTTTTTCAACCACATTCCCTGCTGGAAGATTATTGAAGTTAGTAGTTATACATATTCTATAGCAGCCCTCATAACATCTAACAAAGGCATCTCTACCAAGACGATCCTCAAAAAAAGCTAAAATGAAGGTTTTCGTTAACAACATCCCAACCAATAACCCGACCTTTATACCTCGAAACAAGTGACTTTAATCTATGGTCAGCTGCAGTTCTAAGATGATCAGTGGACAAGGGGGTGACCCGGTTCATTTAATATTTGGCGTCATCCTATACAAATTGTTACAACCTTTGACTGCTATATAATTTTGTTGCGTCCTACCAGGTAATAGCTCATATGCATTTCATGTTAATAACAAATATAAGAAAGAAACACTTATCAAATATTGTAAGGGCGACATTTGGATAAATGACTTCCATTATATCTTTTTCCATTTTGTGAACATGTCAGATTCCAGTTGAATAACCTCAGGTTTGAGTTGTGTCTGGATAGTAGCATGGCACCAATTTTTATTTTTATTTTCATATTTTGTCAGAAAAAAAGACCCAATGCATTTTTGGTTACAATCAATATTCTTAATGAGAAATTGGTTTATACAGTTCCTGATAATATTGCAAGCGTGTCATTGCACCACTAAAATTCTTATTTACCCTTTTGTGTTACACATGTTCAAGTGTACTCTTGATTACAATTGTCTTATTTAAGCTAGTTACAAACGTATGTCTTATTTACCCTTTTGTGTTACACATGTTCAAGTGTACTCTTGATTACAATTGTCTTATATGTTTCAGTTGACCAAGAGCGAATAATGTGGTCTATGTGCCAAGTACGCAGTTGTCTCATGCATATGTATTGATGATTTAGGTTCCTATTCATGTGTTCTGTTAATTTACAAGATATATGTGTTGCTTTTAATTGTTAATTCATTCTAATATACAACTATTTTTCTCACTGTTTGTGTGGGCATTTGACATAGTAGCTAGATTTATTGGAGTTTGTGAGTTAACTTGCATTGTGTTTTTCAGGGACTTTTGACTGTAGAAGAGCTTCTGTAGTTGGCTTTTGCATTTATCTCTCGCTATTTGTGTGAGGAAATTTTAAGTATCGACCATTCAATTTTCTAGGGAGCTATTCAAGCATTTAGGAACCAAATTATTAAATATATGTACTTTATTTTGGTGCAAAGAAGTCTATATACTAAATGTATTTTGTTTGGAATTCTTCGTTGTTAAGTTTTTGAGTTTACTTGAGAAGAGATTATGAATATGAAGAGATTTACAATAATTTGAAATGATACTTTTATTGATAATACTTGAGTACAGAAATGATACAAAGCTTATGTATTTAAATACAACACAAATGGGCTAAATATCAAGCCCATATAAGTCAGCAATCTCGGACAAATATAAAATGGAAGCATGACCGTTGATCTTTGATCTATGGTTCAGATGCAATATCAGATTCGCAGTGGATAGATAAGTGTGCTTTCTCTTGTATTCTATTACTGCCGAGACCATTGCTTTCTCTTCGTAATACCCCCTCTCAAATCCTATCCCTAATATTTAGGGTTAGGGTTTGAATTCACTTTGCCGATTGATCTGAGATGAGTTTAATATCACTAATTTGTTGTCTGGAGGCTTCTCCTTAGCTCGGACTTGAGAGATCTCCTTACTTGTGATACGATGCTGCTGTATGATGCTAGATTTGTCAAGGTGTTGAGTGTTGGAGAGAAGTTGCTGTTTTTCTGGTTTATTGCAAGTTTCTTCAGCTTTAGCTTGCTTGGCTTCAAGATCTTTCTCATCTTTAACCTTCAGATCTGAGCGAAATCTGGTGAAGTTAGTTGCTGATAGGGCTTTAGTTAATACATCAGCTCTTTGGTAAGTTCCAGGTATGTGATTGACTTGTAATTCTCCTCTTTGCACAAGTTCACGAACAAAATAAAGATCTATCTCTATATGTTTCGTTCTGGCATGTTGAACTGGATCTTCAGAAATATAAACCGCACTTCTATTATCACACCATAGAGTAGGTTTTGTGGTAGCTTTGTATTGTAGTTCAGATAGAAGAGATTGAATCCATTTAATTTCAGCTGAAGCATTGGCAATGCTTCGGTACTCAGCTTCGGTGCTTGACCTTGATACAGTATGTTGTTTTTTTGATGACCATGAGACTAAGTTATCCCCAATATATATGCAGTAGCCAGATGTAGACCTTCTATCATCTGGGTCAGATGCCCAATCTGCATCTGCAAAGCCAGTAATGTTGAGATTTGAGCTAGCCTTGAAATTTAAACCATAGTTGATAGTTCCCTTGAGATATCTTAAAATTCTTTTGACTCAGAGGATTCTGCATAAATTGTGAAACTTTGTTAACACTAAATGAAATATCAGGTCGTGTTATAGTTGCATATTGTAATGCACCTATAACACTTCTATATTGCTTAGAATTAACTATGGCTTCTCCCTTGTATTTTGATAAGTGTTGATTGCAGATCATAGGGGTTGGCTGAGGATTAGCACCATCCATTTTTGTTTTCATTAATAGCTCAGAGATGTACTTCCTTTGACATAGAAAAACTTCAGTGTCTGATTTCCTTATCAGCTCAATACCTAAGAAATATGTTAAGTTACCCAAGTTTTTGATAGAAAATTCCTGATTCAAATAATTAGTCAAATGCTCTATGTCTGCAGTATTGTTTCCAGTGATAATTAAATCATCAACATACACAAGTATATATATTGTTGATGATTCATTTATCTTAGTAAACATTGAATTATCTGATTTGGTAGGTTTATAGCGTAATGTAATTAAGGCTGTTTTTAACCTATCAAACCAGACTCTTGGAGCTTGTTTGAGCCCATATATAGCCTTTTTCAACTTGCAGACATAGTTTGGATTTTTGCAATACCCTTGAGGTTGTTGCATGAATATTTCTTCTTTTAAAATGCCATTAAGAAAAGCATTGTTGACATCTAAGTGCTTAATGCTCCAATTTTTTATTAGAGCAATGGAAAGAATAATCCTAATGGTAGTTGGCTTTACAACAGGAGAGAAGGTTTGATTGAAATCAAAGCCATACTCCTGTGTAAAGCCTTTGGCAACAAGCCTAGCTTTGTATTTGTTTATGCTACCATCAGGGTTTTTCTTTAGTCTAAATGTCCACTTGCAGCCAACTATATTTTTGTTAGTTGGTGCTTGGGTTAAGTCCCAAGTTTCGTTTTTGATGAGAGCTTTGTATTCCTCATCCATAGCTTCTTTCCAATACTTGTTTTTGATGGCTTCATCATAAGTTGCAGGCTCACTTTCACTGAATTGAACAGTAAAAACTTTTGGTTTGAAAATTCCCCTTTTTGATCTTGTGATCATGGGATGCCCAGACTGAACTGGCTCTATATTTGGAGGTGAAGCATTCTGTTCATTTGAATTTGATGTACTTGATGCTGTATTTGTTGAGTCATTAGTTGTAACATCCCGTATTTTTGAGCCATTGAATTTGAACATTTAATTCATTTTAAATGTTTAATATGGGTTTAAGATTTATTTTGAACTAAAAAGAATTGGTTTAAACTAAAACAACAAGTGATAATTTCTAATGTGGAGGTTTAATTTGAGATTGGGAAATAATAATTAAATATTCGAAAATTGGGATAAAGGGTGAATTTGGGATAAATGATTATAAAATGGTGTTTAAATGTATTTTTAGGTTCGATTGGTTATAAATAATATTGTTGGAATTTTAGATGAATTTTAAAGTGAATAAATTATTATTTGGGATTTTATATCAATTTAAAAATGAATTTAATATTATTAAAATGCAATTTAATCAGATTTTAGTCTGAAATGAGCCAGAATGGTTTTTAATGTGATTATAAATTTTATATGATTTATTGTTAAGTTAATAAAATTTTAAAAGTGAAATTTTAAGCGTTTCTGATAATTTCAGAAAATCGCTCTATTTAATAGACGAGTGAAAATAGCTTTCCGAGGCACAGTCTCGGAATTCGACGAAATTAGTTCCATTGGATCCGTAATAGTTAGTTATTATCGGATTTCAATTTTCGTAGCAATCGGAGTTGTCGTGTGACCGTGGCAGCTCGAAACGCATCGAAATCGATTTAACCGATTTAATTTTAAATTGATCGTTTAATTTCGTATCTCGCGCATACGATCAAATTAGCTTACGAAACCTGTTTCATTGTGTCCAGAACGTGGAAAAACCCCCGGATAGCCTGTCGGAACGTGAGAATTGGAGGTCGTTTGCATTAACTGTTAAATTGTGGAATTTTATAAATAAAATAATATTAAACCCTTTTATATATTCACAAAATTTTCCAAAACCCTAGGAAACGTTCAGCCGCCGTTATTTTCTTTTAATGGCCGAAGATCAACCTCACTTCCTCCTCGTTTCCTCTCCATCCGCTTGCTTTTAGCGAAAGGTTTCAACTGAGAAGTTGTAGATCGCTGTGAGATAGACCTATTCAACGGTCGAGATCGTCTCTAGTTCATCGTAGAAGCGCGAATCGGTCGAGGTAGGCTGGGTGTTTGGGTGCGTTTTCCGAGAGGAAGGAAGCGCCGAGCTCTGTCGTTCTCCGGGCGTGGGTGGGTGATGCCATGAGCTTTGAAGTGGCAGTCATCGATCGTCGTATAGGCGAGTATAGGAGGGGCGGTTCGAAACCCTAAAACGCGTAGATGGGTTCGTTCTCATCTGGATACTTTTGCGTGAGGGAAGAAGCCAGTAGCGGCCACGATTTCCCCTGTTGATCGAACGGCCAGATGTTCGTTGGGTAAAATAAATAAAGGAATTGTTTTTAAATCGTTATTCAAACTTTGTAAATTCGTAACGGGTTCATTCGTAATCAGATTCGGACGATTTTGGAAACGTTGGAATCGCAGGAAAGAACACTACGTGATGGTACAGATCCGGAGTCATTCCAGACAAGTAGAAATTTGGGTTAAATCGAACGTCGTTCGGTTTAATTTGAATTTCGAACACTCGCCGAACTCAAAGTGAGTTATTCTCACTCACATCTGGATGCTAGACATTATAAATAGTTGATATTTAAATATCTATGTGATTGGTTGATTTTAACTGTGGTTATCAGTTTGGATTGATATTTATTTTGTGATGTGCTAATATCTGTGGATGCAGGGAAAAACAGGTTGGAGGGATCCAACTGGATTCCTCGCAATGTTGCAATTATTTTATAATTGATAGTGATACCTGTTTATATGTTGTGATTGATAAATCTGGAATTTTAAATTGTTCTATGAAATTGTTGTATAAATTATAATTCCAGAATTAAATTATAAATGAATAGATTGGGGGTTTAAAAGAAATTAAAGAAAGTGTTAAATAAGGAATTTAAAAGAATTTAAATTGAATTCTGTTTTTGGAATGGAAAATGTAAATTGGTAAAAAAAAAAAAATTGGGATTTTAAATATTGTGGAAAATTTATCAATCGTTAAATGTGAAATATGAGTTTTCTGGAAATGAATCCTATGAAAATATAAATTGAGTAAAATAACAGTGGTTTATTTTAATGACGAATAGTGATATCTGGAAAAGTAAAATATGTTAAAATGAAGCTTCAGAATTTAAAGATACAATTTTAAGTGTTAATAGAATATTTTTAAAATACCGTTTCTTCATTGGGATTTTATTTAAGTAAATTGGAAATCTGGCTTTCATTGAAGAATTCACCAAAATGTTTTATTTAAAAATGTTTTAAACTATATTTTTAAAAATGAATTCCAGAATGGGAAATTGTGTTGAACTTCAGATGAAGTTATGGATTTGTATGGAATTGGAAATTTATGTTGAAATCATAAATTGACTTGAAATAAATCAGTGGATTTATATGAAAGAGTACTTTGAAATGTTTTGAAACGGAAAAGTGTTTCCCTAGGAAAACCAAGTTAGTGTTTTTAAAGGTTTTATTTCATTTAAAAGTTAAGTTTTAAAATTTGTTTAAAGAGTATATTTTAAGAAAATGTTATTTTTAAAGTAACAAACTAATAATTTAGAAATCGTAATGATTTGAGAATATATTAGTAAATATTATTACGAATGGATTATTTAAAGGTTGGTTTTGACTTAAGTTGTTGAAATTAGTATTTTTCTTCTTATAACGCTATTTTGAATTTAGTTAAACTAAAACCCTTATTTTTAAATCAAAGTTTATATGTTAATAACTAGTTTTATTCACATATTTTAAAATTATATTTTGAGTAAATAAATAGAAGTAATTTTCATATTTTAAATTATATTTCAGTATAAAGTATTTTTAACTGTTTTAAATGCAAATTGTTTTATACTTGGTTATTCCCGATGGAAATAAAGGGTAAAGGATTTACCTTGTAAAGGAAGAGTTTGGAAAAAGTGTTTTCAAACGAGTTTGAAAATGTGAAAATATATCTTTGAAAGATATTAGAAGGAAATAAATAATATGGAGATTATTTATTGTGTGATGGATGTGTATGGATGTTTGTGAACATTAATTGATAGTTAAATCACCGACTATCAATATTGGCCAATTGCGTGATCGTATCGAAGAGACCGGGATCGAGTTTCCGTATACCAGGATTCTAGGTCTGGAGACTTGAAAACCACTTCGATCCGGTTTGTACGTTTCGCGAAAACGATTTCGGAGTCGAAGATGGAGCAGTGAAGTGCAAGGGCTAGTCGCTACTAATCCTGAGGATATTTCCAAAATGGATGTAGTAGGAGTAGTGCCTTCGGTTCCGTTCGGACCCGGGACGGACTTATATGGACGAATGCTTTCGTGACATCGTCAGGGGGACGATGGGCATTCTAAGGGATATGTGCTATAAAGGTATCGTTTAGCCTCAAGCCTCATCAACCGGGAATGACTGAAAATCAGGGGTTATGCAGCAAGGCTTCGTGGGTAGCCCCCACTTGAGAGTAAGGTCATCCCTGTCTAGATGTCCCTTTTATTTCGGCTTAGTGGTGCGGTTGCTGATCCCAACCGTGGGGTGATTTTACTTGGAATTATCCAGTAAGGGATGATTCCGGCCTTGTGTTGCAGAGGAGTGGGCGTACTCCTCGGTACTGTGATCTAGGCCACGTACTGTGACAGGTGGTACCCCAGTGCCTAGTCATTCGTTGGAAATCCATTTTCCCTACGTGCCTTGTACGGTATTTGTTTGTATACCTAGTATGCTGGAATTTAATCATGTAACAATTTCAGCTATTTTAATAAGTATTTGTATCTAGACACTATTATAATATCAGAGGATTTTTATAAAAAGTGTTTTAGCTATCGTAAGGTAAAAAACTGACATGTTTATGTGTGGCGTGGTCTTACGAGATGCTTTTGTTTCAAAGGATTTTTGAACTTTAAAAATCAGTTTGGATGTATTTATGATGCGCTGGTATTCCAGACTGACTCGGGTGTTATTTTATTATAATGCTCGGGTCAGACCGAGTATATTACAGGATAGGTTGCTATGGAGCTCAGGAGAGGGGTTGGAGTTCGAGACGTATTTCTCGTACTTGTATTATTCCGCTGCTATGATTGTTGTATTGACTGATTGACTGTATATTGATGATTGTATTGATATACTCTGATGATGATGTATTGTATATAAACAGATATAGTTTCATTTTGTGTAAAGATCTGTTCTATATATTATATTTTATCCGCTGCGACTGTGAGGTTCTGATTTTGTTTAGTTCTTCTTCTTCTATCTACTTTCTTATTCTTCTACAATCTGTCTTTTCCGGCATTCGATCGTCGGCATTTTATACTGTTGAGTATTTTGTGTCGATTTTCGAGGGTCGAGAAGGACGGGTCGTCACAGTTGGTATCAGAGCTTAGATTGGCGACAACCTAGGCTTTGGTGGGAAAATTACTCATTTTTAAATAGAGTCGGAAGTACTCTATAATGAGTTGAGTGTAATAATAGCTATGAGAGCGTACTTGTTAGTGGATATAAAATTGTTTTTGTACTGTGTTGACTTATCGGTTGAGTGTTTATGAATTCTGGTCGGTGCGGGAAGTACAACCGTATCGATAGGGGTTTCTAAACTCTTAAACAAGATAAACCGACATAGTATTGTTTTTAAAGTGGGTAAATGAAATAATTTTACCCAAAATTGTATTTTGATATAAAAGGAAATAATTTTCTAAATTATTATATGTATTGGATGTTTGTTTGGTTGTTTCTTCTATAACCAAATAAGAAATTAAAACATGATCTAAAATTTGAAATGATATATATAAGAAAATAAGAAGTTAAAATATTAAAATGGTTTATAACCAAATGAAATTGACTGGATATGTTTAAATAAGAAAAGAAAAAATTAAAATTTGATTTAAACTAGAATTTTGACCCCGGAAATTTTGAAAGGGATTTCAAATGGAATTAAACAAAGTTTTGGGAGTTTGACTTTGTGGAAATGTTATAAATGTTTTCAAAAGCATTTGTAAGAATGGAGTATATTTTGGGAAAATATTTTTGAATAGAAATTGTTTTGAGGTGGATTTTGGAAGTGGAAAGCATTGAACTCACTTCAGTCGCTGGAAAATAATCCTGATGATGCTGGCCACATCATTAGAATTCATTTTCGAGTTTCTAAAGTGATGGATTGCTACCAAAATAGTTGGTTATGACATTGTTTGGACTTGTTTGAGAAACAAGTGATTTTGGAATTTTCAAAAGGAAAATTGTTTGGTAAAAGCAGTTTGTTTTGGAATTTGGTATTTGATTTGAACATCAAAAGAAAAATGTGTTGATTTTTATTTCAAATTGGTTTTGAAAAAAATCCGGGTAAATTGAATTCTGGAAATTCTATTTTAAAATAAAAATGTGAAAGTTGAATTGATTCAACTATATATCTTATAAAGGAAAGTTGATTTAAAGAAGAATTGAGTATATATGGAATGTAAATTCACTTTGAATAAATGAAGGTGAATGGAATATATCTGGATTTAACTTATGATAAGTTAAATAAAATTAAGAATTTGAAATTGAATTAAATCTAAATGAATTGGAATTAAATGGAAGTTGAGATAATGGTGGAATGTAAATGCTTATGATTGTGCAAATGAATTCATATTCTTAAGCTATTAAGTGTTAAAATTTGACATTGTGATTATAAAAATGTGGATTGGTTTGAAATGAGCAATATAAACTTACAAGTAAATAAGTTGGAGAACTTGAGAACGGAAGATTTGATTTTAACTTAAGTAAAATGGAATTATAATCACAAATAAAAAATGGTTAAGTGGAATGGTGGATTCGAACTTAATTTTAAATGGAATGCAAGGTAAGGTGAAGCAATTATAAAATATAAAAGAGGTAAGTGAACTGAAGTTAGTAAATAAGTTGAACTTGGATATGGAGAATTAAGATTAAATTGAATTGGGTTTAACTTCGTCTAAAATAGAAGTAAGCTGAATATTAAAATTTCTGTTGTGTTATGAATAAGAATGAGTGTAATTAAATTCTTATTTAAAGTAGTAAAGGAAATGGTTTAAATTCAGGTGGGCTAAATAAAATTTAGATGAACTTGAATTAATTCTGGAAAGGAATTAAATTGAAAATGCATATATAATTTAGTTAACCTTGAATTAAAATGGGATAAGAATTTAGTTTAATGGAAATTTAATTTAGTTGAGGTGATGACGAATGAAGTAAATGTTTACTCAACTAAGTCCAAAATGATTGTTTGGAAACGAATTAGTTAAATTAAATGGAAGGTGTATGGAAATGAATAGAATTTGATAGTTGAGTTAAAATTTAGAAAGTAAGTAAATAAAATCCAGTTTTGGGATGGAATTTAAGTTTGGCAATAAATGTTGGAAGTGAGAATGAATAATGTAAGTAGCTTATAATAGTGATGAATTTGAATTGTAAATAAAATTCAAATGAGAGAAATAATTTAAATGGTCTCTTTGTTAATAAAATAAATTTGTACATGGATTGGATAAATAAACAAAGAGCATTAAAGTTGTAAATGAATTGAAATTTGATTTGAATGAGAATCAAATGAAAATAAAATAAAATTGATATAAGAAGATGATGGAAATTTTGTGAAAGAACTTAAGTAACTTGGAAGAAAAACAAATGATTGTGAATGGGCTTATTTAAGTAATTCCGAATGAAATTTGTTAGGAAATAAACTGAAATGCAAGTGAAATGAGTTTTAAATTAATTAATGTGATGAGTTAAAAATATAAGAGTTGTAAATAACTCAGGAATGAATGATATTAATGTAAATTTGAATTGGTTAATGAGATTAAAATGTAAAGGAGATATTGAATTTAACAATTGCATTGGGAAGATAAAATACTTGGATTGTGAATCATGCAATGGAGTAAAATTAATATAAATCTAAGTTGAAATTAATTTTAAATGGTTATAAGTTTAAGTGGTGATTATTTTGCTTGAATGAAATGAAATTGGCATGTATTCGGAATTGAATTGTTTAACAAGCAATTGGAATTGAATTGTGAATAAATTGATATAAATGGGAACCCAATTCAAAGAGTTTTGTATATGAATGCAAGTGAATTGGTTAAGAATAGCAAATGAAATTGATTTTGAATCAATAGGAATGAATTGACCCCTTAATGAGTAATGTTTGCATATGAATGGAATGGATCATAACTGAAATGCAAATGTTTCAAGTTTAAAATAAAATATGATTGTAAATCAAATTGGGAATGTAAGTTGAAATGAAGAAATGTAAGGAAGGCATATGTAATCATATTGAAGTGGAAATGAATTGGTTGAGATAAATATGAATGGTATATAGTAAACTTGAATGTAAATCATTCAAGTGAAATAAAATGAAATTGGACTTGAATAAGTAATTTGAAAGGTGATTGAAAACTTTGAATTGTTGATAAAATATGGTTAACATTGTTAATAATGAAGTTTGCTTGGTTTGGTTATGAAATGGATATGTTTGGCTTGCATTTACATTGGAAATGTTATTAAAATGCTCACATCTTTGAAACTGATGAGTTTGTTGAGTAAGTACAGGTACGGAAGGCGTTCGAGAGAGTTGGAGCGCGTATATGCGTTATATTAGCCGCTCGCTATTAAAAATTTGCTAAAAGGTACGCCTACGCAAATATAATTGGGAAAATGATATATATATTGTGATATATTTTGGTTTCCGGCCATGTGAGCCGATGTATATATATTTGTGTATCCTGCGATATCGCAGAAGCTCCTCCGTACAAAGGAGACTCCGCCAAAATTTTCCAGAAATTTTGGGAGTTAGAAATTTTTGGGGTTTTTGGGAAAATTTATTAATAAGTAAAGTTATATTTGAAAGCAAATGTTAAAATACAGGCTTTAGAGTAGATAAAGCAAATGGTTTTGAAATGGAGTTGAAACCTTTTGGGAAAGTGAATATAAGTTTTTAACTAAGCAAATTGGGTAAGTAAATGGGTTGGGAAGTATGTTCCTACCTTAGCAAATTTCGGGGACGAAATTTTTATAAGGGGGAAGGAATGTAACATCCCGTATTTTTGAGCCATTGAATTTGAACATTTAATTCATTTTAAATGTTTAATATGGGTTTAAGATTTATTTTGAACTAAAAAGAATTGGTTTAAACTAAAACAACAAGTGATAATTTCTAATGTGGAGGTTTAATTTGAGATTGGGAAATAATAATTAAATATTCGAAAATTGGGATAAAGGGTGAATTTGGGATAAATGATTATAAAATGGTGTTTAAATGTATTTTTAGGTTCGATTGGTTATAAATAATATTGTTGGAATTTTAGATGAATTTTAAAGTGAATAAATTATTATTTGGGATTTTATATCAATTTAAAAATGAATTTAATATTATTAAAATGCAATTTAATCAGATTTTAGTCTGAAATGAGCCAGAATGGTTTTTAATGTGATTATAAATTTTATATGATTTATTGTTAAGTTAATAAAATTTTAAAAGTGAAATTTTAAGCGTTTCTGATAATTTCAGAAAATCGCTCTATTTAATAGACGAGTGAAAATAGCTTTCCGAGGCACAGTCTCGGAATTCGACGAAATCAGTTCCATTGGATCCGTAATAGTTAGTTATTATCGGATTTCAATTTTCGTAGCAATCGGAGTTGTCGTGTGACCGTGGCAGCTCGAAACGCATCGAAATCGATTTAACCGATTTAATTTTAAATTGATCGTTTAATTTCGTATCTCGCGCATACGATCAAATTAGCTTACGAAACCTGTTTCATTGTGTCCAGAACGTGGAAAAACCCCCGGATAGCCTGTCGGAACGTGAGAATTGGAGGTCGTTTGCATTAACTGTTAAATTGTGGAATTTTATAAATAAAATAATATTAAACCCTTTTATATATTCACAAAATTTTCCAAAACCCTAGGAAACGTTCAGCCGCCGTTATTTTCTTTTAATGGCCGAAGATCAACCTCACTTCCTCCTCGTTTCCTCTCCATCCGCTTGCTTTTAGCGAAAGGTTTCAACTGAGAAGTTGTAGATCGCTGTGAGATAGACCTATTCAACGGTCGAGATCGTCTCTAGTTCATCGTAGAAGCGCGAATCGGTCGAGGTAGGCTGGGTGTTTGGGTGCGTTTTCCGAGAGGAAGGAAGCGCCGAGCTCTGTCGTTCTCCGGGCGTGGGTGGGTGATGCCATGAGCTTTGAAGTGGCAGTCATCGATCGTCGTATAGGCGAGTATAGGAGGGGCGGTTCGAAACCCTAAAACGCGTAGATGGGTTCGTTCTCATCTGGATACTTTCGCGTGAGGGAAGAAGCCAGTAGCGGCCACGATTTCCCCTGTTGATCGAACGGCCAGATGTTCGTTGGGTAAAATAAATAAAGGAATTGTTTTTAAATCGTTATTCAAACTTTGTAAATTCGTAACGGGTTCATTCGTAATCAGATTCGGACGATTTTGGAAACGTTGGAATCGCAGGAAAGAACACTACGTGATGGTACAGATCCGGAGTCATTCCAGACAAGTAGAAATTTGGGTTAAATCGAACGTCGTTCGGTTTAATTTGAATTTCGAACACTCGCCGAACTCAAAGTGAGTTATTCTCACTCACATCTGGATGCTAGACATTATAAATAGTTGATATTTAAATATCTATGTGATTGGTTGATTTTAACTGTGGTTATCAGTTTGGATTGATATTTATTTTGTGATGTGCTAATATCTGTGGATGCAGGGAAAAACAGGTTGGAGGGATCCAACTGGATTCCTCGCAATGTTGCAATTATTTTATAATTGATAGTGATACCTGTTTATATGTTGTGATTGATAAATCTGGAATTTTAAATTGTTCTATGAAATTGTTGTATAAATTATAATTCCAGAATTAAATTATAAATGAATAGATTGGGGGTTTAAAAGAAATTAAAGAAAGTGTTAAATAAGGAATTTAAAAGAATTTAAATTGAATTCTGTTTTTGGAATGGAAAATGTAAATTGGTAAAAAAAAAAAAAATTGGGATTTTAAATATTGTGGAAAATTTATCAATCGTTAAATGTGAAATATGAGTTTTCTGGAAATGAATCCTATGAAAATATAAATTGAGTAAAATAACAGTGGTTTATTTTAATGACGAATAGTGATATCTGGAAAAGTAAAATATGTTAAAATGAAGCTTCAGAATTTAAAGATACAATTTTAAGTGTTAATAGAATATTTTTAAAATACCGTTTCTTCATTGGGATTTTATTTAAGTAAATTGGAAATCTGGCTTTCATTGAAGAATTCACCAAAATGTTTTATTTAAAAATGTTTTAAACTATATTTTTAAAAATGAATTCCAGAATGGGAAATTGTGTTGAACTTCAGATGAAGTTATGGATTTGTATGGAATTGGAAATTTATGTTGAAATCATAAATTGACTTGAAATAAATCAGTGGATTTATATGAAAGAGTACTTTGAAATGTTTTGAAACGGAAAAGTGTTTCCCTAGGAAAACCAAGTTAGTGTTTTTAAAGGTTTTATTTCATTTAAAAGTTAAGTTTTAAAATTTGTTTAAAGAGTATATTTTAAGAAAATGTTATTTTTAAAGTAACAAACTAATAATTTAGAAATCGTAATGATTTGAGAATATATTAGTAAATATTATTACGAATGGATTATTTAAAGGTTGGTTTTGACTTAAGTTGTTGAAATTAGTATTTTTCTTCTTATAACGCTATTTTGAATTTAGTTAAACTAAAACCCTTATTTTTAAATCAAAGTTTATATGTTAATAACTAGTTTTATTCACATATTTTAAAATTATATTTTGAGTAAATAAATAGAAGTAATTTTCATATTTTAAATTATATTTCAGTATAAAGTATTTTTAACTGTTTTAAATGCAAATTGTTTTATACTTGGTTATTCCCGATGGAAATAAAGGGTAAAGGATTTACCTTGTAAAGGAAGAGTTTGGAAAAAGTGTTTTCAAACGAGTTTGAAAATGTGAAAATATATCTTTGAAAGATATTAGAAGGAAATAAATAATATGGAGATTATTTATTGTGTGATGGATGTGTATGGATGTTTGTGAACATTAATTGATAGTTAAATCACCGACTATCAATATTGGCCAATTGCGTGATCGTATCGAAGAGACCGGGATCGAGTTTCCGTATACCAGGATTCTAGGTCTGGAGACTTGAAAACCACTTCGATCCGGTTTGTACGTTTCGCGAAAACGATTTCGGAGTCGAAGATGGAGCAGTGAAGTGCAAGGGCTAGTCGCTACTAATCCTGAGGATATTTCCAAAATGGATGTAGTAGGAGTAGTGCCTTCGGTTCCGTTCGGACCCGGGACGGACTTATATGGACGAATGCTTTCGTGACATCGTCAGGGGGACGATGGGCATTCTAAGGGATATGTGCTATAAAGGTATCGTTTAGCCTCAAGCCTCATCAACCGGGAATGACTGAAAATCAGGGGTTATGCAGCAAGGCTTCGTGGGTAGCCCCCACTTGAGAGTAAGGTCATCCCTGTCTAGATGTCCCTTTTATTTCGGCTTAGTGGTGCGGTTGCTGATCCCAACCGTGGGGTGATTTTACTTGGAATTATCCAGTAAGGGATGATTCCGGCCTTGTGTTGCAGGGGAGTGGGCGTACTCCTCGGTACTGTGATCTAGGCCACGTACTGTGACAGGTGGTACCCCAGTGCCTAGTCATTCGTTGGAAATCCATTTTCCCTACGTGCCTTGTACGGTATTTGTTTGTATACCTAGTATGCTGGAATTTAATCATGTAACAATTTCAGCTATTTTAATAAGTATTTGTATCTAGACACTATTATAATATCAGAGGATTTTTATAAAAAGTGTTTTAGCTATCGTAAGGTAAAAAACCGACATGTTTATGTGTGGCGTGGTCTTACGAGATGCTTTTGTTTCAAAGGATTTTTGAACTTTAAAAATCAGTTTGGATGTATTTATGATGCGCTGGTATTCCAGACTGACTCGGGTGTTATTTTATTATAATGCTCGGGTCAGACCGAGTATATTACAGGATAGGTTGCTATGGAGCTCAGGAGAGGGGTTGGAGTTCGAGACGTATTTCTCGTACTTGTATTATTCCGCTGCTATGATTGTTGTATTGACTGATTGACTGTATATTGATGATTGTATTGATATACTCTGATGATGATGTATTGTATATAAACAGATATAGTTTCATTTTGTGTAAAGATCTGTTCTATATATTATATTTTATCCGCTGCGACTGTGAGGTTCTGATTTTGTTTAGTTCTTCTTCTTCTATCTACTTTCTTATTCTTCTACAATCTGTCTTTTCCGGCATTCGATCGTCGGCATATTATACTGTTGAGTATTTTGTGTCGATTTTCGAGGGTCGAGAAGGACGGGTCGTCACATTAGTGTTATTGCTTTTATCATACTGAATTTGCCTTGATGATTGATTAGGTGAGGTGCTGGCATGGCTGGGAGGTTCAGGATCCTCATTTCTTCTTAAAATAGGAGATGATGTGCCTTGAGCATCAGCAGCCCCCTCATTATCCATATATTGCCAGGTGTCAAGAACAGTTGATAATTCAGGTATGGATGTCCTTGGATTGTACACCTTGCTTGTAGTACTAATGTTTTGTGATTTCAATGGAAAGATATTTTCATTAAAGACAACATCCCTGCTTATGTATATCCTACCTGTTTCATCAAGACACTTATACCCTTTCTGATTAGTACTGTAACCAAGGAATGTACATGCCCTAGACCTGAAGCTTAACTTATTTTTATTGTAAGGTCTAAGGCATGGATAACATAGGCACCCAAACACCTTCAAGGCATGATAATCTGGCTTAACACCATATAATTTTTCCAGTGGTGTTATTTTATTGAGAACTTTAGTTGGCTGTCTATTAATCAAATACACAGCTGTACTAAAGGCTTCTGGCCAGAATTTTAGTGGAAGATTAGAATTGGCAAGTAGTGTTAAGCCAGTTTCAACAATATGCCTATGCTTTCTTTCAACAATGCCATTTTGCTGTGATGTATGTGGACATGATAATCTGTGCACTATGCCCTTTTTATTGAAGAATAATTTCAGAGTTTTAAATTCACTTCCACCATCAGACTGAACAGTTTTAACAGATTTGTTAGTTTGTTTTTCAATCATGATGATGAAATTGACAAGTGCATTGTGAGTGTCAGATTTTGTTTTCAAGAAATAGATCCATGTATATCTAGTACATGCATCAACAATTGATAAGTAGTACTTGAAACCAAAATCTGAGAAGATTGGTGATGGTCCCCATAAATCAATGGTAATTAATTCTAATGGTTCGGTGTAAACAGATGATGAGTTAGAAAAGGGTAATCTATGACTCTTACCTTGTTGACAAAAATCACAAACATATGGTATAGAAACTTGATTAAAATCTATACTATTTTCATTCAGAATTTGTTTAACAATTTTGACACTAGGGTGTCCAAGCTTACAATGCCAAAGATCAAACAAGTTTGAATTATTGTCATCATTTTGAACTTCAGTCATATTGCAACATTTGTCTTGCTGTATAGCCTTGCTACAACTAACATTGTTTAACTTGTATAGCCCCTTTGTCACATCACCCTGTAAAATGATATTTCTAGTTAGTATGTCTTTAACAAGACAATACTTTGGGTAAAATTCAAAAAAGACATTATTGTCTTTAGCAAATTGGGATACACTTATTAAGTTTTTCTTAATTCTAGGGGCTCTTAATATATTATGCAAGTATAGTTGTTTGTTGCTATCTAGGCAGGCATTTCCAGTATGAGTAATTTGAATACACTTACCATCACCCATAGAGATAGACTGATTACCTTTAAACTCCTTGTTGCCAAGATTCAGATTTTCAAGACTGCTTGTAATGTGATTTGTTGCACCAGTATCTGGATACCAATCATTATCTTGACTGTTGAATTTGTCATTTTCAGCAGTACTTTTGTTTTCAGTTTGCACTTGTGCCATATTAGCTGTTGGTCCAGTCTTCTGGTTCTGTACTTGCCCATAATTTGAATTGAACCTGAAATAACATTTTAAGGCAGTATGACCAATTTTCTCACATATCTGGCATTTAGGCCTATTGTTGTTGTTACTCCATCTGCCTCTTCCTCTTCCTCTTGCAGAGCTACCACCTCTCTGAACTGATTGTTCTATGTTTTGATTTTTCCCTTTATAACCAGTTGCAAGGTTGGCTGAATAATCAGGTTCTTCAACCTTTTTATTGCTAATTCTGGCTTCATGAGCTAATAGAATTGAATGAACTTCATCAATTGGTGGTGTTGTTTTCTGTGAGGATATGACTGCAATGATAGACTCATATTCTTCAGATAGACCATTCAGTAGAATTAAAACTTGCTCAGTTTCTTGAACAGGGTTTCCTGTTGCAGCAAGTCTGTCACTTATGTTCTTGACTTTTGCTAGATACTCTCTCATAGACATGTTATCCATTCTAATATTATGTAATTGTCTCTTGAAGTATAGCACTTTTGCTGATGACTGGTTGTTGAAATTCTTTTCGATGGTTGTCCAGATATCATTGGCAGATTTGCACCCTATTACTTGTGGTAATAAATTTGCACTAATAGAGGAGAGAAGCCAAGAGTAATGAGCCTATCTTGTCTATTATGCTTAACATATTCTTGATTGATGACTGTATTCTTATCTTTATCAGCAACATACTTTGGTGGAATGGGCAGAGTACCTTCAATAAAGCCTTCTAAGCCATAGCCTTCTATGGCTGTTACCACTTGAAGTTTCCAAAGGAGGTAGTTGTCCTCTTCAAGATGAATGTTGACAAGCTGGGTTTGTGGGCTGATGACAGATTTCATAAGACCTTGCACAGATGTGGAAACATTAGCATTAACATCATCATTAACTGATGTAGCAGATGTAGAATCTTCTGCCATTGCTGACTAATTCAAGAAGATTGAGGATAAATGAAAGATCAGTGAAGAGGTCAAGAAAATGAACAGAAAGTCAAGATGAATCAAAAACAGGTATGATTTGGCCTGAAATTTATGATGATGCTTGAGAGAACAGATATTGAATTGCTGAATTGATTTCAGGCTGATATTTATCTGAGTTTTGAATCTTTCTTGGTTTCTTGATTTGATTTTTTTGATTTCTTGATTACTGCTTTAACGGATTTGATCATGCACAGTGTTGATGCAGCCACTTTTCAATAGAAATCTGGCGAGGCACAGCACTGTGATGTTTGAATCTGATCTCCAGATGAAGAGATGAAATCTGATGGAGAAAAATACTCAAATGATGAAATCTCTCTGATGAGTATACTCACTTAACTTTGATTGAGATGTGCTGTTAAGCAAGAGGGCTCTGATACCATGTTAAGTTTTTGAGTTTACTTGAGAAGAGATTATGAATATGAAGAGATTTACAATAATTTGAAATGATACTTTTATTGATAATACTTGAGTACAGAAATGATACAAAGCTTATGTATTTAAATACAACACAAATGGGCTAAATATCAAGCCCATATAAGTCAGCAATCTCGGACAAATATAAAATGGAAGCATGACCGTTGATCTTTGATCTATGGTTCAGATGCAATATCAGATTCGCAGTGGATAGATAAGTGTGCTTTCTCTTGTATTCTATTACTGCCGAGACCATTGCTTTCTCTTCGTAATATTCGTGATTGATCTGAAATGAATTACATAAGCTCAATGAGTTTAACTATAAATATACTGAATGAAACAAGATCATCTAATGCCCTATTTGGTTCCACTTATTTTACAAGTTTCAACCGATAATAATAAACCCTTATTTTACAAGTTTCGAACGGTAATTACCTGGACTGCTATACACTATGGCTCAAAGTTGTCTACTACTCAATATTTGGTGAATGCTTTCCTTAAATTTCTTTTCAATTATTTTCAACTTCATATCTTTAAACAATTAATTCTACCGATCCATGTGCGAAGCACGGGTTCGCACTAGTGTATATATATATATACACACACACATACATATATATATACACATATATGGTTGATATCTGCTATACTCATATATCAGCTAATACATAATTATTTCCCAAAACCTATACAAGAGCTAAATCATGAACAAATGGATGTGTAACATCCCATGCAAGCATTTAAATAAAGGAATTAAGAAACACACACAAAAATAGGGGAAATCCAAAGTAATGTAAGAACAGGAAGCCAAATAATTAGGTGGCATTGATATTCGAAGGTCTACCTTATCTTCTAGCACAACCACGGACGCGTCAGAGGGGTTACGATCTGTACAACACTTATGCATGAAATATGTACACACACAGGTTTTCAACAGCCCAGGCAATGCAAAGAGCATTTTATAATTAGGTCATGTCATTTAGAAATTGTCTTTTTTTCAATAATTTAGTACAACAACCCAGTCTTTACAACACACGCGTAAATATATTTATACTCGAAAGCACAAACGCACCCAGGTAGGCATGAAAACGCAGTCACATAATGCACCAAAAGCAGGTACAAGATCAGAGAACAAAATAAAAGGTTGCATCACATCACCCAAATATATATACTAGATTACATAGAAGATTAAAGGGATTAGCACTGCTATGTGAGCAAAATTTGCTCACCTGAAAACTGTTTGCTCCCTCTCTGTTCTCGAACGCACAATATGGCTCTGAGTTTATTTGCTTCTGAAAAAAAAACAAAAAAAACAAAAAAAACATCTCCCGGCAGCATATTCTAAACGCTGTCTTTTCTTCAGTTAACCCCCTCCCTCAAAATGGTATCAGAGCCTACTGACTTCTAGGCCCAATGAATTTACATTACAAAAAATTCAATTACTTAAATTTAGAAATTACTAATCCAATCAAAAAAATTATAACTTTAGATAAACAAAAACACATCTGTTATATCAAAGACACTGATTACAGACATAAATTACATTCAGAGGTAGAGCACATGAATTCGCTCACAGACTTAGTTATAGAATTAAGTGAAAACCTGAATCTCTATAATGAAAAACATCATAGCCTGATGCAGCTAATATTAGAAGGCATAATCGAGAAAAATAAGCTACTAAAACAAATTTCAAACAACCAAGATTATTTGAAATCAAATTTATACAAAATAGATAACATGGAAACAACTGTAGAAAAACTAACTAACAAATTCAAAATCATAAAATTAAAAGAGTTTCCCAATAAAAGTGATATAGTAAACTTAAAAAATTTAATAGAAGAAAATAAACCCAAAGATATGGAAACACAAGCAAGAAAATTAATAACAGAATTAAAAGAACAGACAGATAAAGATAAAAGCCAATCTGAAAAACATATACAACAAATTAAGAAAATGTTAGATGAAATTAAACATTTGATACTAAGCTAATGAGTTTTGAAAACAAACACTATCAAGAAGCAACTAAATACGTAGAGTCCAACTACAGATTCAGTGATCCCAACATAAATGTTGGATATAACAAAGATGAATTCCCAGGAAAAAGTGATAAAATACAAATATTACGGAATAATATGATAATAGCAATGTTAACCCAAATACAAAACAAGATAGATAATATCCAAAAACAAATGTTTGATATAGATAAAAATGGTAAAGAACATGAATTTGAAATAAATAAACTCACAGAAAGCCTGCAAAAAATGAATTTAGGACCTAGTGATCCTACCACACATATAACAAGTAAAAAGACCAAAATCAATTTTCTAATGTATAAGAAACTTGACCAAACATGAATAATAGAAGACTATCTTTTACAGGCCCGTCTAGAACCGTAACAGATAGACCTACAGAATCAAATAATTTATCATCAATGGGGTGGATTGATAATATATTAAGAAGATCTAATAACACACAAAATCAATTAGAAGAAATAATAAACTTGGAAAGGGACATAGAAATATTTTCAAATAACCAACTAGATTCTCTAAATCCTAGAGAAATATATAGAACAGGACTATTTACAACAGTAACAGGATTGTATAGGCACCATAGGGAAGAAATACTTTCTATTCCAGATGGAAGTCAACAAGTAATAAGCTTAATGTCACAAGAAGCTATAAGACAATTAAAAATCCAGAAATACAAACTAATGCACCTAGGACTTATAGTTATAGGCATAAGAGGATTAGTTAGACAAAAAATTGAAACTAAATTATTATTGCTACTTATAGACGATAGGCACCAAGATATGGATAAAGCCATATTTGGAATGATGGAAGTAGATATGAACAATAACATAGGTATTGTTTATATAGCTCCAAATTTTACAATGACATTGAATGATTTTTACAAACATATAAAAATTATAATACAAACAAAAGGATTTGAAAATTTCATAGGAAGAAATATTCTTCTAGACATTACATTCCTAGGAAAGTGTATGTCCAAATATACTCCTAAAATAAAAATAAGACTAGATAAAGTCATAGAAGCCTTAAATTCAACCGGCATAAGTTTCATAAAACCAATGGAAATAGATTCTTCTATTCTTGCTGGTCATGAATGGAATATAGAGAATTCGAATAATACAACAGCAACATTAAAACCAAACAATGCTGTAACATACAATAACTTAAACAAATCTATGTCCATAAGGTTTAGAGATTATGGACCGTCAAACCAACAGGAAATAGAAACAGATGAAGAAGTTGAAGAATTAAACAAAAGAATTAATGGATAAAATTATATATCCAAAAGAACTTGGGATGGTTCTTGAACCATCTGAAATATATGAACTAGAACAAACCCTAAAGTCAACAAACCAAATAAATGAAAATACTTTTGTTTACATTGATGACGATAACAATGTAAGAACAAGGGAAGTATATAATCTAGACGACTTCTTGGAAGATTCCCAAGAGGCAGATAATGAAATACAACAACAAAGTATGTTAAATGATATAATATCAGAATTCACAGAACACATAGACTTAGCTGACCATGAAGAAAGCGGGAGCTCAGGGATAACATATCCTAATAAAAACCAAGAGACAATGCCTTACACATTAGGACAACCCCCTAGACAACCAGTTGAACCATATACAAATGAAAATAAAAACCTAAGAACAATAGGTAAAAGATTACCTAATGAAACAACTTTTTTTAAAGACAATTCAGTAATACTAAATGTCACAGAATGTCATCCCCAGTTACTAGATACATATCTAGAACAATGGACTGCTGCTATAGCAAGAGATTATGCAGCAAGACATACAAACATAAATTCTGGTGAAGAAATGATCAGAATTGCTGAAAACTATTTAGGAGATATAGCTAAAGCCATATGGGAAGCTTATAAACAAAGTTTCCCTGAAGAAATAAACAATTTAATAATACAAGGAAGTAATATTTACAATTTCGCTTACACCATGCACAGTATAATAACAGGAAGAGACGTAAACACAGGAGTAACCATAAGACAACAAGAAGCCATGAGAGATTTAGAACAAATCCAATTGCTGGATTGGAAATATATAATAAAATTCTTAAAAGAATTTTTACATTACGCAACTATTTCAGGAAATTATTACAGCGCTGAAATAGGAAATAGACTCTTTTCCAAACTACCAGGTGATTTAGGAAAGGAAATACATAAATCTTGGATGGAACATTACCAAAATAATACTGCAAATATCCCTAAAGGATATGATAACATTGGAATAAGAATAACACATATTATTTCTGAACTAAAAAAGAAATGTACCTATATACAAATCCAAAGAGAATTAAAACAAAAAAATTATGGATTTTGTGGACAAATATATACTCCACAACAATATGGATCAAGGAATTATAACATAGATAGAAAACCTAAATTTAAAAAGAGATATACAAAAAAATATTTTTTAAGAAAATCAAATGCGAAAAAACCTTATCTTAACAAAGAAAAACATGTTAGAAAATATAATCCAAGAAAAACATACGCAAATACAATCACATGTTTTGCTTGTAATGAAAAGGGACATTTATCTTCCTCATGCCCAAAAAGACATAACTTATTTACTAGAGAATCTAACCTTATAGATTCAGTCAAAGAAGATTTGATAGAAATTGCGTCAGATGTTTCAGAAACCTCTACAATATACTCTATAATATCCTTAGAAGGATTACAAGAACAAGAACAAATACAGACATCAAATTATACCTTAATTGATGAATTAACAGATTTTCAAGAAAATATACCACATGAATATTTGCTAAATATTATAAACAAAGAATTATGCGAACATAATTTCAAGCATAAAATGGGAACAGATACTACTAAATGTGAGTTCTGTCCTTGGTACCCTGCTTTTGATAAAAGATTTAAATGTATAGAATGCACAATAGAAATATGCCATATATGTGCAAAGAACAAATTCGATATAAATTTACCCAGAGAAAATAAGCCTGTTTACACAGATAAAAACAAGATAAATGAAGAAAGAATTAAAATACTCGAAGAACGAACAAATAATATTGAAATAGAAATAGAAGAAATAAAAGAAAAACTTACAACCTTAGATAAAAAAGAGGTTACTCATGATGAATCAACACCATATGAAAACAATAACAATTTAAATAACATTGACAAACCAATACAAATTCCACTAATATGTAACTCAGGAAACTTAAAGGAATTACGCATCCCAACAAAGCTGAATATAAAAGGATTGGAAATCCAGATATTAGCATTTATTGATACCGGAGCTACTAGTTCAACTATATGTTCTAGCCTCATTCCTTACAAATATGTAACAAAAGCAGATAAACCAAAACAAAGTATCCAATTTGATGGAACTACTAATATTATTACCAATATTGTTAAAAATATAAACAAAAGTTTTACTAATACATGCGGTGAATGGTCTCCCTTTTACAACATCAAGCAATTATGGGTTTTAGAGTTGAATCTTGAAGGGATAAAACTAATCCTAGGACTAGATTTCTTATTAAATGACAATGGGTGTGACGCCCCACCTCTATGCTCATAATAACAAAGAGTATTAAAAGAAATACTGTCTATTATTACGAAGAATAAGGCTGGATAGGAGCGACCATCCGTAATTGGCCTTACACTAATATTGGTTATCTCGATAGGAGTGGTATATACTTTTTATTTTTCATCTATTATTTATTTACTCCCATCGACATATCCAATTATCAGTATAAAACAAACTACGATAGTTCATAATAGTTTAGGACATTAAATATAACAATAACACAGATAATATAAATGCGGAATACGGATAAAAACAAAAGTCTCATATATATATAACTGATGTCAGTTAATACATAGTTGACACAATACATATGATACAACTACAACTTCGACTCTAGAAGTTATATATACAAGTACATTATCGACTAATATACATGAATACATATCGTTCTATACAATGATATGACTACTACAAAATGATATTGACAACTTCAGAAGATGTGAAAAGTCTTCATATCCTGAACAGCAACTCAAAGAAGAAAATCTACAACCTGAAATAACTCGGGTCTGACCCGAGTATTAAATTCAAAAGAAAATAATACACGGGTCAGTCTAATTCAAAATCAGTTATTAATGCACAGAAGCAATAATAATCAATATCAAATAGACGACAATCACAGAAATCTCGTATATCCGATTCCTCGATAAAGAATCGGATAACGACATATATAACACTAAACAGTGTTTAAACGACCAATCAGTAAATCCAAAACAGAATGCAACTTCAAAACATTGAATTTTACCAACGAACAATTCAACAAATCGAAACATCAATTTAAAACTGTCAAAACTGATAGGGCTGCAGTACACGCACGCGTGTACTGCCTCGCCACTATCGTAAGAGATACGCACGAACTCAGTGAAAGTCATAAACGATCATAAGGTCAAACCCCGAAATCGGGTTCAACTCAGGTGGTAACAACAATGCATTTCAACTAAATGGTCATGACAGCTAATTCATATACAAACTACCTCACACAACTGTAAATCAAAAACTGTAGCCACCACTAGATATGAAGATAGTGTGGTCAAGGTAACATGAAGTACTACCAAACCACCAAATCAGATAAATGGTGATGGTGATAAGAATGAAGCAATTCCAGGTTTCTACTAAACTCAATAATTCGAAAATCATAGTACAGACAAACTCAAATGCACAAAGATGATATATACCCACTAGACTTCAAGTCTGGAATGAACCAAATGCAACCGGAAACTCCAAAACTGCAGACATGAAGACTGCAGCTCCAAAACATCACATACTCATATGCATGCAGAATCATTAACTAGACCTGAACTATATAAATGCATCTCGTAGACATCAAGTAGATGAACCAGTTGCACTCGACAATGAATCACCAACACGCATATACATACAGACATATGTACGTAGGGTGATAAACAGGTTTAAAACAATTGAGACAATAATGTCATATATGCAACCAGACTTCAACTCGAGCAGTGGACAGTGGACTTCTAACGAACAATGCTACGTATGCAAACTTCAAAAGGTACTAGACACGAGTGAATCAAGTGCAACAAAATACAATTGTCGACCAGGCTACCCATTCAAGTGTAAGCCTTAAGTAATCATGGATAATATATCATGAAACAACAGTTATAAAAAGATACATATCAAGTATGCTACAGGCCTGTTGAAGCCAATAAGCACAAAGGAAGGAATCAATGTCAGGGCACAAACCCGAGCCGTGGTCAGATAATATCAAACAAAATCAAGCAAGAATTTTCAAAAATGATCGAAGTCAGTTCTCATAGCAAATGCCAAGTCAAATTCTCAACTCAACATTTTGTTCACAAAATCAAGTTATTCAATGCCGAGAAACAAGGCGACAAAGATCAGGTGACAAGAATCAAACTATATCCAGACCAGATGTCAAGGAAGCATCATGTAACATGAACAAGTAACCAAGCTTCAGACCAGACAGTATCAATGATAAGAGGCAACAACAGGATGATGACCAAACATGTTGACCCGAGCTTAAAACAACACTAAAACAACCACCATAATGACCAACAGTAACCTGAAATCAAGGTAGTACACAAGTCGAACGAGTCAACATAGATTCACAACACTAGGTATGCAAACTCATGAATAAAACAATGAAATACATGGCAGAAGACACTGCAATGCAGACCAAAACTGCAACGCTACGGAATTAGCACACACGTCAAAGCCAGGAGACAAGAATCGAAGTGGCCAAAGGCAAAATGAAAATAGTTAAAACCCCTAATTTTGAAGCAGTAGTAATCAAGGCGTCAAAACAAGAAATTCACGAAGCAGTAAACTCAAAGCCGCAATGAACAAGTCAGAACACGGAACCAAAATCGACATCGTCAATACAATTCACTGCCGTGATGACAAAGCAAATTGACCAAGCAAAGAATCAAAGCCAGCAAACGAAATCAACTGACGAACCCACAAAATCTCAGAGAATTCAAAATCGAGAAAAATCAGTCAACCAAGAAACAAAATCACAAGTCTGAACAAGCTAGAAATCATTCGAACTTGAATTAGGTGTGAGTAAATAAATTTACTCACCTTGGCCCGTAGCAAACTAAAGCAATTCGGAGACGAGACCAAAGCTATTGAGGAAAACGAACAAAGTCAGCCACCGAAGTCCACTCGAGCGCGACCAACGTCGAAGCAGCCATGAGCAAATTTGAAGGAGCCGTGCTCAACTAAATGTGCCCTAGCTTCGAAAAGAGGATGACGAGAACGAGCAACATAAATTTTGAAGCCCCAGATTGCAAAGAGACGAACTAAAACGAGCAAGGCCCTGGTTTTACAAAAAGGAACGAACGAAATTTTGCACGCAGCCATTTTTATTTCTCGTTTTGATTTTTGGATTTAGGGTTACGAATGAGAATGAAGAGGGGATCGAGTATAGCTTCATATAATATTACGGCATTAGGCAAAACTATGGGCTAAGAAAATTTGTAAAGCCCACCTCCATTTCAACAAATTTTTTGAAAGGAATTTAAACCGGATTTTAAAACTCCAAACAGCAACTAACAACTCAATTAAATCGTCATTTTGACGATGATTAAAAATTACAAAATCCCGGGTTGTTACAGACTTCCCTCCTTATAAAAATTGCGTCCCCACAATTTTCATAATGAAAGTCGTCTATAATGATTATTCTTCTAACATAAACTGGTTAAGCTAGAAAAATAAAGATCGAGAACACAAACTGTAACAACCCGGGTTTTTCTGACACGAAAAACCGGACCATTTTAGTTAAGAAGAAGAGGTAGAAGAAGAAAAATAGAAAACAACAGCAGAATCTCACATACGCAGCGGAATAAAATATAATATATATCAACAGATCTTTACACAAATCAAACTGTATCTGTATATATATATATACTTCCAAATACATCATCAGAGTACATCACATCAATATCATACAACTGAATACACAGCGGAAAATAATAGCAAGTACGAGAGTACGTATCGTCATCCAGCTCGTCTCCTGAGCTCCACATCATCATATCCTGTAACCTATAATACTCGGTCTGACCCGAGCATCATATAAAACAATACCCGAGTCAGTCTGGAATACCAGCGTGAGAAAATCACACTCAATTGATTATTAAAGTTTCAAAAATCTTTTGAAATCAAAAGCATCTCGTAAGACCACGCCACAAATAAACATGTCGGGTTTTTACCTTACGATAGCTAAAACACTTTTTATAAAATCCTCTGATATTATAATAGTGTCTATTCACAAATACTTATTAAAATAGCTGAAATTGTTACATTATTAAATTCCAGCATACTAGCCACAAAAGTGGGTAATACAAACAAATACCGTACAAGGCACGTAGGAAGAATGGATTTCCAACGAATGACTAGGCACTGGGGTACCACCTATCACAGTACGTGGCCTAGATCACCGTACCGAGGAGTACGCCCGCTCCCCTGCAACACAAGGCCGGAACCATCCCTTACTGGATGATCCCGAATAAAATCACCCCACGGTTGGGATCAGCAACCGCACCACTAAGCCGAAATAAAAAGGGACATCTAGACAGGGATGACCTTACCCTCCAGTGGGAGCTACCCACGAAGCCTTGCTGCATAACCCCTGATTTTCAGTCATTCCCGGTTGATGAGGTTCGAGGCTAAACGATACCTTTTAGAGAACATATCTCTTAGAATGCCCATCGTCCGCTGACGATGTTTCGCAAGCATTCGTCCATACAAGTCCGTCCTGGGTTTGAACGGAACCGAAGGCACTACTCCTACTACATCCATTTTGGAAATATCCTCAGGATTAGTAGCGACTAGCCCTTGCACTTCACAGCTCCATCTTCGACTCCGAACACGTTACACGAAACGTACAAACCGGATCGAAGTGGTATTCGAGTCTCCAGACCTAGAATCCCGGTATACGGAAACTCGATCCCGGTCTCTCCGAAACGATCAGCGCATTGGCCAATATTGATAGTCGGTTATTTAACTATCAATTAACATCCACAAGCAACCATCACACAATTAAATAATTTCCCACATTATTTATTTGCCCAAATATCTTTCCAAGATATATTTCCAAATTTTCAAACTCCTTTTGAAAACAATTTCAAACAGTTTCCGCTTACGGAATACATTTCCAAATATTTATTTCTCTGAAACACCAAGTACAAAACACTTAGATTTTAAATTAATCTTAAAACACTTTACTATAAATATACTTAATAATATTGAAATTTAAAAAAAACTACTTTAATACCTTAACAAAATATATACTTAAGAAATATTTAAAATGAAACCACTTTACAAATATAAACTAAATTTCTCTTTTTAAAATATAATACCAAATCACTTTTATATAATTACTACAATAATATATTTTTGAAAATACTTACTTTAGAAATAATCAATTTTCTAAAACATGCTTTTTAAAACATACTTAAAACTTTTAACTTATTATTTAAAATTGCTTTGAAAACGTACTTGGCTATCCAGAGAAATACACTTCTCATTTCCATCTTTTAAAAATAAACCAACATTTATTTTTAAACCAAACCATATCTTTTTATAAATCCCCATCTTGAATTTATATTCAAATATCCACTGATATTTTATTTTACTTTATAAACCCAGTTTATATCTCCAAAATCTCACTTCTCTTTTAAAATTCCAATTTTAAACAACTAAATCAATTTCCAATTGATTTTCCAATTTACTTTACTTTACTTTGAAATAAATTTCCTTTACTACTTCATTTATTTCAAAATACATTATCTTTTAGATTTATTCCTTTATTTGAGTTAAAACCCTTTTTAACCGAAAATACCAATTTTAAACTTCCAAAATTCCTTCTTTAGCCTTTAATTAAATTTAATTCTTACATTCAAAATAAATCCTTTATTCTTTAAATTTAATATCACTTTAGTTTAAAGTTAATATTTCCTTTGTTATTTTGAAATTCCCTTATTCCAATTCACTTGAATTATTTACTTTACTCTTTTATTTTTTTTAAAATCCAATTCAATATATTTTGATAACTCCTTTTATTGAAATATTCAATCCAACCATATCATCCAATATTTCAATCATCAATAAAATCATCACAGGATATCAATATTCATAAAACAGAATATCAAATAATCTAAATAATTTTGAGGAATCCAGTTGGATCCCTCCAACCTGTTTCCCTGCATCCACAAACGTTAGCACAATACCAATTCCACTTCAAAGTGGAATATCGCGGTATATGGGATTTATATAAAAATCATCCGCTATTATGCGGCGCATAGGGTCTCATCCGCTATATAAATGCGGGAATATCAACAACACAAATATATACATATGCCAATATGTATATATCGCTATATACTACTATATATATAATATAGCATATTCAATCAATGCAATCATCCAATCAATTATTTAAATTTAACCATTTAAATTTAAATCTAACTGAGTGAGATTAACTCACCTTTATTTTGTTTTGCCAATCCGATCCAATCCTGACTTGTCACTCCACAATTCCAGACCTTATACAAACATTATATGAATTTATTAATACCTGAATAAATTGACTAATTAAATTCCAATTGATAATTTAATTTATCCGTAATTTATTTTTATTGTAAATAAATACCTTTAAAGTTTTGGCAAATCTCTTTTAACAAATATTTTCTAGTTACCAAAAATTCATAAGTTAAATAAATTGATTTCCAATTTAAAACTAAATTTAACTAATTCTTTATTTAAACAAACAAGTAAACTTCCTAACTAATACTTTTCTTTACTGTTAAATTTCTTTCTGGTAAATGCATATATATGGTTATTAAATCGAAAGAATAAATCTCGTACCTCAACTCGATCGACCAGAACGCCACACACCCGCCCACCCTTAGCACGCTGCCTCGAGAATCGCACGCCACCAACCACCGTTCGATTCCCAGCCTCCATCACTTCGCGACCTCGAGATTCCAAAACCCAAATCCCTGAACGAACTTGCAGCCCTCACCATCGCGGCCTCGACCATCCATCAAGTCGCGACTCTGATCCTACCTGCTTCCCAGTCGCAAAGTGCCGTGACAAGATGCCTTCCTCCACTCACCGACCTTCGAGCACTGAATCGAGTTGCGACCTAGATCCCGAACCCAGAAACCCTACTCGCGTGCACCCCTATCTTCAATCGAAAATCAGTAGCCTCGCATCGCCGCCCTCATCTCGCAGTCGCGTACATAGCCTCGAATTACCAACGAATCCATCACTCGACCTCGGCTCCGAGCACACGCCACGGCTATCGATTCGCGATAACAATTCGCGCTCTGGTGACCTCGAGTTCGAAAATGAAGAGGGCAGAGCAGCTCGAGCATTGCCGAAGACGGCTTGATTCAGATGAATTTTAAAGCGAGAGGGAGGCGAAACGTGGTGATAATTTTTTCTCTGGTATTGGATTTGGAAAGGAGATAATGTAAATTTTGAAGTTGATTTCATCTTTACCTTTACTGTGAAGTATTCGGTTGAAAACAAAAAGGTGAGGATGCGTGTTTATTAGGTAGGACACGTGTTTAAATTAGGCAATCTACAGTGACTTTCGAAATGAAAGGAGAAGAACTGATGTGAATTTCTTTTTAACTGGTCAATATAACTTATTATTTATATTTGAGTTTCAATTAAATTTTCAGCGCGTTTATATATCGTACACCCACACCACAACCCCAAACTCTACGAAAATTGAAATCCGATAATAATACAATATTACGGATCCAATGAAACTGGTTTCGTCGAATTTCGAGACTGTGCCTCGGACGGCTATTTTTAAATTCAATTTCAACGATATATTTTTAAAACTGAACAAAACTCTTTAAAATTCCATTTTAAAAGTTCTATCATCTTCAGTATTAACAATATAAATTTTCTGAACCTTTGAACTATTTTTAACAGGCTTAAAATCAAGATTCAATATTTTACCCAATCCCGATAATTAAATTTAATAATTAATTATCCAAATAAATACTGTATATTTGAAATTAAAGTTAAAATTTAACCTTCGGATATTTAAAATAAATTAAATATTCACATTTCAAATATACAAAAATTCCGGGTCGTCACATTCCTCCCCCCTTAAAAGAATTTCGTCCCCGAAATTACCAGTTAAGAAGAATGTCTCATTTCCCGTTAGCTATTCCCCAAATTCAAACAGTTTTAACAATACCCAAACAATCTTTTATTAATGATACAGTAATCATCTTTTAACTTCCCAAACTTATTCATAAGTTCCTACTTATCCATTCAAATTTAAATTTGAATTCAAATTTTGAATTATCAAAAATTTCTCAAAATTTTTCTAACTCTCTAAATTTTCGAAAAATTTCGCCAGCGTCTCCTTTGCGCGGCTAGCTCGGTACTACTACAAAATGGCTCTACGGCCTCCCAATCTCAAAAAGAAAACAAAAGGCCAAGTGGCTGAATCCAAAACCCAATCAAATTTCATATAGAAATTCAAATACATACCTTTTTGTCGGGCCATTAAATTTTATCTTCTAAATCAAAAATCCCAATTTATCCATTGCTTTTATACACCTGTATATCCTACTAAGCAATAATATTCAATCACAATCCCAAAGTCATTTTATACTTTTCTTTACAAATTTACAATATTTGTTTTACTTAAGCCCGTACGATGCACATATATCATCCGTACGCAATATCACATTCGATCGCTCAATCGATCACACAATTCCACTTCCGAACTAGTATCGTCCACCCGACTTCCTAGTGCGGACTCAGATCTGGTTTCTTGATCAGAAACCGTCATTCTCCTTGCATAGCCACAAACTATGATAGAGAATATCCAGAATCAATCAACAATCCATATCCAGGTTCGCCATTGAAAATCGAGTGAAAAATCCTGATTCGGATCGATAAAACTATCTCGAAATTCTGTGTTCGAATCCGGATCAAATAGCTATGCGAATAAAATAATATACGTACATCTTACGTATAAATTCCAATTGATTATCAGTTATATCAATTCTCTTTTATTCACATTCCTTTTTGATTGTTATCCCCTTATTCACAACTATCCCATTTCACAACTTCAGTTTTAGTCTTCATTCAACTATTCACTTAGTATATTTATTTTATTTTTCCATTCCAAAATTACTAAGTATATTTCCAATACAAATTTTCTTAAGAATTTCATTCTTCAATTCTTAAGTTCATATAAATTTATATTTATTTACTACTTCACCCCCTGAAGTGTATATATTCAAATTGAATTCCAATTTCATATGAATTTTAATTTACTTCAATTTACTACTTCATTTCCAATTTTTTTCCTTAAATTCAATTCATCTCCAACTTCCAAAAATTGAATTTTATTTAGCTCAGAAACAATCCAAGTTAATTCATTCAATAACTATTTCTCAACTTATTTAAACCACTTCTCTGTTGAGTTCAGTTTCCATTCAACCTTTACTTAAGTCATTTACTTAAGTTTATTTTCCATTCAACCAACCCTTTAAAGTTTTATTTCCATCTTTCATTTGATTCTTATTTAATCAAATTCCATCCATTTATTTATTTTCACTTATTCGGATTCCATTCGAAATCCCAACCATTACTATTTTAATCCAATTTCATTAATTCCCAATTCCATTTCATTTACTAATTTATTATCTCATTAGTTCCTCCACTAGTTAAGATTAAATACTTTCTTTTTAATTCCTAATATCACTTCACTTAATTATCTTAAGTTCAATTTATTTTATAATTCAAGTTTGGATTTATTAAGATTGCTCATCTTAGTCATTTCCATTTGATAATTACAATTTCATTTCTATTCATAAGTTTTAACTTACTTACTTAAGATCTAGGACTATTCATTTAAGTCCATTTCCATCTTCATATCAAATTTCAAATTATTACACTTAAAAACCTAAGAATATGAATTTCTTTACACAATTTTAAGCATTTTACATTACCTTTATATCCAATTCAATTCGACTTCAACTTACTTATTTTTAATTCAATTCCAATTCTCAATTTTTATTTAACTTATCTTAAGTTAAATTCAAATATATTTTATTCACCTTCATATACTCGAATTAAATTTTAATTCTAGGATACAATTTTGTACAAGTTTTACAATTCATTCACCTTCAAGTTCTCTAACTCTTTTATCTACCAGCTTATATTACTTATTAAGTTATTTCCATCTCATAATTATAATCCCAGAATTAAACTTTCATTCCTTTCTTATTTCAATCAACTTCATTCTATACTTTATATTGTTGATTCATTTAAATTTCCACATTTAAATTTTAAATAGAATTTCCAGAATTCAATTGCCCGGTTTTATTTCAAAAACCATTTTGAATCCATAAATAACTCATACACATTTGGTATATCACATCAAATCCAAATTTCCAAAACAATCTGCTTTTACCAAACAATTTTCCCTTTGAATTTCAAAACCAACCCAGTTCACAATCATTTCCAATTTAAAACAGTTTGGTAGCAATTTCTCTTTTAGAAACTCGAAAATGAACATCGATGATGCTGCAGTCATCACCGAAATTATTTTCCAGCGACCGAAAGAGAATTTAATGCTTTTATCACTCTAAACATTTCAAACATTTTTAAATTCCAAATCCCACCAGATATGAATTCAATTTCAAAAATATTCATGAAATAATATCACCATTATTTCCCCAAAACTTTTGAAACTATTTTAAATCCAAAGGAATTTAAATCTTTCCCAAAACAAAAATCCATACAATTTTTATATCCAAACATTACTCTGGAATTCTATCACATTTTATTCCAAGTTATAAGACACATTTACAATTTACATTTACAAATTTCATTTGTTTATGAATTTATTCTTATTTGATTATAAATCATATTCATAATTCACATTTGTATATAAAGTTTATCCCAATTTATAAATTTCATTTATAGTCTATATTCTCAAATTCCATTTGTTATATAAATTTATTCTTCAACTTAGGTTATAAGTTTTCAATTTCTACTCAATAATGAGACTAACTCATTATTGTCATTTTCTAACAACCAAGCATCCAAATATATAACTATAATAATTTCAAATAATTATTTCTTTTATATACAAAATAATTTGGGCAAAATTATTTCATTCACCCTATTTAAAACAATATTGTGTCGAACTGTTCTATTCAAGTGTTTAGAAACCCCTTCGATACAGTTGTACAGACTGTGCCGACGAAGGTTCATATGCCACTCAATAAACCAACCAATCACAATATAAAACCATTTTATATTCACTAACAAATACGCGCTCATATCCATTAATACTCTCAAAATTCCCACCAGAGCCAAGGTTATCGCTAGCCTAAGCTCTGATACCAAGTGTAACAACCCGGGTTTTTCTGACACGAAAAACCGGACCATTTTAGTTAAGAAGAAGAGGTAGAAGAAGAAAAATAGAAAACAACAGCAGAATCTCACATACGCAGCGGAATAAAATATAATATATATCAACAGATCTTTACACAAATCAAACTGTATCTGTATATATATATATATACTTCCAAATACATCATCAGAGTACATCACATCAATATCATACAACTGAATACACAGCGGAAAATAATAGCAAGTACGAGAGTACGTATCGTCATCCAGCTCGTCTCCTGAGCTCCACATCATCATATCCTGTAACCTATAATACTCGGTCTGACCCGAGCATCATATAAAACAATACCCGAGTCAGTCTGGAATACCAGCGTGAGAAAATCACACTCAATTGATTATTAAAGTTTCAAAAATCTTTTGAAATCAAAAGCATCTCGTAAGACCACGCCACAAATAAACATGTCGGGTTTTTACCTTACGATAGCTAAAACACTTTTTATAAAATCCTCTGATATTATAATAGTGTCTATTCACAAATACTTATTAAAATAGCTGAAATTGTTACATTATTAAATTCCAGCATACTAGCCACAAAAGTGGGTAATACAAACAAATACCGTACAAGGCACGTAGGAAGAATGGATTTCCAACGAATGACTAGGCACTGGGGTACCACCTATCACAGTACGTGGCCTAGATCACCGTACCGAGGAGTACGCCCGCTCCCCTGCAACACAAGGCCGGAACCATCCCTTACTGGATGATCCCGAATAAAATCACCCCACGGTTGGGATCAGCAACCGCACCACTAAGCCGAAATAAAAAGGGACATCTAGACAGGGATGACCTTACCCTCCAGTGGGAGCTACCCACGAAGCCTTGCTGCATAACCCCTGATTTTCAGTCATTCCCGGTTGATGAGGTTCGAGGCTAAACGATACCTTTTAGAGAACATATCTCTTAGAATGCCCATCGTCCGCTGACGATGTTTCGCAAGCATTCGTCCATACAAGTCCGTCCTGGGTTTGAACGGAACCGAAGGCACTACTCCTACTACATCCATTTTGGAAATATCCTCAGGATTAGTAGCGACTAGCCCTTGCACTTCACAGCTCCATCTTCGACTCCGAACACGTTACACGAAACGTACAAACCGGATCGAAGTGGTATTCGAGTCTCCAGACCTAGAATCCCGGTATACGGAAACTCGATCCCGGTCTCTCCGAAACGATCAGCGCATTGGCCAATATTGATAGTCGGTTATTTAACTATCAATTAACATCCACAAGCAACCATCACACAATTAAATAATTTCCCACATTATTTATTTGCCCAAATATCTTTCCAAGATATATTTCCAAATTTTCAAACTCCTTTTGAAAACAATTTCAAACAGTTTCCGCTTACGGAATACATTTCCAAATATTTATTTCTCTGAAACACCAAGTACAAAACACTTAGATTTTAAATTAATCTTAAAACACTTTACTATAAATATACTTAATAATATTGAAATTTAAAAAAAACTACTTTAATACCTTAACAAAATATATACTTAAGAAATATTTAAAATGAAACCACTTTACAAATATAAACTAAATTTCTCTTTTTAAAATATAATACCAAATCACTTTTATATAATTACTACAATAATATATTTTTGAAAATACTTACTTTAGAAATAATCAATTTTCTAAAACATGCTTTTTAAAACATACTTAAAACTTTTAACTTATTATTTAAAATTGCTTTGAAAACGTACTTGGCTATCCAGAGAAATACACTTCTCATTTCCATCTTTTAAAAATAAACCAACATTTATTTTTAAACCAAACCATATCTTTTTATAAATCCCCATCTTGAATTTATATTCAAATATCCACTGATATTTTATTTTACTTTATAAACCCAGTTTATATCTCCAAAATCTCACTTCTCTTTTAAAATTCCAATTTTAAACAACTAAATCAATTTCCAATTGATTTTCCAATTTACTTTACTTTACTTTGAAATAAATTTCCTTTACTACTTCATTTATTTCAAAATACATTATCTTTTAGATTTATTCCTTTATTTGAGTTAAAAGCCTTTTTAACCGAAAATACCAATTTTAAACTTCCAAAATTCCTTCTTTAGCCTTTAATTAAATTTAATTCTTACATTCAAAATAAATCCTTTATTCTTTAAATTTAATATCACTTTAGTTTAAAGTTAATATTTCCTTTGTTATTTCGAAATTCCCTTATTCCAATTCACTTGAATTATTTACTTTACTCTTTTATTTTTTTTAAAATCCAATTCAATATATTTGATAACTCCTTTTATTGAAATATTCAATCCAACCATATCATCCAATATTTCAATCATCAATAAAATCATCACAGGATATCAATATTCATAAAACAGAATATCAAATAATCTAAATAATTTTGAGGAATCCAGTTGGATCCCTCCAACCTGTTTCCCTGCATCCACAAACGTTAGCACAATACCAATTCCACTTCAAAGTGGAATATCGCGGTATATGGGATTTATATAAAAATCATCCGCTATTATGCGGCGCATAGGGTCTCATCCGCTATATAAATGCGGGAATATCAACAACACAAATATATACATATGCCAATATGTATATATCGCTATATACTACTATATATATAATATAGCATATTCAATCAATGCAATCATCCAATCAATTATTTAAATTTAACCATTTAAATTTAAATCTAACTGAGTGAGATTAACTCACCTTTATTTTGTTTTGCCAATCCGATCCAATCCTGACTTGTCACTCCACAATTCCAGACCTTATACAAACATTATATGAATTTATTAATACCTGAATAAATTGACTAATTAAATTCCAATTGATAATTTAATTTATCCGTAATTTATTTTTATTGTAAATAAATACCTTTAAAGTTTTGGCAAATCTCTTTTAACAAATATTTTCTAGTTACCAAAAATTCATAAGTTAAATAAATTGATTTCCAATTTAAAACTAAATTTAACTAATTCTTTATTTAAACAAACAAGTAAACTTCCTAACTAATACTTTTCTTTACTGTTAAATTTCTTTCTGGTAAATGCATATATATGGTTATTAAATCGAAAGAATAAATCTCGTACCTCAACTCGATCGACCAGAACGCCACACACCAGCCCACCCTTAGCACGCTGCCTCGAGAATCGCACGCCACCAACCACCGTTCGATTCCCAGCCTCCATCACTTCGCGACCTCGAGATTCCAAAACCCAAATCCCTGAACGAACTTGCAGCCCTCACCATCGCGGCCTCGACCATCCATCAAGTCGCGACTCTGATCCTACCTGCTTCCCAGTCGCAAAGTGCCGTGACAAGATGCCTTCCTCCACTCACCGACCTTCGAGCACTGAATCGAGTTGCGACCTAGATCCCGAACCCAGAAACCCTACTCGCGTGCACCCCTATCTTCAATCGAAAATCAGTAACCTCGCATCGCCGCCCTCATCTCGCAGTCGCGTACATAGCCTCGAATTACCAACGAATCCATCACTCGACCTCGGCTCCGAGCACACGCCACGGCTATCGATTCGCGATAACAATTCGCGCTCTGGTGACCTCGAGTTCGAAAATGAAGAGGGCAGAGCAGCTCGAGCATTGCCGAAGACGGCTTGATTCAGATGAATTTTAAAGCGAGAGGGAGGCGAAACGTGGTGATAATTTTTGCTCTGGTATTGGATTTGGAAAGGAGATAATGTAAATTTTGAAGTTGATTTCATCTTTACCTTTACTGTGAAGTATTCGGTTGAAAACAAAAAGGTGAGGACGCGTGTTTATTAGGTAGGACACGTGTTTAAATTAGGCAATCTACAGTGACTTTCGAAATGAAAGGAGAAGATCTGATGTGAATTTCTTTTTAACTGGTCAATATAACTTATTATTTATATTTGAGTTTCAATTAAATTTTCAGCGCGTTTATATATCGTACACCCACACCACAACCCCAAACTCTACGAAAATTGAAATCCGATAATAATACAATATTACGGATCCAATGAAACTGGTTTTGTCGAATTTCGAGACTGTGCCTCGGACGGCTATTTTTAAATTCAATTTCAACGATATATTTTTAAAACTGAACAAAACTCTTTAAAATTCCATTTTAAAAGTTCTATCATCTTCAGTATTAACAATATAAATTTTCTGAACCTTTGAACTATTTTTAACAGGCTTAAAATCAAGATTCAATATTTTACCCAATCCCGATAATTAAATTTAATAATTAATTATCCAAATAAATACTGTATATTTGAAATTAAAGTTAAAATTTAACCTTCGGATATTTAAAATAAATTAAATATTCACATTTCAAATATACAAAAATTCCGGGTCGTCACACAAACACCAAAGGAATCTTTTATTTTCATGAAAGAAATTTACAGATGCTCAACAAAATCTAATTATCGATAGATAATCAGAAGACTACAAAGCAGAATAAATGCAACCATCAGCAATATTTAATTATCAATCAGATAATTGAAATTCAGAAAAATCATAAAACAACAATATCTAACTATCGCTACGATAATTAGGAAATAACAAAACTTAATTCTCAACAAAGATAATTAGAAAACAAAATTCGCAAATCATCAGACTGCAATTATCTAGTTATCCAACAAATTACCGGAAAACACGAACTTCATAATTGACAAACTATAACTATCAACAGAGATAGGTATAGATAGAAAACCGCAATCCAATAAAATTAGCATATTCTAGAATCAATTAGAGACTAGGGAATTTCATAATCAACAAAATTTGCAATCAACCGATAGTCGATTATCATAGATGATAATCAAATTTCCAATTCAACAAATATTCGATTATCAAAAATGATAATCAAATTTCAAATTCAACAAATATTCGATTATCAAAAACGATAATCAAATTTCAAATTTAACCAATATTTGATTATCACAAAACGATAATCAAATTTCTCAAATTCAATAAATATTTGATTATCTCAAGCGATAATCAAACTTCAAATTCAACAAACATTTGATTATCTCAAGCGATAATTAGATCTCAAATCAACAAATATTTAATTATCTAACAGCGATAATTAAATCTCAAATCAACAAATATTTAATTATCTAAAGCGATAATTAAATTTCAAATCAACAAATATTTAATTATCTAACAGCGATAATTAAATCTCAAATCAACAATTATTTAATTATCTAAAGCGATAATTAAATTTCAAATCAACAAATATTTAATTAACTAAAGCGATAATTAAATCTCAAATCAACAAATATTTAATTTTCTAAAGCGATAATTAAATTTCTCAAATCAACAAATATTTAATTATCTAACAGTGATAATTAAATCTCAAATCAACAAATATTTAATTATCTAAAGCGATAATTAAATTTCAAATCAACAAATATTTAATTATTTAACAGCGATTATTAAACCTCAAATCAACAATTATTTAATTATCTAAAGCGATAATTAAATTTCAAATCAATAAATATTTAATTATCTAAAGCGATAATTAAATCTCAAATCAACAAATATTTAATTATCTAAAGCGATAATTAAATTTCTCAAATCAACAAATATTTAATTATCTAAAGCGATAATTAAAAGCAACAAATATCCGATTATCGAAAACGATAATCAGAACTCATATCAACAAATATCTAATTATCACAAGCGATAATTAGAAACACAAATATTTAATTACCGATACGATAATTAAATCTCATAACATCAGATATCTAATTACCTGCAGATAATTAGAAACAACAAATATCTAGAAATCAATTAAGAAGACTAGAAAATCAACATAAAAGCTTGGATCGATCCCATCAGATGGCGAGTTTTTAATTCGCCGCACGTGCATCTCAGAGTGGCCGAAGCCTACCAAGTACTCAACATAATTTTGGCGCCCATCAGATTGACCCGAAGGTCCGCAGAGTGACCCGAAGGTCTAGTACTGGTATTTGACCCGAAGGTCCGCAGAGTGGCCCGAAAGCCCAACAAATGACCCGAAGGTCCAACAAATGACCCGAAGGTCCTCATAGTGGCTCGAAAGCACACGAAAGCATCAAAATGTTTCAATTAACGAGTCCGGAATTAACCGAAATAGCAAACGCACATGTCCCATACCACGTGTTTTACTAAATCGTTTGATTCTCTTCATCGTTTCCTTGAAAGTGTGAAATCATCAAATTCATCAAAACAACAGATATTCAATTAACGAGTCCGGAATTAACCGAAATAGTAAAAGTGTGGTTCCATACTCCGCACTTTTGCTAAATCGTTTAAATCACTTCATCGTTTCCTTGAAAGTGCAAATTTGTGTATTTTGTAAAAATACATTTTACATTCTCAAACGGACAAGTCCGGAATTAAGCGAATCAGTAAAAGAAAGGGGTCATAGTCCTCGATTTTGCTGAAACGTTTAAATCACTTCCTCATTCTTTTGAAAGCGCAAACTGTTACAATTTCTGAAAACAATTTTATTTATTTTGTAAAAATAACAATTCACATTCTCAACTGGACAAGTCCGGAGTTAAGCGAAACAGTAAAAGAAAGGGGTCATAATTCTCGATTTTGCTGAATCGTTTAAGTCGCTTTCTCATCCTTTTGAAAACGCAAACCGTTAAAAATTTATAAAACAATTTTCATTTTTAAAACGAGTTTCCAATCACGTGATTAAAGCAGCAATATTAGTAACAATTTCGATAAGGAAATTGTACTTCTCAAAATACCGTAAAAACGGTCACAAATCAGTATTGCGGAGTAACCGCTTGAAAATCCACTTTTAAAACTTGACGGTTACTGAAGCCAAGGTGACAGTAATTTTTAAACGTCAAAATCTCATCAAAATAATTTACATCAAAATGTAATATCAGTGAATTTTCATTCATCAAAATGCCACAAAACACCGTGCTTCAAAATATAGCATTGGTGTAAAATCCCGTTATAAAAATAACGGCAACAAAATACGTTTCATAACCAAGCATCGGTTCAACGTAAAATAAATGCAATAACGTGCAATTCAAATTTTTGCACGTACTACAAAATGAACAAAGAAATCATTCGAATGTATCTTCAATGAAGATAATTCAAAACAACAAAATCTAATCAATAGATGATTAGTACAAAAGAAAGCCAGTGGAAATTTCAACAAAAATCTCATAACTGTAATTTCTTCGAATCCTCAATTTGGATTCAAAATTCTCAAAGAAACAAAATAATTACAGCTATGTAAACAACAAATGAAATTCATATCAATTTCGTATTTTTTTTTTCCAAAAAGATTATCAGTCGTACTCAGCGAAGACAGTTTTACTGTTTCCGCTGCGCACTTTGATAAACAGTACTCAAATCAATCAAATCATCCAAACACAAATTCGCCTTTTATTTTTAAATAAAGATATTTAAAAATTTCATCGAAATTTCAAAACTTTAGTTTTGACTCAACCACAAATAAAACATCGACCAATAGTTCCATCCAAGTTATGTTTTATATTATGTCCATAAACCCCAAGCTCTGATACCAACTGTGACGCCCCACCTCTATGCTCATAATAACAAAGAGTATTAAAAGAAATACTGTCTATTATTACGAAGAATAAGGCTGGATAGGAGCGACCATCCGTAATTGGCCTTACACTAATATTGGTTATCTCGATAGGAGTGGTATATACTTTTTATTTTTCATCTATTATTTATTTACTCCCATCGACATATCCAATTATCAGTATAAAACAAACTACGATAGTTCATAATAGTTTAGGACATTAAATATAACAATAACACAGATAATATAAATGCGGAATACGGATAAAAACAAAAGTCTCATATATATATAACTGATGTCAGTTAATACATAGTTGACACAATACATATGATACAACTACAACTTCGACTCTAGAAGTTATATATACAAGTACATTATCGACTAATATACATGAATACATATCGTTCTATACAATGATATGACTACTACAAAATGATATTGACAACTTCAGAAGATGTGAAAAGTCTTCATATCCTGAACAGCAACTCAAAGAAGAAAATCTACAACCTGAAATAACTCGGGTCTGACCCGAGTATTAAATTCAAAAGAAAATAATACACGGGTCAGTCTAATTCAAAATCAGTTATTAATGCACAGAAGCAATAATAATCAATATCAAATAGACGACAATCACAGAAATCTCGTATATCCGATTCCTCGATAAAGAATCGGATAACGACATATATAACACTAAACAGTGTTTAAACGACCAATCAGTAAATCCAAAACAGAATGCAACTTCAAAACATTGAATTTTACCAACGAACAATTCAACAAATCGAAACATCAATTTAAAACTGTCAAAACTGATAGGGCTGCAGTACACGCACGCGTGTACTGCCTCGCCACTATCGTAAGAGATACGCCCAAACTCAGTGAAAGTCATAATCGATCATAAGGTCAAACCCCGAAATCGGGTTCAACTCAGGTGGTAACAACAATGCATTTCAACTAAATGGTCATGACAGCTAATTCATATACAAACTACCTCACACAACTGTAAATCAAAAACTGTAGCCACCACTAGATATGAAGATAGTGTGGTCAAGGTAACATGAAGTACTACCAAACCACCAAATCAGATAAATGGTGATGGTGATAAGAATGAAGCAATTCCAGGTTTCTACTAAACTCAATAATTCGAAAATCATAGTACAGACAAACTCAAATGCACAAAGATGATATATACCCACTAGACTTCAAGTCTGGAATGAACCAAATGCAACCGGAAACTCCAAAACTGCAGACATGAAGACTGCAGCTCCAAAACATCACATACTCATATGCATGCAGAATCATTAACTAGACCTGAACTATATAAATGCATCTCGTAGACATCAAGTAGATGAACCAGTGCACTCGACAATGAATCACCAACATGCATATACATACAGACATATGTACGTAGGGTGATAAACAGGTTTAAAACAATTGAGACAGTAATGTCATATATGCAACCAGACTTCAACTCGAGCAGTGGACAGTGGACTTCTAACGAACAATGCTACGTATGCAAACTTCAAAAGGTACTAGACACGAGTGAATCAAGTGCAACAAAATACAATTGTCGACCAGGCTACCCATTCAAGTGTAAGCCTTAAGTAATCATGGATAATATATCATGAAACAACAGTTATAAAAAGATACATATCAAGTATGCTACAGGCCTGTTGAAGCCAATAAGCACAAAGGAAGGAATCAATGTCAGGGCACAAACCCGAGCCGTGGTCAGATAATATCAAACAAAATCAAGCAAGAATTTTCAAAAATGATCGAAGTCAGTTCTCATAGCAAATGCCAAGTCAAATTCTCAACTCAACATTTTGTTCACAAAATCAAGTTATTCAATGCCGAGAAACAAGGCGACAAAGATCAGGTGACAAGAATCGAACTATATCCAGACCAGATGTCAAGGAAGCATCATGTAACATGAACAAGTAACCAAGCTTCAGACCAGACAGTATCAATGACAAGAGGCAACAACAGGATGATGACCAAACATGTTGACCCGAGCTTAAAACAACACTAAAACAACCACCATAATGACCAACAGTAACCTGAAATCAAGGTAGTACACAAGTCGAACGAGTCAACATAGATTCACAACACTAGGTATGCAAACTCATGAATAAAACAATGAAATACATGGCAGAAGACACTGCAATGCAGACCAAAACTGCAACGCTATGGAATTAGCACACACGTCAAAGCCAGGAGACAAGAATCGAAGTGGCCAAAGGCAAAATGAAAATAGTTAAAACCCCTAATTTTGAAGCAGTAGTAATCAAGGCGTCAAAACAAGAAATTCACGAAGCAGTAAACTCAAAGCCGCAATGAACAAGTCAGAACACGGAACCAAAATCGACATCGTCAATACAATTCACTGCCGTGATGACAAAGCAAATTGACCAAGCAAAGAATCAAAGCCAGCAAACGAAATCAACTGACGAACCCACAAAATCTCAGAGAATTCAAAATCGAGAAAAATCAGTCAACCAAGAAACAAAATCACAAGTCTGAACAAGCTAGAAATCATTCGAACTTGAATTAGGTGTGAGTAAATAAATTTACTCACCTTGGCCCGTAGCAAACTAAAGCAATTCGGAGACGAGACCAAAGCTATTGAGGAAAACGAACAAAGTCAGCCACCGAAGTCCACTCGAGCGCGACCAACGTCGAAGCAGCCATGAGCAAATTTGAAGGAGCCGTGCTCAACTGAATGTGCCCTAGCTTCGAAAAGAGGATGACGAGAACGAGCAACATAAATTTTGAAGCCCCAGATTGCAAAGAGACGAACTAAAACGAGCAAGGCCCTGGTTTTACAAAAAGGAACGAACGAAATTTTGCACGCAGCCATTTTTATTTCTCGTTTTGATTTTTGGATTTAGGGTTACGAATGAGAATGAAGAGGGGATCGAGTATAGCTTCATATAATATTACGGCATTAGGCAAAACTATGGGCTAAGAAAATTTGTAAAGCCCACCTCCATTTCAACAAATTTTTTGAAAGGAATTTAAACCGGATTTTAAAACTCCAAACAGCAACTAACAACTCAATTAAATCGTCATTTTGACGATGATTAAAAATTACAAAATCCCGGGTTGTTACAATGGGAGTTTTGCGTTTAATAAAGACTACATACAAATTTCAAAAAAGACCACACTGACCCCAATACTATCAGAGTATGCGCTTGAGAAGCGTGGTGGGAATACAGAACACCATAATCAAAAAGACGAATGTAGTTGCCCCATACAAGGACAATGCAAAAACAATGAAAATATATTAACAATTACAGACAAAACAAATGAAGAATTAATACAAGAAACTTATAAAAACTATGAATATAAAAGAAAAGGATTTATTAAAAATATCCAACTTATAAATCCAAGAGAAATGAGTAGGTTATTAGTATCCACAAACGATATAGACAATATTATTTCTAAATTAGAAAAATTAGAAATTATTGGAGAAAAACCTTTAAAATATTGGGATAGAAACCCAGTACAATGTAGACTAGATATAATAAATCCAGATTTAACAATAAAAACAGGTTCTCCAAAATATGATAATTGGATTATGGAAGAATTCAAAATGCATATATAGATATTAACTAACCTAAATGTTATAAGAAAAACTGATTCCAGACATAGAACAGCGGCTTTCATAGTACAAAAAGAATCAGAAAGAAAAAGAGGCCAATCCAGAATGGTCATGAATTACACCAGACTTAATGACAATACCCATGAGGATGGATATTGCATACCAAATAAAGATGTACTAATAAACAAAATACAAGGAAAAAATTGGTTTTCCAAATTTGACTTAAAATCAGGGTTTTGGCAAGTAAAAATGCACCCTGAATCTATACCTTGGACTGCATTTACATGTAGTGAAGGACACTATGAATGGCTGGTTATGCCATTTGGATTAAAAAATGCTCCACAAATTTTCCAAAGAAAAATGGATAATATTTTCCAAAATTGCAATAATTACACCTGTGTATATATAGATGACATACTTGTATTTTCCAAAACAAAACAAGAACACATATCACATTTATACAGCGTATTAAAATTAATAGAAGCCCATGGCTTAATTATATCTAAAAAGAAAATAGAACTTTTTAAGAATACTATAGAATTCTTAGGAACAAAAATAGGCAAAGGACAAATTGAATTACAGCCCCACATAACAAGAAAATTTTTGGAATTTCCAGATAAAATAACAGATTTAAAACAATTACAAGCTTTTTTAGGACTTGTAAATTATGCAAGGCCCTACATAAAGGACTTATCAAAATACACGGGACCTCTATACAATAAGGCGAGTCCAAAAGGACAAAGGGAATTTAACCACGAAGATACTAAGCAAATAAAACAGATAAAAAAACTAGCAGAAGAATTAAAACCATTAGCTTTGCCCTTAAGCACAGATTATCTAATTATAGAAACTGATGGATCATCCCTTGGATGGGGAGGTATTCTAATAAGCAAACCAAATAAATATGAAACAAAATCTGCAGAAAGAATTTGTAGATATGCTTCAGGAACGTTTAAAGAAAAAGGATATTTAACATCCCTAGATTATGAAATACTTGCGATAATATATATTCTTGAAGCCTTTAAATTATTTATTATCTCACACAAAGAGATAACCATCAGGACAGACTGTGAAGCTATAGTTAAATACTCAGAAAACAAAAAAGAAAAAGGGATTCTAAACAACAGATGGCTAAAATTCAAAAATGCAATATTCAATTGTGGAACAAAAATAAATTGGGAACATATAAAAGGAAAAACAAATTTCCTACCAGACAAATTATCTAGACTATTTGTGAAAAAAGAATCTGACAAATTATAATTGCATGAACAGAGAAAATACAGATATGACATCACAAAGTCAAGACAGCAGAAAATTCCTGAAGACCTACAAACAGAACAGATTTGTCACCAAAGCAAATATCACAGAAGATCAACAAATGATATTGGATAATATATGGAATCTTGCGACGAGTCCCCAAGACAAAAAACAGAAACTCAGTATCTTGTATACCTTAGTAAATGAATTTCAGAAAGAAACAAAACAAAGATTCTCCCATTACTGTTTGTTTAATGGAGAAAGTGCTGGGATATACGCTACTTGGGAAGAAATGCTTCCTAAAATTAGAGAAATAGAAATGAATCCAAGATATGGGATTCCTAAATACAAAGGATATACAAATTTCGAAACAGCCAAAATGGTAATGGAAAAACATCTTGGAAAAGATTATTACACATCAGAAGGAATAAAACAATATCTAAACATATCATCAGGAATGTTCATCAAAAATGAAGTTCCAACTGATGAATTAAGTCTTAGACCTATGGTCACATACAAACAGAAGGCCATGACAGACAAAGGGAAAATGGTCCAACTTGGACAAATCCCACATATAAAGGCAATACAAACAGAGGTTGTCCAACAGAACATGCTATGTTTTGTTGACTCATTTGATAAAGAAATAAATCACATACTTCTTTCCAGAGAGATGAGTGCTATGACTTATAAAAAAATCTTTACTACTATTGCAAAATGTTCTACTACTAACATTCCAGGAATGAAGATTACATGGAAGATAATAAGAAACACAAATATTCCATGTACACAGAAAGGAGAAGACTGCAAAAACACCACTACCCAATGTAAGTGCAACATAATTGCCTCAACACCTCTTCTCACAATAAACATCCCAAAATACAGGTACATAGTACAAGATAGTATCACCCTAGACCCAAGCACACTCCTAAATTATGGGTTCCTAGAAAAAATGTACTTCAATAACTAGTGTATCACAGATCTCCCAGAACCGCTGTCCTCCATCTTAGATTATTACACAGAACTTTTAGGACAGGAATTATGTACAGAGATAACCTCTACACCACCACACTTTAGTAAAACCACCATAGACCCTGCCAGACACATCATAAAAATAAGGGCAAAAAATTATGATCCAGAATACCAAGAATGAACAGAAGACAGAAACCTCACACCTCCTCCTGTCATAGAAACTGACAAATATACCTATGAAAAATACAGAGCATATTTGATCGGAAATAACATGTTTTGGGATGACAAAAATCAACTCAAATTATATGCAGAATCCCCTATCATGAAAATCTACATATCTGAATATTTCGAAGACTTTGCATACAAACCAAGGCCTTTTGAAATATTCCACCCAAACCAACATATGATAAACAACTTCAAGAGAATTAAACAACTAGAAGACAGTAGTAAAAATAAAAACTACAGCCTAGATGAAGAAGATAAAGACAGCTACGAAGACAGCACAAAAGCAATCGAAGAAATAATGATCCCAAAAGCTAAAGGGATGTGACCCGAAGTGATAATTGCTTCCACTAAACAAAAAAAAAGAAAGCTAGAAAAAGTACCTACCTACAAATAGGAGAAGACCTTTCAGCTCTACCGACAAAAGAAGACAAAAGACATTTTGATTGAAAGATTCCACTAACAGATGTATTTATTTTATGAGTGTACTGTATGCTACTTTTTACCTATATTTTTAAGTTTTTAATGGACATCTGTCCATAGCATGGTATGTTTGGATTGCCTATATATTTGGCAATCCAGTATGTTTGCAAAGGCACCGAATATCATTGTATCAGCTCCAAAAAACTATTAAGTAATAAAAAAGCTTGAGTATTATTCCTTTTAATGGCGGACATCCTTTTTATTGCTTCTAAGATGAGTAGCTAAACAACTTTCAGACATAAACCAAGAGAAAGGTGAAGAGATCTAGGTATGTATTCCTTTTTACTTATCTTCTTTAGTATAATGTTTGCCTGATGTTTGATGTATCTATGTTTTAAAACAACCCGTGTTTAACTAAATTTATGAATTATCCCAAAAGACGTAAGCTCGTTAGTGATTGAAGAAGTACCGCTTAGGCATGAAGCCGTTAGGGAAAATAGTAAATCTAGAGTAACAAGGTGAGGGAATGATTCATAACTAGGTTAAATTCATACTTTAAGCAAACTAGATACACCAAGTGTATGAGATAATGAAGAAGATAGTAAACATGGGTTTACCTATGATTATTTCACCAAGTATCTCTGGTTTATGCCTGAATTTTCCTAAAAAGAAAGAAAGAAAGAGTATAAAAATTTGATAATAATGGAAAAATTACAGCAATATTTAGAAAACAAATTTATGATGAACATAATAAACATTATGAAGAACAATACAAACCTTACAGAAAACCAAAAACATCAAATAATAAGCATCTTCAAACAAAAATATTCACACGAATTGATCAGTATTTATGACTGTGAAACAAGTTTAACAGAAATATATAATAACTTTAATATCTGGAGAGAACCTGGAAACATAGTACTAACACCCAGATTTGTTAAAGAGTTTTATACAGAATGGCAAAATTACTTAGAAAGCAAAAATAAAGCAGATTACAACATACCAGAAAACAATAATTGGGAAAATTAAAAATGAACGAATCCTCAAAAATTGAGAATATAGAATCTCTATAAGATTATTTAGAACAAAAATTTATGACTAAACTCATAATTGTTTTAAAACAAACAGAACTAAACGAAAACCAACAATATAATATTGCAAAGATATTTAGACATAACTATACAGAAAAATTCATCAACCTCGATGATGAACCTAAGATAAACAAAAAGAAAGTAGTAAAGAGTCTTAGAAATACCTATTTTGTCTTTAATACTAAAAATCCGAAGATGAAAATTACCAACAGGATGTTGGATCTTTTTGTTGAAGAACACTATGAACAGCTTAGACAAGAAATGATTAAAGAAAACAGAGAATGGTTAAATGAACCTCTAGACTTAACATGGACAAATCACATAGATACAGAATATTGGTATGAAGATGATTCTTATTAAAGAGGGAAACTACAAGGATTTGAACAAAAAATTAGAAGACTCTGAATTAAAAATGATAAGGTTCCTAATTCCTAGTTCAAACATCCTACTTGCTGCACCCTTGGGTATTATACTTACAAGCTGCCAGCAATATATGCGCTCATCGATGCAGAGAAATACATATTAAAATTTTGATAAATTCAAGGAATTTATTCAATTTGATTTCCATTTTAAGGTGAGAAGTATTTTTGATTTTTATGTTTTGTGCGTTTGAGGAGATGGAAATGAATGATCTCAGGTGTGTGTAAGCTTCAGGTTCAAGATATATTTAATAGAGAAAGGTCCGGGAGTAGTTTGCGTGATTATGTTCATGAAAAAGAAAGAAAACTCTAGGTGTTGGGCTTGTGGCTATTTTGGCCTAAATAAACAAATATTTTCACTCTCCTTTGACTTTTAAAATAAAATTTCTATTCAATTTTAAGCAAATATAAATGTCTATTTAACAATCATTTCTTTACCAAATTATTATTATTAGATTTCGAACAAATCAATTTTAATTGAATATTATTTTCCATGATTTTATCTTATTTTAACATTTAAATATAATATTTCCACAATTTAATTCCTTTTATTAATGATTTCTAAACCGATTCATCAAATAAGTCCCAATTTCTAATTTAATAGATTAAATTACTATAGTTAATCTTAATTAATTATTTCTTAAAAATCGAGTTGTTATATTATTTCTTAAAAATCGGGTTGTTACATACAACATCTCTTGCTTGAGTTTTCTCAACAACCAGAGTATGCAAGTAATTTATTAATATATAAATGGTAGAAGACAACATTTATATTAAATATTCATAATCTTCAATATATTTAATTTAAGTGATATTGACTTATAGGATAATTTATTTCTTATGAAATGCCCTCTTGATTCAAGTGACACATAAGAAATCACGGTATACTTACCTTTACATATGCATTTATTCCTTAAGTGTATTTAGAGTTTCCATATAGATCCAGAAACAGGTTTACGAATACCATCAATCAGGAGCAAGTCAACCAGTGATTAGCTACTACAAATTCTCTGCCCCGGCCATAAGCCGACAGAACGGCTCCTCCAACCTTACTTACTACCCTGGGGGTGGTTGAGTTGAAGAAGTTGTGACAGAACAAGCTGTTATAGAAATCAGCAGCTATTGAACTCCATCTGTTGGAAAAAGGACTACTAGTAATGGTTCATCTTATCTTATTAGTAGTGGTTAGTGGGAATAAGACTAGCTCTGGCTGTCAAGCATGAACCAGGTATTGGAATCAGCTAGAGGTCTTGGATTCGACATTAGCGGTCTTTGCTGAGAGATGCTAAGAAAGGTGTCAAGTCTGAAAGCCAAGAGAGAAAGCAAACACTTCACCAGATTTCTTTCCCAATAGCACGAGAATGAGTGATTTATTAGACATATGATCCGACTGTGGTTCCGGGAGCTATGTATACATGTCTTAGATCCGGACAGTACGCGGACAAGAATGAGCTGCTCCGATATTTTTAATATTACATAACTTTTATACTTTATTTAACTTATATAATATTTTATGTATAACATTATATTAATTAAATCTTATTTAATTAATTTAATTAATTAACACTTTAATCAATTATTATATTATTTAATTATAACATATTGTATTGAATATATATCTATAACCTTTACGTTAATACAGATATCTTATGTATATGTATGTATGTATTTTAATCTATTAATTAGCTTTTAGTTAATCTATTTAATTATACAATTTTAATTAAGTTTTATTAATTTCAAAAATTCTTTTATGCACACTATACACTTATATTGTCTTAAACAATTATACACAACATAACATATATCGTTATATATATTATACTTGTATATATCTATATTTAATTAATTAAGTTATGCAATTAATCCATTTATTTTATTAACCTTATTAGTAAATAATATTTTTGAAACTAATTTTATAACCTTTTCAAACTTTTTGACAAAATAATTTTATAACTTTTATAATATGTATTTTATTTTAAATTTAACTTTTAAATTTAAAACTTTATTTTAATTTTTAAAACAATTTGAAAGTCTATATTATAACATTTATAATATTTTTATTACTGTAAATTTAACTTTTAAATTTAAAACTTTTATTTTAATTTTAAAACAATTTTGAAATCAGCCCAAGACCTAGATCGGTTTGGACCTTTATATTGGGGATAATCTTTAGGCTTACCTCATCCTTTCGAGGCAGGCTAGTAGCCAGGTAGAGCAAATTACCCAAACTCCACCTTAGACACTACTTTCCAAGACACCCTACTATATGGGTAGACTTTAATAAGTTAGCCATAATACTGCTAATTTCGACCGCATAGGCTATTTGGTTTCGATACCATTTTTGGAACTGTGCCGGCATGCAGCGAGAAAAATGGGTAAATTTTAAAAAAAAAAATTCAATTATTAGATCTTCAATGGGCCTATGAAGTTCAATTCATTTAGAACTTTTCTACATTTCCTATTTGATAAAATCAATATTTTATTTAAATTTATAGATAAAAGTTCAATTATATATAATTGTATTATATTTAAGATATGTGTATCATATACACATATGTGCATGCGTAAGTGCAGATGCAACAAGATAATGTATACATAGTTTGACATCCCCATTTGTAGATGCTTGGATTTACACCGCAACGAACATGTTAGCCTCTTATGTATACAAATAGATTATCTAAATGTACATATTTATATGTACATCAAGATATTATATCACTATAAGAACACAGGGCTATTCTGATGGCAAATAGCCGTCGGCGGCCGTCGGAAGCTGACGGTATAGCCGTCGGAATAGCGTACACGGTTTTTGTCAACTTTCGATGGCGGCGACGACAATCTTTCGATGTCTTTTCGATGGCTTCTAATTTAAAATAGTGATGGTCTTCGACGATCAACGAGGTACACGTGGATCCACTCGTAACCAATAATCCATCGGTAGCTTTTGATAGCCATCGGAAAATTGTGACTCGTAAGCCATCGGAAAATCGTATCCAATAATTCAGATATATATATATACATACATACATACATACATATATATATATAACAACCAACATCACATATTATACCAATAACAATATTAACCATAATCTCCAATATTTACAAAATCATACTCCAATATATACAAAGTCAAGATCATAAACTCCAATATATACAAAATCAACCATCCAACATCCTCAAACATCCAACAAAACACTGGCCAATCAACGTCAAACATCAAACAACTCCACAAAAAGTACCAAATCAATACAACACATCCAATCTCTCATCAAAGTGTATCAAACATACCAAAACAAATCATATACAACATCCAAGCACAAAAACAGAAAAGCATACCTATCAAGAGTCGTCCTCGCCTCCAGAAGCACCAGACGATGAAGAAAATGAACGTAACCATGTTGATGCACGTACTCCGCCAAGCGCTGATTCAACTGCTCCATCTGTATAGCGCAAAGACGGTCCTGCTCCTGCAGCTGCTCGATCATGGCTCTCAGCTCTTTTATCTTGGCTTTGTCCTGCACTTTTTAGTACGCTTGTTGAGATGCCCTAACCTGCGAATAGAAAAAACTGTCATAGAACTTTTCGACGACTTTTGTAACAATCGTGTAACTTTTATAAGATAGTTTATTTTTATAAATTACCGCTTGGTTTCCATAACCAAAATGCCGATTTCGCTGCGTCAGATCCGTGATGGAGTCAAAAATAGCATCTTTCTCCTCACGGGTCAACTCATCGCGATCCGACCCCTCTAGCATCTATGCCCGTGCCTCTTGAAACTTTGCCTATAATGCCAAAAAAATTACAGTTGAAATTAACACAATATTATTTTAATTCTTAAACGCTAATTACTTAAACTAATCAATATTAATAACTTAAAATTCAAAATATGCATACATATGCAGCCGTCGCCTTATCCTCATCTTCCCATGCATATGTAAGGTTGCTAGCTTCGTCTGTTTGCTTTATGAAATGGGTATGAGCAAATACTTCCATGCATGAGACCAGACGTCGACGCGCTCTTTCCTGCAATAAATAATGTATATATATTACTGTTTATTAATAACTTATAACTTAAACTATATAAATGCACTAACTGTTTATAATCGCAATTAATAAATTTACCAAATCCTTATGATGATGCTGGAATGACTTGGAACCACCACGATGTGTTACTGGGTTCTTATTTCTATTCGCAGAGTTCCTCTTTGACTCCTCCTACAAATTTAAATAATTGAAAAAATATATTTAATAGCTGTAAAATAAAGTAATGAGATATATATATATATGATAGATTAATTACCTTGAACTCATCGTTGTTCCACCAGGCAACCCAAGCATCCCATGCACTGGCACCCATCCCGTTTGGTTTCTTCCCAGCTCTCCTAAGGCCTGACATCGTGTCCCGATAATTCTTCGCTATCTTAGAATTCCAGTGGCACTGCACAAGGGAAATGTCTGCTTCCTGCAGATCTACGGAACCCTGCACATTGAGATAATTAAATATAAGTAGTAAATTTTTAAGTACTCAACAAATTGTAAAACGGTAATTTATAAATATGTAAATTTAAACTCACCAAAAGTCCTGCCAGATGCTCTCTCTGATCGGGTCATGGATCTTACTCCATCGGGGACAACAACCAATAATCCTACTCATATATGCCTGCTTGGAAATACTAAGAACCACTCCCGATGGCTCTAGCTCAAATTCCCTGTGTTAAATTTGAAACATGGCTTTAGACTATTATATATATCGTACACAAAATATTTCTAATGTTATGCTACTAATTTTAATACTTACGATCCATCGGCTTTGGGCTCTAAATACACTACTGGTCGTGTTGTTGGCTCTGAAGGAGCACTGTCATCACCTCTATTCCCTCTTCGAGAAAAAGAGGGTGAATCGGAGTGGGAAGAGCTACGCCTTCGGAAAAAAGACATAATACTTGTCATGCACATATCAATTTATTATGTCAGAACATATAATTCATAATAATTATGAGAAAAGGTATCATAATCGATGAGAAAAATGTAACATGAATAATCACATAAATTACCTTACATTAAATTGTATATTAACAATCAGTCCTCGTCGTTTTCTGATTCGGACTCGGTTTCATACTCTATATCGTTTTCCTCTGTAGTTTCAAATGCTTCTACTAATACATTTGATTCATCATTTAGAGGTCGAAAATCCATGTGGTCGTCTGTTATTGTTATTTCAACATTTTCCTCGATATCTGCTTGATAGGCTTGTTCGTCTGGAATATTCTTTCCATCGAACGTAAGTCTTGCCTTCATTTTAAAAACTGCTGACTAGTCTGCTTTATCTCTTTTTAGAGATTGATAAGGGGTGTAATAAACTTGTAGGACTTGTTTGGCTAGTACAAAAGGGTCATACTTTTGATAACGCGAGGTATGTTTTATTTCTGTAAGATTATAATTTGTATGCATGATAACTCCAGAACTTGGAACATCGCTGAACCAGTTGCATCTAAACAAAAAAACTTCCTCCGCAGGTCTAGTGAAATATATCAATTGCAAAACCTGGGTTAACATGCCATAAAAATCATTTATATGATCATTTGGATCATCACTGCATTTAACAAATACATCAGTATTGTTTGTTAATTTTTCAGCACCATATTCTTTGGTGTTGAATTTATATCCATTAACGAAGAATATTGGATATGTCTTAACTTTTCTTTTTGGTCCCATCACTAGATGTTTTAATCCTTCATCGACCACACAATTTATCGGATCATAAACGTAGTTCGAAAACCAAGTAGCGAAATCTTTGCTTATATCGCCGCTTGGATGTTGTGATTCATAAACACTGCAAACATAGATAATATATTGCATTATAATTAATGTACACGTATAGTATTAAATTAAATAAATATATCCAGACTTGTAATTTAATATTACCTAATAAATGGTGCAACTTCAGTATAATTAAGAAGAATATATGTGTGTGCTACATGGTAATCTCTATCCTCTAACCATACTTCCACACATTTTCCAGCAGGTCGACCATGTTGTTTAAAAATAGATAACATTGCCTCAGAAGAACAATCTTGTTCAACGGCTTCATCATTATGCGTAGCACTTTCAAATGATAAGTTCACATATCATTGAAATAATGAGAAAAAAGAATGAAGTTTCTTCTTTGATATATGATTTGCAAATTGAACCTTTAACTTGAGCTTTTTGTCTCACTTTTTTCTTTAAATGTTTTAAGTACCTAATAGAAAATATTTCAATTCAAAAATAACTTATATATATGTAACTAAAATAATATTTACCATACTCGATATCAATACCTTACCTTTCGAATGGATACATCCATCCATAGTGCACAGGATCTCGAAGATGTGCTTCATATGGAAGATGAACAGGTAAATGCTCCATTACATTAAAGAAACCTGGACGAAATATTTTCTCCAATTTGCAGAGCAGTACAGGGATTTCTTCCTCAAGTTTACATAGATGATCAACTTTTAATGTAGTTGAACAAAGCTCCTTAGAAAACAAACTAAGTTCCGTTACAACCTTCCAAACTTTTCCGGGCAACAGTTCTCTGAAAGCGACGGGCAACAAATTTTCCATCATTATATGACAATCATGGCTTTTCATCCCACTTAGTCTCCCGTTCTTATAGTTGACACATCTACGAAGGTTAGAGGAAACCCCATCGGGAAATCGTAATCCTTCCATCCATTTTAATAGTATTTTAACTTGGTTGTTGTCTAACTCATAGCATGCTTTGAGTTTTTTAGTGTCATTTGGCTTAGTATGAACTCGGGACGGCTACAAATTTCTTCTATATCACGTCTTGATTTCAAATCGTTCTTAGTTTTTCCCTTAACATTCAAAATTGTGTTAAACAGATTATCAAATACGTTTTTATCGTTATGCATCACGTCAATGTTATGATGGATTATGAGATTTTTCCAATAAGGCAACTCCCAAAATATACTTTGTTTGCACCAATTATGAATCGTTGATTTACCTTGAATTTCAATTTATTGTCCATTTTCATGTATCTTTGGATAATCCTTTACAACTTCATATATATCTTCGCTTGACCAAATTGTTTGTGGTCGCAAAGTCTCATGTCTATTAGCTGTGAAGTTTATTTATCTCTTCTAAAAAGATGATTAATATGGAGAAAACACCAATGACAATCAAACCATGAAATTTTCTTCCCATTTGATAAAGAAAATGCTCGTGTTTCTTCCATACAATAAGGACATGCTAAACGACTAGCCATACTCTAACCCGAAAGCATTGCATATGCAGGAAACTCGCTAATAGTCCACAACAAAGAAGCAAACATCCTAATGTTTTTTGATACGTCGTATGTTTCAGCTCCTTCGTACCATAATATTTCCAACTCTTCGATTAACAGTTGTAAGTAAACATTGATTTCTTATGTCGGATCATCTGGGCTAGGGACGACAATTGTGAGAAACATATATGGAGTTTTCATACACATCCACGGAGGTAGATTGTAAGGTGTAATGATTATAGGCCAAGATGAATATTTAGAACCAAACCGGGAAAACGGTGAAAATCCATCCATACATAAACCAAGCCTAACGTTATGGCTCTCCGCTGCGAAAGCGGGATATTTCTTATCAAAATGCTTCCATGCTTCTCCATCAGTTGGGTCTATTAACTGAACTTCTTCCTGTGTTCTCACATTGTGCCATCTCATATGATGCGCTGTTATAGATGATGCATATAACCTTTGAAGTCTGGGAGTGATAGGCAAGTAATGCATACGCTTGTATGGAACTTCTTTTCCCTTCTTTTCTCTTGGTTTGTATCTTTCCTGGTTACATATTCTGCAATTTCTAAGATTGATGTCTTCTTTCCAAAACAACATGCAACCATTTAAACAAGTATCTATTTTTTTGATACGGCAAACTGAAAGCAGACATAAGTTTTTTTACTTCATAATGATTTTCACACATTAAATTATCGGGTGGCATATGCCATTTAGCAGCTTGTACAACAGCTTTAAATCCGGCTTCTGTGAGGTTGTATTTTGATTTCATCGCAATATACTCTGCAGTTACTAATAATTGAGTGCTACTTGTACAGCCAGTCCATAAAGGTTTCTTAGCAGCATCCAATAAATCATATATATTTTTCACTCCAACAGTTGGTTCCTCTTCCATGTAAACATCGTCATTATCAACTTCAATGGTAGGGAACATTGATCGTGCTGCATCTTCAACCATATGTTTTATGAGGTTCGTCATACTAATTTCATCACCAACCTCCTCCTCTGCTGATTTTGATTAGGTGCTACAATTTCTCCATGATGATCCCACACCAAATAATTCGGCACGAAACCATATTGGCGCAAATGAACTCTTACCATATCCGATATCAAATGCTTCAACGGTTTGCACCTACTACATGGACAATGAATTTCTTCGTCGTTTCCATTATTACTTAAAAGAGAGTTCAATAAACACATGTACCCCATTACAAAAATGTTCACTTGTTGAGCCTCCCATTTTCCTTCGTTGTTCATACATCCAGCTACGATCAGTAAAATAATTGACCATTTTCCTACTTCAAAACCTATGATAGAAATTAAAATTAGTATTAATCATTTAATTTTATGGATTGACATTTTGTTTTTTAATTAAAAAGTATTTATTTATAATGTTATTGAGTTTGCTAATTTTCTCCTTTTTGCATCTTCTTGCACCATTTTGCGAATTGAAATTGTTGCGCCATTTTGCACTTTCTTGCGCCTTGAATTGGTTTTGCGCCTTGAAATGAATATAATATTAAATTTTTAGCATCTATATTATTTTTTGCTTTGATGGTCGGTCATTCTACTTCCCATTACAAACACAGTAGTAATTATATTTCATAAATCAATTCATTTTAAATGATTTCATAAAATTTCAGCAGCACTTCCCCCGTGTTCCCTGTATCGTACACAACAGCGTGTAGACAAGGAACAAAAAGGAAGTGCTGTCGAAATTCTATGAACCGTTTAAAATGAAATGATTTATGAAATGTAATTATTTTATAGTGTTTGTAACTTGTCCAATATAGGGACAAATCCAACAAATATTATATCAGATGAATATGAATGTCCGTTTTGTAATAGAAACGAATATTCATATAACGATCATGTACAATACTTGTCAGACGGGGCCAAAAACTCTCTAAGGGATTTATAAAAAATAAAACACATTATGCATGTCTAATTTGTTTATAGGTTAAAAATATTAGCATTATAGCAATATTATGCACGATTAGTTAATTATATAACATGTATTAGCATTTGTACAATAGTTTATTTGCATTTTACCGTTTTATTAAATATATACTATATTATATGATTTTTACTATTTCGAAAAATATATAGTATTCATGTCATCAAATTTAACGAATTACGTATATATTATTATATTTTATTTAAAATAATATTAAACTATAGGATACACTAGTTTATATCATGCCAAACAATATTGTACCAAACTTGATTTTATATAAATGATTAAGGGTTTAACTATGATTAATATATTTTAATTATCATTTTTGGAATTTTACAAACCATAAACACAATCATTCACATCAATCCTAACTAACCAAATGCTAGCTCAAATGCGCATATACACTAAATAATCAACGTATATATACACTAATTGATTAATGTAAATAAACTAATCAAATTATTAATTAGGGTTTAGGGTTTAGGAAATTACTAATTAGGGTTTAGGGTTTATATAAATAAACTAATCTAATTACTAATTAGTTAATGTAAATAAACAATCAATCAGCTATTATAAACAACTAGACTTATAATTTAACCCTAAATTAACAAATCAAAATCAATTAGGGTTTAGGAAAAACCTGATTTGGAGATGGATGGAGAGGCTAGAGTAGTTGGGAGTGATGATTGATGATGTTGGAGATGCTCCGAAAGACGTGGGAGGCTGGCTGTCGTGGGAAGGAGGTGAGGGAGTTGGGGATTTTGATTGGTTTGGGTGAAAGGGAGATAATGAAGCCGCTCTCGACTAATTTGACCTGTAAACTCATTTATTTTCGACGGCTGTCGATGACCGCTTATGGCTGTATTTGCATCGGTTTTCGACGGCCTGTAATGGTTATTTTATTTTAATTACAGAAATGATACGAAGATGACGGACTATTGCTAGCCGTCGGAAATTTCCGTCGGCGGCCGTCGAAAGTGTGTTGTCGCTATATACTATTATTCTTATAGTGTATTTACGTGTGTGTGTATGTGTATGAAATTATAAAGTAATAATTATATGATATTATACATTATTCATTGTATATTATTCAATAAAGCATTTTATTAAAATTCATATACAGAAATACTTATAAATATATAATTAAATATAATTAAGTTATAAAATTATTTTAAATATTATTTTGTAAATAATTTAGAGTATTTATAATGTGAAATCCAAACAAAAAATATTTTTTTATTTGTTTTTAATTAATTTAAACGTATATTACATATAAACTTAGAACTATATATATATATCGCTACTACTTTCGACTGGAGAAAAAATAAATTATTATTATTTAAATTTCAATTTTAAATAACTTAATAATTAGAAATTTATAATTAAAACCATACAGAATAAAAAGACATAAAAATCCTTTTCAAAACTATAATGTGTATTTTATATTATATAAAAAAATAGAATTTTATATTACTAAATAAACTTATATACATACATACATTTTATTTATATAAACAATTTTGAATCAAATAATATTATTTTATTATATATAATAAATATCCAAAATATTAATTTTATTTTTCTTTTATTACTGTAGAAATCTTTTCTAACAAAATTAAATTTTGTAAAGTTTTAAAACATATATCATGTTGTGTTAATCTTTTAAATTAGATTTAATATATAAAAAATCAAATAAATATTATTATTTAAATTTTCAATTTTTTTCAAGCCTAAAATATATGCAAGTGAATATACATAATTTTTTTTAATAAACATGCAGATTTATCTATATAACCATCAACATGTGACAGTCCATCGATATACTGGTTCGTGATATTTTTAATAACACAATATGTGAAGCAATGATTATATAATATTTATATATAATATTATATTAGTAGAGTACCTTTTACGAAAGCCAAAAGCTTATACGTTTAAATAAAGAAGTGAACTCTTTGAATCCAATTTCAATCCTGAATTTGCTAGCTCCCGAATTGCCTTTCCACTGATGATATTTGATTTTAATTTGTATTTAATTGCTTGAATATTTGAGGAAAAGGGAGGGGTATATTTAGACCAGTAGAGGGATGATGGAGGTAGCAAAATGATCAAAATAAAATGAGGGTTAAGGTGTTTATACATGTTAATCCGCTTTTTGCCAAGGCAGTACACAGACGGATTTAATCCAACATACTTCACGATCATCAAGGCAGAAAGCTCGGAGAGATGGTTACCAGGATTGGAGATCGATTATATTTGGAACAATGGATGAAAGTTGGATGGATTTAGATGAACAACACTCAAAAAACGGCTAAGTATGGAACTAGCACTCCCTTTAGAAGAGGGATTGAAGTAAAGGGATCAGACTGAACAGGATGCACACAACATAACTCATGATGATCGCTCCATAACTCAACCATAAAGGGGATTGAAGTGAAACTTTAGGAACAAGAAGAAGGGATCCTAGGGAGTCTATCATAGAGATTGCATGACAAATAGAGCAACTTGGAGGGATCATCCCCTATCCCTATATAAGGATCGACCCCTATCCCTATTCAGCGATCGGTTTAGTTGAATTTGCAACAATGATCGATCGATATCTCAAGATCCCTAAGTGCGATCGACATGAAATTTGGAGAACAAGAAGATAACATCATCGGGGACCCACCATAGGGATCATACCCCATGATTCCACCAAAATAGATATCAGCCTCGATCCCTACTTTGAGCTCCGATGGGCCCCAAACTTTTTGGGCAAGCTCGTCTTGGCTTAAGGGTTACAGATCTAGGTTTTGAGCGATATATTTTCACGTCCTCCTCTATAAATACAACGGGCATGGCATCAACAAAGGGATCTTCCTTCGGCTTCACTTCAACTTCTACCTAGGCTATACTCTGCCATTTTTATTCTTGGATTTCACGGATTTGTAGCTGTAATCAGCAGTATAAACTAATAAAAGGAGAATCTTTGGAGTGGGCGTAAGCTGGAGTTAGCCGAACTACTATAAATCTGTATCTCTCCTTACTTGCTTTTTTTAAATTTTATTATTCTTCAATTTATATTCTCTACAATATATTATCTGAGATCCGTGACTGGATATTGGTGCTTTAATACAACTGTGTTGGTGGCCATTTTTGACGCCAACATTTTGGTGCTTTCACTGAGAAAGCTAGCCCCCATGGGTTTTGAATTTGGATTCTGAGTTTGAAAATGATCTAGTGCTTAATTTTTGAGCAATGGTTAGACCATCAATAAGGAGAGTGCTACCGAAAAGGAGTTACCATGGAGGGAGTCAAAAGGCTTCCTTAGAAGCTGAAGCTAACTAAACATCTATCTACATCACCAGGGATGAAATGGAAATGATGATGGATGCTATGCAGGAAAGGATGCTGAAAAGATAGGAAGAGATGGTGCAGAATTTACTTTGATAGATTGGACAAGCAGGAGCGCAAAACCAAGGGAATATAGTAGCAAGAGCTAATGACAACTTGGATCAAGGAGTTAATGTGGTAGGAGTCATTGGAAATTAGAACTGGGACCATGGAGACGGAGCTATTTGACAAAGGAATGAAATAGAGCAGCCCGGGGCAGCTTCCGGCCATCTTAGAGGGATGGCCCCGATCCCTCTAGAGGGATGGCCCCGATCCCTCTAGAGGGATCGACCCCAATCCCCAAAGACTTAAGGCATGCCCCTAGGTCTGGTCAATCGCGATGCTGGAGGACCTACGGTCGATCCTATGGAGTTTGGTGCGAATCGAAATTTAAATGCTCGTCTAAAAGAGTACATTCTAGAATTCCCTCGTGGAATCGGGGGGCGGCCTAGAAATGATGATAGGAGACTACCGCTGGATGATAATGATAGATTTGCAGAGATGATCAGGCGAGCTATGCATCGAGGATTGATGAACAAGGATTTGGAGGATGTAAATAGAAGTTCATTCATGCCTAATATCAGGAATGCTAGCAATCCACCAGAGTTTAAACTACCAACACTGGAAGTATATGATGGAAAGTCGGACCCAACTATGCAAATGATGAGATATATACAGCACATGGAAGTACTGAGGGCATCAGTGGAAGTCATGGCATGATGCTTTCCCATGTATTTAGTGCATATAGCTGCACTATGGTTCAGGCAATTGGAGAGTGGTTCTATTGGCATATGGATGAAATTGGTTGAAAGATTTATGAGGCAGTTCGGGGTTCACATTTCGAGACCCAAAAATGTGATGAGTCTGGAAACACTAACATCGAAGACCGGAGCTCTAAGGAGTTTTCTAACATGGTTTAATGTCGGGACGACATCAATGGATCGGCCAGATCCATTCATGGTTTTGATGGCAATTGTATCAGGAATTGCCGATGGCACAGATTTCAAGGATCCATTGGCGTGGGATCTACCTATGGATCTCGAAGAGTTTTATCATTAAGTAGAAAGGTTCCTGCGGTAGGAAGATGCACGAGCCGACAAACCAGAGGTGAACGCTGTGCAAAGCGGAGGATGATTAGGAGATGCAAACAAGAATGCTAAAGGCAAATAAAAATTGGATGATGGATATGATGGGATGAAAAGGTGATGGAAAAAGTGGGAGCCGAAGGTTTCCTCCTACTAGAATTTGATGGAAAGCCTAGAACGGATTTATCTGGACACTAGGGGCAACTCTTTTATCGGAAACCGGCTATGAGGGATCTTACGGAGTAGGAATGTATGTATGGAAAGTACTTCATGTTCCACAAATTGAATGGACGCACCATGGATGAATGCAGGAATTTAAAGAATATAATTAAGGAGCATGCAAGGAATAGTAGGCTGCCGCAGTATGTGAAGAATCAAACAATGGCGGCGGAACAGGAGCAGCCATCGTCCGCATCGAATGAAAACAGGAATGGCCTTGGATCGAGATCATGGATCGTCATCAACTGATCATGATTATAAGGGCTGAGTTCAGGACTTGGACTCCTGCCGTAATAATAATAAACTCTATAATAAGGCGGCTAAGTCCCTTTCACATGTACGGGATTGAGGACGGTCCCTAGGTATGCTCTGAGATAATGATGAACCATCGTGCCCGGAGAGGCACCCTTTGGTTTTTTTTCTTTTTTGGATTTCTTGATGTACAAACTCTTATTTATTAGGTTACTACAATGAATAAAATAGGTCGTGATTATTGTCCCGACCGGAGTGATGGGGCGGTAACCGCATGGTTCGAGTCCCTTCGTCGGACAGCAACATAATGGACTCGCGCATGGATTAAGTCCTTGATCGGAGAGTATAGGTCAGAGAATAAGACCCAACAGGACGTCAGGTATGGATTATGCCTAGCAAGGAGTAGGTCGCTTTGCTAAAGAGCAACAGGATTGGCCTACTCAGGTCGTCGAGTATGGATTATGCTCGGTAAGGGTCCAGAGTAACCATGATCGACCAAGGACTTAGGCCAAGACACCACTTAATGTTCAGGGGCACTGAACCGGAGTATAGGAAATAACGTCGCTTCGCCGAAGAGCGACAAGATTGGTTTACTCGGACGTCGAGTGTGGACTGTGCTCGGCAAGGACTCGAAGATGTCACAGATTTGGATATCAACTTTAAACTGCTATGGATTTGGATATAGACCCGGAGCGGACATGGATTTGGATATGAACCCAGAGTGGTCCCGGATTTGGCTAATGACCCAGTGATGTCGAGTATTTGGATAAAATGATCTAGAGAGATCATGAATTCAGAATTGGGTATCGACTCAGAATGGTTCTGGATTTCACTAACGATCCAGAGAGATCATGGATTTGGATTGGCAATGGATTGGATTCGGATTGGATAATATGGCTATCGATTGATTATGAACTTCGAATTTTGGATTTATGGTAATTCAAACACACCTTCCTATGACAAGGCATGTTTTGGAACGCAAAGTGTTAACTCGCCTTTTCCCAAGGTATTACACTAGCGGATTTAACCCAACAGACTTTACGATCATCAAGGCAGAAAGCCAGGAGAGATGGTTACCAGTGTTGGAGATCGATTATATTTGGAACTATGGACGATAGTTGGATAGATATAGATGAAAAGCACTCAAAAATGGCAAAATATGGAACTAACACTCCCCCTAGGAGAGGGATTAGAGTAAAGGGATTGGATTGAACAAGATGCACAAAACACAACTCATGATGATCACTTCATAACTCAACAACCACAAGGCGGATTGAAATGAAACTTTAGAAACAAGAAGAGAGGACCCTGGGGAGTCTACCCTAGGGATCGCATGACAAATAAAGCAACTTAGAGGGATCGGCCCCTATCCCTTCAGGGATCGGCCCCTATCCCTTCAGGGATCGGCCCCTATCCCTTTTCAGGGATTGGCCCCTATCCTTATTCAAGGATCGGTTTAGTTGAATTTGTAGCAATAATCGATCGATATATCAAGATCTGTAAGTGCGATCGATATGAAATTTGGAGAGCCAGAAGATAACATCATAGGGGACCCACCATAGGGATCGCACCACATGATTCCACCAAAATAGGGATCGGCTTTGATCCCTGTTATGGGCTTCGGTGGGCCTCAAACTTTCTTGGCAAGCTCATCTTCGCTTTAGGGTTCCAGATCGGGGTTTTGAGTGAGATATTTTCACGTCTTCCTCTATAAATACCACAAGCATGGCATCAGCAAAGGGATCTTCCTTTGGCTTCACCTTAACTTCTACCTAGGCTATACTCTGCCATTTTTATTCTTGAATTTCACAAATTTATAACTATAATCAGCAGTATAAACTAATAAAAAGAGAATCTTTGGAGTGGACGTAGGTCGGAGTTAGCCGAATCACTATGAATCTATGTCTCTTCTTACTTTCTTTTTTTAATTTTATTATTATTCAATTTATATTCTCTATACTATATTATATGAGATCTGTGACTGAATATTGTGCTTTCATACAACTGGGTATTGGTGGCCATTTTAAACGCCAACAATATGTAAGAGAAAGTGGAGAGAAAAAGTAGGATCAAGATCCTTAATTTTCTCTTACCCTTTCTCTTATTTTTATACATTCAAAACTACCCGCATAAGCCATCAAATGGCCAGCCTATCTTTCTCCCATTATGACCAAAAATATCTAGCCTTATATGGGCCTCAAATCCACTTTAACCCCAAACAATATATATTGCATTTAAATTTCAATTTAAATGTGCATCGGTATCGTATATTGATTAGTGTTTATATAACTATTATCTGCATACTATTTAATATTGTTCAATACACATAAAATAAAATTAGTAGTTAATATTTCATAAATATTAATTAATTTATAATAATTAAAAATTAATTAAATTGGGTGAAAACTGAGTATTCAACATTTTGGTTGTGTGACACTTAGGTGTAAATTTGGTCAGCGATTAATATTGAACAATTCAAATATTAACGTTCATACTTCATTAGAAAGTGGTGTGACATTATGGCCAAACTTATCGCTTACTTGGATATGTTCAAATCCAATTTTACTTTATTAATAATTATCTGGTAGTGAAAATTATTTACATCTATTATATTCGTCAAAACTATATCACTTTGGAATTATGAAATTTGGTAATAGTCAAAATTCCAGTATTATCGATATTCAACTCTATAGTCCAAACATAAAGTCCTAGGTTCAAAAATAACAAGTTATTATTAACTAAACTGTTATTGTAAATCCTTTGACTTTGAGTTAACTTCAGTTGACCGTGATACTAACCTCATATAACCGAGGAGTTGAATCCCTCTTTTGAATAGTGTTTCACTTCTAATGCTTCCTCTCGACCCAACTATAGTCATTCGACGGACGTCATGCCACGATTTAACTATAACCAAAGTAGAGCTTCCATATTAAAGATCAATAGTATTCTCAAGTCAAGAGAACTGTGTAATTTTATCATATCGATATTTTCTATTTGACCTTAGTTATATTAACCAACAAAAACTATCGAGTGAGTCATTCCACAGTTATCCAATAACTATCAGTACGTCACCCCTTAGTGCCCTCATCAATCATGAGTAATACACTATCCAACATTTGGAGAGCGTTACATTCTCTAGACTCAACGGATATATCAATATCCAGTCTCTATACATCTTGACAAGGAGTAGTTAAAACAATATGTTTAATTTCATTGTGATAAATTACTCTTGGTTACAACACTTTGTAACTATTATCACAAAACATACCAATTATGAATTTTCTATTAAAATAACTTTTTATTAAATTAATTAATCAATATAAACATCATATCAAGTATATAATAGAAATAAAACACTTTTTATTTCAAACAAGAATTCTTATCGAGTTAGATATATGCAACAAATTAAATAATTACCACAAGGGCATACCTGTTGAATATGCATGTATATGATTTTTGTTTGATGATAATAAACATATATACATTCATTTAAATGTATTTGATATTGTACTATTTTATTTTTCACAGATAAAATAAATATTTGCTGAATAAAATAAATAACAAAGAATTGGAATTCAAACGAATATTTTATTCAAACAAATATTTATTACAATTTTAATAGTACAAATTCAAGCTCTCACTATAACTATACAATTTCAGTCACAATACAATTACATCACAATTTCATAGTTACATCAGTTCCTCACTACATATCACTCACATTCGTATTTATCTTCAACTTCATTCCAATGTGAATCCAGCATCTGAGCAATCTGCAGAAATATACATTGACGCAGTAAAATTGAAAAGGAAATATTTTTGCAATATAAAATAAAAATGTGATTTTGAAAATTTTATTTGCCTCAGTTATTTGGGTTGTTCATCATCATTTGTATTCAACACACACGAACAATGTGACATGCACAGTGTATCACTGTACATGCCACAAGGACGTGCACACCGATATATATACACTTGATAAATTTACAGGGACAGGTAATCATGAGTGGCTGCAATACACACGTGTACATTTATACATGTGTGCACTGCCTCGCCAACTCGTGTGTGCGTTCAACTCATGTGCAATACAAATAAAGTCAAGACATCAGCACAAGGTCAAACCCGAGTTTTTAGAAACTGGATTCAACACAGGTGCAATATCAAAAGACCACATGGTCAGTGCACAACAAGACAAACGCATGAGCTATTTACATGCACAAGAACCAGACTAGTTCAGACTCAGTTCAGATCAGAGCATAAACAAATGTGCAGGTTGGAGTAGTTATGACCAAGGCAATAAATTCGAGTCAAAGCCAGAGCTATCAAAAGTCAAAAAATGATCGAAGCCGTAGCCGTGAATGAACAAGTCATCTTTCAGATCAAAGTAAAAAACGTGGTAAATGAATAGAAGCCTATGGTCATCAAGAAATCGTAAAACAAAGCCGTGTCAACCAAGGCATTATCAAATATACGATTACGACCAAGTCAGAAATATCACGAGTAAAAAAAATCAATGACGTGGGAATCAAGCAATAAAAATACGAATTTGAATCAGTCAGTGAAATCATCATCATCTATACAAATATCAACGGCCAGTGCAAAAGTATTGACGAACTCAAATTAATTCGTACAAACGAAAATATAGGGGATCGAACCCTATATAAAACCCTATTCATCATCGGCAATAATCATCGAGTTTAAGCAAGCAAATCAGAAGAAGCAAAAGCAAAAATTTACATACCAAATCATATCGAACTCGATCAAGGAGGAGGAGCCGCGAATGAATCAATCGAAGTAATCAATCGAAGCATCAAACTATCAAATTAAGCGGCGACTTCACAATTACCAGAAGCCCTAATTTTCGAACGAAGAGGAAACTGAAGCCGAGCTTTAACAACAACGAACGAATAAATCAATCATATCGAGGCAAGCAACTGATCAGTAGAGAAGCAAATCAATCAACAGAGCAACAACCACAATCGACATCGTCAAAAATTAGAAGCCCAAATTTCAGAGGAACGAGAGCCGCCATTATCTCAAGAAAGAAACGGGCTAAAGCAAAAAGGGGGCCGGCCTTAATAATTTAATAAGGGATTTAGCTTTTAATTTTTGTTTTTTGGCAAAAAAAAATTTCACTCAAGTCTATTTATTTTGCTCTTGGTTTTTTATTTTCTGCTTTTATTTTTAAAGTCTAAACTTTGGTAAATCACCACCTAGGTTTTAGGTTGTGTCAGATTGTCTAGTTAGGATTAGTTCAGTAAGTAGGGTTTATGAGTTTGCAAAACTCTATAGGCAGTAGCAGGGTGTGCGAGTCTGTTAGAGTGTTTGTAAGCGGGAGACTGTTTAATTTTATTAGAAATCTGGGAATGCAGCAGTAGGCAGGGGTTGCCGAAGCTGGGTAAATTTTGTGTGTGATTTATTTTTCAGCATATTTACTTCTCTGCAGTTTGTTTTCGTGTTTAATTCAGTATCGTGAAAATTTGCTATAACCCTATTCACCCCCCCCCCCCCTCTAGGGTTAATCTAGATCCTACAAGTGGTATCAGAGCCCAGTATTTTTTCTTTAACTCTAGAGTCATGAATCCACCAAATAATGCTTTTTCTGAGGGGCAATCTATTGTTAGGCCACGCATGTTTAATGGGAATGATTATGCTTATTGGAAAGTTAGGATGGGTATTTGTAGATTATGATGTTTGGGACATTATTGAAACTGGCTATAAATCTCCTACTATAACTGTTGGTGATACTGAGATTCCTAAACCTAAGGATAGATGGGATGCTAACGATAAGAAATTAAAAACTACAAATGCTAAAGCCATGAATGCTTTGATCTGTGCTCTTGATAAGAATGAATTTAATAGAATTTCTCATTGTAAAACTGCGCAGGAAATTTGGCATATCTTGGAGGTGACACATGAAGGAACTTCTCAAGTCAAGGAGTCTCGTCTAGCCCTATTCAGCAATGAATACGAGAACTTTGTGATGGACAAAGGCGAGAGCATAAAGGACATGTTTGGACGCTTTTCAACTTTGGTGTACAATGCTAGAGCGCTTGGGAAGGTATTCACTGAGGTAGAGCTTGTGAGGAAGGTGCTACGAGTCTTACCAATGAACTTTGAGGCAAAAGTCACGGCAATACAAGAATCGAAAGATCTGAGTAAACTAAGCATGGAGGAGTTGATCGGCAACTTGATGACATATGAGATTGAACTAAAAACAAAGGAGGAACGCAACAACTTCGAATCAAAGAAGAAGACGATTTCCTTAAAGGGCAAAGAAGAGAGCGATGAAGAAGAAGAAGATCCAAATAAAGAGCTTGCAATGGCTGTCAATAATCTTAGAAAATGGTCAAGATTCGGGCCACGCAAGAAGAAAACAAATGGTAATAGATTAAAAGATTCTGACAATTTCGATAATGAATTGACTTGCTATAACTGCAATAAGCCTGGCCACTTCAAACAAAACTGTCCACTTCTCAAAAACAACAAAGGAAAGAAAAAGAAGAAGAAGGCCTTTGCAGCGACTTGGGATGATGAAGAAGGAGAGGAAGTTTCGAATAATAGCTCAGAGGAGGCTAATTTGTGTCTTATGACAAAATCAGATTCAGAAGCAAGCTCGGAGGAATCTAGTGAGGTAAGTGACTATTCCTATAAAGAACTTGTTTTGATGTGTTGTGATTTTACTATAACAATTGATACTCTTGATTCTAAAATTGAAAAACTGAAATCTGATAGGAGAGAACTTGTCCATGAAAATACTAGGTTAGAAACTGAACTTGAAAATATTCGAAACCTAGACTGCAAAAAATGCAAAATTCTAGATTCAGAATTATCAAAGCTTAAAGATAGCTTTGAGAATCTTGAAAAAGAAAACTTGAGTCTTAAGGAAACCATTGACACTAGGAGAAAGGATTTTATAAATAGATGCACCTCACTTGTGACTGAAAACACAACACTAAAAACCAAAGTCCAAAATCTTGAGAAAACTCTGAATAACTTTTCAAGAGGAGAAAATCATTCAACATGTTATTAGGAAATCAACTTTTTGCTAATAATAGAAAAGGACTAGGCTTTGGGAAAACACAAGTTGATGATAATGCAAACGGTAAGAGTGTCTTTGCTAGACGTGAAATAATTGGTCATCATGTTGAAAATTGTAGTCATAGGAACAAAAACACAAAATTTATTCAAGTTTGGGCTCCTAAGAATTCTACAAACAAATTTCATGTCTATTGGAACAAGAATAAAAGGACAAAACAAGTTTGGGTGCCAAAAGGAACATATATTAATAGTTTTGGGTCTACTCAAACATATTCATCAAATTATTCTGCCACTAACAACCATGGACCTATAAAAACAAATAGGTCACAAAAATCTTTTACCGTGTAGGTGTGGCGGCAGGCTAAGGAACAACATTAGTGTTATCTGGATACTAGCTGTTCCAGACACACAACGGGCGACAAATTAACGTTCCTTAGCCTAGTATAAAGGTGACAGATTCACAATGGGCAAACAACGAAAGATTATCATACAGGTAAAATAGGTAATTGTATTTATTCTCAAACGATAGATAAAATGTGAAAATCTGCACCATAATCTGAATTAAATCAGCCAGTTATGTGAAATGATTGATGATGTTAATTCTGATTTTTTTACCAATCATCTTTAAATAGAATTACTCGAAGTAATTATGATGGTTGTCAGATTCTAACTTATTTGATATGATCTTACATGACTTGCTCTTATCTATGACTTTGATTTGTGCTTAAAAGTTGACCAACCATTTTTTCATTGAACTTAATCTGTTTGGTCAAATTATGATGTTGATTGATTACTGATTACTCATGCTATAAAAAGGATTTTTAGAAATTGTTGAAACTGTTAAACTTTATTGGTGAAACTTCAAGAAATTGTTTTGAAATAATGATGATGGTTTAATGACTGTTGATCTTACGGTTTCTAAATCTGACACTGAATATTTGTTTGATGGTTAACACGACTTCAATTCAAATTCAAGAAAATTTCGTTTAAAAATTGTTGAAAATAATTCTGAGATAGGTTGTTGAAATTTCACAATCTAGTCTATGACATCCAACGAGTGAATATTGAGTGAAATTTAAAGTCAGATGCAGATCACAATGGTAATATAGTTGATAGAAAAATTACTAGTGGAACGTGATTATATTTCGAGACATTCATTTGCTGCATCATTTTTAAAAGAAAATATCTGCATATTTTTCACTTGAAATCATTTCTATTTTAGCAGAAATTTTTCTTAAGTACCCCTTCTAGAAAATAATTTTTGTTGACCTTATATCAGATTAGTTATTTAAGAAAATTTGATTTTATAACTATTTTTGAAATTGATTTTAAATAACTATGTTAACTGATCTGACCCCTTAATAATTATCTCAAAAGATAGATAGTGATTGAAAATAAGATGAGTGTTGATATTAATCATATATTATGACTTGAGAAAGTATAATTAGAAAATTTCTTTAGGAATTTAAACAAGAGTTATAAAAACTTTTTTGTTGATAAATATTCCATGATCATTTCTATTTCTATCATCTTTCTATCGACCATCACTCATTAAAAGTCAATATAGTATGTCAATATGTGGTAGTTTAAACGGGAAATCATTTGTGCTTCAATTTTATTATATTTCTAACAATAAATAATAATATCCAAAATATTCACTCTCATTTAAAAGTCCTCACGGTTATGCATGGGTGAATTACTTGGATTTTTGACTATGTGCTTCCATGCTCATTTAAAAGTCCTCACGGTTATGCGTGGTTAGAAGATACTTGAATTCATTTTTAAAATAAAAATAAAAATTTAGAATACTACTAATCTCATTTAAAAGTCATAACGGTTATGCATGGTTAGTAGATATTCAAATTTCCTGAAATAAATATACCACAAATAGACACAACTATATGGTTTTATTTGATGATATCATCCTATCATTCTAAAGTGGAATATGCGTCAATTAAAGTATTTATGATTTTTGTTTGATTTTCTTATTGAAATTAATATTTACATTCGATTGAGTTTTAATATTGTATTAATGTCTATCACTATATCTCTATTTTTCTATTACTATTATTCTTTTGCTGATAACAAAAGGGGGAGAGAAAAGTTAAGATTTTGAAAATAATCAAGGCTCATTTGAATTCTTTATTCTCATGCATATATGTAGGGGGAGTATTGTGTAGATAGAGAGCATTTAAATAGGGGGAGCAAATTGAATAATCAAATACATTCAAATACATTTAAAATAGTCAAAATCTTAAATATATGTTTGTTATCATCAAAAGGGGGAGATTGTTGAATATGCATCTATATGATTTTTGTTTGATGATAATAAACATATATACATTCATTTAAATGTATTTGATATTGTACTATTTTATTTTTCACAGATAAAATAAATATTTGCTGAATAAAATAAATAACACAGAATTGGAATTCAAACGAATATTTTATTCAAACAAATATTTATTACAATTTTGATAGTACAAATTCAAGCTCTCACTATAACTATACAATTTCAGTCACAATACAATTACATCACAATTTCATAGTTACATCAGTTCTTCACTACATATCACTCACACTCGTATTTATCTTCAACTTCATTCCAATGTGAATCCAACATCTGAGCAATCTGCAGAAATATACATTGACGTAGTAAAATTGAAAAAGAAATATTTTTGCAATATAAAATAAAAATGTGATTTTGAAAATTTTATTTGCCTCGTTTATTTGGGTTGTTCGTCATCATTTGAATTCATCACACACGAACAATGTGATATGCACAGTGTATCACTGTACATGCCACAAGGACGTGCACACCGATATATACACACTTGATAAATTTACAGGGACAGGTAATCATGAGTGGCTGCAATACACACGTGTACATTTATACACGTGTGCACTGCCTCGCCAACTCGTGTGTGCGTTCAACTCAGGTGCAATACAAATAAAGTCAAGACATCAGCACAAGGTCAAACCCGAGTTTTTAGAAACTGGATTCAACACAGGTGCAATATCAAAAGACCACATGGTCAGTGCACAACAAGACAAACGCATGAGCTATTTACATGCACAAGAACCAGACCAGTTCAAACTCAGTTCAGATCAGAGCACTGCACCAGTTCAATGGGGAATGCAACCAGAGATATGCTACAACTCCAATGCTCAAGTGGAAGTACCAACTACTAAATGCAACAACTCAAATATGAAAGATGCAGACCACAAAAGCAAACCAGCAACCTTCAAAATAAGTAATACAACAAGTCAAGCCAAAAGACATGCAACATGCCTCAAAGACCAGTGTGCAGTGACAATATACACAGATGCCAGACAAACAGAGATAGTCAACTGATCAGAGGAAAGCTACACAATGAACTCAAGTTCAAGTGAACACAAGTACATCTAGCAAAACCAAAACTGGACAGAGCAAAATGATGAACAACAGACAACAATATGGTAATGCAACTCAATAAACAACTCAAAGTATCACTGCAACCATGACAACAGTGAATCAAGCTCAGGTAGTACAAAATCAGAGGTGTGGACTATCAACATGAACATAGCAAGTCAAGTATGCATGGCAGCTCAGTTTAACCAGAGATGCCAACAATATCAAGACCAACCAGAACAGATGTTGAGATTCAAATACATAAGGTCAGAGATCAAAAGATGGTAGTACACAAAGACAAAGACGATGAAATGCACAACTCTAATGCAAACTCAAGTGAAACAGATGTGGGTGCAGACTCAAGTCACAAGTACAAGAATGCAACAGCCACAATTCTAACAGAGAAGTGCACAAGTGCACATATAACAGAGAAGTGCATAAGTACAGATTCAAATAAGTCCACACTGCAACTCCAACATATCAGAGAGTAGTTCAAGTGACAAATGCACCAATGACACCAATGAACAAAGTCAGTGCACAATAAACAAATGCAATAGGAAAACAAGAAACAGTACAGTGTGGCCAGAAGAACTACAAACTGGAATGTAACCTGAAGTAAATTTGATGCAATGCAACAACCAGTCGATGCAACAGACTAAAGTGAAGGTCAGAATATCAAAGTCACAACATCAAACATAAACAAATGTGCAGGTTGGAGCAGTTATGACCAAGGCAATAAATTCGAGTCAAAGCCAGAGCTATCAAAAGTTAAAAAATGATCGAAGCCGTAGCCGTGAATGAACAAGTCATCTTTCAGATCAAAGTCAAAAACATGGTAACCACGAAATGAATAAAAGCCTATGGTCATCAAGAAATCGTAAAACAAAGCCGTGTCAACCAAGGCATTATCAAATATACGATTACGACCAAGTCAGAAATATCGCGAGTAAAAAAAAATCAATGACGTGGGAATCAAGCAATAAAAATACGAATTTGAATCAGTCAGTGAAATCATCATCATCTATACAAATATCAACGGCCAGTGCAAAAGTATTGATGAACTCAAATTAATTCGTACGAACGAAAATATAGGGGATCGAACCCTATATAAAACCCTATCCATCATCGGCAATAATCATCGAGTTTAAGCAAGCAAATCAGAAGAAGCAAAAGCAAAAATTTACATACCAAATCATATCGAACTCGATCAAGGAGGAGGAGCCGCGAATGAATCAATCGAAGTAATCAATCGAAGCATCATACTATCAAATTAAGCGGCGACTTCACAATTACCAGAAGCCCTAATTTTCGAACGAAGAGGAAATCGAAGCCGAGCTTTAACAACAATGAACGAATAAATCAATCATCTCGAGGCAAGCAACTGATCAGTAGAGAAGCAAATCAATCGACAGAGCAACAACCACAATCGGCATCGTCAAAAATCAGAAGCCCAAATTTCAGAGGAACGAGAGCCGCCATTATCTCAAGAAAGAAACGGGCTAAAGAAAAAAGGGGGCCGGCCTTAATAATTTAATAAGGGCTTTAGCTTTTAATTTTTGTTAAGGGAAAAAAACAATTTCACTCAAGTCTATTTATTTTGCTCTTGGTTTTTTATTTTCTGCTTTTATTTTTAAAGTCTAAACTTTGGTAAATCACCACCTAGGTTTTAGGTTGTGTCAGATTGTCTAGTTAGGATTAGTTCAGTAAGCAGGGTTTGCGAGTTTGCAAAACTCTATAGGCGGTAGCAGGGTGTGCGAGTCTGTTAGAGTGTTTGTAAGCGGGAGACTGTTTAATTTTAATAGAAATCTTGGAATGCAGCAGTAGGCAGGGGTTGCCGAAGCTGGGTAAATTTTTTGTGTGATTTACTTTTCAGCATATTTACTTATCTGCAGTTTGTTTTCATGTTTAATTCAGTAAATTCGTGAAAATTTGCTATAACCCTATTCACCCCCCTCTAGGGTTAATCTAGATCCTACATACCCTAAACTCTATCACAGGCTACATGGTGCGTAATAGATATAACTACTTATCTAGAGTCATGCCACCATTCGATGAATTCATCAAATTCTTTCTTCAAGAAATCTAGCTTGCTCCCACACAAGTGCACCTTAATAGATACGCCTTGCTCAATTCTATATACATCCTCTTCATGATGCAATTAAATCGTCCCTAACATTTGCAGAGCTCACCTACCTTTTGAGCTTCAAGAAGAGACAAGATTCATCAAGCGTAGTCACTTGAAGAGCGAATATTTCTTCTTTCGCTACCCCAAGGCTTTAACCGCTTCTGGTAGTCTGGCCGTAAGTCCTCTTATCCAACTTCTCTTTCACACTTTAGTTTTCTTCACCTAAGCATCTAACAACACTTTTGTATCCTTCAAGGATCTCCCTAAATGAGAAGTCAACAATGAATAGGCCAACCCTTTAGAGTTCTTGAAGCGGGTTGACTACATATTCCATACAACTTCTTATCATCTTACATATGCTTGGCTTCAACAATATCATCTTCTATATAATGCTAGGAGCGCCGTTCTAAATAGACTTCCACTAAAAGAGCTCAAGCCACTGCCAGTCCTTCTGCCTCAGTCTATGACTCTGGTAATGAAGATGAGGGGATGAAGAAGGTCAGGAAGGCGAGGCTAACTTAGGAGAGGAAGAAAGAAGAGAAGAAGAACATATTATTGAGGAGAGAGACAAAGGGAAAGAAAAATGAGGAGAGGAAGAAGAAGGAGATGAAGAGTAAGATGATGATGATGGGAAATATGACCTCGGCAGTGATGAATTATATGGAGAAATATCTCCCGAAGGCACCATAGTTACAACACCTACCCATCCAAAGTAATTATCCATCAAGTCTTCACAACTTGCTCCTAGACTGAGCCTCAAACCCTTTGGAGAAGCAACTCCTATTGTAGGCTCTTTTGAGAATAATTTTAGTTCCCTGGGTGATCTTGGTAGCCCTCGTGAATTCAGCATCTCTCCTAAGGATATTTATGCCAAGGGTGATGAAAATCCATCTCTAGGACCCCTCAAGCACAGTCCGTAGGTTTACATAGGGAGACATTAGCACTTTGCATATTCTAATATTACGAGCACAAACACTGAGCAGTCATTCTTAATCCAGTGTCTTAGTTCTAATATATCCCTTCTTCTTTTCAGGTACAATGGGTAGAGAACGCTTCAGCCATCTTCATTTGTACATAGACCAATATCACTATTTAACTTTGTTGGCTTACATGCATAACCCTAGCTCCCATCAGGAGTCAGACTCTGAAAGAAGGAGGAAGATGGATAAGGAGCATTGATATAAAGAGGATATGTGGTGCCATCATGAAGAACAAGAGTGTCATGATGATGAAAGAAAACAATTCCGTCTAGATGAGCAACGAGGTCCACATGATCAATTTGGACACGACTCCAACCCTCACTAGTTATGCACCCACTTTCAATCTTCTCAGCAACAACCTTCATGATCTCAACTTCCTACCACTACTATTTCTATCTCCCATCATCCAAAGAAACTTCTAGTCATGTTGTTCTGACTCCACCCCCCATAAGCCAATCCTCGGCTACCACTACTAAGATGCAAGCGGCTCTGCCTGAATATTGCCTAGAGAGGGTAATGTTTGGCTATAATGTCAGGGAAATCATTCAACAAGAAGCTAATAAAGATATTGACAAAGTCAAGGAGATTGCGGATTAGCTATTTGACTGGAAAAGGCTGGCGAAAGGCCTCTCTAATGCCAATTGGACCAACCCATTAATCATATATTCTTTTGACTCAGAGAGGGACAAACATGACAAGATAGTAGAAGCCTACAAACCAGAATTGGCTGATGTTACTAACGAAAGAGATGAAGCATTAAAATCATCCAAGGACTCCAAAGGTTTAATGGTCGAGTTATCAAAAGCCTACACGCAAGTCACGACAGTTATAAAAGACCAAATTAAGTCTACACATGCTGAAAACACAAAGCTTGAAGAGAAGCTCAAATCCAAGGAAGAATAACATGTAATCAAGATGAGGTGGAGAATCTTAAGGCCATCTTATAACCTGAGGTGGACTTGAAAGTTCAAAACCAAGTCAAGCTCGTCGGTGCCTGAGAAGAAATCATAAAGCTTAAAGCCAAGGACATTCAAACTAGAAAAGAAATGGAAGACACTCTCCTGTAATTCTTTGCCAATGTGATTGAGACAAAGAATCTTGAATTTTAGAATTTCCTATTGCTTTAAGTTTGTGAAATCATGCTTTCAATTCTCCATTTCTAAAGCAATATATATCTTCCTTATCTTCACGTACACACAAATATTCAAATCATACTTCAGGAAAATATTATAGGAAGGGTGTACTTCATTTGACAAATCTGTGTTGTAACAAGAGCACGCAAAGTCAAGAAAACATTTCATTTTTATCAAAGTCCTGTTCGGTTGCTCAAGCGGGAAAATCCTGTTCGGCTGCTCAGGTGGTCAAAGTCCTGTTCGGTTGCACAAGCGGTGTAAAACGTTTTCTCCGGGTTAAGTGAGGGCTACTAGTTTGAATTCCAGAAGGAGTCTAGGACTGGACATAGAACGAAAAGTTCGAACCAATATAAAATCTCTGGTGTCATTTTACTTTACTGCTATTTTTATTTTATATTTACTTTCCGCACTAGTTAATAAGTGTAGTATATATTCCATATTACACGATCCAACAGCACAGTCACCATCATTTGGTATCAGAGCCTAGGATTCTAGAGATCGTAACAACATCCTAGAATAAATGGCCATAAAGAGATATAGTCAAGGCAATAGGAAGAGGAAGAGCAATAAAGAAGAATCAAAGGAGCAAACAAACAAATGCTTCATGGCTAAACTCAGATCACAATCGGTATGCTTAGATTCTTTATATAAAGATCTTTTGTTAGCACATGATGAATTATTAAAAGATTGTAAAACTTTGAATAAAGTTGATATAATTGATTTAGCTAAGTTAAAAGATTGTGAGCAAGAAATTTCCAATTTAAAAGAGGAAAATAAATTTTTGGTAAAACAAACTAAATGTTTTGAAAATACAGTAGAAGAACTTGTTTTACAAAAAGATTTCCTACAAAAAGAAAATGAGCAGTTAGAAGATAAAAACAATGACATTTTGGAGGAAATCAATGTTTTGCAAATAAAAATACCTTTTTGGAAAATTCTTTAAATAATTCTAGCTCTTTAATTTTGTCTCTTAAAAAAGAGAATGAATCTTTAATTAAAAAGAATTTAAAATTATCTAAAGAATGCGAGATTTTAAAAGATAATAGTAATATTTTGCAAAAAGAAGTTTATAATTCTAAAGCAAATTTTGAAAGAAAAAATAAAAAATCATTAATATTAATAAATGTAAAGATATCTTATCTTCCTTAATTACAAATTCGAAAGCTCGCAATGATAAAAGCGGTTTAGGCTATAAAGAAGCTAAAAGTAAAAATAGTACTAGATATGCATTCTTGTATACTAATTTTAGTGCTAGTACTAGTAAACAAGATAGTTTCAAAACCAGTTACAGTCATAATAGTACTTTGTTTAGAAATGATAGAAATTATTTTCAAGTACTAAGCTAATGATTAATAGTATTAAGATATGGATTCCAGCTAATATGACTGATCATGATAAAAACTTTATATTAGCAACTATTATAAGAATGTGATTTGTAATGAAAACTATATCTATAAAGGTTCAACCACACCCAAATGGGTATGGTTTCCTAAAAATTAGGAAATTATAAGAAACTTGGGTATCGCATGCTTTGAATTTTTTTTTGATACCTTAGATTATAAGTAGTAGTTATTTTTAAAAATTGTTTCATTATTTTTTTAGAGGGTACAACCACACCTATTTTGGTAAGGTTTTCATCCTATGATTAACCCTTGGACCTTAACATAGTAAGAGGGTACCAAACTAATTATTATTTTTTATAGGTACTTGGAGAAACAAAAGGAAAATGATAGATTTTGGAATTTTAAAGGATGTTCCATATATTGTGTCATTATATAAACTCTCCTTTTTGTCGATGACAAAGGGGAAGAAAGATATTGCTCTAACACTATTTGCAGGAATAAAATGATGCAAGCACAGATTCAGGGGGAGAAACTGAAAGATAAGGCTAGCATATATTCAGGGGGAGAAATAGAACTACGGAGTAATATTGTCGAGATTCATTCATATCACAAATGGAGTTGTCATCATCAAAAAGGGAGAGAATGTTGGATCTTATGTTTTGATTAATGACAAGAAATTTAACCGACACGAAGATTCATGAATCTTCGTCAAAGAACTACGGAGATCGGACTCAATAATATAAAGTATGGTTAGTGTATATATGTTGTTTAGAGTCAAAATCCAGTTTTAGCTATGTTAAAACCTATCCTCAAGTAGTTCACAAACATACACATTTGAAACATTATATAAAAGCAATAAAAGTTTTACTTTTTAAAAAAACAAAACAAAATAATAACAATAATAATATATGAAGCAATACTTGAACTTGGGTCATTGGTAAAATCATATTTTAAATGAAAAATCAAGTTTTCAAAAAATGCATGGAGCAGGGCTCGAACTCGGGTCACTAGTTTAGAAGGCTAGTACTCTAACCAAATGAGCTATGGTAATTTTTGTTTATCAACAGAATTCAATCGACTGAACAAGGTTATTTAGTCGATTGAATATCTGAACTATTGCATATGCACATATAATTTAAATATAGGTCAGTCGACTAAATTTTCAATTCAGTCGACTAAACATCAAATTCAGTCAACTAAACTGAATATTCAGTCGACTAAATTATGCCTATTTTGAACCAAAAATTCTCTGTTTTGTTTCAGTTGACTAACTAATAATATTCAATTGACTGAATATGTTCTAACTGTCAATTTTTTGAATTTCCTAAAAAGACACCTCTCTTCAGCGAAGAGGAATATCTTCCAGGAAGAGTTGCAATGATTTCTTTTCAACAGAACTTTTAACCAGGAGTTGCAACTTTATATTCTCTATAAATACATTCTCAATTCAAAATCAAAGAATTAACTTACTTAATTTTCTATTCTCTATTCTCTTGAATTTCATAATTTCCTATTGGTTTAAGTTTGTGTAATCACGCTTTCAGTTCTCCATTTCTAAAGCAATATATGTCTTCCTTATCCTCACGTACAAACAAATATTCAAATCAAACTTGAAGAAAAGATTATAGGAAGGGTGTACTTCATTTGACAAATCTATGTTGTAACAAGAGCACGCAAAGTCAAGAAAACATTTCATTTGTATCAAAGTCCTGTTCGGTTGCTCAGGCGGGAAAATCCTGTTCGGTTGCTCAGGTGGTCAAAGTTCTGTTCGGTTGCTCCGATGGTGTAAACCTTTTCCTCCGGGTTAAGGGAGGGCTGCTAGTTTGAATTCCAGAAGGAGCTGGGACTGGACGTAGAACGGGAAGTTTGAACCAGTATAAAAATCTATGGTGTCATTTTACTTACTGCTATTTTTATTTTATATTTACTTTCCGCACTAGTTAATAAGTTTAGTATGTATTCCATATTACATGATCCTATACCACAGTCACCTTCATATATAAATACATCTATGTAATTAACTGGTATTGTTTCATTGCTTTCTCTATTTATCATTGCCAACATATAAACCATTTCTCTAATTAACTCTATTTATCTTCGGCTAAGAGCATATCGCTTAATCGTAAACAGAGCTATATCATGCCTTGTCAAGTGTCATCCGGCCTTTTGACTAGGTAGTACTCGAACAGACTTAAACGATCTAATCGAATAAGCGAATGATGGATAAATGACCCAAGGACATTGGGAATATCATAGAATGGCAAGAAAAAAGAAATGTAAAAAAATTAGTGAAAAAAGTTGAAAACTTGGAAGTTCAAGTTTTTGGAAGATCCGACTTAAAGCAAACCCACAAATTCTTAGGTCAGACTCGAAGTAGATTAGACTTGAGAAATCCTCGAGTCAGACCCAAGGCGATATATAAAAAACCCCAAGCGCGACCCAGAGTAGACTCGGTACCGATCCCTGGACTTGATTCGGTACCAACCCCTAATGACTCAGAGCAAACACTCAAAAATCTCGAGTCTGACTCTAAGAAAACAAAAGAAAACTCAGAGCATAAAAATCTCAGAGATCTCCAGGTTGAGCCCTAAGCAAGGACTCAAATTTCCCAAGTTGGACCCCAGGCAAATTCAATCCAAACCAAAACAATAAGGGGATCACCCAAGTTGGGGATCGATATCGACCCCACTCGAGGGATCGGTATCGACTCCCAATTCCATCTTGGGTGGAACCCATCTTCTGCTAACATTCCTAACTCGATGTTAAATGTCTATTTCAAAAGTCATTTTGTTGAATCAATGCAATTCTTTGCCAATCTCCATGAGCACTAGAGTTAGCAACACCCTGAAATACACTAAGTATTGATTAGTGCTCCACCCTACGTAGAGGATCGGTACCGATCCCTAAGGGTACACCCAAAGTAGCCTCCACTCCTTTTGGGTGTGTGCCATTTTTGGTCCAAACATTTTGGAGCTTTCTTTGAGATATTCGATTCTCAGGCAATTCGAATCCTTGTCTACTATTGGATTGCCTAAAATCCAAGTAAGAGATCCAATTTCTTCTCGACTAGTTCCCTACTACTCAGATTTGAACAAATTCTACAGGAAGCTATCTTCAATGGCCTCCAGGAAAGACAAAGTTGTTGCCTCCTCAAGAGCTACCGATGAAATAAAGAATGCTAACCTTCACATCCTAGATGAAGATGCACAACAAGAATCTATTAATGTCCAGAATCCTTCAGATGCTATCACCGGGTTTGATTTTGAGCTTATGATGAAGGAGCTACAGGATAGCCATGCAGAGTTGAATCGAAAAATCCAAGAGAACATGAACTTGATGACCCAACTGAATACCCACCGTACGAAGATTGGGAGAGAACAGTCTCCTCTACACTCAAAATCAGCCAGTTCCCCATTATTTGGCCACCTCCGAAGAAACAAAAGGCGAAGGACGAAGGCATATGTAGCAGGAACCTCTAGGTGGGAGAATGCAACCGACCCTTACCTAGGCATAGGGGTCGGTACCGATCACCCTCCTATAGGGTTCGGTACTGAACCCATGCACCAAGAAGCAAGACTTCAAGCTGGAATTGGAATGCAATCTGGATGCACCGTGACTGACTAGGGCACAAAAATCAAGAGTTTGCTACTGAATTGCCCCCAAGGAATGAACATGGAGCTGCTAGGCAAACAATTCTTCTAGAGGTTGGAGAACCTAGGCGACGAGGCACCAACCGATATCTTTTACCGGGCCAAGCACTAGGAATAGATTACGATTACCATAACCCAACAGGTACTCAAGTGCCGAACTTGACTGAGATGGTAAGGCAACTTGTGAGAGAAAGTCAAGATCAAACTAATGACGGCTGGGGCACTTCCCCTAGTCAAATCCCCTTCGCTAAAGCAATCTTAAGCAAAGAGTACCCACGGAGATTCAACATGCTGACGACTCCATCATACTCAGGAAAGACCGATCCTAGTCAACATCTCATGAAACACGAGTGGCATATAGACTCCACCAGAGTGTTAGATGCAATCAAGTGCAGGTGCTTCCCAATCTTCCTAGAAGGAGTGACGACTATGTGGTTTACTCGACTACCACCAAGAACCATCTCTTCTTTTGATCAGCTGGCAAAGAAATTCATCAAGTGGTTCAGAATGCTCGTGACTTGCTTCAAGGATGTCATGTCATTGTCTAACTTATTCCAAGGACCAAGGGGACCGCTCAAGGACTTTTTGCAAAGATTTAATACCACTGTGACTGAGGTGAGCAACCCTCAGGATAACATAATCTTGATGGCTTTGATTAGGGGGTTCCACCCCGGTACAGACTTTAGTGAATGGTTATCGAGAAATCCTCCTCCTACTCTGGATTGTTTTTACAACAAGGCAGCCTAATACTTGCACAAGGAGGAGGTTGCACTAACTAAGCGAGGAAGTGATACATGCCATCAGGCCGAAGCAGTGCGAAGCAACGTTGTTGTGAGACAGTCTGGAGCAAGTTCCAGGAACATAACTGTGAATGTATAGAATAAGAGCGGTGGTCACAACAAGGGCCGTAGTAGGGCCCCAAACAAAAATCCGGATTCTAGGAGACGACCGAGAATCCCGAGATTTGACACATACACCCCGCTGAATGAATCAACTGAAAATATTTACCTAGCTACTCGCGACTCGGAGCAGTATAGGAAACCAGCCTCGAAAGAGTCAACTAAAGAACAGAGGAAGTCAGAAAAATTCTGTATATATCATGAAATACATGGTCATGGCACGAACGAGTGTAGACATCTTCGTGATATGATCGAAGACTTGATCTGAAAGAAAATGCTCCAATATTTTGTGAAAAACCTGTAGGATGGCGGACAAGGAATATCTGACCCCCAACAAGGACAAGCTGCTCCTAGTGCTGACAAACCTAGGCTGCCTGAAAGAAGATTGGTTATATTCTAGACCATTGACGATCATCTTCCAACTATGAAGGGCTGGAGTGGAATGAAATAGCGAGCATCTATGATGCTATTTCACTTGAGAATAAAACTTATTCCAATTTCCTATGAATTATTTCATAAGACAGACTCTGTTATTTTTCAATAAAATGGCTTTCCAGCCATGCAACTTTACCATTATGCAATTTTGTTGTGAACCGCGACCAACTCGAATGAAACTATACATGAATAATGCAGGTGTGCAGGTACCCAGAGTTAGATGCCCACCAAATCTCCATAGCCCATGACCAGACCTATGCAGCTCCATCGAGGCGAGCGTGACTCGAATGCTCATCAGCCAACTCTTGCCCCTGACTCGGGGGCAAGATCATGATCCAAATGTGAATGTGACTCGACCATCCACTCTCAAGCTCATACCCGGCGTTTTCCAGAACAATTATGCCTTGCTTGGACCTCGACAGACTCGAAACGTTGTCTAACATGGACATGACATGACCGTCCACACACTAAATTTTACCCTTGGCATGGGGCCCAAAAAAACCAAAATGGATGTGATTGACAATCTATCAACTTAACTCTATCCCTTGACCCGACAGGAGAAGTTCAAACCAAAATGGATGTGACCGACCATCCATCAATTAACTCTTTACATTGATCCGACATGGGGAGATTAAATAATAAATGAGCAGATGTGACTAGCCATCTGTCTCCTAACTCTTTCCCTTGACTTGACAGGGGGAGTTTAAACACAAAAGGATGTGATCCGACCTTCCATCGCTGAACTTAGAGCAGATGTAACTCAACCATCCGGCTCCTAGCTCTTTTCCTTGACTCGACAGGAAGAGTACAAATCATAAAGCAGGCATAACTCGACCGTACGATCCTAGATTGATGTGGTCCAACCATCAATCTGCCTACTCTCTCCCTTGATCCTACGAGAAGAGTATGAGATTAGAATGGTTGTGACATGACCATCCATTTGCCAACTTTAACTATCTAAATAAAGGTGGACGTGACTTGAGTATTCACTCACCAGCTTCTACCCTTGACACGGGAGCAGAAGCACAACCCGAGATGGATGTGATCCGACCATCCATCAGCTGACACTACCTACGATATGGACATTCTCCAACTCATACCTTTGATTTGACATGGGGAATACCAGCTAAGGATGGGTGTGACTTGACCACTCATTTGCTAATTCAAACCTTAAACCCAACTGGAAAAGTATAACTTCATAGGGACGAGGCTCGACCGTCCGTACACTCACTCTATTATTCCAAGATTGGAGGTCAGGAGTATAATCACTTAAAAGCTGGATATGATAGCTTAACACTGTGGCTCATGCCTAGTGTTTAATACGACTTAAGGCTGTGACTGAAAGGATGCCTTAGGATAAAAAACAAACAAAACAACTTGTGATTACAATTCCATGGAACTTTGCAAAGACCTATAGGCACATGAACATGCTTGGGAGCCAATGGTAAAAATATGTGCATGGACGTACGAGCATGTGTGCATACTCGATATGCAATTTCCTGAATTGATGAGAATTAAATTCTTACTTGGAACTTTCAAAAAAGAAACCAATTCAGATAATTGAGGCCTACTAACTCAATCAACTAGCTCGATGGAACCAAGCACAGAAAATTGCCTCGAAAATACATTTCGATTTTACAATGTTAGATATCGACCAAGCATCCCAACAGACAGCTAGAGATACGACTCTTTATGAAAGCCACCCGATGAAAGGATAACGACAGTTTGAGGAACTAAGTGAAATCCATTCTAGCAATCCTAATTTCTCTCAACTCAAAGCACATCATTTTGCAACAAGATGTACTTTGTAGGGCAAGTGTTGCCGGCCTTTTGACCAAGCAGTATTCGAACAGACTTAAATAATCGAAATGCATGAGCGAATGATGGAAAAAAGACCCAAGGACATGGGGAATATCATAAAAAGGTAAGAAAAAAAGAAATATAAAAAAATGAGCAAAAAACAAATTAAAAACTTGGAAGTTCAAATTTTTGGAAGGGCTGACTCGGAGTAAACCCGCAAAATTCTCAGGTCAGACTCGAAGCAGAATGACTTGAGAAATCCCCGAGTTAGACCCAAGGCAATCCATAAAAAACCCCAAGTGTGACTCGGAGTGGACTTAGTACCGATCCCTGGACCTGACTCCGTGCCGACCTCTAATGACTCGGAGCAAACACTCAAAAATCTTGGGTCTGACTCCATGCAAACAAAGTCTTAGAGCACAAAAATCTCAGAGATTTTCAAGTCGAGCCCATGCAAATACTAAAATTTCCCAGGTTGAACTCCAAGCAAATTCAATCCAAACCAAAATAATAAGGAGATCACCCAAGTTGGGGAACGATACCGACCCCACTCTAGGAATCGGTACCGACTACCAATTCCACCTTAGGTGGCTCCATCTTTTGCCAACATTCCTAACTCGATGTTAAGCACCTATTTCCAAAGTCGTTTTGTTGAATCAATGCAATTCTCTATCGATCTCCATGAGCACTAGAGTCAGCAACACCCTAGCATACACTAAGTAAGATTGGTGCTCTACCCTTCATAGGGGATTGAAACCGATCCCTAAGGGTACACCCAAAGTAGCCCCTACTCCTATGGCACTTTTCTCTATCTACATAGGGCCTGGTTCAAGTGTTATTCTAGAGTTCCTATGCGTCGTATTGACAATCTCCATATACGGCCTAAAGCAGCAATTCTACCTTCTGTAGATCCATCGCTTGGACTAAAAACACCTAGGCGACTATGCAAAACAACCTTGAAAACATGAAATCAACATCAAGACAAGCCAACACAAGAAGTCACGAGACCCTATGATTTTACATAGGCATCGGTACTGATCCTTCTAAAGGGATCGGTATCGATCCCCAACCCTAGGGGATCCGAGACCAAGATTTTTTAGAGGACTTCATCTTTGAGGATATGTAGGCTAAATATCAGTGAGATATTTGGTCATTTACCCCTATAAATATAGGTAGCATGGTTCATTCTTAGGATCTTTACGCTGCCATTACACTCTTACTCCATTGTACTCTAGGATCCTTGCCGATCCCTCATACTTGTAATCACAAAAACTAGTGAAAAGGTAATAAAATCATTCAAGTGGACGTAGGCTATAATCGTCGAACCAGTATAAATTTGTGTAGCTTTTTATTATTCAGTTTTCATTTACTTTCTTCGTTTAATCTCTATACTCATTTGGGTGTTTGTGTCATTTTTTGTTCAAACACCAATTATGTGGCCGATCTTGTTTATCACGATCGGGTTCCATTTGATCGTAAATAGGGTTATATTCATGAAGGTTATTATCTTCACACCGTGTCCTCTCTCCACAAAACATAAATTTAGATCTCTATCTCTAGATGTCCACCCTTGATTTCATCTATCTCTGAATGATAATTAAAGTTATCCAGTCAACTAACCCAGTTTATCATCGGCTGAACATATCACATTGACCTACAAACATGGTTGTACCTGCAAAAAGTTTCAATTACACACTAACTCCTATCTTTGGGAATCAGTGTCTTAGATGCCTATCTTTAGGCATCCATCTTCGATCTTACCTATCTCCAAGCATTAATCGAAAATATTCATCGACCATCTCCCCATATCTTTAGCCAGCGCGTCTTGCCAGGCCGTAGGCATATCATATCTGAGAAAGTTCCAATTATACACCATTTACTATCTTCGAGAATCAATGTTTCAAATGCCTATCTTTGAGCATCCATTATTGGTCTCACCTATCTTTGGGTTTTTATCAAGAGCTTTCCCCGACCACCTTCGCTTGTCTTCGGCCAGTTGTGTCTTTATGGGCCATAAGCATGGTTGGTCCTATAACAAGATATACATCTATGCTAGCTCCTAACTCCAAGATCCAATGTCTTTGATGCCTATCTCTGGGCATCGGTCTTTGACTTGGGCAATCTCCAGGCATTGGTCAAATATAAGGTGTGTAAGGGCAATTGTCTCATCGACCCCACTACGATTATTGTCCTTTCTCCGGGCATTAGTCCTTGATCTGGCCAACCTCCGGGCAATAGTCAAAGATAAGGTGTGTAAGGGAAATCGTTTGATCCACCGCAGTTTGATTATATTCCTTCATCCCGATCATAGGTTGGAGGAGCTCATCGTTACCTATCTCTGGGTACCTTAACATCTGATTTTTCAAAACATAGAATGTCTTATTTTACTGTTGATTACCTAGCTCAATGTTAGACTTTTAAGAATATGATTCCATTGATTCTAAATGCCAACTTTATTTATAAATAGAGATGGCAAACTTTGCCTTATTACATCTCATCCCATCAATCAAGGTGTCTTATTTGCAAAAAATAAACGAATCTAAGTAAAATAGCATCGTAGATTCTCACTATTCCATGTCTGTGGAATTGGGATCCCATTAACATTCAATAGCATGAAAATTCCATCTCTAAGCTTTTGTTCAATCACATAGGGACATTCCCAAGTCGGACAAAGTGCCCCGTACCAGGTAAGAACCGTTCCAAAATGATGTAACAACCCGATTTTAAGGGTAATTAATAATAAATATTTAATTAATTAAAAATGGAATTTTTGAAATTTTGAATAAATAAATAGGATACTTAAGAATATCAAGGTTTTATTACAAAGAAATTAGTCATGTATTTAAATGGGTAGTTAGGCAATTGTGAAGTAAAATAATTTGGAAACGGTTTATTATTAAGTTTTAAATATATATGTAAGTATTTGGATTCAAATAAATTTAAATATGAGAAAAATAAAATAAAATAAAATAAATTCTAGAAGGTTTACCATAATAACCAAATAACTGAGTAGAATGAGTATAGATTTTGTTTAGAGTTTTATTGTAAGTAAAATTAAATTTGTATTATATTTCAATAAATGAAAATGAAGAAAGAAATACACCTATATATAATTATCTATATTTACTAAAGCCTAAACCAAGCAAATCAAGCCCAATAACAACTCCAACCTTAAAAACAATTGTACAGATTTTACTCTCTCCGGAAATTTCAATGTCAAAAGGATTTGTTTTTGTTCATAAATATACCTTTGTTTGTTCATTTGAGAGGAGGAAAAATTAAAAAATGTAACCACCTCCTGCTACATTAAAATTAGATTAAAAATCATATAAAAATTATCATTAATTCCCTAATCCAAATATGTGTTATTAGGCATCAATTAACAATCGTACAAGATAGGGATGGAGATGGATTAACAAGATTCCTTCCCTTTAACAAAATAATGGTCGACCTCTTAAAAAATAAATTCTCCCAAATCACGGCGGATTAGACAATGCCATCTACAGTGTAGGCTTCATGAAGCAATAGTGAATTTTTAGGATGAATTTAGGAGAGTTATGTGGTGGTTGGAAATATGGGTTCCAATGTAGTGTTAGTCATTGGCGAAGACACATGTGATGTTAGGTCGAAGCTATAATAGCATTGGTCTTACGTTAGAGAGGAGCTTCACTGGTGGAGATTCTGGCATGTGCGATAGTGACTTGGGTCACGTTAATTTTTCACCTGTAGTAGTAAAGTAGATAACTTGTTTTGATTGGGTGGCCATGGGTATTGGGCGAGGGGGTCGGTGAGTCGGGTTGGAGAAAAGAAAGATGTTGGCAAAAAACGTGAAGTGATTCCATGGAACGTAGCTCTGTGTCACTATGTGGACATGCACGATGATGGTAGTGCATGCTCTGTTTTAATTGGAAGAGTTATGGGAAGAAGAAGAATAGGAATAGGTGCTCTATTGTTTACATTCGTCGTGTTTGCAAGTCTTCATAGTTTATGTGTTAAAAGGAAGGGGCAAGTTAACTATTCGATGAATGTCTCTGATGTTGAGAATATGAAGGAAAGATTTGCAAAGTTGCTGCTTGCTAAAGATGTGACAGGAGGTACAAAGGGGATGAGCACTGCTATGGCTTTATCTATTGCCATTTTCAATCTTTTAGGTATGTGTTGTTAGGTTTTTCATTTTAAAGAATAATAGATGAAAAAAATACATAGCTAAAGTGGAAACTAACATAGATCGAGTGCTTGTGGGTTATGTTATTATGGAACATAATACACATTCCTCCCCACTATACAAGAGCAGTTCCAGAAAGAATAATTGACTTAACTATTCAATCTAGTAGTTATTTATTTGTAGATGTATTTGACTATTGATGGTGTGTGTAGTGTGCATGATGTGTGTGTTGCATGTACAATGTAAGTGTGCCTGATTATTATTGGATTCAGTATATTGAATCCACCCTTTACTTAGCGATTTGGAAATATTTTATCAAATGTTTGTATAAACTAATTTATCATTCAAAACTTAAGTGTCAGTTTTAGTTAGTGGATGTATGCTAACTTCTATGGAATAAGGAATGGGGAGAAATGATGACATGTTTGTTTTTGTATTAGTGTATGTTCTCATGTACTTGTACATGTTACGTTCTGTAGACAAGGCGGATTAAGCAATTAGGATGTTTTATAATTATTTAAATCAATATTTAAAGGATAATAATTATGGAATAAAATTCATATATAATATTCAGATTTATAAACTATTTTAAGAATCTAAATTAAGTTCTCAAATGTTATTAATAAATAATTAATAATCAATTTAGTCTAAATAAGAATGAATAATTAGTTATTTATTATGAATATTAAATTATATTGAGTTTAGAAATTATTTAAATTATTCTGGAATATGAAATTATTATTCTTCTCTTAGTATTTATTTTGTTATATAAAACTTTATATCGTGAACAATTAATTATTAAATATTGATCCATTTATTTATACTTATTTGAATAATTTATTTTTATTATTAGTCTCTTATTCATGATCTCTTATCTTCTTATATTGATTCACCGTTAATATAGATTTGATTAATGATTTGAGATAATGCAGTGATGACATCATTTTGTATAAATTCGTAAAATTACTATATTTGGAATATTTTGTTTATGGAGAGTAATGTTGATTAAATATATATGTAGACATTCTCTTATATCATATGTCTTATATATAGACTATTATTTGAGATTTATAATATAGTACGAGTACATATGCACGTCCAGGTGGGCCTGCATTTAACCACAATGTGCATGCATTTTTATTTGTACCTGTGAAAGTAGATTTGATAGTAGCATCCCCACATTTGAACGCCGCCTAGGCAGAAACCGCTATTTTTTTTGTTCTGACTGCAATAACTTCTTCATACTAATTCAGAATCCGGTGAGACTTCGACCAATTAACTCCCACCTAAATTACGGACAATATGGAACACTCGGATACTTCATCTTGTGAACGCACACTGTAGTTCTCCATGGGCACTGACAATTGTACTTAGAAAATAACAGGATACCACATCCCCATATTTGAACTCCGCCTAGTGCAGAAGCTGCTATTTTTTTTGTTCAGACTGCAATATTTTCTTCATACTAACTCGGAATCCGGCGAGACTTCGACCGATTAACTCCCACCTAAATTACGGACAATATGGAACACTCGGATACTTCATCTTGTGAACGCACACTATAGTTCTCCATGGGGACTGACATTTGTACTTAGAAAATAAGAGGCTACCACATCCCCATATTTGAACTCTGCCTAGTGCAGAAGCCGCTATTTTTTTTGTTCAGACTGCAATATTTTCTTCATACTAACTCGGAATCCGGCGAGACTTCGACCGATTAACTCCCACCTAAATTACGAACAATATGAAACACTCGGATACTTCATCTTGTGAACGTACACTATAGTTCTCCATGGTGACTGACAGTTGTACTTAGAAAATAACAGGCTATATTCTCATATTTGCATACTGTTTCTCTATAAGATAAGATGTAAAAGGGTATATTTGGAATTTCAAAAAGACACTGAGTAAATCTATTCAATGAATTCTCTTTATTAGTAGTAAAGATAAAGATAGAGTGAACGATTTCCATTATTATAATGTGGGGTATTTCTGGTATTTCAAAAAGACACGGTTGAATTCCTATTCAAGGAATTCTCATTATTAGTAGTAAAGATATATGTGTACTTTATATGATTAATTTTAATGTCGTATCTGAGTATTTCTTGTTTTTATGTGATAAGAAATTTGAATAAATGGTTTAGTGATACCGTTTGGTATAGATGTTCGGTAACACTTTTTTGGTTATTCATCAAACTTGTCATATAGAAATATCTAGTGTGGACTGAGTATAATTTATGAGCATTGAATAAATATCTGATTAATATGCGGTTGTATGGGATGTCGTTATGTTATTCGTTTGATTATTTTGTGTAAGTAAATGTCAGTCAAATGAGGATTGCTCATGTATGTGATGATGCTCGCTACGGTGAGTATATTATAGTCACGTGGTGACTTATGGGTATAGCCGTGTGTCGGTGTAGGATTAGAGCTTTAATATATTATTGTCCCATGGTTACTTATAGGGAGCCAAGTATTGGCTTATGACTAGAGCTGTTTGTGGATATTGGATATAAGTATTGTATGTCATTCACTTGTTGTCCAGCTCCCTTTATGGTTAGGGAGTGAATCGGATTAGCAGTATCCACCCTAGCGGCCTGATTATGGGATCGTGCCCCAAATCCACAACATCGTTACTGGATATTACGGATGTGGATCACAGGATTGGTAGTTGGTACGGTAGGTGCTCTATAGCCCCTCATGTAGCATATGCCAACTGTCTGTTACCTATAGGAAGAAAGCAGGGTCGTGATCGGGGCTACGCATAGACGATCCAATCTAGATAGGGTCACGATGTCCATCGAGGTAATTGAAGATTGTAGGTATATACGGTACTCTACGGGCAGCGAGTAATCCTGGGTCCCTAGAGCATGTTGTGTGCTATCAATCTCTCTTTTTGGTTCAGGGTTATGTATTTGATGTGGATTGACATATATTATTCACTATCCCATGAGGTAACTATACAAGAGATTGTGTGTCTAAAGTGTAGTCAGTCCCAGTATATTCACACTATTTTGGTTTATTCGTATATGAGAAGATGAGATTATATATGGATAGGTGTCTAAGAGTATGATAGATCCTTATATCTTTTATTATGTATTGATAGACAATCTATTCTATTTTGGTATATTAATGATGATACTTTTATTATTGAATGATGTTATATTTTGAGTATGATTGTAAGATAATTATATGATAGTATTACTAATTTCTTGGTTTAATGTGAAACTCTGACATGAATGATTCATTTGTTTGTTATTAATTTTATAAATTATCATTTACATTGATATGGGTGATGACGTGTATATACATGATTTGTGATATTAGAAATTTTATAAATATATTTGAGATCTTCTATGATATTGTGAATAAATACTTTATATATTTTATTATTTGTTTAATAATGGGATGGATGTTATTTATTGTTATATTATACTTGCACATAATGAATTAAATATATGTTAACCCTCGATATATACATAGTCTAACTTTAGTGTTATTTATACTAATCAGGTCAGTTAGAGACATTTTAGGCACAAGGACGGCATGACCGACATTAGTTTTACGGGTTTAAAGGAGATTTGTTTTAGGGTTGTTAGATGACATTTACATGATAGTAATTCACTAAAAATGTTTGACATGGAGCTGTATATTGATTGTTATCATTTTATATTGAGATATTTGACATTTCGGGTTATATTGTGCTCCTACAACTCTACTGTTTTATTTATTATATGTTATTGTTGTGATTGACCTATGTCCTCTACTTTTATATTGTATATTGAGTATTATTCTTTCCTAGAGGCACACATGTTTATTATTTTGCTCTGATCCTGTATACTTATATATGTGTTATTTATTCGATGTTTTAATACGTACCGGTATTGGTCCAAGAGAATATTCACGTATGTACATTATACAGCCTTATTCCCCATATTATCTAGCAGTATTACTCTATAATACTCTTGGATAGTATGGGTATAGAGGTGGGGGTATCACAGTTGGTAACACAGCTGGTTTAGAATAATACATCATATATTAGACACACGAGTCGAGACCTTAGTTAGACTTAGAGATCCTATCCATTTGGTGTGTTGGATAATTCCTTGTAATAAGGGATATAGTGTATACATACGCACATACAAAATGATTACAGGAATAATCACTTAGGGACGTATTTGTTACTTTCTATATATATATATATATAAGATATTTCGATTTTTATATTTTGAGTATGAATATAAATATAAAATGATTATATTTTGTATAAGTATGGAGTTATTAGTCTTGTTATAGATTCCTCTTGTGAAAATTGCAATAATGCAATTTTATTAAGGGGGAGTCTACAACAACCCGATTTTAGGATTAATTAATAATGAGTATTTAATTAATTTAAAATGGAAATTTTGAAATTTTAAATAAATAATTTGGATTTACTTTAGAATATCAAGATTTTATTACATGGATTTTGGTAAAGTATATAAATGGATATTGTAATATCCCAAAAATTTGGGGCAATATCAATTTAATAATCTGTTTAAATAATTAAATTGATTTGATAATTTTTGATAATAAATATTTGAATTTATTTAATATTTGCTTTTCAAAGCTATTTTATCTATATGGTTTTGAAATGAGATTAATAATTAGGATTATTTTATTTCTTTTTAAATATTGCTTAATAAATAAGATTTAAGAGTGTATATATATATATATAAGTTTAAAATACAATATTAATAGTGTATTGTTTTATATATATAGATATAAATAGACTTTAGTAAAATAAGATTTGTTATTTCAAATTGAATATGTTCTTATAAATTGACTTTAAAATTGGATTTTAAAAATATAATTTGAATTTGAATTTAGATTTAATTTTGAAATTCAAAAGAGGTAAGATTCAAATAGTTTTGGATTTCAAAATATATGTAAACTTGTATTTATAATAATTAGTTTTGTTTCTTTATAATTAATATATATACATAAGTATTTAATAAATAAAGAAAGGCTTTTTATTTACATTTAAATAAATACAAATTACTTAAAAATACAAGTGTTATCATATTAAGGCTTGTTTAAACATGTGTACAATAATAAAACAATAAGAATGACAAATGTCAAAGTCTTGCATTTTTGTTTTTCTTTTATGTGAATAAATCATTTTTACCTATATATGCATCTATTTCTCATCTACATTTCTTTCCTATTCTTTTTTTTCAAAACTCAAGAAACTTTCAGCCTGCAATAAAATTCTCAAAACCAAATCTGAACTCATTTCTCTCCTCATAAACAAATTAGTAATCAAACATTCCTCTCCACCAAATCTGTAATTCAAATCCTCCTCTCAAAACAATCTGTAATTAAACAAATCCTCAAACCAAAATCTGTAATAAATCTGCAATTCATTCTCATCATCTAAAACCTGGAATCAAAGACCTGTAATGCATTTTCCAAAATCAAAACAAAAGCCTGCATTTGTAAATCTGAGAACAACAAACCTGCATTTTCTTCAAATCTGGAAGCATGTTCAATCAGGGCACTTCTGCATGCAACTACAACATTTTCAAACTAATGCTAGCATTCCAGTTTTCAAGTTTAAAAAGGTTTTAAAGTTCAAAGGAGCATTTCAGTTTAAAGGCTTTTCAAAAACTGTTTCAAAAAGGGGAAGTTTTGTTCTTCATCTTCAAACCTGTGAGTAACATCACTAACTAATGATTAAGTATATAATTCGATTGAAATGCTTATCTCTGAAATATGATGTCTGTGTGTATATTCTAAGTGTATCTCTGTGCATGTATGTATATAGGTGTGCATGTTGCTTTGTATCAATGTGTCTCTGTTTTCTTTAATTCCAGGCTCCAGTTTTGATTTAAAATCATTACCCCATGATCTAGTCTTGATTTGGATTTAAGCTTTAAACAAAATTAGTTTGTTTCATCATAAACTAAAGTTTAAAATTTAATTAAGCCCAACTTCAAACCTGTGTGTCTCTGTAAACTAAAAACAACAGAGCAATGTCTATAAAAGTGAAAACTCAAACCTTGTAATTTATAAATTCAGGTTTATAAATTGAATACATAAGCTATAACATGATTTTTAGTATTAGAATCATAATTTATAGTTTAGAAATAAGGGTGCAGTTCTGTATTAAACTAAATATGAAGTTTTGGGTAATTCTGGTGATCTAGATGGTTTGGGAAGTCGACTTTCTTTTTGAGGATAGTAGAGTGATCGAGGATGTAAGAAAAATTACTGGAAATTAAAATAGAGTAGTGAGGCAGCAATGAATTAAGATTTAAATTTATAACCCTAGTTTTAACTAGGTTAGGAAAAATGATCAATACGATTTCTCCTATGAATCGAGTGCAAAAGGGTTTTGAGGGAGTGAAGCTTGGTCGATGATGAGGATATGGTCGGAGTTGCAGAAGTTCTGGTGATCGGGATTTTGAAAACAAGGAGATGTTGACAGGTTTGGGTGAAATGGGTAGTTCCTGTTCCAGTTTTGAATTTAGGCTCGATTTTGATTTCGCGAATTGATCGAGGAATGGATGATCGAATTCTGGTAGGTAGATGAACGCCGATGTGATGGAGATGTCGGCGATGGTCGGAGGGAACTGGTTGGACGGTGCATGTGCACGAGATCGTGGATGTGTATGGTGAAGTCTGGGTGTTTACAGGGAAGGTTACTCGAGTTTCTCGAGTTATCTTGCGGAAGAGACTCGAAGTTTTTAGTAATGTGACTCGAAGTAAATTAGATGATCTCGAGTACAATAGATGTTGCCAGTTTTAAAATTTAAAACTGCCTGTTTAAAGTTTAAACTGGATTTAAATTTCTAAAGCAATATTTAAACAAATTTTAAATCTAAGTTTAATCTGATTTAAGTTAATTTGAATCTCAGTTCAAAAATAAAATAAATTGTTGAAATTTAAAATATTTTAGCAACCTTAAAAGATTTAGATAATTGAACTTATGTTTTAAATTGCAAGTAAGTTTAAACTTAAGATTAATCTAGAATCTAGTTTAAATCTGTATCTCAGATTTGAAGTAAAAGCAGTTTTTAAATTAAATTGTTTTAATAATTTTAATTGTTTAAAATGTATATTAAATGGTTAGAATTTAAAAGTAAATTTAATTTAAATTCTTTAAGTTCTTTTATAAGATGAGTATTTCTTTAACTTGTAAATAAAAGAGTTTTAGAAATGTTGTTTAAAACATTGTTAAAGATAATTTGTTTTCATTTTAAATCTTTAAATTTAAAATGAAATTTTGAAGGTAAAATTTAAGTAAATTGATTTAAAATACTTTGTAAATGATAACTTGATTATCAATAAGAACAAAGTTTTATCTTAAAGAAAATTAGAGATTTGTGTTCATTTAATTTATAAGGAAATTTAATGGATAATTAATTTATTTGATTTATTAATCATTTGGATTAATTAAATAAGTAATTAAAGGTTTAAACTAATTTATTTATGATTAAGATTTATTAATTAGAATAATTAATTTGTAATTAAGGATTATAATTAGAATATTAATTAATGGTTAGGAATTAATTAATAAGTAATTAAATATTAATTAAGTTATGGTTGACACTTAATTAATTTAGTAATTAGAGATTAATTAATTGGTTATTAAGATTTATTAATTTAGAATTAATAATAATTAAAATAAGTTAATTACTTAAGGAAAGTAATTAAATAATAGTTAATGAAGTCATTAACTATGGATTATTAAATAATTAATTAATGTGATTAATATTAATAATTAATTAGATTAATTAATTTAAAGATAATCAATTATAGAATTTGTTTAAATGAATTACATAATAAAAGTAATTAAGGAATTAATTACTCATTTGTAATTAATGGAGTTAATTTGATTTAGTTAAGTTAATTAATTAAGTTTAATTAATTTAGGATAATCAAGAGATGGTTTAATAATAATTACTTAATGTAATTGTTAAGGTGTGATTATTTAGGGAAGTTAGTAATAAATAATTACTGGAAGTAATTAAGTGAATAATGATTTTATTAATGGAAGTAATTTGAGTTTAATTACTTGTTAATTAATCAAGGAATTAATTAAAAGAAATTAATTAAGGAGAATTAATTTAGTAAATGAAAGTAATTAAGGGTAGTTAATTACTGATTGAAGATTAATCAAGGTGATTAATAAATGTTGTTTAATTTAAAGTTAATTACTTAATGTAATTAATTTAATTAAAGTAATTAATAATTAAGTTGTAATTAAGGATCATTAATTAATATAATTAATGATGTAATTAAGATTGGTTAATTAAGTAATAATTAATAAATGAAGTGATTAATTAATATAATTAATTAAGGTTTAATATAATTAATTATAGTGATTGATTTAATTAATTATAGTTAATTAATTAATGAAGTAATTAAAGGTTAATTACAATAAGTGGTTAAGGATAATTAATTTAAGTAATTAATTGAGAATAAATTACTTGAATGTAATCAAAAAGATAATTAATCAAGATGATTAATTGAAATGAATTATTAAAGGATAATTAATTGATTGTAATTAATTAATGGTTAAGTAAGAAGGATTTATAAAATGAAGTAATTAATTTAATTCAATTTAAATTAAGATGAGATAAATCATTACTTATGAATGGGTGTTAGTATTGGATACTTGACTTTGATTGATATCTCTGATGAGATATATGCTGTGTGATATGGATGTTAGTTGAATTGTATGGATTATCTGATAATGTTGATTATCTGTTGTGAATTATCTTTCTTTGTGTATAAAGATAACGAATTGAATTGTTTTAACCTTTAAAACAACTTGGCCTTAAAAGATACGCTTTGGATTTCGATGAGACCGGGATCGGGTTTCCGTATACCGGATTTCCAGGTCTGGAGACCCGAATACCACATCGATCCAAATTAACGATAGGTCGTGAATCAAGTGAAGATGAAGATTCAGAGTGCAAGGGTTATTGTCGTTAACTCTGAGGGTGATTCCAAAACGAGTGTAACGAGATAATGCCTTCGGTTTCGTTCGAACCCGGAACGAACTTGTATGGATTGAATGCTTTCAGCACATCGTCAGGTGGACGATGAGCATTCTAAGATAGATGTGTTCTTTTTAAAGGTAATCGTGACCTCAAGCCTCACAAACCGGAAATGGCTAAAACAGGGGAGGTGCAGCAAGGTTAGTGGGTAGCACCCAAGTAGGACAAGGTTACCTCTGTCTAGATGTCCCTTTCTATTTTCGACTTAGTGGTGCGGTTGCTGATCCCAACCGTGAGGTATCTTGTGCGGGAATTATCCAGTAAGGGATGTTCCGACCTTGTGTTGCAGGGGATTGGGAGTGATCCTCGGTACGGTGATCTAGGCCACGTACTATGACGGGCGGTACCCCGGTAGCCCTGCCATTAATGGAATCCAAACTCCAATAAGTGCCGTACGTTTTAGTTGTGCCCAACTATGTTGGAACGTGAGATGTAAGCATTCCAGCTATTTCATATTTATTTGAAAACCCTAGACCTATTATAATACAATCGAATTTCCTATCAAATGTTTTGGTTAGCGTAAGGTAAAAACTTACCCATGTTTATTTGTGGGAAGTCTTACGTGATACCTTTTCTTTCAAAAGGTTTTGAAGTTAAACAAGTTTAACCTGTTACTCACACCAGACCCATGTCTGACCCAAGTTGTTTATTTCTGTTTTATAAACTCTTGGGTACTCAAATTTTTACGAGTAGCCAAGGGATTCAGGTTAGCCTTGACGAATTGTGGAGGAGCAATGGAGCAGGAGGCTTCGGCGTTGTAGATAGATAGTAGTTTCCGCTGTGTTGATCTTGTTTAGATCTTTGTTTTGTATTGAGTTGTAATAACTAGACAGATGTTTATAACTGTCTAGTATGTGATGTGTAATCTGTGTAACTCTGATAAGTGTTGTATATGATACTATGTAATATTTATGTGATATAATATATTTTGTTCGTTTCCGCTGTGAGTATTTGTGTTTGTTTCTTTTCTCTTCTTCTCTTTTCTACTTCTCACCCCTTTCTTTCTTATTAGCGATACGACTTTCTATGGAGAGAAAGTCGTGGTCGTTACAGTGGTATCGGAGCATAGGTTGAGCGAATACCTAAGCTATTGGTTAAGTGAATATCAGAGCACTAGGTTGAGTGAATACCTAGGTTCGGAAGGATTGTTCATTAGAGATAGGATCTGTAGCAACCTGTTTGAGTCTGAGTGTATATATATTCGAGAGCGCGTATTTGTTAGTTATATAAAATGGTTTTATATTGTGTTAATTGATCGGTTGAGTGGTATATGGATTCTGGTCAATACGAGTAGCTAACGTTATTGATAGGGATCTCTAAACACTTGAACCAGGCCAACGGACACAATATTGTTTTAAAGAGGTAAATGAAATAATTTTACACAGAAATAATTTCTATATAAAAAGTATCATTTTAAATATATATATTTCTACCTATTTGTTGGGTTACCTGTTCGGGTTTTCCAATATAAGTTATAAAGGTAGATGGGGTAGTGGTGTGTGAAACACGACTACCAATGGTTGGAGTTTAAATGTTTGAGGTTAGAAGTATATATCGAGACTGTAAACCCAATACCGTCTCGAGTAAGCTTTGCTGTGGTGAAGGATTTCATCGATCTCCGAAGGAAACTGTAATGGTTCAGAGTTTATCTTTGAAGTGTGGATGAGTAGAGTTGGATCTGTCGATGAGGCAGAAGTGAGTAATGGTACCTTGATACCTCAGGTAATAGTAGCTGTGTGATAAGACGCAGTGAATATGGATGTTCCCGAAGATGTTTTCTTTGGAACAAGTTGTGGAAGTGTGTCTGCTTCGGTGTTGTGGCTGAGTTCAGCATAGTGATTCTGTTTGGTTTGGAGTTTGAGTTTCTCGAAGATCTTTGGAATAGGAAGTCCTTGGCATCAGTGTCAGCAGTGCAGCTCGGAGTATTCTGTGATGGCAGGAAGTTTTCTGGCTGAGCAGTTTTTCTGAAGGTGAAGTTCAGAAGCAGTAAGAGTGGGTCCATTTCTTCGATAAATTGGATAAATAAGTGTAAGCTGTTCTGATTGGTAAAGAGAGAACAGTCTGTTTGGAATTAGGATGGGTTGATCGCAAAAGTGACTTGCGATTGCTGAGTGTTCTCTTGGGTTGTCAAGATTCTTCTGGATGTCTTTAGGGAAGTCAGAAGTTTGTCCGCATCTGAAGGTTGAGTTTTCTTATCGACTGGATTCCAGGAGTGATACCGATGGTTCAGTCTAGTGGAAAGATGTTTCCTAGAGATGGAGTTTGGTGAAGCAGCTCAAGTTTTGCTGGAATATCTGAGTTTTATTTATGGATCAGTGAATCTTATTTCTAGAAATGAGTTGTCCAGTCTGTGCTTGTGTTCTACCTCAGATCAGAGTTGAGCAGCGAAAGTAGTTTGGAGTGTATCTCTGGATAGGAGAAGTAAGTTTGGAATCTACTGATGTTGTGAAGTAGAATTATGTTTGGATCTCGTCTGTGTTCTGATTTGGATAAGTATTAGGTCTTCTGAATTGAATTGTCAGTTTGGATAACTGGAATTCATTGAGTTTTACGTATCTCTGAGGAAGTACGTATTTGATCTATCTCTGGTTTTGGAATCAGCAGTTCTGGAGGATTTGGTTGTTGAGTCAGACTCGTCTGTAGTCTGATATCTTGTTTAGTTCTGTAGATCTAGATGAGTAGGAGCTCTATAGCTTAGTAGTATTGGTTGTTTGGATTGTTTGTAGAGCGAGTATCCCGGTATATATATACTTGGGGAAACTCGGGGAAATTCTATTCAGAATTTTTCGTTGGATAGTTAGAATTGTTTGTTTGGACGATTGGTTGCTATGATTGTTAGCATATGGATGATAATACATCCTTGTGATTTAAAAAGATTATTAAATTACCTTTGTTTTAAATTTCGGGGACGAAATTATTTTAAGGGGGAAGGAATGTAATATCCCGGAAATTTGGGGCAATATCAATTTAATAATCTGTTTAAATAATTAAATTGATTTGATAATTTTTGATAATAAATATTTGAATTTATTTAATATTTGCTTTTCAAAGCTATTTTATCTATATGGTTTTGAAATGAGATTAATAATTAGGATTATTTTATTTCTTTTTAAATATTGCTTAATAAATAAGATTTAAGAGTGTATATATATATAAGTTTAAAATATAATATTAATAGTGTATTGTTTTATATATATAGATATAAATAGACTTTAGTAAAATAAGATTTGTTATTTCAAATTGAATATGTTCTTATAAATTGACTTTAAAATTGGATTTTAAAAATATAATTTGAATTTGAATTTAGATTTAATTTTGAAATTCAAAAGAGGTAAGATTCAAATAGTTTTGGATTTCAAAATATATGTAAACTTGTATTTATAATAATTAGTTTTGTTTCTTTATAATTAATATATATACATAAGTATTTAATAAATAAAGAAAGGCTTTTTATTTACATTTAAATAAATACAAATTACTTAAAAATACAAGTGTTATCATATTAAGGCTTGTTTAAACATGTGTACAATAATAAAACAATAAGAATGACAAATGTCAAAGTCTTGCATTTTTGTTTTTCTTTTATGTGAATAAATCATTTTTACCTATATATGCATCTATTTCTCATCTACATTTCTTTCCTATTCTTTTTTTTCAAAACTCAAGAAACTTTCAGCCTGCAATAAAATTCTCAAAACCAAATCTGAACTCATTTCTCTCCTCATAAACAAATTAGTAATCAAACATTCCTCTCCACCAAATCTGTAATTCAAATCCTCCTCTCAAAACAATCTGTAATTAAACAAATCCTCAAACCAAAATCTGTAATAAATCTGCAATTCATTCTCATCATCTAAAACCTGGAATCAAAGACCTGTAATGCATTTTCCAAAATCAAAACAAAAGCCTGCATTTGTAAATATGAGAACAACAAACCTGCATTTTCTTCAAATCTGGAAGCATGTTCAATCAGGGCACTTCTGCATGCAACTACAACATTTTCAAACTAATGCTAGCATTCCAGTTTTCAAGTTTAAAAAGGTTTTAAAGTTCAAAGGAGCATTTCAGTTTAAAGGCTTTTCAAAAACTGTTTCAAAAAGGGGAAGTTTTGTTCTTCATCTTCAAACCTGTGAGTAACATCACTAACTAATGATTAAGTATATAATTCGATTGAAATGCTTATCTCTGAAATATGATGTCTGTGTGTATATTCTAAGTGTATCTCTGTGCATGTATGTATATAGGTGTGCATGTTGCTTTGTATCAATGTGTCTCTGTTTTCTTTAATTCCAGGCTCCAGTTTTGATTTAAAATCATTACCCCATGATCTAGTCTTGATTTGGATTTAAGCTTTAAACAAAATTAGTTTGTTTCATCATAAACTAAAGTTTAAAATTTAATTAAGCCCAACTTCAAACCTGTGTGTCTCTGTAAACTAAAAACAACAGAGCAATGTCTATAAAAGTGAAAACTCAAACCTTGTAATTTATAAATTCAGGTTTATAAATTGAATACATAAGCTATAACATGATTTTTAGTATTAGAATCATAATTTATAGTTTAGAAATAAGGGTGCAGTTCTGTATTAAACTAAATATGAAGTTTTGGGTAATTCTGGTGATCTAGATGGTTTGGGAAGTCGACTTTCTTTCTGAGGATAGTAGAGTGATCGAGGATGTAAGAAAAATTACTGGAAATTAAAATAGAGTAGTGAGGCAGCAATGAATTAAGATTTAAATTTATAACCCTAGTTTTAACTAGGTTAGGAAAAATGATCAATACGATTTCTCCTATGAATCGAGTGCAAAAGGGTTTTGAGGGAGTGAAGCTTGGTCGATGATGAGGATATGGTCGGAGTTGCAGAAGTTCTGGTGATCGGGATTTTGAAAACAAGGAGATGTTGACAGGTTTGGGTGAAATGGGTAGTTCCTGTTCCAGTTTTGAATTTAGGCTCGATTTTGATTTCGCGAATTGATCGAGGAATGGATGATCGAATTCTGGTAGGTAGATGAACGCCGATGTGATGGAGATGTCGGTGATGGTCGGAGGGAACTGGTTGGACGGTGCATGTGCACGAGATCGTGGATGTGTATGGTGAAGTCTGGGTGTTTACAGGGAAGGTTACTCGAGTTTCTCGAGTTATCTTGCGGAAGAGACTCGAAGTTTTTAGTAATGTGACTCGAAGTAAATTAGATGATCTCGAGTACAATAGATGTTGCCAGTTTTAAAATTTAAAACTGCCTGTTTAAAGTTTAAACTGGATTTAAATTTCTAAAGTAATATTTAAACAAATTTTAAATCTAAGTTTAATCTGATTTAAGTTAATTTGAATCTCAGTTCAAAAATAAAATAAATTGTTGAAATTTAAAATATTTTAGCAACCTTAAAAGATTTAGATAATTGAACTTATGTTTTAAATTGCAAGTAAGTTTAAACTTAAGATTAATCTAGAATCTAGTTTAAATCTGTATCTCAGATTTGAAGTAAAAGCAGTTTTTAAATTAAATTGTTTTAATAATTTTAATTGTTTAAAATGTATATTAAATGGTTAGAATTTAAAAGTAAATTTAATTTAAATTCTTTAAGTTCTTCTATAAGATGAGTATTTCTTTAACTTGTAAATAAAAGAGTTTTAGAAATGTTGTTTAAAACATTGTTAAAGATAATTTGTTTTCATTTTAAATCTTTAAATTTAAAATGAAATTTTGAAGGTAAAATTTAAGTAAATTGATTTAAAATACTTTGTAAATGATAACTTGATTATCAATAAGAACAAAGTTTTATCTTAAAGAAAATTAGAGATTTGTGTTCATTTAATTTATAAGGAAATTTAATGGATAATTAATTTATTTGATTTATTAATCATTTGGATTAATTAAATAAGTAATTAAAGGTTTAAACTAATTTATTTATGATTAAGATTTATTAATTAGAATAATTAATTTGTAATTAAGGATTATAATTAGAATATTAATTAATGGTTAGGAATTAATTAATAAGTAATTAAATATTAATTAAGTTATGGTTGACACTTAATTAATTTAGTAATTAGAGATTAATTAATTGGTTATTAAGATTTATTAATTTAGAATTAATAATAATTAAAATAAGTTAATTACTTAAGGAAAGTAATTAAATAATAGTTAATGAAGTCATTAACTATGGATTATTAAATAATTAATTAATGTGATTAATATTAATAATTAATTAGATTAATTAATTTAAAGATAATCAATTATAGAATTTGTTTAAATGAATTACATAATAAAAGTAATTAAGGAATTAATTACTCATTTGTAATTAATGGAGTTAATTTGATTTAGTTAAGTTAATTAATTAAGTTTAATTAATTTAGGATAATCAAGAGATGGTTTAATAATAATTACTTAATGTAATTGTTAAGGTGTGATTATTTAGGGAAGTTAGTAATAAATAATTACTGGAAGTAATTAAGTGAATAATGATTTTATTAATGGAAGTAATTTGAGTTTAATTACTTGTTAATTAATCAAGGGATTAATTAAAAGAAATTAATTAAGGAGAATTAATTTAGTAAATGAAAGTAATTAAGGGTAGTTAATTACTGATTGAAGATTAATCAAGGTGATTAATAAATGTTGTTTAATTTAAAGTTAATTACTTAATGTAATTAATTTAATTAAAGTAATTAATAATTAAGTTGTAATTAAGGATCATTAATTAATATAATTAATGATGTAATTAAGATTGGTTAATTAAGTAATAATTAATAAATGAAGTGATTAATTAATATAATTAATTAAGGTTTAATATAATTAATTATAGTGATTGATTTAATTAATTATAGTTAATTAATTAATGAAGTAATTAAAGGTTAATTACAATAAGTGGTTAAGGATAATTAATTTAAGTAATTAATTGAGAATAAATTACTTGAATGTAATCAAAAAGATAATTAATCAAGATGATTAATTGAAATGAATTATTAAAGGATAATTAATTGATTGTAATTAATTAATGGTTAAGTAAGAAGGATTTATAAAATGAAGTAATTAATTTAATTCAATTTAAATTAAGATGAGATAAATCATTACTTATGAATGGGTGTTAGTATTGGATACTTGACTTTGATTGATATCTCTGATGAGATATATGCTGTGTGATATGGATGTTAGTTGAATTGTATGGATTATCTGATAATGTTGATTATCTGTTGTGAATTATCTTTCTTTGTGTATAAAGATAACGAATTGAATTGTTTTAACCTTTAAAACAACTTGGCCTTAAAAGATACGCTTTGGATTTCGATGAGACCGGGATCGGGTTTCCGTATACCGGATTTCCAGGTCTGGAGACCCGAATACCACATCGATCCAAATTAACGATAGGTCGTGAATCAAGTGAAGATGAAGATTCAGAGTGCAAGGGTTATTGTCGTTAACTCTGAGGGTGATTCCAAAACGAGTGTAACGAGATAATGCCTTCGGTTTCGTTCGAACCCGGAACGAACTTGTATGGATTGAATGCTTTCAGCACATCGTCAGGTGGACGATGAGCATTCTAAGATAGATGTGTTCTTTTTAAAGGTAATCGTGACCTCAAGCCTCACAAACCGGAAATGGCTAAAACAGGGGAGGTGCAGCAAGGTTAGTGGGTAGCACCCAAGTAGGACAAGGTTACCTCTGTCTAGATGTCCCTTTCTATTTTCGACTTAGTGGTGCGGTTGCTGATCCCAACCGTGAGGTATCTTGTGCGGGAATTATCCAGTAAGGGATGTTCCGACCTTGTGTTGCAGGGGATTGGGAGTGATCCTCGGTACGGTGATCTAGGCCACGTACTGTGACGGGCGGTACCCCGGTAGCCCTGCCATTGATGGAATCCAAACTCCAATAAGTGCCGTACGTTTTAGTTGTGCCCAACTATGTTGGAACGTGAGATGTAAGCATTCCAGCTATTTCATATTTATTTGAAAACCCTAGACCTATTATAATACAATCGAATTTCCTATCAAATGTTTTGGTTAGCGTAAGGTAAAAACTTACCCATGTTTATTTGTGGGAAGTCTTACGTGATACCTTTTCTTTCAAAAGGTTTTGAAGTTAAACAAGTTTAACCTGTTACTCACACCAGACCCATGTCTGACCCAAGTTGTTTATTTCTGTTTTATAAACTCTTGGGTACTCAAATTTTTACGAGTAGCCAAGGGATTCAGGTTAGCCTTGACGAGTTGTGGAGGAGCAATGGAGCAGGAGGCTTCGGCGTTGTAGATAGATAGTAGTTTCCGCTGTGTTGATCTTGTTTAGATCTTTGTTTTGTATTGAGTTGTAATAACTAGACAGATGTTTATAACTGTCTAGTATGTGATGTGTAATCTGTGTAACTCTGATAAGTGTTGTATATGATACTATGTAATATTTATGTGATATAATATATTTTGTTCGTTTCCGCTGTGAGTATTTGTGTTTGTTTCTTTTCTCTTCTTCTCTTTTCTACTTCTCACCTCTTTCTTTCTTATTAGCGATACGACTTTCTATGGAGAGAAAGTCGTGGTCGTTACAGATATTTAGTGAATTGTGAAGTAAAATAATTTGGAAATGGTTTAATATTAATTTTAAAATATATATAATAAGTATTTGGACCCGAATAAATTTAAATATGAGAAAACTAAAATAAAATAATTTCCAGAAGGTTTACCGTAATAAGTAAATAATTGAGGAGTGAATATAGATTTTGTTAGGAGTTTTATTATAATTTGAATAAAATTTCTATTATATTTAAATAAATGAAAATGAAAATAAAGAAATATATCTATATATATAATTACTTATCTATATTTACTAAAGCCAAAACCTAAGAAAATCAAGCTTAACAGCAACTCCAACCATAAAAACAAGTGTACAGATTAGACCCACTCCAGAAATTTCAATTTCCAGAGGATTCGTTTTCGTTTATAAATATACCTTTGTTTGTTCATTTGGGAGGAGGAAAATTTTAAAAATGTAACCACCTCCTACTACATTAAAATTAGATTAAAAATCAAATAAAAATTATCATTAATTCCCTAATCCACATATGTGTTATTAGAAATCAATTAACAATCACATAAGATAGGGATAAAGATGGATTGACAGGATTCCTTTCCTTTAACAAAATAATGGCCGACCTCTTAAAAAAAAAATTCTCCCAAATCATGGTGAATTAGACAATGCCATCTACGATGTAAGCTTCATGAAGCAATAGTGAATTTTTGGGCTGAATTTGGGAGAGTGCGGTGGTGGTTGGAAATTTGGGTTCCGATCTAGGGTTAGTCATTGGCGAAGACACAGACAATGTTAGGTCGAAGCGATAATAGTGTTGGTTTTGTGGTAGAAAGGAGCATCACCGGTGGAGATTCTGGCATGTGCGATTGCGACTTGGGTCACGTCAACTTTTCACCTATAGGAGCAAAGTAGGTAACGCATTTTGATTAGGTGGCCATGGGTGTTGGGCGATGGGGTCGGCGAGTTGAGTTGGTGAAAAGGAAGATGTTGACAAAGACATGAGGTGATTCCATGGAACATAGTTCCGTGTCACCATGCGAACGTGCACGGTGATCGTAATGTGCACGCTCTATTTTATTTGGAAAAGTTATGGGAAGAAGAAGAATAGGAATAGCTGCTCTTTCGTTTACATGCGTGCTACCATGTCTTCATACTTTATGTTTTAGAAGGAAGGAGCAAGTTAACGGATACAATTTTGTTCATCCTTTTTTTTAGGGGTGAACAAAACACTTTCCCCTATGTGGAAACTAACGTAGATCGAGTGCTTATGGATTCTACTGGAACATAATACGCGTTCCTCCCCACTATACAAGAGCAGTTCCAGAAAGAATATTGACTTAACCATTCAATCTAGTAGTTATTTATTTATGGATGCATATGGCTGTGGATGGTGTATGTAGTGTGCGTGATGTGTGTGTTGCCTATACAATGTGAGTGTGCCTGATTATTATTGGATTGAGTATATTGAATCCACCCCTTACTTAGTGATGTGGAAATAGTTTATCAGATGTTTGTATAAACTGTCTTATCATTCAAAACTTAAGTGTCAGTTTCAGTCAGTGGACGTATGTTAACTACTATGGGATAAGGAATGGGGAGAAATGATGACATGTTTGTTTTCATATTAGTGTCTGTTCTAATGTACTTGTACATGTTACGTTCTGTTGACAAGGTGGATTTGACAATTAGGATGTTTTATAGTTATTTAAAACAGTATTTAAAGGATAGTAATTGTGGAATAAAAGTCATATATAATATTCAGCTTTGTAAACTATTTTAGGAATCTATATTGAATTCTCAAATGTTATTAATAGGCCAGCAGTCTGTTACATATAGGGACAAAGTAGGGTCATGATCTGGGCTACACCTAGACGAGCCACTAGTTGATGGGGTAACGATGTCCGTCGAGTTAACTGATAACTGTAGGGATAGACGGTACTCTGCAGGAGTCGAGTAGTCTGGGGTCCCTAGAGCATGATGTGTGCTATCAATCTCCACTTCTTGTTCAGGGTTATGTATGTGATGTGTATTGACGTATATTATTCACTATTCTATGAGGTGGCTATACTAGAGATTGTGGGTCTAAAGTGTAATCAATCCCGTATATCACACTACTCTGATTTATTCATATATGAGGAGATGAGATTATATCTAGATTGCGGTCTAGAGTATGATAGATCCTTACATATTTTATTATGTATTGTTAGGAAACCTATTTTATTTTGGTATATTGATGATGATACTTTATATTTGAATGATGTTATATTTTGAGTATGAAAGTAAGATAATTCGATGATAGTATTAGTGATTTCTTGGTTTAATGTGAAAGTCTGGACATGAATTATAACCTGCTTGCTGTTAATTTTATAAATTGTCGATATACATTGACATGGCCGATGACGTGTGTGTGTATATATATATATATATATATATATATATATATACACATAATTTGTGATAATAGAAATTTTTATAGATATATTTGAGATTGTCTATGATTTTGTGATTAAATACTTCATATATTCTATTATGTGTTTAATAACGGGATGGAAGTTATTTATTTTTGTATTATACTTGCACATAATGAATTAACTATATGGTAACTCTCGGTATATACATAGTATGACTTGAGTATTATTTACACTACTTGGGTCAGTCAGATACATTTTAGGTACGAGGATGACCTGACTGACATTAGTTTTATTGGGTTTAAAGGTGCTTTAATTTAGGGTTGTTAGATGACATTTACATGATACCGATTCACTATAAATGTTTGGCATGGAGCTATATATTGATTGTATATCCTATTATATTAAGATATTTGACACTTTGGGTTATATTGTACTCCTATAACTCGGTTGTATTATTTATTATATGGTATTGCTGCAATTGACTCTATGTTCTCTGTTTATATATTGAATATTGTTTTGTTCTGGTGGCATACGTTTTTATTGTTTTGCTCTGATACTGCATACGTGTAGATGAGTTATTTATTTGATTTTTTAATACGTACTAGTGTTAGTCCAAAAGAATATTTATGTATGTATCACATATGGCCTCATTCTCCATATTATTTGACAGTATTACTTTGTAATACTCTCGAATAGTATGGGTATAAAGGTGGGGTGTCACAAATGAGGTCGCCTATCTCAAAGGTATAGTTTTTGACCTTGGTGTTAAAGTGCCTCACTACTCTTTTCTAGTAAGCAGATACCCTCAGTTTAGCCTCTTCTTGATTTTCGTCAACCAAGTCGAGGGACTCAAATAAGAGTTTCTTGTTCATATCTTAGGATAATAATTATTTCTTTAGTGAGAAGAGACTTCTAATGAAATTGGAGTAATGGCCTCATCTCCGTAGGCTAGGGTGAATTGAGTATGCCTTGTCGCGGACTTGTGGGTCGTCCTATAAGCCCATAATGGCTTTTTTCAATCGTTTCTTCAAGATGGATCTGAAGATCTTGTTCACTACCTCCACCTGTCCATTCACTTATGGGTGTGCTACTGTCGAAAAGCTCTTCTTAATTTGATACTAACTATAGAAGTCCTGAACTTGGCACTCTTGAATTGAGTTATAGTACTAATAATAATCTTCTATGGAATTGCATATTAATATATGACTTTATTCACCACAAAGTTGATTACTTTCTCCATATCGATCGTGGCTGGGGGTTCCACATCGGCCCACTTTTGTGAAGTAATCTATAGCCACAATAGCATACCTCGTCTCGTCTTTTGACATCGGTAGCACATCGATTATATCAATTCCCCAAATCGTAAACAGTCAAGGGCTAACCATTTGCATAAGCTTTGTATATGGGGCTCTCGGTATCTTTACGAACCGTTTGGCATTTATTACATCGTTTGGTGTAATCAGTTGTGTCTCCGTTGTTTATTGGCTAAAAGTATTCGTAGCATAGTATCTTCTTATCCAATGTCTACCACCCAATGTGATCGCGGTAGCTTACTTTATCCACATCAGTAAGGATTTTCTTGACTTCATCTTTGGCGGCACACCATATCAAGGGGGTCAAGAATTCTCTTCTATACAATAGTCATTATTGCATAAAAAATCGTAGAACCTTACGCAGGAGTTTTCGTCGTTCATTCCTTCCCTTTGGGGAAGTTTCCTTTAGCAAGTACTCTTTTATTGGAGTAATCCATGACTCCTTTTCTTCCTTGGCCTCCATGATCCACTCAGCATCCATCTGGTAGATGCTCGAAGGTGATAAAACTTCTATCGAAATGATCCCATAAGCTATACATCCCTAGAGCTAGCAAGTTTAGCTAACGGATCAGCTTTTGTATTCACTTACCTAAGGACAAGCATTATCTTATATTATTCAATATCATTCAGTAGTCCTAAAACCTTCATTTGGTAAGGGCAAGTCTTGCTCCCATAGCCTAAAATTCCTTTTTGACCTAGCAGACCACCAATCGAGAGTCATTGAAAATATGCAGTGTCTTGACTCCCAGCTCTCTTACTATCTTGAGTCCAGCAATCAACACTTCACACTCGGCTTCACTGTTTGTCGCTGGGAACTTTAGCTTCAGATTTTAGCAAATCTTCCACCCCTCCAAGGTTAAAAGAATCAGTCCTGTACCGAAACTACGTTTGTTGGAAGCTCAATCTACCTACAATTTCCATTGGAACAGTTGGACCCCATCTTCTTCCAATTCCCCATCTTGGTCGGTGAATTCAGCAATGAAATTAGCCCATGTTTGTCCTCGTATTGCCTTTCTAGAATGGTAAGTTATATCATATCAACTTAGCTCGATATTCCACTTTAGCGATCCCCTTGAAGTCTTGGGTTGATGTAGTACTTGTCTCAATGGCTGATCAGTAAGCACTTTTATCAGGTAAACCTAGAAGTATTTTTAAAACTTCTTTGAAGCAATCAATAAGCAATACGCCAGTGTCTCTAGTTTCAGATAGTTCATTTCTGCTCCGGTTAATTGCTTGCTGATATAATATATGAGCCTTTGGACTCCTTATGTACCAAGGTTGCACTCAATGTATGAGCAAATACTACTATGCAAACAAATTGATCCTCACCTTCCAAAGGCTTCGACAAAATTGATGGTCTTTCCATATGCTCTAGTGGATTCTGTAAAGATTACTGACATTCCTTTATGCAGACAAAATTCCCTTTTTCCTTCTTAAAGGCATCAATGAATGGTGTACATTTGTCTGTCGCCTTCGAAATAAATCGACTCAGTGTAGCAACCTTCCCGTTCAAGCTATGCATTTCCCTCCTTTTCTTTAGGGGCAGTAACCTCTTTCTACCTTAATTTGCTTTGGGTTAGCTTCAGTACCCCTTGAGATTATAATAAATCCCAAGAACTTGCCCAATGCGACTCCGAAAGAGCACTTCAATGGATTAAGCTTCATTTCATACTTCTGAAGTGTATCAAACATCCTTGAGAGGTCATCCATCTGATTCATCGATTGTTGTAACTTCAAAAGCATATTGTCCACATAGAGCTCCATAGTCTATCTGATTTGTTCTTTGAATGTCTTATTTTGCAATCGCTGGTAAGTAGCTCTAGCATTCTTCAAATCGAACGACATCACTTGATAACAATACAACACCAAATCAATGATGGAAATCGTATGCTCTTGATCTGGAACGTGCATTGCTATTTGGTTGTAGCCAAAGAATGCATCCATAAAGAATAATTAGCTCATGTCGGACCATTGTATCCACTAGTTGGCCAGTCTTCAGTAATGGAAAACTGTCTATCGATCCTGCTTTATTCAAGTTTGAATAATGGATGTATGACCTCCACTTCCCTTTCAACTTCTTAACTAATACAGGATTCGATACCCATTCATGTATAGTGCATTACAGATGAAGCCATTTGCTTTTAGCTTATATTCTTCTTCTTTTAGTGCAGCGGTCGCTCTGGACTTAGGCAACGTATCTTCTACTTCACAAGAGGGCATCTAAGGTCAACATTCAATACATGTCATGCTATCTCTGATGAAATTCCACACAATCGGAATGCATCCAAACAAACATATCCAGGTTTTCCCATAGAAATTATACCAACTCCTTTTTCATCTTTATGCATAGCTAAGATCTAACCTTGAGAACCCGAGTGGGATTATCGACATCTATCAGGATGTTAATCGTCGGCTCTACAAGTACCACCCTCGCATCCTCTTGCTCTTTACAGGGGTCCTAGTTTTGTAGAACTTACTGTGGGACCCGAGCTAAGGATTATGTGGTAGTTGCTAAGCATCAGCAGTCTTCATCTTCTCCGCATCTTTGCCTTTCTTGCATCGCTTTGCCTTCTTGAGCTTTTCAACATAACATTCTCAACCAGTACTCAGGTCGCCCTGAATAGCTCCAAGTCCATTCTTGGTAGGGAACTTCATTGTCAAACACCATAAAGCAAGTGCTATTCTGAAACTAGAAAGGGACGGATGGCCTAATAAAGCATTATAGGTCGAAAATCCATCGACCACTACAAAAGGTTGAAAATGCAGTTACTTGCAGTCTCCTTCACCCAACACTATAGACAAGTCAATACAACTAATAGGCTCTTTAGTCCCTTCGATAAATCCTTAGATAAGGGATTTGCATGCTTCAAATCCTTCAGACAAATATTCATCCGATCGAAGGTTTTCTTGAATAAGATGTTGACCGGACTTCCATAATCAATCAATACTCGGCGCATTGTCGTCAGCCAAACAATGATTGTTATCACCATGGGTTCAAGCGTCTGAACCCGTTAGTATCTATATTTTGGAAAATGAAGTCATCAATCATCATTTTCTATTGTTTCACTGGAGTTCCATCTTCGACAGCGAGGAAAGTCCCCAGATGCACATGCTTCAATGAACGACCATACCTTTCCATTCGTTTTAGCTTTTCTCCCCCAAACGGGGTTCTCCGGATATGGTATTTATGATAATCATTCTCTTGGACTACCTTGGTCCCTCTTTACTGGACCAAGCCTGATCCCTTTAGGCATTTTTCCATTAGGGTCCGCCACTCTCTTGTCTATATGTCTGCGGATTCCTCATACACTATTGTAGCTCTCTTTCGAATCAAGTCTTCAATCACATCCCTAAGATGATGACACTCACTGGTATTATGCCCGTGAGTCTCATGAAAGTGATAATATTTCCTCGAGTGCTGTTCACCTTCAGTTACCTCCCCCCGGAGCGGCTTTTTATAATTCTCCATTCCTTATGTGGTAAGGCAGATGTTTCGACCGAATCATTCAAGGGAGTATAATCTTCTGGTCTTATGTACCATGTGTGCTTCTTAGTGTCTTGCTTCTTCCCACTAGTGCCTTGATTTTTCCTCTTTAGATAATTTCTTCCAACATTTACAGTGATGCTTCTGACACTCTTACTGGTTTGCTTGTTAATAACATTACTTTGCGCTATCTCACTGGACAACCTACCTCCAATCAATCCTACTCCAAGTCTGCCTTTTCCAAGCCTAGAAACTAAGACGCCTTTTAGTAAAATTCTTCCATAGTAGGTGGCTACTTTCTTTTAAGCCATCTACAAAAGTCCGTGTTTATGTGAACCCCCGTGATTAATGCCATTAAAACAATATCCTCCTTTGAATTACTAACTTTAGTCATTGTAGTATTGAATTTTTTCAAGAAATCCTTCAGAGTCCCTTCGAAACTCTAATGGAAAATTAATAAGGACATCACATCCTTTTGTCGAGTAGTATGGCACCTAAACTGCTCCATCTTTGATAAATGGTCAAAAGAAGCTCGGCATGAGCCGAGTGAACCACATTGTAGCTACCCTTTTAAGAATATGGGGAAGTGTTTGCACCTTACTGCCTCGGTAGCATAGTCACCATCCATGTTCAATTCGTACTTTAGTAGATGTTGTCATTGTCCTTCTTTCCATTATAGGACCACAACATTAGCATCACAAACTTTTTGGGATATTTCTTCTATTACATATTATCGATGAATGGATTTCTATAAGGTGAAAAACCCCATTCATCATTAGTCATAGACTGAATTTCATTCAATGGTCTTTTAATCACATATGTTATGAACTCTTCGATGGTTTGACAGCCATTTGGCGATCACTAGGGATAAGCCTTAATGTTTGACTTCACAAACGTTCTTGGCTGGTTACCTGACGTTAAGGCTCTCCTGTCTCTGGGGAAGCCACTCATCCAGACCCTTTTCGATGTTATGCCAATTCTACGGCATTCATTTGAACACCATTAATCTATGCAACAACATCTTGCCCAACGTCATTATCGGCATCCTGCAAATAATCCCCATAGTTAGAAAGATTCACAACTTCAGTGGTTGGCTACTGCCCTACCTTCAGCATGGTAAATACCAATTTTATTGTGGTTAGTATCGACTATGTTAGCCATGGCCAGAACAACTCCACTTCCTCCACTTTGCTTCTTTGATGTTTCAGCAGCTTTTCTCTTCATCTTTTGCTTGTCTTCTTTCTTATTCTGATATGATGAAGATGAACTGTCTTCCTTAGAACTTGAAGACGATGAATCCTTACATCTCTTTCTATGCCTTTATGTTTGTTAGGAAAGTAAAGCTAAGCTTTTCTCTATGTTTTCAAAGATGGCGTTCTAACTATCAAGCATCTTCTTGTTCATCTTGGCTATCATTCTAACTTGTTCATCTTTGGTCATCATCTCCTGCACGGAAGAAGGTCCTAGCAAAGCATGGGTTAGTTGTGTAGTCTCTTAATTATGTTGATAAGCTCCATCTTCTCCATCAACAGCTTTGATTCTCATAGAAGTCTTTGAAAGGGTCATACCCTTCAGATCTGATCTAGATTCTTCTCCAAATCGAAGTAACTTCAGATTAACTGCAATAAACTTCAAGACCTAACTTCTAGATGCTCAAAATCGAAAGTTCTAAGCCAAATCTTGACTATGAAATCTTTTCTTTCAGTGGAAGCATAAAAAATATTAGGTCAAAAAGTGACACAACACCGCAAATTGATCACAAACAAGGGTAATTCAATCAAAAACAAGATAGAACGGTAACCATGCATAAATTTTTATTCTGGTTAGACAAAAAAATCACTACCTACATCCACTTTAATTTTATTTCTTTGAGATTTGACATGAATACAAATGATTATAGAGTTTCAAATCTAGAAAACAATGCAAATTTGAGTTTCACAGCAGTTTGTGGCTAAGGTTGACGTATGGGGATAGTAGCAAAGAAGTTGAGCCAAAAATTCCTTTTGATATTGCTTTAGCTCCTATATTTATAATCAAAGTTCACCTACATAGTCGCTTAATCATGAAAGACCAGGTAAGAGTTTATATCCACGTGCATAGGAAGGAAGAACGAGTCAATTTTGTGCACGAAAACCACGTCGGTATTGGTCAAAACATGGTCACCGAACACAATTGCTCATCATCATAAAACTTTCCTCCTCATACTTGTCTATATCTTCAGTTTTCAAGCTTAGTTGTCAAAGTTCCTCCACGAAATCATATTGGTACCGACATGATTTGTCTTATACGAGACTTGTCTTTTTCTATGAAAGTACATGAGTCGTTTACCTAACTGTTCAGTAGTGGGTCCCCTTCTAAAATAAATTCAGTATTACAACGTTTCTTAGCCTAAGAAAATGAAATGGATATCTACACACTTTAGAAAATAATTAAGAACATGAATGCAGTCTTAAAGGTAAGCGATGGTATGATTTTTGATCTCTATTTCTTAGTTTTCTCTTCTTGTTTGAAATCTAATTTTCTGACATTACTACAATGAATGGTCATAACATGAGTTCTGAAATTCAATTAAAAAATTCAAATTTTTTTGGAAAATAGACAAACATGTTTTACAACTTTTATGTTTTGAGCTTTCCCGTGTTAAGATCTAAAACTAAGTCAAACTACAAACAATTCGGTACATTATTTGAAAATAGTTTAAGAACTTTCTATGCAGTATTTTGACCATAACTTGTGCTATGTACATTGATTTATAAAATTGAATACGTCAAAAATCTTGTAGAAAATATTAAAATCTTCATTCTTTGAGTTTTCGATGATTCTTTCCAGAAATCCTTGAGCAAATGCATTCGACTCGGTACTATAGTTTATCATTCCAGAAATATTTTTTACGTAGTTGTAGTAAACTAATCGTATCTTAAATATTGTATCATTGGATTTTAAAATTTTCAAATTTCTACGAAGTCAATAGATAAATCTATAAGTTTCATGTTTTGGGATTTTACTAATTCACATCTTAAAACCTTGAAAAACAGTAATCAGGTCAGCACATTGCTTAATAAGTGGTTTTGAATTGTTTAGACAAGTTGTAGTTTTTTAGACTTAACTTTTGATCTGTTTCTCATTTTGACCTGAAACCAAGTTTTTTATTAGCAATTTTAACTAACTAAAACTTTTATATTCATGCTAAATCAAAATATAAACATAAAATTTCCAAATAACGGTTTCAAAACAGTTTAACATTTCAAAACAGAATGGTTAATGTTTGGAAAATAAGGATAATATTTTAATTTACATGCAATCGTTATATTCCTCTTTATGAAATAATACCGTATTTCTCATTTTGGACGATGAGTAACAAATCATATGTTTGAGATTTTTTTGGTTTTTGTATTTTTGTTTGACATAGGTGATTTTTTGAGAAATTCAAATGTGTAGCCTATACGAATTACATTGTGGAGTATGTATGATGCTTATCTTTCATGATTGGCCTTGATGATGAAATCATATTATACCTAGCTTTAGACATAGAGAGTATGTCATGACCAGTTTTATGACAAGAAAGTTGATTTAAAAGACTATGAAATTGTTGCCACCTCTATAACAAAGGTGTTAATACACCAAATGATATTCAAGGTATCTTTGTACACCGTCATAGGTAGATAAGAGAACAAGTGTTATCGTTAAGGGTAACTCATTCTTACTTCTCAGAATATCGCAGTATGAATTTTGACATTTATGATTGATTGAGTCTAATATTTTTCTGTTTTATGCATTTTACGGTTAATCGATATTTCATACTTTTTTCCCTGCACATGTGGTGAGCTTGCCTTTTGTTTTATATAACTATTATATTTCCAAAAATCTAAAAAATATGTTTTTTACCTTCTTAAATATTTTATTTTTGCAAAACTAAAAATTCCAAAAATAAAATTTTGATTTATTAGGATTTATTTCTTTGCTCTACGTATTTATTCATGAAGTGGACATTTTCACATGAAACATTTTTGTTGAATTTAGACATAAATTTTGATACAAAACTTCTGCTGACATGAAAATTTTGACTAGAAAATTTTGATATGAAAATTTGAAATGGAACTTCTTGAGATGAGAATTTTATTTTCAATACTTGACATGATTTTTGGAGATGAACTTTTAAGGTTAAAGTATCGAGCATTTGTAATGAACTTTTAAAATGGAATCTTGATGTTTATAATATGTTAATATATGTACCCTTTGACCATGTGCTCCTTTTACAAAAAATAGCTTTAAAATAAATTCCATATTATGTTCAAGATTTGAATATAAACTGAAGATTCATAGTACATAAGGGTATCCAGGCAATGCTGAAGATTCTTTAACGCTGGTGTATATACACTCATCAAGCAATGTTTCTTCCTCATATAGCAATCTTCACGACAATGCATGAGTGTAAATAGCTTGATCTCATTTATAGTGAATTAGGGAAAAAAATGCCCTCACATGATACTTCACTTGGATTATTGTTATATAGTTTATGCTTAGAAGGTTGAGTTTATTGTCACTTGAACCTCATTGCATATAAATATACTTATTTGATCACCCTCACTCTAATTATTGGGTATTGTTTATTTAATATAGTTGCTTTTGAGAATGTTAGGGTATGCCCTAGGAACGATTATGTAATTCTTAAATATATCTAACTTGGTAACCAATTTTGTTCAAAATTGTAATGACCTGGAATTTCGAAATGTTCAAATCGACAATCATCCACACATGTTGGACTTGAATTGCTCAAAACAACAAATTGTTATTTTATATTTGGCAAAACTTAGCATATACGGTAAATAAATAAATCACAGAATCATAGACACGGAGTAATATAACAATAAGCAATGGAATAGATAAATAGTAGTTTATGAAGCTACTACAACATCAGAGTCTAAAATAAGATACAACCGAAATCTCAAATACAAAGTAGTCTCAAACACATAAGCAAATGACAAGTCTGAACAAAAACAACTGGAAATAACTGAAATAACTGAAAAGCTGAGTAGATAAAGATAGATTTCCAAGCGAAGCTCCAAGCTCCAAAGGTAAGTCTCAAATGCTGTGATACTCAGTCTGACCCAAGCATAAAGCAAAACACAAAACACTCGAGTCAGGATTAACATTCTTATGCAAGTAAATCAACTCAAGTGAAATGTCCAAGTGAAATGCAACTAACTTAAAGGATGCTTGGGATTCTCATCCTTTAAGGATCCGTTAAACTATCTGCATACATAGTACAATACGCTACATAGATAATGTCTACAGTAAAGTAAACCATTAAAATAGCGTTAAGGTGTTACCCATATCCCCCTTAACACATTTTATATAAATGTCGTAGTCTATACAGTACTGTAAACTCCACCAAACTAGTGGGCTATCAGGGAGCACTCCATAGGTACGACACAAACCAAACTCGTAATGGATGCGATAAGGCATGTGACAAGGCACGTGAGGCAATGTCATGGTAGGATTCTACCGTTTGTACTCCCGGACTGGTGGTAACGCATAGCAGCTACTACCGCCCACCTCGAGACACACTCTCAAATCAAAGGTGCACCCAATCAAATCACAAAGTAATAGATATGATATCGAAGAAATGTGCCCGATAAGAGGAGCGACCCCACTTGGCCTGGTATAGCTCCTGTTTTAGCCACATCAAGCTGACTCGAGGAAATCAGGGCTGCGTTCATATCTCATATAGACATCGCCAAACCATCCTACTTCGTTCTAGATTCTCCACCACGTACACAGTTGTTAAAGTAGTTTTCGGTATTGGCAGAGAGTATGACAATATTCGAAATAGGTTATAGATTAAAAGTAGTTTATACATTGGAATAGTTATACATTAAACTAGTTTACATTAAAAATAGGTTATAGATTAAAATAGTTTATATATTAAAAATAGTTTATATATTAAAATAGTTTATATTGAAAATAGTTTCAAATTAGAATTGTTTCTTACAATTTCACAAATCAATCAAATCAACCTTAGTTCCAGAATTCAATTTAAATCAATCTTAGTTCAACAATTTCAAATAAAAAGGTTAAAGGTTCGATTCAAATTCTTATTTAAAACCATTTTTAATTTATATTGATTTCAAATCCAGGTTTGAACTGCAAATTTAAACCACTTTCAATTCGATAGGTTTCAATATTTAAATATTCAAACAATTTACAATAACTCAATTTGATAAATTTCATTTATATTTCAAAAATTCAACTTTAAATTTTATTTAAATTTGAAAATATTCACTTAATCATTTTTAACAACATTTAAATAAAATCTCAAAGTACAAATTTAAATCAATATTAAATATTCCATCTCAATTTATTTAATTTTGAAAATATTCACTTTTATAAATATTTAAGTAAAGTTTCAAATTACAAATTCAAATCAAAATTAAATATCTAACTTCAGTTATATTTAATTTTGAAAATATCCACCTATTCGCTTTTATAAACATTCAGATAAATCTCAAATTACAAACTTGATTCAAAATTTAAATATTAAATATCGAATTTTATTTAAATTTGAAAATATTCATTTAATCACCTTTAATCATAATCCAATTATCAAGTCATCAAATCATATCTTCAAAATCTCAAAATTAATAAGTTCAAATCAATTCTTATTCAAATTCAATTCTTAAATAAATTAAATTACAAATTAACTTAATTTACCTTTCCAACCTTTATTTTATTAAAGTTATTACAAAAATCTATTTTCAAAATATTAATATAAATTTTAAATAAATATTTTGAATACAATATATATACTTATCCAATTAAATCTTATTAAATTAAAATTTTATTATATTATATGTTATTAAATTAAATCTTACTTTATTATATCTATTTTATTTTTATATATAACTATAAATTTTTATATATTTAAAAATAATAAAATTATAAGGAAAATCTTAAAATTTACCCTTTTCAAAACTTAACTTATAAATTTAAAATTTCGAACATATAATTTAAAAATCTAAATTTTACTCATATATTAAAATAAAATCTTTATATTATATTTTAAAAATCAATATTTATTAAAAATCCATATATTTCTTTTTTCTCAAAATTTTGGAAATCATTTAAATTAGACCAATGGTGTCTGTATATAATTTTCTATCCAATGGTCAAGTGATACAGATATTTATCATTTCAATCTGCAATATTTAAATATTTACGGGTATATATCATTTTAACCCGCAATCCTAAAATTTCAAAATCAATCAAATCGCTTGGGTTTATCATTTCAACCCATAACGATTTTCCCTAATTTATAATATCATTCGGGTATGTATCATTTCAACCCATAGAGAAGTCCTAAACTAACAGGGAACTTGAAGTGTGGGAACAATAAAATAATAATATAAAATGACATGGCATATAAAAGGCAATATGATCATAATTAACAACTTAAATATAATATATTTACAACAGTTGTTATGGTTATCATATGTCAATTAACAAAAGTAAACAAATAATATATCATATTCAACCATATTTCTAACCAATTCAATATTTAACAACTTATTTCAATCGTCATTTCATGTGAATTAAATTTACTAAATATAAGAATGTGAATAGTGAGTGGTTGCTCACCTTTCGAGGGTAGAGAAACAACGAGAATGACCAGCAACTGACATGGATACGCAGCTATGGACAGGCACGTCGATATGCAGCAAACAGGACACGACAAGCCAAAGAACTGCTGCGATAATTTCGGACTGCAATGAAAACAAATTAAAGCTAGCACGACGAAGAAAACAAAAAATTATATATGTATATATATGCATTATATATATACTTACATTTCTTTCTTTTCAAATAGAGGAAGAGATTAATCGGGTTTGGGCTGCTCGAAGGAGAGAGAGAGAGGGTTGATGGTTTAACGGCGTTGAGGTGTTGTAGTGAAGCGGGTGAAGGTGTTCGGCCTGATGGCGACTGATGGGAGGGAAGATGGTGGAAAATATGATGAACAGGCTCCATGCTGGGTTACGGCGAAGAAGGTTGGTCTAAGCTCTGATCTGTGAGTGGATGTTGCATGGAGAGGTGGCAGATGAGGGAGGCTTGGCTGGATATGGGCACTAGGGTCGGGTAGCCGGAGTTGTGGTGGCGTTTCGGTCGACGGAGGAACAAGAGGAGATTGAGCTGCTCTTCACGAGGAGAAGACGGCGGGCTGCACGCTGGAGATGGTTGGTCCGGTGACTGGGCAGTGGAAGCTCAGGAGGTGGGAATGGGTCGATGGTGAGTGAAGTGGATAGGTAAAAGGCACGGTGGTGAGGCAGGGAAACATCGACGGAGCTAGGCGGTAGATCTAAGGGGATGAGTTTCGGCTATTGGTGGGCAAGGCTTGGTCGGCTGAGCTTGGCTGTGGTGGGTCTGTTGTGTGCTTCAGTGGGTAGGTGGGCTAGAGTTTGAGAGGTTGTGGAGGTATGTGGTGAGCAAGTGGATCTGGAGTGGTGGGCATGGGAAGTTCAAGGCAGAGGGAGGAGAACAAGGCGGAAGATGTGGAGGTGGTGAGGCGAGGCTGAGTGCTCGGTGGCAGGGCAAAAGTGGACAGCGGGTTGGTCACGAGCAAAGCGTAGATAAGAGGGAAGTTTACAAGTAGGTTACAAGTAGGAAGGACGAGCTTATATATATAAGTTTTATATATATATATATATATATATTTAAGAAAAGCATGCTCAGAAACTAAAAGAAGAGGAAAGAAACGAACGAACCAAAATATATTGAAATAAGAAACAACCAAAAGTCATGCCTGTTGAGTTCTGAAAATATTAATGACTATTGGCTATTGGTTTACACGGTGGAAAATGGAAAGATGCAAGGAAGCCAAAAAGGTTCATAACGGGTACCGATACGATTAATCGTTACGCCGATTTCGCCGTGTACCGGACGTCGAATTACATGAATGAATATACTGCGGAGACCAGCACGATGCGACGAACAAGATGGTACACAGATATGAGCGATACAACCATCCTATCAAAACTCCATATTCGCTGCCAAAACTACTGCTAAATCGTCGAAAATAAGATAAACGGGGCTAGAGCAGTCCAAATTTGGCGAAACAAAATATGACGTCTCACTCAGAAAATGATTTACAATTTTATTATATAAAAATATTTAGATTTCAAAAATATTTTATTTCCATCAATTTTAACTGATTTTAAATTTAACTTTGAAATTTCACAACCAAACAAACTTTCGAATTTTCAAATGAAAATCTGCCACTTGCTATGCTTCAATATACGCATACCAAATATCAAATTTTCATTGCTAAATTTTAATATATGTTTTCAAGAAATTTTTTAGTTAATTATGTTATAAAAGAAATCGTTAAAATTTCCGGATCGTTATAGAAATAAAGAGTGTTTTCTTTACATTATATACTTGATATAATATGTTATATTAATTAATTAATTAATTTAATTGAAAGTACATTTAATAGAAAATTCATTAATGGTATGTTTTATGATAGTAGTTACAATATATTATAATCATGAGTGATTTATCATAATAAAATAAACATACCATTTTAAAAATTCATAGTCAAAATGTATTGAGATTGGATGTCAATACATCCTTTAAGATTAAGGTACGTAACACTCTTTAAATGTTGGACAGTGTATTACTCATGACTGCTAGAGGCACCAAGAGGTTATGTATTGATAGTTATTGGATAACTATAGAATGACTTATTCGATAATTTTTTGTTGGTTAATATAACTGTTGTCAAGCAGAAATATCGATGTGGAAATATTACATAATTCTCTCGACCTGAGAATACTATTGAGCTTAAATGTGGAAACTATGCTTTGATTATAGTTAAATCGTGGCATGACGTCCATCGAGCGACTATAGTTGGATCGAGTGGAAGCATTGGAAGCAATACAGTATACAATAGAGAATTTGTCTCCTTAATTATCTGAGGTTAGTACCACGGTCAATCAAAGCCAACTCAAAGGCAAATTCTCTAGCCAGAGTATTTTTGTTAATAATAATAATTATTATTGAATCAAGGACTTTGTGTTTGGGCTATAATGTTGAAGATAGACAATATTGTAATTTTGACCATTACCAAATTCTATGTCCTAGTGTGATATAGTTTTGACGAAGAGAATCGTTGTAAATAATTGTCACTATCGAGTAATGCTTAAATAAAGTAAAATTGGATTTTATAGAAGCTATGTAAGCGATAAATTTGGCCATAATATTGTACCACTTGCTAAGTGACATTTGAATATTCGAATTGTTTGAAATAATCATTGACTGAATTTACACCCAAGAGTCACACAACCGAAACGTTGAATACTCCTGTTACCACTAGATTTAATTAATTATAATTGTTATAAATTAATCAAATTAATTGATTTTATTAAATATTAATTATAAAAGTTTATTCAATTTGTGTTGATCAATATTGAATAATGTGTATGCAATAGTTATAAATACATTTATCGATATATGATATCGGTAGGCATTTAAATTCTATTTAAACGTGTTATTACTAATCAGGCTTAAAATGATTTTGATGCCCATAACGGGCGCTATTGAGTGTGGTAATGATAACATAGGGAGTTCGATCATATGATGGCTAAGGAGGGATTGAATTTTGAATTCAAAGAGATGAATAGGTAAGAGAGAAAGGTGGATCTAGATCCTCCTTTCACTTCTCGGATCTCCACTATATATTCATCTCTAATCCCTCGTTTTATTTTTTACTATCTTTCTCCATTTGCTACAACTAAGGTTGGCCATTTTTCCCCATCCTCTAATTCCAAGTCTCTAAAACACAAATTAATGTAAGAGTCATACACCAGTGGTAGTTGCGTTAAGGACAGTAGCACTTTCTAGATTCTAAAATGGTTTTGTAACGACCCGGAAATTTCGAACCCGAAATTTCCAGATAGTTAGAAGAAAAAGAAAAGAGATAGAAGAAAGAAATAGAAAGAAGAAAGAAGAAAGAAGAACAGAGAACACAACATCTCACATTCGCAGCGGATTAAATATAATAACAAATAATAGCATTTTATAAAAGAAAGCTGTAATTGTTGCTTTACATACAATTCATTAGAGTTACAATCATTACAATAGACTGGATAGTTATAATTAACATGTCTCAGACTACAATCTATATATATATATACACATCTCATATGAACAGCGGAAAACACTCTATACGTTCCTGCCATCCAGCTCGCCTCCTAAGCTCCAAAACGTCCTTACCTGAAAATCTGTAATACTCGGTCTGACCCGAGCATTACATCAAAGTAACACCCGGGTCAGGCTAGAAACCAGCGTGAGTAAACTCAACTAACATGAAATTTCAATTCATAGAACTTATTTAAACCCGGGGTAACTCGTATTTCACTATAAGTAAACAACTTATATAGTCAACACTTATTTTCACAAAACAATATCTAAGTATCCAACTTAGTTTAAATGGTCCATATTATCCCAAACCGGCCTATTTGATTACACATATCAATCTATAAAGAATTATAGAAGATTTCAAATCGAAGTGGTTTCGGGTATTTACTGGTACCCGATCCCAGTCTCTTCGAATCAAAGGTCATCCTTTAAGCCAAGATGTTTAAGTTAAACAATTTAATTTAAATTTAGGATATCATATTTATATAACAATTTTATCACAGATAGATAACTTAAATTATCACAATTCATCCAAAGTATTACATATCACAGAACATCATAATTTATCAGACCAAACATTCAATATAATTTAATCATCCATAAGCAAGATTAATTAGTCCATTTCTAATTAATTTAATTAACACAAATTAAATTAATTATTTTTATAAATCCTGCTTAATTAACATTATTTAATTAATTGTTGAAATTAATTAATTATTCTTTAATCCTTTAACCATTCCCATCAATTAATTAACCTTAATTAGTCTCATTAATTACATTAATTAATCATTCTTAATTAATTTCATTAATTAATCAACTTATAATCACTTTACCTTTATTTAATTTATTAATTAATCTCACTAAGTAATTACTCCTTGATTACTTCTATTAATAATCCTCAAATCACTTCCATTAAGTAATTACCTTTATTAATTACCCATTAATTAATCACATTCATTAATTAATTTAACATTAATTAATCATATTTATTAATTAACCTTAATTAATTACACTAATTAATTAATTCTAAATTAATCACATTAATTAATTTTCTAAGTAATTAATCCTTAATTACTTTCCTTAAGTAATTCCCTTTTTATTACTTACATTAAGTAATTATCATTTAAGTAATTACTCTTCAATTACTTATATTGATTAATCTCTAATTAATTTACCATTCTTAATCATAAATTAATTTATTCTTAATCATTAATTAATTAATCTCTCTTCATCAATTTATTTAATCTATAATTACCCAAAATCTTAATTTACTTCTTACTTTGTCATTAGCATCTTATTTAATAAATCTGATAAATACTTTTGCTTTGAACTTGTTTAATATTTTATTACGAGACTTTGTTCATTATTTGCTTGAAAATTTGATACTAACTTTACTTCCATTTTAAAATTAAGAAAAACTCGAGCCCAAGACCAAAATTCCCGAGCCAACACTCGTGCACTTCACAACCCAATCTGCTCCGAGTCAAACCCACAATCATCTCGAGATCGACTCGTACTCCCCTTCTTCCCCAATCTTCCACTGATCAACAGGTACATATCTCCCCGTGTGCACGGGCACGAACCACCACCGCCATTCTGATCAGCTTCGACGACGTCTACAAGTCGCTAACGACTCTCACGAAAGCTCCGACCATCCAGCTTCGTCGAACTCGCTGTGTGACGAAATCGAACAAAATCGAGCATACCAGAAACCAGAGCATCGACTGTAAATTTCCAATCGCCGATGAACCTGATTTCGAGAACCCCTGCCAACCCCATCCGAGCTTCGTCTCGAACCCCAGCCTTGTTTCCCCCAACGCGAGTGCCTCCGATGATCCATCGACGCCGGAATCATTTCGACTACCCATCACAATCAAACAGCTCCTAAAACCCTATTTCTACCTCGCCGCATCACCACGACGATCAGTAAAACCTCTGACCATTTTTCCTTCAATCCCCATCACTCCAACTACCTTCAATGTCGAGCACGACGATCAACTCGCCGCCGTTCATCGGAAATTGACGAAACTCCTCATACTGATCAACTCAAGAATCCTTCTCACATACAATCTTAAAAATCATGAAACTATGATCAAAATTCACTAATTTCTAATTCGAATCTAATCCTAAAATTCAAAACATTGAATTTTGATAATCGATTTTCTGATTTGAAAATGATTTTTCACTGTAATTTCTTTTCGAAATTTTTACTTAATATATTAACTTTAATCTTTTTTTTAAAAATGATGCTACATACATACAAACATTTTTCATTCAGAGATCAAAGCCTAAAATCGTTTAGATTGGGATGATTTAAATTTTTGAACAGGCTTTAAAACACTGTAATCAAAAACAGAGATGCATTTGCCTATGCACACAATATATACAGACATGCATACACAAATCTTCATATATTCAGGCATGCAATCACAATTACACAACCATGTAGACATATATCACATCATAACTATATATATCAGGCTATCAAACAATCTAGCTTTTAGAAGGAATTGTTTACTCACCTTGTTTAAAAGAGGAACAGATTCCTTGAAATGATTTTGAAATTTGAAAACTTGAATGCCTCTTTTCTTTTGAAAACGGAATGCTATAATCTCTTTGAAACTTGAATTGCTGGAAATCAGTTGTTGTTGAGATGATTTAACTTTCAAACAGAGATGATCTTGAATTTATCTGATTTATGGTTTGAGTTGAATCTCTGAACTCGTTAGCTTGCTTGATAAATTTTGATTTGAGTTTACCTCTGCTTAAATCCTGATCTTCTTTAGTTTACAGGTTTTTGATTTCCTGGTTTTTAACTTCCAGGTTTTAATTTCTCAGTTTGATTTTGTTCTGGTTTCATTTTTCTTTGTTTTTTTCATATTTTGTGAAGTATGAAGCCTGGGTTCCTAAACTTAATGTTAAAAAAAAACAAATATATCTTGCCACTTGTATTTCCTAAGCTTACATTTGTCAAAGCATAAAACAATAGGTTTACACTTGTAATTTGGCATTAGCTAAATTATTTTATGTTTAATATATTTATATTATAATTTTATTTATTTTTATTTTTATTAATGTCTTATGTATTTATTTGTTTCTTAAGTTTATGTATTACATTTATACATGTATGTTTTAAATCTTTATATTTTTACAAACTTCATTTATTTCAAGTATAACTTTTAAAGAAATACATATACCTTTACCAAATCTTAGTTTAGCTAATTTTTTTTTTTTAAATTTATAAGTATATACATAGATACTATTTTAGTGTTTAAAATATAGGACTCAACTTTAAATAAATCTTGAAAATTACTATATTAATTTCAAAATATAACTTCCAATATATTAATATGCTTACTATTTCACAATGAATTTATATATGTACACTTAAGATTTTCAACATTATGGAGTTTTGAATATATCTATTTATATATATGTTAATTTACTTTAAAATTTATAATTTCTAGATATTTATATTTCAATATTTATTATAGTTTTAAATTTATTTAAAGATATATATTCAGATAGTTCTAAATTATCAAAATCCCATTTATTTAACCAAATAAAATCAGTTAATTATCAAATTTACATATGTCCGGAAAAATCCGGGTTATCACATTCCTCCCCCCTTTAAATCTTTTCGTCCTCGAAAAGGAACGAAACTAGAATTTGTTAAAATACTTAATATCAGTTAAATTTTCCTTTTGAACATTTAAAATACTTTTAAATCTATATAATATTGCCAAAATAGGTTTTTTTTTATAAATACTTTTATAACTCAATGTCTCTACAAGTCCATCCTTGTTCTCACAGAAATTCGGTCATACGTTGATCAGACGTAGGACTGAAAATCTATAAGGACTTAGCAAACCCGTTTTCAACACCCAGTGAAAATACTTGGAAGATAATTTATTGAAAATATAGAAAACATTTTTGAAATAGAGGAAATATCTTTGGTGAGAATGCTCTGGAAATCATCACCCCCATCCATGGTCGCAGTTAACCCGATGGTTACGTTGCCGTCCCGGCAAAATCCACAGATAATTGTAGGTCTCCGCGCTCCTCGATTACGCCATGGAACCCGCTACAGATCGCAGTTATACCCGGGCCTTACGTTGCTATCACAGCACAAACCCATATAACTGTAGGCATCAGTGCCACCGAATTTCGCTGCCAAATAATGAAACTTCTCCCACATAGGTCGCAGTCTACCGATATAAAATCAAACATAGACAGTTGGCTCTCAGCGGCACACACGACTTTCGCTATGTTACCATAGTGTCACAGTCTACCGATATAAAATCAAACGTAGACAGTTGGCTCTCAGCTGCACACATGACTTTCGCTATGGTCTGCAGTAGATCGCAGTGACATCGAGTTACATTGTCGTCACAGAATAACCCAAATGCCTCTGTGGGCACCAGCCCCTCGACTTTCGCTACACAAATAATCCTCAGGAACTAGTTTTGTCCGGACTCCTCACAGGATCAACTTTAGAATCCCCCCTTGGGGTTCAAGGCAGTACCACCCAGTGGCACTCCTGAGAAGTTCATTTTAAGGGAGCGCCTTTTTCCCCAGAGCTATTCTCAAAACACTTTATACTATATACTTATAGTATCTTCAAATCATACCCTTTATGATTTATCAAAATCTCCTTTACACAAAATCGATTACCAAAATCGATAATTCTCAAACTAGGCTTTCCAAAATCCAAAATTGATTTTCCCAAAAATCAAAAGCCCTTCCCAAAATCCATAGGTTCCCAAAACCTTTTCCAAAATCATTCTCATAAGATCCTTTATATATATATAGATATAGATATATATAACTTTGAAAATCTTTGGATCATTTCAAACTTTGTATAAAACCTCTTTTATACTTCAAATATTTCAAAACCCTTTTCTTTTAGCAATAGATTCAACAAGGGAAGATTTACCTTATATAACAAGGATATATAACTTTATTTTATTCTAAATCAAATATTCACATTTGATAAATCTTTTATAAAGTTATTAACCATATTTCTTTTCAAAAACCATTTTACAGTTCTTATCCACAAATCTTCAATATTAATTTCATTCAAATCCGTACGATGTACACATATCATCCGTACACAATATCAATCTGATCGCTCAATCGATCACACAATTTCACTTCCGAACTAGTATCGTCCACCCGACTTCCTAGTGCGGACTCAGATCTGGTTTCTTGATTCGAAACCGTCATTCTCCTTGCATAGTCACAACTATGATAGAGAATATCCAGAACCAATCAAAAACCCATATCCAGGTTCGCCGTCGAAATTCGAATGTAAAATACCAACTCGGATCGATAATATTATCTCGAAATTCTGTGTTCGAATCTGGATCAAATTACTATGCGAATAGAATAATATACGTATATCCTACGTATTTATCTTTATTGGTTATCAGCCAAATCAATTCTCATTTCTATTCACATTTCCTTTAGATTCCTATTCACTTATTCACAATTTCTCCCAATTCCAATTGAGTTATTGTTTCAATTACAAACAGTTTGAACTCTGACCAATTTAAATTTAAAAATAGCTTGAAAAAGTTTAAAATAGATAAGTAGTTGAAAAATAGTTATTAGTTTGTAAAATAGCTGTAAAATAGTTAAGTAGATATAAAATAGTTAGATAATTGCAAAATAGATTTAAAATAGTGATTAGATGTAGGTAACTGAAAAATAGTAATTAGTTTATAAGATAGTTTCAAAATAGTTAAATAGTTCCAAAATAATTGTAAAATAAGTATGAGATAGTTTGGGGTTTAAGAAGAAAGATTATATAGTAAATAGTTTGGAAAAATATATTTGTATTAAAACAATTTATTTTGAAAATAATCCAGAGCCAAACTGTTCAATTCTCATCAATTCAATTTAAATTTCCATCTCCATTTAAATTAACTCAATTGCAATTTAAATAACTTCAATTTCCATTGAAATTGATTTAATCCCAATTCAAGTTGAATTAACCTTAATTCCTTTCCAAATTCAAATCAAATTCCATTTGATTTTTAAACTTATACATCTTCAATCACAATTCTAATTAATTCAAACCAAATCCCATTTGAACAAATTTCAATTTAAAACTCAATTTTAAGCTATCTCAAATTTATATAAATTCGAGTTAAATTACTAAATGTTGATTTAATTTCTTAAATCAAATTAACTTATATCTTTAAACCATTAAATTCTGAATCCAAATTCCAAATTCCATTTTATAATTATCTTTACTTAACTTATTATAAAGTTCAAATAAGAATTCAAAAACAATTAAATTTCAGATTCTAATTTATTATCCATTTTCCATTTCCAGATCTCAAACCCATTTTGAGATCACTCATAGCTCCTATTTAAATTAATCATTTAACTACCCAAGTTAAATTTAAATTTCATCTTGAAATTTCCAATTCAAGTTGTTCAATCTAAACTTATTTAACTTCCTTAAGTTAAATTATATTTACTTAATCCGGTCAACTTTACAAAATTTGAATTCCCATTCAAATTTTAAACTTCAGATTAATAATCTTTCCCCTTTTAAGTTTAAAAACTTACTTTACTTTGGGTTTTACATCACATTCCAATTTAAAACTCAACACTAAGTGTTTATTTCAAATCATCATTGGTATTATATATATTCCTCATATATACATTTTCTTTACACACCAAGTTATACTTTAAATTTTTAAACCACCTTTGGTTTTAATTCAAAACAACTTCTTTAAAACAATTTCAAGTTTAATGGATTTAGATTTAAAATTTCACAATTTTAAATTTTCTTCAATTCCAATTTATAAGTTATACTCACTTAAATGTTTATTTCCCTAAACATTTCATTTTGCTAAATCGTTAACAACATTCATTATTAAACACAATTACCATTTATGATAATAACCAAGATTATCATATCTGGAAACCAATTCATTATTATCTTTATTCTTGATAACATTTCTACAAATTCAAAATTTTAATTTTAGTTTGAATTCATTTCAACTTATCTTCATTCAATTTTAATTTGGCTTTATTTCTATTACCACTTAATTTAATTCCAATATTTTAACAACCAATTACCTTAATATTTATTAGAAAGAAATATCATTTTATATATCAAAATATATTCTTATATAAAATCATTTAAAATCCTTATATAAGAAAATAACAATTACGCTCTCATATATATATACACTCAACTCGTTCTAGGGTACCATTAACCCTACCCTTAACGAGTAATCTCAACAGAGCCAAGGTTCTCGCTTAACCTTCAGCTCTGATACCAAATGTAACGACCCGGAAATTTCGAACCCGAAATTTCCAGATAGTTAGAAGAAAAAGAAAAGAGATAGAAGAAAGAAATAGAAAGAAGAAAGAAGAAAGAAGAACAGAGAACACAACATCTCACATTCGCAGCGGATTAAATATAATAACAAATAATAGCATTTTATAAAAGAAAGCTGTAATTGTTGCTTTACATAAAATTCATCAGAGTTACAATCATTACAATAGACTGGATAGTTATAATTAACATGTCTCAGACTACAATCTATATATATATATACACATCTCATATGAACAGCGGAAAACACTCTATACGTTCCTGCCATCCAGCTCGCCTCCTAAGCTCCAGAACGTCCTTACCTGAAAATCTGTAATACTCGGTCTGACCCGAGCATTACATCAAAGTAACACCCGGGTCAGGCTGGAAACCAGCGTGAGTAAACTCAACTAACATGAAATTTCAATTCATAGAACTTATTTAAACCCGGGGTAACTCGTATTTCACTATAAGTAAACAACTTATATAGTCAACACTTATTTTCACAAAACAATATCTAAGTATCCAACTTAGTTTAAATGGTCCATATTATCCCAAACCGGCCTATTTGATTACACATATCAATCTATAAAGAATTATAGAAGATTTCAAATCGAAGTGGTTTCGGGTATTTACTGGTACCCGATCCCAGTCTCTTCGAATCAAAGGTCATCCTTTAAGCCAAGATGTTTAAGTTAAACAATTTAATTTAAATTTAGGATATCATATTCATATAACAATTTTATCACAGATAGATAACTTAAATTATCACAATTCATCCAAAGTATTACATATCACAGAACATCATAATTTATCAGACCAAACATTCAATATAATTTAATCATCCATAAGCAAGATTAATTAGTCCATTTCTAATTAATTTAATTAACACAAATTAAATTAATTATTTTTATAAATCCTGCTTAATTAACATTATTTAATTAATTGTTGAAATTAATTAATTATTCTTTAATCCTTTAACCATTCCCATCAATTAATTAACCTTAATTAGTCTCATTAATTACATTAATTAATTATTCTTAATTAATTTCATTAATTAATCAACTTATAATCACTTTACCTTTATTTAATTTATTAATTAATCTCACTAAGTAATTACTCCTTGATTACTTCTATTAATAATCCTCAAATCACTTCCATTAAGTAATTACCTTTATTAATTACCAATTAATTAATCACATTCATTAATTAATTTAACATTAATTAATCATATTTATTAATTAACCTTAATTAATTACACTAATTAATTAATTCTAAATTAATCACATTAATTAATTTTCTAAGTAATTAATCCTTAATTACTTTCCTTAAGTAATTCCCTTTTTATTACTTACATTAAGTAATTATCATTTAAGTAATTACTCTTCAATTACTTATATTGATTAATCTCTAATTAATTTACCATTCTTAATCATAAATTAATTTATTCTTAATCATTAATTAATTAATCTCTCTTCATCAATTTATTTAATCTATAATTACCCAAAATCTTAATTTACTTCTTACTTTGTCATTAGCATCTTATTTAATAAATCTGATAAATACTTTTGCTTTGAACTTGTTTAATATTTTATTACGAGACTTTGTTCATTATTTGCTTGAAAATTTGATACTAACTTTACTTCCATTTTAAAATTAAGAAAAACTCGAGCCCAAGACCAAAATTCCCGAGCCAACACTCGTGCACTTCACAACCCAATCTGCTCCGAGTCAAACCCACAATCATCTCGAGATCGACTCGTACTCCCCTTCTTCCCCAATCTTCCACTGATCAACAGGTACATATCTCCCCGTGTGCACGTGCACGAACCACCACCGCCATTCTGATCAGCTTCGACGACGTCTACAAGTCGCTAACGACTCTCACGAAAGCTCCGACCATCCAGCTTCGTCGAACTCGCTGTGTGACGAAATCGAACAAAATCGAGCATACCAGAAACCAGAGCATCGACTGTAAATTTCCAATCGCCGATGAACCTGATTTCGAGAACCCCTGCCAACCCCATCCGAGCTTCGTCTCGAACCCCAGCCTTGTTTCCCCCAACGCGAGTGCCTCCGATGATCCATCGACGCCGGAATCATTTCGACTACCCATCACAATCAAACAGCTCCTAAAACCCTATTTCTACCTCGCCGCATCACCACGACGATCAGTAAAACCTCTGACCATTTTTCCTTCAATCCCCATCACTCCAACTACCTTCAATGTCGAGCACGACGATCAACTCGCCGCCGTTCATCGGAAATTGACGAAACTCCTCATACTGATCAACTCAAGAATCCTTCTCACATACAATCTTAAAAATCATGAAACTATGATCAAAATTCACTAATTTCTAATTCGAATCTAATCCTAAAATTCAAAACATTGAATTTTGATAATCGATTTTCTGATTTGAAAATGATTTTTCACTGTAATTTCTTTTCGAAATTTTTACTTAATATATTAACTTTAATCTTTTTTTTAAAAATGATGCTACATACATACAAACATTTTTCATTCAGAGATCAAAGCCTAAAATCGTTTAGATTGGGATGATTTAAATTTTTGAACAGGCTTTAAAACACTGTAATCAAAAACAGAGATGCATTTGCCTATGCACACAATATATACAGACATGCATACACAAATCTTCATATATTCAGGCATGCAATCACAATTACACAACCATGTAGACATATATCACATCATAACTATATATATCAGGCTATCAAACAATCTAGCTTTTAGAAGGAATTGTTTACTCACCTTGTTTAAAAGAGGAACAGATTCCTTGAAATGATTTTGAAATTTGAAAACTTGAATGCCTCTTTTCTTTTGAAAACGGAATGCTATAATCTCTTTGAAACTTGAATTGCTGGAAATCAGTTGTTGTTGAGATGATTTAACTTTCAAACAGAGATGATCTTGAATTTATCTGATTTATGGTTTGAGTTGAATCTCTGAACTCGTTAGCTTGCTTGATAAATTTTGATTTGAGTTTACCTCTGCTTAAATCCTGATCTTCTTTAGTTTACAGGTTTTTGATTTCCTGGTTTTTAACTTCCAGGTTTTAATTTCTCAGTTTGATTTTGTTCTGGTTTCATTTTTCTTTGTTTTTTTCATATTTTGTGAAGTATGAAGCCTGGGTTCCTAAACTTAATGTTAAAAAAAAACAAATATATCTTGCCACTTGTATTTCCTAAGCTTACATTTGTCAAAGCATAAAACAATAGGTTTACACTTGTAATTTGGCATTAGCTAAATTATTTTATGTTTAATATATTTATATTATAATTTTATTTATTTTTATTTTTATTAATGTCTTATGTATTTATTTGTTTCTTAAGTTTATGTATTACATTTATACATGTATGTTTTAAATCTTTATATTTTTACAAACTTCATTTATTTCAAGTATAACTTTTAAAGAAATACATATACCTTTACCAAATCTTAGTTTAGCTAATTTTTTTTTTTTTAATTTATAAGTATATACATAGATACTATTTTAGTGTTTAAAATATAGGACTCAACTTTAAATAAATCTTGAAAATTACTATATTAATTTCAAAATATAACTTCCAATATATTAATATGCTTACTATTTCACAATGAATTTATATATGTACACTTAAGATTTTCAACATTATGGAGTTTTGAATATATCTATTTATATATATGTTAATTTACTTTAAAATTTATAATTTCTAGATATTTATATTTCAATATTTATTATAGTTTTAAATTTATTTAAAGATATATATTCAGATAGTTCTAAATTATCAAAATCCCATTTATTTAACCAAATAAAATCAGTTAATTATCAAATTTACATATGTCCGGAAAAATCCGGGTTATCACAGGTTTCAAGGAGTTTTGATTCTACATTTCAAGGTGTACTATCTGAATGTTAGGTGAAAGTTAAAATTCTTTATCTACGATGATATGTTAATATATAATATATGTGGAACCATATATGTTATAGATAGTAGTCGAATATATCATGAATCTATATAACATTGCGTGTCTTTATTGAATGGGATATATATATATATATATGTGTGTGTGTGTGTGTGTGCGCGCGCGCGCGCGCGTACGTGCGTAGGTGTGTGTGTGTATGTATGTATGTATATATAAACAAAAACAAAATTAATTTTTTATACACAAATTGTACATTGTATTCTTAAATAAATTTTTTTTGGATTTTACAATATTATTAAATTGATTTTTATGTAAATTCTTTTTGAGAAAAATGTGTGATCCTCTATAGGAGACGAGAGCACACATGCACATATATATATATATATATATATATATAACAATAGTAAAGAAGCTGCCAACAAGCCTGGCAGGTAGCAAAAGACCCCTCCATACAAAAGAAAAAAACCAACCCACCCAAAATCCTAAGAAACTAAAAACTAACCCTAAAGAGACAACACCATCCAGGATCCAAGGCCTAAACCGACACCAGAAAAGAAGCATCCATCTGAAAAAACTTCCACAACCGCAATCTCAATAACCAAGCTGAAACATCATAATGTACAACAACTACACAAACCACTAACAAACTCCAAAACAATAATAGTCACAATAAATCCCCCAAAAAATCAACAACCCTCAATCAAAAGGCTTAAAAGCTTTACGATTTAAACGTGGACTTCTCCTAATATTACGAGTTGAATAGCTCTTACTATTTATTTTCCTTAATTTGGATTCACGAATCAATTCTCTAGCATGGGCAGGAGAACGAGGAAATTTACCTATAGACGCAAGACAACAATACATAACAAATCTGAAACCCCCAGTCCAATAATAGACAGCTTGATTAGATTGCTGCAATTTGGAACTCTCCAAATCTTCGCACACATTGCTAACAATAACATTGCTCTCCAAACCACTTGAATCTTGATCTATAGAAAATTCACCCTCTGATCCGATCACTTCTCTAATAATAACAGATTCAGTCAATTCTTCAACAACATTATCCAAATGATCATATTTAAGAATATAAAGTATTTTATTTTATTAAAATTTATATGTATGTGTAAATGAAGTTTCCAAAAAAAGTATTTAAATCTGAATATATATATATATATCATTTAATTTAAAATTTAAATTAATTATATATAATATACATATATATAAATATCATAAAATATGCTTGCAAATATTTTAACACAAAATGTATGCATTTTAATTGGTTTTGGAAATTATATATATATATATATATATATATATATATATATCTGTGTGTGTTTATGTATGTATATAATTCTTATATGTATATATATACTCTTTTTCCTCCTTTTCATGGCAGTAGAGCCTTTCCCCGTACATCTCCACCGTGCCTACTCTCTGACCCCTCTTTGCCTCGAGCCCACCAACTATCACCTCCCCCATTGTCTACCGTCCTCTTGAACCCCCGTCGACCCGACCTGACCCTTCTAGACCGACCATCGACCATTCTCGTGCTCCTTCCAATGGCCTTCCACATCTCCTCCCGCTGACCCACTCCCCCCTTCTTCCATTTCCAGTCAACATGTATGGACTTCTTTCTTCAAGAACAAACCGCGTAACGCGGGGAAGTACATACCCGTTGATCTTCCACCCTCCTTTGTAGGTGATACCCTTCAGCTCTTTGACGCAATTGTTCAAGCCGGTTTTAAAGAATGGGAAGGTCACCTGGTTGGCTTCTTCCTTGATCGTCCACTCTCCTATACAGCGATCATTCAGAGACTTAAAATGGTCTGGAAATTGCGGGGCTCCATTAAGGTACAGTCTGATGGAGTTCTTTTCATGTTCCACCTCTCTTGTGAAGATGATAAACAGAGAATTCTACAAGGGGATCCAATCATAATGAAAAATAAGTTATTCACAGTTAAGCCATACGACCCGACTATAAGCAATGTGTGTGGAGTTGTCACTACAGTTCCAGTGTGGGTTCAGTTCCATAAAATACCAATGTTTGCATGGTCGCCACTAGGAATCTATTGGTTAGCGAATAGACTAGGCAAACTGCTTTGTCTCGATGAGATGACTGAAAGGAAAGAGAGGTTAGAATACGTGAAATGTCTAATCGAAGTTAAACCAGACACTGACTTGGTTGATGATTTCATGGTGCAGTTGGTTGAAGGAGGAACACAGAAAATTGTGGTTAAGTACCAATGGAGACCCGATATTTGTACCGCTTGCACAGTTTTTGGGCAGTCAACTGAACTTTGTGACAAGTTTACTGTGAAGCAAGGAGTTAGTGACAGCTCAGAGAAAAGAGAGGAGAATATTATTACAAACAAGGCAATCAAAAATTTACCGAATGTCATAACTAAGAATAAGAGGGTGCAGAAGTGGCAAAAGGTAGGAAGAGGAAGGAGGAGGTACCAACCAATGACATCTACTGATAACCCCAAAATTCTTAGTGATGGAGCCGAACAAATATGAGAAAGAGTAATAGCAGTAGAAAAAACTATGGAAAACATGATACGATCTTAAGTGAAGTTATGGCAGAACCATAATTGATAGAGCAAGAGAGGATAGATTTACATGCTACTGCTAAGATTGAGGAACAAGCAAAAGAAGGCATGCATGGTGAAAGTCAAAATGAATTAAATGGAATAGAGGTAGCAGCTTTGACTTTTTCTTCAAATGTTGAAAATACTGTTGGAAATCAAACTACTATTGAGATTGAGGAACAAGCAAAGGAAGACAAGCATGGTGAAAGTCAATATGAATTAAATGAAATAGAAGTAGAAGCTTAGTCTTATTCTTCAAATGTTGAAAATTCTGTTGGAAATATTTACTTACCCACCAAGAATTCATTTAATGCTCTGCAATTCTTAAATGATAATGAAATTGAGGACATAGCAAGTTCTGAAGTTAAAGGTAGAATAGCTGCCTCAGGAAAAATTACTTCTCCTCATAGACATTTGGATGAAACTGATGAACCCCGAAGTAAACTAAGCGTAGATGAATTTTTGCATGAAGCTGAACCCGAAGCAAACAATAATCAGGCCGTGGTAGTAGAGAGTCCTACTAATTTTAAGTTAAAACCCTTTACACAAGGAAAAGGCCAAAAGCCTCGAAGTAAACAACAGGAAGAGGAAGTCTTTCTCGAAGAAGAACTCGAAGTAGTTGTTACTCAAACTGGTGTAAATAAAGGAGCTTCCCCTCTGAAGACAAAATCAAAAAAACTAGGAAAAGAAAAAACCACATTTCAGAACAACCAATGCATGAGAGTAGCATCAAATAATTTTAATGCTCCTAATAATTTCAGTGCTCCAGAAAACCCAAAAAATGAAGGAAAGAATATGAACAAACTTGTCACCCCAGAGGGTACTCATGTTGATGTGCACGTGCACATGCATGATACTATGAATACACCATCCACACCAACTCCTGTAGCCCTGAACCCTTACCCTCATCTTCATATTGAATCCACATCAACACCTGAAACACTTCAACGACCGAAACCTCATTTCTTGTCTACTGACCCATCTGATGCCTCTGCACTTCCTTATGCCCACCTTGCCCCCACCTAATGCTTGGAAACCACCACCTACACAACATCCTGAAACAAACTCAAATGAAGAACTTCTTCCCCTCTCTAATAAAAAGTCTACCACCTCTCCTTCAAAAGTAAATGGCTCAATCAACACCAATCCCTCTACACTCTTCTCAGACTCATCTCTTAGCACCACGGTCCCTGGCTACATGGAGATCCCCATCCATCTAACGAGGGGTATGAAAGAAGAAATGCTCAATGTTATGAAGTATACCCAATGATACACAAAATAGGCTTCTGGAATGTTCGGGGTGCCCACAACCACCTAAAATTTGACCTATGTAAAGATTTGATTCAGCAGTATGACTTGTGTATACTTGCTATTCTAGAGACTAAACTTAGCCTTGAACTCACTTTTCGAGTTGCTAGGTACATAAGACCATCATGGAAACTAATCCATAACCATGCACACGCTGCATATGGCAGAATCTTGATACTATATGACCCTCTCATATTAAAATTTTGCATCGTAGATTCCATAAAACAAATGATACACTGCCATGCTTTGCTCAATCAAACCTCTACCTCCCTCTACATTACCTTTGTTTATGCAGAGAGTTAAGTAAATGCAAGATCTACGCTACACAACTACATTCCTTTTCTACACCAAGAAACCCACCCATGGATCATTGGGGGGGACTTCAACTGCTCTATTCGAACTTCTGACAGAATAGGAGGAAACCCCCTCTCCCTGAATGAAATAAGACCATTAAGTACTGCAGTTCAACAGTCCAATCTCATCGAAATTATTACCATCGGAGCAACCTAATTGTGGAACAATAAAAGAAAAAATGGTCGAAGAACCTTCTCCAAAATTGATTATATTTTATGTAATCAATCTGCCTTAACCAAGTGGCCAACCCTACATAACCACCTGCCTACCCCTCTTCTATCTGATCACTCCCCTCAAATTCTCCATTTGGGTGCTGCTGACATGAAAAGGAAACCAAATTTAAATTTTTTAATTCATGGGTGTGCGAACCTGATTTTCATAACTTAATAGAGATGACATGGACTAAACCTAATTTTGGCAACCCCTTATTTGTCTTGCAGAAAAAACTAAGAGATATCAAAGTACAACTAAAGGCTTGGTCTACAAACAAGTTTGGTACTGGTAATAAGCAGTCTGAATTGTTAAATACAAATCTTATATCAATCCAACAGAGAATGCAACTGAACCCCGAAGACACCACCCTGACCGGTCTAGAAACTAAAGCTACTAAACTCTACACTGAGGCTCTCATGAAAGAAAATGACATGTTGAAACAAAAGGCGAGGCTCAAGTGTAACAAAGAAGGAGACCGTAACACCGCTTTTTTCACGCAGCTCTAAAGGCCAATCAAACTCGTGAAAACATATGGAAGATTTATGATGACAAAGGGGAGCTCCAACATGATCCAGAAAGCATAGCAGAAGCATTCATTAATTACTTCACCAATTTATTTGGTAACACTGAAGAAAGTAGGCCTAACATTGAGGCAATAGACCCATACATTCTGCCATGCCTTAAGAGAGAGGACGCTATGCTATTAATCACCGAAGTTACAGAAATAGAGATTAAACAAGCCATGTTTTCCCATAACAAGAACTCATGTGGGGGTCCTGATGGTCTTAACGCATTCTTCTACACGTCATATTGGTCTACTGTGAAGGGAGATGTTGTCAAAGCAATTAAAAACTTTTTCAAAAATGACCAGATGGTAAACTCTTTCAATAATACTTTTATTACATTAATTCCAAAAGCTAAAAATGCTACTAGTGTACAAGAATTCAGGCCCATCTCGTGTTGCAACACGATATACAAGCACATAACAAAAATCATTGCCTCACGAATGAAAGTGGTTCTGCCAAACATTATCTCAAAAAATCAAGCTGCTTTTTTAAATGACAGGAACATTCTTGATAATGTTTTGGTTTCGCATGAACTTCTACATAGCTACAACACCACTTCTGTCTCTCCGAGAGGACTTTTGAAGATAGACTTACGCAAGGCATTTGACACGCTGCACTAGGATGCGATTGTTCGTATTATGGGGTATATGAACTTTCCCAAGCATTTTATTACTTGGATTTATGCCTGCATTTCCTCTGTGCATTTCTCTATTCAGTTAAATGATTCTGTGTTGGTTTTTTCCCGAGCAAGCGTGGTATTCGACAAGGTGATCCAATGTCGGCCTACATTTTTATTATTGTTATGGAAATACTCACACGAATACTTGAAGACCTAGTCAGAAAGAAGCTATTCCAACTTCACCCCAAATGCAAAGAGCCTTCGATAACCTCTTTTATGTTTGCAGATGACCTTGTTATTTTCTTTAAACCCACTCAGCTAACCATTTCAGCAACCATTAAAGGACCGAATCTTTTTTATGAAATTAGTGGACTTAAAGTCAACATGGAGAAATCAAAAATTTTGTTGGCTGGGCTTGAGAAACAACAAAAGGAGGACATTTATATCAATACTGGACTTAGGCCTCGAAATGACATGGTTACCTACCTTGGAGTTCCACTTGCAACTTCTCGTATAACTACTAACCAGTGTCTCCCTTTATATGAAAGAATTATTACGCGACTTGAATGTTGGTCCTGTAGACTTCTTAGTCAAGCAGGCAGGCTAACACTCGTTAAATCTGTTATCTGTTCGATGTCTGTATATTAGGCAAGAACCTTTATAATGCCACAAAAGTAGATTAGAATGATAAGAGGTGCAGTCATGAAATTCTTCTGGACGGCAACACAATGAGAAGATATATAGCCCCTATCAAATACAAACATTTTGAAATTCCCCTTAATAAAGGAGGACTGGGAGTTTTGGACCTATTGCAATGGAATAAAGCTGCTATGGCAAGGTACGTTGACAATTACTTAAATATCAGAGATAATATATGGACTCAATGGTCATCGAAATATGTTATCAAAGGAAGATGTTTTTGGAATATGATTCCACCGCAAAGTATTAGTTGGACTTAGAGATGCATATTTAAGCTGAGAGAGAAAATTTTGCCACTTGTTCAATATGTTATTGCCCCCCACAACAAAGTCAGATTCTGGGATGATCCTTGGTGCAACTAGGGTTGTATTCTTCGTAGACTTATCAACCATCATGACCTTATCCAATCTGGAGTAGGCGAACATGTTCTTGTCAACACAATGTATAATGCAGGCAGTGCCACATTACCTAATAACTCAAGCCATAACATCAGTGTCCTCTGGAACTTCATTAAAGCCCAGCACCTTGTCTCCTCTTCTCATGATAATATAACTTGGGGGCCTAACCAATTGAAGTATCACTCGAAAGCCGTGTACTACCACCTGACTGGTAACAATGCTTTTACTGTCAGCAAGTGGCATGCAGTAGTTTGGACAAGACATAGCACTGCTGCGGAAAATTTGCATCTATGGAAGGTAATTAACAATGCATTAATTGTTTACTAGAGTGAAGCTTGTTAGCAAAGGAGTCAATGTGTCTCTCTCTTGCGTTTTCTGTAATGATCATCCAGAGACGATTAAGCACTTATTTTTCGACTGTCGTATTATCTTTGAAGTTTGGAAAAGAATAAAAAGGGAATTGAACATCAGTATAAATAGCAAGTGCAGAAATGATGAGTGGGCAGTATTACTTAGGGTTTCAGCGAATAAAGATAACCCATCCTTTTGTTATATCATTCTTTTCAAAAAAATTACTAGGCTGGTGTGGTTGGAACGCAACAAGAGAATTTTCGATCCTGAAAAGAGTAAAAGTGAAAGGCAGCTCTCTGATTTTATTGCAGCTGAGGTGAAGAGAGGCATACATGAGGCAAACTTGCCATTTGAACCAAGAGACTGAATGGGCGTGTGCAAGTTCCATTTGTCTTTTTTTTTTAATTTCGTTTGTTTTCTGTTTTTAGTTCCTCCCCGTGTGATCCGCTTGTCCCTTTCTTTCTTTGTATTGTGTTTTTCGTATTTCTTGTATTTTCTTTTTCCCAAGTGGATCAATAAAATGGTAGGGGTCCATTCAACCCCGTCGGCCTTGCCAAAAAAAAAGAATTATTTTATTACATATGTGTGTGCATTTCATACAAAAAATATACATATTTTAACATTAAGTTTGATTTCGAATTTTTAATTATATAGATGTAAATCTAAAATATTAAATTTAAACATTAAGTTTGATTTCTAAATTATAAATCTTTTATACTAAAATTATTTTTAAACTTTTACATTTTAAAAGTAATGTTTTATAACACATGAAATTTACATATATATACATATATATTAACAATACACATGTATACAGAGGGACTAATGTGTCTATTGCGGTATAAATCCCAACATTTATACACGGGCATGTCAAACCATGTACACCATTCATGTTGCACGTTCACGCATACACCTATGTGTATATGATTCACATATTATATATTATATAATATAAATTCAAAATAAATAAACTTTAATTGTAAATAAAATAAAATATTGGTTTTATTTAAAATAAAGTTGAATAATTCAAAATAAATTTAGACTTCATATGCTTAATAAGATCCAAACGAAATAATTTTTTTAAAATTCATTTACCTTGCTGCGTGCTGGCCCAGTTCCAACAGATATGATTTATGGTTTAGTATTCATTATATATTTAATGTTATATTTTGACTATTTTATTAATAATAGAGTTAGAGGTATGCCTTAAGGGAAATTCTGTAATTTACGGTTAATTATTAACTCTGTAATAAAATCTCATTCGAAATAAATGGTTTTTTCTTTCTATTATATACTTGCTAATGTATTATATTAATTAATTATTTAATTTAAGCATATTTATTAGAAAATCTGTAAATGGTGTATTCTATGATAGTAATCATAATGTGTTATAACCATGAGCAATTTATCATAGTATAATAAACCTATAGTTTTACATATTCTTGGTCAAGATGAATCGAGTCTGGATATCGATACATACGTTGAAACTAGATTACGTAAGGCTCTAAAAATGTTGGATAGTATATTACTCATGCTACAGAGGGGCACCAAGAGGTTACCTATTGATAATTATTGGATAATCATGGAATGACTCACTTGATTGTTTTTTTGTTGGTTAATATAACTAAGGTTAAACAGAAAATATCGATGCGACAATATTACACAATTCTCTCGACTTAAGAATACAGTTGAACTTCAATGTGGAAACTCCACTTTGATTATAGTTAAATCATGGTAAGAGATCCATTGAACGACTGTAGTTGGGTTAAATTGAAGCATATGAAACACTATTCAGTTGAGAATTAAGCTCCTTGGTTATTTGAGGTTAGTATCACGGTCAATCGAAGTCATCTAAAAGTCAAAATCTTTCATTGAAGTATTTTGGTTAGTAATAATTGTTATTATTGAACCAAGACATTTTGTGTTGGACTATATAAGTTGAATATGGATGATATTGGAAATTTTACCGTTACCAAATTCAATAAGTCCTAATGTGATATAGTTTTGACCAAGAGAATTGGTGTAAATAATTGTCATTACTGGGGACCGCGTATAGTGAGTAAAATTGGATTTACTGAAACCGTGCAAGTGATAAATCTGGCCAAACTATCACACTACTAGCTAAGGTGACATATTAAAATTAATATTCAAAATGTTCGATATTAATCATTGACCGAATTTACACCCAAGAGTCACACCACCGAAATGTTAAATACTACTATTACCACCTGATTTAACTAATTATAATTATCATAAATTTATTAAATCAATAAATATTTATGAAATATTAATTATAAAATTTTATTTAATTTGTGTTGATCAATATCAAAATAGTGTGTATATAATATTTATAAATTCACTTGTCGATATACGATATCGATACAAATTTAAATTGGATTTAAATGTGTTATTTGTTGATCGGGCTTGAAGAGATTTTGAGGCCCATAATGTGACCTACTAAGTGTGGCTATGATAGCATAGGGAGGTCGGTCATATGATGGCTAAGGGGGGACTGAATTTTGAATTCCTATAGATGAATATATAAGAGAGAAAGGTGGATCTAGATCCTCCTTTCACTCCTTGGATCTCCATTATATATTCATCTCTGACCCCTCATTTTATTTTATTTTTACACTCTTGCTCCATTTGCTACAACCAAGGGCGGCTATTTTTCCTCCTTCCTCCTCTAATTCCAAGTTCTAAAACACAAATTAAAGTAAGATTCATACACTGGTGGTAGCTGCATTCAGAACAGTAACACTTTCTGGATTCTAAAAGGGTTTCATGGAGTTCTGATTCTAGATTTTAAGGTCTACTATTTGGGACTAGGTGAAAGGTAAAATTCTTTATTTGCGATGACATGCTAATGTATAATGTCTATGGAATCATATATGTTATATATAGCAGTCGAATATATCACGAATCTGTATGACATTATGCCATCTTCATTGGATGGAATATATATATATATAGGTGTTTGTGTGTGTGTGTGTATTAATAAAAGTAAAAATAAATATTTTATATATAAATTTTATATTGTGCTCTCAGCCATTTTTCTTTGAATTTAATTATATTATTAAATTGATTTTAATGTAAATTCTATGTTAATATAATATACAATTATATAAACTATGTATTTTATTTAATTAAAATATATATATATGCATATATAGTTTCTAATTTTTTTTACTTAAATCTGAAAATAATATATATATATTGTTTAATTTAAAATTGAATTTAATTATATGTATACATATAAATATCATAAAATATGCTTGCGAATATTTTAACATAAAATATATAATTTAAATTGGTTTTGGAAATAATGTGTATATATATATATATTTAAATACAAATTTTGGTACCGAAATTAATTCAAAAACAAAAAGATCAATTTTTTTACAATTTAAAACTGGAAATAAACATTTTATGACCGAAAGCATGTGTATATATATGTATTTATTTATTAATAAATTATATGTATTTATATGTGTGGATATATGTACACACGTATATAATTCAAAATTATTCCATTATGTTATGTGTATATATATTTTATGTACGAATAAAAGGAGTTTTTTGATTTAGAATTACTTAATGTACATGTGTGTGTGTCAACACTCATAGATATAGATATACATACATACATACACACATACATACGTATATATGTATAATTAATTAATTTATTAAATTAAATTTAGAACTATGTAGATGTAAATCTAAAATATAAAATTTAAACATTAAGTTTGATTTCGAAATTATAAATCTTTTATACTAAAATTATTTAAACTTTTACATTTTAAAAGTAATGTTTATAATACATGAAATTAATATATAAATTATATATATATATACATATATATATATATATTGATAGTACACATTTATATAGAGGGGCTAAAATGTCCATTGTGGTATAAATCCAAACATCTATACACATGTACACCATTCATGTTGCACATGTATGTACATACCTACATGTACATGACGCTTATATTATATTATAAATTTAGAATAAATAAAACTTTATTAATAAACAAAATAAAATATTGATTTTGTTCAAAACAAATTTAGATTTCATAGGCCCAATTACCTCTCTGCTTGCTGGCTCAGTTCCAACAACTATGATTTATGGTTGAATATTCATTATATATTTAATGTTATATTTTGATTATTTTATTCATAATAGAGTTATATGTATGTCTGAGAGGCAATTCTATAATTTATTGTAAACTATTAACCTTGTAATAAAATATCATTCGAAATAAAAGATGCTTTTCTTTTTATATACTTGCTGCAATGTGTTATATAATTATTTAATTGAAGCATATTTAATAAAGAATCCATAAATTGTGTGTTCTGTGATAGTAATTACAATGTGTTGTAACTTGTAACCATGAGCATTTTATTAAAATATAATAAATATATCGTTTTAATATTCCTAGTCAAGATGCATCGAGACTGTATATCGATATTGTAACACCACTAATTTTTGATAACATTACTCAGGAGATTTAATTAGATAAATTAAATAGAATAATGTAAATATTAAGTGATAAAGGAATTGAGATTTGAATAAATGATAAGAAGGCCATGGTTAATTAATTAAATGGGCTTAAGAACGGTTTGTAAGCTAATTAAATTACACAAGGGCATAATGGGAAATAACCGCACCTTATTACCATAACCCTTATATATTTTTGTTCCTTATGCCATTCACGTTCATTTGTCATTTTTACAAAAATAAAACGAAAACAAAGAAGAGGAGCCGGTCATTACTAGGAAGAAAAATAAGAGAAAATTCAAGCCAAGCTAAGGATTAAAGCAAGGGGAATAAATCTTAATCTCAATCCAATCTCCTTATCATAATCAAGGTGAATAATAATTTATACCATCTCTATTTTGTTTTATGATCATATGTTTTCGGATTTAAGATTAACTTTGTTTTTATGATGTTTTGAATGATGATATGCTTGAATTATAATTTGTTTGATTTAAACAAGATTGTTTAAATGGGGATTTATGCGGTTTTAGGAAAAAACTGATTGTAAATGATCTTTGAATGTCATGGAAGAATTTTATATTATGAAAAACATGATTTTGGAATTGGGTTTTAATTTTATTAATTTTCCAATGGAAGGATTACTATGAATTTTCAAAGGAAAATATGGTTAATTGGGTTTAGAAATTATATTGAGAATTTGGATCTGAAATTTATATGTTAGATAACATATTAAAAGTGAATTTCTGTGATTTTTAGGGATTTTTCCTAAGTGAATTACTATGAGAATTAAATTATTTTGAAAGGAGGACCTAAATGATTTAATTGTTTTATTTAATGGAAGGACTTATTTGCTAAATTAGTCTTGATTTAGATCTGGAATTATGCGGCAGTTAACTTGAGAAAGAATTTGAAAAGTTAAGGAAACCAATTAAAAGTTTACAACTACGCAGGTTAGTTATAAAATAATTGCTTTTATTGGCTTTAATTCAGGCTTTATCGGAAAAAGTATGTTCCGCCTCCTTTAGAATCGCCTTTCGACTCCAATGCCTCCGCTTCGACTCAATCGAAACTAACCTAGTCGAAACCTACTAAAGCCGCAACCAATACACATGGTATCAATGAGATTGGTAAAAAGTGGATTGATGAAGTGTAGAAGGCAGGGTATTGAAAGCATTGCTTTCGATAGAGTCGAAACCACCGTTTACTTTTAAAAGATATGCGTCTGCCTTGTTTTTGAAGGGTTCTTTTGACCAAGTCGATACCCTGTTACTTTCGAACTTGTTGCTGCCTTTCTTTGTTTAAAATTAGAGCCTTCGAATGAGATCCTTTGTTTATAAAAGCATGCTTTTGAAAATGATGATTCCAACTTAGTCGAAGCTCTACTGTTGTTCTTTTGCCTTTAGAGTGTATTGAAGTCACAAATGCATTCGAAGGGTAGCTTTTGTTTTTAAGATGTACTAAGTCACTTCCTAAATGCTTTCGAAAGGGTTCAAGGGTTTCGGAGGCAATGCTTTCAAAAGAGGTTTTCAAGGTTAACCTTCAAAGTTTTACTTAAAGGTTTTGAAGCTTTCGAATGGATGGTTCCAATGCCATCAAATTTTCCCCAAATAATTTTATTAGAGGTTTTCAAAGAGATACTTTCGTATATATTCACTTTGACCCAAAAGGTGTTTTTGAGTAAACCCAATGGTTTTGAAAGAGGTACTTTCATTGGTTTCGAAGCTATGTTTCTAAGGACTATTAATAATTTATTGATACTTTCGAAAGGTATATTTTGGTTTTGAAAGAGATGATTAAAGAGCTTCGAAAGGTATATTTAATGTTTTGAAAAGAAGTTTTCTATGCTTTCGAAGGAGGTTATCCAGGGGTTTTGAAAGTAATGTTTTAAAGTTTCAATAGCCTTAGTTTTCAAAAAAAAAACCAATCTCATTTTAAAAGAAAACCATGGCATAAATAAAGTGTTTTGAAATGGTGTTTTGGAGAAGTTTTCCTTGATTAATGGTTTAAAGGGATTAACCAGGTTTTATATAAAATTGTTTCAAGGATATTAAACCATAGGGGTTGGTATTATTATGTTTGCTTCTTCATATATGTATTTGAATATATTCACATTGTAATGAACCCATAACGGTACCTTGGGCAAGGGCAGAATAACCAGCTAGGTTGACCCAGTAGTGAATATAAATTAAATTAACTCCTGAATGAGTAGAATTGCATCCAAGAGGTCAAGGTGACCAGAATATAGGATGCTAAAGTATTAAAGAACCCACATACCTTGTTACTTCCTTAAGGGTTGCAAATTCAATAGGAGGGTATGCAACTCTGAGGATGAGATGTGACCAGTTAGAACTTGACTTGTTAGGTCATAATTTTGCATGCAGTCTGTATGTTTTCGATTTTGTAGATTCGGAATCATTTTGGGTATGGATTGGTTGAGTAAGTATGAGGCTAGGATATTTTGCCAGGATGGGGGGATATCACTAAGACATCATGATAGTCATAACTGAATCACATTCTCAGTGGAGAATTCTGACCAGAGTAGTTGTGCTTTATTAAGTGCTATGGAAGTGGGAGAAGAGTTAAGTCAGGTTCGAGTAGCAAGAGAGTTTTCAGATGTCTTTGAACCGGTCACAGGACTACCATCGAAAAGAGCTATTGAGTTTCAGATAGATCTTGTGTCAGGAGCTGAACCTATAAATAGACCATCTAACAGGATGACACCGACCGAGATGAAGAAATTGATGGTGCAGCTAGTGGATCTAGAAGGAATGAATTTTATTAGACCAAGCAGTTCACCTTGAGGAGCAGCCGCGGTATTCGTGAAGAAACCAGATGAGTCGTTAAGGATGTGTAGCGACTATCGTAAGTTGAACGATAGGACGATTAAGAATAAGTATCCTTTGCCGAGAACAAATGATCTATTTGATCAGTTGTGTGGAGCTAGAATGTTTTCCCAGTTGGATTTCGTGACAGGTTTCCATCAATTAAGAGTGGTAGAGGACAGTATTCCTTTGACATCATTTCGAATTATGTATGTTTCGTATGAGTGGTTAGTAATGTCATTCGGGTTAACGAATGCACCTGCTTTCTTCGTGGATTTGATGAACCGAATTTTATGAGAGTACTTGGATAGGTTTGTGCTGGTGTTTATAGATGACATTTCGGTATACTCTAAGGATGAAAGGGAGCATGCATATCATCTTAGAGTTGTGCTTGAGACGCTGAGGCAGCATCAGTAAGTGTCATTTTTGGAAGAAAGAGGTTAAGTTTCTTGGTCATGTGGTTTCAGAGAAGGGTTCGTCAGTCGATCCAGATAAGATCAAAGCTGTTAATAATTGGAAGAGATCAGATACGATGACTGAGATTAGAAATTTTCTTGGACTTGCTGGCTATTATCGGAGATTCATCAAGAATTTCTCGCGGATAGTAGTGCTTTTGACTAAGCTAACTATGAAGGATGTGAAGTATGTTTGGTCTGACAAATTTGAGGAAGCATTCCTTAAGTTAAAGCATTTGTTGACCAATGCACATGTGTTAGTAGTTCCAGACAAAAACCAAGGGTTAGTGGTGTATACCGATGCATGTGGAACTGGATTGGGAGCTGTGTTGATGTAGAAGGGTAAAGTGATTGCCTACGCTTCACGATAGCTTAGATCGCATGAAGTGAGATATCCTACTCATGATTTGGAGTTGGCTGCAGTAATCTTCGCATTGAAGATTTGGAGGCATTATCTCTTAGGGGAGAGATTTGACCTATACATAGATCACAAGTCTTTAAGGTATTTATTCTCTCAAAAGGAGTTGAATACGAGACAGCAGCGGTGGGTAGAGTTTTTGGCAGCTTATGATTTTGGTATAGCGTATACTCCTGGAAAAGGAAATAAGACAGAGGATGCTCTAAGCAGAAGACATCAGAATGTAGTGTCAGCTATGTTGGCAGAATGGAATGATTTAGAAGCTTTGACTACCTGTAGTGTGCTGTTAAGATCGACTGCTAGTTCTAGCCAGAGTACTGCCATGTTGTCCTATTTAGAAGTTCGACCAGTGTTGATCAAGAGAATTGCTTCTAAGCATAAGGAAGATTCATTATTGGTCAAAAAGATCAGAAGGCTTAAGGTTGGAACAGAGATCGATGATCTAAAGGATTTTAGTCTTGACCAGAGAGGATGGTTGAGAAAGAAGGGACGATTATGTTGGGAAATGTCATTGTTCCAAGTTTACGATTCATTCTGAAGGGACCAAGATGTATCAAGATATGAAGAGGAGCTTCTATTGGGAAGGTATGAAGAGGGATATTGGCTTGTGGGTTAGGCAGTGTGCATACTGTCAACAAGTGAAAGCCAAACATCAAAAGCCAAGTGGATTGTTTCAGCCTTTAGAGATTCCAGTTTGGAAATGGGATTCGATATCCATGGACTTTATAGATAGGTTGCCAAGGTCAAATAGGGGAAATAAAAGAATATGGGTAATGGTGGACAGGTTGACCAAGAGTGCTCATTCATTTCAGTTAAGTCAACCAGGATGACACCTGTTTTGGCTAAGTTATTCATGAAGAACATAGTTAGATTCATGGAGTTCCTAGCAGTATAGTCACCGATAGAGATACTTTGCTTACTAGCGAATTCTAGAAGAGTCTACAGGATGTGTTAGGCACTAAGCTCAAGATGAGTACTGCATAACACCCTCAGACGGATTGGCAGACAGAGAGAGTCAATAAGGTACTCAAGGATTTACTAAGAACTTGTGTATTGGACTTTGGTGGATCTTGGGAGGATAACCTACATTTGGTTGAGTTTTCCTATAATAATAGTTATCAGACTAGTATAGGAATGGCGCCTATTGAAGCTTTGTATGGAAGGCCATGCAAATCACCAGAATGTTGGTTGGAGACTGGAGACAGATTAGTCTTAGGTCCAGATTTGGTTAGAGAGGCGTCAAAGAAAATTGAGTTAATCCGGGAAAGGATGAAGGAAGCTCAGCCCGGATAGAAAAGTTACGCAAATAAGAGGCATAAAGACCTAGAGTTCTCAGTTGGAGATAAGGTTTTCATTAAAGTATCACCGATGAAGGGTGTGATACGATTTGGAAAGTCAGGGAAACTGGCACCGAGATATGTTGGTACATTCTAGATTATAGAGAGGATTGGAAAGCTCGCATACAGAGTGGAGTTGCCGAGCAGTATGGCAAGTGTCCATAATGTATTTTATATGTCTCAACTTCGCAATTACGTGCATGATCCAGAGACTACTATGCCTCCAACTGGGTTGGAAGATTTGGTAGTAGAGCCTAATTTGACTTTTGTTAGACAACCAGTTCGAGTTATAGTGAGAGATGAGAAAAGATTGAGAAACAAGACAGTCAAGTTGGTGAAAGTTCAGTGGAGCGACAACGAGAAGGACTGTACTTGGGAGACAAAGGACATGATTCGAGATACTTATCCTGATCTACTTTGAGGGTATGTCTATATTAGATTTATATAGATAATTGCTAGTCAGGTAGGCTAGTATGGTTGTTAGGAGTCATTACAGATGATTGCTATGTTTAGTATTTAGTCCTTATTGAATTTCGAGGACGAAATTCTTTAAGGAGGGGAGCCTTTAACATACTTAATTTCTGAAAACATTATTTAGGAGAATTAATTAGATAAATTAAAAAGAATAATGTAAATATTAGGTGATAAGAGGATTGAGATTTGAATAAATGATAAGAAGGCTGTGCATAATTAATTGAATGAGCTTAAGAATGGTTTGTAAGCTAATTAAATTACACAAGGGCATAATGAGAAATAGCCGCACCCTATTACCATAACCCTTATATATTTTCGTTCCTTATGCCACTCATGTTCATTTCTTATTTTCACAAAAATAAAACGCAAACATAAGAAGAGGAGCCGGCCATTTCTAGGAAGAAAAAGAAGAGAAAATTCAAGTCAAGCTAAGGATTAAAGCAAGGCGAATAAATCTTAATCTTAGTCCAATCTCCCGGGAGTCTTCGAAATGGCAGAGTCTCCCGAGAGTTCTCGAAAAAAGGTCCCTCTTCACTGCACCCCTGCCTCTCTATTTATAGGCGAAGATAGGTTGGACTTCCTTCTCAGGCCTAGGAACAAAGATGACTCGGCCCACAATAGACAACTTCTGTATGCCGAACCAGGCATACCGAACGGCAGTTGCCGAGCGACTCTTGCCGAGCGAGGCCTTGCCGAACGGTGCTTGCCATGTGACTCTTGCCGATGGATGCTTGCCGAGCCGAATAAACAAGGCTCCATGCCGAACACCCCACTGCCGAGCTACTAAATCTTCGCTTCAAAGCCAATCGAGGAGTCACCGAGCTGCGTAGCCTTCCCTTTATGGCCGAGCAGCATGTGACTAAGGCATTCATGCCGAACGCCCTAATGCTGAGCCACCCTTGCCGAGCGACATGTACTGTGCTCCTTTAACTTCTTTCCTTTAGCCGAGCGGCGTTAGCCGAACGATGGCGTTGAGTTCCTATCATCAATTTTCTCTCTACCGAGTGACGTTGGCCGAACGATGGTTGCCGAGAAATATGCACTAAACGGTCATGACCGGACCACGAGCACTGAAATAAGACCAAACCAAACTCCTTAGCCGAACCATGTATGGCTTCACTTCATCGACCGAGCGGCGAGTGCTGAAACATTTAGACTAAATGACACATAGTGTACTATCCAGACCGAGCGACAAATGACAATGCACCTTTAAGGTTGGAAAATTTATATACCGAACGATAATTGACCGAACGATGAAATTTCACCTTAAGCCGAGCAATACATATGGAATTCACAACAACATCCTTCTTTGGCCGAACAATGTACAACCCCTTTACTCCGGCCGAGCCATGTCTACAGGCCGACCCGTGTGCGTAGGCTGAACCATCCAAATTAACTTCTATAACTAGTATCTTGTAGCTAGGCCAAGCGTCCAGGTAACATTTTCCCCCCAAAGCGTATTATGAGAGTCATCATGATGCGCTTTGAACCATAAGCGATCCATGCTTCCCACTCTTCTTATACTATCAGGTGGGATCTGATTCTCCATTGCGCTATCATCTTTGGTGCGGTTCGGTTGACGTACACACGTCAAACCACTCGTTTGGCATATTCATTGTCGCTCGGTGTGATTGTTCACCGAACCAGTGAGATACTTTGACCGGGTCCACTGGCTAATGCTTGTTCACCTCCCCTTCTCCATATAAAAGCCAACACTTCTCCTCTTCTTCCCTTTACCTTCACTTCAACTCTACAGGACTTTTTAAATTGCCTTCCCCGAACTCCTACTACCTCCTCAATCTTCCTCTCTGTTCCTGGATCCCGTACGTTTGCTCCACAACTTCCCCCGATAACGAGTCTAAACGAATTTCAATCCCAAATCAAGCAGTTCCCTAAGCTTCAATTCATTCTCTTAAGTATGAACTTCTCACTCGATCAACTTTCCCAAATTAGGGGTTTTGTACGAGATTCGAATTCACGAATTTTCTTCAGATTACGGACGGTGGGAGTCGTGTAGATGAGGAAGACGAATCTGAGGTTAAAACATGCCTTAGGGTTAGAACTCGATACAGTTTTGACTGATTTCGAGGCCGGTGAGATGGAGAGGAGAAAGAAAAAGAATGCCGGTGTTCTCTAGGACGTAGGCTCCTGTTGGGCCACTGAGTGAGGGAGTGTGGTTGTTAGGTTACTGAAGTAGAGTTGGTTCGGTGATCTGGTACGATGTAGCTCGGCTAATAGGGAACGAGGGAGAAGGAAGTAGAAGTTGGTCGGCAGGAGTTAGTAAGTTTACAAAGTGTAAGTTGAGTGCCAATACCGAGTCAATAAGTTTGGTTGAAGCCTTCTAGCTGCCAGGTCTTTAGTGGGGGTAGTGTACGAATGAGAGTGTCGTTCGGTGGGCACCTAGGAGAGTGTTTAAGTGATTTGAGGAAGTGAGATGGAGGTGAGCGAGTGGGTCGATGTCTCTGGTCCAGAGGGTCATTCAGCCTTGAGGGAGAGCACAGGACGGTAAGGAATTAGGAAAGTGGGTCGGTCAAAGTTAGAGTGGGGCCGTTCGGTTGTTAAGGATAGAGGTTCGGTAGGGAGGCCGCTCGGTAGCTTGTAGATAAGCCGTTCGGTATATAGGCTTAGAGATACGATCGGCCTTAGGCCTTGGGTTCGGCGTTGATAATTCAAGACCATCTCCACTTGAACACAGCATATGTCAAGATTGCATACTCTCACGCCTAACCATAGAACAACGAACAATGATGAGAACTTAAGCACATGAGCATATATAGACGATTTGGACTAACAACTTCACGGTTTTAACAAAATGTAAACATGTATTCAACTTAGCCAAATTAAATAGCAACCTTCAACGTATGATGTCAATGCCCAATTCCAGGATCCCTACTACCGATCATAGGACAAGCCCTCGGGTACGATCAGCGATGACGGTCTTCGAAGACAATAGCTTAGCACTCAACCACACTCCATCGGTTTTTAAAGCTTTAATTCTTTTATACTCATGTCTGAACGATTGCCCTAGTCCACACACCACACGGGGGGAATATTTTTGTCGTTATTTCTAATATCGATTGTCTTTCAAGTATAGTTCAAACAGGACTTTTTCCACATTCATTGCTCTTTAAAGAGGTCCAGAAAGTTGAGCTCTGCTACAGTTTCCGATAAACGGGAGGTAGTTGGTACTTCGGACCCACCGACGACCTCCACGCAGGGTATTCTGGATCCATCCGTGGTAATTATTGGCCCGGCACCTGATGATATAAATGGAGTAATCATCCTAGACAACCCAACTGATTCTCAAGCTTCAAGAATCAATGAAACCGCCCTTCGTCGGCTATGTTCAATCCACAGAATCCCTTTTGACGACGTGTTAGTCCCATCGGGACAAGATCGTCCCCACCTGCCCCCGGCTAGATATACAGCTTGTAGCAAATTCATGTGCTGGGTTGAGAGTGTGCCACCGTTCAACTCATTTCTTCGAGAGGTGTTGCAGTACATCGGGATTGCTCCGACACAGCTTCACCCTAACAGTCACGCATTTCTCCATGGCACTTGCATTCTCTTTATGAGCATCTTGTCTAGGCTCCCCACTCTCGAGGATATTCGCTACATTTATCGGTTCAAAAGGCGACCTGACAGCTCTTCTTTCATATTCCTCGAGCCGCACTCTAAGTGTCAGATCCTGACGGGGGCATGGAGTAAATTCTCCCAATATAAGCAGGAGTGGTTCTACGTGCGCTGCCCCCTGGCTTTGCGAGAAGATGGTTGGAAGGGAGTAAGTTCTATTTCCGGATTCGTTACTTACCTAAGGCATGAGTGCATTTTTTTCTAAACTCCCTTCGGTCTTTTGCAGGCATCAGCCCACATCCCGAAGGTGCAAGGTATTCTGAGGCCGTCGAGGCCATTCGTGCCACTCCCGTGAAAGACCGGGAGATCAAAGTCGTAATTTCCAACGAGTCACTTCAAAAGTTTGGGCTATTGGAGGAGGGTTGCCGAACTAGTCTCCCATCCAGCGCCACTACAACCAGACCTGCGGTGGAGAAGGGTAAAGAACAGGCTGGCTCTTCGGTGCCCCCTACAGGCGGGACCTCCGACATGCCTGAGGAAGGTGAGATTAGAGAGGCCGGGGTTTCTAGAGCGTCCGACGAGCATATAAGTCCTCTCTCAGAACCGGTGATCGACACACCCGACATTGATGAACCGCCTCCCCCATCAAAGGGGAAAAGGAAACTAGCCAACAAACTAAGGAAGAAGGCAGTGGGCAGAACGTCGAAGATCACAATTACTCCGATGGAGAAAGAGCCATCTCCACAACACTTAGAGGGTTCACTAAAAGGCTTATCAGACCTCACCATTCTCGATGACTTGCTCAATTACGGCTTCAGCGACCCAGTGACCTTAAAACATCACTCACCCGCGAGAGGTGACGAAGGCGTTCAAGCCCATCACCAAGGAGAAAAAACTCCGATTAGTAAAGCTAAAGAAACTGGTCCGTTGGGGGGAAACACTAGGACACACACTAACACTCACTCTCCACCCCACACTTAAGTTTTAGCCATCATATGATCATCTCTAACTTGTTTTCACTCGATTTCTGTGCAGGTGACATGGGACGCTCACACGGCTTCGACCGCCTTCGCGGTTCCTCTATCTTTCATCACTCTAGCCGAGACTCAGGGCCCGGAAAACGCCGAGATAAAGATGACAACAGCGATAGAGACTATCGTTCTCGAGATTCATCGTCTCGAAGGAAAACTTATAGTCACTCTTCCTACCCCAACGATCCTCCTCCTCAACCAGAGCATAACAGGGATAAATCTGCTCAAAGGGGGTCTCAATCTGAAGCTCCTCGTGATCAATATTCCGATTCATCAAGCACTAGGCAGTCCCGTGAGCTTCACAAGAAATCTATAATTTTGACTAAACAAACTTCCTCCAGCTCTGCACATGATCCATCGATAGCAGAAAAGCTAGCTAAGCTTAAAACCACATTTCCAAAAATATGCTTTGATGGACTAAAGTTTCTTCCGGTGATCCATACTATTCCGGGGCACGTTAAATAAAGTGCCATTGCTTGTAATAATGATGTCTACATCCAGCACGACACATTCGTTCATTTTGGTGGAAAAAGTTTTAGAAGTTTCGGTGGAACGTCAGCATGAAATCGATCGCTTGAAAATCAAAGTTATCCACGAAAAAGACATTATCAAAGCATAGGATGAAGAGCTTTCCTCGTATAAATCTCAGCTTGAAGCTGCTCAAAAAACCGCTAAAGACACAGCCGAAGCAGTTGATCATCTGGAAGCCGCGCACAAAAAGGAAATTGATGAAGCTGTTCAACGCTGTGGCGCTTTAGCCTTAGAGAAGGATTCCATCCAAAAAGAGAAGAAAGCTCTCGCTCAGCGAGTAAAAGAATTGGAGGAGCTACTCCTTAAAGAAAAAGAAGAAAAAACTGCAGCCCAAGAGGAGTTACAACGATATCGTGATGAGATTGTCTCGACACGAATCTTAAAAGCAAAGCTTGATGAGGAGATTTCCAAAGTTGAAACGCTGAAGGATGCGGCCCGTGAAGAGGGAAAAAGAATGGCGCTCTTGAAAATCGATTCTCGCCTCGAGGCGGCCACTGGGGCTGGTAGGGAGGAAATTAAGTGCATGTTTGATCCACTCATAGCCGAGTATAACGCTCAAGTTCTCATGCATCATGACCTAACTTTCCTTGGCGAGGGTTACCTCGAATCTTTGGCCGAAGCATGGGACACTTTGATAAAAATTAAAAAGGTCGAATTGGGAACTGAAGAGGTGGATGAGGAGTCTCTTGTGAAGGAAATACTTCGCGAGAATGAACGCACTGACCTATCTGCAGCAAAGGCCCTTTACGGAAGGGACTCTTCCTCATCAAAAGTAAAAAATGACACTGCCGGTCCATCCAGAACCGAATCCTCAGTTCCTCCTCTTATTCAGCATACTGGTCGCTCACCACTCGATCCCTTCGACCAGCATATTGGCTATGACCCAGTGAAGCCTGGACTTGATATTCATGCTTTATCTCCTATTCCGGACGGTGAAACTCCCCGAACCGTTGAGAGTCAGCCATAAACTGGTACATAGCTTTTTTTCCTAGAGTTCAAAGGGCCATCGCTTTTGGCGAATAATAAATGTATCCTAACATTTGTCTCTTACAATTTCGTGCAGGCCATTCTGACCCCGATCCAACTCCAAGGAGCAATGCTGCCACAGAAAAGAAGGGGAAAACGGGAGAGGCAACTCAGACTAGAGAAACTCCCGGACCCGATGCTCAAGTGATCGGGGCGCTCGATGAAGACAAATATAAAAATTTATCGCCTATGGAGGGACATGATGAAGTTGAGATTACGAGCGCATCTGAACACACTTCAAAACCAAGCATGGCGGAGCAAATCATAGAAGAGAAGAAAAAGAAGAAAGTTGAGATTAAGGTTGAGCCTCAGGTGGTGGAACTTGATGATCCATTGAACCGGCCCCTGAAGGTTATACTCCCCGGTGGAACCTCGCCACAAGAAGTCCCTCTTCAATCCCTAGGCACCATTTCCCTTGCAAGCAAGGCGTCTAGGAAAAAACGCTCGAGGGAGGAGTCTTCAGAGAAACCGAGGAAGGAGAAGAAGTCAAAAAAGTAGCTATCATGCCTCGCTCAACGTTAATAAGCCTGGATTATGCAATTATCTCTATTTATTCTCGTAGTCGTTGTAAATATATTTTTTGCTCCGGGTTCAGGAGAAGTTGTAGTGAAACTAAATTCTCAATTAGTAAATAAAATTTTGTTTTTTGATGATCTTTGCTACTTAGCTTCACCACCCATCTCGTATTTGAAATCCAAGGTTGTGTGGATCACTTAAACCCTCGTTTATTTCCGAATGACTAGGAGATTTCTAAATCACTTATATTTTAGCCTTTGCTCCAGAGGTTGAGTTATTAGCTTGAATCGTTTATATTCTATTCCGCATTCTGGGGACTTAGAGTACTCTAGTCCGCACTCTGGGGACTTAGAGATTTTTGAGTCGTTTATACTCTAGTCCGCACTCTGGGGACTCAGAGTACTCTAATCTGCACTCTAGGGACTTAGAGATTTTTTAAGTCGTTTATATTCTAGTCCGCATTCTGGGGACTTAGAGTACTCTAGTCCGCACTCAGGAGACTTAGAGATTTTTAAGTCGTTTATACTCCAGTCCGCACTCTGGGGACTCAGAGTACTCTAGTCCCCACTTTGGGGACTTAGAGATTTTTTAAGTCGTTTATACTCTAGTCCGCACTCTGGGGACTCAGAGTACTCTAGTTCGCACTCTAGGGACTTAGAGATTTTTAAGTCGTTTATACTCTAGTCCGCACTCTGGGGACTTAAATATTTTTAAGTCGTTTATACTCTAGTCCGCACTCTGGGGACTTAGAGTACTCTAGTCCGCACTCTGGGGACTTAGAGATTTTTTAAATCGTTTATACTCTAGTCCGCACTCTGGGGACTCATAGTACTCTAGTTCGCACTCTGGGGACTTAGAGATTTTTAAGTCGTTTATACTCTAGTCCACACTTTAGGGACTCAGAGTACTCTAGTCCGCACTCTGGGGACTTAGAGATTTTTTAAGTCGTTTATACTCTAGTCCGCACTCTGGGGACTCAGAGTACTCTAGTCTGCACTCTGGGGACTTAGAGATTTTTAAGTCGTTTATACTCTAGTCCGCACTCTGGGGACTCAGAGTACTCTAGTCCGCACTCTGGGGACTTAGAGATTTTTAAGTCGTATATACTCTAGTCCGCACTCTGGGGCTCAGAGTACTCTAGTCCGTACTCTGGGGACTTAGAGATTTTTAAGTCGTTTATACTCTAGTCCGCACTTTGGGGACTCAGAGTACTCTAGTCCGCACTCTGGGGACTTAGAGATTTTTTAAGTCGTTTATACTCTAGTCCGCACTTTGGGGACTCAGAGTACTCTAGTCCGCACTCTGGGAACTTAGAGATTTTTAAGTTGTTTATACTCTAGTCTGCACTCTGGGGACTCAGAGTACTCTAGTCTGCACTCTAGGAACTTAGAGATCTTTTAAGTTTTTTATACTTTAGTCCGCACTCTAGGGACTCAGAGTACTCTAGTCTGCACTCTGGGGACTTAGAGATTTTTTAAGTTTTTCATACTTTAGTCCGCACTTTGGGGACTTAGAGATTTTTTAAGTTTGGGTGTGCGTTCATGCGCCAGATAGAATAATGAAACATCAATAGTTCATGGAAAAGACGGCTTCAAGCCTTTATTGATCACGACAAATGAAAACAAACTGAATTGTCTTATTACATGCTAAAAACTAAGAACAACAGAATGAACATACACTGGAAATAATCAACTAAAATGTAAAATAAATAAACTAAGTGTAATAGCGACGCAAATGCTCACTATTCCATGCGCGGGGAAGTGTCACGCCATCTACGGTCGCTAGCTTGAAATTTCCTTCTCCAAGCCTCTGTTCGATGACATACGGACCTTCCCATATGGGATTCAGATGTGATGGGGTCAGAAAGACCCGCTTCAAAATGAGATCACCCACGTCGAAAATTCTCGGTCGAACCTTTTGATTATAATATCAAGCAACTCGGTGCCTATGTGCAGCTGCTCTTAAATCAGCTTCTTCATGTTTTTCGTCAACAAAGTCCAGCGATTCCAATAGAAGATTCTGATTTGTCTTGGGGTCATAATAAGTTACCCGATGGGAAGTAACTTTAAGTTCCACGGATATCACAGCTTCAGTGCCGTATGCCAAGGTGAATGGAGTATGGCCAGTCGCGGACTTGTGGGTGGTTCTATAAGCCCAGAGCACTGTCAGAAGCTCATCCACCCACTTGCCTCTAGACTTCTCCAAGCGTTTCTTCAATATTGACTTGATTATTTTATTTATAGCTTCAACTTGTCCATTCACTTTGGGGTGAGCAACCGCGGAAAACCTTTTCTTAATGTGATACTTTTGGCAGAATTCTTTGAACTCCCTACTTTCAAATTGAGTTCCGTTGTCCGTAATGATAGTTCGTGGGAGGCCGAAATGACATATGATGTTTCGTACAACAAAATTAATTACCTTTTTGGTGGTGATCGTAGCTAAAGGCTCTACTTCTGCCCACTTGTTAAAGTAATCGACCGCAATAATTGCATATTTTGCACCACCTTTGGAAATTGGTAAGGAACCGATTATATCGATCCCCCAAATTGCAAATGGCCAGGGACTAACCATTTGTGTGAGTTCTGTTGGCGGAGCTCTCAGGATTTTCGCATACTTTTGACATTTGTCACATCTTCTTACGTAGTCCACAACATCCTGATTTACAGTCGGCCAATAGTATCCATAGCGGAGGATCTTTTTTGCTAGGGTCTGCCCTCTAGTATGGTCACTACATTCTCCTTCGTGAACTTCCCTCAAGACTCGTTTTATCTCGTCGTGGTCGATGCACCAAAGCAAGGGAACCGAGAATCCCCTCCGATACATTATTCCGCCCTGCATTATATATCGTGAAGCTTTGCGAATGACTTGTCATCTTTCGTTCTTTTTATCGGGCAAATCCCCATATAGTAAGCATTGTTTGAATGGGGTTATCCATGACTCCCTTTCAATTTCTGTTTCTAGCACAAAATCTACTTCCATCTTGTTTATACTCGGAATTTGCAAAACTCCGACAGGAACCAAGTCCATCTGCTGTGCATTGCCAGTACTTGCGAATTTCGCCAATGAATCGGTTTTGTTCACGCGGGACGTGCGAAATACCGTAATATTCAAGGTCTGCCAACAGTTCTTGAACCCGGGCGAGGTATGGAGCAAGCCTTTGCCTCCTTTGCTTGATAATCTCCTTGTACTTGGTATTCCACCAATTGTGAGTCACAAAAGATCTCAACCGTTCTTACTCCGAGTTCCCTGATAAGTTTTAAGCCAGCAAGCAATGCTTCATACTCAGCTTTGTTATTTGTAGCTGGGAAATTAAGTTTCAAGGCATAACAAATTGATCGGTTTTCAGGGGTTACAAGAATGACTCCAGCCCCAGAGCAATGGTCGTTGGATGCCCCATCGGTGTATAGTTTCCATCGAATGGAGGGAATAACATCATCACTGTTTGGTTCGTCTGATATGGTGAATTCTACGATGAAGTCTGCTAGCGCCTACCCTTGGATAGCCCTCCGTGGTAGGTAGGTGATATCAAATTGACTCAACTCAATATTCCATTTCAGTAACGTTCCTGAGGTCTCTGGTCATTGGAGTACCTGTCGCAAAGGTTGATCAGTATAAACACTGATCGGATGTGCCTGAAAATATGGACGAAGCTTGCGTGATGCAATCACCATGCAGTAGGCTAGCTTCTCAATTTTAGGATAATTTCTTTCTACTTCCGTTAAACGTTTACTGACATAGTACACCGGCTTTTGAACTCGGTCCTCCTTGCGAACCAAAGCTGTACTGATGGCATGTTGAGACACGGCCAAGTATACATACAACACTTCATGATCTATAGGCTTCGACAGCACCGGGGGACTTTCCAAATGTCTTACCAAAGCTCGGAATGCGTCCTCATAGTTGGGAGTCCATTCAAAATTTCTCTTCCCTTTCTTTATTACATCGAAGAAGGGAATGCACTTGTCCGTCGCTCTGGATATGAACCGACTTAACGCGACCACTTTTCTGTTCAGGCTTTGTACTTGCTTTATGGTTCTAGGCACTTGTATGTCTCGAATAGCCTGAATCTTTTCTGGATTAGCTTCAATTCCCCATGCATTAACAATAAAACCCAAAAACTTCCCCGTCACAACACCAAAAGAACACTTCAAGGGATTGATTTTCATCCCGTAGTGTCTGAGTATATCAAACATCTCCGCCAAGTCTCGTATGTGGTCGTTTGACTACCGTGACTTCACGAGCATGTCATCCACAGAGACTTACATCATCTTACCAATTTGGTCTTTAAACATCCGATTCACCAGGCGTTGATAAGTTGCTCCTGCATTTTTCAATCCGAAAGGCATCACTACATAATAGTATAGTCCAACGTCTATGACAAAACTAGTATGTTTCTGATCTGGAATGTGCATTGGGATTTGATTATATCCCGAGTACGCATCCATAAATGATAATAACTCGTGTCCTGCTATTGAGTCAACCAGCTGATCAATTCTGGGTAAAGGGAAACTATCCTTAGGGTATGCTTTGTTCAGATCTGAGTAATCCATGTTGGTCCTCCATTTCCCATTCGCTTTTCTCACTAGTACGGGGTTAGAGACCCATTCTGGGTAGAGTGCGTCGCGGATGAACCCATTGGCTTTCAGTTTTTCCACCTCCTCTCTGAGAGCGGCGGACCTCTCCGGGTTCATGCCTCTCCTTTTTTGCTTCACCGACACGTATTTCGAGTCTATGTTCAAAATATGACTCGCAATGGCAGGAGAAATCCCGCACATATCGGAATGCGTCCATGCGAAGACATCCAGATTCGCTCAGAGGAAATTAGTAAGATCCTCGATCATCGAGGGGTTGAGTTGTGACCCAATCTTAAGTACCCACGATGGGTCATCGTGGCTGACTGGAATGTCAATCGTTAGTTCACCCGGTGCTGCTTTTGCCTCCTTGGGTTCCTCATCATCGTCCCTCGGATCTATGTCTCTATAGATCCGATCATGTTGCCCGAGTCAAGGCTCGGGTATTACTTGTCAATCTTCAGTGACACAGATGCAGACGGGGTTGTCCAAACCTTTCCTTTCTCTCTTCGCTGGGCCTCTCTCAGCTTAGCCACATAACACGCACGACCAGTCGCCTGATCTCCATGCACAACACCAACTCCTTTATCCGTCGGAAATTTCAAGGTTAAACACCATGGGGCCAAAGCTGCCCTAAACTCTGCCAGGGCCGGTCGACCCAGAAACACATTATACGGAGAATCGACATCCAAAACGATGAACGGTAGGATCCACACCCTTCTACGTTCACCTTCTCCAAGTTCAATTGGCAATTCAACAAAACCCACTACATCAGTAGCCGCACCAATAAAGCCATGAATGCGGGCTTTAGATGGTTTTAGATCCTTTGTCTCCATCTTCATCTGGTCGTATCCCTTTTTGAAGATGATGTTAACAGAACTTCCACAGTCAATCGCTATTCTTTTCACAAACGCTGGCCCAATAGTGGCCGAGATGACCATCGGGTCAATAGTAGGTGCCTCCACCTAATCGGCATCTCTACTTCTGAACACTATATCATCCGTCATCATTCGCTGTTGCTTAGCCGGAGTTCCATCTTCCGTGTTTGAACAACATTCAAAACCTGCATGCATTAAGGAACTAGCATAGCGCTCCATTTCTTGCCAATTCTTGTCTGTAGGGTGAGGTCCACCGACTATCGTGTTTATGACTAATCTTCCTCTAGTCCGAACGGGTTCCTCAGACCGCTGTGGAGCCTGTCCGCGATTGGGGTCGGATGTCCCTTGTCCGCCTTCCTGAGGGTTCTTTACAAACTCCTGTAACTTTTTCTGTCGAATCGGCTTTTCAATCGCATCATGGAGGTGCCTACAATCCTCGGTATTGTGCCCGTAAGTCTCATGGAAGCGATAATACTTCCCAGTCTGATTTTGCTCTTCGGTGGACTCTTTTGGGTGTGGCTTTCGATATTGGAAAGTATTACAGGTCGACAATTAAATATTTTCCAGAGATGCATTCAGAGGAGTGTATTCATTGTAAGTTGGGATCCTTGGTTTCCACTTTCCGGCTTCCCTTTTCTTTCTCGAATTTCCTCCTCCGGATCCTTTTGACTGCTCAGGCTTGTTTTGGACATTGACCTGGACTTTTCCAGAGTTGTCACCAGATTGTTTTACAGCAATGTTTCTTTGCACAGTCTCCTTGCTGAAACCTGGTGCATTATCTCGCTTCATCCACCTGGCTTCCTCCCTTCTTATAAATTGGTGCGCCTTTGAATAAAAACATTCCAGCGTAGCTGGAGGCTTTCCTGCCAGCCAATCACCAAACTTTGAATCCGGATCTACTCCTCGCATTACGACCATCAAAATGGCATGGTCATTTGGGTTGCTAACTTCAGTAGCAGCAACATGGAATCTTTGTAAGTACTCCTTTAACGATTCCCCTGGGGCCTGAATCACACTAGACAAGGACATAACATCCTTGGGACGAGTGGCATGAATCCTGAACTGCTCCACAAATTTCGTCGCTAACTCATCAAACTTGGAGATAGACCGTGGAGGAAGTCGGGTAAACCACATGGTAGCGATTCCAGATAAAGTTATTAGGAAACACCTGCATTTAGTTGCATCATTCACCCTAGCTGAATCCATCATCCACCCATACCTCATTACATGCCGTCGGGGATCAGTCTTCCCCTCGTAGGCCGGGATAGTCGGCATATTAAACTTTCTGGGGTACTTAGCTTGTAGGATATCATCTGTGAATGAAGTATGACTCCTAGATACGCCCCAATCATCATTAGTTAAACCTTGATTTTCCGTCATCAGCTGTCTGACAATGGCTGATAGGTCTGGGGTTTGTATGGAAGATGGTAAGCTGGAATCCGTCATGCGGGACCATTTCGGTTGGTGCCTCTTCTGTTGGCGATCTACCAAACGTGTATTCTGGGGACCTGCTTCATCATGACCTTAGTGAGCCAATCGTCCAGCTTCCACCCGTGCTCCAGATCCTAAGTTTACTGTTTCAGCTTGAGCGCGATTTTCCTGGTGCACTGCACCTGTTTGCGTTGTTTCAGTTCTACGGCATTTACGCCTGGGAGGTTCATCAGATGAAGCAGAGCTATCGGAAGAGGAGTAGGAAGCAGGACTTCCTCCAACATTCTGATGTTGTTGTTGAGTAAGCTGAGTCATGAGGTTGGCGTTAGCTTGAATCTGCTCGTTATGCTATCTCCTGCTTTCCATGAGTTCTCTCATCAGCTCGTTGAACTCTGTCCCGGTGACAGCTTCCGTTTGGTTTTGGGCGGTGATGGTCCCTGTGCCCAGATTAGCTTGTTGATTGTTGGGTCCTACTTGTTGGACGCTAGCGGTCTCATTGACATCTGCATTATGGAAGGCTGATGTAGTACGTGGTCTTCCCATTGTAGAGTTATCGGTTGGAACTCTAAATAGAATCAATGGATTTCTTGTGAATAAAATCGGATCTTCTTCGGGGGATTTCCTCATTCCAGTAGCAACAAAGGAGATCCTAACAGCCTGAGAGTGCAGTTCTCAGTGAAAGCACCAAAATATTAGCACCAAAATTGGTCACTAACAGCCAAGAAAGAATTTTTGTAGAGAGATTAATGAAGATAGAAAATTAAAATAGAGGAATGTATGCCAAATTAACTAAAGAAACAAGAACACCAGAATTATAGTGGTTCGGCGTAACTGCCTACGTCCACTTTGAGTTTAATCTTTATTGCTTATTCAAACTATTGAATACAGATACAATCCGTACACTAACGACTTGATTACAAGTTTGGATCGAAAATAGATGAGTCTTCGAAATGGTAGAGTCTCCCCGGAGTTCTCGAAAAAAGGTCCATCTTCACTGCACCCTTGCCTCTCTATTTATAGGCAAAGATAGGCTAGACTTCCTTCTCAGGCCTAGGAACAAAGATGACTTAGCCCACAATAGACAACTTCTGTATGCCGAACTAGGCATACCGAACGGCAGTTGCCGAGCGAGGCCTTGCCGAACGGTGCTTGCCATGTGACTCTTGCCGATTGATGCTTGCCGAGCCGGAATGAACAAGGCGCCATGCCGAACGCCCAACAGCCGAGCCACTATATCTTCCCTTCAAGGCCTACTAAGGAGTCACCGAGCGACGTGGCCTTCCTTTTATGGCCGAGCGGCATGTGACTAAGGCATTCATGTCGAACTCCCCAATGCCAAGCCACCCTTGCCGAGCGACATGTGCTCTGCTCCTTTAACTTCTTTCCTTTAGCCGAGCGGCGTTAGCCGAACGATGGAGTTGAGTTCCTATCATCATTTTTCTCTCTACCGAGTGACGTTGGCCGAACGATGGTTGTCGAGCGATATGCACTAAACGATCATGACCGGACCACGAGCACTGAAATAAGACCGAACCAAACTCCTTAGTCGAACCATGTATGGCTTCACTTCATCGACCGAGCGGCGAGTGCTGAAACATTTAGACCAAACGACACATGGTGTACTATCCAGACTGAGCGACGAATGACAATGCGCCTTTAAGGTTGGAACAATTCTATACCGAATGATAATTGACCGAACAATGAACTTTCACCTTAAGCCGAGAAATACATATGGAATTCACAACAACATCCTTCTTTGGCCGAATGATGTACGACCCCTTTACTCCGGCCGAGCTATGTCTACAGGCCGACCCGTGTGTGTAGGCCGAACTATCCAAATTGACTTCTATAACCAGTATCTTGTAGCCGGGCCAAGCGTCCAGGTAATAGTGATTTTGGAGTTGGGTTTTAATTTTGATAATTTTCCAAGCTATGGAAAGAGTACTATGAATTTTCAAAGGAAAATATGGTTAATTGGGTTTAGAAATTTATTTCAGAAATTATATTGAGAATTTGGGTCTGAAATTTATATATGTTAGATAACATATTAAAAGTGAATTTCAGTGATTTTTGGGGATTTTTTCTAAGTGAATTACTATGTGAATTAAATTATTTTGAAAGGAGAACCTAAATGATTTAATTTTTTTATTTAATGGAAGAGCTTATTTGCTAAATTAATCCTGATTTAGATCTGGAATTATGTGGCAGTTAATTTGAGAAAGAATTTGAAAAGTTAAGGCAACCAATTAAAAGTTTACAACTAGGCAGGTTAGTTATAAAATAATTGCTTTTATTGGCTTAAATTCAGCCTTTACTAGAAAAAATACGTTCCACCTCCTTTAGAAGCGCCTTTCAACTCCAATGCCTCTGCTTCGACTCAGTCGAAGCCAACCTAGCCCAAACCTACTAAAGCCGAAACCAATACACATGGTATCAATGAGATTGGTATGAAGTGGATTGGTGAAGTGCAAAAGGCGGGGTGTCGAAAACATTGCTTTCAATAGAGTCGAAACCACTGTTTACTTTTAAAAGATATGCTCCTGCCTTATTTTTGAAGGGTACTTACGACTAAGTCGATACCTTGTTACTTTCGAACCTGTTGCTGCCGTTCTTTGTTTGAAATTGGAGCTTTCGAATGAGATCTTTGTTTATAAAAGAATTCTTTTGAAAATGATGGTTTCAACCTAATCGAAGCCCTGCTGCCATTCTTTTGCCTTTCGAGTATATTGAAGTCATCAATGCTTTCGAAGGGTAGCTTTTGTTTTTAATATGTACTAAGCCACTTAGTTAATGCTTTCGAAAGGGTTCAAGGGTTTCGAAGGCAATGGCTTCGAAAGGGGTTTTCGAGGTTAACCTTCAAAGTTTTACTTAAAGGTTTTGAAGCTTTCGAATGGATGGTTCTGATGCCGTCTAATTTTCCCCAAACAATTTTATTAGAAGTTTCGAAAGAGATACTTTCGTATATATTCACTTTGATCCAAAAGATATTTTTGAGTAAACCCAATGGTTTCGAAAGGGGTACTTTCATTGGTTTCGATGCTATGTTTCTAAGGACTATTAAGTAATGTTTTGATACTTTCGAAAGGTATATTTTGGTTTCGAAAGAGATTATTAAAGCGCTTTGAAAGATATATTTAATGTTTTAAAAAGAAGTTTTCTATGCTTTCGAAGGAGGTTATCCAGGGGTTTTGAAAGTAATGTTTTAAGGTTTCAATAGCCTTAGTATTCAAAACAAATAACCTAATCTCATTTTAAAAGAAAACCGTGGCATAAATAAAGTGTTTGAAATTTGGTTTTGGAGAAGTTTTCCTTGATTAATGGGTTAAAGGGATTAACCAGGTTTTATATAAAATGGTTTCAAGGATACTAAACCACAGTGGTTAGTATTATTATGTTTGCTTCTTCAGATATATATTCAAATATATTCACATTGTAATGAACCCATAACGGTACCTTGGATAAGGGCAAAATAGTTAGTTAGGTTGACCCACTAGTGAATATAAATTAAATTAACTCCAGAATGAGTAGAATTGCATCCAGGAGGTCAGGAAGACCATAGTATAGGATGCTAAGATATTAAAAGAAGAAACAGGCAGGGGCCAATAGGTTCACAGTAAGCCCATGAAAACTGTGTATTGGAAAAGATATTGGCATGGGTCAATAGGTTCATGTAGGATCTAGATTAACCCTAGAGGGGGGTGAATAGGGTTATAGCAAATTTTCTCGAATTTAAACAAACTGTAGAGAAGTAAATATGCTGAAAAGTAAATCACACACAAAATTTACCCAGCTTTGGCAATCCCTGCCTACTGCTGCATTCCCAGATTTCTATTAGAATTAAACAGTCTCCGCTTACAAACACTCTAACAGACTCGCAAACCCTGCTACCGCCTATAGAGTTTTGCAAACTTGCAAACCCTGCTTACTGAACTAATCCTAACTAGACAATCTGACACAACCTAATCCTAGGTGGTGATTTACCAAGATTTGATTCGAAAAATTCAGAATTCAAAAATAAAAACAAGAGCAAAAAATAAATAGAAAACTTGAGTATAAATTTTTGCCCTTAACCAAAACAACCCGACCCAAAGTATTATCACTCAAAAAAATGCGGCCCTGTTATTTTCTTTTATATTCTTTGGCCCGTTCCTTTGTGTTTGATAATGAAGACTCTCATTTTTCATTCGATCCTCTTCCTTCAAAAAATTAGGGCTTTCGTGAAACTCGAAGATGCCGACTTCCAATGCTCGATTGAATAGATGATTCAGCGTTCCTTTTCTGTCAATCGACTATCTCCTTGTACCTTACTTCGGCTACTTCGAACTTGATCGAGTTTGAGATGTCTTCGGTATGTAATTTCTCCTTTTTGTGCTTTTATGATTTTCGTACTTCAACTCGATTGATTATTGCCGATGATGATTGTTGGCTTATATAGGGTTCGAAGCCCTTTATTTGCGTTCGTATATCTTTGTTTGAATTTGTCAATTTATTTGCTCGGCCGTTCGATTATTGTTGGATTTTGATTGCTTGGTTGAGATGTTTTCTGACCTTTTCCTATGCGTATATTTCGCTTTTCTATTACTTGATAATCACGGCTTGGGTTTCTTGACTTGGTTCGATTCCTTGCTTCCAACGGTTCTGACTTTGATCTGTTTCTTTGAATTGTTGACATCGGTCACTTGAATTTTGGTAGTATTGCAGTGTTGTTATATGTTGCAAACTTGGGTCTTACTCTTGACCATTGCCTTTGTTAACCATTCACGTGTGATGATATTATCTGGCTTCGAATTTCTAGCATGTTTGGCTTTGCTTTGCCTTGATTATTTTGAAACTGCTACTATAAAAATGTTCGACCTTGACTTCATTCATTTTTGATTTATACTATACTCAACTTTGCATTCTTATTCATACTGCACATATGTTGTTTCATGTTGTAGCTGGTATTTCTAGTCAAGTAGTATGTGTGCAGTTTCAGTGGTGCATCCTTGTTTCACTGGTGCATCCCTTGACATGTGCATATGCATCTATGTTGAGTTGAGTTTTGTAATTGTAGTCTTTGTACCATGCTTGTTGTGAGTTTGAAGTTGAAGTAGTCATGTGTACTTTCTGGTTTTGGGCTTGTTGCCTTGATCATTTTGACTTCATGTGTATAGTTGCCTTTCACTCGAATCAGTTGTATTTGCTGCCTTCATGCTTGTGTAGCCTTTGCCTGTGCATGTTTGTGTGTGTATTGAGCATATCCATCACTGCATTGCATATTGATTGTGTTGCCATATTTCTGGTGCACTTGGTCATTTGAGCATTTGTGCTTTGGTGCTGCAGTTGAGTTGAGTCAGTGATTTGACCTTTTGCATTTTGCATGATTGCTTTTGTTGGTTGTGCACACGAGTTGGCGAGGCAGTGCACACGTGTATAAATGTACACGTGTGTATTGCAGCCACTCATGATTACCTGTCCCTGATAAGAATACTGATATGCACAGATATTACACAATTAAAAATGATGACAATAACCCATATATCCGAGGCACCAATAAAAACAAATTTATATTTTTGCAAATTCAAATTTGTTTATTTTCAGATTACTGCTGTAGTTGCTAATTATACAGGTACACAGGAGACAGGACAAGAACTGGAGCTGGACAATGCAGATAGATGCAGATGTGCAGATAGAGTGAAAAACTAAGTGTTGAGTGTTGTAGTGAGAAAAAAAATGTGAATGTGAAATGTATGAAACCGGTGTATGTATATAGAGAGAGCTGAAAACTTTGTACTGTATAAGTGTTGAAATAAAATATTATGTTGAATAAAAAATACTGATTGAATTATATAAATTATGTGCAATAGTATTATTATTTAATATGAATATTTATTCCTATATGTGTATAGTACAATCTGCAAACACATATATAAATTGATATATGTTTGTTATCATCAAACAAAGAATCACATCAAACAATCTCCCCCTTTTGATGATGACAAACATATATATTAAAGATTTTGAAATTCTAAAAATTGTGTTTGAGCATGAAATATTTAGCTCCCCCTATATGCATGCTCCCCCTACAACTGAGACCACTCCCTTTTTAGAAGATTTAGAAAATTACAGAAGAATAAGAGAACTAAAGAAAATTAACTAACAACATTTAACAAATTTGTTGAAGTATTCCAAAAATATTTACTTCCTTATCAAAAACTTGTTCTTCTCCCCCTTTTGTTATCATCAAAAGACTGACAAAACTAATGGAACAGTAGTGGAATTTTTTGTTGTTGTAAAAAATGCAAAACAAAGAAAAAATCATAATATATCATAACGAGGTAACAATTTCCACATTGTAGAGAATGGATCGATGATTCGGTTTTTATATAATGAGAAGAGAGAAATTTAAAAAATAATTTGACATTTAAGCACAAAAATAAGCACTTACTAACCACGCATAACCATAAGGACTTTTAAATGGGATTAGCAGTTACTTATTAGTCTAAGCATCCGGACTTTTAAGTGAGACCAGAAAAATACTTAGCTACCATACTCCATCCATGCATAACCATAAGGACTTTTAAATGAGAATGGATGCATGAGATTTTTTTTTTAGGTTTTAAAAGAAATCACTCTTCTCATTTTACAAAACCATTATGAATGATAGAAATAGAAATGATCGTGGAATAAGTTACCAAGTTAATTATATTATGAATTTTTTTTTAATTTTGAAAAGAAATAAAACAAAACATATTTCCACTACTGAATACCATATTCGAATCAATCTTTGAATAATATCCAAAACTGGTTTGAATCCTAGAAATTGAAGTTGAAAATAAATATCCAAGAATATTTCAACCAAAAAATGGAAAAAGATTAGTCAATTTCTATAATCCCCAAATCCAAACGTAATCTGGAAAATCTGTCTTCGGGGAGGGGTTTTGTGAAAATATCAGCAAGTTGAATCTCAGTTGAAATATGTTCAATGCAAATGTCTTACTTAGCAATGTGATATCTAAGAAATTGGTGTCTCACATCAATGTGTTTTGTGCGTGAATGATAAACAGGATTATTTGACAAGTCTATTGCACTTTTACTATCACATTTTAATGGAACTTGTTTATAAACTAAGCCAAAATCAGAAAGAGTTTGCATCATCCATAAAATTTGAGCACAACAACTTCCTAAAGCAATATATTCTGCTTCAGTGGTGGATAATGCAACACAATTTTGTTTCGACTTGACCATGAAACTAATGAATGTCCTAGCATGAAACATGTCCCACTAGTGCTTTTCCTGTCAACCAATGAACCCGCATAATCAACATCAGAATAACCAACTAAATCAAAATTTTCACAAGAAGGGTACCATAGTCCAAATTTGTGTGTGAGTGAAAGATATCTCAAATTCGTTTAGTGGCTTTCAAATGAGATTCTTTAGGATTAGATTGAAAACATGCACACAAACACACAGAAAACATAATATCAGGTCTAAAAGCAGTAAGATAGAGAAGTGAACCAATTATCCCTTGATATTTCTTCTGATCAACATCAACTCCTTTCTCGTCTTTGTCCAACTTTGTTGATGGGCTCATAGGAGTTCTCAATGGTTTGGAGTTCTCAACTCCAAATTTCTTCAATAGTTCCAACACATACTTGGATTGTGAAATGAAAATACCATCACTGCTTTGCTTGATTTGAAATTCAAGAAAATATTTCAATTCTCCAACCAATCTCATCTCGAATTTAACCTGCATGACTTGTTCAAATTTCTCGCACAAGAGTTCATTAGTAGCACCATAAATGATATCATCCACATAAATCTGCACAATCAAAAAATCACTTCCTTTATGTAATAGAAACAGTGTCATGTCAGCACTCCCCTTTTTAAAACCATTTTCCAAAAGATATGTACAAAGGCAGTCATACCAAGCTCTAGGAGCTTGCTTAAGACCATATAATGCTTTTTCTAGTTTATACACATGATTTGGAAAATCATGATTTTCAAAACCAGGGGGTTGTTCAACAAAAAATTCTTCTTTCAAATCACCATTTAGAAAGGCACTTTTTATGTCCATTTGTTTAAGTTTGAAACCCTTATAACATGCAAAACTTAGCAAAATCCTAATGGCTTCTAACCTAGCAACTGGAGCAAATGTTTCATCAAAATCTATGCCTTCTATTTGGTTATATCCTTTTGCGACCAACCTAGCTTTGTTTCTAATTACATTTCCTAATTCATCAAGTTTATTTTTGAACACCCATTTAGTTCCAACAATTGGATAGTCATTAGGCCTAGGAACTAATTTCCAAACTTTATTTCTCTCAAATTGATTAAGTTCATCTTGCATTGCTAAAACCCAATTTTCATCATTAAGAGCCATTTCAACAGAATCAGGTTCAATCTCAGAAATAAAACCACTGTGACAACAAAACGCACACAGATTTTTATCAAATGAATAGCGAGTGCGTATACCTTCCGTAGGATCACCTATAACCAATTTAGGAGGATGATTGGATTTGAACTGTAATCTATCATCATCAACAGTCCTACTTTCAACTTTCTCACTAGATGTCCCTTCTTCAATGCCTTCATGATCTACCCCATCGTCAACCGCCTTTTTAGTCGTCCTTTCCAGGTCAGATTCATCGAATTTCACATTGATTGATTCAACAATTGTTTTTGTTCGTTTGTTGTATATCCTGTAAGCCTTGCTCCTTGTTGAATAGCCCATGAAAATTCCCTCATCAGCCTTTGATTCGAATTTTCCAAGTTGATCACCTGTGTTAAGAACGAAACAAGGACATCCAAATACACGAAAATAAGAAATGTTATGTTTCCTTTCATGCCATAATTCATAAGACGTTTTGCCAAGTATTGGTCTAATCATTACTCTATTCATTACATAGCACGAAGTATTCACTGCCTCTGCCCAAAAGGTTAGAGGTAGTTTAAACTCACTTAACATGGATCTAGCCAATTCTTGCAGTGTACGATTTTTCCTTTCAACCACCCCATTTTGTTGAGGTGTTCGTGGAGCAGAAAATTCATGTTTTAAACCATTTTCTTCACAAAATCTTTCAAATTCTAAATTTTCAAATTCGCCTCCATGATCACTTCTCAAAGTTTTAATTGAAACTTCTTTTTCATTTTGAACAAGTTTTACAAATTTTGAAAAATAATCAAAAGATTCAGACTTTTTGGCTAAGAAATAAACCCATGTAAATCTAGAATAATCATCAACCAATACATAACAATAACGTTTACCATTCAAGCTTGCAATTTCATTTGGTCCAAATAAGTCCATGTGAATTAATTCAAGGACCCTTGATGTGCTAACAATGTTTTTAGGGCGAAATGATGATCGACTAAGCTTGCCCAAGGAACATGCTTTACACACTTTATTATTTTTAAATATCTGATGTGGTAACCCTCTGACTAATTCTTTCATTTCAAGTTTTTTTAAGAGGCCCATGCTAGCATATCCAAGTCTCCTATGCCATAAAGATGCCTCTTCGTCAATGGCTACCAAACATCTAGAAAGATTTAGATTATCAAACGAAAGTGTGTAAACATTTCCTTTTCTTTTGCCCATAAAAACAATGTTATTAGAAGATTTATCAATGATTTTGCAAGTATCACTATCAAAAACAACATTCATACCTTTGTCACATAGTTGGCTAATAGAAATGAGATTGTGATGCAAATTATCGACGTATAAAACATTAGTCAAGGAAAAAGTATCATTACCTACTTTACCTTTACCAATAATCTTACACTTGCTATTGTCTCCCATGATCACATTTCCACCTTTAAAATTCTCTAGGCTGAGGAACTTTGATCTGTCACCTGTCATATGTCTAGAACAACTTGAATCTAGAAACCATTCTTGTTGCTCCTTAGCCCGCCAACAAACCTACATAAAGAGAGAGGAGGATGACCTAGAGAAACTCTTAGGTCCAATGATGTTAGTGACTGAAGCATTGTGAATAAACAATCCCTTTGGAACCCAAACTTGTTTTGTCCTTTCATTCTTGTTCCAATAAACATGAAATTTGTTTGTAGAATTCTTAGGAACCCAAACTTGTATAAATTTTGTGTTCTTGTTCCTATGACTATAATTTTTAGCACGATGTCCAATTATTCCACATCTAGCAAAGACACTCTTACCTTTTGCATTATCATCAACTTGTGTTTTCCCAAAGCCTAGTCCTTTTCTGTTGTTAGCAAAAAGTTGATTTCCCAATAACATGTTGAATGATTTTTCTCCTCTTGAAAAGTTATTCAGAGTTTTCTCAAGATTTTGGACTTTGGTTTTTAGTGTTGTGTTTTCAGTCACAAGTGAGGTGCATCTATTTATAAAATCCTTTTTCCTAGTGTCAATGGTTTCCTTAAGACTCAAGTTTTTTTTTTCAAGATTCTCAAAGCTATTCTTAAGTTTTGATAATTCTAAATCTAAAATTTTACATTTTTTACAGTCTAGGTTTTGAATATTTTCAAGTTCAGTTTCTAACCTAGAATTTTAATGGACAAGTTCTCTCCTATCAGATTTTAGTTTTTTAATTTTAGATTCAAGAGTATCAATTGTTTTAGTAAGATCACAACACATCAAAACAAGTTCTTTATAAGAATAGTCACTTACCTCACTAGATTCCTCTGAGCTTGCTTCTGAATCTGATTTTGCCATAAGACACAAATTAGCCTCTTCTGAGATATTATTCGAAACTTCCTCTCCTTCTTCATCATCCCAAGTCGCTGCAAAGGCCTTCTTCTTTTTCTTTCCTTTGTTGTTTTTGAGAAGTGGGCATTTTTGTTTGAAGTGGCCAGGCTTCTTGCAGTTATAGCAATTTAATTCATTATCGGAATTGTCAGAATCTTTTGACCTATTACCACTTGTTTTCTTCTTACGTGGCCCGAATCTTGACCATTTTCTAAGATTATTGACAACCATTGCAAGTTCTTCAATTGGATCTTCTTCTTCTTCTTCTTCTTCTTCTTTTCTCTTTAAGGCAATCGTCTTCTTCTTTGATTCGGAGTTGTTGCGTTCCTCCTTTGTTTTTAGCTCAAGCTCATATGTCATCAAGTTGCCGATCAACTCCTCCATGCTTAGTCTACTCAGATCTTTCGATTCTTGTATTGCCGTGACTTTTGCCTCAAAGCTCATCGGTAAGACTCGTAGCACCTTCCTCACAAGCTCTACCTCAGTGAATACCTTCCCAAGCGCTCTAGCATTGTACACCAAAGTTGAAAAGCGTCCAAACATGTCCTTTATGCTCTCACCTTTGTCCATCACAAAGTTCTCGTATTCATTGCTGAATAGGGCTAGACGAGACTCCTTGACTTGAGAAGTTCCTTCATGTGTCACCTCCAAGGTATGCCAAATTTCCTGCGCAGTTTTACAATGAGAAATTATATTAAATTCATTCTTATCAAGAGCACAGATCAAAGCATTCATGGCTTTAGCATTTGTAGTTTTTAATTTCTTATCGTTAGCGTCCCACCTATCCTTAGGTTTAGGAATCTCAGTATCACCAACAGTTATAGTGGGAGATTTATAGCCAGTTTCAATAATGTCCCAAACATCATAATCAACAGAACTAAGATAAATACCCATCCTAACTTTCCAATAAGCATAATCATTCCCATTAAACATGGGTGGCCTAGCAATAGATTGCCCCTCAGAAAAAGCTTTATTTGGTGGATTCATGACTCTAGAGTTAAAGAAAAATACCGGGCTCTGATATCACTTGTAGGATCTAGATTAACCATAGAGGGGGGGGTGAATAGGGTTATAGCAAATTTTCTCGAATTTAAACAAACTATAGAGAAGTAAATATGTTGAAAAGTAAATCACACACAAAATTTACCCAGTTTTGGCAATCCCTGCCTACTGCTGCATTCCCAAATTTCTATTAGAATTAAACAGTCTCCCGCTTACAAACACTCTAACAGACTCGCAAACCCTGCTACCGCCTATAGAGTTTTGCAAACTTGCAAACCCTGCTTACTGAACTAATCCTAACTAGACAATCTGACACAACCTAAACCCTAGGCGGTGATTTACCAAGATTTGATTCGAAAAATTCAGAATTCAAAAATAAAAACAAGAGCAAAAAATAAATAGAAAACTTGAGTATAAATTTTTGCCCTTAACCAAAACAACCCGACCCAAAGTATTATCACTCAAAAAAATGCGGCCCTGTTATTTTCTTTTATATTCTTTGGCCCGTTCCTTTGTGTTTGATAATGGAGACTCTCGTTTTTCATTCGATCCTCTTCCTTCAAAAAATTAGGGCTTTCGTGAAACTCGAAGATGCCGACTTCCAATGCTCGATTGAATAGATGATTCAGTGTTCCTTTTCTGTCAATCGACTATCTCCTTGTACCTTACTTCGGCTACTTCGAACTTGATCGAGTTTGAGATGTCTTCGGTATGTAATTTCTCCTTTTTGTGCTTTTATGATTTTCATACTTGAACTCGATTGATTATTACCGATGATGATTGTTGGCTTATATAGGGTTCGAAGCCCTTTATTTGCGTTCGTATATCTTTGTTTGAATTTGTCAATTTATTTGCTCGGCTGTTCGATTATTGTTGGATTTTGATTGCTTGGTTGAGATGTTTTCTGACCTTTTCCTATGCGTATATTTCGCTTTTCTATTACTTGATAATCACGGCTTGGGTTTCTTGACTTGGTTCGATTCCTTGCTTCCCACGGTTCTGACTTTGATCTGTTTCTTTGAATTGTTGACATCGGTCACTTGAATTTTGGTAGTATTGCAGTGTTGTTATATGTTGCAAACTTGGGTCTTACTCTTGACCATTGCCTTTGTTAACCATTCACGTGTGATGATATTATCTAGCTTCGAATTTGTGGCATGTCTGGCTTTGCTTTGCCTTGATTATTTTGAAACTGCTACTATAAAAATGTTCAACCTTGACTTCATTCATTTTTGTTTTATATTATACTCGACTTTGCATTCTTATTCATACTGCACATATGTTGTTTCATGTCGTAGCTGGTATTTCTAGTCAAGTAGTATGTGTGCAGTTTCACTGGTGCATCCTTGTTTCACTTGTGCATCCCTTGACTTGTGCATATGCATCTATGTTGAGTTGAGTTTTGTAATTGTAGTCTTTGTACCATGCTTGTTGTGAGTTTGAAGTTGAAGTAGTCATGTGTACTTTCTGGTTTTGGGCTTGTTGCCTTGATCATTTTGACTTCATGTGTATAGTTTCCTTTCACTCGAATCAGTTGTATTTGCTGCCTTCATGCTTGTGTAGCCTTTGCCTGTGCATGTTTGTGTGTGTATTGAGCATATCCATCACTGCACTGCATATTGATTATGTTGCCATATTTCTAGTGCACTTGGTCATTTGAGCCTTTGCGCTTAGGTGCTGCAGTTGAGTTGAGTCAGTGATTTGACCTTTTGCATTTTGCATGATTGCTTTTGTTGGCTGTGCACACGAGTTGGCGAGGCAGTGCACACGTGTATAAATGTACACGTGTGTATTGCAGCCACTCATGTTTACCTGTCCCTGATAAGAATACTGATATGCACAGATATTACACAATTAAAAATGATGACAATTACCCATATATCTGAGGCACCAATAAAAACAAATTTATATTTTTGCAAATTCAAATTTGTTTATTTTCAGATTACTGCTGTAGTTGCTAATTATACAGGTACACAGGAGACAGGACAAGAACTGGAGCTGGACAATGCAGATAGATGCAGATGTGCAGACAGAGTGAAAAACTAAGTGTTGAGTGTTGTAGTGAGAAAAAAAATGTGAATGTGAAATGTATGAAACCGGTGTATGTATATGGAGAGAGCTGAAAACTTTGTACTGTATAAGTGTTGAAATAAAATATTTATTTTGACAAGCACACGGAATAACTCGCAAATTCGAAAATCGACCAAATTCAAATTATAAATGTCAAAACGAAGCAGCTGAGCACGGATGGACAGACGAGGCTGAAACATGAATCGATGAAAACAAATCAGAACTGGATCGATGAAGATTATTGGTATAAGTGAACTTATATATAACTATATATACTATATATATATCATATTCTAAATTCACACATATATTAAATATATATATATATATATATATATATATATTTCAAAATTCATTGTTTCAAATTAAACACATATATATAACCAACAAATGATGAATATAGACTTATCATAAATGATCAATAGAATGATATAAACTTTTATAAATTAATATAATAATAAAAAATGGGAGCTACAATACAAAGTACTTAAAACAACATTATACCCATATGATATGTATATATACAAGAAAGCCAAACTCACGCATACATGCATGTATGTAAACTAATATATATATAACTACAATAACCTGCACCTATTAACAGAATATATACATATAGATATAACAAACAACTTATGCATATGTTCCAACCTAAGCACATAACGTGTTTTATATAAATATATATGCTTCAAACAATAACAAACAAAACCCATATAAGTGTAGATAATACATATAAATACCAATATAATATAAAAAATCACATAATATATACACGATGAAACATACATACCTTATGATATAATGTATATAAACCGAAATATAAACATTTATGCATTATAACTAAATATACAAAATATATATACGAAACTGTTATATATATTGATCTATAAAAGAGATCTACAGATCTTATATAAATTATATATTTAAAAATTTATATTATTATAACACACTCTAAAATCACTATAAAAGCAAGACGGATCCAAAACAAAATTTCTAAATATATATATACAAACACACTTTGACATTACTATTATTATTATAACTTATTTACTCTTATATACTAAAACGAACAGACTAGTATTTATCTATCTATACACGACTAGAATACTTTAAAATGGGGACGGAGCCTGGAGTCGGCCGGAGTCGGCTTCGTCTCAATTATGGAGTCGGTTGGGGACGGTGCAAAATTCTATTGAAGTTTACGTCGGCTGGGGATGGCTTGCAACGGCCCGAGTCGGCTAGCATTGGCTATTTAATTATTTTCCCAATCTAATTCTTATATACATCTATTTCTTTTGAAAAAATAAAAAACACTATTAAAATGGCCAAAAAAATAAAATTGACATGTATGATTATTAATATTCACCCAATGACGGGTCGTGATAGGTTAAATTGGTATATTCGATGATATATGTTCATGTAATTCGAAAACTTATCGTTGTTGAAATTCTAACTCGCACGACAATTCGATGTAACTTTTAGTCGATCCGTTATACAAATTCGATAAAGGTGGTTATATGTAACATTTTAAAGAGTTAAAATAATTTTTTAAACCGTTGTGTAATCAATTATGATTTTTAAATGTATTTGGTATAATAAAATTATATAAAATAAAATATGCGGCGTAAAAATAAATTCTTTGGATCTTATGTCGATCTAAGGTATTTTGGACATGTTTCCAGAATATGGTTTAAAAATACACGAATCTGGGGTGTCGATTTTGAATTTCAAATTTATGGTCGTTCGTGGACTTTCGGACAAAAAACCCTTCGTTCGAAGGCCGAACGACCTTCAAACGAGACCAAATTTGAACCAATGATGCTTTGTAGTGTTTTAATCGAATCCCTACGGTTGGATTCTTAAAAAAATCATTGCCTACAAAATTATCCAAGAAATATGTCATTTTCTAGGAGTTAGCTATAACACTTATAATATAAGTGTTATAGCTAACTCCTACAAATGACATATTTCTTGGATAATTTTATTTTCGATGATTTTTTTGCGAATCCAACTGTACGGGTTCGATTAAAACACTACAAAGCATCACTGGTTCAAATTTGGTCTCGTTTGAAGGTCATTCGGCCTTCGAACGAAGGGTTTTTTGTCCAAAAGTCCACGAACGACCATAAATTTGAAATTCAAGATAGACACTCCAGATTCGTTTATTTTTAAACCATATTCTGGAAACATATCCAAAATACCTTAGATCGACATAAGATTTAAAGAATTTATTTTTACGCTGCATATTTTATTTTATATAATTTTATTATACCAAATACATTTAAAAATTCATAATTGATTACCCAACGGTTTAAAAAATTATTTTAATTCTTTAAAATGTTACATATAACCACCTTTATCGAATTTGTATAACGGATCAACTAAAAGTTGCATCGATTGGTCGTGCGAGTTAGATTTTCAACAACGAAAATTTTCGAATTATACGAACATATATCATCGAAAATACCAATTTAACCTATCATGACCCGTCATTGGGTCAATAATAATAATAATAAATGTCAATTTTTTTTATATTGTAGTAGTATTTTTTATTTTTTTAAACGAAATAGGTGTAAAAAAAGAATTTAAAAAAATATATATACGGACCGACCCTAAACGACTCAAGCCATCACTAATCGGGCCGATGCTAGCCGACGCCAGCCGACTCCATATCGAGTATACAGGTTTCAGCCAAGATCTTCTTCTTCACTTTCTTTGCTTAATAAAAAAACGATTTTTTTTCTTCCCCATCACCGATTCCGACCCTCTCCAGTTGTCACCCTCCGTCATCCTCGCCGTAGAAGCCTAGAACTCGTCGGAACTCGCCGGAATCTCCTCTTCCTCTTGAATTTGGTAATTTTCTAAACCCTAATTTTGAATTAAATTGTTTAATTAGGTTTAAATGTACATTATTGTGATGATAATTGGGTGTAGGTATTGCTAATCTAGTGTATTAGGTTATTTTTAGTATGAAATCGTTGAATTTGAAAGTGTGAATTGGGAATAATTGGGTGTAGGTATTTAGAATTTGAAAGTGTGAAAGTGTGAATTGGGAATTTGAAAGTGTGAAAGTGTGAATTGGGAATAATTGGATGCATGTCGTTAATCGACTAAATATAAGAAATGTATTTAGAAGTTTGGCATGCGGGTTGGGATTTTACTTACAGTACCGCGTATCAGGAGATTTATTCCCGATCGATCCCTTATATTTTATATTTGGATTGTGTGAGGACGACTTGATCGTCGAGTGTTGTTTGACTGGCCTGTGCGCCATTCGTGCTGTGCCGATATTATACGAAGGGCGTATCACCTCGATACGCTACCGTTTATTTCTGGCGTCTAGGTGAAGCGACTATTTGAATGTTTATTGCTTTATATGTAATAAACATCTTAATATAAATGATTTAAAGGAAATAATCTATCTATTACTTTATACTAAACCAGGAACTTCCTGTTGCTGACGTGACGTGGATCACTCCCCTCTCCTCATTTCAAAATAATACTTCCCTATTCAACTCCGCGTTTTTTTTTCCTACCTCTCACGTGCCTGTCCATTTTCACCTTTCATTTCGCAATTTCCTCATCTTCTCCAACTGCTCAGTAACTGACTTCCCTTACAACCCAACTGCCTTTCCTCCTCCCTAAAAAGTTGCTTCCACTTTGTATCCCGCGCAGCCTTATCTACCGACTCATCTCCTCCTCTCGCACCTCCGCGTCATCCAACTTCATTTCCGTTTCCCCCTCCGACCCCACCTCCTACTGTGTTTTACCCAAAAAAATGTTTTTTCCCCGACAACGGTTGTCGTAAGAGAATATCTTCCTGACGATTGCCCACGCAAGTACGGCCTGCCTCCCATCGCCTCCTTACAACTGAGTCGGCTGTACAGGTAATTACTTCCTTCTCCCTGTCATAAATTTTGTTGGCTTAAATTTAAGTATCGCATTCTACAACGTCTGCAACATGTTCGCATAAATGTCTGATTCATATGACCTTACTACTGTTTCGTTTCCTGCTTGCATAAACGAATATTGCGTGGTGAGCACTTGCCATTTGAGCTTCGTTCATTACAAATATGAAACTAAGAATGCTAGTGCAAATGTTTACCAGTTTATTTTTTAAATTCAAGTTTACCCACTCCTCTAATATGTCTTTGCCTTTCCTTCACCCGTTTCACAATTTGCACTAGCTGTTTTACAGTCCTTTAGTCCAGATATGACAGTTAACATGTTAATTTAAATTAGTGGCATTTCATTTTTTTGATTTAACTGTACCCACTACTGTACTATGGGCTTTCTGTTCCAGTACAACTACTAACATACAAGCTGTATAGAGTTATCAAACAGATGACTAATAGGTCAATATGTCCCTCTTAAAAAAAAATTGGTAGTTCTGATTTGGTTTCCACATCCGGTATTTTCGCGACGTACTCATGTTTACCGAAAAGATGATCGTATTGACTGGTAATGTAAATGCGTCTTCATGCACACCATTATTTTAACCTAATCCGAAAAATCCGTTGTTGATGCTATTTTTTTTGTACGCAATTAGAAGTTGCTATTTCCTTCGCCTTATACTGTGTAAACTCAGGTTTACAGTGTGTCAGTTTTTCTAAAAAACGTTACTCCTTTGAACCATTAAGTGGTTATTTTTTACTGTTCCCCGGTATGTCATCCAATTTTTTAAAGTTGTTGGATCTGATTTTTTGCTCCGCACACTAACGTCAGCCCGTCGTTGACGTTACGTGCTTTATTTGTAGAACCGTTCTCTCCATTTTTTATACTGTGCATTTTGGATACCATTCATTAATTTGTTCAGCAGTTTTACTACATATGCTTTACCTGTATTTTCATCATTTCCTATGCTTATGGAATATTAGTGGTGCACGGTTATTGGTAACAAGTTTGCTGATGTCTGCTATATTTTTGGTACATTTTGAACACCAGTCAGATTTTTGTACAACTGCTTATCTACAAATGCCTTGCTAATGCTTTCTTTATTTATATGCGTATGATGTATTTTTAGTGTACTGTTACGGGTACCGGTTTTGGTACATGTCCCCAAGGATCATCAGATTTAGTTATGTTACAGGGTGACTGCACCAGTTAAAGGCCGGAGTTTGGTTATGCAGGCAGCGACTCTCCGTATGGTGGGGATGTTTCTTAGCTCACAAAGATTCTGAACTCTCGGTCTGCAGGTCCAGCGACAGAACACGAAGGTATCCAAATAGTTCGGTAGTAATTGTTGTTTACCCATTTGTGTCTGCCACTTGCAATTTGCAACTTGATCTGAGGAATTTATATTACCAACTGTTAACCTTCTTTTCATCCTTATTACGGTTAACGTTGCTTAACAGTTTATGAAACTATAAAACCATATATAAATTACTCTTTATCTATTGTGACGGATGGTCAACTATAAACATTTGTAATGGGCTGCTGTTTGATTCAGAACTATACATCTCTTCAACTTCATATTTTTTAAATTTAGTTGTGTCTATTTCCATCCAATTTACAGTATGCCTACATGCTCACTTTATCCATTAATTTTTATACGCCGTGCAATTATGTTAATATCTGAGTCGATATGTTAACCGGGTTTTTCTTTTAGTGTACTCCGTGTTCTTAGATTTCTGATCGAAACAGGAGTTCTTCAGTACACTTAACTGGCATATACATCGATTCTTCGTTTAAGATAAAATTTTATACCTCACGCAGTGAACTGATTTTTCTACAGGCCTATTCATCAACATGTTTCTCTAGCTCATACACACATACATATTTCTATATAATAATTTGAGCTTGATCCGTGTTTCAGGTCCACATATCTTCCACGATCTGACAGGATTGATGAACATTACACCCTCTTGCTCTTTGCCCGAGCAGTTCGTGGAACCATTTTGTACGTATTCAATAAAAGTTCACCCACTCAGGTATGTACATAATTAAGTTATACTTTGTTCTTTCAGTCGTAGATAACTACAAGCGCAAAATAAATTTACTGAATGCTTATACCTGGTCGTACAATTTGTTTACAGATGTGGTCTTTTTAGCATATATGTATGATCAAACATGTGGGATGAAGAAATTTGAGAATGGTTTAGCATTTACGGTGGGAGGGGAAGTTGGTTTTGATAAGTGGTTACAAAAAATTACAGTTTGCACACCTTAGTATTTGGACATAGTGGAACACAGGGATTTTAACAATGTTTAATGTACAACACTGACTGTCAACCACGATTTCAGTACATAGTTACTTGACAAGCTGTCATATTTGGTTTACTGGTCTTCACCTTCATATTTTATTACTTTAGTTGGATTTTTTTTATCATTTTGTTAACTATGGCTTAAACACACTTGCTGACTGTATGTGGGTTTTAATTAACATCAATCATATATTATTTTCCCACTCAGTGCATAAATTGTATTAACGGTTGGTGATTATGAATGTAGTACTGCAATGCCTGCGTCGTAGTAATAGAAACCGTTCGAATTGATAGATTTATTTAAATGCACAAAGCTCTATGGTATGAACAAAAACCAGTGTTAGTATGAGTGTTTGGTTTCGGATCTTCCATTGTATGGGATTTAACTTAATCTTTACTCCTGCCTATGATTACTGACTGCAGTCATGACAGTTTTGTTCTATGCTTCTTACAGACCTTTCGAACTCCGTCTACTTTATGCTGTTGATGCGAAGTGGATGAGCGTTGCATGAGCTGTTTTTTGTTTATTGCACAACAAAGGAAAACTGGACGTTTGATTTTTGCTGTCATCAGTCGGTACCCATGCTTTTCATGCCATCCTTGTGCACGATGATCTGCTGCTTGTAGCTAGATTAATGTTTCTGCACGATATGCATGTTTCCTTATTCATGTTGCTCTGTCTATCCTCATCCTTCATTCATTTATATGCCCAGATATGCAAGTATGCTAGAGCAAGGTGCATGATGCTGCTGAGATGGAAACGGGAAAAAAACGTCATACAACCGGATGGATGAGTTGTAGACACTGTTGTCGGGACTTCATAGACATGTCCCTGCATAACTTCTCCAACTTTCTTTGTCGCCGACATGAGGAGGAAGGTATTAAACTCGATTCAATCAACCGATCATACCAGCGACAACGTTAGTATCCTTTTACTACCTTTTTTTTGTCCGTCGGACTGTGCATGCTGTACACGAACATTTAATAATTGTTGTGTTCTGTTTGCAGTTTGTCGGCTACATCGCTATTACAGACTTCAACAGCTTAGGCATAAAAAATTGTGGACATCATCTGTGGGTATGACTGAATTTACTCTTAAACTGCTATGGGACGTTGACAGAACAGTGCACGTCTCATGTACAATGTGTCCGTTGTAGTCTATTCCGTGTTTTTGATGTTCTAAGCATTGCTATACGTTATTACAGGGAACCGCCGCCCGACAGGGTGTCCCACCGACTCATTCCCGGCCTCATTTGACTTACCTGAGCGTAGGAATGTCATGCCTCTGTCTGCTGCATCGCGGTCTTCCTGTCTTTCTGCAGTTGCGAGTTACGGGCGACGTACGTGACTTACAGTAACTTGGTTATTATGAATTGTATAAACTGTTCAAACAGTTACAACGTTTTTTTGCTGAATATGCAGGCAGAATGTTTTCGGCACACAGTTTCGGCCCTCCATCCTGTACATGTTCATACTATGGAGTCTTGCTATGGTTTGAAGAAAGGGTAAAAAAGGGGAGTACAAATTTAAACCCAAAATTTTCAATATGTTGTCGGAAGGCAAAGGTTCAGCTTTCGTCCTACCAACCAGCCCCCGATTATTTATTGGACCTTCTGGACTATAATGGAGGATCTCACTGTAGAGAATTTCGGCGACATATACGGCTTTATAATTCTATTTTTGCTTTCACCTCGATGGGTGGGAATGTTGTCGGTCATTTGGTTAGTGTGCTTCTTTTTTTTTAACGATCCATCTCCCTCTGATAATGTCTGTCCGACTGAGTGAATGCGTTTTCGGCTGTCCGTGCACTGTGAGTGATTTTAACCGGAGACTATGCTTCAGTTTCATCCATGATACTGCTGCACCTACTCCATACACATGCACCGGCACTGATTCATATTCATCCACGTACATACATTTTCTTCACCACACTCACATTTTCTGCTTGGACTGTTTCTACTGCACACTTGACACATAGGTGCAGAACATTTATTTCTGGGTCTGTTTGGACCCATATATTAAGTTTGCTGTGGACTGTGACAGGGAAATGAGAAGGTTGGCACGGTTCGAAAGCATATACTGCGTCAGTTTGAGCACGTGTTTGAAGAACCTTCGGTGTACGACGTGACACGGTTCAACGTCCAAAATGCCGAAGCAACGTACAGAACTGTACATGACAATTGGATAATATTTCTACGTACATATACTCGAGCGGTGAAGGTGGAAGATGCAACGAACATAATACCACGATATAAGTTTGCCTTTGCTGAGGAAAACACACTTATAACCCGACTGTGCCGTGTGGATAATCTTACAGGTACTCTTTCTCTCTATTGTGTACGACACCCGTCTTTATTGCTGAATCTATGCACAGTTGTGTTGTTCATTTTTTGGCTTATTACAGATTTTGGCGGTATGTTACGAGCTGTGTCTAATGTGTTTGTTATAACTTCTAAAAGCGGGACACAAAACACTAAAAAGAGAGTTGCATGTGGAAAGTAACAGGTGCTGGAATTTCATTTTTTTTTAAACTGCAGTCAACCAATCCTTATAATAATCTTATTTATCGCCCAGTGGGAGTACAAGTATTGTATCGCTTTGGGCAAGCCAGAAGGATCTACTTGACCAATCCGTGATAGACAAGTTTGAGAGTTCGCCTACCATTGTTGTCACTTCCCTTACAGTCGCTACATACGGCCGTACACTACTGATCACTGTGCTCATCTATTTCTGCCACAAAACAATTGTCACCTAACTTACGTTTGTCTTTGTCAGGTGCGTTTACATTCAGTTCTACTAAAGCAACAAGAGTATACGTGGACATTGACTTGCCTGAACTAGACGTCGTTAAATCCAGGTATGATTTTTTAACACGTTGTGCATTTGTTAGACCGTTTCATTTCGTTTACCAATGTTAACTCGCCTGCTCAGATCAAACCAATATGCTGGAAAAAAGATTGAGTATATAGACCACTCCTGCGGTGACCGTTCTTTTGTACTAGAAAGAAAAAACGCAACGCTTGCCCAGCTGTTAGCTGACGTTAGGACTGCTGACTGTCGGGTATATTGCTTTACACGTAATGCACGCATAATCACAAAATTTGACCACGACCAACCATCCGCTTTCATTGACTGTACATAATTATTTTACCACTACCTATTATGCTCTGTTTCAATTTTGGACATACATTAGTTTACAAACAAACGAAAATAATAAATGATGTCCTGGTTCACGTTGCCCTGTGTACATGCTTTACAATTATTTCTCTTGTGCACTGCAATATTTCCAACACAGGTGGTCACCATGCTAATTAGTAACAATTGCCTTGGAACTAATATTCAACTGTCTGAGACTTTGATTGTCTATCATTGCACATAACATATGTTTGCGTCCAAATATTGATGATTATCTTTTCCATCCAACTGTTTCGTCATTGGGAAGTAATATTGCTTTTTGCAATACGTTTAGATGCTATTTTACTTCAATTGTATATTTGTCTGTACTGCATTTTTTGCTTACACTTTTTACAGTACTATATTCATACCAATCTTTCGGCACATGCTATCCCTTTGATTGGAAACGAGAACGCATGCATTTTTCTACTTGTGCTGCAAATAATAAACTTCCCGTATGTACTAATTTTTTTGTTTGTCCACCGTGCGATGCACTTTTTGACTTCTTAAATAATTACACGACATACAATTCGCCCCCTTTTTCTGGCAAGCGAAGTTGCATTACTGCTAGGATCTAATAACGTACGTAATATTTTGAACTACCACAATATAGCTATATGTATATCCACCTGCAGCTGTAAATATATGATGACAACCCTTTTGTTCAGGGTAAAATATATGTCATCGCGGCAACCATTGTGCAGCTGAAAAGTTCTTCGTGGAGTTATCTTTCATGTGCGGTCTGCAAGTCCACGGCTCACTTTGAGGGCACTAAATATTTCTGCTCCGGATGCCATCGAATGGTAGCCCAACCCGTAAACAGGTACCGTCTGCCAAATTCTTTGTTTTGCATATTTGTTTCTTTTTGTGAAAAAAAAATTCGATTACTAAAAAAATAAATTTGTTAGGTACCGTTTAAATGTGGACATATTGGACTCCTCTACATCTGCTACTATCACCGTTTTTGACAAGGAGGCGGAATGTCTACTAGGACATAAAGTTAACGACATGCTTGCCGTACTTAACTCCGTAAAATAACATGGTTACGCATTAAATTTAGCAGTTGAAATAATAGACAACAGCTGCAGTGTTAGATCACTATGTGTTTCTAGCCTTTGCTTACACTGTGCACTGATCCAATTTGGTTTAATATGTGACCGTTATTTACTGCGTAATGGATGAACTGTACTACCACATTAACTTATCCACTGTCCACTGTTTTTTTATGACATGTTCTGTCTGTCATACTTACTTCGTTCATCCCCTGTTACATCGTGCAATGATCAAACCTGTAATTTATTTGCTCCTTTCGGTCGGAACCTGTATGTGGTAAATTGGCACACTAGCATGTACAAGCTATGATTGCAACTTTATGTGAACACTGACTGTTTATACGTTTTAAAGCATCTTCCGCTCCTACCTTTTTTTAAATTGTACTGTCTTATTTATATTGCTTTTTTTGCTCTATTCCTTAATGCCCAGTTACACATCGCGTCATCCAAATTTATAGTACGTTGTTCTGCTTCACTATTCAATGTCGTGTACATAGCCGTATCAACTGCGTCTACAGTGATATGCATTGAACCCCGTCGACTTAAAGTTAGTAACGGCATTCTATACACACTGTGCTCTAAAATATTGTTACTGCTGCAGGAAAACAGGGTACATAAAATTGAAAACATTTTCCGCAACCTCTCGGGAACCGAAGCAATGTTTGAATTCAGACCAAGTAACTACGAAATGAATAATCCAGACGCTCACCTTACTGCCAGAAAAATCACGAAAAATGTGTCTGTCTGATACGGTTTGTTCTCGACCTTGGTTAAATATTAACCTGTAGTATACATACTTATTTTCTATCTTACTGACGTTTTGCTATGTTTCGTAACACTTGAAAATTACAGCTCACTCCACCTAGTGATCAAAGTTCTAACTTACTTTCTCCTTCGCAAACGGTTGGGCATGAGTCACCGTTGGATGCAGATGTCAAAGGGAAAAAACGTATTGACCAGGTATGGTATGCAATTATTACATTTCTTTGTCTGTCCAACTGGTATCACAGAAAGGACATTCATCTGTTTTGTTAGGAGGACGACAGTACCAATCATCCACTTATGCATGCTTCTGATGCCCCGGTCACCAGAAAGACAATGCGAAAAGAAATTGTTATTCAGGTGCAGTTTTTTAACCCTTTTTCCTCCCCTTTCCGTTGACAGTACTTACTTCTATCAATATTTTATTTCCTTCTGCAAAATGCTTCGTCTGCCAACAAATGTAATATCCCACACACAACGCCTAGCTGATCCTCCCACAGTACGTTCCTTAAATATATCACAACGCACGTATTTGTCCATACACAACAATTCTTGACTCCTATATCCATGTACACTTCTGCCTGCAGTTGTTTCGCCTTTCAGAACAGTACTATGACACTTCGTATCCAGTCACTGTCATCGCCTTCTGCTACCGATACATTTTTACCGCTTCTAAACTTAAGCCCTATTTTTTTCCTTATCTATAGGATATAGATACAGAACACCATAATGCAGTGCCTGCTGCATCCAGGGTTCGAGAGAAGAAGCAACGAAATTAATTTATGCCGTTTTATGATATCCTATATACATTGCATTCACTTTGTATCCGTTTGTATCTAATACTTCTCTACTTACTGTACTCATTAACACTTTTTTCTTCTTTTTTACCGCACTTTTTTTTCCTATACGCATCATTATGTTTGACATTGACTTTTTCTGTTTTCATATGTACTACATGTTTGTATTTGTGATGACATACAAAGTATATTTGTGATGATGAACGTTTGGAGATGTATATTGATGTTTTGTGGTTCTTAGTTGGACATATATGTGATGTATATTGTTGTTTGGTGAAATATATTTGAGGAATATATATGATTGTGTGGATGGAAGGTAGAAATGGCAGCTGGAAATGCAGAAAAATTTACCCAGATTAGCGTCGGATGGAGTCGGCTCGGGTCGAGCTATGGGTCATTTATTATTTTACACGTGGACTGAGTTTAGCGTCGGCCGGAGTCGGCTAGCCGACTCTAGCCGATGCTAAAATAGGGGACTGACCCATCCCCATTCCCATCACCATACCACTTGGAGACGAGCTATATAGCGTGAGCATATAGCGTCGGCTGGAGTCAGCTAGAGTCGGCTATATGCCAATGCTAAACAACCTTCTCCTTGTAGTGATACTGTAACTATACATTTAACTATTATAACTTTAAAAACTTATAATACGCAACATGTATTGTAACAATATATACACACACTGACGTCTTTACCTACATATATAAACTTTTATACTTTTTAAAATTTTAAGATTCAGTGTTCATATCAAAGATCAATATAAGTACATTATATACTTTAAAATATATAAACTGTAAATCTTTATAATATGCTACAGCTTGATACATATAAACTGTATAACTAATATATGAAGTAAATATATAAACTTTATATAAATAGATAGATATACATCTATTTATATATATACATTTCGAACTGTTCTACAGTTATTAAAAAAATATTATATATATATATCAACTATTAATAGTAAAACTAATATAACTTATGCAGACCGATGACTATATGTGTTTACATATATGTATACTCCATAAAATCAATACTAAATAAACAAATATCACTTTTCAGAATTAATATAGACACACACACGTATATAAACAGAAAGAATATATATAGGCCAATATATATATGCACATATACCTTGAACATATCTACATATAAGAAGAGAGGCGGTCCCGGTGAAGGAAGGAGGATGCGGGCTGCTACTGAATGGTGATGATCGACTGAGGTGACAGGCCGGTTGCATGGGGAGGAGAGCTGCTCGAGAGGCGGAGGGAGTTTGTGAGGTGATGAGGTGTGGCGGAGAATTAGCGATAGAGTCAAGAGATTGGGTTTGTGAAGAAAGTGGCTGTTGTGGTTCAGTCGTGACGGCTGTGATGTCGCGAGTTGAGGTGGCAACAGGGCATGAGCGAGGGGTTATGATCAGGGCGGAGCAAATGGAGTCGGGAACCTGGAGAACTGTCAGGTGGAAGTGGTGTTTGAGGCAGTGGCCGAAGGTGGAGAAAGGTCTCGGTGGTTCATGGGTTGATGGGTTCGGTTGTTGTTCGGTGAGGCGGAAGTGGCAGCCTGTGATCGGATGTGAGGAGAAGAAGGTGGCTGATTGGGTGGAGCTCTCGGCACAGGTGGGTATGTGGACAGTGGAAATGGTGGTTCGAAGAACGTGGGCAGGGGAAACGAGCAGGCAGTATAAGCTTCTCTGTTTTTTTTTTCAAACAAAAATGAAAGATGAACGAAAAAAAAAATGAAACAACATAAATTTTGAACCCGAAGTATGTAAAAGTCGGTGAATAATAAAACCTATGGTTGTTGAGTTACCCGATGGAAAGTTGAATGGACTAGGAATTCAAAAGGTCACAAGAACCAAAAGTTACAAACGGTACCGATACGATTACCGTTTTCACGGATTCCGCTACGTATCGGACTCCAAAACATAGAATTGAATATACCGTATAGATCAGCACGACGAGACGATCAAAACGGTAACCAGATAAAGTCGATATCCGGTGTCAAACTGCTGCAAATTTGCCGAAAATAAAATAAATGGAGTAATAGCAGTCCGAATTTGAAGAAACGAAATATGCCGTCTCACTTAGAAGATGATTTACAAATTTATTATATAAAAATATTCAGATTTGAAAAACATTTTATTATCATCAAATATTAACTGATTTAAATTTAAATAAAATTTCACCATAAAATATACTTCCATATTATCTGATGAAAATCTACCATTTACTATGTTTAAATAGACGTATTCAAAATATTAAATTTTTATTTTGAAATTCAGTTATTTAAAAAATTTCAAAAAATTCAGTTAAATACGTTAATAAAACCATTAAAATTTACAGGTCGTTACACCCTTCCTCCGGTCGCAAGCTCCATAGCAACTCCCCTCCAATTTTAGACTTAAAACACAAATTCAAGTCAAATGGAAGAAAGGTGCATAGATCTCTTAGTCTAACAGTGCTTTTTGAAAGAGATTGGATTCGAATCCTGGTGGTTCAATAGATTCAACATTGAAGGTGTGGTTATTAGGCTATGGCTAAGGTAACATACTAATTTGAACATACATACATATATACATGATAGAGTCAGGGGTATGTCCTAAGGGTAATTTGTACTTTGTTATATATATCTAATTCAATAACCAATCTTGTTCGAAATAAAAGGTGTTTCTTTCTATTATATGCTTAATATTAATGTGTTATATTAATATTAATGTGTTATATTAATATTAATGTGTTATATAATGTGTTATATTAATTAATTTCACTAAAAGTATATTTAATAGAAAATCCACAAATGGTATGTTTGGTGATAGTAGTTACAAACTGTTGTAACCGTGAGTAATTTATCATAATAAAATAAATATACCATTTTAAATATACCTAGTCAAGTTGCATCGAGGCTGGATATTGATACATCCACTGAGACTAGATTACGTAATGCTATCCAAATGTTGGGCAGTGTATTACTCAAGGCTGCTGGAGGCACTAATGGATTATGTACTGATAGTTATTGGATAACTATCGAATGACTCACTCGATAGTTTTTAGTTGGTTAATATAACTAAGGTCAAATAGAAAATATCGATGTGACAAAATTACAGAGTTCGCTTGGCTTGTAAATATTATTGATCTTCAATGTGGAAAGTTCTTCTTTGATAGTTAAATCATGGCATAGCGTCCATCGAACGACTATAGTTGGGTCGAGTGGAAGAATTAGAATTGAAATACTATTCAAGAAAGGATTCGTATCCTCGGTTATATGAGGTTATTATCACGATCAACTAAAGTCAAAGTCTATGGCCAAAGCACTTTGGTTAATAACAATTGTTGTTATTGAACAAGGACTTTGTGTTTGGACTTTAGAGTGGAATGTGGACGATACTGGAATTTGGACCATTGCCAAAGTCCATATATCTAAGTGATATAGTTTTAATGAAGAGAATTGGCGTAAATGATAGTCACAACCGAGTAACGCTTAACAAAGTAAAATGGGATTTTACCAAAACCAATTATGCAATAAATTTGGCAAAAATGTTGCACCACTTGCTAAGTGACGTATGAACGTTGATGTTCGAACAGTTCAATATTAATCACTGGTCAAATTTACACCTAACGGGTCACACAACCGAAACGTTGAATACTCCTTTGACCAAATGATTTAATTAATTTGTAATTGTTATAAATTAATTAAATTAATGTTTGTGAAATATTAGTTATAAAATTTCATTTTGATTTGATGAATTAATATTATTAAATATATTTATAATAGTCGTAAATATATTAATCGATATACAATATTGATAAGCGTTTAAATTGGATTTAAATGCAAAATATTTTTGTTTGGGCTTTAAATGGGTTTGAAGCCCATATAACGGGCTGAAATATTCGGTTATATCGGGACATAGGGGGAGGCCATATAATTGGCTAAGATGGGCTAGGGTTGAGTAGATAAGAGGGAAAGAATGAGTAAGAGTAAAACATGGATTTAGATCCTAACTTCTCTCTTCATTCCTCCATATGCAAACATCTCAACCCACTCTTATTTGAGACTTTTGAGGGCCTTCAAAACCCATTCATTGCTGCCCAAAATCTAGAGCTCTCACCCCTCCATTTCCAAAGTCAAATCGGAATAAAAACAATTCTATTCGATAGTTGGTGGTCACCGGTTCAGGGACTAGCAATGTACTGACTTGGAAACAAGTTCAAGGAGTAAATCTCAATGTTTCAAGGCGTCCAAATAGGCTTTAGAGACAAGGTAATTTCCAATTTATAATTATAATTTAATGTCTAAATAGAGTGTGTGTGTGTGTATCTCTGTGTGTGTGTGCGCGCGTGTGTGTGTGTTATATTACTATGTTAGTTAGAGGATAATTCTAGCATACCAATGTATCATCACATATAGATTAGCTGTATGATTTTTTTTTTTTATATATATATATCAATTAATGCTCTCGACATAAAAAAAGGTTTTTTTTATTATTTAATTAATTTAATTTTCATTATTTAAATTTTGTAAACATTAAATTTAAATACAACATCTCATGTTATACAAAACATGATTTTCTAATTTATATATTTAGTTTCATACTCAAAATACATTTGGCATAAATTAAATTATTTTTATATATATTTATTATTATTTAAATATTATTTAAATTAATTAATCACATAAATTAATTATATTAATATATAAAAATTATATTAAAAGTGTTTTATACTTTATAAAATTAAATTAGTGTTTGACATGTTTTCAGCAACAAAAAAAGTTATTTCTAATATATAAAATTCAAATATTTAAATTGATTTTAAATTATAAAATATGTGTGTGTGTATTGTTTAAATGTTAAATATTACTCAGATTTTTACAGAAAATTTTAAAATTCAAATTATCTCACAAAAAATAATCTTTTATTAATTTATATTAATTTCCATATGGAAATTAATATATAAATATATATAAATTTAAAATTAAAAAAAATTGTCGTGAGCATTATAATAGGTATATATTTTATTTGTATACTTTTTATAGGTATACATTTCATTTAAGTATATTTATATATTTTGTTATTAAACTCTTTACAAGATATACACACATACACATGTACACACACACATACATATATATATATATATAGTAAAAAAATTGATTTTATTTTCAAATTTCCAATAAAATAAATAAATAAAATTTTATATAAATTTAAATATATACATATACACAATTAAATTTATATATACATATTTTATAAGTTTCATACACACGCGCGCGCACATACACACATTCATAAATAATTATAATGACCCAAAATTTTATCGCTTTAATTAATGGATATTTAATTTGATTTAAATATTCAATTAATGGTTTTAATAACTAAATAACTCTTTTTAAATTTATAACTAATAATAGATAATTCGTTTTTGAATTTTGTTTACATAAATAAATAGTTCGATAGAAAACTGAAAATGTGACTGAACCCCGCTTTTTGGATTTTAAGCTTTTTATCGAACGACAAATTGAAAAATGTTGTAATACCCTTGTATATGTTATAGAAACTATACTTACATTTTTAAAAGATGGAACGTTTCATTTTGAAATCTAAAAGGGGTAAGTAAATAAAAAATAGTAAAAGTAAAATACATTTAAATTTTAAGATTTGAAATGACATTTTGATTCCTTAAGTATCAAAGTGAACAAAAGGACTTAAACACCCCCTATTACCTAATATGTTCTTACATGCTATGTACTCTGAGTGGTTAATGAAATGATGATGGAATAGAAAAGAATATTTTCATTTTATTCATTTTTTTAATTTATATATATATATATATATGTATGTATGTATACATACTCCACTCTCATTTTCTTACTTTCATACCTAGTTATTTATTTTTAAGATCATTTTTTTATTCAAAAGTTTTAAAAGAAAAATAACATTTTGATTTGAAAATAAAGATTAAAAGTAAGGTTAGCTTGGATTTTTCAAAGGTTGGATAAAGGTGAGAATTCACATCTTTCTTGGTTATCTATTTATTTTCCTATATGATAAAGTGATGGTTTAAGTTATAATTTTGTTGAATTATTTTAAAAATATATTCTTTTATGTTCAATAAAGAATAAAAATCAGAAGTTTGAATTAGAAAAGAAGAAAATGGTTGATTGGTAATATACATGAACCAAGTTTTATGTTTTACTTACTGCTCTATATATATATATATATATATATATATATATATATATATATAGAAAAACCATCTCCCTCTTTGATTTTAAAAGTCAATATCTCCAAAAACGTAGTGAATTAGCTTATGCCGTCAACTACGAAGTTATTTGTTATAACCATAATTATTTTCAAAATTAGTTTGAGGATTTTTCGTTGAGTAGGTTGAGAGAAAATGTAAATAATAGTAAGAAGTCAAAAAGTTTGGGTTTTCGTTGATCACAAATCAACGAATGGCCTATACAATCGCGTTCGTATTGACAAAGAAATATTTTATGAGTTATTCGCGTGATTTTTTAGGGTTGCGATTAGGTCATATTGTTGAGATGATCAAAATTGGGATAAAATTCAAATTCTAGCGATCTCTCGATGAGGAGCCAAGCGGTTGGAGGTGGAGCTACCTAGGGATGTAGCGGAGGTGTGGTGTTAGTCGCAAGTGAAGCAGTGGCCTATGGTGATCGTTCGATGTCATCTTAGGGTTTAGGGTAATGGGTTTGGTGCGCATGTCTTCAAAGTCGTAGCGGCTTATGGAAGTGCCGAGCTCAGCGGCACTTGGACCAGAGTGGGGACGACATGGCATCAATCGGATAGAGGCAGTGGTGTGGTTCATTGGCGGTCGAGGCATAGGCAGTAGTGGCTAATCATGTCGATCGTGTTTTTCAACCTTGGTAAGAATGGTCGAATGGAAATTTCAACAACTGGAGTTGTCATGGAGAGTACTGGGGTGGTATGCATGATCGTTGGAGTTTGCGGAGGGTTTTACGGTGGTGAATTGAGGTCGAGAGTGACTGTGCACATGCACAAAGTGTATGTTCGTGCATGAAGATGTGGTTCCAGTTTTCTTTCTTTGGAGGGAAATGTTTCTTGAATTGTTAATTTGCGGAAGGTTTTGTTGTTGGAGATGAGGAATGGTTATGTGGGTGGGTAGTGGGCTTTGGCCAAAATAGGTGTTTAGGTGGCTAGTTAATTAAAGTTTTTAAATTAAAGTGGTTGGAACTTTATCAAGCTATAACCCACTCATTCAAAATCAGATTGACACACGAATTTCGACGTTAGGATCGTAGTGACTGATAGAAATCATATGCAAAATCATTTGACCCATATGTGGTAGTATGGTTTATTTATGAAATAATACGGACTGTGAAAAATTACATTGATTAGCAAATTTTATTTTATCAATGACATTTCTATTTAGTAGAATAAAACCCCGTTCTGTTGTATTTAATTTGAATTATTTTTATTGGACATCTAGTTAGCAGAATAAATCCTCGTTCTGCTATTTTATAAATTTGGACATTACGTTGTATGTCAATTGACTTGGACAGATGACGTGTTATCTGTCGTTTATCAATTGTGAATTTTATTTACATATTTGTGGCTTATGGAAATATCAGTGATATGATCTGAATTGTTGAATTAAAATAATGGTAACTTGTCTAAGTACTAGTGTGGTCGCTAAAAATGGATTTGGATTTACTGGGATTTTAAATTATTTCAAAGTAAAGTCATTTTTATATATAAAATGGTTAAATTAATATTATTTTAATTATAATATTTTAAAGTTGACTAATTATTTATTTAGTTTATATTTATCTAAGTTATTTAATCATTTTATTTATTATTTTTTAAAGGATAATCAATTATTTTATTTTAGTTATTTTAAAGTTGATTAATTATTTTATAAATGATATTTTAAGTTAGTTAATTATTTAATGATGATGTTTTGAAAATTTATTAATTATTTATTAATAAACTTTAAGTTAATTAACCATTTATTTAATACTGATTAAATTATTAATTATGTGTTAATAATGATTTAAGATAAGTTAATTATTCACCAATAATGTTTTAAAAACCTTAATCAATTATTTATTAAGGAGTTTTGTAAGGTAATCGATTTAAAATAAATAAAAGAGTTTAAAATAATAAATCGTTTATTAAAGAGAATTATTTCAAATATATGGGTTATTAAAGTTATAATTGGGAAGAGATTTTGGATTTCACAAAAGAAGATTTGGGTTTATAAAAATTTGATTTCATAAGAATTGGATCAATTTTATTAATTGAGTTATGAATCTAATAATTTAATAATCTTTCTTAATTCTGGTGGTATGGAAGCATTCCCTACTTAACACTGACGGATTAGTGTTTTGGATTCATAATAATCAGTGTTTTGAAAGACATTTGTTTTGATCCATTTAATATGATTTTGGGATAAGAATCTTTTCTTATATATTTTGTGAATATTCTTATACTATTGTATAAGTATATGGTAAAGGTTTCCCGAATATAGAAAGCAAATTGGTTTGAGAACATACTTATACCGATGAGATAAGTATATGATATTTTTTTATAAATAATTAAAATATTTAACTATCGAAGATTATTTTAAAGAGGCTTAGTGGATCTCATATGTAAATAAATCTCTAGTTGAATTGTTTGTTATTTGATAGTTAAATAAATGATTATCAAATCTTGGCCAGTTTTAAAATTTTCATTGTTAGTTCGGAGTGACTGGGATCAGATATTTTATCTGAAAACCACTTCGAACCAGCATAAGTGTCTCGAATTGGGATATCTTGAAGAGGATTGAAGACGGAGCTCTTTGAAATGCAATGGCTACTTACTACTAATCCCGAGGGTGATTTCAAAATAAATGTAGTAGAAGTAGTGTCTTCGATTTGTTCATATCCTGAATAACTTGTATGAACGAATGCTAGCATTGCATTGTCTCCTGGAGGGCAGTGTTAGCATTCTAAGTGGGATTGCTATATAGAAAGGCAAAATGTAGCCTCAAAGCTCATCAACCGGGAATGACTAAAACATGGGATATGCTGCAAGGCTATGTGGGTCGCACACAGTAGAGTATTGTCATCACCCTTCTAGATTATTATTTATGGATTGGTTATGCATGAGAGCTCTCGGGATAAGGATGCAAAAGCTACCGGGGTGATGAAATACTTGGTACTATCTAGTAAGGGGTAGGCCGGTCTTTCCATGCATGGGGTCCATGCGAGGCCTTCGGTACATTTTATCTAAAGATGTACTGTGCCAGGCTGTACACCAATAGCCTTGTCATTGATGGAATCCATTCTCCAATAAGAGCCGTGCGGACTTAGTTGTGCCCAACCATGCAAGAACATGAGATACAAGCATTCCAGCTATATTCGTAATTTATTTTAAACCCTAGACATTATTATAATATCGCTGGATTTTTCTATAAATTGGTTTGGTTATCATAAGGTAAAAACCTGCCTGTGTTTATGTGCAGTGTAGTCTAACGAGATACCTTTTATTTTAAAGAGTTTTTCAAGATATAATAATATTCCTTGTGATCTGAGTTTCTCATGATGGTTTTACCAGACTGATCAGGGTCTTATTCTTCTAGAATGCTCGGGTCGGACCCGAGTATTTTCCAAAGATGGCTTTGGAGCTTCAGGAGTCGAGTCCGCTACCCAAGACGTATTTCCGTATTTGTATTTCCACTGTATTTTTCTTGTGTATATTTATCAACATTTGTAAGGACGTGTTGTTATAACTGTCCAAGCCGATGATAGGTTAGACTATGATGATGTTTGTGTACTAAAGGATTTTCTTCTGTAAAGATGAATTTGGAATATTATATTTTATTCATCACGTTGTGAGATTTAGCTCTATCTTTTTCATTTTCCTTTCCCCAAACAATCTTTCTTTTTGGCACTAGGTTGCTCGGCCCGTAATACAGTGGATGTATTAGTGTCAACTTCTGAGGAACGAAAAGGTAGGTCGTTACAATAATTTCCAAAATAAAATATAGATTTATATTTATACATACATACGTACGTACGTACATATATTGTAATATTTAGAATATATAAATAAAAAATATATAAACATATGATACATTTGTATATTAGATGAGCTAGCGTGTCTATTGCGGTGTAAATCTCGTTACTTATACATAAGCAAGTTATACCTTGCAAGGATTTTTATGTGACACATGCACACGTGCGCATGCGCGCACACACACACACATATATATTTCCTCGTGTGTGTGCATGATGCACATTTATATATAACATAGTATTAATTACATTAAATCATTTTATAAATATAAATAAAATAATGATTTTATTTAAAAGAAATTTAGAAATGTTCTAAATAAATTAGACTTCATAGGTCCAACAGAAATATAATATGGTAAAAAAATTGAAATTCATCCACAAATTCCACTATAGGCTGGCCTAGTTCCAACAATGGTATCAAAGCCCAATAACCTATGCGGTCTAAATTAGTCGTGTTAGAATTAACTAATTAAGCTTGCATCCCAGTTAGTAAGGGTTTCTAGAAAGGTAATGTCTAGAAAGGTTGTTCCTAATCGAAAAGACCCAATTTGAATTGGGCTTTGGGCTAATTTTCAAAATTTAGAAAACTAAAATATAAGATTTTAAATTCAAAAGTTAAATTTAAAATAATATATGCATATATTATAAAAGTTATAATGTAATAATTTTTAAATTTTTTTAAAAATAATATAAATTAGTTTCAAATTTTAAATTTATTTATAAGATTAATAAAATAAATAAATTAATTAAATAAGTCAATTAATGAAAAATACATACATGTACTATATATTTTGATATATGTTATGATATTTTAAAATGTTTAAGATATCATAAGTACACATATATGTATATAATATGATTTTTTGAAATTAATATAAACTGATTAAAAAAATTAATTAAAGGTTAATTAATTACATAAATTAATTAAAAGTTAATCAAATAAATAAATTAATTAAATAATATACACATATGTATGATATATGTGTTATACTATAAAAGTTATAGTATATAATAAATATTTAATATGAATGTTATATTAAGATAATATAAAATTAATGTTTGCACCAAAAATGGTCACAAACACTCTGTTGTATGTGAAAGAACTATTATCCAGTATTTAGACCCAAACAGAGAAATCACATATCATAGAATAGATTGTAGAAAAGTAAATAAACATGCAAGTTTTATAGTGATTAGGCAAACTCCGGCCTACGTCCACTCCAATAATCTTTTATTTATACTGTAAGATTACAAGAACAGTTGTTTTTTTGTTAGAAAAATAATGAAGGAAGAGATAAGAAGCGATGAAGGAGAGCCAACCGAAAAGTCCTTTGCAATGAGCCAAGTTCGTTGTATTTATAGATGAAAACGTACATGGATCGTGTTGAAATTTCGCCAGAAGGACCTTCAGATTCGTACGACCTGATCCACCAATTTTCAAATCGATCGCACACCATATGAACGATCGGTTCCAATAATTCATATTAGCTCCAATGGGGTGTGATTATTCATGTGGGGTCCTACATGCCTCTAGTCTATGCTTCCAAAGTTTCACGCCATTCCGACTTACCGTTTGTGAGATATCGATCGATCTTCGTTGTTTTGAACAGAAAGTGGATCATGATTTTCCATGAAGTTGCGTTAAGTTGTAATCAATCATGGGAGATTATTTCATACATGATCCTTCTGAGGTGTGATCATTATATGAGTTTCCATGATGTTAGCTACTTTCTCTCCAAATTTCGTGTCATTCCGACTTACTGTTTGTGAGATATCGCGTTTTTCGTGGAGTTGGGTTGAGTTGTTTGTGCTGAAAATCGATCTGATCTCTCTTCTTTTGCCCATAACTTGAGCATACGAACTCCAATCGACTTGAAATTTGAAATGTAGCATCATGGAACCCTCCTTGTCACTTTATACCGATTGCATCTTGATTGGGAAAAAAATTGGGGATCCAATCCAATCCGTTGCCTAGGTGAAGTGCCAATTCAATACTTAGCCATTTTTTGAGTATTGTCCATCCGAATCCATTCAACTCTCGTCCATAGTTTCAACTACAATCGATTTTCAATCCATCCATTTTAACCGAATCTGTGGTATCCCATCTTAACCAAAAGGTGGGATAACTGTAATGAACCGGATTTTCAACCCTCGAAAATCGACAATAATACGTCTACTATATTGCATGCCGAGCAATCGAATGCCGGAAAACCCGATTGTTAGGGAAAAAGAAAAAAGGAAGAAACTAAGAAGAAACTAAACAATACAGAATCTCACAGTGGAACAAATAATCTATAATATACCTCAAATCTTTACACAAAAAACTGTAATATGTGTATATACAAAACATCAATCAGAGTATACTAACCTATTTCAGCCTAGACAGTTATAACAGCCTATCCTTACAATTGCTGATAAATACCATCAGTGAATACATTGGAAAATAACTATCTACGTGAATACATCTCTGGGCCTCCAAATCGTCTCTTGAATCTCCAAGTATCCAAACCGATCTGTAATATGCTCGGTCTGACCCGAGCATTATAATAAAATAACACCCGAGTCAATCTGGAAAATCAGCATGAGAAAACACACCCAATTGGATTTTAAAGTTATATAAAAAAAATCTTTGAAATCAAAAGGTATCCCGTAAGACCACACCGCACATAAACACATACGGTTTTTTACCTTACGATAACCAAAACATTTTCTATAGAAAATCTAATTATATTATAATAATGTCTAGTGGTCGAAGTAAAATATGAATATATCTGAAATGCTTGCATCTCACATTTTAGCATAGTTGGGCACAAATAAGTCTGTACGGTGCATATTGGAGAATGGATCCCATACAATGACTGGGCTACTGGGGTACTGCCCGTCACGGTCCATCTCTAAATAAAATAACACCGAGGACCTCGCTTGGATCTCCTGCCAACATAGGACTAGCCTATCCCTTGCTGGATAGTACTGAATATTATCATCGGTCCGTTAATGGGCCCCGAAGCATACACGTGAGAGATAATAGTGACTCTAGATGGTGATGATCATACCCTACTTGGGAGCGACCCACTTAGCCCTGCTGCATCTACCATGTTTTAGTCATTCCTAGTTGATGAGGCCTGAGGCTACGATTACCTTTCAAGAACATTTACACTTAGAATGCTCATTGCTCTCCAATGACAATGTGCTGATAACATTCATCCATACAAGTCCATTCTGGGTCTGAACGAAACCGAAGACACTATGCCTACTACATCCATTTTGGAATCATCCTCAGGATTAGTAGCGATTAGCCCTTGCACTTCACATCTCTATCTTTGATTCCATGCCCTTCACGATGTCTTCACTTCGAAACGCATTATTGGATCAAAGTGGTTTTCGGATAACATATCCGATCCCGATCTCTTCGAAACAACGTTCGATAATTTCCGGTAAACTCAACCCCGGTTCTTTAGGAAATAAACAGTCAAAGATAAGATCGAAATTCACCTCGTAACCATTAGTGAACGGATTTCCTTATCATTGTCCTAGAAGAACAAAATGAGATTTATACGCACAGTACAGCATCATCGGAGATAACTGTGCCATATAACTCACGTTTTTCTCCTAGATATTTCCAAAGTTACGTTTAGGTCCATTTTCGATAGTCGGTTATTTAACTATCGAATAAAAAACATTCAATCAGGAATTTATTTCATAAGGAAAACCAACATTGGTTAAGCACATAGGAAATCACTAGCCTCCTTTTATAAATCTTTCATAAATAAAACCATTTGTAAATTTCTTGTATAAGAATACTTTTACAAAGATATATCCACCAATTCATATATTTTCAATAGTTAGAAAATATCCATATACTTATCTCAGCGGTATAAGTATATTTACAAACTAAGAAAGATTCCATTTTTATTCGATTTAAAATCATTCATAAAACTCCTTATAATTCTCTTAAAACATTTATAATCCATTTTATAAAGCTTCTGGAACCATTTATTAATCTTCTTTTATACATTTCAATCATTTATAAATTCTTTTGTACATTTCTAAAACTCATTTATAAATCTTTTATAAATCCATAAACCATTTATAAAATTCCTTTTATAAATCTACAAACCCATTTCTAAAATTTGTTTTTAAATATCTAACAATTATTAATACTCTTTCACCTTCAAAATAATCTTTCCTTAAGTTTCAAACCGTTTTATAAAACTCCTTTATAAAATTCAAGTCTTTCAACTCTATTTATGGGTCTAGAACATATTTATAAACAAATAAAGATCATTAACTTCTAAAACATTATTATATATAAAAATAATTATTAAATTAAATAATATGAATAAATAAATAATTATTATTAACATGAAATATCTTATAACAATAATTAATCATTTCAAAAACAATAATAATTAATCGTTACCCTTATTATAAATAATAATATTTTATTTTCAAAACCTTATTAATAATCCTTATTATTAATTTCTAACCAAAATTATTCTTGAAATAATTAACCTTTTAATTTATTAACCTTTTGATTATTTCTTTAAAACATATTAACTATAAACAAATAACTTTAAATCAATAGTAATACAATTAAATAACCTTAAAATAATATTATTATAAATTAATAAACTTAAAATCATATTAATATAATTAAATAACCTTAAAATAATATTATTATAATTTAATAACCTTAAAAATAAAATTAATAAAATTAATAACCTTAAAATAATATTAATAAAATAAATTAACTTAAAAACAATATTAATATAAAATAAATTAACTTAAAAACAATATTAATATAATTAATTAACTTAAAAACAAAATATTTCTGAAACCTAATTTCGGATTTTAAAAAGCATTTTCTGTCTCGAAAACCAATTCCAATTCAATGGCAATTTATAAAATTTCAAGATACCAATTTAAGGCCAATAGCTACCCAATGCTTAACCAATATCGATATTGATTTTTCTATCACTATTGGGTTTTAATTTCAAACATATAACGATGTTATAACCACAGTGTCAGGTTCATTTTTCAATAATCCATATAAAAGAAATATTATCGAACAAATTCAACAATAGTGAGGACTCACGTTGGATCCCTCCAACCTGCTTCCCCCCTACATCATAGACATCATATAATTATAAAATTTAAATCAACCGCTTCGAGGTGGGATTCGTATACAAAGGGTCATCCTTTCTTACACGGGAACGTAATAGGTCTCATCCGCTCCCATAGGCGGGAATACATCCAAACCAACTAATAAATATAGTAATTCATCCAAACAATCATTAAACAATTTTTATCAACTACATGACACTAGTTAATCAAAAAGGTGATTTAACTCGCCTAAATTTTATGTCATCGCCGAGGCGTTCTGGTTTGGAACTAAAATCGAACGATGCCCGATTTTAACCTAAAATTCAACAGTCTCTAAATTCATCCAATCCAGTTCCATCGCGAAGCTTTTGACGTTATGAGCGCAACACAAAAATCCACGCCTCGATTGGACCTCATATTGACAAGTTATTAAATTTTAAGTTATCGATTTAATTTTAAAGTTAAAAAATACAAACTTAAACATATTTACAAGTTTACCCTGTTCCTTTCTTCCCCAATACCTCACTCATGCCTATGCACGCGTGCATCACCGTGCACGCCTCCTCCCTAACTCCTCCGTCCATCCACGCTGCGCCCCGAGACCACCACCAAAACTCCTCTCTTCGCGAGCCCGACTTTTCCCCCACCACGAAGTCGAGCACCACCGCTTCGAGTAAGATGTGACCACTCTCTTGCCTTGCTATAGTCCAAAGTCGTGATGATCAAATCGTGATTGGACCCCACCATATTTTGGTCGTCGATGCCCTCTGCCATCGTGAACACGAATCCATCCTCCAATTTCCATACCGTTGTGCAAATTTGTTAATATCTCAAGCCCTAGTTCTTATTCAACTGGAAGCTTCACTATATGAGGTCGAATACCATAATTGATTTGTCTCGCCCTTCAAAATCCGTCTACAAGAAGGTCTTGTCACTCAGACCCGAAGACAAATGCTTTATATATGTACATATATCTTCAAGTTTGAAAAATGGAGAACAATTTAGTTACAGGAAGTTATAAATAGAGAAGAAAAGGTAGGATGAGACGTGAGAGAAAGTAGGGGCAACACAGTGAACGGTAGGGTGTGGGTTTATGTACGGGATGTGATGGAGCATGGCTGTGTATGTTCAAATCGATATATTTTATTATTTAAATTTAAAATATCAAGTTATATAATTTCGAACCCCAATAGAAACGTGTCGCCTGGCGTTCTATATGTTATACCGCTATTCCGAATAGAATGGAACTTGTTTTGAGACCAAATTCGATCATATGCAGAAGATAGCTTTTTTGAACCCAATTATCATATTAAATTTTCAATATTAAATTCTACGCATTTCGATCTCGCACGACCAAACGATACATCTGATCGCCATGAAATTTGACGGCGTATTATAATTCACTATTAGAGATGCAATGAAATAGGTTTTGTTGAAATCCGAGACAATGCCCTGGAAGGCTATTTTCACCTGTTAAATAAAATGAATTATTATTAAAATTTAGTTAAATCACTTTGAAATCCAAATTAAAAAATTTATTATCTTTATTCTTATTAATAGAAACTAAATACGCCATGAAATTATTTTTATCGAGCTTAAAACCCAAGATTCAGTTATTTAAACAATTCCAATTATTAAATTCAATAATTAAATTACCTAATAAATCGCTATATTTGAAATTCGAGTTATTTAATCTATAAAATGAACTTTTCAATATCTAATATTAATTAAATATTCCAATTTCAAGTAACTAAAATTCTGGGTCATTACAATAACATTTGCCCCCCAAAACGTGCCTTGCGGTAGAAGGCATGTTTTGAATTGTTATAAATCCGAAATCCATAATCCATTGATAGACGAATATTCCAATCCATCATCCAATCCGTTGCTAATCCAATTCCTTAATCTCTCTGGATCATTAGCTATGGTTGTTCAAGATCGTTAGTCAGATCTGTTGCCATTCAAGGCTAGCATTTATTCAAGGTTGATGTTGTCGTTCAAGGCGAGTGGTAGCCGTTTGTGACCGATAGCCGTCCGTGGCAGATGATGGTCGCTCGGGCCCGATTGTCGTTCAATACGGAATATGATCGTACTTGATCGAGTGTCGTTCAGGGCATATGATGATCTTACATGATCAAGTGTCATTCAAGGCGATATATAATCGTTCAAGATTGGATGTTGTTCGAGGCGAAATATAATCGTTCGAGATCGAGTAACGTTCAGGCTGAAATATGATTCAAGGTCAATGTACAGAGCTAAATGTGATCGTTCGAGATTGAGTGTCGTTCGAGGCGAAATGTGATCATTCAAGATCGTATGATGTTCGAGGCGTTAGCTAAGCCCAATTCGCTCGCTTTTCGATGAAGGGGCTTGTTTTTTCCTTTCTGTCTCATCTTTTCGGATGAGGTTTAGAATTATTAATGTCAGATTTCACGTTCAAGTGAGTTTTTCAATCAAATAACTCAACTAATAAAATCAAGTTCAAATGCTAAAGGGAAAAACAATAAATTAAATAATGCAATGAGTGCCTCTTTGGGCGTGACGGTCATTGTCATCTCAGAGCATTCTTAGGGACCGTTCGTGATCCCATGCATGTGTAAGTGGCTTACCCATTTTACTATGAGGAAAGAAATTGGAAAATAATTATTACGACCGAATTCCAAGTCCTGAACTCGGCCCTTTCCATCACGATCAGTTGACGACGAGCCGTGACCCCCATCCAGGGCCATTCCTATTTCTATTTGATGTGGACGGTGGCTGCTCTTCTTCCACCGCCGTTGTCCGTGCCTTCACGTACTACGGCAGTCTTCCGTTTGTGACGTGCTCCTCTATCACATGCTTTCGTTGTCTATAGGCTCTCTCCTCATTGGCCTCCGATAGGGGATCTACCCCTAGTATCCAGATATATCTATTCCAATGTTTCAGTCAATTCCATGTAAGAGGTGAATCTTGGTTCCCTCCTTAATTGCTTTAATCCATCAGAGCTATCATTAACCTTTCGCTTTCCTTTATCTGTCTTGAACCCTTCTCCAGATGGTCCTTTATCCTGAACAGTGTTTACATTCTTGCTTGTCGGCTCGTGCATCCTTTAGCCGCAAGAACCTTTCTGCTTCGTGGTAAAATTCCCCGTGATCTATTGGTGGATCTCATGCCAGTGGATCCTTGAATTTTGTGTTGTCAGCAATTCCAGATATTGCCACCATCAAAACCATAGATGGATCTAGCCGATCCACTGATGCTACTGCGGCATTGAACTGTGTTAGAAACCTCCTCAGGGACGATCTGGCCCTTTGTTTTAGTGTCGCCAGAGTCATCACATTTTTGGGTCTCGAGATGTTAACCCTGAACTGTCTCATGAACCTGTCTAATAATTCTTCTTAAGTTCTAGTTGATCCATTTTCAAGCTACCTGAACCAGAGCACATCCAACTCCGTCAAATATAGTAGGAAACACCTTGCCGTGACTTCTTCCGATGCCCCCAACAACTCTATATGCCGGATATCCCTCATCATATGCATAATTGGGTCTGCCTTCCATCATATACTTCTAGTGTTGGTAGTTTGAATTTTGATGGATTCCTTGCATTCCTGGTATTCGGAGTGAACGGACTCTGATTGACATCTTCCAAGCTCCTGTTGGTCATTCCACCTCTCATTATCCATCATATCATCTCAGCCATCCTTTCATTTTTGTCTATGGTTAATCTCCTATTGTCATTTGCAAACTGTCCCCCGAGTCCACGAGGTAATTCTGGAGCATAATCCTCGTGACATACAATCGTAGTCCGATCAATACCAAACTGTGCAGCGCTATTCATCACCCCGCCTGGGATCGATCTAGCATGACCTGGGGGCATGCCCTAAGTCTCAATCAATCGGCGTCGATCGTTCTGGAATGATCGGTACCGATCGTTATGTGTCGACCGTGGACTGCCCAAGGATGTACTACTCCAACATGCTAACTGTTAGCTTTGTTTCCTTCGTCCAGATTCTGTTTTTACTCAGCTCCTACTGATCTAACTCCGTGATTTGTATTTCTAGCAACTTGAGCTATTCCAGTCCCTTGGTTTTGCGCTGCAGCTTGTCCAATCTATCGGAGTAGATTCTGCATCATCTCCTCCTGTCTCTTTAACATCCTTTCCTGCATAGCATCCATCATCGTTTCAATCTCGTCTCTGGTAACGAAGACCGAGGTTTGATTAGCTCTTAAGGAAGCCTCCTAACGCCCTTCATGATGGCTCCTATCCTCTATCTATCTCCTTGTTGATGGTTTCACCATTGCTCTAATTCCAAGTTCTGTAGTTGATTCCAAATATGAACTCCAAATCCGCAAGGGCTAGCTTTCTCGGTGAAAAAACCAAAATGTTTGCACAAAAATTGTCACAAACACCTTGTTGTATGTGAAAGCACCAATATCGAATATTTGGATCCAAACAAAGAAATATAGATTCATAGATCATAGAATAGATTGTAGAAAAGTAAATGAATACGCAAGTTTTATAGTGGTTTGGCAAACTATGGCCTACGTCTAGTCCAAAAATCTTTTATTTATACTATAAGATTACAATTACAACTTTTTATTCTTAGAAAAATAATGAAAAAAGAGATAATAAGTGATGAAGGAGAGCCAGCCGAAAAGTGCTTTGCAATGAGCCAAGTCCGATATATTTATAGATGAAGACGTGCATGGATCAGGTTGAAAATTCGCTAGAAGAACCTCCAGATCCGTACGACCTGATCCACCAATTTTCAGATCGATTGCACACCATATGAATGACCAATGCCGATCATTTATATTAGCTCCAATGAGGGTGCAATCATTCTAGTGGGGTCCCACATGCCTCTGGTCTATGATCCTAAAGTTTTGCGCCATTCCGACTTACCATTTACGAGATATTGATCGATCTTCGTTGTTTTGAGCAGAAAATGGATCATAAGAGATCGTTCCATACTTTCTCCTTTTAGGGTATGATTCTTCTAGTGAGTTTCACATGATGTTAGCTACTTGCTCTACAAATTTCGTGCCGTTCCGACTTACCATCTTTGTGAGATATTGCATTGTCCGTGAAGTTGCATTGTGTTGTAATCAATCATGGGCGATTGTTCCATACATGCTCCTTTTGAGGTGTGATCGTTCTGTTGAGTTCCTCATGATGTTAGCTACTTGCTCTTCATATTTCGTGTCATTCCAACTTATCGTTTGTGAGATATCGCATTTTCCGTGGAATTTGATTGAGTTGTTTGTGTTGAAAATTGATCTGATCCCTCTTCTTTTTCCCATAACTCGAGCATATAATTCCAATCAACTTGAAATTTGAAAGGTAGCCTCATGGGGCTCTCCTTGTAACTTCATACCGATTGCACATAGATTAGGACAAAAATTGGGGATCTGATCGAATATGTTGCCTAGGTGAAGTTCCAATTCCATACTTAGCTATTTTTTGAGCATTGTTCATCCGAATCCATTCAACTATCGTCCATAGTTTCAACAATAATCGATTTCCAATCCATCCATTTTAGCCAAATCTGTGGTATCCTGGCCTGACCAAAAGGCAGTATAATAATTAATTAAAATGTTAAGTGATTAAAATTAATTAAATAAGATTTAATTAGCCTAATATTATACATAAGACTATTACATAATATGAATGTATAAACAAAAGGTGGAACATTAAAGAAACCCTAAATAGACTTAAGGAATAAATACATATGTATATGTATGCATATCATGATTTTTGATTTGTCCGACACTTGAATCACGAGGGTATTTCATAAGAAATACATCATTTCATAAGTCAATATCACTTGATATAATATATTAAAGATTATGAATTTTTAATATAAAGTTGTGTTCTATTATCTATATATCAATAGGTTACTTGCATACTCTTTAGTTATTGAGCTTTCCTCAAGCTAGGGATTATGTGTAGTACTATTAATATATTGAATAGACGAGGTAAGATAATTGCACGTATTTGTTGAGCTTTCTCAAGGTATGCATTATACTTAGGTCATCGCAAAATGATAGGCCTAAGTGAGTAGTCCCACGTTACTTGTTGAGCTTTCCTTCAAGTAAAAGCGGGATTAGGACAAGAAACCATAGGTTAGGAGTTGTATGTGATACAACCGATAAGGAGTTATCCATTATATGTAGGCCTATGATTTGTTGAGCTTTCCTCAAGGTGAGAATCCAAAGGCATACGAGTCCTAACACCTACTAGTGCAGTCGATAAACTTCTATATTTCGCTTAGGGTTTAGTGAAACATAAAAACTTAGGGGAAGCCTTATTAGAAAAATGAAATGATAACATTTAACATTTCTAATATTGTAAGAACATATGCTATATAATCTTATAATATTCTATATTAATAAATTTTTGCATTTAATATGATTGATAAAACATTTATCAATTAAGATATACAAATGAACTGAATTGAAGATTGAAAAAGAGAAATAAACATATACTTACTAATAAATGCTTATTGCATGTTGACATTTCAACACCCATGCAAGCGCCTGATTTTACTAGATACATTCGTAATTTGGTCGCTTACGTGTTTATTTGGTCAAGACCGTGTATTGCATTCCATGAGTTCTGAACTCAAAAGCAATACAAGACTATAGATATTTGATCCATATGCAATCATATATAAGTGTTATATGGTGGATGGCCATAGTTCGTAATGTACGATACTTCAATGAAATTAGTTCATTCGAAGAAAATAAATAAACCATATTATGAGACCGTGTATTCAATTTAATTGATTACAATAAAGATCATATCGTTTTAAATGTAACATAAAACCAAAACTACAATTTAGATCTAAGAAATTGATTGCTAAAATGTCAATTTGAACAGTTTACGTAAGATGCATCGTATTTGATGTTCTTAAATGTTAAGGATAATCAAATGCATTTTTGTAAAGAGTTTGTTATGATATTGTAATAAGGGTTTTCTTTTAAATGATTTGACCAGCTAGAAAGAAAAATGAACGCATAAGAGTAGACGTGATTTAAGGTATGGTTAGGATGAAGAGAGTGAATAATCACTTCTGCTTCATATAGAAACATCGAAAATGAGAATTATGATAATATTAATTGATATCTAACATTGAAATGAGAAATACGATTTCTATTTGTTCGTCGATGGAAATTCTATCGGTTTAGAAAACCGTCGAACGAATTTAAATTAAAAATAACCACAAACGCACGGCGTACACTTGTAGTACGTGGCGAATACGGGTCGATCCGTAGGGAATTATTAGAGATTAAAAATCTATTAAATCAAATTAGACCAAAGTGAGATGAAAGTTGTTAACTACAAAAAGAAGCTAAAGCTAGAATTAAAAGGTGATTTAAAAACTATTGAACTAGAGAACAATTTAGAGGCAAATCCACTCTCATATTTTTGTAAATCAACAAATAAACAATTTGTGATATCTATCTTTTGATATTAAGTGAAATATTGTTGTATTTATCATAAGTATGATTTGTTTATGTTATTAATTAACATAACTCAAACCATCAAACTATAAACAAACAAACAAACCACTTATAATTCTCATGAAAATGAAGCCAAAGAAAAAGATATTTTAAGTATGATCTATTTACTATTGTAACTAGTAATATAGATCATAAAATTTCATTTTTACTTTAATTTCACAATCAAAAATGGAATAGCAAATGATGATGAAAATTGTGTTTATGTTGAATAAGAATAGCTCATTTGTATAAGCAATATAAGCTATCAAACCCACTTGTATAAACTTGCATCAAAATTCACTTCATGAAGCATAAACCAAATGAGATCATAAATCTTAAATGTTGAATTACATAAGATTTGAGAGCTTCATTACCCCTAAATTGAAGGGGTTTAGCTACTCATTTGTGGCATTGAAGTGTTAGAATGCGGATTAAGGATCTTAAGGCTAGAATTAACACTAGAGGGGGGGTGAATAGTGTTTTAAGAAATTTGTTAATCTTTTTGAATTTATCTTAATTTGTTAACAATATATACACTAATCAGACACAGATATGAACACAGAATCAAACACAAATGCAAATATAAAGTAAAAACAATAAAGGAAAGAACACGCCAGATTTTATACTGGTTTGGAGTTACCCTACATCCAGTCCCGCAACACAAGTACGGATTTCCTTTCAAAAACAATTCTTACAAATACAACCCTCGGTTTCAAGGCTACGAGGTACACCCTCCAGAATCACAATCCTCTGGGTAGAGATACTTGATTTCCGGGGCAACAAGTTCACCCAATTGATTTCCAGGGCTAACATCACACCTTCTCTCGCTCAATTGATTACAAAAAGTCTATAACTCAGATTAGCACTTGGATCTCGTAGAGATAGTGGAGAGAATCAAAACTAGAAATTATCTAGTTAGATTCGATATTGATTTCGGCAGAGTAATGGTGTAATTTGTAAATAAGAAAATGGAGAAGAAGAAGAGAAGTTAAATCAAAGAAAAAAGTGATTAAAATTCGTTGAAAACACCCTTTATTTATAGTAGATCAATAGCCATGTCCATTGGTGAAGGGATGTGGCAAATAGACACTTCTTTTAAAAAACAATTTAACTGTCACCATGTTGACAGGGGTACATGTGACCATGTCGACATGCCCTTGTATTGTTTTGGTGATTTGTTTTTCTTTGAAAATAATTTCTATATTATATTATATTTATTTTTAAACTTTAAAATATACTTATATATAGTTAGAATACATAAATAACTATAGAGAACAATATTAAAATATATATAATAATTTTCTATACTTTTATATTTAAATTTTAAGTATAAATATATAAAACAACTAAATATATTAATATCAGAATTATAGTTTAAAAACTTAGGATAATAATTTAAAATCAAAGATATTTAAAATTAAGGATATTTAAAACTAAGGATATTTTTTAGGCTAAAATATATTGAAAAACCAGGACATATGATTTTGGTTTTTAAACAGGAATATTTAAAATCATTTTCAAAAACAAGCTATATATTTTGAAAATCATTTTGAAATAAAAGTAAGTGGATACAAAAAGATGTTCCACTAGATTTTTTGTAGGTTCCATCCTACTTAGGGTTCCATCCCTTTAACGAGCACGAAGTGGATTCCATTCCACGAAAAAAATAGATTTTAAGATGTCAGTGCCTTTCTATGAGTTTTAACAACATTCCTAATTATATAACTTATCTTGGAAACTTGAACTCTTGAAATTCTTGATGCTCATGAGTCTTGAATCTTGATATCTTCCATCTTTGATCTTGAATCTTTATACTGTACAGTTCTTCATTCTTTAGTACCTGCAAACATGTCTATATATATCTACACAATAATGTTAGTATTATATATTTTATAATCTAATTCTAAGTAAGGTTGTTGTCATCAAAACCAACTCCTCAGGGACTAACATGAAGCAACACAAGTAACTTTCAACATTAAAAAGAGAAGAAAATAGAAAAATAGCAAAGAAGAGAATGTAGTTAAACTACTTACAACAAAATGAATTAAGCTACACTACTTGCATGAAGGTAAAACTATTCTACTAACAAAGAAAAGAAAAGAACATAAATAAAAACATTAACATGAAAACAAAGAAAAGCATGTAGAAAAGAGAGAAGAAAGAGGCTTGGAAGCCATTTTGATTTCATAGAACATTGAGCTTACAATTTGATCTCTTAATTTCCTAAGTAAAAATAAAAGAGTAGATGATAGTTTCATGTACATAAGAGGGTTATTTATACATGCTTAAAACCCTAATTCTATTTTTAGGGGGCTTCCCAAAATGCCCTTTAAGAAGTGTGGCCACCAAGTAACCATTAGCCCCTAATTAATCCATCATTTTGATGTGCATGAAGCTTTAACCTCCACTTAGTGGTCCATTAGCTCCTAATTGTACATTTAGGTAAGTGGGTGGAGTCCTCCATGATCTTGAACTTGAATTATTTCCTCTTCATTCCTTTGTATTTCCTTGTGCATGCATATATCATCATGAATCCCACTTCCATATGCACCAAAATATCCTATAAAAATCATAAAAATTATCCAAGTAAAAATTCTTAAATTAACACATGCACACAAATAACCATTTTTCCCTTGAATGAAGATGAAAGTATAATGGTTTGAAAATAATTGAATTTTGGTTTTAACATGAAAAAATGCCCAAATATGATATTTATTTAAATAAAAAGAGATAAAATATTGATGTATATATATGCACATTTATGTGCACATCAAATACCCCTACACTTATCTTTTTATTCGTCTTCGAATAAAGGAAAACTAAGATAAATCTGTTTTCATGGGGAGCACGATTGCATTGAGCGTATGCAATAAGCCGTTAAACCTCTGGGTGTCCACAGTAGGATGAGTGTTGTCTCGTGAGGGTTTTCAGCGGATACTACCCACAAAATCCAAGTGCAAAGTGAAAATATTTACAAAGTGCAAGATTTATTTACAATGGGATGAATGCAAGTTTTTGAAAATATTTACAAATGAAGGATTCACTTTCAATTCGACGCTCATAAGTTAAATATAGGTTTTGGTCATTGTCTTGAAAATTTAAGTCATTTACTCGTCAAAACTTCCAATAAAAATCAAGTTATCAAAGCAAATAGACAATAGTTTAACTCGTTGTTTTGGTTGATAACAAAGTGTAACTATGAAATGGATCCTTAGTTGATTATCAAAGTTTATCAAAGTGGTACTTTCATTTCTTTTCAATAACAAGTTAAATCAAATAAGTAAAAATAGTGCTTGGATTTCAATTGCTTACTCTCTCTTATTTGAAAATTTTATTGATATTAACAATATTTACATATGCCTAACTCAAGTAAACTGAGGCCAGATATATTACCCGTGCACTACCTTGCTGACTGATGTGAGGGGAATACAGAGCGTGGCGAGTGAACACACAAGTGTGAACACTTATCGACTGTAGGCGTTATTAAAAAGAATTTTTATATACATCTAACTCAGATAAACTGAAGCCAGGTATACCGATCATGCACTGCCTTTCGGGCTTACGTGAGAAGGGTACAGAGCATGGCGAGTGAACACATGATTCTAGGTGTTAAATATATATATATATATACATACATATATACAAATGTTTTTTCTTCCTTTTTTTAGAAAGAGAGAGTTTTGCAAAATCATCTTAGCACCATTTAACTTAGAAGATAAAAATGTTATATCCTTTACTTTAAATTTACCATTTTTTTAAACAAAGATTTTCAATTAGAACATACTTCATAATTAACACATATGAACCGTCCTATATACTAGTTAAACCATTGTTATTTTTAATCAAACTTCATTTTTATTTTTGTTAAGACAAATAAATTTTCAAAAATTTCAATTTATTAACCAAAACTTATACTTATCTCATAGTGTTTCCTCAAGAATAAATCAAAATGCTAAAAAGAAAATGTTTTTGAGATTTGAAAATTTGAGATTTATTTTTTAAGTTAAAAGAAAAATGAAAATTCAAAAATGCCATGAAATTAAAAAATGAAAATGAGACTCCCCCCACACTTAACTTTGACTGTGTCCCCACAGTCGATGAGTGTAACGGGGAAACCTGTGTACATATTTACAAAAGAGGGTTAAAATTCTTATTAGACGTAGCTTGGCTCATGAACGATCATGAGCTCCTCTTGTTTATTTGGCAATTCCAAGAAAGGTTTCAAACGATGACCGTTGACTTTGAAAATCAATCCATCCCTGGGGTTTTCAATTTCTGCGGCACCATGTGGAAAAACAGTTCGTACCACAAATGGTCCGGTCCATCTCGATCTAAGTTTCCCAGGGAATAAATGAAGTCTTGAGTCATATAAAAGAACTTTTTGGTTAGGCAAAAATGTTTTCCTTAGGATTGACTTGTCATGAAAAACTTATGTTTTTTCTTTGTAAATTTTCTCGTTTTCATACGCGTCGTTCCTAAGTTCTTCTAGTTCATTGAGTTGTAGTTTTCGGTTTTCGCCAGCTTTCTCAAGACCAAAGTTTAAGTTCTTAATTGCCCACGGCGCTTTGTGTTCAATTTCAACGGGTAAATGGCAAGCTTTACCATAAACTAAACGAAATGGAGACATCCCAAGGTTAGTTTTAAAAGCAGTACGGTAAGCCCAAAGCGCGTCGGTCAACTTTTGAGACCAATCTTTTCGATTTTTATTGATAGTTTTCTCCAAGATTTGTTTTATTTGTCGATTTGAAACTTCAACTTGGCCACAAGTTTGAGGATGATACTGAGTGGATAACTTGTGGGTTATCGAGTATTTTTTCATTAAAGTTTCAAAAGAACGGTTGCAAAAATGGGTTCCGTTATCACTGATTATTGTGCGAGGTGTGCCAAACCTCGAAAAGATGTTTTCTTTGAGAAATTTCACAACAATTTTATGGTCGTTGGTTTTGCAAGGAAGAGCTTCGACCCATTTTGAAACGTAATCGACAGCGAGAAGGATATACAAGTTTCCAAAAGAATTGGGAAAAGGTCCCATAAAGTCGATACCCCAAACATCAAAGATTTCGATCGTAAGAATGGGGTTTAGAGGCATCATATCTCATCGAGAAATTCATCCAAGCATTTGACATCAATCACAAGTTTTACAAAATTCAAACGAGTCTTTGAAAGAGAAGGCCAATAGAAACCACACTAAAGCACTTTTTCCGCAGTTTTTCGAGGACCAAAATGTCCACCACATTCTTGATCATGGCAAAATGAGAGAACATTCCTAATCTTATTATCCGGAATGCAACGTCGGATGATTTGGTCGGGACAATATTTGAACAAGTATGGATCATCCCAATAGAAATACTTCACTTGGGACATGAATTTGCATTTTTCCTGTTTGGACCACGATGAGGGAGTTTCTTAGTGACTAAGTAGTTCACTATATCAGCGTACCATGGGTTGATAGAAATTGAAAGGAGTTGTTCATCGGGGAAGTTTTCATTGATTGGCAAAGAAGATGGTGCGTTCGGAAGACGAGACAAGTGATCGGGTATGACGTTATCGGATCCTTTTTTGTCTTTAATTGTAAGGTCAAATTCTTGAAGTAAAAGGATCCAACGAATCAAGCGGGATTTGGTATCCTTTTTAGCAAAGAGATATCGAAGCGCAGAGTGGTCCGTGTACACAGTAATGTGTGACCCTATCAAGTATTGTCGGAATTTTTTGAGAGCAAAAACGACAGCTAGAAGCTCTTTTTCGGTTGTTGTGTAGTTGAGTTGAGCGTCGTTCAAAGTCATACTTGCGTAGTAAATCACGTGAAGGATCTTGTTGATGCGTTGTCCTAAGATAGCACTAACGGCAAAGTTTGAAGCATCACACATTATTTCGAAAGGAAGATCCCAATTGGGTGCACAAATGATTGGAGCAGAAATGAGTTCGTTCTTAAGACGTTCAAAAGAAGAGAAACAATCAGAGTTAAATTCGAAAGGAACGTCTTTTCCAAGAAGAGTCATCAAAGGACGAGCAATTTTGCTTAAGTCTTTCACAAAGCGTCGGTAAAAGCTAGCGTGTCCAAGAAATGATTGAATGACCTTAACAGGTTTGGGAATGGGTAGATTTGCAATGACGTCGATTTTCGCTTTATCTACCTCAATGCCTTTGTTTGAGATGATATGTCCAAGGACTATGCCTTGTTTGACCATAAAGTGGTATTTTTCCCAATTCAAAGTCAAATGTTTTTCTTTACATCGATTTAGAACTAATTCGAGATAATGTAAACATTGGGAAAAAGAATCGCCAAAGATTGAGAAATCGTCCATAAAATCTTCTAGAAAGCGTTCAATCATGTCGGAAAAGATTCCAACCATGCATCGTTGGAAGGTCGCAAGAGCGTTACAAAGTCCAAATGACATACGTCGATAAGCAAAGGTACCGAATGGACACGTGAAAGTTGTTTTCTCTTGATCTTCGCGAGCGATGGGAATTTGGTTATAGCCGGAATAACCATCAAGGAAGCAGTAAAATTCATGGTCGGCCAAACGTTCGAGCATTTGGTCAATGAAGGGAAGAGGGAAGTGATCTTTTCGTGTTGTGGCATTTAGTTTTTGATAGTCAATGCAAACACACCAACCCGTTTGAGTACGAGTTGGAATAAGTTCATTTGAATCATTCTTGACAACGGTTAGCCTAGACTTTTTCGGTACAACGTGAATTGGGCTAACCCATGAACTATCAGAGATTGGGTAAATGATTCCGTTGTCAAGAAGTTTAAGAATTTCATCATGCACCGCATCTTTCATTTTTGGATTAAGCTTTCGTTGCGCGTCACGAACAGGCTTGGCATCGTCGATTAAATGGATGCGATGTTGAACAATAGCAGGGCTAATCCCCTTTATATCGGAGATCGACCATCCAATCGCTTCCTTGTTTTTCGAAAGAATAGAAAGTAAGGAGGTTTCTTGGTCAAGAGAGAGAGTCGCAGAAATTATGATGGGTAACGTTTCGTTATCACCTAAGTTTGCGTACTTAAGGTGATCGGGAAGTGGTTTGAGGTCCAACTTCGGGAGTTTTTCGATCAAAGAATTGGGTTGAGATTCGGACTCAACTGGAAGCGATTCAAAGGGAAGAGTGTATTCAATTTCGCTGGGTTTCGTGAAACAATTTTTCATATTCAGCTTCGCGTTTGTCGCTAAGGTCAAGTGTCTCATTTTTGAAGTTTTTGTGAATGGCACTAACTTCCAATGTTTGGTCATGAGGTTCGTTCGATTGGCTTTCAAGATTGAAAATGTTGAGATCCAAAGTCATGTTTCCATAAGAAATTTTCATCCGATCCGTTACGGCAATTGATTAAGGCGTTCGAGGTAGCTAAGAATGGTCGGCCTAAAATCAGTGGAATTTGACTTGCGGGATTTGACACGGGTTGTGTTTCAAGAACGATAAAATCAACGGGGAATATGAATTGCCCTACTCGAATGAGCACGTCCTCGATTTCTCCTACGGGCTTCTTAATGGAACGATCGGCGAATTGAAGCGTTACTTTTGTGGGTTTAAGCTCACCTAAGCCTAAATGTTCGTACACGGAGTATGGAATCAAGTTAACACTCGCACCTAAGTCTATCAAACATTTGTTAATCGTTTTGTCTTCAATTGTACAGGAAATTGTAGGGCAGCCAGGATCTTTGTATTTGATGGGCATGGATTGGGACAAGACTTCACTCAAACTGGCGGCTAAGAAGACTTTTTTAGGCACTTGAGTGTGTCATTTTTGGGTGCACAAGTCCTTAGGAAATTTCGCGTAAGTGGGAACTTGTTGAACAATGTCAAGAAGTGGAATGTTAACTTTTACTTGTTTAAAAATTTCCAACATCTTTTCCATTTGGTTCGAGTGTTTCTTTGGTCGAAGACGATGTGGAAATGGGACACGATACTCGGTAGGCGGGTCTACTCGAGTAGAAGAAGAAGAGCTTTGATTGGCATTCGATTCAACATTTGGCTCCACGTTCTGTTCAGATTCATTCGTTATTTTAGAAGTATCGAGAGAAGTTTCCGGTAAATCGTTTGGATTAACGACTTGATTATCGATTTGTTTCCCGGAACGAAGAGTTGTGATAGCATTCAATTGGGTGACTTTTCTATCTTGAACAACATGGGCTTGATTTGAATTTTCGTTTTGATTTCTGGGATTTGGAAAGGGCTGGCTTGGGAATGTTCCTCGTTCGCGTTCACTTACAGATGTGGCTAATTGACTCATTTGCATTTCGAGTTTTGCAATCGATTGGTTTGTGTTTTGCATATATGAAGTCAATAAATTTTGCAAATTGCTATTTGATTGAAGGCTTTGAGTAGTTGCTTTAGTCAACGTTTCAAGAGTTTTCTCAAGAGAAGTTAAACGTTTATCGTCTTGGGGAGGATGAGCCGAATTTGGTTGAAAATTTAATTGTTGCGGTTGATTATGAGACGGACCCGCAAAGTTTGGTTGAAAATTGTTGGGTTGAAAGGGAGGATTCGAAGCATTATTCGGAAATGCTTGAAAATTGGGACGAATCGTATTCGTGTTGGGATTGTTTTGGTTCCACGCAAAATTCGGATGATTTCTCCAACCAGGGTTGTACATTGGAGAAAATGGGTCATTTTTGGCTTTACTGAAAGCATTGATTTGTTCGACAGAATTGGGACACTGATCGGCTATATGATTAGGATCGTTGCATTTATAACACATCAGTTGCGAAGCTTGGTTCATTTGATTCGACGAGAAAACGTTATCGGATTTTTTTATCATTGCGTCGATCTTAGCTTCCAAAGCAAAAGAAGATCCTACCGACTGTGCACTCGATCGTGAGTAAATTGATTTTTTGTTTGAACGTTCCCATTGGGATGATTTTTCAGCGAGGTTTTCAAGAAATTGCCAAGCATCGTCATGATGTTGGGCAAGAAAGTTGCCTTGGCACATTGATTCGAGCATGGTTCTTGAGCTATTTTCAAGTCCATCATAAAAGATTTGGTAAATCATCCATTTTTCAAAGTTATGGTGTGGACATTTTATCAAAAGCTCTTTGAATCTTTCAAAATATTTGCCGAATGGTTCTCCCTTGAATTGATGAAAATTTACAATTTCGTTTCAGATTCTACTCGTTTTTTCCAAGGGGTAGAACTTTTTGAAGAAAGCTTTTACGAATTCTTCCCATGTTTTAACCGCGTTCGATGGTAAGCTGTACAACTATTTTTCAGCGTAATCCTTAAGAGCGAATGGGATTAATCGAAGTTTGATTCTGTCATCGGAAAGTTGTTGGAGTTTTATAGTTGCACAAACTTGTTTGAATTTAGTCAAAAAGATGTATGGATCATCGTGTTCGAAATTGCCAAATTTCGGAAGAGTGGCAATATGGTTTGAGTGAATTTCGAAATGGTTACCCGTAGGGGCGGGTAACGTGATGCAAGATGGAATAGAAACTCTATCGGGAAAGATTCTATCCATAAGAGTTCGAGGGGCATTTTCGTTTGCCATTTCGAGAGGATCGTCTGTTCAAGTTAAACGATTAGTAGAAGGGTCGCCAGTCCAACGATTTGTTATTGTGTCACGAGTCCAAGTACTCATGCACAAGTGAAAGTTGAGAAGAGAAAGCAGATTTGAAAAACGAAGTGAAAAATTGTTTTTGTTTTTGTTTTCTTGTTTTTTTAGAGGAAGAAAAATATTTACCAAGTGAAATTTATTTTCAGAAGAGAAGTTTAATTTTTGGTTTTTCAAAATTTTTTTATATGTTTTTGTTTTTGTAATTTTTTTTGTTGAATTTTCAAATCTTTACCAAAAGAAATTTTTTTTTTGTTTTTAGAAAATGGAAATTTGATTTTTTTTTTGTGTTTTTTTTTCTTTTTTGAATTTTAAATTTTTTTTCTTTTTGAAAAGGTTTTATATTATTTTTTTTGGATTTTTGTTTTTTGATTGAAAATTTTCAAAGGAAAGAAAAAAGAAGATTTTTTTCTTTTTTTTGGAATTAAAAACTAAGTTAAGAAAAATTTACAAATTCTTTTTTTTGGATTTTTGGTTTTTTTTTAAATATGCATGAACTAATGCAACTAAATGAATGCAAAGGACTTAATTACAATTTTCTGTCCTTAGTAGCTCCTAACCCAAAATTATATAATCACACTTTGTCTTAATTCAACCAAAATATTTCTCAGCCAGGTACCGGGCAGGAGTTATCGGTGCACCACGAATCACCGTAGCAATGCAACTGAAGGTTTAAGTACCTTTAGAGGAACAACCAGTATAATATTTACGTATCACCGTAATTTTTATAACTGGTTATTACTCTGCTGTAGCCTAGACACCAAGAAATAAAATTGTTCAAAGAAAACAATTGTGAAGATACAATTAAGCCCTAGATGAGCTCGTGACGCCCTTAAGTCGAATGTCTAACCTTTATTATTAGTCAAATTCTACGATGAAATGCGTTTGTGGGCTAAGGAAAGGGTGATGAAATCCCTCACCCTATGTGAATTGGGGTATTGCCCTTAGAAAATAAAACAAGATGAGATGAATGCAAAACAAAAATTAAACGTGAATTTACAATACAACTAAAATGAAGTTTGTTTTTGTTTTTGGATTTTGAAATATATATATATATAAGCAAATGCAAGCAACCAACAATGCAATAAAAACAAGGGAAAAGTGCACGATACCAAAGCGTGCAGATTATTTAGCAAATTTTTTTTAGCGGCAATTTTTTAGCAAGGCAAAGCAGTTTATTTGGGCAAGCACTTCTTCCTTTTGAATTTCTGCTTTAGCAACCTGAAATGAAAAACAAGATATATTCAATAATTATTATTATTATTTAGTATGTTTATCAAAGATGAAAAACAAAATAAGTGAAAAACAAAACAATTGAAAATAAAATAAACGAAAACTAAAACAAGTGAAAACAAATGAAAAATGATAATTAAACAAAGTCGAACTTGTTTTTTTAAGACTAAAATAAATGGGAATCAAAACAAAATAAACAACAATTTGAAAACAAGTGAAAATAGGTATGTTCAATGGCTTCTCTTTTTTTCTTTTTTTTTAAAAAAAAAGAAACAAAATTTAAAAGTGAAGTTTTACTTTAAAAAAAATTCGAAAGGAAGAATGAACAAAAAGAAAGATGGTTTAAAAAAAAGGTAAACAAAAAGTAAAATAAATAAAAAAGAAAACAACCCGGCCCAATAACAATCCCACTGCCCAAATTAAAACAAATTATCCACTCCGTTTATAACCTACAACACAACACGAAAATTTCCCAAAACCGGATTGGACCTCATAATTTGATCGAATTTCACAAATTTCACAAAAAGAAAAATACAATCGCTTGCAATCACAGATCGATATAGGGTTCTGGAGTCCTGAGTTTGAGGGAGCCGCGACGAGGGATTGTCGTGGTTCGATTGAAGGTAGTTGTTTGTTGGTCGCGATTATTTGTTGGCGATTATGATTCTAGTTCCTGAATGAGGACTGTGAAGTATGATAGCAGGCAGTAAGGAAACAACAACAAATCCTTTTGTTTTATAGTGGAGGTCGTATGCACTGTGGTCGCACTCAAGTCAGGAAGGGAGGTGCAGTAATGCAACAGTTGATGTTAGGAGTGTTCTGGTGATGAAGTTGAAGTGCGATTGTGAGTCAATGTTGGAGGAGGTAGCAACTATGTGTTGTCTGGTATAGGTTGTTTTGATGGAGCAGCTATGTGTTGTTATGATGGAGCAGCTGTGATTTTGTTGGAAGGCAGTTCTTGGTTGCAGAGGTGGAGTGGGGGTTTGAAGCTTTGGTTCTAGAGTGGCGATGGGAGTTTGATGATGATGGTGCACTGCAGATATTTGGGGAGTATGTAGGGGATGTTTGTTGAATGTTGATGGTAGTGTGAAAGTGTGGGGCTCTGGTGGTAATTGCAAGTGTGTTGGTTGGACAGTGTGATGGAGAGAACAGTAAAGCAGTTGGAAAAGAAGTGTGATCGGCACTGCAGAGTGGAGATATGGCAGTGGAAGTGGAAGCAGTCTAGATATGGTATGTTTGATATGGTTGAGGAGATAGTTTGACAGGCAATTGGCAGTGGCTGTGAATGACTCGCGAATGATTGTTGTGATACTGAATTGTGTGATGTAGTATTGATGTTTTTGCAGAAGTAAGAAGGGGATGGTAGTGACAGTTTAAGGGGATGGTAGTAAGAGGGGATGGTGACTGTAAACTGATTATAGAAGTATGTAGTAGTGTCGATGCGAGGGGGAGGAGCAAGTTTGAATGAAGAGGCACGGGTGACGAAGTGCTACAGGTAATTTTTCTTGGTGATGTGCACTATGGGGAAGGGGCAGTTGAATTTGGGGTGTGGTGTCGAGACCGTGGAAGTGAGTAATGCTATGGTGGCTGGTGGTTCGCTGTGAATTTGTAGCTAGTAAGGAGTGGAGGTGTTGATTCTACTGTGATATGGCAGTGATGATTCTGCTGCGATATGGCAGAGGTGGAGATTGAAGATGTTTGGTGTGGTCGTTAAGAAGGTTGTTTGCAGTGGGATGATGGTGTGATTGTTGAATTGTAGGCTACTATAGTGTTGGGTAGCAGTGGGATGAGGCAGATTGTATTGAGATGGTATGATGGTCAGTGGAGATATTGCAAGTAGGCAGAGGTTAAGGGATGCGAACAGTGAGTGAACAGGTAGAGTGAAAGTTAGGAATGTTTGTGGTTGTGTGCAGTGGACAGAGGATGTTGCGAGGTTGTGATGGGCAGTTTGGTTAGTTTGATGGGGTGAAGTTGATGAGGCAGTAGAGTGTAATGGTGGGAAGGTGATGCTGTAAGAAATGTGATAGAGAGGGGTTTGTGTGCAGGCTGATGTGCATAGTTTTGAAATTGTATATGTAAAATGTAAAGGCAAATGTAAAATGTGAATGTAAAAGCAAATGCAAATAAAAAGAAATATTTTTCTTTTTGAAATTGTGTGTTTTTTTTCTTTTTTTTAATATGGAAATGCAAATGGAAATGCAAAACAAACAAGAACACAAACAAAATGCACACAAAATCAAACAAACTCACACTTTTTTTTAAACACAACACACACAAAACAAACACACACTAAAATCAAACACAAATAATTCGAAGAATAGAAAATTGAAATCAAAACAACTCCCCAGCAACGGCGCCAAAAACTTGTTCGTCATCGGAAATTCTATCGGTTTACAAAACTGTCGAACGAATTTAAATTAAAAATAACCGCAAGCGCACGGCGTACACTTGTAGTACGTGACGAATACGGGTCGATCTGCAGGGAATTGTTAGAGATTAAAAATCTATTCAATCAAATTAGACCAAAGTGAGATGAAAGTTGTTAACTGCAAAAAGAAGCTAAAGCTAGAATTAAAAGGTGATTTAAAAACTATTGAACTAGAGAACAATTTAGAGGCAAATCCACTCTCATATTTTTGTAAATCAACTAACAAACAATTTGTGATATCTAGCTTTTGATATTAAGTGAAATATTGTTGTATTTATCATAAGTATGGTTTGTTTATGTTATTAATTAACATAACTCAAACCATCAAACTATAATACAACAAACAAACCACTTATAATTCTCATGAAAATGAAGCCAAAGCAAAAGCTATTTTAAGTATGATCTATTTACTATTGTAACTAGTAATATAGATCATCAAATTTCATTTTTACTTTAATTTCACAATCAAAATGGATTAGCAAATGATGATGCAAATTGTGTTTATGTTGAATAAGAATAGCTCATTTATATCAGTAATATAAGCTATCAAACCCACTTGTATAAATTTGCATCAAAACTAACTTCATGAAGCATAAACCAAATCAGATCATAAATCATAAAATATTGAAATTACATAAGATTTGAGAGCTTCATTACCCTTAAATTGAAGGGGTTTAGCTACTCATTTGTGGCATTGAAGCAACACAAGTAACTTTCAACATTAAAAAGAGAAGAAAATAGAAAAATAGCAAAGAAGAGAATGTAGTTAAACTACTTACAATAAAAGGAATTAAGCTACACTACTTGCATGAAGGTAAAACTATTCTACTAACAAAGAAAAGAAAAGAACATAAATAAAAACATTAACATGAAAACAAAGAAAATCATGTAGAAAAGAGAGAAGAAAGAGGCTTGGAAGCCATTTTGATTTCATAGAACATTGAGCTTAAAATTTGATCTCTTAATTTCCTAAGTAAAAATGAAAGAGTAGATGATAGTTTCATGTACATAAGAGGGTTATTTATACATGCATAAAACCCTAATTCTATTTTTAGGGGGCTTCCCAAAATGCCCTTTAGGAAGTGTGGCCACCAAGTAACCATTAGCCCCTAATTAATCCATCATTTTGATGTGCATGAAGCTTTAACCTCCACTTAGTGGTCCATTAGCTCCTAATTGTACATTTAGGTAAGTGGGTGGGGTCCTCCATGATCTTGAACTTGAATTATTTCCTCTTCATTCCTTTGTATTTCATTGTGCATGCATATATCATCATGAATCCCACTTCCATATGCACCAAAATATCCTATAAATGTCATAAAAATTGTCCAAGTAAAAATTCTTAAATTAACACATGCACACAAATGACCATTTTGCCCCTGAATGAAGATGAAAATATGATGGTTTGAAAATAATTGAATTTTGGTTTTAACATGTAAAAATGCCTAAATATGATATTTATTTAAATAAAAAGAGATAAAATATGGATGTATATATATGCACATTTACGTGCACATCACTATTCCAAAATGTATTTTCACATAGAAAATTGTTTTTATGAAATTTATTTCTTTGGGTTCAAAATATTTGATCAAAGAACTCTCCCCTGTAAACTAGTTGTTGTATATGAAATAAATAATATATATTTAGTGAATGATGGACCACTAAATTTAGTATGCTATTATGGTAATGGCGGAAATAATGGGAGCATGCCATATAGCACTTATTGATTGCATCAAGTTATGAAAATTATATTTGAAAACATAGCGAACATAATTTATAAAATAGTGACTATTATTTGATGTCGACTGAAAAATAGACCTAGTATATTTCAATACGAATATCATGTATATTTGTTGTGAAATAAAACAATAATGTGGTATTTGTTTTCATAACAAAAGTGATGCACTAGAAAATAGTGAAGTATCTAAAATTATTTACAATTATTTTGGAGTTATAGACTAATCCATAGTTTTGAGAAATAATTTTTATTATATGGTTACAAATCATATGATACCGGTTAATTATATCTCAAACAATTAAGGACAAAGCACCTATTTAGTGGAAGCGTCATAAGAGTTGATAAATTCTTCGAATTGATTCATATAGATGTATGCAATTGTAAGTCTATTAATACCAAAACGGTTCCACATACTTTGTTGTAGTTACCCTTGAGTTATTATTGACATGGATATATGCATCTGATACACATGTATAAGTCTATGATAAGCTCATAAATATAAAACGAAAGTAAATAAAATAACTTGTGATTGAAATGATTCGATTTGATCGAATAGGGAGTATAATAGAAAGAGTTTCGTATATACCTAATATGAATAAAGATTTAGTTTTAAAGGTCACTCATTCCCATAATACATAATGATGCACTGACAAGGAGTAATCAAATTTTGTTGGACAAAGGACGATTAATGATGAGTGAAGCAGATTTAAATTCTTTCTATAAGGTATGTACTCAAGAGTAGTACACAAGGTTAAAATTAATATCATCCACAGAATATTTTAGGTTTATAAGAAACCCTTACATTTCCTAAGCCAAGGATTTAGCGGGTTGTACAGGTCGAAAGACTATACGTAATAATTGTGCATAAAGGATCTTGTATGAATCGTCCCAAGTGAATTTTAGGAACGATGGTCATTAGATGACTAATTTATGTTGTGAATATAAATATACTATGAACTAATGAAAAATCAGTTTTATAAGGCAATTCGTAAATTCACTACGCCATAAATGACCTTCTGCAACATAAAAAAAATGTTGGCTTAGGCCCGAAAAATGTTGCCATAGGTCTATGGCAACACTTTTAGGGTGATGCAATTTTTGCCGTTGTCTTAGACCTCAAAGGCAACATTTTGACTATCTAAGGCAACATAAGTAATATTGTTGCAATAGAACCCTATTTGGGTCTATGGCAACACCCATAGGTATCTGTAGCAACATTCCAAAATGTTGCTATAGATATTAACTTTATTATTTGTGGGGCCCACAATGTAGAGCATATTTGATTTTTTAATTAAAATAAATATTTATTTAATAAAATGCTATTGCATAGAATTTGATATTTAAACAGTAATTTATTTAAATAAATATTTTATTTCAACATTTGAAATAGTACAAATTCCTGACTCCACTATTTTACAATTCAATGATACATAACACTGATATTCATATATACAGATATTCCTCACTACATCACTCAGTTCACTCATTACATATGCAGTTTCAATTTATACAGACACCGACACTGACAAATATATGATGAGCCGAATGCCGAGCCGAAGGCGAGCCGAGTGCAGAGCCGAAGGCGAGCCGAGAAGCGGGTCCGGGCGCAGCTCCGGCGGAGGTCCGAGGCACCGCAGTCCCGGCGGGGATCGACCTAACAAGTGGGCACCGCCCGATTCATCCGATTTCGAAAGATCGAGCCTTCTTTGAAACGACGTAATATGATGCACAAATGAAGATCGAGCCTTCTTTGAAACCACCCTTCACCATATTTCAACTTTCCCAAACTTCCCAAATTTCACCAACCTTCAATACTCTATAAACACTAGAACACTCACCAAACTTAGCTGTAATAATCATCAAGCAAATAATTGTAAGTAAATCCACAAATAGTGACACTGTTGTAACAAGAATAGTTCAGTAAGTAATTTTCTCACTGTGTAGGTAAACGCTGAAACGGGCAGACTAAATTGTGATATTTGAGGAATAAATTGTGATATTTGACGGCATGTTGTTTTTATTTCAAGGTCAGGTTCACCTACGAGCATAAAAAAAAGTGAAGAAAATATCAGCTAAATTAGACAAATCTTGGAAGAAAATATTAGCTTTAGTGAACTTAAAATAGAACATTGAATTATCATAGTGTACTTGAAGTCCACTCCTAAGTCTCCATACATTTTTGTAGTGATCTTTTACAACATGATACGGGGGATTAGAATCGAGAAAAGGTCCAACCAAGTTTTCCGACCAATAGTCCATTCCCGCTTGAATAATTTCAACCAACAACACCATCACTCCATCAATAACAGAAGTTTCAAAAGAATGAGGTGTGTACACACTCACATTTGTTGGCAATGATGTGAATAGCAAGGTCCATTTGTTAGAGGCCAGGGGAAGCAGCTGTCCAGTATAAATCAGAATTATCAGTAGCACTAATAGAGGCATATTGTCGAACATCTTGAGCCCGCTCACAACCCAAACCGACTTCTGCAGAAATCTAGGCATCAAAACTTATAACCATGGCATAGTTAATATTAAAAACAAAATCACCTATATTATCACAAACCAAAACACCAACAACCAATGCTGATACATCCAACTCAACAGACAAAGGGCCTGTGTTCAAAAAGGCAAGACGCGCGCAAGAAAAATCACGAACTGGAGTATTGGGCTTTGTTTTAATACTGAAAATAGGCGACAAAGGAGAAGACATTCGATCATGGTATCTACCAGATCCATAAGCGAAGAAGTCAAGTCGCAAATAGGAGAGGATGACGATGGTGCGGCCACCAGATTAGGGTGGGAAATTCTCGATCAAATTCAACATTAGACAAAGGAGCAACTAGCAAAATAATCTAGGCATTAGATGAAGCTATGAACTGTCAACCAGATCTGGTCGGCGAGGTTGCTTCTGTAGGATGGCTAGACAAGGGCTTATATTTACAAGCGCTTGCCATGGGAAGGGAAGAGAGGTGGGAGACAGGATCCGATTATGAGAATTGGAATTGGGGGAGAAGCCCTAATTGTTTGATTCTGCGCGATTTGGAGGAGAAAGAAATGAAAAAGAAGCGCGTGAATGAAAATGTTAGCGGGAATCAGAGGACGCGTAGATGATAGTGGATGAATGGTTGAGATTTTGTTTTAACTAATGGTGTGGATCGCTGAAGTGTATTTTTTTTTTAATTTTTTTAATTAGAATATATCTATAGCAACACTATATCAAAATGTTCCATCGTGTTACACTTGTTTAGCTAGAGCAACACATTTTTATGGCTAAGGTAACACCAAAAATACAACGTTGCAGTAGGACCAAAATTTTATAGCTGTCGCAACATTTTAGCTGGCAACACCTTGCAAATCTGTTGCAGTAGGCCATTTATGGCGTAGTGATTGTTTATGAATGCCCAATCTGTTGCATTGAGAAACAAAAGTTGTTTTAAGAAATACCAACTTCGTAGCGAAAGAGTTTATTTAAGAATTTATTGGTATAAAATGAATTTGGATACGATCCAAGTATAAAATTAATTACAAGGAATGAAATGAAATTGACCGAACCTAAATGAACATAATACATTAGAATGTCTAATGAATATTCTTGTATTAAAGAGAAACTGTGAGTTTCTTATCAATGTCAAGAATAAATAATCCTTGGTTGTTTGATTAAACAATTAAGAGTGTTGACTTTATGATATGGTACGACGCATAGATCCGGAAGAGATCCTAAAGTACATTATAAAACTATGATTTTAATAGTTATACCCAAAGGGATATGATCTATTGGCCGCAAATGTGTCTTTAAGAGAAAGATTTATGTAGTTGAAATAATGAGCAATATTGATAAGAATAAAATCGTAAATTCCAATTGTTGAAATTAACACAACAGATTTACCACTCAATACACTCAAGTTGGTTTATATTTTACTTACAAAGTTATCGCATGGTATGAATTTATGTTTTGGTACGTATGTGTTAAAATAAAAAATTCTAAATAATGATTAAGAGTAAACTGTTTACACATAATAACAAAACTATCTCGAAATCAGTGGAAGCGATATTGAGTTTGGGAGATTTTGGATATGATCCAAGAATAGATATGAAAGTGTCATTCGACAAACATCAAAATTTAAAAATCGTTTTGATAGAAATATCAAATAGTATGATTATAAGTAAAATGCAGAGGAAGTGTGTGTCATAAGAAAGAATATGAAAAGGTACATAGGTATTTCCAAACTATAAGTAAACATCATATTGCTAATTATTAACGATGCACTCATGTTAAAATCAGCTTTTAGTTATTTTAATACTCGACGTTGGATTTGTAAATGATGTTTTTTATAGTAAGTATAAAAAATATTGGGAAGGTCCCAAATGATATGCAAGGACATTTTATTAAAATGTTAATACATAACATGTGAGATGAATTACTTATGCATTAGCAATAGAAATTATCATACATGTTATGTTGTCTACAATATCGTGATTTGTTAACGTATTTGATACATAAAACAAATCCAAATAAATATCACAAAATGGTTGTTTGAGGTGTTCTCATGTATTTATGAAATACTAGAAAACTGTTTAAAGAAACAACGAACTCCTTATGAAGAAGTGTTTGGACTAAAACTTCATAAGTGATATTGAGTATAATTTGTCAATAATAAATTCAAATTAAGAATCTTTAAGTTGGAAATGTTCCAATTAGAAGAGATTGTAGGTGATTCAATGAAAAGGCTAAGTATATTGACTTGAATAGCGCCACAATAAAAGTAATGTATATATAATAAATGCATGAATTTATAACTGAGCCGACGGTGATTCCAAATGTTGAGGATCCCATAAAATTGTTCTATGGTAACAATGTCGCGATATAGTTCGTAACGAAATTTTAGTCTCACTAGAAATTGAGAGACGCACTTCGAATTGTTCCACATGATAAAACAGTTTATCAGCGGCGAGGAGAGTTGATTAACAGAGTAGATAATTGAAGTAAGATAGCATATCCGTTCACTAAGGGACTGGCCCGATTGGTTTTGAGAGAACCGATTGGAAAAGTTGGAATAAGATTCCATAATTGAACTTGTTGATGCCAAAAGTGGCACAACATCCAAAAAACTATGGAGATATTAAGATCTAGCAAGAAATATCATAAAAGTAAAAATAACACCAAAATTTTCATAGTGGTTCGACAATCTCTAGCCTACGCCCACTTTATATTTTGTTTATTAGAGGTTTGAGAGTTACTACTACAAGGATTTATTAATCTAAAGCCTAGAACAACATATAATAGCTTCCTAAGTGATTCTAATGGAGGAGAGATAGGAGAGGAAGAAGGAGAAGTGCCAAAAAAGTCCTTTCCTAGTCACCATAAGGTCTGTAGTCATAAGGGAAGTGCTCAGCGAAACCAGGGGCCCACGAAACACAAGGTCCAGGTCTAAGTCCAAAGGTGTAAATGAGAAAAAAGTCAGCCCAACCGTCAGTTAAAGCCACTCAGTACCGAGAGGTTCCTCTCGGTATCGAGAAGTTTGTGTTGGTGGAAACTTCCCCTTTCTCTTCCACTCTGCTTCTTATCTCCTATTCGTTGTGTTCCGAAAACTTTTCTTGAAGATCGAGTAGTTCCTGATAATTTTCTTAATATTGCTCGTCTTTTCCTAATATCTCTTCTTTCTTCTAAAAAATCCTTAGAGTTGCTTGTCTATCTCTTGAGAAAAGCACTTCACTGCAAACACTTGAGGTAGTGCTTCAATTACAAGTGGTTTAGGAGGTGCAAAGTGAAGTAATAAGCTCTTGGTACCGAGTGGTTCATCTTGGTACCGAGTAGTCCACTTTGCTCGTTTTCCCTTGAAACTTGTTGAGTATGGTTTTCTAGCTTTTCTAAACCTGTTCCTAAGTTCGTAAATTGTTTCCTCTTCTTCTTGATGTTCTAATTCCAGTTGAAAATCTACTCAGTCAAAAAGCCAGTTAACATTTGCCTCCCAAAGTACGTCTTATGAATGTAAGGTGTGCTTTGCTCAAGAAAGAGTTTCAGTAGTAGTCAATCTTCAGTAATTGAGCCTTCTGACCATCCATCGATCCCGATCTTAGCGAATCGTCCATTTCCTTCAGATTCTCCTACAAACCAAAGGTCGTTTCAGACCCATTATAGCTAAGGACTCCAGCCCTTGCATAAGTGCCGGCCATGAATCATGATCAGCCTGTCTTTTATCCAAAGGTATCATATTGTATATCAAAATCACCTCATGTTCGCCTGAGATCTATCAATTTTACTCTGATTATAAGGCATTCAAATCCTTATATCAGGTCAACATCCATTCTAGCGATCGATCTCACTGAATCTTTTAGCATCCAATTCAGGGTTCGGTCTCTCCGGATCATTTATCATCTAATATAGGTTTCAATCTCTTTGGATCATTTATCATCTAATCTAGGGTTCGATCTTTTCGGATCCTTGCCGAGTCCAATCTGCTTGCTCTTTGATAAGGAGACTCAACATCCAAGAAAGCCACCCTCTCTCTCTCTTCAGTGAGGGGACTTGCTTTTGATCTCTCCAGATCCTTGCTAAGTCCAATCCGCTCGCTTACCGGTGATGGGGCCCAACGTCCAAGCAAGTACATTCACTTACACTCCGGTAAGGAGACGTACTTTTTTTGTACAAGTCCATCCATTCACCCTCCGACAAGGAAACTAACACCTTGCGGTCATTGGACAATCTCTCAGGACGGGACTACCACGATAAATGTCAATCATCACATTCAAGTGGTTTTTCAAAAATCAAATATTCAAACCAACCAAACATCCTAATTATTCATCTTAGATATTCGACTCAAACTGTGCCTAGAAACCAATCGAGGTCTTGTAAACCTGTAACCCAGTCTGAAGTTATAATTTTTTATCTATTTAAATTAGAAAGCAAAGCATGGGAAATGAACCTGACTCATGTCCATCACAATCATGAAATTGCCAATCTCGACCTAGATCCTTGGTCGTGTCTTGATGCATTCGCTGCATATGGTGGCTGCTCTAGTCGCACCATTGCAATTTAGTCCCTTACTTACTGTTGTAGCTGGTTACTCTGAACCAGCTCTTATATCAACTCATGAAGGTATCAGAACTCGTTCATTCCATATCCATCCATTTCATGAAATAGGAAAATTTTCCTGGACCTTTTCTCTCGATACATTGGTTCCTTCATAGCTGGTTTTCTATAAAGTATATACCCCCTTGTATCGAGATAAATCCTCTCTGGGGTTTTAGTTAGGTTGGCATAAGAAGAGAATTTTGATTCTCTCTTTGGTTGCTTCGGTCCCCCGAAGTTATCTTCGGCCTTTTGCTTTCCTTTCTCTCCACCATATCCTACTTTTGACCGCCTTCGTTCATCCATACCATCTAAGCTTCAGCATCCTCCTGACACAAGTACCTCTCTGCCTAGTAATAGAATTCCAAAAGATCCATCAATGGATCCTTTTCCAAGGCAATTTTAAAATCCGTCTTATTCACACTTTGAAAACCGCCGCCATCAGAATCACTGATGGATTCGGCTTATGAACTACATCGGCTTTCACGTTAAACCTAGTCAAGTAACTTATCAGGCTCTCTCCGGCCCTTTGCTTAACGCTCGATAGCATCAGCACTTTCTTTGGTCGTGAAACATGAACCTTGAATTGTCTAATGAACTTATTGACTAGCTCGGTCTACGTGCTTATGGATCCGTTCTCCAGCTATCTGAACCGCATTACTGCTAAAACCATTAAATATAATGGGAAGAACCGTCCCATCACCTCCTAAGAAACACTTAACATCTCCATATGTCGGATGTACCTTATTAGATGAACTGTTGGATCTACCTTTACATCATACATTTCCAATGTCGAAAACTTGAAATCAGGAGGATTCCTCGCATACCTAATGTTAAGGGTAAATTGGTTCTTATTTACGTCCTTCAAACTCTGGTATGGTGGTCCACCTCTCACTATCCTTCTGACTAGCTTAGTCATTCGGTGGTTTCCGTCCAATAGAGGTCTTCGATCAATGGTTGCATCTTGCCCCTCCCCCGCTCTTGTAGGGGAACTCGGGTACATACTCCTCCATTCGCATTTTTCTACACCTCCAGCTTCATTCTACCCTCCGTTCCTATGGGGAAGCTCAGGCACATACTCCTTCGGTCGGTGTGCATTTGCATTATAAGTTGCGTTTCTGGCTTCAGCATCATCCGTTCTCGGCATCCCAGCTTGTCCTAAGCTCGAACCAACATTGCCCCTAAGTATATTCCTCTCAGTACCAAAAGGATTGTGGTCGGTACTAACTGGTTCTAGTTGTGGGGGCATTTCCATTTGTCTCCACTCCAATTCCAATGTTCCTATGTTGGCTTTCGGCTTCTGGTTCTAAATTCAAGCAGCTCCTGTTATTCCTTGTTGTCCTATCCATTGGAAAAACACCTCCAACATTTCTTGTGGTCAAGCCATTATCTCATACAGCATTTTCTTCATCATTTTCTCCATATCTTCTCTATTCACGTGGATGGATTGATTAGAATTTGAGGACACCTCTTAGCTGCCCCCATGCTTTGGTTGACTCCCTCCAATCATTGATCTAATGTTAGGCCTCTTCGTCTTCTCTAAACTTCAGATCTAGGCTTTAGGTTTTGAAATATAGCTCTCTCTTAGTGAAACACTAAAATAATAAAGCCAAAATTGGCACAACGCATAAAAACCTATGGAAAATTTTGAGATTTAGCAAGAAATATCAAAAAAAGGTGAAAAGAAACCCAAAAATTTTATAGTGGTTTGGCAACGTCTAGCCTACGACTACTTTATATTTTGTTTATTAGAGGCTTGAGAGTCACTAATACAAGGTGATCTAAAGCCTAAAACAGTAAACAATAGCTTCCTAAGTGATTTTAATGGAGGAGAGATAGGAGATGAAGAAGGAGAAGTGCCAAAAAAGGTCCTCTCCTAGCTGCTATAGTGTATTTATAGGCAAAGTTCTCAATGGAATCAGGGGCCCACAAAATACGAGGTACAGGTCCAAGGCCAAAGGTGTAGAAAAGCAAAAGGTCAACCTAACCATAAGTTAAAACCATTCGGTACCGAGAGGTTTGTGTTGATGGAAACCTCCCATTTCTCTTCCACTCTGCTTCGTATCTCCAATCCATTGCGTTCAAATACTTTTCCTTGAAGATCGAGTTGTTCCTGATAAGTTCCTTTACTACTTGTCTTTTCCTGCTTTCTCTGCTTTCTTCTAGAAAATCCTTGGAGTTGCTCGTCTATCTCTTGAGAAAAGCACTTCATTACAAACACTTGAGATTGTGCTTCAAGTATGAGTGGTTTAGGAGGTGCAAAGTGGAGTAAAAACCTCTGGTACCGTGTGGTCCACTTTGCTCATTTTCCCTTGAACTTATTGAATATGATCTTCTTGCTTTTCCAAACATTGTTCCCAAGTCGATGAATCGTTTCGTCTTCATCTTGACATTTTAATTCTTTTTGAAAATTGGCACGGTAAAAAAATAGGTTAACACTTGCCCACAAAGTATGTCTTATGTAAGGTATGCTTTGTTCAAGAACAAGTTTCACCAGTAGTCAATTTTCAGTAATTGAGCCCTTCGGCATCCATCGATCCTGATCTTGGTGAATCATTCGGTTCCTTCAGATTCCTACAAACCAAAGGTCATTTCAGACCCATTATAGCTAAGGACTCCAGTCCTTGCTTAAGTGTAGGCTAGGAATCATGATCAACCTATTTTTTTCTAAAGGTATCATATTGTATATCAAAATCACCTCGTGTTCGATCGAGATCTGTCTATTTTACTCTAATTACGAGGCATTTAAATCCTTATATCAGGTCAATGTCCGTTCTAGGGTTCGATATCACCGGATCGTTTATCATTCAATCCAGGATTCGATCTCTCTGGATCATTTATCATCCAAATTAGGGTTCAATCTCTTCGGATCATTTATCATCCAAACTAGGGTTCGATCTCTCTGGATCCTTGCCGAGTCCAATCTACTTTCTCTTTGATAAGGGGACTCAACGTTCAAGCAAGTTCAACCACTCACTCTCAAGTGAGGGAACTTACTTTTGATCTCTCTGGATCCTTGCTGAGCCTAATCTGTTTGCTCTACGATGGAATGGCAACAACCAAGCAAGTACATCCACTTACACTCTGGTAAGGGTATTTACTTTTTTGTACAAGTTCATCCATTCACTCTCCAATAAGGAATCTTGCACCTTGCGATCATCGCCTCATCTCTTCTGACAGGACTACCATGATCAATCTTAGTCATCACATTCAAGTGGTTTTTCAAAAATCAAATATTCAAATCAAACAAATCAACCAAACATCCTAGTTATTCATCTCAGACATCCGACTCAGAGCGTTCCTAGAGACCAATCGAGGTCTCATACATGTGTAAGTAGTCTAAGGTCATCATTGTTTTAGATATTCAAAACGAAAAGCAAAGCATGGGAAATGAACCTGACTCCTGTCTATCCCGATCATGGGATTACCAATCTTGACCCAGATCCCTAGTCGTGTCTTAATGAATTCGCTCTAGATGGTGGCTGCTTCAGCTACACCGTTGCAGTTTGGTTCCTTGCATACTATTGTAGCTAGTTCTTCAAACCAGCTTTTTTATCAAATCACGAAGGTGTCGACACTTGTTCATCCAATGTCCACCCATTTCATGAAAAAGGAAAATTTTCTTTGACCATTTCCCTTGATCTGTTGGTTCCCTCTTAGCTAGCTTTCTATAGTGGATCTGCCCCTAGTATCAAGATAAATCCTCTTCGGGGTTTCAGTAAGGTCAATGTATGAAGAGAATTTTGGTTCCCTCCTTAGTTGCTTCAGTCCCCCGAAGTTATCTTCAGTTTCCGCTTTCCTTTGTTTCCACCCTATCCTGCTTCGTATGGTCTTATCCACGGGATTATGTCAGCATTCTCAACTTCAGCGTCCTCCTAACGCAATACCTCTCTCACTTATAATATTATCCCGGAAGTTCCATCGGTGGATCCTTTTCCAAGGCAATTTTAAAGTCCTCTCATTCGCAACTCCTTAAATCATCGCCATTAGAATCAATAATGGATCCGGCTTATGAACTACAGCGGCTGCTGCGTTAAACCTAGTCAAGTAACTCCTCATGGTCTCTCCGGCCCTTTGCTTCATGCTCGATAGCGTCATCACATTCTTTGGTCGTGAAATGTGAACCCTGAACTGTCTCATGAACTTATTGACTAGCTCGGTCCATGTGCTTATAAACCCATTCTCCAGCTATTTGAACCACATTGCTGCTAAATCCGTTAAATATAATGGAAAGCACCATCCCGTCACCTCCTCGGAACCACCCAACACCTTCATATGTCGGATGCACCTCACTAGACGAACCATTGGATCGGTCTTTCCATTGTACATTTCCAATGTTGGAAGCTTGAAATCGAAAGAATTCCTCGCACAACGAATGTTAGGGGTAAATGGATTCTTGTTTACATCCTCCAAACTCTGGTCTTCTAGTCTACCCTACACTATCCTTCTGATAGGCTCAGCTATTCGATGGTTGTCATCCAATGGACGTCTTCGATTAATAGCTGCATTTTGCCCCCGCTCCAATGGGAGTAATCTGGCCTATACTCCTCTGGTTGCAACTTTGCATTTTGATCCGCACCTCTAGCTTCATTCTGCCCCTCATTCCTATGGAGAAGCTCTAGCACAAACTCCTCTAGTCAATGTGCATTTGCATTCTGAGTCGTGTTTCTGGCTCCATTATCATCCATTCTCGGCATCTCATCTTGCCTTAAGCCTAAACCAACATTGCCCCCAAGATATTCCTCTCGATACCGAGAGGATTGAGGTCGGTACCGACTAGTTCTAGTTATAGGGGCATTATTCCAAGTTGCTCCGGTCAAATTCCAGATGTTCCTGCATTGGCTTCCACCCTTTGGTTTTGAATTCCATCAGCTTCAATTGTTCCTTGTCGTCCACTCTATTAAAAAAACCCTCCAACGTTTCCTATTGTCAGGCGAGTACTCCATCATACATTTCCTTCATCATTTTTTCTATCTCCTCTCTATCCATGTAGATGGATTGATTAGAATTTAAGGACACCTCTTGGTTGCACCTATGCTCTGGTCGACTCCCTTCAATCATAGATCTGGTGTTTGGCATCTTCATCTTCTTTAAACTTCAGATCCAAGCTTTAGGTTGTGAAATCTAGCTCTCTCTCTGAGAAAGCGTCGAAATTTTGATGCCAAAAGCGGCACAATAACCAAAATCTTATGGAAATATTGAGATCTAGCAAGAAAAGAACAACATTTTTATAGTGATCCGGCAATTTCTGGATAACGTCCACTTTATATTTGTTTATTAGAGGTTTGAGTGTAACTAGTACAAGGGATTTACTGATCTAAAGCCTAGAACAGCAAATATGGCTTTCTAAGTGATTCTAATGGAGGAGAGATAGGAGATAAAGAAGGAGAAGTGCCAAAAACCCATTTCAAGTTGCCATAGGGTCTATATTTATAGGGAAAGTGCTCAGCGGAACCATAGAACCATGAAACATAAGGTTTAGGTCCAGGTCCAAGTCCAAAGGTGTAGAAGAGCAAAATGTCAACCCAACTATTAATTGAAACCACTCGGCACCGAGAGGTTCCTCTCAGTACTAAGAGGTTTGTGTTGGTGGAAATATCCCATTTCTCTTCCACTCTACTTCCTATCTCCAATCCGTTGCGTTCCAAATAATTTTCCTTGAAGATTGAATTATTTCTAATAATTTACTTGATAATGCTTGTCTTTTTCTGCTTTCTTTTAGAAAATCCTTAGAGTTGCTCATCGATCTCTTGAGAAAAGCACTTCATTACAAACAGTTGAGGTAGTGCTTCAAATACAAGTGACTTAAGGAGGTGCAAAGTGGAGTAAATCCTCTCGGTATTGAGTGGTTCCTCTTGGTACCAAGTGGTCCACTTTGCTCATTTCCCTTGAAACTTGTTTAGTATGATCTTCTTACTTTTTCAAACATGTTCCCAAGTCCATGAATCGCTTCATCTTCATCTTGACGTTCTATTTCCAATTGAAAATCTACTCGATTAAAAAGCCAGTTAACAGACCCCAAGTGCAAGTGGGAGATTGATAGAGTTAGGGGTATGCCCTAGGGACAATTATGTAATTTGTTACATGTATCTAACTCGACAACCAATCTTGTTCGAAATAAAAGGTGTTTTCCTTCTATTATATACATGATATAATGTGTTATATTAATTAATTAATTCATTTAAAAGTGTATTTAATAGAAAATACATTAATGGTATGTCTTGTGATAGTAGCTACAAAGCGTTGTAATTGTGAGTAATTTATCACAATGAAAATAAATATACCATTTTAAATATTCCTAGTCAAGGTGTATCGAAACTTGATATCGATACATCCATTGAAACTAGATTACGTAAGGCTCTCCAAATGTTGAATAGTATATTACTCATGCTACTGAGGGGCACCAAGAGGTTACCTATTGATAATTATTGGATAATCATGGAATGACTCACTTGATTGTTTTTCTGTTGGTTAATATAACTAAGGTTAGACAAAAAATATCGATGCGACAATATTACACAATTCTCTCAACTTAAGAATACCATTGAACTTCAATACGGAAAACTCCACTTTGATTATAGTTAAATCATGGAAAGAGGTTCATTGAACGACTATAGTTGGGTTAAGTTGAAGCATATGAAACACCATTCAGTTGAGAATTAAGCTCCTCGGTTCTATGAGGTTAGTATCACGGTCAACCGAAGTCATATAAAAGTCAAAATCTTTCATTGGAGTAGTTTGGTTAGTAATAATTGTTAATATTGAACCAAGAAATTTTGTGTTTGGACTGTACAAGTTCAATGGCCCGAGCATTGGATTAATAAAGTCCTCGGTTATATGAGGTTAGTGTCATGGTGAACTAAAGTCAACTCAAAGTCAAATTCTATGGCCAGAGCATTGGATTAATAACAATTTTTATTATTGAACCAAGGACTTTGTGTTTGGACTTCAGAGTTGAATGTGGATGATACTAGAAATTTGACCGTTACCAAATTCCATAATCCAAAGTGATATAGTTTTGGCGAAGAGAATTGGTGTAAATGATAGCCACGACCGGGTAACGCTTAACAAAGTAAAATTGGATTTTACTGAAACCAAGTAAGCAATGAATTTGGAAAAAATGTCGCACCACCTGCTAAGTGATTTATGAGCATTAATATTTGAATAGTTTGATATCAATCACTGACCAAATTTACATATAACGGGTCACACAACCGAAACGTTGAATACTCCTTTGATCAAATTATTTAATTAATTTGTGAGTATTATAAATTAATTAAATTAATTGATATTTATGAAATATTAATTATAAAATTTTATTTTGATTTGATGGACGAATATTATTAAATATATTTATAATAGTTCTAAATATGTTAATCGATAAACAATATCGATTAGCATTTAAATTGGATTTAAATGAAAAATATTTTTGTTTAGGCTTTAAATGGGTATGAAGCCCATATAAGGGGCTGAAGGGACATAGGGGATGGCCATATGATTGGCTGAGATTGTCTAGGGTTGAGTAGATAAGAGGGAAAGAATGAGTAAGAGAAAAACAAGGATTTAAATCCTAACTTCTCTTTTCATTCCTCCTCTATATAAACATCTCAAACCCATGCTTATTTGAGACTTTTGACAGCCTTCAAAACCCATTATTACTGGCCGAAATCAAGAGCTCTCGGCCCTCCATTTCCCAAGTCAAATCAAAATAAAAAACAATTTTATTTGATAGATATGGTCATCAATTCAGGGACTAGCAATCTACTAAATTGGAAACAAGTTCAAGGAGTAGATCTCAATGTTCCATAGTGTTCTGATAGGCTTTGGAGACAAGGTAATTTCTGATTTACAATTATAATTTAATGTCTAAATAGCTCATATATGTATCTATGTATGTGTGTGTGTGTATCTCTGTGTGTATTTATATAAAAAAATTATGACACACACCCACAATTATTGCTCTAGTCATAAATAAAATGTTTTCCAAATCCAAGTTAAGTTCACAAAATAATGTTCGATAATGGCTGCTTCTTCTGTTAAAATTCACGACTTCAATTCCCTTCGTTCTCTTTCCTTTCACCTCTGTCTCCTATCTTCCTTCACCTTCCCTCTTTCCCACTTTTCTCTTCCCTCATGTCGCACCTTAGTCAGGTGTTAATGCCGCATGTCTCGGTAGAGAAGACTACCAGATCTGGGCGGCGCCCTATCCTCCACATCTTGTTTTCTTCCTTCTAGAATAGCAGTTGTTCGTCCTCCTTCGAGCTTTGCATCTCCTCTACAAAGTCTGGCATTTGTTTTGGATAATTCGAAGTTAGTAGCGTCTACTGACCCTATCTCTAGAATCGCCATCAATAGCACATTGTGTTCGCCGATCTCGCCCCTATTTTTGTCTGCAGCTTCTTGTGAGTCTCGTTTGTGATTTGTCCTAGCTAGGCCCGATTTAGGCTCTGCTATTACTGAAAATGCTGTCGAGCTTGAAAATGTATGTGTTAATGGAGATGTTAATACCGTTTCCATTGATCCTGATTCGGCAAGTGTTCATGAGATTATCGAATTAGCGAATTTGGATGGCTCTGGAAATGGAATGAATCTTGCGTCTAATGTTGGTTTAGCTGTTCTAGCAAATGATACTTTGGTTATGGAACAATGCATCTCATGTTCTTGTCAAAATGCTGTTAAACCAATTGTCAAGGCTATTACACCTACTTCAATTCCTGTAACTTCCAAGACCGAGGCTCTAAAGTGAACGTCTCCCTTTTCCAAATTGCCACGTAATGCAGGGGTCTACTCTCCCCGTGTGTTTGACAATGTTGAGGTCGACAAAGTGATGATTCCTCCGATCATAGTTCTATAGGCTGGTGTTAATTACTGGTCTGATTATCTGGTTGGATTCTTCTTAGGCACTAACCCAGCTTATCATGTGGATAAGGAATGATGTGGTCAAGTTTGGAAGCCAAAAGGTACCCTTAGCGTTCATTTTGATAATGATATGTTCTATTTCGAATTCTCGAGGAGTGATGAAAGACAGCGAGTTTTAGAAGTAGATCCAATACTCACTGAAGGGAAGCCTTTCCTTATCACCTCACGGAGCTCGTTCATGGGCAAGGCCAAGGAACGGGTCTTGTCTATTCCTGTTTAGGCTTATTTTTCTCACAACCCCTCTATCCTACAACCCATGATTGGACTTGACTGGCTTGCTGGCTTATTAAGGTGATTTTTTTTATTCTAATACCATGGCCAGGAAGAGATTGGTGTATTCCAAAGCTTCGATTGAAATCACTTCTAAGAAGCTTTTGCCTTCTTCTTTCATGGTTAGGATTGCTGAGGGTCTTAATGTTGAGGTTGTTGTTCGGTACAGTTGGAAGTCTAATATCTGTGCAACTTGTCAGTCTTTTTGACACCTTTAGAATGCGTGTTCTCTTCGATCAGATGTTTATCTAGTTCCCTTTGTTGATAAGACCCTACTTCCCAGACCGTCGGTCAGGAAGTGGGCTCCGAAAGTTCGGCCAATTGTTGTTTCCTCTCCCATGTATGTCCCTCCCATTGCTTGTGAGCCTGTTGTGGTTCCAGTAGTGGTAGTTGCTCATGCTATTCCTTTGGTCCTTGACCCTCCTTTTGCTTCTATTATTTGGAACTCTAAGAAGCGGGCATGGATTCATGTTCCTTTCGAAATGCGCTGCTGTTCAGAGACTGATACGCATTATAGTTTTGTCACAAATGATGATGGAGAGAGTCGACGTCTATACTATCATATTGAGGGTGAGGGTTTGACCCTAACTAAGGTTAGTGTAATTGATGAGGTGAACAAGAATCTGTTTTGAGACATCTCTTAGGATAGGAAATTCGTCTACACCCATGCCTCTGTTGGTTATGACCCTAACATTACTCTTCTCTTCTCAGGGTTTGTTCACTTCATTGGTCCCAGATCGGATGACGACAGTGGTTGTTCCTCCTATTTCAAGGGAGATAGTCACGTTTGTATAGTAGTATAGGCATTTATTGTCTATCTTATGTTCTGTGCATATATAGAGCGCATGTTTACATTTATTAATAACAGTGGTATGGTCATTATAAATCTAGCTAGCTTTGCTAAAAAAATATTCATTACTTAGACGTAAACATTAAAATTTAAATATAATAACTTATGCTATACAAACATGATTTTATAATTTTATATATTTAGTACCGTACTCAAAATACATTCGGAAAAAATTAAATAATTATTTATATATATTATTATTTAAATATCATTTAAATTAATTAATTACATAAATTAATTAAATTAATATATATAAATTATGTAAAATATGTTTTATAATTTATAAAATTAAATTTGTGCTTGATAAGTTTTCGGTAGCAATTTTTTTATATTTCTTTAATATTTAAATAATTGCCAAAATTTAAAATTGATTTTAAATTATAATATATTTATATTATTTAAATGTTAAATATTACTCAGATTTTTACTAAAAAATTTAAATTTTAAATTATCTCGTAAAAAATAATCTTTTATTAATTTATATTAGTTTCCATACGAAAATTAATATATAAATATATATAAATTAAAAAATTAAAAAAAATTCATGTGCATTATAATTGGTATAAATTTTATTTATATACTTTTTATACGTATACATTTCATTTAAGTATATTTATATATTTTGTTATTAAACTATTTACAAGATATTTATATGAATATATAAATATATATGTTTAGTAAAAATATTGATTTTTTTTTCGAATTTCCAATAAAATAAATAAATACAATACACACATAATTTATAAGTTATATATCTTATTTATATATATATACACATTTATAAATAATTTTCAAAATAATATATTAATTTATATAGATATATATATTGCAAATATTTGGAGTATATAAATAAAATATATATAAACATACATTTGGGCGATATGTTCGTCTATTAGACGAGCTAACATGTCCATTGCAGTATAAATCCCAACACTTATACACCGGCATGTTTTACCTTACTTAGATTATTATGTGACACATGCGTGCGCACAAACAGAGATGTGTGTGTGTGATACACATTTATATAGCATAATATTAATTACATTACATAAAATCATTTTTAAATTTAAATAAAATAATGATTTTATTTTAAAAAAATTTAATTATTCTAAAAAATGGTAGACTTTATAGGCCCAATAAAGATCCAATATGGTAAAAAAAATTGAAATTCGTCTATAACTTTCACTGCGGCCGGGCCCAGTTCCAACAATACATACATACAAACATAGATTCACATACATATATATATATATATATATGTATGTATGTATTTGTATTCAAACTCTATTAATGGCGGAAAAGGCATTCCAAGTGGGAACGATTAGCCCTGAAAAGCCACCTCCAGTACTGCCTGATCAGAACTAACCTCCACCAACTTCTAGCGTTGTTCATGGGAAGAAACTGTTAAGGGTTCAATAGCAGATCTTTGAACGAAGTAGATACATATCTACAATTTATAGCCCCTCTTTCTGATGGCAACAAAAGTCTGTTTTATATTCCTCAATCGAACAAGGAGATTGCAAAAACCAAATGGAGCAATTCGCTAATTATATATATTCTAGGGAGTTGACCAATCTATATCCAATTCCAAAAATATGTTGAAAATGTAAGGAAACCTAAAGGAAATTGTGATATATATTATAAACCTAAAGGGTTTATTATCATTCGATTTGAAAAGAATGAAGATTGCAATAGAGTGATAAAAACCGGGCCTTACACATACAACTTTGGAATTATTATCATAAAGAAATTTTCACCAGGTATGAAACTTACACGTGAATACTTTTCTACCATTCCTATATGGATTTGACTACAAGATTTAATTTTGGAGTTATGGAACAAAGAAGCTATTAGTCGCATAGTTAGTACTCTGGGCAACCCTATCAAAATGGACAATAATACTGCAAGGAGGTACAGTTGCACTATGCAAGGGTATTAGTAGAAGTTGATCCTAACTTTAATTACCCTGCTTCTATTCATTGAGTGTGCTATGATGCAGAACACTTTGAAGTACAAGTGTTTATGAATATAAACCTGAAGTATGTGATAATTGCAAATCATTTGGTCACAGTACAAAAAATTGCAGAGTCTCTTACACTCAATCTTGGAAACGAAAGAACATGTCCATTGGTACTTAGATTACTACTAATAATGAATCACTCATACAACAAATGAGTTCAGTGAGAGACCCACTTTTCCGCTTAAACAGGCGAGATTTGATACATCGGAATGTTCTTACAAGACACAAAATGACAATACTTTTTCGATTCCAGAACAGATGATAGATGCACAACAGATATATAGAGCTACCACATCTAGTTTTACACATAAGGGAGACAATGTATGCATAGAGACACATCAACAAAGTTCTATAATGAATGAGCATCTAAAAGGCACAACCAAAGATAGTGCAGCAACTAGTAGTGAACAATTTGGTTCATTAGAAACAAATACAACAGAGGTTAGTGCGGGTGACATGAATCTTCGCAATAAAAATGGAATACTATTAGGAACAAAAGAAAGAATCAACTCCACAATCCAAAAATACTAAACGAGCCACCGTAATCCCAATGAACAACCCTTATGATTCTTCGTAGAAAGATGATACCATACATACATCACTCTTAGAGATCACTCAAGGTTCGTTAGTAGACCCAGTATACCGAATTCCAGAACAAGACTGTGTTATTGTTGAAGATGTAGATAGCGATAGTTCTGCTTCCGAGGATTTTGGGGCCGCGGAAGATTTGCTAGGCAACTTCTATCGCTAGTTTATAGAAACATTGCGGAGCACATTCAGGAAACTTCAGATGAACTAGAAAGTATAGACTTCTCTAATATAGTCACTTCAAACCCTACGTATGTTCAGAAGCAAGGCAAAAATGTCCCTAAACCAACAATAGCTCTCCCCAAAAGAAGAACTAGGAGCTCTATTAATATCCCATGAGCTTTTTGTCATGGATCAAATAGGGGATGAATGTTGTCTACCATGCATTCAACCATATGGAAAACCATAATTTATTCTCTGTGGGTTTGGTGGGAATCAATGTAGATAACTTAATAAACACATACCCATTTATGACTTGTGTGCTTGTTTCAAGTTGTTATTTCAGTGAGAAAAAGGGTTGGTTCAGACTGATGTTCCAACTTGCAATGAAGCCGCTACTAGCCATTTGCCTTCAATAATAGAGAGGATTAACCTACAACTTTGACTTTAGTATTTAAGCTGGCATAATTTTGAAGGACGAGCAAATAACAAGTTATCTTTTCTACATATTGGAATGCATGGATTTGATACAGCAACAGGATATGCTCTTCGATCCTGGATAGTGGGGAGACTTCTTTGATTTTAGTTAGGTTAGGTTTTAGTTATTAAGTCTAACGGGCTGGAATGGAAAGATTTGGGGATAAGAGGGTTTGTGTATGCAAGGTGAAGTGTGTAAGTGTGTATGTATATATGCGTGTACTTCATGTATATTCAGATATTCGATAAATGAACCCATTTTCAAAAAAGTAAAATAATTATTTGTTATTTATTATGTTATATCTTGCTAGCTTAGTTGTATATATCACGAATCCTTATATATTTATATATGATGTCAATCTAGGATTCATATATATATATATAATATATATATATATATATTATTGTTAACTTTTTTACATATGTTTGTACAAATTTAAATTCTCAGCCTAATTTAAAATAAGTTTCGAATTAAAATTTAATTTAAAAGGTATTTTATACAAAATTGAATTTTAAACCAAAATAAATTAACATACAAAATTTTTAATTTTGTTATTATACTTTTATATATATTGTTTGTGAAAAAAATTATGTGTGTCTATGTGTGTGTGTGTTTATTTGTATAATTTATTATATAATATAAGGAATTAAATTAGTTTTAATAATTTATAATATATATGTTTATATATATATATATATATTTGAAATCATTACTTGACATTTTATTTCAAATTAAAAATAAAAATAAAAAATTTCACTTGGATTCTTGTTTCAAATTAACTAAAAAAAATTCATATGTATTTTTTCTGATTTTATGTAAATATAAATACGGTTGAAATGAAACATATATATATATATATATTACATATGCATATATGTTTTATTATATAACATCATTTAATATTATAAATGTTTTTAACATATTAATTTTAATATATGGTCGAACTGTATATTTAATTATATGTGTGTGTGTATAATGATATAGTTGTATTGTTTAAAGTTCAAAATTTAAATATTTTGACTTATTCGAATATTTATCAAAACATAAAAAAATCATGTGATACTAACATACTATTACGCCGGAGACGGATCCTCTCTTGGGTGATGTTTCATTCAAGTTGTTCAACATATACCCAACTATGGTCGTAACATGATCAGGATATCATGTAACTGACCATAATAAAAGTATAGTTTAGTTACTTTAGACACACAATACTCTCAAGTTTGAAGACTACTACACATTGTTACATGAGATCTTCTAAGTTGACTTAGTTGTATTAACCTATAGAAGATTCTCATTGAGTCGTTCTGTGATTATTCCAAACAGCCATAAGTATAATCCTTCGTTAGCCCCAAAAATCATGAGTAATTCACCTAGTATTACATATAGTAGTCTTAATGGATGTATCAATATCCTTTTATATATACATATTGCAACACCCCTAATTTTAAATAACATTATTTTGGATATTTAATTAGATAGATTAAATAGAATAAGGTAAATGTTAATTAAGTGATAAAGGGATTGAGATTTGAATAAATTTAAGTGGCCATGCTTAATAATTTGATTAGGGCTAAAGAATGATTTATAGACTAATTAAATTATGAAAGGGTATAATGGGATTTAGCTACACTTAACCTTACCTTTATATATATATGTATGTGTGTGTGTGTGTGTGTGTGTTTGTGTGTATGTTTACTCTTAAGCCATTCACACTCGTATTCATTTTCTCATAAAAATAAATACGTAAGTAAAGAAGATAAGGCCGGCCATTAAAAAGAAAAGAAGAAGAGGAAATTCAAAGAAAAAGAAGAGAAAGTAAAAAAGGGAATCAAACTCATCTCAATCCACTTTCCTTATCAAAGATTAAGGTGAATAATAATTTCCATATCTATTTGTTGAATATATGTTTTTGATTTAAGTTTAAATTCACATATATGATATTTGATGATGATATGCTTGAATTATGGTTTGTTTAAATTTAAACAAGATTGTTTAACTGATGGTTCATACGGATTTAGACCAAAACCGTGTGATATTGATGTTTGAATGCCGTGGAAAAATTATATGTCATGCAAAACATGATTTTAGAGTTGGGTTTTAAGTTTGATAGTTTTCCAAGCTTTGGAAAGGTTATTATGAATTTTTGAATGAAAATATAGCACGTTGGGTTTATAAATTTATTTCAGAAAATATATTGAGAATTTGGATTTGAAATTTTGTTATGTTAGATAACATGATCAAAGTAAATTTCTGTAAATTTTGTGGATTTTTCTTAAGCGATTTGGTATAATAATTAAATTATTTTGAGAGGAGGGCCTAAATGATTTAATTGTATTTGCAATAGAAGGTTTTATCTGCAAAATTCTAAGCTTGATACTTATCCAAAATAAAAAGGCAGTTAGTTTTAAAAAGCATGGGAAAAGTTAAGGCAACCAATAAGAAGTTTACATGTAGGCAGGTTAGTTGATAAAAGTTACTTAAATTGGGCATTTACTAGCTTTGACCCAAAAAAACAGGTTCCGCCTCTATTAGAGGTACCTTTCATCCCTTACCTTTCGCCTTCGACAAAGTCGAAACCCCATTAAGCCATAGCCAATACTTAGGGTACCATCTAGGTGGTATGTAGTGAATTGGAGAAAAGCGAAAGGTATGGTGTCGAAAGCTTGGCTTCCGATGGAGTCGGTACCTACGTTTGCTTTTAAAAAAAAGTTAAGCGCCTGTCTTTGTTTTACTAAGCTTTCGACTTAATCGACATATATGTTTTTGGAAGGAGTTTTATAATGGCTTTCAAAGGGGTTGCCAAGTTTGTTTTAAAAGAAAAGGAGGTTTCCAAGGAGTTTCTTTAATTATAAATCAATGCTTTCGAAAGAAAGGGTTCCGACACAGTCGAAACCTTGCCGCCGAATTTTTACCTTTCGAGCGTATTGAAGTCATCAATGCCGTCGAAAGGTATTGTTATTTTAAAGTTATATTAAGCTGCTTCCTAAATGCATTCGAAAGGATTATGGGTTTCGAAGGCAATGATTTCGGAAGGGGTTTCAAAGCTATCCTTCAATATTTTTAATATATGCTTTCGACTCTGTCGAATGGGATGGTTCCGACACCGTCATAAATTCCCCAACATTTTTGTATGGTAAAGAATGGTTTCAAAAGAGATACTTTAGTTTATATTTACTTTGACCCAAAACATATTTTTTAAAGGTAAACCAAATGATGTCGACAGGGGGACTTTCAATACTTTAGAAAGAGATACTTCTAATGGTTTCGAAGCTATGATTCTAATAATTAATAAGTAACACTTTATTATATTCGAAAGAAGGATTTTAAAGTGTTTTAAAAGACAGTAGTCTAATGTTTTGAAAAGAGATATATGCTTTCGGAGGAGGCTATCCAGTGAGGTTGAAATTAAGGTTTCGAAGATTTCGAAATTATAGTTTTCCAAACAAATAACCTAACCTCATTTAAAAGCAAAACCATGGCATATTAATGAACAAAGTATTTTGAAATGGAATTTATTAAGAAGTCTTAAAGTGTTAAAAGAATTAACCAATTTATATTGTTTACTTCTCCATACGTGTATATATTCACTTTGTAATGAATCCAAAACTGTACATTGGGAAAAGGTAGAATAAATAGTTAGGTTGATCTAGTAGTGAATATAAATTAAAGATATTGGCAGGGGCCAATAGGTTAATAGAAAGCCTATGAAAACTGTGTAAGGAAAATGGTATTGGCAAGGGCCAATAGGTTCATAGTTAGCCCATGAAAACTATGTAAAATTGTAGATGTCAGTTAGATAGGTTTATAGTAAGCCCATGAAAACTATATCTGAATAAGAAAATGAAATATTAACAGTTAGTCAATAGGTTCCTAGTTAGCCCATGAAAATTAGGGTAAAAGAAAGATATTGACAATTAGTCAATTGGTTCCTAGTCAGCCCATAAAAACCAGGATAAAAGAAATGATATTAGAGTTACCAATAGGTTCATAGTTATCCCATGAAAACCATATAAGTGGACAATGAGTTCATAAATGTTTAACTGGTCCTTAATTAGCCCATGAAAACTATTAGGTTAATAGTACTCCTAGATATTATAACTATGATAGATAGTCAAAATGAATAGGGATGGGTAATCCAGAATTGATTAAATTGTTTTGCATATCATCACATAATAATGTTTTGAATTGAATTAACCATTGTGGATGCAGGAGCACAGAAAATGGTTTATAAAGGTTTAAGATACTAGTGAGGGGAAACCCATTCCACTAAGCGGCGTGGTCTCACTAGATATCTAATTGATTTGAGATGATAGATTATTATTCATACCAGACTTTATGTTTGACTCGAAGTTTATGTTTTCCCCTTAAACTCTCGGGTACTCAATTGATTTTGAGTAGCTTGAGATTTGAGGTTTTCAGGTGCCTCATAAGACGAATAAGCTTCCGAAGTCATGTAGGAGGCATGTAGTTATTTGAGTTCTCTCTCATATGTTTTCGCTATGTTGTTTTGTTAAGGAAAAGTTGTCTATTGCCTATTATATACTCTAATCACCAAGGGGGCATCTTCATATGTCGCTCTTGGAATATATTATAATAATTATATTTCTCTGAACGGGGTTAACATTGTGGGATTATGTAAAGAATGTTGGAATGGAATGTGAAAGTTGTTTTGAAAATTTTAAACTTTTTTCATATCCATGTGTTTCTGGTTTATCAATTTATCTAACGTTACCGTATTTGGTCGTCGAGGATTAATAACTATGGATGACTGTAGCATCCATAGCCGTTAGTTTGGGCCTCCAAGTGGGGAATGTTACAAGTTGGTATTAGAGCATAGGTTTATTAAAACTTAAGCAATTTAAACCTAAAAAAAAGATTTCCAAAACATAATCTAATGAATCAGAATATGATCGGGGTTTGGGTTAATACGAATATAACGTACTTGTATTTGATATATATAGATATATATACACACACACACACACACAAGTATGTAATTCCCCTTTCTTTTAGACCGTTCCTCTATATCTTAGTAAGGCCGTATACAGATTTACGAGAAAGAAGATATGGAAGCAGGAAACGGAAGAGGAAATCTAGATTGAGGAAGTACCACAATTGATGGAATTGCTCGACCTAACACCCGGAGGAATCAAGGTCGATATGCTAATGCTAATCAAAATGCAGAAGCCAATATGGGTGCTGGAAATCCACCAGTAGATGCCAGGATGATGTATCAGTTCCTTCCTAATTTTATGCAAGCAGGAACTGCTGGAGTGGTTGGAAATATTGGAGGAACAAATCCTATGGTTCCCATTGGGAATAATTATGCCAAGATAAATCGAGACTACACTAGTTTAGGAGGAAAGCCGTTTATGGGAACAGAAGATGCTATAGAAGTGGAGAATTGGTTGTTACACTGTGAAAGGATATTCTATGATTTGGATTTAGAAGATGAGCAGAAAAAATGGTTAGCCTCTAGACAGTTGCAAGGGTCAGCACTTCACTGGTGGAATGGTGTGACTACCGGAGTTCCGGAGGAAGAGTTGACTTGGGCTGATTTTCGAAGGAGATTCGATCAAAGGTTTATTTTTGAAGTTGCCAAGTTAGCATTGATGAGAAGATTTATGGATTTAGTTCAGGGAGACATGTCAGTTATCGAGTATGAAAATAGATTAGATGAGCTATCTCGATATGGATACGCTATTATAGACACTAACATCAGAAGGAATGAAAGGTTCATTCGGGGACTAAGGCCCAAGCTTGCTAGGGCAACCCAGACTCATATCTGTGATCCCTGTAATATGGTGGTGGAGATGGCCATTCACCATGAAGAGATGCTTGCCATTTGTGCTAGAGAAAAGCCAATTGAATCCCAGGGTCCTTAGAGAGAGAAGAGGAAGTTCTTCAAAAAGAAAGGAGCCCAGAAGGGAGATCCAGCCAAGAAGTCAAAAGCTGATTTAGTCTACTACAAATGTGATAAGAAGGGTCATTTTGTGAACGAGTGTCGGTCAGGCAAGGGGCAGAAGAAGGCAGCGGATAAGAAGCATATTAAGTGCTACAACTGCGATCAAGTTGGGTATTATAAGAACTAGTGTCCAGAGCCAGTTTAGGAAAGGTTTTTTCTATTGGACAACCGTCTTCTTCCAGACCAACTGTAGCAGATAATGGAAAGACTATGATGGAAGGTACATTTTTGATTCAAAGTATTCCAATTGGGATACTATTTGATACTGGTGCATCACATTCATTTATATACTAGAATTTGGTTAATAGGTTATGCTTAGAACCCATTACGTTGTTTCTTCCTTAAGGGTTGCGAATCCAATAGGAGGGTATGCAACTCTAGGGATAAGATGTGACCAGTTAGAACTTGATTTGTTAGGTCATATGTTTGCATGCAGTTTATATGTTTATGATTTCATAACTTTCGGGATCATTTTGGGTATGGATTGGTTGGGTAGATATGAGGCTAGGATATTTTTCCAGGATGGCGAAATATCATTAAGGCATCCAAATAGTCAGAACCGAATCATCTTCTCAGTAGAGAATTCCGACCGAAGTGTTTGTGCTGTGTTAAGTGCCTTGGAAGCAGCGGAAGAGCTAAATCAGGTTCGAGTTGCAAGAGAGTTTGCAAATGTTTTGAGCCAATCATAGGACTACCACCGAAACGAGCAATTGAGTTTCGGATAGATCTTATGCTAGGAGCTGAACCTGTCAGTAGACCACCTAGTAGGATGACACCGACTGAGATGAAGGAATTGAAGGTACAACTAGTGGATCTAGAAGGAAGGAATTTTATTAGACCCAGCAGTTCGCCTTGGGGAGCGACCGCGGTTTTCGTGAAGAAGCCAGATGGTCGTTGAGAATGTGCATCGATTATCACAAACTGAATGAAAGGACGATCAAGAATAAGTATCATTTGCCACGAATTGATGATCTGTTTGATCGGTTGAATGGGGCCAGAGTGTTTTCTCAATTAGATTTGGCAACAGGGTTCCATCAGTTGAGAGTGGCAAAGGATAGTATCCCTTTTGACAGCATTTCGGACTAGGTATGGTTCATATGAATGGTTAGTAATGTCATTTAGGTTAACAAATGCACCTACTTTCTTTGTGGATTTGATGAACTGAGTCTTCCGAGAGTATTTGGATAGATTCGTTTTAGTGTTTATATATGACATTTTGGTGTACTCTAAGGATGAAAAGGAGCATGAGGATCATCTTAGAGTGGCGCTTGAGACGCTGAGGTAGCATCAGCTAAAGGCAAAGTTTTCCAAATGTCATTTTTGGAAGAAAGATGTCAAGTTTCTTGGTCATGTAGTTTCAAAGGAAGGTTCGATAGTAGATCCAGTGAAGATCGAAGCTGTCAATAATTGGAAGAGACCAGAGACGGTAACCGAGATTAGAAGTTTTCTCGGACTTGCTGGCTATTACCGGAAATTCATTAGAGATTTTTCGCGGATAGCGGCTCCTTTAACCAAGTTGACTAGGAAAGATGTAAAGTTCATTTGGTCTGACAAATACGAGGAAGGGTTCTTTAAGTTAAAGCATTTGTTGACCAATGCGCCAGTGTTAGTTGTTCCGGATGGAAACCAAGGGTTGGTGGTGTACACCGATGCATGGGGAATGGGATTGGGAGCTGCGTTGATGCAGAATGGTAAAGTCATTGCCTATGCTTCTTGACAACTTAGACCAGACGAGGTAAGATATCCTACTCATGATTTGGAATTGGCTGCGGTGATCTTCACATTGAAGATTTGGAGACATTGTCTCTTAGGAGAGAGATTTGAGCTATACACTGATCATAAGTCCTTAAGATATTTATTCTCTCAGAAAGAGTTGAATATACGACAGCAGAGATGGCTAGAGTTTTTGGCTGCTTATGATTTTGGTATAGAATATACTCCTGGAAAAGGAAATAATATAGCGGATGCTCTTAGCAGGAAGCATCAGAATGTGGCGTTAGCTATGTTGGTAGAATGGAAGGATTTAGAAGTTTTTGCTACATGTAGTATAAAGTCGAGATCGACTGCTAATTCTAGTCAGAGTACTGCTATGTTGGCCTATTTAGAGGTTCGATCAGTACTGATCAAAAGGATAACTTCTAAACATAACGAGGATCCAGAATTAGCCGAGAAAATTAGAAGACTCGAGGTGGGATCCAAGATCGATGATCTTAAAGATTTTAGCATCGACCAGAGAGGATGGTTGAGGAAGAAGGGACGCTTATGTGTTCCGAATGTAGAGAACTTGAGAAGAGAAGTTCTAGATGAGTGTCATCGATCCAAGTTTACGATTCATCTTGAGGGAACCGAGATGTATCAAGATATAAAGAGGAGCTTCTATTGGGAAGGCATGAAGATGAATGTTGGGTTGTGGGTTAGGCAGTGTGCCAACTGTCAACAAGTGAAAGCCGAACACCAGAAGCCGAGCGGGTTGCCTCAACCATTAGAGATTCTAGTTTGGAAGTGAGATTCTATATCCATGGATTTCATAGACGGGTTGCCAAGGTCGAACAAGGGAAATGAAAGCATATGGGTCATAGTGGACAGATTGACCAAGAGCGCCCATTTCATTCCAGTTTATTTTAGCTACATTTAACTTTACCTTTATATATAAATGTGTATGTGTGTGTGTTTACTCTAAATCCATTCACACTCATATTCATTTTCTCATAAAAATAAAAACATAAGTAAAGAAGATAAGGTCGTCCATTAAAAAGAAAAGAAGAAGAGGAAATTCAAAGGAAAAGAAGACAAAGTAAAAAGGGGAATCAAACTCATCTCAATCCAGTTCCCTTATCAAAAATTAAGGTGAATAATAATTTCCATCTCTATTTGTTGAATATATGTTTCGGGTTTAAGTTTAAATTCATATATATGATGTTTGATGATGGTATGCTTGAATTATGGTTTGTTTAAATTTAAACAAGATTGTTTAAATGATGGTTCATATGGATTTAGACCAAAACCGTGTGATATTAATGTTTAAATGCCATGGATAAATTATATGTATGCAAAACATGATTTTAGAGTTGGGTTTTAAGTTTGATAATTTTCTAAGCTTTGGAAAGGTTATTATGAATTTTTGAATGAAAATATAACACGTTGGGTTTATAAATTTATTTCAGAAAATATATTGAGAATTTGGATTTGAAATTTTGATATGTTAGATAACATGATCAAAGTAAATTTCTGTGAATTTTGGAGATTTTTCTTAAGTGATTTGATATACAAATTAAATTATTTTGAGAGGAGGGCCTAAATGATTTAATTGTATTTGGAATGGAAGGTTTTATTTGCAAAATTCTAAGCTTGATAATTATCCAAAATAAAAAGTCAGTTAGTTAAAAAGCATAGGAAAAGTTAAAGCAACCAATAAGAAGTTTACATGTAGGCAGGTTAGTTGATAAAAGTTATTTAAATTGGGCATTTACTAGTTTTAACCCAGAAAAACAGGTTCCGCCTCTATTAGAGGTACCTTTCGCCCCTTACCTTTCGCCTTCGACAAAGTCGAAACCCTATTGAGCCATAGCCAATACACAGAGTATCATTTAGGTGGTACGTAGTGAATTGTAGAAAAGCAAAAGGTATGGTGTCTAAAGCTTGGCTTCCGAAGGAGTCGATACCTACGTTTGCTTTAAAAAAAAGTTAAGCGCCTATCTTTGTTTTACTAAGCTTTTGACTTAGTCGATATATATGTTTTCAGAAGGAGTTTTATAATGGATTCCAAAGGGGTTCCCAAGTTTGTTTTAAAAGAAAAGGTGGTTTCGAAGGAGTTTCTTTAATTATAAATCAATGCTTTCAAAAGAAAGGACTCTGACATGGTCGAAACCTTGCCGCCAAATTTTAACTTTCGTGTGTAGTTAAGTCATCAATGCTGTTGAAAGGTATTGTTTATTTTAAAGTTATATTAAACCGCTTCCTAAATGCTTTCGAAAGGATTATGGGTTTCGAAGGCAATGGTTTCGGAAGAGGTTTCGAAGCTATCCTTCAGTATTTTTAATATATGCTTACGACTCTGTCGAAAGGGATGGTTCTGACACCATCAAAAATTCCCAATATTTTTATATGGTAAAGAATGGTTTCAAAGAGATACTTTAGTTTATATTTACTTTGACCCAAAAGATATTTTTTCGAGGTAAACCCAATGATATCGAAAGGGGACTTTCAATACTTTAGAAAGAAATACTTCTAATGGTTTCGAAGCTATGATTCTAATAATTAAGAAGTAACACTTTATTATATTCTAAAGGTTTTGAAAGAAGGATTTTAAAGTGTTTTAAAAGACAGTAGTCTAATGTTTTGAAAAGAAATATGTGCTTTCGAAGGAGGCTATCCAGTGACGTTGAAAGCAAGGTTTCGAAGATTTCGAAAGTATAGTTTTCAAAACAAATAACCCAATCTCATTAAAAAGCAAAACCATAGCATATTAATGAACAAAGTATTTTGAAATGGAATTTATTAAGAAGTCTTATTGGGTTAAAAGAATTAACCAAGTTATATTTTTGCTTCTCCATACATGTATATGTTCACTTTGTAATGAATCCCAAACTGTACTTTGAGAAAAGGTAGAATAACCAGTTAGCTTGACCTAGTAGTGAATATAAATTAAAGATATTGGTATGGGCCAATAGGTTAACAGTAAGCCCATGAAAACTGTGTGAGGAAAATGATATTGGCAAAGGCCAATAGGTTCATAGTTAACCCATGAAAATTATGTAAAATTGAAGATGTCAGTTAGATGGGTTTATAATAAGTCCATGAAAACTATATCCGAATAAGAAAATGAAATATTGACAGTTAGTCAATAGGTTCCTAGTTAGCCCATGAAAACTAGTGTAAAAGAAAGATATTAACGGTTAGTAAATTAGTTCCCAGTCAGCCCATGAAAACTAGGATAAAATAAATGATATTGGAGTTACCAATAGGTTCATAGTGATCTCATGAAAACTATATAAGTGGACAGGGAGTTCATAAATGTTTAACTGGTTATTAGTTAACCCATGAAAACTATTATGTTAATAGTACTCCTAGAACTATAACTATGAGAGATAAGTCAAAATGAATGGGGATGGGTAATCCAGAATTGATTAAATTATTTTGCATATCATCACATAATTTTGTTTTGAATTGAATTAACCATTGTGGATGCAGCAGCACAGAAAATGGTTTATAAAGGTTTTAAGATACTAGTGAGGGGAAACCCGTTCTGCTAAGCGGCGTGGTCTCACTAGATTTCTAATTGATTTGAAATGATAGATTATTATTCATACTAGGGTTTATGTCTGACTCAAAGTTTATGTTTTCCCCTTAAACTCTTGGGTACTCAAATGATTTTGAGTAGCTTGAGATTTGAGATTTTCAAGTGCCTCATAAGACGAATAAGCTTCCGAAGTCATGCAGGAGGCATGTAGTTATTTAAGTTCTCTCACATATGTTTCTGCTATGTTGTTTTGTTAAGTCAAAGTTGTTTATTGCCTATTATATACTCTGATCACCAAGGGGGCATTTTCATATGTCACTCTTGGAATATACTGTAATAATTATATTTCTCTGAACGTGGTTAACGTTGTGGGATTATGTAAAGAACGTTGAAATGGGTTTTTAGAATGGAATGTGAAGTTGTTTTGAAAAATTTAAACTTTTTCCATATCCATGTGTTTTTCGTATATCAATTTATCTAACATTACCGTATTTGATCATATAGGATTAATAACTATGAATGACTGCAGCATTTGTAGCCGTTAGTTTTGGGCCTCCAAGTGGGGGATGTTACACATATTGACTAGAACCATTCAAAGATATGTATTTTGAATAATCGATTTGAAGTTCATGGTTACGACCACACTCACAATTACAATATATAAAATAATTTTCTAAAGGATTTTCTATACATATACATACATACATATATATATATGTATGTATGTATATGTATATGTCTGTATGTATGTACGTATGTATGTATACGTATATGTATATACGTATATGTATATGTATATGTATACATGTACATACATATAGATGTATATGTACATACATAATTGTTTTTAGGGGCACAACCTTAACTCAACTGGTCTGACATCTCTATTCTATGCGCCTTATGCGCCTTTGACTGTACCAAAGGTTTCTCTTATGCATATAATCACATACCTTCAACCAGGTTACTAAGGAGATGATAGTTACTTGCTGTAAAGACCCGCAAATCCGTCTTCCGAAAACCCGACACTAATACGTCCACTGTAGCAACTGTCGAGCAATCGGATGGAGGAAATGCGAACTTTAATGTTTAAAAGAAGAGGTAGAAGAAGACAGAAGAAGAAAAAGAACAGAAAAACAGAAATAACAACAGAATCTCACATTCGCAGTGGAACAATATATAATAAATAATCACTAGTCTTTTAAAACAAAGAACTATATCAGTTTATACATACATCAATCAGAGTCGATATACAACTCAATACAACAATGGACAGTTATATAAAACTGTCCTCATACAGAATACACAGCGAAAATAATAAACAAGTACGAGGATACGTCTCGCCATCCAGCTCATCTCCAAAGCTCTAGAATATCCAGAATATCCTGATAAAAATAACTCTAGGCTGCCCGTGTGGAAAAATTTGGGCACCCAGAGTTTAGAAGGGAACAATAAACTCCGAGTCAGTCATGGTGACTGGTGTGAGATCGTAAAACAGTTATTTTCACAAAGAGAATAAAACAAATTCGCAATGCTTTTGGAAAATGAAACTACCATAAGACCTCCCGCCACACACACAATGCAAACGCAGAATTGGAGGAGATTTCTTCTTATGATAGTCAAAGATGCTTACTACGCCAATCATTGGATTATTATTATTATTGTCTAGTGTAGAAAACATTTCGAAAGTATAATATTAATCTTAGCCAGCATAGGCATTTCGCACTTATGCCTACTATAGCTACTATGTTCAATAGCAGGTTACCGCCACATTCCATAGCAGGTTATACAATTACAATCGTAAAGGTTCGTATTGTTTCTTTGGATTTTCCAACAAATGGTCAGGCTAAGGAACTTCCTTTCCTCCTGCCGAATGGGATCGCCTCTGGTTGGACGTCCCGAGAGACAAACTGCTCTCTGCCAAACAAGGCCGGGTTACCCCTGTAACAGGTAACTCACGAATATGTCATCACCCGGTCCTTTGGGACCTTTATTCGAGCGCTCGGTAGCATCATCACACATAATAAATAAGTGTATCCACATGAGTAAGTATCTAGGCTCCATACCATGATACCACCCCTTTCCAGAAGGAAATGACATACCCTAAAGGGCGCGACCCTCATAACCTTGCCGCAACATTCCTGTTTCGACCATTTCCGGGTTGTTGAGGCCCTGACGAAGTCTCGTCCACAAAGCTACGCTTTTTCACAAAGCCACGCTTTGATCACAAATGATCATCGTCACAGCAACACTCAGCATGCCACATTACCAAATTGGGAATATATTGCTGATAAATTTCAACTACATAACCTCTGAGCTCGTACGTCTCAGAGAAGGGTGTTAAGCTAAGAGAATAAATTCTCCGCCACCAACAGATATGTATTTGAAAGAAATCAGCTTTATATCTCAAAACGTAATGTCATACACGTAACCATACAAGTCTGTTCTGGGTTCGAATAGAACCGAAGGCACTTCCGAAGAAGCCCTTGCAATTCCGGATATTCACAATCCCGATAAAACTTCCCATCACAAAGGAAATCTCAATACCGTAGCTAACGGTGCAGAGACAATCGATAGGTCATCCTATCATTTTCACAAATACCCGGTCTTCACCACCGGTCTTCAATACGATCCATATCGTCGTATTATTATTCGGAATGGGTTATCTGATACAAAGGTCCTTTCCTGGCTAAACCGAATAATAAGCGGTTTTTTTTAAAAAACAAATTCAAGTGCCATTTCAAAGGCAATATTGATAGTCGGTGATTTAACTATCAATAATATTCACAACAATCATCAGATTCAATAATTTTCCCAAATTATTAAATTTCAAATATCTTCCCGATCTATGGTTTATACTTCAACCATTTGAAAACAATTTCCAAATCACATTCATTTAAATCACTTAAATAAATCCTTATCGATTTATTTTAAATTTACATTCCAATAAGTAAATTTATTTCCACACTTCATCACTTTGAAAACCGATTCCAAATCATATTTCTCACACTTTAAAAATAAATCAACGTTTATTTTTAAAACAAATTTCCCTTTCCTTTATAAATTCTATTCGGAATTTACATTCTCAAATATTCATTTTCAACACCAAATCGACTTTCAAATTGATTTCTCAATTTTATTTCAATATCAAATCAATTACAAATTGATTTCTAAGTTTTATTACAATAGAATAAAACATTGCCATCTATTTCTAAGTTTATCTTCAAATAACAAACCATTTGCAAATCGACTTCCAAATTCATTTTTCAAACACTAAATCAATTTCAAATAAATTTCCAATGATTTATTTTCCATTACCAAATTAATTACAAATTTGATTTCTAAATTTATTTTCAACTCCAAATAAATTTCCAAATCGATTTCTCAAAGGTTCATTTTCCAATACCAAATCAATTTCAAATTGATTTCTAAAAGTTTATCACTTTTAAATAAATTCCTTTGTTCTTTCCAAATTATTCAAAATTCCATTTTTAAATGAATTCTTCAACTTTTGCAACAATATTATTCAAAACTCATTTTTCTACCTAATTTGGAATTTATTCGGTAAGATTTCAAAAAATCAAATTTTAATACTTTAAACTTCCTTCTTTCAATAAATCCAATTCTTAAAAACAAATTCATTTAAAGTTTTTCACTTTAATTTCAAAATCCAATCCATATTCATTTCTGGTATCCAACGATACCAAAAATACATTCGGCTAAATTTTAGCCTTCACAATTTCAATTATCAATAAATCATTCACAGATTATCAATAAATCACATCATTCACATAGAAAATAATATTCAAATAATTTGAGGAATCCAGTTGGATCCCTCCAACCTGTTTCCCTGCATCCACAGATGTTAGCACAATACCAATCCCACTTCGAGGTGGAATATCGCGGTATATAGGATTTATAAAATATCATCCGCTTACTAACGGCGCAATAGGGTCTCATCCGCTATACAAGCCGGGAAATCAATCAATCCAATATATACATATGCCAATATGTATATATTGCTATATATATAGATATATCCTACTATATCTAATAGCACATCCAAATAGCAATCAACAACTGCAATTCAAATTTTAAATCTGAGTGAGAAGATCTCACCTTAGCTTTTTATTTGCAATCCGTTTCCATTCCAGTTTGTTTTTCCCGAACTTTAGACCTTGTATAAACAATTATACAATTCTATTAATATTCGAATTAATCGAATAATAATTTCCATTTAATTGATTTGTTTGAATAACACCCATTTCTCTTTAATAAATTTAATTAACTACCTGTTATACAAATTCTTGTATATTTTTCCAACTTTATATGTATATATGAAATTTCTATTTACTCATATATCTTTTTTAAAAATTTACATAAACAAATCTTGTGTATAAATATACTTTGTCTGATTCTCCATATGTGTATATACAAAATAATTTCAGATTTTAAAAACAAAATCTCTTCTTACTGTAAATATACATATCGTAAATATCTAGAATTTTCCAACATGCATATAATTATTTTCCTATATCGAACGAGGCTAAACAAGTGATTACCTCACTGCAGATTGAAGAACTCAGGCCTTCACGCGTACGACCACCATCGCGAATCCATCGCGTGCTCGACTTCGAACTCCCCTTATCCACGAATCGCTGCCACCAGCGTCGTTCGATCCACGAATTCGAGAATTTCCCAAAACATCGCGCGCGCTCTATCATGAAACCCACGCGTGCACTTCGAAGTCGCCACCCATCGTCGCGCTTCCACTCTGAAGCGCCTCGCCTCGAATGACTCCACCCATCGCCTACCGCGATCGATTGCTCGACTTCGAGCCTACGCCCACGCGCTGCCGACCCCGCCATGCTATCGCGCCTCCTAGCTCGCCGCTGCCTCGAAGTCGCTCGCGTATTCCCCCATCTTGTTTCGAGTATGCAGCCATGATTCGATTTCAATTTGTTCGAAAGAGGAAATGGAAGTCTCGATTTCAAAAGGACGGAAGTGGAATACTGGAGATTTAAATTTCAAGGCTCGACCACGATTTTTATTTCTTTTGAACAAGAGAGCTTTCGGCCATTTTTATTTTTATTTTTTTCTTCTGAACAAGATAGTTTTTCTTTTACTTTAAAAGAATGGATAAGAACGAGATGTTAGAAAAAAGAGGAGACGGGAGTACGTGATTAACAGAGAAAAAGTAAGTCGGTATAAAAAGTTGATTAAAAATTTATATTTTTATATTCAAAAATATCTGTTATATTATATCAGCGCGTTTGCTTATCGTACTATCACACGACAGCTCCAGTTACCACGAAAATTGAAATCCGATAATAATACAATATTACGGATCCAATGGAACTGGTTTCGTCAAATTCCGAGACTGTGCCTTGGACCGCTATTTTTAAATATCGATTAAACGATACAATTTCAAAACTGAACAAATCACTTTCAAATTCAATTCTGAAAGTTCCAGTACCTTCAGAATTATCAATATGAATTTTCTAAGACTTCATATTATTTTTAATCGGCTTAAAATTGAAGATTTAAATTTTTTATCCAGATTTAATGATTAAATCCAATAATTTAATTTACCAAATTTACTTTGATATTTGAATTTCAAATTAAATTATCATTCGAATATTTAAACTCAATTAAATATTCACTTTTCAAATATCAAAATTTCAGGGTCGTTACACTTGCAGTCCTATTCCTCTTACGTTGATGCCTAGTGCTAATATGTATGATGCTACATCCTATTTGTGATTGTGAGTTTTGTCTCTAATCTATCTCGGGATAAAAGCAAAGATACTTCATCATACAGAAGACTGATGCCATCATCTAGCTTATCTAAAACTTTTTCAGGGGATAGGTCAAGGGTCTTAGGATTATACTTAGCTGTAAATATCTTTAATACTAGAAGAGTTTTACATACACTTCCGTTCATTCCAGTTATTGAACATGTAATATTCATATTTTAATGAGAAATTTAGGTCCCGGTTGGTTTGTCATTTTTAGTTTTATGTTTTCGTCTAAACAAAAAACACACGATGTATGTTTTTTCTAAAAAACAATCAATTTGAAAAACTGAAATTAACATATAAATGAGAAACAAATTTATTTTGTTTTTCGTGTTTTAAAATATTCATCCCTCCATTCCCTCCATCGTCGTCATACTGAATTAAAATTTTAATTAAATATTTTTCTCTATTCTTTCCATGTTTTGTAATGAATTTTAAAAATGCAAAACATAAAACTCAAAATAAAGCCAACGCGGGCTCTTATTTTTCTTCTTGTTCCTAATGCTGTACCTGTCATTTATTTACTGAATATCCAGTATTGTAAGTGCAAAACATAACTAGACTATTTTGGAAGAACTTGTAGCATTCGGAGTTTCCCTTAGATCTCTTATTTATGATCGAGGAAGGAAGGATTGATCGCATTTTGCGTGTTACTCAGAGAGACTTGTTCGGATTTACAATGTATCAATTGTCTAAGTATCATTTTCCATTACTCCAGAGGGTTAGACTCCTGTTTATTATAAAGGTCTTGGTGAAATTGAATCCTGGCTGTTTGCAAGTTGAGACTGAAGAAGAAGTTCTAAGCAGAGGAGAAGCTATTATTGAGTCATAAATACCATGATTAGGACTGTACATTTGTTTCATTCTCACATTAGACTTTGTAATTTGAAATATAAACTTTGTAATATTTGTAACCTGCCTTTTATCATATTGATTTCGAAAATAATTGTAATATGACCCTGTTTTGACCAGTTCAGCGTCGAGCTGGTTAAAACACAATAACACATAATGACGTCATTTCAAACGACATCGGTGTAATACTTTTTTATGTTGGTAAAGTAGTGGGCGACTTTCAAAAGTCGTCCACTACGTTTATACAAAATTATATGTGGACGACTTTTGAAAAGTCGTCCGTGGGTGGCTTTTCAAAAGTCACCCAAACAAGTTCTGCTACAAAACAAAACTCAGACCCCTACTTCTTTTCACTTTACTAAATTGGGAAGAAAACAAAAACCTATCTCCTTTTCTTCCTAAAATCAAAATTTTATTGCAATTTTCACAGATTTCTTTGCCAATTCGAAGCATGTCTTGCTCTTCATCACATGAAGCTCCTTCAGGATTTAGTTCTACAATCAATCTTCGCTTTGTTTACAAATCAGGGTTTTGTTTCATTTGATAAATTTCATGTTTAGAAGTTATATAAATAGATATTTGATCTTGGAATTCATAAATTTGTTGATTTTACATTGTTTAACACAGAAATTGTTAACATTGTTCAACGTTGTTAGCTTCATGGTTGAAATAAAATTTGTGTAGCAAATAGTTGAATTTTGTGTAGATTACTTCGAGATGTTACTGGGATCGACCGAAGGAAGCATGTTGTACTTGCCAGAACGTCATTGAATGGGAAACAACACTTGGAACAGGCAATAACACTTGGATGTAGGTAATACACTTTCTATTGGAATAGAAATATACATCGATGTTGGTTATATGTAGTACTTATATTTTGTTGTTTTTCTGATAGCGCACTACTTCGGATGGGATTATTGATCACTCATCTAAATTGAAGAAAGTGACTTCGTCTCACCCCCCCCCCCCGTGCTAGAGCTAATCGATCGAGCTGGTTTCTCACTTATCTTTCGATTGGGATACATCCAATTGGATCATCACCTTATCATCACTTTGGTGGATAGATGGAGACCGGAGACGTCTATATTTAACTTTCAAGTTGGGAAGATGCACGTTGGGTGATGTTGCTGTTTTGCTTGGTTTACCCATAGATGGTGCTCCATTGAGCAAATCAGAGCCAGTAGATTACATGGAGTTGTGCGAGAGTCTTTTAGGTCTATCTTTTTCTGCTAAATAGTGGTGGGGTAATGAGATGATAGTTACTACATGGTTCAGGGAGTAGCTTGCCGATAACAATCCAGCAGACGCCTCTGAGATTTAGATTGAGCAACGTGCTCAAGCCATTATATTGCATATCATCACTTCATGTTTGATTTGCGATCATTCGAAGACCCGCATCTAGCTCGGATGGCTTGCATTTCTAGAGGACTTTGATGTTTGCCCCCAGTATTCGTGGGGTAGTACAGTTCTAGCTTATACATACACGAAGCTGACGAGGCTTGCTTTGCTAGAGAACACATCCATTTGTGGTTGTTTGAGTCTGGTATAGGTATTAGCATTATTACCCTCCGTATGCATTTATTTTGTATGTTCATATACATTGCAATTTAAGTGTATACGCGTTCGCAGTTATGCTGTTGGACATACCTTCCGGTCGGGAGAATATCGATGAAGAGGACAGATATCGATTTATCTCTACCATATGGTGCTAGCTATATCTACCATTATTTGATTACATACACATTTTTTGATCCAATAATTCATAATATTCTCCTCTTTTATGTGGGTAGGACCGAAGATTACGGTGAAGTCTCCCAATCGCAATGTTACGTTCTACCACAACGACTTTGATATACTCAATCATGATTCTGTGACAAGGACCCCATACACACATGGGCTTGGAGATCTTTCAAACTTATGCACTACTTCTATTCAGTTATGGACAACACAGGTTCCACTCATTTGTTTGAGTGATGTAGAGGATCATCTTCACGATAGAGTAATGCGACAATTTGGTATGCGACAGATTCTGTCAGAACAAGCTCCTCATTACATGATTGATATTGCATCTGGGGAGTATGATATGTGGATTGAGATATGGAATTATCGCCATCTACACAAGCAACAAGAATGGTACCTCACGTTAACGGACGAAAAATATTATACTTGGCACTGGAACATCACACGTCGCTATGTTCTTCGTGCCAAAGAACCTCCTATTTCGACAGACCTATACACTCCTAGAAATCCTCTTGAAAGGAATGTGGTATGTACAGTCATTGATTAGCTAAACGTAGTTAATTTATATACATTTTAAATACTTTGTTTTGGCAGGTGGACGACATTTACCATGCACTGAAGTTGGTTGATGAGCTATCAAAAGAAGTACCAGAGCGTTCGAAAGGTAAATGCTTTAGTGTGAAGCGCATTTTATAAACAATCTTGGGGGATAACAAGCTATCACGACCCGTGCCATCTCCTCCTCCTCCTGCGCTCATAGAAGCACCGCCAATATAGTTTGATCCTCCTCCAACAACTCGCATATACCAAACACGTAAACATCGACTAAGTATTTCATCTTTGCAACCTTTGCAAGCAGAATTTTCCACCGGGCCTTCACAACCTACGGACCATGCAAGCAAGCAAGGAGGAGGATTCACCTGACGACATCCCATTATCATGGAGGAAGCCAAAACGAATTCCTCGGGAACTTCACAACCTACGATATTACGTTTGATGTTATGGATTTAATGTATTTGTAGTATATTGGTATTGTGGATTTATTGTTTTGTCAGATGTTATGTCGGATTTGAATATTGTATCAGATGTTATGATTTATCGTTATTTATTGACGTATTGGATGTTAGTATCTCGAAAACACGTGGGATTGTTTATTGATGTATCTGATGTTGTAATTTGGTTTATTTGATATGGATTATCGTTGTTGGAAACATGCACAATTTGTTGTGCAGGATAAGAATTTCCAGGTTTCTGTTTGAAACCTGGAAAGACTGGGACGACCTTTCAAATGCGCTAGTGGGAGACTTTTGAAGTTCTTATTTGTCTATAGTTGCAATGGATCAATGGGAAATTGATGATGAGACTTTAATGAAATATTTTGGCCACTTAAAGTTTGATTCAAATGTAAACGTGGCTGAGTTGAATATGTACCCGAAACTCAATTATCATCACTACCCGAAACTCAATTAAATGTTGAAGCAAATCGGCATAGGTTGGGTAAAGAAATTTGCATCGAACCATCAGTAGTTATTGAAGAATCGGGACACATCAATGACAACTTGCAACAATATTTCCCGTTATACATGGTGGTAAGTGGAAGAATCACGATAAAGCACTAGCTATTGGAGAGCCTCCCACTAAAAATATGTTACTGAAGATCTACATGTGATGTGATCATGGAAAGAAATAAAAAGAATGCAGCTCGTAGGTTCTACGCATGTGCACATTATAAGTTGAGCAGAGAAATGCCTCAATTTTTCAACTATTGTAATTTTTTTCAGTGGATAAAGATGCAGGCTGAAGTTTCACGGTTGAAAAAAGCACTTTATCATATTGCTGGGGATCACAACAAGTAATTTACGGTATGTTCGTGAATGTTGTATCATATGTTGTATTGTACGGTATTGTATGGTAATTTGGTGTTTGTTTTATCGTATGTTATATCATATGGTATTGTACGGTAATTTGGTGTATGTTGTTTCATATGATAATTTGGTGCATGTTGTATATGAATTGACTTTTAGTATTGTAATATTACAAGTAATATAACAAACGTGCATGATATAGTAGGTTCTCAAGCAACCACTTCTAATACCAATACAAACAACATAGGTTCTCAAACAAACACAAACAAAGTGAATAACAAGTAATATTACAAACAACACACTTCGAACAAACACGTCTAATACCAACACAAACAAAGTGAGTTAATACCAACTATAAATAAAAGCTAAGTTGCGGAAGTACAACGATTCCTCTTATGGTCGCGCACTCCACATCTGCTGCACATATTTGCCTTTGGAGCCTGCATCTAGTCTATGCTGTCTTTAATTCTTGTAGACCTGGCTCTTACGGGTGCTCTATGAGCTGTAGAAGGTAGAACAATCGGTCCTTTGTGTGTACTCCAATACCGTTTATCACGAATGGGATGAAATTCTAATGTGTAAGCTGCCAGGTAGTTCTGAACCGAATACCAAGTTGAGGTGATGTCATAATGAGCTATATTCACACCATTAGCAACTTATGAACAAGCAACCAACAAATGCGCAAAAGGAAGCTGTTGAAGTAACGCGATGTTGCATGTATAAGAACAAGTATTACGGTCAATTATTACTTTAAATTCATCACCAAAGTAGTGAATTACTTTCCATTCGAATTGATTGAATCGGACAATCCTTGAACATCTTGCTTCACTTGCTCTCTTGGCTATCTTTGCTTCCAATTTTGAAGATAATCGAGATATCGAAGTCTTAGCAAACTCTTTTCTTTGACAAAAATAATCCATCGATCGAAAGAAGATATGGGAAACCAAATCTTTAACAGGTAATGATCATGCACCTCTAAGTACACCATTAAAGCTTTCTGAAGCATTAGTCGTCATAACATGAAATCAGCAATTATCATCCTTACACAAAGCTTAGTTTTCCTCCTTCCTTGCTAACTTCTCTCTGTCCAATTGTGCGTTGTAATTTTGGTGGTCTTAATTTCCTCTTGAATTATTAGATACTCAACTTCCTTCGGAGCACATGCTACACAATAAAATAAACCTGTTACATGTTAGTCTTTAAAGCCAGCGGTTTGAAATGTTGCCTTCAAATGTCTAGTACAGAATCTATGCTTATGATGGAATCTCCATTGGCTCTCCAATGCTGTCGGTATTCTTTTCATTTTATCGGAAATGAAAGTAATACGTTGATTGTTAATACTATGGATGAACCTTCGCATGCAAGCAAAAAACCAACCCCAACTATCATATGATTTTGCCTTAACAATTGCATAAGCCAAAGGATAAAGCTGATCATTTTCATCTACTATAGTTGCAACAAGTAAGGTACCTTTGATTTGTCATACAGATGAATGTCATCAATGCAAAGAAAAGGTCAACAAGTACAAATCCTTCGATACAAGGCCCAAAAGCCCAAAAAGCATGATCGAGAACTCCATACTCATAGGTTGTTACGTGTCCAACACTACCAAGATTCGTCTAAGCAATTTCCGCAAAATATTGTTGTAGGTTGGAATATGACTCTGCCCAATTACCATATACGTTCGATTTCCTTGCTTATTGCAATCTACGCTTTCATATGATTGATTTTAATAAAAAGTCTTTCCTCCATTAAAACCTCACTGTTCCAACTGTTATGTTCAAATTTGCTTTCATGAAAGGCATGATCTTCGAAACCAAAAAGGTAGATGTTGCTTGCTTCTGATTAGAGTTTACTGTTGGGTTAATGCAAGTATGATTGCTTGGATATTTTTTAATAACCCACCATCCAGATTGTGATTATTTTTGAATCTATAGCATGTATTTTCCACAGACAAATTGAATTGATGTTGCAAATGGCGGTGTCTTTGTTTAACCTAATTGGCTTAAAAAACTATATATAAAATTGACCATTCACTTAATTGTTGTAGAAATTTTCCTTCGCTCTCAAATACCATACCTACTTTGAAACTGTTTTGAGTACTAGACGATGAGAATATTTCATCGTTGAATTGTAGATTAACGATGATGGATTTGGTCATCATTTGTGCCTTACAAAAGTCATCATCCAAAGGTATCTCCATGTCTGGTTCATCACTATCCCCACAAGCTTCGTCTTCGCCTCCAAAATTATAGTTCAGTGGATCATTGTTTACTTGCATGTTATCAATCCATGTTGTATCATTCTCTGGTCTGCTTACAACAGTCATGCTATCAAGAGCAGGAATGTCATGTACTTGTACATCAACATCAGCATCTATATCCCTATCATCATCGGATACATTACGAACCCATAACTCTGCCGTTGGTTGAATGTTCGATTGTGTATCGATATCGTGTGCCGAAAAGTTGCAATATGAATATACGACATTTTTAATATAGTTATAGCTTGCAACACAATTCATTAGCATTGCAAAACGTAACTTACTTTTGGCTCATATGGTATAATTCGAAAGGTGTGGTCTGCATTGGATAAGACATACGGCTATTCGATGGTCTAGCACTATTTTTGGGTTGGATGTTACTGTGGAGTAATGCTACACATGAAAATAAAATTTTGTATCATATCTGATACATTAATTAATATACGATTTATACGTAATCGCAAATATGTGTTACCTTTGAGTCATGCGTACAAAACTATCCTGCGTTGGATATAGATAGCTAAATTGTACATTTGGCTGGGTATTCATTAAAGGAGAATATCCAAAGAACATTTGTTGTTGCCCATATTATGCTGCATTCATAGGCGGATTATTATAACTAGGAGATGGAATTCCTTGCGAAGTATTCATGATCCTCAACAATCTAGAATAATCTTCAACATCATCTTTAACTATGGGTGCCAGTATAGGTTGTTATACCATCGACGTTCTATTTTTTCCAACAAACAACTCTATGGATTTTGACACGACAGAAAACATTGATTCAATATCGCCATCATCGACAATTTTTATTGCTTTAGATCCAGAATCGGTTGGCCAATTGAAAACTAAATCAAATCAAACTCCTCTGATTTTATCTTAGTTGCTTTGTAAACCAACTCTTTTAATTGTTCTAAGTTAGATCCTTTACGAACTCTAGCCGGTTTGTAAGAACCACTAACATACTTTCCGTACATTTGATCATCAGTAACCAATTCACCATCATAATAGCATATAGTTGGAATAAAATTAGAAGTCATTCTACAATAATAATGGATACAACATTATTCAATTTTCATTTACAAATCTACCAAAAAGCTAAAGTTTATAAATTCATACCTTGATTGATCCAAAGTAAAGAGATGTTATTATTGAAGTTGATCTTTTAAAACACTAGTTTTTATTGAATTTAATGCAAACGGTAAGAGATATCAAAATGAGGAAATGAAGAGGGTTTTGGTTTTTTGTTCAAAGTTTTGTAAAGTTTTGAATGAAAGAGGAGAGGATGCTTGCTATTTTGTAGTTCAGGAAAATGGGCAACTTTTGAAATGCGGCCCACAAATGACTTTTCAAAAGTTGTCCATATATAATTTTGTATAAACATAGTGGATGACTTTCGAAAAGTCGCATGTTACATTACCAACATAAAAAAGTAATACACTAGGACTATTTGAAATGGTGTTAGTGTGTTCTGGCCAGCTCAACGCTGAGCTGGTCAAAACAAGACTATTTGCCCAATAAGTTTGAAAAATCGGGCTAATATGAAAAAAAATCTTTTGTTTAAATTTGTTTGTAGGACATTATGGGACCCTATTTTTATTCTTATTTAATTTTGTTTAATTGTACACCAGAGAGGTTTGTGATGGTTGACCCTACAAATCTGCTTGTAGTTATAAACACTAGTAATAATGGGGCAAATTACGAGGTGAATAGCTTCAGCACATGTAGGTAATGGGACTGGCACCTTCCTCCTTGCACTTCTATTTTTAAGACCATTGATCGATTTTATATTGTAAATAGATTAATGTTTTAAAAGACTTTTTATTTAAACATACTATTACAAAAAAGCACTTCAACTTATGACAAAAGTTAGCCATCAAAATACATATTTATATATAGTAATCCGGAGACTTAGTAACTCTTTGTTATCAGCATTTTTAACGATCATTTTTCTTTTCAATAAATATGTATTCAGTGGTAAATATGTATATTTTTGTTTTCTTTTCTTTTTGAAAAAGCAATCTTGAAAATTGTTTATATAAAAACTTTACAGTTCTTGAATTTATGAAAATGCTTACCTCGTAGGTGCCCTATGAGGTTTTAAAGCTTACCTCGTATGCTCTCTACATAATGCTAGGCATTTTTGTCCAATTACTTTTTAACAAATTTAAGAGGGGCAAGTCAGCAATTTTTTGGGATTTGAATGGCCACAGCCAATAGAATTTTGTAGGAAAACTAGATAATCCATATAAGTCCATACATGATAATACCTGAGGTATTATGGAGATAATACTAAAACCAGAAAACTATAAAATGAGCAAAACAATCCATAAAAGAAAATAAAGCTTAACAATATCGATATCTCGAGAAAAAATTACTAATAACCGAGAAGAGAGTACTAATGGTTGAGATGAGTGTTCTAATAATCAAGAACCATGAATTCATAAGATTACCAGATGTTGTAATAATAATGTTAAGACAAAAATCCAGAAAACCAATAACAATATTCACATATTCCAAGAAGAACATACGGCGGTAGAATATTAGTATATCATAATATATTATAATATGAGATCGATAAGACCAATAACTAAGCTGTAATTTAAGAAAGTCGATATGTGCTGAAGAGAATTCCATAACATCAAGAAGACGAGAGTAATAGAAAAGCAGAGGTATGTAATAAATCTAAAGACCATAATAATATTTGACGTAAACAAATATTCTGAAGGTTGCTGAGATAATAAGAAGCCTAATTTTATTATCGAAAGGAAGTACATATTTTATTAATCGACCTGCAAAACAAAAGGAAAACGAAGTACTAATTCATAATGAATTCTACTAACATTTCTTTTTGAATAATTTTCTCAATAATGGTAGAAAGCTTTTAGAGCTTGTTGGTACCATGCCAGCTCTTTTGGTGGCAGTGGTAATATGCATGACCTTCATTTTGCTCGCCTTCGACGTAAGGTAGTTTGGATATGGATTTAACTTTTTGGTTTAAAAGAACATGTGAGATAAGGTATCATTTATAAGAGTAAGTGTTTTGTTGTTAAGAAGCCTCTTCTATTTTCGACATTTCTCGACTTGGTCATCAAGTTTTAGTCTTTTTAGGCATTCAATTATTAAGTCCGGTTTGAATCTTTCATCATCTGTCTAACTAGCTCTCTAATTCCTTGATTCGTTATCTGGATGAATTTCCTAATCCAAGCATTCTCTTGAAGATATTTCTTTATATATTCCTAAAGTTGTTTAATCTAAAGTGATTGCAAGGACTGAAAATGGTTCGTTATCTTAGATTTTGTTATTTCCATCGTAATTAGCATGCTATTTATCAGATGAGATCATAGGAGAAGAACGTTAGTTGTTTTCTTCTTCAATTAGCTAAATCTAAATGTCGAGAGGCATTTCAGAGAAACAGACTTCTCCATAGGAGCTGAAATTTTATGTGGATGGGAAGATATCATCGAGGCTATTCGCATAGAAAGAAGGAAAGGCTAACAACCAAGGCCAAGAGTTTCAAGTTGGACAGAAGACATGGTTTTGGCCTTCCTTCAAGCGCTAAATTGTTAGAGTAGTTTTTTGCTATAATAACAATAAAAGATCGAAAATAGGGTTCTAGCTATAGGACGTAGTTTTAGGTGACATAGGAGTTCGGAGATGCAGGATAAAGATTAAGTACTTGAAATACATGTAAATGTTGCAAGTCGAAAAGGAAACATAGATTTATAATGGTTCGAGAAATCTCCTACATCTATTGTTGGTACTTTTATTTTTAGAGTCTATATATGAGGATTACAAGTTGTGGCTGAAAGCTATTAATGAGTTTATACAAAAACACTAATACAGAAAAGTACACTTTATTTTGTACTTAGTTACTAGCTTCACTTTTCTTTACCATAGTGGGATCTACATCTATTAATAGAAATAGGAATGGGCACAGATCATTAACCTGACAAACTGAGTTGAAGTTGGCCGTTGTGTTGATGACTTGGCATTCATCGAGCATACTTGACTATGTGCTTGCAGATCAATGACATGTTATTTGTCAATGCCTTTATATCTGATGTATGAACCAAGCGGCTTTTCAATGGTTTTAGACTATGAAATGGTGAAGGAATGGATAGAGAAGCTTGGAAAGATCAATATTGAAGATTCAAGTGGCTAAGTTTGATGAAAAATATATCGATCGGTATCGATCCATATGGATCGATATAGAACGATCCAATGAATGGTGAGGGATCCATTTTGCTTCTATGTGGCTCTACATGCAATGTTGAAGAAAAAGACAAGTCTATGACATCGTTCGACGTCGATTGATAGTTTTTACCAACTATGTCCCTAAAGAACTAAAGCTTGAAGAGTTAAGTGTTTTAGAAGAAAAAGACAAGAACTGGTAAACCATATCATTCAGCATCGAACGATATGATCGATATTGATCGATCATAGTTTAGGAAAACATGCAATTTTGATTTGTTTTCATGCTGAAAACTTGAATTTACAAATTTGAGTAGCTTAACTAATGATTCGGCGATGCTGAAGCAAAATTCATCTATAAATAAGCATCCTACAATAACTAAAGGAGGTTTTTTTGACTCTTTATTGATTTTTACATGGAGCGGCTGCCGTATACGAAATCAATTAACTTGAGGCTCAAAATTTTGTTGCAATTTGGTTGATGCTGTTAAAGCAATCAATAATAAAAGGTTTAGTGTTCGAAATCAAAATTTGGTTGTAGTCTCAATGGATGTACTCATATCATGACTCGATACATCTTGAGTAGAAATATTTAAAACAATATGTTATTTTCATTGATAAATTTCTCATGATTATAACATCTTGTAATTACTATAAAAACATATTATTTAACGATTTTCTATTAAATATACTTAATTATATAAATAATTTACATAATACATTATGATAAGTATACAATAGAAAGAAAAACACTTCATTTCAAATGAGATTTTATTACAAACTTAATAATTTACAATAAATTACATAATTGTCTCTAGAGCATACCATGAACTCTATCATATATGAGTCTCGGCGGATGTATTGACATCTTTTTCTTAATACATTTTAACTAGTAACATTCAAGAAGTACGTATTCATTTATAGATCTATTCAATACTCATGATTACGAACATATTCTTAACTAAAATCGATAAAATATATCTTCACATATTTTCTACTTATATATGTTTGTTGTATTTATCTCATTATTTACATCTCTGAGTAACAACATATATAAAAGAAGAAACCAAAAGTCTGCTTCATTTCGAACAAGATTCTCTTATATAAGTTAAGTTACGTAACAAATTGCATAATTGTCCCTAAAATACATCCTTCCTCGATCACAAGGATGAATGAAGGCCCTTAATAAGTCTGTGTGATTAATAGTGTGTGTCGCAGAAACTCCTCAAGCGGCTATTTGTATGAGTACGGAAATTAGGTTGTTTCTAAGTATGATTGCTTTCTGTGATAGGCTCATGAATCCAAAATTTAAGCACATGGTATTGACGTGTTAAACATACAGAACATTCTACTTAAAGGAAATAAATAGAACATTCTACTTAAAGGAAATAAATAGGTATAATTGTTGTAATCATATCATAGGGGTACTTGGTTCAAAATGAATTCACCACAGACATCGATAAGACTTCGAATAATTTACACCAAGTGAAGATTCAAATCCAAAAGATGCCTTGCATATATGTGTATTGGTTCCACAATGATGCAATTTTCTATCCATAGATCCCAAATGGGTAGGTGCAGTAATTTAAGTGATACAACCATTCAATTTGTTTCATTAATTTAATTTGTTTATTTTGAATTGAAAATAGGGAGGATGTGAATATTTTCATAATAAAATAGATCTGAGTTTTTTGGATTGAAGAACTTTTGAGATGTTGCATTGATCCACATCGTTAAAAATAAAAGACAAATTATAAGCTATGAGAAGCAGAGTAATTATGAGCTAGGAGAAAACAACACAGAGTGAATAAACACAGAGTGCGATTCACTGCATCGCCGGCTCGCATGCGTTGATATACGAGAGTTTCAGACGCATTTGGACGCTTTTATGACGCACTCTGCACTTGGCACGTTAGCATCATCGCTAGGGGCAGAAACCCTTTTGCCAGTTGGAACCGTTGTAGAGCAACTCAACATGTGGAGTAATGGATAGATCCTTTGAGCGAAATGGGAAGAAGTAACAGATCCATAGAACTGCACAGACGAATGAACACTTCATACCCGCGAATTTCATTGCATTTTTTCTTCTCCATCTTCCTCGCTTCGTTTTCTCTCTCAACAAATCCACATCGTTCATACTCGATGGAACAGAATAAAAAAACAATTATATGGGATCCAACTGGACTATAAAATCAATTCTAAGTTCAGCCGTGTTATAATAAACACATATCAAAACAAACGGTAAAATGCACATAAATAACACCAAGCGTACCGTGCACAAGATTGTACGCTGGATGGCCAAATACGATCGCGCACCTTTGCTTGCAGGCAGCCTTCCACCTCATCAAATTAGCATATTTTCCATACCACTTAACTGATATCATGCTAATCATACACAAAATTAACAATATAACACTCTTCTCCAAAGAAAACCAAACAATTCACAAGTAAATAAATCCCATATATACACACATCATATACGTAAATCAAGCATAGTTAAACAAATATAGAAATGCATGACAATAAACAGAAGCCTACGTTTTCTTTCCTCCATATACAATGTTTTTCTTCTAAAGATTTATGCCACGTTCTTCGTCATTGTCATCAAATACTTACATGGTTGGACACAGCACCACCGCGTAGCAGATAATTCTGTGGATTGCCACCGACTAATATATGTTTCAGTCGATTGACAGGGATAAGCATCCGCCTTAGACTCTGCCAAAAACATTAATTTCACCCAAGTTACTCAAACTCATTCATCTATTATCATAAAGGCAACACAAAACACAACAAATTAGGTTGCCTAAGTTTAAACTGAACAAACCTTGATCAGTAAGTGTACATGATTCATTTTAGTCTTGCTACTAAATTATTTTCTGCATCTTACTTTTGACGAAAATACCAAACACATGGCTGGTATATATGCATTACATAAATAATTTTGAGTTGTAAACCGGTATGGATGTACCTTAAGGCCACCACAGTGTATCATGGAAATAGAGAAGTTGTATGTACACAGTTGATGATGAGCACATGAATTTTGCAACTCATCAAACATACTATTTCAATGTTGATGTAAAATAGTAAAACCAAGGTAGATAAAATAATCTAATTCTGACTAATCATCAAGTTAATTTGTTCCTAGTCTGCACTTTATCATATTGTAAGTAGTGAAAAGTGTTATTGAGCAATGTTGTACTATCTTCTTCAGTTTATAAATGAAGTGGTGCGTTCTATCCTATCACCAATGAATAAGAGTGTATTTTGTGAACATTGTGTAAAAAGGTAGGTGCATGATAAGACAATATAACTACTTTCATTGTGGATTCACGGTGATTCAGATAACATCATCATAGCCTCAATCAAATAGAAACACCGACTAGTATACCTCATCACTGAAAGCATACCACTTAATTTGCTGAAGTTGCATTTTCTCTCTTTGCCACTTGTGCCCCAAGATCACAAAGCCCATCACTGCAGCAGCTACAAATACAGACCAAAATTTATTTGATTCTTTGGCATAATTGTACAGAGAAATAGCATGCTTTTTCCACCATGCTTCTTCACAAGGTGGGACCAACTCATCATTATCGCTTCCTTCATCTTCTTTTGCACCATCCAAATAATCTGAAAGCTTCGCACTTGCTTCAACACAGTCAGCACTCTCTTCATACGGAACCGGTTCGCTTATGTTGGTTTTGGTGCTATAAACACCAATACTAGGGTTATTGTAGATGTCTTCCTCTTCAAATGCTTTTACATTGTCAAATAAATCTGATTTCAGCAGCTTCAAATTATCTACTGCATCAGACTTTATTGCTACATCGTCCTCTTCACCATGGTACTCAACTTCCTTTTGAATCTCATTGCAGGTTGGTTCTAGAAGAATGTCTTTGTATTTGTCACTTGGAGGAAATGTGAAGTGGCCAGACATGAATAGTTCAGTAGAAGCAGCATGTTCATCTTCCATAAGCTCCTTTTTGTTCTCACTGTTCATATTGAATGGGTTTGGACTGGGTGCGGCAGCATATGCAGATGCAGTAAGAGATACAACTTCCCAGTCCGTTCCATGAGTGGAGGCATTGTCTCCTTTTACATTATCAGACATCTAAGATACACAAAATTTCATGTCAAAAAATCGAAAGCCTTGAGAAGTTAATGGTTGTGTTATGTATTGAAGATAAATCAAGGATTTGTTATATGATGCATGTAAAAATAAAGGGTACAAAAATGGGATAAACACGGCATAGACAGGGGATAAAGAATACACCACAGTTCAGTGTTCATGGCTACACCAAGTAAATTGGGAGGTATTGATTTATATACAACCAGCATCTATGCGCATTGTGACTACTATCCTCCATGTAGAAAATTACCCATGTGTGTGTGTAAGAGGTAATTTCTCTCTTATACTTGGCCAACATATAACCGTTACATTGGTTAAGATTTGTGAAAAAAGTCAGGGTCCACAGAGCTAGGGATTCTTCCTAAGGAGCTAAACTTTGGTAATTGAATCATGCTTAGAAAAAATATCATGTTAAATGATTACAGTGTGCGTGCGTAAGAGGTATTTCCCTCTTATACTTAGCCAATACATCAACGTGTACATTGGTTAAGATTTATACTTAGCCAATACATCAACGTGTACATTGGTTAAGATTTGTGAAAAAAGTCAGGGTCCACAGCTAGGGATTCTTCTTAAGGAGCTAAACTTTGGTAATTGATTCATGCTCAGAAAAAATATCATGTTAAATGATTACAATAAAGTTGTATCCCAGTACAAATCTATATAGTTTAGTTATAATTCAGTATTTTAATACTTCAATTTACAAAAAAATTCTGGAAAACCATACATATTATTTGTAATGAGAATTCAATATGTGAAAATACAAATATTATGCATAATACTATTGATGCTAAGATACTAGAAGACAATGGACTGATGGAATCTTGCTCAATAAACAATCATACTAGGGTCATTGGCATTATTTTAAATAATAGATGGATCGATTAAACTTCGTGTGCATATTTGATAGGTTGTTTTTGATGCAGAAACAAATTTTCTAAAGTCAAATACAAAAACCTTCGTTTTCCAAAAAAATTCCGCAATCATGATGGATCAAATTAATATTTGCGTCAAATCTTTCTAAAAATACATAATTAAGAGGGGCATTGACACTTCATGCCTCATGTGGCTTCTTCCTTGTTGGGGAGTGAAACAAGGAAAGAAAGGCAACAATTTGGTAGGGAATTGCAGAAGCCAACAGTTCAATTGGCTCTCATCATCATTATTCTCCTCATGTTTTTACACATTTGTTTCTCTCGCAGAGAACAGTACACACGACATGCAGATAAGCTACTGAAATAGCATGGACAGAAGATTATCATAATAACATCAACAATCTCACTTGCTAAATAACAGATGGTGTCTTCAAATTGTAAGTGTGCTGATAACCAAAGTTACATTTTTAACCGGCCCCGTGTGAAATTTTTAACCAAGCAATATGTCGTTTACATAACTAACATAAACCTGAATTAATATCATTCGCCGTTTCAGCATCTAATTACAAGATAAAGTTCCATTTTCACGCTGGATAAAAACTTGCATACAGTATTCGCCTCGCCTACATGACAACACACCATGCTGGTGAACTCGGTCCAAACATCGTACCTCTTCTACTATGCTGCAGATAATTACATAATAACCTTTCAAATGGAAACTACTAAAATATAACACAAAACAATTCACTTTCACCCCTAAAATCACTTTCCCCGCCGATATTCTCCCCTATTTCTTAACCTACAAGGCACCAATAATCATGCGACAATTGCTTTGCCACGCAAACTGCAGCGAAATCAACAAGTCATGAAATTATAAAGCAGGTAGCATGCTTGTAATATATATCACTAATCATCACAACCCCAGAATTGCAGATCAAGTCAAACAGTTTAATCCAACAGTGCGATATACAGACGGATCGCAATATACAAAAGAAACCAATCCCAGGCATGCGAATGATCATTCCAATCAAACCCAACCACAACCAAAATCCCCAAATTAACAATATCGCCACCATAAAATCCAGAAACGATTACGCTAAAGTTGAATACAACATGAAAAATAACTGAATAACAATCGATTAGCTTACCTCGATCTCGGTTCCGCGAGTAAAAGTTCGCAGTAGAAGTGGAAGGAAACTTGGGAGCAAAGTGATGAGATAGATTTTTTTCTTTTTTCCTCCTTATAATAGACTGCTTTTTTACTTCATGCTTTTCTGTGTGCGTGTTTCGCGTAGAATTCACCGTCCATTTAAATTAGGATTAGAAGAAAGGTACGACTGAACGGTGGATGTTATAGGTCGCATAGAATTTGTATGAGGAGTTTAGGCGTTAGCGATAGGGCATACACGTAGTGGTCCTACCGGTGATACCCGGTGTGGTAACTGACGCAGCGGGTTGAGCTGGAGGTGCTTTGAGTGGATAGAGAGGATGCACCGATCCGGATGCACACTTCAAAGAAACTCTAGGGGCAACCTTTTTTTTGTTTATAACTTCGATGTTCATTGTAACGGACACATACTAGATGATTCGCCAATATAATATTGTTTAGATATTAGTTATTCCTAACTAAAATTCTACATCGACTGATTGCATTTTACTTTCTGATTCTGTTTCTCCCTTGCAAGTTTTTATGAAGAATGGTTACCATCAAAACGCATTATGGAGTTACTTCAAAGATAATGTTTGATGCAATGTTATGTGTCATATTTTCAGAATATAAAGTTGTTGAGTGTATAATAGTTAATAACATTTTTAGAATACTGGATATTTATCAAATTTTATTATCTATACTAGTATAAATCGCACGTATGTGCATCCGATAAATTTGGTGGTCACAACATTTTTATTTCAAAAAGTTACGTTGATGGTGTCGAATGCAAATTTATAGTGAAATTATGTTTAAGAATGCTAGGAAAGAGAAGGTGGTGGAGGCTGTAAACGGACGGTAAGATTCCGTTGGTGGACAAATGACATTTTCGGAATTTCAAAAAGACGCGGTTGAAATTTTATTCATCGAATTCTCATTATTAATAATAGAGATATCTATTGTATTACATGAAAACTATATTCTTTGGAACTTTCAGTCCGTTTCTCAAAAAATTATCATTGGTCCTATGTCCATTTCCAAATTTTACCAAATTAACCGATGGCTTCGCATCCATTTCAATCCGTACAACTCAAGCCTTACAAAAAAATATCTATGTCGTCCCATAGCTACTTGAAACCATTGGATGAAGAAATTATTCGCCTCTCCTTCCTTTATCGTCGTTATTTATGCTTTCCCCTTGGTTTCTTGCTTTTAATGTCATTCACCGTTCACTCAATTTAGGAGATATCAAATCGATCCGCCACGCATTTTTTAATCCCATTATTCACGACTTTACAACTATTTTTGGAGCCAACGGAAATCTAATACTGCTTTTGTTCATGGAGGTAACATTTGTGGTTTACATTTATGAATTTTGTTTCCTCCAATTGAATGTCCAATGGTGTCAAAGTCTACATGTGATAAATTAGGTATAATGTTAGTCATGGTTTTGCAAACAATAGTGAAACTTTTGATAATAGTGATGTAACTTTTCTACTGCTGTATTCTAAGTAATTGATGTTGGATTGAAAGGATCTAGTGACAATTTATATAATTATTTATTTATTTTTAAACAAAAGAAACGAAGATGGTGACACTATTTGTTATCGAAATTTTGATCTAGTGTAACATCACATTATCATATATTTTTAATGATCAAGTTTGATTACAAAATTTTAAAACGATGACAAATGTATGATGAGATGGTGCAAGCTAGACTATACCAATTACATATGAAGTACAAACTCAAAAAGAGATATCCCAAGCAACTGTAAATAGTTTTGCCATATGTGTTTTCATTTCATGTTACATCAAGAATTCATGTAATTGTAGCTCAAGATACACCATACTTACTAAGCTAATACATATGGTACTTGAATAAGAAATGGGTTGAAGTAGCATAATGAGCTAATGATATGGTTACCGGAGTGGATGCATAAATCTTAACTCCAAAATGATGATCCACTTATGTGCATGGATTAATATTAATAGGATGACTTTGTCTTCTCAACCAAATAACAAAAAATTTAACTTTGATTATTTTATGGGTGAAATTTTAAGAAGTTTTGATTGCTATAGTTATTTTCAATTTATAAACATAAAAGTTTGAGGTAGTTTAGTGTTTCAGGGTGCTTAAATTAAAAGAATTACATGGAGACATAACTACAATAAAAGTTAATAAGGCTAACATGTATCTCTATTAAGGTGTGTTCTAATTTTACATAATATTTCAGTAACGTAAAAAGGTTGAATGTAGGGTGAGAGTGAAAATATAATGCAATTGAAAAAATACACACACACACACACACACACACACACACTCAAAAATGACTTTATTGGTTTATTAGAAGCAAATATTCTGTAACGACCCGTATTTTTAACTATTTTAGATTGTTAAATTTAGTGTAATTAATGAATAAAAATGGTTAAAAATAAAAATATTTAATGATTTATCAATATAGTTATTGGATATGGACTTGAATAAAATTTTGAAATAAACTAATTTCGAAGATTTAAGTAATAACAAGTATTGAAAGGTAATGCTATGTATTGAATGTGTTTACAATCAATAGTTGGATTAAATAATAAATGTTGAATTCATTAGATGTAAATAAAGTAATTGATTGATAACTAGAATTCATTTAAAATCTAATATTGAAATTTGCTGAATATTGAACAATTAAATTGTTTAAATTTAATATTGTAAATTTTTTGAATAATTGAATTCTGAATTTAATATGATTGAATATGATATCGGAAGTTGATGTGAATTTTATTTAAACAACAATGAAGATTGTTAACATTTAAAATTGGATTTAAAAGTGAATAATTAGAAATTGGAAATTTTATATTATAATCGAGACGTTAAAATAGCCTTCTGGGAGACAGTCTCGGAATTCGACGAAACTAGTTCCATTGGATCCGTAATAGTGGATTATTATCGGATTTCAAATTTCGTAGTATCTGGAGTTATCGTTTGGTCGTACGGGATAGAAACGTGAGATTAATATCGAAAATTTAATATTATAATTGGGTCCAAAAAGCTATCTTCTCCATACGATCGAAATAGGACTCGAAACCTTTTCCATTGCGTTCGGAATAGGGGTATAACATTATGAACGCCTAGCGGCACGCCTCGATAGGAGTTCGAAATAAATATCTAGGTCTTTAAATTTAAAATAATAAAAATATATACATTGATTTGACCATACCCTTCACATCTGTCTCCTTTCTCTCCATCAGCCACCCCAGTGCCTATCCCTTCTACTATACACTTCTCTCTCTTCTTTTATATTAACACAACACGCACAGAACAAAGAAAAAAATATATACAAGCTTCTTAAAATTTCAAAAATCCATAAATAAAATCATACTCAACCAAAATTCCACAAACTTTCTCTAAAAATCTTGTTTTAGTTTATACTTCGATCTGGTATACGATTTGTAAGGTGCGGCCTTGAGTGATGAGGCTCGACTGTGTTGTCGTGGGCATGAACTCGGTTAGGGTTTGGGATATTTGATGTTAGAGTGTTCGATTCGAGTTTTAAGTATCATTTTTAGATTTGAAGGTTAGAATAGCATCTGCGGCTACAAAATCGTGAGGTCCGACCACCTTTTGAGTTACGCGTCACCATGGCATGCGCAAGGGAAGGGCACAGGTCGCGATTCAAACGAGGGGGTGAGCTCGACCATTTGGTTACGGAAGGATGGAGATTTCGAAGAGAAGTTGATCGGCGAAGACGGATTCAAATTTCATCAACAAATGCTCTGTATCCTCCAAACGTGCATGGCCAAAGGAGTGGAAATTGGGTTGCATGTGCGTGTCCAGGCATGGATGAGATGGGGGAAGAAGCTCTTGTGTTTGGGCCTTGGGCCGATTGTAGGGGTGTGAGTTTTAAATATTAAAATAGATTTGTGTTAATTTAATTTAATTATATCGATGAACTAAAAATTGTATACTCCTACGTAGGAGGTCGGAATTGAGCGAAACAAGCGGCGACGGGATCGTGGCGACGAGCACTACGCCATGGAGTTGATTTGAAGTCGTTTGGAGCTAGTTAAAATTTTAGGTTAAATCGAACGTTGTTCGATTTGATTTAAAATTGAAAACTCAAGGTGAGTGTTTTATAACGCTCACAAGTACTAGAATATTTTTATGCTAGTTAAATTTGAAATTATGAAGTGATATAAATTTATTGATCGTTATTTGATAAATTAGTTGTCATTTAAATTGTCCTTGAATTAACTGTTAAAAAGTTAAAATTGACAATTAAATTTGAAATTAGAATTTAACTGCCAGTAAAATACCCGATATTAATAACTATGAAATTATTGTGAATTATCTTGACTATTTGGATGATTGATTGAGATGGTTACTAATTGGTTGATATTTGGATGATTGGATGTTTATTTAATTGATAAGTCTTGTTATCACCTTGTAAATTATTTACAGTATATAAAACTGTAAATTGGATTATCTCGAATAAATTAAGAAATAGGTTGAAATGGTATATACATATGACACTGTGATTTGGATTGAAATGATATATATCCATCCCTGAAATTAAATTGGAATAACTGATCACTTGGCCATAGGATAGAAAATTATATACGAACTTCGGATTGGTTAAGTTAAATGATTTTAAAATTTTCGATTTGAAATTTATTTAAATGATTTTGATTTAAAAGAAATAAAAATCAATTTTATTGAAATCAAATTATTTTCGAACTTGAACTCGGAATGTTGAAATTAAAAATTTGGTAATGGAAATTGTTTAAATAGTCGAAGTGAATTTTGAAGTCATAATAGAAATATGATTTGAATTTCGAAAATTGATTTGTTTTAAAAGGATTTGAAATTTCATTCGAACTTTGAATATTACTAAGTAAAAGTGATATAAAAATGATATTTCGAAATTGAGCTCGGAATTGAATTATATTTGAAGATTGGGGTTTTAAACTGAATATTGAAGGTTAATTTGATTTAAGTGTTTTGAATCGATATTTCGAAAATCGAGCTCGAAATCGATGTAAATTGAAATTTGAAATTGAATTAATTGGATTTGGAAGTGGAATTGAATTAATTTGAAATCGAAGTTGAAATTGATTTGAATTGAAATCGAAATTGAGTCGATTGAATGGAAATTGGAATTGATTCAGATTGGGAAGTTGGAATTGAATCGGTTTGACTTTGAAGCTATTTTCAATAAAATTATTTCAATATAAACTGTTTAAAATCTATCTTCTTAAATATACAAATTATTTTGGTTTTCCAAATTATTTTACTATATAAACCATTTTAATATTTAAACTATTTTATATTAAACTATTTTAACCATTTAAACTATTTTAACCATTTCAACTATTTTTAACCATTTTAACCATTTTTAACTATTTTAATTATCTAAACTATTTTAAAACTATTCAAACTATTTTTCAAAAAAATCCAAACTGGTCAAGGGTGGAATGTTACTTTTAAACCATGGATTTAAGTACGAATTAGGGTAAATGAAGTTATAACCTAAATTGAAATTCGAAACAATTTTGGAAACGAAATCGTGATATTAAGGCGCAAATGATTTTGAATTGAAATAGTATATTTTGAGCAAATATGATGATTTCGAAATGGATTTGATTTTGAATCGAATATGATATTTTGATATCAAGTATAAAATGTTTTCGAAATGTAAAAGTACAAACCGGTGTGTAAAACGACGTATGGTTGTTAAAGAGACCGGGGCCGGATATGGGCATACCCTCTGTCGATACTGGAACCACTTTAACAACTATGTACGTGGAGTGATGATCTAGAATGACGTGGTTGGATTTGGCGTCATTTGCTGGATTTGAAGAAAGGGAACAATGATGGATTTGTCTGGCACTTGTGCCAATTTGAAATGACTAAAACATGAGCCATACCGGCCAAGTGGATTAGCTACCCCGAGCGGACACACTTCTTCGTATTACCATTATCTACATTGTGATTGATTAGTGCGCAACCTCCGATTTTATGGGAGTGTTGGACGCGGTGGGCGATCATGGCTATGATGCATTACCATCAGCCGAGAAGGGTAAACTGGTAGTATCCTGCCTTGGGCATTGCCTAACGTGACTTGTCATACTTTTATCCCTATACGAGACTACTACGATTTTGGTTTAGTGTTGTCGTATCACGGAGCATCCCTATCCACTGACCGTTTAACTGTTAAACTGTACGACAATGCTTAAAAACGCGTTAAGGGGGATCAATGTAAAGCCTTAACGCTAAGAAAAATATTTATTTATTGATTAGACATTATATATGTAGCGTATTCTACTACATATAAATATTTTGACGGATCCTTAAGAGATGGAAAATCCCTTAACATCTCTTGAGTTATTGCACGCACATTATACACTGGACATGAGATGTGAAATCCCATAAACTTATCTGACGCCATGACACATTTTATATGCGATATTGATTTGACTTACATAAGGATATTTTAGTCCTGACTCGAGTGTTTTGTCTTTTCATTACGCTCGGGTCAGCCCTGAGTTTTTCAGCTTATTGAAGATTTATTATGGAGGACGAAGATTTGGTATATTATTACTAGTATTATTCCATCATTGTTTGTTCCGTTGCATTACTTTATTTGTTATGTTGTATATATAACTCTGATAAATGTTGTATAAATTATAATCAAAAGTATAGTAAACAGCTTCATGAACTATTTATCTGATTATTATATTTTGTCATTCCGCTGCGAGATTCTGTGTTTGTTTCCTTCTTCTTTTCTTAATTTTCTTAATTAACCCCATTGATTATCTATGTTCCGGATTGTTTGGATTGGACATGTGTGGATTATTGTCGATTTAAACCTTCCGAAATGTGGATCGTCACACTTGGTATTAGAGCTTTGGTTTAGCGATAACCTTGGCTTTGTGGGGGTAACTCATTAGAGATAGGGTCAGTAGCACCCTAGAATGAGTTTGAGTGTATTAATAGATATGAGCGTGTATTTGTTAGTGAATATGAAATGTTTTATATTGTGTTGACTTATCGGTTGAGTGTTTATGCATTCTGGTCGGTACGAGAAGTACAACCGTATCGATAGAGGTTTCTAAACTCTTAAACAAGGTAAACCGACACAGTATTGTTTTAAAGAGGGTGAATGAAATAATTTTACCCAAACTATATTTTGATATAAAAGAAATATTTTCCAGAAATTATTATAGTATATTGGAATGTTTGATTGTTAATATTATAATCAAAATAAGATTTAAAATTTTGGAATGGGATATATAACCAAATAGAAATTGTATAAGTATGATTATACATACGAGTGTAACTAAAATTGGATTCAAACCAGAATTTAAATCCTGGAAATTTTGGGGAATGTTTCAAATGGATTTGGACTAAGTATTTGGGAATTTTTAAATCTTAAGAGATTTTGGAAATGTTTTTCAAAGTGTTTCGGAGAAAAGAATAATGATAGTATTATTTTGGAAGTATTTTTGAATGAAAATATTTAAAAGTGGTTTTTAAAAGAAATAAAAGTACTGGACTCACTTCGGTCACTGGAAAATAATTCCGATGATGATCGCGACATCATCGGTGTTCATTTTCGAGTTTCTAAGTGATGGACTACTACCGTAATGATTGCTAATGGAGTTTTGTTTTGATAAACAAGTTTTTGATTTTAAGAAATTTAAAATCTTGATTTGGTATAAAAGTGAGATACATATATATATGATTTCAAATTGATTTGAAATTAAACCGAGTGTCTAGATTATGAAATTTGCTATCTAACTGTTTGTAAAATAAGTAAGGGAAATAACAAATAAATTTGCAAAGAAGGGTTGAAATTAGATTGTAGCCTTTGGAGATAATTATGAACTTGAATAAGTTGTAATAAATGGAAATGAGCCATTGTAAAGTGATTATAGATTTAAGAAAACGATAAATGAGATGTTTCACAAAATAAATTGATATCAAATGAAAGTGTGGAAATAAATGTAAATTAAGTTGTAAAGAACTTAAGTAATAATATAAAAATAATGTTCGTTGATAATGTTAATGCAAATAATGATATTGCAATTTAAGTATTTTGTGAAAACATAAGAGTTAAAAGTGTTGCAACTTATACCACTTATAGATTTGATGAATATAAGTAAAACAAAAAAAAATTAATTTGTTATATTGGATGATAGGAAGAGAAAATCCGAAATGAGATGTGAAAGTCAATCTAAGAAAAGTAAAATGAATAAATGAAATAAGTTAATGAATGGATTGGTAAAACAAGTTAAACGAAATAACATTGGCTTAAAATGGAAATGAACTTAAGTTGTAGAATGAAGGTGAATATAATAAATGTTAACAAGTAAATGTAAATAGATTTGTTTAGGGGGATGTAAATTGATAGAATGTGAATTCAATGAATAAGAGTAAGTGAATGTGAACATAATAAATTTGAAATGAATGTAAATCAATTGAAGTAAATGAATCGAATAATTGAATGGAAATGAAGTAAATATAAACAAAGGAATTTGGTATAGCTAAGAATCAATAGAAATGAATACGTAAGTTGTACATATATTATTTTATTCGCATAATGATTTGATCCAGATTCGAGCACATAATTTCGAGATAATTTATATCGATCCGAATTGGAATTTTTCACTCGATTCTCGACGGCGAACCCTGGATATGGATTTTTGATTTGATTCTGGAATTCTCTATCATAGTATATGGCTATGCAAGGAGGATAACAATTTTTGATCAAGGAACCAAATCTGAGTCCGCACTAGAGAGTCATGTGAATGATACTAGTTCATTAGTGAAATTGTGTGATCGAGTGAGCGATCAGATTTGACATTGCGTACGGATGATATATGTACTAGTATGGCCTTAAGTGAAGCAAATATTAGAAATTGAAGATGCAAAATATAAAATGATTTTAAATTATACGATTGGATATCATTGGTAAATAAGGTGCAGGTATTTAAAAGCATGAAAATTTGGATTGCCCGACAAAAAGGTACATGTTTAATTTGTCATTTGATTTGATGGTTTTATGTTGGAGCCACTTGGCTTTTGTTTTCTTTTGTTGGTTTGGACCCGTAGTGGCGGTTTTTAGTTGTTTCGATCGAGTCGCGCAAAGGAGACTGCCGAAATTTTCCGTAAATCCGAGTGTTAGAAAATTTTTGAGGTTTTAAAAATTTTATAACTTTTTTTCTTAAATAAATTGTAAATTTCGTAAGCTGATCGGGGTAGCGTAGTGGAAACGTAGTAATGTTTTTATAAATGGGATTTAATGTTTTATAAGTTGATTGTTTCGAATAAAATATATCAAATGTAAAATTCTCCACTTAGTTTCTTTTCGAGGACGAAAAGTTTTGAGTGGGGGAGATTGTAACGACCCGTATTTTTAACTATTTTAGATTGTTAAATTTAGTGTAATTAATGAATAAAAATGGTTAAAAATAAAAATATTTAATGATTTTTCAATATAGTTATTGGATATGGACTTGAATAAAATTTTGAAATAAACTAATTTCGAAGATTTAAGTAATAACAAGTATTGAAAGGTAATGCTATGTATTGAATGTGTTTACAATCAATAGTTGGATTAAATAATAAATGTTGAATTCATTAGATGTAAATAAAGTAATTGATTGATAACTAGAATTCTTTTGAAATCTAATATTGAAATTTGCTGAATATTGAACAATTAAATTGTTTAAATTTAATATTGTAAATTTTTTGAATAATTGAATTCTGAATTTAATATGATTGAATATGATATCGGAAGTTGATGTGAATTTTATTTAAACAACAATAAAGATTATTAACATTTAAAATTGGATTTAAAAGTGAATAATTAGAAATTGGAAATTTTATATTATAATTGAGACGTTAAAATAGCCTTCCGGGGGACAGTCTCGGAATTCGATGAAACTAGTTCCATTGGATCCGTAATAGTGGATTATTATTGGATTTCAAATTTCGTAGTATCTGGAGTTATCGTTTGGTCGTACGGGATAGAAACGTGAGATTAATATCGAAAATTTAATATTATAATTGGGTCCAAAAATCTGTCTTCTCCATACGATCGAATTAGTACTCGAAACTTTTTCCATTGCGTTCGGAATAGGGGTATAACATTATGAACGCCTAGCGGCATGCCTCGATAGGATTTCGAAATAAATATCTAGGTATTTGAATTTAAAATAATAAAAATATGTACATTGATTTGACCATACCCTTCGCATCTGTCTCCTTTCTTTCCATCAACCACCCTAGTGCCTATCCCTTCTACTGTGATTCAGCCTTCGAAAGGTTGTATACATTCAGCTTTTGAAAAGTTAAAACAGGATTTCAAGAATCTCTTTGAGACTGAACTAATACGTTCAGACGACGCGAAGCTTTGTCGAAGGCTAATGAAAAAGCGACAGTCAATTATCATTTTGAATGAGCTAGCTTCTGAAAGCAGGAATTACTCGCTGATTCAAAGCGCATCATGTTGATTCACAAGACGCACTTTGGGGGGCAAATGTTACCCGGCACCTTGGCCCGGCTACAAAACGGTGACGACATAAGTTATAATTAAACGTAAGTGGGCGTAACATCAAGGGTTGGTCCACTTCGAATCATAATGGCGATTATTTTGAGTCGGCCTCGATGAATAGGGGTCGATGTGTGATGGATGATAGATCGGAATTGGGTGATGGAGTCACCAAAAAACTGTGGGTTCAGCACTTGGAATGTGGGTTGGATGTTCTCGGTCGGTTATATACGATCGGCTGTTTATAATCATTCATGGGAATGTTGGGTCAGCAACTTTAGGTCGGCAAGGTGGATCAACATGAATGGATTGGCATAAAGGGATCGACAGTAAGTGGATCGGTAATAAGTGGGTCGGTAAAAGTGGGACGTTGTGATGGTTCGGTTTGGTTGGGGTCAGCCTCGGAGGGATCAGTTCATGTGGGTCGGCCTGTGGTGGTTCGGCCATATGGGGTCGGTTAACTTGACTTGAAGTTAAGAATGGAAGAGTGGACTGACATGAGCATAAGTATGAGTCAATTCGGGGGCAAGGACCAGGTTACTTCGAGCACGAGTAAGAACTACTTCGAGTCAGCATCCAGAGAGTCCCAGATCAGCATGAGTGGATCGGTGCTAGTGGGTCGGTCTACCCAGTTCGGTCTACTTGGCTTGTCAGCTATGGACCAAGCTCTCTTAGTCATGGGCCTGGATAGGGAAGCCAGGCTAACTTCATCTATAAATAGAGGGGAAGGGGTTCAGTTTAAGGGATCTTTTTCGGAGCAACTAAGGAGAGACTTTTCCATTTCTTGTACTCATTTCTTTTCCATTCTAAACTGAATTCAAGTTGTTCTTTGCGGATTGTATCGATACTCAAGTGGTTAAAATAGCAATAAAGATAATATTCAAAGTGGACGTAGGCAGTTATGCCGAACCACTATAACTCTGGTGTTCTTGTTTTTTGCTGTTGTATTTGCATTCTACTGTGCTATTCCTCTATTTTAATTTACTGTCTTCATTAATCTCTTTACACAAATCTATTCAAGGGTGTTAGTGACCAATTCTAGTGCTAATAATGTGTGTATTAATTATAATGCAATATATGATCCGTATATGCAATATTTATGAATCACAGCATCGAACCAGAGATATCAGCAAAAGTTTTGCTACTTGGTTTTTGAACCACGTGTATGACTCGATAAATTGTGTGGTCGACGAAGGGTTGAAACATCTTGCGATGGGACCAAAAAGAAAAGTCAAGACATATCCAATAATCTTTGTCAATGGATACAAATTCAACACCAAAGAATATGGGGCTGAAAAATTAACTAACAATACCGGTGTATATGTTAAAGGTAGTGATGATCCAAATGATCACATAAATGATTTTTACGGCATGTTAACTCAGGTTTTGCAAATAACATATTTCACCAGACATGCGAAAGAAGTTTATTTGTTTAGATGCAACTGGTTCAGTAATGTTCCAGGTTCTGGAATTAATGTGCACCAAAAATATAATATTATTGAAGTAAAGCATACATTACGTTATCATAAGTACGATCCGTTTATACTAGCAAAACATGCCCTGCAAGTTTATTATGCTCCTTATCCATCTATAAAAAGAGAAAAAGTAGATTGGTCGGTAGTTTTTAAAACGAAGGCAAGATTTACGTTTGATGGAAAGAATATTCCGGACGAACAAGCGTACCAAGCGGATATCGAGAAAAATGGTGAATTTGCAATAACAGATGATCAAACCGATTTAGGACCTCTAAATGATGAATCAAATGTTCTAGTAGAAGCATTTGAGACCACAGAGGAAAACAATATAGAGTACGAAACAAAGTCTGAATTAGAAAACGACGAGGACTAATTTAATAGTGTACATGTTGAAAAAAGGTAATTTATGGGAGTATTGATGTTACACTTTTTTTGTATGTTATGTGCGATTATTGATGTTAAATCTTGATATGTTTACTCATAATTGAATAATATATTCTACTATAATAAAATAATATGTATGTGACAGGTATTACAGATGTCCTTCTTTAGGCGGCGGAGTTCTTCACAGTCTGGTTCCCCCTTTGGGCCTCAGAAGGGACAGGTCGCAGCGGTGGTGATGGCAGCGGCCCTTCGCAGGAGGCGCCGCGTATGATAGTTACATTGCTACCGAAAGCTGATGGCTCGTAAGTATTAAATTTACTTCAGCATTGTAAATATTTTGTATGATATATTAGTCATAATTTGTCGGTATCATATTTAATGCAAGGGTTTTGAGCTTGAGCCTTCTAACATTGTGCTCAGCATATCGAAGCAGGCATACATAAGCCGTATGACTACATGCTGGCCGAAGTGGAGCAGGATCCCGAACCATGTACGGGAGAGCATATGGCAGGACTTCCTGGTATGTTTAAAATTATATACCATTATGTATAATCACTTTACAATTTACTGACTAAGTATAAATGTATAACTTGTATTTTTTCAACATATATACAAGGGGCAGCAGACTTACAAGAGGAGAACGTGTCTCTTTGCCAGCGCCATTGGAACTCAAAAGTGGCAAAGAATTATAGGGATACGATGTCTACCATAAGAAAATCTAGGAAGAAACCACAATGGATGGGCGCCAGCGTCTGGGATGCTTGGGTCGCATGGTGGGGTAGCGACGAATTCAAGGTAAGTTTATCAGATATCACCTTAATTTATTCAGTACAGAATACATAATTTATACCTGTAAAATATAATCTTAATTTTTAATTTGCTGGCGGAGTTAGACAGGAACTTTGCAAATAGGCAGAAAAATCCAATCACACTCCGTGGTGGCTCAAAATCATTCCAGCACCATCGTGAGGACCTGGTAAATTAATTAATTGCAATTACGAGCATTTATTACATTTTTAGTATAAATTTGTATGTACAATAATAATTACACTAATTATTGCAGAAAAGAGCGCGTGGATGTCTCATCTCGTATATGGACGTGTTTGAGTATACCCATGCTGTTAGGCAGACAGATGGCAAAGGATCATTGTCGTATGCCTGGCATGATGATGATAGATCGTACGCCACACATGTAAGTATATTTTAAGTTATAAGTTATTAATAATGATAATTTTAATTAGTTAGTTATAAAATATTATAATAATGTCATGTAATATTTATTTGTATTTAATTTTGCATTATAGGAAAAATTTATGTATGCACGTGCATAGATGCTTGAGCATTCCGGACGGAAGCAGTTGACCACTAACGAGGAGGACGTGATCTTTGACTCTGTTACGGACCCGACCTAGAGAAACAGGTGCTACGGCTACGGGAATCAATCGGTAATTTATAAAAATTAACTATGTTGTAAAATTTACTTAACTTTTATAAAAGTTACGTAATCACTTAAACATATTTCAACTTTTTTTATAGGCTCGGACATCACAAATGGCTTACCGAAGGGCTTAGGACAACGCGGAGATAAATGAGCTTCGACGGCAGGTTGCACAGCTGCAGGAGTAGGACCGCATCCCAGCAGTGCAAATGGAGCAACTCAACCAGCATTTGGCCGAGTATGCAGAGCGTCATGGAGCATTCCCTTCGTTTGGTGGTTCCGGAGCCGATGATGAGTCTTGAGGTATGATTTGCAGTTTTTTTTTGAAACTGGTGTATATAAACATTGAGTGATGGTGAGGTTAATTTATGAATATGTGGTGTTTGACATTGATTTGTGTGGTTGATTTGGTGATTGATTTGTGGAGTTGATATGTGGAGTTTGATGTTGGATGTATATATTGTACATTGATGTTGGATGTAATATTGGAGTTGGATGGGTGAGACTGATGATGGAAGGTTTGTTTTATATTGATTGAATATGTTTGCGTTTGAGTTTTATATTGATATTGATTTCAGCTTATATATATAACTTATATATTGATTTTGATGAGTTGTGTTATATATTGGTATGAAAGTGATGCGGCGCTGTAGAAAAAAAAAGTTTACCCAGATTTCCGACGGCTCCCGGCGGCTTAATGGCCAATATTTGCGATGGCTATATGGATGAAATTTGCGACGGCTTAATGAAAAATTTCCATGCCATGTGGTCGTCTTTGCCGTCAGAAGAGCCGTTGCTAGCCGTCGCAATACCTTCGTCGAAGCCGTCGGAAGTTGACGAAACGCGTGGTCCGTATTCCGACGGCATTTCTGACGGCTCGCGACGGCCGTTGATGGCTGCGAGCCGTCGGAAATTGCCCTTGTTCTTGTAGTGTACTAACTGAAATTGATGCTCACAAAGTAGCATTTACCCTTGATTGATAGATTTTGTACAACATGGTTTCATAGAACTTGAACTTTTGTTGCCTTTATAATAATTAATTTGTCTGTATTCTTTGATAGATATTTACTCTGCAATTCTATTACCATAAACATATGCTATGGTTATTTGGTTGTTAGTTTATGATCCAATAGTTATAACAAGTAAATTATGGCAAACCTTTGTTATGATTGCTATTAGGAAGTAAAAATATGGTAAGGTTTTTAGTTCAGGATTTGTGTATATGGTGTAATTATTGAATGGATGAAATATTACCAGCTATTGGAAGTTACTATCCCTGTTTGTCTCTATGAGTATCATTTTATCAACCCTTGGTTGGTTGTGTGTGTGTGTATTGTGTGTGTGTATGTAAATGTATTTGCTGTATAAATATAGTGAAAATAAGGGACACATCCCTAAAATCAAACTTAATACACAAAACATCCTCCTCGTAAAAAATATATAAATTACATCCATATTTTCAAATACTACAATTTTCTTCCCTACAATACCCCTCTTCTCTATTGCAACAATGTTGATTCTTCATATATGGATGTTATTCTCACATCCATAATTAAAATTTGCACCCGATTAATTATCAATCTTTAAAATGCAATAACTTCTTGTAGAAACGACGGATTAACAAATCGTTTTCAACATTAAAAAACAAATTTTATTATCTTTCTAACGAGTGGCATTGTGCATATGTAAAAACAATGGTAGGACAAGCTATCCGCGTATCCAACTTCACGCTGGTATGATTGCAGAAAATTCAGCAATTATATGCAATAGTTGTAGACATTTTGTAACTATATGCAACATGTCTGCAATTATATCATATAATTGCATAAATGTCTGCAATTATATGCAATAGTTGCAACTGTATGCAATAATTGCAGACATGTCTGCAATTATACTATATATTGCAGAAATGTCTGCAATTATATGCAATAGTTGCAGATTTGAAGAAAAATCGAAGATGTTTAAAATTTGCAGAATTGTCTGCAAATATATGAAATAATTGCACCTTTACTACAAATATATTTTTTTGGTATCAACAATGGATCCCATTTTAAAGATCATAAATATTTTGATTTTTTGGTGAAAACAGTATGCTGATCCGATGTTTCTACAGAAAGTTATACGCATTTGAAATGTTAAAAACGTAAAGGGTATTTGGGTCTTTGTGCGCGTGTGAATTTGAAAACAGGGACCAGAAACTTATTAAAAAAACGGAGGGATGTTTTGTGTATTTTCAAACCTTACCAGGGATGTATGCCAAACGCACCGATAAATATATTGACACATTTTAGGCTTAATATTTTTGGATGATGTTTATTAGTCATAAATAAAAGTGTTTTCGTCCTAGCATTTACTACTAGGTTTTAAAAATAAAAGGGAATATCATGGGATAATTAAAACATTAACAACTACAACATTATTCAAATAGACACTTGGAGTTTCTATAATGATTTAGCAAAAATAAATCAACGCAAATTAGATTTGAGATTTAGTTATCCGTAGCTCTAATTATGATTTCCATAGTAGTGCGCTAAAAAAGGATGCTTACCTCAATTGTTTTTCAATAAATTTTCAAGGTATAATTTAGATTTCATTCCTTTTGGTTCTTTTAGACTAGTTTACTCCCATTGATTGTACTGACATATTTATTTGGTTTTCATAAGTTTAATTTTACATGATATGATATCCACTGGATATAATATATACCATATTATTATAATTGAGCTACCTATATCTCCTTTATTGTTGCTTCTTGCATTTTTTCGTATTTCATCATATCTTTCTACCACATTTAGGGATGGCAATGGGACGGGTCTAGGGTCTAAACCCGGTAGACCGCCCTGTTTTAACCCACTAAGACCCGCCTAATCGGGTCGTCGAGGCGGGTAGACCCATGACCCGCTCTTGGAAGCTCCGAGTCTAGGATCGGGTTGGGGCTTGGATGACCCGCTCCAACTCGACCCGCACTACTGATATATCATAAAATCACTTTATTACTATAATGATGATTTGTTAATTCTTTTACACATAACTAGTTATATCATGGATATTATAATGTTCGTTCAACAAATTATGAGATTTTTATAATATTAAATTGTGTCACTGATAATTATATATTAACATATGTGTACGTTTTGAACTATTATTATACACCACATTTTTATTATTTTTCATTATCATTGTAAACATATTGTAATTTATATTCAATGTTATTTAGTGATAATGTCTCTTCCGAATAAAATAAATAAATATATGTACATTAATACACAATTTTGAATAAATATATAAAGTCTCACTGGGTCTTGGGGCGGGTCTGAATCAGGGTTTGAAAAACCCGGAACGGGCATGGGGTTGCCCCATCCCGCCCAATTGACATCCCTAGCCACATTTGCAGGCACAAATAACTTCATGCATTCCTTTTATTTTTCCTACTCTCTCTTGATAGGGAAAAAACAAACCGTGTCTTTTACTGTAATCCCATCTAAAACCAAATGGATTATTCATCCCTTAATCTTTCCCAACCTATTATGTAGGCCATGCTTGCAGCCCTTTCGCAACCTACCATTGTTTCATTTTCTGTTCCTTGCCTTGGGCTATGGACCTACGGTCAACTTAATCTCCATTACTACCATTGCTTTTATGGTATACGTTTCATCTCAATTTCTCTCTTTTGTTTGATATTATTATGTATAATAATTAAATTTATTGATTTCAAACCCACCTCACTACCATTTCTATACTAAATCTATATGTTGTATATATTTCTATAGTCATATTAAACCGTCTAATTATGCTCAATTATCAAGCAAAAAGCTGTTAATCAATTCTGGTGTTGGACTACCTATTTAGAAAAAATTTTGGGTTTTGAATTATAAATTAACATAGAACAATCCATCTAAAAAAACAATGAATTCTATCACTATGGTTTGTTTTCAATATTTTTGCTTTTTATTTATTCAGAGAATAAGAAGGGTGAAAAGGAAAAGGAAAATAGGTAGAAATTATTAGGTTGAAATGAATCAACATTAGAGACCCTATTACTATATATACGTCAAAAGTGAGGGACTTGTCTAGTTTATAGCTTTACGTGTTGCTTCTCTTAATATATCTGTAATCCAAATTGAAAAATCTAAATTCTGATATTTGGGTTATTTTACAAAAATATATATGACAATTCTAATTGCATACCAATTTTTCTTATTCAATGTTTATTTTATTAAACTTAGAATTAATAAAGTGAAAATCTATGAATGTAATACTTAATATGTGTGTATGCATGTATGTATTACATTATTGAAAAAGGATATAGTAAATAACAATAAGTATATTCACTTTTCCTCTATCTACATTCTTATTGGCCTATCAAGTTTAACAGAAAAGTAATTAAGTAACCCTACGATCTCACTTAATGCTTTTGACAAATATGTTTCTATTAATATATCAACCAGTCCATATGCACGTGCTTTGTACATGTGAGAAAGAAGGGTTCAACATGTACTTTGGTGGAGAATATAAGAAATAAAGATGCTAATAGAAATTTTCTACAATTTCAAATTGATCAGCCAACCCTATATTATTGTCTATTGTGTACATAAGTAATACACATACAATGATTTCTCATGCATTCTGCATGTGAAAATTACTTTTTACAAAAAATTATTCATAATTATCTATGATTTCTTCATAATGGTACCTCTAATTTCTCCATACTCCACAGCGCTTCATCAATTTTAAATTTACATTTTTTATGTTATGCGGTTAAGGATCTCTAATTGTTATCCCGCTTTTTAACCAGGCAGCATACAAACATACCCGATAAGTCAAACTTTGAAGTTATCGAGACAAGAAGCCTCGAGATGACTACAAAGCTCAAAACTCAATTACAATCAAGACCGCAAAATGGAGGAAAACCATCCCAAAAAATTCCCAAGTCAGAAAATCACTAAGTGGGGGATAGGTACTGATCCCTCACCTAGGGGGTACCGTTTCCACATAATGAATTTGACGAAGTGTGGGATAGGTACTGATCTCTCACCTAGGGGTACCGATTCCGCATGCTGAATTTGACTAAGTGTGGGATAGGTATCAATCCATCACCTAGGGGGTACCGATGCCTCACCTAGAGGGTACCGATCCTACATACTAAATTTGACTAAGTGTGGGATAGGTATCGATCCATCACCTAGGGGGTACTGATCCCTCACCTAGAGGGTACCGATCCTGCATACTGAATTTGACTAACTGGGGGATAGGTATCGATCCATCACCTAGGGGGTACCGATCCCTCACCTAGAGGGTACCGATCCTACATACTGAATTTGACTAAGTGTGGGTTAGGTGTCGATCCCTCACCAAGGGAGTACAAATCCTACATGCTAGAATTCACTAAATGCTCCACCCTACATAGAAGATCGGTACCGATCCCTAAGGGTACATCCAGAGTGACCCCCATTTCTATGACACTCTTCTCTATCTACATGGAGCCCGATTCAAGTGTTGTTCCTGAGTTTATATGCATCGTATTGGAAACCTCCACATACAGTCTAAAGCACCAGTTCAACCTCTTTAGATCCATCGCTTAGGCCAAAAAAAACCTAGGTGACTATGCAAAACAACCTTGGAAACATAAAGCCAACATCAAGGAGAGCCAACAAGAAAAGTTGCTAAGTGTCCTTGCCTATATAAAAGGATCGATACCGCTCTCCCTATAGGGGTCGGTACCGATCCCCAACGCTAGTGGATATGAAGTTGAGATTTTTCGAGCGACTTAGTCTTGGCGGCGAGATTTTGCAGGAGAAGTTTCATCGAAATATTTGAGTATCTACCCTTATAAATAAAGAAGGCATGGTTCATTCAAGGGATCTTCTTTCTCTTCTTCACTGCCTATGCTCTGCCAATTTTTCATAACTTCACAGATTTATACAAATCCAAGCAAATTGTACTTGTAATCTACAGTATAAATAAACAAAATCTTTGGAGTGGACGTAGGCTGGAGTACGATGAACCACTATAAACCTTGTGTGTTCATTTCCCTCTTGTTTTAATTTATTTTCTTGACTTTTTATTCTCTTCTATTTTCTATTGGGTGTTTGTGCCTTTTTTGGTTCAAGCATTTTGGTACTTTTACCGAGAAACACTTGAACTCACCGGTCAAAGATTTGAAAAGAATTCTAAATGGCTAGACAATTAACTAGGAGATCTGTTACTACTGGAAATCAACAAGGGGGCAGTCAGGAGGCATCCTCAGGAGTTAACCCCTCTTCATTCTGCATAACCAGGGATGAGATAGGGACTGTGATAAATGGGATGCAAGCCAGGATGATTGCCCGTTAGGAGGAGATGATGGAAAACTTTCTCGGAAGAATGGGCCAAGTAGGAACAGCTGGAGTAGCTACAAATCAAAATCAAGGATAAGAAGCAGGAGCACATGTAGCTGTAACTTAGGAACAAAGACAAGGAACATAAGCAAATGCGCCAAGAGATGAGGTGGAGCAACTGAGGCCAAACACTGAGCCAATGCTAGAGGTCAGTACCGGCCCCTAACGGTTCGATACCGACCCCCCATGGCCTGGGGGCATAGCTCAAGTCACCCCTGGTGGAGATGCTGCGCGTCCAAGGAATGACGCTGGGCATACCAATGAAAATCGAAATATGGAGGCACTCTCGGAGAAGTACGTGCTAGAATTACCTCACGAAGTCGAGGGGTAGGCCGAGAATGCAAACTGGAGATTACCTTTGGGTGGCAATGATAGATTTGCTGAGATAATAAGGCAAGCTATGAGAGTCAGGTTGTCTAATCGAAGCTTAGGAGACGTAAACATAGTCCATTTACTCTGAACATCTAGTATGATAGGAATCCACCGGAATTTAAACTATTGGCACTAGATACATACGATGGAAAGTCAAACCCTACAGTTCATTTGATGAGATGCATCCGACACATGGAAGTGCTGGGGGCATCTGAGGAAGTTATGGGACAGTGTTTCCTTCTATATTTGATAGATTTGGCTGTGCTATAGTTCAGAAAGTTGGAGAATGGTTCCATAAACACGTGGAATGAGTTAGTTGATAGGTTTATAAGACAGTTTCGGGTCCACATCTCACAACCCAATAATGTGATGACTTTATCAACTGTGAAACAGAGGGTCGGGGAGTCCCTTAGGAAATTTCTGACAAGATTCAACGAGGCGGTTGCCTCAGTTGATAGGCCGGATCCATCAGTGGTTTTGATGGTGGTGGTTTCTAGAATTGCAGATAAGACAGATTTTAAAGTTGCATTGCAACGAGATCCACCAATGGACCTTGCGGAGTTTTACCATGAAGCTGAAAGTGAAACACCCCACACCCCTTAGTATACCCAAAAGGATATACTAAAAGGTGTGGTGAGTTGTAGGTATAACTAAAACTAGCAGAGACTAAGATTCACAAGACAAAAACTAAATAATAATAATAATAACACAGCGGAAACAATTATAGTATTTTGCTAAAAATTAAACTCCATCATATACTACCAAATAAATAAACTCCATCATTATAGTATTTTGATAAGAATAAGTCACCAAATACCAAATACATCATATGTCAAAATACCCATACAAGTCTTGTGAAATCAAAAACCATAGTCTCAAATAAATCAGAGTACAACTTTCCCCAAAAGTGCCAGTTACAACAAAGGAAACTAAAAACTGGAAATAAAGAAAAGGAATACATGATATAATCTCTGCTAAAGAAGTCTCCACAAATCTACAGTCTACCGTCCTTGTCCTTGATTGCCTAGGGGGGAAATGAGAAAATAGAGGAGTGGGTCAGACTAAACGTCTGGTGAATGATAGTAATCACTAGTATTTTTAAGCAAAGTAAAGGTAATAGGCTTTACAATAGTTCAAGTATTAAAAAGGAAACAAAGGAAATAGAAGGAAAGATAAAGCTGGAAATAAGTACGAATTAACTATTGCTAAATTAATATGATAGGTTAACTTTGATTGTTTGCACTTTTTTTGATAGCTGTTTTGATTAGGCGAAATCCTAATTCTACCCTTTGATCGGCCTGCTACTCTATAATACCTACTATGGACTAGACACTATATAAATCCCTACACAGAAGGAAATGGTTTCTACGAAAGATACCCATAGTACCTACTATGGACTAGACGATATATAGTTCCCTACACAGAAGGAAATGGTGCCTACGAAAGACACACATACTAAGCGCTTGGAACTCATAACGATTACTGAGCACTCGAATGGAAGTCGCACGCGTAACCGCCACCATGCTCATGTTACCTTTAGTTCCACCTATTGGGTCTTCTTATTACCTCAAGCTCCAGCATAAGCATGCCTCTCATCCCACTTCAGGCTAATTTGAGACCGCCGTGTCCAAGGAAAAATAGAGGAAATGCTGTTGGTACTGGCCCGTCATCCACAAAATATCTAGTTGCGCCCCTTGTCCAAATCCTCGTGATTTGAACTTCTATTTATTGACCAATTACTACCATTATTAGCATAAGCGTGCCCTCATCTCACTTCAGGTTAATGTGAGACCACCATTTTGTCTAATAGGGAATGCTATTTGGTACAGGTCCTACTTTAATTCTTTGCTTATTAACTTAGATAAATTATTTAAATAAGCCTTTATTATTATTCTGACTATCCGTGCTTATTAATTTATCCAAAGGTCTAAGTGTGAAAATAAGCTTCTTTCAACTTATACTCTTTTTAGTTATAATTCTAAGTTATAACTATGCCGATTATCTTTAATTAGTCAAATTTTAATATTTACATCACAATTTTAGTCCAATTCCATTTTTATTACAGTCTTTACAATTTATATCTTACCTTCCGTTATTTTAGTATTCTTTTAATTTAATCCAAATTCGTGTTTATTCTATTCTAATCCATTCGCGAAGAAAAATGAGAAATAGAAGAAAACTGAAAATAGAAGAAATTCAAAGTGTATGAGAAGATGTAAATAAATCATAAATGATAGTAAATAATTAAAAATACTGTAAATAACTGTAATTAAATGGAAAAACTATAATTAACAGAAATTAACTACAAATAACTGAAAAGAATAGCTAAAAAGAAATAGACTGAAAATAAATCTAAAACTGAAATTAACTGATAGAAAGGTATTTCCAAAATCGTTGAAAAACTACAACTATTGGAAAATCTATTATTTTAAATTGCTTAAAAAAATATAAATAATTACAATCACTCACATGTGGTCCTAAGCTCTTCCTTTTTGGTCTTCTCGGATCCACTTGGGGTTAAATATTTTAATTTAAAACGATTTTCCCCTTGGAAAATTATTCCGTTTCGGGTCCTCCCTGAAAAGGTGAACCCAATTGGAGAAAATCATAGAGTGAGAAAAAGTGTTAGGCCTAGGGTTTTATTTATAGAGGTAGAAGTGGATCCCAGACCGTTAGATTTGGGGATAGAATAAGATGCAACCACGTCATAGGCTGAATAGGAGCCATCAGATGGAAGCACGAAGGGACCAGATTGAACAAGAGAATGAAATTGACGTGTTAAAATCGCACAGCACAAAGGAAAAATTCCTTCGCCTCACAAACGTAGGCGGGTCAACCTACAAGTCGACCACCCTTAGTGCCAGGTCGACCGGCCGGTCGACCTAGGCCTTGGGATGGTCGACCTCCCTATATATATATATATCGTTTATCTTGTTAATTCCGTATCTTGCTCATATAAGCTTGGATTAAGATGTTCTATATATGGAAATTGACCTGAAAATTACGGCGGACGCAATGGTGCAACTTCCGTGGCATAATTATGATAATTTCACAAAGTTATTTTATCATTTCATTTATTCGTTAATTAATTATTATAGCTTAAATTTCGGGTTGTTACATTCTCCCCTACTTAAGGGATTTCGTCCCCAAAATCTCTAAGGATAAAAGAATGGACTAAATGTTTTCATCCAATATCTACACCCAACTACTCAACCATCAACCATCCATCCATTGTCCTCAAGTTTTTCTAATGCGATTTATGATACTTATGCAATTAGTGTAGTGTCAATGTCCCTAACTAATGCAAAAGATTAGGCGGTCCACTAATTCAGTTGACCTCTTTTTATGCAATCATGCCAGTGCTATGTATCTAAATGAATGCAAAAATTCCTAATGATAACCGATAGTTCTATGTGCGTGCTTCAAACATCATCCAAATTCAACAATCATGTGATAATTATCCATTTATAGCAATCATGGAAAATAAAATAAAATGCGCACACATCCATATGCATATGCTCTGGTGTCCTAGTTAGGCCGATCCCTAAGAGATAATAGTGCCTAGTGTAAGTATATGCGTCCATTAGCATCCACTAGAAAACACTTGCAACCACTGGCATACATCATTCATAACATGTTCTATTAACATGTTTACATCAAATCCTATCATCCATAGGTTAAATCCTAAGTTCTACCCTCCCAAAGGATAATAAAGGAAATAACATATTCAAAACTAAAGATGGAAAATAGGAAATTCAAAAACATAGTATCGAAAAGATGAGGATAAGAAGTACAAATCTTCTCTTCAGTCTCCCACGAAGCGTCTGCAACATCGTCTCCCCATTGCACCTTTACTAACGGAACTTCTTTATTCCTAAGTCGCTTGGTGTCTCATCCCATGATCTTCGTAGTAATACGTCTAACTGATGCTTCCATTTCTACTTCCACCTCCTCTAGCCGACTAGGGTCTACAACCTCCGCCGAGTCATGTAGGTACTTTCGCAAGTGCGAAACATGGAAAACGTCGTGCACCTGCGAGCCTCTCCGGTAGCATTACTCGGTATGCCATCTTCCCAATTCTCTCTAAGATAGGAAACAGTCCTACAAATCTGGAGGCTAACTTTCCATTCGACCCAAACCTTACCACCTTCCTAAGCGGGGATACTTTAGTAAAAACTAAGTCTCCAACCTCAAACTCGATGTCTCTCCTCTGCTTGTCCGCATAAGATTTATGCCTGTCTTGAGCTGTCTTCATCCTCCGTCGAATCAAATCCACCTTCTCCGATGTCTCCCTAACCATGTCAGGCCCAAGTAGCAACTTCTCCGTAGACTCCACCCAACATGAAGGTGACTTACAAGGTCTCCCATATAAAGCCTCGAATGGTGCCATTCCTATGCTTGCTTGGTAACTGTTATTGTACGCGAACTCCACCAACGGAAGATGATCCTCCCAACCTCCTACAAAATCCAAAATGCACATCCGCAACAAGTCCTCAAGCACTCTATTAACTCTCTCCGTTTGGCCATCAGTCTGAGGGTGATAGGCCGTACTCTATCTAAGCTGCGTCCCTAAAGCCTCTTGCAAGCTTCTCCAAAACTTGCTAGTAAAAGTAGGTTCTCTATCGCTCACTATGCTAGAGGGAACTCCGTGAAGTTTGACTATTTCATGAACATATAAGGATGCCAAATAAGATGCCGTACGCTTACTCTTAACCGGAATGAAATGGGCGCTTTTAGTCAAGCGATCTACAATTACCCAAATGCTAGTATTCCCCTTCCTAGAATAGGGTAAACCATCTATAAAGTCCATCGAAATGTTGTCCCACTTCCATTCAGGTACATCCAAGGGCTGAAGTAATCCTCCGGGCTTCTACTGCTCCGCCTTAACCCTTTGGCATATAAGACACTTAGCTACAAACTCCGCCACATCCTTCTTCATGCCATTCCAATAAAACATCCTCTTTATGTCCTTATACATCTTGTCACCAACCAGATGAATAGTCATACGAGAATGGTGTGCTTCCTCTAAAACCGCTTTCAACAAGTCACCAGCACGGGGAACACAAAGCCTTCCATCTCTCATAAGCCACTCTTTGTTATCAATGGAATAACGTTGGAGATGTCTAGAGACCTCTCCTCTGCTAATCCTATCCATCACATCCATAAGTTCCGAATCCTTTCGCTGCCTCGAGCCAATCTGATCTAGAAGGGTAGGCCTCACCTCAAGTGTAGCTAGCAATCTAGGGGTAATTTCCGTAGAGGGCTTAAAATCAAAAGTAGAAATAAACTCTAGGCTCTTCCACTCTATGAACAAAGGACTAAGGGTTGCTTTCCTCCTACTCAACGAATCCGCAACCACATTACCCTTGCCAGGGGTATAAGCTATCTCAAAGTCATATGACGCCAAAAACTCCATCCATCGCTGCTGTCTCAAGTTCAAATCCTTCTGTGAGAATAGGTACTTTAATGACTTATGGTCGGTGAAAAGCTCGAACCTCTCTCCAAGCAAATAATGCCTCCAAGACTTGAGTGAAAAAACTATAGTAGCCAACTCTAAATCGTGGGTAGGGTAGTTCTTCTCATGCGTCCTCAACTGCCTACTTCCATAACATACCACCCTCCCTTCATGCATCAACACCGCTCCTAAACCCGTCCCACATGCATCAGTATATACTGTAAAAGGTTTAGCTCCATCGGGTAGAACTAGCACTGGTGCACTAGTAAAGGCTCTTTTAAGTTTCGTGAAGGAATCCTCATAATCCACGTCCCACACGAATGCTTTATCTTCTTAGTAAGGCGCGTGAGTGGTGCTGAGATCTTGGCAAAATCTCTAATAAACTTCCTATAATAGCCAGCCAATCCTAGGAAGCTTCTAACTTTGGTGACGTTCTTGGGAGCTTTCCAATCTTGCACCACCGTTACCTTAGCGGGGTCAACAGCTAAACCTTCTTTCGAAAATACGTGCCTTAAGAAACGTACCTCCTCTCTCCAAAAGTGGCACTTCAGAAATTTAGCTCTCAAATGATGACTGCGATGCGTGCGAAGAACCTCTTCCTGATGAATAGCATGCTCCTCCATACTCTTGGAAAACACCAAAATGTCGTCCACAAATACTACCACAAACTTATTTAGGACTTCTCTAAAAACGTGGCTCATCAAATCTATGAAGTAGGCTGGGGCATTGGTTAGCCCAAAAGGCATAACCAACAACTCATAAAATCCATCCGGAGGCCTAAACGCGGTCTTATCAATGCTGTCATCAGCGACCCTAAGCTGATGGAATCCCGTGGCTAAATCAAGCTGAGCCAACTAACTGATCAAAATGGTCATCTATCCTAGGGGGTGGATAACGGTTCTTCTTTGTGAGCTTATTTAATTCCCTATAGTCCATGCAAAGTCGAAGAGAACCATCTGCCTTAGTAGCAAAGTCGACTGACGCTCCCCACTCCGATATGCTCCTTTATGGAACCCTTCTTCAAAAGCTCACAGATTTGCTTGCTCAATTCCTTCCTCTCCCTAGGTGCCATGTGCCTAACAGGTAATGCCACTAGCTTAGCATTATCCGTCAAGTAAATCCTGAAGTCAATCTCTCTCTTAGGGGGTAGTTCCCTAACCTCCTCAAAGACATTTGGAAAATCTCTGACGACAGGAACCAAATCTAAATCTGATGATGATGAATCGAGGGAATAAATGAAGTTCAACATAACTGACCCTTGCGGGTCGCAAGAAACCTCGAGAGTCCTACCGCTGCATGTCTCTAGTCTAAAGACTCTCCTCTCGCAATCTAATATATCTTCATAAGTGGATAGACAATCCATTCCCAAAATCATCCCATACCCTGAAAATCCCAAAACATAGGCGTCGCAGTCGAATTCTACGCCTAGGATAAAAAATTTCAAACCCCTACAAACCATAGACAAGTGTGCCGATCCTCCTATGGGGTTTGAAACAACGATGGGGTCTACTACTAAAGAGATGTCTAAGCGCAAACAATCCACAAGAGAGCTAGAGATAAAAGAGTGTGAAGCTCCAGAATCGAAAAGAGTCCGAACGGGAAAATAAAAAATAGAAATCAAACCTTCAACGGTGACTTTCCTACCTCTATCTGAAATGCTGCCTGAAGGTGCTGCATCTAAGGCCTTAATCTGCACGACTGGTGCACTCGCCCCCTGCCCTGCTCTCTGGGGACAGCTCCTACTCAAATGACCAGGTTGCCCACAAGTATAGCCCTTTCCTTTCATCCTTTCCCTTTTGCAATCCTTGGAGATATGTCCCATAATCCCACAGCTATTGCACTTCAAACTTTCTTTATCTGCTTCTGAGGGCCTTCACTTTTCTTCTTCTCTTTATTGTTCTTCCACCATTTCTTCTTTGGACCTTCCATCTTAACAACCTCTTTAGACTCTCCTTCCTTGACTGCATCAGACATAAGCGCCATTTCCACCAAAGGCTCATAAGTAGCTCCCATCAGCACGTGAGTCAACAACAATCCCTAAAGGGGTTGATTCAATCCCTTCGCAAACTTCAAAGCCTTCTTGTGCGGTGTATTAACCAACTCCATCCCAAACCACGACAACTCATTAAATTGATTGATGTGCTCCTTCACAGCCAAACTCCCTTGCTTCAAATTAATGAATCGCTCCAACTGAACACTCTCTTCTTCTTGAGATAAAAACTTCCTATCAAATCACTCCCGAAACCCATTCCAATTAATGTCTCTTCCCTCCAACTCAATAACCTCCCACCAATAAGAAGCCTCCTCTTTCAATTGCCAAGATGCTAGTTGAACCCGTTGCTGATCCTCCAATCCCAATAGCCTGAATATCCTCTCTGTGTTCCTTGACCAAGCTCGCGCCTCTACAAAAGTCTCCATACCAGAAAAAGACTTTTCTCCCAAATTCGCAAAATCCTTACAAAGCTTAGAGAAATTGACTACTGCAGGTGGGTTGATGGGATTCCCACCTGCTGGTGCTGGATTGGGCGCTTGCCCGTGCACCTCTAGAGTCGTGGCTTGTAGATACCTACGAAACCAGCTTGGGATTGGAATGCCCTCGGGAAGATTAGGGGCACCCGCCATTCTACGTAAATAAAAAGAGAGTTTAGGAAAGAGTCGAAGGAAGATTGAAATTTACTTTTGAGGGGATTTTTGTAAAAACTCTTTTATACTTGAAAACTATTTCTACGAGTTCATTTCTGAAAAATACTTTTAAAACAAGCTATTTTGAAAAGTACTTTACTTTTAAAACAAATTTTTAGGAATCCTGTAACCTTTTAGGCTCTGATACCAAGTGAAACACCCCACACCACTAAGTATACCCAAAACGATATACTAAAGGGTGTGGTGCGTTGTAGGTATAACTAAAACTAGCAGAGACTAAGATTCATAAGACAAAAACTAAATAATAATAATAATAACACAGCAGAAACAATTATAGTATTTTGCTAAAAATCAAACTCCATAATATAAGATGATAAGAATAAGTCACCAAATACCAAATACATCATGTGTCAAAATACCCATACAAGTCTCGTGAAAGCAAAACCATAGTCTCAAATAAATCAGAGTACAACTTTCCCCAAAAAGTGCCAGTTACAACAAAGGAAATTAAAAACTGGAAATAAAGAAAAGGAATACATGATATAATCTCTGCCAAAGAAGTCTCCACGAATCTGCAGTCTACCATCCTTGTCCTTGATTGCCTAGGGGGGAAATGAGAAAATAGAGGAGTGGATCAGACTAAACGTCTGGTGAATGATAGTAATCACTAGTATTTTTAAGCAAAGTAAAGGTAATAGGCTTTACAATAGTTCAAGTATTAAAAAGGAAACAAAGGAAATAGAAGGAAAGATAAAGCTGGAAATAAGTACGAATTAACTATTGCTAAATTAATATGATAGGTTAACTTTAATTGTTTGCACTTGTTTTGATAGCTGTTTTGATTAGGCTAAAATCCTAATTCTACCCTTTGATCGACCTGCTACTCTATAATACCTACAATGGACTAGACACTATATAAATCCCTACACAGAAGGAAATGGTTTCTACGAAAGATACCCATAGTACCTACTATGGACTAGACGATATATAGTTCCCTACACAGAAGGAAATGGTGCCTACAAAAGGCACACATACTAAGCGCTTGGAACTCATAACGATTACTGAGCACTCGAATGGAAGTCGCACGCGTAACCGCCACCATGCTCATGTTACCTTTAGTTCCACCTATTGGGTCTTCTTATTACCTCAAGCTCCAGCATAAGCGTGCCTCTCATCCCACTTCAGGCTAATTTGAGACCACCGTGTCCAAAGAAAAATAGGGGAAATGCTGTTGGTACTGGCCCATCATCCACATAATATCTAGTTGAGCCCCTTGTCCAAATCCCCATGATTTGAACTTATATTTATTGACCAATTACTACCATTATTAGCATAAGCGTGCCCTCATCTCACTTCAGGCTAATGCGAGACCACCATTTTGTCTAATAGGGAATGCTATTTGGTACATGTCCTACTTTAATTCTTTGCTTATTAACTTAGATAAATTATTTAAATAAGCCTTTATTATTATTCTGACTATCTGTGCTTATTAATTTATCATAAGTCTTAAAATAAGCCTTATTCTGTTCAGTTTTCTTATTATTACCTACGTTATAATCATGCTTATTAGTTAACTCAAGGTCTAAGTTTGAAAATAAGCTTCTTTCATCTTATACTCTTTTTAGTTATAATTCTAAGTTATTACTAGGCCAATTATCTTTAATTAGTCAAATTCTAATATTTACATCACAATTTTAGTCCAATTCCATTTTTATTACAGTCTTTACAATTTACATCTTACCTTCCGTTATTTCAGTATTCTTTTAATTTAATCCAAATTCGCGTTTAATCTGTTCTAATCCATTCGCGAAGAAAAAGGAGAAATAGAAGAAAACTGAAAATATAAGCAAATCCAAAGCGTAGGAGAAGATGTAAATAAAGCATAAATGACAGTAAATAATTAAAAATACTGTAAATAACTGTAATTAAACGGAAAAGCTATAATTAATAGAAATTAACTACGAATAACTGAAAAGAATAGCTAAAAAGAAATAGACTGAAAATAAATCTAAAACTAAAAATAACTGATAAAAAGGTATTTCCCAAACGTAGAAAAACTACAACTATTGGAAAATCTATTATTTTAAATTGCTTAAAAAAATCTAAATAATTACAATCACTCACCTGTGGTCCTAAGCTCTTCCCTTTAGGCCTTCCTGGATCTACTTGGGGTTGTTAAATATTTTAATTTAAAACGATTTTCTCCTTGGTAAATTATTCAGTTTAGGGTCCTTCCTCAAAAGGTGAACCCAATTGGAGAAAATCTTAGAGTGAGAAAAAGTGTTAGGCCTAGGGTCTTATTTATAGGGGTAGAAGTGGATCTCAGACCGTTAGATTTGGGGATAGAATAGGATGCAACCACGTCATAGGCTGAATAGGAGCCATCAGATGGAAGCACGAAGGGACTAGATTGAACAAAAGAATGGAATTGACGTGTTAAAATCGCACAACACGAAGGAAAAATTCCTTCGCCTCACAAACGTAAGCGGGTCGACCGGCCGGTCCACCTAGGCCTTGGGATGGTCGATCTCTAGGTCAACCTCCCTATATATATATATATATCGTTTATCTTGTTATTTCCGTATCTTGCTCATATGAGCTCGAATTCTGAAGTTCTATATATGGAAATTGATCAGAAAATTACCACGGACACAATGGTGCAACTCCCATGGCTCAATTATGATAATTTTTAAAAGTTATTTTATCATTTCATTTATTCCATAATTAATTATTATAGCTTAAATTTTGGGTTGCTACAGAAAGGTTTTTATGGCAGGAGTACGCTAAAGCCGATAAGGAAAAGGTGAATGCTGTAAAAAGTGAAGGACTGCTTAGAGAGGGATCTAGCAAAGACAAAGGAAAATGGAGGATGGATGATGGACACGATGGCTCAAAGTGACCGAGGAAAGAATCAAAATCTCTTCTTACACTGATCCGAATAAGACCCTAGAATGGATCTACTTGGATACTAGGGGGCAACTCCCATACCAAAAGCCGGCAAGGCAAGAACTCATAGAGCATGAAAGGACATTTGGAAAGTACTGCTTATTCCATGAACTGGATGGGAATAACACAAACGATTGCAGGCACCTACGAGATCTGATAGAGGAACGTGTCAGAGATAATCGGCTACAGCAATATGCAAGAAATCGAATTGTGGTGATGGAACGGGAGCAGCCGTTATCCATGGCGAATGGAAATGGCCTTGGATCATGGTCGAGGATGGTCATCTCTTGATTGGTATAGTAAGAAATCAGGTTTAGTTCTCGAGCTCCATTTTTCCATTTTTAGTAAACCATGCAATAATACGATCTAGACACTTACTCATGTACGAGATCCTGAATGGCCCTAGGCATGCTCTGGGCAAGATGTTAGACTGTAGTGCCTGGCAAGGCAGTTACCTTGATTGTAGTATTTATATTGTTTCTGATATTTGAATCTAATTATTGAAATCCACATTTAATGTGATGACTGATATTGATCGCTTTAATGTCCCGTCCAAAAGGATGGGACTAGTATGCAAGGTGCAAGTCCCCTCCCCAAAGCGCGAGCGGATGAGCTTGTACGATACTAATCGCTGTAAAGTCCCGTCCGATGGGACGATCGAAGTGCAAGAGTCCACTCACCGGAATGTGAGCGGATGGATTTACTTGACATCGAGTCCCCTTGTTCGAGAGCGAGCGGATTGGGCTCACCAAGGGTCCGGAGAGGCCAAGGATTTGATCAATTTATGTTCCGTTTGGAGAGGTAGAACCAAAGTGCAAGGAGTAAGTCCCCTCGTCGAAGTGCGAATGGGCTTACTTGTCGTTGAGTCCCCTCCTTGGAGAGCGAGCGGATTGGGCTCAACAATGATCGTGTTATGTCCCAACCGGAATACCGTATCGGAGTGCAGGGAGTAGGTCACTTCACCAGAGAGTGATTGGATGGGCTTGCTTGTCGTTAAGTTACCTCATCAGAGAGTAAGTGAATTAGACTTAGCAAGGGCCCAAAAAGGCCACAGATCGGTCTAGAGAGGCTATGAACCTGATTATCGACCCCGAACGGTCATCATCCCCGAATGGCTATGGATTTGATTATCGGTCTTGAACGATCAAGGATTTTAATGTCGGTTCCAAACGGCCATGAATTTGATTACCAACCTTGAACGGTAATAGATTTAACTACTGACCCTGAACGGTCACAAATTCAATAAACGATTCGGAGAGATCGAACCTGAAAATGAAAACAAATTTGATTTTGATAAAAATGGATTTGAACACCTTATAATTGGAATAGAATTGACAAATCTCGGATGAACACGAGATAATTTTGATATGTAATAACTCTAAATGAAATTGGAATGATGAATATGTATAGATTACACTTAGACATAGCTTAAAGTCTTGGGCTGTAACAAGTTTGGAACGACCCATGATTGACAAGAGAATCCGAAGGAACTAAACGATTCACCAGGATTGAAGTAGCCAGAGAGATCAACCGTAAAAGATTGGCATTACATATGTTTTCAGCAAAGAACTCCTTTTATTCGCAAGGCATGCTTTGGGGGGAAAATGTTATCCCGCCTTTTGACCAGGCATTATACAAACAAATCCGACAAGTCAAACTTTGAAGTTATCAAGGAAAGAAGCTCGGAGAGACGACTACAAAGCTCAAAAATCAAGTACAATCAAGACCAAAAAGTGAAGGCAAACCATCCTAAAAAATTCCAAAATTCAGAAAATCACTAAGTGTGGGATAGTTACTGATCCCTCACCTAGGGGGTACCGATCCCACATGCTGAATTTGGCTAAGTATAGAATAAGTACCGATCCCTCACCTAAGGGCTACTGATCCCGCATGCTAAATTTGACTAAGTGTATTCCTTCACCTAGGGAGTACCAATCCCACATGCTAGAATTAACTAAGTGCTTCACCTTATATAGAGGATTGGTACCTATCCTTAAGGGTACATCCAAAGTGGCCCCCACTTCTATGACACTCTTCTCTGGCTATATAGAGCCTGATTCAAGTGTTGTTCCAGAGTTTCTATACATCGTATTGGCAATCTACATATATAGTCGAAAGCAGCAGTTCAACCTTCTATAGATCTATCGCTTGGGCCAAAAAACACCTAGGTGACTATACAAAATAACCATGGAAACATGAAGCCAACCTCAAGGCAAGCCAACATAAAAAATTGCTAAGTGTCTCTGCCTATAGGGATCAGTATCAATCCCTCTATAGGGGTCGATACTGATCCCCAACACTAGGGGATATGAAGTTGAGATTTTTTGGGTGACTTGGTCTTGGCGGCGAGATTCTATAAGAGAAGTTTCAGTGAGATATCCGGTCATCTACCTTTATAAATAAAGAAGGCATGATTCATTCAAGGGATCTTCTTTCTCTTCTTCCCAACCTATGCTCTACCATTTTTTCATAACTTCATAGATTTATAAAAATCCAAGCAAATTGTTTGTAATCTATAGTATAAATAAATAAAATTTTTAGAGTGGACGTAGGCCGGAGTACACCGAACGACTATAAAACCTTGTGTGTTCATTTCCTTCTTGTTTTTAATTTGGTTTCTTCACTTTTTATTCTCTTCTACTTTATATTGGGTGTTTGTTCCCTTTTTGGTTCAAACATTTATAATCAATAAGTTTGAAAGTACCGTAATAGCTCTCTCTTATGGGATACACCTTCTCTCCTTAGTTGATGGAACTGCAGTGCTTATACATGATTATCTTCAATTCAATGGCGCACTCTTTAATGCCCGGATGGTGATCTACTGGTAATGTACAAATATATTGTTTCAAGCTACTTAGTCATCAAACATGACAAAAACTACTCTCAAGCTCTTTGGTGAACTTTATAGCTTATTCCAATGTAAGGATAGTGTAAGTTTTTGGTTTCTAATGTGTTCTTGATGTGAATAAAGTTAATTATTATGCCCTAGATCCAATCCCCTATCGCAATTGACAACATGCTTGCTAATATTGATTACACTTCGTGTAGGAGCAGTTAATGGATTTTCTCTTAAATCATGGTTAAAGTGATAGGAAAATAAAAAACAAAGTAAGAGTGTGTTATTTTAAAAAAATTATGGTAAATTGTCTTTTATGGATGAGTAAGTAACATAATAATTTGTCTTTTATGTATGCAAATTGCATCACTTCTATTCAAATCAATCATCAAGCTGACATAATATTGACTTTACCCATTTATTTTTACGTGACCTAAAATTAATTTGTTTAAATATACATATATAATGTAGGCCAACATATCTCACTTTTGTGCTTTGAATAATTGCTCGTTCTGGAGGTACTCATATAAGAAATCCAAGTTTCAGTGCCTAAGTTCTATGACTTACGTTTTGTTCCATTACCTTTGGATGAATTTTGTTTAGTTGTAATATATATATAGACATACACACACACACACCTTGTTGTTTATCTACATCGACCTTCTAAAAAAATTTAAGCTATTTTCTAAATGATCTGATAGATAAAACATAAGCTTTTCAACTCTTACATTAGGTTTTACTCTTGTTTTGATTAACTTCGGTATCATTAATTACATATACTATAGTATAATTTAAAACTTAAAAATTCATATTATTCCGAAAGAAAAGAATGTATACAAGGGTTATATCAACATTAGAATTGGTCATTTGAAATGGTTATAACCGTGACAAATGAAGTTTGCAATGGAAATAGACGTGAGTACAAAGTGCACAGGTTATTTTCTCATAGATTTCGTAATGGTTATAACCGTTATAGCATTTTCCAGCAGTTATAACCATTTATAATATTGTATTTTCCAACAAATATAACCGCTGCAAATTTAAATTTTGATTAGTTATGAAATTGCCAACACTTATCATGGTAATAACCATCGTAATCGTTTCTAACAGAAATAAATGTTACTAATTTGTAATGGTAATAACCGTTACAAATTACATTGATAAAAATGTTAAAAAATGACCTATTTGGTGTAGTATAAATTATTTTCTATGAAATAGAAAATGGATTTTTCAAGCTAATATCATTACACTAAATTCTTTTTAGAAGATCAAATAAAATTGATAATTGCATAAACATTAGCCCCAACCTGTATGCGAAGCACGGATTCACACTATTTGTTACTACAAATATAAATATCGAACATCAAGAGTGGATGTCGAGCATAAAGAAAGAAAAGTAATTGGGCATTTAATAAAGGATAGCGAGCTTCAAGTAATCTCGAGAAGGTGTCGAACCTCTATACTGAATGGGTGTCAAATGCTCAAGTGTAGAAGAAATTACGAGCTTTTAGGGGTATTAGATTACAAGCATTTGGCAAGCATTAGAGATATCAAATGCAAACACAACACAAAGGGCTATCGAGCTAGAAAAGAGCTAGGTCATCAAGCACTCAACAGTTAACAAAAGACAACAAGCTTCAAACATATGTCGAATGTCTAAAAGCAAAGGTTTGTAGAACTTCTATGATAAAAAAGGTGATGCTTACTCAAGTAATTAATAGATATTAAAGTTGTTGAACCTCTAAAGATACCGAGCTCCAAGCATTTAATAAATATAGAAGTTATCAAGCTTAAATGAAGTAAGAAAGGTATCGAGCCTTAACAACCGTAGGATTTATCGAGCATGTAAGGTGGAAGAGATGTCGCATCCCAACAACTGCTAAAGATGCCAAGCATATAACAAACATAAGTAGTGTCGAACATCAACAGGTATCGAGTTTCTACGCTGTAAAGGCTATTAAACCTAAAGACAACCAAGGGAAGTATTGAGCCACTACAACAAGGGGTGCCGAAGAATAAGTAAAAAAGAAGGATGACAAACGTTTAAACTCAAAATGAAGGTATTGAGTTTCTATAGGCCGACAAGAAGCTACTAAAAGAAGGTTATACTGCCAAATTTATGAAAGCAAATAGTGTCGAGTTTCATCAATGGAAAGAGGATAATGAGTTACATCAACACTGAAGGAATGTCGAGCTTTGGCAGCATTAGAGATACTGAGTTTCACCAATTTTAAAAGGATACCGAAGGTAGGGATGTCGAATAACAACATTTCGAATAGAAAATGCACTTCATGTCGAATGGACATGTGGCAGCTAGCCAGCCTGCTGCCACTCCTATAAATAGGGACCCTACTGCTACTTGGAAGGGGAGAATTTTTCTTTCCTCATTTATTACATTTTTAAAGTTGTAAACCCTAAATTGATTTGTGAATTTTAGATCCTACTGTATTCTTGTGACATTTGCACTTAAGACCTTGGACATTTAACAATTTCATGGCATATTTCTTTAAAGAGTTGTAATTCTCGAAATTTACACATAAGGACTTGGATAATAAACTTTTTGCATAGCACACTTCTTTTGGATGACTACACTTGACTATTCTTGAATTATGGACATGCATATGACTATATTTGAATAGCAAACAAGCATATGACTTCACTTGGACTCAAACTAGGCTTGCATATTTTTCCTAAGCTTGCATAAGGCTACTTAAGCCCTTATCCAAACCAATCCCAGCCTACCCTATATATTTGGTAAGCAAAGAAATTTGTTAACATTTTGGCGCTAGAAGGAGGGATCGAACCTCCAATTCCCTGCATATCTTTGTAAAGAACTTCCCCTAAGTCTGCATATAAAGGATATATAGGACTTTCCTAACCTACATATTTCCTTAAATAACTGTAACGACCTGCCATTCATTCCACAGAATGACGCATCGTTAATAAGAAAGAAAGGGATAGAAAAGAGAAAAGAAGAGAAGAAAGAACTAAACAATATCAGAATCTCACAGCGGAAACGGAACAAAATATAATATATCACATAACTATTACATAGTCTTTACATAATCAGAGTACACAACTTATACATCACAAAATAGACAGTTATACATTTCTGTCTATTATACAATACAAGATATAACTCAAACAAAAGACTCAGAGAAACCAACACAGCGGAACACTATATCTACGAATGCTGAATCCTCCTGCTCCATATCTCCTCCATAGATTCGTCAAAGCTAACCTGAATCCCTTGGCTACTCGTAAAAATTTGAGTACCCAAGAGTTTAATAAAACAGAAAATAAACACTTGGGTCAGACATGGGTCTGGTGTGAGTAAACGGTTTAAAGTTGCTTAACTTTAAAAACCTTTGAAACAAAAGGTATCACGTAAGACTTCCCACACATAAACATGGAAAAGTTTTTACCTTACGCTAACCAAAACATTTGATAGGAAATTCGGTGATATTATAATAGTGTCTAGGGTTTTCAAGTAAAATACAGAAATAGCTGGAATTCTTACATCTCACGTTCCAACATAGTTGGGCACAACTAAATCGTACGGCGCTTATTAGAGTTTGGATTCCATACAATGGCAGGGCTACTGGGGTACCGCCCGTCACAGTACGTGGCCTAGATCACCGTACCGAGGAGTACGCTCGCTCCCCTGCAACACAAAGCCGGAACCATCCCTTACTGGATAATTCCAAATAAAATCACCCCACGGTTGTGATCAGCAACCGCACAACTAAGCCGAAATAAAAAGGGACATCTAGACAGGGATGACCTTACTCTCAGTGGGTGCTACCCACGAAGCCTTACTGCACCTCCCCTGTTTTAGCCATTCCCGGTTGATGAGGCTTGAGGCTACGATTACCTTTAATTAGAACACATCACTTAGAATGCTCATTACCCTCCTGACGATGTGCTGAAAGCATTCAATCCATACAAGTTCGTTCCGGGTTCGAACGAAACCGAAGGCATTATCTCGTTACACTCGTTTTGGAATCACCCTCAGAGTTAACGACAATAACCCTTGCACTCTGAATCTTCATCTTCACTTGAGATTCACGACCTATCGTTAATTTGGATCGATGTGGTATTCGGATATCCAAATCTGGAAACCCGATCCCGGTCTCATCGAAATCCAAAACGTATCTTTTAAGGCCAAGTTGTTTTAAGGTTAAAACAATTCAATTCTATTATCTAAGCACACAGATAGATAATTCACAATATCACCATAGATAATCTACACTATTATCACAAATAGATAATTCACATTATCATCATAATTTAAACAAAACATCCATATCACATATTAGCACATATCTCGTAAGAGATATCAAACAATGCAAAGCATTCACTATTCAACCATCCATAAGTAATGATTTATACTATCTCTAATTAATTTAACATAAATTAAATTAATTACTTCATTCTATAAATCCTGCTTACTTAACCATTAATTAATTATAAATAAATTAATTAATTATCCTCTAATTATTCATTTCAATTAATCATCCTTGATTAATTATCTTTTAATTACTTTATGTAATTATCCTTAATTAATTTCACAAATTAATTATTCTTAATCAAATATAGTAATTAACCTTTAATTACTTCATTAATTAATTAATTATAATCAATTACTTTAATCCTTAATTAATTACAATTAATTAGTTATTCCATAATCACTTATCATTGATTAATTAAACTTAATTAATCAACCCTTAATTACATCATTAATTATATTCATTAATAATCCCTAATTACTCTTAATTATTTATCCTATTTAAATTAATTACAATAAGTAATTATCTTTAATTAAATCATAATTATTAATCACTCTTGATTAATCACATCCAGTAATTAACTTCCCTTAATTACTTTATCTAATAAATTAATCACTCCTTAATTAATTATCTTTAATTAATCCCTTGATTAATTACAAAAAGTAATTAAACTCAATTTACTTCCATTCTTAAATCATCTTTCATTAATTACATCTAGTAATTACCATTAATTACTTTACTAAGTAATTACAGTCCATTTAATTAATCACATTAATTAATTAGTCTTAATTAATCTTATTTATTAATTAACTTTAATTAATCACATTAATTACTTATCTATGTAATTAATTCCTAATTACCTTTCATTAATTACTTCCGTAAAGTAATTATTCTTTTTAATTAATTACATTTAGTAATTACAAATTTATTACTTACACTAAGTAATTTACTTAATTAATTATATTAAGTCATTAATCCAATTCAAAGTTTATCCTTGATTAATTAATCAATTAATTAAATTATTATCCTAATCACTAGTTAATGGTCCCATCATTAACTACCCATTAACATCCCATTTATTACTTACCCTAAGTAATTATCTTTAATTAATCTCATCACTAATTAATTATACCAATAAATTTTATTAGGTGATAATTCTTTCAATTAATCCACTAATTAATTATCACAACTTTAACCAACTTTAAAGATAAATTCTTTATCTTTATTAAATTCTTAATTACATCATTAAATTTCCACTTGAAAACATTTTGCAAATTTATTTTATAATTGAAAGATTTGAAAACATTTTATAATTCAATTATATAATTGAAATTATATAATTTCTTTGACCCAAAACAATTTGAACATTAAATTTTAAAAACTTAAATAAATATTCCTTTAAAAACATTTCACTTTAAATTTACTTTAAAACTTAGTTAAGCCCAGGCTCGAAATACTCACCCGAACCCTACCCTCAAACACCCTGAGTCAAACTCGTACCCTCATCGAGCAAAACACGGTACACTCGCGATCTCAAAAACTTCGAGACAACACTCAGAATCACTCGAGCAAATTCGAGAAAAACCCGAGACAACAACTTCTCCCCAAATCATCGCCTGTCACCAACACGTACACGATAACGTGCACGTTACGTGCACAACGACCACGATCGCTGACGAACTCCTCTCTGGCCTTCGACGAGTCGACCCAAACCTCGGCAATACCACGTGATTACCCAGTTAACTCGATTCGATCTAGGATCGAATTCGACCCAAAAACCCATACCACCTGAACATACATCATCGGAAAATGACCATTGCCGTTGATCTCAACCACGAGTTTCCTCACCGACATCACCAGACCTACATCTCGACTTCCCACTCCTAATCCCCACCTCGCGATCACCTCCGATCCCCCATGGCAATCGCGAAAGCTTCGAGAACATCATCGTTCCAAACTGTCTCTGGAATCCTAGTTTAGCTACAACCTCACAGCTCGATCATCAGAAAAATCCATCTCCATTTTTTCAGAGAACCTCACCACATTGGCCACCTCCAGACCAAACGTCATCCAACTCGATCACGCCGACCACCAGAATTCGATGAAATACCCAATTCAGTTCAACTCGCAATATCTCCACAATTTCTAATTTAAAAATCATGATATTAATATCAAAATTCACCATTCTTAAGTACGCATCTAGTTGTGAAATCAAAACATGAAATTAAATCATTTGGTTTTTTGTCTTATGTTGATCATCACCGTCTTTTCTAGTTTCCAGGAATCATATTAGTTAACTTTACTTAAAATTATTTTTAAAAGTTTAATATGGCTATTACTAACCATTTTCCTTAAAGAATCCTAACCTAAAAGAGATCAGAGAAGGAGAAATGGATTTTTGAAACTGGATTAAACTGTTAACATCAAACAGAGTGTTGAATAAATGTATACACTGACATGCACAGACATTCTTCACAATTTTATATACATACAGCCACATTAATTCATCCATGCAAACAACATTACCTCAACTACTTATCACATCATCCAGTTAAAGCAGATTAAACAAATAAAAATGATTGTTTACTCACTAGAAAATGTTGAACAGAGGAACAACATATACACATGCATAGATATTTCCACCGCCTCATCTTTATATATATGCATGCATTCACATCCAACACATATAACATTTTAAACTATATTACTGCTACATTTATTACTGATAACAATTATAGGATCAGGTTAAAAACTGTTTTTAAAATAAAATTTACTCACCAGACATGATGAAGAACAGAGCCTCAAATTTTGAAAAGCTTTTGAACTTTAAAACTGAAATGCCCTTTGCTTTAAAAACTTGAATTGCTTGTTAATGGAACTGGAATGCTTGTTGTTTAGATTTCATGTTTGCTTGCTAGATTTATCTCAGATTTGGAGAAGAGATGGACTGCTTGATTTCCAGGAAGAAAATGCTTGCAGGCTGGTTCCAGGTTGAAGAAAAGTTTGCAAGCTTTGTTTTTGAATTTTGAAAATGATGTTATAGGCTATTGAATTTGATTTCAGGTTTGTGAGGAGTTGATTACGGTTTGTTAGAGAATTGTTTGAGTTTTCTTACAGGCTGAAGTTTTCTTTATTTAGAATGAAAATGAGAAAATAGTTAAGAATGGAAGAAGGCAACTTATATAACTAAATTTATGAATTATTAAAAATCAAAGAAAAATAAAAATACAATATGACACTTGTCATTCCCCTATATTAACATGTTAACACATGTGCTTAGATGGTTTAACTAATTTACACATATGATTTTACATGCAAAAATGAATTTATAAAGGATAAGGCTTTTATTAATAAATTCCTAATAACTATATACTTATTCAAATTTATATAAATAATAATTCTTTTTCCTTTAAAAATCTATTTATTTTAATATATGAAACAATACATTATTAATATTGTTTGGAAATAACACATTTGTAAATTTTAAATAATTTATAAAAGACATTATCTCTTTATTAAGCAATATTTGAAAAGAAATAAAACAAACCTTTTAATTTATCTTATTTAAATTTAAAACTTAAGTTATAATAAAATTTAAACCATATAGTTATTTATTAAATAACTTTAAAAAGCTTTATATTAAATCAAATCATAAATCCCAAATTACCAAAATATGTTAGAATTTGAAAATTATGTTTTATTAGTTAAATTCAATCTAAAGCTTTTCTATTTACAATACATACAATTATATATCATAAATAGAAAACATTTTATTAGTTTTAAAAGATAAAATTTACCAATTAAATATTTATTAAAGAAGATTATTAACCAATTTAAATCTTTATTAACAAAGATTACTAAATCAATTTAATTATTTAAACAGATTATTAAATTGATATTGCCCAAAAATTCCGGGATATCACAATAACTTTTTAAAATTTTCAAAACCCACCTTGAATGGCATAGTGACCATTTTGGAACAAGGTGTAGAATATACTAGTGTATGATTTTTGTTTGATGATATTAAACATATATATATATATATATTCGTTTAATGTATTTGTTACTGTACTATTTTACTTTTCCACTTAATTAAATAAATATTTGTTGAATAAAATAAATAACTCGGAATTCTTATTTAAACAAATATTTTATTCAAACAAATACTTTATTATAAATTCAAATAGTACAAATTTAAGCTCTCACTATATTTACACAATTTCAAATACAAGTTTCAATTACAACACAATTTTCATACATGTTTCACCTCACTACATATTCACTCATCACTCGTATTTGATCTTCAACTCTGTTCCAGCCTGTATCCAGCATCTGATATATCTACAAAATAAAGATTGACGTGGTCAAATTGAAAAAGAAATATTTTGCAGTGCACAAAGAAGTGTGTGTTTGAAAATATTGTTTGCCTCAGTTATTGGAGTTGTTCGTCTTCTTTTTTTTAATTCATCTTTATATTTCAAACTAGAATAAAAAATATGCGAACAACTTGCGACATGCATAGTGTATCACTGTACATGCCAGAAGATCATGCACATCGATGTACACTTGCTTGTTAAAATTGCAGGAACATGTGAGCACAAGGTCAAACCCAAGCCAAGACTGGATTCAATTCAGGTGCAATGCAAAAACAAACAATACAACAATGATCAGTACAAAGTAATCAAAGACAGGTGAGCACAAGGTCAAACCCAAGCCAAGACTGGATTCAACTCAAGTGCAATGCAAAAACAAACAACATAGCAATGGTCATGCTCATATGGATATGCAAGCATTCAGGCATGAACACACATGAAAACAACATGCAACCAGACTTCAAATGGAACCAGACTACAATAACCAGGGCACCAAGTTTATCAACCCAGAAAACATTGAATAGAATACAAGGAAATGGACATGGAACTCGACCAGCACAAATCATTATGGCCAGAGAATACAAGTGCACCAGACACAGCAAGTCTAACAAGCACAGTGACATGTATACACAAGCAAAGTAAGAATGCAAGCACTCGGATGGACAGAGCATAGCCATAGTAATCACACACATATATACATACATATATGTATGTATGTATATACATGGAGACATCAGATCAAACTCAAGCAAGGCAACATAGGGTGACACACAAACATACACTGAATACTCAACAAGGCAGAAGTTTTCAAAGAGATGCAATAAGCAAAGGCAACATGAGCATATAAATGAAGAAAATCAAGGCATGTGGTTAATTATCAGTAGCAGTTTAAACAAAGTCAAGGGAATTCAATCAGAGGTTATAAGGAAACATATTTCAGAAAATGGAACAGTGAATGATGAACAAGTCATAGGCAGCAAAGAACGGAACCAATTCAAATACATTTAAGCAAATTCAAATATATCAAAAATATATTCAACCAATGAACAAGTCAGAAATCACACAATCGTTCAATCATGAATCGAATGGTCGAGCACATCAACTGACAAATTCAAATCAAAATATATGAAACGAAATTATAGGGTATTGATCCCTATAAATACCCAATTCATCATCGGCAAAAGATAAGAGTTCAAGAAAATAATCATCGAAAGCATTCAAGAGACAAAAACATACCAAAGTCGAACTCAAACCCTCTGGAGCAATCGAATAACACTGATTGAAGAAGCAGCAGTAAGAAAATTAAGGAATGAAAGCATCAAGGCAAACGATTTGAATTTCTATTTCCAAGTGGCGGCTTCAATTCGAACGAAACCCTAATTTTGAAGAGTAACAAAAGAAATCGGCCGAAGAGATTACACAAACTGAAAAGAAAGGGGAGATAGTCTTCTCTCTAATTATATGTTACTTGGGCCGTTTTTTTATGTGTATTGGGCTTCAGTTCTAAATATAGGGTTTTGTTCTTAGTTTTATTTGTAATTTTCTCTTGTAAAATTTTGTAAATTTCTAGTTACGTAACTAGGTACAAACTACGGGGCGTAGTTTGAGAATTCGCGACTCAGTGGCTGAGTTGTGGTAGGGTTTTGAGCTTAGAGTTAGGTTAATCGAGTTAGCGGGTATCGCAAATTTACGTATTTTTGTAAGTGACTGATTACTTAATTTCTAGTAGAAACCTTGGGGGCAGCACGTAGGCTGGTTTTTGCCGAAGCTGGGTAAAACCGTGTGTGATGTTTACTGTATTACTTTTTGTCTTGGTTTTTATTTCTGCATTAATATTTAGTAGATCCTATTCATCCCCCTTTAGGGTGATAACAATCCTACAAGTGGTATCGGAGCTAGGATCAAAAACCATTTTCTGTTAAAAAAATTTGATTTTTTTTCTTTCAATGGCTTCTTTTAATAATGCTTTTGCTGAAGGTCGGTCTATAGCTAGACCACCCATGGTCAATGGTGAATATGCATATTGGAAAACTTGAATGAAAATTTTTCTGAAAACCATACATGCATGGAATATTGTGTGAGAAATGCGGATTATATATCTTAAGGCTGGAATAACACTAGAGGGGGCTGAATAGTGTTTTATGTATTTTTTAAATCTTTTTAATTTTGTTCAATTTAAACACCAACAAATGCAATACACAAACACATATATAATCACAGAATCAGATACAGATGCAAATACTAAATAAAAGAAGTAAAGGAAAGAACACACCAGAATTTTATACTGGTTCGGAGTTACCCTACATCCAGTCCCGTACAATCGTACGGATTTCTTTTCAAAAATAGTCTCCCAGATTACACCCTCGGTTTCAAGGCTACGAGATACACCCTCCTGTATTCGAGTTCAGGGCAACTCTCTTGATTTAACCAGGCTACAAGATCACCTAATTGATTTCCGGGGCTACAATCACACCCAATTGATTTCAAGGCTCAACCGCACCTTTTACTCAACAGTTTGATTTACAAAAGATCCTATAACTCTGAATAGCACTGAGATCTTATGGAGAGAGTGGCAGAGAATCAAACAAGAGATAATCAAGTTTGATTAACTTGGTATTTTGGCAGAGTATAGTTTAGGATTCTTTAAAACAAATGTGGAAGATGAAGAGGAGAGAAAATAAATGAAAATCTGTTAAAAATTCGTTTAGAACTTACTAGTATTTATAGTAGAGCAACAGTCATATCTATTCGTGAAAGGATACGACGAATAGACACTTCTTTTGAAAACTGAAATTTGAAAATAACGGACACCATGTCGATATGGGGGGTTGAGGTATGTCGACATGCTCAAGGCAAAATTAATGTTTTGATTTTCTTATTAAAATTGGTTTCTATAATTTGTCAAAACAATTTCTAAACTTTGTAAATATATTTGAATATAGTTTAAACATATAAAAGAGTTTAGAAAATAATTTTTAATATATATAATCTTAATCTATAAAGTGATTTAAAATTTGAGTATATAAATATTTTAAAGCTAAATATTTAAAACAAGAGATGGTTGAAAAACAAGGACAATTTTGAAATCAAAATATTAAAAATGATAAAAATAGTTTTGAGGCTAAAATATTTCAAACAAGAGAGATGTCTTTTTGAAAAGAGAGTTTTGAAAACATTTTAGAAAATAAGAGAAATATTTTTGAAAAACATTTCTATAAAATTAGTGGATATCAAAATAGGACCACTATATGTTCCACTAGATATTGTCGTGGGTTCCATCCCACTAGGGTTCCATCCCACTAGGGTTCCATCCCTTTAACAGGCTCGAAGTGGATTCCATTCCACGAATAAATTTCGAATAAAGATGTAAGCGCTTTCAAGAAGTTTTAACATAATTCTAGACTGACTACATTATCTTGTACTGTTTGAAATATTGAACTCTTGATAACTTGATTTCTTGATACTCATGAGTCTTCAATCTTGATATCTTCGATCTTTAAATTCATTAGTCTTGTATCTCTATACTGTATAGTCTTCATTCTTGGTACCTGCATGTTTATATTCTGCATATACATATATATCTAAACCATAACATTAATATTTTTATTTTATAACAAGTCCTAAGGTTGTTGTCATCAAAACCATCATCTCAAGAACTAACAATCTCCCCCATTTTGATGATGACAACCTATGTTTATAAAATATACTTTACCTTCACTATAAATCTCCCTAAAACTAATAACTCCCTCTTAATCTAAGCCAACTCCCCCTTAATCTAAGCCTAACTACTCTATTTTATATATCTCCCCCTTTGTCATCAACAAAAACTAATTCTAAACTAAATGCTAATAAGGAAGTATAATAAGCGAAACAAAAGAAATCTTATCATATACGATGTTATATTTACATATATATATATATATATATATATATATACGGAATATAAACACACAAATATATTCAAGGATATAAATTATAAAATAACACTACTAACGAGAGTTTTTGACAATTGGAGATTTGTGAATCGAACAATTTGGATAATGAAAAAAAATGTTTCCACATTGTTTGACCAAATTCCCATCTTTGTCAAAACAGACTTCGCCTACGCAGACCACTTTATCGTCTTCTTCCATAGGTACTTCTTCCTCTTCTTCTTCTTCCTCTTCGCTGTGCTCTAAGGGGTTGTGCACTTGAATGTTAGGAGAATCTTCTTCAGTCACAATAGGATTTGTATGATTATCCATTAGAAATTTTTGCAAATTCCAAATAATTTTGCCTTGCTTTTCTTGTTCTTTTGCCATTCTTATTTGCACAACTTGAAGTTCAGTCAACATTTGCATGGCATTCTTCATAGATTCTTCAATCTTTATTACACATGCTAGTGTAGTGCGTTGGAATGGACCAGAATGAGGAGAATAGAAGAAATGATGTCATTTTGGTTTGATTTAGTGGAGGAGGCCATAAATGTTAATTTTTAGAAGTTTATTACAAAGAAAGAGAAGTGAGAAGACAAAAAAAATCGAAATACATAGGTTTATATAACTACCAAACTGATTTTAGAGGGAAAATCAAATTTTCAAATTTTACCGTTGTATGTCGACATGGGTGGTAGGGGTATGTCGACATCCCTATGAAAAAATTTGGTTTTCTTGTATATTTTTGTTTATTAAAAATATATGTTACTATATCTATATTCTATATCTCAGTTACTGAACAAATGCCTAGTTCTCTTCTTAATTTAGTAAATATAGATTGATTTAAGGGTTTGGTTAAAATGTCAGCAATTTGATTCTTGGAATTGATAAATTCAAGAGAAATAATCTCTTTACTTATATTATCTCTAAGGAAATGATGTCTGATATCAATATGTTTAGTCCTAGCATGATGAGTAGGATTTTTAGATAAATTTATTGCACTAGAATTATCACAATAAATTGGTGATTTTGAAATTGTTAATCCAAAATCTTTTAGGGTTTGTTGCATATAAATGACTTGAGAGTAAGCCAAAGCAGCAGAGATACATTCTGCTTCAGTTGTTGATAAAGAAACAGTGTTTTGCTTTTTACTAAACCATGAAACAAGAGAATGCCCCAAAAAGTGACAAGTTCCATTTGTATTTTTTTCGGTCAGATTTGCAACCAGCATAGTCAGCATCACAATAAGAGATTAAATCAAATGAATCATTTTTAGGGTAAAATAAACTATAGCCAAAAGTATGTTTAACATATCTTATGATATCTTTTACAGCTTTTAAGTGAGTCTCTTTGGGTTGAGATTGATATCTTGCACAGAGACAAACACTATGCATGATATCAGGTCTACTCGTAGTGATATAGAGTAGTGATCCAATCATTTCCCTATATAGTTTTTGATTTACATCTTTTGATAGATCTTTATTTAAAGCTTCATTGGTTGCCATGGGAGTGGGTTTTCCACTCGCAGTAGTCATACCAAATTTACTAACTAGATCCCTAGCATATTTTTCTTGACTAATAAAAATATCATTATCTAATTGTTTTATTTGTAAACCTAAGAAGAAAGTAAGTTCACCCATATGACTCATCTCAAACTCTTTTGTCATTATTTATGAAAATTCTTTATTCATTTCATGATTAGTTGAACCAAAAATAATATCATCTACATAAATTTGTACTAGTTGGATATCATTTTTATTTCTTTTAATGAAAAGAGTATTATCTACTTTACCAATTTCAAAATTTGATTGTAATAAAAAAGATCTTAGTCTGTCATACCATGCTCTAGGAGCTTATTTCAGACCATATAGAGCTTTCTTAAGTTTGAAAGCATGGTTTGGAAATTTTTCATCTTCAAAGAGTGGAGGTTGTTCAACATAAACTTCCTCTTTAACAAATCCATTTTGAAAAGCACTTTTAACATCCATTTGAAATAATTTGAAATTATTATAGTTTGCGAAAGCATGTAGAATTCTAATGTCTTCTAATCTTGCTACGGGCGCAAAGGTTTCATCAAAATCTATTCCTTCTTCTTAACAATAACCTTGTGTGACTAATCGAGCTTTATTTCTAACGACCTCACCTAGTTTATTCATTTTATTTTTATAAACCCATTTAGTTCCTATTATAGTTTTATCCTCGGGTCTAGGAACAAGTTCCCAAACATAATTTTTGGTAAATTGATTCAGTTCTTCTTGCATAGCCAGAATCCATGAATCATCAGGTGATGCTTCCTTTAGATTTTTAGGTTCAATAGATGATATAAAAGCTACATTACTCATGTTATTTAGTTGATTTCTAGTTATAACAATAGATTCAATATTTCCTAGTATATTTTCTATAGGATGATCTTTTAAAAGCTTAACCTTTTTATTTGGATGAACATTATTGGTTTCAATTGATTCATTATTTAGGGTAGCAATTTCTTCTTCATGATTAATTTGTTCAACATTTTTGAAATTTTCATCAAACGAAACATGCATTGTTTCTTCAATGGTATTAGTTCTTAAGTTGAAAACTCTGTATGCTTTACTTCTATTTGAATATCCGATAAAGATTCCTTTATCGGATTAAGGATCAAATTTATCCAAATTGTCTTTTGTATTTAGAATAAAACATTTACTTCCAAAGATTCTAAAATAAGATACCTTTGGTTTCTTTTTGTAAAGAAGTTCATAAGGTGTTTTATCAGTTAACGGTCTAATTAATATTCTATTCAAAATGTAGCAAGCTATAGCGACTACTTCAGCCCAAAAATGTTTTGGTAAATTACTATCTGAAAGCATTGTTCTAGCACACTCTTGAATCATCCTATTTTTACGTTCTACCACTTCGTTTTGTTGTGGAGTTCTTGGAAAAGAGAAATTATGAGTTATTCCCTTTTTATTGTAGAATCTCTCAAAATTTTCATTTTCAAATTCCCCACCATGATCACTACGAACAGTTATAATTTTTAAAGAAAGTTGGTTTTGGTGTCTTTTTGTAAAAAATTTAAATGAATCCAAAGTATCACTTTTATGTTTCATAAAAATTGTCCATGTAAACCTAGAATAATCATCTACAATTACAAAGACATATTTATTATGATTTATTGATTGAATTTGGACCAAAAAAATCTAGATGAAGTAACTCAAGAGGTTTTGAAGTTGAAATCATATCTTTTAATTTGAAAGAACTCTTCCTAAGTTTTCCTAATTGACAAGCATCACATATACTATCTATTTTAAAATTCATTATAGGAAGTCCTCTTACTAGATCAAGTTTAGAAAGTCTAGATAAGAGTTTAAAATTTAAATGCCCAAATCTTTTATGCCAAATCTAAGGGTCACTTGTATTAGCCAAAAGACATAGATTATCATTTGAGATTTTCATACTAAGAATATAAATATTTTTCTTCCTAATTCCTTCAAATATAATATTTGAATTATTATCTTCGATGCGACACTTATCTTTTTCAAATTTAATTTTGTATCCTTTATCGCAAAGTTGACTAATGCTAAGCAGATTGTGTTTCAGATTCTTAACTAATAAAACATTAGAAATAGTAGGAGTTTTAGAGTTACCGACATTGCCGATGCCAATCACATATCCTTTTGAGTTGTCTCCAAAATTAACTAATCCTCCATCTTTATAGATAATATCATTTAGCATATCTAGATTACCAGTCATGTGTCTTAAACATCCACTATCAAGTATCCACTTATTATTCTTGATTTGCACCATTTGTCCATTGAGTGTTGATTCTTCAAAGGCCATATAACATTTTTCTTTCTGCACAGAATACAAACTCGGTAGATAAATTGATTTTCTATAATAACTATATGCAGACTTATGAGACAATGATGATTTGAACAGTTTTAAACTAGTGTTAACAAAATCCCCAAAAATAGCCATTTTAAAAAACTTTTTTTTCAAATTTCAGATTATGAAAACTTTGAAAACTTTGCTCTGATACCAATGTGAGAAATGCGGATTACGGATCTTAAGGCTGGAATAACACTAAAGGGGGGGTGAATAGTGTTTTATGTATTTTTTAAATCTTTTTGAATTTTGTTCAATTTAAACACTAACAAATGCAATACACAAACACAGATATAATCACAGAATCAGACATAGATGCAAATACTAAATAAAAGTAGTAAAGGAAAGAGCACACCAAGATTTTATACTGGTTCGGAGTTACCCTACATCCAGTCCCGTACAATCGTACGGATTTCTTTTCAAAAATAATCTCCCAAATTACACCCTTGGTTTCAAGGCTACGAGGTACACCCTCCTGTATTCGAGTTCAGGGCAACTCTCTTGATTTAACCAGGCTATAAGATCACCTAATTGATTTCCGGGGCTACAATCACACCCAATTGATTTCAAGACTCAATCGCACCTTTTACTCAACGGTTTGATTTACAAAAGATCCTATAACTCTAAATAGCACTGAGATCTTATGGAGAGAGTGGTAGAGAACCAAACAAGAGATAATCAAGTTTGATTCACTTGGTATTTTGGCAGAGTATAGTTTAGGATTCTTTAAAATAAATGTGGAAGATGAAGAGGAGAGAAAATAAATGAAAATCTGGTAAAAATTCGTTTAGAACTTACTGGTATTTATAGTACAGCAACAGCCATATATATTCGTGAAAGGATACGACGAATAGACACTTCTTTTAAAAATTGAAATTTGAAAATAACGGACACCATGTCGACATGGGGGGTTGAGGTATGTCGACATGCTCAAGGCTAAATTGATGTTTTGATTTTCTTATTAAAATTGGTTTCTATAATTTGTCAAAACAATTTCTAAACTTTGTAAATATATTTGAATATAGTTTAAACATATAAAAGAGTTTAGAAAATAATTTTTAATATATATAATCTTAATCTATAAAGTGATTTAAAATCTGAGTATATAAGTATTTTAAAGCTAAATATTTAAAACAAGAGATGGTTGAAAAACAAGGACAATTTTGAAATCAAAATATTAAAAATGATAAAAATAGTTTTGAGGCTAAAATATTTCAAACAAGAGAGATGTCTTTTTGAAAAGAAAGTTTTGAAAACATTTTAGAAAATAAGAGATATATTTTTGAAAAACATTTTTATAAAATTAGTGGATATCAAAATAGGACCACTATATGTTCCACTAGATATTGTCGTGGGTTCCATCCCACTAGGGTTCCATCCCTTTAACAGGCTCGAAGTGGATTCCATTCCACGAATAAATTTCGAATAAAGATGTAAGTGCTTTCAAGAAGTTTTAACATAATTCTAGACTGACTACATTATCTTGTACTGTTTGAAATCTTGAACTCTTGATAACTTGATTTCTTGATACTCATGAGTCTTCAATCTTGATATCTTCGATCTTTAAATTCATCGGTCTTGTATCTCTATACTGTATAGTCTTCATTCTTGGTACCTGCATGTTTATATTCTGCATATACATATATATCTAAACCGTAACGTTAGTATTTATATTTTATAACAAGTTCTAAGGTTGTTGTCATCAAAACCATCATCTCAAGAACTAACATATTGTTGAAACGGGATATAGCACACCAACAGTAATGGCAGGAAATCAATAAGTTGATAAACCTATGGATCAATGGACATATCTTGAAAATAAACTGCAAACTGCTCATGCTAAAGCTATGAATTCTATTATTTGTTCATTAGATCAAATTGAATTTAACTGTGTCTCACATTGTCTAACTGCGCAAGAAATCTGACACACGCTTAAAGTGACCCATGAAGGAACCTCCTAGGTTAAAGAATCTCGCATTGCCATGCTTAGTAGCGAGTACGAGATCTTCACAATGGCAAAGGATGAAAGTGTCAAAGAAATGTATGGACAACTTTCTAATTTTGTATACAAATCAAAATCCCTAGGAAAACCATACACAGAACTGGAGATAGTCCGAAAGATCCTCAGAATTCTTCCATGAAATTTTGAAGCAAAGGTGACTTCCATCCAAGAATCAAAGGATCTGTAAGAGGATAAATTTGAAGACTCATCGGAAACCTCACCACTTATGAGCTAGAAATCAAATTCAAGGAAGAACATGAAGGAGGAGATACGCGAAAGAAATCAATAGCTCTTAAAGGAACGATGGAAAGTGAAGATGATGATGGTGATGGTGAAGGAGCAGTTGAATTAGCACTGATAGTAAAGAGATTCAAAAGGTTTAATCTCAAATATGGAAATCCAGCCCTAAATCAACAACTAAAGAGCATAATCGTCAAAGTTCTAGACAACTCAGAAAAGCAGGAGGTCATTTGTCACAAGTGCAATAAGCTTGGTCATATCAAGCCAAATTGTCCTCAAAATTGATTCAGCAAAGGAAAGAAACCGAAAAGGGGAAGTTTTGCAGCAACTTGGGATGAAAGTAATGAAGATGATGATGAAAGCACTGGTAGTGAGAGTGAAAGAGCAAATCTGTGTTTTTTAGGAGAACCAAGTGACAGCGATGATGACGAGCCAAACGAGGTATCAAAATTTACTCACTCGCAATTACTTATATATTTTCATGAAGTAAATGGCTGTTTTGAAAGACTTAGGAAGAAGTACGCTAAAACTGAATCATAAAAAGATAGTTTGATAGAACTAAATATGCAGCTTGATCAAATGATTCAAACTATAGAAAAAAGAGCCCTAAGTGTGATAAGTGTCCATCATTAGAAGAGGAAATAAAAAAATCAGAAACTAAAATTAAATCGCTTGAAAATGAAATTCTGATTTTGAAAGAAAGTGAAAATACTAGGAGAGAAAATTCTATTAAAAGTGCACTTTGTTATTGAATGGAAATGAATCTCTCAAGTCACATGTCCAACATTATCTACATCTTTAGGAAAATTCTCCAAAGGAAAATGATCACTAAATATGCTATTAGGAAAACAAACTGTTAATACTATTAGGCAAGGACTTGGGTATACTCAATCTAAAAAAGGTAGAAGTAAAACTAATCATGTCAACTCCAAGTGCACGATTTGTGAAAAAATTGGACAAAATCAAAACAATTGCTGGTATAGACCCAAACACACGAAAACCATACCAATTTGAGTTTCTAATGGCACGAATGTAAAATCCCTTAAAATCAAACAAATCTGGGTGTCAAAAGGAAAAAACGTAGACTGTCTTGGTTTTACGCAAACTTGTTTTTCAAATTTTTTTGTCACTAACAATCATGGACCTATGAAAACAAATAGGTCACTAAACTCTTTTCTCATGTAGGTATGTTGGTAGGCTAAGGAACAACAAGAGTGGTACCTAGATTCTGGATGTTCCAGGCACATGATGGGCGACAAATCAAAGTTTCTTAGCCTAGAGAAGTACAAAGGTGGCAGAGTCACAATGGGCAACAACGATAAATATAAAATTATCGATAAAGGTAAAGTATGTAATGGCACATTTACCTTAAACGATGTATTATATGGTGAAAATCTGCACCATAATCTGATTTCAATCAGCCAGTTATGTGATAAGGGAATGAATGTTGTTTTTGATTCTGATTTGTACAAAATTGTTGACCAGTCATCAAAAGAAACATTATTTTCAGGTAAGAGGAAAGGTAATATATACTCTCTATCTTTTGATGATCTCACTCTTTCAAAATGTTTGGTAGCTAAGGATGAAGAAGTAAACTTATGGCATATACGATTAGGACATGCTAGCATGAATCTGGTAAACAAATTAAAAAGAAAAGATTTGGTAAGAGGTTTACCATCTCATGATTTCAAAACAGAAACTCTATGTAAAGCATGTACTATGGGAAAATTTAAAAAATCATCTTTTCATGCCAAGAACAATGTACGTACCTCTAGAGTCCTTGAACTAGTTCATATAGATCTGTTTGGACCTAACGATATTGCAAGTTTAGGTGGTAAGAGATATTGTTTTGTATTTGTTGATGATTACTCTAGATACACATGGGTATACTTCTTAGCCAAAAAATCAGAAACTTTCTCATACTTCACTAAATTCACAAAATTAGTTCAAAATGAAAAAAGAGTTTCTATTATTTCGCTAAGAAGTGATCATGGTGGAGAATTTTAAAATTATGAATTTGAAATTTTTTGTGATGAAAATGGATTTAGACATGAATTCTCTGCCCCACGTACTCCACAACAAAATGGAGCAGTCGAGAGAAAGAATCGAACCTTACAAGAGTTGACTAGATCTATGATAAATGAGTATGAACTACCCTTGTCCTTTTGGGCAGAGGCAATAAATACAGCTTGTTATATAATGAATACAGCATGATTAGGTTGATTCTTAAGAAAACACCATATGAACTATGGTTCAACAAAAAGCCAAACATTGCATATTTCAAAATTTTTGGTTGTCCATGTTTTATTCTCAATACAGGTGATCAACTAGGAAAATTTGAGCCAAAAGCTGACGAAGGCATGTTCATGGGATACTCTTCCAGATGCAAAGCTCATAGAGTATACAACAAAAGGACGAGAACAATCGTGGAGTCAATCAATATGAAATTTGATGAAGGCATTGATGATCAAAGAAAGGAAACAATCGAAAGCAATGTCGAAGAGGAGAACGAAAAAGATGAAAGTGAAAATCCAAAAGAAATTGCAACCACGAAAGAAGTCCAAAGAAATCTGAAACCAGAGAGATTGAAATTCAAAGAAGATCATCCTTTAGAATTGGTAATAGGTAATCCTACCGCAGGTATTCATACTCGTTCCTCCTTTAGATTTTTATGTGATTTGTGTCTATACAGTGGATTTATTTCAGAAATTGAACCAAAAGACATAGATACCGCTCTCAATGATGAGATTTGGTTTATGGCTATACAAGAAGAGCCAAATCAATTTGAATGAAATGATGTTTGGATTCTAGCACCTAGACCTAATGATTATCCAGTTATAGGGACCAAATGGTTTATAAAAATAAATTTAATGAATCTGGAAATGTGATTAGGAACAAAGCTAGGTTAGTTGCTAAAGGTTATAATCAAATTGAAGGAATTGATTTTGATGAAACTTTTGCACCAGTAGCAAGACTAGAATCCATTAGAATCTTGTTAGCTTTTGCTTGTTATAAAGGATTTAAACTAAGACAAATGAATATTAAAAGTGCTTTTCTTAATGGAATTTTGAAAGAGGATGTATTCATTGAACAACCTGAAGGTTTTGAAAGTCAAGAATACCCTAACCATGTATATAAACTTAAGAAAGCACTATATGGATTAAAACAAGCCCCTAGGGCTTGGTATGAATGTCTTAGCACTTATCTCCTTGAAAATGGGTTCAAAAAGGGCTGTGTAGACACCACATTATTTCTATTGCACGAAAATGATGACCTATTGATTGTTTAAATATATGTTGATTACATTATTTATGGTGCCACTAACAACCTTTTGTATGAGAAATTTGAAAAAAGTCATACAGGAAAAGTTTGAAATGAGCGTGGTAGGAGAGTTGAAATTCTTTTTAGGATTTCAAATCAAACAAAGTGAAAAAGGTACGTTCATCTCTCAAACAAAATATATCAGAGCTCTTGTCAACAAATTTGGATTGAAAGATGCTAAACCTGCAAAAACTCCCATGAGCACAACAATTAAACTTGACAAGGATGAAAAAGGTAAGATAGTTGATCAAAAGAAATATCGAGGTATGATTGGACCACTTCTTTATCTTACTGTTGCTAGACCAGATATTATGTTCTCTGTTTGTTTATGTGCACGATTTCAATCAAATCCATAAGAATCTCATTTAAAAGCTGTAAAAAGGATTATAAGGTATCTGTTGCACACCCCACGGTTTGTTCTATGGTATCCAACTAATGATAACTTTAAGTTAAAAAGGTATTCAGATGCAGACTATGCTGGTAGTCTAGTTGATAGAAAAAGTACTAGTGGAATGTGTTTTATGTTGGGACATTCGTTAGTTGCATGGTCAAGTCGAAAACAAAATTGTATTGCATTATCTACCACTAAGGAAGAGTATATTGCTCTAAGTGGTTGCTCTGCTCAAATCTTATGGATGATACAAACCTTGAAACACTATGGTCTAAATTTTAAACGAGTTCCACTTATGTGTGGTAGAAAAAGTGCAATTGATCTCACAAATAATCCTGTACATCATTCTCGCACCAAGCATATAGGTGTTAGACATCATTTCATTAGAGATCACATTTGGATTTGATCTTAAATGCCTATGTCAACTAATCAGACTCCCTATTGATTATCGAAAAGATAAATAGTTACTAAAAAAAGTGATGAGTGTTGACCTTGATCATACATTATGTCTTGAGAGAGTATATTTAGAAATTTTCTTTAAAAAAATTTAAACAAGATTTGTAATAAATTTGGTTGGTAAAAATTCCATGACTATCTCTATTCCTATCATATTTCTACGACAATCACTCATCAAAATCCAATATAGTATGTCAAAATGTGGTATTTAAACAGGAAATTATTCATTTTTTTAATTAGCAATAAAATCATCCAAAAGTACTCACTCTCATTTAAAAGTCCTCACGGTTATGCATGGGTGAACTACTTGAAATCTCTGATTATGTGCTTTCATGCTCATTTAAAAATCCTCACGGTTATGCATGTATGGAACACATATCAAAATTGGATGAAATAGGCAAGTTGATTCTAACCGCATTTAAAAGTCCTCACGGTTATGCGTGGTTAGAAGATGCTTGGAATTCATTTTTAATAAAAATAAGGAATACTACTAATCTCATTTAAAAGTCCCAACTGTTATGCATGGTTAGTAAGTATTTAAAAAATTCCTGTCATAAATATACCACAAATGGACACGACTATATGGTTTTCTATGTCGACATCACTCCTTTCGCTATAAAATGGAATATGCCCTAACAGAGTATTTATGATTTTTGTTTGATTTTTTTTGAAATTTAATATTTATATTCGATTAGGTATTAATGTTGTGATTCATGTCTATCACTTTATCACTCTTATCTAACACTGTTACTCTTTTGCTGATAACAAAAGGGGGAGAGAAGTTAAGATTTTGGCAAATAAGTCATATTTTTTTATTTGCATATTCTCATCTAGGTTCATTGCATTCGTTTTTTATTGTTTTTTATTTGCATTTTTTATGCATATGTGAAGGGGGAGCTTTGTTGTAGGGGGGGTATTCAAATAAGGGGAGCTAATAGAATTCATCAAGACCAAATACATTTAATAGAGTCAAAATCTTAATATATGTTTATTATCATCAAAAGAGGGAGATTGTGGAATATACTAGTGTATGATTTTTGTTTGATGATAATAAACATATATATATATATATTCATTTAAATGTATTTGTTACTGTACTATTTTACTTTTCCACTTAATTAAATAAATATTTGTTGAATAAAATAAATAACTCGGAATTCTTATTTGAACAAATATTTTATTCAAACAAATACTTTATTATAAATTCAAATAGTACAAATTTAAGCTCTCACTATATTTACACAATTCCAAATACAAGTTTCAATTACAACACAATTTTCATACATGTTTCACCTTACTACATATTCACTCATCACTCGTATTTGATCTTCAACTCTGTTCCAGCCTGTATCCATCATCTAATCTATCTACAAAATAAAGATTGATGTGGTAAAATTGAAAAATAAATATTTTCCAGTGCACAAAGAAGTGTGTGTTTGAAAATATTATTTGCCTTAGTTATTGGAGTTGTTCGTCATCATTTTTTTAATTCATCTTTCTATTTCAAACTAGAATCAAAAATACGTGAACAACTTGCGACATGCACAGTGTATCACTGTACATGCCACAAGGTCGTGCATAACGATATACACTTGCTTGTTAAAATTGCAGGGACAGGTGAGCACAAGGTCAAAGCCAAGCCAAGACTGGATTCAATTCAGGTGCAATGCAAAAACAAACAACACAGCAATGATTAGTACAAAGCAATCAAGGACAGGTGAGCACAAGCTCAAACCCAAGCCAAGACTGGATTCAACTCAAGTGCAATGCAAAAACAAACAATACAGCAATGGTCATGCTCATATGGATATGCAAGCATTCATGCATGAACACACATGAAAACAACATGCAACCAGACTTCAAATGGAACCAGACTACAATAACCAGGGCACCAAGTTTATCAACCCAACAAACATTGAATAGAATACAAGGAAATGGACATGGAACTTGACCAGCAACTAGCAAAAAATCATTATGACCAGAGAATACAAGTGCACCAGACATAGCAAGTCTAACAAGCACAGTGACATATATATACAAGCAAAGTCAGAATGCAGGCACTCGGGTGGACAAAGCATAGCCATAGCAATCACACACATATATACATACATACATACATATATGTATGTATGTATGTATATACATGGAGACATCAGATCAAACTCAAGCAAGGCAACATAGGGTGACACACAAACATACACTGAATACTCAACAAGGCAGTAGTTTTCAAAGAGATGCAATAAGCAAAGGCAATATGAGCATATAAATGAAGAAAATCAAAGCATGTGGTTAATTATTAGTAGTAGTTTGAACAAAGTCAAGGGAGTTCAATCAGAGGTCATAAGGAAGCATATTTCAAAATATGGAACAGCGAATGATGAAAAAATCGTAGGCAGCAAAGAACAGAACCAATTCAAATACATTTAAGCAAATTCGAATATATCAGAAATATATTCAACCAATGAACAAGTCAGAAATCACATAATCGTTCAATCAAGAATCGAATGGCCGAGCATAGCAATTGACAAATTCAAATCAAAATATACGAAACGAAATTATAGGGTTTTGATTCCTATAAATACCCAATTCAACATCGGTAAAAGATAAGAGTTCAAGAAAATAATCATCAAAAGCATTCAAGAGACAAAATCATACCAAAGTCGAAATCAAACCCTCTAAAGCAATCAAATAACACTGATCGAAGAAGCAGTAAGCAAATTGAGGAACGAAAGCATCAAGGCAAACGATTTGAATTTCTATGTCCAAGCGGCGGCTTCAATTCGAACGAAACCGTAATGTTGAAGAGTAACAAAAGAAATTGGCCGAAGAGATTACACAAACTGAAAAAAGGGAGACAATCTTCTCTCTAATTATATGTTACTTGGGCCATTTTTTAATGTGTATTGGACTTCAGTTATAAATATAGGATTTTGTTTTTATTTTTATTTTTATTTGTAATTTTCTCTTTTAAAATTTTGTAAATTTCTAGTTGTGTAACTAGGTACAAACTACGGGGCGTATTTTGAGAATTCGCAACTCAGTGGCTAAGTTGTGGCAGGGTTTTGAGCTTAGAGTTAGGTTAATCGAGTTAGCAAGTATCGCAAGTTTACGTATTTTTGTAAGCGACTGATTACTTAATTTCTAGTATAAACCTTGGGGGCAGCACGTAGACAGGTTTTTGCTGAAGCTGGGTAAAACTGTGTGTGATCTTTACTGCATTACTTTCTGTTTTTGTTTTATTTCCACATTAATATTTAGTAGACCCTATTCACCCCCCTCTAGGGTGAAAATGATCCTACACAAGGATCCTCTACGCCTCGCTTGGCCAAACTAGTCTATCAAGTTACTCATAGTTTGCGATCCATGAGGTGTAAATGTTAAGAGAATTGGCGCTAATGACTTTAACTTAAAAAAATACGAGTAACTTCTTATGACCAAGATAACTGGAGTATAAATCCTTCTGTATGGGATCTACTCCGATCTTCGCTTATTGCCCTACTCCAAGAAAAGAAAACATAAAAAGGCATGATCTGTTTAAAAAATGAGGAAAACCATATAACTTCAAGTTAAGGGAACTATCTTCGAAGATGAAATAATAAAGGATTTCAATAAGTTTGCCCAAAAGTGGAAGAAAATAACCGAGAGCTCTTTACTTTAATCAGAACTAGAGAATTTTCAAAGAGAAAACTGGACTTTAGATCTGAAAAGCCTACCTAAAGTTATAAGAAAACCAAATAGGACCAAAGATACGATCCCTTAAGAATTCTCGATATATTAAAGTCTATTCCCCTACCACCTCCTACAAAAACATCTATCTCTTAACTAAACAGAGATTGAATTATTGGCCTTCAAAGAAGAAACAACTAGGAAATGAAAGAATCTCAGGGGTGCTTATTGCCAATATCACTAAAGGAATAGGCACGAAACCAATCAGTGTCGAGCCCTTAAAGGAATGATTGAGAATTACGTGGGGAAAGGAGAACTTCAAGAATTTGTTAGTAAGATTTAAATAAAAGGAAAATGTATCTACAAATATTAAGTGATTAATAAAGAGAAATGCTTCCTAAAAAGGATCTACAATAAAAATGAAAAAGCCTTTGATCCTGCCAAGATGGCCTGGTCAAAGCACCTTCTAGATCAGAGTAAGTCTCTGGTCCCGACTATAAGGCCTAGCTAGAGCACTACAAGCCTTCGGTTCCACCAACGTAGCCTGGCTAAATCGCCTCCTAGAGGGAGGACGGAGTAAGCCTTTGGTCCCGCCTAAGATAGCCTGGCTAAAGCACCGACCAGTCTTCGGTTCTGCCTATAAGGCCTAATTGGAGAATCTCCTAGAGGGAGGATGGGTAAGACTATGGTCCTACCCATGATGGCTAACCAAATGCACCGACCGGCCTAAATTATTAACTTAAGGTAATAAGGGGCTCAAGCCTAAATCATCGCCTATAAGGTGATAAGGGGTTGAAAAGTTCAAAGCTTAAATCATCTTCTATAAGGTTATAAGGGGTAGAAAAGTTCAAATCCCAATCATCACCCAAAGAGTGATAAGGGATAAAAAAATCAATCAAGCACGTTTAAGTCCACCCTAAAGATGGGTAAAAACAATCCTATAGAGGAAGAACAATCAAACACATTTAGTTTTATACTAAGGAAAAGTTAAAATAACCTTCAAAAGAAGGATCAAGAACTATATGTTCTCTAGAACCAAGGGTTTCAATGTCAAATATGGACATCTGGAAAATTCTGAATCTTTTCATCTAAATTATTATTTCAGTCTGGGGCTTCGTTCTTCAAAATATTGAATTAGCTCTCAATCCTTGATTGGAATTCGAGTTATCAAATAATAAGAATCTCCATTAATAGTTGGATTTTTAACCCTCTTGCCAGATGGAATTTTAGTCCTATTAGTAGACAAATTTATGATCTTCTTACCAGATGAAATTCTGGTCTTATTATCAAATGAATTTCTAATGGAATTCTGGTCCTCTTGCCAGACAAATTTCTGGTCTTTTATCAAAACTGAGTAACGACTATCTATGCTCATGCTACAAAGAAAAATCAAAGAATAGACATTTACTCCAAGAAACCGGCCAGGATAATGATAGTTAAAGCAACCATGATTTTCCTATAAAAGAGAGACGAGAAAGAAAATTGATTCGACTTATCTAAAGTTTTGCTGATAATTATTCTAGAAAATAAATTTCAAAACTAAGCTTTTGAAGTTTCAAAGATTAATATGACAACTTAAGAAAGATATAATTTCTCAAAGTTATGAAAGCCATAATTATTTATTGTATGTTTTTCCAAAAGGAGAAGAGAGAACTGAAAAGGCCGATCTAAAGCATTCTGCAAGGAAATAAAGAGCAAGCAAATCTACGCTTAATCAAAGACCACAGATCATATGGAATCAGACTAAAGCATTGAAGTAAATTGCAAATCTCAAACAATTCAATGAGTTCAAATACAAGACAAAGATAAAGGAGAAAATACAAAGTCTATTCTAGGTATTAATCATTCAGGTACAACTTTATTTACTACCTTACATTTTACACACACATACAAAAGTGACAAGTAACAAGAAGGATTAATCAATAAGAGAATCCAGTCAAGAGTTTCCAAGTGACGTCACTTTGGTTATTCTCCATTAAGAATCAAGATCTTGCACTTTTTCCTTCAAGTTTTCAACAATTGGAGAAGGTTCGGTGATGTGACTAATTGTCACATCCAAAATTCTTTTGAATTTCTTCTCCTTTCAGATAATATATATCTGTATCATCAATATAGCTAATTTGAATTTTCAATGCATGATTGAGCGTTTTATTGGCTCTTTTGAGAGTTTTGACCTTGCTCTGTAATTCTCTAACTTTCTGCTTAAGAGCATATTTTTCATGTCCTAACTCTTCAACCTGACTTTGATACCTATTGAGATATTCCAAGATTTATTCATCCCACTTTCTTTTCAAAAATTGGATGCATGCATACTTAACCTTTTGACACCATCTAAAGATTTCTGCATGATCTAAACCCGACGGTGGGTTTAACAAGGAAGGGAATGCCTCTTTGCCAGCTAAAGATTAGGACCTAGTTGTTACTGTAGGAGTAGGAGTGGGAAGGCTGGATTCAACTCACTTGCAATAAGTTCCAAAGATTGACACAATACCTGGCTTTTCAGCAAATCAACTTCAAGATTCTTAGTTCTCTGATATAGATGAGCAATTTCTGCATCAATTTCTATTCCTTGGTCTTGGGGTCTGGATCGACCTACTGCCCCTATATTCTTTTCTAGCTTTTCAATCCCTTTATCTTTTTCTTTGATTTTCTCCTCTAAACTTGAGGAAATTTCATTTACATTGCTTAATATGGATTTTAACTTATAGTATTTGTTATACCATTTACGTGCCTTAGGTTTATTCGAAAATGGTATAACTGCATCTTGATAGGATCGCTTCCTAATATCTAATATCGATCTGGCCTTAAGTCTATCCAACTGAGAAGAGAGGTCAAGGTCGCTAGGTATAAGCATGAATTGACATTCCTAGTAAGACTAGGTAAAAGAAAAATCAACATATGGGGAATTATATTATTTTATTAATAACAATAGGGCTTTTAAGTATGAACAAGTTCAAATTACATTAATAATTCAAGTTTTATACATTCAATCCTTAAATTTGGAAGTAGCAGTTTGAGCCTTTTTGAGTGAGCCCGAGGGCATAGGGAAAGTAGAGTTAAAGGAGATATTAAACTCAGGAGGAGTAATGACTAGGGGGAAACTGATTATAATCCCATCTCGCAGTAGGGGACTAGAATCATCGCATAACAGTTTGGCATAATTAGACTGGATTTCCTTAAGTAAACTATCTTTTTCATCACCTAAGAAATCAAAATACAAGCGGGGAAGTTGCGTGTAAACTTCATTTGGGTCCTAAGAAAGCAATATTTTGCTAGTCGAGGGTTTTTAATATTTTCTCCTAAAATCCTTTTTTAGCTTGGAAAATTTACTTAGGGTTCTTTCAAAATGGGAGTGCCCAATGATTTCTTAACCATTGTATTTTGGGGAAAACAAACTGAGCTGCAAAGAAATGAGGATTTCAATGCTTAGATTGTTTGAATTACAAAATACAATAAAAGGATCACTTAAGTTCATACAATATAGACCCTTTGTAGAATTCAGAGATAAATTTCTCCTTACTAAAATTGAATTTTTCAGGAAGAAGAGTGTGCGGGAGAGTGGAACGGCGTCAATCCTGGAAAAGCATTACCTAGGATAAGGATCAGGCCCATGTTCATTCAAATATCTGTTATGTAAATTCCTAAGTAACTCCCCACTCTCTTTCCCCACAAACGAATAATCAGTAATGAGATTCCTGGAATAAACTTCATAAAGAAATTCTACTAAAATGTCCTTATCTTCAACAAGCATTCAAAAGAGCATGGTTAACTCCGCATTCTCCCTTAGAACTCTTTCCTGATGAAGACGGGATCTTTTCAAGAGCTGAGCTACCCATTTTTCTTTGAAAATTTTTAATCGATCAAAATAAATACGAAATCAGAGAAGTTGTTATGATCTTTAATCAACTTCTTAATTTCTCTGTTCAATCACAGTACTTCTCTCTCACTCTTCTTGTGCAAAATCTCAAAGTGATATTTATTTCTTTTTCTTAGCTAAAAAACCAAACTTATTAACTAAGGCTAATAGATAATTTTAAGTACTTAAAGGTAGTAAGCTCAATACTTGTACCACGAGAGCTGCTAAAGTAGGAACCCGAGTTTCCTCCTTATCCGATTCTTTATTAGCAGCTTGAGCATCCTTTGATGTGGTGTCTTCTTGAAAAGCATTGTAAGGATCAGTGAGGTCGGGAAGATCCATATCATGAGTAGAAGGGTCTAAGTCCTGACCACTAGATCCACTACCACCATCTCATGGTCCTTCCGGATCATCACTACCATCACCCCCGTCCTCCTCCTCATCATCATCTTTGTCATCCACCCCTTCATCATTATTTTCATCATCGCCTAGCGGGAGATCATCAAGAGATAATAGACCTTGAGGGTTGATAGGAGCCTCTTTTGGAAACTCATGTTGAAGTGACCCAGAAACTCTTCCTAACTTGAGATCGAACTTCCTTTTAAATTTGTCATTCAAATCCGAGAGGGAAATAAATTTTAACCCAAGATACACCCCTATGTTATTAAAGTATGCAATATAGAGAGCATTTCCATAGCATTATTCCCTAATTTTGGGGAGGGCTTGATTGATAAAGTTAGAAACTTTTTTTTGGAATTTTTAATGATGTTGTTTGCATAAACAAGGTTGAAATCTTTGGTTTCCAACTGATCAGCCATTTGAGCCTTTTCTTTTCTGCCCAGCTAAAGCTCTCCCTCCAGGGCCTTCACCTTCTCTTCGGCTGCTAGCTTAGTTTTTTTCTCCTCTTCTAAGATGGAGGCAATTTCATCCATCTCTTAGATATCCTCATTCTTCTCCATTGCGACATCAAACACTTGGCCCTTAAGAGACTTGATCCTATTCGTCAATGAAGAAATTTGCTCTTTAAAATCTGGAACTTGACTAACAGATTCTTAAGAAGATTGGTGGAGGGAAACATGTGCTTGGCCACTTGAAACATATGAAAATTATATAATAACTAAGGATATATAAGGTCAAAACTTGAACTACCCAAGCTCACAAAGATATGTACCACTACGAGATGTTGAAGAAAAATATGAAAATGGTCCCTAGAAAAAGTTATGGGTTGTAGTGGGATAAGGGAAGCCAAAAATGGGGACTGGACGACTGAGCAGACGAAGTCATCAAACCTTGAAGGAATAGGTTCGACTTGAGCCTTCGAGAGAAGAGATTCAGGGGGAGGAGGAGTCAAGCCTAACTCTTGACATAAATGTTGGAGAATGGAAGCAGACGTTAGAGTCATAATATTTATAAAAGGACTTAGAGTATGTCCAACCTCTGTTTGATTGTAGAGATCCTGAACTAACAAACTAAGATCATCAACCACATTTATGTTTGATTCTTCTTCAATAGTAACAAGAGTTTGGGCTTCTTCGAGATGAGGCGTCTTGTTTAGCGCAGAGCTTAAGTCACTAGGTAAATCATCAGAGCCCGTTTTTTCTTTTATGATCCTTCACATCAATATTCTTAAGCGCTTTAGTAATAGAGTGCTCAATGGGGGCAGTAGTAGTAGGGGCGACCAATGCAAAAACACGACTCTGAGCCTTTTTGGATTTAGAGGCTGCAACCATAAGAGCAGAACCTAAATCAAAGGAAAAATCATAAGATAGTGATGCAGGAAACTATGTTGAAAATTTAATAAAAACTTACTAGAAGAGCCACAGAGAATAGGGGAAGATTTAGAAAACAATCTTATTTGCTTGCAAACAGGGCTTGTCTCCCATGAGCATCTTTCTTCACTATAGGAGGTTCCCCCAGTACCTTGTGATTCTCCAGGATAAGGGAGTATTTTCTAAGATTCACCTCAGTTAAGATTCTACATCTGTCACCTATAGTTTGGGATGCTAAGCTCAAAGTACCAATTGTATCAACAGTGAAAGGATTAGTCCACTTAGAGGCAAGATCTGAAAATGGATGATCATTATAAGACAAAAACAAATTACAATATAAGTAATAAAGGAAAAGACTATAGGACTTACTAGGGATAGAGAATGACCCTCTAATTTTAGGAGTGTGGCTTTTAACATAGAAGAATTGGTTCTCTCATTCTCTAGATTTGTAATCAAGTTGGTGATCAGACTTTTGTGAGGGAGAAGATGTTATGCAGTACCCGCTGGTTGATTTGCCACTTTGACGGGAGTTACTAATGAACGAAGGGTATCAACTTTCAGAGAGGGAAGTTCAGCTTCTCCAGCCAAGATCTCAAGACAACTTAAATAAGTGTAGGAATTGGGTAACAATTGTATTAGGGAAAAGCCCAAGTGATCTAAGCATCAAACGAAGAAGTCAGAAAGAGGAAGATAGCTAGCATGCCAAATATGAATCAGCGTGAAAGCAAAGAAACCATTCGAAGGATTATGAATCCTACTAGATGGACCCGCAACGCTGGCCTCTATATTAGTAATTCCAAATTGTTGCAGGATGGTATTGACTTTATTTGGGTAGTTATAAGAGATGGGACAAACCTATAATCTCCTTTTTCTGAGGCAGGAGAGGATTTGGAGCCTTTATCAGTTTTCTTGCTAGCCATTTATCTGCCAGATGATGTTACACAAGATCATGGAAGTATTATATACTTTATAAGAAGTTTGAAATACTTAAGAAAATGTTAAGGATATATGGAATTCGTAAATATAGATGCAAGAAAAGTGAGCAATTAAGATGTCTAACCTATACATGCTTAATTAAATGAAAACTATCCAGTTTATAATAAAATGCCAAGACCATGAATGACTATTGAATTTATAATTGCATGATAGTTCACTAAGTAGTCCATGGCTAGATGTCAAACCTGTAATAAGATGTCGTATTCGTAACTACTTAACATCTTCATAATTAATTGAAAACTCATTTATAATTATTGATTTCATAGAAAGATGTTAAGTTCATAACTAGCCATTGGGTTGAAACAAGGAATCAAACTTACATAATGTTGTTGAGTTTACAGTGAGTTGTGAACTTGTGGTTAGTTATCGGGTCCATGGCAAGGTAACGATCTCATAAATTATTTATGAGTTCAAAGTTTTTTAAAAGCACTTTAACTAATTATCGAGTTTAATGTTGAATGTATAAACAGCTAATGAATTCATAACTAATTGAAAATGCTATAATTGCGTTCCAAACCCACAGTGAGATGTCGAACTTATACGAAATATCAAATTTGTAACTATATGTCAACTGATGTGCACGTAAATGTGCATATTTTTTACCTCCATATTTAATCTATTTAAATTAAATAAATGATCATATTGGGTATTTTAACATGTTTAAACCAAAATTCAAATTATTTTCAAATCGTCATATATTCATCTTCATATAGGGGGCAAAATGGTCATTTTTTGCATATATTAATTTGATTAAATTTAATTGGAAATTTTTATATTATTTTGTAGAAATTTTGCTTCATATACAAGTGGTTTCATGAAGATATATGCATGCACAAAGAAGATACAAAGGAATGAACATGGAAATAATTCAAAGACATGATCATGGTTTCATGATGATTATTGCTCTCTTTTTATGCTTAATGACAATGCTTAAAGTGGTTTAACTTGTTGTTTTTGCTTTGAATTTGATAGCCTATATTGTTGACACCAAATAGGCTATGCTTAAACAATCACTAAACACAAATTAACTCTTCATCTACATATGATTATGGTAATGAAGTGAATGTTGAAGTCGAAATATGATGGTCTATATTTCTAATTTATAGTTAATAGGTCATGCTTAAAATAGATTTCATTTTCAACTTGTTGTCATTTTTTATGAGAATTAGTAAGTGGTTTAAGGGGTGTGTTAAAGTTTGATGGCTTATGTTGTGCTAATTAATAGCACAAATATGTCATAGTTATGATAAGCACATCAATTAAATTCACTAATGACCAAAAAAGAGAGATCATAATTTCATTTTGTTGAACTATGTGATCTAGAGAGTGGATTTATCTCTAAATTGTTTTTCTACCCTCATATTTTTATCACTTTCTTTTGTTAGTTTTCTTACATTTTTAGCTTAACATCATCAAATCTTTGGTTAATTTGATTGAATAGGAAATTTAAAATTAACAATTCCCTACGGATCGACCCGTACTCGCCACGTACTAGAATTGTACGCCATGCGCTTGCGGTTATTTTTAATTTAAATTCGCTCGACGATTTTCTAACTCGATAGAATTCCCGTCGACGAACAAGTTTTTGACGCTGTTGCCGGGAAATGGTTTTGATTTTAATTTTCTATTCTTCGAATTATTTTCTTTTGATTTTTGTGTGTTTTTATTTTGTGTGTGTTTGCATTTAAAAATAAATAAAAAATATTGTGTGTTTGTGTGATTTTTGTTTACATTTGTTTGTGTGCATGTTATTGTAGCCTTTCTATGTTCATTTGCATTTCCATATTAAAAAAAAGAAAGAGCATATACATTTAAAAAAAAAATTCTATTTCATTTCATTTACACTTCAATTTACATTTTCATATCTTTGCAATTTGATTTTCTATTTACATTGCTTTCAATACAAAAAAAGAAAAAAACAAAAAAAATTGACACTGCACTGTTCTCTATGCAACCACCTCTGTACAATTCATCACACTTCAACAAACCCCATACAACAGTCACCAACCAGTGCATTTCTCTTTGTACCACTGTCAACCCAGTGTAGACACAAGTTTCTCCACAAACTTCACCACTACTGCCAGCATACACACTTCAGTGCACAATTGACTGGCCTTCTTCGAAACTACACTACATGCCTTTCCCGAACAATTCAATCATATAACCACCGTCGACCACAGAGCCTCAACTCATCAAGCCATACCACTATGTGCAAATAACCACCTCACTCACATATCTCCATCCATCTGCCTTCAGACAGCTACCATCAATCACCCACATTTTTTTTCATCTCAGTTTTGCAACATTCTTCACATCACCAAAACATTGTCCTGCCTTTCATCATTTTTGCATTCATCTTGCTACCTCCTACCAACCATAAACTTCTCTACCCCCTTCAACTGCCACAACGCATTCACAAATCAATTCAAACCATCCCCACTTGCTTGCAACTACAAACAGACTTGCACGAAACTGCCATCTCCACAAACCAGCATCCTACCACCTGACTGCGTTGTAACCTGTTCACACTTCATCCACACCCTACTTCACTGCACAACATAGCAACAACCAATCTCCACAGCAGTGCACTTTCTTTCATACTTCCACACTACAAAAGCACCCACCATTACAAACATTAAAAAATTTCAAACCACAACTACATCTTGTTCTCTCACCATACTTCCTTTCTACACTTCTGCATTCAAACACATACTTACAATTCCTCCATTGCCATCATCCTCAGTGCACACCTTCAACCAAAACAGTGCTTCACATCCATACAACCACCTGTACAACCAGAGACATAACAACTCGTCCACGAACAACATTCCTCCTCTGTCACATAACTACAACATAGGAACTGCTGCTCAAACAAATGCAGCTGCCAACCTCATCGATCAGAAGCTTCCAGCCTCGACACACTTCAACCACTCCACAAGTCAAACCCCTGCCTTGTATTCAGATCATTCACATCACACTTCAACCGGCTTCAGCACCTCTGTAGCCATAACTACCGTCATCACATCCAGTTTTCAACTACTGTCGATACCATTCCATCAAATACAACAACACTGTCATCTCCTTCCCAATACACAACATTCACCATCATTGAACAACCCCCTTCAGTCAACGAATCACCTTCAAAACTGCACAAGCCCTGCTTTCAGCCACAAATGGCACCGCTTCCATCCACGCTGCATTTCTGACTGCACTCGAACTCCTCGCCGAAGACCATTTGTAGTCTAACAGATCGCTAAGTCGAAGACCGCGACTTCCAACAGATCGCCTCCATCACCGAATCTCGACAACCACGAATCGACGATGCTTCAACACCCAAATCGACCATCACCAAGTCTCCAAATCACAAATCCTAAGCTTCACCGAATCACCCAAATCGAAACAATCGAGCACCTTATTTTCATATACGAATCGAATTTGGATATATAGTGGTGAATTTTAATTCAACCGAATTTTTTATTATAAAGAATCGATTTTCTCTTATTGTTGTTGAGAAGAATTGAAAAAGCCAGTTTGCCGATTAGTTAAAAAAAAGAAAAAAAAATTTCGCATCTTTGATTCATATTGTACTGGGTACCAATAATTTAAAGGCCTTACAATTTTTTATTTTTTATTTTTTGCTTTCTTTTTATTTTGTAAAGTGTTTTGATTTGTTTTTGTTTTAATTTTTTTAGTCCATCTTTTATTAAAAAATAGAGAGAGAGGTTTGCTTAATTTGTTTTGTTTAATTTTCTTGCTTATAGTTTAGATTTGCTTATTCCTTTAAAAATATATTTTATTTGTTTTGTTTTGTTTTGTTTTAATTTGTTAAAAAAATTATGTATATCTTGATTTTATTTTTCAGGTTGCAAAAGCAGAAATTCGAAAGGAAGATTAGCTTGCCAAAAATAACTGCTCTGCTTGCTTGCCAAAAATTGCCGCTTAAAAAAAATTGCTATTAATTCTACACGTTCCAGTATCATGCTCTCATCTCCATTTTTATTTTAATTGTATTATTGGTTGTTTGTATTTGCATTTACATAAAAAAAATTCAAAAATCCATTCGTAGTGGAATTGTTAATACACGTTTAATTTTTGCTTTGCATTTCATTCTAGAATTTTCTTTAGTAATAACGGTTAGACATCGATAACACTTAATTGTATATTGACAAGTTGTCTTCTTTGAACAATTTAATTTCTTGGTGTCTAGGCTACGACAGAGTAATAACCATTAATAAATATTACAGTGATTCGTAAATATTATAGTGGTTGTTCCTCTGAAGGTACCTAAACCTTCGGCTGCATTGCTACGGTGATTCGTGGTGCACCGATAAAACATGCCCGTTACCTGGCTGAGAACTATCTTGTTGAATTAAGACAAATTGTGATTATACAATTTTGGGTTAGGAGCTACTTAGGATAAATAATTTATAACTAGACCATTGCATTCATTTAGTTGCATTAGTTCATGCATATAAAAAAAATTCAAAATCTCAAATTAAAAAAGAAAATTGTAAATATTCCTTTTCCTTTGAATTTTTTTTATCAAAATCAAAAATCCAAAAAAATATTTTACTAATTTTTTTTTAGAAAATCCAAAATCCAAAAAAATATTTACTTAGTTTTTTTAGAAAATCAAAAATCCAAAAAATATAAAATCTTTTCAAAAACAAAGGGAAATTGAAAAATCATAAACAAAACAAAAATCAAATTTTCCTTATGAAAAATAAATTCCTTTTGTGTAAATATTTTTCCTTTATAAAAAAAACAAAAAACATTCTTGAAAATGTCTGAGTATCCGTTTTCTTACTCGCCAGAATTTTACAATAGTTGTGACAATCCATATAATTTCACTTCAAATTCTTATGGATATTTCAACAACAACTATTGTATAAACAACTCGAATTTTGAACCAATAAATTTCCAAAATGATGAATAACCCTCAACTTTTTAAAAGAGAATCAAATCTTTACTTGAAATTTTAACACAACAAAATCAAGTAATGAATGATTTGTGTAATTCATTTCAAAATAATCAAAATTTTAATTCACTTCAAAATTCCAATGATTTTGATTATAACCCATGTCAAAATAATTTTGAACTCCAAAATGAATTTCAAAATCACAATGGAAATGTGAATCACTTTTCAATAGATTTTGGCAATGGGAATGGTTTTAATTTTGGTGCAATTGATGATTTTTGTTCTCAACAAATTCAAACTGAAAATTCTCAAACTAATAATCATGAATTTTATTTAGTTGAGCAAATGGAAAAAGACTATGGAGATTTGTTACTTGAAACCTACAAAAAAATTTGTGAGAAACAAAATCAAATCACTACCTGTAAAGAATCAAATAATAATCCACCATTTATTGAAATTGACAATTTTTGTTCTCAACAAATTCAAATTGAAAATTCTCAAACTAATAATCATGAATTTGATTTAGTTGAGAAAATGGAAAAAGACTACGGAGATTTGTTAACTTGAAACCTACAAAAAATTTCATGAGCAACAAATGCAAATCACAACGTGTAACGAGTCAAGTGAGAATCCACATTTTACCAAAATTGACGATTATCAAATAACAACTTTTGAAATCAAAAATGACATCTTAATGAAGTTGTTGAAAAAATGGTAATTGAGTTAGACTTCAATTCATTTGAGGGTGAGAAACTCGATTTGAAATTCGATCTTCCTTTTTCCGATTTCGAAAATTTGAATACAACAACTTTGGATTTTGAAATTGATACATTGAATGAAGTTGTGAATAATTCAACAAAGGAAGACGAATTTTCTGAACATAAATTCTTTGGACTTTTCGAAAACGAGTTATTGAATTCTGAAGGGGAAAATTTAAATCACCATTTTGATTTTGAAATCAATGATTCAGAAGAAGTTTTCAATGATAAGCTTGAATTTCAAATTGGTGAAAATAAACTTGAACTTCAATCAATTATTTTATCGACCCCAAAATTCATCGAAAATAAAACAACTCATACGATTTTTAATAAAATGGCATTCGTTTTCCCAAATCAACATTCAACTTTGAAATCATTTATGGTTTGGTTTTTCGAGTTTATGTTGTGTCTCGCGTACTTGACGAGACAAATGAATCGGTCTTTGGAAGACCGTTTCATTTACTTTTTGACGATATACTTTCTGAACTATTGTAAATAATAATCTTTTCATTTTCATGTAAATATAGGTCATCTTTTTAATTTTCTCCTTTCACTTGGGTTGACTGTGACACAGCCAAAATTAAGTGTAGGGGGAGTCTCATCATTTTCATTTTTGATTTTTCATGGTTTATTTTATTTTCAAAACTTAAAAAAAATTTCAAAAACTTAAAACAAAAAAAAAATCTCAAAAACAATTTTTTTTAAGCATTTCGATTTATTTTTAAAGGAGCACTATAGGATAAATATATGGTTTTGGTTAATTAAAGTGAAATTTTTGAAAATTTATTTGTTTCAACAAAAATAAAATTAAAGTTTGATTACAAATAACGATGGTTTAACTAGTATATAAGAAGATTCATACGTGATAATTATGAAGTAAATCCTAATTGAAAATCTTTGTTTAAAAAAGTGGTGGATTTAAATAAAAGGATATAAAATTTTTTGTGCCTTCTAAGTTAAATGGTGCTAAGATGATTTTGCAAAACTCTCTTTAAAAAAAAACAAAAAAACAAAAAACATTTGTATTTATGTATATATATATGTATATATTTTTTATTAACGCATAGAGTCATATGTTCACACTCGTGTGTTCACTCACCATGCTCTGTACCCTTCTCACGTAAGCCCAAAAGGCAGTGCACGATCAGTATATCTGGCCTCAGTTTATCTGAGTTAGGTGTACGTAACAACCCGCATATTTGTCGATCTTATATTTAAATATTTTATTTAAATATTTTATCGTTAGTCGGATGTTAGCCCGAAAAGCTACTTTTTGCATACGGTCAAATTAGGACTCGAGACCACTTCCATTGAGTTCAAAATGACGTTTGCGATCTTTTTAAGTGTAAGCTTCGATATGTTTGGAGATAGTGGAATTTTCGTCACTTTTTGCTTTGGACCTTTGGTTTGGGCTGAACCTCTTCTAACTCAGCCTCAACCCATCTCCTCTTCATCACTTCTTCTAAAACAACAAAGCTTCATCAAAAATGGTGGAGAGAATGGGAAATTAAAATTCCAAGCTCAAGTTCATTAGCAAATTCAACATCTAATTCCAAATTCAAGTAAAGACATTGGATTCAAACTAGTGGTTGATTCTTCCATTACTTTAAGCTTCTCCATCATCAATTTCGTGGAAAAGGTGAGATTTTTATCTCACATTCTTGCCTATAATTATCTTGGACTGTTGGGAACGAATTCCCATCACTTTAGCATGTACATTTGCCTTTGGTTTGGATTGAATTGGTGAGAATCCCAAATTTTAGTGTGTTTCAGCAATTTCCTGGGTTAGGTCGCTCTGCCTCGGAACTGGCTCGTTCCCATTTAGGTCGCTGGGCATTAGGTCGCTCGCATGGGAAAAGCCAGGTCTGCAAAATAGCTTGTTCGCCTTTAGGTCGTTCGACACAATTAGGTCGTTAAGGCTTAGGTCGTTCGCCTCTAGGTCGCTCGTCAAAGAACGTTCCACACTTAAGTCGCTAGGTCGCTTGCATGCTAGGTCGTAGGTCGCTGGGCTTTAGGTCATTTGACCTGTCTTCTTTAGGTCGCTCGGCTACATTTAGTTGCTTAGGTCGTATGCCTTGATCGTTCTTAGGTCATTAGACCTTATATCACTTAGGTCGCTGGACCTTATATCTCTTAGGTCGCTCGACCTCACAACCACTTAGGTCGCTGGACCTTATATCCCTTAGATCACTTGAACTTAGGTCGACCTCGTTAGGTCGCACCTTTCCTTAGCTCAGCCAGGAGTTAGGTCGCTCGACCTGTCTTCCACTTAGGTTGCGCCTTTCCTTAGCTCAGCCAGGAGTTAGGTCGCTCGACCTGTATTCCACTTAGGTCGCGCCTTTCCTTTTCTTGATCGTGTTAGGTCGCTCACCCCGCTAGGTCGTGCCACAGTTAGGCTGTGCACTTATAGGTCGCTCGCCTTTTTACACTTAGTTCGTTTGACCTGTATTTCACTAGGTCGCTCGACCTGTTTTCCCCTTAGATCGCACGACATTCTACCCTTAGGTCGTTCGACCTATTTTACTTTAAGTCGTTGCACTTTAATTCGACCACATTAGGTCGCAAGTATATTTCCACTTTGATGGTTTTTTTTGAAAATGATTTCCTTGGGTTTTATTCACGTCTTCGCATGTGAAGTTTAGTGAATTGATTTGTTTCTACAATCAATTTTGTGATTTGTCACTTTAAAAATTGTGAAGGTTTCAATACTAGTAATAAATATCAAAACTCTTTTATCAACTCGATTTCAACACTATTTTATTACAAAACTCTTTTTCTCAAACCGTTTTCCAATCTACTAGTATATACAAGCCTTTACTTCACTCGGATGAGAAATCGAATTAAAACGACTTAGTAAAACGAGTGGTATGAAATGCTCGCGTTCACTTCGTCGGTTAGCTCTTGGACTAGTTCGATTGAACCCTTTTTGTGATAATTTCTTAGTGAAGATCTACAGCTTGTTCGTAAATATTTAAGTTAAGCAAGTGGTTATGGGACATGAAGCTAAACTCATATATTTACTAGCTTGGTGTGATTGACACTTCTTGATGATCATGACGATCATTTTTGTGATTTTATTTAGACTAGCAATTGTGCGATGTCTCTTTGTCTACGAGGGAGACTAAACCCCGTTTGTGTGATGTTTCACCATCACATATGTGGGGTAGCGCCCCATGGTCTTCGGGCCATTCTTGTGGAGCTTCGACTCAAATATTAATGGTTAGCTACCATGAGATAGCGTCTCGTCTTGTGTTACACATGTTGGTGAGTTTTCATACTCCCGTTTTGTGATAGGCCTCCCCCTTCTTGTGATTTCTGGATTTCTTGTGATGATTTCTGGAATTTTTGTGCTTCACCAATTTTCGTGATTTTCATTGATAAGCTTTATCAATTTTTGTGCATTGGTGAATTTGTGTGTCATTGACTTGTTATGAATACAAGTTTAGGGTATGATACCCTATTTTATCTTTGAGAAGATTCTTGTGATATTGATTAATCTCTTATTATTTTCAATTACATACTTATAGTAGTATGCCACTATGGTTATTACATGTTCATGCCATGTCTTTTATTTTATACCATATCATCTGATATTTATAGCTAGACTGATCCGTTTATTATTTTCTTATAAATAATACTCGGGTCAGACCGAGATGTTACAGGTGCTTCTGCTTGACTTCTCTCCAAGGATATATTACTCTGACTTTTGGCTAACTACTTAGATTAGTAGTTTTTGTTGTACACATTTGAGATATCGACTCATTGATGTATTCTTTTGTATAGCACATGTTGCTATTCTTTTGTATTATCGTGGATCTTTCTGACCACTACTCTGATGTACACCTTCGTGTGTTATATATATATATATTCATATCTTTTTCCACCTTTGTGATATGGATGTCTGTGACTGATTTATGTTATGTTTACTTCTATGTTTGTTTCCGAAGATTATATATAGCCACTGTGTGATAGCTTTGAGTTTGTATCGGTATGTCGGATTTCCTCTTTAAATGATACACATTCTATACTATCTAACATATCGGTCCTCTCACAAAGAAGTTACATGGATGGTCGCTCCTCAACAGCCTTATTCTCCGTGCTAACTGACAGCACTACACCGTAGTGTTCTTGGTTCGCGTGGGTATAGAGGTGGGGCATCACAGCTTGGTATCAGAGCCAAACTTCGGAACAATGTAGAATAACTTAACAAGGATCATCGTCCTAAGTCCAACTTAGGAGTCGTGCCTTAGGATTTAATTCGAGTCTTCTTACCGACTTATCCTATTTCCTTTCATGTATCCTTGTTTTATCTATCGAGATTTGCTTGATATTTATTTGGAGAATAACTTTTCTTCTTTTCTCTTCCTTAAAGAAGAGAATGTCTAGACCAGGCCGTCCCAGAGCTGGACCATCTACTGTTACTCCCCAGGATGGAGTTTTTATGACTGCTCAACAGCTTCTTGATTTAGTAAAGAATGCTCAGGCAGCTGGCCCTAATCAGGAACCTACTCATCCTAAGTCTGGATTTGCACGCTTGTGCAACGATTATACCAACTTGGGTGGGAAACCATTCAAAGGTTTCGAAACTATTATCGAGGTCTAGGCTTGGTTAAGAACATGCAATCGAATCTTTTCTCGCATGAATCTTATCGATCTTCACCGTGTTCAGGTGGCCTCCAGTATGCTCCAAGAGAGAGCATTGGATTGGTACGAACTTCTTATTTCTGAGATTAATGAAGCGGATCTCACCTGGGAGCAATTCCGGGAACGCTTCGAATTAAAATTCGTACCAGAAGCAGAGAAGGTGACATTGGCTCGTCGTTTTATAGACCTTGTTCAAGGTGAATCCTCTGTGATAGATTATGTCGCATCCTTCGAGTCACTGTCTAAATATGGGGTTGAATACATCAACACCCCATTAAAGAAGAACCAAAGGTTCGTTTATGGCTTAAACAAAAATCTCAAGAAGCCATTACTTCTCAAATTAGAAGTTTCTTTCGACCAACTCATTGATATCGCTCTTCGACTTGAAGAGGCGGATAGAGAAAGTGATGTTGAAGTGGTGGGTCCTAAACCAAACTTCAACAACAAAAAGAGGCCAAACAAATTCAAAGGTCCTTATCCCAACAAAAAGGGGAAACCTGCACCTCTGGCAGCAAAGACTCCTTCCCCTAGTAGCGGGCAATGCTATAACTGTGGTTCTAAGGACCATTTTGTGAACAAGTGTTCGAAGCCGCGTTCTTGTCGCTATTGTAAGAGCCCGGATCATTATATACATTTATGCCCCAGACTCCAAGGTAAGAAGGAGGGAAAGTTAAACGTGGCTCAAGCCCCTGGTAATACATCTCGCGGTCAAGGTATGTCTCATTCTGTCCTTGATGGCATTATTATATTTCATGATCAACCTATTAGAGTTCTCTTTGATACGGGTGCATCCCATTCTTTTATATCAAAAGAACTTGTCGATACTTTTTCCTTAAGTGTTGTTGCTTTAATGACTTCTTTAAGAATTGCGAATCCGGTTGGTGGATCCGCAACTCTTAGTTTACTTTGTAAAGACGTGGAGATTATTTTGTGTGATTTCCTTTCCTAGCCGATTTACATGTCATGCGTTACTTAGGGTTTGGAATGATTTTGGGTATGGACTGGCTTAACCGTTATGAAGCTCATATCCTATGTCTTGAGCGGATTATTTATCTCCGACATCCACAATCTGTTAATCAGATTTCTATTATTCTTAAAGATTCGGATTCCGCTTTGGTTGCATCTTTATATTCTTTAAATCCTCGTGATGATGACAATGATGATGAGGAGGATGTCATTTCTCTTATTCGCGTCGTTCGTGAATTTTCTGACATATTCGAGCCCGTCTTAGGATTACCACCTAAGCGAGCAATTGAGTTCAAAATTAATCTTATACCCGGAGCTCAACCTATTACCCGTCCTCCTTATCGCATGTCTAATAAGGAGAATGAAGAGATGCGCAAACAATTATCCGAGTTAGAGACGAAGCAACTTATTCGCTCTAGTTCCTCGCCTTGGGGAGCTTCAGCTATTTTCGTAAATAAGTCCGATGGTACACTTAGGCTTTGCGTCGACTACTGCAAGCTTAATGATCTTACTATTAAGAATAAATATCCTTTACCTCGGATTGATGATCTGTTTGATCAGCTTAGTGGTGCTAGAGTCTTTTCACAATTGGACTTGGCTACCGGTTTTCATCAGCTTCATATTGCAGAGGATAGTATTCCTTTGACTTCTTTCCGTACTCGTTATGGATCTTATGAGTGGCTAGTTATGCCATTTGGTTTAACGAATGCTCCGGCTTATTTGGTTGACCTTATGAATCGAGTTTTCAAAGATTTTCTCGATCGGTTTGTTCTCATCTTTATTGATGATATTCTTGTGTATTCTAAAACCGAAGAGGAACATGAAAAGCACCTTCAGATTGTATTGGAAAGTCTTAGGAGCAATCAATTAAAGGCAAAATTTTCTAAATGCCATTTTTGGCAATCTAGTGTGAAATTTCTCGGCCATATTATTTCCGAATCCGGAATATCAGTGGATCCTTCAAAGATTGAAGCGATTCAAAATTGGAAGAGACCGGAGAGCGTGACTGAAATCCGTAGCTTTCTCAGATTGGCAGGTTATTACCGCCATTTCATAAAAGACTTTTCTAAGATTGACGTGCCTCTTACTGGCTTAACAAAGAAAGGTGTTAAATACATTTGGTCGGACAAATGTGAAACTTCTTTTCAGAAATTAAAAGAACTCCTTTCTGATGCTCCTATTCTTGTTATTCCCGAAGGGAACCAAGATTTTGTTGTTTATACCGATGCTAGTCGCGTTGGTTTGGGTGCCGTTCTTATGCAGAAAGAACGTGTTATTGCTTATGCTTCTAGGCAATTGAAGCCGGCTGAGACTAGATATGCCACACATGATTTAGAACTCGTGGCTATCGTTTTCGCCCTTCGAATTTGGCGACATTATCTTTTGGGAGAGAAATTTGTACTTTATACTGATCATAAGTCTTTGAAATATTTATTCTCTCAAAAGGAACTTAATTTGCGTCAACAACGTTGGCTCGAATTCCTTGCCTCTTATGATCTTGATATTCTTTATACTCCCGGAAAGAGAAATCGAGTTGCCGATGCACTTAGTCGCAAGCAACAAGCGGTTGTTTCCATGATGATATTTGAATGGAACGATCTCAAAGTTTTATCCACTTGTGAAATTCGAGATCGTGTTTCCGATTTATGTTCATCTCTTGTTTTATGTAGCCTTGAGGCTCATCCTTCTCTTTTAGACCGCATTCTTGAAGCTCAAACGCTAGATCCAGAATTGGCTCTTCTTAGCCAGAACGTTAGGGATAAAATCGATATTGAAGGTTTGAAAGGCTTTGATATTGATTCTCGTGGCAGCATTCAAAAATTTGGTAGACTTATTGTACCAAATATTAGTGATCTTCGTAAAGATATTCTAGAAGATTCTCATCGTTCCAAATATTCCTTTCATCCCGGTAGTAGTAAAATGTACGCAGATATGAAACGACTTTATTACTGGGAGGGGATGAAATCTGATATTGCTAACTTTGTTAAGTGTTGCATGACTTGCCAGCTTGTCAAGGCCGAACATCAAAGGCCAGGTGGGCTATTGCAACCTTTGGAAATTCCAGTTTGGAAGTGGGATCAAATTTCCATGGATTTTATTGATGGCTTTCCCCGTTCTCGTTCGGGTCATGATGGCTTATGGGTGATTGTTGATAGACTTACTAAATCCGCCCATTTTATTCCCGTTCGGTCGAACCGAACCGTTCCTCTTCTGGCCAAACTCTTTATCAAAGAAATTGTTAAATTACATGGAGTTCCTTCTTCCATTGTTAGTGATCGTGATCCATTATTTACTAGTGGATTCTGGAAGAGTCTTCAAAAAGCTTTGGGAACGAAGCTAAATTTTAGCATCGCTTATCACCCCCAGTCCGATGGACAAACTGAGCGTGTGAATCAAACTCTTGAAGATCTTCTTCGTTCTTGTGTGCTTGATTTCAGTGGAAGTTGGGAAGATCATATTTCTCTCGTCGAGTTTTCCTATAATAACAGCTTCCAATCTAGTATTGGTATGGCACCTTTTGAGGCACTCTATGGAAGGCCATGCCGATCTCCTTCTTGTTGGCTTGAGGCTGGTGAGAAGCTGGTCTTGGGTCCAGATTTTATTCGAGATTCCACAGAAAAGATTGAACTTATTCGTCATAGGATGAAAGAAGCCCAGAGTAGACAAAAGTCCTATGCCGATAACCGAAGAAGAAAATTAGAATTTTCTGTGGGAGATCTTGTATTTATTCGTGTTTCCCCTATGAAGGGTGTTGTACGTTTCAGTCAATCGGGAAAGTTAGCGCCTCGATATATTGGGCCATTTCCTATCACTGAACGTATTGGTTCCATGGCTTATCGCCTTTCATTACCGGCTCAGTTTTCTGCCATGCATGACGTGTTTCACGTTTCTCAATTACGGAAGTGCCTTCGGGATTCCGATTCTATTCTTGAGCCCAGTGTTGTGGAGGAGATTGAAGTTTTGCCTAATTTAACTTATGAGCAGCATCCTATTCTAATTATTGCTTCGGAGATCAAACGACTTCGAAATAAAGATGTTTCGCTTGTTAAAGTTCAATGGTCCTCAAATCCTAAAGATTGTTCTTGGGAATCTAGAGAATTCATCGAGCGTACACATCCGGAATTACTTTCTCATGCTCTTTGAGGTAAACTTCTTATTTCAAATTTCTTTTGTGTTAATATGTGTTTTTTTGGTTGTTACTTTTTAATTTCCATCTTACATATAGCGAGGACGCAATTCTTTAAGGAGGGGAGTCTGTAACAACCCGCATATTTGTCGATCTTATATTTAAATATTTTATTTAAATATTTTATCGTTAGTCGGATGTTAACCCGAAAAGCTACTTTTTGCATACGGTCAAATTAGGACTCGAGACCACTTCCATTGAGTTCAAAATGACGTTTGCGATCTTTTTGAGTGTAAGCTTCGATATGTTTGGAGATAGTGGAATTTTCGTCACTTTTTGCTTTGGACCTTTGGTTTGGGCTGAACCTCTTCTAACTCAGCCTCAACCCATCTCCTCTTCATCACTTCTTCTAAAACAACAAAGCTTCATCAAAAATGGTGGAGAGAATGGGAAATTAAAATTCCAAGCTCAAGTTCATTAGCAAATTCAACATCTAATTCCAAATTCAAGTAAAGACATTGGATTCAAACTAGTGGTTGATTCTTCCATTACTTTTAAGCTTCTCCATCATCAATTTCGTGAAAAAGGTGAGATTTTTATCTCACATTCTTGCCTATAATTATCTTGGACTGTTGGGAACGAATTCCCATCACTTTAGCATGTACATTTGCCTTTGGTTTGGATTGAATTGGTGAGAATCCCAAATTTTAGTGTGTTTCAGCAATTTCCTGGGTTAGGTCGCTCTGCCTCGGAACTGGCTCGTTCCCATTTAGGTCGCTGGGCATTAGGTCGCTCGCGTGGGAAAAAACCAGGTCTGCAAAACAGCTTGTTCACCTTTAGGTCGTTCGACACAATTAGGTCGCTAAGGCTTAGGTCGTTCGCCTCTAGGTCGCTCGTCAAAGAACGTTCCACACTTAGGTCGCTAGGTCGCTTGCATGCTAGGTCGTAGGTCGCTGGGCTTTAGGTCGTTTGACCTGTCTTCTTTAGGTCGCTCGGCTACATTTAGTTGCTTAGGTCGTATGCCTTGATCGTTCTTAGGTCGTTAGAGCTTATATCACTTAGGTCGCTGGACCTTATATCTCTTAGGTCGCTCGACCTCACAACCACTTAGGTCGCTGGACCTTATATCCCTTAGGTCGCTTGAACTTAGGTCGACCTCATTAGGTCGCGCCTTTCCTTAGCTCAGCCAGGAGTTAGGTCGCTCGACCTGTCTTCCACTTAGGTCGCGCCTTTCCTTTTCTTGATCGTGTTAGGTCGCTCACCCCGCTAGGTAGCGCCGCAGTTAGGCTGTGCACTTATAGGTCGCTCGCCTTTTTACACTTAGGTCGTTTGACCTGTATTTCACTAGGTCGCTCGACCTGTTTTCCCCCTAGGTCGCACGGCATTCTACCCTTAGGTCGTTCGACCTATTTTACTTTAAGTCGTTGCACTTTAATTCGACCACATTAGGTCGAAAGTATATTTCAACTTTGATGGTTTTTTTTGAAAATGATTTCCTTGGGATTTATTCACGTCTTCGCATGTGAAGTTTAGTGGATTGATTTGTTTCTACAATCAATTTTGTGATTTGTCACTTTAAAAATTGTGAAGGTTTCAATACTAGTAATAAATATCAAAACTCTTTTATCAACTCGATTTCAACACTATTTTATTACAAAATTCTTTTTCTCAAACCGTTTTCCAATCTACTAGTATATACAAGCCTTTACTTCACTCGGATGAGAAATCGAATTAAAACGACTTAGTAAAACGAGTGATATGAAATGCTCGCGTTCACTTCGTCGGTTAGCTCTTGGACTAGTTCGATTGAACCCTTTTTGTGATAATTTCTTAGTGAAGATCTACAGCTTGTTCGTAAATATTTAAGTTAAGAAAGTGGTTATGGGACATGAAGCTAAACTCATATATTTACTAGCTTGGTGTGATTGACACTTCTGATGATCATGACGATCATTTTTGTGAATTGATTTAGACTAGCAATTGTGCGATGTCTCTTTGTCTACGAGGGAGACTAAACCCCGTTTGTGTGATGTTTCACCATCACATATGTGGGGTAGCACCCCACGGTCTTCGGGCCATTCTTGTGGAGCTTCGGCTCAAATATTAATGGTTAGCTACCATGAGATAGCGTCTCGTCTTGTGTTACACGTGTTGGTGAGTTTTCATACTCCTGTTTTGTGATAGGCCTCCCCCTTCTTGTGATTTCTGGATTTCTTGTGATGATTTCTGGAATTTTTGCGCTTCACCAATTTTCGTGATTTTCATTGATAAGCTTTATCAATTTTTGTGCATTGGTGAATTTGTGTGTCATTGACTTGTTATGAATACAAGTTTAGGGTATGATACCCTATTTTATCTTTGAGAAGATTCTTGTGATATTGATTAATCTCTTATTGATTTTCAATTACATACTTATAGTAGTATGCCACTATGGTTATTACATGTTCATGCCATGTCTTTTATTTTATACCATATCATCTGATATTTATAGCTAGACCGATCCATTTATTATTTTCTTATAAATAATACTCGGGTCAGACGGAGATGTTACAGGTGCTTCTGCTTGACTTCTCTCCAGGGATCTATTACTCTGACTTTTGGCTAACTACTTAGATTAGTAGTTTTTGTTGTACACATTTGAGATATCGACTCATTGATGTATTCTTTTGTATAGCACATGTTGCTATTCTTTTGTATTATCGTGGATCTTTCTGACCACTACTCTGATGTACACTTTCATGTGTTATATATATATATATATATATATATTCATATCTTTTTCCGCCTTTGTGATATGGATGTCTGTGACTGATTTATGTTATGTTTACTTCTATATTTGTTTCCGAAGATTATATATAGACACTGTGTGATAGCTTTGAGTTTGTATCGGTATGTCGGATTTCCTCTTTAAATGATACGCATTCTATACTATCTGACATATCGGTCCTCGCACAAAGAAGTTACATGGATGGTCGCTCCTCAACAGCCTTATTCTCCGTGCTAACTGACAGCACTACACCGTAGTGTTCTTGGTTAGAGTGGGTATAGAGGTGGGGCATCACAGTGTATGTATATAAAAAAATTCTTTTATTAATAACGCCTACTGTCAATAAGTGTTCACACTCGTGTGTTAACTCGCCACGCTCTGTATTCCCCTCACATAAGTCCGCAAGGCAGTGCATGGGTAATATATCCGGCCTCAGTTTTTTGAGTTAGGCATATGTAAATATTGTTAATATCAATAAATTTTTTAAAAAAAAAGAGAGTAAGCAATTGAAATCCTAGCACTATTTTACTTATTTGATTTGACTTGTTATTGAAAAGAAATGAAAATACCACTTTGAAAAACTTTGATAATCAACAAGGATCTATTTCGTAGTTACACTATATTATCAACCGAAACAACGAGTTAAACTATAGTCTATTTGCTATGATAACTTGATTTTTGTTGAAAATTTTGACGAATAAATGACTTAAAATTTCAAGATAATAACCAAAACCTATATTTAGCTTATTCGTGTTGATTTAAAAGTAAATTCTTCATTTGTAAATGTTTTCAAAAACTTGCATCCATATTTTTGTAAATAAGTCTTGCATTTTGTAAATATTTTTACTTTGCATTCGAATTTTGTAGGTAGTATCTGCTGAAAACCCTCACGAGACAACACTCGTCCTACTAGGGACACCTAGAGGTTTAACGGCTTGTTGCATACGCTCAGTGTAAGCGTGCTCCCTACGAAAACAGATTTATCTTAGTTTTTCTTTATTCGAGGATGAATAAAAAGATAAGTGTGGGGGTATTTGATGTGCACGTAAATGTGCATATTTTTACCACCGTATTTAATCTATTTAAATTAAATAAATGATCATATTGGGTATTTTAACATGTTTAAACCAAAATTCAAATTATTTTCAAATCGTCATATATTCATCTTCATATAGGGGCAAAATGGTTATTTTTAGCATATATTAATTTGATTAAATTTAATTGGAAATTTTTATATTATTTTGTAGGAATTTTGCTTCATATACAAGTGGTTTCATGAAGATATATGCATGCACAAAGAAGATACAAAGGAATGAAGATGGAAATAATTCAAAGACATGATGATCATGGAGGACCCCACCTACCCACCTACCTTAATGTACAAATTAGAGCTAATGCATATGCTAAAAGGACATTAAAGCTTCATGCACATTTAAATGATGATTATCTTATGCTAATGGTTACTTGGCCACCACACTTCCTAAAAGGGTAGTTTGGGTAGTTCCTAAAAAATGAATTAGGGTTTCCAAACATGTATAAATACCTCATATGTTCATGTAATTAGTCTCTCTTCTCTTAAGCTCTTCCTCTTAGTTAGTTTTAGCTTAGATTAAAAATAAAAGAAAGCTCTCTTTCTCTTTTCATGGCTACTTAGCCATTTTTATTTCATGTAATTTCCTTTTTTTATGCAATGTTAATTAGTGTTCTATTTTATTTACACGCTTCTCTTCTTACGTTAGTAGTGTAGTTTACTTTTCATGCAAGTAGATTAGTGTTCATTTCTTTTTACTTAGCTTTACTTTTCATTTTGCTCTCATTTTGCTCTTCTTTTTGTTTCATGTTGCAAGCTACATTTGTTGATTGATAACAAATATGAGAGGCTAAACCCCTTCAATTTAGGGGTAATCAAGCTCTCTAATTATGTAGCTTCAACATTTTGATGATTATTGCTCTATTTTTATGCTTAATGACAATGCTTGAAGTGGTTTAACTTGTTGTTTTTGCTTTGAATTTATAGTTAATAGGCCATGCTTAAAATAGATTTCATTTTCAACTTGTTGTCATTTTTCATGAGAATTAGTAAGTGGTTTAAGGGATGTGTTAAAGTTTGATGGATTATGTTGTGCTAATTAGTAGCACAAATATGCCATACTTATGATAAGCACATCAATTAAATTCACTAATGACCAAAAAAGAGAGATCATAATTGTGACGCCCCACCTCTATACTCACGCTAGCCAAGGACACTATAGAGTAATGCCGTCATCTAGCACGAAGAATAAGGCTGTTGAGGAGCGACCATCCATGTAATTGCTTTGTGCGAGTACCGATAGGCCAGATAAAAATATAACTTTTCATCTCAAGAGGAAATCCGACATACCGATACAAACTCAAAGCTACTTCACGGTGGCTATGTATATATACTTCAGAAACAAATATAGAAATAAACATAACACAAATCAGTCACAGACAATTCATATCACAAAGGTGGAAATAGATATGAATATAACACATGAAAGTGTACATCAGAGTAGTGGTCAAACAAGATCCACAATATCAAAAAGAATAGATACAAGTGCTAGACAAAAGAATACGTATACATCAAGGAGTCTATATCTCAAATGTATACAACCAAAAACTACTAAACTAAAGTAGTTAGCCAAAAATCAGATGATTATCCCAGATAGGAAGTCATGAGGAAGCACCTGTAAAATCTCAGTCTGACCCGAGTATTATTTAAGAAGAAAATAATAAACGGATCAGTCTAGCTATAAATATCAGATAAAATGAGATATAAGAAGAGATATAACAAAAACGCATGATAACCAAAAATGTCATACTGCGACAAGTATACATTAGAAAATCCACAAAAGTCATACAATATCTCAATAATCTCAAAGCACTCAAAAGAATGTCATATTCTTTATTTAATTCACCAAGCCACAAATAATGACATACATATCAATGTTAATTGTAAAAGTTGGTGAAACATAAATTCCAGAAATCATCAATGAGAAATCCAGAAATCACAAGAGAGGAAGAAGCCTATCAAAAACGGGAGTGTGAAAACTCCCCAACACGCGTATCATAAAATGGGTCGTTATCCCATAAAAACGAGCAGAAGCTCCTCCTGACAGGGTATAGTCCCCCATTGCGGACAATGAGCCGAAGCTCCTCCTGATGAGCAGAAGCTCCTCCTGATGAGCCGAAGCTCCTCCTGATGAGCAGAAGCTCCTCCTGATGAGCCGAAGCTCCTCCTGACAGGGTATAGTCCCCCATTGCGGACAATGAGCCGAAGCTCCTCCTGATGAGCCGAAGCTCCTCCTGACAGGGTATAGTCCCCCATTGCGGACAATGAGCCGAAGCTCCTCCTGACAGGGTATAGTCCCCCATTGCGGACAATGAGCCGAAGCTCCTCCTGAAGAGCCGAAGCTCCTCCTGATGAGCCGAAGCTCCTCCTAATAGGGTATAGTCCCCCATTGCGGACAATGAGCCGAAGCTCCTCCTGATGAGCCGAAGCTCCTCCTGACAGGGTATAGTCCTCCATTGTGGACTATGAGCCGAAGCTCCTCCTGACAGGGTATAGTCCCCCATTGCGGACTATGACCCGAAGCTCCTCCTGATGAGCCGAAGCTCCTCCTGACAGGGTATAGTCCCCCATTGCGGACAAAGAGACATCGCACATTGCTAGTCTAAACCATAAAATGATCATCATCGATCATCAAGAAGTGTCAATTACACTAAGCTAGTAAATATATGAGTTTAGCTTCATACCCCATAACCACTAGCTTAACTTAAATATTTACAAACAAATTGTAGATTTCCACTCGAAAATTGTCACAAGAGTTTCAAACGAACAAGTCAAAGAATTAACCGGCGAAGTAAACGCAAGCGTTTCATACCACTTGTTTTGCTAAGCCGTTTAATTAGATTTTCTCATACGAATGAGGTAAAGGTTTGTATATACTAATAGATTGGAAAACGGTTTTATAAACGAGCTTTGTATTAAAAATAGAGTTGAAATCATCTTTGTAAAGAGTTTGAATATTTACTACTAGTATAGAAACCTTTGTATTTTTAAAGTAAAAAGCCATAGAAATGATTGTAGAAACAATCAATCATCAAAAATTCACATACGAAGACGTGAATCAAATCCATTTAAACCGATAAAGAATCCATCGAAATGGATATTCAAAATTCCCGAAAAAGGAGTCATCAAAGTCATAATAAATGATAACAACAAATAGGATCATTACGAATCGATTCAAATTGGAAATTCAATCCCAAAAGGCAAAGTGGGCTGAAACAGCAAATTCAGTTGACTGAACAGAGATTTCAGTCGACTGAATCATGCCTGGAAACTTTCGGTTTCCAGGTTCAGTCGACTGAACAGAGATTTCAGTCGGCTGAATCATGCCTGGAAACTTTCTGTTTCCAGGTTCAGTCGACTGAACAGAGATTTCAGTTGACTGAATCATGCCTGGAAACTTTCGGGTTCCAGGTTCAGTCGACTGAACTGGGATTTCCAGTATTTTCCGCCTAAAAATGAAGATGCAATCTCTTTGCAAATGCAACCGGATGAGCAATGGGCGCTAAGGGTTTATGCCAATAGACGACCCGGCCCTATAAGCTCTTTGATGCATCACCAAAAACATGATCAAACATCCATAAAAGGATTTTCACACAAATTTGACTTCAAAAACAAAAAATTGGAATATTCACAAAACTAATCCAAATCAAGGGCAAATGCACATGAAGAAGTGTTAGGAATTCATACCCAACAACCAAAGATAATTATAGTCATAGATGTGAGATAAAAATCTCACCTTTAAACCCAAAACAAATGAAGAAGAAGCTATAGAGCAAGGGCAAGAACAATCACTCTTCAATTCCAACCCAACAAGCTTGAATCTAAGCTTAAAAGAGAAACATTTCCTAAGTTAGGTTTAGGAATTTCTGAAATTGATAAGAGAATGAGTTGGAGAAGAAGAAGAGAAGGCTTACCAAAGCTTCTTCTTTGAATTTGGAGCTAGAACATGGATTTGCAAAGATGATTAGGGCTTGGAGTTTTAATTTCCCATTCCACTCCCCATTTTTAGTTTTTGCTTGAGTTTAAGGAAATGAAATGAAGTGAAGAGGAGAGGAGAGGGCTGAACTAGGTTATAGAGTTAGTTGGGGTGAAACCCAAACCCAAAGCCGAATAGAGAAATAGCAAAATTTGACTTACTCCAAATATATCGATGCTTATACTTAAAAGAGTCGCAAATGCCATTTTGGACTCAATGGAAGTGGTCTCGAGTCCTAATTCGACTGTTTGCAAAAAGTAGCTTTTCGGACTATAATCCGACGAACGATGAAATATTTAAATAAAATATTTAAATATAAAATCGATAAATATGCGGGTTGTTACAATAATTTCATTTTGTTGAACTATGTGATCTAGAGAGTGGATTTATCTCTAAATTGTTTTTCTACTCTTATATTTTTATCACTTTTTTTTTGTTAGTTTTCTTACATTTTTAGCTTAACATCATCAAATCTTTGGTTAATTTGATTGAATAGGAAATTTAAAATTAAATTTTTCCTACGGATCGTCCCGTACTAGAATTGTACGCCGTGCGCTTGTAGTTATTTTTAATTTTAATTCACTCGACAGTTTTCTAACTTGATAGAATTCCCATCAACGAACATCAACCCTTTATGTAGTTGCCTAATTTATAAAAGGATAGCAACTTAGTTGTCGAGTTTAACTGAGTATCGATCCTTCAAACAATTGTCTGATTCATAACTGGTTGCCGAATTTCTAAATAGTTGCTGAATCTCTAACTTATTATCGACTTTATGACTAGTTAGTGAGACCTAAAATGGGTATTGAATTTCAAATTAGGTGTTGAGTTTTAAGACAACTAATGAAAATTAGAACAGATAACTAATTTGCAACAGGTTGTCGAATTTTAAATGGATACCGAGTTTTTAGCAATTAACTAAATTCTAAATTAAGTGTCAAATTTCTTAGTATGTATTGATCCATATCATTGGAACTCCAAAAAATTATCGAATTTCCAGAAAGTTGTCAAAATCGCGATAGCCATCAAATTATCGGAAAAAATGATGTGTTGCAATCGACGATTGTATCCAAACACTAAAATTTTCAAAATTACAAAATACACAAACTCAACCGCCTCACAACACTAATTTTAAAATAAAAAATCTCTTCTTTTATCTTTCGTTTAAATTGATTAAAATGCCATGGAGGTATAAAGTTTTTAATTAAGATGAGGAAATTAAAATCGTCATTTCAAGATTAACTTGTAGGTAAAAGCTTGAAGAAGAAGGAAAAGCAAGTATATATAGGAAGAGAGAGAGAAGCGGTATGAAGCGTTGATTTCAATTTAAATGAATAAATGATACTAAAGCATAATACTAATCAATGAGTGTTAATATAGAAAGTCGGCGAAGTCAAATATTGAAGCGGGAACGTTAGTATCAAGGCGGCAACTTAAAAAGTCAGATTATACTAAAGTATAATAAGCTTCTTCTATATATGGGAGGTAAATGTTACTACAAATATAGATATCGAATGTCTAGAGAGGATGTCGAGCACAAAGAAAGAAAAGTAATCAGTCATTTAATAAAGGATAGTGTGCTTCAAGCAATCCCGAGAAGGAGTCGAACCTCTATAATCAAGCGATGTCGAATGCTCAAGTGTAGAAGGAATTCTAAGCTTTTAGTGGTATCAAATTACAAGCAGTCGGTAAGCATGAGGGATATCGAATATAAACACAACACAAAGGGTTATCGAGCCAGTAAAACCCAGGTCATCAAGCACTCACCATTTAACAAAAGACAAGCTACATACAAATGTCGAACGTCTAAAAGCAAAGGGTTGTCGAACTTCTATGATAAGAAGGGTGACGCATACTCAAGTAATTAACAAATATAAAAGGTATCAAACCTCTAAAGATACCGAGCTCCAAGTGTTTAATAAATATAGAACTTATCAAGTTTGAATGAAGGAAGGCATCGAGCCTCAACAACCATGAGAGTTGTCTAGCATGTAAGGTAGAAGAGATGTCGTGTCCCAACAACTTCTAGAGATGCTAAGCATAAAACAAACATAACTAGTGTAGAACATCAACAGATGTCGAGTTTTTATGATGTAAAGTCTATCAAACCTAAAGAAGACCAGTGGAAGTATCAAGCCACTACAACAAGGGGTATCAAAGAATAATTAAAAAAGATGGATGACAAAAACTTAAACTCAGAATGAAGGTATCGAGCTTCTAGAGGCAGAAAAGAAGCTATTAAAAGAAGGTTATATTGCCAAATTTATGAAAGCAAATGGTGTCAAGTTTCATCAATGGGAAGAGGATTAGGAGTTACGTCAACACTGAAGGAATGTCGAGCTTTGGCAACGTTAGAGATATCGAGTTTCATCAATTTTAAAAGGATACCAAAGGCAGGGATGTCGAATAACAACAATTTGAATAGAAAATGCACTTCATGTCGAATGGACATGTGGCAGCCAACCCGCCTGCCGCCACTCCTATAAATAGGGACCCCACTTCAACTTGGAAGGGTCGAATTCTTCTTTCCTCGTTTCTTACATTTTTAAAGTTGTAAACCCTAAATTGATTTGGGGAATTTCGAGCCTATTATATTCTTGTGACATTTGCACATAAGACCTAGGATATTTATCAATTTCATAGCATATTTCTATGAAGAGTTGTAATTCTCGAAATTTACACATGAGGACTTAGATAATAAACTTTTTGCATAGCATACTTCTTTTGGATGATTACGCTTGACTATTCTTGAGAAGCATAAGACTATATTCCAGACTTGAGTTTGAATAGCAAACAAGCATATGACTTCACTTAGACTCGAACTGGGCTTGCATATTTTTCCTAAGCATGCATAAGGCTACTTAAGCCCTTATCCAGACAAATCCCAGCCTACGTCTACTTTAGGGAAGAGGGGTATTATTATTTTTAATAAACGCGAGGAAGATTCAGGAGATTATAGAAGAGCAATAAAAATCCCTAATTTAATTAATTAAGGTTACAATTTATTTTTATTTATTGACTAATATTATTTCTTTCTGAGTTGTGTAGATGATAAACTCCATGTGACTACCCCTTTATTTATAGTCTTCTCCAAGTGGAGATATGGAAAATTTTAAATAAGGTAAGCTTGTAATTAAGAAAAGTTTCCATAAATTTTAAATTAGCAAATCATAAAGGTTTCCATATATTCTAAATTGCAAATTAGGAAAGTTTATATATATTCTAAATTGCAAATTATTACATATATTTGAATCGCACAAAAATTCAATGCTCTACCTCGATTCAAATTATCTCATCCAACTCCTATTGCATGCTATACCGTAATATGAATACTTTCCCAATAGGTTTCGGCTCGACCACCCCTATCACACTTTTTCAACAAGTTTCGGAAAGACTACCCTCCGCCAACAAAGTGTTAAAAGTACTAAAAAATGGTAGAGTCAAAACAAAATCCTAACAAGAAGTATATGACAACTTCTATCTCTCAAACAAGAAGAATACTATATCTTCCTCTAGCTTCAATTAAGCTACTCCACTCTACCACATAGTGCCACCATGTCGCACTAGCACTTCAATAAGCAAATCAAGTTCGAGCAATGCTCAAACTTAGCAACTGACAACGCTTGAGCAAACATGCCCACCGCATTGTCCTTTATGTTAATCTTCTTAAGACGAATCATCATTTCTTTATTCATGGCAACAGTAAATGACTTTATGACTTCTATGTGCTTTGTTCTCAAACTGAACGCCAAGTTTTTAACTAAATGAATTGCACACCAACTGTCATAATTCACCACCATGCTATCATGCGCAAAGCGTAGATCACACAATAGAGGCCTCAGGTAAAGTGCCTCCTTAGCTTGTAACACTCCATAATTTCAACGATAATTAACTAAAAAGAAACTAATTAATAATTAGTAACATTGAAAAATATAATTTTTCAAACATCAAAATTTGGCTATGAAACTTGCACCATTTGGTTCATGGTGATTTTCTAATCAGTTTTAATATATAAAGTTTTTCGATCAAAGTTCAAACGAAAAGTTATTAATGTTTGAATGATTCGAGTCAAAAATAAATATATATGTAATTAAGTAAATAAAAAGCAATTAACTAAAATTAGTTAACGTTAGCAATTGCTTAGGAGAAAAGAAATGTTAGCATGGAAATAAATCGACTTAGGCGGTAAATAAATTATCATTAGTAAGTATGACCAGTCGACCCCATGTCGCGCTTGTCGACCGGTAGCAGTCGATCGGGGGGTCGACTGTCGACTGATCGACCTCTCAATTTGACAATTTTGACATGGCCGAGATTCTCGGATTCAATATACTTTAATCGGACGGATGTCATTGATTTGAACACCTATAAATACAGACCTAAACCCTCACTTATCTACTCATATTTTCAGAGCGACGCCGGAGCTCAACCATTTTCTCTTCTCCATAAAATACTAAATTCTTAAAAATAGTTATAGTTTATACATATGTACAATTGGAGAATCGTAATGGGTGATTGAGAAGAAGAATAGGTCAAATCAAATCGCTAAAGCCAAGGTAAATTGTAAATTCGGATTTAAAATGTAAATCAATTCCAAATCTCTTTTCTAATCTAGATTTCTGAAATATTTGTGTATGCTTACAGGGTATATATCAAAATAGGGAGTAAAGGCAGTCAAAATGGAATAACAGAGATTAGATCTGGAGATTTGGAAAGCTAAAAATGTGAGTGAGAAATTATATATTTTTATATAATGTTAAATTTATATCGTTGTAAATCTATTCATGTATGCCTAAAAATCTAAATTAGAGCTGTAGGCTAAAATTGTATACGTGCAATGAATCTATAAACCCCGCCTACATATTCTGTGATTGATAACTTTAATTATATATTGTATGTACATGAATCTGGAAAGTATTGGGTATCAGCCATCCTTGAATTTGATAGAATATATTATAATTCCAGATTTGTTGATTAATTGATTTATGCAAGTAAAATACAAATTAGATGTTATCACAATAAATTATGGGGATTAAATATTATTTTAATTCATTGGAATGTAATGTGTTGCAATGTAAAATTCTATAGGTTATCAGGTTCAGATTCATAAATAAAAGTGCATTCGTTTGAAATAACAGGGAATACGCCTAAAAGAAAGAGATGTATAAAATAGAGATATTTTACCGTATTTTGTACTGTCTATTTCAATAACTACAAAATTAATTTCTTGTAATTCCAAATGTAACATAAATTCCCTTTTTGGATAAGATATAAAGATTTACAGTGTTAACCTTTCCTTTTGAGGGTTCCAGTGTATATAAGTGCAGAAATCCATAAGTATGAATTAAAGAATGGAAGTGTGATAATAATAAAGGTTAAAAAGGAATAGAAATAAAAGTACAATAAAAAGGAAGTGGAAATAAATGGAAAATGTATTTATATCTTTTAAAAGAAAACGTTTAATGACCTTAAATTAAGTAAGATGTAAATGCATAAAGAAGTAGGTAATGTTATTAATAGTGAACAATGGAGACGTAATAATTAAACAAGTAAGAATGAATATATAAATGTGACGACCTGGATTTTCGGATCAACCAATATTTGTCGAAAACCCGTCAGTTCTAAAACTACTAATGAAAACTACCAACTGAATACACAATATCATTTGATAAATATACAACAACACTAAATGTATAGGATACAATATGAATAATACAACTTATCATAGTAATCATTTATTCTACTAGGTGTGCTTTAATACAAACCAAAATCAAATACTGTAAATCAACCGCTATACGACTCTAATGTGAGAGACAACAATTGCCATTCCTGCAAACTCAATAAACATGTTAACGCAGAATAAAATGGTAAGCAGGAAAGATACAATAACACATGATAATTAGCAAACAATAAACATGAAAAAGATATATTATTATTATTGGGGTTGCGCCACTACCACTTATGACTTCCTATGTACCCCTATCTAATAGGGTGCCCAATTAGATACAGGATAAAGCCAATGTAATTCTCCTATTCACAAATAGGACTCAAGGAGCCTATGATGCACAAGCAAAACAAATATGCAATTCCCAAACTACCCCTTTAGCTTAATCTTCACATTTAGATTTATGAAATCTAATTAACTTTATTATTTTCAAAAATAATCTCTTTTCAAAATACTAATTCGAAAATAGTCTCTTCAAACTAAATTCCCGGTTTCATTTCAATTCCTTTTAAAATAATAATATATATCTTTTATATCAAATCATACTCTTCTTCAGGATTTAAATCAAAACCGGTATCAATTACTATGTATAATCATTCAGTGGTGTATTCGATATATTTAGTTGAAAATCCAAAAATACTCTATTATAAAAGTATATCAAAATATATGCAACCAGATTGGGTGGTTTCTCCCAATAATAAGGCAAATGGGTCGCAGCTTTCACAAGATAAATAAACTAAGTATATCCCTCTATACAAAGAGTAGACTATACTAAGGGTTAAACCACCCTTTTGCCCACTTTTTAGTTACGGATTACTCGAATCATTGGTAACATAACAAATAATTTTGTTCCCCGTAGTGACAAATCATTTTGCACTAATAATCACAAATACTTTCACTCATAGCAATGCTTATTTTCCCAAAATCTTTTCAAATCAATTTCAAAAACCACCGGGTTTTAAGTTCTCAAAATTCTCTTTATAAAACGCATCTTATAAACCATTGTTATATAAATCTCTTTTATATAAAAACTGCAAAATATTTATCCACTTCAAAAATATTTGTTCACTTCACAAATATTTGTTCACTTCAAAATATTTATTTTCAAATATTATAAAAACACCTTTGTATAAAATCACTTTAAAATATTTTCTTTCAAATATTTCTATTTCTTTTCAAAGAAACCATTTCATTTAAAAGGTAAACATCTTTAAAATTATAATAAACATCTTTTATTATAATTATTACATAATAAAATATTTTCATCGAACACCTTAAAGTCAAACTATGAAATTCTAACCCCAAGGTGTTCGTATCTACCCAACCCATGCCTATGGAAATTAATTGCTCATAAACTGGCCGAGCACATTTAAATAGTCAAATAAACAATAACAATCACACATTATTATCAATAATTCTACAAATTGAATAATAACACATAAATTAGAATTAACTGGTATATATAAATAAATGTCCAGATTTATGTAATAGTAGAATGAGGATTTATTCTGCTAAATTGATGTCATTAATGATGTATACTTAACTCGTTTGCGATATTTCAACTTATATTATTCCTCGCCCAAGAGTGAAGCCTGGTAAGTTAGAGCACTGGTTGCATCAAAGCCTTGCCAAGATACATTAATACCACTTATAAGTCTATTTGTCGGCTTTTAGCGTTAAGCAAAGTTAATTACCTTTTTCAAAGCTTATATATTTTTAAAATATATTTAAACATAAAAACCATTTTAAAACACTCTAATATAAGTTAGAAAACAATCCTAAAATTATTAGAGAAAAATACTTAATTTAAATATCATTTTTTAAAAATTTATAGTTTCAAATAGAAAAGGTAGCATTTCTGCGAATGCTTTCTAAAGTTCTGTTGCACGTTTTAAACTTGCTTTGCTACAACATTGCACCTAGTTTTCGACACCTTAACAAATGATTTTAGATTCATTCTTTTTATAGTAGTTAGTATACTTTGGGTATTTGAAAACCATGAAAAAAAATCCTGAAGAATATCGTTTAATTATTTTATAGAAATTTCCAAAAACAAGGTATTTTACCGAAGTGCTCATACAACGACTATTTCTCTATAGCTTTTGCTTCTTCGTTCAACAAGCTGTCAAATGATTTTAACTTCAAAACTTTAAAATAAGAATAAAATATTATTATCTTGTTAAAAAAGTAAAGAAAACCCTAAGAAAGTTTCTACAAAAAGAAATGTTATTTTCCAAAAACAAGTCATTTAAAAGTGTCGATATAACAACCTTTTTACTTCAAACTTTCTTAGCTTTGTCTATATTTTCTATAACTTTTCAAAATATATACTTTACTTTTCCAAAAACTTATATAAGTGTATAAATCAAACAAAACAAGTTTTATCAAAATATGTTATTAAATCACCACTTTTCACAAATTAAAGGGATTTCAAAGTGCGTTTATAGCGACTATCGCTATACGGACAATTCCATATTCAATTCAATATTTAGTGTCATCCCATTTTATACACATATATGATTCCAAATTAAAATTAAATCACTACTAAACATGTATTAACATATATACAAATCAACATGTCCACATTAAACATTCGAATGTAGTTAATTTAAACTACACATTTCAAAGGTTTACAAGGCAGCTACTTTAGCGAATTACATACTTTTTGAAGCATATAATCAAGGGTCATAACATTAAGTAGTTAGTGTATATTGTCATAAATAATAGCAAGCAATATTAACATGTTTATTCAACATGCAATTATCAAGTTATAGATTTATTTAAAGTGGGATTAACTCACTTTTATTCAACCCATTTACTTCCTACCAACATTCAATCATCCAAACACTTCCTATTTCCTCCAAAACGCACGTCCATGGCCTCCTCCTCCTACTTTATGCACACGGCCACCATCTTCCTCCCTCCTCATCATGCCCATGGCCATGGGCCTTACACCCCCTTCCTATATTATTCTTTGATTTTTAGAGGATAATACATGTTCTAATGATGATATAATAATTATGGCAAAGTTTGGTAGTGATTGGATATGATTTGCATAGTTTTCTAGAAAGTTAGAGAGGATATAAGAAAGTGAAGACATTAGTTTAGATATAAATTTGTGAAGATATGAAGTGAATGAGTGTGTGTGTGTGTGTGTTTATAGACTTAGGAAATGTGGCATAAGACCACTAATACCCTCCTAGGGTCAACTATGAAGTTACTCCCTTCTATACTTCTTACACACCATGCCTTCCATTATTTGCTCAACCTTTTCCTCCTTAAATCAAGTGTCCTTATGTCCTATTCTATAAGCTTTTAATTTAATTAATTACCATTAGTTATAAGAGGATTTAAGCACTTGTCAATGTAATCATATATTATCCTACACATGGACAAATATTCTTATAGCTTTTATATATAAAAAGTTGATTTTTAACAAAATATTTTCCAGTCACATTTTCAGTATTTATGCAAAGTGTATATTTTTCTAAAAATATTTCAAAAATAAGTTTTTTATCATTAGTTATTAATTAAAAAACATTTAACAAGGTTATAAAATCATATTTAATCACACTAAACTTAGACACAAATATTTAAATAATTCAGATATTTAAATACGAAGTGTTTGAAATTTTGAGTTGTTATAATACACACACAAATATGTAGCCTTAAGTATGCATTTATGATGGGTGTGAATTATTAAAGTTGGTAAATAACTTAAGTGGATAGAATGGCATAGTCATTAGAATGGGTTGGAATGCTAGGTTAGTAATGTTACACAATGGAAGTCTGCCCACCATAAGGGGCTACTAGCAGTTGTGTATACATTACACTACTGTGGGATATATCCTACTGTTGGACCCATGGAATTATATATGCTTGTGTATAGGCAAAGTGATATCTTGGTAGGGTTTGCTTCAATCTTTTTAGTAAGGGTATTTCCTTAATTAAATTAGGCAATCTAAATGGGACGATGAGCGAGAATTGGTGCTACGTCAATGTGTTGGTACCATATTAGGGACTAGGAGCTTTACATAGGTCGAGAACATTATCGATCTTGAGCGGTCAACGGGAAAGATGAGGGTTATACCTAAATGGGCTACACCTACTATTAGTGTAGGTCACGTTTAGGTCATGCACTACCACAATTGTCTGCTAGTTCGTTTGTTTAGGGCAAGGCTAATTAAACCTTAAAGGTCTTTCAGAACGAGTGGGGTAGTCCGAGGAGCTGAGTCCTCCATAGTCCATGAAATTGAGTCCATAATAAGAAGCGGATTAGCAAGTAAATTCCCAAGGCAAGATAAAATACAGTTAAACCATTATGATGCTATTATTAGTCACTGAAGGAGTTCCTTGGTATTCACGACAACGAAGACATGATACTAGGTTGATGATGGATCCTGATGAGGTGTTGGGTTATGGATACTAGTGGATATAGTATCTTAGTCCAAAGCAGGACTGTGGTACTATATATATGTATGTATGTATGTGATTATTGTCTACTTTAGGTAGATGGGGCATATTGTATGCGTACGTGGAGTCGAGATGACTAAGTAAGATAAAAGGACATAACATAATGATAGAAGGCAATCAGCATAAACTAGTGTTATGTGTAAAATGTATAATTTACCAGTCACCAGAAATTTTTTAGACCCTCTCATCATTACAACCCACATAATAGCTTTAGAGGGACATGTACTGGTGTAAGGTGTAAACAGTTCAAGGACAGGTCTTCTTGTGCACGTTCGACATTGACATGGACATTTAAACTCAAAAGTGTCAACTTTGGTCAGTAACTATATATTTTATTATATTTTACTATTCCGCTGTGATTTTATATCGATAGTGCTCTGATATGCATTTATTTATTTGTAGGATACCGAACCAACGATCCACGGTGGACTTAGGTTTTCGATTTAGGTTCGCACCTACTGGGGTATGGTTTGTTACATTTGGTATCAAAGCCTAGGTTAGTCAATCTTCAAAAATTAGGAAACGTTTAGTGAACGTATTTTTCCTTTAAATATAGATATATTATAGGCCAAATCTTAGGAATTTCGATTGTAGAATAGTTGCAACCATACACTAAAAGATGGATAAGTTGATTGTGAGTCGAAACAATGGAAGAAGTTGAGGATACACACCTACCCTAGTTATCCCATGGGACATGGGTCACATGGGAAAGGCGTTGACTTAAGAAGGGCTTAAGTGCAGCATATGGAAGGTACTTGAAGCTAGATAGTACGTGAACCCCTAGTTAGACTCCCGATAGCCTAATGGTTGTAGATTCCCACATGATTGCCGATTGATGATGTACATTAGGTCCAGATAAGGGGAAAGTAAGAGTTCATACATTGTGGATATTTGGAAGCGATTGAGTTCCTGAAATAAGGTGTGAAGTAGTCACTCCAAGATAATAGCCAGATTTTTAATATTTGGAAGAAGATATGTCAATAAGTAAGTTGAAGAAAGAGAAGTCCAAAAATAAGGACAAATAAAAATCTAATCTGAGTCCGACCTCATATGAGAGAATTTAATGTAAAAGTTGAAATGATTTTAATGGTTTAAGAAAAATATAAAATAATGATATATTTAAAATGATTTTTAAAGTTTTTATTTAAGGTAGAGAAACTCGATTTTTGAAGAGCAAGTAAATGTTAAATTTTCATAAAAATAAGGTATGCATTTTATTTAAATATAAAGTTTTAGTAGAAATTAAACTTTGTAAAAAGCTAAAACTTCTATAAAGGAAATTTTGTAAAACTTATTTCTTTTGAAAAAAAATGGTAGAGCAAGTATAACTCATTTGTTTTTCTGTAATAAAACTTTTTAAGTTGTGAAATCTTTTTTAGGGTTGGACAATAGATGTGGTACAAGTTTAAAATGAGGTAAAATGAATCGAAAAGAATGTCAAAACCCAAAAATAAAGCAGTATGCGAACACACCGCAATGGTCCATAAAGAGGACAGTCAATTGAGAGGAAAAATATAGAAATAAAAGCAAATTAAATAAAGAGCAGTTTAGGTAGAATAAAGTTAAATAGTATAAAAGTTACGAAATATAAATAGAAACAAGGTTAGAAATTCTTATAAAATGGTATTAGTAAGGTAACACCCCGTAATTTGGCGTTAATTATTTAATTAGTTAGTTTATTAATTGATTAGGCTCCAAAAGTGGAATTTATACAAATGATGGAATATGACTATGAAACTTGCACCATTGCGTTCATGGCAAAATTCTGAGCAACTTTCGTATTTGATGTTTTGCGATCGGAGTTCAAACAAAGAAATTACGGACGAAAAACGATTTCGGAACAAAAATAATTAAATAAAAAAAAAATTAACGTTTTTATATTAATTGTCCAGGCCCACAGGCGGACCTATTATTAGGGACGGTCGACCCCCAACGGTCGACCAGTGACCCAAAGGCGGTCGACCGGTGTTGACCTGGCGGCTACAATAACCCTAGAACGTAATGACCTGGATTTAATATGTTAAATCGTATGGTTCTGGTTGATTCTGATGCATCTAAATTCAGGCCTAGCCCTCTATTCTCTTTTTATATTTTTATGAAGGCAATAGTGAAGCTCTGTCATTTCTTCTTCTCTGCTTCCTTTCTAAATTATAAAGATAAGATATTTGTATCTGTATTCATATAAATCAGAGAAGAGTAGAAATCTAATAAAAAGGAGAAGAGAAGAGAATCAACTATATGCGTATTTGAGGTAATTTATATATATTTGTATCTATTTTCTCTCACAATCCCAAATCTCTTCTCGGATCTGTAAATCTAATGTATGTATATACCGTTATATGGATATCTCTTAGATTAAAAAGGATTTGGAGATGAATCAAAGGTTCTACTCTAGATATAGAGATTTGGATAGCTTTTAAAAGGTGAGTGGGAAGTTTTATAGTTTGTTATAATATGAAAATTATCCCATTGGTGTTTATTTGACTTTTATGCCAAATTGGATAATTGTATATGAGTTGTAGGCAACGAATTGCATATGACCTGAATATAATAAATATCGCCTACATATTCTTGTTTATGAATTGATTTAGCATTGTTTACAACCTGATCTAGAAATCAATCCCAAAAGTACTAATTTAGAATATTGATTTGAATGAAATTTATTTCAGATCTGAAATAGGTTATACAATAATGTTATAAATTTGGATTGTTACTCTAATCTTATTGGAATGTAACTTTCTACATTTGGAATTATTGGAATTTAGATCCATTTAATATTTGTAAATTAGTTTGATTTCTTCCCTTTAAGAAACATACAACGTTTGATCTAACAAGAAATAGATGCAAATAGAAAGAGAAAGAGATGTGTAAAGTATGAATTCATTGCAGTTTTCACCGTCTATTTCAATAATAAAAAGAAATTATTATTCATTGTAATTTCAAACGATGCAATCTTTTATATTTTAAAGTTAAATCTTTTGTTTTAGACTAATTTATGGAAATTATAGTGGGTAATCTTTTTAGATATGATTCCAACAATTTAACATGGAAAATTATATTCTAGTGAAGATATATAACTATAACATATTTGATAAAAGTAAATATTCGTACATAATTATTGCGCTTATAATAATTAAATATAAAGCTAATAACGACACTTGCACGTAATATTCGTGTTTAGGATAATTAACTAATGGAAAAAGAATTTAAAAGGTTGTAACTCTAATAAATGGTAATAAATATGGGAGTTGTAACAATTTCATAAGGTAAATGGATTACGGGCCTGATGAAAATGGAATAGATATAAAAGGTTGCTTTTGAAATTAGTAATCATACATAAATGTCATAGAAAATATCTGTTACGATTTTATGGACAAATTGACATTTATGAGCATTAAACGGAGATTTATGGGTAGATAAATATTTGAGGTAAATCTTATTGCCTTAAATAAAAAGAGAATTAGTAAGCTAAGTTCAATATCTACCTAAGATAATATAAGTAAATACTTAGGATGGTTAATTGAACTTAGTAGGTTAGTGATGCGAGGTCAGTAAAGTTACTCGACGGAAGATTGTCCTTCACTTTGAGGCTACCAGAAGTCGGGTGTACTTACTACTAATGTGAGATTTCACTAATCGTAGGACCCATGATGACATGATAGATTTGGGCCTGTTTTCTTAATTGGAAAATATTAAATAGTCCAAATTTGGAATTAGGAGCGGTGAGGGATATCTCCATAAGGGTTCGCTTCTAGTTTGTGGTCTTAAGTGGTTGAATGGTCCACCTCTCTCCTAAATGGAAGTATTAAGTAACCCAGTGAGATTCCAAATAAATAAATAAATAAGGATGTCTCTCAAAAGAGTTTACTTCAGTGTTGATGTCTTAAGTGGCTAAAAGGTCCGCCTCCCTTGTAACCTAATAAGACGCCATATTTATAATTAAACAGTGATAGTGGATATCTCGGGAAGGGCTCGCTTCAGGTTTGGGGCCTTAATTGACTAAAGGGTTCGCCCCTTTCCTATAAAAGATGTATTGAGTAGCCAGCGAGATTTCCAAGCAATGTCAGTTAGATAGTACCAGTGAGAAGTGTGCTTCGGGGTTAGGTATTAAATGATCAAGGCCTACCTATAAATAGGTGTTAACCGGTCAAGGGTTTGTCTAGTCCTTATTAATGAGGTATTAAGTGGCTTGGGTACATTTTCTCACATTGCTAAGGCCGTAATAACAATAGTACCATTGAGGAGCACGCATTAGGAATAGGTCTTAAATGATGGGGTCTGCCTTAATAAAGGTCTTAAATGATCAGAGTCTGTTTATTTTCTAATAAAAGGTATTAAGTGGCTTAGGTACTGTTTATTACATGGCTACGATTTTATCAGCGATAAATGCGGTAATAGTTGGACATTAAATGTCGGAAGCCTTAAATAGTGGTTAGAGGTCTTGTAGCTAGGATCCACCGACCATTGACAACGATGTTAGGAAACCACCTTGGAAATAGGTCTTAAATGACGAGGTCTACCTTGATTAAGGTCGTAAATGGCAGAGTCTGCCTATTTCTCTTTTTAAAAGTATTATAGATGCCCGCTTCATATTTAGAAGTACTAAGTGGCTAATGGGTTTGGAAGTATTGGGTGGTTGATATGGCTTCATTAGTATTTGGTACCTTGGAAAGGGGTAAGAATGTAATCGTGTGTGCAATGCAAGGTTAGATTAGAATTGCTAACCTTGACGGACATAACTATTAAATAGAAACCAATCAGTATAAATTTATGTTATGGATAGTTTATATTTCCAGTCATCAGAATGTTGTTCTGACTCCCTCCTCATTACAACCCACACGATAGAATTTAGAGGAACATGTCACTAGAGCTGGATGTTCTTTTTTGTTGGAGAAGTCTTCTTTCTCTCATGCTCGATGCTGATGTGACAATGTGCTATCTAAGGAATACCATTAGTTCTAAGGTAGTAGTCATAGTCAGTATTCTTATCCTATTATTGTTTCCGCTGTGAGTTTAGATTTCTATCAATCTCTGATAATGCTCAAGCTTATTTGTAGGTAACAAATCCAACGATCTGTGCTTTGATGAACTTGAGTTTCGATTTTTGTCGAAATTTAGGCCAAAGAAGTACGCGTTGTTACAAGTAATTAGAAACAATATAAGAAATTTTAATAGTGAGATATATCTTTAGAAGTTCTCCTAATATCTTTAGAAGTTCTCCTAATATGCTAGTGGAGCCTCCGTTAATGTTGAAAGTGGTGATAACATAAGTAATATGTCCATTTACTGTTTAAAATTGTAAAATATGTTTAGAAATATTGCAAAGTGCATTTTTGAAATGAAATGGTTTGGTATAACAATTAGGCTTTTAAAAGAATATCTTAATACATGGTTTGAGTTAAAAATCCAATTTTTAAGAAAAAAAAGTTGATAAGGGTCTTTTAATGGAAAAGTCATTTGAAGAGAAAGGAAAGAAACTTTTTAAAGCTTAAAATGCTAATATTTTCTTTCGAACTTGGTGAATAAGCTAAACTCAAAAACCTAAATGATAGTTTTAAAAATTAAGATGCCAAGTTATTTTTGAATTTGATAAAAAGTTTCTAGGTTATACTTTTAAAGATAAAAGCTTTGAGATTAAGTACTTCAAAATTTTAAATTTTAAATTTTAAAAAAAATTGGTAAAGGCTAAACCAAAATTTTAAATATGAAGTAGATACGAATGAGACCTAGATAAGACATGGTAAAAGATAGAGATATGAAGTAAATAGTGATGACTGCTCATAGAGGAGCAAAAAGGAATCCCCATAGAGTGTAAAGAATACTGATAAGAACCTAGGAATATTTTGTTAGACATGCGTGCAAATCATAAGAAGAACTTGCAAAGGAATGATAAATGGTATTAATGTACACTTCTATAAGCTCTAGAGTATGCTCGTGCGAAGGATCAAGGAAAAAAGAAAGTAAATAGTGAGATTTGAGAGTACTATCGAGAGATTTGGATAAAAAAAGATAGTAACAGAGGGTAATGAGATGGAGAATGCACATAGAGGACTTTGGTAGACTCAAAGTTAAGGAAGGCAGGATAGAGGTTGGAAAAGTTATTCCATTAAGACAATTTACCAATGAGTTATTCAAAATCTGCATAGTTTGTATTTCTTACCCAATAAAGTATGGGGATGCACAATTATTCCATAATTGGGTATGGTAATGGAAGTAATGTATAGACCTTATCCTTCAAAACCAATAAAGGAAATTTAAGAATGTTAGTTGCAGAAGGATGACACGTTGAAAGGTTCATCTAATTTAAGTAAGAAGTAATAGGGTCACAACATCATTAAGGCCAGTTGATGTTGAAGGGGAGCTTCTAACAATTGCTTCTTTAAGGTTTGGGTCGTAAGCATTAGTTGTTTCTATAAAACGCATACAATATCATGAGAAATTTTCTTCTTAAAAATTGGTTTTCTGGGTGGACCGCTATATTAATTGGAAAACTGTGTAAGCAAGGAGATCTCATGTAGACACTTAACTAATGCAATATAAATAAAAGGCTGGAAGTTTATAAAATAAAATATGGAATTTATTAAATTAGCTACTAAATGAAAAGTTAAGTTAGGTCCTAAAAGCCTTAAAGTTTTGGGAAGATCAGTTTTGTCAAGAGAAGGATAGAGAAAGTTTGTTGGAAAGCCACATGTCAGTGTCTATGTGCCTTAAAAGCTAAAATTTATAAATGAGTTTGTGTGCTAGTTTTATTTAAAAATTTGAAGAAAGGTTTACGAAATCGATATTTACAGTGTAATAGAATAGAGCACATTATGGACGTCACTATCGACTAGACCCTGACTGCGTAGGATGTGGAATGAATTGTTTTGAAAATATATATAGACTTTTGGAGGTTTTGTTCAAAATTCATAATTTTAGAGTTAAAATAAATTTATGAAAAAATTGAAAAACGGTGGTGAAATTGTAAATTTTTAAGATTTTTTCCAAGAATATCAAAATTAAGTCAAAAAAGATTTTGTACAGAGAAAGAAATTTTTTTTATTATGGAAATACCACATGCTTAGTAGGGTAAGAAGTCGACGGATTAGCAAATAGAAATTTTACTGTGCAGTAGTAAAATAAAATTTAGTTAGTGACAAGAGAAAAAGCTGTCTCAGATATACAATTTATTTCACTGTACCTTGTCGGTAGATGAACAACAACTGATTTTTAAAATAATTCTAGTTTAAAATTTTAAAGGTTTAAAATATAATTTACATATGTGGACTATATTTGGAAAATTTGAAAGAGAATTGAGGGGCAAAAGAGAAGGTTCCAAGGTACAGTGGAATAAGGGTACACAAGGGAATGATGGAAATATAAATTTTTCCATCTAAACTCTTTTCCAACATAAGAATATTGGATTAAAAAACTAGATTTTCTCCAAAACTTGGATGTTAGCAATGGTGTGCTAAGATTTTGGATGAGAGGGATTGAATGAAAAATTGGTTGAACTATACTTCCATTCGTGGAAGTGTGGGAAAATTTGAATGCAAAACAATGATTTTGATTTTCAAAATTTGCATACATATAGAACTGTCAGTGTGTATATATATAGGTTGTTTGCATCATATTTTCAAAATTATTTTAAAAAGATGCATTCATATAGGAGGCACCAATTTAGAATTGCTCAGTATGCATATCATATATGTCATGATACACCTTGCACTTGTACACGATTGATTACAAAATTGGATGCTTACTAATTGGTTGATTAGTTTAGAATGGTTGTGTATTATGTTATGTGATTCTGTCCTTAAGGAATTTGAAGGATGAAATTCTCTTAAGGGGAGAGAATGTAACACCACGTAATTTCAACGATAATTAATTAAAAAGAAATTAATTAATAATTAGTAATGTTGAAAAATAGAATTTTTCAAACATCAAAATTTGGCTACGAAACCTACACCATTGGGTTCATGGTGATTTTCTAATCAATTTTCATATATAAAGTTTTTCGATCGAAGTTCAAACGAAAAAGTTATTAACATTTGAATAATTCGAGTCGAAAATAAAAATATATGTAATTTAGAAAACAAAAAGTAATTAATGGAAGTTAATTAACATTAACAATTACTTAGGGGTAAATAAATTTTAAAGTGGAAATAAATCGTCTTAGGCGGTAAATAAATTGTCATTAATAAGTATGACCAATCGACCCCCATGTCGCGCTAGCCGACCGATATTAGTCGATCGGTAGGGGTCGACGGTCAACTGGTCGACCTCTCAATTTGACAATTTCGACGTGGCCGAGCTTCCCGGATTCAATATACTTCAATTGGACGACATACGTTGAATTGAACCCCTATAAATACTGACCTAAACCCTGACTATCTACTCATATTTTTGGAGCGAAGCTAGAACTCTGCCAATTTCTCTTCTCTACAAAATACTAAATTCTTAAAAATAGTTATAGTTTATACGTATATACAATTGGAGAATTGTAGAGGAAGATTGAGAAGAGCAATAAGGTGAAATCAAATCACCAAAGCCAAGGTAAATTGTATATCCGGATGTAAAAGTAAATCAATTCCATATCATTTTGCTAATATAGATTTCTAAAATATATGTGTACGCTTGTGGTGTATATATATCCAAATAGGGAGTTAAGGGAGTCAAACTGGAATAATAAGAATTAGATCTGGAGATTTGGAAAGCTAAAAAGGTGAGTGGAAAATTATATATTTTTATATAATATTAGATTTATATCGTTGTAAATCTATTCATGTATGCCTAAAAATGTGAATTAGAGTTGTAGGCTAAAACAGTATATGCATAATGAATCTATAAACTCTGCCTACATATTCTATGATTGATAACATTAATTATATGTTGTATCGTTTGAAATAACAAGGAATACGCTAGAGATATCTTATCGTATTTTGTACTGTCTATTTCAACAAGTACAAAATATAATTCCTTGTAATTCCAAACGTAACACAAATTCCATTTTTGGATAAGATATAGAGGTTTAAAGTATTAACCTTTCCTTTTGAGGGAGATGTAGTTCCAACATATTAAGATACGAAAATCCCTAAGTATGAATTAAAGAATTGAAGTGTGATAGTAATAAGGGTTAGATTATAAAAATCAAGATATAAATATATGCAATAGAGACAAGATGAAAACTAAATAATGAAAATGATGAAAAGGTAGACAAGTAGTAACTTAAAAATAAAAAGAGTATGGAAAGTTTATTAAACAAGGGAGTGTGGTAAATGTTAAAAAGAAACTGAAAGAAAAGTACAATTAAAAGGAAGTGGAAATAAATGGGAAAATGTATTTAGATCTTTTAAAAGAAAACAGTAAATGACCTCAAATTAAATAAGATGTAAACATATAAAGAAGTAACTAATGTTATTAATAGTGAATAGTGGAGGCGTAATAATTAAACAAGTAAGAATGAATATAAAATATATATACACAAATATATGAATTATTAAAGTTAGTAAATAACTTAAGTGGATAAGAATGACATAATCATTAGAATGTGTGGGAATGCAAGGTCAGTAGTGTTACACAACAAAAGTTTGCCTACCGCAAGGGAATACCAGTAGTTATGTATACATTATAATTATGTGTGACATATTCAACTATAGGACTCGTGAAATTATGTACGCTTATGTATAGGTTAAGGGATACCCCGGTAAGGTCTGCTTCAATCATTTTAGTAGTGGTATTGCCTTGATTGCATTAGGTAATCTAGATGGGATGGTGAGCAAGAATCGGCGCTATGTCAGTGTGTTGGTACCATAAGGGACTAGGAACTTTACATAGGTCGAGAACGTTATCGGTCTGAGCGGTTAGCTGGAAAGACGATGGTTACACCTTAGTGGACTACACCTTCTGTTAGTGTAGGTCACGTTTAAGTCATGCATTACCACAGTTGTTTACTAGTTCGTTTGTTAGGGGCAATGCTAGTTAACCCTTAAAGGTCTTTCAGAATGAGTGGGGTAGTCCAAGGAGCTAAGTCCTCCATAATTCGTGGAGTTGAGACCATAATAAGAACCGGTTTACCAAGTAAGTTCGGTTATGGATACTAGTGGACATAGTATCTTGGTCTAAAGCGGGACCATGGTACTACATATATATGTATTTATGTATGTATGTATGTGGTTATGGTCTACTTTGAGTAGATGGGGCGTATCATATGCGTACGTGGAGTTGAGATGACTGAGTAAAATAAAAGGACATAACATGTGATAGAAGGCAATCAACATAAACTAGTGTTATGTGTAAAATGTATAATTTACCAGTAGCCAGAACATTGTTTTAACCCTCTCCTCATTACAACCCATATAATAGCTTTAGAGGGGCATGTACTGCTGCAAGATGGGAACAATTGAAGGATAGGTTTTCTTATGCACGCTCGACACCGACAAGGACACTTAAACTCAAAAGCGTCAACTTTGGCCAGTAAATATATGTTTTATTATACTTTACAATTCCGCTGTGAGTTTATATCGATAGTGCTCTAATATGCATTTATTTATCTGTAGGATACCAAACCAACGCTCCACTCTTTGGTGGACTTATGTTTTTGATTTAGCAAAAATTCGCGCCTATTGGGGTGTGGATCGTTACATTTGGTATCAGAGCTTAGGTTAGTCAATCTTGAAAAATTAGGAAACGTTTAGTGAACGTATTTTGCCTATAAATATATATATATATATATATATATTATACGCCAAATCCTAAGAGTTCTGACTATAGAATAGTTTCAACCATACACTAAAAGATGGATAAGTTGATTGTGAGTCGGAACAACGGAAGAAGTTCATGATGTACACCTACCCCTGTTATCCCACGGGAAATGGGTCATATGGGAAAGGCATTGACTTAAGAAGAGCATAAGTGCAGCATATGGAAGGTCTTGAAGTAGAATAGTACGTGAATCCCTAGTTGGGTCCTCGATAGTCCAATGGTGTAGATTCCCACATGATTGCCAATTGATGATGTACAGTAGGTCCAGGTAAGGGGAAAGTAAGAGTCCATATGTTGTAGATTTCTGGAAGCGATTGAGTTCCTGAAGGAAGGTGTGAATTAGTCACACCAAGGTAATAGCCGGATATTTTATATTTGGAACAAGATAAGTCAATAAGTAAGTTGAAGGAAGAGAAGTCCGAAAATAGGGACAAATAACAATCCACTCCGAGTATGACCTCATATGAGAGGATTTAATATAAAAATTGAAATGATTTTAATGGTTTGGTAAAAATATAAAATAATGATATATTTAAAATGAATTTTAAAGTGACTATTTAAAGTAGAGAAACTCTATTTTTGAAGAGCAAGTAAATGTTAAATTTTCAAAAAAATAAGGTATTTATATTTTATTTAAATTTAAAGTTCTAGTAGAAATTAAAATCTACAATTTCTGTAAAGGAAATTTTGTATAAACCTATTTCTTTTGAAAAAAATGGTAGAGCAAATATAGCTCGTCTTTTTTCTATAATGAAACTTTTTAAGTTGTGAAATTATTTTTAGGGGTGGACAATATGATGTGGTACAAGTTTGAAATGAGGTAAAAAGAACGGGAAAGAAGGTTAAAACTCGAAAACAAAGCAGTATGCGAACGCTGCAATGGTCCATAAAGAGGACAGTCAATTGAGAGTAAAACTATATAAATAAAAGCAAATTAAATAAAGAGCAGTTTAGGTAGAATAAAGTTAAATAGTAGAAAAGTTACAAAATATAAATAGAAATAAGGATAGAAATTCTTATAAAATGATATTAGTAATGTAACACCCCATAATTTGGCATTAGTTGTTCAATTAGTTAGTTAGTTAATTAATTAGGCTCCAAAAGTGGAATTTATGCAAACGATGGAATTTGACCACGAAATATACACCATTACATTCGTGGCAAATTTCCGAGCAACTTTCATATTTGGAGTTTTACGATTGGAGTCGAAACGAAGAAGTTATGGACGAAAAACGAATTCGGAACGAAAATAATTAAATAAGAAAAAAATTAAAGTTCTTATATTAATTGCCCGGGCCCATAAGCCGACCTATTATTGGGGGCGGTCGACCCCCAGCGGTCGATTGGTGACCCAAAGATGGTCGACCGGCGGCGACCCGACGACTACAATAACTCTAGGTTGCAACGACGCGGATTTAATATTTTTAATCGTACAGTACTAGTTGATTATAGCGTCTATGAATTTAGGCCTAGCCCTCCCTTCTCTTCTCATATTCTTATGAAGGCAGCAGCGAAGCTCTGTCATTTCTTCTTCTCCACTTTCTTCATAAATTATAAAGATAAGAAATTTGTATCTATATTCATACAAATCGGAGAAGAGTGGAAATCTAATTAAAAAGAGAAGAGAATCAACCATGTGCGTATTTGAGGTAATTTATATATTTATATATACCCGTATCCATTTTCTCTCCTAATCCCAAATCTCTTCTCATATTTGTAATTCTAATGTATGTATATACATTTTTATACATATCTCTTGGATTAAAAGGCATTTGGAGATGAATCAAAGGTTCTACTTCAGATCTGGAGATTTGGATCACGTTTAAAAGGTGAGTGGAAAATTTTATAGATTATTATAATATGAAAATTCTCATGTTGGTGCTTTTTGTTTAGGTGATGCACCACCATACGTGGGTGCAAGTCATGCACCACCACTGTTATAATATTAACACCTAAACGGGCTACACCTCCTATCAGTATAGCTCTCATTTATGCCATGCACCACCATAGTTGTTTGCTAGTTTATTTGTTAGGAGGCAACGCTAGTTAACCCTTAAAGGTCTTTCAAAGCGAGTGGGGTAGTCCGAGGAGCTAGGTCCTCCATAGTCCATGGAGTTGTGTCCATAATAAGAAGCAGACAAGTAAATACCCAAGGTGAGACAGAATACGGCTAAACCATTATGACACCGTTATTAGGAACTGCAGGAGTTCCTTGGTATGCATGACGAGGACGTGATGCTGCGTTGATGATGGAACCTGATGAGGTGCAGAGTTACAGATACTAGCGGGCACAGTACCTTGGTCCATAGGGGGACTTTGGTATTGTATATTTATATATGTATATATATGGTTTACTTCGGGTAGAATGGGTGTATCATACACATACGTGGAGTCGAGATGAGTAAGTAAAATAAAACGACATAACATGTGATGGAAGACAATCGACATAAACTAGTGTTATGCATAAAACGTATAATTTACTAGTTATCAGAACATTGTTTTGACCCCCTCCTTATTACAACCAATAAGATAGCTTTAGAGGGACAAGTACTGATGCAAGGTGGTAATAATTGAAGGATAGGTTTTCTTGTGCATGCTCGATACTAACAAGGACACTTAATCTCAGAAGTGTCAACTTTGGTCAGTAACTATATGTTTTATTATACTTTGCTATTCTATTGTGAGTTTATATCAATAGTGCTCTGATATGCATTTATTTATTTGCAGGATACTAAACCAAGGATCCACTCTTTGGTGGACTTGGGTTTTCGATTTAGCGAACATTCGAACCCACTTAGGTGCGGGTTGTTACATAGCCGCTTCAACAACAACTACTAACTCTGCTTCTGTAGTACATAATGTAGCCACAGACTACATTCTCGCTCTCCAAATAATAGTTGTACCTCCAAGAGTGAACACATAGCCCGAGGTTGACTTTCTTTTGTCTCTATCTCCTCCATAGTCCGAATCACAGTAACCAACCAAGATGCAACTCTTTCTAGCTCCAAAAAAAACCTATGATCTGGTGTTCCCTTTAAGTATCTCAAAATAGTTTTAACAGCTTCCTAATGAGTCTTCCTTGGATTAGCCATGAAGGGACTAACTATACTGATAGCATGAGCAACATCTGGCCTCGTGCAGACCATGGCATACATCAAGCTCCCAGCTACACTTGCATAGGGCACCATTTCCATGTAAGTCTTGTCTTCAACTGAAATGGAAGATCCTTTTTCCAAAAGCTTTACATACAAGGCATGGATGTCAAAATAGCCTTTATAGTATCCATGCTAAAGCGAACAAGCAACTTCCGCATATATTACTTTTGACTCGGTATAAAAAGTCCCAGCTTTCTATCTCTAAAGATTTCCATGTCTAAAATCATCTTTGCTTCTCCGAGGTCCTTCACTATGAATTCCGCTTTCAAACAAATCTTCAATTGGTTGATCATTTCTGTATTTTTGGAAGCAATAAGCATATCATCCACGCACAAGAGTAAGTACACCCAATCATCGGTTTCCAAGTATTTATAATAAACACAAGCATTTTCTACGCTTCTATCAAAGCCAATGCTCAACATAAAAGAATCGAATCTCTTATACCATTGTCTCGTCGACTACTTCAGACCATACAATGCTTTCGTCGGTTTGTAAACCCAATCTGACTTATCATCCACTACAAACCCAATCAGACTATTTCATGTAGATTATCTCTTCCAGGTCTCCATGTAGAAAAGCTGTCTTCACATCTAGCTGCTCCAACTCCATATCGTTAGTAGCAACTATAGCTAACAAAATCCTAATAGATATATGTCGCACAACCGGAGCAAATATTTCATCGTCCTCTTTCCCCTTTCTCTGTGAAAACCCTTTTACTACCAATCTAGCCTTATGCCTTCTATCGTCTTTTACCTTAATATCCATCTACAACCATGGCTCCATTTCCTTGAGGTACTGGACAAATCCCATGTCTTGTTCTTTTACAATGACTACATTTCCTCCTCCATGGCGTAAATTCACTTTGAACTATCCGTTGACTTCAAAGCATCTTCAAGGTCAAATGGCTCCTCGTGAACCACATCCAAAGCATAATCGAACTGATCACTAAGGTTGAGGTTTGCAAACTACCAATCTCCATATCTGTCAGGTGCCTTATTAATTCGCTGATTAGCATTAACGGCTCTAACATCACCTTCCATTCTTTCAGCTCCTCCTTGAACTGAATCTTCTCCAACTTCATGACCATCACTATCACTGTCAGAGAAAAATATATGGACTATTATATGATGGTTCTTCAACTGCATTTTCTTTGTCATCAACAAATCAACTCTACTCTTTGGATGAAATGTGGGACCAATCTTTGTCTCCTTAGGCTTGTCTCAAACCTGAGCTATATGATGTCTCCTCCAATGGTTTGAACATGGCCGACTCATCAAAAGTAATATGTCTGGAATGTATCACCTTGTAATACCCTGTAAAAATTAATAAAAATTAACTAATAAGAAAAGAATTAATTAATAAATTAATGATAAGGATAAACATGAAAATTTTGTAAATGTAAGAATTTGACCACGAAAGTTATGCCATTGCATTTATGGTGATTTTTCAATCAATTTCCATATATAATGTTTTGAAAATGGAGCTCAGACGAAAAAGTTATGAAAGTTTGAAGTTTTCGAAATCAAAATGATCTAAATGGAATTAAAATTCAAATAAATAATTAATTACTAAATTTGAAATTTGAAAAGAAATAGTAACTAGACTTATAGGTTAAGTAAACGTAAAAATAAACGTTAACGTTAAAAAATAATTAAAGAATTAAATAAATTTATCAACGGCAATAACATAATCTTCCCAAAATAAAGTTTACCGGTCGACCACCTTCTCTAGGCCGGTTGACTGCAAGCGGTCGACCGCTTGGGGATGGGCGGTCGACCGAAGAATGTTGGTGGTGGCTAGGGTTTTCAAATTTTGAACGGTTCAGATTTTATTATTTTAAACAATGATGGTTCTGGCGCTTTCTAACCACTATAAATAATATCCTAGCCCCCTCACTTTTATTTATAAATTATTTTGGTAACCAAGCGAAGCTCTTTCAGTCTCTCTCTTTAAAGATTAAAAAAATTCTCTAGGGTTTCAGGTAAGAAATTTTAGGTGTTTATTATTCAATTTCTTATGCTATTCTCCTCCAATCCCAAAATTTCAAATCTAATCCATATATGTTTCCCTTGTCACATATTTTTGTAAAAGGAGAAATCTATAATAGATTGAAGCGAGCATAAGCAAATCCAAAAAGAAAGAGCTAAGGACTTTTTATGAGTAAAGTATTTTTTATTTTAGTAATTGTATAGTATAAATTGGATTTGATATACACCTTTAGGGAATTTTTTTTTACGAAAACATCACACTAAAACCCTAAAATTCCCCTAAAGCGAAATGTCAATTCTTAAATTAGAATCTCAATTACTCTAAATTAAAATAATGGGATTGTGTAAATATTGCAATTTTATTGTTTTACATTCTATTCTACTTCTTATCATATTCAATTTTATACAAAGAAGTTGAATGAAGTATAAAAGTATTTGAGTTGTAAGTTTCCATTAATGTTGATCCCGTTATTTTAGTATAAAATAAGTTTTGTATTGATTCTATTTTATACAAGTTTGTTGATTGAATTGTGGATATTGGATATATGGTATACTTTGTTGACATGGAATTGGACTTGTATAAATTTAAAGTTTTGACATTTAAATGTTAGTTTAGGGCGCAATCTTCGCACGCCTAGAAATATTTTAGACATGCGCGCGTGCATGTTTGTGTATATCTGCGTATATAACATTAATTACGTGGTTAATAGGTTATTAATTATCATTAAATCCTCCTTAGGAAAGAAGTTAAATTGAAAGGCGAAATAAGAGTTTTCTTATAAGGCCTTGATATGGAATGCGATGAGATGTGCGTTAATATGTTAAGGGAGTGTTATATATTATGACTAATTTATAAGGATGCGAGGTCAGTCAAAAGCACATAGAAGTCGACCCAGCTAATCTAGCTATTAGAAGTGTGACTTTGGGGTAGACGTGAGACATCGTCTATAGTAAGTATCCACGGAGGACGTGAGGTTAATCCCAAATTCTGTAAGGTAAACTTACCTAGTTAATCTAACTACTAGTATTTATGTTAGTCATACTAATGTGAAATATCACAATTGGGTTATGGGTCATAATATAAAGGACCTGCTTCGAGAATTGAAGGTATTAAGTGGCTGATTAAGGGCCTGCCTCTTTCCTATGAAGGAAGTAGTAAATGGTCATGGTTATTGATTAGGCATGGTAGAGTATATCTCGGGGTGGGTCCGCTTAAGATTTGAAGTATGGAGTGGCCTAAAGTGATTCTGTGCAATGTCAGTTAGATAATACCGGAAAGGAGTCCGCCTTGGAATTGGTATTAAATGATGGGGATCTGTCCTGAATGAGGTATTAAATGGTTAGAACTTGCCTAATTTCCATTAAAGTATTAAGTGGCTTAGGTGATATCTCTTACATTGTTATTACATTATTAACGATAGATATGGGTTATTGAGTGGAAAGAGTAATAGTTATGGAATTGGACTGGAAAGCCTTAGGGATTATTGTTTGAAGACTTATAATATAGTAAGACTATGTAAGACATATTCTTTTTTAAATTATACTGCCCAAGTATTATTATAGAAAGGCTCGAGATTTTATTCACCGAACATTGTTGTTCTGACTCCCTCCTCATCACAACACAAGCTAGAGACGATGATGCAAATTTTTGGAGATGGTGGCGGAGATGCAGACATGTGGCAGTTATTTAGCTATCTATGTTAATTTTCTATTTTTGATGTACCCATTGAAACACGGTGTATTTTAAGATATCGTACCATAAATATTTTGCATTGTTATGTGGGATTATGTTGTTTGTTTTTGACATTTAAAAAATGGGTACTATTTTGGTATTATATTTTATCCTTTCGCTGTCAGATTCTGAATATATAGATAGATAGCTCTGTGTACTGTTCTTTAAATCAATTTTACCAACCAACAATCATATTTGGATTGATTCTATAGTTCGATGGGCCTTTTCTAGGTTGAAAATTAGGCTTGTTTTGAGGCGGATTGTTACATTACTCAACAAATTTTTAAAATAATAATTTAAAAAAAAAAATTCTTTCAAAAAGGGGAATAAATGGAAATGGAAATGAATTAAAATAAGGTAGAGAGAATATGGGTAAGAACACCCAATAATAATTTAGATAGGAGAAATATAAGAGAGAAGTAATAGGAATAGGATAAGAAAATGATAGCATAGAAGTTATCATTGTTTACTCCACTTTTCATTTTTTAAAATTATAGAAGATGTTTTTAAAAAAAAGTGATGATTAATTAGTATGATAATTAAGTTTTTAAATGTTTTGGGTTAAAAATCATGTTTTTAAAGAAGTAAATCTTTGAGGTAAAAGTCTCTAAGAAGGGAAATTATTTTGCCAAGCAATTTTTGAATATTTGAATTCGGGGTTAAGAATAAAGTCGCAAATGTTTTGAAAATTGTATTTGGATACTTTTAAAAGTTTTGTTTAAATGCTTTTAAAAATTTGGGTTCAAATGTTTTTGAAAGGTTTTGTTCATGTGTTTAATAAAAATGAAATAGATATATAGAATAAAATAAAATATGGTGTTTAAATGCCTTTGGGAATTCAATTCTTCAAACTGTTTTGTAAGCTGGAAATTCTTTTGGAAAATACATTCAAAAGTTTTCTTTTGAAATGAGAAATTTCTGAATTCCAAATGCCACATACTAGCCTAATATTGGTTTCTAAGTTTATATTTTCAAAGATAAAGGTCTCAGAGTAAGTACTTCATGATTGTGAAGTTTTAGAATGGTAAGGACTAAACCAGAAATTTTATGTAGTAGATAGGGTTCACTACCTAGGTAAGACGGGGTAAAGATTTTAAGATAAGAATAAAACAGGTATAGTACGTACAACCTGATTTGGGAATTTGAAATCAGTCCTAAATATTTAACTATATAATGTTGGTAAAGTTGTAAAGATATCCCAAATCTATAATTGGATTGTAAATTAGGTTGCCCTTAATGACTTGGAATGTGAATTTCTATATTTTGATTTAATTAGAGCAGGTTCCATGTAATTTCCATAAATTATCCAATTGCAAAATATATATTGAAGCGTGTTGTTTGAATTAACAAGGGATATAACAAAAAGGTAACGAGATGTGTAAGATATGGATATTCTTTTTTGTAGTTTACACTGTCTATTTCAGTAAAAGGGAAAAAAATAATTCCTTGTAAGTTCAAATGAAGCAAAGATCTCACTTTCGGTTAATTGATGGAAAATTATAATGATAATCCTTGTTGGAAGGATATCTCTGATAAATTAAAATGTGGAAAGGAATATTCTAGTTTAGAAATTAGTAAATAAGATATATACAAACACGTATAACCACGCTTAACGTACAAAATTAAAAAATCTGTAAGCAGTGTAATTTACAACAGTATTCATATTAGTTAGTAGCAACGTAGTAATTATAGGACTAGGATTTATGGACATTAGTTACAGATTTAATGGGCAATAAATTTGTAACTAATAGAGAACTAAAAAAAAATTAAATAGGGACCGATTAAAAAACTTAATATAGTATATATGAAGGAATTGAATAGGCATAATAGGTGGATTTTGAAACTGGTAAATAGACTAAAGGGGTTAAATGATGATTGATTAGAGATTGTCCAATCTTGAAATTAATGGATAATTATAACAGGTGATAAGACGTTTATTAGAAACTAAGAAGGAAAATTAAGGAAGGTGGGTGATGGTGGAATAACATTTTAGGAATATCCATCTTAATTTAGTAAGGAGTATTGAGATCCCAACATCATTAACACCAGTTGATGATAAATTGCAACTTCCAGCAAAATTTTCTTTTAGAGTTTTTGGGATTATTATCCCTAGTTGTCTCCCTCAGATTATTTAAAAAGCGTACGATATGGTATAAGATATGTTCATGTTTTATCATTGGGATAATTTAATGGATGGGATTAGCCTGCTAGATAAATAAGGACATTTCATAGGAACATTTAACTAGCGATAAACTGCAGGTAATACTGGAAGTTAATGAGGAAACTAGTTAGTAACTAGGAATAAAAAATGCTTCAATGAACTTTTGGATTTTGGGGAAAACTAAATTTTAGCTTGCGAAGTGTCACCTTTCTAGGATCACCATTCACCCCAGAGGAGATAAGACGTATAGGGATATGAAGAGAATTTTCTTTTGGCCACTGATAAAGAAGGGAGTAGCTGAATTTGTGTTGAAATGTTGGATGTGCCAAAAGATTAAGGCTAAGTAAGGAAAGCCTGGAGGATTACTATTAACATTAGAGATTCCAACTTGGAAATGGGTGCATATATTAATTAAAAGCCCCCATTTTATAATATATATTGGATAAACTCGCTAAAAGCACCCATTTTATTCCCCGATAGGTGCAATAGGACCGCAACATCGCTAGCACATATCTATATCAAGAATGGTTCGACTTTATGGAACTCCGGTCAGCATCGTTAGTGATAGGGACCAAATTTCGAAGGAGTTTGCAGTTAGCTTTAGTAACTTTATTAAATCTTAGCATCACTTACTATCCACAGACCGATGATCAAACTGGAAGGGTGAATAGAATCTTGGAAGACTTGTTAAGAGCTTGCACCATGGACTTTGGAGGACATTGGGAGTAGCACTTACCTTTAGTCAAATTCGTGTATAATGATAATCACCAAGTGACGATTGGTATGGCACCATGTGAAGCGCTTTATGGGAGGCCATGCAAATGGCCAAATTATTGGTGGGGAACCGTCGAAAAAATCCTATTCAGACCAGCTTTAATTCACGAGACATCGACAAAGTTAGAATTAAGTAGGCAGCGAATGAAAGAAGTACAAGATCGCCAGAAATTCGACGCGGACAAGCGAAGAAAGGTTTTAGAGTTTGAAGTAGGGGACATGGTGTTTTTTAAGGTTTCCCCACTTAAGAAGGTCGTAGGATTTGGAAAGTCTAGAAAGTTAACACCAAGATTCGTTGGGTCTTTCCTAATTTTAAAAAGAATAGGAAGGCTTGCTTATCGTGAGGAGCTACCAGATAAGTTGGCAAGAGTCCATGACGTTTCATGTTTTGCACTTGAGGTAATGCCTTCATAGAGCCACTATGGTAGAGCTTGTTCAATTGAGGGACAATGAGACAGAGCCAATATCATCTCGTGCCACCGCACGCATTGTGGAGCATGGAATTAGAAAGCTCTGTAATAAAGAAATTAGATCAGTTCGAGTATAATGGTGAAAAATCTGACGGAAAGGATGAGTACTTCTCGTCCTGAGTTTTCACTGATAAACTTTTCTCTTCAAAATTAGGTTTTTGTTGCATCGTGGTTGCTAGAGTGGATGGTGGGAGATGGTTGCCACACTTTTCACTGTCACATTTGCACTCATATAATAAACTTTTTGCATGTTTAGGATGTTGCATACATGCTTATATGTCACGATAATTGCACTCATGCTAGGATTGAGCTCACATATAGTATGTCTACATACATAATCACATTGTACTTTTGGTTGGGTAGATAGTTGTGTAGATAACATGAATGCTTAGTGCGTGTTAAGTTGTCCATCCCTTTGGTATTTCGGAGACGAAATCCATTTTAAGGGGGGAAGAATGTAACACCTTGAAAAAATTAATAATAAATTAAATAATAAGAAATGAATTAATTAATAAACTAATGATAAGACTAAATTTGAAAATTTTGTAGAAGTCAGAATTTGACCACGAAAGTTATGTCGTTGCATTTGCGGTGATTTTCTGATCAATTTCCATATATACGTTTTGAAAACGGAGCTCAAACGAAAAGGTTTTGAAGTTTTCGGATTCAAAATAATTTAAATTGAATTCAAATTCAAATAAATAATTAATTCTTAAATTTGAAATTTGAAATTTGAAAAGTAACAGTAATTAGACTTTGGGGTTAAGTAAACGTTGAAATAAACGTTAAAGTTAAAATGTTATTAAGGAATTCAATAAATTTATCAACGACAACAAAATAATCTTCCCATAATAAACGTTGTCGGTCGACCGCCTTCCTTGGGCCGGTTGACCACTAGCGGTCTACTGCTTGGGGATGGGCGGTCGACCAGTGGACGTTGGTGGCAGCTAGAGTTTTCATATCTTGAACATTTCAGATTTTATTATTTTAAACTGACATAAATCCGACGGTTCTGGTGCTTTCTAACCACTATAAATAAGAGCCTAGCCCCTTACTTTTATGCACAAATTATTTTGGGAACCAAACAAAGTTCTGCCAGTCTCTATCTTCAAAGATTCGGAAAATTCTCTAGGGTTTCAGGTAAGAAATTTTAGGTGTTTATTATTCAATTTATTAATTTATTCTCCTCCAACCTTAAATTTCTAACTCTAATCCATATAACATTCCCTTGTTGTATATTTCTAAAAGGAGAGATCAGTTACAAATTGAAGTGGGCGTAAACAAATTCAAAAAGGAAGAGCTAAGGACTTTTTGTGAGTGGAAATCTTAATCTTTCTTATTTTAGTAATTGTATAGTATAACTTGGATTTGATATATGCTTTTGGGGATTTTTGTTTACAAAAACATCACACTAAAACCCAAAATTTCCATAAAGCGAAATGATAATTCTTAAGTTAGAATCTCAATTATTTTATATTAAAATATTGGGATCGTGTGAGTATTGCAATTTTAATGTTTTACATTCTATTCCACTTCTTATCTTTTTCAATTTTATACAAAGAAGTTGAATAGAGCATAAAAGTATTTGAATTGTAGGTTCCTATTAATGTTGATTGGTATTATAGTATAAAATGGGTTTGGTATGGATTCTATTTTATACAAATCTATTGATTAAATTGTGGATATTAGATATATGGTATATTTTGTTGACATAGAATTGGAATTGTATAAATTTGAAGTTTTGACATTTAAACGTTAGTTTAGGGCGCAATCTTCGCATGCCTAGAAATAATTTAGGCATATATATAAAAATATATATGTATGTATGTATGTGTGTATGTGTGTGTGTATGTATGTATGTATATGTATGTGTGTGTGTATTAGCATAAATTACATATAATTATAACGTATTAATTACTTAGTTATTAGGTTATTAATTATCATTAAATCCTTCTTAGGAAAGAAGTTAAATTGTAAAGGCGAAATAAGAGTTTTCTTATAAGGCCTTGATATGGAATGCGGTGAGACGTGTGTCAATATGTTAAGAGAGGGTTGTAGATTATGACTAAGTTATAAGATGTGAGGTCATTCAAAAGCACACAGAAGTCTACCCAGCTAATCTAGCCACTAGTAGTGTGACTTTGGGGCTGATGTGAGACATTGCCTGTAATAAGTACCCATGGAGGATGCGAGGTCAGTTCCAATTTCTATAAGGTAAACCTGCCCAGTTAATCTAGCTATCACTACATATGAATAGTCAGACTAATGTAAAACATCACAATTAGTTACGGGTCATAATACAAAGGACCTCCTTCGGGGATTGAAGATATTAAGTAGCTGATTGAGGACCTGCCTCTTCCTTATGAATGAAGTAGTAAATGGTCAGGGTTAGTGGTTAGGCACAGTAGAGGATATCTCAGGAAGGGTCTGCTTTAGATTTGAAGTATTAAGTAGTCTGAAGAGATTATGTGCAGTGTCAACTAGATAGTACCGGAAAGGAGTCCGCTTTGGGATATGTATTAAATGACAGAGACCTGCCTTATATGAGGTATTAAATGGTCATAGTCTACCTAATTCTCATTAAAAAGGCATTAAGTGGCTTGGGTGCTATCTCTTACATTGTTAAGATATTATTAACGATAGATATGGGTTATTGGGTTGAAAGAGTAATGGTTATGGAATTGGATTAGGAAAGCCTTAGGGCTTATAGTTGAAAGACTTACAATATCGTTAGAATACGTAAGACATATTCTTATTTAAATTATACTACTCAAATACTATTATAGGAAAGCTCGAGATTTTATTCACTAGACATTGTTATTCTGGCTCCCTCCTCATTACAACATAGATTAGAGATGACGATGAAGATTTTCGAAGATGGCGGCGGAGACACAGACTTGTGGCAGTTACTTTGTTATCTATGTTTTTTATTTCCAACATGCCCATTGAAACATGATGTATTTTGTGATATTTTACCATGAATATTTGGCATTGTTATGTGGGATTATGTTGTTTTTTTACATTTGAAATTTTAATAAATGGGTACTATTTTGATATTATATTTTATCCTTCGGCGGTCAGATTCTGAATGTGTAGATAGATAGCTCTGTATATTGTTCTTTAAATCAATTTTACCAACCAAGAGCCAGCTTTGGAATAGGTCTAAGATTTGATGGGCCTTTTCTGAGTCGAAAATTAGGTCCGTTTCAAGGTGGGTTGTTACATTATTCGTTGTTGGATTCCAAATATGATATCCCTTTATTCCATCTGTATAACCTAGCAAAACACACTTGGTAATTCTTGACTCCAACTTATCAAATCCTGTGATATGCATATAAACAGGGCAACCAAAAATACGAAAGTAACTGAGTATAGTAGACTTCCCGCTCCACATTTCTTCTGGAATCTTCCCACCAATGGCTGAACACATGATCCGATTAATGATGTGAGCAGTAGTCAAGTAAGCTTTGGCCCAAAAGCCTTTAGATAAGCCCGCAGTCAATCTCAAACCATGAGCCTTCTCTAGTAGATTTCTATTCATCCTTGTAGCAACCACATTGGATTGTAGATCACCGGATGTAATAAAATGTCTCCTAATACCATGCTGTCTGCAGTATCCAAGGAACTTCTTCGAGACATATTCGTCGTCGTTGTTAAATCAAAGAATCTTCAATTTCCTTCTAGTTCAGTTTTCGACGAGAGCTAAGCATTATTTAAACTTTTCAAACACTTTCGACTTTGCCTTCATTGCATATACCCAGATCTTGCACGTATAGTCGCCAATGGAAGATACGAAGTAATGAGCTCCCCTAATGGAAGCTGTAGAAACTGGTCCCCAAACATTTGAATGCACATAGTCAAGTATCCTCCTAGAAGTATGCTAGCCAGCCCCAAATAATATTTTGGTTTTCTTATCCAGAACACACTTCTTGCAGAAATCAAATTTGTTAAAGCTTTTTCCTCTGATCTTCTTCTTCCTACGAAGCAATTCTAAGTTCTTCTCCGAAATATGTCCTAATCTTAAGTGCCAAAGCTTAGTACCGTCCAAACTTTTAGCACTATCAACTCCAACATACGATTTCCTTTGAACAATGGAACCCTTCTACAAATAAAGATTTCGGACTACTATACCTTCATTACTACGAGTGCCCTTCTAAAAACCTTCAAACTATCTCTGTCGATGATAACCTTGCATCATAGTGATGCTAGCTACCCTAATGATATCAAAGACTTCTGAAGACCTGGTACATAATGAACATCTGAAAGAGTACGAACAATCCTGTCGAACATGCAGATGCAAACTGAACCAACTTCCGTGGACCTACATGTAGCATTATTACCCATAAGGATGGAACTTCCTTCATTAACAACAAAGGAAGAAAAATAAGTCTTATTGGGTGCCATATGGAATGAAGCTCTAGAATCAAGGACCCAATGGTCTGCAACATTCGATACTACAACTGTCACTACATTGCTATGTTCATTCTTCACAGCAATAGATGAAGAACCCCTAATCTCCTTCTTCAAATCTGAATAATCTCTTCTTTAATGACCTGATTTCTTACGATGATGGCACTTTCAATTTTCAGATTTATTATGCCAATGAGGCTTCTTCGAATTAGATCGACCCTTAAAATAATTTCTTCTTCTTCTTCTCTTTTCTTCCTCTCTCAATAAACAAGCCTGAACTACTATCACTTCCTCCACTACCATCTACTAAACCATTTATCTGATCTCTCAACTCCTCACTAAGCAAACTTGTCTTCACATTGTCCAACATCAATGTTTCTCCATCATAGATGAGGCTGTTAACGAAAAGGTAAACCGCTCCGAATGTGAACACAACAGAACCATGGCTTTCTGTTCTTTATCAATCTTCAAATCAATTGACTTCATCTTCATTACCATGTCATCAAATATACTCAGATGTGCTTTATTGAGAGAAACTTCCTTCATCTTATTGGTGAAGAAGGTCTTCAACAGGATCAATCACTTGGCTAAAGATTTCTTCATATAGGAGTCTTCCAACTTCTTTCAAATTCCTCTGGCGGTAATTTCCTGACTAATTTCAAAAATAATATCCTTACCATAGCAAGTTGAAGTGTAGTATAACCCATTACTCCATCTCCTTCTTCTATACGTCAGATATAGTTGGATCTAAATCCTCTAAGTCATAAACCACGTTGTGGACACAATTTCTTTTTAGTACTGCCTTCATCATCCACTGCCACTTTTCAAAATCTCCTTCTCCGTTACACTTCTCTATCGATAATTGTGATTCTGAAGCCACGTAGGAACCCCCGATATACAGAGCAATTGCTGGCGCTGAACTAATCTCTAATGTATTATCTTCACCTGCCATTCTACCCAACACCTTCTATACAACAACAAACCTGAAAGCTCTGATACCAGTTGTAGAGGAGTGATCAATTCTTCGCAGCGGAAAAAACCTAATTATAAAATCATGCTATGATATGATAAAACAAATAGTCAATCAATTCTCCAATCAGATTACAGCTATTCCAAAAGCAATAGCAAATAACTATAAAAAGAGAAAAGATGATACAAGAGATTTGTAGTGGTTCAACTATCATTGTGATAGTGTACGTCTACTTTAGGGAAGATGAGTATTATTATTTTCAATAAACAAGGGAGATTACAGAAGAGCAATAAAAATCCTTAATTTAATTAATTATGGTTACAATTTTTTTTATTGACTAGTATTATTTCTTTCTGAGTTGTGTGGATGATAAACTCCATGTGACTACCCTTTATTTATAGTCTTCTCCAAATGGAGATATGGAAAGTTATAAATAAGGTAAGGTTGTAATTTAACTTTTTTTCCATAAATTCCAAATTTGCAAATTAAAAAAGTTTTACATATATTCCAAATTGCAAATTATGAAAATTTCTGTATATTTGAATCGCACAAAAAATTGAACATACATAGTGTTTGACTGTAAATTTTTACAATGGACAACAAGAAGATAAACTTTGGGCCTTGTTATTAATGATTTGAATGAGTAGATTTTTCTACTTAAACTTGATGGCCCACAATGTTGAAGTATACTTATATGTTTAGTTTTCCCTACTTGTTTTACACAACATCAACAAAATCAAGCTATAAAATTGAATATCACAAAAATTGAAGAGACCGATTGTTTAGACACAAAATAAAACACAATTGATGACACATTAGATTTGGACCGTTGAATTTCATTGTGTTCACTCGTAAGATTGAACTTAGGGGAAGTCCAACATTCAATATGTTAATAATTGTGTCCCATTTTGTATTCCAATAGATTTTTCCAAAATTGAATTGGGACTTTTGATGAATTTGGTATTCTTTTGTAAATTTGGATTCTTTGGGCAAGGTTATTTATTAAACACTCCATGTTTTTTTAGTAATAATTTTGTATTGAGTTGTTGTGTTGTTATAAACCTCTTTACTGGAAAATAACAAAAGTTGTTGGATCGTGGATGTCGTGTCGATTAAAACATGTTAAACTGTTCACCACACTTAAATTATTGCTTCTATGTTGGAGAGTGAATCAAATTATAGTGTGAAGACTTGTTTCTTGCTAATTGATTATCAGTGCATATCAATGGGTTAAATCAAGGTTAGTAGAATCTGCGTGTAACTTGTTAAATTAGATATTATGGATTGGCTTGTAAATTTATTATTAGTAAATAATCAAAGAGAGGATTGTGTAACTAGTCGATCACCGGTTCTAACTAGGGCTGGGTATTTTTCCATTTTTCCGTCAATTTCCTTCCGACTATTTCCGAAATTTTCGTTTCCCGCTTTCTTCTGAAAAAATAATTTCAAAAGGAATTCCTTCCGATAAATAATGAAAAAAGACAGAAATTTTCTACAATTTCCATGGTATTCCTTTCCTTCCGAAATAACATTTAAATGGGCCACACCCGCAAGCCCAATATTTTTTCTGCTAAATGCACTCACGTCCATAATAACTTAAGCCGAAATTCCCAACAACAAAAATTCTAACCCTAATTCGACCTTTCTTCCTTCAACAAGAGATCTCACTAACCCTAATTTTGTCACTTAATTTTGCTGTCAACCCACTCTACAGGTACATAAACAATTCAATTTCAGTTCTTTAAGTTTTTTTTCCGTTTGTATCCAGATTTGTTAACATGTAGAAATCTTCAGGTTAATGGTGATTTTGTATGTTTTTTCGCTTAATTTTGTCGCTTAATTTTGCCGCCAACCCTCGTTTCTTTTCAAGGATAGTTTCTTAATGATCTGTGGGTTAATTTTATGTTTTTCACTTTTTAAGTTTCAAGTTTCGATTATGGGAATGTGAGTTTGTATGGAACGGAAGGGGTCTAAATGATCCTCTAAGCAATTTACGTCTATTCATGTGTGTCATTATGTATACGTGAGTTTGTGTACGCTGTTGTTTTAGATGGGTTTACATCTCTGGCATAGCGTAGTCCGTATGTTATGCATTCAACCATTGAAGGGTTTATATGGTTTAAGAATAGAACTGTATTATGCTGTTAATGAAGGCAAAGCTGTATTAATCATACATATGCCGACCTAGACTAGAAGTAACTTTTATTCTCTATTGAGATGGAAACTCTGGAAAGTTAACAAAGAACACATTTTTCTAAAAATTACACAAGCATTCCTCTAATTTTACACCTTATATGATGTATTATACGCAATGAAGCAGCCCTGTACTATTTAGCTTGCTTTATGAAGCTGATAAATGTCAGTAATAAAGAATTATGTTTATCATTTGAAACGTACCTTATTTTTAATGTCAATCTACTATGAACAAGGTAGGAAGAATGCTTTATGTCCAAGTTTAGCAGGATTTCGTTAATGATACAACTATAGAAGTCATGGCCAGTTGATTTCCTCCTATGATACATATACAGAGCAGTAAATTACCTTTCTTATTTAGTTTAATATATGTTTGAGTAAACCATTGGATAACAACCGGTGTTGCTAAAAAAAATGAAATTTATTGGTTCGATGACATTAGATATTGGTTCGATGACATTAGATTGCAATCAACCTATGTGTTTAATGTATTTGGAGCTTGCTTAGTTTATTGTTCAAAGAAAGTTCACTTCAAAGTAAATATAATATTTGCTCCTTAACAAAATTTTGGTACATGCTGCTTTGTTTTACTAAGATAACTTGAACATGATGTTTTCTCATTAGGTTTAAATGTAGATTTAGCTTTTCCATCTTGGATAGAACTTTCACTAGCACTCCTTTGATATTTTCACAATGAATTTTCACAAGAACACTTTTTGCACTTATTCTGTACATTGATTTGGATGTACAGGAGTCTACATCTGCTTTTGCTACCCGTCATGCCTGGACCATTGAGATTGCTATATGCGTGTATATATGTGTTTATTCATGTGCCTTGATCTCTGTTATTTTGTTTTTCCTTGTCATTCTTCTTTTGAGGAGCTGATTTAGGATGGTAATCTTCTACATATCCCTTTAGCGCTGCACCTAGTTTTACCATTGATTTGATTTGCACTCTAATATTTATAAGTTGTGTATGTATATCTTCTAACATCTTCTATTTTCATATAGGTTTCTTATGGACTCTAGTGGATCAAGTGCGGCGAATGAATTAGGACAAACACAATCCGATTCACAAAGTCGGACCAGTATTCAACATCGGAGCATCAAGCAACTGGGATATGTCTGCAATATCTGTTTCATTAAGAAGCTCCGAAACAGAGAATGACTTATTACATGTAGTTCTATATTTCTTTTTCTGTTAATCATGATTGTTTACAGTGAATGGTCTGTATTGGACTGTAGGTCATATCTTAATATTCAGCAGCAGTATTCTATATTCATGAATGATGCCTTAATATGAATTTTCTTTACATATGAAGTTTGTAGCAGCAGTAACATTGCATATTCAAAAGTAGCAGCAGTAATCTACACGTAGTCTGTTATATTAGTATGAATTTATGATTACCCTATTTAGTTTCCATCAACTTTGATTCCAAACATTTTGGACCTACAAATATATATTTCAAGAGTTGTCAAATCCTATACGTCTTCCACAACCATCCTCCCACGGCCTATATTGTTAGTTTTCTTTACCGGAAAAAGTGGAATTTCCATCTTCCATCCTGCCTTTTTCAATTCCCGTGATTACTGATTATAGGAATTCCAAAGTTCACGAAACAGAAACCGGAACAAATATCATCTTTCCATCAATGCTCGAAAGAAACGGAAAATTCCCCGGTTGGTATGGAAATTTTCCAAACCCACCCCTAGTTCTAACGATAATGGAGATTTTGGAACATGAAATTTTTTAATATAGCCTTTTTTCTTAGTTGATAGTGTACTAGTTCAGCGGCAATGCACTTGGAATGTCTTCATTCAAGAACACTACTACACAACAAATCATCTCTCCAAGGTTATCAAAATGGGATTTAAATCGTAAATCGTAAAGTTCAAATTTTAAATCGAAACGGAATTCAAATCGTAAATCGTATATTCAAACAGTCCATATTTTAAGGCTTGTTTAATGTTTGAACTTATACAATTAAACTTAAAACTTAATTTTCTCACTTATTATATTTTTATTTTAGTTTGAAAACATTATAATTAGAATTGTGAATCCAAATGAATATACTAAGTATGTTAATCCAAGTTGAATGTTTTCTTAATTGTGATTTTAGCTAAGTTTGAATCGGAATATAAATCGAATCGTAGAGGGAGAGATCCGATCCGAATCGGAATTTAAATCAAAAGATTTTAAGATTTTTGACAAACAATAATCTCTACTATGCAACATCTCTTCACAGCAACTCACTACACATACTGAGTTCATTAAAGAATTCTTACTGTCGTCCTGTCACTCAAACATTACTTCATTTGGACTTCAACTACCGTATTTCATTCTGTAGGATTCAGCTCCGTCACAATGAAGCAGTCCGTAATTGATTAGCTTCAGCCACCATACATCATTCTACTATCATGTTGCAACCGTGTTCACTGTGTTCAACATTGCAATTTTTTTGCAACACTGTTCTCAATTTTGCAACCAATTGCCAGGGCTGGCCCGAGCGAAATTGTTGCTCCAACCGAGTTCGAAAATTTTTCCTCTAGAAAATTATTTAATGCGACAAGAACTAAACTCTGGTCACTTGTTGTGTTGAGCAATGAACAATCCATCAGAGACATGAGACATAAACATCACTTCAGTTAGACTACGCATATCTCGGCCATTTAGCCCCAAATCTGTCAGCATTCTTCACTGGTTGCCTTCTCATGTCTTCAGAAACCTACACACTCACACACACTCTACCTCGTTGCCTCCACAGTTTAAAGCAAATTAAAGCACCTTGTTCCATTTTAATCTGACGCCAAACATTAGCATCATCGCACTATCTTCGCAGCTCAATACCAAGTGACAGCCACCGTATTCATATGAAACATTGTATTTATATCAATTGCGCTTATGTTCTTTTAACATTTTGCCGATCATTTATGTGATGATCTTGTATTTTATACCAATCTCTAATAATTTTGTAACGTCAACATCAGACTCTTTGATGGTTTTTGGTGTTTGTTCTAATAAAACAAGAGTGCTCTTCAGGATCACTCCTATATCGAAACAATAATAATATAGAGATAGTGCTGAAGAAGGTGGAGACTTAAAAGCTAGTTTCTACGCCAAATAAATTGAAATGCATACTGAACGATAATTTAGCGAAGTTGGAGGAAGACACCTTCCCCTCTATTCAATTATGTCTTACGGATGGGGTACACAAGGAGTTTGTTGATGTTGGAAGAGAGCTATGAGATGTGCTTTATAATGACACAAAACATCATCTTCAGTGGCATCTGTATACATTCAGAATGAAGTCCAACACTACACTTTCAGAGGATACCGATACAGTCAAGAATTTGATTATGAAACAGTGGTTGTAAACATCATGGATGAAGTTAACGTAGTGATTCTTCGACATTCATCACTAAGGAGTACACAACGTTCATGTTGATAAAACTCTTCGTCAACCTTGAAATCACATAAATTTTCGTAGAATCCACTGTGAATGTTCATGATTTGGTTGGTATGCTTGAGTTACAAGGCCTTTATTACATGGGTTGCTTGCTATATTCTGGTTTTTATAAACCAACCTTTTAGACCTTTGTACGTGAAGACTTTGAATAGCGAGCATCTTGCTTGGACAACTGCCACATGTTCAGCTCAAATTTACAATGGCTACCAGAGATGGTCTCTAACAGTTGATTTGATAATGGTTGTCGGCTGAAACGGTAGAAGTCGCTTATAATTTAGTGTTGATCAATGGTTGATTCTTGCTTTACTAGATGAGCTGATATGTGATCATTGTTGATTGCGGTTATGAAGAAATGATAAAGTTAATGATGTGCCTAGTTATTTAGTATGATTTTACAACTTAACTCCGGCAACAAATCTTATTTGAAATAAAATAAGCTTTTATTTTACTCTCTATTGTATATATTATTTTATTATGATATAAGCGATGTTTTAAATTCATTAAATATATATAAGGAGAAAATCCTTGTATAAAGTAATCGATTGGAGGTGTGCAGTTTAAGTGCTTGACGGTTCCATAGTGGTAGAAGTACAAAAAACTATAGTGAAGATAAAGCGGAAATGCAGCAGATGAAAGTAACTATAGGATCGAGTAATATGGAATAGTATAAAGGCAGTGTGGAATAATAGAACAATTAACAGATAATAGTAAATAATAAACGAGCACACCAGAATTTTTATACTAGTTCGAACTTCCCGTTCTACGTCCAGTCCCAGACTCCTTTCTGGAATTTCACTAACAACAATCCTCACTTAACCCGGAGGAACAGGTTTACAACCCCTGAGCAGCCGAACATGGACCTGAGCAACAGAACAGGATTTCGCCTCAATAGCTGAAGAGGACTTCTCTTTGCCCGAGCAGCAGAACGGGACTTTTACAAAAAAAATGTTTCTTGACACCGTGTGTTCTTGAGTAACACGAATTTGTCAATTATAGTACACCCTTCCTATAATCTTCTCCTTTATGATATATATGTGAATGTGTGAAGAATAAGAAAGTAAGAAAGTGAATTTGAATGATGTTGAAAGCACAAGTGTATTAGAATCAAGAATTCATAGAGTAGAATAATAATCAATTGAATTGTTATCTGAAAACTTGATTCTAATGTGTTTATATAGATAATAAATAGTTGCAATTGTTCGTGAAGAGTTATCATCAAGAGTTATGATCATATCTGTTGGATTAAAGATTGCAACTCTTCACGAATGAAAGTGCCTTTTCAAAAAACTAGCCATTGTAAATATTCAGACTTCTGAAATTAAAAATTCAGACTTCTGAAATGCAACGAAATCAAACCAGAAAGAAAATAGGCAAAAAATTGCCAGATTCAGACGTCTGAACTATCTAATTCAGACGTCTGAATATTGTATTTTACAACATTCATATTTCCAGATTCAGACGTCTTGATTGGATCATTCAGACGTTTGAATGTAATGTGAAAATGAGATTTTGCCTTAAAACCAAATATATGCAAATGAAATGATAATGAGATGTAGCATATATCATATAAGAGAGATTTTAACATATTTTAACTTCTAGGCAAGGACTCGAAGCAACCTTATATAAATTTATACATAGTCGAATCTTGTCATAGATTAACCCGTGCAAAAACAAGTTAGTATATAAATGATTGTATAGTTGTCATAGTCAAAATATCGTATTTACGAAATAACATAAACACGAAGTTTCAACATTCTCCCCCTTTTTGACGATGACAACTATATAAAATTATAGTATATAATATGATCATATAGAAGCAGGAAATACAAATACTCCCCCTTAATATAAACTCCCCCTGTCGATAGGAATATATCTCCCTCTTTGACATCGACAAAAAGGAGAACAAAGAACCAACAGAATCATCACAAAAATACATAGAGTGAACAAGTAGTAGCATAAGTTTAAATTACATACCAAAAGACATAACTGAAGTACTAAAATAGGTTCATACAAAAAACACTAGAATAGTCATGATTTAAAACAGACCAAAAAAATAGTTATGAAATTTTGAAGTGAAAGATCCATACCACCACCAATTTAAAAAGATGTACTAGGTTTACCTTCGTTACTATCGTCATCTTCATCTTCATTATTGTTAGTACCGGAGCTAGAAGACCATTGAAAGGGTGGGGGATCAAAGACCTCGGTGGAAGTGGAAGTAGAGCAACCAATACGTTCCCAAATTTTGTTTAGGAAACCACGAATAGAATTAACTTCCTATTGGTTTGCTTCTCGAATCTATCAATCTTGGTATTGAGCTTAGCCTGATTTTGAGAAATTGTAACCAAGGCTTGTTTTGGTGTTGATTCGAGAGTAATCACTTCTATGTCATCATCATCATGCTCGGGAGCTTGTGGAGCAATGTGTCGATGAGGTTGGTGAGGTTGAGGTCTATTTTGATCTCGGTTTGTGATCCATTCTTGGAAAGAAATAAAGTCAAGGTTTTGTGGACGCTTAGGCAAGTTCATTAGCCCTAAGGTTTTGGATCCTAGCTCCCTTATAGGTGAGAATTCTGATTCCGGAAAAGTTACTCCATAAATTCTAAGAATTTTCATTATATAGGCACCATAATGAAAAGTTTTATAACGATGGCGATGATTAACATCCATAAACTCCTCAAGAATAACACGACCCCAATCTATAGATTGTTCGGAATAGATGGCATAAAGAGCTTGGAAGTTGCGTTTGTTGACAACTTCATAACTTCTGGTTCTCGGTAAGACGGAGCTAATTAAAGCTCGATGAAGAATACGAGCTTGTGGCCGGATTTGGACGGAGGTAAGCCTAGTGATATCATCGGAAAGAAATCTATGGGAGACTTCATCTCTTTGATCCAAAGAGAGTGAAGCTTCAATATCATCCAAATCTGTTTCGGATGAAGGACATTGTAAAATATCTCCAAGACGAACTAAGGGAAGATAGATTTTGACACCACATACCCAAGTCCAAATACAGTCCTCTCTATTATGAGGATGATGATGGTCCAAATTCATATGAGCATAGAATAATTTAACTAAAAGATGATTTATCTTAACATTATTTGCAGAGAAGGATAAGAGAGTTTCTAACCCACTTGAGCGAGCAATTTGTTGAATTCTATAGGGTGCAAATTCGTCAAATTTTACAAAAGCTCCCGGGAAGAAACTAGATCTATCCATTTGAGCAAATCTTTTCTTAGCTTCATCATTCCATAGCCATTGATCTACATTCGGTGTAGATGAAGATGTTGAAGCCCTTGGACGTTTTGATCTTGGAGGCATTGGAGATTTTTGTGATAGAATTGAAGAGTATGAAGTCCCTTTTATTTGAATAAAAATGGAGTTCTTGAAAACTGGTTCGGATGAAGTAGTAGATGAAGGGTTTTAATTTGGTTGGTGGATGGAAATTTTTGAAATAACCCTTGAATTTTGAATTGACAGTTAGATTTAGATGTCTGGAATTTCAATTTCAGACGTCAGAAATTGCAAATTTTAAAACAGAACTAAAACAGTGCATTTTGAGGCACTTTCAAACGTTTGGAAGAGAGAGTTCAGACGTCTTAATCTGAAATAAAAAATGTGATCACGAAAATATTCAGACGTCTGAAATCATCAATTCAAACGTCTGAATTTGATTAAAAATGCACATTTGTGAATACAACTAAAGTATTTTAAACAATTAAGAATAAGATGTTATATTGAAACAAATGCAACATAGAATACACAATATAGGAACAGACAACAATAAATAACAACAAATAAATTATTTTGATGAAGAAGGCAATTTTTTGGGTGTTTTATACTCGTCTGGTTCAATCTTCTGTTTTCCCTTCCCTTTAGATGATTCTAAAGAATGTCGGGTACTACCACGCTCCCATGAGTTAGGTGAAACAGGGGGACGTTGTGGTGTAAAATATGAAGTGGGTTGATGAACATTTGAACGAGACACACCACAAAATTTAAAGCCCAGATTCTCCAGAAAGTTAAGCCGTTGTGAGTTAACTTTTGATTCGTAGTACATTTCTCGTTGAATTCCCATCGATTCTCATTGATAATGATAGATTTCATCTATCTTTTGTTTAGTTTGAGGAGAACCGAAAAACAAGAAACGTCTAGCCTTTTTCTTTTCTGGAGTGTGACCGGTATGATTGCTTGGAGAAACATGCCGGGCAGGTTGATGAGTGGGGGTTGGAGATGGTAAGTCCGAAGAATATGCAGATGAGGGTGTAGAAAAATCTTCGGAGGAATATGCAGAAGGTTCTTCAGATGAGTAACCATTTGAGGCCATGGTATAGAAAAATATTGCAAAGAGATGAACAAAATCCATAGTTTAGTAAAAAATTTAAAGCCAGAATGAATGAGACAAACCTAACCGAGAAGTGGAAAATATAGAAGAAATAAGAGATAAAAATAGAAAGACATTTTGTGGCTAAAAAAATGCATAGTTTGGTGGTAGAAGTGCTTGAAAACATAGGTTCCAGAGAAAAATTCAAAGCTAAAAATAGAAAACAAATGAATGGACAACAATATACCACTCGATTGAAAAACAGATAAGATATAATATAACCAAAAAAATGCAAATTTTAACAAAAGTAGATAACATAATTCATAGAAAATGATATGAATATAAGTTTCCAAAAAAAATTAACTATAAATCTTTAAAATAGACGATTCCAAGTTCTCGTCTTAATTTGATAAACACATTTTCAAGAAGTGGTTTTGTGAAGATATTGGTACCCACCTTTTTATTAGGGTCCTAAGAGTTAGGTCTTAGGAAACCAAACCCAAGAGGGTTCAGTATTCCCTTTATAAATATAGTTTTTATTTTTATGCACAGATTCAAAGAAGGAATTTATATATCTCTTCCTAATCAAACTATTGTTTGTTTTAGGAATCCATATTTTTATGTTTTTTACGTTGGTTTTCCTCTTTGAATGTTCCATGTAAGGTATAGTTTTAGAAACATTTCTCCTTTTATTTTCCTTTGTAGGTGGAGCTTGTGATTTCTTAACATAACCTAATCCATTTTTATTAGATGCCGGTTGAGAACTTTCAATAATCCTAGACAGGTTTTCTCTACCTTTATTGAAATTTGAAACATTCTTGGTGATATTGTCTAGCTTAGTTCTAATACTGGTGTTCTCTAACTCTATCATTTTGATTTTTGTTTTAAGCTCGTGATTTTCAGAGGCTAGAGTATCATTCTTAACTTTCAGAGTTTCTATTTCTTGATTTAATAGAGCTAATTGAGAATTATAAGAAGATGATTCTTGAATTTTCTCAAGTTCTTCTACTAATATTTTCTTTTCATCTTTTAACATATCTCTTTCAAATTCTGCTCTATTTTGATTTTCTAAAGCTTCTTTATATTTTCTTTTGAGATTTTTTTAAGTGTCAAGAAGTTCAGAATTAATTTCAATCATATCATCAAAAGTTAGATCACTAACCTCATTCTCCTTTGCCATAAAGCATACATTTGCTTGCTCATTCTCGCTGTCACTGCTATTATAAGAAGATAAAGAATCTGAATCATCCCATGTAACTGAAAAAGCCCTTTTCTTGAATTTTTCTTTCTTATTTTTGTTATTGTATGATTTTTTCTGATCTAGACAATCTTTCTGAAAGTGACCCTTCTTATGGCAGTTTTAGCATTCTAATACAGAGGTTGACGGCTTGTTGACAAACCGTTTGTTATTATTTTTGTTCCCTTTCCTGTATTTCAAAAACTTTTTAAAGTTTTTGGCTATAAAGGCTAAGTCTTCTTCATCTGAGTCTGATTCTTCTTCCTTTTCAGCATGGAAAGCCACATTCTTTTTGTCTTGAGCCTGTACTCTAGCCTGCATATTAACTTCATAGGACATTAAATTTCCTATTAACTCTTCTGATTTCATGGTGGAAAGATCATTGGCTTCTTCAATAGCTAAGACCTTTGTTTCCCAATCATCAGTTAAAGAGTTTAATAGTTTTGAGATAATATTAAAATCCGTAAATGTTTGTCCTAGTCCTAGTAATGAATGATAGATATCTTGAAATCTAGAGTACATATCATTTATTGACTCATCCTACTTCATTCTAAAATTTTGAAACTGGCTTTTGAGCATGGATATTTTACTTTGCTTGACTTTGTTAGTACCTTCATGTGTGAATTTAAGAGTTCTCCAAATTTCATAAGCAGTTGTGCACATACTAACTCTATTAAATTCATTTCTATCAATGGCACAAAATAGCATGTTCATGGCTTTAGCATTAGCAGTGGCTTCGGTCTTTTGAGCAGTAGTCCATTCTGCATAAGCAGTAGTGGGTGTAGTGTATTCTGTTTGTGTAACATTCCATGAATCAAAACTATTTGCTTGCATATAAATACGCATTCGTGTAGCCCAATAGTTGTAATTCATGCAATTGAATAGTGGAGGTCGTCCAGTAGATTGACCTTCTACAAAACCGGTGTTAGTGATAGTGCTGGTGTTATTTTCCATATTAGTAAAGTATCAGATAACTTTGTAACGGTTATAAGATGCCTTGCTCTGATACCAAATGAAAGTAACTATAGGATCGAGTAATATGGAATAGTATAAAAGCAATGTGGAATAATAGAACAATTAACAGATAATAGTAAATAATAAACGAGCACACTAGAATTTTTATACTGGTTCGAACTTCCCGTTCTACGTCCAGTCCCAGACTCCTTTTTGGAATTTCACTAACAACAATCCTCACTTAACCCGGAGGAACAGGTTTACAACCCCTGAGCAGCCGAACAGGGACCTGAGCAATAGAACAGGATTTCGCCTCAACAACTGAAGAGGACTTCTCTTTGCTCGAGCAGCAGAACGAGACTTTTACAAAACAATGTTTCTTGACACTATGTGTTCTTGAGTAACATGAATTTGTCAATTATAGTACACCCTTCCTATAATCCTCTCCTTTATGATATATATGTGAATGTGTGAAGAATAAGGAAGTAAGAAAGTGAATTTGAATGATGTTGGAAGCACAAGTGTATTAGAATCAAGAATTCAGAGAGTAGAATAATAATCAATTGAATTATTATCTGAAAACTTGATTCTAATGTGTTTATATAGATAATAAATAGTTGCAATTGTTCGTGAAGAGTTATCATCAAGAGTTATGATCATATCTGTTGGATTAAAGATTGCAACTCTTCACGAATGAAAGTGCCTTTTCAAAAAAACTAGCCGTTGTAAATATTCGGACTTCTGAAATTAAAAATTCAGACTTCTGAAATGCAACGAAATCAAACTAGAAAGAAAATAGGCAAAAAAATGCCAAATTCAGACGTCTGAACTATCCAATTCAGACGTCTGAATATTGTATTTTACAACATTCATATTTCCAGATTCAGACGTCTGGATTGGATCATTCAGACGTCTGAATGTAACATGAAAATGAGATTTTGCCTTAAAACCAAATATATGCAAATGAAATGATAATGAGATGTAGCATATATCATATAGGAGAGATTTTAACATATTTTAACTTCTAGGCAAGGACTCGAAGCAACCTTATATAAATTTATACATTGTCGAATCTTGTCATAGATTAATCCCTGCAAAAACAAGTTAGTATATAAATGATTGTATAGTTGTCATAGTCAAAATATCGTATTTATGAAATAAGGTAAACATGAAGTTTCAACAGCAGAAATATCGATGGTGCAAAAAGCCTCATTAGATATAAAATCAAATATTTAAAGTTATTCTCATTCTCACATTATGTATGTACCAAAATGAAATATTGTTTAATCTTATATAACAAAACAGAAGAATATCATGATTTACGCAGTACAAATTTGATGACTACAATAGATTTCTAACTTATATTGAACACATATGCCTTAAAATTAGGTGTTTACCCTAACTTTGTTAATTTGGTTCAAAAGAGAAATAGTCAATCAACCTTTTAATATTAATGTTACAAAAGCGGACGCTAGAAAGCTTTGGTTTAGCGGGTGTACTGGAACATAGCGAGACTTAAAATGGATCTACTATTTAATAGCGCTATATAATGAAAAAGTGCTGTAGTTGAAAAGTGCTATGCGCTATAGCGGGGATTTAACTACACATGATTATAGTTAGGAATGTGTTCATAATCATGGGTACTAAATGGCGTTAATAATTACTTTTCCTTAAATTTTTCTAGTCAAGATGTGTCAAGAGCAAGCACTACAAGATACACAGTGATTTCCGACGGCTCAAAGCCGTCGGTGGCCGTCGAAAATCCTGTCGAAATACAGAACACGGATTTTGTCCATTTTCGACGGAATCGACGACAGCTTTGCGACGGCCTCCGACGGCTTTTTCGACGGCAGTTCCGACGGTTTTTCCGACGGTGCTGACGTCCACGTGGCTTAGAAACACGCAAGAGAACCGTCGGAAGCCGTCAGAATTTTCGACCGGTAAACCGTTGGAAGCCGTCGCAAATCGTCGGAATATTTCGACTTATAAGCCATCAGAAACCATCGAGAATTTGGATAATTTTTTTTTTCAACAGCCCAACAGCACATCAATATCAATATATATCACAACACATCAAAATCAATATATATATATATAAGATATATAAGCTAAAATCAATATCAATATCAATAATAATATAAAACTCAAACATTACCATCTCAAACTCAAACATTTCCAATCAGTACAAAACAAACCATCCATCATCACCCAACTGCAATATATACATCCAACATCAATGCACAATATATACATCCAACATCAAACCCCACAAATCAACATCAAAAACCATATGTCCACAAATCAACCTCACTATCTCTCATTGTATACACACACAAGTTTTAGAAACAAAAACCGCAAAACGTACCTCATGGCTCGTCATTGGCTCCAGAACAACCAGACGATGGAAATGCTCCATGACGCTCCATATATTCGGCCAAACGCAGGTTCAGTTGCTCCATTTGCGCTGCTCGGAGGTGGTCCTGCTCCTGAGCTGTGCAATCTGCTGTCGAAGCTCATTAATCTCAGCATTGTCCTGAGCCTTTTGATAGGCCTTTTGTGAGGCACGAGCCTACAAAATAAGTCAAAATATGTTTAAGTTATTGCGTAACTTTTATAAAAATTAAGAAATTTTTACAACTTAGTTAATTTTTATAAATTATCGATTGATTGTCATAGCCATAGTGCCTATTTTTCTGTGTCGGGTCTATAACGGAGTCGAATATAGCATCCTTTTCATTAGTGGTCAATTACTCCTGTTCCGAATGCTTAAGCATCTACGCACGTGCTTGCATAAATCTTTCCTGCAATGCAAAATTAAATACAATTAAATATTACATGACATTATTATAATATTATATAACTAATTAATTAAAATGATCATTATTAATAACTTATAACTTAAAATATACTTACATGCGCGGCGTATGGTTTATCATCCTCATGCCAGACATACGTCACCGATCCCTTGTCGTCGGCTGTCTGACGGCATGGGTATGTGTAAATTCGTCCATATACGAGATAGGAGCCCCACGCGCTCTTTCTAGCAATAATTGTTGTATATTATTGTTTTTCATACAAATTTATACAAAAAATGTAATAACTGTTCGTGATTGCAATTAATCAATTTACCAGGTCCTCGCGATGATGTTGAAACGATTTCGAGCCATCACGGTGTGTGATTGGATTTTTCTACCTGTTCGTCGAGTTCCTGTCTGACTCCGCCTGCAAATTAAAAATTAAGACTATATTTTATAGGTATAAATTATGTATTCTCTACTGAACAAAATAAGGTGATATCTGATAGACATACCCTGAATTCATCGCTACTCCACCATGCGACCCAAGAATCCCATACGCTGACACCCATCCAGCTTGGCTTCTTTCCAGATTTTCTGATGGTAGACATCGTATCCCGGTAATTCTTTGCAACTTTAGAGTTCCAGTGGCGCTGGCAAAGAGAAACATCCTCCACTTGTAGGTCTACCGCCCTCTTTATATATGTTGAAAAAAAATACAAGTCATACATTTATACTTAGTCAGCAAATTGTAAAGTTATTATATATAATGATATATAATTTTACACTTACCAGGAAGTCTTGCCAAATGCTCTCCCGAACATGCTTTGGGATCCTACTCCATTTCGGCCAGCACGCAGTCATACGGCTCATGTATGCTTGCTTAGATACGCTGAGCACTATATTTGAAGGCTCAAGCTCAAACCCCTACATTAAATATGATACAGACAAATCATGACTAATATATCTTACAAAATATTTATAATGCAGAAGTAAATTCAATACTCACGAGCCATCTACTTTCGGTAGCAATCTAACCACTGTACGCGGCGCCTCCTATGATGGGCCGCTGCCATCACCTCCGTTGCGAACGGTCCCTCTCTGAGATGAAGAGGGGGAACCGGACTGCGAAGAACTCCGACGCCTAAAGAAAGACATCTGTAATACCTGTCATATATATATATATTATTTTATTATGGCAGAACATATCATTCAATTATGAGTAAACATATCAATATTTAACATCAATAATTGCATATAACATACAAAAAAGTGTAACATCAATACTTCCATAAATTACTTTTTTTCAACATGTATACTATTAAATAAGTCCTCCTCGTTTTCTAATTCAGACTCGGTCTCGTACTCTATATTAGTTTCCTCTGTAGTCTCAAATGCTTATACTAATACATTAGATTCATCATTTAGAGGTCCAAAATCAGTTTGATCATCTGTTATTGTAATTTCGCCATTTTCCTCGATATCCGCTTGATACGCTTGTTTGTCTGGAATATTCTTTTCATCAAACGTAAATCTTGCCTTCATTTTAAAAACTACCGACCAATCTGCTTTATCTCTTTTTAGAGATGGATAAGAAGCATAATAAACTTGTAGGGCTTGTTTTGCAAGTATAAACGGATCGTACTTATGATAACGTGATGTATGCTTTATTTCAATAATATTATACTTTTTTGGTGCACCTTGATTCCAGAACCTGGAACATTACTGAACCAGTACCATCTAAACAAATAAACTTCTTCCACAGGTCTGGTGAAATATGTTAATTGTAAAACCTGAGTTAACATGCCGTAAAAATTATTTATGTGATCATTTGGATCATCACTACCTTTAACATATACACCGGTATTGTTAGCTAATTTTTCAACTTCATATTCTTTGGTGTTGAATTTGTATCGATTAACAAAGAATATTGGACATGTCTTGACTTTTCTTTTTGGTCCCATCGCAACATGTTTCAACCCTTCGTCGATCACACAGTTTACCGGATCATTACGTAGTTCGAAAACCAAGTAGCAAATTTTTTGCTGATATCGCCGCTTGGATGCTGTGATTCGTAAATGCTACATATACAGATAATATGTTACATTATAATTAATACACCATGTATTATTTAAGTAAATAATTTTAGATGTGTTATTTAATAATACCTAACAAATGGCGCAACTTCTGCATAGTTAAAAAGAACATATGTGTGGGCTACATGGTAATCTCTATCGTCTAACCATACTTCCACACATTTTCCAACAGGGCGTCACTATTGTCTAAAAATAGATATCACTGATTCAGAAGAATCTTGTTCAATGCCCTCAACATTTCACGTAGCACTTTCAAAAGATAAGTTCACATGGTCACTGAAATAATGAGAGAAAAAGAACGAAGCTTCTTCTTCGATATATGATTTACATATCGAACCTGTAACTCGTGCTTTTTGTCTCGCTTTTTTCTTTAGATGATTTAAGTACCTGTTAAGAATAATTATAATTAAATTTTATTACATGTAATTAAACTAAAATTTAACATACTTAATATTAATACCTTTCAAACGGATGCATCCATCCATATTGCACAGGACCTCGAAGACGTGCTTCAAACGAAAGATGAATAGGTAAACGCTCCATTACATTAAAGAGACCCGAAGGAAATATTTTCTACAGTTTGTAGAGCAGTATAGGAATTTCTTCTTCAAGTTTACTTAGACGATCAACTTTTAACGTAGTTGAATAAAGCTCCTTATAAAACAAACTAAGTTCTGTTACAACCGTCCAAACTTTTGTGGGCAACAGTTCTTTGAAAGCAACGGGTAACAAATGTTCCATCATTACATGACAATCATGACTTTTTATCCCACTCAGGTTACCGTTCTTATAGTCGACACATCTACGAAAATTAGAGGAAATCCCATCAGGAAATCTTAATCCTTCCACCCACTTTAACAGTACTTTAACTTGGTTAGTGTCTAGCTCATAGCATGCTTTGGGTTTTTTGTGTCATTTGGCTTCATTTGAAGCTCAAGACGATTGCATATTGCCTCTATATCACGTCTTGATTTCAAATCATCTTTAGTCTTTCCTTTAACATTTAGAACTATGTTAAATACATTATCGAACACATTTTTCTCGTTCTGCATCATGTAGATATTATGACGAATTAGGATATTTTTCCAATAAGGCAACTCCCAAAATATACTTTGTTTGCACCAATTATGAATCGTCGATTTACTTTGAATTTTAATTTTTTCGCCAGTTTCATGTATCTTTGGATAACCCTTTACAAGGTCATAAATATCTTCGCTTGACCAAATCGTTGGTGGTCGAAAGGTCTCAAGTCTATTACTTGTAAAAAAAAATTATCTTTTCTAAAAGGATGATTAATATGGAGAAAACACCGATGACAGTCAAACCACGAAATTTTCTTCCCATGCGGTAAAGAAAATGCTCGTTTTTCTTCCATGCAATAAAGACAAGCTAGACAACCAGCCGTACTCTAACCCAAAAGCATTGCATACGCAAGAAAGTTGCTTATAGTCCACAGCAGAGAAGCGAACATACGCAAATTATTTTTTTGAAATGTCGTATGTTTCAACACCTTCATACCACAATGTTTTCAACTCTTCAATCAACGGTTGTAAATATACGTCGATTCCTTGTGTTGGATCGTCAAGGCCAGGGATTACAATAGTGAGAAACATATACGGAGTTTTCATACACATCCATGGAGGTATATTTTAAGGTGTAACGATTATAGGCCATGATGAATATTTTGAACCAAATTGAGAGAATGGTGAAAATCCATCCGTACATAAACCAAGTCTAACATTATGGCTCTCCGCCGCGAAAGCGGGGTATGTCTTATCAAAATGCTTTCATGCTTCTCCATCAGCCGGGTGTGTTAACGTACCTTCTTCCTGTGTTCTCACACAGTGCCATCTCATATGATGTGCGGTTACAGAAGATGCATATAACCTTTGAAGCCTAGAAGTGATGGGTAAGTAATGTATACGCTTGTACGAAACTTCCTTTCCCTTCTTTTTCTTGGTTTGTACCTTTCATGATTACATACTTTACAATTTCTAAGATTGATATCTTCTTTCCAAAACAACATGCAACCATTATAACATGTATCTGTTTTCTGATACGGCAAACCAAAAGTAGACATAAGTTTTTTCACTTTATAATGATTTTCGCACATTAAATTATCGGAAGACATATGCCGTTTTGCAGCTTGTACTATAGGTGTAAACCGGGCTTCTGTGAAGTTGTATTTTGATTTCATCGCAATGTATTCTGCAGTTACTGATAGTTGAGTACTGCTTGTACAACCATCCTAAAGGGGTTTGTTAGCAGCATCCAATAAATCATTAAAAAAAAATTGCTCCAATACTTGGTTCTTCTTCGGCATTAACATCGTTACCATCAACTTCAACAGTAAGGAACATTGAACGTACTGCATCTTCAACCATATCTTCTATGAGATTCGTCGGAACAATTTCAGTATCCACATCCTCTTCCGAATGTATGGGATTAGGTGCTATATGTTCTCTATGATGATACCACACCAAATAATTCGGCATGAAACCATATTGGCGCAAATGAACTATTACCATATCCGGTATCAAATGCTTCAATAATTTGCACCTACTACATGGACAACGAATTTCTTCATCGTTCCCATTATTACTTAAAGCGAATTCAATAAAGACGTGTACACCATTTTGAAAATGTTCACTTATTGAGCCTCCAATTTCTCTTCTTTGTTGGTACATCCAGCTCTAATCGATAAAATAATTGACTATTTTTCCTACTATAAAACATAAAAACGTATTAATCATTCACGTACTGACATTTTAGTTTTCAATTACATCATACTTTTAAATTTTCGCGAAAATATAATATTGTTCTATTTAATTTTATTTTCAAATGGATTTACACAAATTATTATATGAATAAAACCTATAATTTTTAGGTTATTATTTTACGCTTTGATGGTTGGTCATCCTACTTCTCATTACAAACACAATAGTAATTATATTTTGTAAATCATTTCATTTTAAACGATTCAACAAAATTTCAGTACCACTTCCCCTTTGATCCCTGTATAGTACACATATGCGTGTACACATGGAACAAAAAGAAAGTGTTGTCGAAATTTTGTGAACCGTTTAAAATGAAATGATTTACAAAATATAATTACTTTATTGTGTCTATAACTTGTCCAATATAGGGATAAATCCGATAAATATTGTATCGATTGAATATAAATGTCCATTCTGTGATAAAAACGAATATCCATACAACGACCATATATAATACTTGTCAAACAGGGCCATCAACTCTCTAAGGGATTTATAAAAAACAAAGCACTAATTATCGTGTTCGACCTTTTAGAAAACGCATACACTAAATCATGCACATCTACCTTAATTAACCTAAGCTATCTCTACTGCACATATGCACTAATTAATCAATGTATATACACTAACATACAGTAAACAAATTAATGTATTTGACATTTAGATGATAATAGCTGTAATTAGCATTCAACGGGGTATAGTAAACAATCAATGAGGTGTAATAAACAACTAGAATAACAACTTAACCCTAATTTAACAAATCAAAATTAATTAGGATTTAGGAATAAAACCTAATTGGAGATTAATGAAGGGCCTATGCTTGTCGAGAGTGGAGAATGATGAAGTTGGAGATGATCGGGGAGGCGCGGGGGCTGGTAGATGACGGGGAGGAGGTGATGGAGTTGGGGATTTGGTGAGTTTGGAGGGAAGTGAGATAATAAATCTGTTCTTGGCCTGGAGCCTGTATACATGCTTTTTTTCGACAGCTTGCGACGACCGTCGACGGTTTACCACGACCACTATATTTTATTTACAAAATGCCACGGAGATCGTCAGCCATCGGAAATATTCGTCAGCGGTCGTCGGAAGCTTCCGTCGCTATTTACTGTTGTTCTAGTAGTGAAGATATCAAAACATCTATTGGTATTAGTGTACATAATACTCTTTATACGATGTACAGTGAATTATTCATGATCGTTGGGACACCAAGGGGTTACATACGTGTAATTATTTGGAACAATTATAGAATGCCTCACCATTTAAAGTTGAATAAAAGATTCCATCAAAGGAAGTGCGGTAGTCTTTTGATATAATAATACCGTGAATCTTAAGTGTCCAAGCTATACTTTAACCATGGTCAATCACATGTAAACGATGATTGTGTTAAGACCGTAGTTGGGTATTAGTTGAACCACTTAAAGTGACATATTATTCAGGAAAGGATTTGTCTCTTATAAATAGAGGTTAGCAACGCTGTAATTGGTAGTCAACTTAAATTCAAGGACTTTGGCCAAGGAAAATTGGTAAATTGATAAATATTATCAGCTTAAGCCATGGGACCTAATGTTATATTTTGCAATTAACTGCACATATTACTAAATTTTTGGTCATTGACAGAGCTCAGATATCTAAGTGATACAGTGATGATAAGGAGAAAATATGCACAATAGATCGTTGTTTTAGGTATATCTTAAATAAATAAAAATAGGATTTTACCTAGATGATCGATGACCAGTTGAACTCGTGTCCATTACCGCGCTTCAGCAAAGTCCATACATGATTTAATATTTGAATTGTATATTATCGAGGGTTGAGTTCATATCGAGGCACAATAATATTTGTCAATATATTTTCAAACTCAACTTAATCGAATTAATTTATATATATTATAAATTAAAATGGAAAAATCAATACAAAATTTTAAGTTATTTATTTATTTGAAGCCTTATAATTAAAGTGATATGTAAATGCTATATATTTATTTAATTAGTTAAATGATTACTAATAGGCCAAAAATTTATAGACATGTTGTAATAACATACGGTGAACCATAAAGAAACGTAGGAGGGTTTTATTTAATTTTAAAAAAAAATTAGCAAATAATTTATCAAGGATCGAAGTAAAATAAGGAGAAAAAGTGGAAATATATTATAACTTTTATAGCCATTTTGAAGCTATAAATAATATCTCATTCCCTCATTCATTTTCATACCATCAAAATCAAAATGCATAACCTTCATTATAGTAAGTAGAAGCCAATGGCTAGGTCTTGTAAGCAAAACAAGGAAAAAGGAGGTGGAAATAACTCGTAATACGGTGTGTAATCGAGCGGTAATTTCTTCCAAGATAAATTATTTCAAATATTTAAGTTTATATTATAATGTACCATTAATATATTTATAGTCAACTAAAAAAATTTAATAAAATGAACATATATATGTGTATTAATTTAATTAATATATATACCTATATTATTTTAATAAAAGAAATAATTTAAAAGATTGTTTTTGTACAAGACCTAGAGAATATTTCCAACAAAAAATGTATTTTTGTGATTTATTTATATAATTTGTAATTTTAATTTTAATATGTAAATTTAAATAGGTATTGCAATTTATTAACACACACACATATATACATCAAATAAAAAATTATGATATAGAAAATTATTATACGGTGTTTTGAATTATGATAATTTTATTTGAATTTTGTCATAATTATTTTGATTATTATATTAATAAATAATAATTATAATTCAAATGAATTATATTAATAAACTGAATATATTATTCAAATAAAAAATAATTATAATATCTTGATTAAAAATATATTAATATAATTTGTTAATATATATATTAATAAATAATATTATATACATATTAATTAAAAATATTATATATGTTTAAATTATAATTTTATTAATAAATTATTTTTTTATTAATATATATATATATATATTATTTTTTATTAATATAATTATTTTTATATTATTATATCAATATAATATATATGTATATATTACCAAATATAATTATAATATAAATTAGTGTATATATGTTTTAATAAATTGAAGTGTGTGTGTGTCTTTATATATATATAAATATATATATATATAATAAATAGATATAATAAATTATACATACATACATATATATTAATAAAAATATATTAATAAATTATATATGCATGCATGTATGCATGCATTATTTATAAAACGTTGATATATATAGATACATACATACATACATACACATACATACATACATACATACATACATACATACATATATATACATACATACATACATACATATATATATATATATATATTACAACCGCTGTTTGATGTTCGTGAATTGCCAGAAAAGATGGAAGCGGTTACTCAACCTATGCTTGGACCTTTCGAACTTAGGAAAGAGGAAAGCTTTTGTGGACTAGGATTCAGAATACTACAATATCTTTTGAACTACTGTTTAGTTAAAGGGCTAGAAGAAGAACTGCTGGAATATCCTAAATGTTAATTAAGGCTTGTTGTATCTTGTTTTTATGTAGATAATGCTTCGTAAGTAGGGTTATAATACTTTGTAGCTTCTACTTTATGAAAATAAAGTGTACCAAATTTCATATATATATATATATATATATATATATATATATATTCCCTATAGACATTATAATAATGTGATACTGGACATACTACATTAATTATATACATTATATATAATCTAATTAAAATAACTACAATAAAAACAATTCAAAATAGATCTCAACATATCAAATCAAATAATAAGATGATTTTAATTTCATAGCAGAGAATAAGAAAATAAATGACATGATACTAATGGTAGGCAAGGTTCATTAAAATGCTTCAGCTTCTCTTGATTTTTCCTTACCAAGAGGAAGACCTCCAAACTCTCTTGGATGAAGAGGGATTCCAAAAGGTGATATAAAGAGAAACTGAACAAGAGGGGGAGATGATCAAATCAAAAGAATTAACAGCCATTCCAATTTGGGGTGAGAGGCTGCAGGCCTTTGGGGTGGGATCAGGCTGATTCAGGGAGGTTTAAATCAAATTCCAGAAACTACAACATCCCTAGATCAAGAGCCATTGTCAAAAATGGAGGCAATATTTCTAGAAAAAATTGAAAAAATACCTTCTGGGAAAGGAGGTTTCAAGAATGTAAGGGGATTATATACTAATAAATTCAGATCTTTAGGGAGTGACGGTACACATGCAATAATATTCAAGAAAGGCAAGTCCTTGGGTAAATCTTGTCAAAGAAAATTCCCAAAAAGATAATCTTGATGTTACCCTTTCTTTCAGTCCACCATTAAGAATTAATAACAGAAAGGTGGTAGTTCTTAAAGAAGATGTAAACATTAGAACTACCAAAACGTCAAGAGAAGCTATTTTAGGTTATGTGTTCGGTATTAAGCCTTAATATATTCACTCAAAGTATACATTAATAGAGTTTGGAATATCAAAGGATGCTTTGAAATATGCACATGTTCAATGGATTCTTTCAAATCAAATTTAACAAAGAGGAAGAATGCGACAATGTTCTAAAGAGTGCTCCCTATTTCTTTGAAGGAAGAATCATCATGATGAAAAAATGGTTAAACAATTAATATGCAGTTCGATAAGAAGAATCTGCATTTGGATAATACCGCCAAAAATTAATTTAACAGTATAGGTTAAAGAAGCATTTAGTGCAATTGCTAGTGCTATTAGTAGATTTGTCAAACTAGATGATGCTGCAGCTAAAGAAACTAGACTTAATCATGCAAGAATGATCATTGAAAACAATGTACATGAAGAGCTCCCTGATGAATTAGCATTACACTATATAATGGGGAAATAATTATGCATAAATTTGTCTATGACTAGCTACCGCCTAAATGCAACCTTTGTAAACATTTTGGACACATTAGGGATCGATGAATGCTTAAAAAGTCTAGATGGAAAAGAAAAATAATACTGCATTGTATCCAAAAAGTTTAAATGAAGGCAATGGACCAATCAAATCTCTTTCAGAACTAGAAAAAATACCGGGACCTTAAAATCAGATGCGGCAAGAATATCTACTATGGAAGATAACGAGGCATCGAATAATTACTCGGTCTACAGTTCAAAACAGAAAGAAACGGGGGATTCAATTCAACAAGTCTTTAAGCCTTCTGAATATGTGGAAATTAGGTTGAAGGGCTTCTATTGCAGGGTAATAAGTTATAAGGACAGCACTTCTGAATAATTAGTTTTAAGGACAATTTACAACATAATGATAGATTCATTTATCTTTTTAAGTTATACAGGAAAATGATAAATCCTTTTATCTTTATTTCTGTATAATTGAAAATGATAAATTCATTTATCTTTTTCCTATAAAATGTCCTTAAAACTAGTTTTTTTAGAAGTAGTATCCTTAAAACTTATTACTCTGCGCAAATAAGCTCTTGAAGTGAAAATCCCCTTCTGAATCCTCTGTAGAGGGCACATGTTACAATTAGCAATAGAATTTACGAAGATACAAATTTTAATCTAAAAAGATTTAGTGAACGTGCTTCAACTAAAAGAATAACTAAACAGAATCCAGATGGAATGTTGTAGCTTTGGAAAATATGGCGATTGACGGTAGGAAGCAAACTGCTGAACCTAGAATGGCCTCTATCAGATCTGAAGCTCTAGTAGAAGCGGCATTCCCAGATGAGCAACATGAAGCCCATATTGCAGAAGACATCGAAAATATGGAAACAAAAGTGTCGAATGTTAAGGAGACACAGTCGGATAATCTTATACCAGTAAGGAAAACATGGATACAACCCCTATAAGTATAGCCAATATAAATGTACATCCCGAAGACTCTGATATGAATCTCAACTCAAATTTCTCATTCGATAAGGATAAAGTTTTATATTATTAAATAACATGAATGATAATATACTCCATAATAAAAAACTGATTAATAATGCTTTATTGGGATTTAAGGAACAAAAAACATTCAAAGAAAAATTCATTATTGAAAATCCAAATGGAAATAATTAATCAAGGGTTTAAAAGTAAATAAAATGGGTATTAAAAAGAAAAAGGTAAAATGTCTGTGTGCATCATAGAGGCTTTCCTAGCAAATATACTAGGAGTAGAAATAAATCTCTCGTTTAATGTCAATAATTACTTGGAATGTAAAGGGGCAAAATTCCCCAACTAGGAAATTAGACGTCCTAGAGTTAACTAGATCTAAAAAACCAACGATAATAGCCTTGATTGAACACAAATTAAACGATAAAAATCTATCAGATCTTCTATTAGTATAAACAACAATAAGGAAGGAGGCAAGGGTATAATATTGGTAGAAATTAATGTTTGGAAATTAATAAAGGTTATTTTGGATCCAAGGCATACATGGTCAATTTGAAAATGTGGGTGGACTATAATTAAATCTTATTCCATATATGCTAGTAATAGTGAAAATGAAAGAATTATCTTTTGGGACAATCTATACAAATTTCGCTGTCTCTAAAAGAGCCATGGCTTTTAGCGGGTGATTTTAATACTATAATGAATGCTAAGGAAAAAAGAGGTATGATGAGTCAAAAAGTGACACAACAACCTCAATCAAATGAAAACGAGAATAAATGAATTAATAGCTAACAAAAATAGCAAGAACACACAAAGTTTTATAGTGGTTCGACCAAATCAAGTGCCTATGTCCACTTAATTTTATCAATTATAGATTTGTCATGATACAAATGGTATTACAATGATTTAAACTCTAGAAAACAAATTAATCTATGGTTTGGTAACATTCCATTGCTGAGTTTGTTTTGTGGAGGTGAAAGTGTGAAGAATGGTGGCTCAAAGATTGAAGGGAATATAAATTCTTTTCACGTTGCCCTAACTCTCATATTTATAGTCAAAATCCTCCACCACAGTCACTATATCATGGAAGACTGAGTAAGATATTAGATCTGTGAAGCCAAGGAGAGATAATGGGTCGATTCTTAGTAATAAAATCATGTCGGTACAAACCATACTAGTCTTTATACTGATAGATGCTACCTCATACTTTCATAAGTTCCAATCTTCGAAAGTTCATTCGAGGGTTCCCCTTGAAAATCAACTCGGTATTGACCACAATTGTGGTCGGTACCGACCATGTTGGACATGCTCCAGTTGGCTCGAAACTTCTTGTGTTGCTTCTTCTAGTCATTATGAGCTTGCCACCAAGTTCTCGATCTGTTTCGTCCTCATCTCAATGTCTAGATTCACTTAGAAGCTGCTCGGTTCAAACGCTCGATAACACTTGCCCCCATAAGGATGCTTCCGTGAAAATAAAGCATGCTTTAGGTTATGGCAAGCGATATAGAGTTGGCTACATGAAATACATTAGCTGATCAACCATCATCTTGAAGCATCATCTCCATTCCAGAGCATCCGTTTATCACTTCAAATAGTTGACATACCACTGCTTTAACAACCAAGTTGAAGCTCTTATCACTTGGGAAGCTACATCGTGTTCTGATCAATTATGCTTTCCTTTTTTCTTTTCTTTATTTCTCCTTTTTATATTTTTATCAGCAACTAAATCATGTCGTATGTTGGTACTGACATGATTTCTTAAGCATCATATAAATAATTCGGGACTTAGAAGAATTCTCCCATCTAAATTACTTTCGAGCATATCATTTTCTCTTCGTGAGTTCTAACTTCAACCGCCACTCAAGCTATTTGACCTTGCTCCCTCCATCGCCGTCGCACCTAGTGCCACCCAATCCCGCACAACATCGCCATCTTCAATTTCACAACTTTCTACCTCAATTCGACACCGACAACATTCGTTCCCACCTTTTCTTTTCAGATCTAGATCTAAACTCGAAGGTGGGTTACCATTGGCACTGCTATGGGATGATGCCATAGATGTTGCCGTCATCTAGCTATGGCCAAGGAAGCTGCTGTGGCTTTCGATTCGTGGTCGACCATTCGCCAACATCTTATTTCATAAAGAAAACCTAACGCCTATGCTTTTTTGGGAAAACTTGAGTCACACATGAGGCCAACACTAAGAATTCACGAATTTACATCAAGTTCTCCCACGTTTCCCAGTACTTGGTGTTTGCTTCACATTATTACAACTCATACTTCAGGTCTTTCTCATGGTTGGCCTTAGCTTTGCATTAGCACCAAGTTCTTGCACATGAAAAGTGTTATGGTCAGCCTCATCAAATTTTGTTCGAAGGTGAATCGATTGCCTGACTCCAATGGGACGGTTCTAAAAAACGATCACAAAAATGCAATCCGACATCCAAATTGAATATATGAGCCGATACTTGAAGTTATACACCAAAATCCTATGTTTCTGTAAAAGAATCTCCGTATGGCTCTGGATATGATTATGTTATCATTCATTTTGCGATAACGGGTAAGATCTGACACATAGTTCCATCGTGCGATGGAGCTCATTAGCCAGCACGAGCGGGCTACCTACATATCGTGTTCCGTACATCATGCTCTGAACACAAGATTCACACTGCATAGATCAATACTTCATAATGCCCTAGTCAATGTTCAGAATCTGATTGGTCATTGGCTGTCGATATTTGTTGGATCCTACACATTGACTACACGTGTTTTAATTAAATAGTTCTTTAAAATAAAATATACCTAACCATGTTTGCCATCAAGTTTTTCACTTCAAAATTAAAAGATGATCTCCTTGCTTTAAGGTTGGCTCGGCCCTTCTACCCCTCCAGAGGTGGGCTTTTGTACATCTCGGGCTTATACGTCTACCCCGTTTGGAGCCATGCATTCTACAACTCGAGAACCCTAACTACAGGCTCCTTCAGCCGCACAACCTCATAGCCAAGCTCCTCCAATAGATGATCAACCCGTTATAATGGTCTTGACAGTCCCCAGGACCAGACACCGTTTACGTTGATGGTAGAGTCACCTCATTCGATCTACCTCAGGCACGAGATTCCCGAGGATGAGGTTCTCATTCTACAATTGACCAACGGACTTACCTCTTGCGTACAAGCTATATAGCATGCAACAAATACATGTGCTTATCTGGAGCCGAGCTTCCATTCAATGGCTCATCAAGTTTTTTCTTTATGAAATTGAGCTGGCTCCCACATAAGTACATCCTACTGGCTATGCATTACTCAATTCTCTATATATTCTTTTCATGATGCAATGGAACCATCCTCCCACCTTCGGAGAGTTGAATTACCTTTTAAGCTTCAAGAAGAGGCACATTATCCATCTTTGCTGATAGTCGAGGCCTACAATTGCTGCAAGGTCATCAGGGCACTTAAAAACAAGCAAAGCTACTTCATGAGCAAATATTTCTTTTGTTCGCTATCCTGAAGGCTTCAACCGCTTTTGGTTGATCGGACGTAAGTCTTCTTATCTGAAGTCCCCTTCATACTTGTATTTCCTTCGCCCAACCATCTAATTTCCTTTCTGTATCGTCCATAGATCTCCCAAAATGAGAAATTAATGATGAGCACGCCCATACTTTAGAGTTTTTGAAGAGAGTTGAGTACGAACACCGCATGACTTTGTACCTTCTAACAAATGCTTTCCTTCGTTGGTATCACATTCTATACAATGGCAGGACGCCATTCCAATAAAACCTTCCACCATAGAATCTCGAGCAACCTTCGGTTCCTCGGCCCCAGTTTGCAATAAGGATGAAGATCCAAGGGGTGTAAAGGTCAATGTGGGCGATGCACATATGGGTGAGGAGGAAAGAAGAAAGCAAGAGAATGTCATTGAGGAAAGATGTGAAGGAGGAAAGGAAGGAGGAGAGGAAGGAGGAGGAGACGAAGATGAAAAGGTGGATGACGACGACGAAGACTACAATCCCAACGGGGATGAGTTGTATAGAGAGACGTCTCCTATGGGCACCATCGTCACAGTACCTTCCTGACCAAAGTGATTTATTACCAAATCTTTACATCTTGCATACGGGCTCCTTCAAGAACATCTTCAGCTCCTTGGGCGATCTTAGGAACTGGTCTGCTTTTGGCTTCGAGGAAGTAAGCTTCGGAGATATCCTCAACACAGGTGAATTCAACTTCCTTGCTGGAGATATTCTTGCCGAGGGTGATGAAGCTCCATTACTAGGGTCCCTCGAGCATGGTCCATAGATTACTTAATGAAACACCAATACTACACACACTTCTAGGATCATGAGCACAAGAACAGAGCACTTACTCTTAATCCAGTAACTTAGTTCGGATATATCCTTTCTTCTTTTTATGTACAATAGGTAGAGATCGTTTTGGTAGCCTCCACTTGAGCGTAAGCCAATACCGTTCATCGACTTTGGATGTTTATAGCCAACGTCCTAGCTCACACCAGAAAATGAAAGGAGAAGAAGAAAGGAGAATGTGCATCGAGACTAAAAGGATAGGAAAAGGGGCAAGAAGAAGAAAAAGAATGCCGCGATACCAAAAAGTAATAGAGTCATCAGAAGTAACAATAGGATCCTCATGAACACTACGGGGATGATTCCAATCCCTTTTAGCTCTGTACTCACTCTCAGACTCCTAACAACTTCTATTGACTCAACCTCCTATCACTACCATTTCTACTTCCCCCAAATCCAAAGAAGTTTTGAGTCATGCTACTCCACCTACACCCCCTATAGGCTCATATATATAGGTATTACTAATAATATGCAGGCAACTCAGCTTGACTACTGCCTAACGGGGGTTATGGTTGATTATAACGTCAGAGATATTACTTTCCTAGAAGTAAATAAAAAGATCGACGGGATTAACGAGGTTGTAGATAACCTTTTTGAGTGGAAAAGGCTTGCTAGAGCCTCTCCGATGTTAATCAGATTAACCAAATGCTTATTCATTCTTTTGACACAGAGAGAGCTAACTACGACAAGGAGTTGCCATCTACAAGACAGAATTGGTTGACATTATAATAGAAAGAGATAAAGCACAGAAGTCTGCAAAGAACTCCAAGGCCAGAATAGCCAAGCAGTGCGAGGTCCACACTCAAGCTACCAACGTCATGAATGACCATTTGAAGAAAGCCCGCGCTATGAATGATAAATATGAAGGACATCTTAAAGCCAAAGATAAACAACTGGCTGCACTTTAGGCTAAAGTAAGCAAGCTGAAAGCCGACTTGAGGTATAAGTTAGAATCAAATGTTTAGGCTTAAATTGATCTCTTCAATGCCAATGAAGAGATTACAGAACTCAAACCGAAGGTCACCCAAACAAATGAAGAAATGGAAGTTACTTTCTAGAAATTCTTCACTAATTTCATTGAAAACAAGAATCTCAAATGGCTTGGAGAGAATCACCTAACCACATTAACCGACGCTTAGGAAGAGATCGTACGTAAGGTCGACAAAGATGGTCATGGGGTTATTGAAGAGGAATTGAAATAACTTTTGATGCATGAGGAGGACATCATGACCCATAGAAAGGAAAAGCTATCTTGGTGGCACATGATGCAGGTGTAGGGAAGGCAACTTCAGGGAAGAGGAAATGATCTCTTTCTTTCTCTTTTATTTTTATTTTTTATTAGCAATTGAATCAAGTCAGTATCAACCAAAACATGTTATTACCGACATGCTTTTTAAAGCGTCATATACAAAATTTTACAATTAGGAGAATTCTCCCATCTAAATCACATTCAGGTGTATCATTTTCTCTGATTTCTAAGTTCAGCTGCCGCTCAAGCTATTTGACCTCGCCACCTACATTGCGATCGCACCTAGCACCACCACAACCCCTAACATCATCTCCATCGTCGATTTCATGACTTCCCACCTCAATTCGGCACCGACTAAATTCGCTTCAACCTTTTCTTTTCAGATTTAGATCTATACTCAAAGGTAGGTTAACATTGGTGACACTGTGGGATGATGCCATAGATGGCACCGGCAATCTCTTATCACTGTCGTCTAGCTATCGCCAAGGGAGTTTCTATGGCTTTTGGTTTATGGTCTACCATTCGCCAACGTCTTACTTCATAGAGTAAAGCCAAAGCCTAGGATTTTTTGGGAAAAACTTAAGTCACACACGAGTCCAATAGCAAGAATTCATGAATTTATGTCGAGTTCTCCCAGTTTTTCCAATACTTGATGTTTTCTTCACGTCATTACAACTCATTCTTTGTGTCTTTCTCATGGACGACCTTTGCTTTGCATTAGCGCAAAGTCCTTGCACATGAAAAGTGTTATGGTCGGCCTCATTGAATTTTGATCGAACGTGTATCGATGATCAAGTTTCGGTTTGATGGTTTTAAAAACGATTGCGTTGATGCACTCTGGCATCCAAATTGAATATACAAGCTGATTCTTCATGTTATACACCACGATCCTGTGTTCCTACAAAGAAAGCTCTATGTTGCCCCGGACTATGGTTCTGTTATTATTCATTATTTGATAACAGGTAAGATCCAACACACAGTTTCAGCGTGCGATGAGCTTATTTACCTGCATGAGCAGGCTACCTACACAGAGTGTTTCGTACACCATGCTATGAACACATGATGTGCACTGCATAGATTGATTCACAATGCCCTGGTCAATGTTCAGAATTTGATTTGTCAACCCACACTGACATTCGTTGGATCCTGCATATCAGCTACATGGGTTTTAGTTAAATAATCCTTTAAACTAAAATATAACAGACCCTGTTCGCCACAAATTTTTTAGTTCAAAATAACCAGACGGTCTCCTTGCTTTAAGGTTGGCATGAGGCCTTTCTACCCCTCCTGAGGTGTGCTCTTCTACAGCTCAAACTTCTATGTCTACTCCATTTGGAGCCAGACGTTCTATAACTCGGGAACTCTAACTACAGGCACCTCCAGCTGCATAACCTCGTGGCTAAGCTCCTCCAATAGATGAACAACCTATTCTGATAGTCTTGGACGATCCCCGAGACTAGACACCATCTATGTTGATGGTAGAGTCACTCCATTCGATTTGCCTCAAGCAAGGGATTCTCGAGGATGAGGTTCTCCTTCCCATAATTGATTAACGGGCTCATCTCTCGCCTCCAGGCTATACATCATGCAACAAATACATATGCTTATCTCGACCATGCCACCATTTAATGGCTTCATCAAGTTTTTTCTTCATGAAATTGGGTTGGATCCTACACAAGTACATCCCAATGGCTACGCATTGCCCAATTCTCTATATATTATTTTCATGATGCAATTGAACCATCCTCCTACCTTCATAGAGTTGACTTACCTTTTGAGCTCTAAGAAAAGGCAGGATTTGCCATCTTTACTGATAGTCGATGCCTATAATCACTACAAGGTCATCAAGACACTTCACAATAAGCGTGGCTACTTCAAGAGCGAATATTTCTTCATTCGTTGTCCCGAAGGCTTCAACCTCTTTTGGTTGAATGGACGTAAGTCTTCTTATCCGAAGTCTCCTTCATACCTATATTTTCTTCGCCCAATCATCTAACTTCCTTTATGTATCCTTCCCTAATCTCCCGGAATGAGAAGTTAAAGATAAACACACCCATATTTTAGAGTTCTTAATGGGATTTGAGTATGAACACCCACGACTTCCTACCTTCTGATGAATGCTCGCCCCAACCGGTATCACTTTCTATAAAATGACAAGAGAGCCATTCCAAACAAACTTCCTGACAAGAAATATCGAGCCACCTTCGGTCCCTTGGCCCCATCTCGAGATTCCGACAATGAAGATTAAGGGGATGTAAAGGGTCAAGATGGCTATACACATATAGTGAGGAGGAAAGAAGACAGGAAGAGAATGTCGTTGAGGAAAGAGGTGAAGGAGGAGAGGAAGGAGAGAGGAAGGAGGAGGCGAAGAGGAAAAAGAGGATGACGACAAAGACTTCAATCTAGGCAGGGATGAGTTATATGGAGAGACGTCTATTAAGGGCACTATCATCATAGTCACTATTTCAAATCTCGTTTATCTCGTTCGAGATCTTGCTCGAGATCTCATTTTCAAACTTGAGCGAGACGAGATTTAGCGAAACGGGACATTAAATTTTATTCATATCTTATTTGACACTCATCTTGTCCAAGATATTAAGATCTCAATTGGAATTTGAGATAAATCTCAATAGATGGCCTTAAATTCTGTTTATATCTTTTTTGATACTCATTTCATCCAAGATATTAAGATCTTAAGAAGATTTGAGATAAATCTCAATAGAACTCAATCGAAAATGTTTTTCATTTACATATTTTTTTAACTTCTTATATATGTCCAAATGAAATTGCTCTCTAATGATTTTTTATCTAGCTCTCTAATTTCATTTTTTATTTTTAACAAGTGAGAAAAAATAGATGACTTTTTGTTTATTTTTTATTTTTAATATTCAATTGAATAGAATCCATTTAATCAATACCAAATCAATTATATAATCACTCTCCTCTAAAAAGAATAATTAATATTAGTTTTTTATGAATTATTCATATTAATAAGTTTATATTTAGATATCAATTATCATAAAAATCTTTGAAATGTTAATTTTAGACTCTTAACTTACTCTGAGATAATCCAATATGGATATTATAATCCGAGATGTACACACGAAATACACTCATCTCATCCGAAATCTCGTCTGATACGAGATATTGTTTGTAGAATTCCTAAGACGAGACACGACCGAAATCCGAGATTTAAAACCATGATCATAGTACCTTCCCAGTCGAAGTGATTGATTATCAAGTCTTCATGGCTCATGTCCGGTCCAAGCCATGTACCAATTGATGAAACCACTCCTCCTACGGGCCCTTTCGAGAACATCTTCGGCTCCTTGGGTGATCTTAGGAACTTGTCTACTTTTTGGTCTGGGGGAATGAGCTTTGGAGATATCCTCAACACAAGCCCTCGTGAATTCAACTTCCATATCGGGGATATTCTTACCGTGGGTAATGAAAATCCATCGTTGGGCCCCTCGAGCATGGTCCATATATTACTTAAGGAAACATCAACACTGCACACACTTCTAGGATTACGAGCACAAGCATGGAGCACTCATTCTTAATCTACTACCTTAGTTCTGATATATCCTTTCTTCTTTTTAGCTACACCAGGCAGAGATTGTATTAGCAGCCTCCATTCCGGCATAAGCCAATGCCGCTCATCAACTCCAGATGTTTATATAGGAGTATAAAAAGAAAGGAGGAGAAGAAAGGATAAAGGGCACTGAGACAAAGAGGATAGACAAAGGCACTGAGAAGGAGAAAAACAGTGTTGCAATGCCGAAATGAGACGGCCCCATTAGGAGGAACAGTGAGATCCTCGTGAACACTCCGGGTGTGATTCCAAACCCTTTCAACCATGTACTCACTCTCAGACTCCCAACAACTTCCATAGACTCAACCTCCTATCACCGCCGTTTCTACTTCCTCCAAATCCAAAGAAGATACAAGTCATTCTACTCCACCCCCGCCCCCACATAGGCTCATCTACAGCTATCACTACTATGATGCAGGCGGCTCAGCTTGAATACTACCTAACTAGGGGGGTTTTGTTCGATTATGATGTCAGAGATATTACTCGCACATAAGTAAAAAAATGATTAATAGGATTAAGGAGGTTGTAGATCATGTTTTTAAGTGGAAAAGGCTTACCAGATCCTCTTTGATATTAATCAGATCAACCTGACGCTTATTTGTTCTTTTGACTCAGGGAGAGCCCACCATGACAAAATAGTTGCCGGCTACAAGATAGAATTTACTGATGTTAAAAAAGAAAGAAATGAATCATAAAAGTCAGCAAAGAACTCCAAGGCCTGAATAGTCGAGCTGTGTAAGATCCAAACTCAAGCCACCGACATCATGAGTGGCTAGGCGAAGAAAGCCAGTGCTTCGAATGATAAATATGTAGGACATATTATAGTCAAGGACAAGAAACTTGCTACACTTCAAGCTGAAGTTAGCAAGCTAAAAGATTACTTGAAGGCTAAGTCAGAACCGAATGTTCAGGTTTACATTGATCTAAGCGCCAAGGAAGGGGTTATAGAATTGAAAGTATAGGCCACCCAAACAAATGAAGAGATGAAAGCCGCTCTTCAGCAATTCTTGTCCAATGTCATTGAAAACAAGAATCTCAAATGGCTTGGAGAGAATAATCCAACCACACTGGTCGACACTTGGGAAGAGATCCTTCACGGGGCCGACAAAGTTGGTCATGGGGTTACTGAAGAGGAATTGAAATCACTTTTGCTTGATAAGGAGGACATCACGAGCCTAGAGAAAGGAAAAGGTATCTCGGTAGCCTAGGATGCAGCTGCAAGGAAGACAACTATAGAGGCACCTAATGGTTCTAGTACTTTGGACCAAGTGGAATCATCCACTCCCATTTCAAAAGAGCTTACAATAGATTTCATTGCTGCTACAATGTCCACCTCGGAGGCTGCCATTATCAAAACTCCTATCCCTCCTGTATCGAGTGCCGAAGTTCCACACCTTTCCCCTTTGGTCGTTAATCTGACTCAGTCCTCTGCTGAGGAGAGTGAGATAAATAAATCCCCAGCCAAAGATACTCCGGCCGGCCACGGTATATATCTCTTTCCTCGGTCTTCGAGAAACTTCTGTTCTTTCCTGTGGACGTTGCTACTTATACTATTCTATATGTCGAGTTACTGATCATCCTTCGCTACCTCCTCCTTCACTAGGAACTCAAGGCCTAGGTCTAAGAGCTATCACTACCTTATCAACATCTATTAGTATAAAATTGATCGTTAAAGCTCTACCCTTCCACTTCGGTCCTGACCCAGATTCGAAGAAAATAAAGGCGCTAGAAGGGTTAGAGGACGTTAATTAGTCTCGAGAGGAAGAGGTTACCATCAACTATGCGAAGGACTCAGGAGGCTCAATCACAATGGCAGAGATGTTGAAACGTGACATTAACAAAATCTAGGTTAAACTTTAGCCTGTAACCAAAAAATCCGCCAGCTTTAGAAAACCATCACCCACTCCTAAAGTTCCCCCATTGAAAATTAAGCCTCTAGAAGATCATGGTGCTGGCAAATCCAAGTTCCCCAACCTAGCTTTTAAAAAACAAAGGATCCATCATATGGGATGACTAAAGAGGAAGTCTCTTCTTCTAAGGAGAGCTTCATAGAAAAGGGGAGGAGAAAACCCCCAGGAAACCACGCACCAAATTGCCCATCAGGAGGAGGAGCAAGTGTGTGGGAGGGGAATAGGTGGTTACCTTTGCTTTTTTGAAGACCTTTTCCCTTTGCTGGTCCTATATTTTATTAATTTTTGTTGTATTTCCTGTATATATGTCGGCATTGTGCGGGAGTGGCCTCCACAATCCTTGTACAAAATATTTGTGTAAATAAAACTATTTATGTTCAATATTTTCTATATTTGCATTTCTGCATCTCTTATTTTACTTGACTATATCGCTGCATGCATATATAATATGATAACTGTGATGATATTACACTTATACTATATATGCCTATGACTGTGAAATTCCGTTATTTATATTAACTTTGTACATATAAATAAATCTCTACAATTGCTTAGTAATATTTTGTCATTTAGTTCTGTTTATCGTTGCCAAAGTATTTCTTTCTTGGCTGAACATGACCATATTTCTTCGAATAACTTTACTTGTCTTCGGCTGAACATATCTCGCCCAACCATAAGTAAAGCTAACAAACTTTGGTCAATATCATGGCCAACCATGTTTACTTTCAATCGGGTTCCCTTTGACCAAATCAAAGTTGCATATACAACAACCATTAACTTCGCACCATTCCCGTCTTCGGGAAACGAGAGTGTGGATGTCTATCTATGGCATCAACTCTTAATTTCACCTATCTTCAGGTGATGGTCAAAGTTATTTAGTCAATCAATCCTATTTATTAGTAGCCAAACATATCATATTGGGCTATAAACGCGGTCGTACCTGCCAAAAACTCGGTTATAGGCTGAATCCTATCTCTGGGACTCGGTGCCTTAGATGCCTATCTTTTGGCATCCATCTTCGAACATGCCTATCTTTGGGCATTGATCAAAAACATTCACTAACCATCTTTGCTTATCTTTGGGTAGGTGTATCTCGCCAAGCCATAAGCATAGCCATGTCTGCAAAAGTTCCAATATACACTGATTCCTATCTTCGGGAATTAGTGTCTCGAATTCCTATCTATGAGCACCTATTCTTGATCTCACCTATCTCTAGGTGTTGATTGGGAGGATTCGTTGGCCATCATCACTTATCATTAACCAAGCGTATCTCGCAAGGCCATAAGCATGGTCGTTTCTACCAAAGATTCAATTATACATTAATCCCAATCTGTGGGTATCAATGTCTTAGATGCTTGTCTCTAAGCATCCATTTTTGATCTCGCCTATTTCTGGGTGTTGATAAAAATTGTTCATCGACCATCATCGCTTATCTTTTCGGTCGGGCATGCATTCCTGAGTCGTAAGATTAATCATGAAAGCTTTGATTGTACACCAATTCCTATCTCCAAGAACTAGTGTTTTGATTGCCTAACTTTAGGCATACCTCTTCGACTTTGCTTGTCTCCAAGCATCAGTAAAAGATGGAACATGAAAGAGCGAATCATTCAATCAACCCTAGTGTGATTATACGCCTTTAATTCGATCATGGATTAAACGAATTCATCGGTACCCATTTCCGAGTACTTGGAAATGCCGCTAATCATATGACATAAAGTTAAACTTCTAAGAACACTGTTCCATTAGTTCCAAAAGCTAACTTTATTTATACACAAAATGAATGGCGAGTCATGCCTTATTACATTGCCCCTAATCAATCAGAGTGGCTTATTTGCAAAAATGAAATAAACCTAAGTGAAATAGCATTGTAGGTGCTCACTATTCCACGCCCGTAGAACTAGGATCCCATCAATAGTCGAGAGCTTGAAAGTTCCATCTCTAAGCTTTTGTTCAATTGTAGGGGACCTTCCCAATTCAGACCAAGTTCCCCCATAATAGGGAGGACCCATTTCAAAATGAGGTCCCCTATCTTAAAGGTATGGTTATGACCTTGGCGTTGAAGTGTCTCGTTGCTCTTTTCTGGTGAGCAACTACCTTCAATTCAACCTCTTCTCGTTTTCTATCAACCAAGTCGAGGGACTTATGCAAGAGTTCCTCGTCCATCTTTGGATCGCAATGTTTTCTTCGATGAGAAGGGATTTCTAGTTCTATTGAAATCATGGCCTTATCTCCATAGGCCAAAGTGAATGGAATATGCCCGGTTGCGAACTTATGAGTCATTCTATAAGCCCATAATGCTAGTGATAACTTATATACTCATTTTCCCTTGCCCTTTATCAGACATTAATTCAGAATGGATTTGGTTATCTTGTTCACCGCCTCCACCTGTCTACTCATCTGTGGGTGTGCGACTACCAAGAAGCTCTTCGTAATTTATTACCGGTTACAGAATCTTTGAAATTAGTACTCTCGAATTGAGTTCCATTGTCAGTAATGATTTTCCATGGAACTCCAAATCTGCATGTGATATTCTTTACCACAAAGTCAATCACTTTCTTCATAGTGATCATGATTAGCGGTTCTACTTTATCCCATTTTGTGAAGTAGTTCATGGCCACAATAGCATAATTCGCTCCTCCTTTCTAAATCGGTAGCATGGTGATTATATTAATTCCTTAAACCGCAAATAGCCACGGGCTAACCGTTTGCGTAAGCTCTATAGATGGGGATCTCGGTATATTCACAAACCTTCAGTACCTATCACATTATTTGGTGTAGTCGGTTGTGTTTCGACTAATCGTTGGCCAAAAGTATCGGAGCTAAGTACCTATTTCGCCAATGTTTTCCCCCCAGTATGATTGCCATAGCTTCCTTCATGCACGTCCGAAAGGATCTTCGTAGCTTCATCTTAGGTGACAAACTATAGTAAGAGGGTTAAGAATCCTCTCCGATATAAGACTCCATCTTGCATATAATTAATCGCGGCATCTTACGTAGGAGTGTTCACCATTCACTCCATCCATTCAAGAGAGTTCCCTTCAGCAAATAATCTTTGATTGGAGTCACCCACGACTTCTTATCTTCCTTGGCATCCAAGATCCAATCAACATCCATCTGGTCAATGCTTGGAGGCAATAAAATTTCTACTAGAACAAGTCCTATAAGCCGTGCTTCCGTAGAACTGGCTAATTTGGCTAGTGAATCATCTTTTATATTCTTTTCTCTAGGAATGTGCATGATTGTATAATGTTCAATATCATTCCACAGTTCCAGTGTCCTTGTCGAGTAAAGGGAAAGTCTTACTCCTTTAGCTTTAAATTTCCTTTTGACTTGGCAGACCACCAACTGAAAGTCGCTGAATATGTGTAGTGTCTTGACTCCTAGTTCTTTCACTATCTTAAGCCTCACAATCAATGCTTCATATTCGGCCTTAGTGTTTATCATAGGGAACTCTAACTTCAAGGCATAGCATATCATTCATCCTTCTGAGGTCATGAGAATCACTCCAACCTTGGAACTACGTTCATTGGAAGCTCCATCTACGTATAACATCCATTTGGGATGTTGGATTGTATCTTCTTCCAATTCTCCATCCTAGATTGTAAATTCGGCAATGAAACCATCCATCGCCTAGCTGTATCACCTTTCTAGGATGGTGCGTTATATCATATTGGCTCGGCTCGATATTCCACTTCAACAATCTCCCTATAGTCTCAGGTCGATGCAGTACTTGTTTTAGGGGCTAATCAGCCATCACCTTTATCGAGTGAGCTTGGAAGTATGGTCGCAACTTCCTCGAAGCAATCAACAAGCAGTATACCAACTTCTCCAATTTTGGGTAGTTTATCTACTTTGATAAACCGCTTGCTGAAATAGTATACGGGCCGTTGGATTTTAGACTTGTCACATACCCAGGCTGCACTCGGTGAGATCACATACTGCAAATTAAATGAATAGACTTCTCCTTCCAAAGGCTGTAACAAGACTGGTGGTCTTTCCATGTGTTCCAACAATTTCTAGAAAGCTTCCTGACATTCCTTCATCCCGACAAACTTCCATTTTTCTTTCTTGAGGGCATCAAAGAATGGTATACACTTATCCATCGCTTTTGAAATAAATCGACTTTATGCAACAACTTTCCCGTTCATCTCTGCATTTCCCTCATTTTTTTTAAAGTAATAATATTTTTCAATGTGTGAATCTGCTCTGGATTTGCTTCAATACCCCTTGAGTTCATGATGAAACCAAGAATGTTCCTAATGCAACTTCGAAAGAGCATTTCAATGGATTGTGCTTCATCCCGTACCTCCGAAGCACATCGAACATTTAAGAGAGGTCATCCTTATGATTCATCGGTCACTATGACTTCACAAGCATATTGTCCACATAAACCTCCATTGTCCATCGAATTTTATCTTTGAACATCTTATTTACCATTCATTGGTAAGTAGCTCCAGCATTCTTCAAACCGAATGGCATCACTCGTTAAAAAATAGGCCCAAATCAGCAATAAAACTCGTATGCTCCTCATTTAGAACATGCATTGCTATTTGGTTGTAGTCAGAGTATGCTCCATGAAGGATAGTAGTTTGTGTCTAGCCATTAAGTACAAAAGTTAGTCCATCTTCAACAGTAGGAAGCTATCTTTTAGGCATGCTTTATTCAGGTCCAAATAACCGATGCATGTCCATTAGTTTCCATTTAGCTTCTTGACTAACATAGGGTATAGTACCCGTTTAGGGTACAAGGTTTCGCAAATAAAGTCATTTGCCTTTGTCTTCTTTCAGTGTAGCAGTTCACTCTAGACTTGGGCTGCATCTTTTCTACTTCATAGGAGGGCATCTTGGGTCCATATTTAATGAATGGTACCCTATCTTCAGCGAAATTCCACACATATTGAAATGCATCTAGGCAAACACATCTAGGATTTCTCAGAGAAATCCTACCAACTCTTTTTTCATTCTTAATCCGAGCTGAGATTAGACCTTTAGAACTCGAGTGGGATCATCATCATCGATCAGCATGTTGATCGTCAACTCTACTGGTGCCACCCTCATGTCCTATGGCTCTTTCAAAGGGCCTATAGGCTTTTAGAACTTATTATGAGACTGGAGCCAGGGCTTAGGTGATGGTTGATAAACATCTACGGTCTTAATGCAGAGAGCCTTTTCTGCAGCCTTCCTTTCTCGCATCGCTTTGCCTCTCTGAGCTTGTGATGCAGCATTCTCGACCAGTGTTCTGGTCACCTTGAACAATTCTAACTCCATTCTTGATGGGGAACTTCATCATCAGACACCATGGTGTCAGTGCTATCCTGAAGCGAGTAAGGGCCAATCTACCCGGGAAAGCACTGTAAGTTGAAAATTCATCAATTATGATAAAGGTCTGCACCCGCACTATGTTATGGTCTCCCTTGCCCGATTCCATGCACAAGTCAATGCAAATGGCATGCTCTTTAGCCTCTCTAGTAAATCCTTGGATATGGGATTTACATGGCTTTATATCCTTTGGAATAATCTTCATTTGGTCAATGTCTTTTTGAATAAAATATTAACCTAGCTCCCAAAGTCAACCAGAACTTGGTGCACATTCATCGACCCAACCACGGTCGTAATAACCATGGGACCAAACATTGGCGCATGCAACCCACCGGAATCCATATTTCAAAAAACAATGTCGTCATTCATTGTCTTTGGTTTTTTTGCCAGAGCTTTGTCATCAACAGTAAAACAACTCTTATGCGGCATATGCTTTAACGAACATCCATACATCTCCACCTCATTCCAGCTCTTCTCTGTTGGATGAGGTCCTTAAAAAATAGTGTTTATCACAATTCTACTATTAGCTCACCTTGGTCCCTCTCTATTGGACCTAGCTTGGTCCTTTCAAACATTCTTCCTTTAGGGCCAATTATTCTATCCGCTATCTTGCGGATCTCTCACATATTGTTGTAACTTCTTCTTTCGGATTAAATCCTTGATCATATCTCTTAGGTGATGGCACTCATTGGTATTATACTCTTGAATTTCATGAAAGGGACAATACTTCCTTAGGTGTCATTCAACTTTAGTTGCTTCCCCCCAAGGCAGTTTCTTATAGTTCTTCATTCCTTGCGTAGCAAGATAAATATTCTAAACAGTATCGTTCATGGGAGTATAATCTTCTAGCTTCTTGTACCTTGGATGCTTCTTGGTGTCTTGCTTCTTTCCACCAGTGCCTTGGTTTCTCATTTAATGGTTATTATTGTTTTCGACTTCACCGCAATGTTTTTGACGCCCTCATCGGTCTGCATAATAGCACATTTCTCTATACAACTTCATTCCCGCTAATTGGTCCTATGGCCAAGTCTGCCTCTTCTGAGCATAGATGCCAGGAAGCCTTTTGATAAAATTCTTCCATAGTGGGTGGCTACATTCTTTTAAGTTATTTTCCAAAGTCCATATCAGGGTGGACTCCTCGAATCAAAGCCATCCACACTATTTCCTCCTTTGGATTACTAACTTCGGTCATAGTAGTATTGAATCACTTCAGAAAATTCTTAAAAGTTTATCCTGATCTGTGATAGATATTCAAAAAGGACATCACATCCTTTGGTCAAGCTGAGTGGAGCCTAAACTAATCCATGAACTTCTTCGCTAAGTAATAAAATAAAGATATGGACCTCGACGCAAGCTAAGTGAACCACATCATAGTCACCCCATATAAGAATATGGGGAAACATCTGCACCTCCCAGCATCAGCAGCACGAGCACCATCCATGTGCCATTCATATATCAATAGATGTTGTCTAAGATCTGTCATTCCATTATAAGATGACATCGTTGGCATAATGAATTTCTTAGGATAACTCTCATGCAGTATATCATTAGTGAATGGAGTTCTAATGGACATCAAACATCATTCGTCGCTACTCCAATGTTGGCTTTCATTCAATAGCCTCTTAATCATATCTTTGAGATACTCTTTGCAAGTCTGGATAGCTGGAAGGGGATTATCAAGGATTGCTTCAAGTGTTTGGCTCTGCAAATGCTCTTAGTTCGTCACATGACATCTAGGTTCTCCTGTCTCTGTAAGAGCCGCTTGTCCAGATCTTTCGTAACACCTTGCTAGTTTTATGGCATTGATCTAAGCACTATTAGTCTACACACCAGCATTTTGTCCTACTTCATTACCCGTGTATTGCAAACCATCCTCACTATCAGATAAGTTAACAGTGCCAAGTGGTAGCACATGAGAATGATTTTCAACATGGTATGTACTAACATGATCTTGGTTGGTACTGACCATGTTAGCTATGTCCAAAATTTTGCCACTTCCTCCATTATTCCTCTTTGACATCCCAACAACCCTTCCCTTCAACTTTTGTTTGCCATCTCTCATCTTCTGATCTAATGAGGATAAAATTTCCTCCTCAAAACTTGAAGATGATGAACTTCTACGGCTATTCGTATGCCTTTGTAACCGTTGGGCTAGAAAAGCAAAGCTTCATTCAGTCCTTTCAAAGATAGCGTTCTGACTATCATGCACCCTTTGATTCATCACAACCATCATCCTATCAAATTCAATTTTTGATACCATAATCTATAGAGAAGAAAGTCCTAACAAAGAATGCATTGGCTGAGTGGTTTCTTTATTGTAATGAGAAGCTTCATCTTCTCCAGTAGTTGCTTCAGATCTCATGGAAGACCTCTTAAGTGCCATGTCTTTCAGATCTAATGTAGATTCCTTTCCAAATCTTAATAACTTCTTATCTACAATAACAAACTTCTAGATCTAACTTCTCGATGCTTGAAATCCAAAGGTCTAAGTTAGATCTTTACTCGAAAAGCTTGACTCTAGGTGAAAGCTAGATCTAACTCCCATATTTATAGTTGAAATACTCCACCATAGTCGCTAGACCATGGAAAACTGGGTAAGATATCAGATCTACAAAGCTAGGGAGAGAGAATGGACCGATTCTGAATAATAAAATAATGTTAGTACCGACTACAATTATGGTCGGTATCGACCATAATAGTCATCACAGTGATATATGCTTCCCCATACTTTCATAAGTTACAATCTTCCAAAGTTCATTAGTAGGTCCCAACACAGTACCGACACAAATGTGGTCGTTACCGATTGTGGTCGGTATCGACCATTTTGGCCATGCTCCAATTGGATCAAAACTTCTTATGTTGCTTCTTCTAGTCTTTACAAGCATGCATCCAAGTTCTCAATCCATTTCGTCCTCCTCTTGACAGTTAAATTCATTTAAAAGCTAGATAACAAGGTGGTAATCCAATCACATATAATAAAACTCGAAATTGTCAATAATTTTGTACTAAAAGCAGGCTTAACTTACTATTCTTTTAGGCAATAACTTCACTTAGGAATAAGGAGAATTTAGAAAACTTTATTGTAAACTAGATAGAGTTCTATTGAATAACTCATTTTTAACATGTTTCCTAACCATTTTTGTAAAACTTTAGATCAAGCCACAAGTGATCACACACATATATAGAAATAACTCTCTTCGAAGTGCTAAATGGAGTTAGAGACATTCCATTTAGGTTTATAAACAAATGGCGTAAAAGCAAGGAATAGTTTAGAATTACTAAAGAGTCATAATTATCAATGTTATGGAATAAGTCAATACCAGTTTAAAAATTTCCTAAAAATGGTAAAATCAAAATGAATAGATTGGAATAGGAAAAATGTAAAAGAACACTAATTTGATACATAAACTACGTGAAACAAACAGCCATTTACTGGATGAAGTTGATTTAGATGGTTATAATGAAACTGCAGCTAATTTGTTTTATGATAACCAAAAAACCCTAGCTAAAGCCTTACATATCCATGACTGCAATATTAGGCAGGCCAAACTAGACTGGGAGGGATGCGACAACTAATTTTTTATATGCTAAAACGAATATTAAACAGAATACTAATAGTATAAGGTGCTTGATAAATGAAAAAGGAAGTGTAATAAATGAAGAATACTATATTACTAAAGAGGCTATTGAATACTTTTATAATTTATATAACAGTGATAATCAAAATTGTTGTCTTTTGAAATAACATGCATAAATACTTTGAAAACAGAAACAAAAAGTATTCTCATTGCCTTATTTGACATTGAAGAAGTGAAATGTGTAATATTTAACTCTAATAATAATAAAAGTCCCAATCTAGACGAATTCGGGACTAAATTTCATAACTCATTGGGATCAAATTAAAATCACTTTATATAATAGTATTAAAAAAGTATTTGAAATAAGAAAAATTCTTAAAAGTATAAGTCATACTCTTATTACTTTGGTTTCTAAGGTTAAAGACCCAAATTCATTAGAGGGCTACATGCATATAGCATTTTTGTTTATAAAATTATGCCATATATTACATGGTTTAGAATGAAGGGTTTTATGAACTAAATTATTTCATAAAATTAGAGTTCCTTTAATCCTAATAGACTAACTTTTCAAAATACATTACTTGTACATGATATTATTCATGACTTTAATATTCAAGGAAAAAAGAAAAATGTGTGTCAAAATAGACTTTCAAAAAGCTTTTAATAATGTCAATAGAAATTTTATTATTCATATGATGATGAGGATGTTAGGGTTCCCTCCTTCCTTTGACAATTTAGTTTTCAAATTCATTAACTCCTAACTTATTTAATTTTAATAAACAAGAATTCTAAAGGGTTTTTTAAAAGTTAATAGAGGTTTAAGACAAGGGGACCAGTTGTTGACTTATTTGTTAACTATTGTTATGGAATATCTTTCGATTCTTATAGAGCTAGAACATCTTCAAGGAAATATTGAACTTATCAACAAGCTTGAACCTACTATCACTCATTTACTCTATGTAGGAAATTTAATGCTCTTTACTAAGGCAAACGCTAAAAATGCTTCAGCTATTATAAATATATTTAAAGAGCTAGAAAATAAAGTTGGGTTGTTTCTTAATGAATCAAAAAGTAAAGTCTACTTTAGCAAAAAATGTACTTATAAGGAGGAAATAATAAACATTCTCAATAAAGGAGGGACTACTATCAGTAAACTATTTAGGACTTCCTCTATCAATTAATAGAATAAGAGAATGAGAATGTACTATACTAACATAAAAATACAAAATAAATTAGAAAACATGTCCAATAAATTGCCATTAATTGTCGGCAAAATGGAATTAGTTCATGCCATTATTACTACTATAATTATGTATTCGATGCAAATACATAATGTTCCTCCCTTATCCATTCAAAAACTAGAAAAATTATGTGTAGATTTCATCTGGAAAGGAAAACATAAAATAGCTTCGTAAAAAGTTTTCACCTAAAAAGGAGGTATAAGACTTAGAAACCTAAATATTTAAACGAGACATATGCCGTGAAGTTGTTTTAGAGATTCATTAATGATGATTCGTTATGGGTTAAATGGATTAAATCTAAATATTTATAAAAATTAATTATTTTGGAAAGCTCAAATAGAGGATCTTCATTCTAATGTTTGGAAAACTATATTAAGAAAAGAAATAGACTGTAAATTAATTAAAAGAGTTTTCAAGGACGGTAATAAAACTAGTTTGTCATTTGACCCATGGATTAATGGCCAAATCCTCACTAGGAAAGAGGGATGGAATAATCTATTACTCATTCGAGAGGCAGACTTCAAAAATAAGAAAATTTTAATCAATGAGGTTTGGAATGTAGATAATTTTCTCGTTTTGGTTTCATATAAAGGAAAAATAACTAGCTTAACTATTAATTCAAAACTAGATAAAGTGTGATGAACCGCCCTTCGTAATACCATGAATCAATGTCAAATGACAACATTCAACTCCTGAATACCACAAAATATAGCTCGCCGAGGTAAAAAACAAAACAAAACACCATACCAAGGCACATCGATAGAATCTCGCAGCGAAATAATAATATATAATATACTGAATATACAGGAACATAATAGGATAAACAATATATAATAGACTGTGCTGATGTGAATAATTGGTAAATAAATATCACTATAGAAAGTCATAACACGGTATTTGATACAGCAAGTCTCATATATAAATAACATATATGTCATGTACTGCTACAACTATAACGATCCCACCGCTATACCCATATTATTAAAGAACATTACATGTATTGTCATCTAATAGCAAGGAGAATACGGCTGTTAAAGGCGATCAAATATGAATATATCTTTGTACTAAAACTGACACGTCTTTATTAACTTTTTAGGATCTGACTGAAAATTTGACGTGTACGGTATTAGTACAAGTGATAAACACCCTGATTTAAAATATTCAAAGTAGTATATAATATAGATAAATCAGAATCAGAGTCACGGATCACAATGGAATAATATACATTATATGTATAATAAAATGGGAGTATGAAAAATATCAATGCTAGACCCACGTAATGTATACGTTGCATCCAAAATACTGTATCAAGTACGTAGTGACTACTAAATAATATACATGACATGTCCTCCGAAATGTCAATATATACAATAATGAAGTAAACTAAAACTGTCAAAATAGTCTACTCCAATGCTAGAACAAATCCGTAAGTCAACGAGTCCGTGTATATGCAGAGTCTCGGCTTAACCCGAGTATTTTAAAATAAGCAAGCCAGACTATATCTAATAAAAACATGAGATACTGATATTGTAATTATATGACTTAACAATAATAACAAGCCATAATAAAATATGCCTGAAACCAAACAATATGAATAAGGCATATGTTATCCTGCCTTTTGGCAAGGCCGTAACACCAAGGGATTGACTAGTAACCAGTGACGGTCCATCCTAGAGATCAGTTATACAGGGGCTCACTACGGATGTCAATGAATTTTGTCCGAGTCCGGATCGAGCCAAAATTGGTAGGACATGGCAAGCTGAGCCATGGGAACCAACGTTCAAAATCTCAAGTCAATCCGAGTTCGTATGCTCAAGTTATGAGGGATGCAAAATTGGATGAAAATCAGACACCATTCGACTCGCTCCTTCGACTCCCTCCTTCGACTCGCTCCGGTTCCCTCAGATGTCAACTTCGACTCGTTCCTGTTTGACTCGCTGCCATCTGGAATACCTATTTTGACTCGTTTCGCCTAGTTACCCACTTCGACTCGCTCCCCCAGTATTAACTTCGACTCGCTCGACCAAAGCCTGCTTCGACTCGCTCAAACCGAGTGCTTACTTCGACTCGCTCGACCAAAGCTTGCTTCGACTCGCTCAAACCGAATGCTTACTTCGACTCGATCGAGACAGCATCCATCAGAGAGTCCTCTTCGACTCGCTCCACAGCCTTCACAGAACCACTGTTCGACTCTGTCTGATTCGACTCCAGCAAAGCGCCACGTCATCGAGTCGAAACATAAGCGAGTCGAAACAGGGAAGCGAGTCGAAGGAAATAGCCTGCTGAGAACTCCATTTCGTATCGATCATATCTCCCAATCTACAAGTCCAAATGCTATGAAATTTTCACAGAAGACTACGTGCATGCTAGAGAATGTCCACGCCAAATTTCGACTCCATTAGATGAAATCTTGAGTGAGTCGAAATCTGCTTGTGTCGATCACGGATCGGACCGAAACTTTACGGGCCTGGTCACGTGCCAAAGAGGGTCTCCCAAGATCTTAGCGAAAAAGCAGCCTCCTACACCAATAAATAGACCCCCAAAGTCAACAAAAAAGGGGTTCTTCTTCCTCTTTGAGATCTCCAACGCCCGGACTCCGCCAAATCCAGATCCGAACTCCATTGCTGCTGCTACCAACGAATTTCACTGCTACAAACCATTGTTATTCGCTGTAATTTGTTGAAATCAATTATAAACATCAAAGGAAGATTAATAAAGCAAACTACTTCATAGTGGACGTAGGCTATACGCCGAACCACTCTAAATCCTTGTGTCTCCCTGCATTTTAATTATTCTCATTTCTGAAACTTGGAGTTTTTGTTAGATAATTCCACTTTTTCCATTTTATTTTCTTCACTTTATCTCTTTAAAGACTTCCGAATAGTGTTGTGCCCAATTTTGGTACAAACACTTTGGTGCTTTCACTGAGAAAAACCCAATTTTTCTCCCACTCTTTTGATCTCATATCTATATTGGATTGCATAGATCTAAGAAGAAGATCCAGATCTAGAACCTTGAAGCCCTTCCATTCTATTCAGATTTGCAATCAGATCTAGGAAAGGACTTTGCCAATTCACTATGGTGAGCACATGTACCACCTCCGCAGCTGCTGATCAAGGAACACGGGACCGAAAAAACCCCGTGCAATCACCTCCATCCAACCAAAATGCTGCAGGACCTTCAGATCCATTAGGTCCAATAACTAGACAAGAATTCCAGACATTGCTTCAGGAGTTGACCCAAAGTCGACAGCAGCTAGCGGAGCAACTACGCGCCAACAGGGAGTTGACTAACCAGCTAAATCGCCAAAGGCGAAGAAGATCTAGAAGAGACCAAGTTTCTCACTCCTCCACAGAGAGCTCAGCCTCCTCCGATGGCCAAACTAGATCCACACGTCCACGGTTGGGTGGAATCTACACCCAGGCCACGGGACACCAACCTGCTTCGAACCTTGGGCAACCTGGAGCTGGACCATCCGTTAGCCTCCGCACAGAACCTTCAACTCGGGGAGGAGCTGCTCCTTATCATGTTACCGGCAACATTGCTACTACCACCACTGCTGGACGAGGAGGTGACGCTAGGAACCAAGCTGATCCTCAACACAGATGACGAGAGCAGACTCCTGAACCTTATGTCCCTGAGGATGTTGAACCAGGGAGGCGAGACACCGACCGTCGACCGCGTCCGGTCCAGACTCACGCTGTGGAGCCCGGCCACACCTTGGCACAACATGCTCCAAATGTCCAAATGACAGATATACCAGCGATGATCCGCCAAATGATTTGTGAAAGTCAGGGTCTATCTAATGACTACTGGGGAATCTCCCGAAGTCATACCCCTTTCACCGATGATGTTTTATATGCTGTACCACCTCGGCACTTCAGGATGCCGGCTTTGCCAGTTTATGAAGGGAGCTCTGACCCCAATCAACACGTCCTGAAATACGAATGGCTGATGAATGCTGCTAGAGCTGATGACGCAGTAAAGTGTCGTAGTTTCCCCATTTCCCTAGGGGGCATCGTTACCATGTGGTTCACTCGTTTGCAACCGCGATCCATCTCTAACTTTGACCAAATGGCCACCAAGTTTGTCAAGCAATTCCGTATGCATGTGGCGAGGCCGAAGGACGTTAACACTCTGTCTAGCGTTACGCAAGCTCCCGGAGAAACGCTTAGACGTTACTTGGAGCGATTCCATGCCGCGTGTGCGGAAATAAGCAATCCCAACAATAACTCTATCCTGATGGCTTTGACTAAGGGGATTGATGCTGATTCCGAGTTCGGGAGTTGGTTAGCTGGGAAACCACCCGCGTCGCTGGACCGTTTCTATTCCAAGGCAGCCGGATTCCTGAGAAGGGAGGATGCGAGACAGTCTAGGAAGCAGGATGATGCAGGACCCAACATCGAAGGTATCCAGAGTAACGACGCTGTTAAACAGACCGGAGATAGTTCTTGAAAAGTTCAGTTGAACGTCCAAAATAAGCAGAATCAGCAAAGGGATAATAGAAATCAGAACAAAAAACGCGATCAGGATCGTGGACCATGGCGTAGAGCTTCCATGTACGAAAACTACACTCCATTGAACACGTCGTTGGAAAATGTGTACTTGCAGACCTGCAATACCATGCAGTATAAGAAGCCTGCCCCAAAACCACCAACCGAAAGACAAATCCAAACAGGAAAGTTCTGTAGATTCCATGAGAGTTATGGCCACAACACCAATGAGTGTCGTCACCTACAAGACCTCATTGAAAAACTGATACGTGAGCGGAAGCTGGATCAGTATGTCCGGGCGCCGCAATCCGGTGGTGCGGGCCTATCAAATCAAAACCGTGCGCCGAATCAGGAAAAACAGGAAGAACCTGCTCGTGCGGACGGGAGGTTGGTCATCAATACCATAAGCAGTGGTTGTAACAACCCGTAAATTTAACTGGTTTTTAATAACGTTATTAATTGAAATTTTTGTAAAATTTTAAACAATAAAATTTTGAAATATAAATTTGATATTTGGAATGCGTCTAGTTAAACATAGCAACTGGTAAATTTTCGTCCGAAAATATGAAAGTTTATTTCGCGCGTAAATTTACTTCAATTTAATCAGTTAAAAAGCGATGAAAATAAAATGTTTTCGAAACCTAAATATTTTTACATAGAAAAATTCTAAACCATCTTCTGAGCAAACGTCATTCTTCGTTTTTCAAAATTCGGACTTCTTTAGTTCCGTCGATCTTATTTTTCTACGTTTTTCTTGCATTTTCCGTAGTAGAAAAATTCGAATTTTTATAATTCAATCGTACCACAGATATCCATATAGCGTTTTGATCGTTTCATTGAGCAGATCTCTACGGTATTTCATTCCGGTGTTGAAGGTTCCGATGCGTGGCGGAATCTGCAAAGCGGGTATGTGTACCGGTGACCGGTTATGCTTTGTTGTTCCTTACCCTTTTGTTATCCACGGTATAATATCTAATTGCCGTTGAGTTAATATTCTCTGAATTTAACGGTTGTGGGCTTTACAAAATTTCCATAGTTTTCATTTATGCTGGTTCGTTACTCCTTTTAGACTGTTCGTTTTCTTCTTGGGACCTGACTATTTAGTTGGAAAAGAAAAAAAATATAAATAGTATATGCTTTGAAACCAGTTGTCATTTCTTCGTGGCCAAACACCTTCTATTCCCAATACTTCTCTCCATTTTCCTGATGAGTTCTGTTCTTCTTCTTCATGAAAATATTTTTAATATCAATTATTTTATCCAAGCTTGCATTAGAAGTGAAGTGCTGCTCATCCTCGTGTCCATCATAAAACTCTAGGCTGTCCTCCTCTCGGCCCATACTAATGGCCAGTAACCCATTTTCAACACCACCTCAAACGCTCCACCGCCTAGGCCTCTGACCTCCAGCAGACCACCACCGTGAACAGCAACGGCCTCCCACTACGACGAACACCACGGCGGCGGCGGCCAGCAACCTCCTCCCGAAACTCCACCTTTCACCATAGCCGAGACCATCATCCACCCTTTCTTCCATGACCACGCGCGACTTCCTCCCCTCCCTGACACCGCCTGGCTCCACCGTGATCCATGGCCACCCCTAGCAGTGCTGAAGAATGCCTCTTACCCACCTTGAAGCCCTGATTCATCCTCTGCCTTGCTCGACCCCTTCGCATCGCCGCAACGCGGCCAGTCATCCACTACCGAACCCGCTCCATCTCCTTCCCTTCCCACTCTCTGCCGCGCCCAGATCCACCACCTTCCATATCATTTTCTACACCACGCACGGCATTAAGCCCATGTTGAAGCTAGCCGTCATCACCGCGTAGCAGCTTGCCACCGCACTCCTTCAGCTCTGAAATTTTTCCCTTCCCGCTAACAAATGTTCAGCCGAGCCTTATCTTTCATGCTATATGTCGAGGTATTATATCTATAAACTAAGTTATGAATACATCTTATTATAGTATACAGTATGTTATATTTTAAGGTTCTTGTTTTTTAAAAATATTATAGTTACACTATAATATTTGATAAGTTTATACAAGGACGATACGTAATGCATATATATTTGCATTTCATTTATATTTGGTTAGTAATATACTTTTATATAAATATGCAAGTTATACCTGTGGTTACATATTGAAACCTTGATTTTAGGCATGCTGGAAGATAGATTGGTTTGAGGTATATCTATAAGTCATATTTTGTAGATATTGTGATTTGGATCTATATGGGCTTTGGATCTCTGTTTTGCATTCGATTTAGCAAGAACGTCTGCATACATTATGATTAGTAAATTTTTCTCATGTTTTAGTTAAATATTTTAAAGTTATCAAATTGTTTTATGCGTGTGTTTATATATATGGTACGGCTGAAGTACACTGTTTTATAACACGAATATGTATAAAGGATTTTGGGTTTTAAATGTTTAGTAGTTCCATTTTACGTGTTTTGGATTATAACATGGGTTAAGAATTGATTTTAAGAATATAATATATATGTTTGACTTCAACGTATGTAAATATATATATATTTTAATTTATGATAAAAGGAAAATGTATATTTTTTATATTGGGTTCAAGGAGACTAGTAATATAAATGCATCTCGTCTGATTTTTTTTATCAAGCTAATTTGATTCATTCCCATCAATTTCTGTTATCAGATCTGTTCGTTAAATTCGCGTTCAAATCTTGCCTTGTTTTGAGATTCGGGCCAATCTTGCTTCGCTTTATAATTCATAGCTTGTTCTGTTGTAAATCTCTCTAGCCTCGGAAGGTGAGCAATCACTCACGATTAATGTTTTTATTTATTTATTAAATCTGATTTCAATTGAAACGACAATTGAAATATGCTACTGTTATTTATGCTATTAACTGTACCAGTTCACCTGTGACATCTGACACCATTATCTGTTAATTATACGATGATAATCCCGTTTGGTTGATAAGTGATTGATTGTTTGTTGTTTATATTGGAGGTTAAATTGTAATGTATAAAGTGATAAATAATATGCAATTGATTTTGACGAAGGATAGTTAAAAATTTGAATCGACATATGTGTTGAATTTGATTTGTTAAATTTGTATAATATGACCCCTTGAATGTTTAATTATTTGACACATAGTAAAATAGTTAATTACCCTTGAACCATTTGAATTTATGTTGTATTAACTGATGAAGTATGAAATTGAATAATTGATGTCAAGTGTAGAATTGCATAGAATAATTTGTATAATAATCTTTAATCTACATGAAATGATAGTGTAGATTCTAGAAATAATTATATTAATTCGCACAAATAACAATGTGAATTAATACAGTTATTTCAGGATTATTTGAATTGATTATTGGATTGATATTGATTGTTGTTCTTGCTTGTTTATTTACTTTGACACCATCCCAGTTATCACACTGCAAGTTCCCTTTGCTATGTTTTGATTTTGAATTGAATTGGAATCGGGTTGAAATGATAAATACCCAAATGAACTTGACTTAGGATAGAGAATTAAATAAAACCCGATTGGTCAATAATTTGATTTAAAAATAAAATGAAGATTTTATTTGAATAAATAATATGTTTTGAAACGAAGTTGGAATTTGAATTTTAATAAAAGGAAATGTTAATATTTAATAATCTGAATCAAAATATTAACATAGTAGATGATGAATGAACGTTGTTTTAAAATTTGGAATTATTAATAATTAAGTTTGAAATTATTTAATAATTAAGTTTTGAAATTATTAAGTAATTAAATAAGATTGAATTATTTAATAATTAAATAAATTGAATTCTTTAATAAGTGGAATTGAACTTCTTGAATAATTGAAATTGAGTTTCTTTATTAATTAAGTTTGGAAAATTATTTAAGTAAGTAAATAAGTGAAATTTAATTTCTTTAACAAGAAATAAAATGTGATTTACTGAAATTAATGTAAGACTTGAAATTTAAAGAATTTGATTTGATGAATTTAATTTATTTCAAATTTGAAGCTTTGATATAATGAAGTTGAACTTAAGCAATTGATTTAATGAATTGGAAGTTAAAAAGAATTGTTTGAATGATAAATTTACTTAACGAATATTGAATGAAATCGATAAATGAAGTTAAATTGATTTGAATATTAAATTAAATTAATTTAAATGATTTCGGAATGAAACTTATATACGAACTTGAATCAATATTTGAATGGTTTAAAATAGAAATTGAATTTGAATTATAAGATTTCGAAATGGTAATTTGGAAGTTTTGAAACGAAAATTATGGAAATTGGTTTAAAAAGACAAATGAAATGTTGATTTACAAATTCTAATTTGGATTGAAATTGATTTGGTTTTGAAATAAATAAATGACCAATCGGTGTAATAATCATGAAAGTTATTAAAGAGACCGGAATCGGTTAGGGACATACTCACTGTCTAAACCGAAAACCACTTTAATAACTATATGCGGAGTGTGATCCAGAATGAAATGGTTGGAATGATGTACGTGATGACTGAAGAAAGAGAACGATAATGGATAGCCTTGACACTTGTGTCAAATTGGAAATGACTAAAACAGGAGCCGTGCCACGCCAAATGGGGGCTAGCTACCTCGAGCGAACACACTTCTTCGAAAACTACTCATTACTTGTTGTCGATTGGTGCACCCTTGATTTTGGGAGTGTTGTTTCGCGGTGTTGCGATCGCTGCGGCGATGCATTCTCACCAGTCCGGATCAGGCAAACGGTAGTTTCACTACCTTGGGTATTGCCTCATGTGCCTTGTCATACTTGTATCCCTATATACGCGACCACTACGATTTGTTTTTTGTTATACCTATGGAGTACTCCCTGATATCCCAGTAGTTTACGGTGGAGTTTACAGTGCTGTATAGTCTATAACGCTTATATAAAATGTGTTAAGGGGGATAATGGTAACGCCTTAACACTATTTTGATACTTTATATTACTGATAGGCATTATCTACTTATCGTACACTACTACATAGTAGATAGTTTAACGGATCCTTAAAGTATGGTTATTCCAACATCCTTTGAGTTACTTGTATTTCAATTGCTATTTCACTTGAGTTGGATTTATTGATATAAGAATGTTAATCCTGACTCGAGTGTTTTGTGTTTTACTTTACGCTCGGGTCAGATTGAGTGTTCCAGTATTCGAGACTCACCTTTGGAGTTGGAACTTCGCTTGGAGATCCAGCTATCTATCCAGCTTTCAGATTTCTAGTTGATTCCAATGATGTATTCTGATTTGTACCTGATGTATAGTGTTACTCTTCTGTTGTATCTTGTTTAACTCTGATGTATCTTATATATTTATATAGTAGCTTCATGAACTACTATCTTTTTTACTTCCGCTGCATTTATACTCTGTGTCTGTGATCTGTGATTATTTTATTTACTGTATATGCTCAGTTTTGCCAATTTAAATTAACAATTTGGTATTTTGAATCATTCAAGTCAAACATGTGCGGATGCGAATAGTCCAAAATAGCGGGTCGTTACAGTGGTCCTCACCCAATAAATCGAAGCTGGAAGGAAATGGAGTCGTATGCCAGTTCTATCAGGCATGCGGACTTCGAGCGTTGTAGTAGTTTTGATGAGGGGGCTCCGGCCAAGCAACAGAAAACGATGATGGATGATATCGTGTTCAGGAACAGAGACGTAGATAAAGTCGAAGCTCCCACTATTGATCCACTGGTCATCTCAGCACAAGTAGGTCCCGCTTGGATAAAAAGGATCTTAGTTGACAGTGGAAGCTCTGTGAATATTTTGTTCAAACGAGCTTATGATCAAATGAAGATGGAAGCCACAGACTTGAAGCCTTGTCAATCTCGAGTCCATGGTTTCAACGAAAGTGCCACAATTCCCATTGGGATGGTGGAACTGCCAGTGGAGTTGGGAGTAGGAGAACGTCGAAGAGTACGAATGTTGCAATTCATCGTTCTGGACATAGACTCCCCTTACAATTGTTTCTTGGGCCGACCAGCCCTCGCTGAATTCAGAGTAGCCATTGCCCCATGGTGTTTGACCTTGAAATTTCCCACTGATCATGGAATAGGAATCGTTCATGGAGATCAGGCCACTGCTAGAGCCTCCTATGTTGCTGAGCTATGGGAAGCACAGCGGAAGGAGAAGGGAAAGGATGTAGAGGAGTCTATCTGCGTCCGTTTCGCCGACAATTGACAATTAACGCCCGGGCCCAGGCTCGGGCACCCCAGCCAATTCCTCAAGGACCTTGACCCGAGAGAAACTGAAGACGAAGGAGAATCTAAAGAAAGTCAAGCGTCCCCAGCCGAACTGACGATTGATGTCCTAATTGACATTAACGATGGTTCGAAAATAATAAAGATTGGATCTCAGCTAAGCCAGAAAACTCAAGAGGAATTGGTTGAATTTCTGCGGGCAAACCTTGATGTATTTGCTTGGACACATTTTGATATGTGTGGGATCTCGCCGGACATCGCGAGCCACACTCTGAACATTGACCCGCGGCATGTCCCGGTCAAACAAAAAAGGCGCGGTATGGATCCAGAGAGATCTGCCGCCCTTAAAGAGGAAGTAGAAAAGCTTGAAGCGAACGGATTCATTCGAGATGCGCTATATCCCGAATGGGTGTCAAATCTCGTGCTCGTCCGAAAGTCAAATGGGAAGTGGAGAACATGTGTCGACTATTCCGACCTGAATAAAGCATGCCCCAAAGACAGTTTCCCGCTTCCTAGGATTGATCAGCTAGTGGATTCGACGGCTGGACATGAGCTCTTATCCTTCAAGGATGCGTATTCAGGCTACAATCAAATACCGATGCATTTACCCGATCAAGAACACACCAGCTTCGCGACCAATCTGGGGCTTTACTGTTACAAGGTTATGCCGTTCAGACTCAAGAACGCCGGAGCTACTTACCAACGGTTGGTCAATCAGATGTTCGCTAATCAAATCGGGAAGACAATGGAAGTATATGTAGATGACATGCTTGTGAAGTCACAACTCTCAACCGACCATGTAAAAGACCTGGAAACTATGTTCAACATAATTCAGGAATACAAAATGAAGTTCAACCCACTGAAATGTCACTTTGGGGTTGCATCCGGAAAGTTCCTTGGGTTCAGCGTTAACGCCCGGGGAATCGAAACCAATCCCGAAAAGATTTGGGCAATCAGAAATCTGGAAACTCCCAAAACTATAAAGCAACTCCAGAGTCTCAATGGAAAAGTAGCAGCATTGAGCAGGTTTATTTCAAAGTCCACTGACAATTGCATTCCCTTCTTCGATCTCATTTGAAAAGGTAAACGAAACTTTGAATGGACCACGGAATGCGAGGGCGCTTTCCAAGCGCTAGTCCAACATCTATCCACACCACCTATCCTGTCAAAACCTATCGACCATGAGAAGTTGTTCGTATATTTGGCGATATCCGAGAACGCTATTAGCACTGCATTAATCCGAGAAGAAGACAAAATACAGAAGCCGGTGTACTACGTCAGCAAACGATTGACTGGGGCTGAAAGAAATTATCCGAAACTGGAAAAGTTGGCTTACTGCCTTGTCATCGCATCAAGAAAACTCCGACCATACTTCCAGGCACATTCCATTATTGTTTACACCGACCAGCCGTTACGACAGGTCCTTTCGCGGCCTGAGACGTCTGGTAGGTTACTCAAGTGGAACATCGAACTGAGCCAGTTTGACTTTACTTACGCTCTGAGACAGGCCATACAAGGACAAGTCCTAGCCGATTTCATAGCTGAATTTACCATCCCAGAGGACTTGCCCGAAGCCAGTGAATCCCCCGAATACGTTTGGAAACTTTGTACCGATGGAGCATCAAACGACCGGTGTTCAGGCGCTGGTATTGTGCTTGAAACTCCCGAAGGTCGATCCATATGTTATGCCTTAAAGTTCGATTTCCATGCGACTAATAATGAAGCTGAATATGAGGCCCTCCTAGCTGGCTTGAAACTCGCTAGGGATTTGAGAATTATCGCAGTGGAAATCTATTGTGATTCACAATTAGTTGTGTGCTAGGTACGAGGAGAGTATCAAGCAAGAGATCGAAGGTTGGCTGCTTACTTAGCTCGAGTTAAAGAAGTACTGAACCATTTCGATTACTACGCCATCTACAATATACCTCGAGAACGCAACCAAAAGGCCGATTCGTTGGCGAAGTTAGCCAGCACATGCGAAGCTCAACAAATGGGACTCGTACCCGTAGAGACGCTATCTTCCCCAAGTATCGACCGGGCAGAAATGAACCGGGTATGCGAAACCGTTCCGGAAAAGGACTCATGGATGACTCCACTCATAAATTACATCGAACACGGAACCCTGCCGGAGCACAGGAGTGAAAAAAGATAGGTCCTTCAAAAGGCCTCAAGATTTACCATCCAGGGTGGACTCATGTACAGAAGAGGGTACTCGGTTCCCCGACTCTGGTGTATCGCTCATGATGAAATTAAACAAGTGTTACGCGATGTGCATGAAGGAGAATGTGGCGATCACACCGGGGGCAAGCACTTGTCAAGAAAATACTTCGTTACGGATATTACTGGCCTACCGTGAATCGCGATGCGTTAGACTATGCAAAGAAATGTGACAGGTGTCAGAAATACGCCCGAATCCCAAGGGCTCCTCCTACTGAGATAACGTAGATGGTCAGCCCATGGCCGTTCGCAATGTGAGGCATCGACATCATCGGTGCTCTACCCCTGGCAAAAGGTGGTGCGAAGTACGCTATCGTCACAGTTGACTACTTCACAAAGTGGGCTGAAGCCGAAGCTCTCGCTACCATTACAACGAAGAAAGTAATCAACTTTGTGGTTCGTAACATCATCTGTCGATTCGATCTCCCACACACCATAATCACGGAGAACGGAACCCAATTCGACAGTGCTGAATTCAAAGATGATTTCTGCAAACGATTTCACATCCAAAAGAAATTCTCCGCAGTTGCACACCCTCAAGCGAACGGACAGGTCGGAGCAGCTAATAAAGTCCTTAAGTCCATCCTGAAGAAACGACTAGAAAAGGTCGGGGGCAAGTGGGCTGATGAACTTCCTATGGCTCTATGGGCTTACCGAACAACCCACAAGACTGCGACCGGCCACACTCCGTTCTCTCTTTCTTACGGTTCAGAGGCCGTTATTCCAGTCGAGCTAGAATTACCTTCTCATCGTGTGACAAACTATGATCCGAAGACAAACGCTATATTACTTGCTGAATCTCTTGATCTACTAGATGAGAAGCATGAAGAGGCTGATTTGAGGGCAGCTTCGAATTGAAGTCGAGTCGCCCGATTGTACAATGCCAAGGTCCGTCCGCGAACCTTCGAACTAGGCGATCTTGTTAAAAAGGATATATCCGGTTCCTTCACACATGAAGCCGACATGGGAAGGACCATATGTTATTGAACGAAGGCTCGGAGATGGCACATTCAAGTTATCGACTGTCGACGGTCTTACACTGCCAAGAGCTTGGAATAGCGAGAGCCTTCGCCGCTATTACACCTGACAGTCTATCTTTATCCATTTAGTTTACTTTCCTTTTCTGCAATTTGTTTATTCATTTCGAAATTAAAACTTGTAATAAGGCAACTGACTTTGCCATACTTTCTTATTTCAGCAATAAAATGCAACCTCTTCGAGCCAGAGCTGTGATTTACTTGAAATGCTTCATATGACCATCACTATGCACGGAGAGCTAAGTCTCATCATACGGTGGGATTTATTCAAATAGAGAGTGGCTGCGGTGCAACCAATCACTCCCTAAATGAAACCCGAGCTCGAGGGCAAGCCATCACATCAAAGTCAAAAAAGGGATTGGTACACGACAACCCTTCATCCAACTCCGAATTCCCAAAGCGCGAACCGGAGTATAAACGTTCAACTCCGAATTCCCAGAGCACGAACCGGAGTATAAACATTCAACTCCAAATTCCCAGAGCACGAACCGGAGTATAAACATTCAACTCTGTATTCCCAAAGTGCGAAGCGGAGTATAAACATCCAACTCCGACTTCCCAGAGCGCGAACCGGAGTATAAACATTCAACTCCGAGTTCCCAAAGCAAGAACCGGAGTATAAACATTCAACTCTGTATTCCCAAAGTGCGAAGCGGAGTATAAACATTCAACTCCGTATTCCCAAAGTGCGAAGCGGAGTATAAGCATCCAACTCCAAATTCCCAGAGCGCGAACCGGAGTATAAACATTCAATTCCGTATTCCCAGAGTGCGAAGCGGAGTATAAACATCCAACTTCGAATTCCCAGAGCACGAAGCGGAGTATAAACATCAACTCCAGATTCCCAGAATGCAAGTGCCAATTCCAAGTCTCCCGATCGCAGACATATGATCGAAACTTAAGCCAGTGTAACCAGCCACTGATGAATGAATGGGAATCCCCGAAGTACAAAAATGATTATCGACAATCAAACAAGCATGGACGCATCACTCAATCTCCGCTTGCTTCAGACATCCGTTCGGTGGCGCAAGACTCAACATGTTGCAAGTAAGAAGCAATCGTCGGTTGACGATTCACAACTCATCCCCAGGACTGGGGGCAGGACTTAGGCATCAACCACTGATTGAAGCAATGCGATTGTCAAAATTCAACTCGCTTCCCGGTCGCAAGCCATGTCCACAATTCCCGAATTTGGCAAACCAAAACAAACTTGATTCGGAACCTGAAACTTCAAAAGTGCATTTCAGACACTGGAACACTTAGACAAGTACACAATGACAAAAAAGAAAAAGTTTCATTTCTATTGATTATAGAAGATGTTCGTGTACAAGTTTCCAAAAAATTCCTACCAGCAGGGGCCGAACCCGCATCCATACACGGCTAACAAAATGCAAAATCAAAATACTCCAGATGATCAGGCCTAATCTCTCTTCTTCCTTGGCTTCCTCTTCAGTGCGGACCCGCTGGATCCATCGCCAACCTTCCTCTTCGAGCCTTTACTTTTCGGCGGTTGGTCTTCAGGCGAGGGCATTATGTCGACGTCCTCCTCCGGACTCGTGTGAATAAGAATGCTCCCTACGAGCGGAGTCGGAGGCACGGGATCAATTTCAGAAGGTGGAATGGGCAGGCTGGAGAGGAAGACAGAACCACCAGGAGACATCATTTCGAGCGGGGCAGGTCCCGATGCTGCCATCCCACCTCCAAAGCTGCCGCCATAACCCGTTGCTGCCAGCTCAACGTCAATCTGAGCAAACATGTCCTCTTCGGTTACTGCTTGAGCCTCGCCCGGGGCACCAGCAGTCGGCATTGAAGAGCATGCAGCCGGATCAGTTCCACTCATAACAGATGACAAGTCAGCACGAGGATCGCCGTGGCGGTGGAAGAGTTCATCCATCAGCTACACGTCGAACACGATCGTACCACCTTGCAGATCGCCAAGCGGGGCAGCTGTACTCATGGTGGTTGCCTCGGTCACGATAGCCTCCTGCATTTGATATGACTATTGAGTGGCAGGAGGCATGGCCGGTGCGGCATCGATCATTGGACAAAGAATAAAAGAATTGTTAGAACTTAAACTCGGTCGAAGACTTCGACTCATGAAAGACATGTGGAATGTTCGGAGTACCTTCCTCAGTTTTGCTTATAAGCGACGGGGCGGCTTCAGTCGTTTGCCCTGTAATCGGAGGCATCTGCGGCTGATCCGGGTTATAGGCAAGAACGGCTTGAGGATCAACCGCAGGCAAAGATTCAAGCTGAGTTGACACCAGAAGATCAAGACTTGCATCGTGATGTCCAACCCCAGAGCCCTCTCCTACCTCCAGGTGCTGGATGCCGAGCCTCTCCTTCTCATAAGAGATCATTGAATCATGGAGAATCTTCTTTTCGTCATCAGTTAACAGACGATTCTCAAGCTCGAATTCATCCACAAACTCACCCTGGTGCGCCTCTTTCTCTTCCTCAACCAGTCGACCCCAAGCGCTATGGAGATGCGTCGAATAATCATCGAGCCAGGCCAGACCCCTATGCCTCAGCACATTAGCGTTGTAAATAACAAGGAGGTCCTCGATATCGGCCTCTAACCTAGACTCGACCAACTTCACCCTCTCCTCGACCTCAGTCTCCACTTTCTGGACTTTGGCCACTGCCGCATCCCGTTCTCCCCTGAGCAGAACAGCCTGATCGCACGCCTCCTGGGCTGCGGTGTTCGCCTCATCTTTTTCTTTGACCAAGCTGGCGAATTTGGCTTTTAGTTCATTAAGCTCCTTGACCGCCGCGTCCCGCTCGGCAATGACTTTGGTATTCCGGTGGCCCATTTCCTCCACCAAGGCAACGTGTGCCTGACTCAACCTCTCCATTTCTGCCTTCGCTTCGTCAGCCTTCTTAATGGCCTCAATCTCATATTTCCGAGAAGACTCGGACTCAGCAGAAAGTACTTGGATAATGCGATCCCTTTTGGCAAGCTCAGTCTCCATATTCTCGATCTCTTTTGCCTGCTCGAAGGCCAATTTAGAAGATTTTTCGGTAGCCTTCGCCCACTCTCGATATTGGGTATATATGTCATGAACAAAGTCATGCATCGTGCCTTCTACCGACGATGGAATCCTCTTCAAGTGGGGAGGGAAAACATAACCGTCGAAGCAAATATTAGGAAAATCCTTTTCATTTGAGCCAACTTAAGGGCCCCTTCTCCAGTGGGATCAGCAGGGACCTGCTCTGTAACCATGGAAGATGTAGTCTCGACTCTCTGGAGATGAGTCTCAGATCTGGAAGTGTGAGAAGAAGGCCTGTGTCGAGGAGGCTCCGGTGGATGTGAAGTTTGAATGGGAGGAGGAGATGGAAGCCTAGGAGGAGGAGAGCGTGATCTAGACCGGCGCCGGTATTCTCTATCCCTATCGCGCCCATACCTATCCTGACTAGAATGCTCGCGATCGCATCCGTATCAGAATCCCTCCTGCAGGAATCATAGTAACCAAAAGCCTTTCGGGCTGAACGAAGACTGTTCAGCATTGATCCTCTTCCAGACATAGTACCTGAAAATGAGAAGCGAAGAAAGAGTTAGCAACTTCCTGAGTTGGACGAAGTACAGTTGTGTATCATGTAGTGTAGTGAAGTGTATGCATGTGCAATCCCCTGACCAACCAGAAATGTCGGCCGCACTCATAGCAAGCGACCTGCTCGGTTCACAAGCACTATCAAGCCCTTCCATCCCGACGTCGTGTGGAGACGACACGAAATCCGGGATCGGGATATCATTAAGCCCTGCAAAAGGACTCTCCTTTTGCGGGGGAGGAGCTTCTAAAATTCTGATCCCCTGGAAAGGTAAAGACACGACGACGGATTTAAATCTCTTAGATTTAGGGCGTTTGTGAGCAGCGGCCTTGCCTCTTCTGCTTCCACCCGAGTCCAGGACATCGGCAGAAGGCCTAGCTGAAAGCTCGGTATCGGTGGGCGTTCTCTCTGGGTCAACTTCTTCGGTGATCACAACTGCGGGCGCTTTGCACTTCACACGTTTCTTCGAGATCACTCTATGTACCACTTCCAGATGTATGCTCTGTCTCCGCTCTATTAGCCCGACAGCCCTCAAATTCCTGTCGGTCAGGACTAAGTCTATGTGCCTTTCTTCGCTCGAAAACGCTTGAAGAATCCGAACAAGCTCTCTGAAGTACGCGCCATCGGGACGAGAGATCGCAGCTGTAAGAAGGGAAAAGTGTGTCGGTTTTTGAAGTCAGTTACTAGTATCTCAATGACTCAGGAGAGAAGTGGCAACACTTACGTCTATCCAACCACCGCCCAGCAAATCCAGAGGGGCACCGAACGTAGAACCATTCGGTTTTATAATAACTTAGCCTTCCCCAGGAGCCCTGTACAATGTGGCAGCTCCTGACCGCTTCCAGGAAGGTGAAAGAGGGGCTGTCTCCACGGGTCTTGACATTGAATAAATATCGAATCTCGATCGGCTTCGGTGGTCGAAAGAGGACCTCCATGAAGAGAACAAAGATGCTGTTCAATAAGGCATACCCGTTGGGATGTAGCTGGGATGGGGCTATGCCAAGAAACGATAACATCTCCCTTATATAGTCATTGAAGGGAGGAAGTGTCCCCGCTGTGCAAGCGTGACGGTTGAAAGCGGTATACCCCTCCGGGGGATGGTGTGGCCTGTTAGTGGGCCCAGGAAGTTGCACGTCGTCAAGCGACAAACCATGCCTTAAGCAAATCCGTCCAAGCATATCTTCAGAGATACCCGACGGCACGGAATCTGATGGATTGAGTATAAACCGAGCACCCGAACGCTCATCCGGAGCTGGCCCTATGACTTCGGCTTCGATAACCGGTATCTCTATGGTTGGAGGAATAGAACTTGGAATTTACCGCTGCTGAGAACTTGAAGGGTCCATGACCAGCTAGCTTATAAAAAATCATTGTTAAACTGACAAATAACACTCGTGCATCCCCCAGTGTAAAGTGTGTGAGCGTGTTGTGCAGTGCAGTATTGTATATTATTTGGGAAGATCAACTGGATTAAGGAAAACGTATGAACAACGAGACTTCAGAATTCAGTCGGAAGGACCGTCATCGCTGACCGTCACAACCAGGCCATCCAGTTATTACCTATCGGTCCAAGTTAAAATGTGTTATTATTTTAGTAAGTTCCAGTTTCATCGACGAACTTCAAATAGGTAATCAGGCGTGCAGTGAAACAATTAAGTCCAATTAAGAAAATCTGAAGCTCGTCGGAGTCAAGTGGTCAAAGGCACTAGAATTTTCGATGTCATCAAAATTAAACCAATGGTCAAAGTGTCAAAAGTTCAAGTTCAAGGCAATTATTCAAGTTCGAATTCAAATCATTCACTAAGGCTCGAGGTCGAATCGATCATTTGGGAGTGTGCACTTCGACTCGGTCCAAAGCCACGCTCTTCGACTCGCTTCGAAGCCTTAACTTCGACTCGATCCCAAACCACGCGCTTCGACTCGATCCAAAGCCTCTACTTCGACTCGATCAAGAGCTACGCGGTTCGACTCGATCTCCAGGCACTCCACTTCGAACCATCTCAGGCCTATACTTCGACTCGATCAAAAGATACACTTTTCGACTCGATTCGAGGCCATCATTTCGAGTCCATCAGGCGCAATCCCTTCGTATCGATCCATGAATTCAGAGCGCTCGATAAAAAGCAAAGTCCATCATCGATCGATACGAAGACCCTCGCCTCATCATCTCGAAACCCACACTCCATCGACACGAAGCGGAGGCCAGAAAGCCTTCGATCGACCACGACTTTGATTGATTTGATAAGAAAACCCGAGCCTCATCGTTTACACGTGGATTCGTTTATTGATTACCTAGATCTGAAAGTTAGTTCAAGTGGTTGAAGATAGGAATTGATTCGAAGGCAAAGGTTTTCTCTCGTGAAATGCTCTGGAACGATACGAGGGCAAGGCAGATAAAAGTGAAAGGTAAAAAGTAAAAAAAAAGGCTAAGTGCCAGATATTTATATGGAGTCGAAAGCAAGGGGAATAAACGATTCAGGTTCTAGTGGAGTCGAACACGTGCTTCGACTCCCTCCTCAGCGCATAGATACGGAGCTCCCATTCGTATCGCTTCCCTTCGACTCCATCTCCGATGCAACATTACACACCATCACTTCGACTCGCTCCCCTTCGACTCCGTCTCCTGTGCATTTTGACTCCAGCTCCTATGCAGTTCGAATCCAAGACCAAGTCGAATGAAGCAGTTCGATCCAAGACCGAGTCGAACATCCTGTTCGAATCCATAGAATCATGACTTCCAGAGATCAACTCCATCAACTCGACATGCTTACTTCGCATCCACAAATCCAATGAAAATTATCTTCGACGTTTCAATCCTTCACAAAGATTCAGGAGGGGATCCTTACGAAGGGACATTCAAAAACAATAAACCGACGACGACTCGAGAACGTGCAAACGTAAGCGGGAGTCAAGTTAACGTACATGCATGAATGACAGACTAATATTCAGCATTCAAAATTTTTAAGAATCAGAAATTCATCTGGTAACGACTACAACAGCAAACGGATAACTAGTGGCATACAACAATCAGTTGCAATGATACAGGGCACAGCAGTCAACTGTCAACAGTTTACATTATCAAGAAGAACGGCCAAAGATTACAACTTTCATCGGGAAAACGATAACTATTCAGAATAAAGATTAAAGCACTTTAAAGCACATCATGTTTTCACAAGACGTACTTTGGGGGGCAAATGTTATCCCGCCTTTTGGCAAGGCCGTAACACCAAGGGATTGACTAGTAACCAGTGATGGTCCGTCCTAGAGATCAGTTATACAAGGGCTCACTACGGATGTCGATGAATTTTGTCCGAGTCCGGATCGAGCCAAAATTGGTAGGACATGGCAAGCTGAGCCATGGGAACTAACGTTCAAAATCTCAAGTCAATCCGAGTTCGTATGCTTAAGTTATGAGGGATGCAAAATTGGACGAAAATCAGACACCATTCGACTCGCTCATTCGACTCCCTCCTTCGACTCGCTCCGGTTCCCTCAGATGTCAACTTCAACTCGTTCATGTTTGACTCGCTGCCATCTGGAATACCTATTTCGACTTGCTTCGCCCAGTTACCCACTTCGACTCGCTCCCCCAGTGTTAACTTCGACTCACTCGACCAAAGCCTACTTCGACTCGCTCAAACCGAGTGCTTACTTCAACTCGCTCGACCAAAGCTTGCTTCGACTCGCTCAAACCAAATGCTTACTTTGACTCGATCGAGACAGCATCCATCAGAGAGTCCTCTTCGACTCGCTTCACAACCTTCACAAAACCACTGTTCGACTCTGTCTGATTGGACTCCAGCAAAGCGCCATGTCATCGAGTCGAAACATAAGCGAGTCGAAACAGGGAAGCGAGTCGAAGGAAACAGCCTATTGAGAACTCCATTTCGTATCAATCATATCTCCCAATCTACAAGTCCAAATGCTATGAAATTTTCACAGAAGACTACGTGCATGCTAGAGAATGTCCACGCCAAATTTCGACTCCATTGGATGAAATCTTGAGCGAGTCGAAATCTGCTCATGTCGATTATGGATCGGACCGAAACTTCACGGGCCTGGGCGTACGTGCCTGGTCACGTGCCAGAGAAGGTCTCCCGAGATCTGAGCGAAAAATCAGCCTCCTACACCTATAAATAGACCCCCAAAGTCAACAAAAAAGGGGTTCTTCTTCCTCTTTGAGATCTCCAACGCCCGGACTCCGCCAAATCCAGATCCGAACTCCATTGCTGCTGCTACCAACGAATTTCACTGCTACAAACCATTGTTATTCGCTGTAATTTGTTGAAATCAATTGTAAACATCAAAGGAAGATTAATAAAGCAAACTACTTCATAGTGGACGTAGGCTATACGCCGAACCACTCTAAATCCTTGTGTCTCCCTGCATTTTAATTATTCTCATTTCTGAAACTTGGAGTTTTTGTTAGATAATTCCTCTTTTTCCATTTTATTTTCTTCACTTTATCTCTTCAAAGACTTCCGAAGAGTGTTGTGCCCAATTTTGGTACAACCAGCATATGATAAATCCAAATCACCATTTCACTAATTCATATCAAGTCTCAATGGACTATCCTCTAAAATATGGTGATAACAATTCAAAATTATCCAGAGCCAAAAGATACTAAATATCCATCTCAAATTCTCTGAAGAAATAATCATCACTAATGAAACAATAATGGTAGTTATCTATTAGTTTAATACAGCGACACAGAGCCTAACACACAAAATTAGACCCTGCCACATTGTGCCATAGTCTAACGACATGAAGTAGACCAACTATGCAATTTACCTAAGGACATAAGTAGGTAAACATTGTCTAATTGTGTACCAAAATAATCTGATAGGTATTAGTCATCCGGCCTATAGACTAATCATGCATGTAACACCTGTCCAAGAAACGAAAGGACAGCCATTTCACATTATAACGAACCTAACACTTGAAAATAGGTCGGCCTACCTAAATCTAAGAATGTATTGACTCTCAGGTCGATGAATAATGAGCCATCCTCTCTCAAGGATCTATCGGCCTGAAATCCGAACACCCTAAGATAATACAACTCTAAGTGTAGCTCACTTTCACTTTAGTAATCACTAGAATCTAACTAACTGTCCCATACCAGGAAGTAAAATTCTAGTATTTACTAAAGCTATTAAACTACAATCAAACTCTATTTAACAAATTATAATAATAAGTGAAAGAATTGTACGAAATGTCCCATACTAATCCGACAATTCAATCGTTTATTAAAATTCTTTATTTCCTAGAAAAACACGAAATCTCAATAAAATCCCATATCCATAATAAATAAAATAAAATAGTTTTGAAATCTTTTTATTTGTTTAAAAAAAGAAAAGAAAAGAAAATTTCTTTTAGATATAATTTGAAACTACTTAATTATTCATTGTATACAGTGCTTGTAATAAAATATATCTGCTAAAGTAAATAGCACATTATCACAAGGCCATTAAAAATATATTTTCTGAAAGCATGTATAAGTCAGGCTACTATGTGCATTAAGTAAAGTGAAAAGCATATACAAGCAATTCTAAAATTATATATTTATGTAGAGTCAGGCTACATAATAAAAGTATATAAAAAGCGAAAAGTATGTACGGGAAATTCTAAACTTATATATTATAAAGTAAAGTTAGGCTACTAAAAGATATCAAGTCAAGCTACATAATAAATGCATGTTCACATGTACATGCAATAGGACAAGGCAAGGAATTCACAAATTTAGCAATAGGCAGGGACGTACACAAATCAAAGCAAAAGTGCTTGGATGTGTGAACATCCTTCAAGGCAAAGGACACATAAGGGACGTGTGTCCTGATGTACTCAATTAAACAAGGCATAGAGAGATGAGGGAAGCACACAAATAAATGCCAAAGCAAGGTTAAGTGACCATATTTTCAAGAAACATGGAAGCATGCGTACACTAGCTAGGTAATAGGAATGGGTGCGTACAACTCAAGGCAGCAGGGAATATAAAATGCAAAACAAATTCAAGGTACAGGGGAAAATGCAAAACTTAATAGAGATATGCACATGTTGGTTTTGCTAACCGTTTAAATACAACTAATATCTTACTATGTACAAACAATGTATGTTTGTGCTCAAATAGAAATAGTATCTATTTTCTGAAATTAAGTTTATACTGACTTATTTAACCGATCGATTCATCCCCTTAGCAAATAAATTCAAATAGTAAATCATTTCAAAATTATCATTAGCACTAGATATAGATGTGTGAGATTATTATCCCACCTTGGATCAAAAAGAAGAGATGGACTAAATTTGATTAGGCTGAATATTGATAGTCTTCTTCTACAACTCCAACTTAAAAAGCTCCTACTGTGATAATCCAAAACTCCAAGCAACTCTTATCAATTAGAAATAAAAAATTAACTACTATTCAAAATCCCTAATTGATTATATTAGAAGATAGATAAGATAGCAAGGATTTCATATCTTATCTTCTTATGATTTGTAGTAATTTCTTTGAATTTGTAGAATAAAAACTAAGGCTTAATTGATTTTCTTCTTTTTCCTTTTTCTTTGGTTCCTGAAGAAGAGAATGTAATTGAATTTTAGGAAGAAGTTTTGATTAGGAATAGGTTAAGGAATTTTACTTTCCTTTTTAATATAAAAAAATTTCAAATCACTTATTCAAATTTAAAATTTAATTTCTCAATTAAATCCTTAAATTCACATTTAAATTTATTAATCATTTACTAATTAGATAATTATTAACAAGGTTGTTACAGACTTCCCCCTTAAGAAAATTACATCATCGCAATTCCTATTTAGAAGGAATCTCTAACCTGTTTTAACATTAACGATTAATCTAATTAAAATTTAACCAATTATCAAAGGGAGAAAAGAATTTACTAGACTATGCCTCTGAAAATAACTCAGGATGGATCCGTTGCATATATTCTTGAGTCTCCTAGGTACAATCTCTAGGATTCCCGGACCATTGTGCCTTTACTAGTGGAACCTCCTTATTTCTAAGTAGTCTAACCTCTGTTGCCACTATCTATATTGGCATCTAAGCATAAGTTAGGTCAGAAGAAATCTCGAGTTCCACTATATTTGCGAAGGCTCTAAAACTGACTTGAAATCTCTAAGACACTTGCGGAGCTTAGATACATGGAACACATCGTGTATATAGATAGATGATCAGGTAGAACAACATGATATGCCACATCACTAATGCGCTCAGTAATAGAATATAGTCCAATGAACCGTGGAGCTAACTTTTCGGATCTACTGAATCGCATTATTCCTTTCTGTGGAGATACTCGTACAAAAACAAGATCTTCGACAACGTATTCCAAGTCCTTCCTACTTTGATCTGCATAGGACTTTTGCCTGCTCTAGGCTTCCTTCATCCTCCATCTGATAATTTCTATCTTTTTTGAAGCTTCTCTAATAGAATCTGACCCAACCACATATATGTCTCCTGCCTTTAACCAACAAGATGGAGTGCGACACGGCCTTCTGTATAATGCTTTGACAGGAACCATACCGATGCTTGACTGAAAGTTATTGTTGTAGGCAAATTCTACTAAATAAATATGATCAACCCAACTACCTCCAAAATCCAATATGCAAGGATGGAGAAAATCCTCAACAACTTTATTAACTCGCTCCGTCTGACCATCAATCTGAGGATGGTAGGCAATACTTAGGTTTAACTTTGTACCCAATGCAGTTTGAAGACTCTTTCATAATCTGCTGGTGAATAACGGATCCCGATCACTCACAATGCCATTGGGAACACCATGTAGAATGACCACTTCCTTAATATATATCTTCGCCAAAAAGGAGCTGTTCTAGTTGACTTCACCGAAATGAAATTGGCCGATTTAGTCAACCTATAAAAAATAACCTACAGACTATCATGTCCGCTCCTTGAATGAGATAATCCATCCACAAACTCCATGGATACTTGCAATTGAAAATTATTTGATTATTACTGGATCAAATTATATTTGAAATAAATATGAACTCAATTAAATTCTAAGTTCACATTTACCTGATCCCATTTCCATAATGGAACCTCTAATGGTTGTAGAAGTCCACTAGGCCTCTAATGTTTAGCTTTAACAAGCTGGCATGTCATGCAATGCTTCACAAAATTCCCAACATCATGCTTCATTCCCTACCAGAAATACAGACTTTTCATATCATCATACATTTTGCTGTTTCCTAGGTGGATAGTATAGATCGATAGCAATCCTCTATATATCCTTACGGAGTGTATCAGTATCTAGCACTACTAGCCTACCACGCCTTTGAATATATCCTTTGCTATCAACTGCATACTCAGTCACCTCCTGGCTGCTACTATAACACATCTAGAAAATATTAATCAGAGAAGAATCTTGCTTTTGAGCATTTGCTATGCGATCTAATATAGATGGACACACTTCTAAACTAGTGAGTTCCAAATCTGATCTCAAATTTGGACTTCTATCTCGGATTTCACAGATAGATAAAGTCTCTAGATCCTTCCACTCTAGCATCATCATAAAAATAATTGCTAGATGCTTACGGCTAAGAGCATCAGCTACTCGATTCCCCTTTCTGAGAGTATACTGAATCTCCACGTCATATGCTGTTAAAACTCCACCACCTTTGCTGTCTCATATTCAGATCTTTATGAGAAAACAATTATTTCAGTGATTTGTGACCTATATATAAGATGAACTTTTTCCCAAAAGATAATGATGCCATATCTTAAATGAAAAAACTATAGCTGCTTGCTCCAAATCGTGGGTAGAATACCGAATTTCACTAGATTTAAGCTGTCTAGAAGCATAGGCAACCACTTTGTCTCTCTACATAAGAACTACTTCCAGCCTTGATCCACAAGCATAAGTATAAACTACTAAATCTCGATTCCCATCGGGTACAATATGAACACGTGCGTGAGTGAGAAGATCCTTTAGCTTCTGAAAAGACGATTCACACTTATTTGTCCACTGGAAATTCATGTTCTTCCTAGTCAAGGTAGTGAGAGGGAGAACTACTTTCGAGAAATCTCTAATAAAACGTCGGTAATAACCAGCTAAGCCGAGAAAACTCCTAATCTTAGTAATGCTCTCTGGTCTCTTCTAGTCTTTGATCGCTTCAATCTCATAGGGACCGATTGAGATACCTCATCAGAAACTACATGCCCCCAAAAACTTCACTTGTTGCTTTCAAAAATGACATTTCGAGAATTTTGCCTTCAACCCATTCTCTTGGAACATCTCTAAAACGACTCTAAGGTGTTCAACATGCTCCTCCTTAGATTTGGAATATACTAGAATATCATCAATAAATTCTAGTACGAACTTATCGAGATACTCTCAAAAGAATCGATTCATCAGGCCAACGAAATACGCAAGTGCATTCGTTAACCCAAAAGGCATCATAGCCATTCATAGGACCCATATCTTGTTCAGAAAGCTATAAGAGAAATGCTATCCTCCGCTACCCTAAGCTGATGGAAAACGATGGCTAGGTTATCGGTCCTGGGCAGGGGATAATGATTTTTAATAGTAAGCTCATTCAGTTTTCGATAATCAATACAAAGCCAAAGAGTACCATCCGCCTTCTTCATAATTACTACGGTGACACCACATGGAGAACTGCTGGACTGAATCAATTGTTTGGACTCTATCTTTGTCAACTGTTTGATCAACTCTTCGTTTTCCTTATCTGACATTCTAGTAGAAGGATGACTGAAAGGTCGAGCTATAGGAACAAGATCGATCATAAACTCGATAGTCCTTTTTGGCAGCAATCCCAAGATAGACTCAAAGACATTGGGAAAAGCGGAAACAACTGGAATTTGAGAAATCTCTTCCTCAACCAAAGATTCTAAAGCATATAAATAAATAGATGGATTCTAAATAGCGTCGTCGATAGCTACAGTAACTCTCCAGACTGAGGATGTCGAAGTAGTATAGTTCTCTTAGGACATAAAATATGAGCCTCGTATAAAGATAACCAATCCATCCCCAATATCATACCGAGGCCCAAAACCTGAATAACATGAAGATTAGCGAAGAAAAATACTCCATTAAAGGCAATTTCTACAAGCTCACAAAGTAAACTGAGAGTTGTAGATCCCCTAATTGGATTTGCAATCCTTAGAGAAGTGACAAGATAAGCAGAATTCAAGAAAGTAGTATCTATGAGGTCCTTCAATACAAATGAATGTGAGGTTCCCGTATCGAAGAGAACCCGTATTTGTAAACCTCTAAATAATTCATGCCCTCTAAAACAAAAGGAGATATACCTCGCTACTGCTGCTGAGCTGTGCCACATGCTGAACTAACTGCATTCATCTGACCTTTCTCTTTCTGTTCTAATATTGGACAAGATGAAACTTTGTGCCCCGGCTTCTTACAACAACAACAGACCATACTAGAAGGTGTAGAAGGTGCAAGAGGTGTCTGAGGAGGTTTAGTGAAATCTCTAATCAAATGACCGTGCTCTCTACAATTATAACATGCACATGGAGGAAAGCGAGAACTATAACAACCTATTTTGCTTTTCTTGCTTTGAAACCCCTTCTTACCTTTATTCCAAGGCAGCTTCCTCTTCTGAGAAGAACTTGGTTGAGTTTGAGCCGCTTTACTTCCATAACTATCCTTTTCGGCCTCCTCAAAGTGAAGTTCTGAATCCACTAGAGACTTAAAAGATACATCTAACTGAAGCAACATAGCCTTTCTCAACGACATGCTTAATCCATAAATAACTTCCGGTTCTTCTTTCTTGGAGTATTAATAAAGTCTAAGCTATACTTGGACAACGCCTCAAACGTTGCCAAATACTCCGTGACTGACATATGATCCTGCCTGAGATCAGTGAATCTCCTAGCCATCCCTCTTGCTCAACCTATGGTAGAAATTTAGCTCAAAACGTTGTCTGAACAGAGCCCATGTAAGTTGTTTCTCAGCCACATCTGCCTCCAATAGATCATACTAGTCTAAGGCCCTCTCCTGCAACTGACTGGCTACAACTCGAACTCTCTAAGTGTTTGCAAGATCCATGCGAGTAAAAATGCGCTCGCACGTCTTCAACCTTGCCTGAACCTTTCCAATAGATTCGGTCCCCTTAAATGGTTTACCCCCCAGCCATCCAAAATCACTACAGAGAAGGGTGAAACTGAAACGAGCTAGCTGAGCACAAAGGACCTGAGTTTGGGCAGTTCAAACCATCTCAGTGATATGCTCGAGTGGAAAAACTGCTCCTCCTATACCAGGACTACTAGTCGATCCTGTAGTAGCTCTAGGAGGTCTACCACCAGCCATGGCTCAAAATTGCACATTTAATGTCTAAATTAACGATTTACTCCTACAACATATATAATATATTTATACTTAAAGAAATTTTCAAATACGACCAAATGATTACCCAGTAATCATTTTATATTCCTATCCCTAACAGTTAATTAAATTACTAACTGCCACACACCAAAGGGACGAGACTTTAGGTCATCTAAGTTTAGATCTCAACTCTGTGCAAATTATATTCTATAATGTTCTGAATTCAGCTCTGATACCAAGCTGTAACGATCCCATCGTTATACCATATTATTAAAGAACATTACAAATAATGTCGTCTAATAACACGAAGAATATGGCTGGTTAAGGACGATCGAATGTGAATATATCTTTGTACTAACACTAACATGTCTTTATTACCTTTTTAGGATCTGACTGAAAATTTGACATGTAAAGTATTAAAACAAAGTAATAAACACACTGATTTATATTCAGAATAGTATATAACACAGATAGATTAGAATCAGAGTCATAGATCATAGCGAAATAATATACATCATATATATAATAAAATGCGAGTCTACAAAATATCAGTACTAGACCCACATAATGTATACAAAATATCAGTTGGGTGACCCTGTTCTTTGAGCAAGGAACTACCTTGCAAGCAGAAGGAAGCCCAAAAAATCCTTTACAAAGCACCCATCTACACAATCAAGTATGAAAACTCTACCGGGGGATCTATTCTACCCCTCTCCAACGTTGTGTTACATAGGAAGAAGCCAATCAAGTCCTTAAAGAGCTACACAAGGGTTTCTATGGGAACCACACATGGGGACAAAGCCTGGCCAAGAAGGCCACCCGATAAGGAAACTACTGGCTAACAGTGATCAATGAGTTCATGGACTCTATCAAGAAGTGTGATCGCTGACAACGATTCGCTAAGATCCCGAGGGCCTCCCCTAACTTGTTGACCTCTATAACATCCCCATGGCTGTTTGGTACATGGGGGATCAATATAATTAGAAACCTTCCAAATGCGAAGGAGGGATAAAAGCACACTATAGTCATGATTGATTACTTTATCAGTTGTGTCGAAGCAGAACCCTTACCGTGGTCGTCGCACCTAAGATTCTCAATTTTGTAACAAAAAACATTGTTTATCGCTTTGGACTCCAAAGAAAATCATCATCTACAATGGCATTTATTCACAGTATTTTCCTCATATTTTATGAAAGAAACAAAATCAAAAGGTGCTTGATGTCCATCGCCCATCTTCAAGCCAATGGAAATGTGGAGGAATTAAACAGAACCATCAAGTCACTCCTAAAGAAGCACCCCACTAAAGCCAAAGGAAACTAAGCTAAAGACTCTCGCTCATACTCTAGATGTACATGACCTCAACCCAAACCACAAAAGGACATTACCTCTCTCCTTAGCCTATGGGTATGAGGTCATGCTGTCTGTAACGGTGTATGTTGTAGCACCCTAGAAATTTTTATACTAATTTAAATGGGTAATTTTGTCAATTTAATTAACAAGAAAAGATGGTTATATTACAAATAATGGAAGTTGCATCATTGTGTAGAGTAGAATTTTCTGATTGATTTCGACTATAAACTTGTTCGAATCTGAGAACATATAGTGGAAATATGGAAAATAAAGGTTTCAAGTTCGAGATGGGTCAAAGTGAGCAGCCCACTAATTCGTATTTTAAACTTGAACCAGAATTGCCCTCCAAGTATAAATAAGAAACCAATGTACTTCCTCATTTTTAAATTTTATTTCTTTCCTTCATCGTTTCCGTTTCTCTCTTCCTCTTCAATCTTCCAAAAGGCATAACACACTCATTTCTCGACAGAATTGGGCAATCTTTATATCGAAATGATCAATAGAGCGATGGATATGACTAAATACAAAATTCAAGGCAAACTGGAGTGGTTTCTGAGTGTTCTTTTCTGGACAGTGAGATTCTTCTTCAATATTGGATTTGATCTTCAATTGGGTGAGTGGGTTTTATCTCATTTATATATGGCAAAATTATATCACTGCCATTGTTTATTATCTATATTTTAGGCAAATTTAAAAAATATAAAGGTCACCTTATTAATTTATAAAGATAAATTTAATGATTAGAAAGTTGAATATACATAATGGGTATATTTAAAGATTCATACAATCTAAGAGATTTCTATGACTAATTTGATTTTATTCAAGTTTATAAAAAATAATTTAGATAAGAATAAGTGTAATATATATATATATATGTATGTGGTGAAGATTTTATAGAATTAGGAAACTTTCAGAGATTAGAAAGTAATTAATATATCGTTAGACAAAAAAAATGTAATTAGAGAGTATAACCTAATACAAGTCGATGATCTTTGTATAGATGTAGTTGAAGGATGAAATAATGTAATAATGACAGTAAATTGAAGTTAGACCAAGCCTATATCGCTATACAAGGGATTAAAGAAGAATAATGAAGAACAAAATTCAAAAACAAAAAACAAAAATGAACCTGACTATTTATTTTCTAAAATAACACAGCCTGCAGTCGACCACTTGTCATAGTAGTGGTCGACCACTGGGTCCATTGGTTGATCATTGAGTATAGCGATTAACCAATGGCTCTGTTTGAGCCTAGATTGAACTTTGACCTAAACGTGGCCAAACCAGATAGGATAAGAGCAAACGAACTGGGTTTTTCATGACTCTTTTGACTATTTTCAGATGACTAAACCAATACGACCCAGAGTGGTTAGGTGTGTGTATACTACTGGATGTTTGGATGTTAGGTATGGATCTAGATGTGGTTGATATGGTTTAGATATTCAGTGAATGTATCGATTAAAAATTAGCATTTAGTGGCTCCTATGATTTACAGTGGCATCATGGGTCGCACATGTTGAGTATGTGGACCATGAGAGAATGAAGACATCCATATGTAGGCTTAAACGAACTTTGGCTGATGTACCAACTCCTAGGCTATGGGTTGAACAAGTAGTGAGCGCAAGACACGTTTTATTATGTCATTAATTTATATTGTATAGTTGAATGCAACATGACCTTAATCGAGTAGTTAACTATGTTATGGTGTTGATATTACTCTTGGATTGCAGGTGGAGCAGGTTAACGTACATTTGCATATGTTAGTAGATGAAAATTATGTTATAATATCATTTCTGAAGTATATGTAGAATGGATTAGCTTTAGTCACTCAAATGTATGTCTAACGCCCTTCAAATTATTTTTGAACCTTTTATCGATAAGTTGATGGATTATGGAGGCAATCCGATATAGGCAATGTCAAAGGTATGGAAGAGGGAAGCATTACCTATGTATATACTGTATATATTATCATCTCACATTATAGTGTGTCAATGTTGATTGGATTATATCGGATCATATCCCTTCGATGGATCATATCCAACTATCTTTTCTTAATAAGTTTATAACTTTCCAATTGCAATTATTTGCATCTAATGGATTATATTTGTAACATCCCCCAATTCAAGACCCAAAATTGAATGCCTATGATTCTGCAGTCATCATCCGAATTAATTTAAGCAACAAAGTGAGATAAGTATATATCACAACATCGAGTAAACAGAGCTACTAATAATTTCATTTCATCAAAATGGTATTACATAAGTATTTACATAGCATTAACCTATATCATTCCCATGTAGAGGTAAAAAATATATAAATAGAGTGTCATGTGTAATATCCCGGAAATTTTAACAATATCAATTTAATAATCTGTTGAATAATTAAATTGATATGGATAATCTTTGATAATAAGATTTGAATTTAATTTAATAATCTGATTAAATTAGTATTAATTGGTAATTTTATCTTTTAAAAGTTACTCACCATTAAAATATTTTCTATTTGAATATATACATATTTATTTGTATATATTGTAAATAGAAGCTTTGGGAAAATTGGAAATTTAGATTTAAATTAATATGGACTTTTCAAAGATATTTAAATAAATAATCTTATAGTTTTAAATTACTTTAAGTAAATATTTAATTGTTTAAGAGATATTTTAACTTAAGTTTAAATAAATAAGATTTACAAAATGGTTTGTTTTATTTCTTTTTAAATATTTCTTGATAATATAATCTCTTATTTATATTATCAAATATGTTATTTTCAAATAACAAGTATAATGTATTATTTTTAATATGTATGAATTTTAATGCTAAAAGGAATTGTTATTTTAAATGGAATAAATAGTGTATGTAAATATATATAACTTAACTTTTAAATTGAATCTTAGGATTTAATTTTATTTAAACTTGAATTTAAAGTTTTGAAATTCAAAAGAATATATATTTAAATTGTTTTGGATTTTAGAATATTTGTATAAACTTTTATTTATAAATATAGTTAGTTTTGTTTCTTTTAAAAAGTAATTTATATATAGGATAAGTGTTTAATAAATCAAGAAAAGGTTTTATCTACTTTTAAAATAAATAAAATACTTAATAAGACAAGTGTCATTATCCTAAGGTTTCATTTTAACAAGTGTAATTTAAGTAATCAATGTTTATGACAAGTGTCTTTTTATTTTCTTTTTCTTTTATTTTTATAAATCATAAATATACATGTATATAAACATTTTATCTCTTTACTTCATTTTCTTTCTAATCTTCATTTTCAAAACAAGAAAAACTCAAATGTAAATTCTCTAATACAAATCTGATCAGTAGCCTTTCTCTAAGAAAAAAAAATCTGAAATCAATACTCAAAACTCCTCATAAAAACCACAATCTCAAATCAATTTCAAAGCTTGCATGTTTAATCTGAACATCTACAACTTAGTTTTTAAAATTCCAAAAGCATGCAAATCATTTTTCTTCAATCTGGATTCAATACAAGAAACCAGTATGCATTCTTTTCGAATCTGCATCAAATTCAAAAGCCCTGTTGCATTCATTTGCAATCTGGAAATCAAGTCTGAAGCCTGTCTGCCTTCATTTCTTCAACCTGGAGGCAAGCATGCATGCAGTTCTAAATTCAATCAGTAAAGCCCAGCAAATTCAAGTTTTAAATCAAAGGGCATTCAAGTTTAAAATTTTCAAAAGCTATTGCAAGAATAAAGGGCTCTGTTTCATTTTTATTTCAGGTGAGTAACAATTTTAATTTAAACTAACTTAAATAAATATAGTTGCTTGATTTTTCCTGTGATAATCATGTTTGGAGTGATGGAATTCTCTATAATGTGTATAGTTTTGAATGCTTGTATGGTTTTGATATGTTATTGCCTGTTCTAGTATGCCAGTTTTAAATCCTGATCAAAAATCAATGATTCTTGTTCAAATCCTTATGAAGGCTTAAGATTTAAACAAAGTATGGTCATGTAACATAAATTATAATTTGAAATTTTATTTATTATAAAATAAAACTGTCGTGTCACTGGAAAAGGAAATATAACAGGGCAATATCTTGTAAGTGAAAATTTAAAAGTCTAGATTCATTATTCCAGGAGTATAAGTTGATTACTTATACTAAAACTTAATTTTTAAAACATAAATCATAATTTTTAGTTTAGTAATAATTGAGCATTTCTGGTTTGTCTAGAAATGATGTTTTGGTGTGTAACTGTCAGTCTAAGTGGTCGGGGTGGCCAGCGGCTTCTCTGGTGATGGAATGGTGATAGGAGAATCAGGGAAAAATAGTAGGAAGTGGATCAAACCATTGTGGCGATGGTGATTAAGGATTAAAGTATTGAACCCTAGTTTTCTCTGTTGATCAGAAATTGATCATCACAACCCCTATGAATGATCGAGTTCTTCCAGATTAAAGTAGATGATTGATGGGATATGGAACAGTTCTTAGTCGGAGGTGAAGCCACTCTGGTGATCAGAGGCGAGAGATTTAGTGATTTCCAGATTCGATATCTTTTCCAGATTTGAGCTCATTAGCTCGATTTTGATTTTGGGGTTCTACAGTTTATTGGATGGTCAGAACTGAGATGAGGGATGATCGCCGACTTGTGCGGGTGGTCGCGAGTGGTCGACGTTGATGGCGACGGTGGTGCAGGTGCACGGTGATAGTGTGTGTCAGCTGTGTTTTGGGGAAGAAGATACTCGAGAGTTATTCGAGTAGAATCGTGTTTTTGCTCGAAGCACTGGAATGTTGGAATCGGAGTATTTGTGAAGAGAGCTCGGGTGTTTCCTCGTGTCGATTGGATATTTGCTCGAAGTAATTAGAGCTGCGACTCGAAGTAATTTATGGTGGGTTCGAGTGCAATTATGTTGCCAGGTTTTTAAGAAACCTGTCTGTTTCAATTTTAAACTAAAGTTAAATTTGTTAGTAATATCTTAACAGGGTTTAAAATCAAAGATTTAGTTAGATTCAAGTTAGTTTGAATTTTAGATTAGATATAAATAAGTTATAAATTTATATGTTTTAAATAAGTTTTAAATGGTAGTTAGATTTAAATGTTTGAAATTAAAAAGGAAATTGGTTTAAACTCTTTTTAAAATTCTTTTATAAGAGATAAGGAATTTTTAACAAGTAAAAGTTTTTAAATTGTTTTAAAAACTTAGTTAAAAATAAATTGGTATTCATTTTAAATACAGAATTTAAAATGAAATTTTAGAAGTAGATTTGAAAGGGATGTTTCAAATATGAATGATAAATGATAACTTGTTTATCAATAAGAATAATGTTTTATCTTAAAAGTAATTAAAGATTTATGTTCATTAAATTAATTAGGAGATTTAATAGATAATTAATTTAATTTGATTAATTAATCATTTGGATTAATTAAATAGGTAATTAAAGGTTTAAACTAATTTATTTATGATTAAGATTAATTAATTAGGGATGATTAATTTATAATTGAGGATTATAAATTAGAGTATTAATTAATGATTAAGAATTAATTAATAGTGTAATTAAATATTAATTAAGTTATGGTTAACACTTAATTAATTAAGTAATTAGAGATTAATTAATTGATTATTAAGATTTATTAATTTAGAATTAATAAAAATTAGTATAAGTTAATTACTTAAGGAAAGTAATTAAATAGTAGTTAATGAAGTCATTAACTATGGATTATTAAATAATAAATTAATAAGATTAATTTTAATAGTTAATTAGATTAATTAATTTAAAGATAATCAATTATAGAATTTGTTTAAATGTAATTACTTAATGGAAGTAATTAAGAATTAATTACTTATTGTAATTAATTAAAGTTAATTTGATTTAGTTAAGTTAATTAATTAAGTTTAATTAATTTAGAATAATCAAGAGATGATTTGATAATAATTACTTAATGTAATTATTAAGGTAAGATTATTTAGGGAAGTAAATAATAAGATAATTACTGGAAGTAATTAGTTGAATAAATGATTTTATTAATAGAAGTAATTTGAGTTAATTACTTTGAATAATTAATCAAGGGATTAATTAAGGAATTAATTAAGGAGTAATTAATTTAGTTAATGAAAGTAATTAAGGGTAATTAATTACTGATTGAAGATTAATCAAGGGTGATTAATAAATGTTGTTTAATTAAAGGTTAATTACTTAATGTAATTAATTTAATTAAGTAATTAATAATTAAGTTGTAATTAAGGATCATTAATTAATATAATTAATGATGTAATTAAGAATTGATTAATTAAGTAATAATTAATAAATGAAGTAATTAATTAATGTAATTAATTAAGGATTAATATAATTAAATATAGTTGATTAACTTAATAAATTTTAGTTAATTAATTAATGAAGTAATTAAAGGTTAATTACTATAAGTGGTTAAGGATAATTTATTAATTAATAAATGGTTAAGTAAGAAGGATTTATAAAATAAAGTAATTAATTTAATTCACTTTAAATTAATTAGAGATGATATAAATCATTACTTATGAATGAGTGATAGTATTGAATACTTGGCATTGATTGATATCTCTGATGAGATATATGCTGTATGATATGGATGTTAGTTGAATTGTATGGATTATCTGATAATGTTGATTATCTGTTGTGAATTATCTTTCTTTGTGTATAAAGATAATGAATTGAATTTGTTTTAACCTTTAAAACAACTTGGCCTTAAAAGATACGCTTTGGATTTCGATGAGACCGGGATCGGGTTTCCGTATACCGGATTTCCAGGTCTGGAGACCCGAATACCACATCGATCCAAATTAACGATAGGTCGTGAATCAAGTGAAGATGAAGATTTAGAGTGCAAGGGTTATTGTCGTTAACTCTGAGGGTGATTCCAAAACGAGTGTAACGAGATAATGCCTTCGGTTTCGTTCGAACCCGGAACGAACTTGTATGGATTGAATGCTTTCAGAACATCGTCAGGTGGACGATGAGCATTCTAAGTGATGTGTTCTTTTCTAAGGTAATCGTGACCTCAAGCCTCACAAACCGGGAATGGCTAAAACAGGGGAGGTGCAGCAAGGTTAGTGGGTAGCACCCAAGTAGGACAAGGTTACCTCTGTCTAGATGTCCCTTTCTATTTTCGACTTAGTGGTGCGGTTGCTGATCCCAACCGTGAGGTATCTTGTGCGGGAATTATCCAGTAAGGGATGTTCCGACCTTGTGTTGCAGGGGATTGGGAGTGATCCTCGGTACGGTGATCTAGGCCACGTACTGTGACGGGCGGTACCCCAGTAGCCCTGCCATTGTATGGAATCCAAACTCCAATAAGTGCCGTACGTATTAGATGTGCCCAACTATGTTGGAATGTGAGATGTAAGCATTTCAGCTATTTCTATATTTTACTTGAAAACCCTAGACCCTATTATAATAAAATCAGATTTCCTATCAAATGTTTTGGTTAGCGTAAGGTAAAAACTTACCCATGTTTATGTGTGGGAAGTCTTACGTGATACCTTTTCTTTCAAAAGGTTTTGAAGTTAAACAAGTTTAACCTGTTACTCACACCAGACCCATGTCTGACCCAAGTTGTTTATTTCTGTTTTATAAACTCTTGGGTACTCAAATTTTTACGAGTAGCCAAGGGATTCAGGTTAGCCTTGACGAATTGTGGAGGAGCAATGGAGCAGGAGGCTTCAGCGTTGTAGATATAGATAGTAGTTTCCACTGTGTTGATCTTGTTTAGATCTTTGTTTAGAGATGGAGTTGTAATAACTAGACAGATGTTTATAACTGTCTAGTATATGATGTGTAATCTGTGTAACTCTGATAAGTGTTGTATATGATACTATGTAATATTTATGTGATATAATATATTTTGTTCGTTTCCGCTGTGAGTATTTGTGTTTGTTTCTTTTCTCTTCTTCTCTTTTCTATTTCTCACCCCTTTCTTTCTTATTAGCGATACGACTTTCTATGGAGAGAAAGTCGTGGTCGTTACATCATGCCCGATATAAGAGGAAGCCATCATGGACACTTAACCAATTATGAACTCTAGTTTTACATAGTGAAATTTTCAAAGTAACTTTTATTTGCAGAATAAGCCTCCTGCTTCGTCTTCGGCCCTTTTTTTCATCTTTCCAAAAGATACCTTTCTAAGCCTACAAAATCAACCTACTCTTAACGAGTACCCATGAGTTTATAGGAAATAATAAAAACATTGGTCAGACATAAAGCCTAGTATGAGTAATATTTTACCCTAAACAATCAATCATATAGTGAGACCATGCCACTAAATCACGGAACCGGTTTTCCCCTCACTATTCCAATCATCTTCAAGTACATCATACTATGTAATAACATCATGTTATGAACAACCATAAATCATCAATTCATCATAAATGTAAGAATTTTTACACACATGTTCAACTAGTTTCAATAGTTAAATCATTTTAAATTGCTACTTGGGCCTTACTCTTACCAGTTCAATAATTGTACTAGACACTTAAGATTTCCACTTAGTTGTTTATCTTATTTTCGCTCAATTTTATTGTGAACAGATTATTAGTTTTCCACCAAGGCCTTACACCATTTTCCATCATTATTATGTCATGTTTTAACAAACAATTGCCACTCAGGCCTTACACCAACAATCATCAAATACAATGTCATGAATAGACAATTGGATAATACAAAAGACTTACTCCTTTGAACTCATATATTGTCGTGAATAGACGATTGGATGCTACGTAAGCCTAGCACCATCATTCCCTTATTTCGCCATGAACAAATAGAGATTTGTCGCTAAGGCCTTCAATCGACATTACCAAATATATGTCATGTTTTAGACATTTGGTAGCCACCTAGGCCTTCGATCAATATTACCAAATATAATGTCGTGTTTTAGATATTTTTTTGGCACTAAGGCCTTATAATCACATTTTCATTATTTCTAGTGATTTAACTTATGATAACATAGCTTAATTAGGCTCAATCTCAATCTCGTTCTTCAATTAAGTTATTCCTCGTTAACTTATTATTTCAATGACCATTTCATCTCAATGGAATTCTAAATTAATTCACATAGCTTAACATTTTCTTAGCTTTGTTTTTTATATCATTCTACTTTACATAGCTATTGCATATTAAGCCTTCTATGGCCATCGCATATTGATGTTCCCTAATCATGGCAAGTCGAGTTCCCTAGGGCCATCGCATGTTGACAATACCATAGCTATCGCATGTTGAGTTTCTTGGGGCTATCACATTGACATTACCCTAGCTATCGCATGTTGAGTTCCCTAGGCCTATCACATGTTTACATTACCCTACTTAATACATGTTGAACTCCCTAACCGTCGCAAGTTGAGTCCACTTAATTATCGCTGGTTGATCACTTATGAGCTATCGCATGTTGATTCCATCTTAGTTAATGCAAGTTAAAACAAACTTAGTCATCACAAATTGATTCCAACATAGCCATCGCATATTGATTCCAACATCGCTATCATAAGTTGATTCCAACTCAGCCATCATCGATTGACCCATTATGAACTATCGTGAGTTGATCTCATTTGAGCTATCGCATTTTGAACTCTTAACTAGCTATCACAAGTTGATCCCAAACTTAGCTATCACGTGTTGACTCCAATTTAGTTACCGCAAGTTGACACACACACACATACATGGGCTATTGCTAGTTGGTATGGTAGTTCCGTTATTTTTATAAAATCTATTTTATTACCTTCCCAAGTAATTACATTTCACCTAAACCATATACACACACACACATACACAATATATATATATATAGAATTTTCATTGGTTTTCCCAAGCTTACAGTTTTCTTTTAAGAATTGGTTAATTATTTATTTAATTAACTTATTTATTTCCCATTGTTAAATAACATTTTTTGTTGTTAATTAATTCATAACAATTCGAAAATGCATGGGAAAATCCTAAAAATCCACCAAAAATCCAAATTAATGTATTTGACTTCCTATAAAATTTCCAAGCTAATATAATTATTTTAAATAATTTAGTTTCCAAATTTAGGCTCTTTCTCCTCTTAAAAATTCATAATAATTCCTTGTCATTCTAAAAAACGATGAAATTAAAAACCCATCACAAAATTACTATTTCACACATTATATAAAATTTTCTAGTGGCTTGGACTAGGTTTGATTCACGTTATAGTCTTAATACATCCATAACCATCATCTTTAAATTCCCAAATATGTACAAATATCATTAAACATTTATTTATTTGTTCCTCGTCATCAAAACATCGAACATGCATACAATCCTAACCCGTATGTGTTTGGAAGGTTTTAAAGAAAGGATTAGTCAACTATTATTTGATTAAACATGGTTCAAGTCTTTTGTTATCCTTAGGGATGAATGCACTTTCTTTTAGCTTGATTTTCTTTCTCTTCCCTCAAAGTCCTGGTTGGCCTGTGCTCCTTAGTTTTCTTTCTTTTAGTTTGTGGAAATTGAGAGAATGTTTGAGGGATTTGAGTATAGGGGTTTAGTAATTTGGACTTTCGGCTAAAACCTCATTCTAACCTATTCTTAATAAATCCCCAACTCCTCTTCCTTCATTCATTCACCCTTCATTAATTAACTTAACTTTATTATGTCCCATTAGTTAATTTGACTAATCATTTATTAATTGATTTCCCCATATTATGGTACTCCAAAATGTGGGGTATTACAGTCTCTCCTCCTTATAAGAATTTCGTCCTCGAAATTCAGATAGGGCAGGATAAAATCATCGTCATCAATCAATGTGCACACAGTACAACAATTACACTAGTTCACCACTAATGCAAATCATCAATCATCAAGTATAATGTACTAGTGTCATTACTAAAACATTCAAATAAAATACTATGATATCATATTAGTGTCACTACTAATCTGTACAACAAAACATACATGCCTAATCATACATGTCAAAATAAATCGGGATACATTATTAGTTATGAGAATACTCGAGTCTTCTATCCTAGGCAATGGATAACATTTCTTCACTATCTACTCATTTAGCTTTTGGCAATCCATACACATCTGTAAGGTTCCATCCAACTTCTTTACAAATATCACGGACACTCCCTAAAGTGAACTACTTAGCCTATTAAAACTTTTATGCTCAAGTTCCACCATCTGCTTCTTCAATTCTTCCATCTCCTTAGGTGGCATTCTATTAGGTGGCATAACCTATGTAGTTAATACCAGTATCGGTTACGTATCAGTCAAGTACCGATATGAGATATTTTAAAATATCATGATAATATCGAATAATATCGGTAGAATATCGAAAATGTATAGAACATGTTATAAACGATACTGTACTATGTAATAATGCTATATTAATGTTAAGTTTCCAAATATTTGGATCAATAATGCCAAACTACTATCAAAGGCTGATTGCATATAATTTACAAATTACACTGGGACATTCTATTAAATACAAACCATAATATAAGCCAATAAAAACTGTGAAATTCGTATAATGTGCATTTTTATTATTTTCTTCATTTTTATAATATCCATTGTTGCTTTAGTCATCTAATCAACTATATTACTTTCCCAATTTTTCCATATTAATAGTTTTTTGTTTTCATTTTCACTTAATTTATCGCATAAGCAATATTGATTTGATACCAATTACTACTTTAGCTAGTTCCTTATTGATATATCAAATATTTAACTTTACTGCTCTTCAACCTTTTGTTCTTAGCGCATGATAATAACTAATAAAATGAATTTTCATAAACTAACTTACCAATTATAAATAATGGACAAAAAAATAATTAAAAAGAGATGCAACTCTTTCATGATCTTTTTTCAGTGGTAAAGTCTTCACGAAAAATAAAACGTATAGATTATTGGAATAAGTACAGTTTTTTTATTGAAAGACTAATGAAGAAGACAAAATGTGTATGGTTAAAACTAAAAAATTAGTGTATTGGGATTTCTAATATGGTCTACATAGTGTCATTTACTGTATACAAAGAAAAAATATTGAGAATGTAAAGATATTTATTTGAAAATGTGATTAAAATGTGATTTTCCAACACATATAATAATGGACGATATTTTTAAAATATATCGGTATTTTACACTAAATATCGGAGCGATATATTGGTAAATATCGGGTGATACATCGGTAAAGATATTTTAAGCGATATTTTGAAAAAAAAATATCAACTTAGGAGCGATATGAGATATATCAGTGATATATTAGCGATATTATCTGATATTAAGTACATAGATACTAACAGGTTATGCCCCCGACACCAAGTCTATTCTGAATTCAATCGCCCTACTTAACGGTACTCCCATTACTGGTTCGAAAACATCCATGAACTCTCGAACTACCAGGATTCTTCTTATCTCATCATTATCTTCCATAGCATATAACATTATTTTTAACTTCTCTTTCATTACATCCAAAGCCACCATAATTCTTTCTCTACCTCTTGGATTCCGTAAGGCGATAACTTTATCCGCATAGTAGATCCTAACATCATTGTGCACCAACCAATCTGTTTCAAAAATTACCATGTACTTTACAAAGTCAAACACATATGCATCACAAAAAAACAAATGTCCATACAAATCGAACTCAAGGTCAATGTAGCTTAATCCAAGAGTGGCATACCTACCAATTAGATTAAACATATGGAAGGACGTAATCAAATAGGTAATTCTAACCTATCAACCAAATTTTTCGAAATGAAAGAGTGTGTAGTACCAGTATCAAATAGAACTCTAACTGACATACTAGAAATCAAAATCATGCCTCCAAACACACTCTTTCCCTTCTCCTCATCAGTCAGTCCAAACGAAGGTCCTTCCAAGGCGAAAATATTCAATGCTTTAGCATGGGACAATCTTTCTTTTTGTGCCCGAACTTGTGAAAGAAAAAGCACCTAACTTTTACTGATCCAACTGGATCTAGACACTTACTTACATAGTGTCCTCTTTAATTACAGTTATAGCAGGTCGCGTCAACAACATCTTTCCGTTTTCCACTACCTTAAGCTTTTCCTTTTTGCTGCTGGCCCTTCTTGCCTTTCTGATATAGGGACAACTTCATTTTCTTCTCAACTTGAGCCTTTTACCTCACACCTCGCCTTACCATACATTAATTCGTACCTTCTCTCCATATCTACCACCTCGTTGAATGGAAGTGCTAGATGAGCCATCATTTTGTCACTCAACCCGGCCATAATCCCAAGATAAATTTCTCCACCTTCATTCTTGGAGTCTAATCAAATCCGATCCATATTAAACCTTTGCACATATTCCAATACGGTGAAACTACCATGGTGCAACTCCATGAACTCCCAGAACATTGCAGATTGTTCTGATCATGAAATATATTGTTCTTCAAACATCTCTTTTGAACCTATCCTAAGTAGTTTCTTGCTCAGGAATCTCGGTTGTCACAACTCCCTACCAGATACTTGCCAGTCCCTTGAACTATCTAAATACAGGTTTTACTTTCTAAGCATCTGTAGCTCTAGGTCCTCACAAGTCCTATCACATGTCACTAGCTAATCACTTTCCTCCAACACCTATTTCGTTCCATCAAACATCTCCCCTTTCAGGCTTTGGAAATCCTTATTTATCTTAGCAAAATCCTCCTCATTGGCTACACTGAGCCCTAGGTACATTTTGGGCCTGCGATGGTGCTTGCTGTTGCGCCATGTTTGCCAAGAATTGCTGGAAAAGTGCATTCACATCCAAATTCCCTATAGTCGGGTAGGATTTTCATTACCGGCTTCCATATGAACTTTCAGGGCTGCCTCCCCTACTTGGCCATTAGTTTGCGTACTATCTGCTCCTCGACTAACATTCTCTCTCGTACTCCCTATAGTTAAATGCCTGTTTTGTAGGTCCATTCTTGCTTTCTGTATAAGAAAAGGCTCGTAAGAACTAGAAGTAAAGAGGGTGGGAGAAACAGTAGAGGGGTAGATATATACCCACCCCTATATTGTTTATTTTCTATTGCTTAATTTCACTTAGCTCTGTTTTACTTAGGTGTCCTCTAATCTAAATTATAATACCAAGTTGTAACATCCCTCACTTCAAGACCCGCAAATAAATATGGATGATGATGTAGTCATCGCCAGGATTATTTTCAAGCGACAAAGTGAGATCGGTATATATCACAACATCTAGTAAACAGGGACACTTCCTTTCATCAAAATGGTTTACATAAGTCTTTACATTAGCATTACTCTATATCGTTTACATGTTGGGATAAATATAATAAAATATAAATAGAATGTCATGCGTGAGATATGAGGATGTCACCTTTGGCATTTAACCGGTTATAAACTCTGGTTTTACACAACCGAACTTTCTAAACATCTTTTATTTGCAAAATAAGCCTCCTACTTCATCTCCGGCTCCTTATTTTGTCTTTCCAAAATATACTTGTCTTAGTCCACAAACTCAACCTACTCGAATGAGTACCCATGAGTTTATGACAAATAATAAAAGTAGAGGTCATGCATAAAGCCTGGTATGAGTAATACCTTAGCCTAAATAATCAACCATATAATGAGACCACGTTGCTAAATCATGGAACAAGTTTTCCAATCACTATTCCATTCATCTTCAATTACATCAGATTATGTAATAACATCATCTTATGAATAACCATAAATCATTAATTCATCATAAGTCTGAGATTTCTTACATACATGTTTGACTAGTTTCTATAGTTAATTCATTTTAAATTTCCACTCAAGCCTTACTCTTCCAATTCGATAATTGTCCTAGACACTTAATATTTCCACTCAGGTGTTTATCTTATTTTCTCTCAATTTTATCGCGAATAGATAATTTGTTTGCCACTAAGTCATTACATTATTTTCATCATTTATTATGTCAAGTTTGGACAAATGATTGCCATTCAAGCCTTACACCAACAATTATCAAATAAATGTCATGAATAGACAATTGGATAATACGAAAGTCTTACTCCTTGGAACGCGTATATTGTCATGAATAGACGATTGGATGCTTCATAAGCTTAAGACCATCGTTCCCTTATTTTACCGTGAACAAACAAAGGTTTTCCACTAATGCCTTCAATCTAAATGACTAAATATATGTCATGTTTTAGACATTTGGTAGCCACACAGGCCTTCCATCAATGTTACCAAATATAATATCATATTTTTGACATTTTGTTGCCAATAGGGTCTTATAATCACATTTTTATTATTTCTAGTGATTCGATTTGTAATCACATAGCTATGCCAAGCTCAATCTCTATCTCATTCTTTCATTGAGTTGTTTCTTGTTAACTTATTATTTCAATAACTATTTCATCTCAATGAAATTCTAAATTCATTCACATACTTAGCATTTTCTCAGCTTTGTTTGCTATCTCATTTCTACTTTACATGGCTGTCACATATTAAGCCTTCTATGGCCATCACATATTGACATTCCCAAACCATCGCAAGTTGAGTTCCCTAGGGCCATCGCATGTTGAAATTACCCTAGCTATCGCATGTTGAGTTCCTTGGGGCTATCACATGTTGACATGACCCTAACTATTGCATGTTGAGTTCCTTAGGGCTATCACATGTTAACATTACCCTAGCTATCTCGTGTTGAACTCCTTAACTGTCATAAGTTGAGTCCACTCAGTTATCAATGGTTGATCACTTATTAGCTTTCACACATTGATTCCATCTTAGCTACCACAAGTTGGATCCAACTTAGTTGTCATAAGTTGATTTCAACATAGTTGTCGCATGTTGATTCCGACATAGGTTTCATAAGTTGATTCCAACATAGGGATCACAGGTTGACTCATTATGAACTATTGCAAGTTGATCTCATTTGAGCTATCACATTTTGAACTCTTAACTAGCTATCGCAAGTCGATCCCAAACTTAGCTATCACATGTTGACTCTAACTTAGTTATCGCAAGTTTGTGTGTGTGTGTGTGTGTGTTTATAGGCTATCACTAGTTGGTATGGCAGTTCCTTAATTAATTTGAAAACTGTTTATTACCTTTCCAAGAAATTACTTTTCACCTAATTCACTACGCCATAGATGGCCTACTGCAACGAAATTACAAGGTGTTGCTAGCTATAATGTAACGATAGGTATGCTGATTTTTGTCTATTACAACACTCGCTTCAAGGTGTTAGCATAGGTATCAACAAGATGTTGCAGTAGCTATAGATGTATTCAAATTAAAAAATTAATAAAATTAGCAATCCGCGTGAATACGATCCAACGGTCTACATTTAATCTGGTTGTTAAAATGGATCACCACTGCAATTTGCCCCAAAATTTCGTTTTACCACCTGAACTAGTTTAGAGTAGATCCCCTTTTCTCGTATGTGATAATGGCTGCTCCTATCTTGTTCCTCTTTTGCTCTGAAATTAGGGCTTTGGCCTCGTGTTCGCTCCTATGAGATTAGCTAGGGCTTCGGCCTTGTCTTCGCTCCTGTGAGATTAGCTAGGGCTTCGGCCTTGTGCGATTAGGGCTTCATCTAATATCGAAGGACCCGATTGATTGTCGATCGATTACAATTGCTGTTCTTCTGATTTGCTTTGGCAATCGATCGTCTCCTTGCTTCGAATACAGCTCCTTCGATTTTGCTTGAGTTCAACTGTGTATTCGGGTATGTAATTTGTTGCTTTTACTTTACTGTATTGCTTGCTTGAACTCGATATTATCTGCCGATGATGTTAATGTGTTTATATAGGGTTCGAACCCCTAGATTTACGTTCGTATATATCTGTTGACATCGGTCATTTAATTGATTGTTCATCGTGACTTTGCCTTTGACATTTAACTAGACTTCGGCAACTTGATTTGAATTGGTTGAACTTGCTACTGTTCGTGGTTGACTTTGGCTATGTCTGTTCATCCTGTAGCTTGAACTTGTAATATATCTTCTGGTTGACATCCTGTAGCTTGAACTTGTAATATATTTCACTTGAGTTTTTGTAGTCAAGTTGCTTCACCATACTGTTTCCATTGGTGCCACACACACACTTGTGTACCTTTCTCTTTGTGCTTCACTTGTTCACTGAAACTGTTGTATCACTTATGTTTTCCATTATCATGTATATATATATGCATTCATGTATGTATATATGTGTTTGTTGTTGCACTTGAACATGTATATATGTTGCACTGGGTTTGTTTTTTATTTGATGTTGAGGCCTTCTCTTGTATTTAGTTGCCTTCGAGTCATATAAGTTTCTTCCCCTTGTGCCAGTCTTGCTTTGTTTTGGTCTTGGCCATTCACTTGTTAAGGCTGCTTGTTTCATTGATGCATGTTTTTGTATTCACCACTTTGCATTGGTCATTGTATATCTATGCACTGGTCCTTTGAGCCTATTTGCACTGCCTATATATATACATGCTGTTTCACACATGTATATATGTATGGTTGCTTTCATATGGTAGCTGGACTTGCTCGAGTTCATATTTCTTATATTATCTGACTTCGGCCATTTTTGAAATTGCTGCAGCTCATTCACTTGACACTTCTGTTGGTCTGTATTTTTGAATATGGTTGGAGTTTTGGTTTAATTGTGAGTTTGAGTTCTTTTGTTGAGCTCTGTCCACTGTTGTTTTATGTCTGGCATACAAGTCTGGTATAGTTTGCTCTGACCAATTCATTGAGCATGCTGTTTATTTCTGTAGCATGCTTCTGTTTCATTTTTGTTCTTGTGCATTGTCAACTGCTTGGACCAAATTGTCACCCAAATAACTGAGGCAAAAAATATTTTCAAAATTACATTTTATTTTATACTGCAAAAATATTTCCTTTTCAATTTTACTGCGTCAGTGTGTATTTTTGCAGATTGCTCAAATGTTGGATTCAATCTGAAATGGAGTTGAAGACAGGTTTCAAAGAAGGCTCGATCTTCCGAAATCGGATGAATCGGGCGGTGCCCGCCGGGACTGCGGTGCCCCGGACCCCCGCCGGCACTGCGCCCGGACCCGCTTCTCGGCTCGCCTTCGGCTCGGCACTCGGCTCGCCTTCGGCTCGGCAATCGGCTCGTCATATATTTGTCAGTGTCGGTGTCTGTATAAATTGAAACTGCATATGTAATGAGTGAACTGAGTGATCTAGTGAGGAATATCTGTATATGTGAATATCAGTGTTATTTATCATTGAATTGTAAAATAGTGGAGTCGGGAATTTGTACTATTTTAAATGTTGAAATAAAATATTTATTTAAATAAATTACTGTTTGAATATCAAATTCTGTGCAATAGCATTTTATTAAATAAATATTTATTTCTATTAAAAAATCAAATATGCTCTACATTGTGGGCCCCACAAATTCAGAAAATTAATATCTATAGCAACATTTTTGAATGTTGCTACATGCACCTATGGATGTTGCTATAGACCCAAATAGGATTCTATTGCAACAATATTTCTTATGTTGCCTTTGATAGTCAAAATGTTGCCTTTGAGGTCTGCGGCAACGCGGCAAAATGCAACACCGAGAAAGTGTTGCCTTTGCCCTTTTTTAGCCTTCAGCAACATTTTTTGGCACATCCTGCATCACTTCTTTGGTGTTGCAGTATGCAATCTATGGCGTAGTGTAACCCATATACATGTCTAATTCTCATTGGTTTGCTTAAGCTTTACAGTTTCTTCTCAGAATTGGTAATTACTTACTTAATTAACTTATTTATTTCCTATTGCTAGTTACCTTTTCCTTTATTAATTAATTCATAATAATTCGAAAATGCATGGGAAAAATCCTAAAAATTCATCAAAAATTCAAATTAATGTATTTGACTTTCTATAAAATTTCCAAGCTAATATAATTATTTTTAATAATTTATTTTTAAAATTTAGGCCATTTCTCCACTTAAAAATTCATAATATTTCCATATAATTTCAAGAAATTATGAAATTAAAAAATTATCTCCAAATTACTATCAAATATAAAAATTTCAAGAGATTTGGACAAGATTTGATTCATGTTTTAGCCTTAATACATCTAAAACCATCATCTTTAAATTCCCAAACATGTACAGATATTATTTAACATTTATTTATTTGTTCCTCATCATTGAAACATTAAAAATGCATATAATTCTAACCCATACAGGTTTGGTAGGTTTTAAAGAAAGGATTACTCAACTTTGGTTTGATTAAACTTGATTCAAGTCTATTGTTTTCCTTAAGGATGAATGCTCTTTCTTTTAGCTTGATTTCCTTTCTCTTCCCTCAAAGTTATAACTGGCCTATGCTCCTTAGTTTTTTCTTCTAGTTTATGGAAAATGAGAGAATGAATGAGGGGTTGGAGTATATGGGTTTAGCAATTTGGGCTTTAGGCTAAAACCTCATTCTAGCATATTCTTAATAAATCCCCAACTCCTCTTCCTTCATTCATTCACCCATCATTAATAAACTTGTCTTTATTCGATCCTATAAATTAATTTGATTAACTATTTATTTAGTTAATTTCCCCACATCATGGTACTCTAAAATGTAAGGTGTTATCCCTAAGAATATACCTTCGAATTATATTTTGTTAGTATGATGGGATTCCATTCCAGACTTTATCAGCATAGCTCCCAGTGGAAAAGTCTATACCTTTTGCACCCTGCAGGAAACTATGGGGAATGACATTAAATATACTTTTTTCGTCTTAAGAAAATCATATTTTCTCGGCATACGATATTTTCTATGAGACGTTCTAATTTGTTGTGTCCTTGTTAGACTAAATTAAATTTGTATTTTGCTAACATTTATTTTCATCTTATTATCATGGATTATATCCAAGTCAACCATATGCCATTAATTGCATCAAATTGAAATTCCTCAGTTAAAAGTGGTATTTATTGAAATAATATTTTATTTCACTGCGATTGAATGAGCTTCCAAAAGCTTATATAATTCTTATGAACAAATTTAACCTTGACCTTATGCAACTTACATTCTAAAAGTATATCAGAAAGCTTGTATCTTAACCTTTAAGAGGCAACTTCTTTTATATCATATCATATACAAAATTGCAAACTTGGTTCTAGATACTACTGGATTAATATATGTATCTGCTAATAGATACATATCCCCTAAGAAAGATTTAACTCAAATTTACTCGTGTAAATCAAATCATTACGTGATTACTCCTTATACATCACAATGTATCATAAGGAAGAGTAAAGTTTTAAAGGTTAAAGAGGCATGCCCTAGTGCCAATAATGTTATTTGTTACATATCCAAACTTTGAAACCAATCTCAATTGAAATTAAGTATACTTTCGATGTTTATTGTCTATTATATATAATGTTATATTAGGATATAAATAAATGATGAACAATCGTTTAATAAATATAAAAATCTTTGACTAAAGTATTGTATGAACGTAGTTACAAATGTTGTAAACATGAGTGTAACACTATATATTAGAGTGAATATGGGAAATTAAATTAGATTAATGACAAAAATTATTAAAAGATGGATAAAATATTTTAATTGCAAGAATTGCTTAAGTGAGATTTAATTAACTAAGTGTGGACACTTTAAAAGATTTATTGAATAGACCAAGGTAATTAGAGCAATTAAGATTGGCCTTATGAACAAAAATAAATAGATTTAGATTTTAAATGACAAGGATTGTGTTAAGGGAAGAGTAATGGTGTAACTAGGCCAGAATATGATATTAGCACAAGCCAAAAGTACGAGCCCACTTTATTTGGCCATATCTCCTCATTTCCACCTCATTTCATTTTCCTAAACAAATTCCTAAAGCCAAATCAAGACCGGCCACCACTTATAGAAGCGAAGAGGAAAATCAAAATTTAAAGATTAAGCTTTCAATTTTAAGGAACAAAGAAGATTACACAAGGTTTCTTAAACCAAAGGTGAGTAAAACTTTCCCTAAAACCTATCCCTACCCATTTGGGTTGGGATTTAATCTTGTATGAATGCCTTGATGATGGTAAATGTGTTTAAATGATTAAAATATTGTTTGGTTATGTTTGGAAATTTTGATAAAGCTAATTTGTTCATGTTTAAGGTAAAACATAAATTAATCTAAGTTAAATGATTCAAAATTCAAATGTAATGATTAAAATGATGAAATAAAGATGTATTTTTAATTTCATAATTTTTGGAAATAAATTGGAATTATTTCTAATTTACTATCGCATGTTGAAATTGGAATTATTTTGGAAAATTAGTTATTAAAAATAATAAAAATAATTATTTAAACCTGAAATTTTGGTAAAAGGTAAAATATGATAAATTTGATTTTTGGTGAACTTTTGGAATTTTTCCCATCAATTTTAGATTTTTATATGAATTAATTGGCTAAGGAAAGAAGCAACTAATATAGGGATACTTTTGGGTAAAACAGAACCACTGTAGGGATACCAAAACTGCTTAAGAAAATTTAAGGTAACAATATATATGGTATACAATTACAATGTAGAATTCATATATATATATATATATATATATATATATTAATATAATATAATATAATTAGTTGAAGGCTTGCTTATTTTTATGAATAGTTGATTGTGGTTTGTTGGATTGCATTGTTGTTGATGGTTAATGAATTGATTATCTATATAATTTCGAAAATGAATATTGTCATACAACCAAACATACAAGTTAATAAAGTATTAATAAATTGAAAAAAAATTAATAGTTTATTTTTATGTTAACTGTCCATTGAGTGTTTTAATAATTCTGATCAATACGTCTGATCGGCGTTATCGATATGGATTCCTAAATGCTTATACGAGGTAGTACGACACAATATTTACAAAATGCTAAGTAATATTTTACTTCGAATTGTATATTGTTTACAAAGTAATATATTATTATTTTAGAAATGAAAAAATTAATTTTGTAAATTTAGATATTTTGGAACAACGTTTGTAACCTTTGGGTATTATTGAGAAGTTGAGATCAATGGTGAGGCAGTGTTAATATATTATACTAAACAGGCAATATTGAGCCAATTGGCAAAACGAATCACTAAAATTTATGGCACGACAAAAGTGTATGTTTTAAAATAAATTAACTATATGTGAATATTTATTTGATTAAGTTTGAACCAAAAGGAAATTCTGTAATAAGGTAAAATATATATGGGTACAAAATAAGTTAGTTTTGAGCTAAAGGCAAATTTTCTAGAAAACAAAAATATATGTTTATTTATTTAGAGACTAAAAGAAGAGTATACAGGGAAGAGAATTAAACTATTTTCAATTTTATAAGTTTAATTTGTTAAAAAGAACCCAAATAATTGCAACCCCTAGTTTTCTAAAAAGAAGATTTAAAAATGAAATCAAATGTGTGGTTTTGGAAAAAAAAGGAAAATGAAGTGAAAATATTAAGTGATATTTGAAAATATATTAAGTTAGGATTGAGATATTTTATGTAAGTGCTGATGAAAAAAAGGGTAAGCTTTTCAAATATGAAGTAATGGATTTGAAAAAAATATGATTGAAATTTATAATTTTGTGAATGAAAGAAGTCGGAAAAAAGTGATGAATTAAAATTTCAAATTGAAAATTTTACAGAAAATTTAAATTTTGGAAAGGTTCTCAAGTGATCGGGAATAATATTTCAAGTAATGTATGATTATTTGAAGTGCAAAATTTGATATTTTTGAATTCAGTGTGAAATATATGATTTTGGAGGAAAAAATAAATAAATAAAGTGGAAAAAAATAATGAATGCAATAAGTTTAATATTTTGGAAAAAAAGAAGGAGAAAGAATTCATAGAAAATTCTATGTAAAAGGTTTTTGTATTTTATGAAATATAACAAATTTCTAGAAGCTAAATCAGGTTGTTTAGTCTTATTTTTAAAAAATATGCATGTAATGAAATTGGTTGTTGAGAAAATGAAATATTAATGAAGAAAAAAAAAGAATTTTTTCTTTAATAGGAAGTGTTTTGTGGTAAACACTTAACAAAAATTATGTGTTTTGATGTTTTAAAAATTGAAGTTAAAAGATGTTATTGAAAAAAAAAAGTGCCTTAAATAAAGGAAGATTTTTGACAAAACGTTGAGTTTTTTTTTGGTGCTAAATTAATGACTTGTTTTGACAATAAATCACAAACCATCGATCCATTCATGATGATTTTAAATCCGTCAGAAAGCTATGTCTTTGGAAAACAACTTCCCTTTTGACTGCAATGCAAGCTAGAAAGGTTTGCTAAGTTTAAAAGTAGAATTATTAAGTAATTGTATCGCGGTCTTGAAAATATAAACAATTCAAAACAACGCTAAATTCATTCGACCATAACTTTTAAATGTTTTGTCCGATTTTGAAATTCTTATACTTTCTAGAAAGTTAACATGATAAGGAACAACTTTTGTTTTAAAAGTATCACAAAATTTTGATGTTTTCTAAACCAAAAACTTAAATTACTAAAGTGGACCCACATTTATATTTCTAACACCAGATTTGTCTACCTTCATAAAAACCCTCCAAAGCCTATGTTGTGCTCCACATTTTCATAATCCAAAAGTTGTTTTGGAAAACTAAGACACTATACAGTAATTCACTCTTTGAAACCATATTCAATTTTTGTGTTTTGACGCTTGAAATCTTTGTCGGAAAAATGGCCTAAACAAGGATGTTATGTTGTTTATATATAAAATGAATGCATACTTATACTCCTTTTATGCAACTGATATTGTAACACCCCATATTTTTAGTAACATTATTTAGGATATTTAATTAGTTAAATAAAATAAAATAATGTAAGATGATTAATGGATTGAGATTTGTGATTAAATAAGGGTAGCCGTGCTATGTTAAACAAGTGAACTAAAGATTAAAAAGAGAATAAAAGGGTTGGGAAATATACAAAGGCAAAATAGGAACAAGGCACATCCTTTTACCCTTAACCCCTCAACACTCACGTTCACTTCATTATTCACAAATCAAAAATACAAGCTAAGGTCGGCCACCATTAGCAAGCTCAAGTGAAGATAAAAGATAGGATTTCAAGAGGGAGAACCAAATCACTTAATCAAGAACAATCTCACATCTTTAATCACAAAGCTAAGACGAATAATGACTACATCTCATGTTTTTAATGGTTTTCGGTTTTTAGTATGAAATATGAATTATTTGCAAATGTTTTTCCATGATTTGGATGATAAAATGTATATCTATATGTTGTTGATGATTTATGCTAATTCACATAGATTTTGTGATATGCTTTGATATGAAAACCTTATTATATGACATACAATTGCCTTTGCGAATTTAAATTTAGATTAGAAACAATAATTTAGAAATGTGTTTCAATTTTCATAATTTTCTGAATTAATGTGGATTTTATATGAATTTTCTAGTGAAGAAAATGCTATTTTGGGTTAAAAATTAATTATGACCAAATTATACTGGCTTAGGGTCTGAAATTTATATATGTTAGAAAACATATTAAAAATGATTTTGTGGAATTTTTGCAGAATTTTCTAAGTGATTTAATGGATATATAAAATTATTTAAGGTATGAGACTTAAATGTTTTATATATTTATAAAAAGGAGAAGGGGTATTTTGTAAATAATTCAAATTGTTATTTCTGAAAATCGGTAATACTTTTAGAAAATAAAATTTTGCAACCAATCATAATTTGATAAACAAGGAAGATTAGGTACAAAGGATTAATTTAAAAAGTCAAATCAACATGCTTTTTCATGTTTCAATGCTTTCGGCACCAGGCTTCCAACTCCTTACCTCCGCCTCCGACTCCATCGAAACCAATGCACATGGTATCAGATACTTGGAACGTAGTGAATTGGATATAGGTGGAAGGTACTGGGTCGAAACCAAATGGTTCCGAGGGAATCGAAGCATGCTTTGTTTTAGAAAATGTGCATGCTTTGGCTTTCGAAGGAAGTGCTTTCGGCTTGGTTGGCTTTAGGCTGAGTTAAATGGTTCAAAGGAAAGGTTTCGAATAGGTTGGGCCTTTTGTGTTAAATGAATGCTTTCGAAGGGGTCAAAACCCCTAACTGCCGCCTTTTACCTTTCGACCCAGATTGGTTTCGAAAGGGTTGCCTTGTTGTTAAAACCAAGCCGCTTCTCCAATGGTTTCGATGGGATGGTTTCGAAGGGATGGTTTCGACACCATCACTTCTTTACTTAGGAAATGCTTTCGAAAGGGATGCTTTTGACTTAAATGTTTTAATGTCCCTTTTACTCTATAAAAGGTAGAACCCAAATGGTTTCGAAAGAGATAGTTTTAATGGTTTCGAAAGGTGTTTCCACATGTTATAAATTGAACCCAAATGCTTTCTAAAGGCTTGATGTTTTAATGCTTTTGAAAGGTTTTAAAGAAAGGTTTCTAAGGGATGGTTCCCAAATGGTTTCGAAAGGTCTAAAAGGAAAAGTTTTCCAATGGTTTCGAAAGGCAATGTTTAAGTGTTTTAAAGATAGGATGTCTAAGGTTTTAAAGCTTTCGAAGGAGATGTTTTTCAATGCTTTCGAAAGTATAAATATGAATGGTTTCGAAAGGTATGATTTGAAAGGTATGTTTTGGCCTTCGGCCTAAGGTTTTGCTGTATTGAAAGGGTACTTCCGATGGTTTCGAAATGGGTACTTTCAAAAGTTTAAACATTTTCATCAACAAGGTTTTGTGTAAAGAATATATATAACATGGCAAGGTGATTTGAGTAAAGAAAAGAGTATATATAAATAATTTCCTTATTTTAAAGAATGATTTAAAGGTTTAAATCGATTTGAAAGAGAAGGTTTTCAAGAAAATTTTTATGGGTAGATAACCATAAGTAAAATTATTCAGATGTTAAAATACCAGATGGGACTTGTATGGGGTCGCGCCATATACTTTAGCTAGTAGCCCCTAGCTAATATAGATCCAAAATTCCAATGTTTAGGGCTTTGTCACATGTGAGACTAAAATTATGTTACACACAGAAAGGAATCTAAAAAGGAAAGACAGGTTATTGGTGAGCCCACAAAACCATTAGGATCGGTTAGACCTGGAGAAGTATGTAAGGACAGACCGTCTAGAAGACGAGTATCTAACAGATGTTAGGTTTTCATGTTTTTCTGGTAGGCCCGAGTCAGCCAAGGGTCAGTAGTTAGCCAAAAAAAACTACAGTGTATAGATAGATAGTCCATTCGATAACTAATATGCACATATACATGATATTGCTTTACAGATTTAACCTGTTTTGGTTGTAGGATTATAATTTGCAAAAGATATGTTTTAAAAAGGATATTAGTGAGGGGAAACCCATTCCACTAAGTGGTGTGGTCTCAACTAATATTGTTAGAACGTCTATCCTATGATTTCAATGACAACAACTATACAATCTTACACATATAATATATTCTATCTATTTGCTGGTAAAAGCTTTCAGAATTCACAATATCACAACTTGAAGACAACCAGCAAAGGAGAAGAATCATTGGTATTAGAAAAGCTATTATAGTGTGTTATAGTCATAGTTATATAGCTTGTAAAATCTCCTTTAGTAGTTTTTAACACAAACATTGCACGACAAAACTTTTATAAAGTCTTCATTATCTCAAATAGGCTAACTGCAGAAAATAACATGAATAAGATGTTTGTAAATATATATCAGACGTCTGACTATGGTCTTTGTTTAAAAAAAATTAATATGTATCAGATGTCTGCCAATACATATCAGACGTCTGACTCTGGCCTCTGTTTAAAAATTATATATAAATAGACGTCTGAATATTATGGACGGACGTCTATGCTGGGTAACGAGCAAATTCAATGAACAGTCACTTGCTTTATTCTAATGGTTGCATCTGTATCTCTTCAATGCACCTCTTCCTCCTCAATGATTGCAACCTTTAGACTGAAATAGAACACACTAATGGATGCTACTCTTCAAGAAAACTCTTCAACATCTATAAATATGTGAAGATTCTAAGAAACAACTCAGTTGAATTTTCTGATCTCATATCTATACTCTTTGCTTACTCTGATTTCTAATAGCAAACAATATATCAGTTTTATCACTTCCTAAAAGCAAAGATTCACATACACATGCTACTCAAAGGACATTATAGGAAGATTTGTATTGTGCAGTCAAAATCAGTGTTTCTCAGAACACATACTTATCTAAGAAAGGTTTGTTGTATCAAGCCTATTCCTCCGGACAAAGCGAGGGTTGTTTACTAGTTAAGGCCAAAGAGGAGCTTCGGGACTGGACGTAGATGGGAGGTCCGAACCAGTATAAAAAATCTGGCGTGATTGTTTCTTTACTTTTATTTACTTTACTCTACTAGTTGTAAGTTAGCTTTTTATTACACTTGCATATTAGATATAAACGCACGATCCATACACACTTTCATTTGGTATCAGAGCACGGTTATCTCAATTCACAGTAACACGTAATTGAAACATATTTAATATGGCAAGTACATTTCAAGAAGGACAATCAACCGCATGTCCTCCACTATTCACTAGATCTACTTATGCTTACTAGTCTACACGTATGCGTATTTTTACGAAAGCAAATGGTCTAGAAATTTGGCAAGCAACACAAGTTAGATATGTAGCACCAGAACAGATATAAGCACTTGGACAGATTTTTAAAAGAACACAGCAACAAACAATGCTAAAGCCATGAATGTTTTATTCTGTTCACTTGACAAAAATGAATTTTTACATGTCATGTTGTGCACTGCTGCATATGATATGGCTACAAATCACTCATGAAGGCACTGATAAAGTTAAACAAACAAAGATTTCCATTTTACAAAATCAATTTTCCTCATTTAAAATGAAAGCAAATGAATCTATTGGTGATACTTATGCTAGATTTCAAACTATCCAACATGATCTCAAGGCACTTAGAGTCAAATTCACAGATTTTGAATTAGTTACATGTATTCTAAATCCTTAACTAATGAATGGAAATGAAAAGTGTTGGCTATAGAAGAGGCCAATGATCTATCTCAACTAAAAGTTGAAGAATTAATAGGAAATTTGATGTCGTACGAAGCAAATTTGCAGGCAAGAAAAGAACAAAACAATGAAAAGAAAAATATATGCTTTCAAGACAATGATAATAATTCAGACTTAGGTGAAGATGAGATCATATTTATTGCCAAAAATTACAACAAGTTCAAGAAATTCAAAAGGATGACGAGGCCCCAAAACGGAGGAAATTCAAATCCAACCAAACTTCGATCAAATGCTTTGAGTGTGACAAGTTCGGACACATGAAGGAACAATGCCCAAAACTCAATAATGACAAAAAGAAAAGCAAGTTCGAAAAATTCAAGAAAAGAAAATGGGCTCTTTCAAGTAACTTGGGATGACTCAGAATCGTCTTCATCATCAAACAGTGATAGCAATAGTGATTCTGAGCAAGCAAATGTATGCTTCATGGCAAACACTAAGGAGGTATGTCATGATCTTACTTATAATGAAACTTTAGAACTCAGCATGGAATTAAATGACAAATATAGAGAAACTAAAAAGTTAAATAAAGAATATGTTGCTAAAATTAACCGATTGGAACTTGAAATAGGATTATTAAAAGATGAGTAAACCATTTTAGAAGAAGAATTAGAAACTACACAAGAAAAATATAAGAATCTATCTATCCAAAATGATTCATTATTATGTGAAATAGGAAAAGTTAAACTAGAAAATGATGATATTAGAAAAGAAAACGTTGTATTAAAGAATGATCTAGAAGCATCAAAATCTGAAATTTCTTATCTTAATGATAAGAGACAAGATTACTAACAATGTTTCGAAATTCAATAAAGGAAAGCAGAACTTGGATAACTTGATCAAAATTTCTAAACCATCTGGAAATCATAATGCATTAGGATTTAAGGAAACTTCAAAACATAAAAACTATAGCTCACTATATAATAGGTTGAAGAAGTCAGATACTAAAGAAAAGGTTTCTAACCCTAAAATAATTAAAATATGGATTCCAAAATCTAATAACAAATCAATTAGACAAAAACACATAGATAACTATTTGAAAAATGTTGTTCATAATAAAAATTACTCTTTTAATGGTCCCAAACCCTCTTGGGTATGGAAACCTTCTCTTTCTAACACTTAAGACCCTAACAAAGGAAGTGGGTACCAATTAGACTGTTTTTATCTTGCAGGTACCCAAAAGTAAATCTAATAACAAGGAGAAATGGATACTCGATAGCGGATGCTCCAAACATATGACTTGAAATGCACAAATATTATCAAATATAACATACAGAGATGCTGGTATTGTAACTTTTGGAGATAATTCAAAAGGATTTGTCATTAGAATTGGAGATGACATCAATGTTGGTATGTCCACTTCACCTGTTATTACAAATGTTATTTTAGTTAAAAATTTAAAACATAACCTATTAAGCATTAGTCAACTTTGTGATAAAGGATTCAAAATTGATTTTTAAAAGAATAAATGCAACATATTTGATCAAAATAAAAATCCGATCTTTGAAGGATTAAGAAAAAGAAACATCTATGTCTTAAATATGAAATTTAATAACTCCAGTGATTAGTGCCTAGCCGTAGATTTTAATGATCCATGGATATGGCACAAACGATTGTGTCACATAAACTTTAGGTTTTTAAACAAATTAGCTAAACACAATTTGGTTAGAGGTCTTCCTAAAATAAATTATAAAGTTAAAAATTTATGTGATGCTTGTCAATATGGCAAATTAAAAAAGGTTTATTTTAAATCTAAAAAGGAAATTTCTACCAAACAACCCTTAGAATTATTACATCTTGATTTGTTTGGACCTTCTCAAATACGGTCAATAAATCATAACAAGTATTTATTTGTTATTATAGATGATTTTTCACGATATACATGGTTCAACCTATGAAGCGGAGTATATTGCTGCTGCCTTAGCTTACGCTCAAGTAATATACATGCAACAAACACTTATAGATTTTGAAAAAATAATAAACAAATCTCCAATATATTGCGATAACACTAGTGTTATAAACCTATCTAAAAATCCAATAAATCATTCTCGAACAAAACATATAGATATTCATCACCATTTTTTAAGAGATAATGTTGAAAAATAAATAATAACTCTAGAATTTGTAAATACCGAAAATCAAATAGCCGACATTTTTACAAAACCGCTAAGCGAACAAACGTTTATAAAGTTAAGACGTGAACTAGGTATTATGTCGTTACACGATTTATATTGCACTCTTAAAATATAAATTTTTTTTATGCATATCTTAATTTTACCGGCGGACATATTTTTTTTAAACCGTTCATTTATTTTAATGGCTAAAATTTTCTAATAATTATTAACCTATTAATCTTTCATTGTTTTTCCATGGCTGAAATTCTCTAAGAGTTATTAACCTTAACTCAATTTTCTTAACATAGCCTATAAACTGAGTGTGTGTGTGTGTGTGTGTATATAATATTAGTGTGTGTACCTAATCAAAATTTTTAAATACAAACGTTTTATAATTAAACAAAGAATCAATTTTCTAAACTAACATATCAAAAAATGTCTTCTGATCACGATTCTACTTATTCCACAATTGACTATGCCTCCCCATCTTCCGGCAGCACCTACGTTCCTGCCACAAAAGTCACTCCTGCATCATCTCCATCTCTCCACATCATTCCTTCACCGACTTACCATACTAGCTTCTCTTCGAAAGGTAAGAAAGCTAAACAAGGAATTGACCTACAATCATCCTTTCTCTCCGACAAAGTCGACGACATTCGTCATTATCAACAAGAAATGATAGGGGTTCAAACAGAAATGTATTTTGAACAACGCCGTCAAGGAGCACATTTAAACTTTCTTGAAAAATGCATCCTCGCAATATGTGGTCATTCACCAACGAAAGACTGCATACATCAGAGGTCTCCACGTGCACGAGAAACTCCTCCAAGAGCACAAAAGATCGCTCCACGAAAACTATGTGGAGAAGGAACATCGCACACCGAACACAGTCTTGTTGGTCCTTACTGGTCTCCTCTTAAGCCATCATCTGAGCAGACCAAAATCGAACCGAATTCATGGGAGAAACAAAACTATCATTCTCCTGATTCGCCTGTTGACAACTAAGGAAATTTTTCATAAACGATGGTCGGTTAATATATATATATTAGATAAACACTTTTATTCATCCCCGTTCAAACATCTGGTCTCCAAATACAGACGTCTATCTGCGCCTGAGCCCATACCTTTTCAAATCACTATATATCATCTTTACCTTCTATTTCATTTTTCACCGTTCTCATTCTTCCAAAACCTCAAAACCCTAATTCCTAAATTCTATTTCCCCTTTCCAATTTCAAAATCAATGGCTCCAAAAGCTAAAGTTCCCGTCGCTAAACGTAAGAAAGAAACAACAGGCCAAAGCTCTCAATCTTCTGCTCAACAATTGTCATCGACCATCGCATCGAGGAATGGTGTAACATCCCGTATCTAGAGGCCAAAAGCTAAGCGCTACAGATGCTACAGTCATCCATAGTATTAACTTTTGATGACAAAATACGGTAATGCAAATGGTACCCATAATACCAGAAGCACTTGAATATGAACAAATTCACAGATTTCAAAAAAACAACATTTTACTAATTACATTTCAAAACAAATTAATATCCAAGTTACATAATCCCATATCGTTTCCTCGGTAAAGATTAATTATAAACATTAAAAAAATACGCCAAGAGCGACATATGACAATGCCCCCTTGGTTAATCAAAGCAATATAGTCATATCTGACTTAATACACAGCGAAAATAACAAAATAATATGCAACTCCTAATTATCTATCCATCAGCCACATGCTCGTCTCCGGAAGCTTTATTCGCCAAAATTTCTAAAATCGGAAAACCTTAACCCTCAACCTACTCAAATCAATTTCGAGCACCCAAGAGTTTAAGGGGAAACAAAAACTTCGAGTCGGACATAAACCCTGGTGTGAATAATTCTGTTACATCTTAGTTTACCGATATTAAGTGAGACCACGCCGCTCAACGGAACGGATTTCCCCTCACTAATATCCTCTTTAAAACATATATTTTGCAAATCCTTTCCTACAACCGAACTGGTTAATCAAACTGATTATATCAAAATAGAAATATCCTTTATGCTAATAAATGGACTATTTGTCCATAAAATAGGTAATAAGTGGACTATCTGTCCATAACATAATAGCAAAGTCCATTATGCTACCAAATGGACTATCTGTCCATAAAACTGGGCTGACTGCCCGCAAACTGGACTAACTATCCGGGTCAAAATGGACTAACTGTCCAAATCATTTTCTTAGGGTTAACTAGCCCTCATCTTTTTCCTTGAAAACCTTTTCAAAATGATTCAACCTTTTAAATCATACTTATACAAGGAAAATATATTCTTAGCTTTACTCTAAACTATTTTGCCATTTTATATATACTTTACTCAAAATAATGTTGATGGATTTTAATGAGGATTAGCTATCCTTCCAAAACAAGTTAAAACCCTTTTTAACTTGAAAATACTTAGGCTATATTGCCTATTTAATACATTCAAAACCTTTGTTTAAAACCTTTAAAAAACCCTTTCAAAACCCCTGAAGGTAACTCCTTCGAAACCTTTGAAAGCGACCCTTTCAAAACCATTAAAAGCCTTTGCTTCGAAAGCTTTAAACCATTAAACCATGCCTTTCGAAAACATTGGAAAAACCTTACCTTTCATTTCTCCGAAAGCTTCAAAACATTAGACCTCCCCCTTTAAAACCTTTAAATATTACCTTTCCAAAACATAGGAAAAACCTTCACTTTCGACCCTACCGAAACCATAGGGAACCCCCCTTCGAAACCTTTCATTAAAACCCTTTCGAAATCTTTGAAAATCATCTCGAAACCATTTGGATTATGCCTTCAAGTAGAGAAAAAGGATTAGAAACCCATTAAAGTCGAAAGCATCTGTTTCGAAACCATTTAAAAACGTCTCTTTCGAAACCATTTGGGTTTTACTTCAATCAAAAAAGGGTCTTTAAAACATTTAAGTAGAAAGCGTCAGTTTCGAAACCATTTCCTAACTAAAGAAGTGACGGTGTCAAAACCATCCCTTCGAAAGCATTGAAGAAGTGGCCAAATTTTAGAAAACAAACTAAACAACCCTTTCGAAATCATCTGGGTCGAAAGGTAGAAAGCGGAAGTAAATAGGCTTCGACTTAGTCAAAAGCAATCATTTAAAACAAAAGCACAACCCAATCGAAACCATTAAACCCAGTCGAAAGCTAACTGAGTCGAAATCCATTTAGTTGAAAGCAAGCAGGCGCATTTTTAATTTAAAAACAAAGTAATGCCTCAACCCCTTTGGAACCCCTGGTTTCGACTCTATACCTTCCGCCTACATCCAATTCACTATGTACCAGTTACCTGATACCATGTGCATTGGTTTCGATCGTGTCGGAAGTGAAGATGAGGAGGCGGAACATGGCGCCGAAAGCATCGAAATAGTGAAAAACATGTAGCAAATAGTTCTTTTCACCTAACCTGCTTTACGTGTCTAATTTTGATTGGTTGCCTCCTTTCTTTACCACTAAAAAGTACTGCATTTTCAGAACTAACTATTTGGATTATTTGTAAAATGACCTTCTCCTTCATTAATTATATAAAACATTTAAGCCCCATACCTTGAATAATTTTATATAACCATTAAAACACTTAGAAAAATTCTACAAAAATTCCAAAAATCTCTTTTGATATGTTTTCCAACATACAAAATTTTCAGACCCAAATCTTTTATATTTAACCGAAAATAATTTATAACCCAAATTAACATTTTCTTCACTAGAAAATTCATATAAATTCCACAAAAATTCAGAAAATTATGAAAATTGAATCCTATATCTAAAATATCATTTATGATCTTCATAAAAATCCACAAGGCATTTGGATGTCATTTAATAGGGTTTTCATATCAAAACATGTCATAAAATCTATATGAACAACCATAAATCATCAACAAGTATATATAATCATTCCATCATTTATAAACATGGCAATTAAATGCAAAATATTCGGAATTCATCTTCAAACCAAAAATAATAAAAATTTGAGATGTAAACATTATTCGCCTTAGCTTTAGAGGTTAAAGAGATTGAGATGCGAATGGATTTGATTTGCTTAAGCTTCTTCCTAGCTTTTCTCTATCATCTTCCTCTTTCTCTTGTTAATGGTGGCCGACGTCTTGTTTTAAAAACTTTGATAAAATGAAATGGACATGCAGAGGGCACACGACCAACAGTTTAGGGATATAAGAATGGCCTCTTTCCTATTTTACCCCTCCTCTATTTCAAATTAACTCTTATTTTAATTTATAGGTTAAATGGCACGACTACCCTTTGATTAAATCAAATCTCAATCCCCTAATCAACACATTATTTTATTTTATTTAACTAATTAAATATCCTAAATGATGTTACCAAAAATATGGGGTGTTACAAACTCCCCTCCTTAAATAATTTCATCTTCGAAATTACGATAAGGTACACAACAAATCAAACAAGAAGGTAAAACATACCATCAAACAAGTCAGGATATGTATCTCTAATCTTGCTCTCAACCTCCCAAGTACATTCCCTGTCATCGTCGCTCCACTGGACTTTGACTAATCTGACCGTCTTGGTTCTAAGCCTCTTCTCATCTCTTGCAACAATACAAATAGGCTTCCTCACTATAGTCAAATCCGGTTCTACTACTAAGTCATCTAGCACAGTCGATGCAATAGTAGTCTCCGAGTCTCTAACACACTTTCTGAGATGAGTAACATGGAAAACATCATGGACTCCTGCCAAAATGCTCGATAACTCAACTCTATATATGAGTTTCCCGATCCACTCAACAGTACGAAAAGATCCAACGAATCTCGGTGCCAACTTTCCTGATCTACCAAATCCGATCACACCCTTCATCGGTGACACCTTAACGAAAACCTGATCTCCAACAAAGAACTCTAAATCTTTCCGTCTCTTATCTGCATAACTCTTCTGCCTAGACTGAGCCTCCTTCATTCTTGTCTGAATGACCTCAATCCTTTCTGTAGTTTCTCTGACCAAATCTGGACCAAGAACCAACCTATCCCCGGTCTCTAACCAACATACGGGAGATTTGCATGGCCTTCCATACAAAGCTTCAAACGGTGCCATCCCAATATACTTGTCTCATAACTGTTGTTATACGAAAACTCGACTAAATGCAGATGGTCCTCCCATGATCCCCCGAAATCTAGAACACAAGCTCTTAACAAATCTTCCAAGATTTTGTTAACTCTCTTCGGTTGCCTATCTGTCTACGGATGGTAAGCGGTACTCATCTTGAGCTTGGTTCCCAAAAATTCCTGCAGACTCTTCCAGAACTCGCTAGTGAATAAGGGATCTCTATCACTTACTATACTACTAGGAATTCCATGTAGTCTAACCATATTCTTCATAAACAACTTTGCAAAAACAGGTGTCGTTTTGGTTGACCTAACTGGAATGAAATGGGCACTCTTGGGCAATCTGTCAACTATAACCCATATACTTTCATTTCCTCTCTTCGACCTTGGCAACCCGACGATAAAATATTTGGAGATAGAATCCCACTTCCATACCGGAATATTTAATGGCTGAAGCAACCCACTTGGCTTCTGGTGTTCAGCCTTTGCCTGTTGGAAAACCAAGCACTGCTTTACCCATAAGCCAATATCCCGATTCATACCATCCCAGAAGAAACTTCTCTTCATATACTGATACATCTTAGTACCTCTTGGATGAATAGAGAACTTCAAACGATGGCATTCCTCAAAGACTTATTTCCTTATGTATTCTACACTCGAAACAAATAATCTTCCTTTCTTTCTCAACCTCCCATTCGGGTCAAGACTAAAATTCTACAAGTCATCGCTCTCGATTCCATCTCTTAACTTCCGGATCTGTTCAGCTAATACCGGATCTTCTTCTTGTTTAGAAGTAATCTTCTCGATCATCACTGGTCGAACTTCCAAACAAGATAACACTACGGTTTCTCAGCAAGACCCAGCCTCAGATCTCCACTACACTCTGCAATCGGCTAGTGCTTCCATATCTTTCCACTCAGCAGTCATCGCCAAAACTGCATTCTGATGTTTCCTGCTAAGTGCATCCACAACCTTGTTGCCTTTCCCTAGTATGACACCCCACCTCTATACTCACACTAACCAAGGACACTACTGGGTAATGCCGTCAATTAGTACAAAGAATAAGGCTGTTAAGGAGCGACCATCTGTGTAATTGCTTTATGCGAGTACCGATATGTCAGATAGTATATCATGCATTTCATTTCAAGAGGAAATCCGATATATCAAATACAAACTCAAAGCAACTACACAGTGGCTATGTGGCCTTCGAAAACAAATATAAAATAAGCATAACATAAATCAGTCACAGATATTCATATCACAAAGGCGGAAACATACATGAATATAACACATAGAAGTGTACATCAAAGTAGTGGTCAAACAAGATCCACTACATCACAAAAGAATAGGTACAAGTGCTAGACAAAAGAATAAGTATACATCAAGGAGTTTCTATCTCGAATGTATAAAAACAAAAACTACTAAGCTAAAGTAGTTAGCCAAAAGTCAGAAGCTAGTCCGTGCTAAGAAGTCAAGTGGAAGCACATGAAACACCCCAGTCTAACCCGAGTATTATTTAAGAAGAAAAATAATAAACGGATCAATCTAGCTATAAATATCAAGTAAGATGAGGTAGGATAAGAGATATCACAAATATATATGATAACAACAAAAATCATACAATATCTCAAATTTTCTCAAACACCAAAAAGAATGTCATATTCTTTAGTTTATTCATCACATCAAAAATATTGATATAGCTTATCAATGCAAACCAAAAAATTGGTGAAACACAAATTCCAGAAATCATCAATTAGAAATGCAGAAATCACAAAAAGGGGGGCCTATCATAAACGGGAGCATGAAAACTCACCAACACATGTATCACAAACGGGACGTTATCCCATGGGTCGCTAACCCATAGAGCCGGTGCAACGATGTAGTACAACGGTACACCCGAGGAACCTAAAACTCAAATAAGCCGGAACAACGACGTAGTACAACGGTACGCCCGATGAACCAAAGTAGTTAGCCAAAAGTCAGAAGCTAGTCCCTACTAAGAAGTCAGAAGCACCTGAAACACCCTGGTCTGACCCGAGTATTATTTAAGAAGAAAAATGATAAACAGATCAGTCTAGCTATAAATATCATGTAAGATGAGGTAGGATAAGAGATATCGCAAATATATATGATAACAACAAAAATCATACAATATCTCAAATTTTCTCAAACACTAAAAAGAATGCCATATTCTTTAGTTTATTCACAACATCAAAAATATTGATAGTGCTTATCAATGCAAACCACAAAAATTGGTGAAACACAAATTCCAGAAATCATCAATTAGAAATCCAGAAATAACAAAAAAGGGGGATGCCTATCATAAACGGGAGCATGAAAACTCACCAATACGTGTATCACAAACGGGACGCTATCCCACGGGTCGCTAATCCATAGAGCCGGTGCAACGACGTAGTACAACGGTACGCCCGATGAACCGAACTCCATTAAGCCCGTAGGTCGCTAGCCTATAAAAATGAGACGAAGCTCAACATAACAGGGTACAGTCCCCCACGCAAACAAAGAGATATCGCATATCGCGAGTCTAAACCATAAAATGATCGTCTTAGATCAATAAAAGTGTAAAATACACCAAGCTAGTAAATAGATGAGTTTAGCTTCATGTCCCATAACCACTGGCTTAACTTAAATATTTATGAACAAATTGTAGATTTCCACTCGAAAATTGTCATAAGATTTCAATCGAACAAGTCTAAGAATTAACCGACGAAGTAAACGCAAGCGTTTCGTACCACTTGTTTTGCTAAGTCGTTTAATTGGATTACTCGTACGAATGAGGTAAAGGTTTGTATATACTAATAGATTGGAAAACGGTTTTAAAAACGAGCTTTGTATTTAAAAGTGTTTGCACAAAAAATGGACAAACACCTCAAAATTGTATGATTTAGTAGATCTTATGTTGCTCTTAGCGATTTGAGTGATTTATGCAAATATATGAAAAGCAGGGGCTAAACTGTAAAAAAGACACGCAAATTTATAGTGGTTCGGCCAGAATGTGCCTACGTCCACTTTATATGTTATTTCTCTTTTCTTGTTTTGATTACAAGTACAAAGCTTTAATACAAGTAAAAGAAAATTGTTTGAAAGTTCTCTCCATGCTTGAGCTCTCAAACTTGTCCCCCATTGTCGTACCCCTGCCCCTCTATTTATAGAGTGAGGTTGGGGGCAGAGGTCTTGGATGTATATAGCTGCTGGTGGGCCTGGGCTGGAGCAACCTGGCCTGGCAGCGTTCTGGTCCGGTCGTGTACTTCCATGCTTCTGGTTCGGTAAGTGTCTTAGTTCGGTGGTGAGGTGGTCCGGTAGTACTTTGGGTTCGGTGGAGGGTATGGTTGATCCGGTTAAAGCTGGTCCGGCATGGGTCGATTCGGCGAAGGTTGGTCCGGCGAAGGCTTGATCCGGTGGAGGCCTTGGTTCAGTGAGGGTATGGTTCGGCAGGAGCAGGGAGATGCGTGGTTCGGTGACTCGGTGATAGGGGATGGAGTTGGTTCGGCAGTTGCTTGAGACTACCGAATGGGTTCTGTGAGACATGGGTGCCGAATGAGTTTAGGCAAGCCTGGATGGATGAATCAAGCTTCTTGGTCTCGAGGTCTTCTGGGTGAGAACACGCCCAACATTTGCCCCCCAAAGTAGGGCATATATCTGTATATGGCGTGCTTTGTTTTAAGTTGGGTATTATGGATAGCTTCGTTCGGCCCCTAGGTGCCGATCCAATTGGTCCGGTGTCCAACATTTGTTTATAAATAGGGGCCATACACCCTCGTCATTTTTTATCAGCCGAACCATTTCCTTGCCTTTGCCGAATCAAAGTCCCTGCCGAATCAGGTGAGGAGCCGAATGTACTTGTGCTTGTATTGCCGAACGAGCTTTTTGAAAAATGCCGAATGAACTTTATGGCTAGGCCACCGAATGGGATAGGGAGTTCGAATACCGAATGTGCTAAAACACTTGAACTACCGGACGAAACCGGGGGGGTTTTAAGTACCGAATGGCACTTATTACCGGATGAACTCGGGGAGTGTAGTGCCGAACGAACTCCCGCCTTGCTTTACCGAACGATCTTTTATACTTGAATTATCAGTGAAGTTCTAGGTTACATAATTCATGCGTTTTAATGATGTACTTTCTTTGTTTGCAGATAATGTCTCGTAAAGCGGAAACTCGGTCAGATAAAAAGAGGTCTCAGGGCGAAGGAGAATCTTCCACAATGCCCCCTGCTCAGCCAGGAACGGAACGTCACGGATCTACCCTGAGATCTTTGGTGGATGGGTACGGCCCTCAGGAGCTTCTGAACTCCCAGCCTGATTGCTTTCCCAGCTCCCTCAAGGAGGAGCAGCTTGATGTCATTTCCCGATCTTTTGGAATCGATAGGGCGCACTTGCTATTGCCAGGGAGAGAAGTTATGCCGTACGATCCTCCTGAAGGGTACTTCGCCTATAGCAGATACCACTGAATGTGTGGTGCCATTCCTCCTCTTAACGCTTGGATAGCCAGCTTCCTCACATATCTAAAGGTGGCCCCATTCCAGCTTCAACCCAACTCCTATGCTATATTGGTGAGCCTCTTCGTCATTTTCCAGAGGAAGTATGGTGTGCTCCTTCCAACCGGGAGATCCGGTATCTATATAATCTGAGGGGCTATAAGAAGGGGTCCCCATACATTAGCTTGGAGTCAGTCGTGACCTTCAAGCCGGTCTTGGATCTGTATTCTAAATTCAGCATGTTCAAGAAGGAGTGGTTCTTTGTCAGGGACGACTTTGTTTCAATTCGGCGCTTTACTTCTGGATGTAAGTTGATGCTTTTACTTATAATTTCCATTCCGATTGCGATGCTTCTTCTCATACTTTCTCATTTTTGCTAGCGACAGGTGGCTTTGCAATTGTGGAGACTGACCGTCTGGTTCAGACGGCGGCTGAAATAGAAGCTATTCTCGGGAAATATAGATCATCTGCCTTCCTGATCAGAAATGCGACCCTTCTGGAGTATAACTTAATCCTTCCACAATAGTCAGTAGTCAAGCTGAGGGAAACGGCGGAGGAGAAGGCGGCTGCTCAGACTAAGGGAGGTGTTACGATAGAGAGTAGCAAGAGGAAACCTTTCGCAAAACCTCCAGCCGTCGAAGGTAAGAAACTCAAGAAGTCGGACGGTCCCTCCCCCAGCAATTGTCCACTTACCCAGGAGGAGGAAGACATAGAGGAGGAAAGAGGTGAGGGTGGAGATGGTCGGGAAGGTGATAAAGGTGGCGATGGCATCGGGGCCTTGCTTCCTGGGCAAGCGGGCGAGATTCAGGAGTGGACGGATGATGCGTTCCACCAGGCTTTCGAGGGGCTGGACGAAGATCCGGCTTTGGTAGAGAAAACCAGGAAAGTGGACAAGGCCGGGACCGGTGCAAGCGAGTCTTCTCAGACCATTCCAGCCAAGGTGGCTCCGACGACTCAAGGTGAACTCTTGACTCCTGCATGCTTCATTAATGATAGGGACTTAGGAATATTTTATGATCCGCTCCCGTCCTGGAATGAAATCCAGGACTCATTGCAGTATCCTACTTCTCCCCAGGGTTTGTATAACAGACGTGCTTTCTTTCTTCTTTTAACTTGTAATTTACCGCGTTTCTTGAATCATATAGTGATGTAAGCTTGTGACACTTGCTCTTCATATCAGGAGCAGGCAAGACATCCAAGGCCTTAGACCTTCGGCACAGGCTTGAGCAATATAAGCTTTCCAAAACTTCTGTCAAGCCGAAGCCTTCGACCCACCGCTCCGGGGATGTAGTCGGCTACCGTCCTCTTCTCAGGGTTATCGAAGAGGGTATTCAGCAGAGAAGGAGGAGTCATCCTTTATCCGAACCTTCGCCCGGTCCTCAGCTCCCGGCTCAGCCTCTTCATGATATCACGGAGGAGGACAGCGAGTTTGCACCCTCTCTGCACCCGTCCGGAAACCCTTCCGTTACTCATATCGACCGTCCTGACTTGGCTCGCAATCCATTTGCGGGTCATCCTGATCTGGATCCAAGTTCCCATGACATTACCTTTGACGAGGTTACTGGTGAGCACCTTCTTCCCCGCAATCCCATGGTACGGGTGCTTGATGAAGCTAAGTCCTTACATCTTGATCTACTTACCACTCGGATAGTTACCATGGGAGACGAGGCCAAGGCTAATATTGACCGGGTGGCGGAGGAGACTAGGAAGCTGATGGGGCATCATGGCCGGCTGGTTAAGGCTGGAGAGGAGATTGGGAGTGCCAACATCCGACTAAGATTGATGGTTTCGGACCAGGCCAAACAGCTCGCTGACCAGGCCATTCAGATTTCTCAGCATGAGGCTGCCTCCGGGCGGTTGAGGAAGGCTATGGAGGAGGCTAGTAAGGCGGAACTGCGGAAGATGGAAGCTACCTGCAAGGAGCAGATAAATATGGCCATCTCGACAGTGGATGAGGTTCGGAGGGCGGATCTTGAGCGGGTAGAGGAGCTGTCGGGGAAGCTTGAAGCCGCAGAGCTTGCTCAGGTTAGGCTGAAGGAGGAGATGGAGGCGATGCGGAAATCCCTTCAGGCTGACTGCTCGAGATACCGTTTGGAGAGAGAAGCTGCTGTTGGAAGGTTGTCGGCTTCCGAGGCCCGGATGAGGGAGTTTGAGGAGAATGAGGGGATGATGGATGAAATGCTTCAGGACATGTACTTCCGAACTTGGAAGCAGGGTAACCTATCCTGGATGGATGATTATCCTAGGGTCATGGCTAAGATCTATCTTCGGGCTTTGGAGGAGGCTAAGGCCGATGCGGATAAAGATGGTGGCGTGGTCTTCAGCATGGATGTGGTCACTGCTCAGTTTGCCAAGGAGGAGAAGGTGGCAGTGAAGGAAGGTATGCGGTTGCTTGCCGCTGAGGAGGTAGGCGTGCAGGTAGAGGATGACGATCAGGATAGTCAGGAAGCAGGCGCTGGTAAGTCTCCCTTTTTAGTTTCTCCATCAACTTGGTTGCTTATTGCTAATGAATCCTTTCTCTGACTGGACAGGGGGTCAACAGGACAAGGATAAAGCTCCACTGCAGCCGGCCCCTTGATTATACCTGGAAAAACTCTTTTTGTGGATTTGACAGGGTTGTATATGTTAGTCGAAAAATAGTAAAGTAGCCTTTAGGTTGTAATATTTTGCCACTTGTAATAAATAGTCTTATTTTTGACGTGTAATTCTTTAACTTAAGCTGATTTTGTCGTCTTTTGAATGTTTGCTGTTATTTTGGCATGTCGTATGAGAAATATAGCTATGTATATTCTTGTAATTAAATTGTGTTTGATGTCGGGTTCTGATTTAAGACATAATTCCATGACTTGCAATGTTAGTGTGTGGTGCGAACAAATTATAGTCATGCATTTGCACATAAAGGAAGAAAATACCGCCTTTCATGTTCTGTTTGTAGATGGTAGTTTCGAATATCTTGTTTGACCGAGCATGGAAAGCAGTTGAATGCCCTGCCATCCGATTGTGAATCTCTGCATCCATTGGCGAGTATCTCCTACTCTGTATCCTGTACTTTATGGATTGTTATAGCGGATAGGAGGAAAGCTTTTTAAGTAAAATTGAAATATGTGAAATAGTAAAACTTCCAATCACGGAAGGCCTTCGATGTGCTTAAGTTCGTGGCAAACGGGTTTTGTAGTCACTTTCCCTAGCTGTGGGTCTTGCAGACATTTGTCACCCATCATACGCCTCCGCGGGGAGTTAATTCTTTTTTACCACAGCTGCACCTAAGACACATCGGAGCCGAGATCGCGCACAGTAACTACCCGGGCCATTATGGCCCGTAATCGTGGGTATTATTCGATTTACTGTGGCCGGCTAGCGTGGGTGCCGATCGTCAACTAGGAACTGCCCCTGGCTGGCCACACCTTATGTTGGGGCTTATAGTCGGTTCACAGTTGCCGGCGAGCTTAACGTCGTAATGAGCTGCCTCGGCTATAGTCGGCCTTCTCGGTGGCTTATAATCGGCTCATTACAGTTGGCTTTAAGGGCCGTCGCGAGCAATGAGTTAACCCACAGCAGAGGGATGCTGGAGCAAAAGTGTCTCATTGGCGAGGGCATAGATTCGCATAGTACCTGTTAGGTTTTGCCCAGGCGAAGTTGCGCCGTGGAGTGCTTCGAGTGGAAATGCTTATACGCACAGGATTTTGTTCAACAGAAAAGGATAAAGTTAACAAGTAGCCAAGATATAAAGGAACAAGTTTAAAAAAGAGACAAAGTTTTTTAAAGTGGTTCGGCATGAAAAAGGCCTACGTCCACTGATTCTCTTTGTTAATTCACTTCATATGGGCAATACAAGTTAAGAAAAGTATCGACGGAGGTGTTGGATGTTCCATGCCCTCTGGAACACCTCTCCGTCCACTGTTGACAAAATATAGGCTCCGTTGTGGAGATCTTTATGAATTACATATGGTCCATCCCAGATTGGGTCTAGTGCTCCGGGGCGAGGGAAGATTCGTTTGAGGACAAGATCCCCTTCTTGTAAGGTACGATGCTTGACTTTGGAGTTGTATTGCGCTGCCACTTTCTGCTTGTGGGCTGCTGTTTTAAGGACTGCATCATTTCTTCTCTCCTCAACTAGATCCAAAGACATGTGGAGGAGCTCTTCATTCTCTTCCGGGTTATAGTGGATCCTATGGTGGGAAGGCACAATGGTTTCAACTGGGAGCATAGCCTCCGATCCGTATGCCAAAGAGAAAGGAGTGTGCCCCGTTGATGTTCTGAAAGATGTGCGGTAGGCCCACAGTGCCGTAGGGAGTTCATCCACCCAAGCGCCCTTTGACTTTTTGAGCTTCTTTTTTATCAGAGTTTTCAGAATTTTGTTGACTGCTTCGACTTGTCCGTTTGCCAGGGGATATGCTACGGATGAGAAGCTTTTATGAATTCCGTGTTCTTGGCACCAGTTGGAGAATTCCTCGCTGTCAAACTGAAGTCCATTGTCTGATATGATTTTGAGTGGGACTCCGTACCTGCATAGAACATTTTTGATTAAGAAGTTAATAACTTTTACTGAAGATACTTTATTCAGAGGTTCCGCTTCCACCCATTTGGTGAAATAATCAACTGCCACTATAACATATTTGGCCCCGCCTCGGCCCATCGGTAGCTCGCCGATTAAGTCAATTCCCCATATTGCGAAGGGCCAAGGGCTGGTCATTTGAGTAATCTCAGTTGTTGGTAGCCGTGGAATCTTAGCAAATTTTTGGCATCTGTCACACTTCTTGACGAAATCTAAGGCGTCCTTGCTTAAGGTGGGCCAGAAATATCCATATCGGAGTATCTTTTTTGCTAATGTTTGCCCTCCGGTGTGATCTCCGCAGCTCCCCTGATGGATGTTGGATAAGATTTCCTTGGCTTCTCTCCCAGCGACACACCTTAATAACGGGTTAGAGAATCCGCGCCGATAGAGGATGTCTTCTTGTATTGTGTAGCGGGATGCTTTCCTCAAGATTTTCTTGACTTCGTTACGCCCGTTGGGTAGAGTGCCACTTTGTAGGTAGTCTCGGATGGGAGTCATCCAAGTTGCTTCTTCGGTTGCAGCTATCAGATTCACTTGCTCAAAACTTGGGGCCAGTTGCTTTGAGATGATTACTGCCCCGAAGATGGTGATGTCTCTCACACTTGCTTGCTTTGCTAATTCATCGGTCTCTCGGTTCTCCTCCCGAGGGATGTGTTTGACTAAGTAGTGGTCCAATCGGCTGAGAAGTAACTTGGTCTTCTTTAGATATGCTATGAGTCGTTCTTCTCGAGCTTGGCATTCTCCTAGTATTTGATTAACAATATGTTGAGAATCGCTGTGAAGACACAAAGAATTGGCCCCGATTTCTATGGCAATTTCTAGTCCAGCTATCACTGCTTCATATTCTGCATCGTTGTTGGTGGCAGCGAACTCCAACCTTATAGCATAGTGCAGTTTGTTTCCCCTGGGAGTGATTATTACCACACCTGCCCCCGAGCCTTGTTCGTTTGATGCACCATCCACAAAGAGATTCCACTTGATATCTTCTGTTATTTCCAATTGCTCCTGATCTTCGTTGGTAGTGAACTCTGCAATGAAATCAGCCATGGCATGTCCCTTGATGGCGGTGCGAGGGTGATAGGTGATATCATACTGACTCAGTTCAATGCACCATTTAAGTAATCGCCCAGAAGTGTCGGGACGATGGAGTACCTGCCTCAGCGGTTGATCGGTCAGAACTTTGATGGAATGGGACTGGAAGTAGTGATGCAATTTCCGTGATGTGATTAGTAAACAGTATGCTAACTTCTCAAGTTTAGGATATCTGACTTCTGCCCCAGTAAACCTTTTGCTGACGAAGTAAACTGGTCGTTGCGTGCGGTTGTGTTCCCTTACCAAGGCAGCGCTTAGAGCGTGAGATGACACAGCAAGGTATAGGTATAATTCTTCGCCTTCGCTTGGAGTCGAGAGTACCGGTGGTTTCTGGAGGTGTTCGATTAGGTTAAGGAAAGCGGTTAAGCATTCGTCCGTCCATTCGAACTTTCCTTTATCTTTCTTTAGAGCTTCGAAAAAGGGGACGCACTTGTCCGTTGCCTTGGAGATGAATCGGCTTAGGGCGGCCACTTTTCCATTTAGGCTTTGCATTTCCTTTCGGGCGGAAGGTATCTTGATATCCCTTAGCGCTCGGACTTGTTCAGGGTTTGCTTCAATCCCTCGGGCATGGACGATGAACCCTAAGAATTTTCCCGATGATACTCCGAAGGAGCACTTTAGTGGATTCAACTTCATTCCATACTGTCGAAGTACCTGGAACATTTCGCCTAGGTGGCTTACGTGATCTTTGGTTTTCCGTGATTTCACCAGCATGTCGTCCACAAATACTTCCATAGTTTGTCCTATTAGCCCCGCAAACATCTTGTTGACGAGGCGCTGGTAGGTGGCTCCTGCATTTTTAAGTCCGAAAGGCATTACCTTATAGCAGTACAAACCCCGGTCGGTGATGAAACTAGTGTGGTCTTGGTCGGGAGCATGCATAGGAATTTGGTTATATCCTGAGTATGCGTCCATAAAAGATAGGAGCTCGTGCCCGGCTGTGCTGTCTACAAGTTGGTCGATTCTGGGTAGTGGGAAGCAATCCTTTGGGCAGGCGTCGTTTAGGTTGGAGAAGTCGATGCAGGTCCGCCACTTCCCATTAGCCTTCTTTACTAGTACCGGGTTGGCGATCCATTCCGGGTAAACAGCTTCTCGTATGAAGTCATTGGCGAGTAGATTCTTTACTTCTTCATCGAGGGCTGCTGATCGCTCTGCCCCCATACTTCTCTTTTTTTGTTTTACAGGCGCCTTGGTAGGATCAATGTTTAATACGTGGCATGCTATGTTGGGGGAGATTCCGGTCATGTCAGCGTGTGACCAAGCGAATACATCCAAGTTGTGGCGGAGAAAATCGATGAGTTGTTCCTTCAATTCGGCTTTTAGTTGAGACCCAATTTTCAATAGTCTACTTGAGTCGTGCTTGTCTACAGATATAAACTCCATAGCCTCTGCAGGCTCGGCGGTGGCCTCCTCCTCTTTGTCCCTAGGGTCTAATTCATTAAAAGGGTCGCTGGTATATCGAAGAGGAGGGGCTTTCTTTAGTTGCTATGCTTCTAGACTTTTTGTGCAGATGGCAATCTCTACACCCTTCCCTTTATCCTTCCTGTGGTTGTTGCGAAGTTCAGTCACATAGCAGTCTCGAGCAACGTCCTGGTCTCCTTCTACTTCCCCTACTCCATGGTCCGTTGGAAATTTCATCTTTAGGCACCATGGGGCTAGGACAATTTGGAAATCAGACAAAGCTGGCCTTCCTAAGAAGGCGTTGTAGGCCGAACGGTTTTCTATTAGCACAAAAGTCTGTTTCCGTACAACGGAGCGAGGATGGCTTCCAATCTCAACAAAGAGGTCCAGTTGTCCGAGAGGCATCTTCACATCTCCAGTGAAACCGTGTAGTGGTTTATCGCAGGGAGATACATCCTTCATTGATAGCTTCATTTTGTCGAATGCGTGTTTGAACAGGATGTTTACTGAGCTTCCAGTATCTACTAGGATTCGGTAAACTTCGGCGGGACCGAGTCGGGCAGAGATAACCATGGGATCTATGTGAGGGTACTGCCTTCCTTCTAGGTCACGCTTACCGAATGTGATGTCATCACTTTCTTTCCGCTTCGGGTGGCGTTCTTCTATAACCGAATTGACATAGTCTTTATTGTCTCTAAGCGACTTTCCGTACCTTTCCATCTCTTTCCAGCTTCTGTCTGCGATGTGTGGCCCTCCTGAGATGGTATGGACCACTATCTTTTCTTGACTAGAGCTGCTAGCGTTGCGGTTTCCTCTATCGGCCCCTGGTGAGGGTAGCCTTGGGTTTTCATTGGCAGGAGCTGGGGTTCTGTCTTGACCTTTTACATAACGTTCCAGTTTCTTTCTTCTGATGTGTTCCTCAATCAGATCTCGGAGATGATGGCATTCGTTGGTATCATGCCCATGAGATTCGTGGAAGCGGCAGAACTTTCCAGACTTCTGTGCGTTATCTGATTCCTTCTTGTATGGTGGGCGTTTGTATCTAACTTCGCCTTGGGTGGCAAGGAAGATATTTTCGACGGTCTCGTTCAAAGGAGTGTAAGTGTCGAATCTTGGTCCTGGCCGATATAGGCGCTTTTCTCCCTTCTTGCCCCCAGCATTGTCTCTGGAGTCATTTCTCCGAACGTCCCTTGCCACAGCAGGGGCGTTGCTATGAGTTGCCTTGTTTTGCTGTCCTGACTGCCCCTCGACGGCAGCATCCTCAAGCCTCATATATTTCCCGGCTTCATGGAAGAAATCGGGTAAAGTAGCTGGTTTTTCTTTCGTCAACCTTCTAGCGAATTTAGTCTCCGGATGCACACCACTACAGAGGGCCATTAGGATAAGCTTCTCATCGGCATCTTGGACTGCGGCTGCTGCGGCGTTGAATCGGGTTAGGTATTGCTGCAGCTTCTCTCCAGGTTTCTGTTTGACACTGGATAAGGAATAAGCGTCCTTAGGTTGTTCCACATGAATGCGGAACTGACTGATAAACTTTTCTTTCAACATTTCCCACAAGCTGATGGATCCTTGGGGTAGATGACAGAACCAGGAGGTAGCAAGATCTGCTAAGAAGAGCGGAAAGCATTTGCATAGTACTCCCTCTGTCGCCCCACTCATGAGCATATGCTGCGTGTACCTCTGTAAGTGTACAACGGGATCGGAGGTCCCTTTGTAGGGTTCCATTGTTGGCATCTTCCATTCTCGGAGGGTGATAGCAATTTCGATATTGCGGGCGAAAGGGCTGGTTACCCTAGCGCCTATCCCTCGATCTCTTTGCTCCCGTTGGACACACTCTCTGAATAAGCGTGCCATCCTTTCATCAGAACTTGGAGCAGATAGAAATGAGTTTGGTTCTGTTCTGTGGGATTGATTCCGTCCAGATGACCTGTAGGGATGGTATCGTCTATCATTCCTCATATTTTCCAGTGGCTGCCTTTGGTCTTCTGGGAGCATGCTCGGGTCAGCTACAGTTGGCCCTTGCCTTGATCTCCCCCTGCTGGGTTCTGATCTAAGCACTTCCTCGGGTCCAACTTCGGGCTGGACTCTAGCTCGGCCCCGTTCACTGGCGTTTCTGTGGTTAGGCAGCATGACAGGCTCAGCTACAGTTGACCTTCGCCCGGTACCTCCCCCGTTGGGTTCGGTACCAAACGTTTCCTCAGGCCTAACTTCGGGCTGTGCTCGGTCTCGGCTCCTACCATGGCTACTTCTGCCGTTAGCTCCTTCGAAGAAGGAAGATCTTTGTTGTCTCTGAGATCCTCCAGACTGGGACTCACCCCATGATTCAGTGTTGCGGTTGGATTCTTAAGCGTCCCTTAAGCGTGACATGAGATGGTCCACCAAGGCTTCCTACTGGGACGTGAAGCGGTTAGTTACTTCAACCACAACTCTGTCCAGATCTGCTCTAGTAATTGCTGCAGGCTGTTCTGTGGCAGGAGTGGTCGGGTTAGCCTGTTCTTCATTTGTTACTGTTGCTGGAGGAGGACGATTTACTTGATTCGTGACAACTGGATCTGGAAGACTGCTGGATGCGATGTTTTTTCCTTTGTTAACATCTTTTCTCTGTTTGGGAGGCATATTTTCCAAGTGGCGGACGATGCTGTTAGGAAAACTTGTTAAGCGGATGAAGCTGAAGCTTCGAGCTTCTATTTCTCAGTGAACGCACCAAAAATGTTTGCACAAAAAATGGACAAACACCTCAAAATTGTATGATTTAGTAGATCTTATGTTGCTCTTAGCGATTTGAGTGATTTATGCAAATATATGAAAAGTAGGGGCTAAACTGTAAAAAGACACGCAAATTTATAGTGGTTCAGCCAGAATGTGCCTATGTCCACTTTATATGTTATTTCTCTTTTCTTGTTTTGATTACAAGTACAAAGCTTTAATACAAGTAAAAGAAAATTGTTTGAAAGTTCTCTCCGTGCTTGAGCTCTCAAACTTGTCCCCCATTGTCGTACCCCTGCCCCTCTATTTATAGAGTGAGGTTGGGGGCAGAGGTCTTGGATGTATATAGCTGCTGGTGGGCCTGGGCTGGAGCAACCTGGCCTGGCAACGTTCTGGTTCGGTCGTGTACTTCCATGCTTCTGGTTCGGTAAGTGTCTTAGTTCGGTGGTGAAGTGGTCCGGTAGTACTTTGGGTTCGGTGGAGGGTATGGTTGATCCGGTTAAGGCTGGTCCGGCATGGGTCGATTCGGCGAAGGTTGGTCCGGCGAAGGCTTGATCCGCTGGAGGCCTTGGTTCAGTGAGGGTATGGTTCGGCAGGAGCAGGGAGATGCGTGGTTCGATGACTCGGTGATAGGGGATGGAGTTGGTTCGGCAGTTGCTTGAGACTGCCGAATGGGTTCTGTGAGACATGGGTGCCGAATGAGTTTAGGCAAGCCTGGATGGATGAATCAAGCTTCTTGGTCTCGAGGTCTTCTGGGTGAGAACACGCCCAACAAAAAGTAGTGTTGAAATCGTTTTTGTGTAAGAGTTTGAGTATTTACAACTAGTATAGAAACCTTTGTATTTTAAAGTGACAAATCAAAGAAATGATTGTAAAAACAATCGATCACCAAAAATTCACATACGACGACGTGAATTAAAACCAAGAAAATCGGTATCGAATCCATCAAATGGATATTTCCAAAAATCCTGAAAAGAAGTCACCAAAGTCGATAATAAATGACAACAACCAACCGGATCGACAAGAATCAATCAAAATGGAAATTCACATAAAAACAGGCAAAGTGCCAGGTTTTAACAGCGCCAGACGTCTGGTGGTTCTCCCCAGACGTCTGAGCTGAAGGCCTATAATTTTTCCAAACCACTCAGATGTCTGAGCTTATGATCTGGAATGTTTGTTCCTTTTCCTCAGACGTCTGAGTATTTTACCAGACGTTTGAGCTGAAGCTCAGGGCAAAATTTGCCTAGGCCAGTGATGGCCAAATAGGTTCGGAAGCGATCGAACGAGTGATGGCGTCTAGGGATTTATGCCAAGCGACAACCCAGCCCTATAGGCTCTTCAATACACTCCAAACAACATGCCCAAACATCCATAGTAGGATTTTCATAGATTTTGACTTCAAAATACCAAAAATTGGAAAATTAACCAAACCAATTCAAATCAAAAGCAAATGGACATGAAATAAATGTTAGGAATTCATACCTAACAACAATGAGAGCTATAGACATAGATGTGAGTTCAAGAACTCACCTTTAAACCCAAATATAGAAATGAGAAGCTCTAAAACAAGCTAAGATTGATTTCTCTTCAACAACACCTCTAGAATCTTCAATCTATTATCAAATAAAAATGAATTTCCTAAGTTAGGTTATAGGAATTTCTGAAAATTGAAGAGAGATTGAGATGGAGAAGATGAAGAGGATGCTTACCTAAGCTTCTCTTTGATTTTAGAACTTGAATTTGAATTTCCTAAGAATCTAGGGCTTAGGAATTTTAATTTCCCATATTTTCCCCTATTATTCTCTTTAGCTTGAGTGTTAGGAATTGAGGAGTAGAATGAATGAAGAGTAGAGGAGTTAGGGTATTTGGTAGAGAAGTTGGGTTACCTTATTGGGTTAGTGGGCTAGAACACAACCCGAATCCCAAATGAAAATACCAAAATCCTAATCAACTCCAAACATATTGATGTTTATACTCATAAAAGTTGTAAACGTCATTTTGAACTCAATGGAAGTGGTCTCGAGTTCGAATTCGACTGTTTACAAAAAGTAACATTTTGGACTTTAAATTCAACAAACGATGCTATATTTAAATAAAACGTTTAAATATATAATCGTAAAATATGCGGGTTGTTACAAACTCCCCTCCTTAAAGAAATTGCGTCCTTGCAATACTTAAGAAGAAAATAAAGAGTAACAACCACTCTAAGGCATAACAACACAAAAGAAAATTTTGAAGTGAGAAGTTCACCTTAAGGAGCACGAGAGAGTAAGTCCGGATGTGTTCGCTCGATGAATTCTCTGGATTCCCAAGAACAATCCTTAGGATTTGCAGACCATTGAACTTTCACAAGCAGAACATCTTTATTACGAAGGCGTTTAACCTCCGTAGCAACGACACGAATAGGATTTTTTGCTCATAAGTCAAATTAGGTGAAACTTTAATTTCTTCAATAACACCGGGCTTAAGAATAGAATCGAAATCTCTAAGGCATTTCCGTAGTTGAGAAACGTGGAATACGTCATGAATAGCGAAAAAGTGAGCTGGTAATAAAAGGCGATAAGCCACGGAACCAATGCGTTCGGTGATGGGAAATGGGCCAATATATCTAGGTGCTAACTTTCCCGATCGACTGAAACGCACAACACCCTTCATAGATGAAACACGAATGAATACCAAATCTCCCACAGAAAATTCTAAATTCCTTCTTCGGTTATCGGCATAGGATTTTTGTCTACTTTGAGCTTCTTTCATCCTATGATGAATAAGGTCGATCTTTTTTGTGGCATCACGAATAAAATCTGGACCTAAAACCAGCTTCTCACCGGCTTCAAGCCAACACGAAGGAGATCGGCATGGCCTTTTGTAGAGTGGCTCGAAAGGTGCCATACCAATACTAGATTGGAAGCTATTATTATAAGAAAACTCAACAAGGGAAATATGATCTTCCCAACTTCCACCAAAATCAAGAACACATGCACGAAGGAGATCTTCAAGAGTTTGATTCACACGCTCGGTTTGTCCATCCGACTGAGGATGATAAGCGGTGCTAAAATTAAGCTTTGTTCCCAAAGTTTTTTGAAAACCTTTCCAAAATCCACTAGTAAATAATGGATCACGATCGCTAACAATAGAAGTAGGAACTCCATGCAAATTAACGATTTCTTTAACATAGAGTTAGGCCAAAAAAGGTACGGTCCGATTGGACCAAATGGGAATAAAATGGGCGGATTTTATAAGTCTATCTACAATCACCCAGAGACTGTCATGACCGAACGAGAAAGGGGAAGACCGTCAATAAAGTCCATGGAAATTTGATCCCACTTCCAAATTGGAATGTCCAAAGGTTGCAATAACCCACCGGGCCTTTGATGCTCGGCCTTAACAAGTTGGCAAGTCATACAACACTTAATGAAGTTAGCAATATCATATTTCATTCCATCCCAATAATAAATTCGCTTCATATCCGCATACATTTTACTACTACCGGGATGAATGGTAAATTTAGAACGATGAGAATCTTCTAAAATTTCTTTACGAAGATCACTGATATTTTGCATGATAAGTCTATCAAATTTTTGAATGCCTCCGCGAGCATTGATTTCAAAGTCTTTCAAACCATCAATATTATTTTTATCCCTACAACTTTGGCTAAGAAGGGCCAATTCGGGATCTTGCTTTTGAGCTTCAAGAATGCGGTCTAAAAGAGATGGATGAGCGTCAAGGCTACATAAAATAAGAGATGAACACGAATCGGATTCACGATCTCGAATCTCATAAGTGGACAAAGTCTCGAGATCATTCCATTCAGATATCATCATGGAAACAACCGCTTGTTGCTTACGACTAAGTGCATCGGAAACACGATTTCCCTTTCCGGGAGTATAAAGAATATCGAGATCATAAGATGCAAGGAATTTGAGCCAACGTTGTTGACGCAAATTAAGTTCCTTTTGAGAGAACAAATACTTCAAAGATTTATGATCGGTGTAGAGAACAAATTTCTCTCCCAAAAGATAATGACGCCAAATTCTAAGGGCGAAAATAATAGCCGCGAGCTCTAAATCATGAGTGGCATATTTAGTCTCGGCAGGCTTTAATTGCCTAGAAGCATAAGCGATAACACGTTCCCTTTGCATAAGAACAGCTCCAAAACCAAGATGACTAGCATCAGTATAAACAATCAAGTTTTGGTTCCCTTGGGGAATCACAAGAACAGGAGCATCGGAAAGGAGGTCTTTTAATTTCTGAAAAGCAGCTTCACATTTGTCTGTCCAAATGTACTTAACTCCCTTCTTTGTCAAACTAGTAAGAGGTACAGATATTTTAGAAAAGTCTTTTATGAACCGACGGTAATAGCCTGCCAATCCAAGAAAGCTACAAATTTCCGTCACACTATCCGGTCTCTTCCAATTTTGAATCGCTTCAATCTTTGAAGGATCCACGGAAATTCCGGATTCAGAAATTATATGTCCTAAAAATTTCACATGGGATTGCCAAAAGTGGCACTTAGAAAATTTTGCTTTCAATTGATTGCTCCTAAGGGTTTCCAACATAATTCGAAGATGTTTTTCATGCTCCTCCTCGGTTTTAGAATAAATAAGAATATGATCGATAAAGATGAGAACAAATCGATCGAGGAAGTCTTTGAAAACTCGATTCATAAGGTCAACGAAATAAGCTGGAGCATTCGTTAAACCAAATGGCATAACAAGCCATTCATAAGAACCATGACGAGTACGGAACGATGTCAAAGGAATGCTATCCTCTGCAATACGAAGCTGATGAAAACCGGTTGCTAAGTCTAACTGTGAAAAGACTCTAGCACCGCTAAGTTGATCGAATAGATCATCAATCCGAGGTAAGGGATATTTATTCTTGATGGTGAGATCATTAAGCTTGCGGTAGTCAACGCAAAGCCTAAGTGTACCATCAATTTCTTCACAAAGATAGCTGAAGCTCGCCATGGAGAGGAATTAGAACGAATAAACTATTTTGCTTCCAATTCGGATAATTATTTACGCATCTCCTCATTTTCCTTATTGGACATACAATAAGAAGGACGAGTGATAGGTAGAGCTCCAGGATTAGATTAATTCTGAACTCAATTGCTCGCTTAGGTGGTAATCCTAAAACGGGCTCAAATATATCGGGAAATTCACGAACAACGTGAATGAGGGAGATGACATCTTCCTCATCATCATTATCGTCATCATGTAGATTTAGAGAATATAAGGATGCTACCGAATTGGAATCTGAATCTTTAAGAACAATAGAAATCTGCTTAACAGATTGAGGATGTAGAAGATGAATAGTCCTCTCGAGACATAGGATGTGGGCTTCATAACGGTTAAGCCAATCCATTTCCAAAATCATTCCGAAACCTAAGTAACGCATAACATGCAAATCGTCCCGGAAAGCATAATCACATAGAATAATTTCAACATCCTTACAAAATAAACTGAGTTTTGCAGATCCACTAACCGGATTTGCAATTCTCAGTGAATTCATCAAGCCAATAACATTTAAAGACAAAGTATCAACAAGTTCCTTTGATATAAAAGAGTGAGATGCACCCGTATCAAAAAGAACTCAAATAGGATGATCACGAAACATAATAATGCCATCAAGGAGAGAATGAGAAATACCTTGACCAAGAAAAGTGTTACTAGGGGCTTGCACAACATTCAGCTTTCCCACTTTCTTGCTTTGAAGTTTGGGAGAAGAAGATATAAGATGACCCGAACCCTTGCAATAGCGACAATAAAGGGATTTCGGAAACCTATTTGCATAATGGTCCTTAGAACCACAATTGTAGCATTCTCCACGATTAGGGGTAGGAGTCTTTGCTACCGAAGTTGCGTGCTTCCCTTTCTTGTTGGGATTAGGTTTGAATTTAATAGGCCTCTTCTTGTTGATGTTGAAGTTTTGTTTGGCACCCACAACTTCAACGTCACTTTCTTTATCGGCCTCTTCAAGTCGAAGAGCGATATCTACAAGCTGATCGAAAGAAACTTCTAGTTTCAGAAGTAAAGGCTTTTTAAGGTTCTTATTCAACCCATATGTAAACCTCTTATTTTTCTTCAATGGGGTGTTAATGTACTCAACCCCATATTTAGAGAGGGATTCAAAAGATGCGACATAGCCTATCACAGAAGATTCACCTTGAACAAGGTCAATAAAGCTTCGGGCTAAAGTTACTTTTTCAGCTTCCGGCATAAACTTTAACTCGAACCTTTCCCGGAATTGCTCCCAAGTAAGATCCGTTTCAATAATTTCCGAAATCAAAAGCTCATACCAATCTAATGCTCTCTCCTGGAGCATGCTAGAATCCACTTGGACTAGATGTAGATCCACAAGATTCATGTGAGAAAAGATGCGATCGCATGTTCTAAGCCAATCTTGGACTTCTATAACGCTTTCAGAATCCTTGAATGGCCTTCCACCCAAATTGGTATAATCATTGCACAAACGTGCAAATCCGGATTTAGGATGAGTAGGCATAGGAATGGGTCCGGCAGCTTGGGCATTCTTTACAAGATCCAAAAGCTGTTGGGCAGACATGAACATGCCATCCTGAGGAGTAGCACTAGATTGACCGGCGTTGGGACAGCCAGGTCTAACCATTTATCCTCTTTAAGAAAGAAAGAAAGAAGAGGAAAAAGGTTATTCTCAGAATGAATATCAAACAAACTTAATTGATAAAACAAGGCATCATAAAAGAAAATAGGATAGAACGGGTCTTAAGACTCGAATTAAATCCTAAGGCACGATTCCTAAGAGAGACTTAGGACAATGATCCTTGCTAGATTATTCTACATTGTTCCGAAGTTTGGCTCTGATACCAAGCTAAGATGCCCCACCTCTATACTCACACTAACCAAAGACACTACTGGGTAATGCCGTCAATTAGTACGGAGAATAAGGCTGTTGAGGAGCGACCATCTGTGTAATTGCTTTGTGCGAGTACCGATATGTCAGATAGTATATCATGCATTTCATTTCAAGAGGAAATCTGACATATCAAATACAAACTCAAAGCTACTACACAGTGGCTATGTGGCCTTCGAAAACAAATATAAAATAAGCATAACATAAATCAGTCACAGATATTCATATCACAAAGGCGGAAACAGATATGAATATAGCACATAGAAGTGTACATCAAAGTAGTGGTCATATAAGATCCACTACATCACAAAAGAATAGGTACAAGTGCTAGACAAAAGAATAAGTATACATCAAGGAGTCTCTATCTCGAATGTATAAAAACAAAAACTACTAAGCTAAAGTAGTTAGCCAAAAGTCAGAAGCTAGTCCGTGCTAAGAAGTCAAGTGGAAGCACATGAAACACCCCAGTCTAACCCGAGTATTATTTAAGAAGAAAAATAATAAACGGATCAATCTAGCTATAAATATCAAGTAAAATGAGGTAGGATAAGAGATATCACAAATATATATGATAACAACAAAAATCATACAATATCTCAAATTTTCTCAAACACCAAAAAGAATGTCATATTCTTTAGTTTATTCACCACATCAAAAATATTGATATAGCTTATCAATGCAAACCAAAAAATTGGTGAAACACAAATTCCAGAAATCATCAATTAGAAATGCAGAAATCACAAAAAGGGGGGCCTATCATAAACGGGAGCATGAAAACTCACCAACACATGTATCACAAACGGGACGTTATCCCATGGGTCGCTAACCCATAGAGCCGGTGCAACGATGTAGTACAACGGTACACCCGAGGAACCTAAAACTCAAATAAGCCGGAACAACGACGTAGTACAACGGTACGCCCGATGAACCAAACTCCATAAAGCCCGTAGGTCGCTAGCCTATAAAAGCTCAACATAATGGGGTACAGTCCCCCACGCGGACAAAGAGACATCGCATATCGCTAGTCTAAACCATAAAATGATCGTCTTAGATAAAAAAGGGTAAAATACACCAAGCTAGTAAATAGACGAGTTTAGCTTCATGTTCCATAACCACTGGCTTAACTTAAATATTTACGAACAAATTGTAGATTTCCACTCAAAAATTGTCACAAGATTTCAATCGAACAAGTCTAAGAATTAACCGACGAAGTAAACGCAAGTGTTTCATACCACTTGTTTTGCTAAGTCGTTTAATTGGATTTCTCGTACGAATGAGGTAAATGTTTGTATATACTAATAGATTGGAAAACGGTTTTAAAAACGAGCTTTGTATTTAAAAGTAGTGTTGAAATCGTTTTTGTGTAAGAGTTTGAGTATTTACTACTAGTATAAAAACCGTTGTATTTTAAAGTGACAAATCACAGAAATGATTGTAAAAACAATCTATCACCAAAAATTCACATACGACGACGTGAATTAAAACCAAGAAAATCGGTATCGAATCCATCAAATGGATATTTCCAAAAATCCTGAAAAGAAGTCACCAAAGTCGATAATAAATGACAACAACCAACCGGATCGACAAGAATCAATCAAAATGGAAATTCGCATAAAAACAGGCAAAGTTCCAGGTTTTAACAACACCGGACGTCTGGTGGTTCTCCCCATACATCTGAGCTGAAGGTGTGCAATTTTTCCAGACCACTCAGATGTCTGAGCTTAATATCTAGAACGTCTGTTCCTTTGCCTCAGACGTCTGAGTATTTTACCAAACGTCTGAGCTGAAGCTCATGGCAAAATTTCCCTAGGCCAGTGATGGCCAAATCGGTTCGGAAATGATCGAACAAGCGATGGCGTCTAGGGATTTATGCCAAGCAACATCCCAGCCCTATAGGCTCTTCAATACACTCTAAACAACATGTCCAAACATCCATAGTAAGATTTTCATAGATTTTGACTTCAAAATACCAAAAATTGGAAAATTCACCAAACCAATTCAAATCAAAAGCAAATGGACATGAAATAGATGTTAGGAATTCATACCTAACAATAATGAGAGCTATAGACATAGATGTGAGTTCAAGAACTCACCTTTAAACCCAAATATATAAATGAGAAGCTCTAAAACAAGCTAAGATTGATTTCTCTTCAACAACACCTCTAGAATCTTCAATCTATTATCAAATAAAAATGACTTTCCTAAGTTAGGTTATATGAATTTCTGAAAATTGAAGAGAAATTGAGATGGAGAAGATGAAGATGATGCTTAGCTAAGCTTCTCTTTGATTTTAGAACTTGAATTTGAGTTTCCTAAGAATCTAGGGCTTAGGAATTTTAATTTCCCCTCTTTTCCCCCATTTTTCTCTTTAGCTTGAGTGTTAGGAAATGAGGAGTAGAATGAATGAAGAGTAGAGGATTTATGGTATTTGGTAGAGGAGTTGGGTTACTTTGTTGGGTTAGTGGACTAGAACACAACCCAAAGCCCAAATGAAAATACCAAAATCCTAATCAACTCCAAACATATCGATGTTTATACTCAAAAAAGTTGTAAACGTCGTTTTGAACTCAATGGAAGTGGTTTCGAGTCTGGATTCGACTGTTTACAAAAAGTAACATTTCTGACTTTAAATTCAACAAACGATGATGTATTTAAATAAAACGTTTAAATATATAATCATAAAATATGTGGGTTGTTACACTTGGTGTGTACTCAATCCCAAAACCATAAGTTGTAATAAACTGTAACCACCTCCGCTGTCTCATGTTCAGCTCCTTTTGAGAGAACAAATACTTCAGCGACTTATGATCTGTATATAACTCAAACCTATCTCCCAAAAGGTAATGTCTCCACACCTTCAATGCCAAAACCACTGCAGCCAATTCCAAATCATGCATCGGATACCTAACCTTATGCGGTCTAAGCTGTCTAGAAGCATAAGCAATCACTTTACCTCTCTGCATCAGCACAGCTCCTAATCTTGTTCCACATGCATCTATATAAACCACCAAATCCCGATTCCCTTTTGGAACAACCAAAACCGGTTCATGGGTCAATAAGTGTTTCAAACTCTGGAATGCTTCCTCCCACTTATCGGTCCACGTAGACTTTACATCCTTTCTCGTTAGCCTGGTCATTGGTGCCACAGCTGCCGCTATCCACGAAAAATCTTTAATGAACCTCCGATAATAACTAGCCAACTCAAGAAAACTCTTTATCTATGTCACTATCTCGGGTCTCTTCCAACTATTCACCGCTTCAATCTTAGGGATCCACTGACAACCCTTTTCTGAGACTACATGACCTAGAAACTTCACTTCCTTCTTTCACAAATGACACTTCGAAAACTTCGCCTTCAGCTGATGTTGCCTCAGCGTCTCAAGCACCACTTTAAGATGAACCTCATGCTCTCTTTCATCTTTAGAGTATATCAAGATATCATCTATGAAAACCAATACGAACCTATCCAAGTGCTCTCGGATGACTCGGTTCATCAAATCCACAAAGAATGCTGGCGCATTAGTCAGTCCGAATGGCATAACTAACCATTCGTACGACCCATATCTGGTCCTAAACACCGTCAAAGGTATACTATCCTCTGCTACTCTGAGGTGATGGAAACCTATCGACAAATCCAACTGTGAGAATAACTTGGCTCCACTCAAATGGTCGAACAAATCATCAATCCTCGGCAATGGATATCGATTCTTTTTCGTCCTCTCATTCAACTTACGATAATTGATACACAGCCTTAACGATCCGTTCGGCTTCTTAGCAAACACCGCGGCTACTCTCCAAGGTGAACTACTTAGCCTTATAAAACTCTTGCCTTCCAAATCCACCAACTGCACCTTCAACTCCCTCATCTATGTAGGAGTCATCGATCCTGCTCGGCGGCCTACTCACTAGTTCTACTCTCGGAACCAAATCTATCTGAAACTCAATGGCTCGTTTCGACGGCAATCCAACTACAGGCTCAAAAACATCTGCAAATTCTCTAACCATGAAACTCGACCCAACTCATCATCCAGCTCTATAACACCCAACAAAGCATTCACCTCACCGCTAGAACCTTCTACAACATAAACTATTTGATCACTACAATCAGGGTGTCTAAGAGATATTTTTCTATCCCAGCAAAATAACCTAGCATCGTACTCACTTAACCAATCCATCCCAAGAATAATCCCGAACCCCACAAGATCAAACACATGCAAACTGCAAATAAAGGTAGGACCTAACAAGTCAAACTCTAACTGGTCACATCTCCACCCTAGAGTTGCATACCCTCCTATTGGATTCGCAGCCCGTAAGGAAGTAACTAAATATGCAGGATCTAGGTTAAGCTTATCTATCAAACATCTAGATATAAAAGAATGTGATGCACCAGTATCAAATAGAACGCTAATAGACATACCATGAATCTGAAGCGTACCTCCCAAAACTGCCTTTCCTTTCTCTTGAGATGTTGGCTTCGAAGTAGCAGGCTCCAATGCATACACCTTGACCTTTCCATCTTTAGCGGGCTCCTTGCACTGGCTCTTATAATGGCCAATCTGGTCACAATTGAAGCACCTGACATTCTTCTTTCCAGCCACTTCCTTAGCCTTTCCAGCACGACGCTCATTAGCAAAGTGCCCCTTCTTGTCGCATTTGAAGCAAACAATCTCAGACTTCCCTTTTTTAGCTACTCCACCCTTCTGATAACCTTTCTTAGGAAAGAACTTCCTCTTTTGATTCTGCCCAACCTATACCTCCTTAGCCTTACTCTTCTCTAGAGAATCAAGAATCTCCTCGTGCCTTAAGGCCATCTCCACTACAAAGTCAAAAGGATCTCTAATATGAGGTAGTGTAGCCCTTGCTAACTCAGGCTTCAACCCCCTGATAAACTTCTCATTCCTCTTCATCACTGTATCCACTGAAGCATACCCATATCTGGCCAACTCCTTGAACCTTTTGGCATACTCCAAAACAGACATCTCTCCCTGTTCTAACTCAGCAAACTTTCTGATCAAAGCAGACTGTGCCATCGCAGACATGAACCTCTCCTAGAACCTTCCCTTGAAATCTGCCCATGACAAGGTTTCCTCATCCGCACCAGCCGTCACACTGTTCCACCAGAACAAAGCCGCTCACTGAAGCAGTCTCGAAGCAAGCTTCCTTTTCTGCTCATCATTAAGCCCCAAGTCTGCAAAGGTTCTCTCACAGTGAAGTAACCAATTTTCCACCTCTATAGCATTCTCCGTTCCTAGAAATGGCTTCCTTCCAAGCTTAGCTTAATCTCCGCTCAACTTAGCATAATGGTTAACTACCGAAACTTCAAGAATTCCTACCCCTGCAGCATCTCCTCCTACTACTCCAGCTGCAATACTGGCTTGAATCATATTCACAAAAAACTGATATATATCTTCCATGTCCAGTTGCGGGACTCCAGTACCTACACTCTGCCTGTGCTTGACCTTGACCTTTCCTCGCATTAGGTCTGGCATTCCCATCGCTGCCCTCCCCTTCTGGGTTAAATCTTCCTCTTCTACCATCCATATCTGTATTCAAACCTCATGAGATACAGAAAAATAACCTAACAAGGATAGGAGACTAGAGATAAAGCGTACACTTATATATAGCAAATAAAAGTACGTTACCATAGCGTTATCCCATACTACAATATTACTCTAATTCCTTAGGATTATGTTTTAAAAACCATTTTTTTGTCTAAATATTTTCATAAACCATACTCTGATACCAAGTTGTAACATCCCATATCTAGAGGCCAAAAGCTAAGCGCTACAGATGCTGCAGTCATCCATAGTATTAACTTTTGGTGACAAAATACGGTAATGCTAATGGTATCTATAATATCAGAAGCACTTGAATATGAACAAATTCACATATTTAAAAAAAAACATTTTACTAATTACATTTCAAAACAAGTTCATATCCAAGTTACATAATCCCATATCATTTCCCAAGTAAAGATTAATTATAATCATTACAAAAATACGCAAAGAGCAACATATGACGATGCCCCATTGGTTGATCAAAGAAATATTGTCATATTGGACTTAATACACAACGGAAATAAAAATAATAATCTACAACTCCTAATTAGCTATCCGTCAGCCACCGACTAGTCTTTGGAAGCTTTATTTGCCAAAATTTCTAAAACCTAAAAACCTTAACCCTCAGCCTACTCAAATCAATTTGTAGCACCCGAGAGTTTAAGGGGAAACAAAAACTTCGAGTTAGACATAAAGCCTGGTGTGAATAATTCTGTTACATCTCAGTTTACTGATATTAAGTAAGACCATGTCGCTTAGCAGAATGGGTTTCCCCTCACTAATATCCTCTTTAAAACATATATTTTGCAAATCCTTTCTTGCAACCAAACTGGTTGATCAAACTGATTATATCAAAATAGCAATATCCTTTATGCTAATAAATGGAATATCTGTCCATAAAACAGGTAATAAGTGGACTGTCTGTCCGTAACATAATAGCAAAGTTCGTTATGCTATCAAATGGACTATCTGTCCATAAAACTGGGCTGACTGACCGCAAACTAGACTGACTGTCCAGATCAAAATGGACTAACTGTCAAAATCATTTTCTTAGGGTTAACTACCCCTCATCTTTTTCCTTGAAAACCTTTTCAAAATGATTTAACCTTTTAAATCATACTTATACAAGGAAAATATATTCTTAGCTTTACTCTAAGCTATTTTGCCATGTTATATATACTTTACTCAAAATAATGTTGATGGATTTTAATGAGGATTAGATATCCTTCCAAAACAAGTTAAAACCCTTTTTAACTTGAAAATACTTAGGCTATATTGCCTATTTAATTCATTCAAAACCTTTGTTTAAAACCTTTAAACAATCCTTTCGAAACCCCTAAAGGTAACTCCATCGAAACCTTTGAAAGTGACCCTTTCAAAACCATTAAAAGCCTTTCCTTCGAAAGCTTTAAACCATGTCTTTCGAAAACATTGGAAAAACCTTTCCTTTCTTTTCTCCGAAAGCTTCAAAACATTAGACACCTCCTTTAAAACCTTTAAATATCGCCTTTCGAAAACATAGGAAAAACCTTCCCTTTCGACCCTATCGAAACCCTGGGGAACCCCCCTTCGAAACCATTCATTAAAACCCTTTCGAAACCTTTAAAAATTATCTCAGTCAAAACCATTTGGATTATGCCTTCAAGTAGAGCAAAAGGATTAGAAACCCATTAAAGTCGAAAGCATCAGTTTCAAAACCATTTAATATTGTCTCTTTCGAACCCATTTGGGTTTTACTTCAATCATAGAAAAAGGGCCTTTGAAACATTTAAGTCGAAAGCATCAGTTTTGAAACCATTTCCTAAGTAAAGAAGTGATGGTGTCGAAACCATCCCTTCGAAAGCATTGGAGAAGTGGCCAAATTTTAGAAAACAAAGTAAACAACCCTTTCGAAACCATCTAGGTCAAAAGGTAGAAAGCAGCAATAAAAAGGCTTCGACTTAGTCAAAAGCAATCATTTAAAACAAAAGCACAACCTAATCAAAACCATTTCTTTAAATCCATTAAACCCAGTCGAAAGCTAACTGAGTCGAAAGCCATTTAGCCGAAAGCAAGCAGGTGCATTTTTAATTTAAAAACAAAGTAATACCTCAATGCCTTCGGAACCCCTGGTTTCGACTCCATACCTTCCGCCTACATCCAATTCACTATGTACTAGTTCCCTGATACCATGTGCATTGGTTTCGACTGTGTCAGAAGCGAAGATGAGGAGGCAGAACCTGGTGCCGAAAGCATCGAAACAGTGAAAAACATTAGCAAATAGTTCTTTTCACCTAACCTGCTTTACGTGTCTAATTCTGATTGGTTGCCTCCTTTCTTTACCACTAAAAAGTACTGCATTTTCAGAACTAACTATTTGGATTATTGTAAAAAGCCCCTTCTCCTTCATTAATTTTATAAATATTTAAGTCTCATACCTTAAATAATTTTATATAGCCATTAAAACTCTTAGGAAAATTCTACAAAAATTCTAGAAAATCTCTTTTGATATGTTTTCCAACATACAAAAATTTCAGACCCAAATCTTTTATTATTTAACCGTAAATAATTTATAACCCAAATTAATATTTTCTTCCCTAGAAAATTCATATAAATTCCACAAAAATTCAAAAAAATTAGAAAATTGAAACCCATCTCTAAAATAACATTTATGATCTTCATAAAAGTTCGCAAGGTATTTGGATGTCATATAATAGGGTTTTATATCAAAACATGTCATAAAATCTATATGAACAACCATAAATCATCAACAAGTATATATAATCATTCCATCATTCCAAAACATGGTAATTCAATGCAAAATATTCAGAATTCATCTTAAAAACGAAAATAATAAAAATTTGAGATGTAAACATTATTCACCTTAGCTTTAGAGATTAAAGAGATTGAGTTGCGAATGAATTTGATTTGCTTAAGCTTCTTCCTAGCTTTTCTTTATCTTCTTCCTCTTTCTCTTATTAATGGTGGCCAACCTCTTATTTTAAAATTTTTGATAAAATGAAATGGACATTCGGAAGCCGCCATAGTCATTCCGGGACGACCGGGTGGGAGTCCGGGCAACCGATCATTTTTCCAGTTGGGGCGATCGCGATCCGGGACCGTAGCGGCCTCCGAAAGGAGGATTGAACCCAGAATTTCTGCGCAGAAACTACCTAAGCTATCGCGCCTGGAAGCCCTCGAAAGCCGCCATAGTCGTTCCAGGATGACTGGGTGGGAGTCCGGGTAGCCCTCTATCTTCTTCCTCTTTCTACTCGCATGACCAATGTAGAGAAGACGTTATAAAAAGTCGATTCCACTTTGGGAAAGGTCCTCAGAAAGGTACGGAGTCGTTCCTCATCTCGGTCTTCATCCTCTCCACCACCGCTGCCACGGATATTTCAACCAGGAAGTTCTTTAGGCGTAGGTCCATCAGCTGATCTAGCACCACACTCTTGTCGTGATAAAGCACCAATCAATGTTGACACTAAAGAAAGTAAAGATATCACTTGGCCTCCACAAGACCCTTCGCATTACACTCATTACGCATCATTTCATGGCCACTCTATTTTAGAGGATGAGGAGTACAACGATCAGTCTCAGTGGCAACATGGCAGATATAATGAAGACTCATCTAATTTTTTAGGTTATTACAACTATCGGTGAGTTTTCTTTTATTTTTTAATCATGTAGGTTTTATGTATCCTTTGGTTGATTTCTTCCATACAATGTTTCTACATAACTATGACAAATGTTATCTGTGACTCTGTGAAAACTTATGCTCTTTATATTTTCCACATTTCGTTCTTTCTGTATCTCTTTTTGATAATGCCAAAGGGGGAGAGATATCATATTACATGTATATAGGGGGAGGAATCACATTCAGGGGGAGTTATATGCTTATTCGATAAGTGATTGTATAGTTGTCATCATCAAAAAAGGGGAGAATGTTGGAACCTCTATCATATGATTTCGATGACAACAACTATACAATCATACACATACAATATATTCCATCTATTTGCAGGTAAAAGCTTTCAAAATTCACAATATTGCGACTTGAAGACAACCAGCAGAGGAGAAGAATCGTTGGTATTAGAAAAGCTATTACAATGTGTTATAGCCATGGATATATTGCTTGTAAAATCTCCTTTAGTAGTTTTTAATACAAACATTGCACAATAAAACTTTTATAAAGTCTTCATTATCTCAAACAGGCTAACTATAGAAAATAACATGAATCAGACGTTTGTCAATATATATCAGACGTCTGACTATGGTCTCCGTTTAAAAAAATTAATATGTATCAGACGTCTGTCAATACATATCAGACGTCTGACTCTAGCCTCTGTTTAAAAAATATATATAAACAGACGTCTGAATATTATAGACAAGCATTTGTGCTGGGTAACGGGCAAAATCAATAAATAGTCACTTGCTTCATTCTAATGGTTGCGTTTGTATCTCTTCAACACACCTCTTCCTCCTTAATTATTGCAACCTTTAGACTGAAATAGAACACACTAACGGACACTACTCTTCAAGAAAACTCTTCAACATCTATAAATGTAAAGAATCTAAGAAATAACTCACTTGAATTTTTTGAATCTCATATCTATACTCTTTGCTTACTCTGATTTCTAAAAGCAAACGATATATCAGTTTTATCACTTCCTAAAACCAAAGCTTCACATACACATACTACTCAAAGGAGATTATAGGAAGATTTGTATTGTGTAGTCAAAATCAGTGTTTCTCAGAACACATACTTGTCTAAGAAAGGTTTGTTGTATCAAGCCTATTCCTCCGGGCAAAGCGATGGTTGTTTACTACTTAAGGCCGAAGAGGAGCTTCGGGACTGGACGTAGGACGGGAGGTCCGAACCAGTATAAAAACTCTGGTGTGATTGTTTCTTTACTTTTATTTACTTTACTCTGCTGGTTATTAGTTAGCTTTTTATTACACTTGCATATTAGATATAAATGCATGATCCGTAAACACTTTCAAATATCAGATAACCGAGATGTATAGTGTTATTCACACTAGGCTTTATGTTTGACTTGAAGTTTATGTTTTTCACCTTAAACTCTCGGGTGCTCAAAATTGATTTGAGTAGGATGAGGGTTGAGGTTTACAGGTTTTAGTAGGATGGTGAATAAAGCTTTCGGTGACGAGGATATAGTTGACGGATAGCTGATTAGGAGTGGCTGTTATATTTTGGATTGATTCCGCTATATTGTATATATAGTACACTGGTCAACCAAGGGGGCATCATCATATGTCGCTCTTGGAGTATTTATGTAATAACCATATTTCATCTGAACCTGGGAAAGCGACGGGATTATGTAATTTGAATGTGAAACATGTGTCTTGAAATGTAATTAGTAAAATGTTGTTTTTGAAATTTGTGATTTTGTTTCGTATTTAAGTGCTTCTGATATTATGGATACCATTAACATAGCCATATTTAGTTGCTGAAAGTTAATACTATGGATGACTTCAGCATCTATAGCGCTTAGCTTTGGGCCTCTAGAAAGGGGATGTTACAGATATCCAAAAATGAGTTGAGAATAGGTACTCTTGAAGCATATTGGGATTAATGGGAGACATTAGCTCGCCTTTTCTCGCATAAAAAGTAAGATCGCTCACTTTAAAACGCTAAATAAAGTTACCTTTTTATGATATAATGAAATATATATGATATTATATCATTTTCCCCGTGTTTTGGGATGCCCCCTGTTTTAGGATGCCCCATGGTTGGGATGTATATATATATATTGTACTTATATCATGTTTTAATTTTTTGAAACGCCCTCCGACAAAGAAGGCTTTGTCGAAATTTTTCAAAAAATCCTACACTTAGAAATTTTTCATAAAAAATCTATCGTTTGCAAAAAATAGAAATCTTGAATTAGTTTATTTAAATATTACCATATAAAAAGATAACTTATAGAAAGAGCGACATAGAGGATTAGTTAAGTGTAGGCCAAGTTAAAGAATGTAGAATATGAAGAAAGTAAAAGATTTTTTGTTTGTAAATTGAATTGATTAATAATTTTTTTTAAATAATATATTAAACATCGAAAAAAGGGTTTGCTCAACATAAACTATTTTAAAAGCATGAATAATCTTTTTTTATATGATTGAAATAGCCAAAGAAGTAATAATTTTATTTTGCAATAATGTAGTGAATAATTAAACAAAAATAAACAGTATGAAATTGAATAAAATTTGTCCACTTATTGAAATATGATTTGTAGAATGACGTGTAAATCAATTGAGGTTAGACTAAAATTTATTTACAAACAAATAAAATGAATTATTTAAAAACAAAAGATAGGAAAAATTAAATATGGTCAAATCGAGTTATTTCATTTTTAAAGTACTAGAATGGAAAAATAGAAACTATTCCTGAAAGAAAAATCAACAGCCCAAGCCCAAATTCAAATCCAAGCCCTTCATTAAAAAAACAAAAACTAAACTTATTTCCTTTTACTTATCCCAAATCCTAATTATCGTGCCCCTATTCCTCTTTTGCCTCAATTCTCAAAATGGACTTAGAAAAAAAATGACGACGATGGTCGAATGGGAAGACATGTCGACATCAGGGAGAATGCTAAGAAGGCGGATGAGGCCGCGGTGGCTAGCGGCAAGAGTGGCGCATGCATTTGAGCAGGGAGTGCTGCCGTTGGGTATAAGAAAGCATTCGAGTGCGAACTTCGATGCTTGGAGGAGTATTCGCGACGACTACCTGACTCGAATGGGACGATTCGGTAGTGTTGGAGCAAGACTAGTGGTTGACGCCTCGACCCCAAAATGCGGTGGCGAGCATGGCAAGCGGATATAAGGGAAGAGGTTCAAGCGAACGACATTGACATAGAGCTTCTTTTAAGCACGAACTTCGAGGCAGAAGTAAATGCAGCTAGGGTTTGGGGTGCAGTTGGCTATAAATGGAATTTTCAACAAGCATTGGTTTAGGTGATTTATCTAACACACATCTATTTCTAATTTAATTTGCTGGCTTTGTTTTGATTATGAATTGCGATATTATTTGGTGATTGAAAGGCAATTACATGGTATAGTTTCAATTGGTTTGGTGTTTGAATTGGTTGAATTGTATGTTTGAAATATTGGATTTGAATTGATAGATGATTATGAAATTGCATGTATGTTGAAAACCATCAAAATGCATTTAATTTTTGTAGCTAGATTATATGATGGTTGTGCATTGTTGTGTTATCGGGGTTCGCTTGAGCAACTCGGGTCATTAAAATAGCTCTCTATTTGATGAGTGATATTTTCTAAAGAAATTTATTCTAGGATTTTCTTTTTTGGCTGATTTATTGTTTGAATTAATTCTAAATATTGATGAATGATCTTGATATATGATTTTATTTTTAAATTTCAAATGTGAATTTCTCTATTTTTGGATTCTTGTTAAATTACTTTTGGAATTTTAGCAAACCATATTAAAGTCCTAACTGATTTACTTATTCAAATTCTATTTCAAGCTTTTAAATTGGTTTTATTTATTTAACAAAATGCTCTAAAATCACTATTTAAATTATATTTTAAATCTGGGAATGTTTTAAAGGAAAATAAAATATACTGCTCTTTTATAAAATATATATTATAAAAGAGATTATCTTATTTCAAGTGATTTTGATTGTAAAAGTTATTTAAAAATATTTGGAAGAGTTTTCAAGCCTTTTGAAATAAAGTACCCATTCCTAGAAATAATTATAAGGTTTTATAAAATGTTTTTTTAATGAATAAAATTTTATTTTTATACGGTGAGAATTACAAGTAACGCATGTTACAAAAGAAGATATCTTATTTCAAGTTATTCAAGTATAAAAATCTTTACAAGTGTTGTTAAAAGTATTTTCATGTCTATGTCAATCCATAACTCTTCTTAAAAATGAATTTAAGGGTTTAAAGTGATTTTTGGAAAAATATATCTTTGTGTATTTATAGTAGATATTTATACAAAGATTTAAAAGAAGAAATTATTTTAAGGAAGTATATTTAAACCGAAAGGCATCACAAGTACATTCAATGTATTTTGAATCTTTTTGTTGGATATGAACATTTTTTATAAAACTATAACTAAAAATCCTTTCTAATGTCGTTCTATAAATAATATCTCTTATATATAATGAGGAGTTTAAATAAATGATTTAGTATTACTGTCTGGTATGGGACTTTCCGTAAAACTTTATCAGTTATTTATTCGACTTATTGTGTAGAATATTTTTAGCAATGGAGTTTACTAACTTGTACTAAATATTCAAGTAACATCGTATGGTATGGGATGCATGGGCGTTACTCAAGTGATTAATATTAGGGATTATATGACACATTTTGTGGTGATGTGCTTTTAGGCTCGTCTTTAGTGGAATTTACCGACTTATAGTAAATATTCAAGTAAACCCGGCTAGTATGGACACTTGGGCATTACTCGAGTGATTACTATTTGGAGATATGTGACACTTTTTGAGTTGATGTGCTTTCATGTCATCTTTGAGTTGACGCGCTTTCATGCTATCTTTGAGTTAATGTGCTTTCGTGTCGCCTTTGAGTTGATGTGCTTTCAAGCCATCTTTTGAGTTGACGTGCTTTCATACCATATTTAAGTTAACGTGCTTTCATGTCGTCTTTATGTTGGCGCCTTTCTGGTTTACTCTATATTGCAATCTTTGTTATTTGATTAGAGATGCTAATCACCATATTTTCTATGCTTACCTATAAAGGGCATGGTTTTTTTATAACATGGTGATCATTATTGGTGATGATGTCGTTTACTTTATTTTGTTTTGGCATATTTTCCGGTTGTGACTATATCATTTTGGATTTGCCATTTTAACTTGTTTGATGTTAGCATATTTAGTATAGTGATGACTATATGCTTGTGATGCACATATGCTTTACTGTTATAATCTCATCCTTTTGAATTAGATATAGTCTGACCCGTTTATTATTTCTATAGTACTCGGGTCATACCGAGACATGACAGGTCTTAGGGACTTACTGACCACGAATGTTGGGCTAGTTTTGGAGATATATAAGTTTTGTTCTAGTCCCTTATGTACATATAATTGTATGAATTTTACGAGTTAGTGTGAATGGCGGTGTTTATTCTTTTAAAACATATCGAGTATCAGGTGTTTGTATATGTATGGATCTAAAGTTTTCATTTGTAGAAACATTTTATAAATATAGTTTGAAATGTATCGTATTTTTCGCTGTGAACGGTAATTCTGTGCTTTATGTTATATTAGATATTGTTCTGGTATGAAATTAGCCAACGTATTTATTACTTTGTGCCGATACCGTACACGTCATTTATAGTTATATGAGGTGTAGAAAAACATGTCGGTGTTAGCCTAAAGGAATATTCATTGATAGTCGCTCATAACCAGCTTTATTCTGTATTACCAGACAATATTACTATGTAATATTCTTTGGTAGTATGGGTATAGAGGTAAGGCATTATAATAAGATTAGGAATATTTATCCCGAGTTGATTTAGACATTCATGTGTGTATATATAGTAGGGTGCTTTGTTTGTCTATTGTATGGACTAGTAGGGTACTTGCATATTCATATATGATGTGACTGTGTATTAGTAGTTGCATCGATATCTTTTGTTGATGGTTGATAATGTACATTACTACGGCGCTGGTGTAATCTTTTGTACTTGTGTGTACTTATATGATGATAGCTTTGCACTTTCAGGGTGTTATTGTAAATCTTGGTTTCCTTATTGAAATTTCAAGGATAAAATCGTTGTATAGTGAGAAGACTATAACACCCAATATTTTAGAGGATCCATAATATAGGAAATTAAATTAGATTAATAATAAGAAATTATTAAAAGATGAATAAAATAGTTTAATTGCAAGAATTGCCTAAGAGAGATTTAATTAACTAAGTGTGGGAAACTTTAAAATGTTAATTGAATGGATCAAGAATAATTAGAGCAATTAAGATTGGCTTTATAAATAAAAATAAATAGACTTAGATTTTAAATGGGAAGGATTGTGTTAAGGGAAGTGTGATGGTGTGACTAGGTTAGAATGAGATATTAGCCCAAGCCAAAAGCATAAGCCCACTTTCTTCGGCGACATCCCCTCATTTCTACCTCATTTCATTTTTCTAAACAAAATCCCTAAAGCTCAAGTCAAAGCCAACCACCATTTTATAGAAGAGAAAAGGAAAACCAAAATTTGAAGATCAAGCATACAACTTTAAGGAACAAGGAAGATTAAACAAGGTTTCTTAAACCAAGGTGAGTAAAACTATCCCTAAAACCTATCCCTACCCATTTGGATTCAAATTTGATCTTGTATTAATGCTTTGATGATGGTGAACATGTTTAAATGATTAAAACACAATATCTGGTTATATTTGAAAATTTTAATAATTTTGGAAATGCCTTAGACTTTGGAGAAATCCTTAAATATTAATATATATCAGCAAAGGCTTGATTTTGAATTTTAAGAGAAGTTTTGATATGAAATGGTTTCTATTATTTTGAAACAAGTATAAAGGAGCATATAGTTAGCTCAGTGATTTTTCAGTTTACAAAATCGAGGTTTTCAGATTTTCTTTCTTTAAAGTACGGACAAAATAGGAATGACATTCAATTTTATTAGGGTATGTAATTTGAAGTGTTGTACCACCAGCTATTGGAAAAAATATTTCCATGCAAAGTAGGCAGGAAATAGTAGCTGGAATATTTTGGGGTTTTCGAATTATTGTTGGTCGCAGCAGTTTTGTTGGGACTACTGTGAATTGCTGGAGCATGGTTCGAGACTAGGCGGTAGGCTTTGAAACCGCTGTGATGAGGACATGAATTTTTCGGATCGTGTCGACTCAAAGGAGGCAGCGTAAAACGATTATTTTTATTTAATTCAACCCTAGTTGGGTCTAGGTTCAATTAATGCCCAAAGCCCATCTAGCGGTTGACCACCTAGCTGTAAACCTAGAGTGGTCTACCAGTTAACGAGTTTTGGCACAAATTGAACGTAGAACAGGACTATAAAAGTCGCGTCTGAATTTCCATAATTGCATTCTTTCATTTCTCCTTCCTCAGTCGGTAGAACCCAATCTCCATCCTCCTCCTCCAAGTAACAGCCGCTCTCTTTCATTCCTCCCGTAGGCGACACCGTTTTTCCCTTGGAGCAGCAGCCTCGCCTCCCCCTAATGCTGTTTTTACACATTAGATCTCGCCCCACCACCACTTTAGATCTAAACCATATTCCTTCCCTCCGACTACTTCTTAGCACAAGACACCTTTCCGCACTGCCGATTGTTCCTCACACCATTATGGTCTCAATCCTCAAGAGGCCACTTGGCTGGACCGGAATGAGCAGAAGGTTTTGATGCTTTTGGGCTGGAAGAGCTATTCGTCGCGGAAGGATTTGCACCGATCCTCTACTTCGAGACTTTTGAGCGGGAATGTTACCCATGCTGCATCTGCCTTTTTGATGTCTTGTTGGCGCAGAGTTTAGATGGAGGAAATAGTTTAATCTGTTCGGAGGTGAAGGGTGTCTTGATAGAGCTGACTAATGATGATCTAGCTGAGATTTTGGAGGCCTCCGCGAAGGACATGGATTTGGATGATTTTGAAGTGATCGACTCAAAGATTTTTGCAGTAGATCTTTTTCCAGGATGTCAATGTTTGGAAGATGGATAATCTACGAATGACTGCCCGACTGATTATCTGCACCATTCGGCACAACGCAATCCCTAAGTCAGGAAATTGACCGGTTATATCCCTTAGTGCGAAAGACCACCTATGCTAGTATTGGTTTCATCGCCGCCAATTGGACTTGCATCCTTTTGGATCGAGCTATAGCCGTGGAGCAAGGCATCTCTTAGTCTGGGCTTTGCAATGTTTCTAAATTTTATTTAAAAAAAACTTTAATTTTATTAAAATTTATAAAACGATATTGTATTATTTAATTATATGTTATGTTAAATATATATATATATATATATATGTATCACATACACATATATAATTGTGTGCATTGCAACATATCAATCCATGCAAGGTATAACGTGTCCATATATAGATGCTGGGATTTACATCGCAACAGACACGTTAGTTCATCTAGTATGTAAATGTATATTTATATATGAATATATATATATACACAATATTAAAAAAATGTATGTATATATATATATATATATATATATTAATTACTATATAAATATGTTTATATCATTTAAATTAATATATTTTTTGTTGTAATATCAAAAATGGTACTTAAAAAAATATAAATTATATAAATTATATAGTTATATTTATATTTATATGAATATGTTAAAGGCTTATATATAATAAAGTGTATATATATATATTAACATAAATGAAGTTACAAAAATATTTTTTTTAAATATATATATTGATATGGTCTTGCATATGGCTTGGGATTTTTTAATATTAAATATATATATATATATAAATTAAACCATATAAAATTATTTAAAATAAAAAATATTATTTTTCAAAACTAAATCGAAGTTTAAAATTTCTACCAAATTTTTACACAAAATTTTATAATTTGAAATTTGAATAAACAATTTAATAATTTAAAAATATTTTAAAATTCAATTTTAAATTATCAGTTTTTAATATAAATATTTAAAAATAAAAAAATGGATTTTTTTTTTACTTTCTACCGTAAGCTTAATATGCATCAATAAAATTTTACAAAATATAAATATATTTTATAATAAATATACGAATTTATATAACTATTTATATGATATATTAATTTAAATATTATTTAAAAATAGTATATAAAAAATTCTTTCTCCCAAAAATGATATATTTATAAATAATATATATGAAATTTAATGTTCATGTTTGCACAAGTATAATATAATACTTAAATTATAAACTATATAAATATATTTATATTTTTTATATTAAATTGATTAAATAAGAAAATAGTTTTTTTTTAATTCGGAGTTGTGCTATACATAAATGAATTACCATAATTTTTTTATAATCATATATACATATACATACAACCAACTAAATTTAAGATAATATATCTATATATTTGAATCGTCACCTAATTAACAATATTACATACATATAAATAAACATTATAATTATAAATTAATGTTTGTGAATAAATTAGAAATGTACCTTGTAGCCAAAGCCCTTAAGCATACCTTGAAATGATGTTATATGCTCCTAGAAACGATTTTTGATCCAACCGAGTGCTAGTCCTTGAACCATCAACCACCGGCTATCGAATAACAATTGAATTGACTTAATTTGGGCTTGATAAGATGGAGATACAAAAGGGGATTTTCAGCTAGCAATGACTTGAAGTGAGGCTCCAAAAGTCCTAAATTAAAAAGAGCAAGAGATGCTCAAATAGAGGATGGAAATGAGAGAATTTAGGATCTCATCTTTTACTCTATCTCCTTTAATCTTGGCCATCCATTTTCAAGCCCTCTAACCCAAATTTTGAGCCATCTATACCCTATGTTGCGGCCAACCTATCAGCCCACATAATGGGCCTTAAACCCATTTAAGCCCAAATGAATAATTTTGCATTTTAAATCCAATTTAAAACACTTATCGATATCGTATATCGATTAATGTTTTTATAACTTTTATACATACAATTAATATTCATTTATGAAATCAAAATCAAATTTATAAATAATATTTCACAAATATTATTTAATTTAATTAATTTATAACAATTATAAATTAATTAAATCATTTGGTCAAAGGAGAATTCAACGCAATCTGTTGTGTGACTCGTTAGGTGTAAATTTGGTCAGCGATTAATATCAAACTATCTGAATATTAATTTTACATGTCACTGAGAAGGTGCGTGACATTTTAGCTAAACTTATTAATTACTTGGTTTCGATAAAAATCCAAGTTTACTTTGTTAAGCGCTACCTGGTTGTGACTATTATTTACACCAATTCTCTTTGCCAAAACTATATCACTTTGGACCTATAGAATTTGGCAATGGTAAAAATTCCAGCATTGTCCACATTTAACTTTATAGTCCAAATACAATGTCCTTGGTTCAATAATAACAATTATTATTAACCAAAATGCTATGGCAAGATACTTTGACTTTGAGTTGACTTCTATTGACCGTGGTACTAACCTCATATAACTAAGGAGACGAATCCTCACTTGAATAGTGCTTCACTTCCATTACTTCCACTCGACCAAATTATAATCACTCGATGGACCCTATGCCATGATTTTACTATAGTCAAAGTGGAGTTTTCATATTGAAGATCGACGGTATTCTAAAGTAGAGAGAACTATGTAAATCGGTCACATCGATATTTTCTATTTGACCTCAATTATATTAACCAATAGAAAACTATCGAGTGACACATTCCATAGTTATCCAATGACTATTAGTACGTAACACTTTGGTGCTCTCAGCAGCCATGAGTAATACACTGCCCAACATTTGGAGAGCGTTACATTCTCTAGTCTCAACGGATGTATTGATATCCAGTCTTGATGCATCTTGACTAGAAATATTTAAAATGGTATATTTATTTTCATTGTGATAAATTACTCATGGATATAACACTTTGTAACTACTATCAAAAAATAGACCATTCATGGATTTTCTATTAAATATACTTTTAATTAATATCAATATAACATATTATATCAAGTATATAATAGAAAAAAAATACCTTTATTTTGAACAAGATTGGTTATCGAGTTAGACATATGTAACAAATTACATAATTTTTCCTAGGGCTTGCCCCTAACTCTATTAACTTTATTATTCAAAGAGTATATCTCCCTTTTTTCTCCTCATTTTGCTCTACATCTAATATCTTTTCAAATAAACAAATCAAACCCCTTCTTTCTACATCTGTGCTAGCCTTTACGTTTAGAAACTATACATTTAATGCCAAATTAATACCCATTATTAAATATTTGTTTTGTCCCATCTATTTAGTTAAATCAATATGGAACAGGTATATATTATTTTGATTTATTTTAAGGCTTAAATAAATAAATAAAAATGATAGAAAAGTAATATAACATTTACATTAATTTCCTCCATTTTAAAGTAGAATATTTACAAATTAATTTGATCAAGTTGAATTTGGAAATATGTTGACAAATACTATTATTTGACATCCTGGCGTGAACCTATTCTACAGTAGAATTTGAAGAAATTAAATATTAAAGCAGTGCGGACTTTGTTGAAGCACCATAGTTGACACGTTATTAGTCGCTTACAGGTCATTTAGGTGAAGTCATATTCTCAACCTAATAGAGCCATACTCGAAGTAACGATATATAGTGCATGTTTTCTTTTTGCCATTGTTATACTACTGAATTAACTAGAGTTTGGTCAATGGTGAAAAACTCCTATAATAATTATGATTAATTGTGCAGTATAATTTCAAAGCCCTAAGTTTAATCCAATATTTTTTATTGATTGACCATTTTACTATAACTAGATATTTTGACTTTAAGGAGACTACCAATTATGGTGATATCGATTATCTACAACAAAAGAGGTGAATCCTCTCTTAAGTTGTTTTTCAATTCTAGCGGTTTAGCGAATACCCAACTTTGGTTGTAACATGAGAATCATATCATGTGGTTGACCATAATTAAAGTACACACTAGACTTAGGATCCATAATATTCTCATGTTTGTAGACTACCGCATATCATATGAGATCCTCTTTTTTGACTTAGTTGTATTTAAGATTGTAACATCCTCCACTTGGAGGCCTAAAACTAATGGCTATGGATGCTGCAGTCATCCGTAGTTATTAATCCTCGGCGATCAAATACAGTAACGTTAGATACATTGATATGACAAAAACACATGAATATGGAAAAAAATTAAAATCAACAAACAACTTTCTCATTCCATTTCAAAGCATTTCAAATTCATTACATAATCCTAATATGAGAACCACATTCAGAGAAAATATAATTGTTACAACATACGCCAAGAGCGACATATGAAGATGCCTCATTGGATGATCAGAGTATATATAGGCAATTAAACAACTTTGCCTTTACAACAACAATACAGCGGAATCAAAATAAAAGAGAACTCTAGATAGCTATCATGCCTCATGCATGTATCCAGAGGCTTATTCGTCTAAAGAAGTACCTCAAAACCTTAACTCTCAAACTACTCAAAATCAATTGAGCACCCGAGAGTTTAAGGGGAAAACATAAACTTCGAGTCTGACATAAAGCCTGGTATGAATAATAATCTACCATCTCAAACCATTTAGATATATAGTGAGACCACGCCGCTTAGTGGAACGGGTTTTCCCCTCAATAGTATCCTAAAACTTTATAAAACCATATACTGTGCTCCTACATCCACAATGGTTAAAACATAGCAATTCAAAATATTATGATGATATGCAAACAAGTAAATCAATTTTGGATTTCCCATCCCCATTCATTCTTACTATCTGTCTCAGTTATAGTTTCTAGGGTCACAATTAACCTAATAGTTTTCATGGGCTGACTAATAACCTATTTAATGTTTATGGACTCCTTGTCTGATTTCTTAGTTTTCATGGGATCACTAAGAACCTATTGGCCCCTGCTAATAACTTCATTGTTTCATGGGTTCTCCCTAACATATTGGTATCTCCAATAACTTCCCTTTTATCCTAGTTTTCATGGGTTGACTAGGAACCTATTGACTACTATCAATAACATAATCCAGATATAGTTTTCATGGGTTAACTACAAACCTATTGGCCCTTGCCAATAACTCAATCTAATCATAGTTTTCATGGGTTTACTATGAACCTATTGATCCCTGCCAATAACTTTTTCCTAAACATAGTTTTCATGGGTTTACTATGAATCTGTCTACCTGACAACTTCTTTAGTCAATATACTGGCATCCTACATTCTGGTCTATCTGACCTCCTGGATGCAATTCTACTCATTCAGGAGTTAACTTAATTTATATTCACTACTGGGTCAACCTAGCTGGTTATTCTGCCCTTCCCCAAAATATAGTTATGGGTCCATTACAATGTGAATATATATATATATATATAATCAAGTAAACATAATAACATAATAATACCATCACTTGTGGTTTAATATCCTTGAAATCATTTTATATAAAACTTGGTTAATCCCTTTAACCTATTAATCAAGGAAAACTTCTTTAAAAAACTCCATACTTAAAATCATTTCAAAACTCTTTTATTATGCCATGGTTTTCCTTTAAAATGAGATTGGGTTATTTTTTTTGAAAACTAACACTTTCGAAACCTTAACCATTACTTTCGAAACCATTGGAAAATTTCCTTTCGAAAGCATTAAAACTTTCTTTTCAAAACTCTAGGCACCTGCCTTTTGAAGAAATTTAAAATCTTTCTTTCGAAACCTTTCGAATGTATTAAAGTGAAACCATTCAATTATGGAAGCATAGCTTCGAAACCATATGAAAGTGCCGCTTTCGAAACCATTAGGTTTAATTTAAAATATAACTTATTGGGTCTAAGTGAATACAAATGAAAGTACCCCTTTCGAAACCATTTACCTTTAACTAAAAATGATTGGGGAAAAACTTGATGGCTTCGGAACCATCCTTTCGAAAGCTTCAAAACATTGACGGATAGCATCAAAATCCCATTTCGAAGTCATTGCCTTCGAAACCCTTGAACCCTTTCGAAAGCATTTAGGAAGTGGCTTAGCTCAAGTATAAAAAAACACTACCGTTTGAAAGCATTAACGACTTCAATATTTGAAAGGCATAAGATTGGCAGCAAGGTTTCGACTTGGTCGAAACTACCTTTTTTGAAAGCATTGATTTATAAATAAGAAACTCATTCAAAAGCTCCACTTAGACAAAGAGGTGGCAACAGATTTGAAAGCAAAGGTTTCGACTTGGTCGAAGGCATTCTTTTGAAAATAAGGCAGGTGCTTATCTTTAAAAAGTGGAACATAGGTTTTGACCCCATCGAAAGCAATGGTTTCGATACCATGTCTTTTGCCTTTCTTCAATCCACTACGTACCATCAATGTGATACCTTGTGTATTGGTTTTGGCTTTGGTAGGTTTCGACTAGGTCAAAGCGGAAGTAATGGGTTGAAAGGTGCTTCTGAAAGAGGCGAAATCCACTTTTCTGGGTAAAACTGATTTAATGCCAATTAAAGCAAACACTTTATAACTAACCTGCCTATTTGTAAGAATTGGATTGTTTGCCTTAATCTTTTCAAATTCTTTACAAAAATAACTACCTAAATTTCTTCAGATCTAATTAACACCATTTTAGCAAATAAGCCCTTCTTTAAGCTAAGCAATTAAAACATATAAGTCCTTTTTCAAAAATAATTTAATTTCCATAATAAATCACTTAGGAAAAATCCCCAAAAATTACAGAAAACATGTTATCTAACATATAAAATATCCAGACATAATTTCTTAATGAAATAATCGAAATAGAATCTTAAACCTAATTATACATATTTTCCTTTGAAAATTCATATTAAATTTTCCATAGCTTAGAAATTTACAAAAATTAAAACCCATCTCTAAAATCATGTTTTACATAACATAAAATTTTCTCATGTCATACGAAAATCATTATAATCGGTTTTACCATTAAAACCATATAAAATCATATTTAAACAATTTTGTTTAAATCAAACATGTTATAGTCCAAGCATATCATTATCCAAATCATCGTAATAATGGATTTAATCTTAAATCCGAAAACAAGTGATCATAAAACAAAATAGAGATGATTTAGATTATTATTCGCCTTTATTAGGATAAGGAATTTGAGATTTGATTGAGATTAATCCTTCTTGCTTTAATTCCTTAGCTCTTGATTAATTTTTCCCCTTCCAAGTAATGGCCGGCTCCTCTTATATTTGCGTTTTTGTGAAATGGAAATGAACGTGAATAGATGGTAAAGTTGTGAATATATAAGGGTGCGACTATTTCCTAATAAGCCCATATGTAAATTAATTAGCCTATAAGCCATTCTTAAGCCCATTTCAATAATTAAGCATGGAGCTTAATTTATTTATTTTTAAATCTCAATCCCCTTATCACTCTAATTATTTACATTATTCTATTTAATTTATCAAATTAAATCTCCTGAATAATGTTACCAAAAATTATGGGTGTTACAAACATAGAGAAGACATCATTGACTCACTCTACCAAACAACACAATTAAATGTAATTAGTGGTTGATTACATGTTGTATTGAAAGTTATTTCCTCCTTGATGAACTCCTTATCCTTTCTCTTAAGCATTGCTTGTAAGACCTAGCTATTAGCTTTAACTTACTCTAATTAAGGCTAGGATTTTTTTTTAGTATATAGTTTGTTAATTTTATTCAGTATGGACCATATTACCCTTACTTTTTGAACTGTTAGTTTTGTACTAGTTTATCTTTGCTTTATTTTATCACATTAGTTTTTTTATACGCATATATGTATATAAATTCTATTTATATACATATATGTGATTCATCTTAACTTTTGTCCTAGTTTTGTTACAGGTTTGGGTTAGATAGGTTGTTAGTGTCTCTTCACAGGTGTGTAGGATAGCTAGTGTCTCTTTATAGGTGTGCAGGATAGCCATTTCCAGGATTGTCGATTGCGTCAGGTGCTGCTTTCAGCTATAACGAGTCTTCAGAGTGGAGTTCTACTTTATGGATCATTTTCTTCTCCAGATTAGCCTATTCCTATTGAGGCAGCTACATAGAGTCTACTTATAGATGCTGGCTTACAGTATCTCTGGCCTTTGATTCTATTCTATTTTTCTAGGTACTTCCAACACCTCACTATCGGGCGGTGGCCATGCCGGAGCTCGGTATTGGGGTGTAATGGGCGGTGGCTTTGCCGGAGCTCATTATATGGGTACCTGTTTTTTCCTTTGTTACTTGTATATAGATTCGTCACCTGCCAGGCATGTTGGCAGCACCTTATTATGTATTATATATATAGTTTCATGTGTGCTCTCCTCTTTTACTAGAGGATCACACATTTTTCTCAAAAAAATTAAGGCTAGGATTTTAGGTTTCTAGTGTATTTTATGAAATAAGAGAGTGAGACTATTTATACCTCTCAAATGCTATAAATATCTAGATATTTCCTAATATTTCTCTCCTACCTACTGTACAACAAACACTTTATAATATATTAATTCAAAACATAATTAATTAACCAAAAAATCATAAATGGCCTCTCAACTTTACTGGAATCAACTAAATAGTTTTCAACCTATATTTACTTTTATTAAAAATTTAAATATTTATTTAGCATAATGAGTCAAGTAAATCAGTATATAAACTTTACATATTCTTTTAACTAACCTAAGGCCTCTAGTAGATAAATATAAACACATTAAAATTTATATAACAAATATTCGATTTATCCATTTTAATTTATAAATTTATAAATTATTTCGATTAAGTTAAATTCAGGAATATGTTAGCAAATACTGTTGTGTAACTTCCATTTGTGAACTCATCTCTTGCTATATATTAAATATTAAAGCATGTGCGGACTTGGCTAAAGCATAGTAGTGGATGGTAGAGTTAAGCGTATGCCCTAGGGGCAATTATTTAATTTGTTACATATATCTAACTTGGTAATCTTGTTCGAAATCAAAGGTGTTTTCTTTCTATTGTATACTTGATATAATATGATATATATTAATTAATTAATTTAAATAAAAGTATATTTAATAGAAAATCCATAAATGGTATGTTTTGTGATAGCAGTTATAATGCATTGTATCCATAAGTGATTTATCACAATAAATAAACATATCATTTTAAATATTCCTAGTTAAGATATATCAAGACTGTATATCATTACAACCGTTGAGACTAGAGTACATATCACTCTCCAAAAGTTGGGCAGTGTATTACTCGTGACTGTTAGGGGGCGCCAACGGGTTACGTACTGATAATTATTAGATAACTATGAAATGACTCACTCGGTAGTTTTCTGTTAGTTAATCTAACTAAGGTCAAACAGAAAATATCGATGTGACAAAATTACAAAGTTCTCTCAACTTGAGAATATTGTTATTTTCAATGTAGAAGCTCCACTTTAATTTTAGTTAAATCATGGCACGACGTCCACTGAATGACTATAGTTGGGTCGAGTGGAAGCATTGGAAGTGAAACACTATTTAGGAGAGGATTCGTATCCTCGGTTTTATGAAGTTAGTCCATTCAAAGTCAAAGTCTATGGCTAGAAGTTAATAAAAATTGTTGTTATTGAACCACGAATTTTGTATTTGGACTATAGAGTTGAATATGAACGATATGGGAATTTTGACCATTATAAAATTCCACAAATCCAAAGTGATATAGTTTTGATGAAGAGAATTGGTGTAAATAATCGTCACTACTAGGTAACACTTAGTAAAGTAAAATTGGATTTTACTGAAACCAAGTAAGTAATAAATTTGGCCATAATGTCACACCAGCTGCTAAGTAACATGTGAAAATTAATATTCGAATAGTTCGATATTAATCGTTGACTAAATTTACACCGAAAGAATCACAGAACAAAAATGTTGAATACTCCTTTTGCCATACGATTTAATTAATTTAGAATTGATATAAATTAATTAATATTTATAAAATATTAATTATAAATTATAAATTTTTATTGGATGTATTAACTAATATTAAATAGTGATTTATAACAGTTATAAATATATCAACTGATATACGATATCGGTACACGTTTAAATAAGATTTAAATGCAACATTTTTATTTTGGGTTTGGAATGCACTGTAACTTGGCATGATGGGGTTAGGTGCTGGTCTAGGCAATATATGGGCGGCCTTGGTTTAATTAAATAGGGCGTGTTGATTTAGTTAAAGGAAAGAACGGGTAAGAGAGAAATATAAGGTTCAAATACACTTTTCTCTCCACGATCTCTTCCTTATTTAAGCAACATCTCGTCCCCTTGAAAATAAGGAATTTTCACTCTTAAACCATAGCTTGTTCAGCCAAAAATCCTTATCCCTATTATCATAGAAATTCCAAACTAAAATACATCAAATTCTACTTCATTTCGATTGTCAATAGTGATCAGTTCAGGAGCCAGCACCTTTTTAAATTGGAATCTTGTTCAAGGAGATAATCTCTTCATTTCAATGTGTACTAGTTGGCTTCGATGATAAGGTAATTCTTTGATCTATAATAATGAATTAATGTCTAATTAATTTATATATTATATACTATTTAGATAGATAGGTGACTATTATTATATATCGGTATATTGTCACATGATTGTTGGTTGTTTGGTTATATGCATATATTAAACAAAATTGTATTTACCATGATCATAATCCCCACAACTATAAAAATTTTATATTTATTTTCGAAATTAAAAAATATGTTATTCAAATGATTTTATTTTATATATCTATAATTGAATTTTAACATCATACAATCCATGTTTTAAATGATGAATAATTTTATTTATGCCAAAGAAGCGTTTGGCAATAATAAAAAAACTAATTTTTATATATATATAAATACTTATATATATATATATATATTTAAATTTAATTTAAAATTGATTTTATATAAGATATAAGTATGTATGGCTTAATATATAATTATATGATACAATTTTTTTTCAAAACATTAAAATATAAATTTTATTTTCAAAATAAAATTTAAAATTTTTATTTTATTTTTCTTTATTTTAAACATAGATTTAATTATTTAAATAATTTGGTAATAAAAATTATTTAAGGTACATACATATATATGTATATAAATAATATACATCATACACAAGACTTGATGCATATGATCATACATTTGGACGATAAACCTATACACAAGAGGGGCTAACATGTCTGTTACGGTGTAAATCCCAACACTTATACACAAACATGTCAAATCTTACACCGATTGCTATGTTACACATCCACACACATATATGTGTATATGATACGTATATATATATATTATACAGTATTAATTACATAATATAAAACAATATTATAAATTTTAATAAAATAACAATTTTATTTAAAAGAAATTTAGAAAAGTTCTAAATGAAATTAGACTTCATGGGCCCAATAAATATCCAAAATGGTAAAATAAATAAATTAATATCCACTCATTTCTTCCGCTACAGGATGGCCTAGTTCCGACAACGGTATCAGAGCCTGTGACAACCTCACCGCTATGACAGTTTAGCAAAGAACATTACAAGTAATGTCGTCTGCTAATTCGGAGAATATGGCTGGTTAAGGGCGATCAAATGTGAATATATCTTTATACTAACACTGACACGTCTTTATTACCTTTTGAGGATCTGAACTGAAAATTTTGACGTGTATGGGATTAATACAAAGTAATAAACACACCGATTAAAAATATTAAGAACGGTGTATAATATAGATAAATCAAAATCAAAGTCACAGATCACAGCGGAATAATATACGTCATATACATAATAAGAAGTGAGTCTACAAAATAGCAGTACTAGACCCAAATAAATATATATATACACATCAAATCCAAATTACGATATCATGTACAAATGGATTACAAATTAATATACATAACATGTCATTTTAAAATATCTATATATACAACTACGAAGTAAACTAAAAAGTCAAAAATAGTCTACTTCAGGCTAGCACAAAATCCAAAGGTCAATGAGTCCCTATACCTATAAAGGCTCGGCCTGACCCGAGTATTTAAAATAATAAACAGGTCAGACTATATCTAAATAAAAGGATGAGATATTGATGACATAAGTATATGACTAACAATGATAAGATGAGTCGTAGTATAAAAATGCCCTAAAAATAGCCATCAGAAAAAGGCATATCAACAAAAATCACCATTTCATAAATACATATCAAGTCTCAATAGACTATCATCTCAAAATATGGTGATAACCAATTCAAAATTCCTTAGAGCCATAAAGGATACAAATATCCATACTAAAAATCTCTAAAGAATTAATCATCAATAATAAAATAATAATGGTAGTCATCTATCTATTTGATACAGTGACACGCAATCTACCGAAAGAGACCCGCTACATAGAAAGGAAGCCTACCGAAAAAGACAACAGATTAGGAACACCGCTCAAAGAAAAGAGCAGCCGTGTACCTAATCTGTCCTATGAAAATTTACCTACCAAAAGAGGTAAACATAGTCTAACTGTATAAAACAAAATAAACTGATAGGTTATAGTGTCTATAGACTATGATGCATGTAAAAATCTGCCCTTCGAAAGAGACGGCCGTATTAACACAATAACAAATCTTCCGAAAGAGATCTGCCTACCAAAATCTAAAAATGTATCGATTCTCAGATCGATGAAAAATGAGTTATCTTCTCTCGGGATCTATCGGTCTGAAATCCGAACACCCTAAGATAATACAACTCTAAAGTGTTAATTACTGCCACTTCAGTAATCATAAGAATTTAACTAACTGTCCCATACCAAATAGTAAATTCAAGTATTTACTAAAAGCTAGTAATTTTCACTCAAACTCTATTCAACAAATTATAATAATAAGCGAAAGAATTGTACGAAATGTCCAAAACCAATTCGACAATTCATTCGTTTATTAAAATTCTTTGTTTCATAGAAAAGCACAAAATCTCATTAAAATCCCAATCCATAATAAATAATATAGAATATTTTTAAATTAATTTTATATATACAAAAATAAATTTTTTCCAAAATCACTTTTAAATTTATATACTTATTTTAAAGAAGAGTTATTTATTTACAAAAGCTTTTGAAACTCTTTCAAAATCATTTAAACCTCTGTATAACTAAAATCACTTAAAACTGAAATTATTGCTTTCGTAACGACTTTTATAAAATAATACTATATTTTATCTTTTGCTTCTAAACATTTCCAAAATTTTAATATACTTAAAATAGTAAATTTTAATAGGTTTTATAATTAAATATTACTCAATTTTAGAAGTTTTTAATAGAAATTTTGAATTTAGAAATAAGTTAAGTTTATAATATACTTTAACTATATTTTATAAACTAAATTCCAATAAGGATCAAAATAGATAAAATCTCATTTTGAGAATCTTTTAAAAACATTTAAACAATTCAAACAATAAACCCAACCAAAATTCAATATTTAGAGCCAACGTCACTCTAAAAATATAATTCCATAAATGGAATTATATAGCAATCCGAGTTACTTTCCAAGAACTCCGGTCATAGAAACAATGAATGCACTATCATCCATCAACAAAGTATTATATGATTAATGAATTGTGATTACTTGCAACTTTCAATAATCGACAATCTAATCAAATTCTACACTCAAACACACAATTCTACAAATTCATCCATCAAACCAATTGAAACATAGCAAGCAATTTTACTTCAAGCATTTCAATAATTCCCTACCAAATATTATCATAATTTATAATCAAACAAGACATTAAAAAAAGATATAATAATTTTTAAATATACGTGTGTGAGTTAAATAAATTAACTCACCTAATCATTGCTTACAAACATTAATACGCTTGACGAACTACTGTCAAGATTGCAACATCATCAGCGATCGACCTTAGCCCTAGTTGCAGCCACTATGTCATCTCCTCACAAACAACAGCCTCGAAGGTCGCTGCCAAACCCAGCCCCGACCACCTAGCTCCAGCTAAACCCCCTAAAGTCGACTAGGTCACAGCCTCCTTTGCTCAAATCGCATGCAGCCTCACCGACGTCTCGTTCGACATCACGCTTTTCACTTGCCTCCTTCAGGCATACATGCACCTCGACGCCCCTCAACCACACAACCAACCTATGGCATAGCCGCCGTTCATTCATCGTCGCCTTTGCCAAGAACGAGTGCCTCAGCGTTCGCATCTTTTTTTCTTTTCTTTTTCTTCGATCAATCACGTGAATCGGGGTTTTTGGGATTAGGGCATAGGGGAAAGTCGGGTCGTTCGTTTTGTCGCCAGGCTATGCATTTAGGAATGAAAGAAGATTGAGTTTTTAGATGGGTTTGAGCTCTAAAATTAGATAAGGGTGTTTATTTATTTTAGTTGTCTTTCTTTTTCTTCAAATGACTCTATTTATTTATTTGCAAATATATTAGATCAATTTCAAATTGATTTACACTTCATTCTCATCGATTAACAAATTTTATTGAATATTAAATAAAACTTCTTTCCATTTATTTCAAGTATACGAAATTATTTATACTTTTAAAATATTTTATATTTAATAATAACATTTTATCTAGTTTAATATATCTTCTAAAAATTATTTTATTAATTAATTTAATTTATTAAAACAAATTTATTATTAAATAGACTTCAATTAAATAAAAATCATATTTCCAAAATACTAATTACAAAAATCAAATTCGAATATTTTTACTATAATTAAATTTGTCCAATATCATGGCTTAAAAAACAGGGTTGTTACAGACCTCCCCCTTATGAAATTACGTCCTAGCAATTTCTTATAGGGAGATGTCTCACATATACACTCAAACATTATTCTACAAGAGGCTAAAATTAGAACCAACCTATTATATGTTATAAATTTAAATAGGTTCACTTATAGATTTTCATTTCTTTACAAACAAAAATTTGTTGAAATTTTTCTATGTGTTAGAATTTTTTGAAATTTTTTGACAACGTCTCCTTTGTACAAAGAGCTATTTATAATTTCACAATTATAATATAAACAATATACATCGACCACATAGTCGAAAACACAATATATAACAATATTTCTATCGTTTTTGTATTTAATCCAAAGCGTACCTTTATTTAGCGTTTTAAAGCAATTTATTAAATTCTTATCCAAGGGAGAGCGAGTTTGCGCTATATTCCAATCCATATAGTATTCGTGCACCTATTCTCAACTCAAGACAAAGTATTGGTCTTATCTAAGAAAGTTTTATTAGTATACATTCATTATATACTTGATATGCGAGTACAGAACCAATAAATTATTACAGCTTCTTTACTAAAATTCATTATATATTTACACTTTATGTTTCACACATGTTAGAAATTCTTTGTATCAACAAATATTGGAACGAACCGGAAATTTAGATCGCCTTGTTATAAATGTTAAAGCAGTTTTAAGAAAAATCAAAATTTCAATTTTTTACTCTTGATTATTTATATTATCATGGAAAATATAAAATAAAATAATACAAGTTAATAAAGATAAATGTGTGTGTATATATATATAAAATAAAATAATACAAGTAAATAAAGATAAGTGTGTCTGTGTATATATAATAAAATAATACAAGTAAATAAAGATAAGTGCGTGTGTGTATATATATAAAATAAAATAATACAAGTAAATAAATATAAGTGTGTGTATATTTATATATAATAAAACAATACAAGTAAATAAAGATAAGTGTGTGTGTGTGTGTATAAAATAAAATAATACAAGTAAATAGTGTGTATACATATATAATAAAATAATATAAGTAAATAAAGAAAATAGAGTGTATATATATAAATATGTACATATATTTATGACATGGATAAAACAAATAAATTAACATGTAGGGGGCCATACCCTATGTCCTAGGTGGTACAGGGAGGGTAAGGGGAGTAAGTGAGGAGGAGGTTACCTGTGCTTTTCCTTAAGAAGTCTCCAAGTGCTTCTCTTCCATTTTTCTAGCTACTGCCTTTATTTCTTCATCAGGCTTTTACATTTAAAACTTCTCTACTAGCTAAAGGAATAAGAAAAGATGCAAAATTTTGGGAATTTAATTCGACTCAATACCAATAAGGTGAGATCTCATGGGTTATAAATGAAATTTGAATAATGATGTCAGTTCTTCTAATTTGTATTCAAGAAAACATCCTCTATATATGTATAAAGTTTCAGTCATACTCATTCAAAAATCAATGTGCTCCAAACCGTTGAGTTTTAACCCGAGTGATAAAAATGAAAGTCATTCCTATCAACTGGTAGTATTTTAAAAATTGATCGCATGTGTTTTCATCAAGCGTAGAGGAAGAAATCATCCAATTACAGTAAAGAGGTTATACTGCTCAAAATATTCAAAAATTAAATTCTCTTGATCCGGGTCGAATCGTTCGACCCCATTAGCATCGTTGAGTTCGTATCGAAGCGTATTATTTTTGGTGAAGTTTCGGCGAGATTTCGTGTCGATGATTGACGATCGCTGAAACCTAGGTTTTGGGTTAACTTCCGATTTGGGCCGCGATGAACCATTCGGAGCTCGGCATTGTGTTTAGGGAGGAGAGGCGCTGGAGTGGTAAAATTTTTGAAAACGAGGCAAATAAGTGACATGATTTTATGACCTGTACGCGAATTTTTTTTTTTGGCAAGGTGGTCGGTCAGAGGTAGGAAGGTGATGCGGAGGGGTCCATCAGGATGGGCATCCGAAGGGAGACACACTAATGGTCTTGGTTTCGGCGCTAGCACCCTGGGTCGAGTATACATGTGCACGGCGTGCACTGGGAATGGAATGGAGAGGGTGATTGGGGAAGAAGACATTATTGAGAATGGGCAGGTGGATTGTTTTAGGGTTCGGCCCGAAGGAAATTGAGTTGGAAAAATTTTAAATTCCTTTTTGTTAATTTAAGTCTAAATCTAAACATAAAAATTCATATCTCAGCCGTTTGAGATCCGATTTACCCGTAAATTTTTGCGTTAGGTTCGTTTTGACGAGCACAACATTGTAATAAAACTTATTCATAGTTTTGGACAAGTATAAATTTATGGCATACCTAAACGAACTAAATTTAAATTACGTCATTTTAAATAATAACGTCGGTTAAATTTATATACCTTAATCACTAATGTTTACTTGACCAAATAAATTACTATGATTTAATCTCACCTTTTTGGTTAACTAGTACGGTATATAGTTGATAAAAATTGTTAAATGATTGTTTGTATGATATACTATATTTATTAGTTGGCTTGGATATATTCTTGCCCCTGGAGCGGATGAGACCCTATTACGTTCCCGTATAAGAGCGGATGACCCTTTGTATACGAATCCCACCTCTAAGCGGTTGATTATATTTTATGATTATATATTGTGTGATGTAGAGGGACAGGTTAGAGGGATCCAACAGGATTCCTCGCTATTGTTGAATTGTTTCAATAATATTTCTTTTATATGGATCGTTGAAAAAAAATGAACCTCATTATGGACACTATGGTTATAACATTATTATATGTTTAAAAACTAAAAACCCGTAGCAATAGAAAACCAATATCAATATTGGTTAAGCATTGGTGGTTATTGGCCTCAAATTTGTACTTTTAAAAATGCTATAATTAATATTGAGTTGGAATTGGTTTTGAGATAAGAAATGATTTTCTATACGAAATTGGGTTTCAGAAATATATATTGTTTTTTAAAATATTGCTTGTTTATATTTAATTTATTTTTATTAAAAGATTATTTATTTATATTTAATTTATTGTTTTTAAAAGATTATTTATTTATATTTAATATTGTTTAAAGATTATTTATTTATATTTAATATTGCTTTGAAATTGATTTATATTTAATATTGCTTTAAAATTATTGAATTATATTAATATAGTTTAAAAGTTATTTAATTATATAATTACTGTTTTCAAAGTTATTTGATTATAGTTAATGTTGTTTAAAGTATTTATCAAAATGTTAATATCTTGAAAAGGTAATTACTTAAGGATAATTATGGTTTGAAATTAGTAATAAAGATTTATTAATAAAGTTTTGATTTATAATATGGGTAAAGATTAATTGTTATTATTTCTGAAATGATTAATTGTTATTTTAAGATGTTAAGATTAATAGTAATTATTTATTTATTCAAAATGTTTAATTTTAGTAATTACTTTTATATAATACTGTTTAAGAAGTAAATGATCCTTATTAGTTTATAAATGTGTTCGAGACTCATAAGTTGAATTTTGTAAATGGAATTGGATTTTATAAGGGAAGTTTATAAGATATTTTAAGATTAGGGAAGATTATTTACAAGGTAAAGAGTTTTAATAATGGTTGGATATTTATAAACAAGTTTTAAGAAGTGGGTTTATAAAGGATTTATAAATTATTTTAGGAATGTACAAAAAGGATTTATAAATGATTTTAGAAATTTATAAATGATTGAAATGTATAAAAGAAGTTTTATAAATGGTTTCAGGAGTTTTATAAAATGGTTTATAAATGGTTTTAGAGAATTATACGGAGTTCATGAATGATTTTTGAATCGAATAAAAATAAAATCTTTATTGGTTTTGCAAATATACTTATACCGTTGAGATAAGTATATGGATATTCTCTAAGTATTAAAAATATAGGAATTGGTGGATATATCTTTGTGAAAAGTATTCTTATACAAATAATTTACAAAGTGGTTCTTATTTATGAAAGATTTATAAAATGAGGCTAGTGATTGCTTATGTGCTTAACCAATGTTGGTTTTCCCTGTGAAAAATATCCTTGATGGAGTGTTGTTATTTGATAGTTAAATAACCGACTATGGAAATTGGACCCAAAACGTAACTTTAGAAATATCTCAGAGAAACACGTGAGTTATATGACACAGTCATCTCCGATGATGCTGTACTGTGCGTATAAATCTCTTTTCATTCTCCTAGGACAATGATAAGGAAATCTGTCCACTAACGGTTAGGGGTTGATATCCGATCTTATCTTTGACTATTTATTTCCTGAAGAACCGGGGTTGAGTTTACCGAAAATTATCGAATGTTGTTTCGAAGAGAACGGAATCGGTTATGTTATCTGGAAACCACTTCGATCCAAATGAATCTGTTTCGAAGTGAAGACATCTAGAAGATGATGGCATTGGCGACGGAGCTCTCAAGTGTTTCGTTCAGTCCCAGAATGAACTTGTATGGATGAATGCTGGTATTGCATTGTTGCTTAGAAGGCAGTATTAGCATTCCAAGTGGGAAGTGGTATATATAAAGGTAAGACATAGCCTCAAGCCTCATTAATCGGGAATGACTAAAATAGGGGAGATGCACCAGGGCTAAGTGGGTCACTCCTAAGTAGGGTATGATCATCCCTATCTAGAGTCGTTATTATCTCTAATCTTTATGCTCGGGGCCCATTAACGGAGGGGTGATCATATTCGGTACTATCCAGTAAAGGGTAGGCCAGTCCTGTGTTGACAGGGGTCGATAGGTTCGACCTAGGTGTTATTTTATCTAGAGATGCACCATGACGGGCGATACCCCAGTAGCCCAGTCATTGTATGGATTCTATTCTCCAATAAGCGCCGTACGGACTTAGTTGTGCCCAACTACGCTGAAACGTGAGATGCAAACATTTAAGCTATATTCATATTTTACTTTGACCCCTAGACATTATTATAATATATAAATTGATTTTCTATAGAAAATGTTTTTGGTTATCGTAAGGTAAAAACCCATCTGTGTTTATGTGCGGCGTGGTCTTACGAGATTCCTTTGATTTTCAAAGGTTTTCTATAACTTAAAAATCCAGTTGGGTGTGTTTTCTCATGCTGGTTTTCCAGCCTGACTCGGGTGTTATCTTATTATAATGCTCGGATTAGACCGAGCATATTACAGGTTAGTTTGGATGCTTTGGAGCTTTAGAAGGCGAGCTGGAGGCCCCGAGACGTATTCACATAGATGGTTAATTTTCCGTTGTATTCATTGTTTTATTTATCAGAAATTGTAAGCATATGTTATTATAACTGTCCAGGCTGAAATAGGTTAGTATACTCTGATTGTTGTCTGTATATATATACATATTCTAGTTTTACTTTGTGTAAAGATGTGTTGCATATTATAGATTATTCGTTCCACTGTGAGATTCTGTGTTGTTTAGTTTTCTTCTTATCTTCCGCCTTCTTAATTTTTCCCCTAACAATCGAGTTTCCGACATTCGATTGCTCGGCACGCAATATTGTGGACGTATTAGTGTCGACTTCCAGGGGTCGAAAATCTCGGTCGTTACATTTTGTATCAGAGCTGAAGGTTAAGCGAGAACCTTGGCTTTGGTGGGGTAACTTATTAAGAGATAAGGTAGTGGAATGCCTTATATGAGTTTGTGTGTATTATATATATGAGCACATATTTGTTAGTGTATAAATTTTTTTTATATTGTGTTGTTTGACCCGTTGAGTGGCTTAAGAAGTCTGGTCGATGCGTTTGGCCAACGTCATCGATAGGGATTTCCTAAATGCTTAACCAGACCAAACTGACACAATATTGATTCAAGAATTGGTAAATGAAATAATTTTACCTAAGGATATATTTTATATATATATAGGAATAGTTTTTCAAAAATTTAATATAGTTATCCTTGGTTGTGCTTGGTTAGTAGAAATGATAATATTTATCATTATCATCTAGAATTTTAGTAGCCATGCTCACCTAGTTCTGAACATTGACTATTACTTGTTAACTTACCTAGAATCTTCCTTTTGAACTTGGGTTGGATAGATGGGAATCTTAAGAACATTGAAATGAATACCTTGTAAATTAAGTTTCATAATTTGAATATAAGGCATTCGTTGATAATGTTAGAACAAAAATCTAGATTTTAATAAATAATGTTTATTCCAAGAATTTAAATATTTAGTAATCGATGTTCGAGAAATGGTTTTCCTTTATGGAGTGATTTTATAAAATTTAATTATAAAAGTGTATTTTGTAAATAAGAAAAATTCGAGAATTTGAATCCTGGTATTTTTGGGAAAATGGTTTTCAAGGTTTTGGAAATTGATAATAATATTGATTAAAAGCATTTTTGGTTCAAGTAAAAATTTGTGGGAATGAAAGGGTTAAATAAGGACTAACAAATGAAGTTTAAAACTCTAAAAAAAATTGGAAGGCTTGGTAAATACTATTGTTTAATGGTGTCGTTGGTTTTAAAACATTTAGGGTATATGGATCTGGTGTTAATTAATGGACCGACTAATAAACGACCATACCATAAAAATAAACTCTAGGATAAAAACTGGATATTCGTACCCTACTCTTCTTAGCAACTTACTAGATCGAATAGGCGAAAACGTTGGATTAGTCAATTTAAACCCCAAGGGTTAGTTTATGTATCTACATTTTTTTCTTTCTCTAGGTACAAATAAATGAGTATAGAAGAATAATGGGTTAGTTATTAAAGAAAAATGACTGTGTAGAATCTTATATAGAAATTTCCAAAGTATAAACATCTTATAGAACTAAGTATGTCAAATTCTAATGGTTTCTGGCTAACTGATTTCAGATGGCACCGATAATATTGAGAGGAGCACACATGAGAGCCTTTAGGCTTCAGAGACTTGCCTTGACCTAGGAAGAACCCGTGGAGGAGAAGCCCGTGGAGGAGGAAGAGCCTATGGAGGAGGAGGAGCCCGTAGAGGAGGAAGAACCTAAGGAGGAGGAAGAGCCCATGGAGAAGGAGGAACTCGTGGAGAAGGAAGAGCCCATGGAGGAGAAGGAACCTAAGGAAGGGGAAGAGCCGGAGGAGGAAGGAGAACCCGGGGAAGAAGAAGAGGGGGAGGTGAAGGAACTTATTCTAGTAGGGGAATTTGAGGCAGATGGTAATGGGGGAATGATTTGGGATGAGGGGGAGGTTATTGATGGTCTATGGCCAGAGAAGGACCTATTCGATGATTGGTTTAGGGTACCAATGTTGATTCTCAAGGATCCGAATCCTGAAATCATATGGATTTCAAATGATGAAGGGGAGTTATAAATCTGGATGGACCTTCGGAAGAAGGCTCATATTATAATAGGATACCTTTTCTATAGGGTTAGTATAGCTTTATGGTATTGTATATGGGTAGTTAGATGTTTTTGTAGTATGTATGGGAACTCTAGTGGATGGTGTATCGGATTAGACCTTCGTTGTTTAAATATCTTTGGTATGTATGACTTGATTTATTATGATATGCGAGGTTGATGTTATTCCTAATGCTTGTTTGAATTAGTTATTGAAAAATATAGTATTCAAAAATAATCTTGTTTTCTGGGTAAGTCGAGGTGCGAATTTTGGGGTTGAAATTCTCTTAAGTGGGAAAGAGTGTAACGAACCGGAAATTTAGATCGCCTTGTTATAAATGTTAAATCAGTTTTAAGAAAAATCAAAATTTTGATTTTTTACTCTTGATTATTTATATTATCATGGAAAATATAAAATAAAATAATACAAGTAAATAAAGGTAAGTGTGTGTGTGTATATATATAATAAAATAATATAATTAAATAAAGGTAAGTGTGTGTGTGTGTATACATATATAAAATAAAATAATATAAGTATGTGTCTGTATATATATAAAATAAAATCATATAAGTAAATAAAGAAAATAGAGTGTGTATATATATGTATATATATATATATGACATAGATAAAACAAATAAATTAACATGTAAGGGGCCATACCATATGTCCTAGGTGGTACAAGGAGGGTAAGAGGAGTAAGTGAGGGGGAGGTTACCTGTGCTTTTTCTTAAGAAGTCTCTAGGTGCTTCTCTTCCATTTTTCTAGTTACTACCTCCATTTCTTCATCAAGCTTTTACATTTAAAACTTCTCTGCTAGCTAAAGGAACAAGAAAAGGTGCAAAATTTTAGGAATTTGATTCGACTCAATATCAATAAGGTGAGATCTCATGGCTTATGAATGAAATTTTCAAAAAAACATTCTCTGTATATGTATAAAGTTTCAGTCATACTCATTCAAAAATCAATGCACTCCAAACCACTGAGTTTTAACCAGAGTGACCAAAATGAAAGTCATTCCTGTCAACTAATAGTAATTTTAAAAATTGATCGCACGTGTTTTCGTCAAGCGTAGAGGAAGAAATCGTCCAATTACTGTAAAGATGAAATATTGCTCAAAATATTCAAAAAATAAATTCTCTTGATCTGGGTCGAATCGTTCGACGCTACTAGCATCATTGAGTTTGTATCGAAGCATATTATTTTTGGTAAAGTTTCGGCACGATTTCATGTTGATGATTGACGATCGTTGAAACCTTGGTTTTGGCTTAACTTCCGATTTGGGCCGTGATGAACGATTTGGAGCTTGGCGTTGTGTTCAGGGAGGAGAGGCGCTCGAGTGGTAAAATTTTTGATGGAAAACGAGGCAAATAAGTGACGCGATTTTCTTACCTGTATGCGATTTTTTTTGGCAAGAGGAGTCGGTCGGAGATAGGAAGGCACGCACGTGATGCGGAGGGGTCCATCAGAATGGGAATCCGAAGGGAGACATGCCAGTGGTCTTGGTTTTGGTGCTAGTGCCCTGGGACGAGTGTACATGTGTCACGACCCACTTTTCCATACAATTTAAACTGACATTTAAACATACTTGTCCAGCCCAAATTGCACGGAACGGCGGATAGTAAGAAAAAAGAAAGTAGAAAGAAGATAGAAAGAAAACCAAACAACACAGAATCTCACAGCGGAAACGAATAATCTATAAAATAGAACAAATCTTTACATAAAACAAAACTGTAATGTTTATAGTACATATATCAATCAAAGTATACTAACCTATTCAGCGTGGACAGTTATAACACCCTGTCCTCACAATTGCTGGTATACACAACTATAATGCAATGGAAAAATAATCATCTACATGAATACGTCTATGGGCCTCCAGCTCTTTTCTTGAAGCTCCAATATCCATCTAACCTGGAAATATGCTCGGTCTGACCTGAGCATTTAGGAAAAACCACGCCCGGGTCAGTCTGGTAAAACCAACGTGAGAATTTAAATCACAAGGAATTTTATTCATTATAACTTTCAAAAATCCTTTTAAAATCAAAGGTATCTTGTAAGACCATGCCACACATAAACACAACGGGTTTTTCCCTTACGATAACCAAAACCTTTTATAGAAAATCCAATGATATTATAATAGTGTCTAAGTACAAATACTTATTCAAATAGCCGAAATTGTTACATTAATTGAATTCCAGCATACTAGGCTCTACAACCAAAACCGTAAAGGCTCATATTGGAGAATGGATTTCCATACAATGACTAGGCACTGAGGTACCACCTATCACAGTACACATCTAGAAAAATGTACCAAGGACCTCGCCAGGATCCCCTACAACACAAGACCGACCTACACCTAACCTAGATAGTACTGAATATGTTATTACCCCGGGTGTTCCCATCCTTATCGAGCTCCTTCCCATGCACCGTATTTTAAAATCCAAGGGTATCTAGAAAGGTGATAAACATACCCTAATTGGGTGCGACCCACTTAGCCTTGTTGCATCTCCCCTGATTTTCAGTCATTCCGGTTGATGAGGCTTGAGGCTACGGTTACCTTTTAAAGAATTTACACTTAGAATGCTCATTATCCTCTAATGATAATGTGCTGAAAGCATTCATCCATACAAGTCTGTTCTAGGTCTGAACGAAACCGAAGGCACTATTCCTACTACATCCATTTTGGAATCATCCTTAGGATTAGTAGCGATTAGCCCTTGCACTTCACTGCTCCATCTTTGAGTCCATGCTCTTGTCTTCACTACAAAAATGTATTTGTTGGATCGAAGTGGTTTTCGGATAACTTATCTGATTCTGGTCTCTTCGAAACAACGTTCGATATTTTCGGTAAACTCAACCCCGGTTCTTTAGGAAATAAACAGACGAAAATAAGATTAGAGATCATCTCCTAACCGTTAGTGGATGGATTTCCTTATAATTGTCCTAGAAGAACGAAACAAGTTAATACGTACAGTATAGCACCTGGAACGGTAATTGTACCACATAATCCACGTGTTTCTTCTAGATATTTCCAAAGGTACGTTTTGGTCCAGATTTGATAGTCGGTTATTTAACTATCAAATAAACAATAATTCAACCAAAGATTTCATTTCCCACTGAAATCACTAAGCCTTATTTAATTTAATTTCAATAAATTAAATCTCTTTATCAAAAAGTATATACTTATCTCATCGAAATAAGTATATCCACAAAACATTCTTTCGAAAATACTTGAGGACTTTTAAGAAATATATACATATAAGTATATTTGGAAAGTATTATTAGTATTGACCATGGATCCCAACTCGATGGTTGCATTTTTGTCCCATAAAAATCAAACTTAATTTAGGCAATCTTTGCCTCCCGATTTCCACCATGGAATTTCTACCATTATTTTCCTGAAATCTTTTATTTCAAAAATTATCTCAAATAATACTTATAAGGTTCCTATAATAATTTCCAAATTAAATTTAGGAAAATACTCTTTAATAAAACATATTATATAAAACAGTATTAATATTGAATAGATTATTCTTGAAATAATAATACTGATTAATTCTTAAATAATAATTAACTTTAAATCAAATCATTATAAGGTAACTTTGACTAAAAATTAAAATATACTTTTAAAACATTTTAAATAATTAAATAACCTTGAAAACCATAATTAAATACTTTTAAATAACTCTTTTAAGAATCATAAAATAATTATCCTTAAAACAGCACTGGATTCAAAAATCAACTTCCAAATTTGGAAAGAGGCTTATTAATTCCAATGGTACTTAATCAAGTTACCATTTATCCCATAACAATTCAGAATAGCAGATTTAGATATTCACATCAATCCATTTTTAACAATCAATTCAGCATCATACAGCCCAATATAATTATGAGGATAATAATTTGGTGTCTATACAAATGTGATAGCAGAACATGGTTTATTTCTACTAGTCGATGTCCAATAACATTCTTACTTAGTAATAAGGGCAGAACGGTGATTTATTCTGCCAGTAGTGAATCAATTAAATACAGTTAGCAGAACGATGTCATATTCCGCTAAACAAATGTCTTATCATCTTATTTACTTCAATTTAATTCATTAATATTTTTTTCTGGCAATTAACGCTGATGGATAGAACATATAAATTTTAAACGACTAAATTCGTTTAAATCACGCATTTAAAACCTGTCCGTTTTAAAATACCAAAAATTATCACTTGGTCAAATCTGACAACGGGCCTCAGGACATCGAAGAACTCGACGATACGAATTTATCGCAAAAAGAATCGCGATAATCGGGTTTCGTATGTATGAGTTATGGTATTCCAAAGTTTCTAGTTTTATATAAATTAAACATTTTTTTAATTTTACCTTACTTCATGCTTATGGGCCGAAGCCCAAATCCACAACCAAAACCCGTTCCCCTTCTTTTCCTTTTCCCTCTTCACCTCTCTATTCACCAGTACCCAAATGCGAACCGAAACCCAAAATCCCAATCCCAAACCAAACTATACGATCGACCTAGCTACCATCACCAAAACCAATACCTCCATGCGATTCGAGACCCATTCACAAACGCCACGCACCCTCATTCCCTTCCACCTCCTAGTTCCAGGCAATCAAAGAAACCGTGCACGCACAATGCACGCGTTCACATACATAGTCGATCGAGGCCACCATTCCACCAATCGAACCCACCAGCACATTCGCCTCCACATGCTCGACCATCTCCATCCTACAGTTCCACCCCGTCACCTTCTGACCAAATTAGAATGAAGCCACTAACGTATACAATCAAACCACGTCCAGTGAATCTCCTCCCATGGCCATCATGCTCACCTATAACCTATGCCGCCTGAGCCACTTCAATCTCCAACACACCGAGCACCTCCAAGCCCACCACAACCACACTCGACGCTTCCCTGTACCCTCGCGAGCTCAATTCCCTAAACCCAATCAAGTCACGGCTTAAATTCTAAAATCATCACACTGCCCCAAATCAAAGTCTTAATCGAAAATTGGCCACGGTGCAACCCTTGGCCTCGTCAACACGCTACAACCACGACCAAACCACACCTTCCCTCATCGACGATATCGGCCGAAATTAATTTTTGATTAGATTTTGATCATCTCAAGATTTCACACAACCTAGGCCATTAAAAATTACGATTTCTTCGCTAAAATTCCTATTTTCGTATGACGATTACAAGTATATACATGAATCGATGGTTTGAGCATGTTGAAAATCATCGAAAACTGGGTTACTTACTGTTATTTGGCCATTCCACACAATATATAAAAGAAACAAGCTTCCAACTATTTTTAGTGCAATCTGTACTCGAAATCAATCATTTCATCAGTTTACATCATCATCCAATTCTAATCCAATTGAGAGATATAGATTTTTGAAGCTAGAGCATATATAAGAACTTAACTCTGTTATATGACGGTGAATATTAAAGCATTTACAGGCAATCAAATTTAAATTTCTCACCTTAAACATTGTTGAAATCCTTGCAAACTTCCCGTCTATTCCTAGTCTTTGATCTGGAATCTTGAAATGTTGCCTTCCCTTTTGAAACTTTGAAAGAACATGATGTTTTTTCACTTTGTTTTGTTTTACAGAGTTGTTACGGGTTTTAAAGAACTGAAACATACACATATCCATACCCCTATATATACATGTTTTATCCAAAACGTAATGATACCTTTGTACAATATTTTGGGGCCCAAGAGAATTATGGTATGTTGTACTATGTAGTGATAGATTGACATGAACTTTGGTGGCTTGAGTTGAAGTTTGAGATGAAATCACCTTTCAGCCTGCATTAATTCTTTGGCCAGGCAATGTTTACGTTTGTATTTTCTTTCCTTCTTTGGCCAGGAAATGTTATATGTATTTTATTTTCTTTTTTCTCTCATTTGACTTGTGACTTTGTTTTACTTTTGGCCATATTCTCTTTTATTTCCTTGGTTAACTTTTCTTTCGATTATAACATGCTTCCATATATGTTTTGAAAACAATTTGTAAAGTGATATTAAATAAAAACAAATTTAAGTCTTCATATTTATATTATTCCTATTTAAAAATATATAACTCAAAGCAATAAATGTTGTGCTATTCCATTTTTATAAAAATAACCTCTTTTAAAAGATTTCTTATTAAAATGGTTTAAATGATTTTTATTAAATCTTCTCATATTCATCATATATTGTTTCTTATATATTTTCTTCTTTCATTTTCACTTACCATTTATGCATTGTTTTTAACATACTATTTTTATTTATTTTGTAAGTATTTCATATTTCTTTTTGAACACACACACACACACACACACATACACACACACACACACACACACACATAAGAAAATCCCAATTTAAAACTCTTTTCTATTTATACTACATTATATTTTCATATGCCATATTCATTTCTATTCTTCATGGATTTATTTCTATTCATTTTTATTTGTTATTTATTTGTTTTTAATTTACATATAAATTCTTTTGTTTTTATAAATATATAAGAAATTCCATTTTAATCAATTTTCTATTTTATAAATAAAATCTGGAAAAATTCAAATTATTATCTGGATTAAAAACTATTTAGGATTTTTATTCTGATTAAAAGACCTTATTATTGAATATTTAAAATAAATATTCATAACTCAAGACGACAAAAATCTCGGGTCATTACAACATGTGCACGGCGTGCATTGGAAATGGAATAGAGAGGGTGATTGGGGAAGAAGACACTATTGAGAATGGGTGGGTGGATTGTTTTGGGCTTCGGCTCGAAGGAAATTGAGTTGGAAAAATTTTAAATTCCTATTTGTTAATTTAAGTCTAAATGCTAAACTTAAAAATTCATATCTCGGTCGTTTGAGATCCGATTTACCCGTAAATTTTTGCGTTGGGTTCATTTTGGCGAGCATAACATTGTAGTATAACTTATTCATAGTTTTGGAAAAGTATAAATTTAATACATACCTAAATGGGATAAATTTAAATTACGTCATTTTAAATAATAACATCGGTTAAATTTATATACCTTAATTGCTGATGTTTACTTGACCAAATAAATTACTGTGAGTTAATCTCACCTTTTTGGTTAACTAGTACGATATATAGTTTATAAAAATTGTTAAATGATTGTTTGGAAGATATACTATATTTATTAGTTGGTTTGGATATATTCCCGCCCCTGGAGCGGATGAGACCCTATTACGTTCCCGTGTAAGAGCGGATGACCCTTTGTATACGAATCCCGCTTCGAAGCGGTTGATTATATTTTATGATTATATACTGTGTGATGTAGAGGGACAGGTTGGAGGGATCCAACGGGATTCCTCGCTATTGTTGAATTGTTTCAATAATATTTCTTTTATATGGATTGTTGAAAAGAAATAAACCTGATTATGGACACTATGGTTATAACATTGTTATATGTTTAAAAACTGAAAACCCATAGTAATAGAAAATCAATATCAATATTGGTTGAGCATTGGTGGTTATTGGCCTCAAATTTGTATTTTTAAAAATGTTATAATTACTATTGAGTTGGAATTGGTTTTGAGATAAGAAATGATTTTAAATACGAAATTGGGTTTCGGAAATATATATTGTTTTTAAAAAGATTATTTATTTATATTTAATTTTTTTTTAAAAGATTATTTATTTATATCTAATTTTTTTTTAAAAGATTATTTATTTATATTTAATATTTTTTAAAGATTATTTATTTATATTAAATATTATTTAAAGATTATTTATTTATATTTAATATTGTTTTAGAATTATTGAATTATATTAATATTGTTTAAAAGTTATTTAATTATATTATTACCGTTTTAAAAGTTATTTGCTTATAGTTAATATTGTTTAAAATATTTATCAAAATGTTAATATCTTGAAAAGGTAATTACTTAAGGATAATTATGGTTTGAAATTAGTAATAAGGATTTATTAATAAGGTTTTGAAAATAAAAAATTATTATTTATAATAAGGGTAAAGATTAATTGTTATTATTTCTGAAATGATTAATTATTATTTTAAGATGTTAAGATCAATAGTAATTATTTATTTATTCATAATGTTTAATTTTAGTAATTATTTTTATATAATACTGTTTAAGAAGTAAATGATCCTTATTTGTTTATAAATGTGTTCGAGACTCATAAGTTGAATTTTAAAAATGGACTTGGATTTTATAAGGGAAGTTTATAAGATAGTTTAAGACTTAAGGGAAGATTATTTACAAGGTAAAGAGTTTTAATAATGGTTAGATATTTATAAATGATTTTTAAGAGGTGGGTTTATAAAGGATTTATAAATTATTTTAGGAATGTACAAAAAGGATTTATAAATGATTTTAGAAATTTATAAATGGTTGAAATGTATAAAAGAAGTTTTATAAATGGTTCCAGGAGTTTTATAAGATGGTTTATAAATGGTTTTAGAGAATTATAAGGAGTTCATGAATGATTTTTGAATCGAATAAAAAGAAAATCTTTCTCGGTTTTTTAAATATACTTATACCGTTGAGATAAGTATATGGGTATTCTCTAAGTATTGAAAATATAGGAATTGGTGGATATATCTTTGTGAAAAGTATTCTTATACAAGTAATTTACAAAGCGGTTCTTATTTATGAAAGATTTATAAAAGGAGGCTAGTGATTGCTTATGCGCTTAACTAATGTTGGTTTTCCATATAAAATAAATCCTTGATGGAGTGTTGTTATTCGATAGTTAAATAACCGACTATGGAAATTGGACCCAAAACGTAACTTTGGAAATATCTAGGAGAAACACGTGAGTTATATGGCACAGTCATCTTCGATGATGCTATACTATGCGTATAAGTCTCGTTTCGTTCTCCTAGGACAATGATAAGAAAATATGTCCACTAACGGTTTGGGGGTGCTCTCCGATCTTATCTTTGACTATTTATTTCCTAAAGAACCAGGGTTAAGTTTACCGGAAATTATCGAACATTGTTTTGAAGAGACCGGGATCAGATATGTTATCCGAAAACCACTTCGATCAATGAATGTGTTTCGAAGTGAAGACATCTTGAAGATGATGGCATTGGAGACAGAGCTCTTAAGTGTTTCGTTCAGTCCCAGAATGAACTTGTATGGATGAATGCTGGTATTGCATTGTTGCCTGGAAGGCAGTATTAGCATTCCAAGTGGGAAGTGCTATATATAAAGATAAGACGTAGCCTTAAGCCTCATCAATCGGGAATGACTAAAATAGGGGAGATGTAGTAAGGCTAAGTGGGTCGCTCCTAAGTAGGGTATGATCGTCCCTATCTTTAGTCGCTATTATCTCTCATTTGTATGCTCGGGGCCTATTAACGGAGGGATGATCATATTCGGTACTATCCAGTAAAGGGTAGGCCGGTCCTGTGTTGGTAGGGGTTAATAGGTTCGAACTCGGTGTTATTTTTTCTAGAGATGCACCGTGACGGGCGGTACCCCAGTAGACCAGTCATTGTATGGAATCCATTCTCCAATAAGCGCCGTACGGACTTAGTTGTGCTAAACTGGGCTGAAACGTGAGATGCAAGCATTTAATCTATATTCATATTTTACTTTGACCCCTAGACATTATTATAATATATAAATGGATTTTCTATAGAAAATGTTTTTGGTTATCGTAAGGTAAAAACCCGTCCGTGTTTATGTTCAGCATGGTCTTACGAGATACCTTTGATTTTCAAAGGTTTTCTATAACTTAAAAATCCGGTAGGGTGTGTTTTCTCATGCTGGTTTTCTAGACTAACTCGGGTGTTATCTTATTATAATGCTTGGGTCAGATCGATCATATTACGGATTAGTTTGGATGCTTTGGAACTTAAGAAGACAAGCTGGAGGCCCCGAGATGTATTCACATAGATCATTATTTTTCCACTGTATTCGTTGTTGTATTTATCAACATTGTAAGGACAGGCTGTTATAACTGTCCTGGCTGAAATAGATTACTATACTCTGATTGATGTCTGTATATATATGTATACATAATACAATTTTGCTTTGTGTAAAGACGTGTTGCATATTATAGATTTTTCGTTCCGCTGTCTGTGTTGTTTAGTTTTCTTCTTATCTTCTACCTTCTTTCTTTTTCCTCTAACAATCGGGTTTTCCGGCATTCGATTGCTCGGCACGCAATATCGTGGACGTATTAGTGTCGATTTTTGGGGGTCGAAAATCTTGGTCGTTACAATTATCATGTGATTTCATTCCCTTGGTATGTTCCAGCAATTAGTTTGAAAACTTCAAGAATATTCAGCAATCATTTACGATTTTCCACGCAACCAAGAAGAAGGTTTAAGAATTGGTAGCAATTGTTGTAAAAAAAATATATGAAGAATAGTATAATTATAGTATGTTTAAGTAGGGCTGTCAATGGATACCCGAAAAATCCGAAATCCGTCCGCATCCGTATCCGAAAAGCGGATAATATATGATATTCGAAAAAACGGATGCGGATACGAATACGAAGACATCCGCATCCGAAAATTATCCGTCCGGTCTTTGTCAATATTATAGTACAAATTGTGTGTATTTTAGTATAATGAAAGATATTTATTTGTTGTTTATCAAGTTAATAGTTTATATTATATACATTTAATGCTTATTAACCGCTCAAAACTATTTATTATCGCCATATTTGTTTATATTTAACACTTTTATGATCAATTGGATTGAAAAAATGTATGTTAAACTTAAAATTTATATTTATATTTCTTGATTTATCGGTCGTTAGCAGATAGGATAATTATCCGATATCCGTCCGTATCCGCGGATGCGGATATCCGATATCCGAAAATCATTTCGGATGCGGATGCGGATATGACACTATCCGCATCCGAAAGTATCCGTTGACAGGCCTATGTTTAAGACAATGGAATTGTGAAGAAGTAGGCATTACATGAACGTTGATATTCAAACTTAATCACACACACATCGTCCAAATATATGACACACATTCACTCACACTTAAATAATAGGATGTGCTTGCTAAATTTGTTGCCATAAAATACTCACCTAATAGTTTATTAAAATATCAGGCACGAGGTGTACTGATGGATGTGTGACAGACAACAAAAAAGTGTATTCCTACTATGCCTATTCATTTACTGATAGTTATGATATTTCTTACATGGAAACAATAGTTAACAGAGTATATAAAACATTTATATTGCATAAAGGAATTGGTAATAGTTATTGAGTATACAAACCATTTCACAATAATGTAATTTTAATGCAAATATGCAGTATATGTCGTTATAAGTAAAATCAATGTTCATTACAGGCTGCCAAAACTAATTCAAAGGACATAGACAAACATGTGTTCTAGGGATACTAATGAAAATAAAATGAACTCATCATGGAACGATGTAAAAAATCATCTAGATAAAATTAGTAACCATGGATATTTGGCCCAAGACATGGAGGTTCTAAGGCATCTTCTGAGCACTGGAATTATAGAAGTAACACGAAAGCAACAATGGAAGATACAAAACATGTCACTGAAACTAACTGCACCGAGGGAATGCAAAACATGAAAGACAGAGATCGATGTTTGGAACAGCACATGTACAAGTGCACACAGTGGAATGGACGAGCTATAAGAAGCATGAGCTAAACAATACAGACTCAACAAACTCAACGATAGTGCAGATGAACATGCACAAGTGTAACAAAGATGGAGCAGGTCACTCCATCAACAATCAAAGAAACACACAATATAAAACTCAGGGTGATTACACAAGTACGCGATTGCAACCAACAGCCGTAATCACCAGAATCAAGTAGGCAGCACTTCCAAGCTTGAAAGGCAGTAATATAACAGGATTAGGGACACACGCAGAGACCAACATAGGTGTACCAGCAAATTGATGAACACATGTTCACAGACCAGGCACAACACTATCAAATACATCTCCAAAGCACATCAAAATTTAGACACTAAGTTAACGTGAGGCAATACACAGTCATTACTTCAATTAAGAAAAAAAATAGACATATGTATTATTTCCAAAGAAACGTTACTAATTTATTTTCAAACCTCCTTTTAATACTAATACTACATTCTTTCAAAAACTTCTCATTAAAATATTTGATTAGCTTTCAAAAATCTTTTAATAACAGCAATCAATATTTGTATATTAAGTTTTTACTTTCATGAAACACTTATTAACTTTACAACATTTTCTATCTCTTTTCAATAATATAATTTACTCTTTTATAAAATTATTTTATCTTCAAATGATCCTTCCAAATGATCCATTTTAATGTACATAATATTAACTTATTTCAAAATTTTATCTTCTTTACAATAATATTATATACTTACTAAGTATTTTTACTGAAAACATGTTATTGTCAAAAACACTGTGTCCGAATGTCTCATACTAGTGATTAGGAATCCATATCGATAAAGTTGGTCAAACGCATCGATCAGAATTCTTAGAACACTCAACGGACAAATTAACACAAAATTTATTTCCATACGATATACATATGTCTTTCAATACTTTATGCTTTTTCCAAAATATTTGCTTATTTATGATAAATATAATCAAATTCCACATATATGTATATCCTTTATCAAAAATATTTTAATTTAAACAGATGCTTGTTTTTAATAAAGTCCTTTTAATTAATCTTAATATTATTATAGAAATAATAATTTACTGATTACGATTCCATAGCACACACATTCATCAATATATAACTCAAACAAACATCAAATTTTAATTTCCTTATTTTATTCACTAAAATTATTTTCCAATTCCAAATTTAAATAGATACATGTTATTTATCATTCCATATATTATTACTATTAATTGCTTAAACATTTTTATTTTTCCCCAGCGGTTCTATTTTGGAGAAACCGCTGGCTTTTATTAATAATTGAGTTCATTCAAATTCAAATGGATTTATAAATTCTTTAAGTAATAATGTCTTATTCAATTCCACATTTTAAACTAAGCATAAACAAAACGAACATTGATGCAAACAACATACATCTCAATCAAAAAATAAACAATCGTCTTCAATGGGAAGCTAACTTCCAACTTCCACTATGCAACTCTGATCACTAACAGAGCAAAATATAACAATTCAATTCTAAGCCATCTAAGGTCCAATTTATATCTATTAATCAAATCTCACTTTTAATAAAAGCGAGTTCTAAATTATTATTATTTCAATGCTTTTATAACAATAACTTGTAAAATCTAAAATTTTCAAATATGTCTTAATGATTATTCCCAATAATCATTTGTATTCATATCCCTAATAGTTAATTAAATCATTAACTACCACACACCCAAGGGATGGGATTCTAGGTCATCTAGGTTTAGATCTCGACTCTGTGTAAATTATATTCTCTAATGATCTGAACACAGCTCTGATACCTAGCTGTGACGCCCCACCGTTATGCCCAGTTTAGCAAAGAGAATTACAAGTAATGTCGTCTGCTAATCCGAAGAATACGGCTAGTTAAGAGCGATCGAATGTGAATATATCTTTATACTAACACTGACACGTCTTTATTACCTTTTGAGTCTTTGAATTGAAAATTTTGGCGTTTATGGTATTAAAACAAAGTAATAAATACACCGATTAAAAATATTCAGAATAGTATATAATATAAACAAATCAGAATTAGAGTCACAGGTCACAGTGGAATAATATACATCATATACATAAAAAGAAGTGAGTCCACAAAATAGCAGTACCAGACCCACATAAATATATACACACATCATATCCAAATTACGGTATTAGGCACAAATTGACTACAAATTAATATACATAACATGTCGTTTTAAAATATTTATATATACAACTATGAAGTAATATAAAAGGTCAAAAATAGTCTACTTCAGGCTAGCACAAAATCCAAAGGTCAATGAGTCCATGTACCTATAAAGGCTCTGCCTGACCCAAGTATTTAAAATAATAAACAGGTCAGACTATATCTAAATAAAAGGATGAGATATTGATGATATAAGTATATGACTAATAACAATAAAATAAGTCATAGTATAAAATGCCTTAAAAATAACCATTAGAAAAAGGCATATTAACAAAATCACCATTTCATAAATACATATCAAGTCGCAATAGACTATCATCTCAAAATATGGTGATAACCAATTCAAAATTCTTTAGAGCTATAAGGATAGAAATATCCATACTAAAAAACTATGAAGAATTAATTATAAATAATAAAATAATAATGGTAGTCATCTATCAGTTTAATACAGTGACACGCAATCTACTGAAAGAGACCTACTACATAGAAAGGAAGCCTACCGAAAAAGACTGCAGATTAGGAACACCGTCCAAAGAAAAGAGCAGTCGTGTACCTAAGCTGTCCTATGCAAATTTACCTATCGAAAGACGTAAACACAGTCTAATTGTATAAAACAAAATAAAATGATAGGTTCTAGTATCCATAGACTATGATGCATGTAAAAAGCTGCCTTCCGAAAGAGACAACCGTATTTACACCATAGCAGATCTTCCGAAAGAGATCTACCTACCCAAATCTAAAAACATATCGATTCTCAGATCGATGAAAAATGAGTTATCTTCTCTCGGGATCTATCGATTTGAAATCCGAACACCCTAAGATAATACGACTCTAAAATGTTAATTACTGCCACTTCAGTATTCACAAGAATTTAACTAACTGTCCCATACTAGATAGTAAATTCAAGTATTTACTAAAAGCTAGTAATTTTCACTCAAACTCTATTTAAAAATTTATAATAATAAGAGAAAGAATTGTATGAAATGTCCCATACCAATCCGATAATTCAATCGTTTATTAAAATTCTTTGTTTCGTAAAAAAGCATAAAATCTCATTAAAATATCAATCCACAATAAATAAAATAGAATAGTTTTAAATTAATTTTATATATACAAAGATAAATTTTTTCCAAAATCACTTCTAAATCCATAAACTTGTTTTAAGAAAGAGTTACTTATTTACAAAAGCTTTTGAAACTCTTTCAAAATCATTTAAACCTCTTCTATAACTAAAATCACTTGAAACTGGAATTATTACTTTCGTAACGACTTTTATAAAATAATACTATATTTTATCTTTTGCTTCTGAAACATTTCCAAAATTTTAATATACTTAGAATAGTAAATTTTATTAAGTTTTATAATTATACTCGTTTTTAAAAGTTTTGAATAGAAATTTTGAATTCAGAAATAAGTTAAGTTTATAATATAATTTAACTATATTTTATAAACTAAATTCCAATAAGGATGATAAAATCTCATTGTGAGAATCTTTTAAAAACATTTAAACAATTCAAACAATAAACCCATACAAAATTCAACATTTAGAGCCAAAATCGCTCTAAAAAAATATAATTCCATAATATGGAATTATTTAGCAACCCGGGTTACTTTTTGACAACTTCAGTCGCACAAATAATGAATGCACTATCATCCATCAACCAAAGTATTATATGATCAATGAATTTGTGATTACTTGCAAATTTCAATAATCGACAATCGAATCAAATTCTACACTTAAACACACAATTCAACAAATCCATCAACCAATTAAAACGTAGCAAGCAATTTTACTTTAAGCATTTCAATAATTCCCTAACAAATATTATCGCAATTTATAATCAAACAAGATATAAAAAAGATATAATAATTTTTAGATATAGATGTGTGAGTTAAATAAATTAACTCACCTAATCGTTGTTTGCAAACATTAATACGCTTGATGAACTACTGTCAAGATTGCACCATCATCAGCGATCGACCTTAGCCCTAGTTGCAGCCACCGCCCCATCTCCTCACAAATAGCAGCCTCAAAGGTCGCTGCCAAAACCAACCCTGACCACCTAGCTTCAGCCAAACCCCCCTAAAGTCGCCTAGGTCACAGCCTCCTTCGCTCAGATCGCACGCAGCTTCACCGACGTCACGCTCGACATCACGCTCTTCGCCTGCCTCCTTCAGGCATACATGTGCCTCGACGCCCCTCAACAACACAACCACCCTATGGCACAGCCACCCTTCATTCATTGTCGCCTTTTCCAAGAACGAGTGCCTCGGCGTTCGCGTCTTTTTTTTCCTTTTTCTTCGATTGATCACGTGATTAAGGGTATTTAGGATTAGGGTATAGGGGAAAGTCGGGTCGTTCATTTTGTCACCATGCTATGCATTTAGGAATGAAAGAAGATTGAGTTTGTAGATGGGCATGGGCTCTAAAATTAGATAAGGGTGTTTATTTATTTTTGTTTTCTTTCTTTTTCTTCAAATAACTCTATTTATTTATTTGCAAATATATTAGACCGATTTCACATTGATTTACACTTCATTCTCGTCGATTAATAAATTTTATTGCATATCAAATAAAACTTCTTAACATTTATTTCAAGTATACGAAATTATTTATACTTTTAAAATATTTTATATTTAATAATAACGTTTTATCCAGTTTAATATATCTTCTAAAAATTATTTTATTAATTAATTCAATTTGTTAAAAAAAATTATTATTAAATAGACTTCAATTAAATAAAAATCTTATTTCCAAAATACTAATTATAAAAATCGAATTCGAATATTTTTACTATGATTAAATTTATCCAATATCGTGGCTTCAAAAATAGGGTTGTTACAGAGCCGAATAGCTTATGATGTCTAAATTAGTCATATTAGGGCTGATTAATTAAGCTTACAACTCAATTAGTAGGTTGTCTAAGAAAGGTAGTGTTTAGGCTGGATTGTAGGGTAATCAAGTACCATGTGCTACGTGTCTACCGACCTGGCACGAACAGTTATGTGAGCCTAAAGGTTGCTCTTAATAAAAAATGCCCAAATTTGAATTGGGCCTTGGGCTAATTTCAAATTGTTTTGAAAATTAAAATAAAAGTTTTAAATTTAAAAGTTAAATTTAAAATAAACACATATAATAGAAGTTATAATGTAATTTTCCAAAATGTATGAAAATGATATAAATTTAATTTTGAAAACATTATTTATTAATAAGATTAATAAAATAAATAAATTAATTAAATAAGTTAAGTAATTAAATATATATATACACACATATATAATATATATAATGATATATGTTATGTTGTCTTGAATAGTTTAAGACCATATGAGTATACATGTGTGTATAAAAGAATTTTCAAAATTCACTGTTTAATTAAATAAATTAATTAAAAGTTAATTAACAAACTAATATATATAAGATATATTTGTATTCCTATAAAGGTTATAGTGTATATATGTTCAATTTAATATGTTATAATTGAATAATATAATAGTTAATTAAAGTGTTAATTAATTAATTTAATTAAATAATTTTTAATGAATATATTGTTATACATAAAATATCGTATAAGGTAAATAAAGTATAAAGGTTATATAATAATAAAACTTATATAATATAGATGTATAAACTAAAGGTGGAACACTAAATAAATCCTAAATAGACTTAAGGAATAAATACATACATAAAAGTACATATACCATGATTTATGATGTATCCGACACTTGAACCGCGAGGGTATTTCATAAGAAATACATTATTTCATACGTCAATCACTTAATTAAATACATTGAAGATTACAAATCATTAATATAAATGTTGTCCTATACCATTTATATAAAAATAAATTACTTGCATACCCTCGGGATGTTGAGTAAACTCAAGCTAGAGATGTTATATGTAGTATTATTAATATATTGACTAGAGGTATTAAGGTAACTATATGTATTTGTTGAGCAAACTCAAGGTACATATAATATATATGGGCTGTCATGAAATGGTAGGTACGAGTGATTAATTTCTTTTAATTTGTTGAGCAAACTCAATGTTGAAATGAGAATTGGACAAGGAACCGTGGTTTAGGAGTTGTATATGATACTACCAATAAGGAGTTATCCATTGTTTGCGGGGCTATGACTTGTTGAGTAAACTCAAGGTGAGAATTCCAAGATAGATGAGTCCTAACACCCAATAGTGAAGTCGATACACTTCTATGTTTCGTCTTAGGGTTTGGAGAAACATAAAAAGACTAGTGAGAGCCTTATTAGAATGAAATGGTAACATTTAACCTTTGTAATATTATTAGAACATCTACTATATGTAATTAAAATGATGTACTTCAATAAATGTATTCATTAAATATAATTGACAAAATGTTTATCAATAAATATACAAAGGAACTGAATTAAATATTGACAAAGAAATATTAAATATACTTACCAATAAATTTTTGCATGTTGACCCATGCAAGTGTTTAATTATACAACCACTGAGTACATTTGTAACTTAGTCACTTATGAGTTTACTTGCCCAAGACTATGTATTTTCTTCAATGGGTTTTGAACTCTAAAAGAAATACAAGAATATGGATATTTGATCCATATGTGATCACATATAAACGTTATATGGTGAATGACCATGTAACACCCCTAATTTTAGTTTAACAATTTAATCAGATAGATTAAATAGAATAATGTAGTGGGACATGGAGATGAGGTTTGATAATATTTTGGGTTAGGCCTTAACTAATTAACTAATAAGATTCTTTTAAATCTTAACATATAAAAGGATATATGAGGAGGGAAAAGTAGGAATAGATCCATCTTTTATCCATTAAACCCTCACCCTCTTATACATTCTCACTTATACTCATAAATAATCAAAAGAGAAACCTAGAGGTCGGTTGTTGCTAAGGGGAAGAAGAGAACGAAATCAAAGGGGATTTGTAAGATAAAGCTTAGGGGAACTAAACATCATCAAATCTCAATTCCAACATCTAAATTAAAGTGAATAATAAGGGAGCCATCTCTATTTATTGTTCTTGAATTCGTTTATGGATGGTGTCTGAATTATTTTGATAATTTTTGCCAAGTTATGGATGTATAATCATTGTTTGGATAGAACAATAATTTGTGGAATTTTTATAAAATTATTTGGGTTGGTTTTAAAGGAAAAAACCTAAATTTTAATCTTCATTTGCTTTGATTTTCCGGTATGTTGTATAAAACATTAATTTGGAGATGGGTTTTTAATTTCATAATTTTCCTAAGTGTTTATTCGGGTTATAATTATTAAATAATTATATAATTAGTTTGGCCTTAAAATTTTTATATGGAAAATAAAACGATAATTCTGATTTTCAAAGATTTTAGGTATTTTTCCCAAGTAATTATGAATCACTATGAATTTATTATGATAGATAAACATTTAAATTAATAATTAATTAAGAAAATTAATTAATTAAGTTGGTGTATGTTTTGGGAATGGAAAACTGGTTACGGTAGGTTTTTCTGAAAAAATTGGGTAAAGTATAGTATATCCAACGGAAAATTGACAAGAGTCAAAATTTGGTGAAAAATAATTAATTTTAATAGAAATAAATCAGTTTTTATGATAATTACGATATAGCCATATTTCCCATATCAATGCCAAACCCCAAGGACATCAATTTGAATGGATACATCGATATCAACTATGTTGATATATAATGGATCTGTTCTAGTTGGAATCATAGTATAAAACATGCGGCATAGAATTGATGCCGATATGTGGCATAGAAGAAATGTCGATATGGTAATCTCATAATTAACTAGGGTTATGCTGCCCGCCTTTGTTTCTTTGTTTTAAAATCTATATCACACGATATTGATACCACTAGTTTTCACCATTGTTTTAAAATGATGTCGCATACCACTATTTCGATTATTTTCTATATCAACGCCATAGCATGAGGCAGTGATACCGCAAGTAATATTTTTGATTTTAACTATTTTATGGTGATGATGCCCGCTATTAATTGGTTTCGGTATAAAGGAAATTTATATCGAGGGTTGTCAATGTTTGCGTCAAAAATGGTCACAAACACCCAATTGTAGATGAAAGCACCAAATCACAGTCACAGATCGAAAATAGATTGTCTGTAATAGAATTAAATATGAAGAACAACTCAAAAAATTAAATGGAAAGCAGTAGAAAGACCAGATTTATAGTGGTTCGGCGTTGTAGCCTACGTCCACTTTGAAGAGTTGTTGTTTTATTGATGATTCTCTACTGATTTACAAGAGTACAATTGATAGTATCCGAGTTACAATGGAGTTCAGCAGAGTAACGGCATAGAAGAGCCAAAAGATCCCTTTTTCTAAAGCTCTTGGACTGCTATTTATAGGTGTAGGCTGGAAATATCTGTCTCAAACTTCGAAAGACTCCTTCCATCACATGGGTGGGCCCATGCGATCGATCCCTAGTCGTTTGGACTCGATCCGTGATCGATACGAATGAAATTCGTATCGATCAAGATTTAGCCCAATTGAGTCAAGATCGATCATGAACATTCCTGAGGTTGCACGCAAGCTCCTGTGAAAATTTGGTAGCATTTGGACTTGTAGATATCGAGTTATGATCGATGCAAGTTTGAATTTGTTGAAGGCTGTTGAGATCGTATCGCTTCCATTCGCATCGATCTGTTCGCATCGCTTCCAAGCACGTGCTTGCTAGGTGGCGTGGCGCTAACTTTTAGGATCGATCCACTTTTCATGCCGAGTGATCGAGTCATCCACTTGACCATGCCTTCTTTGTATCGATTATGTGATGCTCTGTTCATATCGATCATTTCACACATCCTTCGTATCGATGACTCAGGGGTCGTTTCGTATCGCTCGCTGTATGCATTCTTCGTATCGACTATCTAGTGATTTGTGTCGTGTTGATGGAAGGGAATCGACACGAGATGACAGGGTGGCAACCGATACGAAATGAATAGAGGGAGATCGATACGAAATGGTCGTTTGTCAGGGAATGATCGATACGAAGGGGAGCGATATTTGATGGATACGAATAGGGTCAGTGCCAGGTGATGGATACGAATCGAGGCTTGTGGACCGATGGATACGAAATGGATCAATGCGAAAGTGATGGATACGAAAGGGATCGATGCGAGACAGATGGACACGAAATGGATCGATGCGAACTGATGGATGCGAATAGAATGTGCTTCTCACATAATTTGATCGATCCATAACTTGAGCACACGGACTCCGATCGACTTAAAATTTGAAGCGTTGGCTTTCATAGTTTTGATTGTCGTGTCATGTTAATTGTAGCTCGATCCGGACTCAGACAAAATTTACAAGCATCCATAGTGAACTTTGTAGGTAATCGGTCGTCGGGACTGATTATCTTCCGTTTTCAGTCAATTCTTTGGTGTCACGGCCTTGCCAAAAGGCGGGATAACACTTGCCCCCCAAAACATGCCTTGCGATTGGAAGGTGTGTTTTGTAGTTCGACAATCTGGATGTTCATATCCTGATAATGTCTTGTAAAGAGGTTGATAATCTTACCTGACTGTGAATAGCGATCGTTCGAGATCGTATGCCATTCGGGGCGGTATGTGACCGTTCGAGGTCAGATGCCGTTCAAGGCGAGTTGTGACCGTTCGCAGTCGGGGTGCCGTTCGTGGAGAATGGTGACCGTTCGCGGTCGAGTGCCGTTCGAGGCGAATTGTGACCGTTCGAGGCTGGGTGTCGAGGAGAATTATGACCGTTCGTGGTCAGGGTGCCGTTCGTGGCGAGTTGTGTGCGCCCGGGGGGACTTAGTTTCATTAATGTCAGATTTCACGTTCGAGTGAGTTTCCAAATTGTTTGTTATGGCAGTTTATCGCCATCTTAGAGCATGCCTGAGGACCGTTTGCTATCCCGTACATGTGTAAGTGACTTAGCCGTTATGGAATTAAAAATACCAGATTTACATTCAAAATGAGTCTTACAAACAAAATGTTCAACCAAATAAAGTCCAAATACAAAGAATAGAAAAAAAAAAAGCAAAGCAGAGACGTCAAAGTGCAGACACCTAGACTAATGCGGTTGATAGTCGTCTCAGAGCACGCCTAAGGACCGTTCATGATCCTGTACATGTATAAGCGACTTAACCGCACTAGTGTGGAGTTTGCTACTTATTCGTCATTATTTCAATCAGTTAATGACAAGCTGATGCCTCGATCCTGAGCCGTCCCCAGTTGATGCAGATGGTAGTCGTTCTTGCTCTACCGTTGCTGCTCGCCTTCTCACGTACTGTGATAGCATGCCGTTCCGGATATGCCCTTCTATCTCATCCCTCAAGTGCCTACAATCATTTGTAATATGGCCGCTTAGCTCGTGGAATAAGCAGTACTTGTCTGATTTCCTCTCATTGTTGGTCGAATCCCTCCTCATTGGCCTCCGGTAGGGAACCTACCCCTTAGTGTCTTGGTAGATTCGTTATAATGTCTCGCTCGGCTCTGAATAAGAGGTGAATCTCGACTCCTTTCACGGCCGCTTTGTCTCATCACAATTGTCTTCTGCTTTTTGTTTCCCTTTCTCTTTGCCTGAATCCTTTCCGAGCGTATCTCCGCTTTTGACTGCATAAACATCAACTCCCTCTCCTTCCTCTCTCTCTCTCAGCATTTGCATCCTCTTGTCGCAAAAACCTTTCTGCCTCATGGTAAAACTCTCCTAGATCCATGGGTGGATCCCTCATCAGCGAATTCTTGAATTCTGAGCCATCAGCTATGCCAGATACAGCTGCCAATAGAACCATGGATGGATCTGGCCGATCCACTGATGTCGCTGCTGCATTGAATCGTGTTAAGAAGTTCCTCAAAGACTCTCTGTTCTTCTGATTTAGTGTCGTCGGACTCATCACATTCTTGGGCCTCGAGATGTGAACCCTGAACTGCCTCATAAACTTTTCAGTCAACTCGGTCCACGTTCCAATCGAACTGCTCTCCAATTGTCTAAACCATAATGCTGCTATGTCCGTCAGATACAGTGGGAAACATCGGGCCATGATCTCCTCTGATGCCCCCAATACTTCCATATGCCGCATATACCTCGTCAGATGAACAACAGGGTCTGTCCTTCCATCATACATCTACAATGTCGGTAGCTTGAATTCTGGTGGATTCCTGGCCTGCTTAATTGCGGGAGCGAAGGGGCTCCTGTTAACATCTTCCAGATCTCTATTCACTAATCCGCCTCTCATGGCTCGTCTAATCATCTTCGCCAATCTGTCACTGTCGTCAAACTGTAGTCCTTGTCTGTTTCCTCCGATCTACCCCCCGAGTTCGCGAGGAAATCCTGGAATCTGCTGTCCTGGACGGGCATCCATTCCTCTATCAATGTCGTGTTGAACAGCTCCGCCTGGTATCTTGCCTGAGGTTGGATCAACATGCTCCTGGGGAGTGCCCCCCAGCTCATAGGCTTCTCCTGATGGTCCTGCTCTATTCTGAATCATGGTTGTTCCATGCTCCTGATCCCTATCTCCAGCACCCCTTGCAGTGGTGTTCTCTTGATTCTGTACTCTAGCTTGTCCAATTTGCTGGAGTAGGTTCTGCATCATTTCTTCTTGCCTTTTTAGCATTCCCTCCTACATACCTTCCATCATCATCTCCATCTCATCTCGGGTGATGAAGACTGTGGCCCGATTTTCTCCCGAGGAAGCCTCCTGACTTCCTTCATGCTGGCTCCTTCCTGCTCTTGGTCTCCTTGCTGATTGCTTCACCATTGTTTTCCAGATCTAAGTCCTTAAGCCTTCAGATCCAAAATCCAAGTTGTAGAATTCCTGAGTTCATTTCTCAGTGAAAGCACCAAAATGTTTGCGCCAAAAATGGTCACAAACACCCAATTGCAGATGAAAGCACCAAATCATAGTCACAAATCATAGATAGATTGTATGTAATAGAATTAAATATGAAGAACAACTCAAAAAATTAAAAGGAAAGCAGTAGAAAGACCAGATTTATAGTGGTTCGGCGTTGTAGCCTATGTCCACTTTGAAGAGTAGCTGTTTTACTGATGATTCTCTACTTATTTACAAGAGTACAATTGATAGTATCCGAGTTACAATGGAGTTCAGCAGTGTAACGGCGTAGAAGAGCCAAAAAATCCCTTTTTCTGAAGCTCTTGGATTGCTATTTATAGGTGTAGGCTGGAAATATCTCTCTCAAACTTCGAAAGTCTCCTTCCATCACAGGGTGGGCCCATGCGATCGATCCCCGGTCGTTTGGACTCGATCCGTAATCGATATGAATGAAATTCATATCGATCAAGATTTAGCCCAATTGAGTCAAGATCGATCATGAACATTCCTGAGGTTGCACGCAAGCTCCTGTGAAAATTTGGTAGCATTTGGACTTATAGATCTCGAGTTATGATCGATGCAAGTTTGAATTTGTTGAAGGCTGTTGAGATCGTATCGCTTCCATTCGCATCGATCTGTTCGCATCGCTTTCAGGCACGTGCTTGCTAGGTGGCATGGCACTAACTTTTAGGATCGATCCACTTTTCATGCCGAGTGATCGAGTCATCCACTTGACCATGCCTTTTTCGTATCGATTATGTGATGCTCTGTTCGTATCGATCATTTCACGCATCCTTCGTATCGATGACTCAGGGCCATTTCGTATCACTAACTGTATGCATTCTTCGTATCGACTATCTAGTGATATGTGTCGTGTCGATGGAAGGGAATCGATACGAGATGACTGGGTGGCAACTGATATGAAATGAATGGAGGGAGATCGATACGAAATGGTCGTTTGTCAGGGAATGATCGATACGAAGGGGAGCGATATTTGATGGATACGAATAGGGTCAGTGCCAGGTGATGGATACGAATCGAGGCTTGTGGACCGATGGATGCGAAATGGATCGATGTGAAAGTGATGGATACGAAAGGGATCGATGCGAGACAGATGGACATGAAATGGATCGATGCGAACTGATGGATACAAATAGAATGTGCTTCTCACAGAATTTGATCGATCCATAACTTGAGCACACGAACTCCGGTTGACTTGAAATTTGAAGCGTTGGCTTTCATAGTTTTGATTGTCGTGTCATGTTAATTGTAGCTCGATCGGGACTCGGACAAAATTTACCAGCATCCATAGTGAACTTTGTAGGTAATCGGTCGTCGGGACTGATTATCTTCCGTTTTCAGTCAATTCTTTGGTGTCACGGCCTTGCCAAAAGGCAGGATAATAGTCAATGCCAACACCCTATGTTTTACGGCATAGAGCCGAAGTACTGTGTTTCACAACATTATAGTATTAATGCCGCAAGTGATTGATTTTTGGCGATAATGCCAAGCGGCATTGATGCCGCTACTTTTTATTTTCAATGTCGGCAAGGCTTTGTTTATGCTAACAAAAACTATGTTTTAAAGAGGCGAGATAGCATATGTTTAAGAAGGTTGATAACCTTACGATTTAGGCAGTTAGCTACGTGATTTATAAAATTAAGTTTTGGTTTTCTAACCTTGGATATAGGTTCGACATTGTATAGTGCGGCATGAATGCCGTATGTTTTCTGTATTAACGGCGGTGAGCCATAAGTTTTACTTAACATTGTTCATTGGGGATACCAATTTAGATTAACTTCAAAACATTATATGCTTTGAAAATTTGACATTGTTCATTGGGGATACCAATGTAGATTAACTTCAAAACGTTATATGCTTTGAAAATTTGACATTGTTCATTGGGGATACCAATGCATATCATATTGACACCATTGTTTTATGAATCGACATTAATCATTGGGGATACTAATGCATATAATTTTGAGATGTTATAAATTTAAAGGGTATACAACCTAATTGGGGATACTAATAGACATAGGTTGAACATTTGAGTTAAACATGAATTAAATTGATAAGTGGTGGATTCATAGTTATCCTAGGAAAACTATAGGATGTGTGATGGATAGTCCACAACATGCCAGAGATGGATAGTCTCTATGGTTGATGAAGGGTTCATAGTCATCCTAGGAAAACTATGGGATGTGAGATGGACAGTCTGCATCATTTTAATTAAATGAAATATGTGAGATGCATTGTCCACATAACTTTGACAATGAAACTATGTGCGATGGGTAGACCATATGGTAGGGGATGGGTAATCCAAATAATAATTACATGTGAGATGGGTAGTCCACAAAAATATAAGACGGATAGTCATTTGAAAGTAAGACAGATAGTTAGATGAAATTATGACGGATAGTCAAATAAATTTGGGATGAGTAATCCAGTGCATGTTACATGATTGCAAATGTTTATTTATTATGTTTTAACCATGGTGGATGCAGGAGCACAGTATATGGTTGATATGTTTTGGTTAAGATACTAGTGAGGGGAAAACTCATTCCACTCAATGGCGTGATCTCACTGGATATCTATTTGGTTTGAGATGGTAGGTTATTATTCACACCAGACTATTGTCTGACCTACAGTTTTTGTTTTTTTCCCTTAAACTCTTGGATACTCATTTGAGTAGATCGGGAGTAAGGGTTTTTAGGTTTCCAATTAGATAAATAAGCTTTCGGAGACGTGCAGGAGGCAATCTAGATATATTAAGAGTTCATATTTCTCCACCGCGTTTATTTTGGATCTAATGGCAAAGTTGTATAATTGCCAAGTATTAGACTCTGATCAACCAAGAGGGCATCTTCTTGTGTCGCTCTTGGAGTACGTTGTAATAATTATATTTTCTCGGAACGTGGGATTATGAACGGGATTATTAATGAATATGAAATGTTATTTATGAAATGTAATGTGAAAACTTGTTATTAAATTGTGTTTGAAAATTTTCATATTCATGTGCTTCTGAATATTGATATGATTAACATAGCCGTATTTTGTCACCGAAAATTAATACTATGGATGGCTGCAGCATCCGTAGCACTTAGATTCGGACCTCAAAGTGGGAGATGTTATAGGTCATAATTCGTAATGTACAAAACCTCGTTGAAATAAGCAAGTAAACTGTGGTGTGAGATCGTGTATTCAACATGATTGATCACAATAGTGGTCTTGTTATGTTAAATGTAACACATGACTAAGGGCTACAAGATAGATCAAAGATTTCGATCATTGAAATGTCAGTTTGACCAGTTTACGTAAAATGTAATTTATTTGATATCCTTAAAAGTTAAGGATGACCAAATACACTTTTATAAAGAGTTCGTTATGATAATGTAGTAAGGATATTTGAATGGTTCAACCATTTAGAAAGGAAATCGAATGTGTAAGAGTGGATATAATCTAAGGCACAGTTAGGATGAAGAGAGTGAATGGTCACTTATGCTTCATAAAGAAACATCGGAAACGATAATTGTAAAATAACAGTTGATACTTAACATTGGGATGTTAAATATGATTTCTATTCCAAAATGTATTTTCACATAGAATTTTTTTCTATGAAGTTTATTTCTTTGAATTTAAGATACTTGATCTAAAAATTCTTGACTATAAACCAGTTGCAGTAAATGAAATGAATAGGCTATATTAACGGGATGAATGAAACTTCGTATTTCATACGTTGTTATAGTAATGGCAGAAGTAGTGGGTGCATGTCATATAACACTTATTGATCACATCAAGTTACGATAATTATTTTCGTAAAATGTACCCAACATTATTTATGAAATAATAACAGTTTTTCAATGTTGACTGAAAAATAGGCATAGTTTTGTTTTAATATGAATATTTTGAATATTTGTTATAAAAATAAAACCATAGTGCCGGTATTTGTGATGCATTAGAAAATACAGAAGTATCTAAATTTATTTGCAATTATTTTAGAATTATGGACTAAGCCACAGTTTTGAGAAATAATTTTTGACTATATGATTATGAATCATATGGTACTAGTAAATTATATCTCAAATAATTGAGGGCAAAACGCCCATTCAATGGGAGCATGATAAATGTTGATGAACTCTTTGGATTGATACATAGAGATATATGCAATCGCAAGTCTATTAATACCAAAACGTTCCATGCTCTTCGTTATATTCACCGATGAGTTATCACCAACATGGACATGTGTATTTGATACACATGTAGTATGTCTATGATAATCTCACAAAGTATAAAACAGAAGTAAATAAAATAACACGTAATAGAAAATAAAATTGATTCGGTTGATCATATTGACGAGTATATTGGAATGAGTTCTGAATGTATCTAGAATGAATAAAGATTCAGTCTCGATAGTCACTTCTCCAATGATGTATCGATAAGGAGTAATCGAACTTTATTTAACAAAGTGTGATTAATGGTGAGTGAAGTTAAGTCAACTATTTTCTATAAGGTCGTGTACTTAATAGTAGTACACAGGGTTAAAATTAATTTCATCTAAAAGAATAGTTTACAAAATCATACAAGATAAAGGTTTATAAGAAACCCTAACATATCGTAGGTCAAGGAGTTAGCAGGTTGTGTGAGTCGAAAGGGTGCACGTAATAATTGCAGGTCAGAGATCTTGTAGGAATCGCCCCAAAAGAATTTTGGAAACGATTGTCATTGGATGACCTATTTATGTTTTAAACATAAGTTTTTGTAAACTAAAACTAAATCAGTTTTTTATATATGGCAATTCAAAAAGTTTTTATGAATACATATTCTGTTGCACTAAGAAATAGTTGTTGTTTCAAGAAATACCAACTTCGCAGTAAAGGAATTTCTCTTAGAAATTACTGGTAGTAAAATGGATTTGGATGCGATCCAAGGATAAAACTGACTACGAGGGATGAATTGAAATTAACCAAAGCTAAATGAACACAGAACATTAGGATGTCTAAAATATATTCTCACATATTAAAGAGAAACTATGAGTTTCTTATCAATCCGAGAAAGATAATCTTCAGCTGTCAATTGAACAATTAAGAGTATCAACTTCACGATATGGTATGATGCGCAAACCCGAAATGGATTCCAAGTGCATTATCAAAATATGATTTTGACATTTGCACCTGAAGGGATAAGATTCATCGACCACAAATGTGACTTTAAGAGAAAGACAAATGCAGCTAGAATATTGTGAGCCGCATTAATAAGAATAAACATCATAAATTTCAATTTCTTAAATTGACATAATAAATTTGTTATTCATCGGGCTCAAGTTAATTTGAATTTACACATAAAATTATCGTTTGGTATGACTTTGTGTTTGGTACATATGTACTGACATGAAAAATACTAAATAAATTGTGGATTTCATGGTAAGATCCAAGAAATGAACGAAAGTGACATTTTATAAGCAATAGAATTGAATAAGCATTTTGATAGAAACATCGAATAGTTTGATTTTCAGTCAAAATGCAGAGGAAGTGTGTGTGTCCATAAGAAAGAACCACTAAAAGGTACCTATATATTTCTAGACTATAAGTAAACAATATACTGCTGATTATTAACAATGTGCTTGTGTTAAAATCAATAAATTGTGGTTGTTTAATACTAGATATTGGATTTGCAAATTATATATTTTATAGTAAGTATAAAGGATATTGAGAATGTACCAAATGATATGCAAAGACACCTTATTAAAATGTTAATAAGGAACATGTAAGATGAATTCCTTATGCTTTAGCAATAGGAATTATCATACATGTTGTATTGTCTACAATATCATAATTTGCTTATGTGTTTGATACATGAAGCAAATATCAAATCCAAATCAAGATCACTAAATGGTAGTTTAGAGTATTCTCGGGTATTTACGAAATACTAAAGAATCGTTTATAGAAACAATAAACTGCTTATGAAGGAGTGTGTGAACTCAAACTTCATGAGTGATGTTGAGTATAATGTGTCAATACTAAAGTTCATGTTCGAACTTTAGTTAAGGAACTTTAAGTTGGAAATGTTCCAAATAAAAGGTTGTGGCTGATTCAACAAAAGGCTAAGTACATCGCCTTAATAGCTCCACGGTAAAAGAAATGTATAAATATAAATGCATAAATTTATAACTGCGCTATGGTTGATCCCAAAGTATTAAGAACACAACATGATTGTTATATGATAATAATGTAATGATAAGAGCTCACTAGAAGTCGAAAAACATACTTCGAATAGTTCCACATGATAAATGTAGTTTATCATCATCGAAGATAGTTGATTGACATAGTAGATAATTAAAACAACATAGCAGATCCATTCATGAAAGGTCAAACTTGATCAGTTTTCATCAAACTGATCGAAATGATGGAATTGAGATTCCATAATTGGCCTTAAGTGCAAGTGGGAGATTAATAGAGTTAGGGATATGCCCTAGGGGTAATTATGTAATTTGTTACATATATCTAACTCGATAATCAACCTTGTCCGAAATAAAAGGTGTTTTATTTTTATTATATACTTGATATGATGTGTTACGTATTAATTAATTAATTAATTTAATTAAAAGTATATTTAATAGAAAATCCATAAATTATATGATTTGTGATAGTAGTTACAATGCTTTTATTTTGGCTTAGAATGCACTGTAGCTTGGCGTGATGGGGTTAGGCGGCTGGTCTAGGCAATACATGGCCGACCTTGGTTTGATTAAATAAGGTGTGTTGATTTAGTTAAAGGAAAGAAAGAGTAAGAGAGAAATATAAGGATCAGATCCACTTTTCTCTCCATGATCTCTTCCTTATTTAAGCAACACCTCCTCCCCTTGAAAATAAGGTTTTTTCACTCTCAAACCCTAGCTTGCGCAGCCGAAAATCCTTAGCCCCATTACCATAAAAATTCCAAACTAAAATACATCAAATTCTACTTCATTTCGATTATCGGTGGTGATCAGATCAAGAGCCAACACCTTTCTGAATTGGAATCTTGTTTAAGGAGATAATCTCTTCGTTTCAGTGCGTACTAATTGGCTTTCATGATAAGGTAATTTATAATAATGAATTAATGTCTAATTAATTTCTATATTATATACTATTTAGATAGATACGTGGGGCCACATATATATATATATATATATATATATATATATATATATATCGGTATATCATCACATGATTGATGGTCGTTTGGTTAGATGCATATATTAAAATAAATTGTGTATACCATGACATTAACCTCACAACTATTAAAAAAATATCCTTTTATTTTCTAAATTAAATAATGTATTATTTAAATGATTTTATATTATAAATCTATAATTAAATTTTAACATCATACAATCTATGTTTTAAATGATGAATAATTTTATTTATGCCATAGAAGCTTTCGGCAATAATAAAAAAATAATTTATATACATGTATATATATTTTTTATTAAATTTAATTTAAAATTGATTTTAGATAAGATATAAGTAATATGGCTTAATAAATTATAATATGGTATAAAAGTTTTTTCAAAACATTAAAATATAAATTTTGTTTTCGAAAATAATTTTTGAATTTTTATTTTATTTTTCATTATTTTAAACACGGATTTAATTATTTAAATAATTTAGTAATAAAAAAAATTCCTAAGCCAAAAACATTATAATAATAATATGTTTATTTATTTACATATGTATATATTATATATGTATGTATGTATGTATTCGAATTAAAAAAATTAATTTTTTTTATATATTCTCTAGGCCGAGAGCATTATCATTATTAAAAAAATTATATGTATATAGAATTATTAACTTATGTGTATGTGTGTGTCTATGCAGTTAAAGCCCCGTTATAGCGCATAACACTCTTGGAGCGCTACGCTATTTTAATTTAGCGCTATTAAACCGTAGATCAGCTTTGAACCCCGCTATTTTCCGCTACATCCGTTAAATCAAGGTTTTTTAGCAACCGCTTTAGCAACATAGTATATAAAGATTGATTTAACTAGTTCTTTTTTAAACCAAATTAATAAGTTTATGGTAAAGACCTAATTTTAAGGCATAAGTGCTCAATATATGTTAGAAATCTATTGTAGTCATCAAATCTAGTCTGCATAAATCATGATATTCTTCGGTTTTGTTACATAAGATTAAACAATATTTCTTTTTTTTTACACAAATGAAGTGAGAGTGAGGATAGATTTAAGGTTTTATATCTAATGAAGCTTTTTGCACCTCCACTATTTTCCGCTATATCCCCACTTTATCTCCGCTATTAACTTTTTGCACCTCTACCGCTACAGAATCGCTGAGCGCTTTAACTGCACAGGTGTGTGTGTGTACAGATATATCCGAATAAACAAAACTTTTAGATTTTATAGTATTTTATAATGGACTAAAATTATTTTATAAACTATTAATTAAAATAATTTCTTATATACATAAATATATATTATATGATAGTATATATTTATACATATATATTTACATATAATTTTGTAATTTATAAACTTCTTTATATAAAATTATTCAAGGTTACATATATATGTATATAAATAATATACTTCATACATAAGACTTGATGCATATGACTATATATTTGGACGATGCACGTGTCTATAAGAAGAGCTAACATGTCTGTTGAGGTGTAAATTCCAGCATTTATACACGGGCAAGTCAAACCTTACATGGATTGCTATGTTACATATGCACACATATATATGTGTATATGATACATGTATATGTATATATAATATATTATTAATTACATAATATAAAACTATATTATAAATTTAAATAAAATATCGATTTTATTTAAAAGAAATTTAGAACAGTTCTAAATGAATTAAAATTCACAAGCGCAATAAAAATCCAAAATGGTAAAAAAAATTTGAAATGCACTCATTTCTTCCAATGCGGGCTAGCCACTAGTTCAATTGTTTATAGATCATCTAAGTGAAAATTTAATTTATAATCCTTTTAAGCTACACCATTAAGCAACAATGTATTGTGCACATTTTCTCTTCATCATTCCTAAGTCACTAAGACATATGTAGCTTGGACAAGGTCCACACTCTAATAATGTCCATAGTTAATTGCGAAGTTCAAACTATAAAATCCATGTTTCAACCAACAACATTTATTGATTAACTGGCTCGCTGTGGCTAGAGATTTTAACTTTAAGCTGACTACCAATTACAGTGCCACAAACCTTTATACAGATAAGACGAATCCTCTATTAAATAGCGTCTCACTTCATATGATTTGACATGTACCCAGCTATTACTGTAACACGATCTGAACTATCATATGATTGACCATAATCAAAATACATTTTTATACACATATGATTTACAGTATTATCAAGTTAAAAAACTATTGCACATCGTTATATGAATATTTCTATTTGACCTAGATATATTTAGCCTATTGAAGACTCTCAGCGAGTCGTTAGTACGTAATTGTTCCAAACATCTACAAGTATGTTACCCATTGGTACCATCAAAAGTCATAAGAAAATCATTGTCCATCGTATGGAGAGCGTTACATAGACTAGTCTCTACAAATGTATCAATGTCTCGTTCTCGACTAGGGATATTTAAGTATAGGTGTTTATTTCTATGATCCAATACTCATGGTTATGAACACGTTCGTAACTACGATCGACTAAACAATTTAGCGTAGGGATTTTCTATTTGTATATATTTAATGTATTATAAGGCTTACTTTTATCACTATATAACAATATATATAGTAGAAATAAAATCAAAAACTTATTTTTATTTTGAATGATTTTGACACACTTCTCCAAGCCGATCATTAAAGAAACCATTAGAGCCACTTCACTAGTGAACTCTATCCCCCTCTACTTTGATTTCAATGAAACCTTACGTCTAAAACGAGGAGATGGCTAGAAAATGGAAAAAATAATAATGATATACACAATAGTCAAAAGACCTCGACCCCAAAGATAGTTGATCTAAGTGCTAGATATTTGGTTTGAGTAGGGCTAGAATTTTAATAGAACCACATCATCACCTTGTTTGATTTACCTGATCATGGTGTAGAAAATAAACATCCAACATGTTCATGGCATAGAACCAAAGCTCCAAAGAGCTATACAATTTGTTCAAAAAAAAAAACTAGTGCACCCTTGAAACCCCTTTTCCCCTACCCTAGCATGCGATGAAGAAAATCCCTTAACTTCAAATTTCTAATTCCTTGTATGCCAAATAAATGCAAAAATCATTCAATCTCCATGTGATGTGTTTTTTTGCAAAATACTGGATTATGTGTCGACTACTTATTGGAAGGGTACAATGAAACATGAAATGTCGAATGTAACTGATTTGCACACCTCATATTATTAGATATACAAAAGGCAAGAGTATTACAAAATTACAAATAATTAAAATATATAAAGAACAATAATTATCCACTGGTATAAACAAAAACAAACCACATCGGTTATGAATGACGGTAGGAATGTCGACTCAACATGGATGAGTTACACTTATAATTAGCATTCCAACGGTCGAAGATGTGTCTTTTGGAGAGTGTTGTTGTGGCATAGTTTAGATCTGTTGCTTTCTTAGTAAGAGTATAGACTACTTGACTTACTCGAGTTTCAGAAATTTGGGTAGTAGATACTCAAGTTTCGAAAACTTGGTATCGAACCTAAGTACAATGACTCGCTTGAGATTCTTACCCTCGTATTCTTTATTTTCACCCTTCCAAATTTTAGCTTTCTAAACGTCTGTTAACTTTCACCATTCTGCAACCTATTCGACATGGAACGTATTCGAAGTGAAATTGTTTGAGGTGAAAATGGAAATGTCATTCAAAATCCCATTTAAAATGATTACCAAGTTCAAAATGATGACCTATGAAATAAACACTATCCTCCCCATCGTAGTCCGACAAACACTAGGATTATGTTGAATCCCTTTCAATTGAAGGATATTTCCACATACTTGTTGATAGTTCAAAAGAAGTTCAATAACGGGTTCAACGCTACGGCAAGTGTTCAACATAGACCGTATAGGAGATAATTAGTCCATCAGGTATCATTTGAGCATTCTTATCATTGTCGTGAAAGCTTCTCAATTTTCAAGCGACAAGGTAAGGTATACACGATAATGTTAGAAAACATTGAACGCATACTCGGGCATTTTTATGTCGGAATTATGGAGAAAACCAAAAACATTATGAATGAAATGTATTTTCAACTACTAATCATTATTGTCAAAAGTATAATGGAGAGCAAATTGTTAAAGTTCATGTTACATCACATTATACAACTAGGGACAGACATTTTTTTCCCTAATATAATAATAAAATTTAAAGATGCTTTTATTCAAAATAATCTGGGCATTTCAAGGCAACAAATATGAGCATGCACAGCAAAGGTTACCAACAGTGTACTTAATATACATCCATATCTTATATATGTAATGTGTACATACTACATAGGTACATTCTGTAACAACAGTTCGGCCAAAACTCATTCAGGTTCACCAAATTTTATACAACTTTTATAATAGCAATCTGAATCAATATGACAGATCACTTGGTTAAGTAATAGATAAACAGGAAAAGGGCTACAAAAGAAGCCACCATGGTCGCCATTCTCCTGCTAGACTTTGTTTCAAATACCTGACAAATCAAAATGCATAACCATAATAGTAAACACAAAAAAGTGTTTAAACAAAATGTCCAGGCCACACATTTTAATCTATGCCAGCATTCATGGGACCATCACGAAGTCACTAATTCTATGCAGGTAAATTCCATTTGGATACATTTTAATAAAGGATAATTTTTTAATTTAGCCCAATTTTAAAAACTAATTACAAATGTAGACCAGTTTTATAACCTGTTACAAAAATAAACCACTTTGCGCCACATCATCATCACGTACTGGCAGCATTCAAGAAATGCCGCCAGTACATTTATTCTTTTTTTAAATTCTGAACGGCATTTGAGATGCCTCTTTCAAATGCCTCCCAGCATTTTTTTTAACAAAATAGTTTGCGGCATTTGAAATGCCGCAAACATACCGGCGGCATTTGAGATGCCGCTAGTACATGTGGCGCTGATTTGGTACAAACTGATCTATTTTTGTAATAAGTTATAAAACTGGCCTAAATTTGTAATTAGTTCTTAAAATTGGTCTAAATTAAAATTTTATCCTTTAATAAAACTTGAAATATAAACTGTAGTAGTACATACCATCTTGAATCGGTCCATGGTACCAGAAAGTACACCCCTTGAAGAATCCATTTCATTACCCTATAACAAGAATCTTAAGGGTTACTTTGTAGATTGATTAATTTTATCCAAAATGGGAAAAACAATATAAGTACCATTCGGTCAAGCACACGGTTGTGGCTCTCCACTTCTTCATGTATATCACCAGTCAGCTGCAGAACAATGTGTAACATCAAAAAAATTTCATACGGGACGATTGATCATTTATAGTTTGCTAAAAATATATGTGAAATGCAGTATCTTGCAACTATATACATGCAACTAAAATTGAAGACAGGGATGCTCATGTAGATTTTCTCATAGCCATGATTATCAATTTATAACAAAACAAATAATAGTATCCATCTTAATTAAAAATTTGTCAATGATAAGTATAATGTCACTGACAAGAACTTTACGAAGATGGCTAAAATTTTAGTTTTGTAGTAAACAATATAAAAATAAGAAGCCATTAGAAAAAGAGAAAGAGACATTTTATTCATTCCTGAATTTAGTAATATATTTCCATTATATAGGCTTCTTTATATAAAGGTTTTGGAGCTTGAGATCGGACTTATCCCATGATGTGGGACTAAACAAAATATAACAAACATTGTATACCATATTCACTCTTTGTAATTTACATATATTATAACAAGTTTAAGATTCTAGTTGTGCAACTTTTTTTTAACACTCGACTCATGTACTTAGGATCAGTAGTCTGTAAACATCACAAGTATGCACTGATCCACAATTGATCCGCAATACATAATTCAAGTAAATCAATGAGATTAACATCATTGTTGGAAATCTACCCTCACATCTTCATTTGGCAACCCAATGTTTTGACCAGTTGAGCCATCCCTTGTAACATTTTTACATTCATTACAGGTTCACGGCCAAGCTGAACTAGAATAATCAACATTTTAACATTTAGGCAAAACAGTATAGGTGTAGCTTAACTTCATCGTGATATTTTATGATACTTGGACACCAACACATCCCGGAGACACAAGGCATACTAAAATGAATAAAAAATTAGGTCCCATTGGCATGGAAAAATTAACAGTGCTCTACACATAGCCGCATTCTTCTTGGACTGGAGTAAGTATGCATTATCTTGAATGGGACAGCACAAAAAAACTTTAGTATAGTACACATGTACAGGAGTCTTACTCTTACAAGGAGAACAATAGTATGATACCTTGAATAGCAATGCTTTCTAATAACTGACCATTATGATTCACAAAATTACAGAATAACGATGGATTCAAAGTAGAAAGCACCATATAAAGCTAAATTAATGCAGGTATCATGCAAAAAAATAGGCAGGTATTATGCGAGCGTAACAAAATCACAGTGATCGCACACAATATACATTTGGTTTTATCAGTAAAGGAAAAGTTAGCTTCATATCAAGTTGGTTGGGTTGATGAGAAGTGAAGTAATATAACATGCTGTAAATAAGTTAAGCTTACTCTTTTGAGTATATTAACTCTGTCATGCAAATTGTCCACCTCTCTTTCATTATCATGCTCATCAATTTCATGAGAAGAGTAAGCCCGGATTCCACCTTCCTCGATTCCATCAAATAAAGCATTTCTGTTATTGCGGTAGTCCCTGCAAATCATCAACAAAAAACCATATGTAATAACTTGTGGCTGTAATTGATAAGCTATAGGCTTAGATACAATGTGTTACTAGGATTGAAATCACCTGCTCCCAAAGTTGTGTATCCTAGCGTGCCCAACCAATATGAGTTCAAGAAATTTTGCAAAAAGAACCATATATAGAATTAAGGTGAATATTTTTGCAAAATTCCTTGAGCTTCTACTGTTTGGGCACACCGGGACACAAAGTGATAGGACCAGGTGATTTGAACCCATGATATCATACAAGAATTGCTAGCCAAAATCATGAAAAGTCGGTATCCAACAAAAAACGCATGCACAACCACCATACATGTTTCTTTTGACAGTCACGTTGTTATTGCAGCAACCTTGCATGCTTTCATCATCTGTTGACTTGTTTATCAACCTTAAATTTTCCGTTTTCTAGAGGCTCGGTGTAGCTAACTATTTTACCAGTATACAACCAGTTAATGGACAAATGATTAGAACGACTCATAGTTGGTCTCTGAACATCCCCCCCCCCCCTTTTTTTTTGAAAGAAAATGCACAACCACAAGAGGTCACATCACACTATGACATAACGACAATTGAGAGCTTAATGCACTATACTAGTGAAAAAGTCCAATGATGCACAAATGATGTGAAAATTGGATAAGTTGGTTAGCCAGTTGAGTGGTATGCCAGTTTTTAATGCTATAATTTTGTTGTAAAAAACTAGAAATTCATAGCGATCGGTGCACGATAAAAAAACAAGCCAAAGATTTTCCAAATAAAGGATAATGATTATTTTGTTGTGATAAACTAGAGATTCAAAGTGAGCAGCGCACATTAGAAAACAAGGGGCTAAAGATTTTCCAAATAAAGGAGGATAATCACAATAGTGATTTGAATTCTTCGCAGTAGAAGAAGTGTTCATGTCATGCAAAAATGATTGAATTCAGCACTTGAAAAGGAGTACAGTGATATATGCCAACGTCTATAGATAAATAAAAAAATCATAAAAAGAAGTGTTAGGTGCTAGTGGATAATTACAATATAAAGCTAGTAGACAGTAATATATACTTATCAGCTACAACTATTAACAACTTATAAACCACCTTTCCCGCCTTGCAAATTTCTTTTTTGACCCCAACTTATTCCTATTATACCCTTCTGATAATTTAACTCTTTCTGCTACAATTTTTTTTTTACTTTCCATCATCCAGCTTACTTTATCCTCCCAATAAAAAAAATTCAAAAAACTGGATTTTTTTTAACTCAATCATTGCGTAGAGAAATGAAATCTACTACTAAAGCAGGTTTTCTTTTCTCTTAACCTTGATTTGGTTTTGATTTAGCTTCAAGGTTTTTTCACTCAAAAATGATATCGTGAAGGAGAAGGAATTTGTATTTGTAGTCGATCTAGTACAATTATCACATGTGTACTTCTAATTCTATGTTAAGAAAAAGCAGGTTCCCAAAAAAATTATACCACGTCCAGTATTAAACTAGATATTGCCATATTGGTTGTTTCCTAGTATGCAATGCACTAAATTTCCATTAGTACCAAACTAGGTGCATACTAGGTTTCTACACTTTCCAAACTTGTTACAAGCTAAATTTCTACCATTCCCAAGCTTGCTCAAGGCCAAGTGTCTATCAATCTATGTACGTGTTCCACTATGTTCCTACACATTTATAGTATGTAAGGTGCTAGGTTTTAGTTATAACATAGGATAGTTCGTACTTCTGTAGTTTTCTACAGGAATAAATTATTGGCAAACAATAATTAAATATTATCAAGAACTACGTGAGAATGAAAATAAACATTTACAAAAGCATTAGGATCTTCTTCCTTCTTGCTTTATCGTTTTTGTTCTTCTTCTTTTTTCAAAACAGAAATTATAAACTGAAACAATACTGTTTACAGTACTTGTTTCCAGAAGGGTAAAATAGCAAACAGGATTTTATCAATTTTAACGGGGTTTTTAAGGAAAACAGCGGGGGTTGATAGAATTATCCCTACTTATATCAGCACTTAAAATAGCAAATGACGCCAGTTATACATTAATAAGTGATAGTACAGAAATTAAGAGGATCTATGAAAAAAGATGTGAACATAAATTGTACGGCTTACTGCAATATGTGGTTTATGAGCTAACATATTTTAAATGCTGAAACAAATCAGGACGCATCTTCAGATTACTGATCTTCAATATTTCAAATTGATACTCATATGCAACTAATGTACACATACCAATTAATTCAAATTGATACACAAATTGAGTAACTCCATACCATTATTCTAGTTACAAAAATGAATCAAAACGAGATTTCTCCGAATCGTCATTTAACAATTCTTACACGGAAAAATAATCAGTGATTCAAACGAATCACAAGAAATAACCGACAAAACGAATCATACCTTCTCGGATTCATTTCTTGGAAGATCTTCTGAACTCCCTTAACGAATTTCAGGAAGTACTAAAACTAGCGAAGGAAATATTAACTGAAGAGATTTGTTTGGAAAAGCTACGATGTGTTCAGATCTGATTTTAAAATGGCAACTTTTGGGTAGAGTTGGGGTAGGATGCGGTCGGTTTTATGATTTTATTTCAATCCAAACTAAAAACGTTGATATTTTGGGCCAGATCGGTTTTTTCGTTTAACTGGACTAGAAAGATACCAATACTTAGGGTGCGTATGCAACTATTTCTGGCTCCATTCACATTTTCAAAATTAGTGTTACGGTACGCGCTTCACGCCCTATTTGTTTTCATATAAATTGTATATGTTTTAATCAACCAAAAAAATGATTTTTTATTTTCTAGTGATATTAAGATTTGTATATTCGTTAAGAAGTATTTTGAATTTGTAAAGAAAGTTTAATTTTAGATCCAATTTGTAGAATCGTCTTGAATTTGTAAAACATGTTTAATTGTTAGATCCTACTTTTAGAAGCGTTTGAATTTGTAAAAGAAGTTTAACATTAGATCATATTTTAAGTTATTAATATTTGATAGTATATAGAGGACGTTTTTTGTAGTTTACGTTGATACCAAAAAAGTGTGACACCAAAGCTATTACAACTATTATTAAAGATGTATCGGAAATTTGAACGGAGTTGGAATTTGAACTTTTTCGTCCAAACATTAGAAGAAAATTGAACCGTTGAAGATTAATACATCAAACACATCCGACGTCTTGGGCTCATCAAGCTTAAATGATCTAATATCTCTTCCTTTATATAATCTAAATTTCATTACTCCTTGGTTACAGTTCACTTCTTCAACTTCACACACTCCCTCATGTCATTCTTACATTTCACTAACAGATAGCGATTCCGACTATGAAGATATAAACGATTTTTTGAATGGCAGAAAACATAGAAATACATGATTCAAACTTCAACATGCACAAGCATGCATTGGGTTAACGATATTATATCCGAACATCAAGAGCGTTGCCAACAAAACTTTAGCATGAAAAGGCTTTGCTTTGTTATGTTGTGTGATCGTTTGTGATCTTACAGTTTGCAGCCTCTAAAGAAAATCTACGTTAAAGAAATCGTAACAACCCGATGTTGAGAAGCAATTAGTTAAATTAATTATGGAGATTTAACTAATTAAAGTAGTTTTCAATAGTTAAATGCTAGTATTGGGATTTGTGATGATTTGAAAATAAAAAAATTATTTGGGATTTAAAATAAATGTTTAATTAACTAAAATGAGTTTTAATATTTAAATGGGGATAAATGGAAATAATTTAGATATTATATGGGAAAATGTTTCATAAAGTAAGAAAATAATTTATTTGAGCAAATTTTGATTTTTAAAATAAGTTTGGACATTTTTAAGGGTCAAATGATTTTTAAATTATAATTAAAAATGATAAATAATTTTTGTAAAGTCAAATATTAAAAGCAAAGAAGATAAGGAACTTATTTTTACAGAAAGCGAACTTTTATTTCACCTATATAAAGGGTTTATTAATTATTTGTGAAATTTTAAGCCTTATACGGTAATTGGTAAAGATAATAAATAATAATTATCGAAAGTTTAATAATTATGGAAAATTACGATATGATAGTAATAACATTTATGTTAGATAAATTTAAATTTTATTTGGAGTCTTGGGCTTGTATGTCAGGGTGGAATAATAGATTAGCAAAGAAGAAATGAAAGAAAAAGAGTTAAAAAATATAAAAGAGAGCCCGTTTGGCCCAACTCCATACTTAGAAAAATCTCCCTTCATTGTCTTATCAAGAGAAGTCTAGAACCCTCTTTCCTTGCTTCATATCTCCTTCTCATATACACGTTCCAAAGTCCACTCCACTAAACCTAATTATGAATCTTCAATCCTCTTTCTTTAAAAATTCAAAATAAATGGAAATAAATTACTAAAAATTTTGAAATTAAAATATAACCTTATCAACACCTTACACCTCTAGGTAAGAAGTAGTTGTGATTTTGACAATGTTTGGCTTGCATTGAAATTTGAAGAGGAGAGGAAAAGAGGTGAAAGAAGGAGGTATGGAGGATTTGGAGCTTAGCAAAATTTAGGTGGGTGCTCTCCACCCACAAATCTATGTCTAAATTGTTTGATTGCATGATTGAATGAAGTGTTTCGATGTTTTTACTTGCTTGTTTGTTGCATGAATCCATTGCTTATCGCCTTCTTATTACTCATATTGAATGATTTGTGTAATATTGGTCGTGTTATGGATGCTAGAATGAAGTGTAGTGGATGTCATCAAAGTTGGGTTCAAAGCGGAGGCCAGAAAATGTCAATAATTACGCATGGCATGGAGCAAATGTCGCTACAGGTCCCGATACCAATGGACCGGTCTAGGTAGACTGGTGCACCGGTGGGCATGCATGGAGCTTGCTCTAAGCAGTGAATGTTCTATGTTTTTTTAAAAAAAATCTTGAAAAATTAAATAAAAATATGATTTTGAAGCGAGAAAAACATGAAATGGTTTCTAGCTATTATTGTGTAGTTTTTAAAGTGTATTTTCATGATTTATGAATATAAATAATAGTTTTGGAAAATATGCTTTATGGATTTGATGCAAAAAGGAAATTGGTTTAAAGTTTATAGATTCAATTAAAACTCGTATTTAATCAATGAAAACTATGGAATGATTTTTATAAGTGATATTTAGTTATAAAAAAGGTTTATAAGATCTTAAAATATAAAAAAGGGTTTCAGAAGCTATTTATAAAGATTAAAATCCTTATTTCTGGTTTTATTCAAATGGGGAAAATAGTATTTTAACTTTTTAAAGTGTATAATGGCTTTTGAAACATTTGAAATATTTTCTATAAATCAAACTTCTTTTCTAAATGAATTGTGTGCTATATTTGATTATTTTCTATGTGATGGGATATTGGATAAATGGAGTTATAATACTGTCTGGTATGAGCCTTTTATTAATATTTCTCCGGTTATTCTTTGGACTAATTGCATAAAATATTATTGAGTATAGTTTACGAGCATTGAGTACTGAGCGAGTAACAACGGGTGGTATGGGATGCCTGAGCTAATATTGGTTTGATTACTCTTTGTAAGTAAACGCCACTCTTACAGGGTTGAGTTATACGGGGTACTTATATTTATGGTGTAGCGACTGAGAGTGAGCAGGCTGAGAGTCATAAATGTGTCTACTTATACTCCTATTATTTGGCGTGGAGTAAACCAGATTAGGTTAGTATCCATCCTAGTGGGCTGATTTTGGGGTCGCTCCCCAAATCCATGACATACCTTTTGATGTGTATGGCTGAGAACCAAGGCTGAAAGCCTGTGCCTCATGTCACATAGGCTAGCAGTCTGTTACCATTTATGGGCACTTGCAGGGCCGTAACCATTGCATAGCGTAGACTTGCACCCAATGGATATTGGATTACAATTGTCATCGAGGTAACTAAGACCGTGGGAGTAGCGCTGAGAGCATGTCAGGAAGGCTCCTAAGGCAGGCTAAGAGCTGCCAGTCTTCCGCCTGGTTATAGATAAGATGATATTGACACATATTTATTCACCTACAAAAGCTCTGATTGAGAGTCGATTAGATCATTTAATGGAACAAAAGCCAAAATAGTTATTTGTGATGTTGAGAACACATAAGATCGAAAGTCCAGATGACTATCTACGTTACCGAGAGCTAGTAGACTATAGAGGGTCTAAGAGGCTATATGATTATTCTCAAGGTTGAGAGCCAAGTTAATTAACTACTGCTTTCACCCTAATAGCAAAAATATTTTTATTTTTAAATAATTTATTAGTTAAAAACTTATTTAATTAATAAACCGTACGAAAATAAAAAAAATTATGTTCAAAACCATAGCGTATATTTTATATTACATAAATTTTTTCTAGAATTTTATATTATTTATAAATATATATACGCATACATTTTATTTATAGAATCAAATTTGAATTAAATAACAGTATTTATATATATACATTAAATATCCAAAAATTAATATATTTTTTATTATTGTCGAAAACCATACTAAAAAAATTAAATTTTGTTAAGTTTTAAAATATATATTTTATATAGTGTTAAACTTTTAAAATTAGATTTGATATTTAAATCCATATAATTATACTATTATATGAAATTTTGAAAATATTTTTCTAATTTCAAGCCGAGAGCATGTATAAACAAACATAATTTTTTTAATTTTAACATATATACACTTATTTATGTACAACCATCAGCATGTGACAATCCATCGATATGCCAGTTCGTGGTATTTGTAACAAAACAATATATAGAAAAATAATAATATAAACATTATAATATAATAATAAACTAGAAGAGTATCTTTCACCAAAACCTAAAGCTTGCACGTTGAAACGAGGAAGTGAACTCCTTGAATCGAATTCCAATCCTTAAGTTGCTAGCTCCCGAATTGTCTTACAACCGACAATTGAATCGAAGTAATTTGATACGATTTTGTACTTGGATTTTTTGTGGGCTGTTAGAAGCCATGGTCGGCCTCTCTTTTTGCTGTTGTAGAAGTGCAAAAGGTCATTAGCTTAAGTGAGGGAGAGGTGGCTTATATAAAAGATAGATAAGAGAGGCAAAAATGGATCTAGATCCTCTTTTTTCTCTTACCCATTCTCATCTTTATTTATCATTCAAAAACCACTTGCCATATCAACATATGGCCAGTCTCACTATGGCCATCTATAGCCGGCTGTCAAAGCCTCATTCTGGGCTACAAAAATATATTCCAAGCTCGAGCAATATTCGTCGCATTTAAATCTAATTTAAATGTGCATCGATATCTCATGCCGATTAGTATTTATATAACTATCATATTCACACTATTTAATATTGTTCAATGCACATCAAATAAAATTTTATAATTAAAATTTCATAAACATTAATTAAATCGGGTGGTAAAATGAGTATCCAACGTTTTGGTTGTGTAACTCTTAGGTGTAAATATGGTTAGCGATTAATCTTGAACAATTCGAATATTAATGTTCATGTCTCACTTAGTAGGCGGTGTGACATTTTGGCTAAACTTATCACTTACTTAGTTTCGGTAAAATCCAATTTTACACTGTTAAGCGTTACCCGGTAGTGACAATTCTTTACACCAATTTTTTTTTTCAAAACTATATCAGTTTGGACTTATAAAATTTGGTAACGGTCAAAATTCTAATTTAGTCCATATTCGACTTTATAGTCAAAACACAAAGTCCTTGGTTCAATAATAACAATTATCATAAACCAAAATGCTCTGGCCACAGACTTTGACTTTGAGTTGACTTTAATTGACCGCGATACTAATCTCATATAACTGAGGAGACGAATCCTCTCTTGAATAGTATTTCACTTCCAATGCTTCCACTCGACCCAACTATAGTCGTTCGATGGATGTCGTGTCAGGATTTAACTATAATTTTAGCAGAGCTTCCACATTGAAGATCCACAATATTCTCAAGTCGACGGAACTATAAAAGTTTGTCACATAGATATTTTCTATTTGAACTTAGTTATATTAACCAGTATAAAACTATCAAGTGAGTCATTCCATAGTTATCAAATAACTATCGGTACATAACCCCTTGGTTTCCCAAAAGTCATGAGTAATACACTACCTAGCATTTGAAGAGCGTTACATATTCTAGTCTCAACGGATGTATCGATATCTAGTCTCGATACATCTTGACTATGAATATTCAAAATGATATGTTTATTTTATTGTGATAACTCACTCATGGTTATAATGCATTATAACTACTATCACAAAACATACAATTTATGGATTTTCTATTAAATATAATTTTAATCAAATTAATTAATTAACATATAACACATTATATCAAGTATATAATAGAAAAACACCTTTTATTTCAAACATGATTGATTATCGAGTTGGATATATTTAACAAATTACATAATTACCCCTAGGGCATACCTCTAACTCTATCAGCCTCCTGTGTATTAATGATATTAAGATGTATGTGTTGGACATATACATTGTATTCATTTTTGAGATTGTGGGAATTAAACTTATTTGTATCTCGCTTAAACTTGTGGTTATTATCTATTATATATTATCGATGTGCTAATGACTCTTTGTTTTCTATATTATTTGGTTTATATTGTGTATTGTTCTATCCTAGAAATGCATGTGTTTATTGCTTTGTGCTGATATTGTGTACGTATAGTGAGTTCATTATGAATTTTGAAATACGTACCAGTATTAACCCAAGGGAATATCTACATGATTCAGCCCAATATCACCTCATTCTCCGTGTTATCAGATAGTATTACCTGCTGATACTCTTTAGCGGTATGGGTATAGAGGTGGGTTGTTATAGTTGGTATCAAAGCAGGTTTAGAATAATACGGAGTATAAGAGACACAAGTCTTGACCTTAGATGAGACTTGGAGTCCCTATCACTTTGAGTGTGTTGGGTAGTTACCCTCTAATAAGGGATAGAAGGAGTATACATTGATTACTGGGGTAATCATCGAGGGACGTATTTGTATTTTCTTATTATATGATATTATTTTTTCTACCTTCTAAGAGTTAAACTCTGCATGAGATGTAGAGTAGCTGATGAGGGTAGTGAAGATAGAAGTTGATGTCTAACTAGAGTTGGGCTTTGTTGATGGATATTATACCTTTATATGGCTTTGAATGGAGTAATCTGATTCGTTAGGGAATAAAGTGCGCAGCGGAAGCCGATTGATTATTTTTGGTTGAGGATATATTGGTTAGTTGATCGATGTTTGGATTTCATTGTGTGAATGCTTTGATTGATTGATCTTTGTTGGATCAGTCCTGAGTGAGGTATTCAGTAGGAGTTATCACTCAAGGTTAGTATCCCATCCAAGTTTTGATGATTAGAACCTTGCGGTGTCTTCGGTAATGAAGTTACTGCCAAGGGATAAGTGAAAATCGCTTTTCTAATAAAGTCGTATAATATAATATTTCATTATAATATGCTAAGATAAATATTAATTAGAAAGCTTGCATGTTTGTATGCATGAATGGTTGATGAGTGGTCGTTTGGATTGTTGTAAAATAATTATTGTTTAATTTTGATTTTTTGTAAATATTTTAATACAAGTAAGCATATGTTGGACTAAAAATCTTTTTAGAAAAATATACGAGCATATACATATGTGTGGTATTATATGATCTTTTAATATAATTAAATAGCTATTTTATAAAGCAGGTTTATTGGAATATATATAGTTTTGGAAAGATGTTTATTAAAAAGCAATATTATTAAAGGATATATGTAAATAATATTCAAAGAAATTTTCTAAAGTAGACGTGTGTTAATTTGTCCGTTGAGTGCTTTAAGGATTTTGGTCGATGCATCCGGCTAATATTATCGATAAGATTTCCTAAACACTAGGACGAGACATTTGGATACAATGTTATGAAAGGAGTAAATATTTTGAACAATATTTCAAATTGATGTTTTAAGTGATAATATATTGTTTTGGAAAGTGCTATAAATAATATTTTGAAAAAAATAGAGTCTTGAGAAAATTAAATATTATTTAGAAACAAATAGATGTTTTAGGGAAAAAATATTGAAAAAGATGTTTTGAAGATAGTTAAATTTTAAAGAAGTATTACGAACTATAATTTTGAAAGGAAGAATCATAGTATTTTGATACGAAAATATATATTATTTGGAAAAGTTAAGTATTATTTGGGAAGATATTTAAGTGAATATTGTGATAGGAGAACATATGTATTATTTTGGTATAGAAATGAATTGTTTTGAAAATAATAGAGATACTTTATAAGTATGCATATTCTAGATGATGGGTGCAGCCATTGGACATTAGTGGATAGTTGAGGTCGTTGGCAAGGCAGTGTTGACCACACGATCAATATTGCATCCAATTGACGAAGCGAGCCACTAAAAATTAGTGGCAAGGCAACGTCGTTATATTAAATGATATCTGTAAATTTAAAAATACATATGTATGATGCATGTTGAAGTAGGTTGTATATGATACCCTTGAATGCATATGTATGGCTTGTATGGATGTTAAGATTTCATTTAGTGACATATATGGGTGTAATTTATGTGAAATGAGCTTTAGAAAATAATAAAATAAAATTTTGAAGTTAAACAAGTATTAAAAGGGAATTTTGAAAATATATTCCAGTTGAAGTTTGGTATAATAAAATAATTAAGGCAAAAGAAAAGAAAATCCCTTTTGTTTTATGTATACATCTTACTATTAAGATAGGACTTATGCAATTCTTGATTTCAAGGTGGAAAAAAATTAAACTGAATAGTGATTGGACTTAAAAAAAATTCTTTGGATGAAAAAGTCATTCTTTAAGAAATAAATCTTGTGGTAAAACATTTTGAGTTGTGAAGTTTATAATATTTATACAAGAGGAATCTTTAAATTATTTTACATGCTCGTATGAGAGTATCGAAAGGGGTGAATATAAACACCTTAAAGTTTAGTATTTTAAATTGCAAAAGGTGTTTGTATTATAAGAGAATGTAAAGTGTAGTGTAAAATAATTTTCAAACTATACAATGAGAAATTATTTGAAGAAAGGCAATTTTGTAAAGTGATGTTACGGAGTTTGAAAGAATGATATTAATGGTGTGTATTAATAAGGTTTATTTAAAAAGTGATGAATGGATAAGATTTTGTAAAATGAAATTTGAATAAGTATTTTTGAAAGTGTGAAAACTAAATAATGTAATTTATATTGGGAGAATTTCTTAAAGTAGGAAGCAATTATATTATTTGTAAAGTGAAAATTTTACAGAAAATCATTTGGAAGGAAATTTGTTTTAGATGAAGCATTTTGAATTTAAGAAAGGATTTTGAAATTTGTGTCCGAAAGGAAGTTAGTTTTAATGTGGGGATTTTGGAGATTCAGTTAAGGGTAAAGAAAGTCATTTAGCTTTATAATTGGCTTTCTACTAAAAGGGTTGAATTTTATAAATTTTGATTTTTCAAGAAGTGAATTTGAAATTGTATATTTTTGGAATAAGTTAATTTAACTCAGTTTTAAGAATTTTAAAGTAAGAAGTAGACTTGAAAAGAATTAAATTTTTGGATAGGATTTTTGGAAACATTTCATTGGTTTGAAAATTAAATTTAGTAAAGGATAAGTTTTGTATTAAATACTTTTGAGACTGTGAAGTTTTCGAGTATTAAAAAAAATTTGTTTTGAGAAGAAGTATATACCTATCTAAATTTTCTAAGAAAAAGAGTTGATTTATTAGATCATAACTCTTAAATGAATTTATATTATATTTTGAGTATTGGGGATTTTTGGAATACACTTCGTCCCATAGAGATTACTTCAAAGTTTTCCAGAAATGTCAATATATAGTAATATTTTGATTCTTTGTGCAAGTATCGGAATCTTCCAAATAAGTTTGTTTGAACACATAGTACATGGTTATAGACGAGGGGCGAGGAGGATGATCCTTGATTTTTTGGGTAAGCTATTGCTAAAAGGTCTAACAATTGGATAGTCACTCTATTTGATAATTGATAAGTCAATGCATATCACGCTAACCCGAGTTAGTAAAGGTGGAGCATTGTGCGTTATGTTTGTGATTAGTTTTGATTTACATGTTCGTTTTAAGTTATAAATAGGTGTGGTAAAGCTAGAAGTATTAGCTTGCTATGGATTTCCCCTATAGGAAATTGCGATGATGTTATTTTCTTAAGGAGGGGAGTTGGTAACAACCCAATGTTTAGAAGCAATTAATTAAATTAATAATGGGGATGTAACTAATTAAATGAGTTTTCAATAATAAAATGTGAATATTGGGACTATTGATGTTTCGTAAATATAGAAATTATTTGGGATTTAAAATAAAGGTTTAATTAACTAAAACAAGTTTTAATATTTAAAATGGGGATAAATGAAAATAATTGGGAAAATGTTTCATTAAGTAAGAAAATAATTTATTTGAGCAAATTTTGATTTTTAAAATGAGTTTGGACATTTTTAAGGGTCAAAATGATTTTTAAATTATAATTAAAAAGGATAAATAATTTTTATAAAGTAAAATATTAAAATCAAAGAAGATAAGGAACTTATTTTAAAGAAAGTGAATTTTTATTTCACTTACAAATGGGGTTTATTGATTTATTTGTGAAATTGAGCCTTATAGGTGAATAAGGAAATAAGTATTTAATTGTTAAAGATAGTAAATAATAATTATGAAAAAATTATGGGATGATAGTAAAACATTTATAAGGGATAAAAATGAATTTTATTTGGAGTTTTGGGCTAGCATGTTATGGTGGAATAATAGATTAGCAAAGAAGAAATGAAAGAGAGCCTATTTGGCCTAAGTCCAAACTTAGAAAAATCTCCACTTCATTACCTTATCAAGAGAAGTCTAAAACCCTCCATCCTTGTTTCATATGTCCTTCCCGCATACACATTCCATTCCTAGCTCCACTCCAAACCCAATTATGAATGCCTAATCCCTTTTTTAAAAATTCAAAATAAAGAGAAATAAATTACTAAAAATTATGAAATTAAAGTATAGCCTTCACAACACCTTACCACACCTCTAGGTAAGAAGTTGTGATTTTGACAATGTTTGGTTCACATTTAAGTTTAAAGAAGAGAGGAAAATATGTGAAAGAAGGAGCTATGTAGGATTTGGAGCAGAGCAAACTTTAGGTGAGTGCTCTTCACTCATAAATTTATGTCTAAATTGTTTGATTTCATGATTGGATGAAGTGTTTGGATTTGTTTGCTTGCTTATTTGTTGCATGAACCCATTGCTCATCTCCTTCTTATTACTCATATTGAGTGATTTGTGTGATATTGGTCGTGTTATGGATGCTAGAATAAAGTGTAGTGGATGTCACCAGAGTCGGGTTCAGAGCAGAGGTCGGAAAACACCAATAATGATGCATGGCCTAGAGCAATTGTCACTCCAGGTTGTGACACTGGTGAACCGGTCTAGGTCAGGCCGGTGCATCGGTGGGCATGCTTGGAGCCTGCTCCAAGCAGTGAATTTTGTGCATTTTGTAAAAAAAAGTTATATCTTGAAAACCTAAGTAAATGTACAATTTTGAAAGTAGAGACTTGGTATTGAAAATAGGAAATTATTTTTTCGAAATGGTTTTATTTAATTAATATTGATTACATTATTAAATATATTAATTATTCAAAGGAAAAGTTGATTTTTGACCTTAAATAATTGTTTAAAAATCCTATAAAATTCTAGAAAAATATGAAATGGTTTCTATTTGTTATCATGTAGTTTTTAAAGTATATTTCATGATTTATGAGTAGAAATAAGAGTTTTGGAAAATATGTTCTATGAATTTGATATAAAAGGAAATTGGTTTAAAGTTTATAAATCCAATTAAAAAATCATATTTAAATACCGAAAACAACGGAATGATTTTTATAAGCGATATTTAGTTATATAAGAGTTTATAAGATCTTAAAAATATAGAAAAGGGTTTCATAAGCTATTTGTAAGGATTAAAATCCTTATTTCTGGTTTTATACAAATAGGAAAAATAATATTTTAGCTTTTAAAGTATATAAAGTCTTTTGAACTATTTAAAATATTATTGAAAAATCAAACTTCTTTTCTAAATGAATTGTGTGTTATGTTTGATTATTTTCCATGTGATGAGGATATTGGATAAACGTAATTATAGTACCATCTGGTTTGAGGCTTTCAGTAATATTTCTTTGGTTATTCTTTGGACTTGTTGCAAAGAATATTATCGAGTGTAATTTAAAAGAATTGAGTAAATGAGCAAGTAATACCATGTGGATGCCAGTAGATGCCACTCTTACAGGATCGAGTTATATATGGTATTTATATTTACAGTGTTGCGAACTGAGAGTGATCAGGCTAAGAGCCATAAGTGTGTCTACTTATACTCCTATTATTTGGTGTGGAGTAAACCATATTAGGCTAGTATCTTAGTAGCCTTATTGCGGGGTAGCTCCTTGAATCCGTGACATACCTTTTGATGTGTATGGATGAGAGCCAAGGCTGAGAGCCACTGCCCCCGTGTCACATGGGCCAGCAATATGTTACCATTTGGGGGCACTTACAAGGTTGTGGTCATTGCATAGCGTAGACTTACACCAGATGGATATTGGATCACGATTGTAACAACCCACACGTTCATAGGCCTGAATTTCGATCAAATCGAAATCCAAGTCCATTAGGGCATGGATCGTTGATTTTGGTAATCAGTAATAAACACAAGTATATCAGAGTGCGATAAATATAAACTCACAATAGAATTTAAAAATATAATATAACATACGTATTGACTAAGGCTACTACCTTGGAACATTATTCCTTGGATAGTTAATTGCCTTGTCAGCACCAAGCATGAATAAGAAGGCTTCATTATCTACCATTCCGGTCTTGCTCCAACATCCAGTCCTTCTAAATCTAACATGTGGGTTGTTACGAGGAGGTCAGAACAATGTTCTAGTGATTGGAAGGTTACATACTTTACTCATCCCATTAATTTATGCCAATTGATTTCCATTTAAGTGCTATGTCTATTATTTACAACTAATCCATTAAATCTTATATGCACGTACGATATGCTTAAACTAACCTTCTCCAAGGTATCATTTTATATTTATATATGCCTATAACATATATATCTAACCATATCTAACCAAAAACCCACTTAGTACTTCTTAAATAGGGAGGAGGCGGACCCATCGGTCATTTACTACATAAAGTCCTCGAAGCGGGTCCTTCGCAACATCAACGCTGGCCAGTCGGTTCTAGCTACAAACCGATGACTCCTATATACGGCCTTATAATATAATATATATAATTTAATTGCCATATCACTAACACACTTAAAGACTCATTTAAGGGATAACTAGTCCACCTACGCCAAACAAACAACAAATAAAGAATTAAATAAAACTTTGAGGTCTTTGCGAGGAAGCGGAATCCATTAGGGCATAACCCGAGTCTTTGCTAACGATCGCATGGGACTCCAAGTGGTCAAAGGCTATATACCAGCCCTACTACTAAATATCGGACTAACAACAACACTAACATAGCTCGCCGACCCCCCACAGTCGAAATCCCATTTAGACTGACCTAAGCAAGTCAAGGAAAATGCCCTTTTAAGTTACTTACTACCTCTTATTGGAATTGAAGCAGAACCCATTTCCTATAAAGTACTTGGGTTATTTAATACTTCAAATCTAAAGCAAACCCTCGGTACATTTTCCCTTATCTATCTGCAATGCATATACCTTTCCCACAGGTTCTATGATTGGAGATGTCCCACATCAGTAGTATGTGTACACAACTACTGGTAGCCTCTAGGTGAAGGGCAATCTCTGTTGTGTAACTTTACTGACCTCGCATCTATAACGACCCACCTTTTTGGACGGTTTAAATCGACAATAAACCACACATGTCAACTCAAACTGTTCAAAAGGGAGGATTGTTAATGGGGTAAATAAGAAAATAAGAGAAAAGAAGGAAAAACAAAACACAGAATCTCAAAGTGGAATGATAAAATATAATAATCAAATAACAGTTCATGAGGCTGTTTTACAAATAACATTTTATTACAGTTTTACAATACAAATCAAAGTTATATATACATCGGGTATAATAAGATAATGCAGCTGAACAACATGATGCAGTAGAATAAATATAATAAATAATATACAAATCTCCGTCTTCATCCTCCAGAAATAAAGTCTTCAACATTGAAATGCTCAGACTGACCCGAGCGTAATGAAAAAACAAAACACTCGAGTCAGAATAAAAGATCTTATGTAAGTTAAGTCAACGGCAAATAAATATGAGTGTAACAGCTTCAGAGATGTTTACGGGATTTTACATCTCCTATCCAGTGCATAACGTGCGTGCAATAACTTAAAAGATGTTTGAGATTTCCATCTCCTAAGGATCCGTTAAACTATTTACTATGTAGTAATATACGCTATATATGTAATGTCTAGCAGTAAAGCATATTATACTGACAATAGCGTTAAGGCGTTATCCATATCCCCTTTAAAACATTTTATAAATGTCGTAGTCTATGCAGTACTGTAAACTCCACCAAACTGATGGGCTATCAGGGAGCACTCCATAGGTACGACACAAAACAAAATCGTAGTGGGCTCGATAAGGCATATGACAAGGCATACGAGGCTATACCCACAGTAGGATTCTTCCGGATTGTGGAACTAGGCTGGTGGTAACGCATAGCAGCTACTACTGCCCACCTCGAACAACACTCCCATAATCAAATCGAAGTGGCCACCAATCGATCACAATGTAACAGATATAGTATCAAAGAAGCGTGTCCGATAGGAGGAGCGACCTCACTTGGCCTGGTTATGGCTCCCGATTTTAGTCATATCAAGCTGACCCAGGGGTGTCAGGGCTGCATTCATACCTCATACAATAGCGTTTGCCAAACCATCCTACTTCGTTTTGGATTCTCCACCATGTGCACAATTGTTAAAGTGGTTTCAGAATTGGCAGAGAGTATGACAATATCCGGCCTCGGTCTCTTCAACAACCAAACGCTTACATTTTTCACACCGCGATCATTTTTATAAAACATTTTTAATAATAAATCCAGAAAACAGTTTATACCTTCATATCTAGATATCCATATACTTATTCCAAAAGTATAAATATATTCATAAATATCGAGGAAGATTTCTTTCAATCAATTTCGAAAATAATTTATAAATCTCTTCTAAACCATTTATAAACTATTTATATGCTTTAAAACCATTTATAAAGATATTTATAAATTCACAAAATAATTTACAATTCTTCCCGTTATCATAAACTTTTACACAAATACCTTTATACGCTTCCAAATCCCTTATACAAGTTCTTTGATAAAACCCTTTATAAAATCCTTTAAAACCATTATAAAACCATTATAAAAATCCTTTATAAAATCTTTTATAAAATCCATTATAAAATCTCTTATAAAACTTTTATAAATTCCTTACAAAACCTCTTACATTTTTATTTATTAAAGTTATTATAAAATCTATATTTATTATACTAAATCAAAACTATATTTATTATATTAAATTAAATTTAAAATATATATATTAAAATTATATTAAATATTTTATTAAATTAAAGTTTAAACTATTTAAAAATATATTTTTAAAACTAAATAAAATCATGTTAAAATCTTAAATTTACATTTAAAACATATATTAACTTATAATTTGAAGCTTTAAAACATATAAAATAAATTAATTTCCAAATATAAGATTTTAAATAAAAATTATTAAATTAAATTTTAAAAATCAAATTTATAAATCAAATATACTTTACAATTTATAAAGTAATTTAAAACCGACCAACGATGTACGTATATAGTTTTCTACCCTATGGTCAAGTGATAGGGTATGTATCATTTCAACCCCAATTAGTTAAATTTCCCGGGTATATATCATTTCAACCCGTATCCCGAATCAACAATTTCCAAATTAATAAAATCGCTCAGGTTTATCATTTCAACCCATAACGATTTTCCCTAATCTATAAGATCGTTCGGGTATGTATCATTTCAACCCATAGTGATAACACGGATATAAACATCCAATCATCCAAAATTTCAACAAATAAACATCCATCATAATCAACATCCAAATCAGCCAATAAATCACAACAATTAGCTGGTTATCATTATCAGGTATTTAACTAACAATTTAAATTCAATATAAATTTAGATGGCAATTTAATTCAAAATTTTCAATTTCAATTAAAATGTCCAATTAAACTACCAAACAACAACCAATAATATTCTTATCACATCATAAATTTAATTTAACTAACATAAGAACGTTTAGTATTTGTGAGTGGGTTAAATCACTCACCTTTGATTTCTAGTCAATTTAAAATCCAAATAAAGCCCGAAATTTGAACAGTCTCAGAATGCAGCCAAACCAGTTCTATGTAGTCCATAATTTCGATACGATCACAATGAAGAAACCGTGTCCAAATCCTAGCTCATATGAAAAATTTATGATAGTTAGAAGTTTAAAATTTAAAATTTAATTAAAATAAATAGAGGGCAAAGTTTTAATTATTACCATCTTCCAACCCTAACGAGCACACCCACGCGAACCCTACCCAAAACAGCGGTGCTACCCTAGTGTACTATCGCCGCCGCCTATAGACGATTTCACCACGCTTAGACATGCCGCCGCACTCCCCTCTCCGAGCCGCCTCCATGTGTACCCCAGGTCGACGCCTAGATCGCCACCAGCCGCCATGAGTTTCGAACCCTAAATCACAAATTCCAGCCACCTCCGATAACCAAATTATGAAGCGACTACCAGCGTTCAGCTCCATGCAGCAAGCTCCACAAAACCCCTTAAACAATTTCAGAAACCATGGCCAAAATCAAAACGCCCAAATCGAATTAGGGTTTCGTGATTTGAGGACTTTGACCGCGAATTCCTGTTAACTCGAGCACTATTTCAGAAAACGAACACTTGCCATAGATTTGTATACTCGAGAGCTTTGAAAAGATTGAGGAGTTTGAATTTTTGGATTTGATTTTGAATATAGGAATTAAGGTTTTGATGTTTCTGGCTTTGAGAAGGAGGAGCAGATGAGAAATAGAAGTGTACGTACAGGAAAAAATGGAATGGACAGCTAGGGTTTCAAAAAAAAAAAACTATTTATATGGACAAATGGATAAGAATGAATAGACATCGAATTGGGTCGAAACGATAACAACGGCCCGAAAAGTCCGTTTCGTTCCCGAAACGGAAATGGGTCATCCAATATATTGAAATATAGGTTGTCGATATTTTCAAACTCAATGGAACTAGTTTCAAACCCTAATTCCATTGTATATAGAAGTTAGCTTTTAAAATTGAATTATATTAATCAAATTCATTTAATTGATTTCTACGCGTGTCAAGCTCGCACGACCAAACGATAAGTCCGATCGCTACGAAACTTGAAATCTTATAATAATCCACTATTATGGATCCGATGAAACTGGTTTCGTCGAAATCCGAGACAGTGGCCAAAATGGCTGTTTTCACGTTAATTAAATAAATTATTATTAAATTGATTTAATCACTTTCAAATTCAATAAAAGTTAACCATTTTATCATTTTGATTAAACTGAAATTAATAATCTTTTAAAAATTAAATTTCCATATTAAATCTAAGATTTAAATATTACATTAATCTCAACACTAAATTACAATAGAAATAAATTTATTATACTCTAATTTCCAACATATTCTTTATTTCGATTTACATTCTTAAATTAAATCGACTATTACCTTATAAATATAATTAACATTAGTTTACATTTTATTACATTCATATTCTACCGTTATCATCTTAATTCATATTAACTGTAATATTTAATTACATTAATGTCGATTGATTTACAATTAATTTAAACGGATTAAATATCAAGATGATAATAAATCAATTGTTATACATTAATAATCCACCTCTATTAACCTATTGTTTACAAACAAAGGTTGATAAATTGCTTACCAAATATTGATTCCATTCTATATCAACCTATTTCAATTAATTACATATAATTTCTCTTTTTAATCATTGATTTAAATCCTTATTTACAATTATAACCAAATTAACTTTACAATTATTTCAATTGATTGAGGTTATATTGAAATAGTTATCAATTACATTCAAACAACATTATTAAGTCATATTCTAATTATTTTTCTCATAAATAAATCATAAATTTTAATTTCTCACAATATTAAATTCCAAAATCTTATTAAATTTAATATTTTTAATTATAAAAAATACGGGTCGTTACACTCTCCCCCACTCAAAACTTTTCATCATCGAAAAGGAACAAGAAGGAAATAAGAAACTTGATATAATTTTATTCAAATTATTAAATTTATAACAATTTAACTTACATACTTAAGTTTAACAAAATTTTGAAAATAACTCAACTTTTACAAATAAATTCTAAGTCTTAAATTTACGAAAAATTTCGGCAGAGTCTCCTTTGTGTGGTTAGGTCCGGAAAAATAATAATATCAATAATTTCAATATATATAATATTTCAATAATAAAACATCCCAAACCTTGGGAAAAACAATAAAATATCATTGCAAAACCATAATCCGAAAATACCTATTTATTGGGCAAACAACTTTATTTATGAAACAAAAAGCAGTGGCTATTGCTTCCATAAGCCTGTATTTCACTTACATAATCCAAAGAGTTAAAATTATGTAAGGGATGGATATATTAGTTGTTTCAATTAAAAGCAAAAGCAATACAACACAAAACATATGCAAACAAAACAACACGACCATCATATGCAATCAAAGTATCCATCATACATCCATAGCAATCAAACTAATGGTTTGTTCAGTTTTAGAAACTTTTAACCGTACATGGTGATAAATAAACTATCAAGTGTATCCTATGCTCAACAACCTTAGATAATTACTTAATAGATTATTCATACAACCTCAAACAATTTGAAGTATCCCTTCCCAAACATCTTATTAGCCAAACAATACAGAATTTAAATGTTATTTAAGTTTGTTCTATTAATTTTCTTTTTACTCTTTTATTTATTTTCATTCATTCATTCAATGTCATTTTTCCATTGATTTACATTCATTTACTTACATATGTTATTTTCCATTCAATTATTTAGATCATCAATAAATCAATTCTTAAAATATTATATAAGTTTCTTTGCAAATTTAATTCCCATTTATTATTTACTTATATAACTTGATTTCCATTTAATATTAATATTCAATAGTGAATAAATTCATACTTAAGTTTTTCTACTTTTCAATTCACGTTCATTTTCACCAAAGTATTTCCTTTAATATTAAATCTATTTATGAATCATTTTAACAATTTCTTAAGTTTATAATCATTTACTTAAGTGATATTCAATTTTACTATCCAATTGGATTATTAAGCATTTCAACCATTAACTTAAGTTTATATATTCCTTGTACATCTTAATTTTCATTTATAAACATACATTCCTTTGAAGCATTTTTGTTATTAAGCTTTTACTTGTATAATATTCTATTACATATCCATATCAACATTTCAACTTTTAACATTTTGGTAAGTTTTATATATATGTTTTTAGAATGTAATTGAGTGTTATACAAATTTTTCTTATTCATTTTAGTTAACAAAATGTTCAACAATTTACATCTTCTTAATTTTCATTATCTTTAAATTTACAAGTTACAAATCTCCAATTTCTTATATTTTCATTAAACAATTATCTCTTAATTCAGATTTCAATTTGGATGTTTCCAATCTTATTAAAATAGTCAAGGTTCCATTCTATTACAATAACTGAAAACCACTAATTATCAGAAAATTTTAAGAACTAAATACCGGGTTTCATTCCAAATCATTTCAAAATAATATATACTTATATATTTTGTATATCAAATCATACTTAAGAAATTTAAATCAAAATTTGCTTATTAAAAAAAATGTGTAGCAAAGCTACTACATTGGTCCTCCCACTTTGAAACTCGAAAATGAAAGTCGATGATGTCGCGATCATCACCGAAATTATTTTCCAGCGACAGAAGAGGGGAGTACATAATTTATTTCCTTTAAAATTCTTTTAAAACATTTCTTTCAAATCACATTAAAAATATTTATATCTGACAATACTTTCAAATAATACTAATATTATATTCCAAAATCTTTTGAAAATCAATTTCAAGGCCCCGGAACTTAAGTTCTCAAATTTCCAATTAAATTCATTTTATTTATAAATCATATTTTGCAACCAATATTTATAAAATTCACTTCCTAACAAACCAACATATCACATACAACTATATCCATTTATAAAAATTATTCTTTATGTACAAAATATAATACTATGTAAAATTATTTCATTTACCTATATTTCAAAAACAATATTGTGTCGGTCTGCTCTATTTAGTGTTTAGAAATCCCTATCGATGCCATAGCGTTCTATGTACCGACCATAATTCATAAATACTAAACAGAACAAATTAACACAACACAAAAACATTTTTATACCACTAACAAATACGCTCTCTCATATATATACACTCAAACAAACTCATTCTAGGGTATTACTACTTTATCTCTAATGAGTCAAACCCCACAAAGCTAAGGTTATCGCTAAACCAAAGCTCTGATACCAACTGTAACGACCCATCTTTTTGGACGGTTTAAATTGACAATAAACCATACATGTCAACTCAAACCATTCAAAAGGGAGGACTGTTAATGGGGTAAATAAGAAAATAAGAGAAAAGAAGGAAAAACAAAACACAGAATCTCACAGCAGAATGACAAAATATAATAATCAAATAATAGTTCATGAGGATGTTTTACAAATAATATTTGCTTACAGTTTTACAACACAAATTAGAGTTATATACACATCGGGTATAATAAGATAATGCAGCAGAACAACATGATGCAGTGGAATAAATATAATAAATAGTATACAAATCTCCGTCTTCGTCCTGAAGAAATAAAGTCTTCAACACTGAAATGCTCAGACTGACCCAAGCGTAATGAAAAGACAAAACACTCGAGTCGGAACTAAAAGATCTTATGTAAGTTAAATCAACAGCGAATAAATATGAGTGTAACGGCTTCAGATATGTTTACGGGATTTTACATCCCCTATCCAGTGTATAACATGCGTGCAATAACTTATGAGATGTTGGGATTTCCATCTCCTAAGGATCCGTTAAACTATTTACTATGTAGTAATATATGCTATATATGTAATGTCTAGCGGTAAAGTATAATCTACTGAAAATAGCGTTAAGGCGTTACCCATATCCCCCTTAACACATTTTATAAATGCCGTAGTCTATACAGTACTGTAAACTCCACCAAACCGGTGGGCTATCAGGGAGCACTCCATAGGTACGACATAAAACAAAATCGTAGTAGGCTCGATAAGGCATATGACATGGCACACGAGGCTATACCCATGGTAGGATTCTACCGGATTGCAGAACCAAGCGGGTGATAACGCATAGAAGCTGCTACCGCCCACCTCGAACAACACTCCTATAATCAAATCGAAGTGGCCACTAATCAATCACAAAGTAACAGATATAGTATCGAAGAAGTGTGTTCGATAGAAAGAGCGACCTCACTTAGCCTGGTTATGGCTCCTGATTTTAGTCATATCAAGCTGATCCAGGGGGGTCAGGGCTGCATTCATACCTCATACAGTAGCGTTCGCTAAACCATCCTACTTCGTTCTGGATTCTCCACCACGTGCACATTTGTTAAAGTGGTTTCAGAATTGACAGAGAGTATGACAATATCCAACCCCGGTCTCTTTAACAACCAAACACTTACATTTTTCACATCGTGGTCATTTTTATAAAACATTTTTAATAATAAATCCAGAAAATAGTTTATACCTTCATATCTAGATATCCATATACTTATTCCAAAAGTATAAATATATTCATAAATACGGAGGAAGATTTCTTTAAATCAATTTCAAAAAAAATTATAAATCTCTTCTAAACCATTTATAAACTATTTATATGCTTTAAAACCATTTATAAAGCTATTTATAAATTCCCAAAACAATTTACAATTCTTCCCGTTATCATAAACTTTTACACAAATTCCTTTATACGCTTCCAAATCCCTTATACAAGTTCTTTGATAAAACCCTTTATAAAATCCTTTAAAACCTTTATAAACACCTTTATAAAACCATTATAAAAATCCTTTAAAACCTTTATAAACACCTTTATAAAACCATTATAAAAATCCTTTATAAAATCTTTTATAAAATCCTTTTTTAAATTCCATTATAAAATCTCTTATAAAACTTTTATAAATTCCTTACAAAACCTCTTTCATTTTTTATTTATTAAAGTTGTTATAAAATTTATATTTATTATATTAAATCAAAACTATATTTATTATATTAAATAAATTTACAATATATATATATATATATATATATTAAAATTATATTCAATATTTTATTAAATTAAAATTTAAAGTATTTAAAAATATATTTTTAAAACTAAATAAAGTCATAAGTTAAAATCTTAAATTTACATTTAAACCGTATATTAACTTATAATTTGAAGCTTTAAAACATATAAAATAAATTATTTTCCAAATATAAGATTTTAAATAAAAATCATTAAATTAAATTTTAAAAATCAAATTTAAAAATCAAATATACTTTACAATTTAGAAAATAATTTAAAACCGACCAACGCTGTCCGTATATAGTTTTCTACCCTATGGTCAAGTGATAAGGTATGTATCATTTCAACCCTAATTAGTTAAATTTCACGCGTATATATCATTTCAATCCGTATCCCGAATCAACAATTTCCAAATCAATAAAATCGCTCGGGTTTATCATTTCAACCCATAACGATTTTCCCTAATCTATAAGATCGTTCGGGTACGTATCATTTCAACCCATAGTGATAACAAGGATATAAACATCCAATCATCTGAAATGTCAACAAATAAACATCCATCATAATCAACATCCAAATCAGCCAATAAATCACAACAATTAGCTGGTTATTATTATCAGGTATTTAACTAACAATTTAAATTCAATATAAATTTAGATGGCAATTTAATTCAAAATTTTCAATTTCAATTAAAATGTCCAATTAAATTACCAAACAGCAACCAATAATATTCTTATCACATCATAAATTTAATTTAACTAACATAAGAATGTATAGTATTTGTGAGTGGGTTAAATCACTCACCTTTGATTTCTAGTCGATTTAAAATCCAAATAAAGCCCTAAATTTGAACAGTCTTAAAATGCAGCCAAACTAGTTCCATGCCGTCCAAAATTTCGATACGATCATAATGGAAGAAACCTTGTCCAAATTCGAGCTCGTATGAAAAAGTTATGATAGTTAGAAGTTTAAAATTCAAAATTTGAATTAAAATAAATAGAGGGCAAGGTCATAATTATGACCATCGTCCAATCCTAACGAGCACACCCACGTGAACCCTACCCGTAAAAGCGCCGCCACCTTAGTATACTGTCGCCACCGCCTACAGGTGATTTCACCACGCTCAGACACGCCACCGCACTCCCCTCTCCGAGCCACCTCCACGCATACCCCAGGTCGACGCCTAGATCGCCGCCAGCCGCCACGAGTTTCGAACCCTAAATCACAAATTCCAGCCACCTCCGACAACCATAAATGATGCGACTACCAGAGTTCAGCTCCACGCAGCGAGCTCTATAAAACCCTTCAAACAATTTCAGAAATCGTGGTCAAAATCAAAACGCCCAAATCGAATTAGGGTTTCCCGATTTGAGGACTTTGACCGCGAATTCCTGTTGACTCAAGCACTATTTCAGAAAACGAACACTTGCCATAGATTCATATTGTCGAGAGCTTCGAAATGGTAAATAATTTGATATAGTTTGAGGAGTTTGAATTTTTGGATTTGATTTTGAATTTGGGAATTAGGGTTTTGATGTTTCTGGCTTTGAGAAGGAGGAGCAGATGAGAAATAGAAGTGTACATACAAGAAAAAATGGAATGGACAGCTAGGGTTTCACAAAAAACTATTTATATGGACAGATGGATAAGAAAGAATAGACATATCGAATTGGGTCGAAACGATAACAACGGCCCGAAAAGCCCGTTTCGTTCCCGAAACAGAAATGGGTCATCCAATATATCGAAATATAGGTTGTCGATATTTATAAACTTAATGGAACTAGTTTCAAACCCTAATTCCATTGTATATAGAAGTTAGCTTTTAAAATTGAATTATATTAATCAAATTTATTTAACTGATTTCTACGCGTGTCAAGTTCGCACGACCAAATGATAAGTCTGATCGCTACCAAACTTGAAATCCTATAATAATTCACTGTTACGGATCTGATGAAACTGGTTTCATCGAAATCCGAGACAGTGGCCAAAATGGTCGTTTTCACGTTAATTAAATAAATTATTGTTAAATTGATTTAATCAATTCAAATTTAAAAGTTAACCATTTTATCATTTTGATTAAATTGAAATTAATAATCTTTTAAAAAATAAATTTCCATATTAAATCCAAGATTTAAATATTATATTAATTTAAACACTAAATTACAATAGAAATAAGTATATTATAATATAATTCCTAACATATTCTTTACTTTGATTTACATTCTTAAATTAAATCGACTATTACCTTATGAATACAGTTAACATTAGTTTACATTTTATTACATTCATGATCTACCGTTATCATCTTAATTCATATGAACAGCAATATTTAATTACATTAATTTCAATTGATTTACAATTAATTTCAAACGGATTAAATATCAAGATGATAATAAATCAATTGTTATACGGTAATAATTCACCTCTATTAACCCATTGTTTACAAACAAAGGTTGATAAATTACTTACCAAATATTGATTTCATTCTATATTAACCTATTTCAATTAATTACATATAATTTCTCTTTTTAATCATTCATTTAAATCCTTATTTACAATTATAACCAAATTAACTTTACAATTATTTCAATCGATTGAGGTTACATTAAAATAGTTATCAATTACATTCAAATAACATTATTAAATCATATTCTAATTATTTTTCTCATAAATAAATCATAAATTTTAATTTCATACAATATTAAATTCTAAAATCTTATTAAATTTAATATTTTTAATTATCAAAAATACGGGTCGTTACAACATCCCAATCCACTAAACCAAACGTATCACCTGAAAGCCTAAGTGTTGGGCTATGCCCTCTAATTCAAATTTGTCCAAAATGTATAATTGAAGCTATATAATTTCCTACTATGAAAATTATATTGCTTTCTACATATAATTAATAGTATTAATACTTACTTATTCCCTACATTATTATTTCTAATTTATATGCTTAGGCTTTGGTTCTTTTATAATATCTAATAAATGTCTATTACCCATATTAATTTTCATTAATGTCAAAATTTGACAATCTCTAATCAATACTCATTTAATTCCTTTAATCTATTTACCAACTTCAAAATCGATCTATTATACCTATTCAATTCCCTCATAAATACTATATTAATCTGTCTAATCGGTCCCTTATTTAATTCCTTTTTAACTCTCATTAATTACAAATTTATTTCACGTAAAATTTATAATTAATGTCCATAAATTGTAATGAGTTAATAATTAGCTTTTAATAACTTATACATATATAGTCGTAAACCATGATATTTACATATTTTATATTTTTGAACGTTAAGCGCGGCCATACGTGCGCGCGTGTGTGTATTTATTTATTTATTTCTAATTACTAATTTCTAAACTAGAACATTCCTTTACACATTTTAATTTATTAGAGTCATCCTTCTAAAAAGGATTACCATTATAACTTTCCATAAATTAGCCAAAAGTGAGATCTTTGCTTTGTTTTTTAACAATAAATTATTTCTTTCCTTTTATTGAAATACACAATGTAAACTATGGAGAATAATATCCATACTTTAAACATCTCTTTCCCTTTTAGGTATATTTCTTGTTAATTTAAACGTTGCACTTTTATACATATTTTAGAATTGGATAACTTATGGAAATTACACGGAACCCACTCCAAATAAATCAAAACATAGAAATTTTGTAACAACCCGAATTCCAGTGATCCGGATTTTTTGCAAAAAAGCTAAAAACTAAGCCCACTAAAGCCCGAGTTGGGTATCTGGTATACTGCAAATAGGCAAAGATAAATATATCAGAGCTCAATTAATTATCTCACAATGGAATTGACTAAAATATAATAGTAAGTAAATACTCACCCAATTACTAACACTTTCTAAGCAAGTGTCGTAAAGCTGAAAAGTCTCTGCCATCTACCTAACATGTAGGATGTTATGAGGAGGGGGTCAGAACAAAAGTTCTGGTGAATGGATAAGTTATATACTTCTAGGCTTAATTCTACATATGTCGTTTTATTTCCATTTACTTTTATATTAGGTTCATTATGTTACAATGTTCTTACCTCTATTCGTGAACCATGCCCATTTACTCCATAGTAGATAAAAACCTAATAACTAATATATACATATATGTAGGTATATGCCCAATGACCATATTGGTCCTAGGTACCACCCATGGTACCCTTTATATCCTCCTCGAAAAGGGCTCCATCATCTAGCTTCGAGAGCGTTCTGTAACTACATCTGTAAAGGACAGCTTCGTAAGGCCTAAAATACAGGTACTCCATCGTTTTGCTTCGTGAGCGTTTCGTAGCTACATTTGTAAAGGACAGCTTCATAAGGCCTACAATACACATACTCCACTACTTACTATGAAAACGTAAATCGCGTCCGCATTAGTCTATACCAATGATCGGACATCCACAATGTACCGCCCAGTGCGTACATTGAGGACTACGTAATCGTTCTGTCTACTATCTGAATTCAGCCAACAAGGTCTACCTTGTATGAACTCAGTCGGGGATTTTCTATATCTGTAAAGGACTGCTTCGTTAGGCCTACAATACAGATATTCTATTTGGTCTGTCCCTTTCTCGTCGTGGCTATGGCCCCACGCAGCCACCCCTCAACTAATCGAAAGACTTCTAAAGAGTTAAGTGGTCGTGCCCTACTGCAAACAATCTAACATCCAATAGGCGGTGCCCCTCCATCTAATGTCTCGATAGTGAAAGTATCATTGGACTGTTGGTTTTACTCTAGTCTTTCCCGAACTCGCTCTTGGTTTTGATGCTGGCCGATATCCGCATGCGACTATCCTTAATCCTACTTGCAAGTACTGGACATATGAACACCCTACTCCAAACACCAAGCCCTTCTGACTGCCTACAAAGGTCCGCTTTGTTAGGCCTATAATTCAAATGCAGTCAAGGCATACTCTTTTGATGGAACACCTACAGACCTGCCTCCGGGGATGCAGCTTCGTTAGGCCTACCCAGAAGGCCATCCTAGAGTATCCTCACGTCCCGTTGAAGTCTTGTACTTCCTTCTAGCCCAAAATAAAAGTTGGACGTGCTTCTCCATTTTTGAAATTCATGATGAACTGCTTCGTTAGGCGCTTCATCCTTTGGGCTGCTACAAATGCATCGATTCTTTTATTAGACCCTAAGTCTAATATTTTAATTTGTGTTTAGTTTGCTTTCTTATTTTGTTGGCTACTTATTTTAATTTAATTAGCATATTCTTGCGCTCGTCTCACTTCTAACTATTGTAGATAACCATAGGTCTAATAGGGAATGCTGTTAGTATGAGCCACCTCCATTATCTTGCTTATTTAACTTAATACGTAAATCCTTATGTTCAATGAAATAAGCCTCTTTTATTATTTCTATTTTATTTGCTTATCAACTTAATAAGTTGTTTAAATAAGCTTCTATCATTATTCTCTACTATCATTGCTAACCAATTTATTATAAGTCTCACGATAAGCTTTTCCGTTCTTATTTCATAATTATAACCTATGTTATAATTCTACTTGTAATTGTCACTTTTTCTTCTTTTATAGTCTGTTATATAATTACAAGCATTTCTTATCTGCTCTAGTCTGCCTTCTTTTATTATGATATAGAATTTTTTTTAATTCGCTAATATTACAAGATTCACTTATCATAATAATTGCCTGGTTAAATAGCCTGCGCAGTAAATGCGGACTTAGGCTCCTTAAATTTCTTTGTAGCCTCAAATTCTTAAATTAATAATTCTCTTGTTTCAAATCATACATTACTTCATTGTCCGATATTTTAGGAAGTAATTCTATTTTATTTGGTTGGTTATGAAGACTATATAATCCATTTCCCTATATTAATATTGGATAATGCTATAAACAATAATCTGTAACTGCAAGGTATCTCTTTTACTATTTTGTAGTAGTGTAAAATACAGTGGTTTCTCTATTTTACACTAATTTCTCCTTTTTATTTCTTTTACTCTGGCAGTTACGTTTATAGTTATCTTTTAGATACTAAGTTATGGAATTGTATCCTATTTTCTAAACCAACCAATTAATCTAGTAATTACTCCCAAATTAATTTTTTTCCATTTTAGTGCAATTTATTAAAGTAATTATGTTCCTCAACTTTTATTATTTTACATCTAATTTCCTTCATTTCAGTTTTCTTAATTATAATCTATATTTGCGTTTAATCTATTCTATTCCATACGCGAAGAAAGAAAAAAGGGGATAGAAGAAAACTGACGCTTGCATAAAAATCCAAAACGTAGAAAAAGATGTGAATAAGGCATAGAAAATAGTGTGTAAATGCTGATACTGTAAATAAACTACAAGTTTTCTTATAGTTCAGCCTAATTTAATTAATATGATTAATTACCGAATAAAATTTTCTAAACGGGAATCTAACGATAATATATCTTAAACTTAAAAGATATATAAGTAAATCAACTCACCTGTTGTCCTTAGGTTCGCTTGTGCTCCGCTTGGCTCCACAGCCCTTATGGATCCCCTTTTTCCAAGGTGTATAATATTTTAATTTAGAAGATCGTCTCCGTAGAATTTATTTTCTTTTTTTTAGGGTTCAGCCTTATGCAATGAAACCATGAGGAAAAAATCTAATTGTGAGGAGATAACTAGGCCTAGGGTACTATGTATATTGGAGCTTGGGGATCTTAGACTGTCGGATTCTTGGATTGAACCTGGAGCCACCACGTCACAGGGTCGTTCGAAGCCATAGGATTGAAGAACGTATGGCTCAGATTGCGCAAAAACGAGAAAATACGTCACTGCACGTACCTAGATGAAAATTCGTCCAGGCCGTGCACTAGTCGACCGGGCGGTCGACCGCCCTTAGCCAGCAGTCGACCGTGCAGTCGACCGTTGCGCCTATTGGGTCGACCTGCTGGTCGGCCCATATCCGTGTTATATTATTATTATTATTATTTTTTGTTCGGTTACTTGATTATGTTTCGTTCTTACCATCTTCATATTGGTTCGGTTTTAGATAAGTTATATATGGAAACTGATCAGAAAATCGCTTTGGATGCAATGGTACATGTTCCGGAGCCATATTCCGATAATTCCAAAATTATTTATTTTCTTTACTTATCGTTATACGTTACATTTTAACTATATAAAAATGCGGGTTGTTACATTCTCCTACTCTTAGGAAATTTCGTCCCCGAAATTTGACAACAGTAAAATTTATGTAATCTCTCGCATTAAATACAACCATTTTGTGTACATCCAATTTTGCAACCATCCGTGCTTTTGTGCAAAAGTGTTTTTCAAGACAAAGTATGTGCATGTACATAAATCTCTAAGCGATACCTATATGAATAATTTTTATTTTAAAAGTTTACTTTTAAAACATGATGCACACAACCTAAATATACTTGCAAGTTCTATATGAATGCAATTTTTCGAAAAATTAAAACATTTTTCACCCAATTTTTCCCACACTTCTATTAAATAGGGGTGTAGTTCAACTATTTTTTCGTCCAAATCCTAACACACAACTTTTAATATTCGAATTTCAAAAAAATCTAATTTTCTGAATTCGAGTTCTTATGTTAGAAAGAAAGAAAACGAAGAAACTTCATTTTTCTCCGATTTTCATTTTCATACATCCTTTTTCATACTTGGAATTTTAGGTTGCTATCCTATAAAAACCCCTTTTTAATTTTCCCAAGCATGGTTTACATAAGAAAATAGCTTTTTAAATCTTTAGTTGACGTTTTCGTCGCCTTTTTAATTTCCTGTTTTCCTTTTTGTTATTCTTATAACGTTCTTATGTCCTTATTCTCCACTTGTGAATATCACAAAAATAAAGAGAAAAAGCATTGATACTGATATACTACCATAGAATTTTAAATGCATACTTAAGAGTATAATTTTATAACTAAAAAGTGAAAACAAACCCTACTACAATACGATACTAGATAGATGACATACGCAGGCTAACATAGCCATCATCTCGGGCTAGGAGGCCTATGCCCCTGTCCGCCCTAACATAGGAAAGCTCTCATAAAGGAATCAAAATAGCTAAGGTGCTCCTCCTATCGCCTAGTGATCGCCTCAACCTCACGCTGAGACCTAGCTAACTCATCCTGTCTCCTAATCATCTCCTGCTGCCCCTGAAGAATCTCTGCGTGCTCCCTAGCGAGCCGCTCTTGCCTCTCGGCAAGGGTCCTAAACTGATCCTCGTAGCTCATTGGTGGAGGGGGCTGAGAGGGTCCTGCTCCCTCTCCCCAAGATCCATATCCATGTCTATATCCCCACGTACTCTGCTTCGTGGGATCTGATGGCCAAGCGGGCCATGGCGACTCGGTATGTCCTACGCCACCTCCAAATGGTGGCACGGGAAAGTGCTGATGCTCATGAAAGTACTGGGTTTCCTGCCAATGTGGTGAGGGCTGTAGTGATGGCTGGTGCTCCTGCTCCTCCTACGGAGCTTGAGTCTGGACCAATCCTATGTGCATCCTCCTTAGAGTGTATGAACCTATCATGGGGTGAGCCTGCTCACTGTAAGTCTCTCTCTCCATCTCAACCCCGGCCCACTTGAAGACCCGTGTCCAAAGGTGACAGTAAATCATAGTGGATCTGTGAAGTCCGGTCACTTTCATATGCTGGGCCATAATCGTCCTAGCCCAGTTCACCTGCAATCCTCCAAATATGGCGTAGGTGGCCCGCCTCACAATAGGGTATATCTGATCAAAACTCTCCATCTTGGGGAAAAGGTTATGATGTAGAATGCAGATAATTAACCTAGCTAACGGGGTCAACTGCCCAACACTCCAGTCGGGGTGCTGGGGGTCTAAAAGAATCTACTGCAAAACGGCCATGTCCGTCATCTCAATCTTCCCTACCTCTAAGCCATACCCTCTGATATCTAAAATACTAGCCAACTGAGACTCGATGAAAGCTATCCTAACTTCCTTGACCTCCGCTTGGAAGGCCAACTCCTCATCCTCATCGCTAGTACGTAAGTTAGCATCAAAAGGACGCACTCTCCTGGGATACGCTCTCTGCTGGAATGTCTCATGGCTAAGAATCTGTCGCAGCCCTGTGTCCAAGAAGAGCTGCTCTAACCGTGTGCCCGGAAAATCAGTAAACTTCACCGCCCTTCCTTGCAGAAAATGGTATGCGGCTGTATCGGAGTAAGACTGCACTATCCGCCTATCACTCTGACACCAAGCTATCTCCTGTGGTGTGAGGTGAGGAAAGAGGTGAACTAGAGAGGGTCTTGGAGGCATGGTGAAAAACTCTCAGATCCGTGGAAATGGAGTATGGATCCGAGTAGGTCTCGCGACGCGCTTTGATTTGGCACTAATGGCGAGTTAAACGGTGGAGTTTTGGAGGAATTTGGGTGGTTGGGAGGGGGGATTTTTGGGTGCGGCTGCTGTCTTCAGGGGGAAGCAAAAATGACGAAGAGAGGCCAAAGCACGCGTTTATACGCATGCAGTTTGCACTAAGACGGTCGACCCGCCTTAGCTACAAGTCGACCGCATGGTCGACAGGCCGGTCGACTGCTTGGTCAACCTGGTCGGCCTGTGCTATTTTCTTTTCCGTCTCGCCCGCCTCCCCTTAACTAATCGAAGCCTAAGAAAATTCTACCTACTACCAAGCTGTCCGAGTCACGGTTACGACTTAGGCTAAATATCCCTGTCTGCTTTCCACCATCCAAGTGGAGTCTTGACGTCTTCTGTACTTCAACTGAACCCGCATTAATGTCCATAAGCTTGCTCCAACCATTTAAATCGTCTAACCCGTAAAAATTTCTTTTTCAAAACAGCTTTAATTTCTTTATAGCTAGGAAAAGAATATTTTTACGTACTTAAATAAGGATTTCAAGAATACGTTTCTACTTGGCTAAGACATATGTTGCGTAAGACATCGTCACTGCAGCCCAAAATACTAGTTTTCAATTAAAGTTAATAATACCTATATTTTCTAAACTGTATATTTTTCTATTTTCAAATTCAAAAATGTTTTAAAGTTGTTTTCCCCCTATTTAAACCAATAAAATTATAAAGTTGTAAACTTTTAGACTTAATACTTGAAAATTTTCCAAAACTTTTCAAATTCTTAAGAGTTTAATTGCTGGGCTAGACTAAAAAGTGGCTTTTTAATTTGTTTTCACCTTTCCAAATATCCCTTACTGAATCCAAAAATCTTTTCCATATGAGGTCTTTTAACTTTTTGGAATTTCATTGTTCCAAGTTTTGATATACTGAATTGTTTTCCAACTCCAAATATTGGTTTACTCAAAAGAATGGACTTCTCATTGGGGTTTTAAGAGTATACATTTATTAAAAATACAAATATGTTCACTCATTATCCACCTAGGAATTTAAACCTAGGCTCTGATACCAAATGTAACAACCCGAATTCCAGTGGTCCGGATTCTTCACAAAAATGCTAAAATCCAAGCCCACTAAAGCCCGAGTTGGGTATTTGGTATCCTGCAAATAGGCAAAGATAAATATACCAGAGCTCAATTAATTATCTCACGGTGGAATTGACTAAAATATAATAGTAAGTAAATACTCACCCAAATAATAACACTTTCTAAGCAAGTGTCATAAAGCTGAGAAGTCTCTGCCATCTACCTAACCTATAGGATGTTATGAGGAGGGGGTCAGAACAAAAGTTCTGGTGAATGGATAAGTTATATACTTCTAGGCTTAATTCTACGTATGTCGTTTTATTTCCATTTACTCTTATATTAGGTTCATTAAGTTACAATATTCTCACCTCTATTCATGAACCATGCCCATCTACTCTATAGTAGATAAAAACCTAATAACTAATATATACATATATGTAGGTATATGCCCAATGACCATATTGGTCCTAGGTACCACCCATGGTACCCTCCGTATCCTCCTCGAAAAGGGCTCCATCTTCTAGCTTCGAGAGCATTCCGTAACTACAACTATAAAGGACAGCTTTGTAAGGCCTACAATATAGATACTCCATCGTTTTGCTTCACGAGAGTTTAGTGGCTCCATCATTATATAACCACTCCCTGTCCTTTATTTGCTAAAATTTATTTTCCCAAAATTCTAAAGTTTTGGGATCTAAGTATTTTTCAATTTCAGTTGCTAACTTAATTTCCTAATTTATTTATAAACTTCCAGTCTTACCTACATTTTTTCACTAGTTAAGTTTCCTTATGAGATTTCCTTATTTACATCATTTTATAATATATTTATATTTGTATAGCGGTTCAATCTCATCCATACAATTACACTATGATAAAATAGGAACATATCTCATACTATATTGTACGCTTTTCTAATAACCTAGCGATTACAACCCAAAAACCATATAAGAAAATTTTGCTAGAAGCTGTCATTCATCATCAACTAGTGTTAATGATGTTGTAGCTTTAACACTCCTTCCTAAATTAAGATGGACGTTTTTAATATGTCATTCAACTATCACCCACCTTCCTTAACTCTCCTTTCGGGCTTCTAATAATTGCGGTCCCTTCGTTCTTTAATCATTATACCCGATTATGGGATAGATTGTGCATTCCCACAATAAAGTGAGTAAGAAATATGACTATGCACATTTAGAATAACTCATTGGAAGATTGGTTTAGTGGAATAACTCCTACCTCCTATCTTGCCTTCATCAACCTTAAGTCAATCCCCATCCTTTATGCATGTTCCATTTTATTACTCTTGTGATGAACAGGATTTTCGACCCTCGAAAATCGACACTAATACGTGCACTGTATTGCGTGTCGAGCATTCAAGTGTTGGAAAAACCGATTGTTAAGGGTAAGAAGAAAAATAAAGACAGAACATAACCTTACACAAATGGAATAATATATATTATTTCTATATATAATCTTTACAGCAGAAATTTTAAACATATACATCAGAGTCTATCCTAATCTCAGCCTGGACAGTTATAAATCTCTATCCCTACTAAGGCTGAATACAAAGAGTAAACAAATGCAGCGGAAATGGATAACCATCTACATAGGAAACTCTAGCTCTTGCTCCAAGCTCCTCTAAAATGTTCCAAGCTAGACTTGCACTACTTGACTGCCTAGAAAAATAGGGCACCTAGGGTTTAAGGGAAAAGAAAATAAACTCCAGGTCAGTCATGAGACTGGTGTGAGAAAACTCAAACATGGATATTTATGAAAATAAAGGGTATCTCATAAGACCACGCCGTACATAAACACGGACGGGTTTTTACCTTATCATAATCAAAACATTGCTACGTAAAATTCAGTGATATTATAATAGTGTCTAGATTATAAATACATATTAATCATACCCGAAATTGTTACTTTGATTAAATTCCATTATAATAGGTATACTTGTCCAAAGGCACTTATTAGAGAATGGATTCCATGCAATGATAGGTAAGCGACTACCTTTTATACAGTATATCTCTAGAGGAATGTACCGAGGACCCATAGACGATCCTCTGCATCTGGCAAAACCGACCTACCTTTTTTCGATGACCAACATAATGATCCTAGATAGTACCGAATATGACATCACCCCAGTCGTTCCAGACCTATCTGTGGCCACAACAAACCCGATATATAGAGGGTAATGTAGAAAGGTGATGACCATACCCTAATAGGTGCGACCCACATAGCCTTACTGCATACCATGTTTTAGCCATTTCCGGGTATGAGGCCTAAGGTAACGTATTACCTTTTACAAAACAAATATCACTTTAAATGCCACATTGCCATTTTAATAACACAGTATTGATTTCCACAAAAGTACAACCCCTGAGTTCATACGCCTCAGGAAATGGTGTTAAGTGTAAGAGGAGTTACCTCCTACACCATCAAACAGATGTACGTTTATAAAAATTAATGTACGTGGTCTTAGAAATGCAATGTAAGACACTCGTCCATACAACTTGTCTAGGAACCGGACAAACCGAAGGCACCCTCCTACTACATCCTATTTGGGAATCACCCTTAAGATTAGTAGCGAGTAGTCCTTGTCAGTCGAAAGTTTTCAGAACGAAGGTGCTACTGCCATCATATATATAATATAAGAATCACCCCAGATGTTAGTGGCAAGCAGCCCTACATTATGAAGATCTCTGTCGTCAAAAATCACTGTCTACAACATTTCTTCACTTTCGAATGTGTATATTGATTCGAAGTGGTTTTCAGATAGGAATCACCCAAATCCGATCCCGGTTTCTCCCAACCAATTATCAATAAAAGATGTAAAGTATGTGGGTGATTACTATTCAATTAATCAATATCTTTTATCCAGGGAAAATATCCTCTTAGAGATATTTGTCTTTAAACCATTTTTTTCAACATATACGGGATTATTAAACCTCTTTTATCAAATCCTTTGGTTAATTAAAACCCCTTTTTATCTTTGGAAATACCAAATCATTTCTCTTTAATAACTTAGGAAAAATATTTCCATATTCTATTATTAGTACAATTCCCATCTTAATGAAGATTTCACATTTCCAAAACATATCTTTAATGGGTCAAAAACAATGTTATTTAAGACATCGTTTACTGTAAACCCAAACCAGTTAGTATTGAATAAAAGGGATCCATAAATTTTAAACTAATTTCACTCAATACTAATTTCCTTATTCAACATGTACTATTCATTGAATAATGGTGAAATCACCTTTTAAATTCACATGGGTAGTACGTGTTCCCTCCTCGGAGTTTAACTAGAATATTTTATATGCTTCCAAAATCTTTATTATTTTAAAATCTTGTTTATCGTTTGGAAAACTCCAAATCTCTTTTTCTCTTATCTTAGGAAGATGCGGTATGAGAAAATCAAATTAGCTATCCCCTCCATCGGGCTAGTCCGTATAGTTAGGGAGAGTAGGAAACTAGTTTTCCAAACCCAAATCTAGAGACTACCTCTCTGTCACCTATAAGGCGGTCAAGTTATTTGATCAACTCTAAATCCTTTAAAATACTTGATTTATTATTTTAAAAACATTTGTTAAGGATTTGGATAGGAAACCCAAGTTTAAATCTTGTTTCAGAAATTTCCAAATTCCCTTGTTAAATTGCCCGTGAATAGTGCTTTTGAGGGCTCCGTATCACAGATCCCATTTTAAACCTTTATATGCCCAAATTTTCAATTTAGAACTCTTTTAAAATATTTTAACATATTTTTAGAATTTATATCATAGTTGTAAAGACTTAAAAATATATATTTTTAAGAATTGAAATTCATTTTTTACGAACTGCCAAAACGCGATGATGTTAAAAACTTGATTTGGACATATCTCAAATTCTACTAAATGAAATCTCGATTTTTCTTTTTCATTTGAAAAATATAACCCTAAGGGTCCATAAAATTCTTATTTTAAAGAATTCTGACTTATAATCCACCCTACACATTCTTTTAACTTTTCGGATCGCGAAATCGCGAACTACCGAAAGGCGATGGCTTATTTTGACTCTAATTTCGTATCTTTTCAAAACTTTACCAAAATGAGTTTAGTGTTTATAAAACATTTATTAACCATTTCAAACCATTTTTATTCATGTTTAAAAGAGGTTTAACTATGCCGTAGCACTTTTATAATTCATAAGAGAAAGTGTTTTCTTTGTGTAAATTCGACGTGTATTTACCGTGAATTATTTCCATAACCAAGCAAACATATTATCACATCCAAACCATGATGATCAAACATAGAAAACAAGTATGGGAAAACATATCATATCATCATACAGTTTAATAAATAAACTAACTGAGTAATTCTCACTATCAATTTCCACTTCGCCAAACTTTTTCCGAAGCTTCCTGAATTGATTTTGACGGCACTCTGGCATCACTTCCTTCTCTTTTCTTTGCCTTAAAACCTCTGGATTTCCACCTCCCCTCAAGGGGAGCTCAACCATGCCTTTGAATAGGTGAAGCTCGGTCATCCTCATTGTGCTTAATGGGGCCGTGCACTTATAGAGAGGAGGGGAGTGTTTTTGACTTGGTTTTAAAGTGGATTGACTTTGTTTACATATGGAACTATTTTACTTTTTTTCCATTATTTTTCTTCATTACTTCTCTAAGATAAGGAAGCCATTAAAGAGCATTAAGGAGCTCAAGAAGAAGGAGGAGGAAGAAGAGTTTTCATGTGAGAATTATGAAGCCTTAAGGTGGGTATTTATAGGAAAAATTTTGCAAAATATCTACCAACTCGTCATGAGCCATCACCTTACCTATTTGCACCTCCCCTCCTTCCATCACTTAAGCCGAACCCACACACCTCCATGGTGTGATGCCCCACCTCTATACTCACACTAGCCAAGGACACTACGGGGTAATGCCGTCGACTAGCACGAAGAATAAGGCTGTTGAGGAGCGACCATCTGTGTAATTGCTTTGTGCGAGTACCGATATGTTAGATAATATGACTTGCATTTCATTTCAAGAGGAAATCTGACATATCGAATACAAACTCAAAGCTACCACACAGTGGCTAGGTGGGCTTTGGAAACAAATATAGAAATAAGCATAACACAAATCAGTTACAGATATTCATATCACAAAGGCGGAAACAGATATGAATATTACACATAGAAGTGTACATCAAAGTAGTGGTTATAAAAGATCCACTACATCACAAAAGAATAGGTACAAGTGCTAGACAAAAGAATAAGTACACATCAAGGAGTCTTTATCTCGAATGTATAATAACAAAAAACCTACTAAGCTAAAGTAGTTAGCTAAAAGTCAGGTGACGGACCCAAATAAGAAGTCAAGCAGAAGCACCTGAAATACCTCGGTCTGACCCGAGTATTATTTAAGAAGAAAATAATAAACGGATCAGTCTAGCTATAAATATCAGATAAAATGAGATAGGATAAGAGATATCACAAAAACGTATGATAACAATAATGCCATACTGTGACAAGTATACATCAGATAACAATAAAAATCATACAACATCTCCAATATTCTCAAACACTAAAAAGAATGTCATATTCTTTAAATTATTCACCAAAACACAAATATTGATAGAGCTTATCAATGCATATCATCAAAATTGGAGAAACACAAATTCTAGAAATCAACAACCAGAAATCTAGAAACCACAAAGGGGAAGGCCTATCACAAACGGGAGCATGAAAACTCACCAACATAAGTGTCACAAATGGAACGCTATTCCATGGTCGCTAACCATCAAGTTTGAGCCGGAGCTCCACAAACGGCCCAAAGACCATGGGTCGCTACCCCACCAATTTGAACCGAAGCTCCACAAACGGGGTTTTTAGTCCCCCACATAAACAAAGAGACATCGCACATTGCTAGTGTAAATCACAAAATGATCATCAATGATCAACAAGTGTAAATTACACTAAGCTAGTAAATAAATGAGTTTAGCTTCATGTCCCATAACCACTGGCTTAACTTAAATATTTACGAATAAATTGTAGATTTCCACTCGAAAATTGTCACGAGAGTTCAATCGAACAAGTCCAAGAATTAACCGACGAAGTAAACACAAGCGTTTCATACCACTTGTTTTGCTAAGCCGTTTAATTATATTTCTCATACGAATGAGGTAAAGGTTGGTATATACTAATAGATTGTAAAATGGTTTTAAAAGCGAACTTTATATTTAAAATAGTGTCAAAATCGTTTTAATGAAGGAGTTTTAGTACTTACTACTAGTATCGAAACCTTTGTATTTTAAAGTGACAAATCACAAAATGATAGTAAAAACAATCAATCACCAAAAATTCACCTACGACAATGTGAATTAAATCCATAAAAATCGATATCAAATCCGTCAAATGGATATTCCCAAAAATCCATAGAAGAAGTCACCAAAGTCGATAATAAGTGATAACAACTAACCGGATCGACAAAAATCGATTAAAATTGGAAATCCACTCAAAAAAGTAGGCAAATAGGCAAAATGCACAGTTCTAGATGTCTGGGGGTTCATCCAGACGTCTGGATTTGGGTTCTGGAAATAATTCAGAAAAACCCCAGATATCTGAAATTTCAAAGCAGACGTCTGAGCCCTAACCGGACGTCCGAACCTATAAATCAGACGTTTGGAGCTTGTCTCTGCCATTTTATTTTCTGCGTTCTTATTTTTTTACCTCCAGGTTCATAACCAGACGTCTGGACTTGAGCAACCAGACGTCTGGTCACCTGGTCTGGGCAACATTTTGCCTAGGCCGTGATGGCCAAAACGATTCAGGAGCGATCGGACGAGCAACGAAGACTAAGGATTTATGCCAAGCGACAACCCAGCCTTATAGGCTCTTCGATACACCCAAATATCGTGTCCAAACATCCATAGTAGGAATTTCATAACATTGGACTTCAAAATCCAAAAATTAGAAAATTCACCAAATCAATTCAAATAAAAAGCAAATGAATATGCACAAATGTTAGGAATTCATACCTAACAACAATGAAAGTATAGACGTAGATGTGAGTTAAAAAATTAACCTTTAAACCCAAAAACAACGAATGAGAAGTTTTAAAACAAGGCAAGACCAATTCCTCTTCAATACACCTCTAGAATCTTCAATCTATTATCAAAGGTGAAGTTTTTCCTAAGTTAGGTTATAGGAATTTTTGAAAATTGAAGAGAGATTGAGATGGAGAAGATGATGCTTACCTAAGCTTCTCTTTGATTTTAGAGCAAGAACTTGAATTTCCTAATAAAACTAGGGTTTAGGAATTTTAATTTCCAATCTTTTCCCCCTATTTTTCTCTTGAGCTTGAGTGTTAGGAAATGAGGAATGAAATGAATGAAGAGTAGAGGAGTTAGGGTATTAAGTTGGGTTAGTGGGCTGAAACCCAAACCCAAAGCCCAAAATAGAAAATATCAAAATTCTACTCAACTCCAAAATATCGATATTTATACTTAAAAAAGTTGTAAGTGTCATTTTGGACTCAATGGAAGTGGTCTCGAGTCACAATTCGACTGTTTACAAAAAGTAACATTTCGGACTTTAATCCGATTAATGATGTTATATTTAAATAAAACATTTAAATATACAATCGTAAAATATGCGGGTTGTTACAGACTCCCCTCCTTAAAGAAATTGCGTCCTCATAATACTTTAGAAGAAAAATAAAAAGTAACAACCATACTAAGGCATAACAACACAAAAGAAGAAATTTTGAAATGAGAAGTTCACCTTTAAAGAGCATGAGAGAGTAAGTCCGGATGTGTTCGCTCGATGAATTCTCTGGATTCCCAAGAGCAATCCTTAGGATTTGAGGACCATTGAACTTTCACAAGCGGAACATCTTTATTTCGAAGGCGTTTAACCTCCGTAGCAATGATACGAATAGGATGTTGCTCATAAGTCAAATTAGGTGAAACTTCAATTTCTTCAATAACACCGGGCTCAAGAATAGAATCGGAATCCCTAAGGCATTTGCATAGTTGAGAGACGTTGAATACGTCATGAATAGCAGAAAATTGAGCCGGTAACAAAAGGCAATAAGCCACGGAACCAATGCGTTCGGTGATGGGATGCAACGACCCGTAAATTTCAACTGTTTTAATAACGTAATTAGTTGAAATTTTGTGAAATTTTAAACGATAAAATTTTGAAAAATAAATTTGATATTTGGAATGCGTTTAGTTAAACATAGCAACTGGTAAATTTTCGTCCGAAAATATAAAAGTTTATTTCGCGCGTAAATTCACTTCAATTTAATCAGTTAAAAAGCAATGAAAATAAAATGTTTCCGAAACCTAAATATTTTTACATAGAAAAATTATAAACCATCTTCTGAGCAAGATGTCAGTTGGTCGTTTTTCCAAATTCGGACATCTTTGGCTCCGTCGATCTTATTTTTCAGTGTTTTTCTTGCATTTTGCGCTATTAGAAAATTCGAATTTTATAATTCAAATCTTACCACTAATATCTGTATACTGTTTTGATCGTCTCGTCGTGCTGATCTTTGCGATATATTTATTTCTGTATTTTGAAGTTCGGTATACGGCAGAATCCACGAAACCGGTAACCGTATCCATACCGGATCCATGACGTTTACTTTCTTTTGCCTTTCAAACTTCAGCCGTATCGGTACCATTCAACCCCATTTGTGTCCCGTGACCATCCAAATACTATTGTATAATACAAACAACCAATTGTTATGATTATTTCCAGAAATTACGGTCATGACTTTTTATTATCCTCTGAAATTAACTCTGCTTTTTCCATCCCTGTCTGTTCAATGTCTCAACTTTTTGTTCTGCCCAAGAGTTATATCATATATATTTCTACAAACTTACGGGGCTATGTGCTGTCATTTATAATTCCAATCACTTTTCCCTTTCTTTTGTGATTGGCTCTCCCACTTGTTCTCTTCTTCCATTTTTCATTCTTTTCCCATCCCTGACATAGAAATGAGTATGATATATATAAAGATAATATCAGAGCAATTGGAACTGCTTGCTTCTTTCCCCATCGCCAACTCCTTCGTCTCTAACCCATCTACTTCCCTCTCCCTCTAGCTCGACTTCCACAACCCAACATCCAGCCTCCAACAGCCATGTCCAACGGTCTGACAACCACCTTTCGCCTAAACCCAGGCCGAACCTTCAGGTCACACCACAGCTCCGGCGACCCGAGCCTTGCCCTACTGGCTCCGCCTCGAATAAACCACCCTAACCCGATTGTCTTGCCTCTGTGAATCACCTGAGCTCCCACAACGGCCACAAAATCCCAACCTCGGCCTGGACCTCCACCTTGTTCCCACATCCATGCAAGCTGCAGCTTCCCTATCAACTCACACGCTCAGCCGCTCTCACTCGCGACTCAGCAACCAACACCTCGAAGCCCATCATGGTGACCCACGTGCACCCCTAGCCGAGCTCCTCCTTTTGCGTATTTCATGTATGTTTATATACAACATAATATATATATATATATTTCTGTGCCTGTTTATATAAGTTTATAAGATATCAGTTTGTTATGATATATGTTTTATGTAAATATATATATGTTTGATTAATATACATAAGTTATATAGCTTTTTAAAATGGATCAGTTTGTATATTTAAGTTATATTGGTCTGTTTATGTGTATATAAGGTATTTTTTTATCTATATGATATGTTAGATTTCAGAAATCTTACTGAAGGGTATTACATATATATATATGCATTGTATCATGAAGTTCGGCCTATTGTTTCTTTCGTATGCAAAGAACAGAATGTACTATATTATATTTCATTATAAAGTGTACTTGAGTTTGAGTTTCAAATCATGAATATAGCAATTGTGTATGGAGTTATCTTTTGTTAGCTTATATATATATATAGTTTGTTATAGGTTAAGTATATAAAAATATAACAGTATAGTTTTGTTCGTATAATTTTTTTTATGATAGTTTATGTATGTCAGTATTAGTTGTTTATGAAAGTATATATGTGAATAGTATGTCTGCATTTTGGGTTTAATGTACAAGTTAAAAATTTACCCATTTATTTTAATTTAGTAGCTTTTTATATAGTCTGTTAGCTTATATATGTTATAGTATATTTATACTTTTCAATTAGCAGTTATACAGTTTATACATATCGAGTTGTCGATGTTAGTTTATGCAGTTTAATGTATATAAAGATATTAGATTGTTGTTTTATTTATATATAGGTTATGTATGTTAATATACATTGTGGTTAGTATATTTTAAATAATATTATACATATATAGAAGTGCATTATTTTAATTTATACTATGCAGATACGTTGTTTAATGTGTTTTATTATATTCAAAATAATAGGTGTTTAAAATTAATATTGATTTCATGGAAAATAATAATAATAATAATAATAATAATAATATGTATATCGTTGCTGTTCTATCAAATTGATTTTGATTCGTTTCTCATCGATTCTTATCTATCAGCTTGGTCCGTCGAATCCGCTTTCAGCTTACTTCATTGTGAGACTGTTGTTTGGATTGTTCGACTTTCTAGATCGTGATCCAATTCGTATCTGGTTGTGTTTCAAACTCCTTTAGCCTCGAAAGGTGAGCACTCACTCACGATTAACGTTCTTTTATTTATTAAATTTGATTTCAATTGAAACGACAATTGAAATATGTTGTCATTAGATATTTACACTGTTATTACCTGTATCAGTTCACCTGTGACATCTGACACCATTATTTGCTATTTATGCGATGATAATCCTGTTTGATTGATAATTGATTGATTGTTTGTTGTTTATATTGGATGTTAAATTGAAATGTATAAAGTGATAAATATTATACAAGTAAATTTGACGTAGGATAATTAAAATTTGAATCGGCACATATGTTGAATTTGATTTGTTGAATATGACCCCTTTTAATTGTTAAATTAATTGACATGTAGAATAGTTATAATTACACTTTGAACCATTGAACGTATATTTGATTAATTGTTGTAGTGTTAAAATTGAAATCGAATGACAAGTGAAGAACCGTATAAATAATTAGTGGAATAATCTTTAATCTACATGAAATGATAGTGTAGATTCTAGAAATAATTATATTAATTCGTACAAATAACAATGCGAATTAATACGGTTATTTCGGGATTATTTGAATTGATTATTGGATTGTTATTGTTTGTTGTTATTGCTTGTTTATTTACTTTGACACCATCCCAATTAACACACTGCAAGTTCCCTTTGTTATGCTTTGATTTTTAATTGAATTGGAATCGGGTTGAAATGATAAATACCCAAATGAACTTGACCTAGGATAGGAAATTAAATAAAACCCGATTGGTCAATAATTTGATTTAAAATAAAACGAAGATTTTATTTGAATAAATAATATGGTTTTGAAATGAAGTGAAATTTGAATTGTTAATGAAAGAAAATGTTAATATTTAATAATCTGAAACAAATATTAAAAATGAATTGATGAAAGAACGATGTTTAATTTGAGAAATGATTGAATTAACTTTGAAATGATTTAATAATTAAGTTTGAAATTATAATTAAGTTTGAAATTATAATTAAGTTTGAAATTATTAAACTTTGAAATTATTTAATAATTAAGTTTTGAATTATTTAATAATTAAATAGATTGAATTATTTAATGATTAAATTGAATTGAATTCTTTAATAAGAAAAATTGGACTTTTGAATAAGTGGATTTACTTCGTAAATAATTGAAATTGAGTTTCTTTATTAATTATGTTTTGGAAAATTATTTAAAGTAAGTAAATAAATAATTGAAATTGAATTTTTGTTTAACAAGAAATGAAATGTGATATTTTTGGAATTAATGTAAGACTTGTAATTAAAAGAAATGATTTGACGAATTTAATTTAATTCAAATTTGTAAGTTTTGATATAATGAAGTTGAATTTAAATAATGGGTTTAATGAATTGGAAATTTAATAGGAATTTTTTTGAATGGCAAATTTACTTAATGAATTTTGAATGAAATTGATAAATGAATTTAAATTGATTTAAATGTTAAATTAAATAAATTTAAATAATTTTGGAATGAATCTTATATACGAACTTGTATCAATATTTGAATTGTTTTAAAGGAAATTGAAATTGAATTATAAGATCTTGAAATGGTAAATTAAATGATTTGAAACGTAAATTATTGGAAATTGGTTTTGAAAGACAAATGAAATGTTGATTTACGAATTCTAATTGAATTGAAATTGATTTGGTTTTTGAAATATATAAACGACCAATCGGTGTAATAATTACGAAAGTTATTAAAGAGACCGGGATCGGTAATGGATATACTCTCTATCTGAACCGAAACCACTTTAATAACTACACGCGGAGTGATGATCCAGAATGAAGTGGTTGGAATGATGTTCGTGATGACTGAAGAAAGAGAACGATAATGGATAGCCTTGACACTTGTGTCAAATTGGAAATGACTAAAACAGGAGCCGTGCCGGGCCAATGGAGGATTAGCTACCTCAAGTGGACACACTTCTTCGAACTACTCATTACTTGTTGTCGATTGGTGCACCCTTGATTTTGGGAGTGTTGTTTCACGGTGTTGCGGGCGCTGCGGCGTTGCGTTCTCACCAGTCCGGATCAGGCAAACGGTAGTATCACTACCTTGGGTATTGCCTAATGTGCCTTGTCATACTTGTATTCCCTATTCGCGACCACTACGAATTTGTTTTGTACCTTTAGTATATGGATTGCCCTTTGGTGACTTCCGGTTTTGGGGAAACTACGGTCTTGTATATGCTCTTGGGAATAAAAATGTGTTAAAGGGTGGAATGGGCCATGACTTAACACTATTTTGATATCTTATTATTACTGATAGACATTATCTACTTATCGTACACTACTACATAGTAGATAGTTTAACGGATCCTTAAAGGATGGTTATTCCAAACATCCTTTGAGTTACTTGTATTTCAATTGCTATTTCACTTGAGTTGGATTTATTAATATAAGAATGTTAATCCTGACTCGAGTGTCTTGTGTTTTTGCTTTACGCTCGGGTCAGACTGAGTGTACCAGTATTCGAGACTCACCTTTGGAGTTGGAGCTTTGCTTGAAGATCCAGCCATCTATTCTGCTTTCAGTATTCGATGATTCCAGTGATGTATTCTGATTTGTATCTGATGTATCGTGGTACTCTTCCGTTGTATCTGGTTTAACTCTGATGTATCGTATTACTCTTCTGTTGTAAACTCTGATGTATCTTATATATTAATATAGTAGCTTCATGAACTACTATCTCTTTTACTTCCGCTGCATTTATTACTCTGTGTCTGTGATCTGTGATTATTTATTTACTGTATATGTTCAGTTTTGCCAAATTTAAATTAACAACGCGGTATTTTGAGAAATTCAACTCCGGCATGAGTGTCTACCTATACACTTATAATGGACGCGAATGGTCCTAAATATCGGGTCGTTACAGTTGGTATCAGAGCTTTGGTAGCTCTAGGCAAAACTTAACATATGGGGTAAATGTATTTACAGAATCACTCTCATTCGAGTTTCAATCTCTTCCTTTGACTCAATTCCTTTGAATTTTGGAACGTTCCCCTCGGTTCCGAAATTCATTCGTATCCCTCACTATTCGTCTTCTTTCAAATTCTGGAGCATCACATAACTCCACTTCGAATGACCCTTATAGTGAATCGGCAGTCTCGCCAAACTTCAAATGATTTGTAAAGGGGTGAAACTCCTTTACAATAGTATTGATTTACCGGAGATTTCTGTATCCTCGGTTTACGATGCTATCTATCCCTACTATACCTGAATTCTATTTCTTGTGATCTGGTGCCGATTTGCCTCAGAATTCTGCATCAGTCTTATTCGTGAAGTCACGGTCAATCCGGTTAAGGTTGCCCGCACATTAAATAAGCTTACCCATATCCCGATTCGGTAATTGAATCATCTTATCTTTTCTTTCGAATTTGTCTTCGAATCAAAATTCTCTTTGATTTGAGTCCATCAAATTTGAATCCCTATCCTTGCTTTGAAATCCGCTACTGTATCGTTGAGCGAAGAAGTGTATTTGTAAATTAATATTTTAAAATGTTTTAATATATACTGTGTTGTTTGAGTTGTTGATGTTGATTTGGGTTTTCGATCGATTCGTCTGATCAACGTTATCGATAGGATTTCCAAAACACTTGAACAGAGCAAACTGACACAATATTATTTTCAAATTTGGAAAATGAAATAAATTTGTTTGATTATATTGTGAAAATATAAGTAAAATTTTCTGGAATTTAATAGGTTAATTAAATTGTTTGTTTGAAATGATAATATTTGATTATCATTTATTGTTCTAAATAAATTTATAAATACGGTATAAATTGATTGGAATTTGAAATGAATTTAATTCAGAAATTTGAGAATTTATTAGTTTCCGGTGATTTCGAACTTTGGTTTTAAAATTTTAAGTATATATTATTGGAGGTATTTTCAAATAGAAACCGTTTTCAAAGAATTTTAAAATGTTGAAATCAGTGCTCTTCTCTTTGTCGCTGGAAAATAATTTCGGTGATGGCGGCCGCATCATCGACGTTCATTTTCGAGTTTCGAAGTGGAGATACCATTCTGTGGCTTTGCTACGGTTTTGTTTTGAAAAAAAAAATTTTGATTTGAGTTTCTTCAGTATATTTTGATTTACATATATATAGGTATCTTATTTTAAAATTTAATTTGATTTGATATAAATATATTATATATATCTCTAAATTGTTTAAAGTTAATCGGAAATCTAATTCTTAAATTTTGTTAAAGGATGATTTTAATTATAAATAAAACCAAAAATTTTGGATAAATATTTAAACTTGAAATAATTGAATTTGAAAATTTTATTTGTATAGTACTAAATTGCATTTCAATATCACTTACCTAAATTATTCAGAAGTTAAATTGTAATTGGATAATATACAAGATAAAATGATTTTATAAATAAAATTTGAGTGTTTATAATAAATGTTTACACTTAGATTTAGAAAAAAAAAATGCTAATAAGTGATAGAATAATAAGTTAATTGAATGAGATGGATATGATAAATTTTGTTCTGAAAAATTAACATATTGAAATTTGATCAACATATGAAAATACCTTGAATTTAAAAGAAATTAATAGATATAAATTAATTTAAATTGAAACTTTTATGGTTTAAATTAATTTATATGGGTTAAATATATGTGATAAGATATATTAAGTGAAATAAAATTTCTAATAATTTGGAATTAAAGAATTTGATCATATTTAATTTGTTGAAAAAAAATATGATTATAATAAAAGACTATTCAAATTTATGGTTTTGGAAATTGTAAATTGAGGAAAATGGGATAATAAGATAATGAATTTAGAAATAGTTGAGATTGATTTTGGTGAAATCAAATGGATTAAATCAATTATTGAATATCAATTAATTAAAATTTGAATTTATATGGTTTAAATCAATTGTTAGTTTGTATTTCAAAACTGTTTTTCTTTCTGGTTGTTTCTATTCTCCTACCTCGTTCCTTTTCAGGGACGAAAAGTTTTGAGTGGGGGAGAGTGTAACGACCCGTAAATTTCAACTGTTTTAATAACGTAATTAGTTGAAATTTTGTGAAATTTTAAACGATAAAATTTTGAAAAATAAATTTGATATTTGGAATGCGTTTAGTTAAACATAGCAACTGGTAAATTTTCGTCCGAAAATATGAAAGTTTATTTCGCGCGTAAATTCACTTCAATTTAATCAGTTAAAAAGAAATGAAAATAAAATGTTTCCGAAACCTAAATGTTTTACACAGAAAAATTCTAAACCATCTTCTGAGAAAGATGTCAGTTGGTCGTTTTTCCAAATTCGGACATCTTTGGCTCCGTCGATCTTATTTTTCAGTGTTTTTCTTGCATTTTCCGCTATTAGAAAATTCGAATTTTATAATTCAAATCTTACCACTAATATCTATATACTGTTTTGATCGTCTCGTCGTGCTGATTTTTGCGATATATTTATTTCTGTATTTTGAAGTTCGGTATACGGCAAAATCCACGAAACCGGTAACCGTTTCCGTACCGGATCCATGACGTTTACTTTCTTTTGGCTTTCAAACTTCAGCCGTATCGGTACCATTCAACCCCATTTGTGTCCCGTGACCGTCCAAATACTATTGTATAATACCAACAGCCAATTGTTATGATTATTTCCAGAAATTACGGTCATGACTTTTTATTATCCTCTGAAATTAACTCTGCTTTTTCCATCCCTGTCTGTTCAATGTCTCAACTTTTTGTTCTTCCCAAGAGTTATATCATATATATTTCTACAAACTTACGGGGCTATGTGCTGTCATTTATAATTCCAACCACTTTTCCCTTTCTTTTGTGATCTGCTCTCCCACTTGTTCTCTTCTTCCATTTTTTCATTCTTTTCCCATCCTGACATAGAAATGAGTATGATATATATAAAGATAATATCAGAGCAATTGGAACTGCTTGCTTCTTTCCCCATCGCCAACTCCTTCGTCTCTAACCCAGCTACTTCCCTCTCCCTCTAGCTCGACTTCCACAACCCAACATCCAGCCTCCAACAGCCATGTCCAACGGTCTGACAACCACCTTTCGCCTAAACCCAGGCCGAACCTTCAGGTCACACCACAGCTCCGGCGACCCGAGCCTTGCCCTACTGGCTCCGCCTCGAACAAACCACCCTAACCCGATCGTCTTGCCTCTGTGAATCACCTGAGCTCCCACAACGGCCACGAAATCCCAACCTCGGCCTGGACCTCCACCTTGTTCCTACATCCATGCAAGCTGCAGCTTCCCTATAAACTCACGCGCTCAGCCGCTCTCACTCGCGACTCAGCAACCAACACCTCGAAGCCCATCACGGTGACCCACGTGCACCCCTAGCCGAGCTCCTCCTTTTGCGTATTTCATGTATGTTTATATACAACATAATATATATATATATTTCTGTGCATGTTTATATAAGTTTATAAGATATCAGTTTGTTATGATATATGTTTTATATAAATATATATATATATGTTTGATTAATATACATAAGTTATATAGCTATTTAAAATGGATCAGTTTGTATATTTAAGTTATATTGGTCTGTTTATGTGTATATAAGGTATTTTGTTATCTATATGATATGTTAGATTTCAGAAATCTTACTGAAGGGTATTACATATATATATGCATTGTATCATGAAGTTCGGCCTATTGTTTATTTCGTATGCAAAGAACAAAATGTACTATATTATATTTCATTATAAAGTGTACTTGAGTTTGAGTTTCAAATCATGAATATAGCAATTGTGTATGGAGTTATCTTTTGTTAGCTTATATATATATAGTTTGTTATAGGTTAAGTATATATAAATATAACAGTATAGTTTTGTTCGTATACTTTTTTTATGATAGTTTATGTATGTCAGTATTAGTTGTTTATGAAAGTATATATGTGAATAGTATGTCTACATTTTGGGTTTAATGTACAAGTTAAAAATTTACCCATTTATTTTAATTTAGTAGCTTTTTATATAGTCTGTTAGCTTATATATGTTATAGTATATTTATACTTTTCAATTAGCAGTTATACAGTTTATACATATCGAGTTGTGGATGTTAGTTTATGCAGTTTAATGTATATAAAGATATTAGATTGTTGTTTTATTTATATATAGGTTATGTATGTTAATATACATTGTGGTTAGTATATTTTAAATAATATTATACATATATAGAAGTGCATTATTTTAATTTATACTATGCAGATACGTTGTTTATATGTGTTTTATTATATTCAAAATAATAGGTGTTTAAAATTAATATTGATTTCATGGAAAATAATAATAATAATAATAATAATAATATGTATATCGTTGCTGTTCTATCAAATTGATTCTGATTCGTTTCTCATCGATTCTTATCTATCAGCTTGGTCCGTCGAATCCGCTTTCAGCTTACTTCACTGTGAGACTGTTGTTTGGATTGTTCGACTTTCTAGATCGTGATCCAATTCGTATCTGGTTGTGTTTCAAACTCCTTTAGCCTCGAAAGGTGAGCACTCACTCACGATTAACGTTCTTTTATTTATTTAATTTGATTTCAATTGAAACGACAATTGAAATACGCTGCCGTTAGATATTTACACTGTTATTACCTGTATCAGTTCACCTGTGACATCTGACACCATTATCTGCTATTTATGCGATGATAATCCTGTTTGATTGATAATTGATTGATTGTTTGTTGTTTATATTGGATGTTAAATCGAAATATATAAAGTAATAAATATTATACAAGTAAATTTGACGTAGGATAATTAAAATTTGAATAGGCACATATGTTGAATTTGATTTGTTGAATATGACCCCTTTTAATTGTTAAATTAATTGACATGTAGAATAGTTATAATTACACTTTGAACCATTGAACGTATATTTGATTAATTGTTGTAGTGTTAAAATTGAAATCGAATGACAAGTGAAGAACCGTATAAATAATTAGTGGAATAATCTTTAATCTACATGAAATGATAGTGTAGATTCTAGAAATAATTATATTAATTCGTACAAATAACAATGCGAATTAATACGGTTATTTCGGGATTATTTGAATTGATTATTGGATTGTTATTGTTTGTTGTTATTGCTTGTTTATTTACTTTGACACCATCCTAATTAACACACTACAAGTTCCCTTTGTTATGCTTTGATTTTTAATTGAATTGGAATCGGGTTGAAATGATAAATACCCAAATGAACTTGACCTAGGATAGGAAATTAAATAAAACCCGATTGGTCAATAATTTGATTTAAAATAAAATGAAGATTTTATTTGAATAAATAATATGGTTTTGAAATGAAGTGAAATTTGAATTGTTAATGAAAGAAAATGTTAATATTTAATAATCTGAAACAAATATTAAAAATGAATTGATGAAAGAACGATGTTTAATTTGAGAAATGATTGAATTAACTTTGAAATGATTTAATAATTAAGTTTGAAATTATAATTAAGTTTGAAATTATAATTAAGTTTGAAATTATTAAACTTTGAAATTATTTAATAATTAAGTTTTGAATTATTTAATAATTAAATAGATTGAATTATTTAATGATTAAATTGAATTGAATTCTTTAATAAGAAAAATTGGACTTTTGAATAAGTGGATTTACTTCGTAAATAATTGAAATTGAGTTTCTTTATTAATTAAGTTTTGGAAAATTATTTAAAGTAAGTAAATAAATAATTGAAATTGAATTTTTGTTTAACAAGAAATGAAATGTGATATTTTTGGAATTAATGTAAGACTTGTAATTAAAAGAAATGATTTGACGAATTTAATTTAATTCAAATTTGTAAGTTTTGATATAATGAAGTTGAATTTAAATAATGGGTTTAATGAATTGGAAATTTAATAGGAATTGTTTTGAATGGCAAATTTACTTAATGAATTTTGAATGAAATTGATAAATGAATTTAAATTGATTTAAATGTTAAATTAAATAAATTTAAATAATTTCAGAATGAATCTTATATACGAACTTGTATCAATATTTGAATTGTTTTAAAGGAAATTGAAATTGAATTATAAGATCTTGAAATGGTAAATTGAATGTTTTGAAACGTAAATTATTGGAAATTGGTTTTGAAAGACAAATGAAATGTTGATTTACGAATTCTAATTGAATTGAAATTGATTTGGTTTTTGAAATATATAAACGACCAATCGGTGTAATAATTACGAAAGTTATTAAAGAGACCGGGATCAGTAATGGATATACTCTCTATCTGAACCGAAACCACTTTAATAACTACACGCTGAGTGATGATCCAGAATGAAGTGGTTGGAATGATGTTCGTGATGACTGAAGAAAGAGAACGATAATGGATAGCCTTGACACTTGTGTCAAATTGGAAATGAATAAAACAGGAGCCGTGCCGGGCCAATGGAGGATTAGCTACCTCAAGTGGACACACTTCTTCGAACTACTCATTACTTGTTGTCGATTGGTGCACCCTTGATTTTGGGAGTGTTGTTTCATGGTGTTGCGGGCGCTGCGGCGTTGCGTTCTCACCAGTCCGGATCAGGCAAACGGTAGTATCACTACCTTGGGTATTGCCTCATGTGCCTTGTCATACTTGTATTCCCTATTCGTGACCACTACGAATTTGTTTTGTACCTTTAGTATATGGATTGCCCTCTGGTGACTTCCGGTTTTGGGGAAACTACGGTCTTGTATATGCTCTTGGGAATAAAAATGTGTTAAGGGTGGAATGGGCCATGACTTAACACTATTTTGATATCTTATTATTACTGATAGACATTATCTACTTATCGTACACTACTACATAGTAGATAGTTTAACTGTAACGACCCGGCTTTCTGGGCCCAGAAAGACGCATCGTTATGAAGAAAGAAAGGGATAGAAGAAGAAAAGAAAAGAAGAGAGAACAACAACACATCAGAAATCTCACAGCGGAACGAGAAATATATTATCACATAAGATATTACATAGTATCATATACATCAGAGTACACGATTTATACATCACAATATAGACAGTTATAAACTTCTGTCTATTATACAACACAACTACATAAATACGATACATCATACACAGCGGAAACTCTATATATCTACACGCTGAAGCCTCCTGCTCCACAGCTCCTCCAGAATTCGTCAAGACTAACCTGAATCCCCTTGACTACTCATACAAATTTGAGTACCCAAGAGTTTAATAAAACAGAAAATAAACACTTGGGTCAGACATGGGTCTGGTGTGAGTAAACGGTTTATATTGTTTAACTTTGAAAACCTTTGAAAACAAAAGTATCACGTAAGACTCCCCACAAATAAACATGGGTAAGTTTTTACCTTACGCTAACTAAAACATTTGATAGGAAATCCGATTATATTATAATAGGTCTAGGGTTTTCAAGTAAAATACAGAAATAGCTGAAATGCTTACATCTCACATTCCAACATAGTTGGGCACAACTAATACGTACGGCACTTATTGGAGTTTGGATTCCATACAATGGCAGGGCTACTGGGGTACCGCCCGTCACAGTACGTGGCCTAGATCACCGTACCGAGGAGTACTCCCGCTCCCCTGCAACACAAAGCCGGAACCATCCCTTACTGGATAATCCCGAACAAGATAATCCCGTAGTTGGCGCGACCAACCACACACTAAGCCGAATAAAAGAAAAGGGACCTCTAGACAGGGATCTATCTTGCTCTCAGTGGGTGCTACCCACGAAGCCTTGCTGCACCTCCCCTGTTTTAGCCATTCCCGGTTGATGAGGCTTGAGGTTACGATTACCTTTAATCAGAACATATCACTTAGAATGCTCATCGTCCGCCTGACGATGTGCTGAAAGCATTCAATCCATACAAGTTCGTTCCGGGTTCGAACGAAACCGAAGGCATTATCTCGTTACACTCATTTTGGAATCACCCTCAGAGTTAACGACAATAACCCTTGCACTCTAAATCTTCATCTTCACTTGAGATTCACGACCTATCATTAATTTGGATCGATGTGGTATTCGGGTCTCCAGACCTGGAAATCCGGTATACGGAAACCCGATCCCGGTCTCATCGAAATCCAAAACGTATCTTTTAAGGCCAAGTTGTTTAAAGGTTTAAACAATTCAATTCAATACTTGAATTCACACAGCATTAACATAGATAAATATCACATATTTATCACAGATATATCCAATATCATATCACAGAATATCATAGTATATCATCCAATAGATATCAACCAAATCAGACATTCTACTCAACCATCATTCATAAGCAACCATTTATTAATCTCTATTATAATTAATTTAATCCACTTAAATTAAATTAATTACTTAAGAATTAATTCCTAACCTTGCTTAATCAATCATTAATTAATTACTTATCCATTTAATTAATTAATCATTAAAAATTAATCACTCTTGATTAATTATTCATTAATTACATAAAGTAATTATTCTTTAATTAATTTCACAATTTAATTATCTTTAATCCTTTATAGTAATTAACCTTTAATTACTCTCATTAATTACAATAATTAATGATCCTTAATTAATTAATTTCTTTAATTAATCTATAATTAATTACATTATTCCTTAATTAATTACATTAATTAATCATGCATTAATTAATTACTTTCATTTATCAACCTTAAATAATTACTCCAATTACATACAGTAATTTATTTATTAATTACTTATACTAAGTAATTACATTTAACAAATCTTATTAAGTAATTATACTTAATAAATTCCCAAGTGACTATTCTTAATTAATTAACAAATTAATTTACTTAAATAAATCACATTCATTCCTAAATTATAACTGAGTAACTCATCCTTAGTTACCCTTTAACCAAATTAATTAATCCTTGATTAATTATTCTTTAACTATTAATTAATAAACCTTAATTATTAATCAATATCCTTTAATCCAAAATAATCAATCCTTAATTACTTTTATAATTAATTAATTAAACTTAATTAACTAATTAATTACTTCTTAATTATTAATTAATAAAACTTAATTATTAATTAACAACCTTAATTACCAATTTAATCCATAATTACCAATTAATCAATCCTTAATGATAATTAACCAACCTTAATAATAGTTAATTAATCCTTAATTAACTTTAATTATAAATTAATAATTTCTTAATTATTAATTAAGAAAACTTAATTATTACTTAATAAAACTTTATTAAGTATTTCTTAATTACCACTTTAATTAACCCTTAATCATTTAATTAATCCTTATTAATAATTAATTAAATAAATTAATTAAACTTAATTAATTTCAACTCATTAAAAATCTTAATTATCTTAAGATAAAACATTTGATCTTAGTAATTAACTTACTTAATTAAATGTCATTAATTAAGTTTTAAAATAAATAATTAATTACTTATCCTTAATTATTTATTAACAATCCTTAATTACAAGTGAATAAAATACTTGAAAACTTAATTGTTAATTTACTTATCCTTAATCATTAACTAATTTAATTATAAATCACTCTTTATTATTTCCATTTATTATCAAACTTAAATTAAGTTTTAAGATAAAACATTTCTTTATTAATTACCTTATTTCCAAATTAAATTTGAAAATAACTTAAGGATTTAACTTAATATTTTTAAGTAAATCAATCATATAATTTAATTTTATTTTAAACATTTATTACAAAGAAATGGATTTACAAGAAAATAATCTAACTTGCCTATTTAAAATTTAAAATCTTACCTTTTATTAAATTTTAAAAACTGATTTAAATATTTACTTTGGATTTAACCTAGCTGTACTTGAAACAAAACAAATACATCTGCATCTTTCTTTATTTAAAACAGAGTTCAGTTTTGAATTTAAAACTGTTAAAAACTTAACAGTTATACTCAACCACTCGCGTACGTTCCTACAATATACCCGAGCCAAAGGCCTTCTTTCCCGAGACCTACTTCGAGAAAAACTCTCGAACCCAAACTCAACAGCACTGACACAACTCGTACACGTTCGTGCACATCCACATCCAATCGTGGTGACTCCGACCAACTTCCCGGCCTTCAATATGTCGACGACAACTACCCCAAACATTCCGACCATCCAGATCATCCAATCCAACTGGGATTCGAAATCGAACGAAATAGAACGACTGGAACCAAATACTATCGATCAGAACCACCTCGTCTCGACGCTGTCGACCACTAGCAACCCCGAAACTCCGTTCACACCTTCGCCTTGATCTCCGACTTCATTTCGCCTTCGTCCTGATCAACTCGATGCACCAGAGAAGAAGAAGTAATCCCATTTTCCCAGATCGACCAATTTAGGTTTACAACTTAAATCCACTTGCCGCCGTCACCACAACCATCAGACAACCCACTACCCATTATTCCTGAGCACCCCTACACCCTGACCTTCTCCAGTCGAAGCCACGACCACCCTAGATGCTTCGATCACCAGAATTTCCCATAACCCATTTCCAGTTCAACTCTTACATTCTCTTTCAAATCTAAGTTAAAAAATGTTGATTTTATTTTTAAAACTCATGGTTCTCTAATACAAATCAGATGATGTATATGAAACCAGATATTTTGACATTTGAATTTTTAACATGCTTTGAGTTTTACTGTATTTCTCAAATTTGAATTAACCACTAAATTAAAATACCTGAAACTATTTTTTTAATTTACATTTCATTGTTATAATCACATGTTATTAGTAAATTACTGCCTAAGATCATTTGTAAGGGAAGATATGGATTTTTGAAAGTAAGTCTTGAGCCTGGGAAATAACAGAGACCAGTTTAAAAGGTATAATCAGACATGCACACATATAACAGAGCAATTCAAATATTTTCCAGATAAAAACAATCATGCAAACCATAATACAACATTTTTATACGAATTTATCACATGCATCCATACAATCATAGATTAAAAATATTTTAAAGGGAAAGTTTACTCACCTTTTTGAAAATGCAGAGACTTGAAAAACAGGGGTTTGAAAACTGAAGCTTTTAAAACTGGAACTTTGAATTGCTTTAAACTTTGATTGAAAACTTGTATTGCTTGAAACTTTAAAAACTGAACAGCTTTGAATACTTGAAACTTTGCATTGCTGCCTTGATTAACATACTGGAAAATCTTGATGTTGCAGATCTGTTTACAGGCTTGAAGAAGAAGCTTTGCAACTTGGTTACAGGGTTTTGGTAGATTACAGGTTTGAGAATTTGAACTTTAGTTTTGTTTCTTTGTTTTGATCTGATTTTGAGGAATGTCTTTTAGGTTTGAGTTTTGATTTTCTCTGGGTTGAAATGTTTACAGGCTGAGTTTCTTTGCTTTAGAAATTTTTGAAGGTAGAAAAAGAAATAGAAGAGAGGGGATGTAGGTTTATATAATGTTAAATTATGATTTATTAAAATAAAAGAAAATTAAAATAAAAATTGACACTTGTCTTTTGCCTTGATTAATATACTAACACATGTGCTTAAATAGTATAATATGTCAACACATGTTACTTAGCATGATTTAGAGGCTAACACTTGTAATATGGAGGCCTTAAATTAATAACACATGTCCTTTTTATTTAATGAGTATATATATTTAAAATGTTAATAAAGATTTTTCACTTAATTAATAATTCTTATGTAAATGTATATATGTATTTTAAAACTATATAGTTATTTATTAAATATCTTTGGAAAGCTTAATATTAATTTAAATCATAATTTCCAAATTACCAATATATATTAGAAATTTGAAAACATAATTTTATTTGTTAAATTCAAACCAACTTATCTATTTACAATATATAAAATTATATCTATACATTATAAATAGAAATCATTCTATTAACTTTTAAAAGATAGAATTCACTAATTAAATACTTATTTAATTAGATTATTAAATTAAATTCAAATTTTATTATCAAAGATCATCAATATCAATTTAATTATTTAACAGATTATTAAATTGATATTGTTAAAATTTCCGGGATATTACATTCCTCCCCCCTTAAAATAATTTCGTCCCCGAAATTTTAACAAAGGTAATTTAATAATCTTATTAAAGATTTAAATTCAAAACACAAGCATCTACTATCATCCATGTTTATTTAAACCCTTTCTTTCCATTTATAAATCCCTTTCTTTCCTATCAAATGTTTTAGTTAGCGTAAGGTAAAAACTTACCCATGTTTATTTGTGGGGAGTCTTACGTGATTTATAAAAGCTCCGATACCACTGTAACGACCACGACTTTCTCTCCATAGAAAGTCGTATCGCTAATAAGAAAGAAAGGGGTGAGAAGTAGAAAAGAAAAGAAGAGAAAGAAAACAAACACAAATACTCACAGCGGAAACGAACAAAATATATTATATCACATAAATATTACATAGTATCATATACAACACTTATCAGAGTTACATAGATTACATATCATATACTAGACAGTTATAAACATCTGTCTAGTTATTACATCTTAATACAATACAGAGATCAATACAAAATCAACACAGCGGAAACTACTATCTATCTACAACGCCGAAGCCTCCTGCTCCATTGCTCCTCCACAATTCGTCAAGGCTAACCTGAATTCCCTTGGCTACTCATAAAAATTTGAGTACCCAAGAGTTTAATAAAACAGAAAATAAACACTTGGGTCAGACATGGGTCTGGTGTGAGTAAACGGTTAGATTGCTTAATTTTGAAAACCTTTGAAAACAAAAGTATCACGTAAGACTCCCCACACATAAACATGGGTAAGTTTTTACCTTACGCTAACTAAAACATTTGATAGGAAATCCAGTTATATTATAATAGGGTCTAGGGTTTTCAAGTAAAATACAGAAATAGCTGAAATGCTTACATCTCACATTCCAACATAGTTGGGCACAACTAATACGTACGGCACTTATTGGAGTTTGGATTCCATACAATGGCAGGGCTACTGGGGTACCGCCCGTCACAGTACGTGGCCTAGATCACCGTACCGAGGAGTACGCCCGCTCCCCTGCAACACAAAGCCGGAACCATCCCTTACTGGATAATCCCGAACAAGATAATCCCGTAGTTGGCGCGACCAACCACACACTAAGCCGAATAAAAGAAAAGGGACCTCTAGACAGGGATCTATCTTGCTCTCAGTGGGTGCTACCCACGAAGCCTTGCTGCACCTCCCCTGTTTTAGCCATTCCCGGTTGATGAGGCTTGAGGTTACGATTACCTTAAATCAGAACATATCCCTTAGAATGCTCATCGTCCGCCTGATGATGTGCTGAAAGCATTCAATCCATATAAGTTCGTTCCGGGTTCGAACGAAACCGAAGGCATTATCTCGTTACACTCGTTTTGGAATCACCCTCAGAGTTAACGACAATAACCCTTGCACTCTGAATCTTCATCTTCACTTGAGATTCACGACCTATCGTTAATTTGGATCGATGTGGTATTCGGGTCTCCAGACCTGGAATACCGGTATACGGAAACCCGATCCCGGTCTCATCGAAATCCAAAACGTATCTTTTAAGGCCAAGTTGTTTAAAGGTTTAAACATTTAAACTTATATTCTGAATGATATAAACAGGTAGATAAATAACATTATCACAATAGATAATTCATATCAACATTCATCTCACAAAGCAGCATATATCATATATATATCAGAGACATACAAATCATCCAATATCAACCAATCACCCAATATCAATCATTTATAAGCAGAATTGATTAACTCCAAATCAATTTAATTAACCTTTAATTAAATTAATTACTACCCTTTAATCACTTGGATTATCTTAATCCTGCTTACTATCACTAATTAATTAATTAATCATCTCTTAATGATCTTCCTTAATTAATCTTCCTTGATTAATTATACTTTAATTACATTAAGTAATTATCCTTTAATTAATTAATTATAGAAATTAATTATCCTTAACCATATACAGTAATTAACCTTTAATTACTATCATTAATTAAAATAATTAATGAACCTTTATTAATTAATTAACTATAATTAATTATATTAATCCTTAATTAATTATAATTAATTAATCATACTTTAATTAATCACTTTTATTAATCAACCTTGATTAATTATATTAATTAATAATCCTCTAATTACTTCATTAATTAATTACCTTCTAGTTAATTAAATAATTAATCTTTAATTAACTACATTCATTAATTAACCTTAATCCTTTAATTAATTAATTATTCTTTAATTAATTAACTTCAAATTAATTATATTAATTAATCCTTTAATTAATAACATCAAATGATTTAATCTTAATCACTTCCATTTAATTACTTCATAAGTAATTTCTCTTCCCTTAATTTCATTCAGTAATTAAGCATTAATTACTTCATTAATTAATTACACTTAATTAATTATAATTAAGTGATTATTTAAAATTAAATAAACAATTAACTAATTATTTAAAATTAATTAACTAATTAATTGATTAACTTCTTATACTTCAAAATCCTTAATTAATTAAGAAAATCCTTTATCTTAATTAATCTTTACTTATTAACAAATCATATAATCAAGTATTCTTTAGTTCATATCAAAATAATTTAACCTTAATTATCATCACAATTTAATTATTTGAATAAATCAAATCTTTAAAGACAAATTATTCTATTTGGTTTTCAAAATTTTAATATTAACCTTATTTGAAAATAATGCATTAAGAAATCAATTATATATATTACAAAATATAGAATTTACTTAAACAAAACAATTTAAACATTCCATTTTGGTCTTTAAATTCTTGAATACCCTTTCAAACTTGTTTCATAAATTTAACAGATATTTATCCTTGAAACTTAATTATCATATCTTTTAAAATTAAATTTCAAAATTGATTACTTTTGAAAAACAAACAACCTTAAACATTTTACAAATTACTTATAAAATATTTAACATAGAAAACTTGTTTATCATGTTTAAACTTTGAAAACATTACAAATTTCCAATCTTCTTTTTAAAACCTAGAATACTTTAAATTTGAAAACCAGATTTTAAAATAAAAACAACTCGAGCCAGCCTAAATATTTTCCCGAGCAAACATCACTAAAACCCGATCTAGCTTCGAGTCACTCGCGACTTCATCTGCTTCGAGTCGTCCTCGTGAAAACACGAGCTCCACTTCGGGACGACCTCGTCTTCCCCAACTCCATTCCCCTGTGCACACGAACGTGCACACGTGCACCTACCCAAACGCCTCCGGCCAACTAAGGTCGTCGCGACCATCGACTACAATCACTCGACCACGAGCGAACACGAAAACCAACCCAGATTCAAGAATTCTTCAACGAATCGAAATTCGAACTTTAAGCTCAAAACTGCAGAACACTCGATCAATAAAACTTCCCCACGGCCATACACCTCGACGCCGTTGAACTCGCCATCCCCACCATCGAACACCACGACCATGAGCTTCAACACCCCCACGTCGCGATCACCTCCGGTACCCTATACAGGTCGCGAAAATCACTACAGCAAAGCCGAGCAAAAACTAACTTAAACCCTAGTTATTTCAATTTCAAACGATTCACTAATTAGAAAAATTCATGCACATTTTTCCCATCATCAATGATACCAAAGCTAGCTACTACCAAGATTTCAACTTCAAACATTAAGTGGATCATCGGCAATTCACCAAATTGCTGATACCGTTCATCTCGAAAATTCAAATTGAATATCACTTTAAAAATTCTGAAGTGCATATCAAAATTCGTGATTTTCAATCACGAATCCATCCCTATAATGCAGAATTGAAATTAAGAAATTTGATTATTATGAAAATTTGGGTTTTTACTGTTATTTTACGAATTTCGAAATAACAACTTATTATAAATTCCTGAAATGATTTTTAGTGGTGATGTTTCATAATTTCGAACAAATTTCATTTACAAATCATAAGCTAATTAGGATTGAATGGTGAGATATTGAATTAAATAGAGAAATCCAACCCTGTTAAAAATAACAGAGTTCACTTTTGCATATATACAGGCATTCAATACTAACACATACACATGCATCCATTCCAATCCAGATATTCAGGTTAACATATGATTTTCGTTCACATACCAAAGTGAAATTAAGTTATAAAACTGTTTTTAAAATCTAGTTTACTCACCTTTTTAATTGCAGAGAACAAAGCAGAGCACAGAATAGGTTTTGATTCATTCCGGGCTTTGAATTTAAACTTGCTGTTGATTTATTTCTCTGATTGCATGACTTCAGATTTCATTTGAAGATTTGAAGCTGCTATTTAAATTTGCCTTTCATCTCCTTTCTCTGATTTGCATTTCCAGTTTACAGATCTTTCTCTGGTCGTTACAGCGTGTAGATATATAGAGTTTCCGCTGTGTATGATATATCGTATTTATGTAGTTGTGTTGTATAATAGACAGAAGTTTATAACTGTCTATATTGTGATGTATAAATCGTGTACTCTGATGTATATGATACTATGTAATATCTTATGTGATAATATATTTCTCGTTCCGCTGTGAGATTTCTGATGTGTTGTTGTTCTCTCTTCTTTTCTTTTCTTCTTCTATCCCTTTCTTTCTTCATAACGATGCGTCTTTCTGGGCCCAGAAAGCCGAGTCGTTACATTAACGGATCCTTAAAGGATGGTTATTCCAAACATCCTTTGAGTTACTTGTATTTCAATTGCTATTTCACTTGAGTTGGATTTATTAATATAAGAATGTTAATCCTGACTCGAGTGTCTTTTGTTTTTGCTTTACGCTCGGGTCAAACTGAGTGTACCAGTATTCGAGACTCACCTTTGGAGTTGGAGCTTTGCTTGAAGATCCAGCCATCTATTCTGCTTTCAGTATTCGATGATTCCAGTGATGTATTCTGATTTGTATCTGATGTATCGTGGTACTCTTCCGTTGTATCTGGTTTAACTCTGATGTATCGTATTACTCTTCTGTTGTAAACTCTGATGTATCTTATATATTCATATAGTAGCTTCATGAACTACTATCTCTTTTACTTCCGCTGCATTTATTACTCTGTGTCTGTGATCTGTGATTATTTATTTACTGTATATGTTCAGTTTTGCCAAATTTAAATTAACAACGCGGTATTTTGAGCAATTCAACTCCGGCATGAGTGTCTACCTATACACTTATAATGGACGCGAATGGTCCAAAATATCGGGTCGTTACATGGGAAAAGGGCCAATATATCGAGGTGCTAACTTTCCCGATCGACTGAAACACACAACACCCTTCATAGGTGAAACACCAATGAACACCAAATCTCCCACCGAAAATTCTAATTTCCTTCTTCGGTTATCGGCATAGGATTTTTGTCTACTTTGGGCTTCTTTCATACGATGACGAATAAGGTCAATTTTTTCTGTGGAATCACGAATAAAATCAGGACCTAAAACCAGCTTCTCACCGGCTTCAAGCCAACACGAAGGAGATCGGCATGGCCTCCCATAGAGTGCCTCAAAAGGTGCCATACCAATACTAGATTGGAAGCTATTATTATAGGAAAACTCAACAAGATAAATATGATCTTCCCAACTTCCACCAAAATCAAGAACACATGCACGAAGAAGATCATCAAGAGTTTAATTCACACACTCGGTTTGTCCATCGGACTGAGGATGATAAGCGGTGCTAAAATTAAGCTTTGTTCCCAAAGCTTTTTGAAGACCTTTCCAAAATCCATTAGTAAATAATGGATCACAATCGCTAACAATAGAAGTAGGAACTCCATGCAATTTAATAATTTCTTTGACATAGAGTTTAGCCAAAATAGGTACGGTCCGATTGGACCGAACGGGAAGAAAATGGGCGGATTTTGTAAGTCTATCTACTATCACCCATAGGCTATCATGACCTGAATGAGAACGGGGAAGACCGTCAATAAAGTCCATGGAGACTTGATCCCACTTCCAAACGGGAATGTCCAAAGGTTGCAATAACCCAACGGGCCTTTGATGCTCGGCCTTTATGAGTTGGCAAGTCATACAACGCTTAATGAAGTTAGCAATATCAGATTTCATTCCATCCTAATAATAAAGTCGCTTCATGTCCGCGTACATTTTACTACTACCGGGATGAATGGTAAATTTAGAACGATGAGAATCTTCTAAAATGTCTTTTCGAAGATCACTAATATTTGGCACGATAATTCTTCCAGATTTTCGAATACCGCCACGAGCATCTATATCAAAGTCTTTCAAACCTTCAATATCAATTTTATCCCTACAACTTTGGCTAAGAAGAACCAATTCGGGATCATGCTTTTGAGCTTCTAGAATGCGGTCTAAAAGAGAAGGATGGGCCTCAAGGCTACACAAAACAAGAGATGAACATGAATTGGATTCACGATCTCGAATCTCGCAAGTGGATAAAGTCTCAAGATCATTTCATTTGGATATCATCATGGAAACAACCGCTTGTTGCTTACGACTAAGGACATCGGCAACACGATTTCCCTTTCCGGGAGTATAGAGAATATCAAGATCATAAGATGCAAGGAACTCGAGCCAACGTTGTTGACGCAAATTATGTTCCTTTTGAGAAAATAAATACTTCAAAGGTTTATGATCAGTGTAGAGAACAAATTTCTCTCCCAAAAGATAATGACGCCAAAATCTAAGGGCGAAAATAATAGCTGCGAGCTCTAAATCATGAGTGGCATATCTAGTCTCGGCAGGCTTTAATTGCCTAGAAGCATAAGCGATAACACGTTCCCTTTGCATGAGAACGGCTTCCAAACCAACTCGACTAGGATCGGTATAAACAATAAAGTCTTGGTTCCCTTCGGGAATCATAAGAATAGGAGCATCGGAAAGGAGTTCTTCTAATTTTTGAAAAGCAGTTTCACATTTGTCAGACCAAATGTACTTAACTCCCTTCTTTGTCAAACTAGTAAGAGGCACGGAAATTTAAGAAAAGTATTTTATGAAACGACGGTAATAGCCCGCCAATCCAAGGAAACTACGGATTTCCGTCACACTCTCCGGTCTCTTCCAATTTTGAATCGCTTCAATCTTTGAAGGATCCATGAAAATTTCGGATTCAAAATAATATGCCCCAAAAATTTCACACGAGATTGCCAAAAGTGGCGTTTAGAAAATTTTGCTTTCAATTGGTTGCTCCTAAGAGTTTCCAATACAATCCGAAGATGTTTTTCATGCTCTTCCTCGGTTTTAGAATAAACAAGAATATCATCGATAAAGATGAGAACAAATCGATTGAGGAAGTCTTTGAAAGCTCGATTCATAAGGTCAACGAAATAAGCTGGAGCATTCGTCAAACCAAATGGCAGAACAAGCCATTCATAAGATCCATAACGAGTATGGAACGATGTCAAAGGAATGCTATCCTCTGCAATACAGAGTTAATGAAAACCGGTTGCTAAGTCTAACTGTGAAAAGACCCTGGCACCACTAAGTTGATCGAATAAATCATCAATCCGAGGTAAGGGATATTTATTCTTGATGGTGAGATCATTAAGCTTGCGGTAGTCAATGCAAAGCCTAAGTGTACCATCAGATTTCTTCACAAAAATAGCCGAAGCTCACTGTGGAGAGGAACTAGAACGAATAAAATGTTTTCCTTCCAATTCGTATAATTGTTTACGCATCTCCTCATTTTCCTTATTGGACATACGATAAGGAGGACGAGTAATAGGTAGAGCTCCAGGGATTAGATTGATTCTGAACTCAATTTCTCGCTTAGGAGGTAATCCTAAAACGGGCTCAAATATGTCAGGAAATTCACAAACAACATGAATAAGGGAAATGACATCTTCCTCGTCATCATTATCGTCATCATGCGGGTTTAGAGAATATAAGAATGCTACCAAATTGGAATCTGAATCTTTAAGAACAATAGAAATCTGCTTAACAGATTGAGGATGTCGAAGATAAATAGTCCGCTCAGGACATAGGATATGGGCTTCATAACGGTTAAGCCAATCCATCCCCAAAATCATTCCGAAACCTAGGTAACGCATAACATGCAAATCGGCTCGGAAATCATAATCACATAAAATAATTTTGACATCTTTACAAAGTAAACTGAGTGTTGCGGATCCACCAACCGGATTCGCAATTCTCAATGAAGTCATCAAGCCAATAACATTCAAAGACAAAGCATCGACAAGTTCTTTTGATATAAAAGAGTGAGATGCACCCGTATCAAAAAGAACTCGAATAGGAAGATCACAAAATATAATAATGCCATCAAGGATAGAATGAGAAATACCTTGACCAAGAGAAGTGTTACTAGGGGCTTGCACAACATTTAGCTTCCCTTCCTTCTTGCTTTGAAGTTTGGGACATGAAGATATAGTATGACCAGAACTTTTGCAATAGCGACAAGTAAGGGGCTTCAGACACTTGTTTGCATAATGGTCCTTAGAACCACAATTGTAACATTCTCCACGACTAGAGGTAGGAGTCTTTGCTACCGAAGTTGCCTGCTTCCCTTTCTTGTTGGATAAGGCTTGAACTTAAAAGGCCTCTTCTTATTGATGTTGAAGTTCTGTTTGGCACCCACAACTTCAACATCACTTTCTTTATCGGCCTCTTCGAGTCGAAGAGCAATATCAACAAGCTGATCAAAAGAAACTTCTAGTTTCAGGAGTAAAGGCTTTTTGAGGTTCTTATTCAACCCATAGACAAATCTCTGATTTTTCTTCAATGGGGTATTAATATACTCGACCCCATATTTCGTAAGAGATTCAAAAGATGCGACATAGTCGGTCACAGAAGATTCACCTTGAACAAGGTCGATAAAGCGTCGAGCTAAAGATACTTTTTCAGCTTCCGGCACAAAATTTAACTCGAACCTTTCCCGTAATTTCTCCCAAGTAAGATCCCATGCTAGAAGCCACTTGGACTCGATGTAGATCAAAAAGATTCATGCGGGAAAAGATGAGATCGCATGTTCTAAGCGAAGCTTGGACTTCTATAACGCTTTCGGAACCCTTGAAAGGCCTTCCACCCAAGTTGGTGTAATCACTGCATAAGCGTGCAAACCTAGATTTAGGATGAGTAGCTCTGGAATGGGTCCGACAGCTTGAGCATTCTTCACAAGATCTAAAAGCTGCTGAGCAGACATGAATACTCCATCCCGAGGAGTAGCACTGGATTGATCGACGCTGGGACGGCCTGGTCTAACCATTTCTCTTCTTTAAGAAAGAAAGAAAGAAAGAAGAGGAAAAAGTTTATTCTCAGAATGAATATCAAACAAACTTGATTGATAAAACAAGGCATCACAAAAGAAAATAGGATAGTACGGGTCCAATGACTCAAATTAAATCCTAAGGCACGACTCCTAAGAAAGACTTAGGACAATGTTCCTTGCTAGATTATTCTACATTGTTTCGAAGTTTGGCTCTGATACCAAGCTGTGACGCCCCACCTCTATACACACACTAGCCAAGGACACTACAGGGTAATGCCGTCGACTAGCACGAAGAATAAGGCTGTTGAGGAGCGACCATCTGTGTAATTGCTTTGTGCGAGTACCGATATGTCAGATAATATGACTTGCATTTCATTTCAAGAGAAAATCCGACATATCGAATACAAACTCAAAGCTACCACATAGTGGCTAGGTGGGCTTTGGAAACAAATATAGAAATAAGCATAACACAAATCAGTTACAGATATTCATATCACAAAGGCGGAAACAGATATGAATATTACACATAGAAGTGTACATCAAAGTAGTGGTTATAAAAGATCCACTACATCACAAAAGAATAGGTACAAGTGCTAGACAAAAGAATAAGTACACATCAAGGAGTCTTTATCTCGAATGTATAATAACAAAAAACCTACTAAGCTAAAGTAGTTAGCCAAAAGTCAGGTGACGGACCCAAATAAGAAGTCAAGCAGAAGCACCTGAAATACCTCGGTCTGACCCGAGTATTATTTAAGAAGAAAATAATAAACGGATCAGTCTAGCTATAAATATCAGATAAAATGAGATAGGAAAAGAGATATCACAAAAACGTATGATAACAATAATGCCATACTGTGACAAGTATACATCAGATAACAACAAAAATCATACAACATCTCCAATATTCTCAAACACTAAAAAGAATGTCATATTCTTTAAATTATTCACCAAAACAAAAATATTGATAGTGCTTATCAATGCATATCATCAAAATTGGTGAAACACAAATTCTAGAAATCAACAACCAGAAATCTAGAAAACACAAAGGAGGGGAAGCCTATCACAAACGGGAGCATGAAAACTCACCAACACGTGTGTCACAAATAGAACGCTATTCCATGGTCGCTAACCATCAAGTTTGAGCCGAAGCTCCATAAAGGGCCCGAAGACCAAGGGTCGCTACCCCACCAATTTGAACCGAAGCTCCACAAACGGGGTTTTTAGTCCCCCACACAAACAAAGAGACATCGCACATTGCTAGTCTAAATCACAAAATGATCATCAATGATCAACAAGTGTAAATTACACTAAGGTAGTAAATAAATGAGTTTAGCTCCATGTCCCATAACCACTGGCTTAACTTAAATATTTACGAACAAATTATAGATTTCCACTCGAAAATTGGTACGAGAGTTCAATCGAACAAGTCCAAGAATTAACCGACGAAGTAAACGCAAGCGTTTCATACCACTTGTTTTGCTAAGCCATTTAATTAGATTTCTCATACGAATGAGGTAAAGGTTTGTATATACTAATAGATTGGAAAACGGTTTTAAAAGCGAACTTTGTATTTAAAATAGTGTCGAAATCGTTTTAATGAAGGAGTTTTAGTACTCACTACTAGTATCGAAACCTTTGTATTTTAAAGTGACAAATCACAAAACGATTGTAAAAACAATCAATCACCAAAAATTCACCTACGACAATGTGAATTAAATCCATAAAAATCGATATCAAATCCATCAAATGGATATTCCCAAAAATCCAAAGAAAGAAGTCATCAAAGTCGATAATAAGTGATAACAACTAACCGGATCGACAAAAATCGATTAAAATTGGAAATCCACTCAAAAAAGTAGGCAAATAGGAAAAATGCACAATTCCAGATGTCTGGGGGTTCAACCAGACGTCTAGATATGGGTTCTGGAAATAATTCAGAAAAACCTCCAGACGTCTGAAATTTCAGAGCAGACGTCTGAGCCCTAACCATACGTCTGAACCTATAAATCAGACGTCTGGAACTTGTCTCTGCCATTTTATTTTCTTCGTTCTTATTTTTTTTTCCTCTAGGTCCATAACCAGACGTCTGGACTTGAGCAACCAGACGTCTGGTCACCTGGTCTGGGCAACATTTTGCCTAGGCCGTGATGGCCAAAACGATTCGGGAGCGATCGGACGAGCAACGAAGACTAAGGATTTATGCCAAGCGACAACCCAGCCTTATAGGCTCTTCGTACACCCCAAATATCATGTCCAAACATCCATAGTAGGATTTTCATAAAATTGGACTTCGAAAACCAAAAATTGGAAAATTCATCAAATCAATTCAAATCGAAAGCAAATGAACATGCATAAATGTTAGGAATTCATACCTAACAACAATGAAAGTTATAGATGTAGATGTGAGTTCAAAAACTCACCTTTAAACCTAAAAACAACGAATGAGAAGTTTTAAAACAAGGCAAGACCAATTCCTCTTCAATACACCTCTAGAATCTTCAATCTATTATCAAAGGTGAAGTTTTTCCTAAGTTAGGTTATAGGAATTTCTGAAAATTGAAGAGAGATTGAGATGGAGAAGATGAAGAGGATGCTTACCTAAGCTTCTCTTTGATTTTAGAGCAAGAACTTGAATTTCCTTATTAAACTAGGGTTTAGGAATTTTAATTTTCAATCTTTTCCCCCATTTTTCTCTTGAGCTTGAGTGTTAGGAAATGAGGAATGAAATGAATGAAGAGTAGAGGAGTTAGGACATTAAGTTGGGTTAGTGGGCTGAAACCCAAACCCAAAGCCCAAAATAGAAAATATCAAAATTCTACTCAACTCCAAACATATCGATGTTTATACTTAAAAAAGTTGCAAACGCCATTTTGGACTCAATGGAAGTGGTCTCGAGTCCCAATTCAACTGTTTACAAATAGTAACATTTCGGACTTTTATCCAATTAACAATGCTATATTTAAATATGCAATCGTAAAGTATGCGGGTTGTTACACATGGGCTTTGTCCTCTTTATTGAGTGATGGTGAGTTTGCTTTTTGTTTCTTAAGGATGAAGCTTTAATTTGTATAAATATAGGGAAACTTATGTGTATACATATTTAGATATTTACAAACCCTTGATGTGACTAATTGTGTATATGTGTGTGTGTGTGTGTGTGTTTTTGTGTATGTACATGCATGTGTGTATGTGTATCATATAACATTGCAATGATTTGAAACAACTTCCGTTCGACGAAAGATCGAAAATCTGAATCCTGGTCACATTTTCAATTTTTAATCAAACTATTTATCTATGTAAATAATAATTGACAATAATTTTTTTATCATCTTTAAATAATTAAAACAAGATTATTTAAGCTATAACACCATATTTAATAGTATTAAAATTCATTTATAAAAATATGACATCGATCTGCCAAAATGCGATGAATTTTATACATCTTTATAAAATAAGTATATACATTTATAAAACTATTATAAATCAATTATTATCACTATATAATAATTAAAATAGATTATTCATCATTTAAAAATAATTATATGGATATTTAAATATCCGAAATACCAAAACTTTCCTTATATGCTCATTTATGAAAGTGATGACATCATAATTATTTTATTTCCAAAAATGGAAAATTAATTTATTACTTGTTTTTGTTTAAATAGTTAAATAAGTGTATGTAAAAAAAATCGTGCACGACTTTTGATGGTAAAAGCTGTTTATCGATAAAACGATGTTTGGTCACTTTATCGATATTTTCCATAGAATATATTTTTGTAAATATTTTCCCAAAACAAAATCACCATTATTATTTATCGCATAAAACATGATTATTATTATTAATAAACCTATATTTGAATATTTAAAATTAATTAAATATTATAAATCAAAGTGATAAAATTGCGGGTCGTTACGTTCTTCCCACTTAAAAGAATTTCGTCCCCAAAATTTCACCATAACCCCGAACCAAAAGAGTTTATCCAAAATATTATCTTTAAACTCAATTCCGTATGATATACCCAGATCATTCGCATGCAATATTGGATTTGATCTTCTACTCAAATACACAACTTTATATCTGAACTAGTATTGATTCCTTGATCCTTTAGTGAAGACTCTGATTAGGCTTTTTGATCAAAGACCTTCGTTTTCCTTACATAGCTCTTAACTATGATGGAAAACGCAAGTATCCAACGACAAATCCTCATCAATGTTCGTCGTCAAGAATCGAGTGATAAATCCTTTTCCAAACTGGTGTAAACACTTCAAAATCCATACTCGAATCTTAGATAATAATCGTGCGATGAAATGATCTACGTATCTCATACGTACTTAGTTATATCAAATTCCTTTTTCAAATTTATTTATGAAAACATTTCATAAAACTTTTATCTTTTGATCAAACATTTTTATAAAGATGCTTCTTTATATATAATCACTTTAAAATGTTTATTCATTCAAAAATTTCTATCTTCTTTCCAAAGAAACTATTTCAATTTCAACACTTATAAAATACCATATACTTAAATTCGTAAAAATCTTTGAGGAAAGCTTTATATTTTCCAAAACACACTTTATGGGTCAAAACGAATGTTGCTTAAAACATAGTTACGACAACCCAAAAACACTAGTATAGGGATCTGATTGATTATACTTAATATTAATTTTCGATGTCAAACTTAAACTATTTATTAGTTAACAATGAAGCCGATCAAGTTGAAGTATCATTTCCTCTCAGACCTTGAATGTACGACATTCTTAACTTAAAAATAGATATTAGTTACCCACCTCGAATCTTAACATCAAATATAGGATATGTATAAATCCCATATACAATATAAAATATCTCCTTTCAGAAATCACTTACTATAACAACGTTGTTATTACCTATATCTTCCTCACTTTCCTGAAAATATTTATTTAGGACAATGATGTCAAAATCCATGTCTTCTTCCACTTAAGCCCTTTTTCAAAATTATTTATGAAAACATTTAATAAAATTCCATCCAAATGTTTTAAACCATTTCGTATATCCTAAATATTTTTAACCATCATTTAGAAGATATCTTTAAAAGTTATTCTTCTTATTTAAATACCCTTTTTTTTATGTTTCACAAAAACACAGCTTTTAATAAAATAGGCTTTACTAAAATCTTCTACCAAGTCTAACTTATCAAAATCTATTTATCAAAACACTTATTTCTTAAATCACTCCTTTTTTTTAAAATAACTTTTATTTTGAATCAACTTTCTTAAGAATTCAAATACCAATTTTATTATTTCAAAATATCATTATATATCTTTAATTCCTAAAATTATAATAAACTCCTTATATTATAATGTACTCCCTTTAACCAATATTAAATGCCAACACTTTGATAAAAATTAACAATCACTAATTAATCAATTAATGATTCACATTATCTTTTTAACTTTAGAAAATTATATAGATCGATTAACTCAAAAATGATTCCAAGGAACTTGGTACTACCAATAGTATCATATATTCCCTTAACAGTACGGGGAATACTTAAGAGAAGTATTTACCATCCAAACACATCTCCTGCCCATTTTTAGTTACTTTCAAGCCACTCGAACTAGTTAATCTTAAGATTATTTTCAAAAATGCCGAGATATAAATTCTAAAACACATTTTATAAATCCAATTTATAAAATCACATATTCTTATAAAACATTCATAAAATCATTTTGGTACCATTATTACTATTATTATATTATTATTATCATGGTGTTTTTTAATTTCTTTATATATTTACTTTTATTGTTATTTTTATTTTTTTCTTTATTTTTATTTTACTTATTTATTATTATTATTATTTCTTTATTTTATTATTATTATCATTATGGTTTATTATTATTGTTATTATTACGTTTAAATTTACTTTGTCATTTAGTTTTAGGTTCCATCTCTGGCCGACCCCAACTTGTTTGGGAATAATGGCTTAGCTGTTATTTTTCTTGTTTATTCATAAAATCATTTATCTTGAATAAATTTCTTTACCATTAAACCAATATTATTTATTAAACACCACATAGTTAAATTGTGAAACTAAATTCACAAGGTGTTCGTATTTACACTTTTAAATAAAACAACCAATCAATAAATGATAATAACTGAATATTATCATTTTCTTAACAACCACACTACACAAATAACTATATCATTTGAAAGATTTCACCTTATATTCAAAATATAATCTTAAGTAAAATTATTTCATTTACCAATTTTCCAAAACAAAAATCATTTTTATATAACATTAACAAATACGCACTTATATATAATACTCTCAACTCATTCTAGGGTATCGCTTACTCTATCTCTAGTGAGTTATTCATCCTAGGGTGTTACTAACCCTATCTCTGATGAGATTTTACCCCTACCAGGCTCAGGTGTTCACTCAACCTAAGCTCTGATACCAAATGTGATGAATGGGATTTCTTCGAAAATCGACACTAAAATGTCACTGTATTGCATGTCGAGCGTTCAAGTGCCAGAAAAACCGATCATTAAGGGTAAGTAGAAAAATATAACAGAATAGAGTCTTACATGAATGGAATAACATATAATATTTCAAAATATAATCTTTACAGTGGAAATTTTAAATACATACATCAAAGTCTATCCTAATCTCAGCCTAGACAGTTACAAATCTCCGTCTCTACTAATATTGAATACAAACAGTAAACAAATGCAGCGGAAATGAAAATGGAGAACCATCTACAGAGGAAACTCCAGCTCCAGCTCCATGCTCCTCCAAAATGTTCCAAGATGGACCTAAATTACTTGGTTGCCCAGAAAAGTAGGGCACTTAGAGTTTAAGGGAAAAGAAAATAAACTCCGGGTCAGTCATGGAACTAGTGTGAGAAAACTCAAAACACATATATTTATGAAAACAAAGGGTATCTCATAAGACCATACCGCACATAAACACGGACGGGTTTTTACCTTATGACAGTCAAAGCATTGCTACGTAAAATCCAATGATATTATAATAGTGTCTAGATTACAAATACATATTAATCATAGCCGAAATTGTTATATTGATTAAATTCTAGCATAATAGATATACAACTATGTACGAAGGCACTTATTGGAGAATGAATTCCATACAATGATAGGCAAGGGAGTACATTCCATACAGTACATCTCTAGAGGAATGTACCGAGGATCCATAGACGATCCTCTGCATCTGGCAAGACCGGCCTACCCCTTTCCGGTGACCAACAAAGTGATCTCGGATAGAACCGAATATGACATCATCCCAGTCGTTCCCGACCTATCCGTGGCCACAACATATACAACAAACCCGATATATAGAGGGTAATCTAGAAAGGTGATGACTATACCCTAATGGGTGCAACCCACATAGCCTGTGATGACTATACCCTAATGGGTGCAACCCACATAGCCTTACGACATACCCTATTTTAGTCATTTCCGGGTGTGAGGCCTAAGGTAACGTATTACCTTTTACAAAAGAAATCCCACTTTGAATGCTGCATTGCCATTTCTAATAACACACTATTGAGTTCTACAAAAGTACAACCATCAAGTTCATACGCTTCAGGGAAGGATGTTAAGTGTAAGAGGGGTTGCCTTCTACACCACCAAACATATGTATGTTTGTAAACATCAATATGCGTGGTCTTAGAAATGTAATGTCAAACACTCGTCCATACAAGTTGTCCAAGAACGGGAGAAACCGAAGGCATCCTCCTACTACATCTTGTTTGGGAATCATCCCTAGGATTAGTAGCGAGTAGTCCTTGCCAATTGAAGATTTTCATAACGAAGGCACTACTGCCACCATATATATAATATGGGAATCACCCGAGAGGTTAGTGGCAAGCAACCCTACATTATGAAGGTCCCCGTCATCAAAAATCACTGTCTACAACATGTCTTCACTTTCAAATGTGTATATTGGTTCGAAGTAGTTTTCGAATAGGATCACCCAAATCTGGTCTCGGTTTCTCCGAACCAATTATCGATAAAAGATGTCAAGTATGTGGACGATTATTATTCAATTAATCAATATCTTTTATCCAGGTAAAATATCATCTTAGAGATATATGTCTTTAAACCATTTTTTTCAGCATATGTGGGATTATTATACCTCTTTTATCAAATCCTTTGGTTAATTAAAACCCCTTTTTATCTTTTGGAATACCAAATCATTTCTCTTTAATTACTTAGGAAAAATATTTCCATATTCTATTATTAGTACAATTCCCATCTTAATGAAGATTTCAAATTTCCAAACCATATCTTTAATAGGTCGAAAACAATATTATTTAAGACATCGTTTACTGTAAATCCAAACCAGTTAGTATTGAATAAAAAGGATCCATAAATTTTAGAATAATTGTAATCAATACTAATTTCCTTATTCAACCTGTACTATTCGTTGAATAATGGTGAAATTACCTTTTAAATTCACATGGGTAGTACGTGTTCCCTCCTCGGAGTGTAACTAGAATGTTTTCTATGCTTCCAAAATCTTTATTATTTTAAAATCTTGTTTATCCTTTGGAAAACTTCAAATCTCTTCTTCTCTTATCTTAGCATGATGAGGTCTGAGTAAATCAAATTAGCTATCCCCTCCGTCAGGCTAGCCCGGATAGCTAAGAAGAACAGGAAACTGATTTTCAAAACCCAAGCCTAGAGACTACCTCTCTGTCACCCATACGATGGTCAAGTTATTTGAACAACCTTAAACCCTTTAAAATACTTGATTTATTATTTGAAAAATATTTATAAAGGGGTCGGAAAGGAATCTAGGTTTAAAACTTATTTCAAAAATTTCCAAATTCCCTTTTTAAATTGTCGGTGAGTAGTGCTTTTAAGGGCTTCGTATCACAAATCCCATTTTAAACCATTTATATGTCCGATTTTTGATTTAAAACTCTTTTAAAATATTTTAACATATTTTTAGAATTTATCTCATATTTTTAAAGATATAAAAATATCTATTTTAAGAGTTGAAATCCATATTTTATGAACTACCATAACGCGATGATTTTAAAAACTTGATTTGGACATATCTAAAATTCTACTAAATGAAATCTCAATTTTTCATTTTCATTTGAAAAATATAAACCCAAAGGTCCAGAATATTTTTATTTCAAAGAATTCCGATTTACAATCCACCCAACACATTCGTTTAACTTTTCGGATCGTGAAATCGTCAACTATCGAAACACAATGGCTTATTTTGACTCTAATTTCTTATCTTTTCAAAACTTTGCCGAAATGAGTTTTAATGTTTATAAAACATTTACAAACCATTTTATGCCGTAACAATTTTATAATTCATAAGAGAAAGTGTATTCTTCGTGTAAATTCGACGCGTATTTAATGTGAATTATTTTCATAACCAAGCAAACATATTATCGCATCCAAAACATAATGATCAAACATAGAAAACAAGCATGGCAAAAAATATCAAATCATCATATAGTTTAATAAAATAAACTAGCAGAGTAATTCTCACTGTCGATTTCCACTTCGCCAAACTTTTTCCGAAGCTTCCTGAATTGATTCCGACGGCACTCCGGCAGCACTTCCTTCTCTTTTCTTTGCCTCGGAGCATCTAGATCTCCACCTTGCCTCTAGGGGAGCTCAGCCATGCCTTGGAAATGGGTGAAACTCGGCCATCCTAGTTGTGCTTAGGGGAGCCGTGCACTTATAGAGAGAAGGTGAGAGTTTTTGACTTGGTTTTGAAGTGGATTGACTTTGTTTACATATGGAACTATTTTACTTTCTTTTTGCCATTATTTTTATTCATTACTTCTCTAAGATATGGAAGCCATTAAATAGCATTAAGGAGCTAAAGAAGAAGGAAGAAGAAGAAGAGTTTTGGTGTGAGAATTATGAAACCTTAGGTTGGGTATTTATAAGAAATTTTTTGCAAAATATCTACCAACACATCATGAGCCATCACCTCACCCTTGTGCACCCCTCTCCTTCCAGCACTTCGGCCGAACCTACACTCCCATAGGCTTTGTCCCCTTGATTGAGTGATGGTGAGTTTGTTTCTTGACTCTTGAGGATGAAACTTTCATTTGTATACGTATATGGAAGCTTATGTATATACATGTTTAGATATTTACAAACTCTTGATGGGACTAATTATGTATACATGTATGTGTGTATATGTGTGTACATGCATGTGTGTATGTGTATCAAATATTGTTGCAACGATTTGAAACAACTTCTGTTCGACGAAAGGTCGAAAATGTGGAAGCTGAATCCCAGTCACATTTTTAGTTTTTAATCAAACTATTTATTTATGTAAACAAAACTTGAAAATAAATTTCTTATCATCTTCAAATAATTAAAACAAGATTATTTAAGCTATAAAACCATATTAAATAATATTAAAATCCATTTATAAAAATATGACGTCAATCTGCCAAAATGCGATGAATTTTATATATCTTTATAAAACAAGTATATATATAAATCAACTATTATCACTATATAATAATTACAATGGATTATTCTTCATTTAAAAATAATTTTTTAGATATTTAAATACCCAAAATACCAAAACTTTCCTTATATGCTCATTTACGAAAATGATGACATCATCGATGACATCATAATTAATTTATTTCCAAAAATGGAAAATTATTTTTATTACTTATTTTTGTTAAAATAGTTAAATAAGTGTATGTAAAAAAAATTATGTGCGACTTTTGACGTTAAAAAGCTGTTTATCGATAAAACAATTTTCGGTCACTTTATCGATATTTTCCAAAGAATGTATTTTTTAAATATTTTTCCAAAACAAAATCACCATTATTATTTATCACATAAAACATGATTATTATGTTTAATAAACATATATTTGAATATTTAAAATTAATTAAATATTCCAAATTAAAGTGATAAAATTATGGGTCGTTACAATTCTCTTCTCCAACCAAACTACTATCTTCTCCTAATCAATCTCCAATAAAATATTCCTAAATTGATACCAACATCCCTTATATTTAACAGGGCTTCCTTATTGCTACCATATAAGCATTTGTAGCTATTTTGTAACGACCCGAATTCTAGTGGTCCGAATTTTTTCGCAAAAACGCTAAAAACCAAGCCTACTGAAGCCCGAGTTGGGTATCTGGTATCCTGCAAATAGGCAAAGACAAATATATCAGAGCTCAATAATATCTCACAACGGGATTGACTAAAATATAATAGTAAGTAAATACTCATCCAAATAATAGCACTTTCTAAGCAAGTGTCTTAAAGCTGAAAAGTCTCTGCCATCTACCTAACCTGTAGGATGTTATGAGGAGGGAGTCAGAACAAAAGTTTTGGTGAATGAATAAATAATATACTTCTAGGCTTAATTCTACATATATCATTTAATTTTCATTTACTCTTATATTAGGTTCATTAGGTTACAATACTCTCGCCTCTGTTCGTGAACTGTGCCCATCTACTCCATAGTAGATTAAAACATAATACCTAATATATACATATATGTAGCTATATGCCCAATGACCATATTGGTCCTAGGTACCACCCATGGTACCTTACGTATCCTCCTCGAAAAGGGCTCCATCGTCTTGCTTTGAGAGCGTTCCGTAACTACATTTGTAAAGGACTGCTTTGTAAGGCCTACAATACAGATGCTCCATCGTCTTGCTCCGTCTATATATGTAAAGGACAGCTTCGTAAGGCCTATAATACAGATACTCCATCGTCTTGCTCCGCGAGCGTTCCATAGCTACATCTGTAAAGGACTGCTTCGTAAGGCCTACAATACAGATGCTCCACTACTTACTATGAAAACGTAAATCGCGTCCGCACTAGTCTATGCCAGTGCTCAGACATCCACAATGTACCACCCAGTGCGTACATTAAGGACTACGTAATCGTTCTGTCTACTACCTGAATCCCGCCAACAAGGTCTACCTTGTACGGAATTCAGTCGAGGATTTTCTATCTCTGTAAAGGACTGCTTCGTTAGGCCTATAATACAGATATTCTAGTTGGTCTGTCTCTTTTTCATCGTAGTTATGGCCCCACGCAGCCACCCCTCAACTAACCGAAATACTTCTAAAGAGTTAAGTGGTCGTGCCCTACTGCAAACAATCTAACATCCAAATGGCGGTGCCCCTCATCCAATGTCTCGATAGTGAAAGAATCAGTGGCCTGTTGGTTTAACTCTAGTCTTTCCCAAAATCGCTCTTGGTCTTGATGCTGGCCGATATTCGCATGCGACTATCCTTAAACTTACTTGCAAGTACTGGACATACGAATACCCTACTCCGAACACCAAGCCCTTCTGACTTCCTACAAAGGTCTGCTTCGTTAGGCCTACAATGCAAATGCAGTCAAGGCATACTCTCTTGATGGAACACCTACAGACCTGCCTCCGGGGGTGCAGCTTCGTTAGGCCTACCCAGAGGGCCATCCTAGAGTATCCTCACGTCCCGTTGAAGTCTCGTACTTCCTTCAAGCCCAAAAATACTAAGTTGGACGTGCTTCTCCATTTCTAAAATCCGTGATGAACTACTTCATTAGACGCTTCATCCTTTGGGCTGCTCCAAACGCATCTCAATTCTTTTATTAGACCCTAAATCTAATCTTTTAATTTGCGTTTAGTTTACTTTCTTATTCTATTTTCTACTTATTTACCCTAATCAACATATTCTTGCCCTCATCCCACCTCTATCTATTGTGAGATTTCCATTTATCTAATAGGGAATGATGTTGGTATGAGCCACATTCATTATCTTGCTTATTTAACTTGATATAAATCTTAAGTTCATTAAAATAAGCCTCTTTTATCATTCGTGCTTTATTTGTTTATTGACTATAAATTATATAAATAAGCTTCTACCATTATTATTGCTCATTAATTTATTCAAAGTCTCAAAATAAGCTTTTCTGTTCTTATTACTTAATTATAACCTATGTTATAATTCTACCTGTAATTGTCATTTTCTCTTCTTTTATAGTCCGTACATAATTCCACCATTTCTTTTCTGTTTTAATCTGCCTTCTTTTATTATGATATAGAATATTCTTTTATTCTCTTATATTATATAATCCACTTATCATAATAACTATCTTCTTAAATAGTCTGTGCAATGAATGCAGACCTAAGTTCATTATCGTTTACAGCTTCAAGTTCTTATCTAATAATCTACTTGATTCATGTCATACTTTTCTTTATTATCTTCAATTCTAGGAAGTAATTCTATTTTATTTGGTTGGTTATGAAAACTATATTTAAAAATCCATTTCCATATTTTAATATTAAATAATACTATAAGCAAAAATCCATAACTGCTAGATATTTCTTTCACTATTTGAAATAGTGTAAAATACAGTGGTTTCTCTATTTTACACTAATTCTCTTTTTCTTTCTTTTATTCTAGCAATTATGTTCATTGTTGTCTTTTAAATATTAAATTATAGAAATGTATCCTATTTTCTAAACCAACCAATTAACCTTTTAGTTACTACCAAATCCAGTTATTAGATTAATTAACTTTTCTCATTTTAACGTAATTTATTGTAGTAATTCCATTCCTCAAACTTTTATTACTTCTTATTTCCTTCATTTCAGTATTCTTAATTATTTAATCCGTATTCACGTTTAATATATTCTAATCCACATGCGAAGAAAGAGGAGAAAATAGAAGAAGAATGACGCTTGCATAGAAATCCAAAATGTAGAAACAGATGTAAATAAATACTAATACTATAAATAAACTGTAAATTCCTTATAGTTCAGCATAACTTAATTAATAGGATTAATTATTGAATAAAATTATCTAAACGGGAATTTAACGATATTATATCTTAAACTTAAAAGATATATAAATAAATCCACTCACATTGCTAGCTTTCCAAATCTCCCTGTTTTTATTTCAGATCTGTCCCTAACATCTTTATTCACCTCCCTTGTAATCCCTATTTGGAATTAAAAATGATATATTTACAGATCTATAATATTTGAAAGAGAAAAGGAAGAGATTTGGATTAGAAATAACAAATAAAACTCAGATATAGGATTTTACCTTTGAGATAGCCTTCTGATTTGAACCAATTCCTAATTCCCTAATTAATTCCATTCTCTTTCTATTTAGATCTAAATTCGTGTGAATTAGATCTAAAATTTTGTTATTAAGAAAGTGTAGAAGAGATATAAAAATGGCAGAGCTTCTATAGGCAAGTGAAAAATAATGAGAATAAAAATGAGGCTCGGCACCTATGTTTATAGTGGTTCAAATCAGTGCTAACCATTAGATATAAAACCCTAAAATATAAAGCGTACACTCAGTCTATGGACATTAAATTAATATGTTTCCTTCTGCGTTGGTTTTTATTTCAAATTAATTCTCCAACAATCTTTTCATTAATCACTTACCCCTTCTCTCTCGCAATCTATAGAAACATATATTTTAAATGTGACGTTTCTTCTAAATAAGATTCCCCTATTAATCACCCAATTAATAGATTTCATATATACCAAGAATTAATTTACTATCCAATTAATCCCTGCCTGCACTGTGATTTCTTACCAAATTAATATGCCAATCAACACCATATTAATTCGCCACATATATGCATATTAATTTATTTTATTCGCATAATTATTGCATGCATATATTCTACAATTGAATTTTGAATCACAATCTTAATTATATATGTTACCATAAGTCTCCATTGTTATTAATTGACAATTGATTATTTGAATAAATTACCCTTCCTCCATTTTATTCTCTTGCACTAACATATTTGTTTCTAATCATATCAATTAGTTGCTACAATATATGTTCCATTTCTTATCATTTCCTGTCAATTAATCACCTCTACTAATTAATTGAATATTAATTTTCCTTTTAAACAAACACCGTCAATTAATCTTCCCTATTAATTGATTTTATATAATTTCTCTCTCTAATTTATTTGTTACAGAAATATATATGTCTTCCAAATAATATTAATTAGTTGCCCCATTTACAAACATTTCTTTGTTTTAAAATTTCAAACGTATATAACTTAATTAAATTATTTGCATATATAATTGTAATTTAACGCGGGGTGTTACATTCTCCTCCCCTTAGGAAATTTTATCCCCGAAATTTGATAAGGGTTCAATTATGTAATTTCTTGTATTAATCACATCCATTTTGTGCACATCCAATTTTGCAACAATCCGTGCATAGTGCAAAGTGCAATACATCGTAAAATATATTCATGTACCAGAATTTCTATGCGGTACCTCCTATATGAATGCGTTTTCTTTTAGAAATTCCTTTTAAAACATGATGCACACATCTTAAATATACTTGCAATTTCTATATGAATGCAATCTTTTGAAAACTCAAAACATTTTTCATTCAATTTTTCCCACACTCCTACTGAATAGGAGCATAGTTCAACAAATTTTACTTCCAAACCTAACACACAACTTTTAATTTTCGAATTTTAGAAAACTCTAATTTTCCAAATTTGATTGCTTATGTTATAAAGAAGGTGGAAAACGGAAAAACTTCATATTTCTCCGATTTTCTTTTGCGCACATCTTCCTCCATACTTGGGATTTAGGCTACTATTCTAAATTTTTTTTACTTCCCCAAGCATAATTTACATAAGAAAATATCACTTTTTAAATTTTTCTATTGACGTTTCTGTCGCTTTCTTTAAGTTTGTTATTTTCCTTTTAGTTATCTTATTCTGCTTTTACTCTTTTTTTATACAGCAACTAAACACAACTATCATTTAGGGCAAGGAGGTCTAGGACCATGTCCACTTTGGCACAGAAAGGTCCTACTCTAGGAATCCAAGTAACTCATATGCTCAACCTGCCGTCTATTACTTATTACCAACTTATGCTGTATTACTCATGACGAATAAGATCTATCTATTCATCTCTTCTATTCCATGCTCAAAAAGGAATAACTAAGTCTCATTTACTGCAATGGATAAGGGTTTCAATCTATGCAGTCTTTATCTAAAAAGACAACTAAGCTTGGGGAAATTTTCTCTTTACCTTTCATTTTTCCCTAACTAAGGTCTACCTATCCCAACCACGTGTCTTATCATTTTAATTACTAATATCATTTCACTATTCTTCTATAGTCTGCACACATGAAGCAACATTTCTAGGTTTTCACTAGTGTCCTATACACCTTACGAGAACTTTTATTATTACTAAGAGTAATTACTGCTATAACCTTATACTTTTCCCGTTACACCTAGGAAATGATTCATATCTACTCCATATTTAAAAGTCTGATTTGGTTTGGTATTTATCAAATTTTCTTCAAAAATCAAAACTTCTAAATTTTATCTTTTCAAAAACTTATTTACTTTTCCACCAAACCATCTTTCTTTGTTTTTTTGTAAACATGTCTTGCTTGTTCTTAAAACATTTTTCTTTTTTCTTGACTTAAAAAAAATGTCCTCACATGTTTTCAAAATATCCTTTTTTATATATATTTTCAAATTTACTAAAATTGGGGTAAATAAGAACAATTATCTTATCAAAAATCTCTTAACTTTCATACTCTTCCAATTATTTAGCCTTGAAGGGGTTACTAACTTACTACACTTAATGGTTTTATACCTTAATGTATTGGAATTACTTTCTCTTATGAGAAACCATTAATGCTAAAACCTTCTATAAATCCTTTAAAGGAGGATTTTATGTTTATGTGAATTATAAGGAATTTATTTTATAATTTATCGAAATAGGCTATACAAAATATGGTGCTTTCCATACCTTGTACATCTCTTTCACGTATTCCTTATAGCTTGCACAAAACATCTTTATTTGTGATTCATAGAAAATTATATCATTATTCATTTCATTCCAATAGATTAAGGTATGTTTACTCTATATTTACTTACATAAGATATTTCCTACTAAATTCATTAATTTATCATACGTATTTTTCAAAAGAACTCATTTTTAAAACTTCTTTATAACAATAAAATATTTTCATGTGCTTATTTAAATAATAAGTGTACATACTAACCACTTTAGAAATTATCTCCAAAACTCATTTGGGTCAAAACAGATGTTGCGTAAAACACCATTAATACAACCCAAAAAAATACTTATATATGGATTCATTTTAAATAAATATTAATAAATCCCGTATGCTATGTAAAAACATTTACTTTGGGAGTCACCTACTATAACAATAGTGTCATAGTCTATGCTTCCTTTATTTTTACTGAAAACATTTATTACAACAATAAATGTTGTAACCTACGTTTTCGATACTTAACCCACTCTAGGTTTTTATATTTAAAATCATTGTTTACCTATAAATAAACTAGCGAGCTATACATGCTTTATAATTCTTCAAAAAGAATTTCACTTTTAACAAAATTTACATCATATAAAAACCAATTTAAATTTCATACCACATATTTTTCCAAAAACCCAATATTTACTTCCTCAAATATATTAACAATTATATTTTTCAACATTTTTAATTCAAAAGTTTCATTTTTATTGGGTTAGACATAAAGTGGATTTTCTTCATGCTAAAACCTCTTATTCTTCCAGAAACAAAAACACCCTCCCCACTATCCCTATGAAACTTCCCTACTTCCTAAAACATATGGATACAAATTTTCTCTCAAAACATGGCTTATTTGTATGCTATAAATCGATAATAACATAGGGCTCTACATACTTGGGTCATCCCAAACCCAACTAGCAAACAATGCACAAATATACTTCTAAAAACTTTCCATATGTTAAAATCTATGGTTGGGGACTATTTGGATTTTAGTACATAATATATTTCTATTTTATTCAAAAATACAAATACGTTCACTCACTATCTACCTAGGAATCCTAAACTAAGACTCTGATACCAAATGTAACAACCCGAATTCCAGTGTGATGACCCGCCCTTCTCGACCCTCGAAAATCGACACAAAATACTCAACAGTATAATATGCCGACGATCAAATGCCGGAAAAGACAGATTGTAGAAGAATAAGAAAGTAGATAGAAGAAGAAAGAACCAACCAAATCAGAATCTCACAATCGCAGCGGATAAAATATAATATATAGAACAGATCTTTACACAAATGAAAACTATACCTATTTATATACAATACATCATCAGAGTCCATCACAACACAATCAATAGTAATCAGATACATGACTAACAACAATCATAGCAGCGGAATATAAACAAGTACGAATAATACGCCTCGACTCCAGCTCCTCTTCTGCTCCATAGCAACCTATCCTGAAAATACACTCGGTCTGACCCGAGCATTATAATAAAATAACACCCGGGTCAGTCTGGAATACCAGCGCATCATAAATACACCCAATTGATTATTAAAGTTTCAAAAATCCTTTGAAAACAAAAGCATCTCGTAAGACCATGCCACAAATAAACATGTCGGGTTTTTACCTTACGATAGCTAAAACACTTTTTATAAAAATCCCCTGATATTATAATAGTGTCTATTCACAAATACTTATTCACATAGCTGAAATTGTTACATCTATTAAATTCCAGCATACTAGCCACAAAGTGGGTAATACAAACAAAACTCGTACAAGGCACGTAGGGAGAATGGATTTCCAACGAATGACTAGGCACTGGGGTACCACCTGTCACAGTACGTGGCCTAGATCACAGTACCGAGGAGTACGCCCGCTCCCCTACAACACAAGGCCGGAATCACCTATGGGAAATTCCAAATATGATCACCCCACGGTTGGGATCAGCAACCGCACCACTAAGCCGAAATAAAAGGGACATCTAGACAGGGATGACCATACTCTCCAGTGGGCGCTACCCACGAAGCCTTGCTGCATAACCCCTGATTTTCAGTCATTCCCGGTTGATGAGGCTCGAGGCTAAAAGATTCCTTTACAGCACATATCCCTTAGAATGCCCATCGTCCACCTAACGATGTCACGAAAGCATTCGTCCATACAAGTCCGTCCCGGGTCCGAACGGAACCGAACGCACTACTCCTACTACATCCATTTTGGAAATATCCTTAGGATTAGTAGCGACTAGCCCTTGCTCTTCACTGCTCCATCTTCAACTCCGAACACGTTACACGAAACGTACAAACCGGATCGAAGTGGTATTCGAGTCTCCAGACCTAGAATCCCGGTATACGGAAACCCGATCCCGGTCTCTTCGAAACGATCAGCGCATTTGGCCCATATTGATAGTCGGTGATTTAACTATCAATTAATGTTCACAAACATCCATACACATCCATCACACAATAAATAATCTCCATATTATTTATTTGCCTCTAATATCTTTCAAAGATATATATTTCAAATTTTCAAAACTCGTTTGAAAACAGTTTCCCAAATTCTTCCTTTACAAGGTAAATCTCTTAGCCTTTATTCCCATCGGGAATAACCAAGTATAAAACAATTTGCATTTAAAACAGTTAAAAATACTTATACTGAAATATACTTTAAAATATGTAAATTACTTCTATCTATTTACTCAAAATATAAATTTAAAATATGTGAAGAAAACTAGTTATTAACACATAAACTTTGATTTAAAAATAAGGGTTTTAGTTTAACTAAATTCAAAATAGCGTTATAAGAAGAAAAATGCTAATTTTAACAAATTAAGCTAAAACCAACTTTTAAATAATCCATTTGCAAAAATAATTAATAATATACTCCCAAATTATTTACGGTATTAAAATTATTAATTTATTTCTTTAAAAATAACGATTTCTTAAAAATACTTTTAAAACGATTTAAAACTTAACCTTGGTTAAATAAAATCTTTTGTAAAACATTTACTTGGTTTTCCCAGGGAAACACTTTCCCGTTTCAAAACATTCCAAAGTACTCTTTCATATAAATCCACTGATTTATTTCAAATCAATTTATGTTTTACAACATAAATTCCCAATTCTATATTTATCTATAACTTCACCCGAAGTTCACACCCAATTTCCCATACCCGGAAATTCAGTTTTAAATATACAATTTAAATCATTTTTCTTAAATAAACAATATCGGAGAATTTCTTACTGAAACCCATATCTACCATTTACTTAAATAATTTCCCAATGAAATACGGCATTTCAAATTATTCTATTTTCTTTTGAAACTTGTTAATTTATAGTTGGAAACTCCATTTAAACATATTTTTAATTTTCGGAAAACATCAGTCATTATTAAAATAAACATCGTTATTTTAAACAATTTATAATTTCATAAATTTAATTTCCAGAAAACTATACTTTCCATTTACCCATTTTATAAACTTCCCATTATATTCAAAAATCCCAATTTGACCCAATTTACATTTTTCTTTTCAAATCCGATTTCAAATTTTATTCTTTGAAATTCTAAATTTAACAATTCATTTTATTTCGTAAAAACACAATTTATCCATTTATAATTAAATTCTGTGATTACAATTTATACCACAATGTCACAGAACAATTAAATTTCCAGATTTATCAATCACAGCATATAAACAGGTATCACTATCGATTATAAAATAATTGCTACATTGTGAGGAATCCAGTTGGATCTCTCCAACCTGTTTCTCCCTGCATCACATATATTAGCACATTGCATATATAAATATCAATTCAGACTGATAACCACAGTTATAATCAACCAATCACACAGATATTTAAATATCAACTATTTAAAATGCCTAGCATCCAGATGTGAGTGAGAAAACTCACTTTGAATTTCGGCGAGCGTTCGAAATTTAAATTAAACCGGACGATGTCCGATTTAACCCAAATTTCTACTTGCCCGGAATGACTCCGGATCTGCACCACCGCGTAGCACGCGTTCCTGCGATTCCAATGCATCCAAAATCGTTTCAATCTGATAACGTATGAACTCATTATGGTTTTACAAAGTTTTGAATAACGATTTAAAAGCAAATTTTCTTTTATTAATTTACCCAAAAAAATCAAGGTCGTGCAATTAGAACCCACAATCCAGCCCTTCGTTATCTCCTTCACGCAAGCGTTCCAGGTATCACCAAAACAAACGAACCCAACTTCGTTCGCTAGGGTTCGAAACCGCGTCGCCTACGTGGCGCTCCTCGACGATCAGACAACGGCACCCTGAAGCTCTCCATCCCCTCCATCTTCGGCCAGAAGGCGGTGACACTCGGTGGTCCCTATTCCCTTCACGACGAGCACGAGACGAACGGGAACGGTGGCCAAAATCTCACTACCCCCTCCACTAAAACGCATCTCGACCGTTGGATTGGAAGTTCGTATTACACTCTTCGATTATCTAGTTGGGGGTTTTCGAATTCGTTGCTTGGATTTCGTGATTTTTGAGGGGGAATGAGATCAATTATCGGCCATTGGTAGTAGTGAACGGCGGCAGCTCACGTTATGAAGCTAGGGTTTGAGATAAAACGTTAATATATATATAATTTAATATTATTTAATTAATAAAATATCTCAATTTAACAGTTAAAGCACACGACATCCAATTCTCACGTTCCGACAGGCTATCATGGGGTTTTTCCGCGTTCCGGACACAATGGGACAGGTTTCGTAAGCTAATTTGATCACATGCGCGAGTTATGGAATTAAACGATCAATTTAAAATTAAATCGGTTAAATCGATTTCGAGGCGTTTCGAGCTGCCACCATCAAACGACAACTCCGATCGCTACGAAAATTGAAATCCGATAATAACTAACTATTACGGATCCAATGGAACTGGTTTCGTCGAATTTCGAGACTATGCCCTGGAAGGCTATTTTAACTCGTCTATTAAATCAGGCGATTTTCAAAATTTACGGAAACGCTTTAAAATTCACTTTAAAAATTTTATTAACTTAAAAATAAACCATATAAAATTTATAAACACGTTAAAATCATTCTGGCTCATTCCAGACCAAAATCTGATTAAATTGCATTTTAATAATATTAAATTCATTTTTAAATAAATATAAAATCCCAAATATTAATTTATTAACTTTAAAATTCATCTAAAATTCCCACCACGCTACTCCCACTCAAATAACTCAAAATAACTTTCTAAAACCATTTTTATCACTATTTACATCCAGATTTACCTTTATCTCAAATTCGAATATTTAATTATTATTTTTCCATTAATCAAATTCAACCAGAATTACTATAATTAAAAATTATAGCTTATTCTATTAATTGAACCCGAATCCAATAATTTCAAAATCAATTAAGAATCCACATTAACATTTAAAACGAATTAAATGTTCAAATTCAATGGCTTAAAAATACGGGATGTTACATCCAGTGGTCTTAATTTTTTCGCAAAAATGCTAAAATCCAAGCCCAATGAAACCCGAGTTGGGTATCTGGCATCCTGCAAATAGGTAGAGACAAATATATCAGAGCTCAAGAATTTATCTCACAGCGGGATTGACTAAAATATAATAGTAAGTAAATACTCACCCAAATAATAACACTTTCTAAGCAAGTGTCATGAAGCTGAGAAGTCTCTGCCATCTACCTAACCTGTAGGATGTTATGAGGAGGGAGTCAGAACAAAAGTTTTGGTGAATGAATAAATAATATACTTCTAGGCTTAATTCTACATATATCATTTAATTTTCATTTACTCTTATATTAGGTTCATTAGGTTACAATACTCTCGCCTCTGTTCGTGAACTGTGCCCATCTACTCCATAGTAGATTAAAACATAATACCTAATATATACATATATGTAGCTATAAGCCCAATGACCATATTGGTCCTAGGCACCACCCATGGTACCTTCCGTATCCTCCTCGAAAAGGGCTCCATCGTATTGCTTCGAGAGCATTCCGTAACTACATCTGTAAAGGACTGCTTCGTAAGGCCTACAATACAGATGCTCCATCATCTTGCTTGATAGCTATATCTGTAAAGGATTGCTTCGTAAGGCCTACAATACAGATACTCCATCGTCTTGCTCCGCGAGCGTTCCGTAGCTACATCTGTAAAGGACTGCTTCGTAAGGCCTACAATACAGATGCTCCATTACTTACTATGAAAACGTAAATTGCGTCCGCACTAGTCTATGCCAGTGCTTGGACATCCACAATGTACCACCCAGTGCGTACATTAAGGACTACGTAATCGTTCTGTCTACTATCTGAATCCTGCCAACAAGGTCTACCTTGTACGGAATTCAGTCGAGGATTTTCTATATCTGTAAAGGACTGCTTCGTTAGGCCTACAATATAGATATTCTAGTTGGTCTGTCTCTTTTTCATCGTGGCTATGGCCCCACGCAGCCACCACTCAACTAACCGAAAGACTTCAAAAGTGTTAAGTGGCCGTGCCCTACTGCAAACAATCTAACATCCAAATGGCGATGCCCATCATCCAATGTCTCAATAGTGAAAGAATCAGTGGCATGTTGGTTTAACTCTAGTCTTTCCCGAAATCGCTCTTGGTCTTGATGCTGGCCGATATCCACATGCGACTATCCTTAAATTTACTTGCAAGTACTAGACATACGAATACCCTACTCTGAACACCAAGCCCTTCTGACTGCCTACAAAGGTCTGCTTCATTAGGACTACAATGCAAATGCAGTCAAGACATACTCTCTTGATGGAACACCTACAGACCTGCCTCCGGGGGTGCAGCTTCGTTAGGCCTACCCAGAGGACCATCCTAGAGTATCCTCACGTCCCGTTGAAGTCTTGTACTTCCTTGAAGCCCAAAATACTAAGTTGGACATGCTTCTCCATTTCTGAAATCCATGATGAACTGCTTCTTTAGATGCTTCATCCTTTGGGCTGCTCCAAACGCATCTCAATTCTTTTATTAGACCCTAAGTCTAATCTTTTAATTTGCATTTAGTTTACTTTCTTATTCTGTCGGCTACTTATTTACCCTAATTAGCATATTCTTGCCCTCGTCTCACCTCTGTCTATTGTGAGATTTCCATTTATTTAATAGGGAATGCTGTTGGTATAAGCCACACTCATTATCTTGCTTATTTAACTTGATATAAATCTTAAGTTCATTAAAATAAGCCTCTTTTATCATTCCTGCTTTATTTGCTTATTGACTTAATATAAATTATTTAAATAAGCTTCTACCATTATTATTGTTCATTAATTTATTCAAAGTCTTAAAATAAGCTTTTCCGTTCTTATTACTTAATTATTACCTATGTTATAATTCAACCTGTAATTGTCATTTTCTCTTCTTTTATAGTCCGTACATAATTCCAGCATTACTTTTCTGTTCTAATCTGCCTTCTTTTATTATGATATAGAATATTCTTTTATTCTCTTATATTATATAATTCACTTATCATTATAACTATCTTCTTAAATAGTCTATGCAGTGAATGTAGACCTAAGTTCATTATCGTTAACAGCTTCAAGTTCTTATCTAATAATTTACTTGATTCATGTCATACTTTGCTTTCCCTATTCTAGGAAGTAATTCTATTTTATTTGGTTGGTTATGAAAACTATATTTAAAAATCCATTTCCATAGTTTAATATTAAATAATACTATAAACAATAATCTGTAACTACTAGATATTTCTTTTACTATTTTGGAATAGTGTAAAATACAGTAGTTTCTCTATTTTACACTAATTCTCTTTTTCTTTCTTTTATTCTAGCAATTACGTTCATTGTTGTCTTTTAAATATTAAATTATAGAAATGTATCCTATTTTCTAAACCAACCAATTAACCTTTTAGTTACTCTCAAATCCAGTTATTATAATAATTAACTTTTCTCATTTTAACGTATTTTATTACAGTAATTTCGTTCCTCAAACTTTTATTACTTTACATTTTATTTCCTTCATTTCAGTATTCTTAATTATTTAATCCATATTCATGTTTAATCTATTCTAATCCATACACAAAGAAAGAGGAGAAATAGAAGAAGAATGACGCTTGTATGGAAATCCAAAACGTAGAAACATATGTAAATAAATAATAATACTATAAATAAACTGTAAATTCCTTATAGTTCAGCATAACTTAATTAATAGGATTAATAATTGAATAAAATTATCTAAACGGGAATTTAACGATATTATATCTTAAACTTAAAAGATATATAAATAAATCCACTCACATTGCTAGCTTTCCAAATCTCCCTGTTTTTATTTCAGATCTATCCCTAACATCTATATTCACCACCCTTGTAATCCCTATTTGGAATTACAAATGATATATTTACAGATCTATAATATTTGAAAGAGAAAAGGAAGAGATTTGGATTAGAAATAACAAATAAAACTCAGATCTAGGATTTTACCTTTGACATAGCCTTCTGATTTGAACCAATTCCTAATTCCCTAATTAATTCTATTCTCTTTCTATTTAGATCTAAATTCGTGTGACTTAGATCTAAAATTTTGTTATTAAGAAAGTGTAAAAGAGAAAGAAAAATGGCAGAGCTTCTGTAGGCAAGAGAAAAATAATGAGAATAAAAATAAGGCTCTGTACCTATATTTATAGTGATTCAAATCAGTGCTAACTATTAGATATAAAACCCTAAAATCTAAAGCGTACACTCAGTCTATGGACATTAAATTAATATGTTTTCTTCTGCGTTTGTTTTTATTTCAAATTGATTTTCCAACAATCTTTTCATTAATCACTTACCCCTTCTCTCTCGCAATCTATGGAAACATTTATTTTTAAATGTGACGTTTCTTTTAAATAAGATTCCCCTATTAATCACCCAATTAATAGATTTCATATATACCTAGAATTAATTTACTATCCAATTAATCCCTGCCTGCACTATGATTTCTTACCAAATTAATATGCCAATCAACACCATATTAATTCATCACATATATGCATATTAATTTATTTTATTCCCATAATTATTGCATGCATATATTCTACAATTGAATTTTGAATCACAATCTTAATTATATATGTTACCCTCCATGTTTATTAATTGACAATCGATTACTTGCATAAATTACTCTTCCTCCATTTTATTCTCTTGCACTAACATATATGTTTCTAATCATATCAATTAGTTGCTACAATATATGTTTCCTTTCTTGTTAGTTCCTATCAATTAATAACCTCTACTAATTAATTGAATATTAATTTCCTTTTTAAACAAACACCGTTAATTAATCTTCTATATTAATTGATTTTATATAATTTCTCTCTCTAATTTATTTGTTATACAATTATATATGTCTTCCAAATAATATTAATTAGTTGCCCTATTTACAAACATTTCTTTGTTTTAAAATTTCAAACGTATATAACTTAATTAAATTATTTGCATATATAGTTGTAAGTTAACGCGGGGTGTTACATATTTCATTTATATCATAAACCTTCATCTCGTCTTACTTAGACAGTCATCCCTATCTACTCCATATCAAAAAATGACTTGGGTTTCACCTTTCTTTACAAAACTAAAACTTCCAAATCATGATGTACCTAATCCAAAACCTTTATTTAAAAAGTATAAACTTAGAAACCCCTTTTTTCTAGAAGTTAGAAAGTTGCTTGGTTTCCAAAAAGAAGCTATGAAAAATTTCCTTTTTCAAAGACTTTCTACATCAAAGACTGACTTCTTTAAAAGTAGGATTTTTAATCCAAAACAATTATCACATTTAAATCCAATTGTCATACCAAAACATTTTTTTAAACATCTTTTATAACTTAATGAAAACTGGAGTAGACGATGATAACTTCCATCCTACTATTTTCCTATTCTCATGCTATCTTCACTTCCATCTTTGGTAGAGATTTTCATAGAACAAGAGGGGCACTTCTAAAAGATATGCATAATTGCATATCTATCTAAGCGTCGATCTAAAGTGTATGCACAATTACTACATATCCATGGAATTTTTCATTCTTCCTATCCTATTCCTATTATTTTTCTACTATATTATTTCTAACTAGATTACTAATCCTATTTTTATATATGAATTCCTAACGCTATTTCTATCTAAATTATCGGGTGTTCTTACTTTTCTATTCTCTATACCCCATTTCAATAAGTACTATTTCCACTTATCCGCCTCTTAAAAAGAATGCCAAAATGGAACTTCCAAATTTACAAAATAGAAAAAAGACACCGAGCCTAATCTACGCTCTATTTTCTATTCAGTTCAAAAAAAAAATCTCTTTATCAAAAATCTTTTAATCCAAACTTTTTGACTCAATCAATTTAAACTAAGAATTTCAAAAATGAATAACCCTTCAAAATATTTCAAGTTATTTTTAAAACATTTTATCCATTTCTTTCACATAGCGTTGGACTTAGAAATGAACTTTAATTGTCCTTCTTTTTGGACATTCCTTCCTACCTCTTCTTAGATCTTCTTCATCAAAAATCCAACTTATCTTCTTGTGGTGATTAGTGTACACCTTCTTATGGGAACTTTCTCCACTTCTTCTCCATATATTTTTTGGATGCTTGCAACATATGTTTCTTATTTCCCATTTATCTGGATGAAAGGTATATCTTCAATTGGCAATCCATCAAAATCCATAATTATAAGGTTGCCTAAGTCCAACAAAGGAGTCAATATTATAACAACCCGCACTTTAATGGGTCCAAAATTTGAAAAAAATTGAAACCCAAGTCTATTAGAGCACGGATAGTTGGATTTGGTACCTTCAAATAAGCATGAGCATTATCAGATATTTATAAAATCTAAACGCACAGCGGAAATAATAATAGGATATAGATATTGACTATGAATGCTACCTTGGAATTAATGGTATTCTTAGGATATAAAATCGCCACATTAGTACCGAGCATGAGAGATAAGAAGACTTCTTCAACAACCAGTCACGTCTAGCTCCAGTGATCTATTCCTCTAAATCTATCCTGTAGGTAAGGGCGGACATTTAATCGAGTTAACTGACCTAAATGACTTAACCGACTTAACTGATCTTAACCGAACCGCTTTAACCGAAAATTTCGGTTAACCGAACTTTTAGTTAACCGACCAATGTTAATCAATCATGGTCGGTTCGGTTAACAATTAACCATAATTTAAACCACGATTGACTGGTTAAGAAACTATTTAATAGCCCAAAATCAATTCCATCTGTACTTGTTTGCAACCCAGCCCACCCATTCCCTAACCCTAATCATGTCTTCCTCCTTTGTCAACCGCTGTTCACATTTCACAAAATAATCAACTCATTTGTTCACAAAATAAATAAACGAATCTTCCAAATTTGTTGCCTCGGCTCAACATTCGAGTCCAAATACAAATCGATCCTCCGCTGCCTTTATCTCCATCCTTTGCTATTTGGAACGATGATTTGAGCAATGTTGAATGCTAGTTGGAAGAGAAAGAACGTGAGTATGATTTATTTTTTGCATTAATAGGCTTTATCTATTTTATTCTAATTTTTACTGTGTTTAATTCGTGTATGCTTAACGAGATATACATACAATTTTTATCTATATTAATTTTAGTATTTTGTTTATCTAGTTAGTTCGTATGAAATGATCTTTTTTGTTTATCTATTTATTATACATTATGTATACGTTTAATTGAATGCTAGCAAGAATGACTTTGAACTTTGCACTTTTCTTTGCTTGGTCAGGCATTGACTTTGATGTTTGCTCAAACCTAATCTCATGTTCAAAAGTTGATAAGTTAACATATTTATGTTGTTAACTTGTTCCTACGCGTTTGAAGATGATATCTTATTGCAATATGTTTTGCTACTTTGAGCCTCTAGCTACAAAATATTCCTATGATTTTATCTGTTGAAGTACATTTTTTGTTATCATCTACTTTTTGTGGAAGTCCTAACTAATCATCTGTACCATCCCTCTGGTTTACTATTTAATGCTTTGGAAAGGAAACAAGCAAGAAGTAAATCTATAACTATTTATTAATTAATATGACTATTAAGTTTAATCAATTACATGTCCATTTATCGATGGATTTCATGCAAATATATTGCATACATGCAGTTTGCGAGTTGCACATATGCATGCTGATAATTCATCAACTCTATACTTTCTAATTCTAATTAAAGTATACAAGTTATATTCAATTGGCGATTGTTTTCGACTTCTCCACTTCATATTTTTGGGTTTTCCACTTCACATTTTTGGGTTTTCCACTTCTTTATTTGCTTCAATTTCCAACCGAAATATGTGCGTTGTTTGTTTCCATCAAATTTGTTTGCTTTATGATCTAACATTGTTGGCAACAACACTCAACTATTGGTGAGGAAGTATATAGTTCCTTCATTTTTGTGAACCATGGTTGAATTAAGGAGTTTTAGTTATTAATAGTTGAGATACAATAACATGCTAAATGGACTGTATAATTCTATTGCTTGTGCCAAAAATTCCTCATTTAATACTTGCACAATATGCAGTAATCCTAAAAATATAGCTTACTTTTCTTCTCATGAAAACTATGTGAATTTTGCTGTAGAGGAAGTTTATACAGATTATTGAATCGACCCAATGCTAAACTAGATGAAAAGAGGTGACTGAAAATGGCTCTAGATGTGGTACAGTTTTGATAATTGTATGATCATATTAGTTATGTTAATCCATTTTTGAAATTTATGCTTTGGTTTTCAGATTAAAGGAATGAATTACTTGCATACAAGTAGTCTAATTATTGTGCATAGAGATTTGAAGTCACCTAATCTTCTTGTTGATAGAAATTGGGTGGTCAAGGTATAATATCCCCCATGTTGTTATGTTGTTATATTTTAAATCCTCGGTCCATTCTAAATAAATTACCATGCATATGGTTCTTGTTTATGAGGTTTCCAGAATTGTTTAGATTTAAAAAATGTATTTTGTGCCTTTTGGTATTTACATTATTTCTTTCTTTCATGAAATGAAGCTAATAAGGAATTTTTGGTAATTTCTTCTAGGTTTGTGACTTTGGCTTGTCAAGAGTAAAGCATCATTGTCTTCAAAGTTAACCACTGGAACGGTGAGCTAGCACTGCTTGTTTTTTTATGCTCCTCCCCTCAAGTAAAGCATGAAGTTCAATTTTGATTTTACATTTTTTATTTTATTTCTGATATGGTCTTGGTTAATTAACCTATAAATTATACCATTTGTTTGCTTGTTTGAAAATTGTACGCACATATATAGTCTACTAAACAAATAACACTTGATAATATCAATACGAAACCATTTATGTCCTTCAATTAAAATAAAACTATAACATTTTTCATATTTATTTAATTGAATTCCTTATTTTGTTAAGTCCCTCTTCTTTGATACATTTAATTAGCAACTTGAAAGCATAAAAAATTCTGGATGCTAAAAATATTCACCACCCTATATATTATGTAACATTACTGTTTTTTTACATTCATATTAATAAGTTTATGATGGATAGAAATAGAATTGATTAATATTAACCATGAAATAGAAAATTGATATATATATATATATATATATACCATAAACTAATTTACTGTCTTCTTTTCTAATATGCGAGGTTAAGTAAATTGCATGATATTTACTGTATTCTTCTAGCATTTTAGAAATACTGAAATAGGAAAAGTAAATAGGATTTGAAAATGAAGATGAACAAGTTATAATTACTGTCTTCGTTTCTAATATAAATAATTATTTTGGTTTGGACAGACTTGGACTATGCTTCAGGTTGCTGTGCAGGTTACTGTCTTCACCTTCTATGCACTAGGCTTCAATTACCATCTTTTCTTGTATACACTATGCTTCAGTTGAAGTGGAGACTATAAACTTGGAGCCGAGTCAGTTGACTTTGTAGTTTGTAGTTGTTGACATGTATTAATGTAATGTAATTTGAATTACTATTATAGGGTAATAACTATGAAGTATGGACTATTAATCTATGAAGTAAGTAATTAACTATGAATTGTAATTTAACTAAGTAACTAAGTATTGTATGTGGGTGCTGTGTATTGTAATGTATTTGTAAATATATCTGTGTAACTGAGAATGTATGATGTTGGTCGGTCGGTTAACCGGTTTATTTAACTGGTTAATCGGTTAATTCGAACAGTTAACCGGTCAACGATTAACCATACAAAGTAGTCGGTTAATCGGTTAAATAAACTGGTTAACCATGGTTAATTATAATTGGTTTGATTAGTGGATCATAACCGAAATTAACCGAAACCAATTAACCGAACCGGTCCTCCTTTACTGGTTAATCGAAAATTTTAACCGATCAAAGCTGTTAACCGATTGCGCCCGCACCTACCTGTGGGTTGTAATAATGAGAGGGTCAGAACAACGTTATGGTGATTGGAAGATCTATATAGTGTCCATAATATAAATTTATACCGATTAGTTTCCATTAATTGTTTTGTCTACCATTTTAAGGTTAACCAAATCAACCTAATATTGCACACATGATATTTCTACCTAGCATGATTCACCTACCTACCCTTCCCAATGTACAAAATACTAGTGTAAGTATATTAGCCACTTAATACTTTCAAACATGAAGCAAGCTCCTAGCATCGTCATCGCTGGTCTATTGGTCCTAGCTACAGAGAGATTTGATCGCTATTTATGGATTTATAATACATAATAGCTATACTACTAACGCGTTTACCATCATTAAAATCTTAGCCATGTGAGAGACAATACCCAAGCCACTTAATACCTTATTAATAAGGACTAGGCAGACCCCTGACCATTTAATACCTATATTCTAGGTAGGCCTTTTCATCTAATATCTAACCCCAAAGGTGGACTCCTTACTAGTACTATCTAGCTGACATTGCTTGGAACCTCATGGGACACTTAATACTTCTTTATAAGAGAGAGGCAGACTTTATATCAGTCACTTAATACCTCAAACCTGAAGCAGATCCTTCCTGAGATATCCACTACTACTCCTAATCGTTAATTCAGACTATTTAATATTTTTTAATGAGGAAAGAGGAAGGCCCTCAAACAGCCACTTAATACGTCTTATACCTAAGCAGATCCTATAAGTCCCATAATTGTTTCCCATAGGTCCTATGATTAGTGATGTCCCACATCACTAATAAGTGTACACAACTGCTGGTAGCCTTTGAGTGAAGGGTAGACTTCCTTTGTGTCACTTTACTAACCTCGCATCCCAACTTCTAAGCCCAAGTAATTATTATATGGGTCCTATTATTAAAGATGTCTCACATTAATAGAAAGTGTACACAACTGCTGGTAGCCTCAAAGTGAAGGGCGGACTTCCGTTGTGTAACTCTACTGACCTCGCATCTTAACCTACTAAGTCCAATTAATTATTCTAGGCTTTACCAACTTAAGTCATATTATTCTAGGCTTTATTATTACTAAGCTTTATCATCCTAAATTGGATATTGGACCTAGCTTACTAATCTCCTTTCATTTAAGGCCTTATAATATGCCTTAAATATTCAATTACCTAGAAATTCCCTTTATTTGCTTCTTCCATAAATGTCAATTTGTCCATGATAAAGAATATCATCCTAATGAACGTTTCCTAAAATATTTATGTATATTTACTAATTTCCAATCAGTAACCTTTCCTAACTATTCCATAGTTATTAAGCTTAATTCATTGTTTATCAGTCCCATTAATCCATTTACTTTATTAATTACTTGTAACTCTCAAATCCATTAATTGAGTTACAGTCTTTTTAAACTTTCCTCCTATTTCCTATCCGTTATTCTACCATATTGCTACGTATAACTGATATCCTAAGCGAGCGTTATGCATAAATTGTCATGTTAGTTAAGTATTTATTAGCGCGTACAAATACGTATGAATACCTACTTCTACAAAATATATTCTAGTCGTAAATCTTTAACTAGAATATTCTTTTCCATATTTAATTTGCTGAAATTACATTCCTTAGGAAGATTCTCCATTGTGACTTTTATAAATTAGTTTAAAACAATGGATTAATAATAAAAGGAAAGATTTGCCTCATTTGAAATTACAAGGAATAATTATTTTCTTTTTATTGGAATAGACAGTGTATACTACAGAGAGTTAATATGTACTTTATACATCTCTTCCTTTTCATTTTCATATATTCCTTGTTAAATCAAACTATGCAATTTGGAAACAAAAACAAATTTATAAATATCAAACAGATATTCTTCCCAAAAATTAAACTACGGAAAATTTTCAATTCAACATAATGAGGGTAATAATCAAAATCATACTAATAATCTACAATCCAATTTCAAATCTAGAATAAATTTCATATCTATTCAATATTCATATCTATAACTTTTGGGGCTGATTTCTAGATCAGAGTGTAGCAATAATTCCAATCAAATCTCCTAAGAATATGTAGGCGATGTTTAATACATTCAATTTTAGCCTACAATTCATATATATTTATTCATTTAGGCATAAAAATCAAACGTATGCCAACGTAATAGTTTAGTTTCAATATCATAAACAATTTATAAATTTCTCACTCACCTTCGAAAAGCGTTCCAAATCTCCAGATCTGAAGTAAAACCTTTGATTCAACTCCATTTCCTTCTTATTCCAAGAAATATGTATAAAAATGGTATTTACATATATTAGAATTACATATCTGAGAAAAGATTTGGGATTGAAGGGATATATATATATATATATATATATATATATAATACCTCATTATCGCGTAGTGTTGATTCACTCTTCTTCTTCTCTTATTTGATTTCTACCATTCTCCAATTTGTATATATACAAATATAAATATTATATTTTATAATTTAGAAAATAGTGGAGAAGGGAAAATGGTTAAGGTTCGCTAGAGGATAAGACCTGAATTTATAGGCACTCGAATCAACCACAACCGTTAGATTTAATTATATAAAATCTGGGTAGTTTGGCCAAGGCAAACCCTAGCTGCCACTGTCCTAACCGGTCGATCGCTTCATGGCACCGGCCAACCGCTACATGCCGAACGGTCACAATGAGCCCATCGACCTGTGGGTCTCAGTAATTAATATATAAACATTAACTTTTCTAATTTATTTATTTTCGTTCCAAATTCATTTTTCGTCCGTAACTTCTTCGTTTGGAGTTCGATCGCAAAACTCTAAATATGAAAGTTGCTCAGAATTTCTCCACAAATGTAATGGTGCAAGTTTCATGGTCAAATTCCATCAGTTGCACAAATTCCATTTTTGGAGCCTAATTAACTAATTAATTAATTAAACAACTAATCGTAAAATTTAGGGGGTGTTACAACTACTATCCAGCTTCTGAGACGCTTCTATATGTCGCGATCATGCTCTTCTTGGTCCACTCTTTACAATATGAGCTCTACCCCATGGGGTAATCTGGACAGGAGTATAAATTTAACTCTATTTACTTTTCAAATTCCTAGTTGTCTCGCCCAATCTTTCAGAATATGATTGCAACTACATCTATAGTCGAAATCTATAGAGTTAGGTGTATAATTTATATATAATTATAGGTAAAAATACAAATACATTTGTAACACCCTGTTATTTGGTGTTAGTTATTTAATTAATTAGGCTCCGAAAATGGAATTTTTGCAAATGATGGAATTTGACCATGAGACTTACACCATTGTGTTTGTGGTTAAATTCTGAGTAACTTTCATATTTGTAGTTTTGGCGATCGGAGTCCAAACGAAGACTTTACGGATGAAAAATGAATTCGGAACGAAAATAATTAAATAGGAAAAGATAACATTTTTAATTAATTAGCTGGGCCCCACAGGTCAACCCGCGTATTGGAGTGGTCGATTAGGGGCAGTTGACCACTAAAAAGGGGCGGTTGACTGCTTCATGCATGGCAGCTCCAGTAAACCAAGGCCATATACGGCTTGGACTTAATATTTTAAATTGTTTGGTTCTGGTTGATTCTAGCGCCTATATATTCAATCCTAACCCTCCCTTCTCTTCTCATATTTTTATGGAGGTAGTAGCGAAGTTCTGCCATTTCTCCTTCTCAACTTTCTTTCTAAATTATAAAGATAAGTTATTTATATCTATATTCATAAAGATCGAAGAAGAGTAGATATTTAATAAAAAGGAGAAGAGAAGAGAATCTACTATACATGTATTAGAGGTAATTTATATATATTTGTATCTAGTTTCTCTCCTAATCCCAAATTTCTTTTCAGATATGCAATTATAATGTATGTATATACCCTTTTATACATATCTCTTGGACTAAAAAGGATTTGGAGATGAATCAAAGGTTATACTTCAGATCTGGAGATTTGGATCGCTTTTAAAAAGTAAGTGAGAAATTTTATAGATTGTTAAAATATGAAAATTACCCAGTTGGTGTTTATTTGATTATTATGCCTAACTGGATAATTGTATATGAGTTGTTCGCAATAAATTGAATATAATCTGAACAAAGTAAACATCGCCTATATATTCTTATTTATGAATTAATTTAGCATTTTTAGAACCCGATTTGGAAATCAGTCTCAAAAGTATGAATTTAGAATATTGATTTGAATGAAATTTATTCTAGATCTGAAATAGGTTGTATAATAATGTTATAAATTTGGATTATTACCCTAATCTTGTTGGAATGTAAATTTTTCTAAGTTTAGAATTGATTGGAATTTAGGTCTGTTTAATATTTGTAAATTAGTTTTATTTCTTTCCCTTTTAGAAAAATACAGCATTTGATCTAACAAAGAATGGATGGAAATAGAAAGAGATGTGTAAAGTATGAATTCATTGTAGTTTACACTGTCTATTTCAGTAATAAAAAAATGATCATTCCTTTTAATTTCAAACATTGTAATATTTTAAAGTTATATCTTTTGTTTTGGACTAATTTATGGAAATTATAGCAGGTCTACTTTTTAGATATGATTCCAACAATTTAACATGGAAAAGAATATTCTAGTGAAGATATATAACTAGAACATTGTTATCTGGCCTTTTGGCCCGACTATATTCAGACCGACCAGACAAGTTAGACTAGACAATCATTGAGGAAGACAACCCAAAGAGATGATTATTAGGCTCAAATATCAAGCGCAGACAATGATATGAAGCGTCGATCAACCGAGACCAAGAGATAGACTCTCCAAATATTCTAAGTATAGAATAATGCCTCCCCTAGGCGGGGGATCAGTGCCTACCCTTTCCCTAAGAGATCGGTATATATCCTTAATTTTTGTCCCAAACTTGGTAAAATCAATATAGAGTTACAAGGAAGGCCCCATGAGGCTACATTTCAAGTTTCAAGTCATTGGAGTTCATATGCTCAAGTTATAAGCAAATTACTCCATCTTTTGAAAAGGATCGGTATAAAAGGGATCGGTATAAAAGGGATCGTCCATATTCAGCTTTCGCTACATATTGCAACAATGATCGGTCAATAACTCAAAATCAGATGCTATCAACATGAAACTTGAAGTATAAGCTAATTAGGACACGTGGAACACCCCATAGAGATCGCATGGCATTTGTAGCAAGTTGGAGGGATCGGTAGCTATCCCTCTAGAGGGATCGACAGAAATCAGAATTCAAGCAACACTACTTCATAGAAAATGCGATATCTCACAAACCATACGTCAGAATTGCACGAAATTTGGGAAGCAAGTAGCTAACATCACGGGGCATCTCTCATAGGGATTGCGTCCCATTTGGATGCATTAATAGGGATCGGTAACGATCCCAATTGTGGGCCCCAATGGGCCTGCAAATTTTTGGGCAGCCTCATCTTGGTCTCCCGAACCTTCTACCAAAATTTCAGTCCGATCTGTGCACGTCTTCCCCTATAAATACAGCAAGCATGGTGTCAGAAAAGGGATCCTGCTTTCTCTACCGAGACACTGCCATTTTTATTTTTCAATTTTGTACTAACGGATCCCAACTGATCCAAACATTCTTGTAATCATAATCAAGTGGAAGATCAATAAAAATATAAAGTGGACGTAGGCTAAGATTGCCAAACCACTATAAAAATCTGTGTGTTCCTTTATGATTTTTGCTTTGTTTTAATTTCATTCTTCATTTAATCTCTGCTATATTCTATTAGGTGTTGATGCCCATTTTTGGCTTCAACACTTTGGTACTTTCACTGAGAAATGAATTCTTAGCTTGATTGGATCTCATCATCTACCCGTAGATTCCCATATTCGCGAGATAGATCCAGCTTTCAAACGATAAACTTCCTATTCTACTCAAATTTGTAGGAAATCTAGAGGAAGTTGATAGCTATGGTTAGATGAATTAAATCAACTTCACGCGGAGTTGAAAGAAATGGTGATGCTAGAGTTCTTGTTTGGAGTCGTTCATGTGTTCATGCCCATTTGGAAGGGATCAGATTCACTCTTGTATTCAAGATCTTGGGATCATATGTTGAAGTTTTCACTCAAGTTAGGGGATGGCCGGTCCCTCTCACGAGGTCATGATGGCCGGTCCCCCTCACGAGGCCATGATGGCCGGTCCCTCTCTCAAGGTCATGATGGCCGCTCCATCTCATGAGGCCATAATGGATGATCCCTCTCTCAAGGCCATGATGGCCGATCCCTCTCACGAGGCCATAATGGCCGATCCCTCTCTCAAGGCCAAGATGGTCGATCCTTCTCCAATCTCGTCAACACCGATCGCTCTGAAAGACTTCAATACCGATCCCTCAATACTTCGTATATCGATCCCTCCTTATACTTCGTATGTCGATCCCTCAATACTCAGTATACCGATCCCTCCACATACTCTGTATGCCAATCCCTCAATACTCTATATGGCAATCCCTCCATACTTCATATGATCCCTCCTCATACTTTGTATGCCGATCCCTCGATACTCCGTATACTGATCCCTCCACATACTCCGTATACCGATCCCTCCTCAATACTTCATATGCCGATCCCTCAATACTCCATATGACCGACCCCTATACCACCGATCCCTCTCTCAAAATCCCATGTGACCGATCGCTATACCAAAAAAAATATGGATTGGGTACGATCCATTTTAAAAAAAGTTATGAATCGGGTACGATCCATTGTTATAAAAAATAACTTTTAATTTTTTTTCAACCCGTTCCGCAGTGCGGTGCCCCTACATTCTGGATTCGGAACTCAACCTAAAGACGGTGCATTCTATCCACTTCCCTTACGTACTGTTACTGCCCGGGGAATAGAGGATGAAGCAGTAGCTTCTGAATTGCAACCATGGAATGGACAAGCAACCGCTACTCAAACGATCTCCCAAAGGTTGGAGAACATAGCTGATGTGACTCTAAGCAAACCCAAGAAATTTCGGCCCAAAGCCAAACTCGGGTAAAACCAAGATTTTCTCCATGCAAACGCCAAGATGACTCCAAACATCATTCTTCACTGACCCATCACTTCAAATTCAGTGACTCCAAGCAAACCAATTGCTGACTCCAAGTAACTTACCACTGATCTGTCAATACCGATCCATCTTGCTTTGCTCATATCTCTGCTTGCATACATCACTCACAAGCATAAAAAGTAGTTGTAACTTAAAAACGAACTGGATTGACGATGACTGAAGTATCTCCCCCAATTAAAGCCTAGTCATTGAAGTCGTTCAGTGTACATAATATCTGAGGAGATTCAATGTACCAATCATATCAGTTTACTCAGGGAAAACTGACCTTGGATTACTTCTCATGAAATTCGAGTGGCATGTGAATTTCGCCAGAGCGATATGTGCCATCGAATGCAGATGCTTTCTTATATCCCTCGAAGGTGTATCGATCATGCGGTTTATGCGATTATTGCCAAATCCATCTCCTCATTTAATCAACCAAATCAGAAGTTTGTCGAGCAGTTCAGAATGCATGCGACTCGCACCAAGGTTGTGAAGTCATTATCCAATTTATTCCAAATATTAGGTGAGCCACTCAAAGAGTTCCTGTAGAGATTCAATGTCATCGTCGTCGTCACTAAAGCGAGCAATCCCAGCGAGGATATCAAACTTATGGCATTGATGAGGGGAATCGACCTCAAGTTGGATTTCAGCAACTAGTTAGCTGGAGAGCCTCCTTCGACCTTGGATCACTTGTATTACAAAGTGAACCAATGCCTACACAAGGAGGATGTAAGACATACTAGATAGAAGAACAATGCAAGTCCGTTGGTTGAACGAAGTCAAAGCGAGGGCAGAATTGAGGCCTTAGATAAGGACTCAGATTCTAGGAGACGACCCAAAATATCAAAATTCGACTCATATACTCCTTTGAACGATTCAATTGATAACGTCTACTTGGAGACTCACGACTCGGAGCAATACTGAAAACCAGCCTCGAGAGAGTCCACTGAAGCCCAGAGGAAATCCGAGGAATGTTGTATATTCCTTGATACACATGGTCCTAACATTGGCGATTGCAAACACCTTTGAGATGTGATCGGAAAGCTGATTCGAAAAGAAAAGCTTCAACAATATGTGCAAGCCTTGCAGAATGGCGAGTAGGGAACATCTGATGCCTATCAATAAAGAACTTTGATTATCAATTGGACCGCTGATGGTCGACATCCCGCTGAAAGGAGCTATGGGAAAAGTGGAATAGCGAGCACACGATGCTGCTTCACTTATCAATGAGATTTATTCTGATCTTCTTTGAATTATTTCTATTTCAATTTCAATTGTGTTGTGAACTACGACCAACTTGAACTAAATTACTTCCAAACGATGCAGGTGACCAATTATTTAGAGTTGGGCGCCAACCAATCTCTACGGACCATGATCGGACCTTTGAAGTTTCATCAAGGTAAGCGTGATTCTACCGCTCATCAACTACCATATGCCCCTGACTTAGGCCCAAGGACTCGAAATGGAAATGCTCGAAAAGGTCAGGATCCAGCAAAAAGTGGACACGACTGATCGTCTACTCACAACTTCCGCGCCTGACTTGGAGACCAAAGAAAGACTTGGAGTGGATGCAACCCAACCATCCATTCCCCAGCCCATACTTGAAGTTCGCCAAAATGCTTATGCCTCTCTTGAAGCCAGCATGACCGAGGTCCAACTAACTCTTGCCCTGAACACAGGAGGCAGTTCGAAAGCTCGACTTAGATAGGCGTGGCTGACTTCCTACTCATCAACCATCGCCCTCAACATGTGGACACGGCTAGAGCTTGAGGTGGGTGTGACCTGACCGTCCAACCCAAGCATGGATATGATCCGATAATATATCGCCTACTCCCTTCCTTGACTTGACAAGAGGAGCTACAACCACCAAGCGGATACGAATCGATCATCTCACATGCCAAGTTCTATCCTTGATGCTGGAGGCAGAATTCCATTCCATGAATGAACGTGATTCGACCGTTCATTCAATAACTCTTACCTTGATTTGGCCGATGGAGTATAAATCAAAAACGGGTGCTATTGACCACCCATCAAACAACTCTAAGTTCCCAAAGTGCAGACTAGAGTATAAACATAAACTGGGTGGAAACCGACTGCCTACAGGATAACTCTGAGTCCCTAGAGTGCGGAATAGAGTATAAACATAAATTAGGTGGAAACCGACTATCCGCAAGACAACTCCGAGTCCCCAGAGTGCGGACTAAAGTATAAACATAAACTGGGTGGAAACCGACTGCCCGCAAGACAACTTTGAGTCCCCAGAGTGCGGACTAGAGTATAAACATAAACTGGGTGGAAACCGACTGCCCGCAAGACAACTCCAAGTACCCAGAATATGGACTAGAGTATAAACATAAATCGGGCGGATACCGACTGCCTGCAAAACAACTCTAAGTCCCCAAAGTGTGGACTGGAGTATAAACATGAATGAATAGATGAGTGGATTTCGACCGTTCTCTATTCCGCAAAATAACCTTAAGTCCCCAGAGTGTGGACCGGAGTATAAAAATGAATGAATAAATGAGTGGATTTCAACCGTTCTCTATTCCGCAAAATAACTCTAAGTCCCCAAAGAGCGGACCGGAGTATAAACATAAATGAATATATGAGTGGATTTCGACCGTTCTCTATTCCACAAACTTCTGTCTGAAATTGACAGGACGAGTATAAACTCGCAAAGGATGGAATTCAACCGTTTGACTTATGGCCTCGTTAAATCAATGTTGGGGGCAGGAGTACAAATCACTAAAAGTTGAATACGACAGCTCACTATAGCTCCGTCTTAGTGTTCTTTACGACTTAAGGCAATGACCGCGAGAAGGCCTTAATACAAAACTAATCAGAACGACGTCCGATGTTACGGGCAACTAACAATATTGTGCCACTAGATCAAGGGTCAATATCGATCCACACCAACCACAAATGGATGTGACTGAATGTCCATCGAATAACTCAGGTCACTAGAGCATGGATAAGAGAATAAACCATGAATGGGTGCGACTTGATCATTAATTCTCTAGCATCCTCCTTCGATCCGTCGGAAGGAGTCTGAAACAGGATGAGCATGACCCGACTGCACTTGAGCCAACTCTATCCTTAGATCTAGCGGGAGAGTATAAATCAAAATGGACGCGACTGACCGTTCAGCTCCGAATGAATGCGACGCGACCGTTCATTTGTTGACTCTTACCATATGATGACTAGAAGAGCAATACGAAACAAACGTGGCTCGACCGTCCATACACCGATCCTTGCCCTTGTTTCGGTAGGGAGAGCATTAAGCACTGATTGGACATGAATTGCCTTCCTACTTATCAACGTATGCCTCAGACTTGGGGGCATGAGCGAGAAACAAGATGAATGTGAACCGACCATTCTTTCATCAACTCTAAGTCTTTGGAGCTTAGTAGGAGTATAAACATGACTAGGATGAGACTCAACCATCTATGCAGTACATTTATCAACATGAGACCTGGGAGAGAAAGTGTGATCGTCCAGAGACTGGTTGCGATAGCTCAATATTGTGACTAATATATAGTGTTTATAACGACTCGAGGCTACGATCAAAAGGATGCCTAGAGATAGAATCATCGAATCGATGCCCAAGCTCATGGGCAACTGACTATCATTCAAACCTAAACGACGAGTAACAGATCGCCAGTATATTGAATGGAAATGTAACATCCCGTATCTGGAGGCCAAAAGCTAAGCGCTATGGATGCTGCAGGCATCCACAATATTAACTTCTGGTGACGAAATACGGTAGTGTTAATGGTATCCATAATATCAGAAGCACTTGAATATGAAAAAAATCACGGATTTCTAAAAAACAGTAATTTCAGTGATTACATTTCAAATAATATCATATTCAAGTTACAAAAATCCCCAAACGTAATCCCAGTCAATGATCAAATATAAATTACAACAATATGCCAAGAGCGACATATGAAGGTGCCCCCCTTGGATGATCAAAGAAATATAGACATATCTGTCTTAATACATAGTGGAAACAATTTTAAAACAGAATTCCTAAATTAGCTATCCGTCAGCCACCATCTCGTCTTCGGATGCTTTATTCGCCAAAATCTGCTAAAACCTAAACCCTTATCCTACTCAAATCAATTTTGAGCACTCGAGAGTTTAAGGGGAAACAAAAACTTCGAGTCGGACATAAAGCCTAGTATGATTAACTTCTATTACATCTCTATTTACTAATATATAGTGAGACCATGCCGCTTAGCGGAACAGGTTTCCCCTCACTAATATCTCTTTTCAAAACATATATTTTGCAAATCCTTTCCTACAACCAAACTGTTTAATCAACTGATTATAATAATAATATAGCGATATCTATTATGCTAAAACAGGAAATTAATAGACTATTTAAAATCTGAGCAATCTGTTATTTACTGGACTAATTGTCCTAAAATCTGAGCTAACCGCTCTTTTCTGGACTAACTGTCCAAAAATCTGATTATACCAAAATAGAAATATTCTTTATTCTAAATAATGGACTATCTGTCCATAAAACAGGTAAAAAGGGTGGACTAACTGTCCTTAAGAAATAGCAAGGTCCGTTATGCTAACAAATGAACAAACTGTTCATATCTGGGCTAACTGCCGCTATCTGGACTAAATGTCCTCTAGGCTGACTGCTCTCAAAATGGATTGACTGTCCGAATTCAAATGAGCTAACTGCCCGAATTTTCTTTTGGGTTAACTACCCTTCAAAATATTTGGGCTAACCACCCATCAAATTTTCCTTGAAAACCTTTTCAAAATGATTTAGTCCGTCAAATCATTGTTCTACTACTAATAAAGAGAATTCAATAAATAAGATTTCCACGGTATCTTTTTGAAATTCAGAAAATACCCCCATCCACCAACGGAATCCTACCGTCGGTATACAACTTCCACCACCACTCCTTCCCGACCACCCATCAATGGAATTTTACTATCAATTTACCACCAATACCACCAACAATACAACTTGAAATAAAAGTATTGTGATTATCAAAATATCTGCACTTACAATGCACATACATCCACCTTTTTTCTAATTAAATAAATTATATATTTGTAGCTACTAGATGCACGTACGTGCAGTTTATACTAGTATATATAAGGAAAATATATCTTTAGCTTTACTCGAAGCAATTTTTGCCATGTTATATATACTTCACTCAAAATAATGTTGATGATGTTCAATAAGGATTATCTATCCTTTTAAATAAGTTAAAGTCCTTTATAACTTAAAACACTTAGACTATCTGCCTAGTCATTCCATTCGAAACCTTTGTTTAAAACCCTTAAACAACCTTTCAAAAACATTGAAGGTAACTCCTTCGAAACCTTTTAATAAAACCCTTCAAAAGTATTGGAGGTAACTCCCTCAAAACCTTTTATAAACCTTACGAAATCATTGAAGGTAACTCCTTCAAAACCTTTTAAAAAGCCTTCCTTTTACAAGCTTTAAAACATATGACATCCACCTTTTAAATCCTTTAAACCTTAGCCTTTTGAAAACATTAAAACCATACCTTTCGACCTTGTCGAAAGGTCCTACCATTCGACCTTGTCGAAAGGTTTGTTTTCGGCCTAGTCGAAAGGTTTCACCTTTCGACTTTGTCGAAAGCTTGGGGTACGTCCCTATAAAATCATTTATTAACCTTTCGAAAGCAATGAAATTCAAAACCTTTTGAAGACATTAAGTTCAATTTAAAACAAGTGGAAACCTTTCGAAACCATTCAAAGTTAACTACTTTGAAACCTTTAAAACGTTTCGACTTAAAACATTTGGATTATGCCTTCAAGTAGAGCAAAAGGATCAGAAAAACATTAGAGTCGAAAGCAACTGCTTCGAAACCTTTATAAACCATTCGAAAACAATGAAGTGTTGGTGTTGGAACCAACCCTTCGAAATCAATGGAGAGAGGCAACAAGTTTTATAAAACAAAAGATAACCTTTGACTCCATCTGTGTCGAAAAGTTTGGAAGCGGCAACTAAGCTTTCAACCTTGTCGAAAGCTATACCTTTCGACTTTGTCGAAAGATTTCAATTAAAACAGAAAAGAAAACCAATCGAAACCTTTTTCATTTAAACCATTTGATAGTCTCAAAATCTCTTTGTCGAAAGCTAGCAGGCGTATTTTCTTTAAACCCAAAACAAAACTTCATCTCCTTCGAAAGCTCTAACCTTTCGTCCCTAAACCTTTCGACTTCATCCAATTCACTATGTACCAGTTGCCTGATACCATGTGCATTGGTATTTGACCTAGTCAAAAGGTTTGATACCTTTCAACCTTGTCGGAAGGTTTGGAATGGAGGCTGAAGCTCTTGCCGAAAGAGTTGAAATAGTAGAAAAACTATTTATTTCTACTTTAAAATAGTTTTTTGTACCCAACCTGCATTGTTTGTCTAAATCCGATTGGTTGCCAGAATTTTATATTCAAAAATGATGCCGACTTTCCTTATTTGGAAATTTAAATAATTTTGAAAATGCCCCTTTCTCCTTTATAATTATATGAAACATTTAAGTCTCATTCCTTAAATAATTTTATATAACTATTAAAACACCTTGGAAAATTCTGGAAAAATTACAAAAAATCAATTAATATGTTCTCTTCAACATATAAAATTTTCGAATCCAAACAATAATTATTTTCCCATAAATAATTAAATAATCCAAAATACCATTTTCTTCCTTAGAAAATTCATAACAATTCCACAAAAATTCTGAAAATTGTAACCCATCTCTAGAATAACTTTTTAGATCATCATAAAAATTTGTAAGGCTAACGGATGTCATTTAATAGGGTTTTCATCTTAAAACATATCATAAAATCTATATGAACATACATAAATCATCAACATGTATATATAATCATTTTATCATTCAAAAACATGGCAAACCTTTGCAAAATCATTCGGATTTAATCCTAAAACCGAAACCATAAAAGTTTAGAGATGTAAACATTATTCACCTTTGCTTTAGAGATTAAGGAGCTTGAGATTTGAATGAGTTTGATTTGAATTTCCTTTCCTTTAGCTTTTCCTTAGTTTCCTCTTCTTCATTCTTTGTTAATGGTGACCGGCCTTACTTTATAAAATTTTGAAATGAAATGAATGTGTAAAAGGATACACGACCTAAGGAAGATAATATAGGAATGGCCTCTTTCCCATAATACCCCTCCTCTAATTCATTTTAAACCCTTCATTTAATTTATTAGTTAAAAGGTACGACTACCTTAATTAAATCAAATCTTAATCTCCTAATCAACACATTATTTTATTTAGTTTATCTAACTAAATCTCCTAAATAATGTTATTAAAAATCTGGGGTGTTATAGGAAAGCACGTTACTCGAATACACAAGCAGATTCGAACTCCAAGCAAGAGCCAGCGATGCAGCTGCACGCAACTCGATGCTAACCCCTACTCGACATTTGCTTCAAGGTGCTTCTAAGCCTGATCTTCGGCCATTTTCAGATAATTGCTCAAAGCATTTAGAGCCCTTCATTATCAAACTCAATAACTTATGACAAGACTCTGAGATTTGACCGAAGTAAACGTCATCATTGACCATCCCAACCAGATTTCACATTGATTGTGACGCGAAATAGTTATGTTTGAACTCAAGGAATCCAAGGCTGGACCCGCTAGCTGACAATCAACATTACAGTCAGTCATGGCGACCCATCACGGGTACTAAAGATCGGATCATAGCTTAGTGCAACGATGATGAAGGAATTAGCTGGCTTTCTTCGAATGAATCTTGATTTATTTGCTTGGACCCATTCTGACATGCATGTGATTTCACCGACTATCGCGAGCCATGCATTGAATATCGGCCCGAGGCATGTCCCAGTGAAACAAAAGCAATGCGGCATGGATCCAGAGGGATTTGCTGCACTTAAAGAGGAGGTGGATAAACTCAAAAACAATAGGTTTACCCATGACGCCCTCAACTCGAATTGGGTATCCAATTCAGTTCTTGATAGAAAAGCTAATGGAAAGTAGCAGACATGCATCGACTACTCTTACCTGAACTAATCATACCCGAAAGGTAGCTTTCCACTTTCGAGGATCGACCAGCTGGTAGACTTAACCACTGGATATGGACTGCTTTCATTTATGGATGTGTACTCCGGATGCAACCAGATCCTGATGCACGTCCTCAACCAGGAGCCCACCAACTTCATTACCGATCTAAGGCTATATCGTTATGTTGTGATTCCATTTGAACTAAATAATGTTGAAGCTACTTACCAGAGACTGGTTAATATGATGTTCAAAGACTGAATCGGGCGATCGACATAAGTATATGTGAATGATACGCTTGTGAAGTCATGACGATCAAATGACCACATCAATGACTTGGCGATGATGTTCAGTTTTATCCAAAGATATGGAATGAAACTCAGTCCCTTGAAATACTCTTTCGGTTTTGTGTCAAGGAAGTTTCTGGATTTAATGCTCAACTCTTGCAGAATTGAAGCTGATCCCAAGAAGATTCAAGCAATTCAAAACATCTAAGTACCGAAGATGATTAAGTAGGTACAGAGCTTAAATGAGAAGGTTGCCGCCCTAAGCCGCTTCATCTCCAAGGCCACCGACAAGTGTATTCCTTTCTTCGACTTGATCGGGAGAGGGAAAAGGAATTTTGAATGGATGTAGGATTGCATAGATGCGTTTCAAGCTCCAGTTGATCACTTAGAGAGACCACCCATCCTATCCAAGCCACTGGATCATAAAGACTTATACATCTATTTAGCAATGTCGAAACACGCCATTAGCACTGCAACACTATGCGAAGAGAAATGGATCCAAAGACCAGTATATGATGTAAGCAGGCGATTGACAGGCTCACCCCATTAATGTCTATTCCGACCAACCATTACGATAGGTCCTACAGCAACCTTAGACGTCTTGAAGGTTACTCAAATGGAATATCAAGCTAAGCCAACTCGATATCACTTATCTCACTCGAAGAGCTATCCATGGACAAATATTAGCAAACTTCATATCTGAATTCACTACATCAGACGACTATTTGAAGAGCAGTAGAGAACCGAAAAACCAATGAAAAATGTACATGGATGGAACTTTCAATGATCAGTGTTATAGCGTCGGAGTTGCGTTAATGATTCCTGAGGAACGATCGATTTGTTATGTCCTAAAATTCGATTTCCCTGCAACAAATAACGAAGCTAAGTATGAAGCCATGATCGCAATGCTCAAACTTGCTAGAGAACTGGGAGTGGGAACTTTACATATCTTTTGTGATTCCTGGTTAGTAGTACGCAAAGCCAAGGAAGTTAATCTTGCTAGGGGGCAGTGTCTTACTCCTTATCTCGGCCGGGTCCGAGAGCTACTGGTCGACATCGAGTATTGCACCATTACACACATCCTCAGAGAACAAAATGGAAAAGCCGAGTCACTGCTAAGCTGGCCAGTTCTGGGGATGCACAGCAAACAGACTTGTCCCAGTTGAAGTACCTAACATTCCAAGCATTAACAGATGGAGATCGATTAGATCTTAGAGACGGAGCCAGAAAAGGAGTCACGGATGACTCCTATCAAAGACTATCTACAATGGGTAATTCTTCCTGAATGGAGGAATGAAAAACGATAGATCCTCCTCAAAGCTTCACGCTGCATCATCCAAGAAGAAGTCATGTATAGAAAGGGCTTTCTCCATTCCCCTGCTTCGATGTATTGCCCATGATGAAGTCAAACGAGTCTTGAGAGAAGTCCATGAAGAAGAATGCGGTGATCTCACTAAGAGGCAAACCCTGGCAAAGAAAATAATCGACTATAGGTATTACTGGCCAACTGTTAATTGAGATGCAACTGGTCATGCTAGACAATGCGACGAGTGCTAGATGTTTGCAAAAATTCCAAGGGCCCCTACCGATGGAACTGGCTCAAATGGTCACTCCATAGCCGTTTGTCACTTGGGGTATTAACATCATCAGCTTCTTACCGATTCTAAAGGTGGTGCGAAATACGCCATCATAGAAGTTGATTACTTCACCAAATAAGTTGAAGCGGAACTTTTAACCACGATCACGCCGAAGAAAATAATCAACTTCATTGTCTGGAATCCAGTTCGACGGCGCTAAATTTTAAGAATTCTATCGTCGGCATCATACTGAAAAGAGATTTGCGGCAGTTTCTCACCCTCAAGCTAATGGAAAAGTCGAAACTGTTAACAAAATCATAAAGTCCATTCTGAAGAAGCGTTTGGAAAAGGCTAGAGGAAAGTGGATCGATGAACTCTCATCAGCGTTATGGGCATACAGAACCACCCATAAGTCCACGACTGGCCATACTTCATTCGCCCTTGCTTACGGCTCTGAGGCTATCATCCCTGTAGAACTTTAAGTCCCCTCTCATCGAGTGACTTTTTACAACCCCTATTTCATTATAAAATAATATATAAACAAGGAATTGCAATCCAATTGCAATTAAACTAGAAGGAATTGGTGATGACTCGTGAGTGTACAAACGCATCTGAAAGCCATTGACAAGAACGTGTACCTGAACGTGCAAATGTATATTAAAAAATTCAACTTCTTGAAATTGATAGAAATTGAATTTTACCTGGAGTTATTAAAGAAAAGACTAGATTAGATAGCCAAAGCTTACTAGCCCTATAGAACCGGACGTAGGTAGAAACTGACGGAATACAATCCTGAATTTATACTATTGGAAATCGACCAAGCGTCATGACGATCAAAGAGGGATACAACACTTTGGGAAGATAAAACGGAAGGGTAACAACTATTCAGGATACTGGATGGATTTCTTTCTGGTGACTCTAACTTGCTTCGATTCAAAGCACGTCATGTACGCAACAAGACGTACTTTAGAGGGCAAGTGTTATCCGGCCTTTTGGCCCGACTATATTCAGACTGACTAGACAAGTTAGACTAGACGATCATCGAGGAAGACAACCTGGAGGGATGATTATTAGGCTCAGTGATCAGGCGCAGGTAATGATATGAAGCGACGATCAACCGAGGCCAAGAGATAGACTCTCCAGAATATTCTAAGTATGGAATAATGCCTCCCTTAGGCGGGGATCAGTGCATATCCCTTTCTCTAGGGGATCGGTACATATCCTCAATTTTTGTCCCAAACTTAGTAAGATCGATATAGAGTTATAAGAAAGGCCTCATGAGCCTATATTTCAAGTTTTAAGTCATTTGGAGTTCGTATGCTCAAGTTATGGGCAAATTACTTCACCTTTTAAAAGGGATCAGTATAAAAGGGATCGGTATAAAAGGGATCATCCATATTTAGCTTTCGCTACATATTGCAACAATGATCGGTCAATAGCTCAAAATCTACAACTGCTATCAACATGAAACTTGAAGTATACGCTAATTAGGACATGTGGAACACCCCATAGGGATCGTATGGCATTTGGAGCAAGTTGGAGGGATCGGTATCTATCCCTGTAGAGGGATCGGTAGAAATCAGAATTAAAGCAACACTACTTTAAGGAAAATGCGATATCTCACAAACCGTACATCAGAATTGTATGAAATTTTGGAAGTAAGTAGCTAACATCATAGGGCATCCCTCATAAGGATCGCAGGCCATTTGGATGCATTAATAGGGATCGATACCGATCCCAATTATGTGCCCCGATGGGCTTGCAAATTTCTAGGTCTCCCGAACCTTCTGCCAATATTTCAGTCCGATCTATACACGTCTTCCCCTATAAATATAGCAAGCATGGCGTAAGAAAAGGGATCCTGCTTTCTCTACCGAGGATTTGCCATTTTTATTTTTCACTGTTGTACTAATGCATCCCAGCTGATCCAAACATTCTTGTAATCATAATCAAGTGGAAGATTAATAAAAATATGAAGTGGACGTAAGCTAAGGTTGCCGAACCACTATAAAAATCTGCGTGTTCCTTTATGATTTTTGCTTTGTTTTAATTTCATTCTTCATTTAACCTCTACTAGATTCTATTGGGTGTTGATGCCTATTATTGACTTCAACAAACATATTTGATACAAGTAGGTGCTTGTACATAATTTACTGCGTTTGTAATAATTAAATAAAAAGCTAATAACGATGCTTACATATAATATTCGCATTTAGGATAATTAATTAATGAGAAAGGAATTTAAAAGGTTGTAACTCCAATAAATAAAAAATAAATGGTAATAAATATGAGAGTTGCAATAATTTGATAGGGTAAATGGATTAACGGGACTGGTAAATAAAGAAGTTGAATCAATAAAAATGAAATAGATATAAAAGGTTGCTAATTTGAAATTAGTAATCATACATAAATGTCTTAGGAAATGTTCATTAGGATTTTATGGGCAAATTGGCATTTATGAGCATTAGACGGGGATTTATGGTAGATAAATATTTAAGGTAAATCTTATTGCCTTAAATAAAAAGGGAATTAGTGAGCTAAATCCAATGTCTACATAAGATAATATAAGTAAAGGCTTAGGATAGTTAATTGACTTAGTAGGTTAGCGATGCGAGGTCAGTAGTGTCACTTGACGGAAGACTGCCATTCACTTTGAGGCTACCAGTAGTTGGGTGTACCTACCACTGATGTAAGATATCATTAATCCTAAGACCCATGATGACGTGAGAGATTAGGCCTTCTTTCAAGTATTAAATGGTCCAAATTTGGAATTAGGAGCGGTAAGTGATATCTCCAAAAGGGTTCACATTTTGTTTGAGGTCTAAAGTGGCTGTAGGGGTCCGTCTCTCTCCTAAATGGAAGTATTAAGTAACCTAATGAGATTCCAAATAAATAAATAAGGATGTCTCTACAAAGGGTTTACTTCAGTATTGAGGTCTTAAGTGGCTGAAGGGTTTGCCTCCCTACCGAAAGAAGTAACCTAATGAGATGCCATATCTATAATTAAAGAGTGATAGTGGATATCTCGGGAAGGGTTCACTTCAGGTTAGGGTCTTAAGTGACTGTAGGGTCCTCCTCTTTTTTATAAAAGAAGTATTAAGTAGCTCAATGAGATTTCTAGGCAATGACAGCTAGATGGTACCATTGAGCAGCACACTTCTGGAATTAGGACTTAAATGATGGGGTCTACCTTAATTAAGGTCTTAAATGATCACAGTCTGCCTATTTTCCACTTGGAAGTATTAAGTGACTTGGGTACGGTCTCTCACATTGCTAAAGCCGTAATAATGATAGTACCATTTTAGGAGCACGCCTTGAGGATAGGTCTTAAATGATGGGGTCTGCCTTAGTTAAGTTCTTAAATGACTAGTGTCTACCTATTTTCCAACTAAAGGTATTAAGCGACTTGGTTACTGTTTATTACATGGCTATGATTTTATCGTCGATAGATGCGGTAATAGTTGGACATTAAATGTCGGAAGCCTTGAATAGTGGTTAGCGGTCTTATAGCTAGGATCCACCAACCATTGACAACATTGTTAGGAAACTACCTTGGGAATAGGTATTAAATGATGAGGTCTACCTTGGTCTTAAATGGCATCGTCTATCTATTTCTCTTTTTAAAAGTATTATTGAAGCCCACTTCATATTTAGAATATTAAGTGGCAAATGAGTTTGGAAGTATTGGGTGATTGATAAGGCTTCATTAGTATTTTATACCTTGGAAAGGAGTAAGTAAGTAATCGTGTGTGCAATACAAGGTTAGATTAGAATTGCTAACCTTAATGGACATAACAATTAAATGGAAATCAATCGGTTTAAGTTTATGTTATGGACAGTTTATATATTTTTCCAGTCAACAGAACGTTATTCTGACCTCCTCTTCATTACAACTCACAGGATATAATTTAGGGGAACAGGTCACTGAGTTGGATGTACTTTATTATTGGAGAAGCCTTCTTTCTCTCATGCTTGATGCTGACGTGATAGTCTGCTATCCAAGGAATACCATTAATTCCAAGGTAGTAGTCATAGTCAGTATTCTTATCCAATTATTGTTTCTGCTGTGTGTTTAGATTTCTGTCGATCTATGATAATGCTCATGCTTATTTGCAGGTACCAAATCCAACGATTTGTGCTTTGATGGACTCCTTGGGTTTCAATTTTTGTCGAAATTTGAGTCTATTAAGGTACGGGTTGTTACATTTGGTATCAGAGCCTAGGTTTGTAGATTGGAGGGATTAGGATAAATTGAGAGAACGTATTCGTGCTTTCCTATCTAGTAATATTATATTTTTACATTAGATTCTATGAATTCCGACTGTAGAAGTAGTTGTAGTTCCACTCCAAAGGAATGGACAAAGAAATTATGGGTTGGAAATATCTTAAAGCTAAGATTTTCACGTCGACTCCAAAGTACCCCACGGAGTGTTGGCGATGCATAAAGCGCTGTTGATGAAGACCATGAGTACGGCATATGACAGAATCCCAAAGACTAGAGGTGTTCGACTTCATGGTTGAGATTCTAACTAACCTGTGATTTTGGATTTTGATGTTTCAATCAGAGACACACATTTATTCCAGATGGATGGGATATGTCACAATTGTTCGGAAGCAAGTTTTTGCTAGGGTGCATTAATTGATCAATACTTGGATGGCAAACCGGGTCTTTATTTGAATAATTAATGACAATCCCTTAGCCTAGAAACCTATGAGAGAATTTTTATAAAGTATATTTTGGAAATGCCTTAGATTTTGGAAAAAGGGTTTTCAAAGGATTTCTTTTTCCATATTTTGGAAATTTTGTTTTGGGAAAGTTTTGAAATTTTAATTTTCAGAGAAACACGTATACCACTAGGTTGGTCATGTTAAGAAATTTTTGGTTTATAAAAGATTAATTTTTAAATCTTTAAAAATATATATCAGTAAAGGCTTGATATTGATTTTTGGCAAGAAATAGTTTCCCAATTTGGGGAATTTGTAATTTAAAATGAAGGTTTTTGGAAACCCCGAAATATATATATATATATATATATATATATATATATATATAAAGTTCGACTTTTAAGGGAAGTTTTGCTATGAAATAGTTTCTATTATTTAGAAACAAGTATAAAGGAGCATATATTTAGATCAGTGATTTTTCGGTTTATAAAATCGAGGTTTTTATATTTTCTCTCTTTAAGGTACGGAAAAAATAGGAATGTCATTCAATTTTATTGGAGTATGTAGTTTGAAATGTTGTTGTACCGACCAACTATTGGAAGAAATATTTTCGTGCGAAGTTGGTAGGAAATAGCGGTTGGAATATTTTTTGTTTTTTCGAATTGTTGTTTGTCGCATCATTTTTGTTGGGACTACTGTGAATTGCTGGTGCATGGTTTGGGACTAGGCGGTAGGCTTTGACACCACCGTAATGAGGACATGAATTTTTCGGATCATGTTGAATCGAAGGAGACGACGCGAAACGATTATTACTGTTTAATCTGACCCTGATTGGGTCTAGGTTCAATTAACGTCCAAAGACCGTCTAATGGTTGAATATTTAGCGGTAAACCTATAGTGGTTTACCAGCTAATGAGTTTTGGCACAACTTGAACCTAGAACGGGACTATAAAAGTTGCGTCTGAATTTCCCAGTTGCATTCCTTCGTTCCTCCTTCCTCAACAAGTCAAACCCTATCTCCATCATCCTCTTCATCCAAGTATCAGGTTCTCTTCCATTCCTCCTATAGGCGACGCCGTTTTCCCTAGGAGCAGCAGCCTCGCCTCCCCCTCGTGCTAATTTTTCACGTTAGATCTCGCCCCAACACCATTCCAGATCCAAATCCTATTTCCTTCCTCCGACCACTTCTTAGCCCAAGACACCTTTCCGCACTACCAATTTTTCCCCGCACCATTATGGTCTCAACCCTCAAGAGACCACTTGGTTGGATCGAAATGAGTAGAAAGTTTTGTTGCTTTTGGGCTGGAAGAGCTATTCGTCGTAGTAGGCTTTGCATCGATCCTCTACTTTGAGACTTTTGAGCGGGAATGTTACCCGTGTTGCATCTGCCTTGATGAAGGCAATAGTTTGACTTGTTCGGAGATGTAGGGTATCTTGATTGAGCTGACTAATGATGATCTCGCTAAGATTTTGGAGGCTTCCATGAAGGATGTCGACTTGGATGATTTTGAAGTGACCGACTCAAAGATTTTGCAGCAATTCATTCCTGAAGATATCGGTGTTTGGAAGATGGGTAATCTAGTCCGACTGCCCATTTGATTATGTGCATCATTCGGCACAACGTCATCCCTAATATGAGAAGTTACGACCAGATTTATCCCATGGTGTGGAAGACCACGTATGCTAGTATTAGCGGCATCACCGTCAATTGGACCCACACCCTTTTAATTCAATTTGTTGATCAAGGATTCACACTCCACATAGTCACTTTCCGTATTTTCACCTATCCACTTTCGTCTTTAGGTAATATGGGTGAACCTTCATGAAGAGGCAGTTAGTAGAAGGTTCCTTCTACCATCATTAGATCCTTCCTTAGGAAGATTTCAATTCTGAAGCCGTCGGTAACACCAGTAGCACCAACGGCACTAGATTAGGTGTATAGCCGTCATGCTACGACCATTCAAGGGTCGCAGCAATGGATCAAGCTCCAACTGCAAAGTAAGGCATCTCGTAGTCCGTAGGTATTATTTTAGGAGTTATGGTATTGTTGTCTTTTCCCTTCCAGCATTTGTTCTTTTCTTTTAGGGTAGTTGGGATTGTATCTGTTAGTTGTCTCTTGTAAAAAGGCACACACGATATTATGAGTTCCTATTTATTCACTGTGTTATTGTTTCTGAACATGTGAACCGCTCCTATATATGCATAGAAAGAAGCAGTATAAATGTGGGAATCTCATAAAAACATTTGACTAACAGTAAATGCAATGTAAGACTAGAAGCTTAGAATAGTTGAAAATTTTAGCGAAGGACATGATAAAGTTGTTTCGATATCACGTGTCATTGCTCATGTTCCCTAAAAGCTAAATTTTTTGAATAATAGATGTTTTGACATTTCTAAATAAAATGTCAAATTTTTGGGTAAAGGTTAGTTGTAGAATTATGGAATTTGGTTTGTGCGTTTAGCACATAACCGACTTCCGACTACGCTGAAATTGTGGCTTGATTTATCAAAATTTTTGAGAAGGAAAATATTTTGAAAAATTTCCTCTTGATTTGAAAAGTTCCCTTTTGAAAAAGAAATAATAAGGAAAAGTTTTGTATTTTAGTTATTTTTGACTCTTAAATTATTTTTATAGCTTTTTTCAAAATTGAAAAATGCACGTCTAAATATTTTGAGATTTTATTTTTCAAATGACGTACAAATTTGAAAAATAAGAAAGATTTTTGTGAAAAAATTGATTTTGAAGGCCGCATGTTAGGCTTAAGGAAGGCAAATAGGGTTAGAATTTGTAAATTTAGTGGTACATTAGGGTCGACGATGTGATAAACAGGGCTGTCAATAGATATCTGAAAATCCAAAATCCGTCCATATCCGCATCCGAAAACCGGATAAATTTCCGATATCCGGAAAAATAGATGCGGATGCGAATACGAAGACATCCGCATCCGAAAATTATCCGTCCGGTTTTTGTCAAGATTATAGTTCAAATTATGTGTATTTTAGTGCAGTGAAAGATATTTGTTTATTATTTTATTAAGTTAGTAGTTTATATTATATGCACTTAATGCTTTTTAACTACTCGAAACTATTTATTATCATATTATTTGTTAATTTTTAACACTTTTATAATCGATGGGATTGAAAAATATTTATATTAAACTAAAATTTTCTTTTTATAATTCTTGATTTATCGGTCGTTAGCGAATATGGTAATTATCCGATATCCGTCCCTATCCGCGGATGCGGATATCCGATATCCGAAAATGATTTTGGATGCAGATGCGGATATGGCACTATCCGCATCCGAAACAATCAGTTGACAGACCTAGTGATAAATGTAAGTGATAATAAGGGAAAAGCTGTTTTAGTCTTGGAATTTCTATTTCCATACCTGATCGACGACGCACGCGAGTCTATTTTTAGACTTAATTCCATTTTAGAGCTTGAAAATAAGTCTCCTTACGCATTTTGTATGTGGAAAATTTGAAGTAAATTTGGGGGAGCGAGGAAATTTCCACTGTACTACGGGAATAAGAAGATTATAGTGTGGTAAGAATGTTAAATTCTCTGCCTAAATTCCTTTTTCCAGCATAGGAGTAAAGTTTAGGAAGCGAATTTTTGATGCATTAGATTATTGGATGGTAGGAAGTGGATGCAAAATTGGTTGCTTCATACTTCTATTTGTAGGAGTATGGAGGTTTGGTTGAAAAGATTTTCCAAAAAGCTGTACACATGTAGAACTGCTAGTATATATGTAAGTTGTTTGCATCATTGTTTTCGAAAATGTTTTCAAAAGAAATGCATTCATATAGGAGGACCCAATTTAGAATCATTCTGCATATATATTTTCTGTGTGGTGATACAGTAATACATTATGCACTTGTGCATGTTTGGTTGCAAACTTGGTTGTACACTCATTGGTCATGTAGTTCCGGATAATTAGGAGCCAAAACATTGACTTAGTCATTAGTGAAATTTCAGGGGCGAAATTCTTTTTAAGGGGGGAAGAACGTAACACTCCGTAATTTGGCGTTAGTTATTTAATTAGTTAGTCAATTAATTAATTAAGCTCCAAAAATGGAATTCATGCAAACGATGCAATTTGACCATGAAACTTGCACCATTATGTTTATGGTGAAATTCTGAGCAACTTTCATATTTGGAGTTTTGCGATCGGAGTACAAAGGAAGAAGTTACGGATGAAAAACAAAATTCAGAATGAAAATAATTAAATAAGAAAAGGTAACATTTTTAATTAATTAGCTGGGACCCACAGGTCGACCCACGTATTGGAGCAGTCATCCAAGGGTGGTCGACCCTAGCAAGGGATGGTCGACCGCTACGTGCGTGGCGGCTCTAGTAAACCTAAACCACATATGGCCCGAATATAATATTTTAAATCGTACGGTTCTGGTTGATTCTAGCGCCTATAAATTTAGGCCTAACCCTCCTTTCTCTTCTCATATTTTTATGGAGGCATTAACGAAGCTCTGTCATTTCTTCTTCCTCACTTTCTTTCTAAATTATAAATATAATATATCTGTATCTATAATCATACAAATCGGAAAAGAGTAGAAATCTAATAAATATGTGAAGAGAAGAGAATTAACTATGCATATTTGAGGTAATTTATATATATTTGTATATTTGTATCTTTTTTCTATCCCAATCCCAAATCTCTTCTCGGATCTGTAATTCTAATGTATGTATATACCCTTTTATACATATATCTTGGATTAAAAAGGATTTGGAGATGAATCAAATGTTCTACTTCAAATCTGGAGGTTTGGATCGCTTTTAAAAGGTGAGTGAGAAATCTTATAGATTGTTATAATATGAAAATTATTCTATTAGTGTTTATTTGATTGTTATGCCTAACTGGATAATTGTATATGAGTTGTAGGCAATAAATTGAATATAATCTAAACATAGTAAATATCGCCTACATATTCTTGTTTATGAATTGATTTAGCAATGTTTACAACCCGACCTAGAAATTAGTCCCAAAAGTATGAATTTAGAATATTGATCTGAATGAAATTCATTCCAGATCTGAAATAGGTTGTATAATAATGTTATAAATTTGGATTATTACCGTAATCTTGTTAGATGTAAATTTTTCTATGTTTGAAATTATTGGAATTTAGGTCCGTTGACTATTTGCAAATTAGTTTGATTTCTTTCTCTTTTAGAAAAATACAATACTTGATCTAACAAGGAATAGATGCAAATAGAAAGAGATGTGTAAAGTATGAATTCATTGTAGTTTACACTGTTTATTTCAGTAATAAAAAAATGATTATTCTTTGTAATTTCAAACAATGTAATCGTTTAAAGTTAGATCTTTTGTTTTGGACTTATTTATGGAAATTATAGCGGACAATCTTTTTAGATATGATTCCAACAATTTAACATGGAAAAGAATATTCTAGTGAAGATATATAACTGGAACATATTTGATAAAAGTAGATATTTATATGTAATTTACTGTGCTTGTAATAATTAAATAAAAAGATAATAAAGATGCTTACACATAATATTCACGTTTAGGATAATTAATTAATGAGAAAGGAATTTAAAAGGTTGTAACTCCAATAAATGAGAAATAAATGGTAATAAATATGGTAGTTGTAATAATTTGATAAGGTAAATGGATTAACGAGACTGATAAATAAAGAAATTGAATTGATAAAAATGGAATAGATATAAAAGGCTACTAATTTGAAATTAGTAATCATACACAAATGTCTTAGAAAATTTCCGTTAGGATTTTATGGATGAATTGACATATATGAGCATTTAAACATGAATTTATGGGTAGATAAATATTTAAGGTAAATCTTATTGCCTTAAATAAAAAGTAAATTAGTGAGCTAAGTTCAATATCTGCCTAAGATAATATAAGTAAAGGTTTAGGATGGTTAACTGGACTTTGTAGGTTAGTGATGCAAGGTCACTAGAGTCACTCGATGGAAGACTGCCTTCACTTTAAGGCTACCAGTAGTCGGATGTACTTACTAATGATGTGAGATATCACTAATCCTAGGACCCATGACGACGTGAGAGATTAGGCCTTCTTTCTTAATTGGAAAGAATTAAATGATCCAAATTTAGAATTAGGAGCCGTGGGGGATATATCCATAGGGGTTTGCTTCTAGTTTGAGGTCTTAAATAGCTTTAGGGGTTCGTCTCTCTCCTAAATGGAAGTATTAAGTAATCTAGTGAGATTCCAAATAAATAAATAAATAAGAATGTCTCTAAAGAGTGTTTACTTCAATGTTGAGGTCTTAAGTGGCTGAAGGGTCCAACTCCCTATCGAGAGAAGTAACCTAATGAGATGCCATATTTATAATTAAAGAGTGATAGTAGATACATCGGGAAGGTTCGCTTCAGGTTTGGGGTCTTAAGTGACTGTAGGGTCCTCCTCTTTCCTATAAAAGTAGTATTAAGTAGCCCAATGAGATTTTCAAGTAACAACAACTAGACAGTACCATTGAGGAGCACGCTTCTAGAAATATGTCTTAAATGATGGGATCTGCCTTAATTAAGGTCTTAAATGAGAAGAGTCTGCCTATTTTCCACTTGGAAGTATTAAGTGGCTTGGGTACAGTCTCTCACACTGTTAAAGCCATAATAATGATAGTACCATTTTTGGAGCATGCCTTGGGGATATGCCTTAAATGATGGGGTCTACCTTAATTAAGGTCTTAAATGATCAGAGTCTGCCTATTTTCCAATAAAAGGTATTAAGTGGCTTGGGTACTGTTTATTACATGACTACGATTTTATCGGCGATAGATGCTGTAATAGTTGGACATTAAATGTCGGATGCCTTGAATAGTGGTTAGAGGTCTTGTAGCTAGGACCCACCAACCATTGACAACATTGTTAGAAAACCACATTGGGAATAGGTCTTAAATGACGGGGTCTACCTTGGTCTTAAAGGGAAGAGTCTGCCTATTTCTCTTTTTAAAAGTATTATGGAAGCCCGCTTCATATTTAGAATATTAAGTGGCAAATGGTTTCGAAGTATTGGGTGGTTATAAGGCTTCATTAGTATTTTATACCTTGGAAAGGGGTAAGTAAGTAATCGTGTGTGCAATACAATGTTAGATTATAATTGCTAACCTTAATGGACATAATAATTAAATTGAAACCAATCAGTATAAGTTTATGTTATGGACAATTTATATATTTTTCCAATCACCAGAACGTTGTTTAGACCCCCTCATCATTACAACCCACATGATAGAATTTAGGGGAACAAGTCACTAGAGCTTGATGTGTTTTATTATTGGAGAAGTCTTCTTTCTCTCATGCTCGATGTTGATGTGTGTAACATCCCGCCTTTTCGCACGCTTTAGACCGACACACATGCCGATTCAAACCATACGAAAGGACGGATTGTTATGGGGTAAATAAGAAAAGACCAGAAAGAAATAAAACAAAATAGAATCTTGCAGCGGAACGATGAAATATAATAATCAAATAACAGTTCATGAAGCTGTTTTACAAAACATTTGATTATTCTTATACAATACATATCAGAGTTACACATACCAGAGAATGATAATTATGCAGCGGAATACAATGGTGTAGTAGAATATATAACAAGTAGTAATAAGAAAATCTTCGTCTTCGTCCTTCAAAAATGGGCCTTCAAATCCTGAAATACTCAGGCTGACCCGAGCGAATTGAAAAGACAAAACACTCGAGTCAGAACTAAAAGATCTTATGTAAGTTAAATCAATGAAATAAATATGAGTGTAAACGGCGTCGGAGATGTTTACGGGGTTTGACATCTCCTATCCAGTGTCTAACGTGAGTGTAGTAACTTAAGAAATGTTCGGGATTCACATCTCTTAAGGATCCGTTAAACTATCTACTATGTAGTAATATTCGCTATATACAGTAGTGTCTAAGCAGTAAAGTATAATCATATAGAAAATAGCGTTAAGGGGATGGAGAACCTTAACGCGGTCGGATCTTAAAATCATAATCGTAGTAAAGCTCGATATGGTAGGTGACACAGCACAACTAGGCAATGCCAGGGTAGATATACCAATTACGCACACAGACTGATGGATACGCATAGCAGCCACTACCGTTCCACCTCGAACAACACTCCCAAATCGGAGGATGGCCATCTAGTCAAATCACAAGTAAGAGTATAATATCGAAGAAATGTGTCCGAGAAGAGGTGCTACCTCACTGGTCCGAGATCGCTCCTGTTTTAGCCACCTTATGCCAACTCACGGGAGTTGGGTCCACGTAACATACCTTAAGAACGTCGCCACCATCCTACTTCATTCTGGAAACTCCACCGCGTACACAGTTGTCAAAGTGGTTTTCGGTATCGACAGAGAGTATGTCCATATCCGATCCCGGTCTCTTTAACAACCAATCGTTATTATAACACCGTAGTCATTTTAAAAAATATATATACTCTTAAAACACAATCATTGCCCTTTCAAAACATATCCTTTACTTCAAAACAGTATATACTTTAAACCAAAATATTTTTGTCATTTCAAAACATATCCTTTACTTCAAAATAGTATATACTTTAAACCAAAATATTATTACTATTTCAAACCCCAAATTATCAATGTATTATTTCCATTTCAAAACCCAATTCAATAATATATCATTTGCATTTCCAAAACAATTCAATTATCTCATTTAAATAAAACCAAATTTCCAATCGCTAATCTTACTTTTATTTATAAAACTCAAAATATTCTTTAAAACCATATTAAACCCAAATCACATAAGGCAGTCATATTCTAAATCTTAAAATTTAAATCGGTTTCAAATCAATATATTCAAAGATAATTCTTAAATAATTTCTATTTCAAATGAATTCATTTTCAAACCATATTACTTCCAAGTTATAACAATTTCGAAAACCAATACTTTGAAAACAATAATACCTTAATTTAAATAAAACATTTCAATTTTGATATATTTCAAGTCTTAAAATATTCTAAAATTCTCAACCAAATCTGAAAATCTTATATATACCTTAATTCAATTTTACTATTATTTAGTTTAGAAATATTTATTTAATAAGTTCAATATCACATAAATAAAACTCAACTTGAAATATTCGTAAATCAACTTAAAACATCATTAAGTTACACATATCTTAAATTTTAGAATTTAACTATATATAAAATAATATTTATAAAATATAAAAATTTAATGTTTATTAAACCATATATTTCTTTTCCAAACCATAGAAAAAATCACTTTAAAATATTTTATATATAGACCACGGTGCCTGTATATAATTTTCTATCCTAAGGTCAAGTGATACGGATATTTATCATTTCAATCCGTAATTTTAAAAATAAAAGTTTACGGTTATATATCATTTCAAACCGCAATCCCGAATAAAATAAAATGCATAATAACTTGCAGTTTATACTATATAAAATATAGCATCGATTCATCCAAATATCAATAATAAACCATTCATTACAATCGTCATCCAATTTAAACAAAAACATCAATATACAGCATATAAAATAACAGGCATCACCAAATAGTTTATATTCAATAAAAATTAATAACTTTCAACTGGCAGTTTATATGTAACGAATAAATTGATTAACAATTAATTGGCAGTTTAAATGCAATGGATAAATTAATTAACAATTAACTGGCAATTTAAATGCAATAAATAAATAAATTAACAATTGATTACGATGAATGCAATTAACTGAGATAATGATGAAATATATGTCAAACAGCTATAAATAAATTTCTAACCACATCATACATGAATTTAACAAACATAGGAAATCTTAGAAGTTGTGAGTGGGTTAAAACACTCACCTTTTGGATTTAAATCGAATTTAAAATTCAATTTAAACCCCAAAATTTGACGGTCTCAGAATCCGTCCAAACCAGCGTCATCAGATCCGAAATTAAATTACGATCCTAACAAAAAAAGTTTCGCGTGAAACGGAGGTCGTAAGAAAACGTTATGGCAAAATTTGCGGTTGAAAACAAAATTTAAAATAAAAGAAATGGTCCACAATTACCTCAAAACTTTGCCACGTCAGAGAATCACGTTCTTCCCAGATACGCGCGTGACCGTGCTCCCAGAGAAAAAAATCACGAAACCGAAACCAAACATCGTGCCCTTGACCGGACTTTGACCGCCTCCCACACACGTCTCCGACCACCCAATCACTGCCGACCACCACCAACGCGTAGCCCATGCCGAGCCGCCTTCATCCCCCCTGGTGCGCGCCCCCGTTGTGGCAGCCGCCGCCGGCCCCATCCTAACCCTAAAACGCGAAATTCGACCACCTCCGACCGTTATAGCTCACGAGACCACCGCCGTTGAACTCCTGAAGCCGAGCCTAACAAAACCCAGAAAGCAAATGGCCTAAAATTGATCCAATCAAAAACTCCCAAATTGGACCATATGGATTTCGAAAATTGGAGGTTTGACCGCGATTTCCGGTAGATCTGAGCATCAATTGCAAAAACCGAGACTACTCGTAGATTCGTATCGATGAGAACTACCACATATATTTTTTTGGGATTTTTCTGAGGACTTAAATTTTTATTTGATTTTTGAATTGTTATTTGGATCTGAAAGCATCCATTGAGGTAGAGAAAGGATTGAAGAAAAATGAATATACAGACAAATGATAGAAGATGGAGGCTAGGGTTTATAACCGTGCTTATATAGTGGTAGAGTAGACAGATCGGATAAATGAACGTGCGGAACAAACTATGGCCCAAAAAGCCCGTTCTGACCCCGAAACGAAATTGGGTAAACCCATATATCAAAACAGGTAATTTAAAACATTCTAAACGCGATGGAAAAAGTTTCACATCCAAATTCCATCGTATGAAGAAGTTATGCTGAAAACAAAATTTTCAAATTGATTTTAAAATTGATTTCAATTAAATCGATTTCAAGGCGTTTCACGTTCGTACGATCAAACGACAAGTCTGATCGCAACGAAACTTAAAACCCTACAATAATTCACTGATACGGATCCGATGGAATTGGTTTCGTCGAAATCCGAATCAGTGGCAAAAATGGTTATTTTTATGTTAATTAAATAAATTTTAAAATAAATTAATTAAATCGAATTTTATATTTCAATTATAGAATTGACCATTTATCACCTTTATACTTCTAAAAAATTTGCAATTATTTAAACATATTTTAAATGTCAAATTAGAGCAAATAAATTTTATCAACTTCAATGCCCAATCTTTAAATTCCATTATATTCAAAATTATAAATTCTAGTTCCCAACATTTCTATTAAATTAACTAATCAATGTTTATTCCATCTATAAATTTAAAGTAGATGGATTCCAAAAATTTAGAACTTCACACTTTGCTTACATAAATTTTGATTGTAGTACACTTATTATATTTTTGCCAAATAGATACATTGATTTCAATTAACTATCCTCTATAATTTATTTCTTGGTTTCATTCTTCTTATTTCCCAAATTACAATCTGTGTTACAAATTTTGAATTAGTCACTATTCATTATTATTGACTTTAATTTAGCATCACTTACCTTGCATTAACGTTGTTACTTAACAATCCCTACCCAATTGCAATTTTATATTCAAATGAATACATTTACTCTTTCCGTTATGGAATAAATTATCAAAAAGGCACATCTAATTATCATTGTTGATTTTATACAAATTCCATTAACTGTACATTCAATTACTATTCAATGTATATGTATTCATTAATCAATTCGATATATACGTTTGTTTCCCTCTATTTGATTTATAACCTAGTATACATTTACCTAAATTCTATTTCAATTACATTCATTAATGGGTGTGGCATTGAAATCAAATCCATTAACTTATCTCACATTATTATCATTAATTACAGTTGGCTTACCAATTTTTATTCAATACCATGAATAAATAACATATTATTCAATACTTACTCTTGTTTCTCATATTCTATTTAAAAAAATCAAATCATAACATTTACATTATTTTATTGAATTGGAATTTCAATAAATAACATTTATTTATTTATTATTATTTTCAGTTAACTTTTAATTACAATTGCTACATCTAATTCCTAACATTCATTTTACTATAAATTATGGAAATTATGACAAACTTAGTTAACGAAATTCACGGGTCGTTACAATGTGACAGTCTGCTATCCAAGGAATACCATTAATTCCAAGGAAGTAGCCATAGTCAGTATTCTTATCATATTATTCTTTCCATTGTGAGTTTAGATTACTATCAATTTCTGATAATGCTCATGCTTATTTGCAGGTACCAAATCCAACGATCTATGCTTTGATAGACTTAGGTTTCGATTTTTGTCGAATTTGGGCCTATTAAGGTACGGGTTGTTACAACGTTCTTTCAGCATACCATAATTCCTATGATCGACCAACCTAAGCTCTAATACCAAATGTAACAACCCACACCTTAATGAGCCCGAATTCGACTAAATCAAAATCTAAGTCCATTAGGGCACAGATCGTTGGTTTTGGTAACTTGTAATAAAAACTAGTATATCAGAGTGCGAAAATATAAACTCACAGCAGAATTGAAAAATATAATATATCATATGTTTTGACTTAGGCTACTACCTTGGAATATTATTCCTTGGATATTTAATTGCCTTGTCAGTGCCGAGTAAGAATAACAAGGCTTCATCGTCTACCATTCTCGTCTCGCTCCAGCATCCTGTCCTTCTAAATCTAACATATGGGTTGTTATGAGGAGGGGGGTTTGAACAACGATCCAGTGATTGGAAAGTTACATACTTCACTCATCCTATTAATTTATGCCAACTAATTTCCTTTTAAATGTTATGTCTATTATTTATGGCTAATTTATTAAATCTTATCTGTGCGTACGATATGCTTAACCAAACCTTCTCCGAGGTATCATTATATTTATATATGCCTATAACATATATATATCTAACCCTATTTATTTGAAACCCTGGCCACTTAATAATTCTTAAATAGGGAAGAGGCAGACAAATCGGTCCTTTACTACCTCAAATCCCCGAAGCGGACCCTTTGCAATGTCGATGCTGGTCAATTAGTTCTAGTTACGAGGACCAATGACTCCTCTATATGGCCTTATAATATAATATATAATTTAATTGTCATGCCACTAATGCAACTCAAAGATTCATCTAAGAGTTAACAAGCCTACCTTCGCCAAACAAACAACAAATAAACAATTAAAAAAACTTTAAGGTCTTTGCGTATCCCATATGGATTCTACACTTGTAGAAAACAAAATCCATTAGGGCATAACCCGAGTCTTTACTAAGAACCGCAAACCCTATACGCCAGCCTTACCACTAGATACCGGTCCAACAACAACGCTGCTATAGCCCGTTGACCTCCCACAACCGAAATCTCGTTTAGACTAACCTATGTAAGTCAAGAAAATGCCCCATTAGGTTACTTATTACCTTTTATTGGAACTGAAGCAGGCCCCATTTCCTTAAAAGTACTTGGTCCATTTAATACTTCAAATCCAAGGCAAACCCTCAGTATATTTTCCCTTACCTATCTGCAATCTACATCACTTTCCCATGGGTCCTATGGTTGGAAATGTCGCGCATCAGTAGTAAGTGTACATAACTACTGGTAGCCTCTAAGTGAAGGGAAAACTTCTATTGTATAACTCTACTAACCTCACATCCTAACCCCCTAAACCAAATATATAACCTAAAAGTCTAAGTGTTGGGCTAAGCTCACTAATTCTCGTTTGTCCTAAATGTACAATTGAAGCTGTATAATTTCCTACTATGAAAATTATATTGCTTTCTAAATATAATTAATAGTATTAATACTTAATTATTTACTACATTATTATTCCTAATTTATATGCTTAGGCTTTGGTTTCCTTTTAATATCTAATAAATGTCTATTACCCATATTAATTGTCATTAATGTCGAAGTTAGAAAATCTCTAATCAATCCTTATTTAATTCCTTTAATCTATTTACCAATTTCAAAATCCATCATTATACCTATTCAATTCTCATATAAATGCCATATTAATCTCTCTAACCAGTCCCTTATTTTATTCCTTTTTATCTCTCATTAATTACAAATTTATTGCCCGTTTAGTTTGTAATTAATGTCCATAAATCTTAATTCGTTAATTATTACAATTTTAATAACTAATACGTATATAGTCATAAATTATGATATATATATATATATAATTTTCGCTAAGCATGGTTATACATGTATATATATTTTTATTTCTAATTACTAGTTTCTAAACTAGAACATTTCTTTTCATATTATAATTTATTGGAGCTATTCTTCTAAAAAGGATTACCGTTATAACTTTCCATAAATTAACCAAAAGTGAGATCTTTGCTTTGTTTGAAATTATAAAAAATTGTTTCTTTCCTTTTATTGAATGGACAGTGTAAACTATGAAGAATAATATCCATACTTTACACATCTCTTTCTCTTTTTAGTATATTCCTTATGAATTCAAACACCGCACTTTTATACATATTTTAGAATAGGACAACTTATGGAAATTACACGGAATCCACTCTAAATAAATCAATAATAGAAATTCACATTTTAAGGGCAACCTAATTTGCAACCAAATTATAGATCTGAAATAATTTTACAACTTTAATAACATTCTACAAATGAATATTTAGGACTGATTTCAAATTTTCAAATCAGATTGTACATACTATTCCTATTCCAGTTTCCTATTTTATTAAATATGCAGGCGATAATCATATACGTTTGTCTTAAGCCTACAATTCATCAAATCTTAATTAGGCATAATACTTAAATAAGGATTCAATGAGATAAATTTCAATATTATAAATAAATTATATAATTTCTCACTCAACTTTTTAAGCGTTCCAAATCTCCAGATCTGAATCCAATCCTTTACTTGACTCCTTTTTACATTCTAATCCAAAAGAATATGTATAACAAGGTGTATACATACTATTAGAATTACAGGTCTGGGAAGAGATTTAGGTTTAGGGAAAAATAGATTTATAAAAATAAAAATTACATTTTTCGTAATATTGATTCGCTCCTTCTCTTCTTCTCTTTTATTTTCTACCCTTCGATTATATATTTATACATAATATTTTATAATTTTTAGAAATAATGGAGAAGGAAAAATGATAGAGCTTCACTGCTTGAATCAAAAAATATGAGAAGAGAAGTGAGGGGTTAGGCCTTTGTTCATAGTCGCACGAATCAATCGCAACTATCAGACTAAAATAATTAATACAAGCCATTGGTCAAGGTCCAAACCCTAGCCACCACTATACGACCGGTTGATGGCTGTCCTATAAGCGGTCGACCACTGGCAGTCTGCCTGTCCATAGAGTGGGTCGAACGGTGGGGTCGGAGTTAATTATAGTTTATTTCCTTTTTTCGTATTTAATTATTTTCACCATCGAAACTTCAAACGCTAATAACTTTTTCGTTTGAGCTTCGATCGCGAAACTCCACAAATGAAAGTTGCTTAGAAAATCGTCATGAACACAATAGTATAAGTTTCGTGAGAAAATTCCATCGTTTGCCCAAATTCCTTTTTTGGAGCTTTATTTTTTTATTAATTATGATAAATTTTACGGGGTGTTACAATAATGGCCGTCAAGGTAACTAAGATTGTAGGAGTAGCGTTGAAATCATGTGGTGAAATCTCCTGGAGCAAGCCGAGAGCCATATGATTAATCTCGAAGCTGAGAGCCAAGTTGATTAACTATAAGGGTGAAAATCTAGATGATCATATATGTGATTATGGATGGATTATTCATCAGACTGTGTGTTCATGAAGTTGTGTAACCCCATACTGTAACGACCTGTATTTTTAACTATTTAAATTATTAAATATGATTATTGGATAATAATGGTTAGAAATAAAAACTTTTAATGTTTATTTATGTAATTTATTGAATTTGAACTTGAATAAAACATTGAAATAACCAATTTCGAAGATTTTGGCAATAATAGATATTGAAATGATTTTACATATTGAACATATTTATAATCAATAGTTGGATTGAATAATAAATGTTGACTTATTTAGTTGAAAATAAATAAAGTGTCGATAAGTAAAATTCATTGAGATTTTATTATTGGATAATCAAAATTGCTTAAAATTCAATATTGAAATTATTTAAATAGTTGAATATTGAATTTAATACGAATGAAATGATGTCGGAAGTTGATTTAAATTGTATTTAAATAACAATGAAGATTTCCAAACTTTAAAATTGGATTTAAAGCGATTAAATTAAAATTTGAAAATTTCTAGTTTTAATGTACTTGTAAAAATAGCCATTTTGATCACTGTCTCGAATTTCGACGAAACTAGTTTCATCGGATCCGTATTAGTGAATTATTATAGGATTTCAAGTTTCGTATCGATCAAACTTATCGTTTGGCCGTGTGAGCTTGAAATGCGTAGAATTTATTTTCAGAATTTATTAAATTAATTGATTTTGAAAAGCTATCTTCTGCATACGATCGGATTGGCTTCCAAAATCATTTCCATTGGGTTTGGAATGAGGTAAAATATTGGGAACGTCAGGCGGCACGCTTCGTTTGGAGTTCAGAATTTTTGCAGACCAATTGGATGAGATATTTGCATATTTAAATAAGGGTGCGTTTGGCATACATCCCTAATAAAGTTTGCAAATACACAAAACATCCCTCCATTTTTTTAATAAGTTTCCAGTCCCAGTTTTCAAATTCACGCATGCAAAAAGACCCAAATACCCTTTACGTTTTTAACATTTCAAACGCGTATAACTTTCTGTAGAAACATCGGATCAACATACCGTTTTCACCAAAAAATCAAAAAATTTATGATCTTTAAAATGAGATCCATTGTTGATATAAAAAAAATCATATATGCAGTAAGGGTGCAATTATTCCATATATTTGCAGTAAATTCTGCAAATTTTGAACATCATCGATTTTTCTTCAAATGTACAGCTATACCATATAATTGCAGACTTGTCTGCAACTATTGCATATAATTGTAGACATTTCTGCAACTATTGCATAAAATTGCAGACAATTATTGCATATAGTTCCTGAATTGTCTGCAACTATTGCATATAATTGCAGACAATTCTGCAATTATTGCATATAGTTCCTGAATTGTCTGCAACTATTGCATATAATTTCAGACATTTCTGCAATTATATGGTATAACTGTAGACATTTCTGCGAATAGCTTGTGCTACCATTGTTTTTACATATGCACAATGCCACTTGTTAGAAAGATAATAAAATTTGCGATTTAATGGTGAAAACGGTTTGTCAATCCGTCGTTTCTACAAAAAATTATTGCGTTTTAAAGATTGATAATTAATGGGGTGCAAATTTTAATTATGGATGTGAGAATAACATCCATCTATGAAGAATCAACATTGCTGCAATGGAAGAGAGGGGTATTGTAAGGAAGAAAATTATAGCATTTGAAAATAAGGATGTAATTTATACTTTTTTGAGGAGGATGTTTTGTGTATTAATTTTTATTTTAGGGATGTGTCCCTTATTTTCACTTTAAATTATATAATAAAATGTCAACACTCATATTGTACGCTGCCTATTCTCTATTCCCTGTAGCTTTTCCCCTTTCTTTCAAATCTCCTATTTCAAAATGAAAAAATAAATTGAAAAATGAAACGCGATTCAATTGATCGCGATTAGGGGAGCGTTGGGAGGCGCGCCATGATGGGAGTGGCGAACTGAAGCATCGCGCGATGGGAAGAGCGCGTGGAGGCAGAGGCGGTTAGGGTTTTGGGCTTCTTGTCGAGTGCGCACGATGGATGGAGGGCTATGGCTGATGATGCGATGGTCGTGAGCTTGGTGGAGGGATGGTTGGCGACGCAGCGATCTATAAAAAAATAGACGAAAGAGGAAGACGAGATTGCGACTTCGTGCCTGGGAGGAGGGGATTAGGTAAAGCTTTGATTGTATTAACTAAGTAATTAAGTTTTTATAAAATCGTTATATTAACTATTGCATAATAATTCCGTACGAGGTCCGATTTTAACGTAACAAGCGGCGTTGGAATCGTATCGGCGTCCTCTACAGCTTGGAGTTGAGTAGGAATTTATTGGAAGCTGAAAATATTTTCAGTTTCAAATAAAAGTTGAGTGTTTTAATGCTCACGACGTACTATAATATTTTTTATGTTCGTTAAATTGAAATCGTGAAGTTATCGAATTTTATTGACCGTTGTTTGAAAATGGAATTGGCATGCGAATTGAGTGTAGGAATCAAAATTGACAGTTAAATTTGGAATTGGAATTTAATTACCAGTAAAATACCCATATTGATAACTATGTAATGAATTATTGGTTGACTTGGATGTTGATTGAAATTGGATGCTATTGGTTGATATTTGGATGATTTGGATGTTTATTTATTTTATTTATGTCCTGTTATCACAATGTAAATTATTTACAGTATATAAAACTATAAATTGAATTATTTCGAATAAATTAAGAAATAGGCTGAAATGATATAGACCTATGACATTTATTTTGGATTGAAATGATATATATCCATCCCTGAATTAAATTGAAATAATTGATTCACTTGGCCATAGGATAGAAAATTATATACGGACACCGGATTGGTTAAATTAAATGATTTTAAGATTTTGATTTGAAATTATTTAAATTGATTTTGATTTTAAGAAATGAAATCGAATTTATGGAAATGGAATCATTTTTTAACTTGAGCTCGAAATGTTGAAATTTAAATTTGGAATAGTAATTGTTTAAATAATCGAAGTTGAGATTTTGAAGTTATAATCGAAATATGATTTGAATTTCGGAAATTGATTTATTTTAAAAGATTGTACTTGTGGTGACCCTCACTCTAAAACACATAGATTTTTTTTTTACATTCAAGAGGAATTCACCACTAAACCCCAATTCTTTTATATTTGAATTTTTATATAGTTTCCAAATATTTTTCCCAAGACCTTGATTTTTACCAATATAATCATATCAGTGTACAAAAAAATTAAGACAATTATATATTTGATGATATACACTTGTTTCTTTATTATTATTATTATTATTTTTTTATCAGAGGGGATTTAAATCAATTGAAAACAAAATACCATACAAGCTATTGACAAGCCACTTATTTCCTTTCTAAATTTTGTTCTACTGCCAGAGGTATATTTTTAGCAAATTATAACACTTATACTTTTATTTGACTATATATATATCAATCTGCCTAAATAGTTCTATTAACACTAAAATGGTATTTCCTTGATCTCATGATAGTTATCAAGTGTATGCATGAAATTACTTACAAATTTTACTAGCAGGCATGGATATTGGACTTAATTTCCATTTATCATTTCAGGTTGATCAGATGAGGATTTTTAGCATTTTTAAATTTAACATGATGCATACTTACATACTTGGTGATTTGTGGGATATGCTTGGTGTTATCCATGGGCTGCTTGGTGTTTTCTTTGATTTGTCCCGGAAGCACTTTACACTTCACTGGTTGAAATGAAGTGGTTCCAGGCTCCAAAGGTTTGACCCATGGCCATCTAGACCAGCCATAGTCCCTCTTTTACCACTTGCAAACCCATATCCCTCATTTTAACAAGCTTCTACAAATTCCTACTCCTAATCCCCAGCATGTTTGTGTCTAGTTTTTTTTTTGAAATGCTTTCTTATATGTATTCATTCAATTATTCAAAATTCAGTATCTTCCAAGTCTACTGCTCTCATAGTGCTATTTGAAATTTAAATATTCAAATACATACAAACTTCCAGAATTCATGCACATGCCAGTATCATTTACCTGCCATGCACAAATTCATTTCACTTGAATATTCTACTAAAATCTTGAGAGTTCATTTCAAAAATCAATCCCCTTAACTGTTTAATTTCCATGAGGCAAAATATAGGCAATAAAAATCAGAGATCAAATATTTATGCACATATCATATGTATATGATATGTCTATCTCCTTATTTTCTCCAAATCAATCATTCATAAAATAAATTAGTAGTTAACCAGACATCATCAATGATCACTCACAACAGGTTTTGCTTAAGTACATATTTTCAACCCCAAAATACTTAGAAAGTTTCCTGCAAGTAACTTCAATTACAGAAAATAGAATTTGTCTAGTAATTTCATTACAATGCAACTGCAAATTTTAAAACAAGTCTCTCTTATTTATACTAGCAGCCAATGCCTTCTTTACTCATCAAGCCAACTTCAATTTCCTGCAAGCAAATCATTTAGCTGCCCCAAAGAATTTTTGAGACACGCAGATGATTGCAAGGGCAACCAAAAGGGTCAGTTTACACTGGTATGAGCATTTATCAATTTTTGTATACTTACACATAATTTTAGTAATCTTGCAGTGCCTTCTTAGTTTAACAGGTTTTATACTTAGCATGTTTTGGTTCATTCAAAGAGATACAAAGTCACATTCAACAAATTAAACAATACACAGCAAACAGTTGAAATAATCATGTGTACAATTCTTAATTCATCCACACCAAATCTTAGATAAGTAAACTCAGGTTTCATACTCCAAATTTCACCCAGCAATTAATCAATGAACAATGTTTATTTTGATTAAATCTAACACCATATCTGAATATTTATAACCCAGATTTTTAAACCCCTGTCCCCATTTGTTTTATGGTCTTTAACTCCTTGTCAAATGAACACTATGTATGCATTGTGAAGGAAACTCCCAGGTTACTTAATTTATTCCAACACACAAAGGCCTCAGGATGCAGTTGCACCATGCATATGCTTGCTCCCACCTGGAGTAAGCAGATCATTGACTATCTCCCAAGTGACCAATCTAGTTTTTCTTTCATTCATATTCCAGAGAGATATGACTACTTGTATATTTTCTGGTTCAACCCCATGTTCCCATGTTTAATCTATGTCCATGTTTAAAAATAGAACAAGAATGCTCAAGTCATGTTAACTCTAAAAACCCACTTACAGATTAATGCTCCAAACAAATATGCACAAACAAACATCCATATTACCCATAACAATTTATTTCAGAGATTCAAATGACTCATAATATTTTTTAGGCTGCCTGCAATAGGACTTAGTGCCATTGCATACAAAGGATAAATACTCACCTAAGGCTTTTCCTTTTACTGCCTTAATCCTTTGAACAGCAAATTCCCCAAAGCCTCAAGCTGGTGTTTCTCCTAGTTTATTCTTTTATTTTTGTTTTGATCCCGAGAGAATGATGGATTTGGCTATGTGCAGTTATTTATAAATCCATTCTAGGGTTTAAGAAAATGGGTAATTCCCCTGATACCCTTAGATGTTTATGTACACATCATATTCCTGTGTGATCATAAATTGGAAATGCACACATTTAGGTTACTTTAATTAGCTATTTCGGGGATCATGCATTTTTAAACACTCAATACTATTTTCATGACTCTTTTCTACTCATGCAATAAGCATGTGACCCTCAGTTCATTATTTCTTTTTACAAGTTTAAGGAATCTGAAAATTCCCTTTGTTTTTTTTTCTACCTATCTGTTATTTCCCTTCAATCATGCATACTATCATACCTTATTATGTGATGTAAAATCATTTACCCAAATTATTTGCTTGGAATAAATATGGTATGGAAATTTTTATTTGATTCTTATATGTGTGTGTGTATATATATATATATTTCTGCCTCTTTGTCAAATCAGTAACTCCTTCCATATTTAAATAAAAATCACATATATTATGCTAATTATTTTTGGCATAATTATAAGACATATAAACCTTTTTATTAAACTTCATTTTATTTTATCTTCATATAAAACAGAAAATACCCCATATATATTAAATGTATATATATATATATATATATACATAATTCTTTGAACATAAAGCTATATTTATTTTTGAGTTCCAATTTTTCTTCTAATTACCTTAATTCCTTGCATTTTATCAAACAGAAGCTCCCATGCAATTTTATTTATTGCTAAATTCTTTTCTGTTTTAATGCAATATATATATATATTTTATATATCTCAGAATTTCCTAATATAAATATTTTTTTTCATTTCATTTTTAGGGTCATTACATACCCTCCCCCTTAAAGGAATTATGTCCCCATAATTTCACCTAATTTTTGCCAATTAAGAGCTCTAATCTATAGCCTGTTGTAACTCCATAACCCCATACTCATTTTTTTTATGAAAACAAACAATATATAAATATATTTATAAAAATTATCATAGGCTGCTTAAACATACCTCTCCATCAGTAAACAAATTGGGGTATTTAGCCCTCATTTTATCTTCAACCTCCCATGTACAATCATTAGTGTCCAAGCTCCATTGGATTTTCACCAGTTTGATCACCTTGTTCCTCAACTTTTTCTCTTCCTTGGCAACTATCCCTACTGGTTCATTTGTATAAACCAAATTCTTCTGGACTTGAACTTGAGTAGGTGACTCCAGAATTGCTCCTTCATCATGCACCCATTTTCTCAATTGAGAAACATGAAATACAGGATGCACACCACTCAACTCCTCAGGTAACTTAAGTCTGTAGGCCATAGCACCAATTCTCTGCATAATTTCATATGGTCCTACAAATCTTGGTGATAACTTACCAGATTTTCCAAACCTGAACACTTTCTTCATTGGTGATTCTTTCAGAAAAACATGCTCTCCTACTTCAAACTCCATTGGCTTTCTCTTTCTATCTGCATAAGACTTTTGTCTTGATTGTGCTGCCTTCATTCTATGCCTAACCAATTCAATCATGTTGGTGGTTTCTTTAACATGATCTGGCCCCAATATTACACCCTCTCTTGCTTCCAACCAACAGGTAGGAGACATGCAGGGTCTCCCATACAAGGCTTCAAAGGGAGCCATTCCTATGGTTGATTGATAGCTATTGTTGTAAGTGAATTCTGCCAAATGAATATGATCCTCCCAATTACCTCCAAAATCAAGCACACATGCTCTAAGTAAATCTTCTAATATTTTATTCACTATCTCTGTTTGCCCATCACTTTGAGGATGGTAGGCAGTGCTTAAACTAAGTTGTGTTCCCATTGCTTCTTGGAAGCTTTCCCAAAATCTTGAGGTGAACAAAGTGTCTCTATCACTCACAATAGTCTTGGGTATACCATGTAGCCTCACCACCTCTTTAATAAATAATTGTGCAAGCTTAGATGCATTCCTATCTGACCTGACAGGAACAAAGTGAGCTGATTTGGTTAGTCTATCAACAATTACCCATATATTATTATTGCCTTTCTTAGTTCTAGGCAAACCATCCACAAAATCCATGGAAATACTTTCCCATTTCCACTGAGGTATCTCCAAAGGTTGCAACATGCCAGAAGGCTTTTGGTGGTCTGCTTTAATTTGTTGACATGTGGAACACTTTGCCACATATCTTGCCACTGCTTGCTTCATTCCTGGCCACCAGTAGATTCTTTTTAAATCATGATACATTTTAGTACCACCAGGGTGTATGGTGTACCTGGTCTTGTGATGCTCATTCATGATTTCTTCCTTCAACTCTGCAATGTTTGGTACACAAAGCTTATCATTTTTCCTCAAATAACCTTGGGAATCTATTTTAAAATTCTCTGACTCAATGTTATTTAATAACATTTCTTTCTTCTCCTTTAGACTTTGATCTTGATCTTGCATGCTACCAACTTTCTCCACCAGATTAGACTTCACTGTGATTATTCCCAGTGTACCATACTCCACCATATCACCATGTTCTTTAAAATTCACTGCATCCTTGCTGTATATATCTGCCTCCCCAAGCACTGCAAGGTTTTTAAACTCATCAATCATCAAACTGGCTAATCTTACATGATTTCTGCTCAAAGCATCTGCCACTCTATTAGCTTTTCCAGGAGTGTACAAAATATCTAAATCATATGCAGCTAGAAACTCCAACCACCTTGCTTGCCTCATATTTAAATCTTTTTGAGAAAATAAATATTTCAATGCTTGATGATCTGTGAATAATTCAAATTTTTCCCCAAGCAAATAATGCCTCCATAGTTTTAGTGCAAACACTATTGCAGCTAATTCTAGATCATGAGTTGCATATTTGGTTTCATTGGGTTTAAGCTGTCTTGATGCATATGCCACCACCTTGCCATGTTGCATAAGCACTGCACCTAACCCAGACCCACTAGCATCAGTGTATACAATCATTCCTTCATTTGCTTCTTGGATTTGTAGGACAGGAGCTTCCACCATTGCTTGCTTCAATTTCTCAAAAGCTTGTTCACACTGCTCAGTCCACACATATGGTTGGTTCTTCTTGGTTAGTTTGGTCATTGGTGCGGCTATTCTTGAAAAATCCTTGATGAACCTTCTATAGTACCCTGCCAAACCTAAGAATGACCTCACCTCAGTCACTGTTTTGGGTCTACTCCATGATTGAACTGCAATGACCTTGCTTGGATCTACACTTACTCCCTGCTGTGACACTATGTGTCCTAAGGATTTTACTTCATGTTGCCAAAATGTACACTTCGAATACTTGGCTTTTAATTCATGCTCTCTAAGTCTGGATAATACTAAATGTAGGTGCATGGCATGATCATTTTCTGTCTTTGAATAAATTAATATGTCATCTATAAATACCAAGACAAACTTATCCAAAAAGTCTCTAAAAATTCTATTCATCAAGTCTACAAAATAGGAGGGAGCATTGGTCAAGCCAAATGGCATTACTAGAAATTCATATAGGCCATACCTTGTATTGAAGGCTGTGTACTCAATGCTTTCCTCTGCAACTTTCATTTGGTGAAATCCAGAGGCTAAGTCTAGCCTTGAAAATATTTTAGCTCCATGCAATTGATCAAATAGATCATCTATTCTAGGCAGTGGGTACTTATTCTTGATAGTTACCTTGTTTAAATCCCTGTAGTCTACACACAACCTCATTGTGCCATCATGTTTCTTGACAAATAGCACTGGGGAACCCCAACTGGAACTACTTGATCTTATGAATCCTTTCTCTTCTAATTCTTCTAGTTGATGTTTTAATTCTACCAACTCTTTTGGACCCATTCTATAAGGCTTCTTAATGATTGGATTTGTTCCTGGGATTAATTTTATTTTAAATTCAACTGGTCTGTTTTGAGGAATTCCCTTCACTTCTCCAAACACATCTATATATTCATTGACTACTGGGATTTCCTCTATTTTTAATTCCTTTTGAACTTCATTAATGCTCCAGATTTTATTAAAACATGTATTCTTTGCTATTTCACTTAAGATGGTAATTCTTTTGCCTTCATTTGTTTCCAAAGATATAGTAAGGTTTTCTAAATTTAAAATTGCTTTATTTCTCATTAACCAATCTACTCCCAAAATAATCCCAATACCAGGACAATTTAAGGTATATAAGTCTGAATTAAATCCATAACCTCCTATCATTAATTTCAGACCCATACACTTCATCCCTATCATACAATGACTCCCTATGGGACTGTGTACAATTAAGGGCTGATCAATAGAAACACATGCAAGTGCTAATTTCTTTGTAATTTCCAGAGATATTAGTGAATGTGAGGCACCAGTGTCATATATTACTGATATTGGTTGGGTATGAATAAAAATTATACCTTCAAGTTGCCCAAGATTCCCAGTGTTACTTGCTGCCAAAGCTCCTACCCTTGCTGTTCCCCTATTGGTTTCTGGGCAATCCTTCTTGAGATGACCCATCTTTCCACAATTATAGCAGCCTCCTCTGGGTATCTTGGGGTCATGGCATTGGTTACTATAATGTCCAGCTTTTCCACAATTAAAACAATGAGTGAATTTCTTGCTTTCAGGTGCTGTTGCTCCTTCCCCTTTCTTAGCTCCTTTACTTGCATTTCTCTTGTCATAAGGTTGCACTTTGTTCTGACCACCCTTCTTCTTATTGAGCTTCATATTCTTGAATTTCTCTCTTGCAGTGTCATGTTGCTCAAATGAGAGAGTTAGATCAATTACTTGATCGAAGGTTTTGTCCTTGTATGGCAACATTGCCCTTGACAGACTAGGGTTTAAGCCTTGAATGTACCTTGCATTCTTTGCTTCTGCATTCCCTATTAACACCAGTCCATACTTGGATAATGCTTCAAACTTCTGAGTGTATTCATTCACACTTATGCTTCCTTGCCTTAATCTAATAAAGTCTTCAAGCAGTGTGGCCTTGGCAGATGCTGGGACAAATCTGGCCTCAAGCATGTCCTTGAAATTATTCCAAGTGATGGTATTCTCTTGTCTTCCTGCTGTCACAACTTCCCACCAATCCAGTGCAGCCCCCTTCAATTTCCTTGAAGCTATCTGTCTCTTCCTTTGGTCATTGATTTGCATATCTGTGAAGACCCTCTCCATAGTTTTTATCCAAGTTTGAACACCTATAGCCCCTTCAGTACCTTCAAATCCTTTCCTCCCAAAGTGGTACATGTCTTAAGCAATTTGGAGAGTTCCTCATGAGGATTGTCTTGCCTTGGTGCCATTCCATCCCTTAAAGCTCTCACAAAATCCTCCATGCTCATCACAGGTGGCTCACGTGATGATCCTGCACCTGTGTGATGCCTTGGTCCTACCATAATGCTATAAATATATTGTTATGTTAGTTTATTTACCCCTATCAGTTTTTGGTGTCTTTACTTGGTTCATTTTTATTTCTGTGCACACTGTGCATGTGTCACATGTACACACATATATTTCTTGACATAAAACAAAAACATTCAACACCAATAATTCAAACAATGCAGTCAAACATCCATATACATGCAACAACATTTACTATGTTATTTAAAACATAGCTCTGATACCAACTGTGGTGACCCTCACTCTAAAACACATAGATTTTTTTTTTACATTCAAGAGGAATTCACCACTAAACCCCAATTCTTTTATATTTGAATTTTTATATAGTTTCCAAATATTTTTCCCAAGACCCTGATTTTTACCAATATAATCATATCAGTGTACAAAAAAATTAAGACAATTATATATTTGATGATATACAATTGTTTCTTTATTATTATTATTATTTTTTTATCAGAGGGGATTTAAATCAATTGAAAACAAAATACCATACAAGCTATTGACAAGCCACTTATTTCCTTTCTAAATTTTGTTCTACTGCCAGAGGTATATTTTTAGCAAATTATAACACTTATACTTTTATTTGACTATATATATATCAATCTGCCTAAATAGTTCTATTAACACTAAAATGGTATTTCCTTGATCTCATTATAGTTATCAAGTGTATGCATGAAATTACTTACAAATTTTACTAGCAGGCATGGATATTGGACTTAATTTCCATTTATCATTTCAGGTTGATCAGATGAGGATTTTTAGCATTTTTAAATTTAACATGATGGAGACTTAGATACTTGGTGATTTGTGGGATATGCTTGGTGTTATCCATGGGCTGCTTGGTGTTTTCTTTGATTTGTCCCGGAAGCACTTTACACTTCACTGGTTGAAATGAAGTGGTTCTAGGCTCCAAAGGTTTGACCCATGGCCATCTAGACCATCTTTCAACAAAAATTGAACGCTCCTCTCCTCAACCGGCACGGCCATGAGCCTCTCAAAAGTTGGTTTGTGACCTGGATCCTTAGAAGGAGGAGGAAGCGCTGAAAAGTAAAGGGCGAAGTTAACACTTGACAACTCGGGGTTCGAAAAGTTCAGAAAGCATAAGGAACAAAAATAAATGATCTTACTTCCTACTCTCCAGATAGCGTAGAATCCCGGAGGACAGCGAACGAAGAAAAACTGACTCAGAAAACCGTGAGCACTCTCGGGAAGACAAATGATCAGTTTGCGATTCCCAGCACTTCTCACGAGCGTGATGGAGGGATGGTCTTTATTCTTGGCAAATGTGCACAAATAACAAACTTCATCAAAACTCGGAAGACGATCCAGCGTCCTCCTAAATAGCACACATAACCCCATCAGAATGGCATAGCCATTGGGGTGTAGCTGGAAGGGGGAGATAGTCAGTCGGAGAAGAAGTTGCTGAAGAAAGTCGTTGAAAGGAGGGATAGCTCCACTAATGCACATTTGACGATTAACTGCGACGAAACCAGAAGGTGGTATATCAGCAGTGTCACTTTTCTCAGGGAGTATGGCATCTGCTTCAGCAATCCCGAACTGAGTGCACAGTTGGCGGAAAACTTTATATGATAGTGTGGTTGAGATTCTTTCTGGAGGATTAGTTAACGGGGTAGGAATAGGAATGGCCTCTCTGTAATGACCCTGAAAGAAAATAAAATAAAATGAAAGTCACATTTAGTTTAAGAATTCTGAAATTATAATATATATATTTAATGCATTAAAACAGAAAAAGCTTGCTAATAAATAAAATGTGCATAGGAGCTTCTGTTTGATAAAATGCAAGGAGTTAAGGTGATTAAAAAAAATTGGGATTCAAATCAAATGTAGTTCCATGTCCAAAGAATTATATAAATACATATATTTAATATATGGGGTGTTTTCTGTTTTATTTAAAGACAGAATAAAATGAAGTTTAATAAAAGGTTCAAATGTCTTATATTTATGCTAGAAATAATTAGCATGACATATGTGATTTTTTTAACATATAAAGATGTGTGAGGAGTTACTGTTTTGACTAAAGGCAGAAAAAAATGTACATACAGGATCAAATAAGAATTTCCATATCTTATATTTATTTCAAGCAAATAACATAGTGTGAATGATTTTTCATTACATGATTATGTATGATAGCATGCACGATTGAATGGAAATGGTAGTTAGGTAGAAAACACAAAGGGGTTTGCAGTTTCTTTAAACTTATAAGAAATAAAAATTAACAAAGGGTCACATGCATATGGCATGAGTAAAATAGAGTCATGAAAATAGTATGAAGTGTTTAAAATGCTTGATTCCCGAAAAAACTAATTGAAGTAACCAAAAGTGTGCATTTCCAATTAAGGACCACACAGGGAAATGATTTGTGCATGAATATCTAAGGGAATCAAGGAAATTACCCATTTTTCTTAAACCCTAGAATGATTTTATAAATACCTGCACATGACCATATCCACCATTCTCTCGGGATCAAAAAAAAGGAGAAACATTAGCTTGAGGCATTGGAGGATTTGCTGTTCAGGGGATTAAGGCAGTAAAAGGAGAACATTAGGTGAGTATTTATCCCTTTTTATGCAATAGCATTAAGTCCTCTTGTAGGCAGCCTAAAATGTTATAAGTTATTTAAAACCTCTGAAATGATTTGTTATGGATGAGATGGATGTTTGTTTGTGCATTCTTGTTTGGGGTTTTAATCTGTATGTGGGTTTTCAAAGTTAAAATGGTTAGAGCATTTTTGTTCTATTTTATTATGAAGTATGGATCTAAATCATTTAGGAAATAGGCAGCAAGACAGTGATCTAGCTCATGTTTATTTCTTGGATAATGAAGCATGAAACTAAATATACATATCATAAGTCAGAGGAGAATTTCTGGGTTTTCGAGGAATTTCCTTAATAAAACCCTTATTCATATATTCACAATAATATAGAAGAAAGATAATAGAATCATGATGCTCAAGTTATTTTTTTAGGAAAAACCATAGGTAGGCTAGGGTATTTTCTGTATTAAGGAAAATAAATGGGGAACATGGGGTTGAACCAGAAAGTATTAAAGAAGATAAGCCTTTCTGAAACATGAATGAATTGGGAGTTTTTATGATTGAATTCATAAGTAGAAGCTTAATAAAATAAGTAGAAGCTTAATAAATTAAGTAGAAACTGGAGGGGGATTTATTAAAGAAAATTAAATTGGTCATTTGGGAGATAGTCAATGATCTGCTTGCTTCAGGTGGGAGCAAGTATATGCATGGTGCAACTGCACCCTGAGGCCTTTGTGTGTTGGAATAAATTAAATAACCTGGGAGTTTCCTTCACAATGCATACATGGTGTTCATTTGACAAGGAGTTAAAGACCATAAAATAAATGGGGAATGGAGTTTAAAAATCTGGATTATTAATATCCAGATATGGAGTTAAATCAATCAGGTTTAAATATTGTGCTTTGATTAATTGCTGGATGAAATTGGGAGTAAAAAATCTGAAATTACTATTTCAGAGATGGAGAAAAATGAATCAAGAATTATATTTTTATTTTGATTGTTTTGTTGGGTATTGTTTGAATGAATAAATGAGCCTTTGTATCACTTGGTATTAACCAATAATATGCTAAGTATGAAACCTGCTAAATTAGGAAGACATTGCAAGTTTACCAAAAATTATGAATATGTGCATAAATTTGATAAATGCTCATACCAGTGAAAACTGACCCTTTTGGTTGCCCTTGTAATCATCTGGGTGTATCATTGAAATTGGGGCAGCTCAGTGAATTGCTTGCAGGAAATTGAAGTTAGCTTGATGGATGAAGAAGGCATTAGCTGCTAGTATAAATAAAAGAAACTAGTTTTAAATTTGTAGTTGTTTTGTAATGAATTTATTAGTCAGGTTTTATGTTGTAGTTGAAGTTAATTGGTAGGGAGTTTTATAAGTGTGTGGATTAAAATATGTACTTAAGCAAACCTGTTTTGAATGACCATTGATGATGTACGGTTAACTGCTGATTTCATGAATGTTTGATTTGGAGAAACAAGGAGATGGACATATCATATAAATATGATATGTGTATGTGATAATCTCTGATTTTTATTGCCTGAATTGATATTATGATTTATGAAAATTAAAGAGCTAAGGTGGTTGATTTAAAAATGAACTCACAAGATTTGAGTAGGGGTATTCAAGAGAAATGAATTTGTGCATGGCAGGTAAGTGATATAGGCATGTGCATGAATTCTGGAGTAAAAATTGATTAACATGTATTTGTGTATTTGATTTCAAAAAAATGTATGAAAGAAATAAAACTGGAAGTAATTGTATTTTTGGTTAATGGATTGAAAACATATATGGATGCATTTCCAGGAAATCTGAATTAGGCAGAAACATGCTTGTGTTAGGAATAGATCTTTGTAGAAGTTTGTTAATATGAGGAATATGGGTTTGCAAGTGGTAAAAGAGGGACTATGGCCGGCCTAGATGGACTTGGGTCAAACTCTTGCAGCCTGGAACTATTTCATTTCAACTCATGATGTGTATGTGTTTCCAGAACAAAAAAAAACTCCAAGAATCCCTCAAATGACACCAAGCATTTGCAATAAAACACCAAGTACTCAAGTCTACACCATGATTAAGCTTAAAAATGCAGCATGGCCTTAATTGTTCAACCTGAATTGGTAAATAGAAATTAGTTCCAATGTTCATGCCTGCAAGTATCATTTTTGAAGTAAAATCCATACAAGTACTTGATAAAGGTCATAAGAACAATTAAATGCCATTTCAATGCTAGTAGACTTATTTAGGCAGAAAGTTTAGAAACCATGAGCATTGCAAAATATATATATATATATCACTGGCAGTAGAACAAAATTTATGGAAGGAATAAATAGTTATGTTGTCAACACACATATAGAATTTTGTTGCCTGTTTGATTCAAATTCTTTTTGCAATTTTGTTAGCTCTGAAAGGCAAAAAGGGAAACAATTATATATCATCAAATATGTAATTGTCTAAATCTGTTTTGTGCACTGATATGTTTATATTGGTAAATCCAGGGTCTTGGGAAAAATATTTGGAAATTATTTGAATATTCAAATATAGAAGAAATGGGGTTTAGTGGTGAATTCCTTTTGTATGAATAAAAAAAATCTATGTGTTTTGGAGAGGGTCACCACAGTTGCTATCAGAGCTATGTTTTAAATAACATAGTAAATATTAGGGTATGCTTATGAATGTTAGAATGCATTATTTGAATTATTGGTGTTGGATGCTTTTGTTTTTATGTCTGAATAAAAAAATATGTGTGCATGTGATACATGCACAGTGTGCATAGAAATAAAATAAACAAAGTAAAGACACTAAGAATGATGGGGCTAAACAAACTAACCTAGAAATCATATTTATAGCAATATGGTGGACCAAGACATCACACAGGTGCAGGACCATCACGTGAGCCACCTGTGATAAATATGGAGGATTTTGTGAGAGCTTTGAGAGATGGAATAGCACCAAGGCCTGACAACCCTCATGAGGAGCTCTCCAAACTGCTCAAGACATGCACCAATCTGGGAGGAAAGGATTTTGAAGGCACTGAAGGAGCTATGGGTGTTCAAACTTGGATAAGAACTATGGAGAGAGTCTTTGCAGATATGCAAGTCAATGACCAAAGGAAGAGACAGATAGCTTCAAGGAGATTGAAGGGGGTTGCACTGGATTGGTGGGAAGTTGTGATAGCAGGAAGGCCAGAGAATAACATCACTTGGGATGAATTCAAGGTTATGCTTGAGGCTAGGTTTGTCCCAGCATCTGCCAAGGCCACACTGCTATAAGACTTTATTAAATTAAGGCAAGGAGGCATGAGTGTGAATGAGTACACTCAGAAATTTGAAGGATTGTCTAAGTATGGAATGGTGTTAATAGGGAATGAAGAAGAAAAGAATGCAAGGTACATTCAAGGCTTGAACCCTAGTCTGTCAAGGGCAATGTTGCCATATAAGGATAAAACCTTTGATCAAGTAATTGATCTAACTCTCTCATTTGAGCAACATGATGCCACCAGAGAGAAATTTAGGAACATGAAGTTCAACAAGAAGAAGGGAGGTCAGAAAGGTGCAACCTTATGACAAGAATAAGGCAAACAAAGGAGTTAAGAAAGGGGAAGGAGCAGTAGCACATGAAAGCAAGAAACTCACTCATTGTTTTAATTGTGGAAAAGCTGGACATTATAGTAACCAATGCCCTGACCCTAAAATACCTAGAGGAGGCTGCTATAATTGTGGAAAGATGGGTCATCTAAAGAAGGACTGCCCAGAGACTAATAAAAGAATAGCAAGGATAGGAGCTTTGGCAGCAAACAACACTGGAAATGTTGGGCAACTTGAAGGTATAATTTTTATTAATACCCAACCAATATCAGTAATATATGACACTGGTGCCTCACATTCACTAATATCTCTGGAAATTACAAAGAAGTTAGCACTTGCTTGTGTTTCTATTGATCAACCCTTAACTGTACACAGCCCCATAGGGAGTCATTGTATGTTAGGGATGAAGTGTATGGGTCTGAAATTAATTATAGGGGGTTATGAATTTAATTCAGATCTATATACTTTAAATTATCCTGGTATTGGGGTAATTTTGGGGGTGGATTAGTTAATGAAAAACAAAGCAATTTTAAATTTAGAAAATCTTACTATTTCTTTGGAGACAAATGAAGGCAAAAGAATTACCATTCTAAGTGAAATAGCAAAGAATACATGTTTTAATAAAATCTGGAGTATTAATGAAGTTCAAAAGGAATTAAAAATAGAGGAAATTCCAGTAGTCAATGAATATATAGATGTGTTTGGAGAAGTGAGGGGAATTCCTCAAAACAGGCCAGTTGAATTCAAAATAAAATTAATGCCAGGAACTAGCCCAATCATTAAGAAGCCTTATAGAATGGGTCCAAAAGAGTTAGTGGAATTAAAACACCAACTAGAAGAGTTAGAAGAGAAGGGGTTCATAAGATCAAGTAGTTCTAGTTGGGGTTCCCCAGTGCTCTTTGTCAAGAAGCATGATGGAACAATGAGGATGTGTGTGGATTATAGGGATTTAAATAAGGTGACCATTAAGAATAAGTATCCACTGCCTAGAATAGATGATCTATTTGATCAATTGCATGAAGCTAAAATATTTTCAAGGCTAGACTTAGCCTCTGGATTTCACCAAATGAAGGTTGCAGAGGAAAGCATTGAGTACATAGCCTTTAACACAAGATATGGCCTTTATGAATTTCTAGTAATGCCATTTGGTTTAACCAATGCTCCCTCCTATTTTGTAGATTTGATGAATAGAATTTTTAGAGATTTTTGGATAAATTTGTTTTGGTATTTATAGATGACATATTAATTTATTCAAAGTCAGAAAATGATCATGCTATGCATCTACATTTAGTATTATCCAGGCTTAGAGAACATGAATTAAAAGCCAAGTATTCAAAGTGTATATTTTGGCAACATGAAGTCAAATTCTTAGGACACATAGTGTCACAGCAAGGGGTGAGTGTGGATACAAGCAAGGTCATTGCAGTTCAATCATGGAGTAGACCCAAAACAGTGACTGAGGTGAGATCATTCTTAGGTTTGGCAGGGTACTATAGGAGGTTCATCAAGGATTTTTCAAGAATAGCCGCACCAATGACCAAGCTAACAAAGAAGAACCAACCATATGTGTGGACTGAGCAGTGTGATTAAGCCTTTGAAAAATTGAAGCAATCATTGGTGGAGGCTCCTGTCTTGCAAATCCCAGAGGTAAATGAAGGAATGGTTGTATACACTGATGCTAGTGGGTCTGGGTTAGGTGTAGTGCTCATGCAACATGGCAAGGTGGTGGCATATGCATCAAGACAGCTTAAACCCAATGAGACCAAATATGCAACTCATGATTTAGAATTAGCTGTAATAGTATTTGCATTAAAACTTTGGAGGCATTATTTGCTTGGGGCAAAATTTGAATTATTCACAGATCATCAAGCATTGAAATATTTATTTTCTCAGAAAGATTTGAATATGAGGCAAGCAAGGTGGTTGGAGTTTCTAGCTGCATATGATCTAGATATTTTGTACACTCCTGGAAAAGCTAACAGAGTGGCAGATGCTTTGAGTAGAAATCATATTAGATTAGCAAGTTTGATGATTGATGAATTTAAAAACCTTGCAGTGCTTGGGGAGGAAGATATATATAGCAAGGATGGAGAGAATTTTAAAGAGCATGGTGATTTGGTGGAGTATGGTACACTGGGATTAATCACGGTGAAATCTAACCTGGTGGAGAAAATTGGTGGCATGCAAGATCAAGATCAAAATTTAAAGGAGAAGAAAGAAATGTTATTAAATAACATTGAGTCAGAGAATTTTAAAATAGATCCCAAGGGATATTTGAGGAAGAATGAAAAGCTTTGTGTACCAGACTTTGCAGAATTAAAGGAAGAAATCATAAATGAGCATCACAAAACCAAGTACACCATACACCCTGGTGGCACTAAAATGTATCATGATTTGAAAAGGAGCTACTGGTGGCCAGGAATGAAACAAGCAGTGGCGAAATATGTGGCAAAGTGTTTAACCTGTCAGCAAGTCAAGGCAGACTATCAAAAGCCCTCTAGCATGTTGCAACCTTTGGAGGTACCTAAGTGGAAATGGGAAAGTATTTCCATGGATTTTGTGGATGGTTTGCCTAGAACCAAGAAAGGTAATGATAGTATATGGGTAATTATTGATAGACTCACCAAGTCTGCTCACTTTGTCCCTGTCAGGTCAGACAAAAATGCACATAGGCTTGCACAATTATTTATTAAGGAAGTAGTGAGATTGCATGGCATACCAAAGACCATTGTAAGTGATAGAGACACTTTGTTCACCTTAAGATTTTGGGAGAGCTTCCAAGAAGCAATGGGAACTCAACTTTGTTTAAGCACTGCCTACCTTCCTCAAAGTGATGGGCAGATAGAGATAGTGAATAAAATATTGGAAGATTTACTTAGAGCATGTGTGCTTGATTTTGGGGGTAATTGGGAGGATCATATCCACTTGGCAGAATTCACTTACAATAATAGCTATCAGTCAACAATAGGAATGGCTCCCTTTGAAGCCTTGTATGGGAGACCCTGCATGTCTCCTGCCTGTTGGTTGGATGTGGGAGAGGGAGTAATATTGGGGCCAGATCATGTTAAAGAAACTTCCAACCTGATTGAGTTAGTTAGGCATAGGATGAAGGCAGCACAATCAAGACAAAAGTCTTATGCAGATAGAAAGAGGAAGCCAATGGAGTTTGAAGTAGGAGAGTATGTTTTTCTGAAGGTATCACCAATGAAGAAGGTGTTCAGGTTTGGGAAATCTGGTAAGCTCTCACCAAGATTTGTAGGACCATATGAAGTCATACAGAGAATTGGTACCATGGCCTATAAGCTTAAGTTACCAAAAGAATTGAGTGGTGTACATCCAGTATTTCATGTTTCTCAATTGAGAAAGTGGGTACATGATGAAGGAGCAATTTTAGACTCACCTACTCAAATTCAAATTCATAAGAATTTGGCCTATGCAAATGAGCCAGTAGGGATTGTTGCTAAGGAAGAAAAGAGGCTGAGAAACAAGGTGATTAAAATGGTGAAAATTCAATGGAGCTTGGACCCCAATGATTGTACATGGGAGGTTGAGGACAAAATGAGGGCTAAATACCCCAATTTGTTTTCTGATGAAGAGGTATGTTTAAGTAGCTTTATGATAGCTTTCTGAATAATTTTATATATTGCTTACTATCATAAAATGTGAGTATGGAGTTGAACAGACTATGGATTAGTGCTTTTATTTGAAGAATTAGAAAGAAATTATGGGGACATAATTCCTTTAAGGGGGAGGGTATGTAATGACCCTGAAATAAAATAAAATGAAAGTCACATTTATTTTAAGAATTTTGAAATTATAATATATATATATATATATATATATATATATATATATATAATGCATTAAAACAGAATAAGCTTGCTAATAAATAAAATGTGCATAGGAGCTTCTGTTTGATAAAATGCAAGGAGTTAAGGTGATTTAAAAAAATTGGGATTCAAATCAAATGTAGTTCCATGTCCAAAGAATTATATAAATACATATATTTAATATATGGGGTGTTTTCTGTTATATTTAAAGACAGAATAAAATGAAGTTTAATAAAAGGTTCAAATGTCTTATATTTATGCTAGAAATAATTAGCATGACATATGTGATTTTTTTAACATATAAAGATGTGTGAGGAGTTACTGTTTTGACTAATGGCAGAGAAAAATGTACATACAGGATCAAATAAGAATTTCCATATCTTATATTTATTTCAAGCAAATAACATAGTGTGAATGCTTTTTCATTACATGATTATGTATGATAGCATGCACGATTGAATGGAAATGGTAGTTAGGTAGAAAACACAAAGGGGTTTGCAGTTTCTTTAAACTTATAAGAAATAAAAATAAACAAAGGGTCACATGCATATGGCATGAGTAAAATAGAGTCATGAAAATAGTATGAAGTGTTTAAAATGCTTGATTCCCGAAATAACTAATTGAAGTAACCAAAAGTGTGCATTTCCAATTAAGGACCACACGGGGAAATGATTTGTGCATGAATATCTTAGGGCATCAAGGAAATTACCCATTTTTCTTAAACCCTAGAATGATTTTATAAATACCTGCACATGACCATATCCACCATTCTCTCGGGATCAAAACAAAAAAATAGGAGAAACATTAGCTTGAGACTTTGGAGGATTTGCTGTTCAGGGGATTAAGGCAGTAAAAGGAGAACATTAGGTGAGTATTTATCCCTTTGTATGCAATAGCATTAAGTCTTCTTGTAGGCAGCCTAAAATGTTATAAGTTATTTAAAACCTCTGAAATGATTTGTTATGGATGAGATGGATGTTTGTTTGTGCATTCTTGTTTGGGGTTTTAATCTGTATGTGGGTTTTCAAAGTTAAAATGGTTTGAGCATTTTTGTTCTATTTTATTATGAAGTATGGATCCAAATCATTTAGGAAATAGGCAGCAAGGCAGTGATCTAGCTCATGTTTATTTCTTGGATAATGAAGCATGAAACTAAATATACATATCATAAGTTAGAGGAGAATTTCTGGGTTTTTGAGGAATTTCCTTAATAAAACCCTTATTCATATATTCACAATAATATAGAAGAAAGATAATAGAATCATGATGCTCAAGTTATTTTTTTAGGAAAAACCATAGGTAGGCTGGGGTATTTTCTGTATTAAGGAAAATAAATGGGGAACATGGGGTTGAACCAGAAAGTATTAAAGAAGATAAGCCTTTCTGAAACATGAATGAATTGGGAGTTTTTATGATTGAATTCATAAGTAGAAGCTTAATAAAATTAGCAGAAACTAGAGGGGGATTTATTAAAGAAAATTAAATTGGTCATTTGGGAGATAGTCAATGATCTGCTTGCTTCAGGTGGGAGCAAGTATATGCATGGTGCAACTGCACCCTGAGGCCTTTGTGTGTTGGAATAAATTAAATAACCTGGGAGTTTCCTTCACAATGCATACATGGTGTTCATTTGACAAGGAGTTAAAGACCATAAAATAAATGGGGAATGGAGTTTAAAAATCTGGATTATTAATATCCAGATATGGAGTTAAATCAATCAGGTTTAAATATTGTGCTTTGATTAATTGCTGGATGAAATTGGGAGTATAAAATCTGAGATTACTAATTCAAAGATGGAGAAAAATGAATCAAGAATTATATATTTATTTTGATTGTTTTGTTGGGTATTGTTTGAATGAATAAATGAGCCTTTGTATCACTTGGTATTAACCAATAATATGCTAAGTATGAAACCTGCTAAATTAGGAAGACATTGCAAGTTTACCAAAAATTATGAATATGTGCATAAATTTGATAAATGCTCATACCAGTGAAAACTGACCCTTTTGGTTGCCCTTGCAATCATCTGGGTGTCTCATTGAAATTGGGGCAGCTCAGTGAATTGCTTGCAGGAAATTGAAGTTGGCTTGATGGATGAAGAAGGCATTAGCTGCTAGTATAAATAAAAGAAACTAGTTTTAAATTTGTAGTTGTTTTGTAATGAATTTATTAGTCAGGTTTTATGTTGTAGTTGAAGTTAATTGGTAGGGAGTTTTATAAGTGTGTGGATTAAAATATGTACTTAAGCAAACCTGTTTTGAATGACCATTGATGATGTATGGTTAACTGCTGATTTCATGAATGTCTGATTTGGAGAAACAAGGAGATGGACATATCATATAAATATGATATGTGTATGTGATAATCTTTGATTTTTATTGCCTGAATTTATATTATGATTTATGAAAATTAAAGAGCTAAGGTGGTTGATTTAAAAATGAACTCACAAGATTTGAGTAGGGGTATTCAAGAGAAATGAATTTGTGCATGGCAGGTAAGTGATACAGGCATGTGCATGAATTCTGGAGTAAAAATTGATTAACATGTATTTGTGTATTTGATTTCAAAAAAATGTATGAAAGAAATAAAACTGGAAGTAATTGTATTTTTGGTTAATGGATTGAAAACATATATGGATGCATTTCCAGGAAATCTGAATTAGGCAGAAACATGCTTGTGTTAGGAATAGATCTTTGTAGAAGTTTGTTAATATGAGGAATATGGGTTTGCAAGTGGTAAAAGAGGGACTATGGCCGGCCTAGATGGCCATGGGTCAAACTCTTGCAGCTTGGAACCATTTCATTTCAACTCATGATGTGTATGTGTTTCCAGAACAAAAAAAAACTCCAAGAATCCCTCAAATGACACCAAGCGTTTGCAATAAAACACCAAGTACTCAAGTCATCACCATGATTAAGCTTAAAAATGCAGCATGGCCTTAATTGTTCAACCTGAATTGGTAAATAGAAATTAGTTCCAATGTTCATGCCTGCAAGTATCATTTTTGAAGTAAAATCCATACAAGTACTTGATAAAGGTCATAAGAACAATTAAATGCCATTTCAATGCTAGTAGACTTATTTAGGCAGAAAGTTTAGAAACCATGAGCATTGCAAAAATTAGACATATAAGTAATATAATTGCAAATATATATATATATATATATATATATATATATATATCACTGGCAGTAGAACAAAATTTAGGGAAGGAATAAATAGTTATGTTGTCAACACACATATAGAATTTTGTTGCCTGTTTGATTCAAATTCTTTTTGCAATTTTGTTAGCTCTGAAAGGCAAAAAGGGAAACAATTATATATCATCAAATATGTAATTGTCTAAATCTGTTTTGTGCACTGATATGTTTATATTGATAAATCCAGGGTCTTGGGAAAAATATTTGGAAATTATTTGAATATTCAAATATAGAAGAAATGGGGTTTAGTGGTGAATTCCTTTTGTATGAATAAAAAAAATCTATGTGTTTTGGAGAGGGTCACCACACTCTCCAGCTTGAACTATTACCTCTTCTTGTTGAGAAGTCATTCTACACAATCAACTGGATATTCAAATATGAAGGTGCACGTTTCCTAAAAAGTGTGAAGTGTTGTGCAGAACTAACAAAAAAAGAAAGCAAACATAACTGGAATTAAACTAGTTGACAATTGGTCAATTACAAGATTTCAGGACTTGTTAATTTAAAACTCAAGTGCAGTGTTAATCCAAACGAATCAGCTTTAGTTGACTATTTTAGTTTTGCTTTAATACTTCACTTGAATTGGTTGGTTTACAGCATTTCGTTCACACAGTTCATTTAAGTTGATTATTCTTTATCGACTAATCTGTCATTCGATGTGGGCAGTCAATGGCAGTATATTCATCCCAGTTTTCTGCAAATATTGTGTTTAACAGGTTATTAGCATTAGAGATAATCTGTAAAGAAGTTCAAACAGGTAAAAGTTCAAGCAGTTCAAAGTTCAAAGTTCAGTCAAGTCCAAACAGTTCAAGTCTTAGGTCGTCCAGCGACCTAACATAGGTCGGAAACTCCTTAGGTCGCATTGTGCAAGTCAAAAGGTTCAAGGCAATGCAAATTTCTCCAAGTCCTAACTCTGCCGCGACCTAAAGCCTATGCTGCGTAAAGATTAAGTCGTTGATATGTTAGGTCTCCCAACTGTCTCAATGCGGTTAGCTCGCAAGAAGGTTAGGTTGTGCAAGTCATGTCCAAGCTGCTAAGTCATAGGTCGTTCGATGTTTAGCGCAACCTAAAAGTTCTCTTATGTCGTTTAGCTTTCCTTAGGTTGCAAGGGTTCTTAGGTCGTGAGTTATCTTATGTCGCTCGAGTTCACTAAGTCGCTAACTTCTTCTCCACGCAATAAGTCACCAAACCCGATAACCTGTTATCGCCAATACAACAAAATCCATCATCCCCTTCATAAAATTCATCATCTTTTCATACCATTAAATCATTCGAAAACCGATTCAAGATATCTTCGATCTATCATAGACCCAACTCAGTGTTGTGCGTTCGTGAATCACAACAACAACAGTTGCCAATAACGATCAAAAGTCGATCACAATATGACTCAAAGTGAAGCACGGCGTACAAAATTGGTCTGGGGTTCGGAGATTAGAATTTGTGGTTCGATGGTGATTGTGGGATGGATAAAGATCGAGTATACTTACGTAATACGATAACGAGGATGGATCGCAGAATGATTAACTCAAATTCGCCTTTGAAATCACAGAATTTTGTTAATGGCAGAGCGGGAAAATCAGAGCAGTTAAGTGAGGAAGGAGTAGCGACCTAACAAATTTATATGGGGCTGAGAGAAGAAGGCGAATAGGCACGCGAGTTAGCACAGTTTTAGGTCGCTAACGACCTAACAGAGTTAGATCGAAGCACACGACCTACGACATAGGCCTGTACTTCGAGGGGCAAATGTTAACTCCTCTTTTTGAGCGACCTAAAACTCTGCAATCTAACATTCACGACCTAGCGACCTAACTTCTCTCACGACCTAGCGACCTAACTTCTCCAACGACCTAGCAACCTAAATACTCAAGCGACCTAACGACCTAAAGCTATCAGCAACCTAACAACCTAAAGCTATCAACGACCTAACAACCTAAAGCTATCAGCGACCTAACGACCTAAAGCTATCAGCGACCTAACTGCCTAAAGCTATCAGCGACCTAACTATCAGCATAAAGGCAACGCGACCTACAACTTATCTTAGGTCGTACACGACCTAAAACTTACTACCTAGTTTGTGCAAGCCGAAATAACTCCCTATGCCGCTTTTTTCTAGGTCGCTCACCATTCCCACTAGGTCGCTAACGACCTACAACCTATCTTAACCTTAACCCGTTCACGACCTATGCCTTGTCAGTATGTTCAAATGATCCAGTGCAACTGTTAAGTTGTAGCTAGTGCTCCTTAGGTCGCTCACGACCTACGACCTACCCTTAGGTCGCTCGCGACCTATGACCAAACTCCGAATTCATCCTATAAATACCCCGCCTACTCCTACTTGAAAGAGACTTTTCCGATCATTCTCTGAAACGCCGATACTCTGCCACTTTCTTAACTGAACCGACACTTGAAGAACTCCAAACACCGAAGACACTACAACAAGCTTCGAAAGAGATCTTGACCATCCGACATGGAATCAAAGAGCCTCGTTACATCGAAGTTTGAGCTACTAGTCTGAAGTGTTTTGTAATCGAAGTGAATTGTATTTGAAGTGCATTGTATCAAATTGTAATCAAATCAGTAATAAAGGAAATTAAAGTGGACGTAGGCTTGATCCTAAGCTGAACCACTATAAATCTGCTGTCTTTTACTGCTTTCTACTGATTTTCTGCTTATATTCTGTTCCCGTACCAACGGGTGGTGCTTTCACTTTTTCTTTACACACACCGGGTGTTAGCGTTCAATTTTTAGCGTTAACAAAAAGTTTTGAAAACATTTTAAAAAAAACAAAAGATATATTTTTGAAAAACATTTTTATAAAATTAGTGGATATCAAAATAGGACCACTATATGTTCCATTAGATATTGTCGTGGGTTCCATCCCACTAGGGTTCCATCCCTTTAACAGGCTTGAAGTGGATTCCATTCCACGAATAAATTTTGAATAAAGATGTAAGTGCTTTCAAGAAGTTTTAACATAATTCTAGACTAACTACATTATCTTGTACTGTTTGAAATCTTGATAACTTGATTTCTTGATACTCATGAGTCTTCAATCTTGATATCTTCGATCTTTAAATTCATCAGTCTTGTATCTCTATACTGTACAGTCTTCATTCTTGGTACCTGCATGTTTATATTCTGCATATACATATATATCTAAACTATAACGTTAGTATTTATATTTTATAACAAGTCCTAAGGTTGTTGTCATCAAAACCATCATCTCAAGGACTAACAATCTCCCCCATTTTGATGACGACAACCTATGTTTATAAAATATACTTCACCTTCACTATAACTCCCCCTAAAACTAATAACTCCCCCTTAATCTAAGCCTAACTACTCTATTTTATACTTCTCCCCCTTTTTCTTCAACAAAAACAAATTCTAAACTTATATATAGCTCCCCTTTAATCTAATACTATCCAAACTAAATACTAATAAGGAAGTATAATAAGCAAAACAATTTTTTTTATTATATACGATGTTATATTTTCATATATATATATGGAACATAAACACACAAGTATATTCAAGTACATAAATTATAGAATAACACTACTAACGAGAGTTTTTGACAATTGGAGATTTGTGAATCGAACAATTTGGATAATGAAAACAAAAGTTTCCACGTTGTTCGACCAAACTCCCATCTTTGTCAAAACAGACTTCGCCTACGCAGACCACGTTGTCGTCTTCTTCCATAGGTGCTTCTTCCTCTTCTTCTTCTTCCTCTTCGATGTGCTCTAAGGGGTTATGCACTTGAATGTTGGGAGAATCTTCTTCAATCACAATAGGATTTGCATGATTATCCATTAGGAATTTTTTCAAATTCCGAAGAATTTTGCCTTGCTTTTCTTGTTCTTTTGCCATCCTTATTTGCACAACTTGAAGTTCAGTCAACATTTGCATGGCATCCTTCATAGATTCTTCAATCTTTATCACATGTGCTAGTGTAGTGCATTGGAATGGACCAGAATGAGGAGAAGGGAAAGAAACGGTGTCATTTTGGTTTGATTTAGTGGAGGAGGCCATTAATTTTAATTTTCAGAAGTTTATTACAGAGAAACAGAAGTGAGAAGACAGAAAAATTCGAAATACATAGGTTTATATAACTACCAAACTGATTTTAGAGGGAAAATCAAATTTTTAAATTTTACCGTTGTATGTCGATATGGGTGGTAGGGGTATGTCGACATGCCTATGAAAAATTTGGTTTTCTTATATATATCTATTTATTAAAAATATATGTTACTATATCTATATTCTATATCTCAGTTATTGAACAAATGCCTAGTTCTCTTCTTAATTTAGTAAGTATAGGTTGATTTAAGGGTTTGGTTAAAATTTCAGCAATTTGATTCTCGGAGTTGATAAATTCAAGAGAAATAATCTCTTTACTTATATTATCTCTTAGAAAATGATGTTTGATATCAATATGTTTAGTCCTAGCATGATGAGTAGGATTTTTTGATAAATTTATTGTACTAGTATTATCACAATAAATTGGTGATTTTGAAATTGTTAATCCAAAATCTTTTAGGGTTTGTTGCATATAAATGACTTGAGAGCAAGCCAAAGCAGCAGAGATAATTCTGCTTCAGTTGTTGATAAAGAAACAGTGTTTTGCTTTTTACTAAACCATGAAACCAGAGAATGCCACAAAAAGTGACAAGTTCCACTTGTACTTTTTCGGTCAGATTTGCAACCAACATATTCATCATCACAATAAGAGATTAAATCAAATGAATCATTTTTAGGGTAAAATAAACCATAGTCAAAAGTATGTTTAACATATCTTATGATACGTTTTACAGCTTTTAAGTGAGTCTCTTTGGGTTGAGATTGGTATCTTGCATAGAGACAAACACTATGCATGATATCAGGTCTACTCGTAGTGATATAGAGTAGTGATCCAGTCATTCCCCTATATAGTTTTTGATTTACATCTTTTGAAAGATCTTCTTTACCATGGGAGTGGGTTTTCCACTCGTAGTAGTCATACCAAATTTACTAACTAGATCCCTAGCATATTTTTCTTGACTAATAAAAATACCATTATCTAATTGTTTTATTTGTAAACCTAAGAAGAAAGTAAGTTCACCCATATGACTCATCACAAACTCTTTTGTCATTATTTCAGAAAATTCTTTATTCATTTCATGATTAGTTGAACCAAAAATAATATCATCTATATAAACTTGTACTAGTTGGATATCATTTATATTTCTTTTATTGAAAAGAGTATTATCTACTTTACCAATTTCAAAATTTGATTGTAATAAAAAAGGTCTTAGTCTGTCATACCATGCTCTAGGAGCTTGTTTCAGACCATGCATATAGAGCTTTCTTAAGTTTGAAAACATGGTTTGGAAATTTTTCATCTTCAAAGAGTGGAGGTTGTTCAACATAAATTTCCGCTTTAACAAATCCATTTAGAAAAGCACTTTTAACATCCATTTGAAATAATTTGAAATTATTATAGTTTGCGAAAGCAAGTAGAGTTCTAATGGCTTCTAATCTTCCTACGGGTGCAAAGGTTTCATCAAAATCTATTCCTTCTTCTTGACAATAACCTTGTGCGACTAATCGAGCTTTATTTCTAACGACCTCATCTTGTTCATTCATTTTAATTTTATAAACCCATTTAGTTCCTATTATAGTTTTATCCTCGGGTCTAGGAACAAGTTCCCAAACATCATTTCTGGTGAATTGATTCAGTTCTTCTTGCATAGCCAGAATCCATGAATCATCAGATGATGCTTCCTTTGGATTTTTAGGTTCAATAGATGATATAAAAGCTACATTACTCATGTTATTTAGTTGATTTCTAGTTCTAACAATAGATTCAATATCTCCTAGTATATTTTCTATAGGATGATCCTTTAAAAGCTTAACCTTTTTATTTGGATGAATAATATCATAATTTGTTTTAATTGATTCATTATTTAGGATAGCAAAATCTTCCTCAGCATTAATTTGTTCAACATTTTTGAAATTTTCATCAAACGAAACATGCATTGTTTCTTCAATGGTATTAGTTCTTAAATTGAAAACTCTGTATGCTTTACTTCTATTAGAATATCCAATAAAGATTCCTTTGTCGGATTTAGGATCAAATTTATCCAAATTGTCTTTTGTATTTTGAAAAAAACATTTACTTCCAAAGATTCTAAAATAAGATACCTTTGGTTTCTTCTTGTAAAGAAGTTCATAAGGTGTTTTATCAGTTAATGGTCTAATTAATATTCTATTCAAAATGTAGCAAGCTGTAGCGACTGCTTCAGCCCAAAAATGTTTTGGTAAATTACTATCTGAAAGCATTGTTCTAGCACACTCTTGAATCATCCTATTTTTACGTTCTACCACTCCGTTTTGTTGTGGAGTCCTTGGAAAAGAGAAATTATGAGTTATTCCCTTTTTATTGTAGAATCTCTCAAAATTTTCATTTTCAAATTCCCCACCGCGATCACTACGAACAGTTATAATTTTTAAAGAAAGTTCGTTTTGGAGTCTTTTTGTAAAAAATTTAAATGAATCAAAAGTATCACTTTTATGTTTCTTAAAAATTGTCCATGTAAACCTAGAATAATCACTACAATTACAAAGACATATTTATTGTGATTTATTGATTGAATTTGAGATGGACCAAACAAATCTAGATGAAGTAACTTAAGAGATTTTGAAGGTGAAATCATATCTTTTAATTTGAAAGAACTCTTCCTAAGTTTTCCTAATTGACAAGCATCACATATACTATCTATTTTAAAATTCATTCTAGGGAGACCTCTTACTAGATCAAGTTTAGAAAGTCTAGATAAGAGTTTAAAATTCAAATGCCTAAATCTTTTATGCCAAATCCAAGGGTCGCTTGTATTAGCCAAAAGACATAGATTATCATTTGAGATTTTCATACTAAGAATATAAATATTTTTCTTCCTAATTCCTTCAAATATAATATTTGAATTATTATCTTCGATGTGACACTTATCTTTTTCAAATTTAATTTTGTATCCTTTATCGCAAAGTTGACTAATGCTAAGAAGATTTTGTTTCAGATTCTTAACTAATAAAACAATAGAAATGGTAGGAGTTTTAGAGTTACCGACATTGCCGATGCCAATCACATATCCTTTTGAGTTGCCTCCAAAATTAACCAATCCTCCATCTTTATAGATAATATCATTCAGCAAATCTGGATTACCAGTCATGTGTCTTGAACATCCACTATCAAGTAACCACTTATTCTTCTTGATTTGCACAATTTGTCTATTGAGTGTTGATTCTTCAAAGGCCATATAACATTTTTCTTTCTGCACAGAATACAAACTCGGTAGATAACTTGATTTTCTATAATAACTATATGCAGACTTATTAGACAATGATGATTTGAACAGTTTTAAACTAGTGTTAACAAAATCCCCAAAAATAGCCATTTTGAAAACTTTTGCAAAATTCAGATTATGAAAACTTTGAAAACCAATGCTCTGATACCAAATGTGAGAAATACGGATTACGGATCTTAAGGCTGGAATAACACTAGAGGGGGGTGAATAGTGTTTTATGGATTTTTTAAATCTTTTTAAATTTTATTCAATTTAAACACCAACAAATGCAATTAACAAACACAGATATAATCACAAAATCAGACACAGATGCAAATACTAAATAAAAGCAGTAAAGGAAAGAACACACCATGATTTTATACTAGTTCGGAGTTACCCTACATCCAGTCTCGTACAATCGTACGGATTTCTTATCAAAATTGTTAGTCCATAGGATAGTGGTTTTGATGACAACAACTATAGAAGTGTTATAAAATATATATGTGCAGGAAATCTATATGCAGGTATCAACAAAAGAAGACTGTACAGTAAAGAAAACAAAATTGATGAAGACAACGATCAAGAGTTCAAGATTGAAGACTCATGAGATTCAAGATATTCAAGAGTTCAAGACAAATAATATAGTTAGGTTAGATATTTGTTAAAACTCCTTGAAAGCACTATCATTCTTTTTTATCCAATTTACTCGTGGAATGGAATCCACTTCGTTCTTGTTAAAGGGATGGAACCCTAGTGAGATGGAACTCACGAAATATCTAGTGGAACGGATAGTAGCCCTATTTTGTTATCCACTAATTTTGATTCAAAATGATTTTCAAAATTATCTCTTGTTTTATAAAATGATTTTCAAATATTCCTTTTCAAAAAAAAAACCTTCGTTCACATTTCCAAAAATGTTTTAGCCTCAAAATCATATTTATCATTTTGTTATATTTTGATTTCAAAATTGTCCTTGATATTTTAGCCTCAAAATCTATTTTAATATTATATTTACTTTAGTTTATTTACTTTGATTTTAAATATATTTTAGTATATATACATATATACATTCATAAGTATTTCTACTTCTAAATACCTTCTACAAATACATAGAGTCCATTTGAATAAAGTTGCATATGTTTTAAATCATCATTTTCAAAGTAAAGCAAATCATCACTTTTTACTAGACCATGTCGACATCCTATTTACCTGTCATGTCGACATACTTCCCGTTACAGCAAAGGTTGTTTTCAAAAGAAGTGTCTATTCATTTAAACCTCTTCGAATGGACACATCCATTCATTCTCTATAAATAGAGACTGTTATGGACGTTTTCAATATACTACTTTCTTCATTTTCTCTCCTCTTTACTCTCTTATCTTATTTTCTAATCATCCTATCCATATTCTGCCGAAATCTTAAGTGAATCAAACCAGAATATCTCTAGTTTGATTCTCTACCACTCTCTCCAAAGAATCTCAGTGCTTATCAGAGTTATAGATATATTTGTATTCAAAGAAACTTGTGTGGGGTTATAAAGGTGTGATCGTGTCCTTGGAAATCGATCGGGTGAACTTGTGTCCTGTGAATCAAGTGGTTCTACCCAGAGACCTGAGAATCTGGAGGGTGTACCTCGTTGCCTTGGAATCGAGGGATTGTAATCTAGATCATTGTTGAATAGAAAGCCGTACGGGTTGTGCGGGACTGGATGTAGGGTAACACCGAACCAGTATAAAATTCCTGGTGTGTTCTTTCCTTTACTTGCTTTTTATTTATATTTGCATTTGTTTGTGATTCTGTGATTTGATCTGTGATTGTGTATTTGCATTAAGTTAGTTAATTCAATTTAAATCAAAGAAGTTTTAAAGAAATTCTTAAAACACTATTCACCCCCCCTCTAGTGTTAAATAGCCTTAAGATCATCTTCCGCGTCCCTTTCATTTGGTATCAGAGCAAGTTTTTCAAAGTATTCATAACCTGATTTTTGAAAAGTAACAATGGCTACCAACACTGGTATTTCTAGTTCATTTGTAGAGGGTCAGTCCACTACCAGACCACCACTTTTCAATGGCAGTAACTATGCATATTGGGCATGTAGAATGAAGATATATTTACAATCCATTAGTTTAGAAACATGGAATATGACACAAACTGAATACACCGAGCCCACAACTGATTTTGCTCAATGGACGACCGTTCAAAGAGAAGTGGCTCAAAACAATTCAAAAGCCATGAATATTTTATTTTGTTCACTAGATAGAAATGAATTTAATAGGGTATCTCTTTGTAAAACTGCATATGAAATCTGGAAAACTCTGCAAGTTACTCATGAAGGAACAAGCAAAGTTAAACAGACCAAAATTTCTATTCTTACTAATCAGTTTCAATTATTTAAGATGTTGCCTAGTGAATCTATTCCAGATATGTATAGTCGTTTTCAGGATATTGTTCATTCACTAGTATCTCTGGGAAAAGCAATCTCCGAAGAAGATCAAGTCAGGAAAATTCTGAATTCACTCACTCCGGAATGGGATTTGAAGACACTGGCGATTGAAGAAGCAAATAACATCAGTACCTTGAAGATTGATGAATTAATTGGAAATCTGATGTCATATGAAGTTCAAATTCAGGGAATAAGGGAGAATAAGTCATTAGAAAAAAAGTCCATTGCCTTTAATGCACTAACTGGTGAATCAGACTCTAGTGATGATGATGAAGAAATAGCCTTCATGACAAGAAACTTTCGAAAATTCTTGAAGTATAGAAAAATGAATAATCACAAGAGAAAAAGTTTTGGAAATAACACTGAATCACTCAACAACATCAAATGCTTCAATTGCAATGAGTTTGGTCATTATCAAAGAGACTGTCCACATCTAGAAAAGCAAACTCCTCAATCAAACGAAGAATATTCAAAGAAAAGAAAGAAAGCATTTGCAGCAACACTGGATGATTCAGATACGTCCTCAAGTGATGATGAACAGAAAACAGAATTGGCAAATATGTGTTTTATGACAACTCAGAATTCAGATAATCAGGATGATATGGAACTCAAACAAGGTACACGTTTACTATTTTAATTGGTTGAAAATTGGTTGCTTAGAATAGTTTATTAGTTAAGTATATAATTGATATTATTAACTTAAAATTTTTTATATATCTTTTAAAAATTTATAAAATATTATTTTTATATATTTTCTGTATAATATATTTACAAAATATATTCAGACAATAATCATAATATATATAAGTATATATATATATATATAAGTATATATATATATATAAGTATATATATATATATATAAATCTTGTACATGCTTGAAATCATTTTTGCAAAATCTGATGTGCATGTCGACATGGCACTTATTGGTAATGTCGACATACCTATAGCAAATCAGATTTCTAAATTTGAATTCAAAATTCAAATTTCCCTCCACCTTTTCACTAACTCCTATGTTCTGAATAGTTATGACTCTTTGACCAGAGAATCCACCTATTCAACCTCTTTATATCTATCTTCTATCAACACTTATCTCCATCTTCAATTCAAATTCAAAACAAACTTTTATCTTCAAACACTCTTATCTCTTCAAAAATGGCATCCACTAGCAACGTAGCCGGAATGAGGCTGTCAAGAGCCACCAAAGATCATCTCTACAATAATAGAGATGCCATACTTGCATACATTAATTATGCAACTTATGGAAAAGTTCATTCGGGTAATTTTGCTATTTTTAATGACTTCGCTTCTTATGAAATTGATGCTCTCTTTCAAAACAATGGTATTCTAAGCTTGGTTGACAATAACCAAAATGATTTTGTTTGCTATCCAAACCTTGTCAAAATGTTTTATGCAAATTTAAATCGTGGTTTTTATAATGGAAGGGATGATGAAGTGTGGAGTAGTGTCAAGGGGACACAAATTGTTTTGGATACCGATGTTTTAGGAACCATACTTGAGTGTAAAAGTACCGGTTCCAATCTTTCTTCTTTTGAAATCGAGGAAACCGATCGTGAAACTTTTCACAATATTTTTGAGGAAGAAATGGATTTCAAAAACAAATTTTTTCGACCAAAAGCTCGTATTGTTAATCTTCTCCTTCAACGCACTATTACTCCGAGATCGGGAAATTACAATAACCCGACTCAAAAAGTGTGTAAGGCTCTTTTTGCAATTTTTGGAAATTATGATATTAGTTGGGCACAAGTTATCTTGGATGAATTTCGACACAAAAACTTGGATTCGGGAGAGAATGCATTATATAATGGAATATACCTCACTAGAATTTTTAATTACTTTGGAGTGGATATGAGAGGTGAAGAATTCTTTCCACGAAAGGTTTTTAATCATTCCAATATTTCACTTATGAAAATTCCGCACGTGTTTCAACCATACGAAACACTAACGGAAAAAGAAGCACGATTGGGGTATGAGGAAATGCAAGAAGAAGAGGAAGAGGAGGAAGAAGAAGGTGAGGAAGAAGAAGGTGAGGAAGAAGAAGAGGAAGAAAGTGAAGAAACTTCCTTAGAGAGTATTGATTTTCCCACACGATCATCAAACAAGACTCTCCTTCACAATCAACGAGTGATTGTGAAAAATCAAAAAGCTCTCAAACACTCCGTAAACAAAAAATTGGACAAAATGTCCAATACTATGAACAAGTTCTTCTCCAAAGTCAGCAAGAAGCTCGATATCTCATCATCTTCATCCTCATCTACTAGTTTCTAGAGTTTACTTTTTGTATATCAATGAAATTTGGTGTATTGAAAGTTGTATCTTTATGTTTTCTTTATGAAATTCATGTACTTCTCTGTTCTAGTATGAAATGAAGCTTATTCTCTGTTTATCTTACTGTTACTCTTATTTATATCAAGTAATATATATATATATAAATCATATGTATATACACTGAAAATTCAAAAATAAGATGTGCAAAATCTGCTATGTATGTCGACATACTGTATAGAGGTCATGTCGACATATACTGGTAATATTCTGAATGGACATTTCAATTTGAAATTCAAAATAACTCCTTATGTCTATTCATTTCAAACGACTTTCCTGTCTATTTAAGTCCTATTTTCTTCCAGAAAACTTCTCATAACTTCTCTCTACTCTTATCTATTATTTCCTTCTTCCTTATCGTCAAAATGGCTTCATCCTCTTCAAATCTAAGTGATAATCTTGAAGAGACTCTCAAATCCTTTAAAGATATTCTTACTTTTATTCTACGAAATCAGAGGCACTTAGAACTGAGTCAAATGCAGATGATAAAGGAACAAGAAAGGCATTTCGATGCACTACGATGGATGATCTCTGCTCTCAACAAAGAGGATCTCCAAGTAAATCCACCAAAGACATTGCACCAGGACGATGAAGATTGGGAAGTAATCAAAGCGGATCCCATCTTTGGAAAAGAGGGATGGGTTGAAGTTCCACGTAACATTTAACTTGTTTGATTTGGTTTAAAATTGATTTGATTTGAAATACTTGTTTTGGTTTGGTTTTAAACATGGTTGATTTATGATAACTTACTATATTGATTATGTAATAAGACATAAATAGGTGTGCTTATGTTTGATTGATTTGTCTACTTATTGTATGCATTTTCTTTTCATTTAACAGTTATGTATATAGTGATATGAATAAAATAATTTGTGGTTACACTTATTATTCTCATTCTTATATTACTCATATATATCATTCTGAGTATACAATATTTAGCATTGTTATATCTAGTTTCAGTATTATTAATGATAACACTATCATTAATATCATAGATTTAGGGGGAGTTAGTGTCATTTTTTTGTTGATGACAAAGGGGGAGAAGTATAAAATAGGTTAGTTAGGCATAGATTAAGGGGGAGTTATTAGATTTAGGGGGAGTTATAAGGAGAATATAAATATTTTATAAACAAAGGTTGTCATCATCAAAAAGGGGGAGAATGTTAGTCCATAGGATAGTGGTTTTGATGACAACAACTATAGAAGTGTTATAAAATATATATGTGCAGGAAATCTATATGCAGGTATCAACAAAAGAAGACTGTACAGTAAAGAAAACAAAATTGATGAAGACAAAGATCAAGAGTTCAAGATTGAAGACTCATGAGATTCAAGATATTCAAGAGTTCAAGACAAATAATATAGTTAGGTTAGATATTTGTTAAAACTCCTTGAAAGCACTATCATTCTTTTTTATCCAATTTACTCGTGGAATGGAATCCACTTCGTTCTTGTTAAAGGGATGGAACCCTAGTGAGATGGAACTCACGAAATATCTAGTGGAACGGATAGTAGCCCTATTTTGTTATCCACTAATTTTGATTCAAAATGATTTTCAAAATTATCTCTTGTTTTATAAAATGATTTTCAAATATTCCTTTTCAAAAGAAAAACCTTCGTTCACATTTCCAAAAATGTTTTAGCCTCAAAATCATATTTATCATTTTGTTATATTTTGATTTCAAAATTGTCCTTGATATTTTAGCCTCAAAATCTATTTTAATATTACTTTAGTTTATTTACTTTGATTTTAAATATATTTTAGTATATATACATATATACATTCATAAGTATTTCTACTTCTAAATACCTTCTACAAATACATAGAGTCCATTTGAATAAAGTTGCATATGTTTTAAATCATCATTTTCAAAGTAAAGCAAATCATCACTTTTTACTAGACCATGTCGACATCCTATTTACCTGTCATGTCGACATACTTCCCGTTATAGCAAAGGTTGTTTTCAAAAGAAGTGTCTATTCATTTAAACCTCTTCGAATGGACACATCCATTCATTCTCTATAAATAGAGACTGTTATGGACGTTTTCAATATACTACTTTCTTCATTTTCTCTCCTCTTTACTCTCTTATCTTATTTTCTAATCATCCTATCCATATTCTGCCGAAATCTTAAGTGAATCAAACCAGAATATCTCTAGTTTGATTCTCTGCCACTCTCTCCAAAGAATCTCAGTGCTTATCAGAGTTATAGATATATTTGTATTCAAAGAAACTTGTGTGGGGTTATAAAGGTGTGATCGTGTCCTTGGAAATCGATCGGGTGAACTTGTGTCCTGTGAATCAAGTGGTTCTACCCAGAGACCTGAGAATCTGGAGGGTGTACCTCGTTGCCTTGGAATCGAGGGATTGTAATCTAGATTATTGTTGAATAGAAAGCCGTACGGGTTGTGCGGGACTGGATGTAGGGTAACACCGAACCAGTATAAAATTCCTGGTGTGTTCTTTCCTTTACTTGCTTTTTATTTATATTTGCATTTGTTTATGATTCTGTGATTTGATCTGTGATTGTGTATTTGCATTAAGTTAGTTAATTCAGTTTAAATCAAAGAAGTTTTAAAGAAATTCTTAAAACACTATTCACCCCCCTCTAGTGTTAAATAGCCTTAAGATCATCTTCCGCGTCCCTTTCAAAAATAATCTCCCAGATTACAGCCTCGGTTTCAAGGCTACGAGGTACACCCTCCTGTATTCAAGTCCAGGGCAAACTCTCTTGATTTAACCAGGCTACTAGATCACCTAATTGATTTCCGGGTCTACAATCGCACCCAATTGATTTCAAGGCTCAACCGCACCTTTTACTCAACAGTTTGATTTACAAAATATTCTATAACTCTGAATAGCACTGAGATCTTATGGAGAGAGTGGTAGAGAACCAAACAAGAGATAATCAAGTTTGATTCACTTGGTATTTTGGCAGAGTATAGTTTAGGATTCTTTAGAATAAACGTGGAAGATGAAGAGGAGAGAAAATAAATGAAATCTGATAAAAATTCATTTAGAACTTACTGGTATTTATAGTAGAGCAACAGCCGTATCTATTCGTGAAAGGATACGACGAATAGACACTTCTTTTGAAAATTGAAATTTGAAAATAACGGACACCATGTCGACATGGGGGTTGAGGGATGTCGACATGCTCAAGGCAAAATTGATGTTTTGATTTTCTTATTAAAATTGGTTTCTATAATTTGTCAAAAAAATTTCTAAACTTTGTAAATATATTTAAACATATAAAAGAGTTTAGAATATAATTTTTAATATATATAATCTTAATCTATAAAGTGATTTAAAATCTGAGTATATAAATATTTTAAAGCTAAATATTTAAAACAAGAGATGGTTTAAAAATAAGGACAATTTTGAAATCAAAATATAAAAAATGATAAAAATTAGTTTTGAGGCTAAAATATTTCAAACAAGAGAGATGTCTTTTCGAAAGGAAAGTTTTGAAAACATTTTTAAAAACAAGAGATATATTTTTGAAAAACATTTTTATAAAATTAGTGGATATCAAAATAGGACCACTATATGTTCCACTAGATATTGTCGTGGGTTCCATCCACTAGGGTTCCATCCCTTTAACAGGCTCGAAGTGGATTCGATTCCACGAATAAATTTCGAATAAAGATGTAAGTGCTTTCAAGAAGTTTTAATATAATTCTAGACTAACTACATTATCTTGTACTGTTTGAAAGCTTGAACTCTTGATAACTTGATTTCTTGATACTCATGAGTCTTCGATCTTGATATCTTCGATCTTTAAATTCATCAGTCTTGTATCTCTATACTATACAGTCTTCATTCTTGGTACTTGCATGTTTATATTCTGCATATACATATATATCTAAACCATAACGTTAGTATTTATATTTTATAACAAGTCCTAAGGTTGTTGTCATCAAAACCATCATCTCAAGGACTAACAACAACTAGGCCCAACAGGAAATCTCAGTCTGATGATGTTACACGGTTTTCTCGACTTGAGAATATCGTGGAACTTTAATGTGAATACACAGCTTTGGTTATAGTTAAATCGTGGCATGACGATCCATCAAGCAACTGTGACGACCCGACTTTTTCTCCACAAAAAGTCGTATCATCATAAAGAAAGAAAGGGATAGAAGAAGAAAAGAAAGAAAAGAAGAAAGAACAACAACATCAGAAACTCACAGCGGAACGAACGAAATATAATATATCATATAAAATATTACATAGTATCATATACATCAGAGTTACACAACTTATACAACACATATTAGACAGTTATAAACATCTGTCTAATTCATACAACTCAAGTACATCAGTACAATACAACATACACAGCGGAAATTCTATATATCTACACGCTGAAGCCTCCTGCTCCTCAGCTCCTCCAGTATTCGTCAAGACTAACCTGAATCCCTTGACTACTCAATACAATATTGAGTACCCAAGAGTTTAATAAAACAGAAAATAAACACTTGGGTCAGACATGGGTCTGGTGTGAGTAAACGGTTAGATTGCTTAACTTTGAAAACCTTTGAAAACAAAAGTATCACGTAAGACTTCCCACAAATAAACATGGGTAAGTTTTTACCTTACGCTAACTAAAACATTTGATAGGAAATCCGATTGTATTATAATAGGGTCTAGGGTTTTCAAGTAAAATACAGAAATAGCTGAAATGCTTACATCTCACATTCCAACATAGTTGGGCACAACTAATACGTACGGCACTTATTGGAGTTTGGATTCCATACAATGGCAGGGCTACTAGGGTACCGCCCGTCACAGTACGTGGCCTAGATCACCGTACCGAGGAGTACGCCCGCTCCCATGCAACACAAAGCCGGAACCATCCCTTACTGGATAATCCCGAACAAGATAATCCCGTAGTTGGCGCGACCAACCACACACTAAGCCGAATAAAAGAAAAGGGACCTCTAGACAGGGATCTATCTTGCTCTCAGTGGGTGCTACCCACGAAGCCTTGCTGCACCTCCCCTGTTTTAGCCATTCCCGGTTGATGAGGCTTGAGGTTACGATTACCTTTAATCAGAACATATCACTTAGAATGCTCATCGTCCGCCTGACGATGTGCTGAAAGCATTCAGTCCATACAAGTTCGTTCCGGGTTCGAACGAAACCGAAGGCATTATCTCGTTACACTCGTTTTGGAATCACCCTCAGAGTTAACGACAATAACCCTTGCACTCTGAATCTTCATCTTCACTTGAGATTCACGACCTATCGTTAATTTGGATCGATGTGGTATTCGGGTCTCCAGACCTGGAATTCCGGTATACGGAAACCCGATCCCGGTCTCATCGAAATCCAAAACGTATCTTTTAAGGCCAAGTTGTTTAAAGGTTAAAACAGTTCAATTCTTATCTATACTACACACAGATAGATAATTTACAATATCACAATAGATATCAACATTATTATCACAAACAGATAATCCATATCATTATCAATATGCAACCAATACATCCATATCACACAATACAAATCTCATATCTGAGATTCAAACCATTCAAAGTAATCAATATCATCCATTTATAAGCAATGATCTATAATAACACCATTTATAATTAATTTAAAATGAATTAAATTAATTACTTCCATCTCTAATTAATTTAAAGTGAATTAAATTAATTACTTATCTTAAATTAATTTAAAATGAATTAAATTAATTACTTCATCATTTTAAACCTTGCTTACTTAACCATCAATTGATTACAAATCAATTAGTTCATTATCCTCACATTAATCATCTTAATTAATCACCCTTGATTAATACCCCTTAATTACATTCAAGTAATTCCTTAATTAATTTTACAAATTAATTATCCTTAATCAAATACAGTGATTAAACTTTAATTACTTCATTAATTAATTAACTATAATTAATTACATTAATCTTTAAATTAATTACATAAATTAATTACTTTATAATTACTTATTATTGATTAATTAACCTTAATTAATCAAACCTTAATTACATCATTAATTATATTAATTAATGATCCTTAATTATTACTTTAATTATTAATTTTATTTAAATTAATTACATTAAGTAATTAATCTTTAATCAAACCATATTTATTAATCACTCTTGATTAACCACATTCAGTAATTAACTATCTTTAATTACTTCATTAAATAAATTAATTACTCCTTAGTAAATTTTTATTAATCCCTTGATTAATTCCAAAAAGTAATTAAATCCAAATTACTTCCATAAATAGACTTAACCATTTCTATAATTGATTATCCTTAATTAATCTAATTAATTATAAAAATTAATCACATTAATTAATTACTTATCTCAACTTAATGATCTTCATCAATTCTTTAATTACTTCTCTTAAGTAATTAACTTAGATTAATCATTATTAATTACTATTTAATTGATCTTTATTAATCATTTAATTAATCACAAATTATTTATTAATTAAGTGCTTAACTATAACTTAAACAATCTTAATTACTAGATTAATTATCTTCTAATCATTAATTAAAATTTAACCTTATTTAATTAATGATTCTTAAATTACAAGTTAATTATTCTAAGAATAATTAATCTTAAACCTTAAGTTTTAAATACTTAATTACTTTAAGTAATTTTCCATTTCATTTACTTATAAAATAAGTTAATTATCCATTTAATTATTCTAATACTTAAATGAATAACAAAATATTACATTCTAAATTAACTTTAAGATAAAACTTTTTCTTACCTATAGTTAAATTATTTTTCACAAGTTTATTTGAAATATTCATTTCCAAATCTAATTCCAAATTTCCATTTTAAATTCAATCATTTAAAATATAACATAACATTTAAATTTATTAAAACACAATTTATTTAAATCTTTTCTTTACATTTTCAAACTCCATTTTAAATTCAATTTCTTTTAAATACACTTATCTCTTAACACCTTTTAAGTTATTTAAAACAATTTGAATTTAAAAACTTAATTTATTTTCAAACTAAGATGCAAATTAAACTTGAATCTATTTTTAAATTTAGATTTAAACTTAAATTTAAACCTCCTTACAAATTTTAAAAACCCAGTTTTAAATTTTTAAAACAGAGCAGATTTCTCCCTGTAACCCAGAAATCCCCGAGCCTTGTAAAATTTACTTCGAGTCAATTACCAAAAATCTCGAGCAAAACACTTATCAACTCGAGAGTTACTCGAGACAAAAATCCACTCAGACCAAAAACTAACAGGAACAAAAAAATGTGCACTGTGCACATGCACCAGAGCTCCGATCGCCTCTGGCCATCTTCTCTGATCATCCCACACCAGAAAGCAGCTACACGACTTTCCACGATCATCAGTTGGTCATGCAAAAGCTTGAAACCAAATCGAGACTTCAAACTCGAACCTGGAAACAGCCACCAGTCATCACCATCAAAGCCTGTCAACGCCTCCTTCTCGAAACTCCGACCGCCGTTACTCCTGAAATTCTGGCCACGTTCTCGTCCACCCACCATCTACCATCACCAGAAACTTCATCACACTCGATTCACTGAGTACGTCGAACCAATTCAAAACGTTTTATCTAGACAAACTAGGGCTACAGCCATAAATTCCCAATCGCCACCTCCACGATGATCTACCCACACATCTACTATTTTTCTCCAAGTCTCCGACCACTCATCTTCCTCCAGAAGGATACACGAACTCCCAAACCATCAAGTTCCTCAGAAATCACCCAATTCCCCTTTTATGGTCAAACCAGAATTTCCCATACACCCCATCATTACAAACTATGATTTGAGTTTTAAAAATCATATTTTAGTTTGGGTATTTGATTTACTATCCTGAATATATATATAATGATGTTTGAGTTTTTCACTTTTATTAAACATACATTGATGTTTTAGATTCCCAGAAACAAAACTAATTTATTTTAATCTAAACAAGTTTTTAAATTAAAACTTATTATACTACAAACATACTTCATTCAGGAATTTAATCTTAACAAAGCTTGAATCAAAAGCTAGTGAATTTTTATTAGAATTTGAGTCTGGGAATTTAGAAACAGAGCTTCTATATATGTATGTATTCACAATCAATAACAGGCATACCACACAGACATCATATACATATAAATACATGCATTCACACCCATATATTTATGCAACACAATCTACTACAACATACATCACATTCATCATAACAACAGATTTTAAAGAAACTGTTTTTAAGATAAATATTTACTCACCTTTTAAAAAGAAGAACAGAGCCTCATTTTGGAAAAAGCTTTTGAATCTTTTTAAAACTTGAGTTACTGCTTTGTTTGATTTTAAAACTTGCATGCTTGCCTATTTGAAATCTGGGAATGTTTGGAAACTGGAAACTCGAATTGCTTTATTTCCTTAAAATTGCAAAGCTTTGGAAACTTTTGCTTTGGCTTCAGATATACTTGCATGCATACTTGAAGGATGGTTACAGGCTTGATATTACAGAGCTTTGGAAAATGCTTTACAGGGTTTAGTTTTTGAGGAAGTGTTTACAGGCTTTTGAAAAATGATTACAGGAGAATTTGTTACAGATTTTTGAACTTGAATTTGAGGAGTATTTTGATCTAGATTCTTGGATTCTCTGGTTTGAAAAGATTACAGGTTTAGTTTTGAACTAGAGTTTGGAAATGCTTCAGGTTTGATTCTCGATCATTTTCTGGTTTTAGAAAAGTAGCTTACAGGTTGAGTTTCTTGAGTTTAGAATTGAGAAGATAGAAAAAAAAATGAAGGGGAAAGATATATGTTTATATAAGTAAATTTAGATTTTATTAAAAATAAAACAAAATTATAATAAATGTGACACTTGTCTCTTACCTTGTCTAATTACTTAACACATATGCTTAGATGGTTTAATATGTTAACACTTGTAATTTTTCATGCATAAATAAATTTTAAATGATTTTTAAAGCTTTTAAATTACATTTTCTAAATAGATAAATACATATCTTATTAAAAAATGCTTTTCTCAATTTATAAAAATAAAACCTTTAAAAGAAAATAAAATAAAAACCAATCATATCTTAAATAAAATTATATATAGTATATTTAGTCCATTTTTAAATGATAATATAAAACTTTTGTATTTATTACTATTTAATAAACACTATCTTAATTTATATAAGTAAAACTCTTTAAGGAAAATAATATAAGACAAATCTTATTTTAAATAAAAACTTATTTATATATTTAAATCCAAACTATGTTATTATTTTTATTTTAAGATATATATATTTCTTTAAATTCAATTCTTGAATCCAAATTCAAAGTCAATTTAAAAATCCAAATTAAAAATCAATTCAAATAAATATATATATATATATTAAATTTTAACAAGCACATTATTAATACTAAATAATTATTCTATCTAAAATCAATTTAAATACATATATATACACTTAAACAACTCTTATTAAATTTGGAATAATATGTCTAATTAAAAATCTATTTCTAAATAACACAAATTTAATTTTTAACTAATTATTCCATTTAAGAATCTACTCATAACTATATTTAAAAACAACTCATTATTAATTTGTTTGAAAATAACAATTTTACAGTTTTTAAATAATTAATTTACAAGATTATCACATTTTAAATTCCTTGAAATCCCGAGATATCACATTCCTCCCCCCTTAAAATAATTTCGTCCCCGAAATTAAAAGCAAAGGTAATTTAATAATCTCATTTAAAAATTTAATTTTCAAAGCACAATCCTATATCAATCATATGCTAACAATCATAGCAACCAATTTATCTAATCAAACAAATTTAACTATCCAGAAAAATTCTGGATAGAATTTCCTTGAGTTTTCCCAAGTATATATATATCGGGATACTCGCTCTACAAACAATCTAAACTACTAAGCTACAGAGTTCCTACTCATCTAGTATTTACAGAACTAAACAAGATATCAGACTACAGACGAGTCTGACTCAACAACCAAATCTCTCTGGATTGCTGGTTCCAAAACCAGAGATAGATCATAACTTATCCAAATAAGAACACACAAAAGATCCAAAATACCATGGAGCTGTCTTCCCAGACTTACCCAATCTTATAGCTCCTTCGATCGGAGAAAACTTATCCAAAATCAAATCTCCGTCTTTGAAATTCAAATTCCTTCGGATGATCCTGGGCTGTCTACATCCTTACTGATCACCACACCCTTCGCTGATGCCTTTAGAAACAAACTAGATCAAAAACAACCCATCACAATGATCTTTCCAAGATCAACCAAAACCAAAAACAAACTCTACTCCTCAAACAATATAAGACTAAACTTATTTCTTCAATCCAGAAAACAAACAGATGCACTTCCAAACTGCTTCTGCCGCACAACTCTGATATGGAGCAGAAGAGAATACGAGCACAAACTGGACAACACATCCCAGAAAAATGGTTCCACAAATTCATAAAGAAAACTCAGATACTCCATCAAAATTTGAGCTGTTTCACCAAGCTCTATCTCAAGGAACCATCCTTCTACTGAGTTGAACCACCAGTATCACTCCTGGAATCCAGTAAATAAGAAAACTCAATCTCCAATGCCGACAAACCTCTGACTTCCCTGAAGACATCCAGAAAAACTCTGATAATCTAAGAGAACACTCAGCAATCGCAAGTCACTTTTGCGATCAACCCAGCCTAAATGCAAAGAAACTGTTCTCTCTTTACCAATCAGAACAACTTACGCTTATCTATCCAATCCATTGAAGAAATGGATCCACTCTGTTGCTTCTGAACTCCACCTCCAGAAAACTGTTAAGCCGGAAGAATTTCCTGCCAATGCAAAGAACACTCCGATCTGCACTGCTGCCACAGATGCCAAAGACTTCTCAATCCAAAGCTCTTCGAGAAACTCGAACCTCAAACCAAACAGAAACACCATGCTGAACTCAGCCACAACACCGAAACAGACACACTTCATTAACTTGTTCCAAAAGAAAACATCTTCGGGAACATCCATATTCACTACGTCTCATCACACAGCTACAATTTCCAAAGATACCATCACTCGCTTCTGCCTAACCGACAGATCCAACTCTACTCATCCAACTTCAAAGATAAACTCCGAACCATAACAGGTTTCTTTCAGAGATTGATGAAATCCTTACACCACAACAAAGTTACTCGAGACAGTATTTGGTCTACAGTCTCGTCAGATACACTTCCAACCTCAACATTCAAACTCTAATTATTGGTAATTGTGTTACACACACTACCATCCTATCTACCCTTATAACTTATATTGGAAAACCCGAACAGGTAACCCAACAAATAGGTAGAAATATATATATATATTTAAAATGATACTTTTTATATAGAAATTATTTCTGGGTAAAATTATTTCATTTACCTCTTTAAAACAATATTGTGTCCGTTGGCCTGGTTCAAGTGTTTAGAGATCCCTATCAATAACGTTAGCTACTCGTATTGACCAGAATCCATATACCACTCAACCGATCAATTAACACAATATAAAACCATTTTTATATAACTAACAATTACGCGCTCTCAAGATAGACTCCACTTCAGAGCCTAGGTATTCACTCAACCTACTGCTCTGATACCAACTGTGACGACCCGACTTTTTCTCCACAAAAAGTCGTATCATCATAAAGAAAGAAAGGGATAGAAGAAGAAAAGAAAGAAAAGAAGAAAGAACAACAACATCAGAAACTCACAGCGGAACGAACGAAATATAATATATCATATAAAATATTACATAGTATCATATACATCAGAGTTACACAACTTATACAACACATATTAGACAGTTATAAACATCTGTCTAATTCATACAACTCAAGTACATCAGTACAATACAACATACACAGCGGAAATTCTATATATCTACACGCTGAAGCCTCCTGCTCCTCAGCTCCTCCAGTATTCGTCAAGACTAACCTGAATCCCTTGACTACTCAATACAATATTGAGTACCCAAGAGTTTAATAAAACAGAAAATAAACACTTGGGTCAGACATGGGTCTGGTGTGAGTAAACGGTTAGATTGCTTAACTTTGAAAACCTTTGAAAACAAAAGTATCACGTAAGACTTCCCACAAATAAACATGGGTAAGTTTTTACCTTACGCTAACTAAAACATTTGATAGGAAATCCGATTGTATTATAATAGGGTCTAGGGTTTTCAAGTAAAATACAGAAATAGCTGAAATGCTTACATCTCACATTCCAACATAGTTGGGCACAACTAATACGTACGGCACTTATTGGAGTTTGGATTCCATACAATGGCAGGGCTACTAGGGTACCGCCCGTCACAGTACGTGGCCTAGATCACCGTACCGAGGAGTACGCCCGCTCCCCTGCAACACAAAGCCGGAACCATCCCTTACTGGATAATCCCGAACAAGATAATCCCGTAGTTGGCGCGACCAACCACACACTAAGCCGAATAAAAGAAAAGGGACCTCTAGACAGGGATCTATCTTGCTCTCAGTGGGTGCTACCCACGAAGCCTTGCTGCACCTCCCCTGTTTTAGCCATTCCCGGTTGATGAGGCTTGAGGTTACGATTACCTTTAATCAGAACATATCACTTAGAATGCTCATCGTCCGCCTGACGATGTGCTGAAAGCATTCAATCCATACAAGTTCGTTCCGGGTTCGAACGAAACCGAAGGCATTATCTCGTTACACTCGTTTTGGAATCACCCTCAGAGTTAACGACAATAACCCTTGCACTCTGAATCTTCATCTTCACTTGAGATTCACGACCTATCGTTAATTTGGATCGATGTGGTATTCGGGTCTCCAGACCTGGAATTCCGGTATACGGAAACCCGATCCCGGTCTCATCGAAATCCAAAACGTATCTTTTAAGGCCAAGTTGTTTAAAGGTTAAAACAGTTCAATTCTTATCTATACTACACACAGATAGATAATTTACAATATCACAATAGATATCAACATTATTATCACAAACAGATAATCCATATCATTATCAATATGCAACCAATACATCCATATCACACAATACAAATCTCATATCTGAGATTCAAACCATTCAAAGTAATCAATATCATCCATTTATAAGCAATGATCTATAATAACACCATTTATAATTAATTTAAAATGAATTAAATTAATTACTTCCATCTCTAATTAATTTAAAGTGAATTAAATTAATTACTTATCTTAAATTAATTTAAAATGAATTAAATTAATTACTTCATCATTTTAAACCTTGCTTACTTAACCATCAATTGATTACAAATCAATTAGTTCATTATCCTCACATTAATCATCTTAATTAATCACCCTTGATTAATACCCCTTAATTACATTCAAGTAATTCCTTAATTAATTTTACAAATTAATTATCCTTAATCAAATACAGTGATTAAACTTTAATTACTTCATTAATTAATTAACTATAATTAATTACATTAATCTTTAAATTAATTACATAAATTAATTACTTTATAATTACTTATTATTGATTAATTAACCTTAATTAATCAAACCTTAATTACATCATTAATTATATTAATTAATGATCCTTAATTATTACTTTAATTATTAATTTTATTTAAATTAATTACATTAAGTAATTAATCTTTAATCAAACCATATTTATTAATCACTCTTGATTAACCACATTCAGTAATTAACTATCTTTAATTACTTCATTAAATAAATTAATTACTCCTTAGTAAATTTTTATTAATCCCTTGATTAATTCCAAAAAGTAATTAAATCCAAATTACTTCCATAAATAAACTTAACCATTTCTATAATTGATTATCCTTAATTAATCTAATTAATTATAAAAATTAATCACATTAATTAATTACTTATCTCAACTTAATGATCTTCATCAATTCTTTAATTACTTCTCTTAAGTAATTAACTTAGATTAATCATTATTAATTACTATTTAATTGATCTTTATTAATCATTTAATTAATCACAAATTATTTATTAATTAAGTGCTTAACTATAACTTAAACAATCTTAATTACTAGATTAATTATCTTCTAATCATTAATTAAAATTTAACCTTATTTAATTAATGATTCTTAAATTACAAGTTAATTATTCTAAGAATAATTAATCTTAAACCTTAAGTTTTAAATACTTAATTACTTTAAGTAATTTTCCATTTCATTTACTTATAAAATAAGTTAATTATCCATTTAATTATTCTAATACTTAAATGAATAACAAAATATTACATTCTAATTTAACTTTAAGATAAAACTTTTTCTTACCTATAGTTAAATTATTTTTCACAAGTTTATTTGAAATATTCATTTCCAAATCTAATTCCAAATTTCCATTTTAAATTCAATCATTTAAAATATAACATAACATTTAAATTTATTAAAACACAATTTATTTAAATCTTTTCTTTACATTTTCAAACTCCATTTTAAATTCAATTTCTTTTAAATACACTTATCTCTTAACACCTTTTAAGTTATTTAAAACAATTTGAATTTAAAAACTTAATTTATTTTCAAACTAAGATGCAAATTAAACTTGAATCTATTTTTAAATTTAGATTTAAACTTAAATTTAAACCTCCTTACAAATTTTAAAAACCCAGTTTTAAATTTTTAAAACAGAGCAGATTTCTCCCTGTAACCCAGAAATCCCCGAGCCTTGTAAAATTTACTTCGAGTCAATTACCAAAAATCTCGAGCAAAACACTTATCAACTCGAGAGTTACTCGAGACAAAAATCCACTCAGACCAAAAACTAACAGGAACAAAAAAATGTGCACTGTGCACATGCACCAGAGCTCCGATCGCCTCTGGCCATCTTCTCTGATCATCCCACACCAGAAAGCAGCTACACGACTTTCCACGATCATCAGTTGGTCATGCAAAAGCTTGAAACCAAATCGAGACTTCAAACTCGAACCTGGAAACAGCCACCAGTCATCACCATCAAAGCCTGTCAACGCCTCCTTCTCGAAACTCCGACCGCCGTTACTCCTGAAATTCTGGCCACGTTCTCGTCCACCCACCATCTACCATCACCAGAAACTTCATCACACTCGATTCACTGAGTACGTCGAACCAATTCAAAACGTTTTATCTAGACAAACTAGGGCTACAGCCATAAATTCCCAATCGCCACCTCCACGATGATCTACCCACACATCTACTATTTTTCTCCAAGTCTCCGACCACTCATCTTCCTCCAGAAGGATACACGAACTCCCAAACCATCAAGTTCCTCAGAAATCACCCAATTCCCCTTTTATGGTCAAACCAGAATTTCCCATACACCCCATCATTACAAACTATGATTTGAGTTTTAAAAATCATATTTTAGTTTGGGTATTTGATTTACTATCCTGAATATATATATAATGATGTTTGAGTTTTTCACTTTTATTAAACATACATTGATGTTTTAGATTCCCAGAAACAAAACTAAGTTATTTTAATCTAAACAAGTTTTTAAATTAAAACTTATTATACTACAAACATACTTCATTCAGGAATTTAATCTTAACAAAGCTTGAATCAAAAGCTAGTGAATTTTTATTAGAATTTGAGTCTGGGAATTTAGAAACAGAGCTTCTATATATGTATGTATTCACAATCAATAACAGGCATACCACACAGACATCATATACATATAAATACATGCATTCACACCCATATATTTATGCAACACAATCTACTACAACATACATCACATTCATCATAACAACAGATTTTAAAGAAACTGTTTTTAAGATAAATATTTACTCACCTTTTAAAAAGAAGAACAGAGCCTCATTTTGGAAAAAGCTTTTGAATCTTTTTAAAACTTGAGTTACTGCTTTGTTTGATTTTAAAACTTGCATGCTTGCCTATTTGAAATCTGGGAATGTTTGGAAACTGGAAACTCGAATTGCTTTATTTCCTTAAAACTGCAAAGCTTTGGAAACTTTTGCTTTGGCTTTAGATATACTTGCATGCATACTTGAAGGATGGTTACAGGCTTGATATTACAGAGCTTTGGAAAATGCTTTACAGGGTTTAGTTTTTGAGGAAGTGTTTACAGGCTTTTGAAAAATGATTACAGGAGAATTTGTTACAGATTTTTGAACTTGAATTTGAGGAGTATTTTGATCTAGATTCTTGGATTCTCTGGTTTGAAAAGATTACAGGTTTAGTTTTGAACTAGAGTTTGGAAATGCTTCAGGTTTGATTCTCGATCATTTTCTGGTTTTAGAAAAGTAGCTTACAGGTTGAGTTTCTTGAGTTTAGAATTGAGAAGATAGAAAAAAAAATGAAGGGGAAAGATATATGTTTATATAAGTAAATTTAGATTTTATTAAAAATAAAACAAAATTATAATAAATGTGACACTTGTCTCTTACCTTGTCTAATTACTTAACACATATGCTTAGATGGTTTAATATGTTAACACTTGTAATTTTTCATGCATAAATAAATTTTAAATGATTTTTAAAGCTTTTAAATTACATTTTCTAAATAGATAAATACATATCTTATTAAAAAATGCTTTTCTCAATTTATAAAAATAAAACCTTTAAAAGAAAATAAAATAAAAACCAATCATATCTTAAATAAAATTATATATAGTATATTTAGTCCATTTTTAAATGATAATATAAAACTTTTGTATTTATTACTATTTAATAAACACTATCTTAATTTATATAAGTAAAACTCTTTAAGGAAAATAATATAAGGCAAATCTTATTTTAAATAAAAACTTATTTATATATTTAAATCCAAACTATGTTATTATTTTTATTTTAAGATATATATATTTCTTTAAATTCAATTCTTGAATCCAAATTCAAAGTCAATTTAAAAATCCAAATTAAAAATCAATTCAAATAAATATATATATATATATATTAAATTTTAACAAGCACATTATTAATACTAAATAATTATTCTATCTAAAATCAATTTAAATACATATATATACACTTAAACAACTCTTATTAAATTTGGAATAATATGTCTAATTAAAAATCTATTTCTAAATAACACAAATTTAATTTTTAACTAATTATTCCATTTAAGAATCTACTCATAACTATATTTAAAAACAACTCATTATTAATTTGTTTGAAAATAACAATTTTACAGTTTTTAAATAATTAATTTACAAGATTATCACATTTTAAATTCCTTGAAATCCCGGGATATCACAGCAACTATAGTTGGGTTTGGGTTGAAGCATTAGGAGTGAAGCCTTGTTCAATTAAGGGTTTGTTTTCTCAGATGTACGAGGTTAGTATCAAGGTCAACTGTAGTCAACTCAGAGTCAAAATCTCTAGCAAGAGTAGTGCGGTTAATATGTTATTATTGAACTACGGACGTGTTTTTGGATTAACCAAGTTGAATGTGGATAATATTAGAATTTTGACCGATACCAAATTCCATATATCCTAAAGTGATATAGTTTTGACGAAGAGAATACATGCAAATAATCATTACTAAAGGTACCGCTTAAGAAAATTGTCAAAATGGATTTTACCAGAAAGATCTATAAGCGATGAAGTCGGCTAATTGTCACACCACTAGTTAAGGTGACGTGTGAACTTTAAATTTACGAGAGTGTTGTAAGTAATCTATAATGGATAATGAAAATGTGTAGGTATGACATTAGAACCAGTACGCATGTGTTAATCAAATTGCATGTTATGGTTGATTAAAATAGAGTAGACATAACAGTGAGCGATACTAATCATATCATATGATTTGATACACAATAGAAAGATACCATATAGTCCTATGTTGTGTTAAACATTGTATATACAAAATGGTAGGTTAACATAGTGTAGTAGGCATTTCCCATTCCCAATTATTAAAGAGAAGGGTCGAATATGGGTACTTATCCCCACGTTATCGTATGACTAATCTACATGAGGTTTGAAACTGTTTCATGTTTACGGTGCGAATTTCTTATATCGAATGAACGTTTGGTAGGTTTGTTATTACTTAACTCTCATGCACTGACATGAGTAGGTTGAGAGACGTCATATTGAAGATTCCAGATGAGCAGGGAAAATTGGGAGGCTATAGCTATATACCTAGTATCTATCTATATATGTTTCTACTACAGTTTTTTTTCTTATTTCGTTGTAAAATTGTGTATTACTGTTACAGAAAGATATATGCGACTGTTTATTTGAGAGAAACTCACTCTTATTATGGCCATTTATGCACATTTTATTATGTATGATATGCCATTGAATTTCTTTTTAACATGATACTATACCTCGTATGTTTTATTTTATTTACTCATTATATATTATCTATGTTTGTTGCGAGATAAGGACATTAAATATTAATGGAAACTTGTCCCAAAACCCTAAATTCCTCATTTTTAATGCTCGAGTCCAACTTGCAAATGTCACTGGATGACGTTTGGTGTTAGGCTGTGCAGTTAAAGCCCCACTAAAGCCCTGTAAAATCTCCACTATAGCACAGCGCTTTCCAACCGTTACGCTTTCTCAATTTACCACTATTAAAAAGTAGATCCGATTTAAGTTCCTCTATTTTCCGTTACACCCGCTAAATCAAGACTTTGTAGCATCCGCTTTAGCAATATTAATATAAAAATGTTGACTTGATTAGTTCACTTTTAAACCAAATTAACAACGTTAGGATAAAGACCTGATTTTAAAGCATAAATACTTAGTATAAGGTAGAATTCTATTGTAGTCACTAAATATAGACCGCATAAATCATGATATTCTTTGGTTTTGTTATATAAGATTAAACAATATTTCCTTTCCCTACACAAGTGATGTGAGAATAATAATAAATTAACTCTAATATTTAGTTTTATATCTAATAAAGCATTTGTACCTCCGCTATTTTTTGCTATATCGATGCATTATCCCCGCCATAACTTTTTTCACCTTTACCGCAATAGAACCGCTAAACGCTTTAACCATATAATTGTTAGGTTTAATGAACAAATCATCATCCTAGGAGCAAGCTTTAATTAATTCATTAGGAAATGAGTAGGCGAATCAGGGTGATTTGATGTGGAGTAAATAAAAGTGGAGAAGATTAGTGCAATGAGCATGGTGTTACACTTGGTGATAGATGAACATAGTGAATGAAATATGCTCAAGGAATACTTTAAGAGTTCATCCAAGCACATGTTTGAAGGTATTTTTATATGAATATTGTCCTTTAATATTTATTTAAGCATTTACATTTGGGTAAAACGATCATGTTTTCATCCGAGGTGGGATTCCTTAGATGGAGAAAGGTGGATAAGTGCACCCAAGAGATGAATTGGTGAGGCGTGCTTGGGTCAATGCAAATAACTTTCCTTGAAATGGTGTCCTCAAAGGAAGTATGTTAAGAGTGCGAAGAGCTACTATTTGTGTTAGAACACTAGTCATGATTAAGATGACATTTCTCTATCAAAATTTGGGTTTAAATTAAGGACATAATTAGCAAACAAACTATAGGTAGCTTTGAGAATCATATACGAGTCATACGACTATACTATACTTGTGTGAGAGTTGTAATGATATGAAATCGGTTGTCTGTAAATATGGAGTGTGTTCGAAAAGAAATGAGATGTGTGTTAGGGACCAGGTTTATTATAAATAATTTTGGAGTATAGCCATGAGCGAGCATAAGTATGATTGAGGGATGCCCTCGATAAGCTTGTGGAGAAGAGCACAACTATTGAGGTTAATAATGGGCGCTTGGTTTAGGTTTGCTATCTCCTTTGGAGTGTATTTCATGGTGTGATGCTAAACAAGGAGTGTACATATAATGGAAAACAAACTTTCTCCTCGATCTAAGTTATTTTTGAGGAAGTGTCCTGGTCACATTTATCTTTGGTAATTAGGTGATTTTGGTGTTAAGTTTAGGTGATTTAATGGATAGATTTAAGTGGCGGATGGTTCCCAAAATTTAGATGTTTTTGTGTGGAATATTAGGGCACCTTAAGTGGTGTTGCTTAACGATTAGGGGCATCTTATTACAATAGTAATATATAAAGAGTGATGGGAGGCTTGCTTTATGGTTAGGTGTAGATAGGAGATCCTACGAACATTCGATAGGAGGTTCAAGAAATTAATTACGAGTATTGTTAACCCTTAAATTTTGGTGAGGTTTAACTCAATAAGAACCATTAAATGAGTTTAACTTAGGTGATCCTTTATTAAGCAGACTTTGGTGTTTGGTGTTCGTGCAGGGTACACGGTTAATAGTTTATGCTCAAAATTATGTATTTTGGTGTTTAAATAAGGACTTATTAGTTCTTCCTTTGGGTGTTTTAGGTTGGTGTACTTGGTATGTATTAAGGGCGTAGGGAAGAGAGTGACCTAATATAGGCAAGCATTTGGTGAACATGATGATAGGTTGATAGGTTTTATACATAGTGGTTAAAGGAAATGTAATTGTGTTTGGAGTTTTATACTATTATAGATATAATACTATTATATGTTTTAGCCATTTTGGTTGCAAATGAGATAGACGCAAGTAAGAGATTACACATATACTATGTATGATGTATTCGGTGAACTTGTGATGTTTGAGGATTACCCATCTCAGGTTAACATGATGCATTCATTGTTTGATTGTCTTCTTGGTAATCTTAAATGGGTAAGCCGAGAGGAACATGTCTAAATGATGTAGGGAGTTAATATTAAGGATGTAGTGGCACTTGAACATAAGAAGACCTTGTATTGAGTTTACTTAGTTATAGTTTATGTATGAGTTCCAAGGAATGTCCCTATTGTATGTGTTTATATACATGTGTTGTGATGATAACAATTATTTGGGATGTTGTGCTCGATTTTGTTAGCATGGTTATGGTGTTTGACTTTGTATGGTATGTGAGACATTATATTTTACTAAGGAAAACGTTCATATAAGGAGGATTTTTAGTAGTGTTACGGTGAAGTTTGCAAAGGCCGTATAACTTGAAGAAGTAGAACTGTACATGCTTTATCATTAATCGTTACATCCATCATGTTCAGGTTCGTTGTCAAGGTGTTGAGTGTGTCCATGTGGTTGAAAGGTGTTGTCCTTGGCTTCATCATGAAGGAATATATTTAGTTCTTAAAAATTAATGATCTTCGAAGATTAGTCCTGGTACATCTTTCCAAGTGCATCATATAATTCATTTGGTATCATTGCATGTGCAAAGTCTTGTGATACATTGTCTGCTAAGCACAATGAGATAGGTGTTAGGATGTATTCTTCTGCTCTTCCACTACTTTTGGATTCTTATCACTAAGCTTGCTCAATCAGAAACTACTTCATAGTCTTTTTTCTTTAAGATTTTTTTCATCTTCAACTTCCAAGTTTTATGGTCTCCATTCCTATTTAACCATGCTGCTAAAATTTTTCTTAAAATTCTTTTTGAAGAATTAGTTATTAATGTAAAATTTTCAATGGAATCGTACATTTTGATACCACCATTATGGTTTTGTAATGGCCCATTTCTTTGACTCTCGAAAAGCGACACTAATACATCCTCGGTATTCACGTGTTGTAAATCCAAGTGCCGGAGAAGCGGATCATTAAGGGTAAGAAAGAAAATAAAAAAAATAGAATCTGACATATATTATTTCAACAAATAATCTTTAAAATGGAAATTTAAATACATTTATTGGAGTTAAACATGGAAAGTTATAAATATCCGTCCTTACAAACACGGAATACAATAGCACAAGAATATGGTGAAAATAAACTGTAAAGGCCCGAAAATCCGTACCCCTTTGAGTCGACAATATTTCACATTAGCTCAACTCAAAATGGGCGGAATACGAATCTTTAGGGTAAGAAGAAGAAGAGATAGAAAAAAAATAGAACAACAACAACATAATCTCACAATTGCAGTGGAACAATATATAATATATAATAACAGATTTTTAAATACAAAAAAATATGTAACTGTTTAACACTTACAATCATCAAAGTACAACAGTCAGCACATCAAACTGGACAGTTGTAACGACCCACTAATTTGGACCATTCAAATCGACAATAATCCACAAATGTCAGACTTGAATAATGCAAAATAACAGATTGTAATAAAATTTGGAGCAAATAAAACCATTCACAGAATCACAGACACATAATATCAGAATAACTCGCAGCGGAAAATAAAATAATTAGTGGTTCATGAAGCCACTACAATACATAGTCTCAAAAACAGATACAAAATACATAGTCTGAAAACAAATACAGTTCTAAAACAAGTACAGTAGAAATCCCAAATACATATGTCTCTAATGCAAAGCTGACAAAGAAACACTGAATGGAAATAGATAGCAACTAGATAAATGATGATCTCCAGCAGTCCTAGCTCCAGAAGGTGAGATCCAAAGCTGATACTCAGACTGACCTGAGCGTAAAGCAAAACACAAACACTCGAGTCAGGACATACATACTTGTACAATGTAAACTAACTCAAGTGAACTGTAATAAAAGGTACAAGTAACTTAAAGAATGCTTGGGATCGCCCATTCTTTAAGGATCCGTTAAACTATCTACTATGTAGTAATATTCACTATTATAATAATGTCTAATAATAAAATAAACATACTTTTAAATAGCATCAAGGGGTTACTCATATAGCCCTTAACACGTAATAGTCCCAGTAGTCTATCCAGTATTAGCATACTCCCAAAACGGGGGCTACCCTCAATACTCCACAAGCTATGGGAGAAATTCAAACTCGTAGTAAAGCTCGCTATGGTAGGTGACATGGCACAACTAGGCAATGCCAGGGTAGATATACTAATTACGCATCCGGGCTGGTGGAAACGCATAACAGCCACTACCGCCCACCTCGATTCACACTCCCAAATCAAGGGGTGCACCCAATCAATCACAAAAGTAATAGAATGGTATCGAAGAAGTGTGTCCGATCAGAGGTGTTACCTCATTGGCCCGTCAATCGCTCATGTTTTAGCCACCTTATGCCAACTCATGGGAGTTGGGTCCACGCAAATATACCTTTAGGATCGTCGCCACCATCCTACTTCATTCTGGAAACTCCACCGCGTACACAGTTGTTAAAGTGGTTTTCGGTATCGACAGAGAGTATGTCCATATCTGATCCTGGTCTCTTTAACAACTAATCGTTATTATAACCTGTGGTTATAAATTTCAAAAATAGTTTATATTTCAAATCAAGATACTTCATTTAAACCATTAAAAGAAAAATCATTATACCTTTAAATCAAATATTTAATTCCAAAAAAATTAGCCTTTTCTGAGTTCATTTATTCACTTAAATACTTTAAAACATTAAAATTCTAGTTTTCACAGCATTTAGAAAGTGCTGCGGTAAGTTATATTTGAAAACAATTCAATTCAGCAAAGACAGCATCTAAAATTGCTGTAGTAATTCAATTAAATTTTAAAACAAGTTCAGTACAGAAAAGACAGCATTTCAAAACTGCTGCAGTAGTTCAATTATATTCAAAAATCTCATTTCAGCCAACTGCAGCACTAAACAAGTTCTACAATAGCTCTTTCATTAGTTTCAGGTTCAAGTTTTGATTCGACAACAACACTTATGGAGTGCTGTCATAGCCCTTAGTTTATTTTCCTTTTAGTTTACTTCTGCAACTACAGCACTTACAAAGTGCTGCAGATTCTATTAGTTCAGTTTTTAGTTCATTTTCAGAAACGATAGCATTTCTGAAGTGTACTAAAAGAATTTCCAGATTTTAAATAGAATTCCAGCCACAAATAAACTTCAATTTAAATCATTTTTAACTTATAAAAATCACATTTTTTTACATCAAAATATTCATTTAACTACCTTTAACTTATGATTTTTATAAAGAAAATTTTACAATAAAAATCCAAATTTTTAATAATTCCCTTATTAAATTCAAGTGTACAATTTTCCCATTCTTTTCATTTTTAACAATATACTTTAACACTTAAATTTAACTTTCCATTTCATAAATAAAACTTAGTTTCCATTTTTATTTATTTAACTTAAACTTCCATTAAAAATCAAATCACAAATTTCCAAATTTAAGTTTTATTTCAAACCACAAATTTCCATTCATTTATTTAACATTTTAATACATAGAAAAATAATTATTACTTTTTTTAAACATTTTAAATTCAACTTAAATCAAACTATCATATTTTTACATTTTAAAAATACTTAAAAATTTCCAGAAAATTATATAAAATAACCACGGGTCTGTATAATATTTTCTAGCCTAAGTCAAGTGATACGGATAATATATCATTTCAATCCGTAATTTACATAGAAAATCCGGGTTTTATCATTTCAAACCCGCAATCCCAAGTAAATAAAATTAAATAAAAATCGCTCAGGCTTATCATTTCAGCCCATAACGATCTTTCCCTATTCTAATGTCCGTTCGGGTATGTATCATTTCAACCTATAGTGATTCTATTCTACAGGGAACTTACAGTGTGATTAACAGAAATAAATAAAAGAATAATAAAATATAACATAGCAGATGATGTGACAAGTTTATAACAGGGTTTAACATCATATAATTTACATCACAGGCAGGTATAACATGATATAATAGTTTATACACATTCACTTCTGGTCACTTCACAATTTATATAAGTATAAATGTCATGTGTGAATACTCACCTTTTTACGCTGGAGTTAGGAAATAAAACACACAAATGAAAATCCAGAAAGCACGATAGCACGACTAGATTTGAATGGAGAGAGAGCCAAGATTTAAATCTTGTATTCACAAAATGAACAAAGAAAAATATAAATATAAATAAAATACAAAAGTTTATTGAAACAATTTGAAAATAGAAGCAACAAATGACATCACCCAGCTTTTAATCAATTTGCTTGATCTTAACTCAACCTATGCTTGACCCTAACATGCTTTAGGCTCGACCATGATGGTCTTATAGGTGGAAAAGGGTCTGGTTTGGACACTAACACATGGCTAAGCAAATGAATATGAAGGGGTTTGGAGTTACAAAAGGAAGAAGATCAAAAGGCAAGGCTAGAGAGGAGTTTTGGTTCAACTTTTAGGCTCGACCATAAGGTCTATGGGCTCGGCCAGGTCAGGTGATGGACTGGTCATGTCTGATGGTGATGGTCAGAGGTGTGTACTAGCTGGTGGTGGTGGCTAAGGGGGTGGCCGTGGTCAAAAAAGTAGGGGTGGTGGAAACTAGGCTCGGCTATGCAATATTTTTGAGTTTTTGCATTGTTTTGTGGTGATGCTTCAAGGAATGGTCACGGCCACTTGCTAGTCGGATGGGAAGGGGGTCAGGCCGTGGATGATGAGGTGGAGGAAGTTGTGTGGTCAGTGGAAGAGATGGTGGAGGGTATAGGCCGAGCAAAGCTAGGGAGGAATCAAGCAAAACAATGGAAAATTTAATAGAAAAATGAAAAGAAAAAGTAGAAATGGAAGAAGCCATTACCAAAATATTTTTAGAAATGTTTTTGGTCATGAGAAATGAATTGAATGAGAAGTTTTTCACGTGAAAAACAAAAAGGAATGCACGGCTAAACTTAGAAAATGAAAGGTCAAGACAATGAAGAGTCTAGACAATGAAAAGTCAAGCAAATGAAAGGACTTTGCCTCTTTGAATTTCCAATTCTTTTTAATTCAAATAAAAAAATAAAATATCAAGTAAATAAAATAAAAAAAATAAAAATAAAGTGAGAATGAAAATAAATAATTATTCTTAAGAAAAAAAAGTAAATAAAGAAAATAGTTTATTATATTGAAACTAGAATTAAAAATTGCAAACAAAATACAATTAACTTTGGAAAATTATAACTTTACTTCTAAAATGTTTTCAAAATAAAATATTGAAATACAATTTAATGTAAAATAATTTAAAAAATATTTGCTAAAATATTGGGTTGTTACACTCTCCCTACTCAAATCTTTTCGTGCTCGAAAAGAATGAACAAGGAAAATAAGGAAACCAAGATAGAAAAGCAAATAGTACTTGAAACGAACAATTCCGAATTCGAAGCACGAATGCTCTCCTCCGTCTTCCAGGTACAGTCTCGATCATCAGTACTCCACTGTACTTTGACCAGACTGACAGATTTCCTTCTTAGCTTCTTCGTACCTCTGTCGACAATACGAAGTGGCTTCCTCTCACAGTCAGATTAGGCTCAATATCCAAACTATCAAGAGTAGAAGGCTGAACAATAAGAGATGGATCATGCAGATAGCGACGAAGATGAGAAACGTAAAATACATTATGCACTCCAGAGAACTTCTCGAGCAAATCCAGATGATAAGCTAGAGAACCAATTCTTTCCACAATGCAGAAAGGACCAATAAACCTAGGAGAAAGCTTCCCTCTACGACCAAAACGAATAACATTCCTTAAGGGAGAGACCTTAAGGAAAACCAAATCACCAACAACAAACTCCAAACTCCGCCTACGCCTATCAGCATACTTCTTCTGCCTATCCTGAGCAATCCTTATCTTCCTCCTAATCTCCTCAACTCTCTCAGAAGCCTCTAAAATCATCTCAGGACCAAGAACCAAACGATTACCGGATTCAATCCACCAAGATGGAGATCTACAAGGTCGTCCGTAAAGAGCAGCAAATAGAGACGTTTTAATGCTAGCCTGAATTCAAAGATAGAAATGAGATAGATAAAAGATTAGGATAAGATTAAAACAGAAGATAGAAATTATACCTAATAACTATTGTTATAGGTAAATTCGACAAGATGGAGATGATCTTCCCAAGATCCTCCATAATCAAGCACACAAGCACGAAGAAGATCTTCGAGAATCTGATTCACCCTTTCTATTTGACCGTCGGTCTGTGGATGGTAAGCAGTGCTCAGATTCAGATGAGTACCCAAAGATTTCTGAAAAGCTTTCCAAAACTGACTAGTAAAGATATGATCACGATCACAAACAATACTGAGAGGAACACCATGGAGACGAACAATCTCCCTCATGTAGATCTCAAACAAGCTAGAAGCAGAACAGGTAGACTTGACCGGAATGAAATGAGCTGATTTGGTCAATCTATCCACAATAACCCAGATACTCTCATTATCCTTCCTAGTCCTCGGTAATCCATCAATGAAATCCATAGAAACCTGTTCCCACTTCCAATTGGGAATCTCAAGAGGCTGCAACAAACCAGGGGTCTTCTGATGATCTGCCTTGACTTGCTGACAAGTCGCACACCTACTAACAAAAATGGAGATATCACGCTTCATACCCTTCCACCAGTACAACTTCTTCATATCCTGATACATCTTGGTCACACCCGGATGAATAGAAAGTCTGGACCAATGATTTTCCCGAAGTAATTCCTATCTCAATCCATCAACATTCAGGACACAAATCCTATTATTAATCCTCAAAATACCTCTATCATCGATCTGAGCTCCACTACCATCAAGACTACTACTACCAGCTCTGCTACGAACACTCTCCTTCATCAATCTAAGCATCTCATCCTCATTCTGCTTAGCCAGGATACAATCCAAAAGAGAAGAAGAAACAACAAGCTGACACAACATCGCCTTCTTCCGACTCAAAGCATCTGCCACAACATTAGCTTTCCCAGGGGTATAGTTAATGTAGAGGTCATAAGAAGCAAGAAACTCCAACCACCTAACTTGTCTCTGATTCAAATCCTTCTGAGTGAATATATATCTCAAAGACTGATGATCTGTGAAAAGCTCAAACTTAGTTCCTAGAAGATGATGCCTCCAAAGCTTCAAAGCAAAAACAACAGCAAGCAACTCTAAATCATGAGCATCATAATTGGCTTCATGGGTCTTCAACTGACGACTAGCATAAGCAATGAATTTACCATCCTGCATCAGAACAGCTCCCAAACCTTCACGACAAGCATCAGTGTATACCGTTAATCCCTCATTTCCATTTGGAACGGTAAGAACTGGTGTGGAAGTAAGCTTGTGCTTTAACTCACTGAATGCAGCCTTACACTCATCACTCCAAATAAACTTAGCATTCTTATGAGTCAAAGCGGTGAGAGGTGAAGCAATCTAAGAAAAATTCTCAGTGAATCTCCGGTAATAACAGGCAAGGCTCAGAAAACTACGGATATCAGTTGGAGTCCTAGGAGTTTCCCAATCATTGATCGCAGCGGTCTTGACCGGACCAACAGAAACTCCATTACCAGAAACAATATGCCCGAGGAATCGGATTTCATCCTTCCAGAAATGGCATTTAGAAAATTTAGCCTTCAACTGATGATTTCTAAGAGTCTCAAGAACAGATTTCAAATGCGACTCATGTTCTTCCTCAGACTTAGAGAAAATGAGAATATCATCAACAAAGACTAGAACAAATTTATTGAGCACATCACGAAAAACACGATTCATCAAATCAACAAAGAAAGCAGGAGCATTAGTCAAACCGAAAGGCATGACTAACCATTCAAAGAACCCATTCTCAGTACGAAAAGCAGTCTTGGGAATACTTTCCTCAGCAACTCTGAGCTGGTGAAAACCTGTGGCAAGATCAAGCTAAGAGAAAATAGTAGCACCATAAAGCTGATCAAACATATCATTAATGCGAGGCATTGGATATCTGTTTTTCATAGTGAGCTTGTTCAGCGCCCTATAATCAACACACATCCGGAGAGAACCATCAGACTTAGTGACGAAAACCACCACCGCTCCCCATTCTGCATAGCTAGGTCTAATCAGACCCTTGGAGGACAAGTCCTCAATTTGTTTCCTTAACTCAACCTTCTTGCAGAGTGCCATTCTTCTAGGAGGAAGAACTACAGGTCGAGCTCCAAGAATAAGATCAATACAGAAATCAGGTAAAGCAGTGACTTCACCAAATACATCGAGATAAAGTTTGACCACACGAGTCGACTGAAGATCAACAGGAGAAGAATCCAGAGAGTAAATAAAATTTCAAACAAAATCCTAAGGCATATGACACTGAATAACCAAAGAATTACCCCGATCATCCTTAAGAGAAACAGTTCGGGATTTACAAGAGATATGAGCATCATGATTCCTTAACCAATCATCTCCAAGCAACAAATCAAAAGCATCGAAACTAAGAACATAGAAATCTCCAGAAAACCGATAACCGGAATGAAAGAGTTTCACATGCTTACAAATCCTATTAAGATTTGCGGGACCCCCAATAGGATTTGAAACACATAAAGGAACAGAAGCATACTCAGGAGAAAGGAGGTGCTCAAACTTATCACACAAATCAACAGAAATAAAACTATGCGAAGCTCTAGTATCAAATAAAACACGAACAGGATGATGAAATAAAGAAAAGGTGCCCTGAAGAGTACCTTAATCATCACTAGGAGCAAGAGCAGGTGCAGGTGGAGCAGGTTAAGAAGCAGAGGTAATAGCAAAAATACCAGATGGCTTGCCCTTCTGATACAAAGGACAATCATTCTTGAAATGACCAGGCTGAAGACAGACATGACAGAGATTGTTCCTGGTATTCTGAGGTGGAGGAACAGCAGCACCAACTGAAGTAGGGCAACTATTAGCACAGTGTCCATTCTGATCACACTTGAAACAGGTAATGGTAGATAGGTCGATAGGGTTCCTCTGAGAAGGAGAAGATGATGAAAATCCTAGACCCGGATGTTTGAGCCAATTCTACTTCTGCTGGTGGAAATTGGGTTTTCTCTTCTTAGAGTTAGCAGAGGAAGACTAAGATGTAGGAGCACTAGCAATAGCAGGACCCTTAGAAGTAGGGTTCTCATAACGAATAGCCATATCCATAAGCTCGGTAAAAGTGCCATGAACATGAGAAATGAGACGATCGTAGAACTCTGGGCGAGCTCCAGCTATGAACTTCTCATTCTTCTTAAGCTGGGTGTCAATAAGGCCAGGACCAAACTTGGAAAGTTCATTGAACGTCCGCTCATATTGAGAAAAGGACATGGTACCCTACTTGAGATCCATGAATTCATGATAAAGCTGAGATTTCCCGGCTTCGGGCATCCATTTTGCCACAAAAGCCTCTCTGGAAAGAAGATACAAAACAAAACTTAAGATAGATTCAAAAGAAAGGAAATGGGAACAAAATTCAATATAACACAAAGGATACCTAAACTGCTCCCAGGAAATATCACCCTCGTTAGTGTGAGCTGTAACAGACTCCCACCAATCCAAGGCTGACTCCTGCAGCTGCCAAGCTGCTAATTGACACTTCTAGGCATCAGTAATCTCAAGACCAGTAAAGATCCTCTCTAAACTCCGTAACCATTGCTGGGCTTCGATAATGCTCTTTGAACCGGTAAACTTGGTTCCACCAAGTTGAGAGAATTCCTTACAGAGAATAGTAAACCAAACAGGTGCAGTGGCTTGAGGAGCTGGGGCAGTACCACGACCCCTACCTCTGGCATTTCCACGATTCATCCTGAAAATATCAAGAATGAATTTTAGGACAAGGTATAGAGAAGACAAAGATAAGATAATATAAGACAAGATAAATTCACTTGGATGAATATCCTAATTAAAGAAATTTCTAACAAGGTAGATACGAAAAGAAGGAAGTTTAGAAACTTTTCTTTTAAAACAAGAAAATTTTATATCAAAATAATCTTTGAAAAATCCTTTGAAAAATCATTTTAAAAATCATTTTATACTTTTAAAATACGTTCTCTCACAAAGAAATTATTCTGAGGTTGATTTCACTCATTCTAGGGTATTTCTACCCTATCTCTATTGAGTTTTTGCTCCATAGGCTAGGGTTTGCCTAAAAACTAAAGCTCTGATACCAAATGTAACGACCCACTATTTTGGACCATTCAAATCGACAATAATCCACACATGTCAGACTTGAATAATGCAAAATAACAGATTGTAATAAAATTTGGAGCAAATAAAACCATTCACAGAATCACAGACAGAGAATATCAGAATAACTCGCAGTGGAAAATAAAATAAATAGTGGTTCATGAAGCCACTACAATACAAAGTCTCAAAAACAGATACAAAATACATAGTCTGAAAACAAATACAGTTCTGAAACAAGTACAGTAGAAATCCCAAATACATATGTCTCTAATGCAAAGCTGACAAAGAAACACAGAATGGAAATAGATAGCAACTAGATAAAAGATGATCTCCAGCAGTCCTAGCTCCAGAAGGTGAGATCCAAAGCTGATACTCAGGCTGACCCAAGCGTAAAGCAAAACACAAACACTCGAGTCAGGACATACATACTTATACAATATAAACCAACTCAAGTGAACTGTAATAAAAGGTACAAGTAACTTAAAGAATGCTTGGGATCGCCCATTCTTTAAGGATCCGTTAAACTATCTACTATGTAGTAATATTCGCTACTATAATAATGTCAAATAATAAAATAAACATACTTTTTAATAGCATCAAGGTGTTACCCATATAGCCCTTAACACGTAATAGTCCCAGTAGTCTATCCAATATTAGCATACTCCCAAAACGGGGGCTACCCTCAATACTCCACAGGCTACGGGAGAAATCCAAACTCGTAGTAAAGCTCGCTATGGTAGGTGACACGGCACAACTAGGCAATGCCAGGGTAGATATACCAATTATTCATCCGGGCTGGTGGAAACGCATAGCAGCCACTACCGCCCACCTCGAGCCACACTCCCAAATCAAGGGGTGCACCCAATCACTCACAAAAGTAATATAATGGTATCAAAGAAGTGTGTCCGATCAGAGGTGCTACCTCATTGGCCCGTCAATCGCTCCTGTTTTAGCCACCTTATGCCAACTCACGGGAGTTGGGTCCACGCAAATATACCTTTAGGATCGTCACCACCATCCTACTTCATTCTGGAAACTCCACCGCGTACACAGTTGTTAAAATGGTTTCCGATATCGACAGAGAGTATGTCCATATCTGATCCTGGTCCCTTTAACAACCAATCGTTATTATAACCCGTGGTTATAAATTTCAAAAATAGTTTATATTTCAAATCAAGATACTTCATTTAAACCATTAAAAGAAAAATCATTATACCTTTAAATCAAATATTCAATTCCCAAAAATTTAGCCTTTTCTGAGTTCATTTATTCACTTAAATACTTTAAAACATTAAAATTCCAGCTTTCACAACATTTAGAAAGTGCTGCGGTAAGTTATATTTGAAAACAATTCAATTCAGCAAAGACATCATCTAAAACTGTTGTAGTAATTCAGTAACATTTGAAAACAAGTTCAGTTCAGAAAAGACAGCATTTCAAAACTGCTGCAGTAGTTCAATTATATTCAAAAATCTTATTTCAGCCAACTGCAGCACTTAACAAGTGCTACAATAGCTCTTTCATTAGTTTCAAGTTCATGTTTTGATTCGGTGACCACAACACTTACAGAGTGCTGTCATAGCCCTTAGTTAATTTTCCTTTTAGTTTACTTCTGCAACTAAAACACTTACAAAGTGCTGCAGATTCTATTAGTTAAGTTTTTAGTTCATTTTCAGAAACGATGGCATTTCTGAAGTGTTACTAAAAGAATTTCCAGATTTTAAATAGAATTCCAGCCACAAATAAACTTCAATTTAAATCATTTTTAACTTACAAAAATCACATTTTTTCACATCAAAATGTTCATTTAAATACCTTTAACTTATGATTTTTATAAAGAAAATTTTACAATAAAAATCCAAATTTTTAATAATTCCCTTATTAAATTCAAGTGCACAATTTTCCATCTCTTTTCATTTTTAACAATTTACTTTAACACTTAAATTTAACTTTCCATTTCATAAATAAAACTTAGTTTCCATTTTTATTTAATTAACTTACACTTCCATTAAAAATCAAATCATAAATTTCCAATTTAAGTTGTGTTTCAAACCACTAATTTCCATTCATTTATTTAACATTTTAATACATAGAAAAATCATTATTACTTTATTTAATCATTTTAAATTCAACTTAAATCAAACTATCATATTTTTACATTTTAAAAATACTTAAAAATTTCCAGAAAACTATATACAATAACCACGGGTCTGTATAATATTTTCTAGCCTAAGTCAAATGATATGGATAATATATCATTTCAATCCGTAACTTACAAAGAAAATCCGGGTTTTATCATTTCAAACCTGCAATCCCAAGTAAATAAAATTAAATAAAAATCGCTCAGGCTTATCATTTCAGCCCATAACGATCTTTCCCTATTCTAAAGTCCGTTCGGGTATGTATCATTTCAACCCATAGTGATTCTATTCTATAGGGAACTTGTAGTGTGATTAACAGAAATAAATAATAGAATAATAAAATATAACATAGCAGATGATGTGACAAGTTTATAACAGGGTTTAACATCATATAATTTACATCACAGGCAGGTATAACATGATATAATAGTTTATACACATTCACTTGTTGTCACTTCACAATTTATATAAGTGTAAATGTCATGTGTGAATACTCACCTTTTTACACCGGAGTTAGCAAATAAAACACACAAATGAAAATCCAGAAAGCACGATAGCATGACTAGATTTGAATGGAGAGAGAGCCAAGATGTAAATCTTGTATTCACAAAATAAAAAAAGGAAAATATAAATACAATACAAAAGTTTATTGAAACAATTTGAAAATAGAAGCAACAAATGACATCACCCAGCTTTTAATCAATTTGCTTGATCTTAACTCAACCTATGCTTGACCCTAACATGATTTAGGCTCAGCCATGATGGTCTTATAGGTGGAAAAGGCTCTGCTTTGGACACTAACACATGGCTAAGCAAATGAATATGAAGGGGTTTGGAGTTACAAAAGGAAGAAGATCAAAAGGCAAGGCTAGAGAGGAGTTTTGGTTCAACTTTTAGGCTCGGCCATAGGGTCTATGGGCTCGGCCAGGTCAGGCGATGGACTGGTCATGTCTGATGGTGATGGTCAGAGTTGTGTACTAGCTGGTGGTTGCGGCTAAGGGGGTGGCCGTGGTAAAAAATGAAGGGGTGGTGGAAACTAGGCTCGGCTATGCAATATTTTTGAGTTTTTGCATTGTTTTGTGGTGATGCTTCAAGGAATGGTCACGGCCACTTGCTAGTCGGAGGGGAAGGGGGTCAGGCCATGGATGATGAGGTGGAGGAAGTGGTGTGGTCAGTGGAAGAGATGGTGGAGGGTATAGGCCGAGCAGGAATCAAGCAAAACAATGGAAAATTTAATAGAAAAATGAAAAGAAAAAGTAGAAATGGAAGAAGCCATTACCAAAATATTTTCAGAAATGTTTTTGGTCGTGAGAAATGAATTGAATGGGAAGTTTTTCACGTGAAAAACAAAAAGGAATGCACGGCTAAACTTAGAAAATGAAAGGTCAAGACAATGAAGATTCTAGACAATGAAAAGTCAAGCAAATGAAAGGACTTTGCCTCTTTAAATTTCCAATTCTTTTTAATTCAAATAAAAAAAATAAAATATCAAGTAAATAAAATAAAACCAAACAAAAATAAAGCGAGAATGAAAATAAATAATTATTCTTAAGAAAAAAAGGTAAATAAAGAAAATAGTTTATTATATTGAAACTAGAATTAAAAATTGCAGATAAAATACAATTAACTTTGGAAAATTATAACTTTACTTCTAAAATGTTTTCAAAATAAAATATTGAAAAACAATTTAATTTAAAATAATTTAAAAATATTTGCTAAAATATTGGGTTGTTACAACAGTTATATAACTTGTCCTTACACTGCGGAATATAAGCCAAGTACGAAGATACATCCCTGTCATCCAGCTCGTCTCCTGAGCTCCATAACATTCAATTCTGAATCTGTAATAAACGGTCTGACCCGAACATTATAATAAAATAACACCCGAGTTAGTCTAGGAAACCAACGTGAGAAAAACACACTCAATCTGAACTATTAGAGTTATCAAAATCATTTGAAAAACAAAGGTATCTCGTAAGACCGCGTCACACATAAACACGACGGTTTTTTACCTTACGATAATCAAAATTCTTTATAGAAAATCCAGTGATATTATAATAGTGTCTAAATACAAGTACTTTTTCAAATAGCTCAAATTGTTACATTAATTAAATTCCAGCATACTAGGCTCTACAAACAAAACCGTAAGCTCGTATTGGAGAATGAATTCCAACGAATGATTGGGCCACTAGGGTACCGCCCGTCACAGTACACCTCTAGAACCATGTACCGAGGACCACGCTGGGATCCCTTTCTACACAAGACCGGCCTACCCTTGACCTGGATAGACCGAATATGTAATCACCCCGGGTGTTCCCACCCTTACTATCGAGCGCTTCTTCTTTCATGTATACCCATATCTAAGATAAGTTGGGTTTCGAGGACATCTAGAAAAGTGATAACATACCCTACTTGCGTGCGACCCACTTAGCCTTGCTGCATCTCCCCAATTTTAGTCATTCCCGATTGTTGAGGTTTGAGGCTAAACGTTACCTTTCAAGACCAATTTTACTTAGAATGCTCATCGTCCTCCAATGACGATGTTCTGATAGCATTCATCCATACAAGTTGTCCTGGGTCTGGACAAACCGAATCACCATCTTCATCATCTTCACGGTATTCATTCATAACGTTCACACCGGATCGAAGTGGTTTTCGGATAATTAAACCGATCCCGGTCTCTTCGAAACGATTAACGAAATTGGCCAATATTGATAGTCGGTTATTTAAACTATCAATAAAACATCCATAAGCAATCATTTAGCCTTTTTACTATAAATTTTTCCAAAATATTTACTTTCAAATTATCTTTAAAAGTATATCAATTCTTTTCAACATTTGAAAACAATTTTTCAAATACTTAAATCCGTAACAAGATACTTCCAAACATCTCAACACTTAGAAATATTCCCAAATTTCCATTTTCTATACTTAGGAAAATATTACAAGTCTTATTTTCCAAAATCCTTTCAATATTAACGTTTCAGAGAATTATTCCGTAACTTATTCCAAAAATCTCCGGAATCACAATTAAATTTCCTCTCCTCAAAATCATATCCTTTTATAAGCCCCTTTTTCGAATCTCGAGAGAATTTATAAAATAAATTTTCAATTACTTTAAAACTATATATATAATAAGTATTTAAAAGTTTAATAATTTATTTTTAAAACATGTTCAAGTAATTATTTAAAATGTCGAAAACACTTTTATAACATTAATAACTCATCTTTAGTTAAACAAATAAATTTTCAAAGCTGATTTTAAAAGTTAGAATTTACTAAAATAAATACTTAATATTTGAAATCTACTTACCGAAGTATTTCAATCCTAACTAGTCAAAATTTTATAGTTTTTAAATAATGAATTTTCCTTTTAAACAAAAACTTAACTTCCTAGGATTTAAAGTAATTTTTAAAACCTCAATAACCAATCCAACTTATAAATTCCTCTCGATTTCCATCACATCATTTCCATTTCGATTTCCTTAACCATTTTCACTTTACAAAATAGTATCTACTATTTTCTCACCATATTTCCATATTTTAATGTAAATTCACCCTACAAATTTATTTTCCAATATATCCACTGATATCGCTTAACTTATTTATAACATCGTTTATAAATTTTTATACTCCCTTGATTTTTTTTTCTTATTTTATAAAAACAATCTCGTTTATAAAATTCCATTTTTATAAATCCATTACCTTAATAATCCCATTTATAATTTCAAACCTATATTTAATTTCAACATAAACTCCTTTTATATTTTCGAAATATCATTTATAAATTCACTTATATAATTCATTTTTAAAATCTCCATTTAAAAATTCACAATAGTTAAGTATAACCAAAAATAATTTTCTTTCTAATTCAATTTTTTTAAATATACTCAACTCCAGTATAAATATTTTTATATCAAAAATTCCCTTTAATTCCTTCCATTTTGAAAAAGAAATATTTATGTTATTTAAAATATTAACATTCAGGCCAGTGCTACTGCTACAATGACATCTAATAATTCCAATCACTACAATAATCCATAATAGATTATTCTACACAAATCATATATCACTATATATGAAAAATAAACAATATATTTAAGGAATCCAGTTGGATCCCTCCAACCTGTTTCTGTAATATCCCGGAAATTTGGGGCAATATCAATTTAATAATCTGTTTAAATAATTAAATTGATTGATAATTTTTGATAATAAATATTTAATTAATGAATTTATCTTTTAAAAACTAATAAAATGATTTCTATTTATAATATATATATATAAGTGTATATATTGTAAATAGATAAGCTTGGGTTTGAAATTTAAATAAATAAATAAAATCTTATTAAATTTTCTAATGTATATTCTTATAGTTTGGAAATTATGATTTATTTAATATAGGCTTTACAAAGCTATTTAAACAAAATATCTATATGGTTTTAAATAAGATTAATAATAAGGTTATTTTCTTTTTGAGATATTGCTTAATAAATAAGATTTAAGAATATATATATATATAGGTAAGTTTAAAAAAAAAACAATATTAATAGTGTATTGTTTTTATAAATAGACTTTAATAAAATAAGATTGTTATTTCAAATTGAATGTGTTGTTTTAAATTTACTTTAAATTGGATTTTTTTTAAATTTAATTTGAATTTAGAATTCAAGAGGTAATATTCAAATAGGTTTGGATTTTAAAATATATGGATAAGCTTTTATTTATATATATAATTGGTTTTATTTTCTTTAAAATAGTTTATATATATAGGTAAGTAATTAATAAAATAAAGAAAAGGCATTTTATTTACACTTAAAATGAATACTAACTAATTAAAAGGACATGTGTTAATTTCTAAGGCTATGTAATGACAAGTGTAAACTAATAATACAATGGTAATGCCAAATGTCAAAGTTTGGTATTTTTGTTTTTCTTTTATTTGATAAATCATTTTAATCAATATAAACTTATGTTCTCATCTATATTTCTTTTTATATTTTCTTATCTAAACTAAGAAGCTTTCAGCTGAAAATTAAAACGAATCTGATGATCATCTTCCTCAAAACAAATCTGTAAATCAACCTTCCTCAAACCAAAATTTATCAAAAGCAAAGATCTGTAATGCATTTTCCAAAATCAAATGATAACCTGTAACTCATTCTTTAAATCTGCAATTCTTCAAAAATCAAAGGCAAAGCCTGTTTTTCTCTTCAAATCTGAAAACAAAATCTGCAAATCAATTCTTCAAACTCTAGAAGCAAGTCTGGGATCAACTCCAATCTACATTTTTAAAACTGGAATTAAAGCCTGCAATTTTTCAAAGTCTGGAATAGAGCCTGTAAATTCTTTTCAAAATCAAGAGCAAGTAAATCTGGAAGCTAAGCAACATCTCAACAAACAAGTTAGCATGCAAGTTTCAAAATCAGCATTCAAGTTTTAAAAAGTTTTCAAAGCAGTTTCAAAATGAAGCTCTGTTCTTCATTTCAAACCTGTGAGTAACATTTTATTTAAGATAACTTAAGTAGAATCTGGTTGCATGAGATCTCTGAAATGATTATGTTTAAATGCATTAGTATATTAGTGCTTTTCTCTGTATATATATGAATGTGTGATATGTATGTATTGTTCATCTGGGTGTTCTCTGTTTTTACTTCCCAGTCTCCCAGTTTTGGATTTAAAAATTCAATCTTTGATCTTGTCACTACTTAAACTTAAATATGCAAGTCCAACTTGGTTGTTAAATTGTAAACTTTAGTTTAAATTTGTACTTAAGGCAATAATAAATTTAATTCTACTCTGGAAAACTCTAAAAACAGGAAAGTTAGAGTTTTGTGAAATTTCAAACATCTTAGTTTATAAATTCAGGGATATAAATCGAATACTCGAATGAAATCATGATTTTTACAACTAAAATTATAATTTTTAGAGATGGGATGAATGAGCAGTTCTGGGTTTCTCAAAAAACATGAAATCTGGGTTTCTCTGATGATCTACTTGGATTTGAGGGTCGGAATTCCTCGTGAAGGTGGAGGAACGAACAGAGATTGGTGGAAAAATGGAGGATGGTGATGTAATTCACCATGGAGGTTGCGGTAGTGGGTTTCCTTCTGGAACCCTAGTTTTTTTCTGGGTTTGATTGTTCGATCGCCTCGGCTAGTTTAGTCGATCGAGTGCAACGTAGCTTCGGGAGATGGTGGCGTAGAGGTTCATCGAGGTGTGGACGAAGTTGCACGTCGTCTGATGATCGGAGGTAGGAGTACGAAGGGGTTTCCAGACTTCGTGGTGGTTCGAGACTCTTGTTCCACGGTGGGTGAATGCTCGAATTCGATTTCGAGTAACAATCGATGAAGTTTAGGTTTAGTTCGTCAGAGGACGTGATCGCCGACTTGTGAGGATAAATGTTGATGGTCGGAGTCGCCGCGTTTGGCTGTGCACGTGTACGGGGTATGTTGTGTCAGTCTGGGTTTAGGTAGAGTTGTAGTCTCGAGTTTCCTCGGGTAAATTAGGTTGTTGACTCGAAGCTTTTAAGTTTTGACTCGAAGCATTTTGGATGTGTCTCGGGTAAATTATGTGTGACAGGTTTTAACAGAAACCTGTTATTCTGTTTTTAAATTTTAAAATAAATTTAAAAGATGATTTTAAATGGAAAGCAAAGTCTAAATAAGTTTTAAATCTAGTTTTAAATCTGGAGTTAAGTTTAAATCTCAGTTTCAAATAAAAAGAAGTTTTTAAATTTAAAATGTTTTAAACAATTTGAATGTTAAAGTGTATTTTAAATTGATTTGAATTTAAAATGAATTTGGTTTAAAATTTCTTTAATTAAGTAAATATTTCTTTAACATGTGATTTAAAAGGATTTAAATAGTTTTAAAACTTTGTTAAGTTAAAGTTGTCTTCATTTTAAATCTCAAATTTAAAATGAAAATTTAAATTAAATTTAAAGGTAAATTGGTTTAAATACTTTATTAATGATAATTTAATCATTAATAAGAATAGAGTGTTATCTTAAAGATAATTAAGATTTAATAATTTAGGATAAAATAAATTATTAAGGTAATTAAAAGTTAATTAATCAATTTAATTAATTTATGATTTGGGTTAATAAAATAGTAATTAAGGGTTTAAAATTGATTAATGAAGGATTAATTAAATTAATTTAAAGGTTAATTAATTTGAATTAAGGATCATTAATTTTATAAGTTAAGATTATAAATTAATGGTTAGGAATAAAATTAATCAAGTAATTAAGGTTTAATTAAGTTATTGTTAAGTACTTAATTAATTAAGTAATTAGAGATTAATTTATTGATAATTAGAATTAATTAAGTTGTAAATTAATAATGGTTAATTAATGTTTAATTATTTAAAAAAAAAAGATAATTAAAGAATAGTTAATGTAGATCATTAACTTGGATTTATTAATTAATCAATTTATGTAATTAATTAAGATAATTAATTGGATTAATTAATTAAGATAATCATTTGTGGAAATTGTTTAATTACTTAATGGAAAGTAATTAAGAAACTAATTACTCATTGTAATTAATTGTATTAGTTAAGTTAATTAATTAAGTTTAATTAATTTAAGATAATCACTTATTAATTTGTGAAGTATAAAATACTTAATGTAATTTAATGAAGATTAATTACTTAGGAAAGTAATTAATAGATAATTACTTATGTAATTAATGGAGTAATTAAGGGTAGTTAATTACTTAATGGAATTAATCAAGGGATTAATTAAAAGATAATTAATTAAGGAATAATTAATTTATTTTAAAGAAGTAATTAAGGATAGTTAATTACTGAATGTGATTAATCAATAGTGATTAATAATTATGGTTTAATTAAAGATTAATTACTCAATGTAATTAATTTAAATAAAGTAATTAATGATAAAATGTAATTAAGGATCATTAATTTATATAATTAATGATGTAATTAAGAATTGATTAATTAAGTAATAATTATAAATGAAGTGATTAATTAATGTAATTAATTAAGGAGTAATGTAATTAATTATAGTTAATTAATAAATGAAGTAATTAAAGGTTAATTACTATAAGTGGTTAAGAATAATTAATTTGTATAATTAATTTAATACAAATTACTTGAATGTAATTAAATAATTAATCAAGGATGATTAATTAAATTGAATTATTGGATGATGATTGATTAATTGATTGATAATTAATTAATAATGATTTAAGCAAGATTTTAATGGTGGAAGTAATTAATTTAATTTACTTTAAATTAATTAGAGATGAAATATTTAATTTAATTCATTTTAAATTAACTATATATGGTGATTAATAAATCATTGCTTAAGGATACTGAATGATATTGATTTACCTTGAATGGTTTGAGATCTCAGATATGAGATAATAGATATTGTATGATTTGGATGCTTTGGTTGCATAATGATATGAATCATCTGCTTATAATGATAATGTTGATTATCTATTGTGAATCTATGAATTATCTATCTGTGTGTAAATAGATAGTAGAATTGAATTGTTTTAACCTTTAAAACAACTTGGCCTTAAAAGATACGTTTTGGATTTCGATGAGACCGGGATCGGGTTTCCGTATACCGGTATTCCAGGTCTGGAGACCCGAATACCACATCGATCCAAATTAACGATAGGTCGTGAATCTCAAGTGAAGATGAAGATTCAGAGTGCAAGGGTTATTGTCGTTAACTCTGAGGGTGATTCCAAAACGAGTGTAACGAGATAATGCCTTCGGTTTCGTTCGAACCCGGAACGAACTTGTATGGATTGAATGCTTTCAGCACGTCGTCAGGCGGACGATGAGCATTCTAAGTGATATATTCTGATTAAAGGTAATCGTAACCTCAAGCTTCATCAACCGGGAATGGCTAAAACAGGGGAGGTGCAGCAAGGTTTCGTGGGTAGCACCCACTGAGAGCAAGATAGATCCCTGTCTAGAGGTCCCTTTTCTTTTATTCGGCTTAGTGTGTGGTTGGTCGCGCCAACTACGGGATTGTCTTGTTCGGGATTATCCAGTAAGGGATGGTTCTGGCTTTGTGTTGCAGGGGAGCGGGCGTACTCCTCGGTACGGTGATCTAGGCCACGTACTGTGACGGGCGGTACCCCAGTAGCCCTGCCATTGTATGGAATCCAAACTCCAATAAGTGCCGTACGTATTAGTTGTGCCCAACTATGTTGGAATGTGAGATGTAAGCATTTCAGCTATTTCTGTAATTTACTTGAAAACCCTAGACCCTATTATAATAAAATCAGATTTCCTATCAAATGTTTTGGTTAGCGTAAGGTAAAAACTTACCCATGTTTATTTGTGGGGAGTCTTACGTGATACCTTTTCTTTCTAAAGGTTTTGAAGTTAAGCAAGTTTAACCTGTTACTCACACCAGACCCATGTCTGACCCAAGTGTTTATTTCTGTTTTATAAACTCTTGGGTACTCAAATTTTTACGAGTAGCCAAGGGATTCAGGTTTAGCTTTGACGAATATTCTGGAGGAGCAATGGAGCAGGAGGCTTCGGCGTTCGTAGATATAGTATTCCGCTGTGTTGATATCTGTGATAGTGTCTTGTCTTGTATTGAGTTGTAATGTCTAGACAGATGTTTATAACTGTCTAGTAAGTGATGTATATGTTGTGTAACTCTGTAAATTGTTGTATACTATGTAATAGTTTATGTTATTAATATAATTTATTCGTTCCGCTGTGAGATCATTGTTGTTGTTTCTTTCTTTCTTCTCTTCTTTTCTATTTTCTACCCCTTTCTTTCTTCATAATGATGCGACTTTCTGGGCATAGAAAGTCGGGTCGTTACAATTGGTATCAGAGCGGTAGGTTGAGTGAATACCTAAGCTCTGGAGTGGTGTCTATCTTGAGAGCGCGTAATTGTTAGTTATATAAAAATGGTTTTATATTGTGTTAATTGATCGGTTGAGTGGTATATGGATTCTGGTCAATACGAGTAGCTAACGTTATTGATAGGGATCTCTAAACACTTGAACCAGGCCAACGGACACAATATTGTTTTAAAAAGGTAGATGAAATAATTTTACCCAGATATAATTTCTATATAAAAAAGTATCATTTTAAATGTATATGGTATTTGTAATGATTGGTTGAGATGATAATAATTTATCATCTAGGATTAGGAGTCTGAGTGTTGAGGTTGGAAGTGTATTTGTCGAGACTGTAAACCTAATACCGTCTCGAGTGAACTTTGCAATTGTAAGGATTTCCCAATCTCTGAAGGAAACCTGTTAAGGTTCGGAGTTTATTTTTGAAGTTTGGATCTGTCGGTTGGGCAGAAGCGAGTGATGGTATCTTGATACCTCAGGTAATAGTAGCTGTGTGATGAGACGCAGTGACTATGGATGTTCCCGAAGATGTTTTCTTTGGAAAAAGTTGTGGAAGTGTGTCTGCTTCGATGTTGTGGCTGAGTTCAGCATGGTGATTCTGTTTAGTTTGAAGTTCGAGTTTCTCGAAAAGCTTTGGTAAGGAAGTCTTTGGCATTTGTGGCAGCAGTGCAGCTCAGAGTATTCTGTGCATTGGCAGGAAGTTTTCTGGCTGAGCAGTTTTTCTGAAGGTAGAGTTCAGAAGCAGCAGAGTGGATCCATTTCTTCGATGGATTGGATAATTAAGTGTAAGCTGTTCTGATTGGTAAAGAGAGAACAGTTTCTTTGCATTTTGGCTGGGTTGATCGCAAAAGTGACTTGCGATAGTTTGAGTATTCTCTTGAGTTATCTGAGATTTTCTGGAATGAGTTGTCCAATCTGTGCTCGTGTTCTTCATCAGCATTTTCATTTTGTTCCAGATCAGAGTGGTGTGGCGGAAGCAGTTTGGTAAGTGCTCCTGTTTGTCTTTTCCAGATAAGAGAAGTTAGTTCAGTCTACTAATGGTAGTAGAGTTTGTGTTTTGGATTTGGGTAGATCTTGGAGGATCATTTGGTTGAGTTATTTTTAACCCGGTTTATTTCTAGAAGCATCAGCGAAGGTTGAACTGATCAGGAAGGATGTAGTCAGCTCGAGATCGTCTGAAGATTTTGTGGATAAGAGACGAAGGAATTTGAAATTCGAAGTTGGAGACTTCGTTGTTGTGAAGTTTTTCTCTGATTAAAGAGAGCTATAAGATTGGGTAAGTCTCGGAAGTCAGCTCCGAGTTGTTTTGGATCTTTTCTATGTTCTGATTTGGATAAGAGTTTGATCTACTGGATTGAATTGTCAGTTTGGATAACTGGAATTCAATGTATTTTACGTATCTCTGAGGGAGTACGTATTTGATCTATCTCTGGTTTAGGAATCAACAGTTCTGGAGGATTTGGTTGTTGAGTCAGACTCGTCTGTAGTCTGATATCTTGTTTAGTTCTATAGATCTAGATGAGTAAGAACTCTATAGCTTAGTATTGTTGATTGTTTGGATTTTGTAGAGCGAGTATCCCGGTATATATATATACTTGGGGAAACTCGAGGAAATTCTATTCAGAATTTTTCGCTGGATAGTTAGAATTGTTTGTTTGGATGATTGGTTGCTATGATTGTTAGCATATGGATGATAATACATCCTTGTGATTTAAAAAGATTATTAAATTACCTTTGTTTTAAATTTCGGGGACGAAATTATTTTAAGGGGGGAGGAATGTAATATCCCGGAAATTTGGGGCAATATCAATTTAATAATCTGTTTAAATAATTAAATTGATTGATAATTTTTGATAATAAATATTTAATTAATGAATTTATCTTTTAAAAACTAATAAAATGATTTCTATTTATAATATATATATAAGTGTATATATTGTAAATAGATAAGCTTGGGTTTGAAATTTAAATAAATAAATAAAATCTTATTAAATTTTCTAATGTATATTCTTATAGTTTGGAAATTATGATTTATTTAATATAGGCTTTACAAAGCTATTTAAACAAAATATCTATATGGTTTTAAATAAGATTAATAATAAGGTTATTTTCCTTTTGAGATATTGCTTAATAAATAAGATTTAAGAATATATATATATAGGTAAGTTTAAAAAAAAAACAATATTAATAGTGTATTGTTTTTATAAATAGACTTTAATAAAATAAGATTGTTATTTCAAATTGAATGTGTTGTTTTAAATTTACTTTAAATTGGATTTTTTTTAAATTTAATTTGAATTTAGAATTCAAGAGGTAATATTCAAATAGGTTTGGATTTTAAAATATATGGATAAGCTTTTATTTATATATATAATTGGTTTTATTTTCTTTAAAATAGTTTATATATATAGGTAAGTAATTAATAAAATAAAGAAAAGGCATTTTATTTACACTTAAAATGAATACTAACTAATTAAAAGGACATGTGTTAATTTCTAAGGCTATGTAATGACAAGTGTAAACTAATAATACAATGGTAATGCCAAATGTCAAAGTTTGGTATTTTTGTTTTTCTTTTATTTGATAAATCATTTTAATCAATATAAACTTATGTTCTCATCTATATTTCTTTTTATATTTTCTTATCTAAACTAAGAAGCTTTCAGCTGAAAATTAAAACGAATCTGATGATCATCTTCCTCAAAACAAATCTGTAAATCAACCTTCCTCAAACCAAAATTTATCAAAAGCAAAGATCTGTAATGCATTTTCCAAAATCAAATGATAACCTGTAACTCATTCTTTAAATCTGCAATTCTTCAAAAATCAAAGGCAAAGCCTATTTTTCTCTTCAAATCTGAAAACAAAATCTGCAAATCAATTCTTCAAACTCTAGAAGCAAGTCTGGGATCAACTCCAATCTACATTTTTAAAACTGGAATTAAAGCCTGCAATTTTTCAAAGTCTGGAATAGAGCCTGTAAATTCTTTTCAAAATCAAGAGCAAGTAAATCTGGAAGCTAAGCAACATCTCAACAAACAAGTTAGCATGCAAGTTTCAAAATCAGCATTCAAGTTTTAAAAAGTTTTCAAAGCAGTTTCAAAATGAAGCTCTGTTCTTCATTTCAAACCTGTGAGTAACATTTTATTTAAGATAACTTAAGTAGAATCTGGTTGCATGAGATCTCTGAAATGATTATGTTTAAATGCATTAGTATATTAGTGCTTTTCTCTGTATATATATGAATGTGTGATATGTATGTATTGTTCATCTGGGTGTTCTCTGTTTTTACTTCCCAGTCTCCCAGTTTTGGATTTAAAAATTCAATCTTTGATCTTGTCACTACTTAAACTTAAATATGCAAGTCCAACTTGGTTGTTAAATTGTAAACTTTAGTTTAAATTTGTACTTAAGGCAATAATAAATTTAATTCTACTCTGGAAAACTCTAAAAACAGGAAAGTTAGAGTTTTGTGAAATTTCAAACATCTTAGTTTATAAATTCAGGGATATAAATCGAATACTCGAATGAAATCATGATTTTTACAACTAAAATTATAATTTTTAGAGATGGGATGAATGAGCAGTTCTGGGTTTCTCAAAAAACATGAAATCTGGGTTTCTCTGATGATCTACTTGGATTTGAGGGTCGGAATTCCTCGTGAAGGTGGAGGAACGAACAGAGATTGGTGGAAAAATGGAGGATGGTGATGTAATTCACCATGGAGGTTGCGGTAGTGGGTTTCCTTCTGGAACCCTAGTTTTTTTCTGGGTTTGATTGTTCGATCGCCTCGGCTAGTTTAGTCGATCGAGTGCAACGTAGCTTCGGGAGATGGTGGCGTAGAGGTTCATCGAGGTGTGGACGAAGTTGCACGTCGTCTGATGATCGGAGGTAGGAGTACGAAGGGGTTTCCAGACTTCGTGGTGGTTCGAGACTCTTGTTCCAGGGTGGGTGAATGCTCGAATTCGATTTCGAGTAACAATCGATGAAGTTTAGGTTTAGTTCGTCAGAGGACGTGATCGCCGACTTGTGAGGATAAACGTTGATGGTCGGAGTCGCCGCGTTTGGCTGTGCACGTGTACGGGGTATGTTGTGTCAGTCTGGGTTTAGGTAGAGTTGTAGTCTCGAGTTTCCTCGGGTAAATTAGGTTGTTGACTCGAAGCTTTTAAGTTTTGACTCGAAGCATTTTGGATGTGTCTCGGGTAAATTATGTGTGACAGGTTTTAACAGAAACCTGTTATTCTGTTTTTAAATTTTAAAATAAATTTAAAAGCTGAGTTTAAATGGAAAGCAAAGTCTAAATAAGTTTTAAATCTAGTTTTAAATCTGGAGTTAAGTTTAAATCTCAGTTTCAAATAAAAAGAAGTTTTTAAATTTAAAATGTTTTAAACAATTTGAATGTTAAAGTGTATTTTAAATTGATTTGAATTTAAAATGAATTTGGTTTAAAATTTCTTTAATTAAGTAAATATTTCTTTAACATGTGATTTAAAAGGATTTAAATAGTTTTAAAACTTTGTTAAGTTAAAGTTGTCTTCATTTTAAATCTCAAATTTAAAATGAAAATTTAAATTAAATTTAAAGGTAAATTGGTTTAAATACTTTATTAATGATAATTTAATCATTAATAAGAATAGAGTGTTATCTTAAAGATAATTAAGATTTAATAATTTAGGATAAAATAAATTATTAAGGTAATTAAAAGTTAATTAATCAATTTAATTAATTTATGATTTGGGTTAATAAAATAGTAATTAAGGGTTTAAAATTGATTAATGAAGGATTAATTAAATTAATTTAAAGGTTAATTAATTTGAATTAAGGATCATTAATTTTATAAGTTAAGATTATAAATTAATGGTTAGGAATAAAATTAATCAAGTAATTAAGGTTTAATTAAGTTATTGTTAAGTACTTAATTAATTAAGTAATTAGAGATTAATTTATTGATAATTAGAATTAATTAAGTTGTAAATTAATAATGGTTAATTAATGTTTAATTATTTAAAAAAAAAGATAATTAAAGAATAGTTAATGTAGATCATTAACTTGGATTTATTAATTAATCAATTTATGTAATTAATTAAGATAATTAATTGGATTAATTAATTAAGATAATCATTTGTGGAAATTGTTTAATTACTTAATGGAAAGTAATTAAGAAACTAATTACTCATTGTAATTAATTGTATTAGTTAAGTTAATTAATTAAGTTTAATTAATTTAAGATAATCACTTATTAATTTGTGAAGTATAAAATACTTAATGTAATTTAATGAAGATTAATTACTTAGGAAAGTAATTAATAGATAATTACTTATGTAATTAATGGAGTAATTAAGGGTAGTTAATTACTTAATGGAATTAATCAAGGGATTAATTAAAAGATAATTAATTAAGGAATAATTAATTTATTTTAAAGAAGTAATTAAGGATAGTTAATTACTGAATGTGATTAATCAATAGTGATTAATAATTATGGTTTAATTAAAGATTAATTACTCAATGTAATTAATTTAAATAAAGTAATTAATGATAAAATGTAATTAAGGATCATTAATTTATATAATTAATGATGTAATTAAGAATTGATTAATTAAGTAATAATTATAAATGAAGTGATTAATTAATGTAATTAATTAAGGAGTAATGTAATTAATTATAGTTAATTAATAAATGAAGTAATTAAAGGTTAATTACTATAAGTGGTTAAGAATAATTAATTTGTATAATTAATTTAATACAAATTACTTGAATGTAATTAAATAATTAATCAAGGATGATTAATTAAATTGAATTATTGGATGATGATTGATTAATTGATTGATAATTAATTAATAATGATTTAAGCAAGATTTTAATGGTGGAAGTAATTAATTTAATTTACTTTAAATTAATTAGAGATGAAATATTTAATTTAATTCATTTTAAATTAACTATATATGGTGATTAATAAATCATTGCTTAAGGATACTGAATGATATTGATTTACCTTGAATGGTTTGAGATCTCAGATATGAGATAATAGATATTGTATGATTTGGATGCTTTGGTTGCATAATGATATGAATCATCTGCTTATAATGATAATGTTGATTATCTATTGTGAATCTATGAATTATCTATCTGTGTGTAAATAGATAGTAGAATTGAATTGTTTTAACCTTTAAAACAACTTGGCCTTAAAAGATACGTTTTGGATTTCGATGAGACCGGGATCGGGTTTCCGTATACCGGTATTCCAGGTCTGGAGACCCGAATACCACATCGATCCAAATTAACGATAGGTCGTGAATCTCAAGTGAAGATGAAGATTCAGAGTGCAAGGGTTATTGTCGTTAACTCTGAGGGTGATTCCAAAACGAGTGTAACGAGATAATGCCTTCGGTTTCGTTCGAACCCGGAACGAACTTGTATGGATTGAATGCTTTCAGCACATCGTCAGGCGGACGATGAGCATTCTAAGTGATATGTTCTGATTAAAGGTAATCGTAACCTCAAGCTTCATCAACCGGGAATGGCTAAAACAGGGGAGGTGCAGCAAGGTTTCGTGGGTAGCACCCACTGAGAGCAAGATAGATCCCTGTCTAGAGGTCCCTTTTCTTTTATTCGGCTTAGTGTGTGGTTGGTCGCGCCAACTACGGGATTGTCTTGTTCGGGATTATCCAGTAAGGGATGGTTCCGGCTTTGTGTTGCAGGGGAGCGGGCGTACTCCTCGGTACGGTGATCTAGGCCACGTACTGTGACGGGCGGTACCCCAGTAGCCCTGCCATTGTATGGAATCCAAACTCCAATAAGTGCCGTACGTATTAGTTGTGCCCAACTATGTTGGAATGTGAGATGTAAGCATTTCAGCTATTTCTGTAATTTACTTGAAAACCCTAGACCCTATTATAATAAAATCAGATTTCCTATCAAATGTTTTGGTTAGCGTAAGGTAAAAACTTACCCATGTTTATTTGTGGGGAGTCTTACGTGATACCTTTTCTTTCTAAAGGTTTTGAAGTTAAGCAAGTTTAACCTGTTACTCACACCAGACCCATGTCTGACCCAAGTGTTTATTTCTGTTTTATAAACTCTTGGGTACTCAAATTTTTACGAGTAGCCAAGGGATTCAGGTTTAGCTTTGACGAATATTCTGGAGGAGCAATGGAGCAGGAGGCTTCGGCGTTCGTAGATATAGTATTCCGCTGTGTTGATATCTGTGATAGTGTCTTGTCTTGTATTGAGTTGTAATGTCTAGACAGATGTTTATAACTGTCTAGTAAGTGATGTATATGTTGTGTAACTCTGTAAATTGTTGTATACTATGTAATAGTTTATGTTATTAATATAATTTATTCGTTCCGCTGTGAGATCGTTGTTGTTGTTTCTTTCTTTCTTCTCTTCTTTTCTATTTTCTACCCCTTTCTTTCTTCATAATGATGCGACTTTCTGGGCATAGAAAGTCGGGTCGTTACAGTTTCCCTGCATCCACAGATGTTAAGACAACATAAAAATAAGACTAATCCCACTTCGAGGGGGATAACGCGGTATATAGGGTCATCCGCTATTATGTGGGGCGCATAGGGTCTCATCCGCTATATTGTGCGGGAATATCACTCCAAATACTAATATATATACTATTATATATATATATAACATCCAACAGATAATTATAATTCATCAATTCCATCAAGCATCCAATAATTAAATTTAACTATTTAAATTTAAAATTTGGAAATCAAAATGAGTGAGATTTTACTTACCTTGATTTTTATTTGCCGGATATCCCGATTTTTATATATATTTTTTTCTCTTCATCTCATATCCCAGCTGTTTCCGAAAATCCCAAATAAATTTTGTTGGTTAGATTTTTCGGCTACGAGCCAAAACCCGACTTGTTTTATTTATTTGAACCTCGTATAAATAGATTATGGATTATTTATCATTTCTGATAATTAAAATAATAATCAACAAATAAATTAAAAGTTTAAACTTTAAACCTTAATTATAATGTCTCTCCTCCTTCACACTACAGCCGAGCTCACGACTCCATCATCAATTTTTTTCCTTCTCGACCAAAGCCCCCGACCTCAGCCTCTAATTTCGCCGTTCTGCCTTCATGTTCAATTCCTCACCGAGATACCGGACCAATCTTTAACTCGTTCAACTCCATCCCCTCGCCAACAGCTTCGTCGACCATCTCCTCCAACCCACAGTCGCGCACCCCACCTCAGCCAAGTCCACGCGCACGTACGCGCGTACACGAACTCCACCTCCTATCAGACGAACGAACACAATCCCAAAACTCACTAGAAAATGCAACCACTGCGGTGCCGAATGAATCCCCAATCGAGAAGCCGCCAACCCTAACTTCCCTAGCTCATCGAGAGTGTCGCAGCAGCAGCCTCAATCGCCATACGCCATCGCAGACGCACGCGAGCTCTGCTCCCTCGTGCTCGCGACCACGCACACACCCCACTTCGCCGCGCCCTTGGCTGGCCAGACCCTCGCGACTTCGATTACATCGCTAAAATCAAGCGCCGCCCCATATTGGCCCCTCCTCTCGCCTTCGATGTCGAGCTCTTTTATGACGTCGTTTAGCTCGATCTCGATTTTAAATCGCGCCTTATTTTTTTTTATTAAAAGAAAACTGCTGTCGTTTGAATGAAGGAAAGGGATTTGAAATGAAGAGGAGGGATTTGAAATGAAGGGGAGGGAACACGATTTGATGGAGGTGTCTTGAACATGGTAGGGGTGAAAAGGATGGAAACGACGTGAATAACTTTTCCAATTATAATATTATTTGATTATAAAATATCTCGCTTAACACAACTTAAGATTTTGATCTTCTATTGAGGCGTGCCGCTAGGCATTTATAATATTATACCCCTATTCCGAACGCAATGGAAAAGGTTCCGTGTCCTAATTCGATCGTATGGAGAAGATAGCTTTTTGGACACAATTATTCTATTGAATTTCGATATAAATTTCAACGCGTTTAAGTCCCGTACGACCAAACAACAACTCCAAACGCTACGAAATTTTAAATCCGATAATAATACATTATTAACGATCCAATGGAACTAGTTTTGTCGAATTCGGAGACTGTTCCCCGGATCGCTATTTTTAAATGTCAATTTAAACAAACTATTTTCAAATTTGAACAGATCACTTTTAAATTCAATTTTAAAACTTTTATTATCTTCATTATTATTAATATAAATTTTACAAGCCTTTGAATTATTTTTATCAAGCTTAAAACTCAAGATACAATAATTTACCCAATATTCAATTATAAAATTCAATAATTAAATTATTCAATAAATCGCTATATTTAAATCCTGAATTTATTTTATAAATAAAAACCCAAATTTCCATATCCAAAATCAATTTATAATTCAAATTCAATATTTAAAACCATTTAAATATTTCAAATCAAACGTCGAAAAATCCGGGTCGTTACATTCCTCTCCCCTTAAAAGAATTTCGTCCCCGAAATTGCTAAGGCAGAAGAATGCTCCAAACCCATTAATTTATCCAAAAACCCACTTAGTGGAAACTCAATATTTCACTTTCAAATCTTTTGGTTCCACCCAAACAATTAGTCTTCAATTCTAATCCCAAAATCCTTTATTCCGATTATAAATTCGAAATCAATTCGTCATTAACAAAAAAAATTCAAAAATTTTCTAACACCTAAATTTTTGAAATTTTTTGGCAGAGTCTCCCTTGTACGGAGGACCTTTTGCAATATGACAAGAGAGATAAATATATATACATCGAGCCACATGGTCGGAAAACAAAATATATAACAATATTTTTATATTTTGTAGTATTTAATCCGAAAACGTACCTTATTTTAGCATTTTAAGCAAGCGGCTTATTTATTTTGCAATACGCGCAACCAAAGTCAAGCATAACGGCTCCAGGTACCTGTACTTACTCAATTTAAACACGTAAGTACCAAATATATGAAATTCACTAACATTTCATTTATTTAAACAACTACAACACACGAATTTCAATAACCAATCACACTCATGTATTATAAGCAATTATAAGGTTCTGACATTCATTTTATTACTTTCAATCAATCCATACATCGTTTCATTCAATCTGAAATGATTTACAACCCAATTTGCTTACGTTCAATTCACATTTGTACTAAAAAAATTAATATTCGTTCCAAATTGATTAAAAATCAATTTATTCACTTCTATTAATTTATAAAATTTTATTTACTTCCATTTATGTCAAACGCCAAATTTTCTATGCAAATTCGATGATATTCATTTAATAGAATGGTCATTTTAGTTTATAACTATTTTTAAATTGATTCCAACTCAATTTATATCTAATTCTATTCCATTTCTAATTGATTCTCAATCAATTCATTTTTCATTCCAATTAAATCCACTTTTACTTGGCTTGAAATCATTCCATGCAATTTTATTTAATGGCCATTTCACAAATTTACTCGAAGCCAAGCTTCTATTAAATATTAACTTAAGTTATTTATTTCAATCATTTTAACCAACACTTAAGTTCATTTCTATTTTCAACAAACTCCATTTCAATTTTATTTGGTTCTTATCCAATTAATTCCATTCCATTTACTAATTTATTTAATTAGTTCATTCACTCAATCCACTTCAAATTTCTAATTCCATACTCGTATTCATTCCTGAATTCTTTTAAGTGATATCAAGGCCATATTTAATTCATTTACACTTCAATTGGATTGATTTATAACTCGAGTCATTACCATTTCAATCCAAATTCATTTATGTCGATCACGTTTCCAATTATATTTAATTTGCTTACAATTTTAGTCGAATTTTATTTATAACTCAAGTTCCATTTCAAAAATCCATTTTTAATCCATAATCCAAATTTTAACTTAACCAAGTTAATATCCATTATATATTCAATTAACTAATTAATCATCTAATTAGTTCATTTCCACTTTATAATTCAATATCTGATTTTTATTTCAAAAATCACTTCTTTCAGGTAACTTGAGTTCAAATTCATTTTAAATTCAAATTTGGATTTTTGTTTCCTCACCAAAAATAAAAAATCATTTTTATTTTGGATTTTCTATTTTACTTTTCAATTTTATAAGTTACACAACGTATTTTCCACATTTCCATCCAGTTTATACTTGAGTATGTTCCTATTTTATTTTTAACTCGAGACTATACATTTATTGATAGCCTTATATTTTTATTTCATAAATTTCAACTTTTATAAGCTATTGAAATTTATTTATAACAATTCAATTCTATTTCCAATTCAATCCAAATTCAACTTAATTTCATTTAACTTAGCTTAAGTTAAATTCAAATCCATACCATTTTCTTTCACTAATTTAATTTATTTAACATGCATAAGTTAAATTTTAATTTCACACAATTCATTTGAATTTAATCAATTAAGAATTTAATTCAAAATTCAGAATTTTCCACTACATTACTTATATTTATTTATTCCATTTGCTTTGCTTAAGTTGAATTTTATTTATTTTAACTTTACTCAAGTTAAAATTTATTTCTGAAATTCAATTTCCATACTTTCTTTTCTTATTTAAAACCATTTTCAATTTATAAGTTTATAACTTATTTCCTGATGATCTCTAAATTATTTAAATAAAGATTCCAGAATTTATAAACACCCGGTATTTATTTTAAATCACTTTGAAATCAATTATATATATACAATCCTTCGTTTCAACAAACCATTCCATTGGAATTTTAAAAATTCACTTGGTTCCATCCCAAAACAATTGTCCTTCGGAATTTTCAAAACAAACTTGTTTTACCTCAAAACAATCCAAAACAACGACTCCGGCGACAATCCATCACTTAGAAACTCAAAAATGAACACCGATGATGTCGCGATCGTCATCGAAATTTATTTTCCAGCATCCGAAGTGATTTCAGTGCTATAACATCTTCAAAATCCATTAAAAAATCAATTCTATATTTAAAAATATCTCCAAAATAATATTGCTATTATTTATTTCAAAATACCTTGGGAAACACTTCCAAAAATCTCCGGGATTTAATTTTTTTCAAACTCTGGTTTTAGTCAAATCTTAGTTTTAATTCAATTGTATAATCCATACTTATACAATTTCCATTTGGTTATATATAACCAACTCCAGTTTTTATAATCTTGTTTTGATTATAATATTATCATCCAAACACTCCAAATATACCATAATAATTTTTTTAGAAAATTATTCCTTTTTTATATAAAAATATAATTTGGGTAAAATTATTTCATTTACCTGCTTCAAAACCATACTGTGTCGAATTACTCTATTCAAGTTTTTAGAAACTCCTATCGATTTAGTGGCGTCCCACTACTCGAACAAAATTTATATACCACCCAACAGATTAATTAACACAATATAAAACCATTTATATTCACTAACAAATACGCACTCATATCTATTATTACGCTCAACTCATTCTAGAGTACTACTGACTCTACCTCTAATGAGTAATCCCCACCAGAGCCAAGGTTCTCGCTTAACCTTCAACTCTGATACGATACCAACTGTAAAGGCCCGAAAATCCATACCCCTTTGAGTCGACAATATTTCACATCATCTAAACTAAAAATGGGCGGATACGAATCTTTAGGGTAAGAATAAGAAGAGATAGAAGAAAAAAAATAGAACAACAACAATAGAATCTCACAATCGCAGCGGAACAAAATATAATATATAATAACAGATTTTTAAATACAAAAGAATCTGTAACTGTTTAACACTTACAATCATCAGAGTACAACAGTTAGTACATCAAACTGGACAGTTATATAACTTGTCCTTACACAACGGAATATAAGCCAAGTACAGAGATACGTCCCTATCATCCAGCTCGTCTCCTGAGCTCCATAGCATTCAATCCTGAATCTGTAATACTCGGTCTGACCCGAGCATTATAATAAAATAACACCCGAGTTAGTCTGGAAAACCAGCGTGAGAAAAACACACTCAGTCTGAATTATCATAGTTATCAAAATCCTTTGAAAAACAAAGGTATCTCGTAAGATCGCGTCACACATAAACACGACGGGTTTTTACCTTACGATAACCAAAACTCTTTATAGAAAATCCAGTGATATTATAATAGTGTATAAATACAAGTACTTATTCAAATAGCTGAAATTGTTACATTAATTAAATTCCAGCATACTAGACTCTACAAACAAAACCGTAGGCTCGTATTGGAGAATGGATTCCAACGAATGACTGGGCCACTGGGGTACCGCCCATCACAGTACACCTCTAGAACCATGTACCAAGGACCACGTCGAGATCCCCTGCTACACAAGACCGGCCTACCCCTGACCTGGATAGACCGAATATGTTATCACCCCGGGTGTTCCTACCCTTACTATCGAGCGCTTCTTCTTTCATGTATACACATATCTAAGATAAGTTGGGTTCTGAGGTGTTCGCACCAAAAATGGTCACAAACCCCGAACATTGTGAAAGCACCAGTGTATGAATACAAATCAGCAATATTCAAACACAAATCTCAGATCTAAGCAAGCAATTAACAGCAATCCAGAAATAATGAACAAAAACATGAGACTTATAGTGGTTCGGCTATCTCTGGCCTACGTCCACTCCAAAGTTTTTAACTTTTATTGATTGATGCTTGGAGATTACAATTTCCTATCGAATAGTACGACGGATTTTATGATTATAATCTGAACCTAAAGTAGCAATGGTGAACTGGAGTAAATCTGGCAGAGTCTGGGCACTTTTTAGCTCTTAGAATTATCCGACCCCTTTTCTGAATGACCAGGGGCTCTATTTATAGGTGTAGGAGGCTGATATTTTGCATAAACTGAAGGGAGACCAGTTCTGGCACGTGAGGGGGCCCACATGCCCGCTTTCTGGAAATCCGGGCCCACTTTAGGATCGATTCGAAGCTACGTTCGAATCGATCAAGAAATTGTCTAATCGAGCTGAAATTTGGTGTGAACATTCTTTAACATGTGCCCAAGCTACTGTGAAAATTTCATAGCATTTGGACTTGCGGATCTCAAGTTATGATCGATCCAAGATGACGTTCTCTGGCTGTGCGTGTCGTTCGAATCGATCTCCTTCGAATCGATTCTTTCGAATCGATCATGGCACGCGCTCTCGTGGTGACGTGTCGCGCAATCTTCGAGTTGATCCTCCTTTTTCTCCGAGTTTACTCGGTCGAATCCTTGGTTTTAGCCGCGTTTACCTGGTGGACTCGAGACGTTGGATTCGAAGGTTTTCTTCCTTCGAATCGATGGAACTGGTGCTGGTTCGAATCGATCAAGACGTGCTGCTGTGGATCGATTCGGAGTTGTCTCATCCTGGGGATTCGAAGGCTATGGAGTCGAAGCAACCTTAATTGCATGGATACGAAGTGATCAGTCTATGTGGATTCGAGAGAGTGTTCACCGAAGGGTACGAAGTAGATGTAGTCGAACCTGATGGAGTCGAGCCTGATGGAGTCGAGCGTGATGGATTCGAAGCAGGGGAAGTTTGCTGGAGACGAAACTGTGCTGATCGATACGAATGGTATCGATTCGAAGTACGTTGCCAACTCCATCCTAATCGATACAAAGTTCCATCGATTCGAACCAACATCTATCGATACGAAGTGCATCGATACAAACCTGCTTTCACATAATTTGACCCATCCATATTTTGAGCATACGAACTCCAATTAACCTGAAATTTGAAATGTAGCCTTCTCTAGTATTGATCATCATCTCCAATCGATTCCGCCCCGATCGGAGCCCGGTCAAATTTTGACAACATCCATCGCAGCCTTGTTTCCAATCGACTTCCAATCCTGATATACATCCTTTCCTGTCGATTCGTTTGATATTCCGGCTTTGACCAAAAAGCGGGATAACATTTGCCCCCCAAAACATGCCTTGTGATAAGAAGGCGTGTTTTGAATAATTCCGTATCCGATATCCAAAGTCCATAGCCAATTCCATGTCCGTCCGAACTCGAAGACCGAGCCTTTGATCCATTCTTATCCAATAGCCAATAGCCGAATCCAGGACCTCTCCGGGTCGGTATCCAAATCCATAACCTCTCTGGGCTCTTGCCAAGCGCAATCCACACTCGACGACCGTGGTCCAGTGTCCCTGGACGTTGAGCTAACCTTTTCGGGTTCTTGCCAAGTGCAATCCACACCTGACGACCGTGGTCCAGTGTCCCTGGGCGTAAGTAATGTTAGTCCATAGGATAGTGGTTTTGATGACAACAACTATAGAAGTGTTATAAAATATATATGTGCAGGAAATCTATATGCAGGTATCAACAAAAGAAGACTGTACAGTAAAGAAAACAAAATTGATGAAGACAAAGATCAAGAGTTCAAGATTGAAGACTCATGAGATTCAAGATATTCAAGAGTTCAAGACAAATAATATAGTTAGGTTAGATATTTGTTAAAACTCCTTGAAAGCACTATCATTTTTTTATCCAATTTACTCGTGGAATGGAATCCACTTCGTTCTTGTTAAAGGGATGGAACCCTAGTGAGATGGAACTCACGAAATATCTAGTGGAACGGATAGTAGCCCTATTTTGTTATCCACTAATTTTGATTCAAAATGATTTTCAAAATTATCTCTTGTTTTATAAAATGATTTTCAAATATTCCTTTTCAAAAGAAAAACCTTCGTTCACATTTCCAAAAATGTTTTAGCCTCAAAATCATATTTATCATTTTGTTATATTTTGATTTCAAAATTGTCCTTGATATTTTAGCCTCAAAATCTATTTTAATATTATATTTACTTTAGTTTATTTACTTTGGTTTTAAATATATTTTAGTATATATACATATATACATTCATAAGTATTTCTACTTCTAAATACCTTCTACAAATACATAGAGTCCATTTGAATAAAGTTGCATATGTTTTAAATCATCATTTTCAAAGTAAAGCAAATCATCGCTTTTTACTAGACCATGTCGACATCCTATTTACCTGTCATGTCGACATGCTTCCCATTACAACAAAGGTTGTTTTCAAAAGAAGTGTCTATTCGTTTAAACCTCTTCGAATGGACACATCCATTCATTCTCTATAAATAGAGACTGTTATGGACGTTTTCAAAAAACTACTTCTTCATTTTTCTCTCCTCTTTACTCTCTTATCTTATTTTCTAATCATCCTATCCATATTCTGCCGAAATCTTAAGTGAATCAAACCAGAATATCTCTAGTTTGATTCTCTGCCACTCTCTTCAAAGAATCTCAGTGCTTATCAGAGTTATAGATACATTTGTACTCAAAGAAACTTGTGTGGGGTTATAAAGGTGTGATCGTGTCCTTGGAAATCGATCGGGTGAACTTGTGTCCTGTGAATCAAGTGGTTCTACCCAGAGACCTGAGAATCTGGAGGGTGTACCTCGTTGCCTTGGAATCGAGGGATTGTAATCTAGATTATTGTTGAATAGAAAGCCGTACGGGTTGTGCGGGACTGGATGTAGGGTAACACCGAACCAGTATAAAATTCCTGGTGTGTTCTTTCCTTTACTTGCTTTTTATTTATATTTGCATTTGTTTGTGATTCTGTGATTTGATCTGTGATTGTGTATTTGCATTAAGTTAGTTAATTCAATTTAAATCAAAGAAGTTTTAAAGAAATTCTTAAAACACTATTCACCCCCCCCTCTAGTGTTAAATAGCCTTAAGATCATCTTCCGCGTCCCTTTCATTTGGTATCAGAGCAAGTTTTTCAAAGTATTCATAACCTGATTTTTGAAAAGTAACAATGGCTACCAACACTGGTATTTCTAGTTCATTTGTAGAGGGTCAGTCCACTGCCAGACCACCACTTTTCAATGGCAGTAACTATGCATATTGGGCATGTAGAATGAAGATATATTTACAATCCATTAGTTTAGAAACATGGAATATGACACAAACTGAATACACTGAGCCCACAACTGATTTTGCTCAATGGACGACCGTTCAAAGAGAAGTAGCTCAAAACAATTCAAAAGCCATGAATATTTTATTTTGTTCACTAGACAGAAATGAATTTAATAGGGTATCTGTTTGTAAAACTACATATGAAATCTGGAAAACTCTGCAAGTTACTCATGAAGGAACAAGCAAAGTTAAACAGACCAAAATTTCTGTTCTTACTAATCAATTTCAATTATTTAAGATGTTGGCTAGTGAATCTATTCCAGATATGTATAGTCGTTTTCAGGATATTGTTCATTCACTAGTATCTCTGGGAAAAGCAATCTCCGAAGAAGATCAAGTCAGGAAAATTCTGAATTCACTCACACCAGAATGGGATTTGAAGACACTGGCGATTGAAGAAGCAAATAACATCAGTACCTTGAAGATTGATGAATTAATTGGAAATCTGATGTTATATGAAGTTCAAATTCAGGGAAGAAGGGAGAATAATTCATCAGAAAAAAAGTCCATTGCCTTCAATGCACTAACTGGTGAATCAGACTCTAGTGATGATGATGAAGAAATAGCCTTCATGACAAGAAACTTTCGAAAATTCTTGAAGTATAGAAAAATTAATAATCACAAGAGAAAAAGTTTTGAAAATAACACTGAATCACTCAACAACATCAAATGCTTCAATTGCAATGAGTTTGGTCATTATCAAAGAGACTGTCCACATCTAGAAAAGCAAACTCCTCAATCAAACAAAGAATATTCAAAGAAAAGAAAGAAAGCATTTGCAGCAACACTGGATGATTCAGATACGTCCTCAAGTGATGATGAACAGAAAACAGAATTGGAAAATATGTGTTTTATGACAACTCAGAATTCAGATAATCAGGATGATATGGAACTCAAACAAGGTACACGTTTACTATTTTAATTGGTTGAAAATTGGTTGCTTAGAATAGTTTATTAGTTAAGTATATAATTGATTTTATTAACTTAATTTTTTTTAAATATCTTTTAAAAAATTTATAAAATATTATTTTTATATATTTTCTGTATAATATATTTTCAAAATATATTCAGACAATAATCATAATATATATCAGTATATATATATATATATGTATATATATATATATAAATCTTGTACATGCTTGAAATCATTTTTGCAAAATCTGATGTGCATGTCGACATGGCACTTATTGGTAATGACGACATACCTGTAGCAAATCAGATTTCTAAATTTGAATTCAAAATTCAAATTTCCCTCCACCTTTTCACTAACTCCTATGTTCTGAATAGTTATGACTCTTTGACCAGAGAATCCACCTATTCAACCTCTTTATATCTATCATCTATCAACACTTATCTCCATCTTCAATTCAAATTCAAAACAACTTTTATCTTCAAACACTCTTATCTCTTCAAAAATGGCATCCACTAGCAACGTAGCCGGAATGAGGCTGTCAAGAGCCACCAAAGATCATCTCTACAATAATAGAGATGCCATACTTGCATACATTAATTATGCAACTTATGGAAAAGTTCATTCGGGTAATTTTGCTATTTTTAATAACTTCGCTTCTTATGAAATTGATGCTCTCTTTCAAAACAATGGTATTCTAAGCTTGGTTGACAATAACCAAAATGATTTTGTTTGCTATCCAAACCTTGCCAAAATGTTTTATGCAAATTTAAATCGTGGTTTTTATAATGGAAGGGATGATGAAGTGTGGAGTAGTGTCAAGGGGACACAAATTGTTTTGGATACCGATGTTTTAGGAACCATACTTGAGTGTAAAAGTACCGGTTCCAATCTTTCTTCTTTTGAAATCGAGGAAACCGATCGTGAAACTTTTCACAATATTTTTGAGGAAGAAATGGATTTCAAAAACAAATTTTTTCGACCAAAAGCTCGTATTGTTAATCTTCTCCTTCAATGCACTATTACTCCAAGATCGGGAAATTACAATAACCCGACTCAAAAAGTGTGTAAGGCTCTTTTTGCAATTTTTGGAAATTATGATATTAATTGGGCACAAGTTATCTTGGATGAATTTCGACACAAAAACTTGGATTCGGGAGAGAATGCATTATATCATGGAATATACCTCACTATAATTTTTAATTACTTTGGAGTGGATATGAGAGGTGAAGAATTCTTTCCACGAAAGGTTTTTAATCATTCCAATATTTCACTTATGAAAATTCCGCACGTGTTTCAACCATACGAAACACTAACGGAAAAAAAACACGATTGGGGTATGAGGAAATGCTAGAAGATGAGGAGGAAGAAGAAGAAGAGGAAGAGGAGGAAGAAGAAGGTGAGGAAGAAGAAGGTGAGGAAGAAGAAGAGGAAGAAAGTGAAGAAACTTCCTTAGAGAGTATTGATTTTCCCACACGACCATCAAACAAGACTCTCCTTCACAATCAACGAGTGATTGTGAAAAATCAAAAAGCTCTCAAACACTCCGTAAACAAAAAATTGGACAAAATGTCCAATACTATGAACAAGTTCTTCTCCAAAATCAGCAAGAAGATCAATATCTCATCATCTTCATCCTCATCTACTAGTTTCTAGAGTTTACTTTTTGTATATCAATGAAATTTGGTGTATTGAAAGTTGTATCTTTATGTTTTCTTTATGAAATTCATGTACTTCTCTGTTCTAGTATGAAATGAAGCTTATTCTCTGTTTATCTTACTGTTACTCTTATTTATATCAAGTAATATATATAAATCATATATATATACACTGAAAATTCAAAAATAAGATGTGCAAAATCTGCTATGTATGTCGACATACTGAATAGAGGTCATGTCGACATATACTGGTAATATTCTGAATGGACATTTCAATTTGAAATTCAAAATAACTCCTTATGTCTATTCATTTCAAACGACTTTCCTGTCTATTTAAGTCCTATTTTCTTCCAGAAAACTTCTCATAACTTCTCTCTACTCTTATCTACTTATTTCCTTCTTACTTATCATCAAAATGGCTTCATCCTCTTCAAATCTAAGTGATAATCTTGAAGAGACTCTCAAATCCTTCAAAGATATTCTTACTTTTATTCTACGAAATCAGAGGCACTTAGAACTGAGTCAAATGCAGATGATAAAGGAACAAGAAAGGCATTTCGATGCACTACGATGGATGATCTCCGCTCTCAACAAAGAGGATCTCCAAGTAAATCCACCGAAGACATTGCTCCAGGACGATGAAGATTGGGAAGTAATCAAAGCGGATCCTATCTTTGGAAAAGAGGGATGGGTTGAAGTTCCACGTAACATTTAACTTGTTTGATTTGGTTTAAAATTGATTTGATTTGAAATACTTGATTTGGTTTGGTTTTAAACATGGTTGATTTATGATAACTTACTATATTGATTATGTAATAAGACATAAATAGGTGTGCTTATGTTTGATTGATTTGTCTACTTATTGTATGCATTTTCTTTTCATTTAATAGTCATGTATATAGTAATATTGAAATGAATAAAATAATCTGTGGTTACACTTATTATTCTTATTCTTATATTACTCATATATATATCATTCTGAGTATACAATATTTAGCATTGTTATATCTAGTTTCAGTATTATTAATGATAACACTATCATTAATATCATAGATTTAGGGGGAGTTAGTGTCATTTTTTTTTGTTGATGACAAAGGGGGAGAAGTATAAAATAGGTTAGTTAGGCATAGATTAAGGGGGAGTTATTAGATTTAGGGGGAGTTATAAGGAGAATATAAATATTTTATAAACAAAGGTTGTCATCATCAAAAAGGGGGAGAATGTTAGTCCATAGGATAGTGGTTTTGATGACAACAACTATAGAAGTGTTATAAAATATATATGTGCAGGAAATCTATATGCAGGTATCAACAAAAGAAGACTGTACAGTAAAGAAAACAAAATTGATGAAGACAAAGATCAAGAGTTCAAGATTGAAGACTCATGAGATTCAAGATATTCAAGAGTTCAAGACAAATAATATAGTTAGGTTAGATATTTGTTAAAACTCCTTGAAAGCACTATCATTCTTTTTTATCCAATTTACTCGTGGAATGGAATCCACTTCGTTCTTGTTAAAGGGATGGAACCCTAGTGAGATGGAACTCACGAAATATCTAGTGGAACGGATAGTAGCCCTATTTTGTTATCCACTAATTTTGATTCAAAATGATTTTCAAAATTATCTCTTGTTTTATAAAATGATTTTCAAATATTCCTTTTCAAAAGAAAAACCTTCGTTCACATTTCCAAAAATGTTTTAGCCTCAAAATCATATTTATCATTTTGTTATATTTTGATTTCAAAATTGTCCTTGATATTTTAGCCTCAAAATCTATTTTAATATTATATTTACTTTAGTTTATTTACTTTGATTTTAAATATATTTTAGTATATATACATATATACATTCATAAGTATTTCTACTTCTAAATACCTTCTACAAATACATAGAGTCCATTTGAATAAAGTTGCATATGTTTTAAATCATCATTTTCAAAGTAAAGAAAATCATCACTTTTTACTAGACCATGTCGACATCCTATTTACCTGTCATGTCGACATGCTTCCCGTTACAGCAAAGGTTGTTTTCAAAAGAAGTGTCTATTCGTTTAAACCTCTTCGAATGGACACATCCATTCATTCTCTATAAATAGAGACTGTTATGGACGTTTTCAAAAAACTACTTCTTCATTTTTCTCTCCTCTTTACTCTCTTATCTTATTTTCTAATCATCCTATCCATATTCTGCCGAAATCTTAAGTGAATCAAACCAGAATATCTCTAGTTTGATTCTCTGCCACTCTCTTCAAAGAATCTCAGTGCTTATCAGAGTTATAGATACATTTGTACTCAAAGAAACTTGTGTGGGGTTATAAAGGTGTGATCGTGTCCTTGGAAATCGATTGGGTGAACTTGTGTCCTGTGAATCAAGTGGTTCTACCCAGAGACCTGAGAATCTGGAGGGTGTACCTCGTTGCCTTGGAATCGAGGGATTGTAATCTAGATTATTGTTGAATAGAAAGCCGTACGGGTTGTGCGGGACTGGATGTAGGGTAACACCGAACCAGTATAAAATTCCTGGTGTGTTCTTTCCTTTACTTGCTTTTTATTTATATTTGCATTTGTTTGTGATTCTGTGATTTGATCTGTGATTGTGTATTTGCATTAAGTTAGTTAATTCAATTTAAATCAAAGAAGTTTTAAAGAAATTCATAAAACACTATTCACCCCCCTCTAGTGTTAAATAGCCTTAAGATCATCTTCCGCGTCCCTTTCAAGTAATGCCATGGCTTAAGTCCTAAGCCGAATCCTGGTCGCTCCGGACCCTTGCTGAGCATAGTCCATACTCAACGACCTGAAACAATAATCGACAGTAGGGGGCCTAAGTCCTAGGCCGAATCCTGGTCACTCCGGACCCTTGCCGAGCATAGTCCATACTCGACGACCTGAATGAGTCAATTTACCACGTTCGGGCAAAAAGACTCATCCTTTGCCAGGCGTAATCCACACCTGACGACCGTTTATCGAAAAACCAAAAAGAATCCAATCAAAATCCAATCCAAAATCCAATCCAAAAATAAAATCCGAAAACCAGAAATCCAAACCAACATCCAAAACAGAAAACCATCCAAACGAAAATCCAAACCAGAAAGCAAACAAAACCAGGAGTTCAAACCAAACTCCAAAAACAAACCAGAAAAACGAGTGTCCAATCCAAAAACAAAAGAAAACAGATTTCGCAAACCATGGCTTCGCGGTGTATCATCATTCAGAGCATGCCTAAGGGCTATCTCCGTCCCCGTACATGTGTAAATGACTTTGTTGCTCGCCAACGGTTTGTTACTTATTTCATATTATCCGGGTCAATGGATAACCAATCGACCATCATTCCTGGGCCTCATGCCATCATGGCTTGAGGTGGGCGGTGGTTGCTCCTGCTCCACCGCTGCATTCCGAGCCCCAACATACTGCGTCAATTGTCCATTCCTCACATGCTCCTCAATTATGTCCTTTAGGTGCCTGCAGCTGTTGGTATCGTGTCCATCCAAATCATGGAAGAGACAGTACTTTCCTGATGCCCTTTCTCGTTCAGAAGGTTCTCCCCTAGCTGGCCTCCGGTAAGGAAGGCGATTCCGGGTTTCCATGTATATCCGCTCCTGCATCTCGTTTAATCCTGTGTATGTGGCAAACTTTGGATCCTTCCATCGCTTCCCGGCTTTTCCTGAATCGTCGTCTAGCTTCCTTTTTCCTTTGTCTTTATCCGAGCTTCCGTTGGATGGTCCTCCACCCCCAGTCACATTCACCTCCTTTAACTTTAAATCAGTACATGCTCCTTCTTGCCGAAGGAACCTTTCAGCTTCATGGAAGAATTCCCCAAGATCCAGTGGTGGATCTCGTACTAAAGATACCTTAAAATCTGAATCCTCTCTGACTCCCGATACTTCCGCCATCAAAACCATCGATGGATCCGGCCGATCCACCGAAGCCACCGCCGCATTAAATCGAGTTAAAAATGCTCTAAGCGATTCATCCGTTCTTTGCTTTACCGATGTTAACGTCATCACGTTCTTAGGTCTTTTGATATGAACCCGAAACTGTCCCAAAAACCTATCCACCAGTTCCCTCCAAGTCCTGATAGATCCTTCTTCCAGCTGCCTAAACCACATTGCCGCTAGGTCTGTCAAGTATAAAGGGAAACACCTGGCCATCACTTCCTCCGATGCCCCCAGCACTTCCATGTGTCTAGTGTATCTCATCAAGTGATCAGTCGGGTCAGCCTTTCCATTATATACTTCCACGCTAGGTAACTTGAACTTAGGTGGATTCTGAGCTATCCTGATTTCCCGAGCGAACGGACTCCTGTTCACCCCTTCCAAGTCTCTATTGGTCGAACCTCCACACATAGTCTTCCTAATGATTTCCATTAATCCAGCATTGCCTGTTAGGTGTTGCCCCCCATGCTCCCGAGGGAACTCTGGCACATATTCTTCATGTGGCTCATTAGCCGCAACGTTGGCTCTAGCCTGCTGAACTCCTTCCAAAGGTCCTTCTGCGTTGGATCCTGCGGGCCTGCCCCCAAGCCCTTGTTGATTTCCTTCTGGTTCTGTATTCTGTCCTCCATTGGGTTCCGTAACCCTAGCTCCTTGTTCCACATTTGTAGTCGCTGTAGTTGGTCCAAGGTTCTGTGTTCCTGCAGCTCTCATCTGGTCGAAGAAAGTCTGCATCATATCCTGTTGACTCTTCAGCAACCTCTCATGTAATGAATTTTCCATAGCTTCCATTTCTTCCCTGGAAATGTAAATCGAAGCTTGTCCTTCTCCAGCACCAGAGGATGCCTCTTGACTTCCTCCCTATTGGATTCTCACAGCTCTTTGTCTTGTTTGTCGAGTCATTGTAGCGTCAATCCGAATCCTTCAAACTTTCAAATCTAAACTTTGAATCTGGTGTAGCGGGTGCTAGTTCCTCTCAGTGAAAGCACCAAAGTGTTAGTTCTTCTCAGTGAAAGCACCAAAGTGTTTGCGCCAAAAATGGTCACAAACCCCGAACGTTGTGAAAGCACCAGTGTATGAATACAAATCAGCAATATTCAAACACAAATCTCAGATCTAAGCAAGCAATTAACAGCAATCCAGAAATAATGAACAAAAACACGAGACTTATAGTGGTTCGGCTATCTCCGGCCTACGTCCACTCCAAAGTTTTTAACTTTTATTGATCGATGCTTGAAGATTACAATTTCCTATCGCGTAGTACAACAGATTTTATGATTATAATCTGAACCTAAAGCAGCAATTATGAACTGGAGTAAATCTGGCAGAGTCTGGGCGCTTTTTAGCAATTAGAATTATCCGACCCCTTTTCTAAATGACCAGGGGCTCTATTTATAGGTGTAGAAGGCTGATATTTCGCCTAAACTGAAGGGAGACCAGTTCTGGCACGTGAGGGGGCCCACATGCCCGCTTTCTAGAAATCCGGGCCCACTTTAGGATCGATTCGAAGCTACGTTCGAATCGATCAAGAAATTGTCCAGTCGAGCTGAAATTTGATGTGAACATTCTTTAACATGTGCCCAAGCTACTGTGAAAATTTCATAGCATTTGGACTTGCGGATCTCAAGTTATGATCGATCCAAGATGACGTTCTCTGGCTGTGCGTGTCGTTCGAATCGATCTCCTTCGAATCGATTCTTTCGAATCGATCATGGCACGCGCTCTCGTGGTGACGTGTCGTGCAATCTTCGAGTTGATCCTCCTTTTTCTCCGAGTTTACTCGGTCGAATCCTTGGTTTTAGCCGCGTTTACCTGGTGGACTCGAGACGTTGGATTCGAAGGTTTGCTTCCTTCGAATCGATGGAACTGGTGCTGGTTCGAATCGATCAAGACGTGCTGCTATGGATCGATTCGGAGTTGTCTCATCCTGGGGATTCGAAGGCTATGGAGTCGAAGCAACCTTAATTGCATGGATACGAAGTGACCAGTCTATGTGGATTCGAGAGAGTGTTCACCGAAGGGTACGAAGTAGATGTAGTCGAACCTGTTGGAGTCGAGCCTGATGGATTCGAAGCAGGGGAAGTTTGCTGGAGACGAAACTGTGCTGATCGATACGAATGGTATCGATTCGAAGTACGTTGCCAACTCCACCCTAATCGATACCAAGTTCCATCGATTCGAACCAACATCTATCGATACGAAGTGCATCGATACAAACCTGCTTTCACATAATTTGACCCATCCATATTTTGAGCATACGAACTCCAATTAACCTGAAATTTGAAATGTAGCCTTCTCTAGTATTGATCATCATCTCCAATCGATTCCGCCCCGATCGGAGCCCGGTCAAATTTTGACGACATCCATCGCAGCCTTGTTTCCAATCGACTTCCAATCCTGATATCCATCCTTTACTGTCGATTCGTTTGATATTCCAGCTTTGACCAAAAAGCGGGATAACACGAGGACATCTAGAAAAGTGATAACATACCCTACTTGCGTGCGACCCACTTAGCCTTGCTGCATCTCCCCTATTTTAGTCATTCCCGATTGTTGAGGTTTGAGGCTAAGCGTTACCTTTCAAGACCAATTTTACTTAGAATGCTCATCGTCCTCCAATGACGATGTTCTGATAGCATTCATCCATACAAGTTGTCCTGGGTCTGGACAAACCGAATCACCATCTTCATCATCTTCACGGTATTCATTCGTAACGTTCAAACCGGATCGAAGTGGTTTTCGGATAATTAAATCGATCCCGGTCTCTTCGAAACGATTAACGAAATTGGCAAATATTGATAGTCGGTTATTTAAACTATCAATAAAAAATCCATAAGCAATCATTTAGCCTTTTTACTATAATTTTTTCCAAAATATTTACTTTCAAAATATCTTTAAAAGATATATCAATTCTTTCCAACATTTGAAAACAATTTTTCAAATACTTAAATCCGTAACAAGATACTTCCAAACATCTCAACAATTAGAAATATTCCCAAATTTCCATTTTCTATACTTAGGAAAATATTACAAGTCTTATTTTCCAAAATCCTTTCAATATTAACGTTTCAGAGAATTATTCCGTACTTATTCCAAAAATCTCCGGAATCACAATTAAATTTCCTCTCCTCAAAATCATATCCTTTTATAAGCCCCTTTTTCGAATCTCGAGAGAAGTTATAAAATAAATTTTCAATTACTTTAAAACTATATATATATATAATAAGTATTTAAAAGATTAATAATTTATTTTTAAAACATGTTCAAGTAATTATTTAAAATGTCGAAAACACTTTTATAACATTAATAACTCATCTTTAGTTAAACGAATAAATTTTCAAAGCTTATTTTAAAATTTAGAATTCACTATAATAAATACTTAATATTTCAAATCTACTTACCGAAGTATTTCAATCCTAACTAGTTAAAATTTTGTAGTTTTTAAATAATGAATTTTTATTTTAAACACAAACTTAACTTCCTAGGATTTAAAGTATATTTTTAAAACCTCAATAACCAATCCAACTTATAAATTCCTCTCGATTTCCATCACATCACTTCCACTCCGATTTCCTTAACCATTTTCACTTTACAAAATAGTATATACTATTTTCTCACCATATTTCCATATTTTAATGTAAATTCACCCTACGAATTTATTTTCCAATATATCCACTAATATCGCTTAACTTATTTATAACATCGTTTATAAATTTTTATACTCCCTTGAGTTTTTTTCTTGTTTTATAATAACAATCTCGTTTATAAAATTCCATTTTTATAAATCCATTACCTTAATAATCCCATTTATAATTTCAAACCTATTTTTAATATATACTTCAACTCTTTTTATATTTCCGGAATATCATTTATAAATTCTCTTATATAATTCATTTTTTAAATCTCCATTTAAAAATTCATAATAGTTAAGTATAACCAAAAATATTTTTTTTCTAATTCAATTTCTTTAAATAAACTCAATTCCAATATAAATATTTTTATATCAAAAATTCCCTTTAATTCCTTCCATTTAAAAAAAATTTATGGTATTTAAAATATTAACATTCAGGCCAGTGCTACAATAGCGCTAATAATTCCAATCACTATAGTAATCTATAATAAATTATTCTACACAAATCATATATCACTATATATGAAAAATAAACAATATATTTGACGAATCCAGTTGGATCCCTCCAACCTGTTTCCCTGCGTCCACAGATGTTAATACAACATAAAAATAATACCAATCCCACTTCGAGTGGGATATCGCGGTATATAGGGTCATCTGCTATTATGCGGGGCGCATAGGGTCTCATCCGCTATAATGTGCGGGAATATCACTCCAAATACTAATATATATACTATTATATATATATATATAACATCCAACAGATAATTATAATTCATCAACTCAATCAAGCATCCAATAATTAAATTTAACTATTTAAATTTAAAATTTGGAAATCCAAATGAGTGAGATTTTACTCACCTTGATTTTTATTTGCCGAATATCCCGATTTTTATATTTTTTTTTCTCTTCCTCTCATATCCCAGCTGTCTCCGAAAACCCCAAATAAATTTTGTTGCGTAGATTTTTCAGCTACGAGCCAAAACCCGACTTGTTTTATTTATTTGAACCTCGTATAAATAGATTATGGATTATTTATCATTTCTGATAATTAAAATAATAATCAACAAATAAATTAAAAGTTTAAACTTTAAATCTTAATTATGATGTCTCTCCTCCTTCACACTACAGCCAAGCTCACGACTGCATCATCAATTTTTTTCCTGCTCGACCAAAGCCCCCGACCTCAGCCTCTGACTTCGCCGTTCCGCCTTCACCTTCCATTCCTCACTGAGATACCAGACCAATCTTTACCTCGTTCAACTCCATCCCCTCGCCAATGGCCTCGTCGACCATCTCCTCCAACCCACAGTCACGCACCCCACTTCAGCTAAGTCCACGCGCATGTACGTGCGTACACGAACTCTACCTCCTATCAGACGAACGAACACGATCCCAAAACTTGCCAGAAAATGCAACCACTACAGTGCCGAACGAACCCCCAATCGAGAAGCCACCAATCCTAACTTCCCTAGCTCGTCGAAAGTGTCGCAGCAGCAGCCTCGATCTCCATACGCCTTCGCAGGCGCGCGCGAGCTCTGCCCCTTCGTGCTCGCGACCACGCACAAACCCCACTTCGTCGCGCCCTTAGCTGGCCAGACCCTTGCGACTTCGATTACGTCGCTAAAATCGAGCGTCGCCCCATACTGGCCTCTCCTCTCGCCTTCGGCGTCGAGCTCCTTCACGACGTCCTTTAGCTCGATCGCGATTTTAAATCGCGCCTTATTTTTTTTTATTAAAAGAAAACTGCTATCGTTTGATTGAAGGAAAGGGATTTGAAATGAAGAGGAGGGATTTGAAATGAAGGTGAGGGAACACGATTTGATGGAGGCGTCTTGAACACGGTAGGGGTGAAAAGGATGGAAACGACGTGAATAACTTTTCCAATTATAATATTATTTGATTATAAAATATCTCGCTTAATACAACTTAAGATTTCGATCTTCTATTGAGGTGTGCTGCTATGCATTCATAATGTTATGCCCCTATTCCGAACGCAATGGAAAAGGTTTCAAGTCCTAATTCGATCGTATGGAGAAGATAGCTTTTTGGACTCAATTATTCTATTGAATTTCGATATAAATTTCAAAGCGTTTATATCCTGTACGATTAAACGACAACTCCAAAAGCTACGAAATTTGAAATCCAATAATAATACATTATTAGGGATCCAATGGAACTAGTTTCGTCGAATTCCGAGAATGTGCCCTGGATCGCTATTTTTAAATGTCAATTTAAACAAACTATTTTTAAAATTGAACAAATCACTTTTCAATTTTAAAACTTTTATTATCTTCATTTTTATTAATATAAATTTTACAAGCCTTTAAATTATTTTTATCAAGCTTAAAACTTAGGACACAATAATTTACCCAATATTCAATTATAAAATTCAAAAATTAAATTATTCAATAAATCGCTATATTTAAATCCTGAATTTATTTTATAAATAAAAACCCAAATTTCCATATCCAAAATCAATCTATAATTCAAATTCAATATTTAAAACCATTAAAATATTCCAAATCAAATGTCGAAAAATCCGGGTCGTTACATAGATAAAAATCTTCAGAAAATCTTCTTACTCCATGCTTCGAGTTCCATCGAGCTTTCTTCTAAACTAAACCTGACTACTAGGCTACCCGGGAAAATTAGGGCACCCAGAGTTTAAAGAAAGGGAAAAATGAACTCCGGGTCAGTCATGGGACTGGTGTGAGAACTCAAAATACGCGTTTTGAAAACAAAAAGGTATCTCATAAGACCACGCCGCACATAAACAAGGAACTAGTTTTTACCTTATGATAACCAAATCATTATTACATAAAAATAAGGGATATTATTTTTACTGACATTTCTTTGAAAACATTTGCAAGTAAACTTATTAATCTTAGCCGAAATTGTTACATTATTAAATTCCAGCATAATAACCACAAACGCGGATTCTACAAACAAAATGCCAGACACTTATTGGAGAATGGATTTCCATACAAATGACCAGGTGAAGGGACTACTTCCGGCAGTATATCTCTAGAGGAATGTACCAAGGCCCAATAGGTGGTCCTCTACCAATACAAGACCGGCCTACCTCTTCCTAGATAGTACCGAATATGTCATCACCCCAGTCGTTACTAACCTGTTCGAGAGCTCTCTTTGCATACACCACATTAATTTAAATCCAAACGTCATAGTGGGTAGAAATTTATCTAGAAGGGGATGATCATACCCTAATGGTTGTGAACCATATAGCATTGCCGCATCTACCATGTTTTGGTCATTTCCAGGTGTGAGGCTTGAGGTAACGACTACCATTCTCATAGCACATCAGCTTCCTTTGAATGCCACACTGCCATTCCGTCAATCACTTGTTGAATTCCACAAACATACAACCTCCAAGCTCATACATCTCATAGAAGGGTGTTAAGCTAAGAGAAGTTGCCTTCTCCACCACCAAACATATGTATGTTTAAAAAAGTCAATGATGAAATCTCAAGAATGCAATGTCAGACATCCATCCATACAAGTTCTTTATGGGATTGAACGAAACCGAAGGCACTCTCCTACCACATCCTGTCGAGAATTAACCCTAGGATTAGTAGCGAGAAGTCCTTGCAACCGAAAGAGTTTCAGAAATGAAGGGACCATTGCTACTTTAGTATTTGGGAGCTAACCAGAATTAACAAGCAGTCCTTTCACCCCGAAGATCTTTGGTCTTCATCCTTCATTCTCTCTATCGGGTCTTCATTTTTAGAATTCATACATCAGTTCGAAGTGGTTTTCGAATAGGGATTACCCCAGATCTGACTCCGGTTCCTTCAAACCAATCATCGATAAAAAGAGGTTTTATGAATAGGGAATCATTCTTTAATTGATTAAGTTCTTCATATCAAAATATCTTTTAGAGATATACATTTCTAAAACATTCTTTTTGGTATATACAGGATTATTAAACCTCACTTATCAAAACCTTTGATTACTTAAAACCCATTTTAATTTGAATAATTCGAAATCGTTTCATTTTTCTTTTCAATTAGGAAAACATTTCCAAAACCATTTCATTTAAATCTTATAAAAATTTCATAATTCAAAAACTCATAATTTTTATTGAGTTAAAACCATATTATCTAGGATGTTATTCCAAAACCAGTAATTATTAAGTAAGCAGAATCTATAGAAATCATCTAATTCTACTCAATATTAATTCCCGTATTAAACAAATACTATGGGCGGAATAATGGTGAAATCACCTTTTAAATTCCATAAATAGTACGAGTTTCCTCTTCGGGCTTTAACACCGAGTATAAGAAGATCATCTCCATAAGATCCAAGTTGTTTAAAACTTGAAAATATTTTTTTCTTTGTTCTTTTTGAAATTTCAACCCGAGTAAATCAAATTACTATCCCATCCATCGAGTCAGTCTAGATAGCCAAGGAGAGCAGGAAACTGTTTTTCAAAACCCATGCCTAGACACTCTCTCTGACACCCAAAAGGCGATCAAGTAATTTGATCGACTCTAAACCATTAAAACATTTAATCATTTCATAAATCCTTCAAATTTCCTTTAAAACATTTTATTGATCATTTATAAATATTTATGGAAGATTTGGAAAAGAATTGTTAAGTTTAAAGCTATCATTCAAAACTTATAGAAAAGTGCTGCGGAAAAGTGCTTGGGAAAGTGCCTTTAAAGCTATATTGATCAAAACGACTTTTTATTATTTGAAAATTCATTTTTATAACTCAAATCTCTTTTAAAACATTTTAAAAGATTTATAAGATTTATTCCATATTTTTAAACAATTTTAAAACATCATTTTCAAAGAAATCCAATTTTGGATTCCGAAGTGCAAAACCGCGATTTTTCAAAAACTTGTTTTACTCATATTTCAAAATGTACTTATCAAAATCTTGATTTTCTTTCTTTGTTGGAAAACAATGGACATAATAGTTCAGAAAATTCTTATCTCGAAGAATTCCAAGCTATATTCCAAATTTTTATAGTTGTTTGACTTTTATAGCGCGAAATCGCGTACTGCCGTTACGCGACGCACTTATTTTTAACTTTTCCGAGCTATATTCCGAGCTACCTCTCCACTTTTTTACCCTTATTCCACACGTTAATGCCTTCTCCTCCATGTGCTCCATCACTTCATTCACTTCATGTATGCATATGTTGACTTATTTAAGCTTAAGGAGGAAGCTTGTTTAAAATATCTTAGATTTTGTATTATATATGTATTTTGAGGTGTATAAGTGTGTATATATATATGTATACATATGTTCATGTGCATGTTAGTGGATGCATTTATATGTTATATATGTGTACATGACACATAAACAACATTGCATTGATTTCGAACAACTTTTGTTCGATAAACCGTTGTCAATCGGAGAACCGATTCCCTGTCACATTTTCACTTATATTTTAACGTACATATATTTGTAAACAAAATTCAAAAATAAATTTCTTATCATTTTAAACTAATTAAAATGGTCACAATTTATTTATAAAACCATATAAATTAATATTAACAATTATTTACAAATATTACTATTATACCGATAAAGCGATATCGATTTTTCCTTATATTTTCAAATCAAATATATATCTTTATAAAACTATTATAAATGATTTATTATCACTTTATAACTATTCAAAATGAATTATCATTATTTAGAATAATTACTTGAATAATTAAAATAATTATTAAATCTCAATTTAATTTAATAAATCAATTATCATATTTAAGGGCATTATTAACAATGTCAAAAACACATTTTATTTTCAAAAACAAACCAATTGATTTTATTTCATATTCTTGTTTAATTATAAAAAAAGCTGTATATATCCAACTTCATGCGCGACGTTTTATGATTATAGAGCTGGTTATTGATAAAACCGTTTTAGGCTATTTTATTGATTTAGATTTCGAGGAAAATATTTTTGTAAATATTTATTAAAAATAAAATTACTATTACTTATTATTACTCAAAATAATATTATTTGTATTATCAATCTTTTATTTGCATAAATTTAAAAATAAATATAATTTATCACTGTGATAAATTGGCGGGTCATTAAGACTTACTCCCTTAAAAGAGTTCTGTCCCTGAAACTACCCAAAACAAAAAAAACCCAAAGGTTTTGCCTAAAATATTTATTTTGTAAACTTACATTCATACGGTGTATATAGATCACCCGTATACAATATCTGGTTTGATCTACTATTCGAATTCACAACTTTACTTTCGAACTAGCACCGATCCCCCGATCCTCTAGCGCGGACTCTGATTAGGCTTCCTGATCAGAACTTTAGTTCTTCCTTTCATAGCTCTCAACTATGATAGAAAACTCAAGCATCCAACCACAAACCCTCATCAATGTCGTCGTCAAGAATCGAGTGATAAATTCTTTTCTGGACCAGTGTAAACACCTCAAAGTTCTGCACTCGAATCTTAGATTAAATCGTACGACAAAATAATCCATATACTTCATATGTATTTATTAACCTTTCAATTTTTTTATGAAAACTTTTCATAAAACTTTCATTCTTTATTCAAACTTTTTAAAGATACTTCTTTATACATAACCATTTTACATTTTTATTTCCAAAGTATTTCTACTTAAAAACACATTTCTTCTCAAAAGATAAATATCTTTTTATTATAATACATTTCTAAACATATCTTACTAGTTTCTCGAAACTTATTTTCAAAATAATTCATTAAATTGATAAATTGCCATAAAATTCCTTTAGCTAATATCAAATGTGAAAATAATTCTTTATTTAGTTAAAACTTACTTTAATAATTAATAGTCTTTTATTAATTAAAACTTCCTTTATATATATTCTCTTTAATTATACCAGTTTTAAAACTTAATAGTATTCATATACTTATTCAAATGTTTTCAGTATATTCAATAAGTTTTTTCTCTTTTATTACCTTTAAAATATAATCTAAGAGATTGAAACAATTACTACCAAAGCATTGTTATACTTAACTACTCTTTTATAACATGTTAGTTATAATATTTTCCTATCATTTTATAAAAGACTCCAATACTTGTTATTATCTTTAAAATCCCATGATTAAAGATCTAAATACACCCATAAAATTTCTTCCAAAGTGTCATTCAAGGATTTAAAAACAAATGTTGCTAAAACATCGTTTACTACAAACCAAAAACCATTCATTAATAACTTTAAATATTTATTTTAAAGATCAAAGCATACCCATGCTTATTAAATAAGATAATACACTTTGATAAAAATTGACAAACATTGATTTTGTCAAATAATTGATTCACATTATCCTTTTTAACTTTAGAAAATTATATTGATTGAGTAACTCAAAAATGATACTAAGGAACTGGGTACTACCAATAGTATCGCATATTTCCTAAACAAGAAGGGGAATACATAAGAGAAGCGTTTACCATCCGAACACATCTCCTGCCCATTTTTAGTTACTTTCGAGCCACTTGAATCAATTAATCATAAGATTTTTTTTCGTTTTCAAAATCCCTTTTTTAGAAATAATATTATTATTATTGCTTTTCAAAAAATCATTTGAAATTCCTTTCAAAAATACCAAAATTTAAATTCTAAAAAATTCCTTTATAAAGCACGTTTTATAATTCCATTTTATAAAATAACTTATATAAGACATATTTATAATATTTATTTATCTTAAATAAATTCCTTTAATAAACATTTATTTTTTATTGAATACCCCATAATCAAATTGTGAAACTAAATTCACGAGGTGTTCGTACTTAAACTTTTAAATTAAACAACCGATCAATTAACGATAATAACTGAGTATTATCATTTCCTTAATCAAATAACTATATTACTTGAAAAATATTCTTTATATTCAAAATATAATCTTAGGTAAAATTATATCATTTACAAATTTTAATAACCAAAATCATTTGTATATAATATTAACAAATACGCGCTCATATATAATACTCTCAAACTCATTCTAGGGCGTTGCTAACCCTATCACTAATGAGTTACTTATCCTAAAGCATTACTAACCCTATCTCTGATGAGTCTTTTACGCCGATCAGGCTTAGGTGTTCGCTCAACCTAAGCTCTGATACCAAATGTAATGGCCCATTTCTTCGACTCTCGAAAATCGACACTAATACATACTTGGTATTCACGTGCCGTAAATCCAAGTGCCAGGGAAGCAAATCATTAAGGGTAAGAAAGAAAATAAAGACAGAACAAAATCTCACATATATTATTTCAACAAATAATCTTTACAGCGGAAATTTAAATACATTTATCAGAGTTAAACATGGACAGTTATAAATATATGTCCTTACAAATGCGGAATACTATAGCACAAGAATGTGGTGGAAACAGACAAAAATCTTCAAAAAATCTTCTGACTCCATTCTTCGAGCTCCATCCAGCTTTCTTCTAAACTAAACTTTACTACTAGGCTACCCGGAAAAATTAATGCATCTAGAGATTAAGGAAAGGGAAAAATAACTCCGGGTTAGTCATAGGACTGGTGTGAGAACTCAAAATACGGGTTTTGAAAATAAAAAGGTATCTCATAAGACCACGCCGCACATAAACACGGAACATATTTTTACCTTATGGTAATTAAATCATTATTACGTAAAAATAAGGGATATTATTTTTAATGACATTTCTTTGAAAACATTAGCAAGTAAACTTATTAATCTTAACCGAAATTGTTACATATTAAATTCCAGCATACTAACCACAAACACAGATTCTACAAACAAAATGGCAGGCACTTATCGGAGAATGGATTTCCATACAAATGACCAGGTGAAAAGACTACCTTCTAGTAGCACATATCTTGAGGAATGTACCGAGGCCCAACAGATGGTCCTCTACCAACACAAGACCGGCCTACCTCTTCCTAGATAGTACCGAATATGTCATCACCCCGGTCGTTACCGACCTATCCGAGAGCTCTCTTCGCATACACCACATTAATTTAAACCCGAACGTTATAGCAGGTAGAAATTTCACTAAAAGGGGATGATCATACCCTAATGGTTGCGAACCACATAGCATTGCGCATCTACCCTGTTTCGGTCATTTCCGGGTATGAGGCTTGAGGTAACGATTACCTTTCTCATAGCACATCATCTTCATTTAAATGCCACACTGCCATTCCATCGATCACTTGTTGACTCCACAAACATACAACCTCCGAGCTAATACATCTCAAAGAAGAGTGTTAAGCTAAGAGAAGTTGCCTTCTCTACCACAAAACAGATGTATGTTTATAAAAGTCAATGATGAAATCTCAAGAATGCAATGTCAGACATCCATCCATACAAGTTTGTTAATGGACTGAACGAAACCGAAGGTACTCTCCTACCACATCTTGTCAAGAATTAACCTTAGGATTAGTAGAGAGAAGTCCTGGTAACCCAAAGAGTTTCAAAAATGAAGGGACCATTGCTACTTTAGTATTTGGGAGCTAACTAGAATTATCAACAAGCAGTCCTTTCACCCCGAAGATCTTTAGTCTTCATCCTTCATTCTCTCAATCGGGTCTTCATTTTTCGAACACATACATCGGTTCAAAGTGGTTTTCGAATAGGGATTACCAGAGATCCAACTCCGGTTCCTTCGAACCAATCATCGATAAAAAGAGGTTTTGTGAATAGGGAATCATTCTTTAATCGATTAAGTTCTTCATATCAAAATATCTTTTAGAGATATACATTTCTAAAACATTCTTTCCGGTATATACAGGATTATTAAACCTCACTTATCAAAACCTTTGATTACTTAAAACCCTTTTTAATTTGAATAATTCGAAATCATTTCATTTTTCTTTTCAATTAGGAAAACATTTCCAAAATCATTTCATTTAAATCTTAACAAAAATTTCCTAATTCAAAAACTCATAATTTTGATTGAGTTAAAACCATGTTATCTAGGATGTTAATCGAAAACCAGTAATTACTAAGTGAGCAGAATCTATAGAAATCATCTAATTCTACTCAATATTAATTCCCGTATTCAACAAATACTATGAGCGGAATAATGGTGAAATCACATTTTAAATTCCACGAATAGTACGAGTTCCCTCTTCGGGCTTTAACACTGAGTACAAGAAGATCATCTCCATAAAATCTAATTTGTTTAAACCTTGAAAATATTTTTTTCTTTATTCTTTTTGAAATTTCGATCTGAGTAAATCAAATTTACTATCCCATCCGCCGGGCCAATCCGAATAGCTAGGGAGAGCAGGAAAATGTTTTTCCAAACCATTAAAACATTTAATCATTTCATAAATCCTTAAAATTTCCTTTAAAACACATTATTAATCATTTAAAAACATTTATGAAAGATTTGGAAAAGGATTGCTAAGTTTAAAGCTATAATTCAAAAGTTATAGAAAAGTGCTGCGGAAAGTGCTTTTTAAGCTATATTGATCAAAACGACTTTTTATTATTTGAAAATTCATTTTTATAACTCAAAGCTCTTTTAAAAAATTTCAAAAGATTTATAAGATTTATTCCACATTTTAAACAATTTTAAAACATCATTTTCAAAGAAATCCAGTTTTGGATTTCGAACTGCAAAACCACGATTTTTCAAAAACTTGTTTTACTCATATTTCAAAATCTACTTATTGAAATCTTTTTTTTCTTTCTTCGTTGGAATACTATGGATATAATAGTTCGGAAAATTCTTACCTCGAATAATTCCGAGCTATATTCCAACTTTTACACTTGTTTGACTTTTATAGGTCGAAATCGCGAACTCCTATTACGCGACGCACTTATTTTTAACTAAAATTTTCATTTCTTTTCAAACTTCAACAAAACACTTTTAAATATTTACAAAACATTTCAAATACATTTTAAACCATTTTTAAGAGCTTTAACAATTCCATACACAACATTTCGTTAATTCAAGGAAAGTGATTTTCTTTGTGCTTATCGACGTGTATATTCGTGACTTGCATATATATATATATATATATATATATATATATATATATCCAACATTCATATGAAAACAACCAAAATTGATGATCAAAGCATATCAAACATCCATTTGGAAACATCATATCATCATTCTACATATAGTATAATAGTTTTAGGAGTTCTAACCTTAGATTCGAACAATCTCACTTTAAATCGATTCTAGCTCCGCTACGATCGAATTAAACTCTACGGAATCGAACTCTGAAGCCTTGAAGTGGCTAGGCATAGCCTTGGGAGTTCTCACGGCCTAGCCATGGAAGGAGAAAGGGCTCGCCTTACTTTGGGAAGTGCTGGCCGTGAGTTTGAGTGGTGAAAAGGAGGAGATTTGTCTTCGTTTTGAAGTGGATCGATATTATATACATATGTATATATTTTACTAATATTTTTCCATAACTTTTGCTCATTATTTATTAAGGCATGAAAGCCATAAAGAAGCTCTTAGGAAGCTTAAGAAGAAGGAATAAGAAGATGGAAAGTTGGGTGAATATGTGAATGAAGGTATGCATGTATTTATAGCCTTGGAAGCCTTAAGGGCTAAGCAACTTCAAATAAATATATATATTTCATTATCCATCACATCTCCACTTTTCTACCCTTATTCCACACGTTAATGCCTTACCCTCCATGTGCTCCATCACTTCATTCACTTAATGTATGCATATGTTGACTTATTTAAGCTTAAGGAGGAAGCTTGCTTAAAATATCTTAGATTTTGTATTATATATGTATTTTTAAGTGTATAAGTATATATGTACGTATACATATGTTCATGTGCATGTTAGTGGATGCATTTATATGTTATATATGTGTACATGACACATAAACAACGTTGCATTGATTTCGAACAACTTTTGTTCGATAAACCGTTGCCAATCGGAGAACCGATTCCCGGTCACATTTTCACTTATACTTTAATATACATATATTTGTAAACGGAATTCAAAAATAAATTTCTTATCATTTTAAACTAATTAAAATTACCATAATTTATTTATAAAACTATATAAATTAATATTAACAATTATTTACAAAAATCGCTATTATACCGATAAAGCGATATCGATTTTTCCTTATATTTTCAAATCAAATATATATCTTTATAAAACTATTATAAATAATTTATTACCACTTTATAACTATTCAAAATGTATCATCATTTAAATAATTATTTGAATATTTAAAATAATTATTAAATCATTAAATCTTAATTTAATTTAATAAATCAATTATCATATTTAAGAGCATTATTAACAATGTCAAAAACACATTTTATTTTCAAAAACAAACCAATTGATTTTATTTCATATTCTTGTTTAATTATAAAAATAGGTGTATATATCCAACTTCATGCGCGACGTTTTACGATTATAGAGCTGGTTATTGATAAAACCGTTTTAGGCCATTTTATCGATTTAGATTTCGAGGAAAATATTTTTGTAAATATTTATTCAAAATAAAATTACTATTACTCATTATTACTCAAAACAATATTATTTGTATTATCAATCATTTATTTGCATAAATTTAAAAATAAATACAATTTATCAAAGTGATAAATCGATGAGTCGTTACAGGTTTTATCAACGATAAATTGGAAAGAGGGTTTTGGTATACTAATTGAAATATCTAATGGAAAAAAGAGGGGGGATATGAAACTATTATTCAAGCACAAGCAATTAAAGTAAGAACTAAAAGTAAAGCGAGAGAGGAATTTTAATGTGGTTCAATAAAATCAATCACGGACTAAACAGCTTATACTAATTTTATTACAAGGAAGTTTTAAAAATAAGATGAGATACAATGGATTATCTTTAATTTCTCTACAAATTTCATCTCACTTAAGTTGTAATATCCCCAATTTTGATACCTAATAATGAACATTGGTGATGCTGTTGTCACTAATATAATTACTTTTAAGCAAAAATGGATTATGTATTTTATTTCATAACATAAGTAAACAAAGCAGCTAAATTAACACTTACAATTCAATATGCCTTTTAACATCTTAACCCAACGATTCCCATACAAGGCTAAATATAGTTGATAAAAAATAATGATGACATGCTAATATAGAAAGATGCCACGTATTATCGAACCAGTTATATATTCTGGTTAAGACTTTAAGTACACAACAGAACATGATAAACTACTAAATATACATAGTAAGCTTCCACTTCATCTTTAGGCTTTTTTATTCATAAATACGAAATAGCAACTTGTCTATCCTACCATCCTACTAAAACATAAACTCGGTCTGCTTAATTAAGCAATCATAAGTTTAAGAGAAAAACAATAAACAATGGGTTAGACAACGGTACAGTATGAATAATATTAGTCCTTGAACACATACAAATAGAGAGAGACATACACATACATTATAGTGAGACCACACCGTAGAACGAAATGGATTTTCCCTTTGCTACCACAATACAAGCATCGATATTATAACATAGAATTTACCATAAACATGTCAAACGGTCAGAGCAGTTTAACTTACATAAGTTAATACAAATGTTCCACACTAACATTTTCCTATAATCTCTAATGCCATCTAGGAATTATTAGATGTCATTTAATTTCACATTCATTCATTGTATTTATCTCAAACTAAGTTTTTTTTCCTATTTATTCTCCAACACATATGAGAATACACTAGTTCACTTCAGGGGATCCATTAATCTTGGGCTAACCTGACCCACTTAGGGGCCAGAAGAACACACAAGAACAACTAAAAAAGTGTGTTTCCTACTATCTCTGAAGCTCTCCTACCTCCAAAACCCATCGTTTTATGTTGATATCTATTCATCATCATTGGTTATTGCATCCCACTATAAATCCCTATGATCTCTTGGATCAACGCTCCCATGGAAATCAATCCAAATTATGCACACTTTAATAACATTCGTTTGTTATACTCATTTATCACCTATCATTAGTGATATATATAGGTGAACATAAATTAATCAATAAGGTTCACACAACGTCATATAATACTTACATCATAAGAAGTTAACCATACACTACCACTTAATGTCCACACACATCCATACAAGATTAATTTCTCTTATTGCAATCATTTCAAATGAATTAATTTCAATTCATTATTCACATTCAATTGGTAGATTACATTTAGCTAATCCACATTTTTCACACCTTTAGAAATTATCTAATAATGTTTCAAAAGTTATTACATGTTTATTTAAAACATGGTCAATTTTATCACATTATGTAACCATCAATTATTACATCATCAGGCTATCACATAGGCTATCATTTGCTACACAATTAGGGTCATTGACTTGCATCATTAAGCCACTGCCTAACACTATCGAGCGATATCGATTGCAACACATTAACCTATGGATGTTGGTTTCCCGAAGTCATCACACTCATCTCATACACTATCGGCACGACATCGTTGAAGTTACCATGTCTCAAATAATGTTGCTATTGGGCTCCTCTTACCTTATCCTATTAGTGATTAGCTAACAAAACTAGTGAGGTAACTTTCGGAGTGTGGCTATCACATCGATGATGAAAACTATCAGTTAGTTGTCACTAGTTGATGGGAGCTATCGAGGTCGGCTATCGCATCGTGTGATGGGTGATATCGGTCAAATGTTTGAGTGCAATCACTATTAATGATGGGTACTATGCTTCTAACTGATGGGTGCTATCGACTTCAGCGACGGGTGCTATCACATCAAATTGATTGGTGCTATCGTCTTTAGCCATGGATGCAATCGCATCTACCCGATGGGTGCTATCGTCTTTAGCGATGGATGTTATCGCATCTACCTGACATGTATTATCATCTTTAGTCGTGGGTTCTACTATCAATTGGTGATGGGTGGTTATTGATGTTTTTATAAATAAGTATTAAACTAGTTTAGTTAATTACCTAACAAAGTAATATCTTTTTGACTTAGTTTTAACACTTTTCATATTCTTTATTCTTTTCAAATTGAAATGGTAAATCTCATCATATTTAGTCAGGCTTCCCATTGTCTTTCCTTTAATTAAATTGTGACGACCGCCCATGACCCCTGCACCGAATCTAGAGATAGAGCGCTGTAAAGTGTGCCAGGCGACCATGGACGATTGTCAAGGTAAGATTTAAAACAACAAAATCTATCGTATTACTCACAGCGCATGGACAAAATACAATAGAACATATGTATAGTGAAGCTTTACAGAACAAAATGACATCATATAAAACTCCATAATAGTTGAGTACAAGCATCCACATAGTCAATCAAGCCTCACTACATATCTCTCAGAGAATACAAAACAGCGGAATCTCCAGTACATATAATAAGAAGATAATATGCAACCCTCCAGCTCGTCTTCGATATCAGCATCGTGAGAAGAGAACGGCACCTGTCACCTGCTACCTAGTCTGCCCGTCCCAAAATGGACGAACAGCCCAAGGCAATAAGAATTAAAACATAAAGCCTTGAGTCAGACAACAGTCTTAGTGAGCAGTAAATTAACTAACAACATACCAAAAGAGCATAAAGGAAAAGGAATAGGAATACAACCTCCCACTCCAACCTCATTCTACAGTGATAGCCCCCAGACACACACTAAGCAGAAGCAAACATAGCAGAGCATACAATTTAAAGTAAAGCTACTATCACTCGAGTCAAGGGCGATGTTTTCCAAGTACCAAGGCCTAAATCAGATAAGCACCCAGAAAATACCGCTCTTGAGTCCGAATGACGATACAACCAAACATCCATGACTCTGGCTATCACTGTTATCATTGCTTCGATATCACCGTTAATTGAATGACCGGCACATTCTTTCAGCCGTCCGTCAAGGGCTAATGGAAACCCCGGTTCTAGACATAACTCCCGCACGTCGTCGCAACCCGTGCCTAGGACTATCGAATCTGCCCAGAGTACTCGACCTTCAACAGTTGGTCGTTGGGACTATCGAATCCGCCCAAACGTACTCTTTCTTAGAGCATGCTAGAACCTTCAACAACGATGCTATCCAAGCCTCCTAGTCATCCTCCTCGACGACTATTCTCACATCCATTCATTATCCTCAACTCGAATCATATCACCGAGTTATCAACATGCTTGGAATGATCCCGTCTGGATTAGACCAAGTCTTCATCACATGATTGCTTCGCTTCATCACATCCTCGCGAAGCCTCATCTCAACATCACATCATCAAATCTATGCATAAGAGCTTCATCATCCCGCTACATATGCCACGAGCAGCTTTTCCAATTCAAGAGCCTTTCCCTTAGCTTTTGAATCATCTTCGATCTAGATCTAATCATCAATCATCTAGTTCATAACAATCAATCAAATCAAACATCAATCCAAGCAATCAAGCATTCAAAAATAATCTAAGTAGACAATTATAACAATAATGGCATTTTCGTAATTAAAGAGTTGAAAGTCCAATAAGCATGAAAACATGGATTATATCTCTATAAACTTGATGAATGAACTTGCATAGGTTAACATATGATAAAATGGATGTAACATCATCATGAACAATGGATCTATATGGATCTACACTTTGGATGAAGAAAATGCATGGAAATCCCTATTTTAACACCAAATCGAGCCAACAATCCGATATACTCCTTTGGATCCGTGTGAGAGATAATCACCACTCACCAAATCACCTAAACAAACCCAAATCAACACGCTTCAGATCTGGACAGCGAAGAATCAAGCTTGATCTATCACGAATCCGCTTCAAACGAAGAAATCTCTCTTGAAAAGATGAAGATCTTCAACTTTAGCTCTTGAATCTTCAATCTTGATCTTCGATTTGGATGGAAGGAAGCACTAGATTAGAGTGGAGAAAAGAAGTGAAGAAGTGTAGAAGTCGAGCTCTCAAAATGGCAGCACTTCGTCGCTTCAAAATCCGGATCCCAAAAATGAAGAGAAACTCTCCTATTTATAGCTGAAATCCCTATCTCGTCTGCCTTCATGAGTCGTTTACGACTTACGACTCAAAGCCCTACGACTCAGCGACTTAATACACTTCTGCCTATGACTCACGACAAAACAGTTATCTCCTAAGTCGTCTCCGACTTATAGCATGCGCCTACGACTCACCAGACCCCCTGTCTACGACTTAAATGCGCACGCCTTACTTGGTTAGACGACTCAACTACTAACTCGTATACGACTTATCACAAAGGCTACGACTCATCCACTTGCGCGAGTTATCACCTACGCGCGACTCAACAGCATACGACTCATCAGATAACTGGGGTACGACTCATCAGATAACTGGGGTACGACTCATCACCTTGACTCGGCCACGACTCAACACAGCAGCCTACCTACGACTTAACATAGCAGCTTTGCCGATCTATCAGGATAAGACTCAACTCCTAAGTCGTCCAGGTCTTAAGTCGACCACTACCTTGACTCGTCAGCCGACTTAACACTTAACTCAAAACCTTAAGTCGTCTACAATAAGATAAGTCGGTCACTTCCTTAGGTTGTCTATCCCTTAACTCGGCAACGACTTACAACCTACTAACCTAGCCCAGCTACGACTTATTTCCTTAAGTCGCCAAACCCTGGGTCACTCCTATCTCCTAAGTCGTATACGACTCACAGCTTATGCTAAGTCGTGAACGACTTAGGACTTAGGCAAAATTTGCCTAAAATCTGAAATGGCTCAAAAATGCTAAAACTCCAGATTTGAACGAACTTTTCGATCCGTAAAATACGGGTCGTTACATTCTCTCCCCCTTAGGAATTTCGCCCCCGAAATTCCAAACAAACAAAGCAATCGAAGACTATTCTGTACGCCTACCAACCATAACAATCAGCAAACCATGCATCCAATTCTAGCTTAGCGTACAGAATTCTAAGACTTAGAACAAGTTACAATGTTGTTAGATGATACGACACCTTAGGGCCATACCTTGAAGAGTTCAGGATGAGCTGCCTTCATCCTCTCTTCCACCTCCCACGTACAGTCGTTATCATCGTCACTCCATTGTATCTTGAGCAACTTAACTACCTTCCTCCTAAGCTGTTTCGTGTCGGTTTCAACAACACGAAGCGGCTTACGAGGTCTTCTATCGACTGGATCAACTTCGAAGTCTTCACAGCTATCAGCAGAAACCACTGTATTCGAGTCGTGCACATACTTCCGTAGATATGATACATGAAAAACATTGTGCACACCCGACATCTTCTCAGGTAACTCCAACCTATAGGCGAGCTTTCCAATTCGCTCGATAATCGGGAATGGTCCAACAAATCTCGGAGTTAATTTTCCTTTCTTCCCGAATCGGATAACATTCTTCAGAGGAGAAATCTTCACAAAAACCATATCTCCTACGTCGAACTCCAAATCCTTTCGACGCTTATCGGCATAACTCTTCTGACGGTCTTGTGCTGCCTTCATTCGTTGCCGAATGATCTCTATGCAATCTGAAGTCTGCCGAATCATCTCTGGTCCAAGTATCAGCTTTTCCCCAGTTTCCAACCAACATGTCGGAGAGTTACACGGTCTTCCATACAATGCCTCATACGGTGCCATACCAATGCTTGACTGGTAACTGTTGTTGTACGCAAACTCCACCAAATGAAGGTGATCTTCCCATGATCCTCCGAAATCCAAAACACAAGCTCTGAGGAGATCTTCCAAAACTCGGTTGACTCTCTCGGTCTGACCATCTGTTTGAGGGTGATAAGCTGTACTCAAACACAACTCGGTTCCCAAAACTTCCTGGAAGCTCTTCCAAAATCCACTAGTGAACAATGGGTCTCGATCGCTCACTATACTCTTCGGAATACCATGAAAACGAACTATCCACTTAACATACAACTCAGCCAACTTTGATGCAGTCCTAGTCGATCGAACAGGAATGAATTGTGCACTCTTAGTCAGACGATCCACAATGACCCAAATCCCTTCATTTCCCGTTCTGGTTCTAGGCAATCCATTGATAAAATCCATCGACACTTGTTCCCACTTCCATGTAGGAACTTCTAATGGTTGAAGCAATCCGCTTGGCTTCTTCTGTTCGGCTTTTACCAACTGGCAGTTCATACATTTGGAAATAAAATTTCCAACATCCTTCTTCATACCTTCCCAGTAGTAGGTTCTCTTCATATCCCGATACATCTTATTTCCACCTGGATGAATTGTCAACTTCGAGTGATGACTTTCCTTCAGAACTTCACTCCTCAATTCATCTATATCGGGAACAACTAGTCGTCCTTGCTTCCGAAGCCAACCCTCTCGATCGACCTTGAATCCTTTATCCTTTTCTGGATCCAATCCAGATTCCAATTCACGGATAATCTTGACAAGCTTATCATCTCGCTTTTGGCTCTCACCAATCCTTTCCACAAGAGTGGGTCTTATTGATAAGTTTGCCAACATCTCAGGTTCCAATTCGCATCTAGGCCTGAAGTCAAATCCAGCTAAATACTCGAGATTCTTCCATTCAGAAAACATGGCTCTCAATCCTGCATGTCTTCGACTTAACGCATCTGCCACTGCGTTACCTTTTCCCGAAGTATAAGCTATACCAAAATCATATGATGCCAAAAACTCTAGCCAACGTTGCTGCCGAAGATTCAAATCCTTTTGGGAGAAAAGATACTTCAACGACTTGTGATCCGTAAACAACTCGAATCGAACTCCCAACAGATAATGCCTCCACATCTTCAGAGCAAATACAATCGCCGCTAATTCCAAATCATGAGTTGGGTAATTCCTTTCATGCGGCTTCAATTGTCGACTGGCATACGCAACAACTTTATCCTTCTGCATCAGCACTGCTCCAAGTCCAGTACCACATGCGTCGGTGTAAACCACCATCTCATCATTCCCACTAGGAATAGTCAAAACAGGAGCACTCGTCAATCTTTCTTTCAGGATTCCGAAAGCTTGCTCACACTTAGCATCCCAACTGAACACTTGGTTCTTCTTCGTCAATCCTGTTAATGGTGCAGCTATCTTGGAGAAGTCTTTGATAAACCGTCGATAATATCCTGCTAATCCAAGAAAACTTCTCACATCAGATGCATTCTTAGGTCTAACCCAATCCTGGATTGCTGCCACCTTAGCGGGATCAACCGCTATTCCACTTCCAGAAATCACATGGCCTAAGAACCTCACTTCACTCTTCCAGAAGTGACACTTCGAAAACTTAGCCTTCAGCTGATGTTTCCGCAAGATTTCCAAAACCATACGCAAGTGCGTCTTGTGCTCTTCCTCCGTTCTGGAATAAATCAGGATATCATCCACGAACACAAGTACGAACTTGTTCAACTGATCTCTGAACACTCTATTCATAAGATCCACAAAATATGCTGGCGCGTTAGTCAATCCAAACGGCATTACCAGCCACTCAAAGAAACCGGATGGTGTCCTAAAAGCAGTCTTCGGCACACTATCCTTAGCCACTCTCAACTGGTGAAATCCCGTTGCCAAATCCATCTGAGAAAACACCTTAGCTTCGTGAAGCTGATCAAACAAGTCATCTATCCTCGGCAATGGATACTTGTTCTTCTTAGTCACCTTATTCAGCTCACGATAATCCACACACAATCTCAACGACCCATCTGCCTTGGTTGCAAACACAACTGGTGCACCCCACTCGGACACACTACGCCGAATGAATCCTTTCTGTAAAAGGTCATCAACTTGCACCCTCAACTCCTGCTGTTCCCTAGGCGCCATCCGCCTAAGAGGCATCACAACAGGTCTGGCTCCTTCAACAAGATCTATCCGAAACTCGATCTCTCTATGCGGCGGCAACCCTTTGACTTCGTCAAAGACATCCTCGAATCCATTTGCGATTGGCACTAAAGACAGTCCATCCCGTGGAACAACTAGCGAATACATGAAGCTCATGAAGACGCCTTCCTCATGCTTACATCGTATCACAATCTTTCGCCCCTCCACATTCTCGACTGTCACCTCCAGCCTCTCACAATCAACCTTAGCCGCATACTTCCTAAGCCAGTCCATACCCAAGATAATTCCGAACCCCGCAAAGTTCATAACAAAACAATCACAAACAAAAGAGCAACCATGACTCGACACAATCAGACCACGGCATAACATACACAAACAAGACGAAGCCCCAACTGGATTAGTCACAACCAATGGCCTATCAACAATATCCGGTTCCAAACCTAACCGGTCTACGAGTTCATTACAAACAAACGAATGCGATGCTCCAGTATCAAACAGAACTCTAACTGGAATACCACATAGGAAAAGAGTACCTTGAACAACCACACTCTTTCCCTTCTCTTCAGCAGTAGGAGCTTTTGAAGACGACGGAACAGCTCCCAAAGCATAAGCTTGCACAATCTGCTTGTCCTTCCTCGGTTCTGGATAATTCTTCCTGATGTGCCCTGGCTTGTCACAGTTGTGACACTTCATTGGCACCTTCGGATTCTTACAATCCTTAGAGAAATGGCCCTTCTGCTGACAATTGTAGCAAGTTACCTCGCCTTTCGGCTTCTTCTGGCCATCCTTACCCTTCTGCTGTTGCTGCTTCCTCTTCTGGTTTCCACCCTGCTGTGGTTTAGACTCTCCCTTGGTAACAGCAACAACAGGTCCTTCCTTAGGAAACAGACTCTCATGCCTAAGAGCTTTCTCCACAAGTTTCTCAAATGAATCGTCCAAATGATCCACCAACTGTCTCCCCATATAACTGTCCAAGCCTGTCACAAACTTCTCATTCTTCTAATATGCAGACTCAATATATGACCGGGCATACTTGGACAAAGCTTCAAACTCAGAAACATACTCAAGAACTGATCTTCCACCTTGCTTGAGCTCCACAAACCTCTTAAACAGAACAGACTTCTGAGCTGTAGAAATGAACTTAGCTTCAAATCTGACTTGGAATTGCTCCCAAGTAATCTCTTCCTCCGCAGTATTGATGGTAATAGAGTTCCACCAATCAGAGGCTCTCCCTTGAAGCTGCCTTGATGCCAACTTCCTCTTAGTTGCATCATCAATTCCCAAATCACCAAAGATCCTTCTACAAGCATCTATCCATCTCTGGACTTCGATAGTTGATTCTGTTCCCAAGAAAACCTTCCCTCCAAGAGCAGTATAATCCTTGCACAACTTAGCAAAATCCACTGGTTTCGGAGCTTGGACTTGAACTCCAACATCTACTGCTGCCCCCGGAACTGGTATCCTTCTCATGATCGAAGTCATCATAGCTTCGAACATGGCTGCATAATCAGTAGTCTCTTCAGTAGCACGGCCTTCCCTAGTAGCTGGTCTCCCTCTTCGACTCATTCTCAATATCTATAAAAAGGAATGATTAGAACATCTAGAGAAACAATTGCATAAAGGACTCAAACTCTACTAAGCTACTATATTATATATAGTAATCATCCATCAAAATACAATTACGTCTCTCATACGTAGTTACGACGGCGAGCGTTGGGTAAAATCGATTAACCAATGCTCTGATACCAAATGTGACGACCGCCCATGACCCCTGCACCGAATCTAGAGATAGAGCGCTGTAAAGTGTGCCAGGCGACCATGGACGATTGTCAAGGTAAGATTTAAAACAACAGAATCTATCGTATTACTCACAGCGCATGGACAAAATACAATAGAACATATGTATAGTGAAGCTTTACAGAACAAAATGACATCATATAAAACTCCATAATAGTTGAGTACAAGCATCCACATAGTCAATCAAGCCTCACTACATATCTCTCAGAGAATACAAAACAGCGGAATCTCCAGTACATATAATAAGAAGATAATATGCAACCCTCCAGCTCGTCTTCGATATCAGCATCGTGAGAAGAGAACGGCACCTGTCACCTGCTACCTAGTCTGCCCGTCCCAAAATGGACGAACAGCCCAAGGCAATAAGAATTAAAACATAAAGCCTTGAGTCAGACAACAGTCTTAGTGAGCAGTAAATTAACTAACAACATACCAAAAGAGCATAAAGGAAAAGGAATAGGAATACAACCCTCCCACTCCAACCTCATTCTACAGTGATAGCCCCCAGACACACACTAAGCAGAAGCAAACATAGCAGAGCATACAATTTAAAGTAAAGCTACTATCACTCGAGTCAAGGGCGATGTTTTCCAAGTACCAAGGCCTAAATCAGATAAGCACCCAGAAAATACCGCTCTTGAGTCCGAATGACGATACAACCAAACATCCATGACTCTGGCTATCACTGTTATCATTGCTTCGATATCACCGTTAATTGAATGACCGGCACATTCTTTCAGCCGTCCGTCAAGGGCTAATGGAAACCCCGGTTCTAGACATAACTCCCGCACGTCGTCGCAACCCGTGCCTAGGACTATCGAATCTGCCCAGAGTACTCGACCTTCAACAGTTGGTCGTTGGGACTATCGAATCCGCCCAAACGTACTCTTTCTTAGAGCATGCTAGAACCTTCAACAACGATGCTATCCAAGCCTCCTAGTCATCCTCCTCGACGACTATTCTCACATCCATTCATTATCCTCAACTCGAATCATATCACCGAGTTATCAACAAGCTTGGAATGATCCCGTCTGGATTAGACCAAGTCTTCATCGCATGATTGCTTCGCTTCATCACATCCTCGCGAAGCCTCATCTCAACATCACATCATCAAATCTATGCATAAGAGCTTCATCATCCCGCTACATATGCCACGAGCAGCTTTTCCAATTCAAGAGCCTTTCCTTAGCTTTTGAATCATCTTCGATCTAGATCTAATCATCAATCATCTAGTTCATAACAATCAATCAAATCAAACATCAATCCAAGCAATCAAGCATTCAAAAATAATCTAAGTAGACAATTATAACAATAATGGCATTTTCGTAATTAAAGAGTTGAAAGTCCAATAAGCATGAAAACATGGATTATATCTCTATAAACTTGATGAATGAACTTGCATAGGTTAACATATGATAAAATGGATGTAACATCATCATGAACAATGGATCTATATGGATCTACACTTTGGATGAAGAAAATGCATGGAAATCCCTATTTTAACACCAAATCGAGCCAACAATCCGATATACTCCTTTGGATCCGTGTGAGAGATAATCATCACTCACCAAATCACCTAAACAAACCCAAATCAACACGCTTCAGATCTGGACAGCGAAGAATCAAGCTTGATCTATCACGAATCCGCTTCAAACGAAGAAATCTCTCTTGAAAAGATGAAGATCTTCAACTTTAGCTCTTGAATCTTCAATCTTGATCTTCGATTTGGATGGAAGGAAGCACTAGATTAGAGTGGAGAAAAGAAGTGAAGAAGTGTAAAAGTCGAGCTCTCAAAATGGCAGCACTTCGTCGCTTCAAAATCTGGATCCCAAAAATGAAGAGAAACTCTCCTATTTATAGCTGAAATCCCTATCTCGTCTGCCTTCATGAGTCGTTTACGACTTACGACTCAAAGCCCTACGACTCAGCGACTTAACACACTTCTGCCTATGACTCACGACAAAACAGTTATCTCCTAAGTCGTCTCCGACTTATAGCATGCGCCTACGACTCACCAGACCCCCTGTCTACGACTTAAATGCGCACGCCTTACTTGGTTAGACGACTCAACTACTAACTCGTATACGACTTATCACAAAGGCTACGACTCATCCACTTGCGCGAGTTATCACCTACGCGCGACTCAACAGCATACGACTCATCAGATAACTGGGGTACGACTCATCACCTTGACTCGGCCATGACTCAACACAGCAGCCTACCTACGACTTAACATAGCAGCTTTGCCGATCTATCAGGATAAGACTCAACTCCTAAGTCGTCCAGGTCTTAAGTCGACCACTACCTTGACTCGTCAGCCGACTTAACACTTAACTCAAAACCTTAAGTCGTCTACAATAACATAAGTCGGTCACTTCCTTAGGTTGTCTATCCCTTAACTCGGCAACGACTTACAACCTACTAACCTAGCCCAGCTACGACTTATTTCCTTAAGTCGCCAAACCCTGGGTCACTCCTATCTCCTAAGTCGTATACGACTCACGGCTTATGCTAAGTCGTGAACGACTTAGGACTTAGGCAAAATTTGCCTAAAATCTGAAATGGCTCAAAAATGCTAAAACTCCAGATTTGAACGAACTTTTCGATCCGTAAAATACGGGTCGTTACATAAATAATTCCTTAATTAATCCATTAATTATAGTAACTAGCTACTTTACCATTTAGTTCATATCAATTATGAAACTAATGGTTAAGTGATTAAGTGGTTCGGCTTTGGTGCGAGAGATCACAAGTTCGAAACTTGCGTAGCGTGACTCGAACGTTTATTGACATGTGATATGTTGTCCCAGTGACATGTTATATATAAAGTACCATTTCAAAAATAAAAATTATGAAACTAATGAGGAAATTTTTCCCAAAAATTAATTGAAAATCATAATTTTATTTCTTTACCTATAGCAAAAATTTAGAATTAACATTACAACTTCTCATATTATTAAACATGATTCGACACCTAAAATACCCTTAGAAAATTCATAGAAATTAATTTATTCATGGGAAAATTATCAAGTTGAAAACCAGTCTCAGATTTATCAACATAAATATTGGATTAAAGTTTCAAATTGTTTCAAGATGATTTACTCATACTTTTCTTTTAATTTGGTTGCTAATTTAATCATGTAACATCTATTCTCATTTAGATTCATTCAAACATATCAAAATCATGTTTTAAGCATCAAAATACCAAATTATAAATAAATCTGAACCTAACAAGGTAGGTATGGAATAGGGTGTAATATTACTTATCTAAACGATTAAGATTAATATGATTTTTTCCTTTCTTCTTAAGATTGAAAGCTTTTTCATTATTCGTAACTTGCTCCTTGACTTTTCTCTTGCCAGTAGAGCCTGACCACCATTATTATTATTTTTATTATTATTATTATTATTATTATTAGTAGTAGTAGTAGTAGTAGTAGTTAACTTTATGATTTAGAATGAGCAAAGTAGAAGTGACTTAAGGGATTTAAGGGTTGATATCATGGGTTTGGACTATTCCCATGTTGAATCTTTATTAATTACTCAATATCAATTCAATTAACTGTCTAAATGCTACTATACTTTGTTAATAAATCATTTTTATTTAAATTTTGTTATTAATATTATTTTTTAACATTCCCATAAATTGACCCTTTACATACACTTTACATATGGAATGTTACATAAAATGATTTTGTGTGTGTTTGGAATAGATGTGAAGCAGCTCATTATTTGTAGGTATCCATGTTTTTTATACTTTTATTTGTTAGTATTTCCGAAGTTACTTAAGCTAAGCTTAAAGTTTTCTTTATGTTACTTTGAACTAATGTTTTCATGATCAAACTCAACCATGGTATGACGTCAAATAATCCTAAATCGTGTATCATATCGGTTTGGAACTTAATCAGACCTCGATCGTGTAGGAACCCAGGTTAGACCTTCGAACCAGTGTTCCAAGCGTCTATTTTACCTCTTACTTTCTCAATGTCTCATTCTCTCTCATTCTCATCCTCTCCATTGTCTAAAAAAATTCTACATTGTAAGATTCATCGCCGCCACAAAATCTAAGCAGCAAGCTCCACCACTTTGTTTTTCACTGCTGCAAACTCCACCACTTCATTCTTGCGCACTACAAGCTCCTCCAAACCACTATAAGATTATTTAAGTTCACAGTTACTGAACTTCTGTTGTTGTGCACTGATACTATGTACACAACTGCAGTTGTGTTGATGCAATTTGCACTGCAGCAGTATACAACTTTAGTTGCAGACCTTGAAAATCGTCTAGAGTTCGCATACCTAACATTTTTATTTCCATATTTTTGTGTATACCTATATTTAAATGTGTAAATTTTTTATAAAAAAAATCCACGGTTCTAACGGTTTGACCGGTTGAAACATTAAAACATTCAATCTTGAGTCATCATGGTTTTACTCACGTTCCAATCATGAAAAGTATGCTTGAACTAACATAACGGCTTCATACCATATTGTTATACATATGTATCACCTTTTCGGATTCATTGCACTATTTTGCTTATAACTTTCTTATAATGACCATTTTGCATTCCCACTCCATGGCGTTGCAGTTATCTTTCCCAATTGATTGTAATGTACATGTATTGCATGATTTAAGGGGCAAACGCACCTTCAAAGCTTTGTATACATTATTACCATAAAATTTAAGGGTGCATTCTCAACGAATGGTAACGGGAAATTTGAACGGGGCATTTGAGCGGAGAAGTTGACTGAACGGGGAATGTGTTTGTATGCTGCGAGCAGGAAACCTGGTGGAGTGTTTGAAATGTATATTTCAAATAAAGTTGATTTATAATCAATTAATTATTTATTTGTTTTTTAATAAACAATACGTGATAATAATTTGCAAAAATAAATAAATAAATTATAAAATTATAAATTGTTCGGATTCAGTTCAAACCAACTTCATTATATAGAGCATTTTGATATGATTGGAACGTAAAAAACCACGTCTCAAACAGATCTTACTTGTTCAAGTTATTAATTTTAAAAATTTATAAAAATATAAATTTACTAATTAAAATTAATTAAAACTCACAACGCACTAGAGACCAGCGTTCATCAAAACATGGCATTAGCTCCGTTCCCACCGCCATCCGATGCATTCTGAACTGCGACGGCGTAAAATAAAGATGGGAACACGTCATTAAAGTTCTTTACTGCTTACCTTGATTTTTGAGCTTGTGCTATTTTCGATCTTCATTTGTGTAATATGAAACAACATTAACAAAAAAAACAAATATTTATATTTGGCGTATTAACCCTGCTGAAAAATCAGAAATGAAGGTATTGACTCATCTGTTACGATTGGAGTTCACCTGCAGATATCAAATCCAGATATATCTTATACATTTGGTTTTAGATGTTTTTCTTCCCAGTACATTGAAACCAGATGCAAGATCAAGATAAAGAGCCAGGAGATGGTGTATCGAATATAAATATCACAGAGCAAAGAGAAATATCTCACATTTTTATCATAATTGCGTACAAATGCTGCCTATTTAAAGAGTAGTTCATCTTTTCAAATCACCAGAATGCAAGAAGAAGTATAAATATCAATTTCCATGGACAACAATAAGTTATTTCCTTACGTTTCAAGAGATAATATGTTGTGTGCATTCATGTATCCTCAAGTTCCATTAACCCGATGCTTTTTCCAATGTTTTACTGAAATCAAGCATTGATGTCGAAACACAAAATATGTGTACGATTTTGATTTGCTTTATGCCAAAGGAATAAATTTAATACCAGTCGTCGCTAGTTTTTCTTTTGTGCTGTCAACCACTGATTAATTAATTCCTTCAGTTTCATCAGAAGGAAAAAGAACCATATAAAATATTTCATTCAAACACTGCTTTAATTGTGTTTATGTCACCCTTGAATAATAAACGCAAAGCACCACACTCTCCTCTTTACTAAAAACATCAGCACACGGCATCAAACGTGCACCTGAAACCATAAATGTGCGGCATTCGGCGCAATATACATCACATTCTTAAATTAATCATGCATAACTCAATCAAAAAACCAAAGACTGCTTTTTTTCCTAATAAGATATGTTATCATAATCTAAACTGAACTTTCAAAATAAGTTGTATACAATAAATGCATGTCCCCTAATATCCCTACACTTGCAGTTCCATGTCTTCTTTTCACGCATATATAACTAGCTAACATATCTGAAAATTTTAAGTATGGCGAACAATACATGTGGTTCAGGGAATCCATGCGGAGCATGCAAATTTCTACGTAGGAAGTGTGTACCAGACTGCATATTTGCACCTTACTTTGCATGTGATGAGGGGTCTGATAGGTTTGCTGCAATCCATAAAATATTTGGTGCTAGTAACGCATCGAAGCTGCTGCTGCATTTGCCGGTGCATGATCGTTGTGAGGCGGTGGTTACTGTTGCTTATGAGGCTCAGGCAAGGATTAGGGATCCTGTTTATGGCTGTGTTGGTCATATCTTTGCTCTCCAACAACAGGTATTTAGTTAACATATTCTAGAGAAGAAGTCAGAAATTACTATTGTAGGTCTATTAGGGTCGGTATTGGTTGCCGCTTATTAGTATTTAACATGATTTCTTCAGAAAGAATGGTTTAAAGGGAAACTAAAGATTTTTTCCTGAACGATATTTAATTGTGTTGCTAAAGATTTGAGTTCATTTTGCTTACAATGGCCACGTTCAAAATATAGTTTATGAGGGATTAAATTTGTGCTTGAATTTGATTATGTCTGGAATATAACCTAGCTGAAGCTCATTGATTTGAATCATCTGCTCCCTAGGGATTAAATTTCACACTTAGTAGTTCCAATCTACCGGCCTTGCATTTTATCCGCATGTAAAAATTTGGTAAAATGTATAAACTGCGTAGATCAATTTTGTTTTGATCTAGCGGTCCAAATCAACAGATGAATTTTATTTTGATTTTGAACCGGAGAAGGTGATCTAGTTTCAACACACATATTGTTTTACTCCTACTAGTTATTATTAAAGATAAATATGTATCATAATAGTGTATGCTTAATATCTAGGAGGACTATGTATATGTTATGTTTTAATTTAGGTAGCGAAATTGCAAGCACAATGCGTACAAGTGAAAGCTCATTTGGCTCATGGTATGTCTGGGCCTAGATCTTTTACTGAGGAGAATGACGCTTTAGTTCCTAACCATATGCAATCATTCCCAAATATGCTATATGATCATCATCATAACGTAAATTTTGAAGGGTTTTCGGATTATAGAATATGTAGAAGTAAAGATGAAGGTTCTTCTACGAAGAAGAGAGCTGCGCCACACAATTATGAGTTGGGAGAGCTTCAAGCTTTGGCATTTAAAATGATGAAGGATTAAACTATATTATGTGCATGTAAATATATATGTCATAATTGAACTGTTACAGCGTTAAAAGGGTGATGTTCTAATAAATTTGTTTTATTGGCAATTTATTTATTCTTTATATTTGAAGATGCGTATATATTAAAACTAGATCGCATATTCCTCCACGGAAAAACTAACCAACAAGTATTTAAACTATCAGCACCAGCTAATCTAATTACAAATAAAACTTTGATACGGATGGTTGTAACAAAGTTTTAATACAACTCCATACATTATTTATAATCATTCCTCATTTACTAACGGGACCCACTTTTAAAATGGATGGAGTGGATTTAGTTGGGACATAGACACACCAATTTAGAGACAAGCAATTGGTCCCCTTCTCGTCAATGTACCACACATAGTTTTCATAGCCGGACCGAACCATAAGGACTCAAGCTTTAATATTCTGATGGTTCAACCGGTCAAACCGTTGGAACCGTGAATTTTTTACCACAAAATTTACACATTTAACTACGAGCTATATGCAAAAATATTAAAATAAAAATGCTATGTAGGCGAGCTGTAGATGATATTAAAGGTCTACACCTGAAGTTATATGCTGTTGCAGTGCACAACTACACCGACACAACTACATTTGTGTACGCTGTAACAATGCATAAAGACCGAAGTTTAATGACGACGAACTTGACGAATCTTGCAGTACTCTTGAAGGAGCCTACAACGGTGAAGAACGAAATTGTAGAGTTTGCTATTTAGATTTTGGGACGATAGTGATTTTTGAAATATAAATTCATTTATTTTTTTCAAAGTAATATAAATGATGAGAATAAAAGAAAATTACACGATGATAAAGTAATGGGGAATGGTCTATGAAGTACTTCCATAAAGCATTAGATATGAACTATCCTCCATTTCACTTTATTTGACGGGGTGGAAAATTCTTATAGATTTTCTGTCTAAAAATGAAGAGTCAAAGGTGGTGCATACCACGATAAAGGGCTTGAAACATTGCACTAACTTCACTTTTGCATTTCATCATATAGAAGCCAACCGTCTATTTCTAGCCTGATCATCTATGAAGCCGAGAAAGAACTTCAAAGTCAGAAAAGACAGGAGCCCACGGAAAAAATACGAATCTACATTGTTTATTGACTTCTCGAATCGGGTGTATAGCTCAGCTAGTAGAACATTGGCTTTTAACCTAGTGGTCGCAGGACAAATAATATAACAGTGCTTTAACCAAGTAAAATTGACGGTTGGACCGTTGGTTCGAAGGTCCAATTTGACTTCATGCACGATTGAGGTCTGATTGATTTCCGGACCGAAATGGTCCATGGTCCAGGTTTATTCGAAATCGGACCGTGGTTGCGCAGGATCATAGAAAATATTGATACTACACGATAAATATAGAAATATGGTGGATAAAATTATAATAAATATTCTTTTACTTGTCGTATATATGTATAAAAATGATGTAGAAATGTATCAAAACTTTGATACAAAAGTCAATCTATATCAAAGTTTTCTTAGAGCATCTCCAACAGTTTGGAGTGCGGAAATTCGATTTTCCACACTCCAAAATGTTGGAGCCCTCATTTCTACAACAGAAATGAGGGCAGGCGCCTGTTGAACAAGCGCCTAGACATCAGGCGCCTGTTGAACAGGCGCCTGGGCATCATGCGTCTGTTCAACAGGCGCCCGTGTTCAACAGGCGCCTGTGTTCAACAGGCGCCTGTTTCAACAGGGCCCACTGTTGCCAAGCGCCTGTTGAACAAGCGCCTGGACATCAGGCGCCTGTTGAACAGGCGCCTGGGCATCAGGCGCCTGTTCAACAGGCGCCCGTGTTCAACAGGCGCTTGTGTTCAACAGGCGCCTGTTTCAACAGGGCCCACTGTTGCCAAGCGCCTGTTGAACAGGCGCCTGAAGATGAGGCGCCTGTTCAACAGGCGCCTGGCAACAGGCGTCTGTTAAACAGGCGCCTCACTCTATCCTGTATTCCCACCCCGAACCTCCTACTTTCTGCACTATTGTAAATTCTCACCCTCCGTTGGAGATGATTTCGGGTGCGGATTCGAGAATTTGTAACCTGTTGGAGATGCTCTTAGCTTAAGAGCGTAACTTTGATAAAGTCTTGCTGTATTGGAATCAATATAGCCAAATTGAACTCTTGACATGTGTACAACTTGCGGAAATTGACGTATGTACAACATCCTTCGTGAAAAAGTGACTTATTACACCTAAGCTTCTAGAATACTCATTGAGCAATCAGACGTTATAAGAAAATAAGAAATAACATTTGGATCGTCATCGAATCTAAGAGATTATGTAACGCCCACGCTCCAATGATCCAGCTACCAGAGAGAGGTTATTGTTCGATAGCTCGAAGGCTCGAAAGGAGCGATCTCACGTACAAGTTACTATGGATCAACAAGGATAAGTGGCAATACCTGAATATATCTAAAATAATACGTATCACGTCTCGACACTAACCAGCATGTATGAGTTTCCCAGACTGAATCATACAGTATTAGAGACGCATAGGAAAATAATCCAAAATATACATAATTGGAAGCGAATAAAAGATAACAAATGTTTATATATCAAAATAGATGTTTGATACAATATCTCATACACCCACATCTCATATAGAATACAAGGCTAAACATATAATACATCATGTCATCCAATACAACTGAGTCTCAATATAAGCAAAACAAACATCTGCCATTGTCACCCGCTCCATCTCTAGAACGCAGCTTATAGAGCGCACACTACTAGAAAATGCAACTTTTAACCAACTAGTTTAACTAATGTCATTCCAAAGCTCTACCTAAAGGCGTCGACGGGACGTCGGAATGACGTTGGTGACTTACTACCTACGAAAACATATCATCTTTTCGATGCCCTTTACAATGCGACGGCGCGGCGTCGGTCTGATGTCGGCCCTAACCATACTAATTCGGCCAACATCCTCTCCAATATCACTTTTCCCACTCCAAATGGAAGCAACCACCCAAATCCCCCTTTAGCCCCCCTCCTCCACCCTCGATGTCGTTCATTAATGCCTCCTCCTCCCTCGACGCCACTGAAAACCCCAATCTCAGCCTTCTTTGCCTTGCATCTTTCCCACCTTGTCGTCGCAAATCCCAAGCCACCACCTCGTTGATCGCTGCAAGCCTAAGCTGCCACCTTCCAAGCCCGGCACCTGCTCTAACTTATTGCACAGGGCCCGCCGCCTGCACCGCAAATCCCAAGCCCAATACCTCCTCCGTCGGTATAATTTATTGCTTCGATTCATTTTCTATTCAATGCTATGATTTGATTAGCTTCGTATATGATATAGATTCGTTGGTTTATATTCGTTTGTATATGATTGTTGACATAAGTTCAATGGTATGATAATTCATATATGATATGATTTATTATTGGTATTGTTTTTGTTTTTAAATTGTTCGATAATTCATTGTCAATAATATGATGGTATTAATGAAACCCCATAGATGTTTAATTTGGCCCCGTCTGACAGATATCGTATATGATCGTTACAAAGATATTCATTTTTTAAATAAAATGAAAATCAATATTCATCTGATACGTTATTTATCGAATTTGTTCCAGTATTGGACAGGTTATAAATGCAATGATATCTATGTTTCGAAAATCAATATTTCAAATCTAATGGTTAACGAAATTTCAATGGTACTTTCTTCTTGTTTCCCATATACACTATTTTGCGTACGATACGATGAATAAGGGGAAGCGAGGCCTAATTTTGTTAATCCTTCGATTTGAAATGATTTACGAAACGTAAATAGCATTGCGTTTGTAATGAAAAGTAGGATGACCTGCTATTTAAAAAAGTGTAAAAATATCTAGGTTATGTAGCTTTGAAATTGTTTGTAAATTTCATTGTTTTATAATAAAATCAATAATGCTATTAACATTAATAAAAAATTAATAATGTTATTGAATGTATTAATAAAATTAATGAAAGTACATAATAATAAAATAATAATGTTATTGAAAGTAATAATAATATTGATATCATTATTTAAATTAATGATAAAATTAATAATGTTATTTAAAGTATTCATAAAAATAATAATGTTATTTAAATTAATAATATAATTAATAATGTTATTTGAATTAATAATACTACTATGTGAAATATAATGTAAATTTTGTTTACGTGTAGAGTATATAAAATGAATTATTTGAAAGATCGAAGTTGGATATGCACAAGAGGTAAAAACAGAGAAACGATTCCATTGAATTTTAGAAATGACGTGGATGCATTCATGAAAGTGACATATAGTAATAAAACAAATACGGAAGAAGTCTGCTATCCATATTCAAAATGTCGTTACTTGAAACTTATAGAGTATTATACTGTGATATTACATTTACACCAATATGATTTCATGCTTGACTATCTTTTGTTGGTATATATCATGAAGAAAAATATCACGTTATACAAGAGAAGTCCATAAATCTTGATGTGGATTGCGATGAACCCTTATTGAAGAAAATATAGATCTAGAAAACAGAATGACTGAAATAGTTCATAATGCTGCTGGTCTGAGTATGTCGATCGAAGAACCAAATTTGGAGGAAGATTTTAACTTGGAAGCTTTTCAACTTGTTAGAAGCATCGAAACGACCATTCTATAAAGATTGTAAATTGACACATTTGGTAAAGACATCTAGGTTAATCGCTATAAAATACGAATACAATGCATCAGAAAACCCATGAAGGCAATTCTTAGCTTGTGTAAACAAATGATTCCACATGACAATGTATTAGTGGAGAACTGGTACTCCCTTAAAAGAGAGGTCTCTGCCTTTGAATTACCTTATGAAAAAATTTACATGTATCCAGATGGATGCTTGATTTATTAGAAGGAAGATAATTATTTGGCATTGTGTAAATTTTGTAAATAGGTTAGATATAAATCGATGAAAACTAGTGGTAACGGCATACCTTTTACAAAAATGCATTATTTTCCTGTTACATCGAGATTGCAAAGGTTATATGCATCTGTTACTATGACGAAATATATGCGATGGCATAGTGAACAATAACATGATGAAGTTGTTATATGTCATCCTTTAGACGGTGAAGCTTGGAAACATTTCGATAGGACATATCTTGATTTTACTAAAGAATCGCATAGTGTTAGACTTGGTTTGTGAACGGATGGTTTTGCCCCATTTGCTTCATTCGGTAAACCTTATTCAACGTGGCCAGTAATTCCAATACCTTACAATCTCCCTCCTTGGATGTGTACGAAAATTCTCTACATGTTTCTAAATGTATTGTTCTCGGACCTAAAATCCAAAAAAAGAGATAGACGTGTATTTGTAGCATTTGGTCAATGAGTTGAAAAAGCCGCAGACAGAGGGTATTATTATATATGACATCTCAAATAAAAAGAACTTTATATTGTTTGCTTCTTTGTTGTGGACAATAAGCGATTTTCCAACGTATGGGATGCTTTCTAGATGGAGTACTAGTAGCAAATTCGCTTGCCCTGTTTGAATGGATTGAACAGAATCATTTAGACTTACACATGGTGGCAAACAGTATTGGTGGGATCGACATCGTCATTTTTTACACATAAACAGTTGCTTTAGATTTGATATAAAAAAATTCGAACGAAACACAACTATTACTTTAGAGACACCGTCCGTACTAAGTAGTGCAGAAGTGTACGAGCTTGTGCAAGATTATCCCAAAATACACGAGGTACGAAAAGAGCCCAAAATTCCTGTCAAAGGGAGAGCATCACAATTAATGTAAACAATGTATATTTTGGGAGTTACCTTATTGGAGAAACCATAAACTTCGATACAATATAGACGTAATGTAAAACGAGGAAGATGTGTTCGAGAAATTCTTTAGCACGATAATGAACATGAAAGGAAAAACAAAAGATGATTTGAAGTCAAGAAATGATAACACGTTTACTATAATCATCCTGAGCTTAAATTGATAGCGAACGACCAAATTTCAAATGTCTTGCTTGTTATGAGTTGGAAAATAAGCATCAACAAAATCTATTAGAGTAGGTTAAAAATTTGAGATTACTAGATGAAATTGCTTCGAACATGATAAGATGTGTTGATATGAAGGAACTTCAATCATGGGGATTGAAGAGTCACGATTGTCACGTACTTTTGGAGACTCTTTCCCGATAGTATTTAAGGAGTTTTTGTCATTGAAGGTGTGGAGGCCCATTACTGAACTTTGTTTGTTCTATAAAGAGTTGTGCTCAACCAAACTTAATAAAAATAATTTGAAAAAACTGGAAACAGATATACCTAAGTTATTGTGTAAATTAGAGAAAATATTTCCCCTTCTAGAGTATTCAACTGCATGGAACATCTACCTGTATATCTACCAACTAAAGCTTTAATGCGAGGGCCAATGCAATACGGATGGATGTATCCTATTGAGAGGTACGTAAAATACAATTACGAGTTATATATTCATTTTCAAACTCAATAATGTAAAAGTATAATTGATAACCATTTGATATGAAGGTACCTGGGTCATCTTAAAAAAAAGGTGAAACAAAATGCACATGTTGAAGATTTAATATGTCAAGCATATATTGTTGAAGAAGCATCTATATTTTTTAGTTATTATTTTGAAGACCATGTTAAGTTGAATTCTAACACTGGTCCTTGTAATTCACAAGTGAAAGATTGAAGCTCGAAGGATGAAGACGAAGGAAATATGGAATATTTTACTTTAGATCTACTTTTTTCTATTGTAGTTAAAATGTGTATTTTGTATTGCGCGCATTTGTATGCAGTGTCGTGCCGATCATTTTGGGCCGAGTAAGCCAAATAAAGCTTTTCTCATTTTCAAAAAAAATTCTTGAATAAACTTAGTATGAAATAGTTTAATTATTACGTATATTAATGTGTATTACTTTGATGCAATATATTGTTGATAATGAAATTAGCTATATTTGTTATAAAACTCTTGTGTTTGGTCCAATGACAAAATACAGAAAATACCCAATCATGTATGGAAGCGCTTCAAATTTGAGTTTAAAGCATGTAAAACAACTTACAATTATGGGGTATGTGTTAAACGCGATGAACACGGTGATGATTTACAAGATTATTATGCAGTGTTACAGGAAATAATTGAACTCACTTATTTTGCAATACCAGAGCTTAATACAATTTTATTCAAATGCAATTAGTTTGATACTACTCCTGATGTAGGAGTACGTCATATATATAAAATCCTCTTGTTAAGCTAAATCATAAAATACGATATAAAGGAAACGATCCATTTGTGCTTGCGACGTAAGCAACACAAGTTTATTATGCGCTTTATCTTGCCATGAACTACAACAAGGACGACTGGTGGACTATCATTAAAACAAAACTTAGATGGTCATTCGATGTGGATATATTTTGTTTTAATTAAATTATAAACTCAATAAATTAAACAAATGTATATATATTTGAGTTAAATTATAAATTTTGTTTCAATAAATTATACAAGAGTTTGTTCGAGTTAAAATATTTATTTTCTAGATCACCTAATAAATTAAACAAATACATAAGTTAAATAACTCAATGGATTAAACAAATGTATATATAATTGAGTTAAATTATATATTTTGTTTCAATTAATTAAAGAAAAGTATTTTTTGTAAAAGTTAAATCACTTAGTAAATTAAATAAACATATATATATATATATATAATTAAGTTAAATTATAAATTTTGTTTCAATAAATTAAACAAGATTTTATTTGAGTTCAAATATCCTTTTTCTAAATCATTCAATGAATTAATCAAATATTTAAGTCATATCACTCAATAAAGTAAACAAATGTCTATATAACCGAGTTAAATTATAAATTTTATTTCAGTAAATTTAACAAGAGTATATTTGTAAAAGTTAAATCTCTCAATAAATTAAATACACACACACGCGCACACACACATATATATATATATACACTTAAAAAATATATAGTCAATGAAAAATTAATTTTTTTAATAAATACAATAGTTGAAATAGAAAATTACTTATAATTTACAAACAAATTTGGTTAAAATGTAGAGTTCGTCATTAGATAGAGCTTCTACATTTAGCACTAGTTTAGAAGAAGAAACCGTTAGTTGAAGTCACATGTCGGTAAGCTAGAGAAATGACTCAGATTGCTTATGGATGCATTTTTACGACGCTTTCCAAATAGAAACATTTATGCTAAGGGAGTGGTGGTGATGGGGATGGAGCTGGTGATGCTGGCAGGGTTCAGATGGGTAGGTATTTGGTAATGTATATTTGGTTTCTTTGGAGATGTACATTTGGTTCAAACGAGGTGTATATTTGGTTTGGATATTTGTGTTGGTGTTGTTTGGATATTTTCTTACAGATTGTTTTGATATTTGATTTGTATTGTGATGGCTAGGTGATGTATGATTTGTATTGTAACAGTGATAGTATTGTTTGGTTTGGACGTTTGATTTGATTTGTATTGTGATTATATTTGTGTTGATATATGATATATGAATCTATGACACACACACACACACATGAATGATGTGATTGAGGGGCTAAAGGAAGCAAAAATGCTGCAAATTCGTTTTAGCCAAGATATTGGAGAGGTGTCTGTAAAGCGTCGGAAAATCCGGTTTTTGCATTTTAGCTTGACGTCGATAAGCATCGGTAGGGCATCTACAAGGCGTCGGCAATCATAATTTTTATAATTTAAAATGTAGTTGAATAGGCATCAAAAAGGCATCGGCAAAATTTCATCGGTTAGGCGTCGACAATATATCATTTGTACTGCATCGGTAATAGCACCACTCATGCCGTCTTTAAGACGTCGATAAATTTTTTCTAACATACTTTTTACCAATGACTAATATGGCATCGGCCTGGCATCAGTATGCCATTTACCAACACCCCGCTAACGCCTTTTGGCATTGGTAAATGATATTGTTTTTGTAGTAACATATCAAACCTGTAATACAACCTCAGTTTGACCCGAGGTTGTTAAATATATAACAAACCCTAAATCAGGCTAGAAACTAGTTGTATGTGTAACCTTGCTCAAAAGATAACATAACATATATGTATTGGGTACATGGTTTTAAATCTTGGATTTTGATTATGTTTCATCTTGGATTTTTACACAAACTATCTCGTATTGTAGGAGATCTCGGACGAGATAAGTGTATATTGGGAGTACATCTTGAATTGATATCTCGAGAATACCTTGGAGTAACTTATGTATCTAAAATTAATAATTTATAATTTATTTAACAACTATAATTGTAACGTCCCGCAAATCCGCATAATTTAAGCTGATAATAAACCACACATGTCCAACCCAATTTGAATGGAAAGACGGATAGTTATGGGAAAGAAAGAAGAAAGAAGAAGAGAAAAGAAGAAGAAGAGAAAAAGAAAACTGAAACAAATAGAATCTCACAATTGCGGTGGAACAATATATATAGTATAATATCAATGATCTTTACAAAAGAGAAACTGTTATATAAATACATTGAATCAGAGTACATAAATTACCAATCATCAGCCTGGATAGTTATAACAGCCTGCCCACACAAATACTGATAATTTCCACAACAACGCAGCGGAATATAAACATACACATAAATTAAATACAACTTGAAGACCTCCAACTCGTCTCCTGGACTCCAATGCATCCAAAGCAATCTGTAAATATGCTCGGTCTTGTAAACCAGCGTGAGAAAACACACCCAGTTATAATTTTAAAGTTATCAAACTTTTTTCAAAATAAAGGTATCTCATAAGACCACGCCGCACATAAACATGGACGGATTTTTACCTTACGATAACCAAAACATTTGCTATAGAGAATTCAGTGATATTATAATAATGTCTAGGGATTCAAACCAAAAATATAAAATAGCCGAAATGCTTACATCTTATATTTCAGCATAGTTGGGCACAACTAAGTCTGTAAGGCTCGTATTGGAGAATGGATTCCATACTATGATAAGGTAAGGAACTACCTTCCGATGGTACATCTCTAGATAAAGCGTACCAAGGTCTGAAAAAAACATCTTGTACCCCTGCCAAACAGGATTACCCTACCACTTGACTAGTAGTACCAAATATGATCGCCCCTTTCATTAATCGGTCCTGAAGCATACATAGTAGATAGTAATCAATCTTGATTTGGAATGACCACACCCTGATGGGAGCGACCCACTTGGTCCTGCTGCATGCTTGATTTTTTTCACTTCCCGGTTGATGAGGCTCGAGGCTACGTTTTACCTTTATATAGCACTTCCCACTTGGAATGCTAACACCGCCCTCCAGGCAATAATGCAATGCCAGCATTCATCCATATAAGCTCATTCTAGGACTGAACGAAACCGAAGGCACAACTTCTACTACATCCATTTTGGGAATCACCCTCGGGATTAGTACAAGTAGCCCTTGCACTTCAAAAGCTCCATTTCCATTATCTTCAAGATATTTCAATTCGAAATGCTTATGCCAGTTCGAAGTGGTTTTCGGATAACATATCCGATCCCGATCTCTCCAAACCAGCAACGTTAGTTTATAAACTGGCCAACATTTGATAGTCAGTTATTTAACTATCAAATAAATAAACAATCCAACCTGAGATTAAATTTCCAAAAAAGGCAACACTGGTTAAGCACTACAAGAAAAACAATTTTTAGTTGCATTAATTGGTGGCGTTTTAAATTTTGTGCAACTGTTGGTAATTTTACAATATAAAAATAAACAAAGAAACGAGGCTAATTCTCCCGCCAGTAATTTGTGGAATTTTTTGCTAAAGTTTTTTGTGGCTGCTCAAATTTCCTTTACCACCTTTTCTTCTTCTCAAACTACTCTACTTAAAAAAAATTGTTCGTCTCTTCCAATTTACTCCACAAGCCCTAATTTCCTAATTCAAAAACTGCGACCGAACTAAAATAAAGCAAACGCGATTTTAAAAGCAGAATTCCACAAGCCCTTACACTTCTTGCCCTCGACAACGGCGCACCCGATCTCTTCTCCTCGGTGGCCGCTCTTCATTCCGACCACCTACACCGGCATAGCCGCCATCCTCTCCGCCGGCGCATCCGTGAGATTTGTTAGGGATGTGTTTTGCTATTTGGTGGCTGTGATGGGGCTGTTTGGGTTGTATTTGAGTGGGGAGGTAGGGTTGGTTCATGCTTGTGGATTTGTTGGGTTTTATTTGTTTTTTGTTGGGATTGTTGTTTCTATGAATTTTGGAAATCCGAAAGAGGAGATGAAGGTGGACGTGGAAGTGGAGATGGGATTAGTGGACAGAGAAGATTTGAATCGAAGAAAAGACGACTACCAAGATAAAGATTTGGGATTGTTCTTATTTATGCTTCGCAAGGTATTTTTGCTTTCGTTCATATTAATTGCGATAAATAAATTGATGTGGATTTCAAAATGCTAGCGGGAAAGATTTTAAGTTTGGATGCAATTAGATTGATTGAAGTTCATTCTTGCTTTGAGTTCCTACATAACATCACCATTGTGATTAAGATAAGAAACTAATTGGTACTCTAGGAATGTGTGTTCTCTTATGTCTATAGTTGATATTATGTCCCATTACCCAATCCAAATGCATAACGATGATTTTTGCCAAATGAATTTTTTATCTGAGTAGGGAGATCAGGTTGGTTCAAGCCTGTGGATTTGTTGGGTTTTATTTGTATTTGATGGGTTTGTTGTTTCTAATGGATTTTGGAATTTCGAAAGAGGAAATGGAGGTAGTAGTACAGATGGATTGGTTGTTAGAGAAGATTTGAATTGGACAAAAGATGACAACACTGATCAAAGTTTGGGTTTGTTCTTTTAATGCTTCGAATGGTATCACTTACTTTCTTTCATGTTTTTCTTTATTGAGTCCATTTTTCTTCTTGATTCCATTTTTTCTTTAAACTGGAGGTAGTTGAGTGGCATATGAAAGTGGTAATTAGAAATAAAGATTCCAACATCGTTACTAAACCTGTATCATTTCTATAATGTTTGGGAAGAAGATAAGAATGACAGAATTGAGTTGTGACATGTCAAAGTTGAATTCCAAAGCAAGGCAATGTAAATATACACAATAATATGAGTTGTCACTGTTAGTTTGTATTGTTGGATGGCATTGGTTGTTTGTGATCATTAGTTATGTCTGCTAATAATCAACTATCTCCAAGTCCAACATATCATTGTATGCTCTTTGGCATTCGACGTGATTGTTGATTGAAAGTCAAGAAGGTATTGGAGATAACTAGTGTGTTCTGTCAATGATTATTAGTTTCCAGAAGAATGCATATGTATGGCTTTGTTGAATGGGAATTGTGAAAGGTGATGGTTGTTTGTCATCAATGTATATTTGTCAACATTTTTAGTTTCCATGGTTGTCGATAGAGGTAACAAGCAACTGGTGATATCATGGATGACAGTGGAGATGACATAATTAATCCAAGATTAACATTCTGTTTGGATTTTCAAACATACAGACATTTTATTGTAATCCCAAACCATTTCTCTCATGTTTGTTTGATTTTCAACATGTAACTTGGATAGAACACGAATCATCTGTTGCCCCTTCATTTTATCTTCACACCACGGTTAAAGCTTGTTACTTAAAACTAAAAACTAAAAAAAATTGAAAAAGAAAAACAACAACAACAATAACAAAAACTTACCGCAAGAAGTTCATAAGCCATTCCTGGACCATAATTGGTAATCCGAACAGTAAAATCATCGATCCATGCCTCTTTATCAACTTCTTTGCATTGAGTTTCAACCTCTAGTGGGGCGAAATGATTGCTTGCATCTGATTTGGATTCGGAGGGCTGTGAGCTACGATATTTGATTTCATCCAATTTTCTGCAATATTCCAGGGACAAGATAATAGCATATGTTTTTAGAATGAAGAACACTGACACTAAGTTTGAACAATATCTAAATTATGAAGAAACTTTTGAACAGATAATTTTTATGATTAAATTTTTGAAGAGTGATAGTGATATTGTTTAATTTTGGGTTTGAATTTGATTTTTCTATGGTGAAAGTTTTTAGAATGTCAATTACCTTTAGGTCTTTAGGTTTGATTTTAGTTTCAGTGTGTATGATGATTGGGGATTTTAAGATTTGATTTGAAATTTGTTAAATCTACAACTATAGATTTGTGTTTTATTATATTCTTAACATTCTTCCATCATAATCACTCTCTTACATATTTATTGACGAATTTTTAGATTCATGCATTGATTCAAAAAAAACAAAGAAAGAAGACGAAAAGCTAAAAGGTATAATGGGTTTTAAAAAGATTAGTTAATTTTAGAAGAGGACCAAAGAAGAAGAAGCGAGGTAATTTAGGAACTAAAAATTACTTGATATGGGGACCTAGTTATTTATTAGCATCCTCTTAACAAAAATTAACTTGATTAAATTTATATTCTCCCTTTGTATTTAGTGGTGTCCCTTTCATAAAACATTTTTTATATCAATTATTAATTTTGTAATTATTGAATTTTCTAATGAAATTACTTTTTCTATAATTTCAAGTATATTATGACAAGTTGTGGTATAGTTTGGAATTACTATTCAACAATCAATGTTCATAAGATAAAAAACAAAGTACTGAATATTTATTAGGTATGTATATAGGAAAAAGTACGAGAATTCGCAAATTTGAATTGAAGCATAATTTGCAAAATTTCCGAGACGGAACTGAAATATCAAAATTTACCAATGACTGGAACAATATACGAGATTACCTTGGTTTTTATGCATTATCTTCCCTTTCAAATGTATTCTAAATTTTGAATATTTACATTGAAGATACCTTGATAAAATCAAAATAATTTGTTTTTGTTTGCAGAAAGCCTCTATGACTTACATTTTAACAACCTTGAAGTATGAATTAGTTTTTCATTTTATAAACTGTGCTGACAGCAAGTACAAAGGCTATATGGTATATACACAATGGATGAGGGAAAAAAGTTTTAAAGCATTGATTTAATGTTTAGATTATACACAGAGCCACACGTAATTGGAATTTTGTGCATATCTACTATTTTATCATAATGATGAAAATAACTTTATCTGTATGAAGGTTGGTGATCCAGTTCAACTGCCAGCAACTGTTATTTCTAAGACCGCTGAAAAATTTGGGTAAACAGTTATATTCTTCCATGTCATGCACATATTGCCATACATAGTTTCCACATATTAACCATGTGTGTGTACTTTTGTAAATATGGAACAAGTTTATTCAAGAGATTCCACGAATCTGGGTTACCTGTTCAGATGCTCAAAACTCGGTACCGAATGCATCCTGAGGTCTAATCATGCATTATTTTTGCCTATTCTCTTGCTTAATTTGACTCGACTGCCATAATACTTAGCTTATCCAGTACACTACTATGATAATTTGACAATTTGATAGTTGCCACTGCAGTATTTTTTTCTTTTCTTGTAAAATTTATATTAGGGCGGTAAAACTTCTATCTGACTTTTAAAATAGGTTTTGCATGAAAACTATTAATAAATATCAATTTGCAATTGAACTGCAGGACAGAAATTCGTAAACTGATGTTTTAGGAATGCCTTAAGTTTCATGCAAGCGTTTAATTTTGGTACCAAATCTTAATTTATAATGTAATATACTGAATGTTCAACCAGTAATTTAAAAGTGGATCCTGACCGCTGATTACAAAAATATCAAAAATAGGATCCTGATAAGTGATTACAAAAATATCAAATACAGGATCCTGACCGATGATTACGTAAATATAAAAAAACATATGATTTGAATTTCGTTTCAAACTGAAACATACCGATTCTGTTATATATATATAGAGCATGAAGTGCATCCTATACAAATGGCGAGTTCATTTGTTTTGTTTTCTTATATAACCTTTTAATTTTGTTTTCTTATCTAACCTTTTAATTGTTTTCTTATCAAGTACTCCTCCCTTGTTTTCATTTTAATGCACTGTTTTGATTTTGGATATCATAGTTCAGCTAGTTTGTTATAACATACTCTGTTAATCCATTGTCTTACTGGGACTTGTATGTGGGTAACATATGCATACATCCATTTATATGTATTTAAGAGTGTGGTCCTGTTGCTCTGGTGTGTATACACTTGTTTCTATTGAATAATTGCGGTCACTTTTGTGGTGTTCATGTGTGCAAAATTGATTCCTACTATTTAATCTCAAGAAAGGACTTTATTTCATTTTTTTTATAACTTTGATAATTTATATGACATCATTTATAGTAGGATATACTTGTATAATGTTGTAGATGTTTGATCTCATATTTGAAGTCCTACGAGTTAACGTAATTGTTTGACTATCTGTTGTGCTTTCACTTGTGTAGGCATCAGACTTTTGAAGAGAGCAAATTTGGACTTGATGATGCTAGCTTTCACTTGTGTATGCAACAAAGAATTATGGGTAATCAAACGTTTTGTTAGCACTAGTTAGATATAACATTTATTAGTACCCGATGTGTAAATTTGTATACAAATGGTTATTGTATGTGAGTTAGGTCATTTTGTCGAAAAACTATTGTATTCGAATGGTTATGGATATTTTATTTGATTATATGGTTAATGTGTTTTTTAACTTATTTGAATATGATGATTATGTGAGTGATTGTTGATTGATATAATAGAACCAAAATAGACCATTAACAGGAAATAATAGCATGAAAAAATGGTGTAAAATAATAAACAACTTTTAGTAGCGTTTCAAAAACGCTACCGAAATATATATAGTGGCGTTGAGTAAATGCAACCGTAAAACAGGGGTAAAGTTGGAAATTCTATTAGTAGCGCCAAAAAATCTTTTGGTGGCGTTTTTAAAACGCTACAAAAAGATTTATGGTGGCGTTTGAAAAACGCTGCCAAAAATGCATTTATAGTGGCGTTAAAATAAATGCAACAAAAAATCATGGATTTTTAGTCGCATGTTTTCTCGTGGCGTTTATCAAAATGCCACCAAAAGTTTTTGTAGCGTTTTTTGAGTGCCACAAAAAATAAAATTTCTTGAAGTGAAGCACCAATCACACTAAGCCTCTTTAATTAATCTTTTCATTAATTAAAATACTTTTCAAATATTTATCTCAAAATACCTTTACGAAGATATACCCACAAAGCCCTATATTTTTTATACTTGGAAAAAAATCTATATACTTATCTCAACTGTTTAAGTATATTCACACAACGGAGGAAGATTTCCTTTTCGCACAATTCTATAACAATTTATAAATTCCTTTATAAATATCTAAACCCGTGTATAACCCCATTCATTAATCTCTGGAATTATTTGTAAAACATCCCTTTTATACATTCCAAAAATCATTTATAAACCCTTTATAAATCCATAAAACCGTTTATAAATCTATAAACCCATTTGTAAAATTATTTTATAAGTATCTAAGACCATTTATAAAACTCATTTTACTCTTTAACTAATCCTCCTTTAAGATTTCAAAACTATGTTATAACCTCTTGTAAAACCCACATCGTTTTATAAAACCCTATTTATAAATCTCGAAAACATTTATAAATAAATTCTAATCATTTACTTTAAAACACTATTATATAATAATAAACATTGTAAATAAATAATAATTAACTTCAATACATCCTTAAAATAATAATTAATAATTTCAAAACATTCTTAAATAAACAATAATAATTTATCTTCAACATTATTATAAATAATAATAATTAATTTCCAAAACTTTATTGATAAATAATAATAATTAATTTCAAACCATATTAATAATTTAAATAATTAACTTTTCAAAATATTAAAATATTGATAAACAACTTTAAAGCAATATTAATTTAAATAAACAACTTTTAAAACATAAATATACTTCCTTGATAAAAATCCATACTTAAATTTCAACATAATCATTTCCATATTTATAAAACTATATTTATAAATCTATTTCTATTTTATAACATATCGTTTAACATCTCCAAATCCATCCTCACTTTCAATTTCCAAAACGGAATCAATTATTTTTCTAAAACAACATCCCACATCTTATTATAAATCCACAATTGTGATTTATTTTTCCTAATTTATCCCATGATAAAAGTTTCCCTTTATTTATAAACACTGTTTATAAATCTATATCCTTTTATTAATAAAATATGATTTTACAAATCTTCACTTTATTGGTAAAACGTCACTTTTATAATTTATCACATTTATAAATTTCCACATTTTTAAATAAATCTTAATATATGTGTGTATATATCACTTTATAGAAAACGGTTAATAAATATTTATACCTAAGTATATCTATTTTCTCTTTAAAACCGTATCCCTTTATTATAAAAGACGGACTTATTTTTAAGATTTTAAAAATATTTATTTTACAGTTCAAAAATCTCTATTTAAAATAATTTATAAACTATTAATTTATAATATCTAAAAATCATACTTTTTATTTTAAAATAAATTCCATCTCTTATTAATCAAGAATAATTATTGAAATATAAGTTTTGAATCACTTAATATCCTTTTAAAAACTAAATCTTCACTTTTTAGGATTTCAAAAATACTAAAAATATACCCTAGTGCTAAATATAGCACTAAATAAGGAAAAATCATCCATGTCATCAAATATGGCATCCAACACATCATATATCAAAATATATGAAAAGTAAAATCAGCAGTGTGAGGAATCCAGTTGGATCCCTCCAACCTATCCCCCTACATCACATACAATATATAATCATAAAATATAAGTCAACCGTTTCGTGGCGGGATCGTATACAGGGTCATCTGCTCTTATAAGGGAACGTAATAGGGTCTTATCCACTCCAGGGGCGGGAATATAGCCAAACCAACTGATAAATATAGTAAATCATCCACATAAGCAGCAAACAACATAAATAAAATTATCCACACTTATATAAAAATATAAGTGGGCCAAAGAGGTGAGTTAACAGACAAAATTCCAATAATCGCCAATGCGCGCCGGTTTGAATTAAAATTGAACAAGCATTAAATTTTAATCCAAATTCCTATTAGATCCAAGTCCATCCAATCCAACTCCATAGCGCAGTATCCGATGATCCGATCGTAACGCAACTCGTCGCGTTCAAATTCGACCTCGTATGAAAAAGTTAAACATTATATTAGGATTTGATTTTAAATATAATTAATTACGAGTCATTAACGAATTAATTAACATTAATTAGCTACCCTAACCATCATTCTCAATTCAAAATTGCGACTTCATTCCAGTTTGAAACCCTGCCGCCTCCTTTTCTCACGTCGCGCCGCTACCAAAGATCGTCGAAGCACGTCGCAACTTCACCGGTCCTAGCCCTGGCACCGAGCTCCCCACGCCACCATCGCCGACCTCCCTTGTTTCATTAACTGCGCCCAATCCGAAACCAAACATCCCACGAACGGAGGTGTTTTGCCACCGCCTCGCCACGCCAACGACGATCTCCACCATTGAATCGAGCTCTATGTTTTTCTAGTTGGGGTCGAAGCTTGAAAGTGGACGGAGTGGCTCCGATGAACCATGGCCGAAGGATGGAGGCATAGCTTAATGGTGGCTATGGATTTATTAGTTAGGGTTTGCAAATGAAGACAATTAAGGTCCTTATATAGAAAATTTTCAAAGCACTATTCACCTGATAAATTTTCGAACTCCAAATGAGACGTGCCGCCTGATGTTCTATATGTAATACCTCTATTTTGAACATAATGGAACTAATATCGAAAGCCAATTCCATCATATATAGAAATTTAACTTTCAAAATCTAATTATATTAATTTAAATTCTTTTAATTAAATTCTACGTGTTTCGAGTTCACAGGACCAAACAATACGTCCAAACATCACGAAATTCGACGGTATATAATAATTTACTATTACGGATCCAATGAAACTGGTTTCGTCGAAATCCAAGAAAATGCATCGGAAGGCTATTTTCACACATTAATTAAAACTAATGATTATTAAATCAACTTATTCACTTTTAAATTCAAAAGTTTACTATCTTCATTCTTATTTAAATAGAATTTAAATCTACTTCCGAAATTATTTTTATTCACATCAAATTCAAGATTTAATTATTTTAAACAATTCCAAATATTCAATTTAACAATTCAATTATCAAATAAATCGCTGAATTTGAAATATAAGTTGTTTAATTTATAAAGTTAACATTTCAATATTTAACATCAATTAAATATTTCAAATTCAAATGATTGAAATTCTGGGTCGTTACATTCTCCCCCTAAAAAAATTTCGTCCTCTAAATAACTAAGGTAAGAAAAATGCCCAAACCCATTTTTTTCCAAAACCAATTAGCTTAAATAGATTATAAAATTTGTAAATCTTTTGGATTCACCTATCTATACCAACTAATTTCCATCCATTCATTCATTTTAAGTTATAACTAAAAATCAAGTTTTAATTACCAAAAATTTCTCTTTCAAAATTCTTAAAATTTTTCTAACGCCTTAAATATATGGAAAATTTCACCGGCGTCTCCTTTGCACGGCTCGATCGGAAAAATCTACAATATATAGTCACAAATATACATCTCATCTTCAAGGATGAGGCATCCCGTTGAGAAAAATATAAAAATACGATATGTAATCCGAGACGTGTACCATTTATTAGTGTTAGCAAGCATATACAACCAATAATGCGAAAGCGAGCTCTAAAATGCGAAGCATATGCCATCTGCACCTACTAATCACTCAACAATCAGTGAGAACAAGTATAGGGAAAGTAATATCAATATATAACTTGTATTAATATAATAACTATATGCAAATGTATCAAATGTAACAAGAGAAACCATCCAACAAATAATATTCATCCAATTTATTTATCATCATATCAATTTGCAATTTCAAATGTCAACCTTTAATTTATTAAGCCCATATGATGTACATATATCATCCGTATGCAAAACCATACCTGATCGCTCGCTCGATCACACAATTTCACTTTCGAACTTGCATCGTTCACACAACCACTCTAGTGCGGACTCCTATCTGGTTCTTTGATTAGAAACCACCATTCTCCTTGCGTAGCCATATACTATGATAGAGAACTCCAGAATCAAACAAAAATCCATATCCAGTGTTCATCGTCAAGAATCGAGTGAAAATTCCTAACTCGGACTGATGTAAATTATCTCGAAATCGTATATTTGAATATGGATCAAAGAATTATGCACATAAAATAATATACGTACAACTTAATTGGTTTCCTATTATATCCCATTTTTCAGATTCTTTTATTCTCATTCCATTAATTCACATTCAATTAAGTTACATTCCATTAATTTAGGATAGTTCTTTTAATGCTAATAACACTAGGAACCATACTATAGAATTTTACTTAAGTCTATTATAAACATTTTATATAACCAATTATGTTTATTTTCACTTCAATACTTAAAGTTCATATTCAACTCCATCAAACCACATTCCAAAACATATTCAATTCATTTTACAACTTAAGTTGAATTTCATTTTATAATTCAAGTTCATGTCCCTTTCACTAATTTATTCCATTAGTTCATTTCATTAATTCACTTCATTTACCTTTACTTGAGTCAATTTCTTTTCAAAATTCATTTTGTTTAACTTATCTTAAGTTAAACTTCATTTCATAGTTAATTTCAAGTTTTACTTTCCTTAACATTTATATTTAACAAAATTTAAAAATTTGTTTTAACTTACTAATTCTCAAAATGTTATAAGTTATCAAAACTTATTTTCTCATATTTATGAAATTATACTTTGGATTTTAAAATCAAAACTTGTTTTACCAAAACACAACTTCAATGGTAGCATTCCATCACTTAGAAACTCGAAAATGAATGCCAATGATGCTGCACTCATCACCAGAATTATTTTTCAGCGATTGAAGTGAGTTTAGTGCTTTCTATCTCTTTTAAATCCTTTTAAAAATATTTCCAATTAAAACATTTTCCAAAATAATACTATTATTATTCTTCCAAAACCTTTGGAAAATAACTTTCAAAATCAATGGGATTTAAATTATCAAATTTCTTGTTTTAAATCCATTTTTATTTACAAATCATATTTTTACATATGCATATACGATTTCATTTCCTTTCCATTTATAAATCACATTTTTAAATCATATTTATAAAATCTCACATCTTATGTAATATCCTTTCACAAATGTTGATTATTTTAATTATAATCAATAATCTATAATCCATATTTATATATTCACTTTCTTATATAACTCATTTTACAGATGTTTTTCTTTGTTTATATTATAATAATAGCAACTTTTGTTAGAACAACAAACATCAAATAACAAATGATAATAATCAAATATTATCATTCACTAACAACCAAACACACCATATATAGTTATAATAATTTCTACAAAATTATTCCTTTATATATATAAAATATAATTGTGGTAAAATTATTTCATTTACCAATCCTCAAAACAATACTATGTCGGTTTGCCTTGTTTAAGTGTTTAGAAACCCCTTATCGATAAAGTAGCATCCCACGTACCGCTAGAATTCATAAGCCACTCAACAGATAAATTAACACAATATAAAACATTTTTATAATCACTAACAAATATGCTCTCATATATATAATATACTCAAAACTCACAATAAGGCATTCCATTACCATATATCTTAATGAGTTGCCCCACCAAAGCAATGGTTCTTGCTTAACCTTGCGCTCTGATATCAAGCTGTAATGACCCGCAAATTCGCACAATTCAAGCTGACAATAAACCACATATGTCTAACCCAATTTGAATGGAAAGACTGATAGTTATAGGAAAGGAAGAAGGAAGAAGAAGAGAAAAAGAAAACTGAAACAACACAGAATCTCACAATCGCAATGGAACAATATAAAATATGATATCAACGGTATTTACAAAAGTGAAACTATTATATTACATCGGATCAGAGTACACAAATAACCAATCATTAGCTGGACAGTTATAACAACCTACCCTCATAAAATACCGATAATTTCAACAATAATGCAACGGAAAATAAACATATATGTAAATACGACATGAAGACCTCCAACTCTTCTCCTAGGCTGCAGTGCATCCAAACAATATGTAAATATGCTCGGTCTGACCGGAGCAATATAATAAAATAACACCCGAGTCAGTCCGGTAAACCAGCATGAGAAAACACACCCAGTTGAAATTTTAAATTTCAAAATAAAGGTATCTTGTAAGACCATCTCGCACATAAACACGGATGAGTTTTTACCTTACGATAACCCAAACATTTTCTATAGAAAATCCAGTGATATTATAATAATGTCTAGGGATTCAAAGTAAATATATAAAATAGCCGAAATGCTTGCATCTCACGTTTCAGCATAGTTGGGCACAACTAAGTCCCTAAGGCTCGTATTGGAGAATGGATTTCATAATATGACAAGGTAAGGAACTACCTTCTGATGATACATCTCTAGATAAAATGTACCGGGGTCTAACAAGAACATCTTGTACCCCTACCACACAGGACCGGCCTACTACTTGACTAGTAGTACCGAATATGATCGCCTCTTTCATTAATCGACCCTGAAGCATACATGAGTAGATAGTAATCAATCAAGATTTAGAATGACCATACCTTGATGGGAGTGACCCACTTGGCCCTACTGCATGCCCGATTTTTATCATTTTTCAGTTGATGAGGCTCGAGGCTACGTTTTACATTTATATAGCACTTTCCACTTGGAATGCTAACACTACCCTCCAGGCAATATTGCAATGCCAGCATTCATCCATACAAGCTCGTTCTGCAACTGAACGAAACCGAAGGCACCACTTCTACTACATCCATTTTGGGAATCACCTCGGGATTAGTACAAGTAGCCCTTGCACTTCAAAAGCTCCATTTCGATTATCTTCAAGATATTCCAATTCGAAATGCTTACGCCGATTCGAAGTGGCTTTCAAACAACATATCCGATCTCGGTCTCTCCGAACCGACAACGTTAGTTTATAAACTGGCCCACATTTGATAGTCGGTTATTAACTATAAAATAAACAAACAATCCAACTAGAGATCAAATTTCCAAAGGAGGCAACACTGGTTAAGCACCAAGCACACTAAGCATCTTTAATTAATATTTTCATTAATTAATATACTTTCCAAATATTTATCTCAAAATATCTTTACGAAGATATACCCACAAACCCCTATATTTTCGATACTTGGAAAAAAATCTATATACTTATCTCAACGGTATAAGTATATTCACAGAACGGAGGAAGATTTCCTTTTCACACAATTCTAGAACAATTTATAACTTCCTTTATAAATCTCTAAACCCGTTTATAACCCCATTCATTAATCTCTGAAATTATTATACATTCCAAAAATCATTTATAAACACTTTATAAATCCATAAAACCATTTATAAGCTACTTTTATAAATCTATAAACCCATTTCTAAAATTCTTTTATAAATATCAAAGACCATTTATAAAACTCTTTTTACCCTTTAAATATCTTCCTTTAAGTTTTCCAAACCATGTTATAAGATTCCTCATATAAAAACCACATCTATTTATATAACCCTATTTATAAACCTTGAAACCATTTATAAATAAATTCTAATCATTTACTTTAAAACACTATTATATAATAATAAACATTATAAATAAATAATAATTAACTTCAAAATATCTTAAAATTAATAATTAATAATTTCAAAACATTCTTAAATCAACAATAATAATTTATCTTTAACATTATTATAAATAATAATGATTAATTTCCAAAACTTTATCGATAAATAATTATAATTAATTTCAAACCATGTTAATAATTTAAATAATTAACTTTTCAAAATATTGATAGACAACTTTAAAATAATATTAATATAAATAAACAACTTTTAAAACATAAATATACTTCCTTGATAAAAGTCCATACTTAAATTTCAACATAATCATTTCCATATTTATAAAACTATATTTATAAATCTCTTTCTATTTTATAACATATTGTTTAACACCTTCAAATCAATCCTCACTTTCAATTTCCAAAATAAAATCAACAAATAAAATCAACTATTTTTCTAAAACAACATCCTATATCTTATTTTAAATCCACAATTGTGATTTATTTTTCCTAACTTATCCAATGTTAAAAGTTTCCCTTTATTTATAAACAACGTTTATAAATCTATCCTTTTATTAATAAAATATGATTTTACAAATCTTCACTTTATTTGTAAAATGTCACTTTTATAATTTATCACATTTATTAATTTCCACATTTTTAAATAAATCTAAATGTGTATATATATATCACTTTATATAAACAGTTAATAAATATTTATACCAAAATATTTTGATTTTCTCTTTAAAACCGTATTCCTTTATTATAAAAGATGGGCTTATTTTTAAGATTTTAAAAACTTTATTTTACAGTTCAAAAATCTCTATTTAAAATATTTTATAAAACTATTAATTTATAATATTTATAAATCATACTTTTTATTTTAAAAGAAATTCCTTCTCTTAGTAATCAAGAGTAATTATTGAAATATATAAGTTTTCAAATCACTTAAAATCCTTTTAAAAACTAAATCTTCACTTTATAGTATTTCAAAAATACTATAAATATAGCCCGGTGCTACTATAGCACTAAATAGGGAAAAATCATCCATGTCATGAAATATGGCATCCAACACATCATATATCAAAATATATGAAAGGGGAAATCAACAATGTGAGGAATCCAGTTGGGTCCTTCCAACATGTCCCCTTGCATCACGTATAGTATATAATCATAAAATATAAATCAACCGCTTCGAGGCGGGATCGTATACAAAGGGTCATCTGCTCTTATACGGGAACATAATAGAGTCTCTTCCGCTCTAGGGGTGGGAATATATCCAAACCAACTGATAAAAATAGTAAATCATCCAAATAAGCAGCAAACAACATAAATAAAATTATCCACACTTATATAAAAATATAAGAGGGCCACAGAGGTGAGTTAACTCATAGACTTTCCAATAATCACCAAAGCGCTTCGGTTTGAATTAAAATTGAACAGATGTTAAATTTTAATCCAAATTCCTATTGGCTCCAAATCCATCCAATCTAACTCCATAGCGCAGTTTTCACTGATCTGATCACAGCGCAACTCATCGCGTTCAAATTCGACATCGTATGAAAAAGTTATACATTGTATACGAATTCGATTTTAAATATAATTAATTGCAATTCATTAACGAATTAATTAACGTTAATTAACTAACCCTAACCCTTGTTCTCAATTCAAAATCGCGACTTCATTCCAATTTCAAACCTTGCCAACTCCTTTTCTCACATGGCACCGCCACCAGAGATCGTCGAAGCACGCCGCAACTTCACCGAGCCTAGCCCCGATGCCGAATTCCCCCACGCCACCATCACCGACCTCCCTTGCTTCGACAATCAAGCCCAATCCAAAACCAAACGCCCCACGAATGGAGGCGATTTGCCACTGCCTCACCACGTCAACGACGATCTCCACCATTGAATAGGTTAATCTAGTCAAGCTCTACGTTTTTCTAGTTGGGATCGAAGCTTGAAAGTGGACGCAGTGGCTCCGATGAACCATGGCCATAGGATGGAGCCATAGTTTAATGACGGCTGCGCATTTGTTCGTTAGGGTTTGCAAATGAAGACAATTAAGGTCCTTAGATATAAAATTTTCAAAGCACCATTCACTGATAAATTTTTGAACTCCAAACGAGGCATGCCGCCTAGCGTTCTATGTAATACCCCTATTACGAACACAATGGAACCAATATCGAAAGCCAATTCCATCATATACAGAAGTTAACTTTCAAAATCAAATTATATTAATTTAAATTCCTTTAATTAAATTCTACGTGTTTCGAGCTCGCATAGCCAAATGATACATCCAAACGTCATAAAATTCGATGGCATATAATAATTTACTATTACAGATCCAATGAAGCTGGTTTCGTCAAAATTCGAGATAGTGCCCTGGAAGGCTATTTTCACATGTTAATTAAACTAGTTATTATTAAATAAGCTTATTCACTTTTAAATTCAAAAGTTTACTATCTTCATTCTTATTTCAATAGAATTTAAATCAACTTTCGAAATCATTTTTATTCACATCAAATTCAAGATTTAATTATTTTAAACAATTCCAAATATTCAATTTAACAATTTAATTATCAAATAAATCGCTGAATTTGAAATATAATTTATTTAATTTATAAAATTAACTTTTCAATATTTAAAATCAATTAAATATTCGAAATTCAAATGATTGAAATTATGCGTCATCACAATAATGTTCAAAGTAAAAACACAAGTTGTAACATACTTGTTTTTATCAAAGAAAAAAGAATTGAAATTAATATTTTAGTGAATAATAGTAGCTTGTTTAGCTTAATTTACTTGATAATGATTGAATAATATTCTCTTATTTGAACATAAAAAAGAAATGAAGTATTTCGTTATGACTTATCTAGATAAAAAGTTAAAAAATATGTTCAAGGAGTTGATAAATAGTAATTGGATCGAATAGTTTCTTTTGGATCTATATGAGAATGAATAAACATTATATAAAAAAAGAAAAAGATATAATTTTGACTGAGATCTCGAATTGAGATTTTAATCCATATTTCGAGCGAGATTTGAATATTTCGGACAAGATGAGTATTGGAGGAGATACGAATGAGATTTGATGTCTCATTTTATCTTAGTGTGAAATGGAGATCTTGAAGGAGATCTCGGACGAGATATAGGAGATTTAATACTATGGTTGGGTGTAACAAAATATGGTATGCTTTTTCTCTCCAAGAGGTCACACATTTGCTAATCTAATACCCAATCCACATCTCATCGTCATTATATAGGTTTTAACACACATGTCGCGGCTTTAAGTTATGTGACTCACGGCTACAACTCTAATCAACTAGGATATCACATCCTATCTAGATATATGAGTTTCAATTATTATACTTGTTAATCACATCATATCATCAGTATACAAGTAAAAACGAGGTGTACATTTCTAAATAGCCTTATTCGTTTTATTAATACTGAGTTAACTCCAAGGCATGTGACCTATTTCGTTCGCATTCCCCTTGACCATCTTCTACTGAATTTTGTTTCAGATTCACTTAAGTGAATTCCTTCCGATATTATGGCTTTTTCATCCGTATACCTTCCGATCAGAATTTGTGGGTGCCCCCATGCGTTGCGTTAGTTACATGATCTCTGTTGGATCTTCGACACCCTATTTGTTG